>CM057338.1:834418293-839218293 GCA_030015575.1 Agapanthus africanus
GTCGAAGCTCTCGATCGATTCGTCAAAATTCCATAATCCCCCAAGAGCTCAACATCTTGAGTATAGTTAATCGTATTCCAGTACATGCCACAGTACCTGTGGACCAATCGTAGAAGGGCAAACCCAAACCTCATTAATGGCACCGCTGAACTGCTGCAAATCCTAAGGTTTCAAAGCGTTCTCATGGTCATTATATCGAGTTAGGGTTTCATTCTTCTAGAGGGTCCACGGAATTACTTGCATGTTTTCGAATACTTTAAAATTAGAAAAATGGGTTTCTGACATTCGATTGTCTCCTTTGACTCCCAACGTACCTGCGTTGTTCCCGCCAAAAAAATTTATGTCAAGGATACTCCCACCGGGCGTGCCAGAATCTGTTCTCCTCCGAAACACAGGGACGCGACCGTGTAGGTTCATCTTGCCTGAATTTGGGGACAGATGCTAATTGGTGCTATCCGTCCACCTCTCTGAAGATACCAAGTTGATTAATGGCACCATGTATCGAAGGTTTAAACGGATGTGGCCAATATAGCAGACTTCGTCAGATTCCCCCTCTTTGAGGGGTTTTTTTATTGTGGGGACGCTCTTCCCTACAGGCGCAAGCCCCTGCAGTAATTACGCTACCGCATCGCGGTAACCACTTTCTCCTCTCCAGATGGTCACTTCGTGTCATGGGTGTTTGTTTTGTTTTTGGTTGCCCGTGGATTGTATACGATGACTAATTTATGTCGTCGCCCGTAAGGCATGGATTAGTCCAAATCCGTATTTTCTTATATTTAGGTTTGGGAGTTGGGTTTAAGGATACGTTAGTCGCATTTGAGACTAAGATCGACTTAAACGTTGTTAATGATACGTTAGTCTAATTTTAGACTAAGATCAACTTAACGGGATCGTTTAGATCCAACAAGAGAGCATTTAGGTTCTATTGTTTAGTTTAGGGGACATTGCGGGCCGATTACCAGTTTAAGAACATGGTGGTCCATGGGTTTAAAGGACCCCACAGTCCGAGGTTAAGGACATCATAGTCCATGGGTTTAAGGACCCTACAGTCCTGGTTAAGGAAATCATAGTCCATGGGCTTAAGGACCCCACAGTCCAGGTTAAGGACATCATAGTCCGTTGGTTTAAGGACCCCACAGTCCAGGGAATGATTGGTTATCGGGACCCGTCACCTCTCTGAAGACATTGAAGGATTACAAACAAATATCATATGAGTGAAGAGATGTACCTTTGAACCAAAGTTGATTGGGAAATCTGTAGTCCAATTTAGAACTAAGATCAATTAATTAGATTATGAGCACACTGGCTCAGTTAAATCTGAATTGAGGACTTATGGCCAACTTGGGCTAAGCCTAATTAGGTTCGAAATGTGGATCTTTGTTTGGACTGTTGAATCATTTGTCTGGGTTCAGCCCCCCATTATTTAGCAATGCTAAACAGGGGTTTGGGGGCTTTGACAACATTTTAGCTTTGGCTGAGTACTAACTATTCATTATAGCTCTGGATTTTAAGGTTTAGTTGAAGTGGAGATTTGCCTCTGGAAAAACATAACCAATCTTGGTTAAGCTTGGCTTTAAAATAGTGTTAAACACTAGAGGATACTTGGCGATCACGTGCTCCCACGTGATGTGCTGAAAATAGTGTTAAACACTAAGGACGAAGCGCTTAAAATAGTGTTAAACACTAAAAGTGAGGTAGTCACGTGGGGTCACGTGAGGCGCCTGAGGAGTGGGCCAAACCTCCTTTATTTTATTCTCAAAATATTCAAATAAGTGTTAAACACTTTTAGTCTTTGAAACCATTACGTGTGGACATGTGACAATGCCTCTGCGTTGGGCATCAATTCCTCTGTCTTCCTCTATTTTATTCTTTTGAAAAGGGTGTTTTGTCAGGGATCATGTGGGGACACGTGAGACGCCCCAGATCAGTACTGCCTTTGGCTTTGTTCTTATTTATTTTTGAGGGTCACGTGGGAGCACGTGAGGCATTGCCTCCAAGCTTTTTCTTTCTCATTTTGAGGAGTTTGTTTAAGGGTCACGTGGGGGCATGCGACCTTGTTCGTTCTCTTTTGATCATTGAGAGGGAGGGTCATGTGTTGCCACATGACCAGGTTGGGTACTGAATTCTTTACATGCATGGAAAGTTTTAAGTCCCTTGTTTTAAGAATTAAATTCTTTTGTAGGGTTAAACCCTAGTTTCATTTAGAGGAATTAAATTCCTATATATTTGGAGGAATTTAATTCTTAGGTTTAAACCCTAATTTCATTTAGAGGAATTAAATTCCTATGAATTTGGAAGAATTAAATTCTTATATAGGGTTAAAACCCTACTTTCATTTGGAGGAATTAAATTCCTATATATTTGGAAGAATTAAATTCTTTAAACATAATCTTCCCTCTAGATTTTGGATCTGCATGGCAAAATCTTCCCGATGAGAATTAAATTCTCACTTGTGGGGAGATCTGCTTCTGCAGATCTTCAACCAAAGGAAGAACTAAGTTCTTATTCAGAAGAGTTAAACTCTTAAATTGAGAATTAAATTCTCTTTTGTTTTATGGAGCTTAGCTCTCTTTCCCCTTTCTCACCTAGGGTTTATTTTCTCTAAAGAGATCTTCTTTTTCTCTTTTGAGAATTAAATTCTCCTTTCTTTTTCTCTCTCTGTTGTTGTATCTCTCCAAAAACCAGAAATCGATCCACCTCTTCTCTTCTTGGCTCCTATTTATAGGAGAAAGAAAAGAATTAGTTTGTTTAGTCAATCTTTCATTGAAAGATTTTGATTGATTTTGTAACCAACATGATCTTTTAGATCATTCGGTGAATTTTATTCACCATTGGATTTTAATCCAAAAGATATTTTATTTGTTGTTCCTGGCAGATTTTAGGAAAATATTTCATTATATAGAATATTTCTATAAATTGGTGATTTTTAATCACCATTGGATTTTTAATCCAACGGTGCTCCACTTACAGAGCGCAATCTTTTTTGTTTGGAAAGATCTAGAGAAATATTTTTCCAATTTGGGTTTTTGATTTCCCTCAATTAGAATTTAATTCTATTAGTTCAGCAGTTTAAGAACCTATCACGTGTTGGCACGTGACCCCACTGATTGACCATTTAATTAGAATTTAATTCTATTAGTTCAGATGATTTAGGGGTTTGTTACGTGTTGGCACGTGACCCCTCTTGAGAAAGCACCTAATTAGAATATAATTCTATTGTTTTAGAGGGTTTAAGAGCCTATCACTTATTGGCATGTGACCCCATTTAATTATTTATTTTATTCAGTGCCTACAGGCTTTGCCTGTAAATGGTCACGTGTGGGCATGTGATGCCTGGTCACGTGTGGGCACGTGATACCTCATAACTTTTAATCCCGGATGAATTATGAGGCCCATAATATATTAAATCGAAGGGTTTTTTGAGACGCTTTCAATACCATCAGAATTTAGCTATTTCTCATTCGGGAGTCTGTCAAAATACAGCCCGGAAAATACTGGTTCGTATTTTCTTAAACGTGTCGCTGCCATTTGATACCTTGGGCTCCTTTGCGCAGAAATTTTTGGCGGGAAAAAATGCCCCCCCACTACTTTGCCACATAAGTATATACGTGGGTGAAGTAGTGCAAAGTAATTCATAATGTATGACTATTTTCGGGTGGTATATAATTTTCAGAATCTTTATCTGAGAAGATAACGAGCGGACACAAGCGTCGTTATTTATCATTGACTCGGATCTCGACTCTTAAGAGATATAGTTCCAAACCCTCAAATCCATGAGCCGCACCTTCTCTTTTCTTTATGTTTTACTCTGGCGTGAAATAGTTTATATTCTCATGAGTAACTTCTCCATTTCAGTGGCGTGTAGCTTTGGCAAGTATGGCCCATAGATGGTAGATAACAGTTCATCTTGAACTCTTTATAAGGTAGCGATGTCTTAGAAAACAGGGTTAGGATCTGTTGTCTAAGACTTTCTAACTTTATGAGCCGTGAGGGTCTCACAAAGGCTTTTCTCCCTACGAGTCGTGAGGATCTCGTAGGTGTCTTTTCTCCTTAGGAGTCATGAGGAATCCTAAGTATGTTTTCTCTTGAGAATCGTAAGGATCCCACAAGAGAATTTTCTTTATGCGTAGGGACACTAATTTCCCTGCAAGTTGAGACGAATCGAGAGATTCTCGCAAAGACACTGATTTCCTTACGGGTCGAAACGAATCGAGAGGTTCTCACCAAGGACGCTGATTTTCCTGAATCGAGATAAGAAGCGATGGCTTAGGGAACAGGTTCAGATCTGCTACGTAAGACTTTTCAACTTTATGAGCCGTGAGGGTCTCATAAAGATTTTTTCTCCCTACGAGTCGAGAGGATCTCGTAGGTGTATTTTCTCCTTAGGAATCGTGAGGATTCTTAAATGTGTTTTCTCTTGAGAGTCGTAAGGATCTCATAGGAGAATTTTCTTCCTTACAAGTCGAGAGGACTCGTAAGTGATTGATGGGTTGACCTACTCCCGAGTCAAAGTATTGCTTCAACAGGGAGGTCGAGGGTTGACTTTGGGTTGTCTGTGCACCGCTGAGTCATGGAACTGGGAACTTTGTCGCGGCTCCGCTTTGCTGACGTTGTATATTCTTGCAGAAACACTGATTTCTCTGTGGGTCGGCGCGAATCGAGATATTCTCGTTAAGGACGCTGATTTCCCTGAATCGAGGTATTTTCCAAAGACACTGATTTCCTCAGAGTTGAGACGAATCGAGATATTCCTGCAAAGACACTGATTTCCTTGCGGGTCGACGCGAATTGAGATGCTCTCGCCAAGGACGCTGATTTCCCTGAATCGAAGTTTTGCCAAGGACACTGATTTCGCTGGAGTCAAAACGAATCGAGGTATTCCTGCAAAGACACTGATTTCTCTGCGGGTCGACGCGAATCGAGGTGCTCTCGTCAAGGACGCCGGTTTTCCTGAATTGAGGTTTTTGCCAAGGACACTGATTTCCTCGGAGTTGAAATGAATCGAGGCATTCCTGCAAAGACGCTGATTTCTCTACGGGTTGATGCGAATCGAGATGCTCTCGTCAAGGACGCTGATTTCCCAGAATCGAGGTTTTTGCCAAGGACGGTGATTTCCTCGGAGTTGAGACGAATCGAGGTATTCCTGCAAAGACACTGATTTCCTTGCGGGTCGACGCGAATCAAGATGCTCTCGTCAAGGACGCTGATTTCCTTGAATCAAGGCTTTTACCAAGGACACTGATTTCCCTAGGGTTGAGACAAATCGAGGTATTCCTGCAAAGACACTGATTTCCTTGTGGGTCGACGCGAATCGAGATGCTTTTGTCAAGGACGCTGATTTCCCTGAATCGAGGTATTTGCTAAGGACACTGATTTCCTCGGAGTTGAGACGAATCGAGGTATTCCTGCAAAAACACTGATTTTCTTGCGGGTCGATGCGAATCGAGATGCTCTCGTCAAGGACTCTGATTTCCCTGAATCGAGGGTTTTGCCAAGGACACTGATTTCCCTGGAGGTCGAAATGAATCGAGAGATTCCTGCAAAGACACTGATTTCTCTGCGGGTCGATGCGAATCGAGGTGTTCTCGTCAAAGACACTGATTTCCCTGAATCGAGATATTGCCAAGGACAATGGTTTCCCTGGAGGTCGAAACGTATCGAGAGATTCCTGCAAAGACACTGATTTCTCTGCTGGTCGACGCGAATCGAGATGCTCTCGTCAAGGACGCTGATTTCCCTGAATTGAGATATTGCCAAGGACACTGATTTCCCTGGAGGTCGAGACGAATCGAGGTATTCCTGCAAAGACACTGATTTCCTTGCGAGTCGACGCGAATCGAGATGCTCTCGTCAAGGACGCCGATTTCCCTGAATCGAGTTTTTTTCCAAGGACACTGATTTCCCTGGGGTTGAGATGAAATGAGGTATTCCTGCAAAGAAACTGATTTCCTTACGGTTCGACGCGAATCGAGATGCTCTCGTCAAGGACGTTGATTTCCCTGAATCGAGATATTGCCAAGGACACTAATTTCCCTGGAGGTTGAGACGAATCGAGGTATTTCTGCAAAGACACTGATTTCCTTGCGGGTCGACGCGAATCGAGATGCTCTCTCCAAGGACGTTGATTTCCCTGAATCGAGGTTTTCCCAAGGACACTGATTTGCCTGGAGTCAAAACGAATCGAGGTATTCCTGCAAAGACACTGATTTCTCTGCGGGTCGACATGAATCGAGATACTCTCGTCAAGGACGCTAATTTCCCTGAATCGAGGTTTTTGAGTTGACTTGATTCTGAGATGGCGTCATTGGATGACGTGTTTCCGTGATGGGGTCATTGGATGATTCTAGGTTGTCTGTGAACCGTAGAGTCTTGGAACTGGGGACTTTGCCATGGTTCCGATTGATGGTGTAGCATTTGTGTCCTGCTGGAATAAGGAGGCACACCGTTGTTGGTCTCCAAGCTGTAGATGTGGCCATTGAGATTTGGAACTAGGGATTTCACCATGGCTCTGCCTCATTGCGACTCTGAGGTCGGTTGTTGACGTCATGTCTGCATCCTGCTGGAGTAAGGAGAAACGCCGTTGGTGATCTCTAGGCTGTCCGTGAACCATAGAGATTTGGAACTAGGGTTTTGCCATGGTTCCGTTGTTTTGACCCTGGGGTCGTTTTTTGACGTCGCATCTGCATCCTGTTGGAGTAAGGAGAAACGCCATTTGTGATCTCTTGAGATGCAGATGTTGCCATCGAGACTTGGCTCTCTTTCTGATTGAGCCTGGTGGGATGATATGGTTCCCTCTTTGTTTGTACTCCTGGATTGTATACAGGGATCGATGTGATCTTACCTGTAGGGCAAAAGTTTCATTTTATATGTATTATATATATATATATATATATATATATATATATATATATATTTTCCGCGATGCTCTATCAATTCAGCTTTTTGTATCACGAAAGTCGTATTGCCCAATCATTTCGGCTATTTTTCGAGGTGCCCAATCATTTCAGCTATTTTTTCTTTTAACTCGCTGTTTTTTTTGCGAGTTGCCCAATCATTTTAGCTATTTTGTATGCATATATTTTACTTGCTGATTTTGTTGCAAGTTGCCCCATCATTTCGGCAATTTCATATGCATTTTTGGCTCGCTGATTTTTTTATCGCGAGTGTGGAACTTGGAATCTGATGCCCATCTCAGCATCAGCATCGCTACGACTGGAATATTGCCAGGAGTGAATCCTCATTTTCCGTGAAAGGGCTTGGGATTCGATACCGATTTAGGCATCATCATCACTACGACTGGGATATGGCCAGGAGCGAATCATCATCTATCTCTGTCGATTTAAACAAAGATGGCTTAACAAACAGGGTTAGAATCCTGTTGACTAAGGCTTTTGACTTCATGAGCCGTAAGGGTCTCATAAAGGTGTTTCTCCCCGCGAGTCATGAGGATCTCGTAGGTGCATTTTCTCCTTAAGAATCGTGAGGATTTTTAAGCGTGTGTTCTCTTATAAGTCGTAAGGATCTTACAAGAGTGTTTTCTCCTTGCAATTCGAAAGGACCTACAAGTGTTTGCTCACCGTGTGAGCATATCCCTAGTCGTTGGTTGGACTCTGTTAGGGAAATGTTTATTCGTGCCCGTGGATTGTATACTAGGGTCAATATTGAACCGTCTGTAAGGCAATTTGGGGAGTGTGATGACGGCTTAAGAACAGGTTCAGATCCCTATAGCTTAAGGCTTTTGAATCTTATGAGCCTTAAGGGTTTCATAAGAGGGTTTCTCTTTACGAGTCGTGAGGATCAGGTAAGTGTAACTTCTCCTTAGGAATCGTGGGGATCCCTAAGTGTGTTTCTCTCTTATGAGTTGTCAGGATCACACGCAGGTATTTTCTCCTTATAAGGTCGTGAGGACCTTGTAAGTGTCCTTTAACGAGATTGCGCCCTTTTGGGTTTTCACAAACTCGCCGGTAGTCCTGCTGTTCTTACTCACGGAGACCTTTCGGGTTTTCATCCGTGCCCATCTCGCTTATAGACGTACTGTTTTTTTTTTACCACGTCAGCCTGTGGACGCCGCGGGTTTGTAGTAGTTTAACGACGTTTCGGTCAATCGTTGCCGTATTTGAGGTGAATTTCTAGTTTACGGACTTTTCGGTCCATCGTAGCTTTGAGGCGAAGTTTCGCCGGATGCTTTATGAACAAGTAGGTTTCTCCTTGATAGACCTTGTCACATAATCCAAGGATTTTTCCACTGCTCCTACCCTCGGCTCCTCTACGTTATCTTCTAACACCGAGTGAGCTTCTTTGTTACTTAGCGACAAATGAGAGATCATGTGGCAACTCGCTACATAATCTTCGGGTTCTTCTGACAAGTTGTTTCCCTCATCATTGTCATTATCTTCACTTTCAAGGATGTGATTGAGAAATTCTTGAAGTGTCAATGGGGTTCGTGCCTTCTGGTTGTATCCCTCCAGTGCGTCAATATGCTTTTGCAGACCCGTGCGCTTGTCGTCAGACCGCGCGGGACTTTTGGTCTTCTTCTTTTTCTTCAAAGACTTTGACGGTTAGGCCTGGGTGTCTTGCCTATTGCTATTAATTCCTAATGTTGGGCATGGTTTCAGCACCCCATCGATGATCTCCCGCTCTTGCGGGCTTTTCCACCTGATCGCCGGACATGTTTGAAAATCATTCAGCATTCTTTTAGTTTTTGCAGAAAGAACAACTTACCATGGAGCTTCCTTTATGAATGAGCATGATGCCCCCGGCATGTCCATCTTTTTCGGAGCATGTGGTTGTGGCAGATTTACCTTCCAGTTTTTGGACAACGCGAACTTGCCCTGTTGATACTGGTCTTCAACCTAATTTTTGAAGACGTAGCAGTCTTTAATCGGATGGCCCAATACTCAGTGGTAGGGGCAGTAATTGGGATCGTTGACGTCGTTCGGCTGCGGTGGGTGTCTCGACTCCGGTAGAGTAATGAGCTCATTCCGCACTGCCAGTTCAAGCAGTTTCCTTGTTTTATCCCAGGGAAATTAGTAATTACGTCTCAACTTCTCATCGAGAGATCGCCGCTTGTTGCTTTGGCGAACAACCGGTCTTGGGACACTCGGTTGTTGTTGAGCGTTGGCAAAGAAGATTGCTTTCCCTTTTCCCTTTTCATTCCGAGGCTCCAACTCTGAAGAGGAAGGCCTATGGCCCATCTGGTCCATTTGGGCTAGCTTGTCAATCAAGGCCTGGAAGGTAGTCGGCTTGAAAAACATCATGAATTGGGATATGGTCGCCTGCAGATCGAGGGTTCCCACAAACATACCTACCGCAGGCGCTTCTTCGATGTGCTGCTCGCACTTCGACCATAGATTCCGCCACCGTATCGCATACTGAACCCATGTTTCTCCCGGCTTCATCCTAGCATTGATCAATGCTGTGATTGGGGTGCGTTCGCTGGCGCTTGCGAAATGCTGAGTGAATAGCAACTCCATCTCCGTGAATGTTTTGACGGAGTTGTTGGGAAACTCCGAATACTACTTGAACGCTGTCTCTGCTAAGCTTCCGAAAAATTGATGAAGCAGCAGCTTATCGTCACCTCTGGTATTACCACACAAGGCTCTAAATTGAGCAATATGTTGGTGCGGGTTTCCCGTCCCTTATATACATGGAATTTAGGGATCGTATATCCCGGTAGGTACTTTATTTGGTCGTACCAACCCGGATAGGGTCGTCCAGTCTTAACAATCTGACCGTCCGCTTCATTCACCTGGTGAGCTCGTATCTGTTGAGCGATGTAATCATTCAGGGCGGCTTTGGAGATGGTCTCCTCTTTGGCTGCTGAACAAGCCGGAAGAGGGTTCGATGTCTCCTCTCTGTCATCTTCAAGGACAATCGGAGGGTCTTCAGCCGGAGGATCCGGTTGTATGATCATGCCCACCATATCTTGGAATAGAAGGGTCATTTGTTTTATATTGGCCGCTTGTTCCGCAACCTCTTTGTCCTTCTTCTCAAGCATTCTCCGAAGGAATTCAGCATCAGTTTCCTGCTCACGGCACTGCTTCGAGGATGTCTCCGAGCTTGCTTTCGGTCCCGTAAGTGCGGCCATAGCTATTAGCATTTCTTGGAGATTTTCTTGTTGTTGCTCCTGAGCCCTAGTCACTGATCGCGTAAGCGGTCGATGACCTGTAGAGATACGACTATCCTCTTTTCCGGATGCCATATATATGGTGTGCACCACCATGCCCCCAGACTTGGGGCGTTTAGATTCAATTTTCTTGCGATTCGCCGTAGACACCGGAATTTTCTCCAGCTTTCTTCTTTTATGAGCGGTCGAAGTTGATGGGGCCGTTGCAGTGGGCACCCAAACAGCTATCGCCTTTTATAGCTTGACAGGATGGTCCTCTTCTCGCTGAACTTTCACCTTTTTCTGTCGGCGAGAGTAATCATGATCAATCACCAATTCTTGGACTTGACGCCAGACCTTGTAAATTTTAGAGGACAGACGCTGAGGGGGCTGCTCTAGCTTCGCCTTTGGGTCATTCTCTATAGGTGGAGGAGATCTCTTCAGCACGGCAGTCGGAGAGTTTTTGTGCACCCTCCTTAGCGGTTCAAAGTTGTTCCAAGTTGGAACAGCAGCATCAACTTCCACAGTTGGAGTTGGCGGAGTCAGTCCAAAGGGTGAACTGCCCCAAGCTTTTCTCACTCGGCGTCAGTAGCGACGTCGAGCATGTCGTACGGCCGGGATCACCCCCGCTGTTGGATGAGCTTCTTCATGCCCCCTGCTTTGAGGAGAGGCTGTTATTGGTGCTAGCCTGTTGAAGATTAACGTCCGTTAAGAGGGGATAGTCAGTCTTGCGAAGGCCGACTTTCGAACAAGGGAAGAAACCTTCGTGACTTCACATGGAGTAGGAGCTGAAACGGCAGTCTTGTGAAGACCGACCCTTTAGTAGGAGAAACCGCCTTGACAATTTCAGGGGCAGAAATGGCTATCCGCTTCAGGATGGCCGCTTTAGGTATCGCGAGCTTCTTCATGGGCCCACTTGAGCTTTGGCCTAGTCTGTCGAAGACTAAGGCGCTGGATTTAGGCGACCCGTTGAGAGGGGTCGCGGCAGTTGTAAGCCGATCAAAGACCGACTTCTTTGGAGCTTCTTGTAACGGCATTGGAGCATTGAAACTCATGGGTGGGAGCATGGTCCCAAAGAAAAACCCTATGGTGGCTTGCGTCACCTGATCCACCGGCATTGTAAAAACGGAGGCCGCCTGAGGCCCATAAGTCACTCCTCCAGCGAGGACAGAGTGAGAGTTCTTGCAGTTGTTGCAGTTTGTACAGTTGAAAGCAATTAATCTTCTGTTTTCTGCACGGAGCAAGACACCAAATCTTAGTAACTCGAATCCGGGGGCAACCATAAACATACACACCCCGATTATCTGATCGCGGGAAAAATACGACACACGAAGTGTGGAGTGGAAAGAGGAAAAGGTCCCACCGGGCGTGCCAGAATCTGTTCTCCTCCAAACACAGAGACGCGACCGCGTAGGTTCGTCTTGCCTGAATTTAGGGGCAGATGCTAATTGGTGCTATCCGTCCACCTCTCCGAAGATGCCAAGTTGATTTATGGCACCATGTATCGAAGGTTTAAACGGATGCGGCCGATGTAGCAGACTTCATCAGATTCCCCCTCGTTGACGGGTTTTTGATTGTAGGGATGCTCTTCCCTGCAGGCGCAAGCCCCTACAGTTAATTACGCTACCGCATCGCGGTAACCACTTTCTCCATTTCCAGATGGTCACTTCGTGTAGTGTGTGTTTGTTTTGTTTTTGGTTGCCCGTGGATTGTATACGGAGACTAATTTATGTTGTCTCCCGTAGGGCGTGGATTAGTTCAAATCCGTATTTTCTTAGATTTGGGTTTGGGGGTTGGGTCTAAGGATACGTTAGTCTCATTTGAGACTAAGATCAACTTAAACGTATGTTAAGGATATGTTAGTCTAATTTTAGACTAAGATCAACTAACGGGATCGTTTACATCCAACAAAAGAGCATTTGGACTCTATTGTTTAGTTTAGGGATATTGCGGTCGATTACCAGTTTAAGGACATGGTGGTCCAATCTTAGTTTAAGGACATTACAGTCCAATGTTAGTTTAAGGACATCTCGGTCTAATGTTAGTTTAAGGACATCTCGGTCTAACATGGGTTTAAAGGACCCCACAGTTCGAGGTTAAGGACATCATAGTCCACGGTCTTAAGGACCCCACAGTCCAGTTTAAAGACATCATAGTCTATAAAATTTAAGGACATCATAGTCCATGGGTTTAAGGACCCCACAGTCTAGGTTAAGAACATCATAGTCCATAGTGTTTAAGGACATCATAGTCCATGAGTTTAAGGACCCCTCAGTCCATGGAATGATTGGTTATCGGGACCCGTCACCTCTCTGAAGACGTTGAAGGATTACAACGACAAATATCAGAGGAGTGAAGAGATGTACCCTTGAACCAAAGTTGATTGGGAAATCTGTATTCTAATTTGGAGCTAAGATCAATTAATTAGATTATGAGCACATGGGCTCAGTTAAATCTGAATTGAGGACTTATGGCCAACTTGGGCTAAGTCCAATTAGGTTTAAAATGTTAGACCTTTGTTTGGACTGTTGAACACTTGTCTGGGTTCAGCTCCCTATTATTTAGTAATGCTAAGCATGGGTTTGGGGATCTGACAACATTTTGTCTTTGGCTGAGCACTAACCATTCATTATAGCTCTGGACTTTACTTTGCATATCATATGAACTGATCAATTTTGAGTTTCAGTTGGAGGGGAGTCTTGCCTCTGGAAGACTCAGCCAATTTAGGCTAAGACCAGTTTTAAAATAGTGTTAAACACTAGCACATATTTAGCGATCACGTGTTCCCACGTGATGCATTTAAAAATAGTGTTAAGCACTAAAAGAATGAAGTGCTTAAAATAGTGTTAAACACTAGGGACAAAAAACTTAACTAGTGTTAAATACTAAGACTGAAACGCTCACGTGGGGTCACGTGAGGTGCCTGATGATTGGGCCTTGCCTCTGTTATTTGTTCTCAGAATACTCACAGAAGTGTTAAACACTTAATCTTAATGGCCATCACGTGTGAGCACGTGATGGGTACCCATGCATTGATTATTAAAGTGTTTATTAAGGGTCACGTAGGGACACGTGAGGGCGCTCAAAATTGATTCTGCCCTGGCCTTGTTCTGTTTATCTTGAGGAATTTATCCAAGGGTCACGTGACCCAATCTCATTCGTTCTCTTTTGATCACTGAGGAGGGGAGTCACGTGTTACCACATGATCAGGTTTGATACTAACTTCTTTACGTGCATGGAGAGTACTAACTTCTTTACGTGCATGGAGAGTTTTAAGTCCTTTATTTAAGAATTAAATTCCTTGGTAGGGTTAAACCCTAATTTTATTTTAGAGGTATTAAATTCCTATGTATATGGAAGAATTAAATTCTTATATAGGGTTAAACCCTAATTTTATTTAGAGGAATTAAATTCCTAAGTATTTGGAGGAATTAAATTTCCTAAACTCAATTCTCCCTCTGAGCTTTAGATCTGGATGGAAGAATCTCCCCGATCAACTTATGGGGAGATCTGCTTCTGAAGATCTTTAACCAAAGGAAGAACTAAGTTCTTATTCAGAAAGGTTAAACTCTTAATTTGAGAATTAAATTCTCTTTTTGTTTTATGGAGCTCAGATCTCTTTCCCTTTCTTACCTAGGTATTTATCTCTTCTGAGGAAATCTTCTTTTCTATCTTGAGAATTAAATTCTCCTCCCTTTTTTTCTTTCTGTTGTTGTTGTATCCTCCCTTTTTTTGCTCCTATTTATAGGAGAAAGAAAAGAATCAGTTTGTTTAGTCAATTTTTCATTGAAAGATTTTGATAGATTTTATAACCAACATGATCTTTTAGATCACTCGGTGAATTTTATTCACCATTGGATTTTTAATCCAAAAGATATTTTATTTGTTGTTCCTGGCAGATTTTAGGAAAATATTTCCTTGTATAGAATCTTTCTATAAATTGGCGATTTTTAATCACCATTGGATTTTTAATCCAACGGTGCTCCACTTTACAGAGCGCAATCTTTTTTGTTTGGAAAGATCTAGAGAAATATTTTTCCAATTAGGGTTTTTGATTTCCCTCAATTAGAATTTAATTCTATTAGTTCAGCAGGTTTAAGAGCCTATCACGTGTTAGCATGTGACCCCACTGATTGACCATTTAATTAGAATTTAATTCTATTAGTTCATATGGTTTAGGGGTTTGTCACGTGTTGGCACGTAACCCCTTTTGAGAAAGCACCTAATTAGAATTTAATTCTATTATTTTAGAGGGTTTAAGAGCCCATCACGTGTTGGCACGTGACCCCATTTAATTATTTATTTTATTCAATGCCTACAGGCTTTACCTGTAAATGGTCACGTGTGGGCACGTGATGCCCGGTCACGTGTGGGCACGTGATGCCTCATAACTTTTGATCCCGGTTGAATTATGAGGCCCATAATATATCAAATCGAAGGGTTTTTTGAGACGCTTTCAATACCATCAGAATTTAGCTATTTCTCATTCGGGAGTCTGTCAAAATACAGCCCGGAAAATACTGGTTCGCATTTTCTTAAACGTATCGCTGTTATTTGATACCTTGGGCTCTTTTGCGCAGAAATTTTTTGGCGGGAACATGCGTTAAGTCGTCTCTAGCTGGAGTCAATCAATCTGATGATCTCGGATCGGGGTAGGCAATGAATCACATGTCCTAGTCCTTTCTCCTTGGGTGACTAGCGATTTTCTATCATATCTCTAAGTATAACTCGTGCGGAAATAGCTCCAAACATCTGGGGCGATATCTCATCATTCGCAGCAACAACTGGCTCATTCGTCCGCACGCTGAACAATGCCTCAATCATCAAAATAATCGGTGCATTGACGGTCATCACATGCTGGCTGGCCTCTAGCAGTAGCCTGATCGTCTGGTGCTGATCTGCACGTCCGAGAAATATTATAAAAGCGATCCATCAAACGCTCATGGCGCGAAAACACAATAACGACGCATCTATGCAAATCTTATGTCCCTGGAATCATGCTCTGGTCAGTCCTCGTCCGTGACGAGCTCATGCTGATGCAACTCTAGCCGTAGCTCTTTCTGCCCGTGTAATCGTGGCAGCAAAAACCATAAACTGATATCGATGAGGATAGATCATAGGAATGAATATAATGCTGTGCAAGGAAATGTGCATCTTAAGTCTTCTTAAGTGGAGTAGCATATCGTAAGTATGCCGCGGAACATACACACCGTACGTCACTCCCCTTAAGTCACCTACTCCATCAACCAAGGTCAACCTATGCGACGAAAGTTCGGGTCTAATACCCCCTCGACCAAGTCTAAGTTCCGTAAGATCAAGCCTAGATTCCGAATATATACAAACGCCCTAGACTCCGGATAGTCAAACATAGACTCGAACCAAGGTTAACCTAGCGCTCTGATACCAACTTTGTCATGACCCGAAATGGCACCTGACTGGTCCTTGAATCATATGAAGTCTATAGGACTCCATCTAATTCAAGTAAGACAAAATCCCAGAAATCTAAACCATTTTTAAAGAAAGTGTTTTGTGAAAATAAGCCGAATATGCGTTTTTAAAGTCACAAATCTTTTCTGAAAATTTCGGCAGAGTTTCCTTTGTAAATACTGGCCCCAAACGGGTACAACATGCATAATATATAAAAAGGCATCCCCAAGTGGGAGCTAGCTCTTCGTCAATTGACGGTCACAACCACGCAAGCAGTAATATATACAATGCCAAAAGGCGAGGATCAAAACTCAAAAACGAAACTCAAATCATCATGAAAACCATAATAATACAACGCGCGACTCTAAGGTAAAAATAATAAACAACTGGACTCTAAGTCAAATAAATAATACAGTCTGGTTGATAGAGTTTACTAGGTACAATTGAAATAAGTAAATATACAATGGTGGTCACGATACAAGTGGGCCCACCTACCAAAGCAATCACCCGGAAGGAGAAGTGTGCCAGCAAAACCTCAACGAAACATGTATGGTGAAACCTGCAAGAAACCGTGGCACAACGGGGGTGAGTTGCCAACTCGTGAGTAGAAAACATCACTGAGCAGAAATCGTATGTATGACTCAAACCTAGGTCAATACGATCAAATATATATATATATATATATATATATATATATATATATATATATATATATATCCTCAAATGATAATAGTTTGAAGCATCTAAATATGGCATGGGCAAACGTCTTTGCATAAGTGTAATAACAAGTGCTCATGGCAGTAACTCAGGTAGCAAAATATCATAAATAAAAGGTACGAATACAATAATATGAAAACATAATGCATCATGTATGAGAAAACTGTTTTCTTTTATTGGTGAGATTTCTGTTTATATAAATCGATGAATCATCAATGAAATGAACTGAAAATCAGTGTCTAGTATTGACACAAAATATATATCTCAAATCCCAGTCTCCGGCTATCCGGACTGGCCTGTATCATCAAATCTCAATACCTCAGGCTCCGGCTATCCGGACTGGCTTGTATCATAAATCTCAAGACCACGTCGGTATCCTTCGGATATCCGGCGTGTCATAATAAAATCACCGGTCAGTGGTGCTCCCCTGTCTCAGGCTCAACGCCATCATCTGCGACCTTCTTGCCCTAGGGTACCGTACCGGGTCCACCATGCACCCACAGACGGTTCCTCCTCCTCCTCGAATCCAGTGTATGAAATCGCTCAAGAGCCAAGAAAACTCATGGTGGACGTATCTCAATCATAACATGAGAAAACCTCACTTTTTATCTTTTGAAATGAAAATGAGTTTATAAATCTTGCGGTTTCTCAAAATCCAGAAATCTTATGGAAAACTCCGAAATCCAAAATGAAGAATCAATAATAATGAATACTGGACTCCGGCAATCCGGACTGGCCCGTATAATATTGCATGACAAATGAGTATGTAAATATGCATGAAATATCACAATAATAAATGCAACATCTAAACTAGCACAGTGATGATATATCGGAACTAAGGACTAGCAAGAGATATGAATGAATTAATATTCTCTAAAGTGTACATGACATAGCAATTACCGATGATGATGTGTGTGAGCCGGCAAGCAAGTGTACGTGGAACGTACGCATCATCGGTAATGGTGCCGGTATCCTGACAGCATGGTTTTATAATAACAATAAAAGCACAGTATAAGCATTCAATGCGATATGAACAATTATGAATGTGCAGAAATGAATAATAAATGCACCAATAAGGAATATGCAATAATATAAACGAGTCATACAGTTTTGACATTTGAAATAATACGAATCATGGTGTTTAGAAAATAGGGGCTACTGTGCTTTTTAAGAAAATGTACGTCCTTTGAAATATCGGTAGTATCCCTTGGCCTGTCTTTAAAATATTCACGATTCGTTAGTTTGAAATATGTATGACTCGAGTCTAGTCTAACGTCTATAAGTAAACTACAGGTCTAAACTAACAGACTAATCGAAAAAGTGTAAGGAAAACCACCTAAGTCTAAGTCGATATACATATATAAATAGTCGGTGATCCCGCCTCAATGGTATCACGTACGATACAATACATCATATGACATCTTCGAGTCAAGAGTGCGGATCAATCATCATAATTATATCTCATACAGTAAATCCATCGTACGGCATCCCAAATCTGGGTACAGGTCGAATATCATATTATCCCATTATTCATCTAGTATCATTTTCATCATATATCATGATCTGGGGGTATTGATCTACGTCTGGTACATAATGATACCATCAACATAAATATAGGTGCCTGTGTATGAAAACACATCACCTAATGACCCGCTAAATAACATGTCATATCTCATAATACGAACCAAAACATATCACCGATCTCTTAGCATCAAGCCCAATCTCATCGACTTATCTCCAAAATCATTTACTATCCTCATTATCCATGTATATGTATACGTATATATATACATAGTCCCATACCTATATATATATACATATCACCATATACGTACAAATAATAAAATGTATGCATGTGTGTGCGTGCGGGTAGGTGAAATCTCTAATCTAGGGTTTCGTGACTGAGAAGCTAAGCTAAATTACTTCTAATTACACTAAAACTATATCATGAACCCTATAACCTATCCGGATCAACAATAATCTCACAATAAACATATAAACGTATATGTGTATATATATATATATATATATATATATATATAATATCATACACTACACTACGAACTGCGGGGGTGTTATACGCCATCCACCCGACTTCCCCCGTAGATATATATGTACTCACATTGCTCTTACTTGCCAATGTCGATGTCGACATCCTCTTCGTGTCGTCTCAACATCCACATGGGGTACCTACATATTTACACAATTGCAAATGCGTATTAGAATCAAGTCAGAAAACCAAAACGGCACATGTTTCGCTCATAGGTCAAAACCTATAGCATCGCATGCAAAACACGACTAATAACCCTAGTCGTTGACGTTCAAACGCCACACGATGGAATACAATATCAAATACCAAAACTCAAGTTTAAAAGAAGTTGTAAAACAATGCAGCAACTCAAGAAAATGGTCCCATATTTTACCCTAGGTGAAATTAGCCAATTTTGCATATGTAAATGGTCTATTTTTCTGATATAGGAGCTAGAGACGAAGCACGAACCCCAAATGAGGTACTCAGGCCGCAAATTATGGCCCAGAGAATTAAACTTAGGGCCAAGGTAGAGGGTTAGGGGCTCGGGTCTTCAGTGTAGCTTCTAGGTGGCCTGCTTGCCACTGTGTTCGCTAAATAATTTTCCAGGTCCCCGGGTGTTAGCAGATCTCCAGATAACCTCACAATTCTCACAATTTTTCGATATCGGGGTTTCTAAGTTTGGGGTTTGGGATTCTATCTCTGGTTTTAAGTCTCTAATCAAGCACTACAGGGGTTGTATGGTCCATACTAACATCAATTACACCTTTGCATTCAATTCAAACCCTAATCCTTAACTTGGAATTTTCAAAGTTCACTAAACCGAACTAAAACACTTCTAAACATGCATGGACACTAATGTGAGTGTAAAACTATACTAATGGTGATGAAATTATCTCATTTGGCAACTCAAGAAAATTCTTGAGTTGCCCCAAGTCTCCAAAATCCGATTTTTCTTGGTCCAAAGTGTTTGTAGGGATCTTGTGCACATTTTTAATGAAGTGGGGATTAGGTTTTGAGTTGTATTTGGTGGTGTTGTGAGGGTTGAAGAGAAGGGAGAAGTGAGGGCAGCCATGGTGAGGGAAAGAGAGGGAAAAGATGAATATGATGAAAGAAATAAGAACCCAAGACCAAGATTTGACCCCTCGCCCCCCCTCTCTCTCATGCCCATCCCTCTTTCTTTATTCATTTTTCTTTTCTTTTCTTTTCTTTTCTCTTCTTTTGTTTTCTTTTCTCTTCTCTTGAATTAAAACCATGCATGAAAAGAAGAAAGAATCCATGTTAGAAAAATGTAACAAGTGAAAAAAATGACATGGTGTATGTCATGTGCACAAATCCGGCTTAATACACTATTAGTGATATTTAATCGCGATTAACATAAAAATGGAATAAAATAAATCATAAGAATTTATAATTTTCTTAAATCATATAAAACACCATCTTTTTAGTAATTTCTATAATTTTCCAAATATTTCCCAATTTTTCGGTATCTAATTATACCGCAATATTAAAATATTCATAATATTTATTATTTAATTATAAAAATTCCCAAAAATAATATTTTATTTTTCTGAAATGTTACACTCTCCTTAATAAAACAGCTTTGATTGGATGCTTGATTTTGGAGTTATCTAATTTATAAATCAATGTTTTCTTCTCAAGTTTTGGGTTTGGATAATCATAACTTTTTAAACTCCAAAATAAAGAAAAATGTGACATCGTTATGATTATGGAGTTCAGTTTAATTAGATAGTTTTATGTAAGTCTGATTAATCAAACTTAAGTCTAAAACCAAATAAGCTCCGGCTACTAATATTGCATATTTTACTATCAATAATGTGATATAATATTTTAATAATAAGTAATATACGTATCAACATCTCCTTCAACTTCTCGACTGTGGTCTTCAAGGCGGCAACATCATACTCCAGACGTTGCTCACGGGGTAGGAGAAGTAACTGAAAGTATGTCTTAGCACCTCTATTAAGGTTCTATGAGTATTAAGTATGCAATTTTAAAAAACTAGAGGGGTAAGTATATTAAACAAAAATCGAACTAGAGAATTAGGGTTTCAATATTAAGCAAATCAAGTTCTAAACTAAGTGAAGAGAAACTACTGTTAGTTGTATGTATGCCCTAGAGGCTATTATTGTTCATGATTGTATATTATAGTGAATGCTTCGACATATATAAGGAAGACTTTCTTGCTCGACATGATAGTATGCTATCTGGTTACTCTTTATCTTAACATGTATACTTATACCGTCTCTCTGTTACATGTTGATAAAACCCTTAGGATATGTACTTGACTACCATGACTATAATGGAGATCATACTAGTGGGGCCAGGATAGTCCATAAGTACATCCTTTTAATTGTTCCTAGTCGAGGGAGTATCGAGATGGGGCATCGATATTGCAGAGTAGACTAGTGTGTACGATTCTTGACCCTGTATGGGCGATGGTTGATCCCATAAACATTGGTGTTTGAAATCAGAGAATGTGCAAAGGTGCTCATTGTAGGATGGGTACACTGAACATGACTCGCCGAGAACTCCTGGATGGTATTATAACTGACGTCAGATAGCAGTTCTCTTTGGAACGTCGCCGGAAACTTCTTGGAACGTCGCCGGAACTTCACCCATCGCTAACTCCACCCACACACTAAAAGGACTTGAGAATTCTTGAGGGTTTTGGTAGGGAATTTCTGCGTGAGGATGAGTGAAATGGAGTGTGGTGTTTATAGGGAAAATTAGGGTTTAGAGGGTTAAAGATTGCATTAAAATTTGGATTAAATGGGGTTTTATTGTTCTCTTGATGAATGCAGATAAAATAAACAATGTGAGAGAAGTGGGGTAGCAGAAGAGATGCTCAGGTGAAAAGATGGGGGGCATTGCCCATGGGGGGCTGGCGGTGCCGGCAATATCGACGGTTTTGCCGGTCGGAAACCAGTGGCGGAGCTTCAGATTTGCGCCATGTGTCCCTCACGATTCATATACTCTCATGCACATGTTTATTTAATCTGTAACTTATCATATTACGTGTAGGGCACTTGTAAACTCTTGGGCTTCTAAAAGATTAAAAGAAAATTAAATAAAAAGATAATGTGGCTGGGGCGATTCGATTACAGGGGCTATGTCACAACAGTGCAAGACTTTACCAATGAGCTACAAGTACTTTCTTGCTGGTATAAAGTAAAACAAATACTTATAGTATACATATGATTTGCAAATACCCCAATTGTACATTAACTTTTAAACAATTTTCTGTATATTGACATTGGAGTTGTTACACGATCCATCCGAGAGTCTATAGTCCGAGCTCAAACCTCAAATCCGAGGTAACTTGGGTACCTAGTTTGCTAAACTAGATGGCCTAGATGATATAAAGAGTGAAGATGGATTAGTTTGTCTCTTGTAAACCTAGGATTCTCAACACATGAGAGGTTTAGGGTTTCGAGAAAGGAGAAGAAGACTTGAAGAAAATGATGTTGGAGATAGTGCCCTCAGAGTCAATTATTGGATCGCAGGCACGTGATTGCAATGATTGAGGGAGGACCTATCCCGGTAGGACAGTCTTACTCAAGATGATAGTATGCTATCTGGTTTATCTTTATCATCGTGTACTGCTTTAGGTGACATTACTGATCACTATTGCACGTTGATAGAGCCCTTAGGATTCTTGCTTGACGGCCAGCAGTATGATGGCAATCATATACGTGGGAGCTGGGGTCTATAAGCACATCCTTAAAAGGTCCCTAGTCGTGGGAGTTTCGAGACTGGGCATCGATACTCCATTAGTAGACTAGTGTATACAGTCGAGACCCCGAAGAGGGGCGGTGGCCGGTCTCACAAGCCACCAGTGTCAGTTGGTTCACCTAAGATGTATACAGGTGCTTATTGGGTTATGAGTACACCGGACAGGACTCGCCGGGAACCTGCTAGTTGGGATTATACCAGACGTCAGATGGCAGTTCCCTGGTGACATGTGTACAGGTTAGTTCATCGACCTGAGATCGTCATTGTCTCGTGTGAGTTCCCACTGGGCTTTGATTACTACCCTACCACGGCTCAAAGGAGTCGTGCAAATAGGTTTTAGTTGGGTACAGTCCCGAGCCACATGGGGGCGGTGAGCGGATCTGTAGGGGTTCGTCTCTCCCGGAATTTGGGGTGAGGTCGCGCTGTGCCTTGGAGAGCCATTACACAAAGCCCTCGATCGAGGCAGGTGATTTACTGGTAGGTATTCCAGTAGTATCTCAGGGTGTTCTGGGCTACACTCCGATACGACTTGTACCGCTTTTGGGGGTCTGACTTTTACTAACCCCCTAGGCCCGCCATGCGATACTCATAGACGAACGGACCGGACTGTACGGATATTGTCACTGACAGGCTCAGTAGGGTGTCAGGATGAGTTCGCTCATCGACGACCCTTTTAGTCAATAGCTGGTAGCCCGTCATGTATGGCTAATACCTCTGACGTGCTAGTGGTTAAATCCACAGCCATAGTATTGACGAGTCTTTAGAGTCCCCCACACAGACAGTTACTCAAGTTTCGGGCGAAACGCTGTAGAGGCCGTATGGAGATATGGAAGGGTTCGATCAGATACGTGCGGTATTGCACGGATCGTGATCGGACGGTTTTTATTAGCCGGCTTTGGTTTAAGCCGGATCCTAGTATTAGACAGTGTAGATTTTGTCTCTTTACATTTGTGTTCAGTGGGAATACAAATGCGGGCATGTATATGCAGTCGGGGGGTTTTCTTGTAATTTATTACGGGATCAGTTTTCTGAAGTTGCCACTTTGCATTCCGTTCCGGCCAGTTTTCTTTTGTTCCTTCGCGGCCGGACTTTTTGATGGAGGGGTCATTTGCAGTTTGCAAATAAGATATTATGGAGGGGTTTCTTGCTTTTTGAGGGATTATGATAACCATAGCATCATTAGATTCCATTCTTTTCTTGCTTCATTATAGCTTGCAATTAATATGATGAGATTGAGTGGGATTTGTATTAGACTTGGGTGTGGTCACCATTCTATCTTTCCTACACTCACCTCCCTTCTTGTTTTTGCTATCCATCTCATTCTCATCATATAGGGCCGGCCACATTTGATATGAGAGAGAGAGAGAGAGTTCATTTTCTAGTATGGTTTTTATTCATCTCTCATTCTTCATGCTTGAAAATATGATACACCTTCCTCCTCTTCAAAAGTTCTTTCTCTTCTCCATCATCTTTATGGCAACTCCATAACCCCAAAGAGACAAGGTTCTACACTACAACCTACAGTACCCTTGGACGCGTCGGCTAGCCAACTTCGCGCCCGAGTTGCCTCGGTCCAGAGGTGGGAGCCCGTAAAAGATATTGGCGACGTGGGGCCATTTCCGACGAGGAGGCGACGACCGGAGATTCCGCGAGGAGATCGGAGTGGAGACGAAGACCGAAGGACATGGATCGCTCGGTATAGCATTCTCCCCCATCTCTTGTTTGCTAGCATTAGGTTAATGGTTACGATCCGGGTTAATTGTCCGCGGTAGCGCCGGTTTAAAGTTAAGAAAATTTTTGATTCCGCATTTTGGGCTCGAGTAGACGGCCGGGGCGCTGCCATGGCGCAACATGATATCAGAGCCACGCCATTAACCTAGTCTAGCTTTGTCTAATGTGTTTACATTTCTGATCGAACAAAATTCCAAAAACCACGTTTTCACGTGCATCAGTTTCTGTCGAAATTTTTTTAGCTCCAAAATTTTTTCAGGTTGTTGCAGAATGATGTACATGGAATTCTAAGAACACTGTAAAATTTTGGTAACTTGATCCTTCCATACGACCGCGGAACCGCGGCCATAACCCCTATTTGGCCGCGGTTCCGCCGCAGGATGTTGGCTTCACTTCACCAACTTTTTGTAGTGGGCTTCTGGGCTGAAAATAGGGGTTTTGGTATACTTTGTTTGGGCCCAAAATTTCTTTATGTGCTACAGTAATGCTTTGGGGCCCACTGGTAATATTTGATCGATCGAATGTTTCAAACACATTAGTTCACAGTATTTACATTATATCTGCGACCGTGAATGTCACTTGATCGGTAAATCCTGTCTATCTGCTATAGCCCTTTTAGACGGATTTGCGAACGTGACATTCACGTTGATGTTCTGTGTTGTGCTGTGATGTTGCGGATTGGTCGTAGGGGATAGACTGGTTGCAATGCTAGTACTGTTTTTGTTGTATTATGTACATTTGATATTGCGGGGCGAGCGTCCGACATATGGACTGCCGTCACTGCCTGTTTGTATATTATTCTTTTGGGGCACGACCGGGTCGAGGTCGATGTAGCCGTTGTATGTATATTTTACTTTCTGTACTAGGATTACCCCAAGGAGGGGTGCACGGATAGCCGGGTTCTAGAGGGCAACGGGCCCGCATCTCATGGCATTGAGACGGAGGGGGCTTTACTCTAGAATTGGCGGGCTATTCGCTGCACTTGTAGGGGGTACAGGTTGACCTAGGAGAGGTGCCTAAGTTACCGGATTCCGTGAAGTGCTGGATGGTCCATTCACGTTGCTGAAGGGGGCTGCGTCGCTTCAGGTTTTGGCGGGTAACTTGCCGCGCCCGTAGGGGTCTAGGATTTCATTGCACAGGCTATCCACACGACCAGGGGAACGTCGGGTTTCAGTAGCGGCTCTGTGAAACCCGAGGATCCCAGATATCTGTATTGTTCTGTGTTGCTGGTTACATTTCTGTGATGTTGCATTTTATCACGCCTTGAGCGAATATTATATATTGATATATATACTAGTAGATGTTGTATATGTTTTGCATCCGCGCTAGTCCAGTCCCCGCTCTGTCGTTAGTTAAGTAACCTAACGGGTGATGACGGGGCCCAGTGGCGAATGCGGATGGCATATACATACATCATTATTTTCGTTCTTTATTGGTGTGATCAATTGATGGGACTGCGTTGACTCGGATCAATGCAAGATAAACAAACCTATTTTGATGTTGTTGGAACATTTTTCAAAAAGCTGTTATTGCAAGGGCGTTCTCTTTTGTTTTGCACAGTGGTATTCGGTTATGAATATCAAGCACCTCAGTCGACGAGGCAAGGGCCGAGATCCCTTCACCGGGAGTGACCCCTTGGACAGAAGTTTGCGTCAGGGTAATAACTTCACTATAGCCGAATACTTTTTGCTTTGCATCGTGGTATTCAGTTGGAATATCCTACACCTCATTCTACGGGAAAAGAGCCGAGATCCCTTCACCGGGAGTGACCTCTATAGCAAAGGGTTTTCGTCACTATATTTTATAAAAAGCTATGCAGTTCCTTCAACGATATCAAGTTCATTGCGTTAAAGGTTTTTCGCCAAAAACCAGCCGTAGCCCTCCGTCATTTCTTACGGGTATTATTTAGTATTCGTTCTGCGTTTGTTGACTCCGTCAAGGCGTAGTGTACGGTAGCTAAGTGGTGCTTGTTTGTTGCATAAATGGGATTGGTTAGGACAGTCGTGCGGCCTTGTTGACTCCGTCAAGGGTACGTACTGGTGGGTTTAATGCAATCCAGATAATGACGGGTTGAACTTGACTGGGACTCTTTGATTTGTTGACTCCGTCAAGGTCACTTGATTCCTAGGGGTAAAAATCACATCGGGAGTTTCTAAAGAAACTGAAACTTGCCAGGCATGCGCATACCTTCTGGAGTGTGGTGACTTAAGTGGATTCCGTCAAGTTATCATACGATGATAGTTGGATCCCGATTCCCACTGATGAGTTGGTTTACACCTCGGGTGATCCCGACTAATTCTTCTTTCAGGTTTGGAGAAGAATTTGAGGTTACAGTGGGAGGTTTCCAGATTAGATAAAGTGATAACCATTCTGATCTAGGTTAGAGTGCACGCTGAGTGTTTCTTTTCTCTCTCTTTGGCAGCAACCATAGACCCGACCCTAGACTATGACTCGGTGACCAAGTTAACCGAACCTTCTTAAACACTGGCTTTTGGATTGTCTGAGTTGCATACCTCATTGCCACTCCTACTTTTACCCTTTTCTCCAGGACACCCCGTATTACTATGAATGTCCACTTCCATTGGACAAAACTATCGTATGGTTATATACGAACTCGAAGGAATTCGAGGATGGTTTCCGGTTCTGGAGAAAACGAATAGGACTATTCAGTTGTCTTTTCTTTTTTACCTTCTCTCAGGTTGTGAGTACTCCTTGGTTTAGGAGATAGTACACCTATTACGCAAATTGGATAGTCTTCTTCCAAACCTTAGACTGGTGCCAAACGGTGGGGAATGAAGAAAACCAATTAGCATAACGATGGTGTGCAGAAGGTATTAAGTTAAGACAAAGAAATGGATTAGTAAGAGGGCAAAGTAAATCGCGACTGCTATTTACGACCAAACCAAGTATTTCTTCGCCAATCCTAAATCACCTTTGTATTTCTCCAGAACACTCCGTATCACTACGAAGATCCACAGTTTATTTGGATACTCCATCGTATGGTTATATAAGAACTCGAAAGGAACTTGTTCCAGTTCGGGGATGGATTCTGGTTCAGGAGAAATAGGAATAAGGTTTATTCGGTTGTCTTTTATCATCACCTTCTCTCGCATTGCGAGTGCTCCTCGGATTAGGACAGTACACCCATTATGCTTATTAGATAGTCTTCTTCCAAACCATAGGCTGGTACCGAACGGTAGGGAAGGAAGAAAACCATTTGGCCTAAAGGGGTGTGCAGAAGGTAATGACTAAAGACATATAAAGGGATTTGGAGAGATGGCAAAGAATTATATGGTTACAGTTGTGAATCTAGATTATGGAAGATGCATTACTAGGAATGCTGGGATACCCCATCGAAACATTTCAATATTTCAGTTTCACTGTATACTGTTAAAAGAAAACTAATTTCCCGATTAGACACTTGCTCCAGAGTATGTATTTACCAGGTATGATTCTCACATCTGTATGGTTTTACAGATGATGAGTGTGAGTAAGTTATTGGGAATTAGTTGATCATCCTCATTATATCGGAATTCGTTGTAATTGGTGATATTTGAGGAAGTCACCTGGGTTGTTTGCCAGGCGGCAAATATTTAGTTTTGAATATCCGTTGTTATGCACCAATTTCAAATTGATACATCTGTACGTCTATTTTTATAGAGTGAGATGTACCTCTTTGAAATTATCTCTATGACATTTACCCATATCAGTGGATGGTTAGGTAAGGAGCATTGAACAGCGGTGTAATTCTGCTTAACCATAAGTACAGTTTTCAACCTACGACACACAGTGAATGAGTAACTAGACTCAGGGGACTTATACAGAGTATTGTATATTGTCCAGTGTCCATTAGGACAGAGGGGTTGGTCCTCATACTATATTCTGTTTACTTATGACTTCTCTAGTTCTTAGACATGTGTTTCGTAGAAATACAAGGTCTAAGTTTTGAGGAGTTATAGGTATAAGAATAAAGTAGAGAACCAGATGTTGCAAGTATTAGGATTCTTCAAGATGATCGAAGATGTAGATACTTGTGTATGGTATTCAGTTGATAGTAGTGGTTAAGAGAACTTGCTTCTCTTTCAGGTTACTCATAATTGGAAGCATTCCTAAGTTGGGTAACGCTGATCGGCCTCCTTCCATCTAGTTGACATGCACTGGAGACAGCTGCATGATTTGAATCTGGTTCAATTAAATCAGTGCCTCTGTTTCTGTATTGGATATAGAACAGTTCATATCTTAACGGTATTAAGGTACGGGGAGTTGTCCGGCTTATGCTTAAAACCAGACTCTGGATAACTCAAGGCACATTTCTGTAATGGCTGTTTGTGGGTTGACCCGGGCTATGACGAGGGTTGACTTTCTACCATCTGGAAGATCAATAGTGATATTGTTCTTAACTCGCCACAGTTTTAAATAAAAATGGATTTTTCTCAGAAAACAGTAGTGGGAGTGTGGTAGAACTGGAAGTGATTGCAGAACCGCAAACGATTACTGAAAATTTGATAAGAACCTAAAGATTCAATCTAGTCTGACATTCCATTGGCCACTCCGCAGATAAAGTGGGTAACCTCAGGCACCCGAGAGGTACTTCGGTATGCTCAAGGACGGTGACCAGGAGGTTCTTGTTTACTCAGACTTGCCATTGCTGTTGATTCCAGACTGTGAGACCCGGCAGGAGGATGAGTATAGCGTCGTTCTAAACTAGCTTTAGAAGTGCACGTGTATATGACTCTGCCAGAGGGTTGTCGTAGTCAGTGGGAGCAGCGGAAGCATTGGTGGATAAGTGGCTTATGTCTATTTATAGACTAAAGAAGATATAGCGGAGATAGATCATCTATTTCTGATGTGATAGTCATAGGTTTGACTTCATCAGAATAGGGGATGGATCTGTTAAGAAGGTAGTAGGGTGTGATGTCCTGGTATTTGGATGACATACACAGAGTAGGAAGTGATATTCCTGTACTACGATTGGTTATACTTTGGTTGTCACACAGAAGTTTCTCCTCATAGGAATTGGATCTTATATCGTACATTCTGGTTACTAGATCTATGGTTTTAGATCTAGATTTGGGTGGTTTCCCAATCAGGATACTTAGACAACATTCTATAAGTATTTAGAAAGGACGACTCCTGGCACGGTAGTGTACCTGCAGGTGATGGAGTCACCCTCTCTAAACATGTCTTATAGACTAAAGTAGAGAGGGATGTGCATGATTGGCAGATCACTTTCTTAGGCAATTGAGTCAATCATGAGATGTCAAGTACCACACTAGATGTCGTTCTTGCAGTAGATGCAATAAGATGATATTAATCCAATCCTGGAGAAACATTCGGAAGCAGTTTTAGAACATAAGTGGATGTTCTAGGGATATGATAACGGCATCCTCCTTCGGGAGACAGTTATCATTCCAGGCTTCCAAGGTGACCTGGATGACAGAGAGGTTGTCAGAGTTGTAGTTTTCTTTCTGACGAGGGGCAGTATTTTGGACAGATGGTCCAAGGGGATACTGAGGGAGGCATGGCGCAGGATACTGATTAAGTTCAGCTGACGATACAGTCTAAGAAGTTTGGATTTAGAGTTCATTTATGAGCTAGGTCCAATCAGACATCCAATCATATTCTAAGACAGGTATTGCTCACTTCGGGATATGGTTTTCTCCGCGAACTTGAGATAAAGAGAGACATAGAAAGAAATATCACAGCGGATCCACTCACTGAGGCTATTCCTCAAACACAATAGTTTCGCAAACGAGCTTTGTGAGACTGACTAGTAGAGGAGTTGGGTGTTCGGTATCACACGAGCTGTGAGTATGCGACATCGCAATAATTAGACTTGAGTGCAAGTGGGAGATTGTTGGAGATAGTGCCCTCAGAGTCAATTATTGGATCGCAGGCACGTGATTGCAATGATTGAGGGAGGACCTATTCCGGTAGGACAGTCTTACTCAAGATGATAGTATGCTATCTGGTTTATCTTTATCATCGTGTACTGCTTTAGGTGACTTTACTGATCACTATTGCACGTTGATAGAGCCCTTAGGATTCTTGCTTGACGGCCAGCAGTATGATGGCGATCATATACGTGGGAGCTGGGGTCTATAAGCACATCCTTAAAAAGTCCCTAGTCGTGGGAGTTTCGAGACTGGGCATCGATACTCCATTAGTAGACTAGTGTATACAGTCGAGACCCCGACGAGGGGCGGTGGCCGGTCTCACAAGCCATTCGTGTTAGTTGGTTCACCTAAGATGTATACAGGTACTCATTGGGTTATGAGTACACCGGACATGACTCGTCGGGAACCTGCTAGTTGGGATTATACCAGACGTCAGATGGCAGTTCCCTGGTGACATGTGTACAGGTTAGTTCATCGACCTGAGATCGTCATTTGTCTCGTGTGAGTTCCTACTGTTCTTTGATTACTACCCTACCACGGCTCAAAGGAGTCGTGCAAACAGGTTTTAGTTGGGTACAGTCCCGAGCCACATGGGGGCAGTGAGCGGATCTACAGGGGTTTGTCTCTCCCGGTATTGGGGGTGAGGCGCGCTGTGTCTTGGAGAGCCATTATATAAAGCCCTCGGCCGAGGCAGGAGATTTACTAGTAGGTATTCCAGTAGTATCTCAGGGTGTTATGGGCTACACTCCGACACGACTTGTACCGCTTTTGGGGGTCTGACTTTTACCAACCCCCTAGGCCCGCCATGCGATACTCATAGATGAACGGACCAGACTGTACAGATATTGTCACTGACAGGCTCAGTAGGGTGTCAGGATGAGTTCGCTCATCGACGTCCTTTTTAGTCAATAGCTGGTGGCCCGTCATGTATGGCTAATACCTCTGACGTGCTAGTGGTTAAATCCACAGCCATAGTATTGACGAGTCTTTAGAGTCCCCCACACAGAAAGTTACTCAAGTTTCGGGCGAAACGCTGTAGAGGCCGTATGGAGATATGGCAGGGTTCGATCAGATACGTGCGGTATTGCACGGATCGTGATCGGACGGTTTTTACTAGCCCGCTTTGGTTTAAGCCGGATCCTAGTATTAGACAGTGTAGATTTTGTCTCTTTGCATTTGTGTTCAGTGGGAATACAAATGCGGGCATGTATATGCAGTCGGGGGGTTTTCCTGTAATTTATTACGGGATCAGTTTTCTGAAGTTGCCACTTTGCATTCCGTTCGGGCCAGTTTTCTTTTGTTCCTTCGCGGCCGGACTTTTTGATGGAGGGGTCATTTGCAGTTTGCAAATAAGATATTGTGGAGGGGTTTCTTGCTTTTTGAGGGATTATGATAACCATAGCATCATTAGATTCCATTCTTCTCTTGCTTCATTATGGCTTGCAATTAATATGATGAGATTGAGTGGGATTTGTATTAGACTTGGGTGTGGTCACCATTCTATCTTTCCTACACTTACCTCCCTTCTTGTTTTTGCTATCCATCTCATTCTCATCATATAGGGTCGGCCACATTTGATATGAGAGAGAGAGAGTTCATTTTCTAGTATGGTTTTTATTCATCTCTCATTCTTCATGCTTGAAAATATGATACACCTTCGTCCTCTTCAAAAGTTCTTTCTCTTCTCCATCATTTTTATGGCTACTCCATGACCCCAAAGAGACAAGGTTCTACACTACAACCTACAGTACCCTTGGACGCATCGGCTAGCCAACTTCGCGCCCGAGTTTCCTCGGTCCAGAGGTGGGAGCCCGTAAAAGATATCGGCGACGTGGGGCCATTTCCGACGAGGAGGCGACGACCGGAGATTCCGCGAGGAGATCAGAGTGGAGACGAAGACCGAAGGACACGGATCGCTCGGTATAGCATTCTCCCCCATCTCTTGTTTGCTAGCATTAGGTTAATGGTTACGATCCGGGTTAATTGTCCGCGGTAGCGCCAGTTTAAAGTTAAGAAAATTTTTGATTCCTCATTTTGGCCTCGAGTAGACTGCCGTGGCGCTGCCGTGGCGCAACAAATGAGAGTGAAATGTGTGAGCTTGGATAAAGCTTGGCTGTCCTCCTTTTAGAAAAATGAAGCATACTTACATTTTAGAAGATAAATATCTAACCAAATATAAATATCTAACTAAATATCAAGCATGCTTCAAAATATCTAAAGACTGAGTCATAACAATGAGTCACCAAGTAGCCATGATAGATTCAATGTAAACCTCCACCTTATTTCCTCCACCTCATTTAGGTTTTAATCTAAAAGAATAAAACCTAATTAGGTGTCCTCTTCTAGAAGGCAATCCCGAGAAAATTATGAGAATGCCCATCATCCGTATATACATGCCCGCATCCGTATTCCGAAGAATACGAATACAAAGAGACGAACAAATCCAGTAATATAATACTAGGATCCGGCTTAAACCAAAACCCACTAGTATTATCTGCCTGAATATCATACGTGTACAAATACACGTAAGTGATCGAAGCCCTGCCTTAAAACCATACGGCCTCTACATCTTTTGCCCGATGTAAGGAAACCCTTTGTGTGGGACTCTGAAGACTCGACAGTACGCTGGAAGTTGGTTTAATCACAAACACGTCAGCGGTACTAGCTGCACGTAACGGCTATCCAGGTATCTGTCAATAAGAAGGCCGATGAGAAAACTCATCTGAACTCCTACTGAGCCTCTATGTGACAATCTCCGTATAATCCGGTCTGTTCGTCTAAGAATCGCATATTGGGCCTATGGGGCTGTAAACGTCAGACCCTTAATAGAGCAATAAGTGGTGTCGGAGTGCAACCCAAATCACCCTGAGAAACTACTAGAGTACCTACCGGAAAATCTCGTTTGCCCTTGCCAGGGACTTTGTATAATGGCTTTCCGAACACAGCGCGAGATCAACCCCCAATACTGGGAGAGACGAATACTATCTAACAACCACTGCCTCCAAATACTTCGGGACTGCACCCAACTACTACCTGTTTGCACGACTTAATAGAGCCATATACGGTAGTAATCTAAGAACAGTGTGAACATACTTGAGGCGAAGTAACAGTGTCAAGTCAACGAACTATGCTGTACTCATGTCACCTGAGAACTGCTTGTTAGATATAGTGCCCTCAAAGTCAATTATTGGATCGCAGGTACGTGATTGCAATGATTGCGGAGGACCTATACCGGTAGGACAGTCTTACTCGAGATGATAGTATGCTATCTGGTTTGCCTTTATCAGTCGTGTACAGGTTCAGGTGACTGATCACTGTTACACTTTGATAGAGCCCTTAGGATCTATCTTTACTACCAATAGTATGACGGCGATCATATACGTGAGAGTTGGGTGGTTTATAAGCATATCCTTAATTGTGGTCCCTAGTCGTGGGAGTACCGAGACAGGGCATCGATACTCCAGAGTAGACTAGTGTATACAGTCGAGACCCCGACGAGGGGCGGTGGCCGGTCTCACAAGCCACTGGTGTCAATTGGATCACCTAAGATGTATACAGGTGATCATTAGGTTATGAGTACACTGGACAGGACTCACCGGAACCAGCTAGTTGGTATTATACCTATCGTCAGATAGCAGTTCCCTGGTGACATGTGTACAGGTTAGTTCATCGACCTGAGGTCGTCATTTGTCTCGTGTGAGTTCCCACTGTGCTTTGATTTCTACCCTACCACGGCTCAAAGGAGTCGTGTAAACAGGTCTTTTTTGGGTACAGTCCCGAGCCACATGGAGGCAAGTGAGCGGATCGGCAGGGGATTCGTCTCTCCCGGTATTGGGGGTGAGATCGTGCTGTGTCTAGGAAAGCCATTACACCAAGTCCTTGGCCAAGGCAGGTGAGAATTACTGGTAAGTATTCCAGTAGTTTCTCAGGGTGCTCAGGGCTTGTCTCCGACACGACTTATACCGCTATTGGGGGTCTGAGGTTACCAGCCCCCTAGGCCCGATATGCGATACTCATAAACGAACGGACCGGACTGTATGTATATTGTCACTGTTAGGCTCAGTAGGGTTCCAGGATGAGTTCGCTCATCGGCTACCCTTGAGGTCAGTACATAGGCAGCCGTTACGCACAGCTAGTGCCGCTGACGGCTTATGGTTAAACCCACTGCCGGGGTACTGACGAGTCATTAGAGTCCCCCATAGATGGTTTCCCAAGTTCGGGCGAAACGTTGTAGAGGCCGTATGGTTTTATGGCAGGGTTCGGAAAATGCACGTACGTTTACGCACGTGTCATATTTCGGGCTGATAATACTGGTGGGCTTTGGTTTAAGCCGGATCCATGTATTATACTTTGTAGATATAATATCTTTGTCTTAGTTGCATTTGTATTCGGTCGTAATACAAATACGGGTATATTTATACAGTTACGGGGTTATCCTGAAATTCGTTTCGGGATCACTTTTGGAAGTTGCCAGTTTCCAGTTTTTTATCACCCGCTTTAACATTCGGTTAAATGCGGATTTATCTTTTCTTCACTTGGGTGAGTCATGAGGGTGAGTCGTGTGGAAGGTTCTAGATGAGGTGACTAGGTTTCATGACTCATGGTTTGCATTTATTGTTATGCAAGGTGTCATTAGTGAGTCACCTTTAGCATTAATATTTCTTGTTAACCTTAGGATATTTATTCTTGATATTATTCCTTTGTGGTCACCTCCCTTGCTCCTACACTCACCCTCTCTACCTCATATATTGGCCGGCCCCCTCCCCTTGAGATGATGAATGATTTTGGGAAAAAGATTATGATAGTTTTGCTTCATGTAATTTCATATAGCTCATTTTTCCATCACCCGATTCCAAAAGGCAACTTCATTAACCGTTCGTCCATGGCTTTGGACGAAATGAGACAAAGTGTTCTACTCATTCTCTACATCAATCTTGGTCGTCTCTTTTAGCAAACTTGATGGCCGAGTTGCCTCGGTTCAGAGGCGGGAGCCCGTTTAAAGATCCGTAGAGGTGGTGCCACCTCGACGACGAGCCAGGAGATCGGAGCAGCCTCAACGGAGTGTGGGATGATGGTTAAAGAACGAAGGACTCGGATCGTTCGGTATAACCTTTCTACCCATTTTTTAGTTTGTTAGTTTAGCGTTAATGGCAAATCCGGGTTATAGTATGTGATAGCGCCAGTTATAAAAGTTTTTTTTCCGCATTTGGCGTCAGATTGAGGGCCGGGGCGCTACCGTAGACTTACATTGTATCAGAGCCACGCCATTACGCTTTACTAACTTATGCTAACGCGTTTAAAACATCGATCGAGCGGAATTTTCAAAATCGCAATTTCTAAGTCTAAAGTTTCTGCCGATTTTAAAACAGGCCTAAAAATCATTTTGAGCATCTCAGAAAATCGAGCAAGCTTTTCTAAGAAAACTGTGAAAATTTGGTGGGCTGATTTTACTGTAGTGCGGCGGATCAGCGACCAAAACCACGTTTTGGCGGCGGATCCGCCGCCGTACTGTAGCCACAGTGCACCAAATTTCTACAGTAGCTTCTACATGGGAAATTATGGTTTTTGGAATGGTTCTTTTGGGCCCAGTTTTTGTTACTGTACAGCACATGTTTGTGGGGCCCACTTTGGAAAGTTTTGTCGATCAAAATTTAAACGTGTTAGTTTACAGTACATACATTATATCTCCGACCGTGAATGTCATTCGAGCGGTAAACCGCGTCTAATTGCTATAGTTCTTTTAGACGGGTTTGCGAACGTGACATTCGCCTTGATGTTCTGTGTTGTGCTGTGATGTTGCGGATTTGTCGTGGTGGATAGCAGTGTGCAATGGTAGTGCAGTTTGGATTTATTTGTACATTTGATATTGCGGGGCGAGCGTCCAACATGTGGACTGTCGTCTCTTCCTGTTTGTATAATATTCTTTTGGGGCACGACCGGGCTGAGGTCGATGTACCCGTTGTACATATTTTTCATTGCTGTACTAGGTTTTACCCCGCGACGGAGTGCACGGATAGACGAGTTCTGGAGGGAAACGGGTCCGCATCTCATGGCTTTGAGAGGCAGAGGGGCCTCACTCTAGTATTGGCAGACTATTCGCCGCACTCATAGGGGGTACAGGTTGACCCATGGAGGGGCGCTCAAGTTACCGGATTCTGTGAAGTGCAGGGTGGTCCATTCACTTTGCTGTAGGGGGCTGCCTCGCTTCAGGTTTTGGCGGGTAACTTGCCGCACCCGTAGGGGGTCTAAGTTTCATTGTACAGGCTATACACACGACCAGGAGAACGTCGGGTTTCAGCAGCGGCTCTGTGAAACCCGGGGATCCCATATTATCTGTATTGTTCTGTGATGCTTATTACTTTTCTGTAATGTTGCATATTATCACGCCTGGAGCTATTATTGTATATTGGTATATATACTAGTAGATGTTGTATATGTTTTACACCCGTGCTGTAAGTCTACGGTAGCGCCCCGGCCGTCTTTCAGATGCCAAATGTGGAACAAAAACTTTTATAACTGGCGCTATCGCATACTATAACCCGGATCTGCCATTAACGCTAAACTAACAAAATGTAAAGAGGGTAGAAAGGTTATACCGAATGATCCAAGTCCTTCATTCTTTAACCATCATCCTACGCTCCGTTGCGGCTGCTTCGATCTCGTCGATTTCCGATCTTCTCGTCCAGGTGGCACCACGTCATCGGATCTTTAAACGGGCTCCCGCCTCTGACTCGAGACAACTCGGTCATCAAGTTTTCTAAAAGAGATGACCAAGAATGATATAGAGAATGAGTAGAATACTTTGTATCGCTTCGTCCAAAACCATGGACGAACGGTTAATGAAATTGCCATTTGAGTTGGGTGATGGAATGAAATGAGCTATGAAATTTCCATACACCAAAACTATCATAATCTTTTAACCAAGTGATAGTGAATTAATCAAGTGGGGATCCAAGAGGTGGCCGGCCACAATATCAAGAGGTGGGGGTGAGTGTAGGAGGAAAGGGGAGTGACCACAAGCAAAGCTTATCAAGAAGAAAATATCTTAAGCTTTACAAGAAAACATAAATGCAAAAGCATGAGACACAATAACACATCATCTCTCATTTAATGCTAACTATGAATCACTAACCTAGTCACCTTCCAAGAAGCTTCCTCTCATGACTCACCCTCATGACTCACCCTCAAGAAAAGATAAATCCGTATTTAACCGAATGTTAAATACGGCTGATAGAAAAATGGAAACTGGCAACTTCCAAAAGCGATCCCGAAACGAATTTCAGGATAACCCCGTAACTGTATAAATATACCCGCATTTGTATTACGACCGAATACAAATGCAACTGAGACAAAGATATTATATCTACAAAGTATAATACCTGGATCCGGCTTAAACCAAAGCCCACCAGTATTATCTGCCCGAAATATGACACATGCGTAAACGCACGTGCATTTTCCGAACCCTGCCATAAAACCATACAGCCTCTACAATGTTTCTCCCGAACTTGGGAAACCATCTGTGGGGGACACTAATGACTCGTCAGTACCCTGGCAGTGGGTTTAACCATAAGCCGTCAACGGCACTAGCTGTGCCTAACGGCTGCCCATGTACTGACCTCAAGGTAGGCTGATGAGCGAACTCATCCAGAAACCCTACTGAGCCTAACAGTGACAATGTATATACAGTCTGGTCCGTTCGTCTATGAGTATCGCATATTCGGCCTAGGGGCTAGTAACGTCAGACCCCCAATAGCGGTATAAGTCGTGTCGGAGAAAAGCCCTGAACAACCTGAGAAACTACCGGAGTACCTACCAGTAATTCTCACCTGTCTTGGCCAAGGACTTGGTGTAATGGCTTTCATAGACACAGCGTGATCTCCACCCCCAATACCGGGAGAGACAAATCCCCTGCCAATCCGCTCACGTGCCTCCATGTGGCTTGGGACTGTACCCAAAAACTACCTGTTTGCACGACTCCTTTGAGCCGTGGTAGGGTAGAAATCAAAGCACAGTGGGAACTCACACAAGAAAAATGACGACCTCAGGTCGATGAACTAACCTATACACATGTCACCAGGGAACTGCTATCTGACAATATGTATAATACTAACTAGCAGGTTCCCGGCGAGTCATGTTCGGTGTACTCATAACCCAATGAGCACCTGTATACATCTTAGGTGATCCAAATGACACCAGTGGCTTGTGAGACCGGCCACCGCCCCTCGTCGGGGTCTCGACTGTATACACTAGTCTACTCCGGAGTATCGATGCCATGTCTCGAAACTCCCACGACTAGGGACCACTATTAAGGATGTGCTTATGGACTACCCAACTCTCACATATATGATCGCCCTCATACTGTTGGTAGTCAAGAAAGATCCTAAGGGCTCTATCAACGTGTAACATGTAATCAGTCACCTGAATATGTATACGACTGATAAAGGCAAACCAGATAGCATACTATCATCTCGAGTAAGACTGTCCTACCGGCATGGGTCCTCCTCAATCATTGCAATTACGTGTCTGCGATCCAATAATTGACTTTGAGGGCACTATATCCAACAATCTCCCACTTGCACTTAAAGATAATTATTGCGATGTCGCTTACTCACAGTCCGTGTGATACCAAACATCCAACTGCTCTACTAATCAGTTTCACAAAGCCCGTTTGTAAAACTATTGTGTTCGAGAAATAGCCTCAGTGAGTGGATCCGCCCTGATGTTTCTTTCTATGTCTCTCTTAATCTCAAGTTCGCGGAGAAAGCCATCTCCCGAATTGAGTAATACCTGTCTTAGAATATGTCTGGATATCTGATAGGACCTAGTTCATAAATGAACTCCAAATCCAAAATTCTTAGACTGTATCGATAACTGAACCTAATCAGTATCCTGCACCATGCCTCCCACAGTATCCTCTTGGACCACCTGTCCATAATACTGTCCCTCGTCAGAAGGAAAACTATAACTCTGACAATCACTCTGTCATCCATGTCACCTTTGAAGCCTGGAATGATAACCGTCTCCCGAAAGAGGCTGCCGTCATCAAATCCATAGAACATTAACTTATGTTCTAAAACTGCTTCCTTATGTTTCTCCAGGATTGTATTAATACAAACTTATTGCATCTGGTGCAAAAACAACATCTGGTGTGGTACTTGACATCTCACGATTGACTCAATTGCCTAAGCAAGTGATCTGCCAATTATGCACAGCCCTCTCCCCTTTAGTCTATAAGACACCTTTAGAGAAGGTGACTCCATCACCTGCAGGTACACCACCATGTCAGGAGTCATCTATTCTAAAAAACCATTAGAATACTGTCAAAGTAGCCACATTGGGAAACTACCCAAATCCAGATCTAAAGCCGTAGATCTAGAAACCAGAATGTCTAATATTATATCCATATCCTGTCTGGAGAAACAACTGTGTGACGACCACAGTACAACAGATCGTAGTATAGGAATTTTACTTCCTACTCTGTGCATGATATCGAAATACCAGGACATCACACCCTACTACCTTCTTAACAGATCCATCCCCTATTCTGATGAAGTCAAACCCATGACTGTCACATCAAAATTAGATGATCTATCTCCGCTATAACTGCTCTAGTCTATAAATAGACATAAGCTACTTGCCCGCTATGCTTCTGCTGCTCTCACTGACCACAACAACCCTCTGGCAGAATAATATATACATGCACTTTTAAAGCTAGTTTAGAACGACGCTATACTTATCCTCCTGCCGGGTCTCATAGCCTGGAACAACAGTAGTGTCAAGTCTGGGTAAGCAAGAACCTCCCTGTCACCGTCCTTGAGGCTACCGGAGTACCTCTCGGGTGTCTGAGGTTACCCACCATATCTGCGGAGTGGCTATTGGAATGTCAAACCTGATTGAATCTATAGGTCCTATTAAATTTTCCGTAATCGTTTGCGGTTCTGGAATCACTTCCAGTTCTACCATACTCCCACTACTGTTTTCTAAAAAAAATCCATTTTACTAAAACTGTGGTGAGTCAAGAACAATATCACTATTGATCTTCCAGATGGTAGAAAGTTAACCTTCGTCATAGCCTGGGCCAACCCACAAACAGCCATTACAGAAACGTGCCCTAAGTTATCCAGAGTCTGGTTTTAAGCATAAGCCGGACAACTCTCCGTACCTTAACATCATTAAGATATGAACCATTCTATATCCAATATAGAAACTTTGGCACTTATTTAATTGGAACCAGATTCAAATTATGCAGCTGTCTCCAGTGCATATCAATTTAATGGAGAGAGGCTAATCAGCATTACTCAACTTAGGAATCTATCCAATTATGAGTAACCCGAAAGAGAAACAAGTTTCTCAAAACCATTACTATCATCTGAATACCAATCACAAGTATCTACATCTTCGATCTCTTTGAAGAATCCCGATACTTGCGATATCTGGTTCTCTACTTTATTCTTATACCCACAACTTCTCAAAACTTAGACCTTGTATTTCTACGAAACACTTGTCTAAAAACTAGATAAGTCATAAGTAAACAGAACATAGTACGAGGACCTACCCCTTTGTCCTGATGGACACTGGACAACATACAATACTCTGTATAAGTCCGCTGAGTTGAATAACTCAAAACCTGTGCGTCATAGGTTGAAAACTGTACCCAAGCGATTTCATCAAATATCACCAATTACAACGAATTCCGATATAATGAGTATGATCACCTAATTCCCAATAACTTACTCCCACTCATCATCTGTAAAACCACATAGATGTGAGAATGAAACCTGGTAAATACATACCATGGAGTAAGTATCTAATCGGGAAAACAGTTTTCTATTAACAATGCACTGAAATATGAAAATGTTTCGTAGGGGTATCCTGGTATTCATAGTAATGCCTCTTCCATAATCCAATTCATGACTTTAACCGTATATTTCTTTGCCATCTCTCCAAATCCCTTTATTTGTCTTTAGTCGTTACCTTCTGTACACCATCGTTAGGCTAAATGGTTTTCTTCCTTCCCTACCGTTCGGCACCAGCCTATGGTTTGGAAGAAGACAATCCAGTAAGCATAATAGGTGTACCCTCCTGAACCTAGGAGTACTCACATCTTGAGAGAAGGTGATGATAAAAGACAACTGAATAATACCTTATTTTTTTAAAGGTGAAATAGGAGTGGCGATGAAGTATGCGGTTTGGTTGTGAATGATAACAGTCACAATTTACTTTGCCCTCTTTCTAATCCCTTTATTTTGTCTTTACATATTACCTTCTGTACACCCTACTTAGGCTAATTGGTTTTCTTCATTCCCTACCTTTCTGCACCTGCCTATGGTTTGGAAGAAGACTATCCAATAAGCATAATAGGTGTACTCTCTTAAACCAAGGAGCCCTCGCAACCTGAGAGAAGGTGATAATAAAAGACAACTGAATAAACCAATTCTATTTCTCCTGAACCTGGATCCATCCTCGAAGAAGTTCCTTCGAGTTCGTATATAACAATACGATGGATCTATGCAATGGCAGTGGGTGTCCATAGTAATACGGGATGTTCTGAGAAATGCAAAGGGTAAAAGAAGGAGTGGCAATGACTTATGCAACTCAGACAATCCAAAAGCCAGTATTTCAAGAAGGTTCGGTAAACTTGGTCATTGAGTCATAGTCTAGGGTTGGTCAAAGGTCGCTGCCAAAGAGAGAGAAAAGAAACACTCTGCGTGCACTCTAACCTAGATCAGAAAGGTTATCATTTTATCTAATCCGGAAACCTCCCACTGTACTGTCAAATTCTCCTCCAAACCTAAAAGAAGAATCAATCGGGATCACCCGAAGAGTAAACCAACTCATTAGTGGGAATCGGGATTCAACTCTCATCGCATGATAACGTGACGGAATCCACTCACGTTACTCATACTCCAGAAGGTATGCGCATGCTTGGCAAGTTTCAGATTCTTTAGAAACTCCCGATAAGATTTGTACCCCATGTTCTTATGACCTTGACGAAAGCCAACAAATCATAAGTCATATGTCAAGTTCTGCCCGTCATTATCTGATTAATTCGAACCCACCCGTACATACCCTTGACGAAAGCCAACAAGGTAATACGACTGTCCCAAACTAACTCATCTATCTATGCAACAAATGAATACCCCAGCAACTACCAAACACTATGCCTTGACGAAAGCCAACAAACATAGCTTGAATACTACTGACCAACCATAAGAAATGACGGAGGGCTACGGCTTGTTTTTGGCGAAAAACCTTTAACGTAATGAACTTGATCTCGTTGAAGGAACCTGATAGCTTTTTATAAAAATATAGTGGCGAAAATCTTTTGCCAAAGAGGTCACTCCCGGTGAAGAGATTTCGGCTCTTTCTTCGTGGAATGAGGTGCAGGATATTCCAACTGAATACCGCGATGCAAAGCAACATGTAATCGACTATAGTGAAGTTATTACCCTGATGTAAACTTCTGCCCAAGGGGTCACTCCCGGTGAAGGGATATCGGCCCTTGCCTCGTCGAATGAGGTGCAGGATATTCCAACCGAATACCACTATGCAAAACAAAAGGAAACGTCTTTGTAATAAAACTTTTTAAATTTGTTTCAACTACATCCAAACAGGTTTGTTTTCCTTTGCATTGATCAGAATCAACGCGGTCCCATCAATTAATCACACCAGAAAAGAACGAAAATAAAATGCCCGTATATGCCATCCGCATTCGTCTCTGGGTCCCGTCATAACCCGTTAGGTTACTTAACTAACGACAGAGCGGGGACTGGACTAGCGCGGGTGCAAAACATATACTACATCTAATAGTATATATACCAATATACAATAATCGTTCCAGGCATGATAATATGCAACATTACAGAAAAGTAATAAGCATCACAGAACAATACAGATAATCTGGGATCCCCGGGTTTCACAGAGCCGCTGCTGAAACCCGACGTTCCTCTGGTCGTGTGGATAGCCTGTGCAATGAAACCTAGACCCCTACGGGTGCGGCAAGTTACCTGCCAAAACCTGAAGCGAGGCAGCCCCCTACAGCATAGTGAATGGACCACCCAACACTTCACAGAATCCGGTAACTTGAGCACCCCTCCTTGGGTCAACCTGTACCCCCTACGAGTGCGGCGAATAGTCTGCCAATTCTAGAGTGAGGCCCCTCTGCCTCTCAAAGCCATGAGATGCGGACTCTTTGCCCTCCAGAACCCGGCTATCCATGCACTCCGTCGCAAGGTAAAACCTAGTACAGAAATGAAAAATATGTACAATGGGTGCATCGACCTCAGCCGGTCGTGCCCCAAAAGAATATCATATGAACAGGCAGTGACGGCAGTCCACATGTTGGACGCTCGCCCCGCAATATCAAATGTACAAATAAATCCAAACTGCACTACCATTGCACACTGCTATCCACCACGACAAATCCGCAACATCACAGCACAACACAGAACATCAACGCGAATGTCACGTTCGCAAACCCGTCTAAAAGAACTATAGCAATTAGACACGGTTTACCGCTCAAATGACATTCACGGTCGGAGATGTAATGTAAGTACTGTAAACTGACACGTTTAAATTTCGATCGACTAAATTTCCCGAAGTGGGCCCCACATACATCCGCTGTACAGTAACAAAAACTGGGCCCAAAAGAACAGTTCCAGAAACCACAATTTCCCAAGTAGAAGCCCAGAAGAAAAATGGTCAAGTGATTGACCAAGACGGCCACGGTTCCACGGTCACAGCCATGCTTTGACCGCGTTTCCGCGGTCGTACGGTCGATTCACTTTAACGTTTTTCTCCAGTGTTCTTTAAAAATCCTGCTTAATTTTCTTGTATAGTAAAAATGATTTTTAGACCAGATTTAAAATCAACAGAAACTTTAGACTTGAAAATTGCGATTTTCGAAAATCTGTTCGATCGATGTTTTAAACGCGTTAGCACAAGTTAGTAAAGCTTAAAGGCGAGGCTCTGATACCACTGTAAGTCTACGGTAGCGCCCCGGCAGTCTTTCAGACACCAAATATGGAACAAAAACTTTTATAACTGGCGCTATCGTATACTATAACCCGGATCTGCCATTAACGCTAAACTAACAAACCGTAAAGAGGGTAGAAAGGTTATATCGAATGATCCGAGTCCTTCGTTCTTTAACCATCATCCTACACTCCGTTGCGGCTGCTCCGATCTCGTCGATCTCCGATCTTCTCGTCCAGGTGGCACCACGTCATCAGATCTTTAAACCGGCTCCCGCCTCTGACTCGAGACAACTCGGTCATCAAGTTTGCTAAAAGAGATGACCAAGAATGATGTAGAGAATGAGTAGAACACTTTGTCTCGCTTCGTCCAAAGCCATGGACGAACGGTTAATGAAATTGACATTTGAGTCGGGTGATGGAATGAAATGAGCTATGAAATTTCCATACACCAAAACTATCATAATTTTTTAATCAAGTGAGAGTGAATTAATCAAGTGGGGATCCAAGAGGGGGGCAGCCACAATATCAAGAGGTGGGGGTGAGTGTAGGAGGAAAGGGGGGTGACCACAAGCAAAGATTATCAAGAAGAAAATATCTTAAGCTTTACAAGAAAACATAAATGCAAAAGCATGAGTCACAATAACACATCATCTCTCATTTCATGCTAACTATGAATCACTAACCTACTCACCTTCCAAGAAGCTTCCGCTCATGACTCACTCTCAAGAAAAGATAAATCCGCATTTAACCGAATGTTAAATATGGATGATAGAAAACTGGAAACTGGCAACTTCCAAAAGCGATCCCGAAACGAATTTCAGGATAACCCCGTAACTGTATAAATATACCCGCATTTGTATTACGACCGAATACAAATGCAACTGAGACAAAGATATTATATCTACAAAGTATAATATATGGATCCGGCTTAAACCAAAGCCCACAAGTATTATCTGCCCGAAATATGACACGTGCGTAAACGTACGTGCATTTTCCGAACCCTGCCATAAAACCATACGGCCTCAACAACGTTTCGCCCGAACTTGGGAAACTATCTTTGGGGGACTCTAATGACTCGTCAGTACCCTGGCAGTGGGTTTAACCACAAGCCGTCAGCGGCACTAGCTGTGCATAACGGCTGCCCATGTACTGACCTTAAGGGAGGCTGATGAGCGAACTCATCCAGAAACCCTACTGAGCCTAACAGTGATAATGTATATACAGTCCGGTCCGTTCGTCTATGAGTATCGCATATTCGGCCTAGGAGGCTAGTAACGTCAGACCCCCAATAGCGGTATAAGTCGTGTCAGAGACAAGCCCTGAACACCCTGTGAAACTACTGGAGTGCCTACCAGTAATTCTCACCTGCCTTGCCCAAGGACTTGGTGTAATGGCTTTCCTAGAGACAGCGCGATCTCCACCCCCAATACCGGGAGAGACGAATCCCCTGCTAATCCGCTCACGTGCCTCCATGTGGCTCGGGACTGTACCCAAAAACTACCTGTTTGCACGACTCCTTTGAGCCGTGGTACGGTAGAAATCAAAGCACAGTGGGAACTCACACGAGACAAATGACGACCTCAGGTCGATGAACTAACCTGTACACATGTCATCAGGGAACTGCTATATGACGATATGTATAATACCAACTAGCAGGTTCCCGGCGAGTCCTGTCCGGTGTACTCATAACCCAATGAGCACCTGTGTACATCTTAGGTGATCCAACTGACACCAGTGGCTTGTGAGACCGGCCACCGCCCCTCGTCGGGGTCTTGACTGTATACACTAGTCTACTCCGGAGTATCGATGCCCTGTCTCGAAACTCCCACGACTAGGGACCACTATTAAGGATGTGCTTATGGACTACCCAACTCTCACGTATATGATCGCCCTCATACTGTTGGTAGTCAAGCAAGATCCTAAGGGCTTTATCAACGTGTAACATGTAATCAGTCACCTGTACATGTACACGACTGATAAAGGCAAACCAGATAGCATACTATCATCTCGAGTAAGACTGTCCTACCGGCATGGGTCCTCCTCAATCATTGCAATCACGTGTCTGCGATCAAATAATTGACTTTGAGGGCACTATATAGTTCAGTCCCCGCTCTGTTGTTAGTTAAGTAACCTAACGGGTGATGACGGGACCTAGTGACGAATGCGGATGGCATATACATACATTTTATTTTTGTTCTTTTCTGGTGTGATTAATTGATGGGACTGTGTTGATTCTGATCAATGCAAAGGAAAACAAACATGTTTGGATGTTGTTGGAACAGTTTTAAAAGGTGTTGTTACAAAGACGTTTCCTTTTGTTTTGCACAGTGGTATTCGGTTGGAATATCCTGCACCTCATTCGACGAGGCAAGAGCCGAGATCCCTTCACCGGGAGTGACCCCTTGGGCAGAAGTTTACATCAGGGTAATAACTTCACTATAGTCGATTACAAGTTTCTTTGCATCGCGGTATTCAGTAGAATATCCTGCACCTCATTCCACGAGGAAAGAGCCGAGATCCCTTCACCGGGAGTGACCTCTTTAGCAAAGGTTTTCGCCACTATATTTTTATAAAAAGCTATCAGGTTCCTTCAACGAGATCAAGTTCATTATGTTAAGGGTTTTTCGCCAAAAACCAGCCGTAGCCCTCCGTCATTTCTTATGAATGGTCAGTAGTATTCAAGCTATGTTTGTTGGCTTTCGTCAAGGCATAGTGTTTGGTAGCTGCTGGGGTATTCATTTGTTTCATAGATAGATGAGTTGGTTTGGGACAGTTGTATTACCTTGTTGGCTTTCGTCAAGGGTATATACGGGTGGGTTCGAATTAACAAGATAATGATGGGCAGAACTTGCCATGTGACTTATGATTTGTTGGTTTTCATCAAGGTCATAAGAACATGGGGTAAAAATCATATCGGGAGTTTCTAAAGAAACTAAAACTTGCCAGGCATGCGCATACCTTCTGGAGTGGGATAACGAGAGTGGGTTCCGTCACGTTATCATGCGATGAGAGTTGGATACCGATTCCCACTGATGAGTTGGTTTACTCTTCAGGTGATCCCGATTGATTCTTCTCTCGGGTTTGGAGGAGAATTTGACAGTACAGTGGGAGGTTTCCTGATTAGATAAAGTGATAACCATTCTGATCTAGGTTAGAGTGCACGCAGAGTGTTTCTTTTCTCTCTCTCTATGGCAGCGACCTTTGACCGACCCTAGACAATGACTCAGTGACCAAGTTGACCGAACCTTCTTAAAATACTGGCCTTTGGATTGTCCGAGTTGCATAAGTCATTGCTGCTCCTTCTTCAACCCTTTGAAGTTCTCAGAACACCTTGTATCACTACGAACATCCACTTCCATTGGATAGATCTATCGTATTGTTATATACGAACTCGAAGGGACTTCTTCGAGGATGGATCCAGGTTCAGGAGAAATTGAATTGGTTTATTCAGTTGTCTTTTATTATCACCTTCTCTCAGGTTGCGAGGGCTCCTTGGTTTAGGAGAGTACACCTATTACGCTTATTGGATTGTCTTCTTCCAAACCATAGGCAGGTGCCGAAAGGTAGGGGATGAAGAAAATCAATTAGCCTAAGTAGGGTGTACAGAAGATAATAACTAAAGACAAAATAACGGGATTAGAAAGAGGGCAAAATAAATTGCGACTGCTATCATTCACGACCAAACTGCGTACTTCATCGCCACTCCTATTTCACCTTTGCTTTTTTCCCCAGTTCGGGAAAAATAGAATAAGGTATTATTCAGTTGTCTTTTGTCATCACCTTCTCTCAAGTTATGAGTACTCCTTGGTTTAGGAGAGTACACCTATTATACTTACTGGATAGTCTTCTTCCAAACCATAGGCTGGTGTCGAACGGTAGGGAAGGAAGAAAACCATTTAGCCTAACGATGGTGTACAGAAGGTAACGACTAAAGACAAATAAAGGGATTTGGAGAGATGGCAAAGAAATATACGGTTATAGTCATGAAATGGATTATGGAAGAGGCATTACTAGGAATACCAGGATACCCCTACGAAACATTTTTATGTTTCAGTGCATTGTTAAAGGAAAACTGTTTTCCCGATTAGATACTTACTCCAAGGGTATGTATTTACTAGGCATGATTCTCACATCTGTATGGTTTTATAGATGATGAGAGGGAGTAAGTTATTGGGAATTAGGTGATCATCCTCATTATATCGGAATTCGTTGTAATTGGTGATATTTAAGGAAATCACCTGGGTACAGTTTTCAACCTACGACGCAGAGGTTTTGAGTTATTCAACTCAGCGGACTTATACAGAGTATTGTATGTTGTCCAGTGTCCATCAGGACAAAGGGGTAGGTCCTCATACTATGTTCTATTTACTTATGACTTCTCTAGTATTTAGACAAGTGTTTCGTAGAAATACATGGTCTAAGTTTTGAGAAGTTGTGGGTATAAGAATAAAGTAGAGAACCAGATGTCGCAAGTATCGAGATTCTTCAAAGAGATCGAAGATGTAGATTCTTGTGATTGGTATTCAGATGATAGTAATGGTTTTGAGAAACTTGTTTCTCTTTCAGGTTACTCGTAATTGGATGGATTCCTAAGTTGAGTAATGCTGATTAGCCTCTCTCCATTATGTTGATATGCACTGGAGACAGCTGCATGATTTGAATCTGGTTCCAATTAAATAAGTGCAAAGTTTCTATATTGGATATAGAATAGTTCATATCTTAACGATGTTAAGGTACGGGGAGTTGTCCAGCTTATGCTTAAAACCAGACTCTGGATAACTCAAGGCACGTTTCTGTAATTGCAGTTTGTGGGTTGACCCGGGCTATGTCGAGGGTTGACTTTCTACTATCTGGAAGATCAATAATGATATTGTTCTTGACTCGCCACAGTTTTAGTAAAATGGATTTTTTCAGAAAACAGTAGTGGGAGTATGGTAGAACTGGAAGTGATTCCAGAACCGCAAACGATTACGGAAAATTTAATAGGACCTAAAGATTCAATCAGGTTTGACATTCCAATAGCCACTCCGCAGATATGGTGGGTAACCTCAGACACCCGAGAAGTACTCTGGTAGCCTCAAGGACGGTGACAGGGAGGTTCTTGTTTACCCAGACTTGATACTACCGTTGTTCCAGACTATGAGACCCGGCAGGAGGTTAAGTATAGCGTCCTTCTAAACTAGCTTTAGAAGTGCACGTGTATATTATTCTGCCAGAGGGTTGTTGTGGTCAGTGGGAGCAGCGGAAGCATAGTGGGCAAGTAGCTTTTGTCTATTTATAGACTTAAGCAGTTATAGCGGAGATAGATAATCTATTTTTGATATAATAGTCATGGGTTTGACTTCATCAGAATAGGGGATGGATCTGTTAAGAAAGTAGTAGGGTGTGATGTCCTGGTATTTGGATGACATACACAGAGTAGGAAGTAAAATTCCAATACTACGATCGGTTGTACTGTGGTCGTCACACAGTTGTTTCTCCAGACAGGATATGGATATAATATCAGACATTCTGGTTTCTAGATTTATGGTTTTAGATCTGGATTTGGGTAGTTTCCCAATGTGGGTAATTTGACAGTATTCTAATAGTATTTTAGAATAGATGACTCCTAGCATGGTGGTGTACCTGCAGGTGATGGAGTCACCCTCTCTAAAGGTGTCTTACGGACTAAAGGGGAGAGGGATGCGCATGATTGGCAGATCATTTGCTTAGGCAATTGAGTCGATCATGAGATGTCAAGTACCACACCAGATGTTGTTTTTGCACTAGATGCGATAAGTTTATATTAATCCAATTCTGAAGAAACATAAGGAAGCAGTTTTAGAACATAAGTGCATGTTCTGCGGATTTGATGACAGCAGCCTCCTTCGGGAGACGGTTATCATTCCAGGCTTCAAAGGTGACATGGATGACAGAGTGATTGTCAGAGTTATAGTTTTCCCTCTGACGAAGGGGGTAGTATTATGGACAGTTGGTCCAAGAGGATACTGTGGGAGGCATGGTGCAGGATACTGATTAGGTTCAGTTGACGATACGGTCTAAGAAGTTTGGATTTGGAGTTCATTTATGAACTAGGTCCCATCAGATATCCAGACATATTCTAAGACAGGTATTACTCAATTCGAGAGATGGATTTCTTCGCGAACTTGAGATTAAGAGATACATAGAAAGAAACATCAGGGCGGATCCACTTACTGAGGCTATTTCTCGAACACAATAGTTTTACAAACGGGCTTTGTGAAACTGATTAGTAGAGGAGTTGGGTGTTCAGTATCACATGGGCTGTGAGTATGCGACATCGCAATAATTAGCCTTAAGTGCAAGTGGGAGAATGTTGGATATAGTGCCCTCAAAGTCAATTATTGGATCGCAGGCACGTGATTGTAATGATTGCGGAGGACCTATACCGGTAGGACAGTCTTACTCGAGATGATAGTATGCTATCTGGTTTGCTTTTATCAGTCGTGTACAGGTTCAGGCGACTGATCACTGTTACACTTTGATAGAGCCCTTAGGATCTTGCTTTACTACAAACAGTATGATGACGATCATATACGTGAGAGTTGGGTGGTTTATAAGCATATCCTTAATTGTGGTCCCTAGTCGTGGGTGTAACGAGACAGGGCATCGATACTCCGGAGTAGACTAGTGTATACAGTCGAGACCCTGACGAGGGGCGGTGGCCGGTCTCACAAGCCACTGGTGTCAATTGGATCACCTAAGATGTATACAGGTGCTCATTGGGTTATGAGTACACCGGACAGGACTCACCGGGAACCTGCTAGTTGGTATTATACCTATCGTCAGATAACAGTTCCCTGGTGACATGTGTACATGTTAGTTCATCGACCTGAGGTCTTCATTTATCTCGTGTGAGTTCCCACTGTGCTTTGATTTCTACCCTACCACGGCTCAAAGAAGTCGTGTAAACAGGTCTTTTTTGGGTACAGTCCCGAGCCACATGGAGGCAAGTGAGCGGATCGGCAGGGGATTCGTCTCTCCCTGTATTGAGGGTGAGATCGTGCTGTGTCTAGGAAAGCCATTACACCAAGTCCTTGGCCAAGACAGGTGAGAATTACTGGTAAGTATTCCAGTAGTTTCTCAGGGTGTTCAGGGCTTGTCTCCGACACGACTTATACCGCTATTAGGGGTCTGACGTTACCAGCCCCCTAGGCCCGATATGCGATACTCATAGACAAACGGACCAGACTGTATGTATATTGTCACTGTTAGGCTCAGTAGGGTTCCAGGATAAGTTCGCTCATCGGCTACCCTTGAGGTCAGTACATGGGCAGCTAGTGCCACTGACGGCTTGTGGTTAAACCCACTGCCGGGGTACTGACGAGTCATTAGAGCCCCCCACAGATGGTTTCCTAAGTTCGGGCGAAACGTTGTAGAGGCCGTATGGTTTTATGGTAGGGTTCGGAAAATGCACGTACGTTTACGCTCGTGTCATATTTCGGGCAAATAATACTAGTGGGCTTTGCTTTAAGCCGGATCCATGTATTATACTTTGTAGATATAATATCTTTGTCTCAGTTGCATTTGTATTTGGTCGTAATACAAATGCGGGTATATTTATACAGTTATGGGGTTATCCTGAAATTCGTTTCGGGATCACTTTTGGAAGTTGCTAGTTTCCAGTTTTCTATCACCCGCTTTAACATTCGGTTAAATGCGGATTTATCTTTTCTTCACTTGGGTGAGTCATGAGGGTGAGTCATGTGGAAGGTTCTAGATGAGGTGATTAGGTTTCATGACTCATGGTTTGCGTTTATTGTTATGCAAGGTGTCATTAGTGAGTCACCTTTAGCATTAATGTTTCTTGTTAACCTTAGGATATTTCTTCTTGATATTATTCCTTTGTGGTCACCTCCCTTGCTCCTACACTCACCCTCTCTTCCTCATATATTGGCCGGCCCCCTCCCCTTGAGATGATGAATGATTTTGGGAAAAAGATTATGATTGTTTTGCTTCATGTAATTTCATATAGCTCATTTTTCCATCACCCGATTCCAAAAGGCAACTTCATTAACCGTTCATCCATGGCTTTGGACGAAATGAGAAAAAGTGTTCTACTCATTCTTTACATCAATCTTGGTCATCTCTTTTAGCAAACTTGATGACCGAGTTGCCTCGAATCAGAGGCGGGAGCCCGTTTAAAGATCCGTAGATGTGGTGCCACCTCGACGACGAGCCAGGAGATCGGAGCAGCCGCAACGGAGTGTGGGATGATGGTTAAAGAATGAAGGACTCAGATCGTTCGGTATAACCTTTCTACCTACTTCGTAGTTTGTTAGTTTAGCGTTAATGGCAGATCCGAGTTATAGTATGCGATAGCGCCAGTTATAAAAGTTTTTGTTCCGCATTTGGCGTCAGATTGACGGCAGAGGCTCTACCGTAGACTTACACTGCTACTTGACGATAGGTACAGGACCAACCAGCAGTTCCCTACGAGTCATGTCCAGTGTAACTGTAACACCCGAGTTCACTAATACCAAATCCAGTTTCCGTATTTACATATCCATGGTCTTTTCTTGATTTATCATGTTTGGGTGCGAATGGTATTTTATATTGTACATTGCATTCGACCCGACCCGCTTGCCTGAAACTTGTTTGATTCGTATTTATGAATCACCCTGACTTGTTATGTAAACTTGTGGATTTTCAACTTTATCGCATACTGGCATTTTATCTGGCATGGCATCTTTTACTATATAACATTTTTTTAGTCATGTAAAATATTTTTAAAAATATATTTCATGGTATGCATGGTACCCCTAACCCTGTGGTAGCGTCCTTGCATCGTGTTCTCGTCCCGTTCAGTGGAACGGACGTGTTCGGATGGCTACGCGCACGTGTGTGCTTCCGATCTTGGGGTATGCATTTCTGTTACATAATCCTTCATTTCAATTTTTTGGAACCTGCTAATAATTTTCATATTTCAAACCCAAAATTTTGGACCCGACCCGGGCGCAATTCTGAAATATTTTTGTATTCTGCCAAATTCTATTGTTTTTAAATTCCTTTAAAAATTCTTTCCCATATATATATTTTTAAACATCTCAAAGATTCTTATACAACCAGTAAACAATATTTTTTAACAGTAAAATCTTTTAGATTTTCAAAAGCCCTTCCCCATATTTTTTCCCACAACCAATCAAAACTTCCCTTTTCATTGCACCGGCCACACAGACCTCACTCTCTTTCCCAGTTTTATTTAAATCTTTTCCTTATCCCTCACACGATTCTCTCTCCTTCCATCTCTCTTTTCTGCCTCATGGGCCACATCGCAGCCTCGCTCTCTTCTCTTTCTCTCTCTTTCTTCTCCGCTCAGCCTTTCTCTCTCCCCACAAAACTCTAAGATCCTTTCTCCTCTTCCCTTTATCTCTCCTCTCGATCTCTCTCATCCTCTCTATCTCTCTCCTCTCTTTTATCCTCCTCCTTGCAACAGAAACCCAACAACCCAATCCCAGACATCAAGAAACCCACAGAATCCCTCATCACCACCCTGCACCCTCGCCGGCAACTCACCTCCGATGACCTCGACAGCGCCAACACCTCGTCTCCCTGACCCCTGAGCGCAAACCCAGTGAGCACATCCCTCTCCCTTCTTCTTCCTCTTCTTCTTTTTCTTTCTCTTTTCTTTATTATTTTGTGGAATCTGTTTCCAGCGATCGCCGGAATACGGTCGTGCCGACGACGACCCAGCGAGGACATCTGACCCGTGTGATCTCATCGTGCGTTGTTTGGACTCATTCCGTGTACCGTGTGCGCGTCGCGACTTTTCCCGCCGACGCGCGACGTTCCGTATACCGCTTCGTGATATGGTCAAGGAAAGTTAATCTTGCTACATGCTATACTATTTCCTTCTATGTATGTTTAAATTATAATACCCCATAATGATTATTTATGCAACCCGCATTATCATTTTTTCATGTTTATCATTCTTCGGATGTCCGATTACATCCGTATCATGTATTTCACGTCTAGTGCATACAAGTGAAACTTGCTACATGCTATTCATAATATTCCTATATTTATTTATTGAATTCCATATTAAATCTATAGATAGAATCTGAAGTCATGAGTTCCAAGTTAACAGTGCGATGTTCCATTTACATATTGTAGATTCAGAACTTGAAACCTAACTGTTGCATTTAGTTTACTAAACCTAGTAACTACATTTATATTTTAAATCGCATAGTAACTATTTACATAGCCTATGGTACCCTTTCTATAGTTTTAATCTATTGGGCACCCGTGTGCATCTTTAACCTGTTTTAGTTATAATTGCATCTATTGAACATATTATACAAATCATTGCATCTCTTAGTACATATTAACTTGATTTTGATATCCATATTTATTATGCTGTATTCATGTAATATTGAAATTATCCCTTAAACCCTAACTGATAACTGTGCATCTCCATACCTTAATCTGTACCTGATTGCACTTCATGTTACAAGTTCCACCTTGTCGTTTATATTAGTACACATGCTTGTGATGTATATACATGCTTATGCTAGTGTGATTGTGCGCACCCACATGACATCTTGTGCACCCTGATATTACCTATTACACCTATTACTTGACACGACATGGTACCGTACAACTCTTGACATAACATGACACCTTTATATATTACCTGGCTTGACCTGATGTACCATGGTCTTACCTGTTACCTGATCTTGTGTCTAATGCCAACAGACCTGACCTGTTGCTCTTACGGACCATTCCTGTTGTCAATTTAGACAAACCTGTACCTGCCTGATCCCGTGTTGGCATTAGCTCTAGATTAGTTGCTATTTGACTTGACTATATATAACTTGGGGTATGGGGAAAACAATATTGTAACCGAACGTAACTCAAAGGGCCATCCTATTGTTTGCCGTTTTTCCGGGGGTTACGGAATACCTATTGTTTGCTGTTTTTCCGGGCGTTACGGAATACCCATTGTTTGCCGTTTTTCCGGGCGTTACGGAATACCCATTGTTTGCCGTTTTTCCGGGCGTTACGGAATACCTATTGTTTTCCGTCTTTCCGGGCGTTACGGAATAATCACCGACGAGTTACGATGAGGATTACGTTGCTTGGTTTCGAAGACTTTAGAATAAATAACCCCGTAGCACTGTTTAGATATCTCTGCACGTCACTTATACTGACACATTCACCGTTATATATTCTCATTATATTCTTGCTCATACTCATACTTGCATGTATTGCTACCCCTGTTTTATTATTGCTTGATGTTATGACGCGCTGACGTCTGGGTTTTGTATGGCCCAGATCCTTCTACCTTTGTTGAAGACTGATCAGGAGTATTGCCGCTGTTAGACCAAGCGGTGAAGATCCTGTTGGTATGCAGCCTTACTTTCCATGTGTTTCATTTCTTGTATCCTTTGCTTCCGCATATTATCATTATTTCTTAACTCATTCATTCTGGCTCATGGAAAAGTACTAGATAGTTTAGTTTACTTTCCTGTTCTTGATATCTCTACAGCCGTAATGTGACCGTGGAAGGATTTTTCCTATCTACAGGTAGCATGGTTGGCTATGTCACGTGCCCATCTTAGCGTACTCTGGGAAGCGGGGCGTGACATGGTTCTTTTGGTATCAAAGCTATCGAGTTTGATTCTTTTGTAGTTGGGTATTGGACCCAATACACGAATCAGAATACTCGTGATTAGGAACATGTCCTTCCACCTTGTTACCGTAATTCTTGAATCATATTCTTCTTTTATCCTTCGCCTTGACGATATGCAAGCCTCTTGCATCTCGACTAGAAACCTTTCTAGTTCACCATTGTTTCTCCCTGTTCCTTGATTCCGATACTAGGATTTGGGCGACTTAAGTGGAGTTATGTAATTGTACCCATGAACTGCAGCATGGTTACAATGCGGTACTCTATTTAAGTAACTCAGAGTCCTGGTCTTGATTCACTTCCTTGTTTCATGGTTTTTATATTACCTTGCTTCTCTCGGTTTCATTGCTTACCAGTTCTTATTTTATCATCAGCTTGAATTATGTTTAGCGTACTTAATCTTCGTCAGTATCTTGACTCCGGATGAAGTCATCTTGGTATCCTACTTATTCATATCTTTCCCGCATTGGAATTATTCAATTCCGGTGCATTCCTTGTTTGTTGTTGTCTTGGGAATGGATTTTCTTGGTACCTTCCACGCTCCCATTGATTGTAGAGCAAGGAAAGTGAATTTCCAGATTCCCGGACATCCGGAGGTTGTTTTGCTGGAGGAAGTAGTTCTGTCGGGCCAGTCGAGTTTAGGGTTAGGCCGACAAACAATGTTTGTTCCCCCAATCAGAGCAAGGCTCTGTTTGAATTTCAAAAATTCAAAATTTTGAAGCAACGCTTCAGATCCCGTGTGCTGCGCGCAATTTGCCACGTGTCAGAAGTTGACTCGGCAGCACAACGCCCAAGGCAGTTCGTCCAATCAGAGCAAGGCTCTTTAAAAAGCAAAAGCAACGCTCAGTTGCGCAAGCGCTGCGCTGCGCGACACGTGTCTGCGCAGTTGCGCAAACGCTGTTGCACAAGCGCACCGCTGCGCGACACGTGTCTGCGCAGTTGCGCAAGCACAACTGCGCAAGCGCACCGCTGCGCGACACGTGTCTGCGCAGTTGCGCAAACACTGTTGCGCAAGTGCACTACAGCGTGACACGTGTCTGCGCAGTTGCGCAAGCACAACTGCGCAAACACACCTCTGCACGACACGTGTCTCCGCAGTTGCGCAAACACTGTTGCGCAAGTGCACCGTTGAGCGACACGTGTCTGCGCAGTTGCGCAAGCGCTTCGTTGAGCGACACGTGTCTGCGCAGTTGCGCAAGCTCAATTGCGCAAGCGCCTTACTGCGCGACACGTGTCACGCGCTGGTGAGTTGCGCAACAACAGAATGAAGATTTGAGGAAATTTTTTCTGTTCTTGTTAAAACAAGAAGATTTCTTCTGTAAAACAGGGGCCTTTGGATCAAAGATCCAACGGTGGGGAAAATTCCCCAAATCACTCAGAAAAAGATCTTTTTAACAAATTTAACTAATTTTTGAGCACTATAAAAAGGACCCCAGACCTCATTTCAAAGGCATCATCTGGTTTTAAAAAAAAAAGAGAAGAGAGAACTCTTGAGAACTCCTTGAGAATACAAAAAAAGAAGGTAAAAACCTTTGAGATAAGAGAAAATTCTCTTAAAGAAGAGATCATTGATCTAAAAGACAAGATCAGTGATCTTCAATAAATAAATAAATAAATAAATAAATAAAAATAATAAAAATAGTGCCTTGCACTTGCTATGAACCTCTGGTTCTCTGAAACAGAAAGAAAGAAAAGATTTCTTTCTTTTCTTTGATCTAAATTTAGATCAAGAAATTAAAAAGTGCTCTGCACTTCTTTTCCTGAATCTAAAAGATTCTTGGTGCTTTGCACAAATGCAATGCATTACTTGATGGGCTAGGCCCAAATCAAAAAGACCTAGGAGGCCAAAATAAATTGCAAAGCAATAAGAGGGCTGGGCCCAAATAAAATTGATGCTCTGCATCCTTTTTGGACTTGGCCCAATCGTGGCCATAAGTCCTTAAATTAAATTGACTGAGCAAAATGGCTCTCCTAAATCAATCTACATCCGGTTCGAGGGTACATCTCCGAACTCCTTTGACATCCATCGTTGTAATTCCTCAACGACGTCAAAGAGGTGACGGGTCCCAACAACCACACACCCATATGGACCGAGACGTCCTTAAACTAACATCGGACCGAAACGTCCCTAAACTAACATCGGACCGAGACGTCCCTAAACTAACATCGGACCGAAACGTCCCTAAACTAACATTGGACCGAAACGTCCTTAAACTAATGACGGACCGAGACGTCCCTAAACTAATATCGGACCGAAACGTCCCTAAACTAATATCGGACCACTACGTCCCTAAACTGGCGATGGACCACCACGTCCCTAAACTGGAAAATGGACCACTACGTCCCTAAAACTGGAACAATAAAGCCTCCAAATGCTCTTTTGACGGATCTAAACGGTCCCGTTTAAGTAGATCTTAGCCCCAAATACGGTTAACGTATCCTTAGACACTAAAATGAATGATAAAACTCCAAATCAACCTTGGTTCAAGGGTACATCTCTGAACTCCTCTGACATATATCGTTGTAATCCTTCAACGACGTCAGAGAGGTGATGAGTCCCGACGGCCATATATCAAATGGATCACCACGTTAAGTTGATCTTAGTCCAAAACAGGACTAACGCATCCTTGACGAAACATTTAAGTTGATTTTAGCCGCAACGCGACTTACGTAACCTTAAACTAAAAACACCAAACCCAAATCTAAGTAAATACGGATTTGGACTAATCCACGTCCTACGGGCGACGGCATTACTCAGTCTCCGTATACAATCCATGGGCAACCACAAACAAAACAAACACACACGACACGAAGTGAAATTCTGGAGAAGGAGAAAGTTGTTACCGCAGTGCGGTAGCGTAATTAACTGCAGGGGCTTGCGCCTGCAGGGAAGAGCGTCCCCACAATCAAAAACCCCTCACCCCGAGGGGGAATCTGACGAAGTCTGCTACATCGGCCGCATCCGTCTAAACCTCCGATACACGGTGCCATAAATCAACTCGGCATCTCCGGAGAGATAGACGGATAAAACCATATAGCATCTGCCCCCGAATCTCAGGCAAGACGCCCAAGTCTAGGCCGCCTTTCGGAGGGGAACAGATTCTGGCACGCCCGGTGGGACATCTTCCTCTTTCCACTCCACACTTCGTGTGTCGTCTTCGCGAACCAATCGCGGTTTTTTAAATGGTTGTCTTCGGATTTCAAGTTACTAAGATTTGGTCTTTTACCTGGCACAGAATTCAAGATTCAATGGCCTCTAACTGCACCAACTGCTCGAAATGCCACTGCAACAGACGCTCCACTTCACCAGGAAGTGTGACGTATGGGCCCCAGGCGGCTTCTTTCCTTACTCTGCCGGTAGACCAAGTGACCCAAGCCACCACCGGCTTGTTCTTCGGAACTATGATCCCACCTGCAAGCTTTTCTGCACCAATACCTGCACCGGAAGTGGGTAGAAAGTCGGTCTTCAACCGGCTCACTGTTTCGACAGCCCCTGTTAACGGGTCACCCATCACTAAACCAACAGCCTCCGTTTTCAGCAGGCTAGGTCAGAACCATGAAGTGGCCGCCCCAAAGAGGGCAACGGTCGCTGCTCCGGAAGTCGTTAAAGCGGCTTCTCCCATCAGAGAGTCGATCTTCACAAGATTGACGGTTCCCATTCCTCCCCCAGCTGGTCAAAAGGCATCAGTCTTCGATAGGCTGACATCGACAGTTACCCCACGCTCAAACAGGGGGCAACAAGAAACCATCTCGATTTCCGAGCCAATCCCAACGGCTCGTCGTGCGCGACGTCGCCATGGGCGACGAGTGAGGAAAGCAGGGGGCAGTTCCCCCTCAGGGCTGACTCCGCCTGCTCCGATGGTGGAGGTCAATGCTGCTGTTCCAACCGGGAACAGCTTTGAATTACTGAGGAAGGTAAGAAAGAACTCTCCAACAGCTACATTGAAAAGATCTCCGCCTATGGAGAAAGCTCCGGAAGCAAAGCAAGAACAGCCCCCTCAACGGCTGTCGTCAAAAATTTATAAAGTCTGGCGGAAGATTCAAGACTCTGTAATTGATCCAGACCACTTGCGTCACCAGAAAAGGGCAAAGGTGGAAAATAACAAAAAGCGCCCCATTAAACAGCAGGGAGCAACAGTTGCTAGGATGCCCACTCCAACGGCTCCTTTGACCTCGATGGCCCACGAAAGAAGGAAGCCAGAGAAAGCTCCCGCGTCACCGGCAAAGTTTAAAAGCGGTGGACCTAAACGCCCCAAGTCAGGGGGCATAATTGTTCATACGGTTTATATGGCTTCTGGAAAGGAAGAAAGTCGTACTGCTACAGGTCACCGACCGCTTACCCGATCAGTGACCAAGGCTCAGGAGCAGCAACAAAAGCTCCAGGAGATGATGATCGCAATGGCTGCACTCATTGGGCCAAAAGAGAACCCTGAGACGTTCTTAGATGAGCGCCAGGAGGAAGAGACCGACACCGAGTTCCTTCGCCGAGTACTGGAAAAGAGGGACAGAGAGGCTGCTGAACAAGCGGCCAACATACAGCGGATGGGCCTCCTCTTCCAGGACATGGTAGGGATGATGATACAACAAGATCCTCCCGCTGAAGAACCCCTGACCGTCCTTGGAGATGATAAGGGAGATACATTAAATCCGCAACCCGCTCTATTAACAGCTAAAGAGGATACAATCTCTAAGACTGATCTGGACAAATACATAGCCCAGCAAATAAAGGTTCATCACGCGGCCGAAGCAGTCGGCCACGTCGTAAAAACAGGACGGCCGTATCCAGTATGACCAAATCAAGTACCCGTCGGGTTACACAATTCCCAAGTTTCATGTCTACAAAGGGACCGGCAATCCCCATCAACATGTGGCCCAGTTCAGGGCACTTTGCGGAAACACCGGCGGCGACGACAAGCTTTTGCTTCGCCAGTTTGTTCGAAGCTTATCAGATACGGCGTTCGAATGGTATTCTGAGCTCCCCAACGACTCTATTAAAACCTTTGCGGAGATGGAGCTGCTCTTCACCCAACGTTTTGCAAGTGCCAGTGAGCGTACCCCGATGACGGCACTGATTAATGCCAGGGTAAAACCCGGCGAGACATGGGTTCAGTACGCTATACGGTGGCGTAATCTATGGTCGAAGTGCGAACAGCGCATAGAAGAAGCTCCAGCGGTGGGAATGTTTGTTGGAACCCTTGATCCATAGGCAACCATCTCGCAGTTCATGATGTTCTTCAAGCCGACTACCTTCCAGGCTTTGATCGACAAACTAGCGCAGATGGACCAGATGGGCCATAAACCCCCTCTCCCGAAGCCGAACTCTCGAAACGACAAAGGAAAGGGAAAAGCGATCATTGTCGCTAATGCCCAACAACAACCGAGCGACTCGAAGCCGGTTGCTCGTCCGAACAATACACGTCCATACGTACCCCTTGAGGACAGGATGGGACGTCCTTACTCCTTCCCCCGCGATAAAACGAGGAGGCTATTCGAACTGGCGTTGCGCAACAGACTCATAAATCTGCCAGACCCGAAACGTCCGTTGCAACCGAATGACGTCAACGAGCCCAATTACTGCCCTTACTATCGAGTGTTAGGCCATCCCATCGAGGATTGCTACGTTTTCAAGAATTGGCTTGAGAACCAGTACCGTCAGGGCAAATTTGCGTTATCTGACAAATGGAAGGTGAATCCCCCGCAGCCCCACACCTCTAAGAGGATGAATACGCCGGGGGCAACATGCTCCGTCATTGAGGAAGCTCCTTGGGAGGTTGTATTATCAGCCAAGACGAATAGGATGCTAAACGATCTTCAGACCTGTCCAGCGGTCAAGTGGAAGAACCCCTTAGAACCGCAGGTTATTGAGGGGATGTTGAAGCCACGTCCGACTCCGAGGACTGATGGTGATAGTTCAACCGTTCATAGTCAGCCGTCAAAATCTTCGAAAAAGAAGAAGAAGAAATCTAAGAAGCCCGTGAAGCCTGGCGACAAGCGCACGGACTTACAAAAGCAAATCAACGCGCTGGATGAATACAACCAAAAGACGCGGACTCCCATTACGCTCTAAGATTTCCTTGATCACGTCTTTCAAAAAGAAGATGAGGGAGAAAGTTCATCGGATGAATCCGAGGAATATGTGGCGAGCTGTCATATGATCTCCCATTCGACCGCGAACGATGAAGGGACTTCTGGCACTAAAACGCTGGGGGCAAATACAGAGTCAAGGGTTCCGGAGTTATCAATCGAAATGATTGACGCGTTTCTTAGTGAAGCCCGATTGAAAAGTAAAGCTGATCGAGAACGCGAGACGGCTATATTCGAAAGGGCCAAGCGCCAGCGACTTGAGGAAAGAGCTGGGATGATCCCGCTGGAGCAAAATGCCTCCACCGCTGACAAAAGCCAATTCAAGATAAAAAAGAGGTTTGCTAAGGCCATATCAATGGGCATGAAGCTACCATCCTCTGAAAGAAAAATTACTGGTGTGGTAGAAATGCACCCCTCTTATTGCTTATATCATCAGAAGGTCTCGCATCCCACTCAAGAGTGCAAGGCTTTCGATAGATGGTGGCAAGGATACGTCGCTAATCAACAACGCTTTAAACGGGAAAAGCGTAAAATTCGTCGGGAGCAAAGAAACACGACCGAAGAACTTGAAAGAACTGCCGGCAATTGTCACGTGGTTAACACTGCCGGGTCACAAGTGCCTACGTTTGGGAGCGACTCTGATGAGGAGCTAGAACTTGGCCCCCTCTTCAAAGAATCCGCTTCGGGAAAAGAAGAAGAACCGAAGGATTGCGAAAATATACAGCTACGCAATTGAACATTACCTGAAAAGAATCTCGGACCCTTAAACAAGAAAGACAAAGGGAAAGAGAAGGTCTCTGAAGATATCGCCTTGGATGACCGAGTCGCGGAAGAGTTAACCGCCAAGAATCCCCCAAAGAGGAATAAAGTAGATTACAATGTCTTGGCGCATCTGAGGAAGCTACCCTCACAACTCAGCATTCTCGATGCCCTATTACTATCAAAAGAGGCGAGGGAATCCTTAATTAAGGCCCTACAAGAGCCGGACCAGTTCCAAGCCTTCCTAGCCGAAGAAAAGATGAAGGACGAATTAGAAGAAGTGCACACAGCCGACGTTGCTTTTGGTGATGAAGACCTTCTCCTCGGGACGTGTGAACACAATCGTCCCCTTTATGTCTCAGGATACTGCCATGACATAAAGATAGGTAAAATCTTGGTCGATAACGGATCGTCTGTCAATTTACTGAATGTGCGAGTGTTAAAGGAGATTTGCATGAGTGTCCAACACCTCGCCCGAGACAAAATCACCATCTCCAGATTCGACTCCCAATCATCAAAAACTCTTGGATCTGTGATATTGACGCTACGCTTCGGGTTGCTCGTCACAGACATCAAATTCCATGTTATAGACGCCAAGACGTGCTACAATGCTCTGCTCGGCCGACCATGGCTACACGAGTACAATATCATCCCTTCTACACAGCATCAGTGCATGAAATATTCTAGGGATGGCCTCAAGTACACTGTAGCGGGAGAGTTGAATCCGTTTTCCGTGAATGAAGTTCGCAAGTATGAAGATGCCAAATACTTCTTACCGAGTTTCGAAGATACGGAAAGGTGTCACAAACCGGAGAACAAAACTAACGCCACCATCCCTGTCTTCGGCAGTGACACCGAGGAGGAGGAGGATATAATTTATTCAGGTCCATCCCAATCCACCAGGCCAGGACCATCCGTTCCTTCATTGATCTTCGGCAGTGATTCAGAGGATGAAGTTCATGCTGTATTCCCTGCTCGGCCTTCAATACGGGTTTCCGCTGATGAAGAGCGAAGTCTGCAGATAACCATGGTGCCGCTTGAACATTACAAAGAACGGGATGCACTCGACACCAACAGCGTAGAAGAATTACAGACATTCTATATCCCTCCCGGACGAAAAGGCGAGAAAGCAATCCTATTCTACCGTTCTGAAGAAAACAAGGTGGAAAAAGAAATTTGGCATGGCGCGAATCCCACGCTCGACAGGCTTCAGCCTATCCGTCTTCCCAGATATTATACCGAAGGTTTGAAGAAACTGCTGAAACGCCAGGGGATATCCTTCACACAGACCGTTAGAAAGGACAAATTCTATGACAAGGTCTGGAACGTTCCCGGGACTCAATGCAAACTGCCTAACGGGAGAATAGAAACAAAAGGGCTTGGGTACATCCGGTCAAAGAAACGGGAGCTAGTAGACAGCTGTTATGTCATGTACGACTTCGATGAAGAGGCGGACGCTCAATGGGAGGACGCTAATCCTAAGCCAGTAAAAGTTCCTGATGAAAAATTGCCCGGTCCATCATTCGAAGAACAAATGGACAGGCTTATAAGGGAAGCTGGTCAAAAAGTCCGAGATGACCACAACCGCGAGACAGCCATCTATGAGAAAGCCAAGACGCAACGCCTTCTCCGACAGGCCGTGAAGGATGAAAATGCCGCTCCTCGTCAGCCTGCTACAAAAAAGGTTCGACGCGAAAGCAAAAACAAGTCAAAGGGCAGAAAAGGCGCTCAACAACCACAAAGCAGAGCTAAGATACGTGAAACCACGTATCCGAGAGTCGAGCGTTATTGACTTAGCCCTCATGAAGAAAATGGGTCGAGCATACTCATTTCCTCGGGACAAAACAAGGAAGATATTCGATCTCGCTCTAAAACATCAAATGCTTACGTTGCCAGAGTCCAAGCACCCCGAGCACGCAGGCGAGGTGTTCAACCCAAATTATTGCTTTTACCATCAAGCAATGGGACACCCTCTTGAAGATTGCTTCACCTTCAAGAATTGGGTTGAAGATCAGTATCAGCTTGGCAAATTCACGTTTTCTGACAACTGGAGGGTAGCGCCACCACAGAAGCATGAGCCCGAGGCCGCGAAAGAAAAACCAGTTCCATATTGGGATTGGCAGAAAATTCGCACCTGTAGTATGATAACAATATTGAAAGAAGAGTCCGAGAACGTGGGTAGCCTTCCCTGGTGCTTCAAAAACAGCAGTGATGAGGTAATCTCAGAATTTCCCCCGGCCCCGAAAGAACTGGAGGATGGAATACATACCACCGCAGATAACCTCAGGAAAATCGAGTTGGGGACGGTAAATGATCCGCGACCGACATTCGTCAGCGAGCTGCTGTCTGAAGAGAGGGTGGCTGCGTTAAAAGACGTCCTTGTGCAGCATAAAGATTGCTTCACATGGAACTATTCCGAGATACCAGGACTAGATCCAGAGGTCGCTGTACATAGACTAGCAATATCCCCAAACGTTAAACCAGTCAAACAGGCGCCGAGAAGAATGCGACTCGAGCTTGAGATGAGCATAAATACCGAAGTCAAAAAGTTAATCGACTCCGGCTTCATCCAGAAAGTTCAGTACCCTGAATGGATCGCAAACATCGTCCCAGTGATGAAGAAAAATGGGACAGTGCGCGTATGCGTAGACTTCCGGGATCTTAATAAAGCTTGCCCGAAGGATGATTTCCCAGTGCCAGTAACTGAGCTGATGATAGACAATACATCCACTCATAAGGTTTTCTCCTTCATGGACGGCTCATCGGGGTATAACCAGATAAGAATGCATCCAGAAGACCAGAAGCACACAGCCTTCAGGACTCCTTTGGGAATATTCTGCTACAAAGTGATGCCCTTCGGTTTAAAGAACGCCGGTGCTACTTATCAAAGGGCCATGACGAAGATCTTCGATGACCTTATACACGAAATCGTCGAATGCTATATCGATGATCTTGTGGTTAAAAGCAAGTCATACGAAGAACATCTCGACCATTTGAAGACCGTATTTCAACGCCTTCGGCAATACAATTTGAAGATGAATCCTTTAAAATGTGCGTTCGGGGTTTCCTCCGGCAAATTCCTAGGATTTATCGTTCGACACTGAGGTATTGAAATAGATCCGTCTAAGATTAAAGCGATCATGGAAATGCCGCCGCCAAGAACTCTTAAACAGTTGCGATCTCTCCAAGGAAAGCTTGCATACATTCGACGGTTTATCGCTAATCTTTCAGGAAAGTGCCGTCCTTACAGTCACCTGATGAAGAAGGGAACCCCATTCGTTTGGGATCACAAATGCCAAGGCGCATTGGATGAGATCAAGCAGTATCTGCAAAACCCTCCGGTGTTGGCTGCTCCAGTTAAGGGAAAGCCTCTCATTCTTTACACGACCGCCCTTGAAGGCTCTTTAGGCGCATTATGGGCACAAGAGAATGACCAGGGGAAAGAAAGAGCACTCTACTACTTAAGTCGGGTTCTGCTGGGGGCAGAAAGCAATTACTCCCCCATTGAAAAACACTGCCTGGCGTTGATCTTCGCAATAACGAAGCTTAGACATTACGCATTAGCGTATGAAGTCCATCTCATTTCAAAGGTGGACCCTCTCAAATATTTAATGTCAAAGGCCATCTTGACGGGACGACTCGCTAAATGGGCTCTGCTCTTAATGGAGTTCTCGATAACATATCGACCCCTCAAGGCAGTGAAGGGTCAGGCCATAGCCGACTTCCTTGCTGAGCACCCGATACCTGCCGATTCCCCTCTGAATTGCGATTTGCCAGACAAACATGCGTTCGACGCAATCGACGGTGGTGATACCCGTTGGGAGCTTTATTTCGATGGGGCGTCTTCCATGAAAAAGCACAAACAAAATACGTCAATGATCAAATCAGGAGTAGGCCTTATCTTCGTAACCCCACAAGAAGGAATAATGCGCTTCGCCTTCTCCTTGACAGAGCCGAGAACGAATAATAAAGCTGAATACGAAGCTTTAATAGCAGGCTTGGAGATTGCCATTGACATGGGAATTGAAAACCTCCTCATATATGGGGACTCCCAGCTAGTCGTCAGTCAAGTGAACGGCGATTACCAAACATGCAAACCGGAATTGATAAAATACGGTGAAAAGGTGCAACAACTGCTAACCCAAATTCCCTCCTATGTTTTGGAAAGCATACCGCGAGCGGAAAACAGCAAAGCAGACGCACTGGCCAAACTTGCTAAAGAATTGGCTGACGAGAACCTCGATGACATTAGAATCGTGGTACAAAGCCGTCGAGTGCTCGCCCCAGCAGAAATACCTCCAGAATCATATAAAGAAAAGGGAGCGACTGAGCAGACGACCCTACAAATAAAAGACCATGAGAAGGCCGAGGACTGGAGGGAAGTCTTCATAAACTACTTTAAGACCCACCAAGTGCCTGAAGAAGCGTCTACGAGACATCAGCTCGCGAAACGAGCCCTGTCTTTCGCCTTTGTCAACGATACCCTGTACAAGAGGTCATTTGATTCTTTGTGGATGAGATGCTTAGGACCTGACGAAGCGAAAAGAGTCGTCCAGGAAGTTCACGACGGACTCTGTGGTTCTCATCAAGCAGGCCCTAAGATGAAGTTGAAAATAAAACGGATGGGCTACTACTGGCCCACGATGATTCAGGACTGCATCGAATATGCGAAGCAATGCCACTCATGCCAAATTCATGGGGACTTCATCCATCAACATCCAAATCCGCTACACCCAACAGTGGCTAGCTGGCCATTCGAAATGTGGGGGACTGATATAGTTGGCCCTATCGAACCAGCATCGTCTAAGGGGCATCGCTTCATCCTAGCGACGACTGACTACTTCTCTAAGTGGGCATAAGCGATACCATTAAGAGAAGTGAAGACAGAAAATATCCTCCACTTTTTCAAAACGCACGTCATATATCGGTTTGGAACTCCGCGACGGATCATCTCCGATAACGGGCCAGCCTACAGAAGCCACAAGATTAGTCACTTTGCGCAACAGCATAATATAGACTGGAGATATTCCTCAGTTTATAATCCGCGAGCTAACGATCTGGCTGAGGCCTTCAACAAGACCTTAACGAAGATTATGAAGAAAACGGTGTCATGAAATAAGAAAGACTGGCACGAAAGACTGCAAGAGGCTCTTTGGGCGTATCGAACTACGTTCAAGACAGCCACGAACGCAACGCCTTACGCGTTAGTATTCGGCACGGAAGCAGTGCTACCCCTTGAGATAGAGCTACCCTCTCTGCGAGTGGCGGTTCACTACGAGCTGATAGATGAAGAAAATGCTCACTTACGGTTTGAAGAGCTTGACGCTCTTGATGAAACCCGACTCCTAGCGCAGCAAAATCTGGAAGCTTATAAAGCAAAGATGACGCGCTCATATGAGAGACTGACCCGAACAAGGACATTCCGCCAGGGCGAACTTGTGCTAGTGGTCAAAAGGCCTATGATTCCTAATCGCGCCAAGCGGGGAAAATTCGAGCCAAACTATGAAGGCCCGTACATCATAGATAAGGTCTACCAGGGTGGGGCCTACCTACTTATGGATATGCACGGTGAAAGGCCTTTCAGGCCAATAAATGGTCGCTTCCTGAAGAAATACTACGCTTAATAAGTCACAGGCTAGGTCAATGATAGATGACGACGACCATGTCCTCTCTCTATCTTCCTTAGCTCGAACGTTACAAGCATGTAGCCGGGCTTCTCAATATCGGACCGAAATGTCCTTAAACTAATAGCAGACAAAAACGTCTTTAAACTGCTACCGCAGCATCCTAGGCTGACGAGATAAAAAAAATATAAATAAATAAATAAAGAAAAAATATAATAAATAAAAACGGTATGTCCATAAGCAAAAAGGGACACGGATGAAAACCCGAAAGGGCTCCGTGAGTAAAAACAGCAGGGCTACCGGCGAGTGTTCGTGAAAACCCGAAAGGGCGCGACCTCGTAAAAAAAAAAGTGAAAAAGAAAATAAAAAGAATAAAAAAAAGGGTATGTCCTTAAGCAAAAAGGGCACGGATAAAAGCCCGAAAGGGCTCCGTGAGTAAAAACAGCAGGGCTACCGGCGAGTGTTTATGAAAACCCGAAAGGGCGCAACCTCGTTAAAAGACACTTACAAGGTCCCCTCGACCTTGTAGGGAGAAACCACCCGCGTGAGATCCCTACGACTCATAAGGGAGCAACACACTTAGGGATCCCCACGATTCCTAAGGAGAAAATACACTTGCGAGATCCTCACGACTCGTAAGGAGAACTCTCTTATGGGACCCTCACGGCCCATAAGATTTGAAAGTCTTAAGTTACAGAGGCCTAAACCTGTGCTTAAGAGACTCCTACAACTTCCGATACTGCCCTACAAGTGGCTCAATATTGACCCTTGTATACAATCCACGGACGCGAATAAACATTTCCCTAACCAAGTCTCATCCGTGACTGGGAATACGTTCGCATGGTAAACAACCCTTATAAATCCCCTCGATTTATGAGGAGAAAACCCTCCTGTAGGATCCTTACGACTTACAGGGGAACAAAACACTTAGGAACCCTCACGATTCCTAAGGAGAAAATACACCTACAGGATCCTCACGACTTGTAGGGAGAAATACCTTTGTGAGACCCTTACGGCTCATGAAGTCAAAAGCCTTAGTCGACCGAACCCTAACCCTGGTCGCTAAGCCTCCTTTGTTCGACAACGACAGAGGCAAATGATGATTCGCTCCTGGCAATATCCCAGTTTTAGCGGTGCTGATGCCGAAATCGGTGTCTAATTTCAGGTTTACGGCGAAAAGCCAGTAGGCCGCACATGCATGCAAAATAGCCGAAATGATGGGGCAACTTGCAATAAAAAAAAACAGCAAGTAGAATGTATGCATGCAAAATAGCCGAAATGATTGGGCAACCCGTAATAAAAAGCAACGGGTAAAAATAAAACAAATAGCCGAAATGGTTGGACACCGCGAAAAATAGCCGAAATGATTGGGCAGTCGCGACCTTCGCGATATAAAAGCTGAAATGATAGAGCATCGCGGAAATAAAATAAAATAAAAAGGAGAAATGATAAAACATTGGCCCTACAGTTAAGATCGCATCGATCCCTGTATACAATCCAAGGGCGTAAACAAAGAATGAACCATACTTTCCCAGCGGATTCCGTCAGACGACGAACCCCAAACCTTAACGGTTCATTTCAACCGAAGAAGCCAGTGACTTCAGCAAAATTCCTCGACTCACGGATACAAACACTCCTTGATGAGAGCCTTTTGATTCGCGTCGACCCGCAGAGCCACCAGTGCCTCCGTAGGAATCCTCGACTCGTTTCAAACCCCAAGGAAACAAATAATCCTTGGCGCTTGGGAAACAAATAATCCCTAGCAAAATTCCTCGACTCACGGATACAAACACTCCTTGACGAGAGCCTTCTGATCCGCGTCGACCCGCAGAGCCACCAGTGCCTCCGTAGGAATCATCGACTCGTTTCAAACCCCAAGGAAACAAATAATCCTTGGCGTTTGGGAAACAAATAATCCCTAGCAAAATTCCTCGACTCACGGATACAAACACTCCTTGATGAGAGCCTTCTGATCCACGTCGACCCGCAGAGTCACCAGTGCCTCCGTAGGAATCCTCGACTCGTTTCAAACCCCAAGGAAACAAATAATCCTTGGCGCTTGGGAAACAAATAATCCCTAGCAAAATTCCTCGACTCACGGATACAAACACTCCTTGACGAGAGCCTTCTGATCCGCGTCGACCCGCAGAGCCACCAGTGCCTCCGTAGGAATCCTCGACTCGTTTCAAACCCCAAGGAAATAAATAATCCTTGGCGCTTGGGAAACAAATAATCCCTAGCAAACTCCTCGACTCACGGATACAAACACTCCTTGACGAGAGCCTTCTGATCCGCGTCGACCCGCAGAGCCACCAGTGCCTCCGTAGGAATCCTCGACTCGTTTCAAACCCCAAGGAAACAAATAATCCTTGGTGCTTGGGAAACAAATAATCCCTAGCAAAATTCCTCGACTCACGGATACAAACACTCCTTGACGAGAGCTTTCTGATCCGCGTCGACCCGCAGAGCCACCAGTGCCTCCGTAGGAATCCTCGACTCGTTTCAAACCCCAAGGAAACAAATAATCCTTGGTGCTTGGGAAACAAATAATCCCTAGCAAAATTCCTCGACTCACGGATACAAACACTCCTTGACGAGAGCCTTCTGATCAGCGTCGACCCGCAGAGCCACCAGTGCCTCCGTAGGAATCCTCGACTCGTTTCAAACCCCAAGGAAACAAATAATCCTTGGCGCTTGGGAAACAAATAATCCCTAGCAAAATTTCTCGACTCACGGATACAAACACTCCTTGACGAGAGCCTTCTGATCCGCGTCGACCCGTAGAGCCACCAGTGCCTCCGTAGGAATCCTCGACTCGTTTCAAACCCCAAGGAAACAAATAATCCTTGGCGCTTGGGAAACAAATAATCCCTAGCAAAATTCCTCGACTCACGGATACAAACACTCCTTGACGAGAGCCTTCTGATCCGCGTCGACCCGCAGAGCCACCAGTGCCTCCGTAGGAATCCTCGACTCATTTCAAACCCTAAGGAAACAAATAATCCTTGGCGCTTGGGAAACAAATAATCCCTAGTAAACTCCTCGACTCACGGATACAAATACTCCGTGACGAGAGCTTCCCAACCCGCGTCAACTCACAGAGCCACCACAGTCTCCGTGAGAGAATTCCCGTTTCGTTCCACCTTTCAAGATGAAGTCTCGGGCAGCAAGGATTAAAAAACTTGCTTCCTAAACAATGGGGCCCTGCAAGTCAATCCAAAATGGTCTCTTGCATACTATCCACGGGTCTCACTCTCCAAAGTCGAGTTTCGACGAGGAGGGAAACAACCGCTTACGAATCCGCTCAACTCGTAAGAGGGAAAAATTCTCTTATAGGATCCTTACGACTTATAAGAGAAAACCACACTTAGGAATCCTCACAATTCCTAGGGAGAAAATCCACCTATGGGATCCTCTTGACCCGTAGGGAGAAAAGCCTCTATGGGACCCTCACGGCTCATAGAGTTGAAAAGTCTTAGGCAGTAGACCTGAAACTACGGCCTAAGCCATCGCTATTTCTTAAGGAAGTCAGAATACTCGTTTTGGATATCCATCAACCATGGTTATTAAGACAGCCTGCTGACAATTTAAAAAAAAAAGAAAGAAGATGACAGAAAGAATATCCGGTCTACATTTGATCTGGCGTGCGTGACGCACTCATTTATGCATGGGCAGAAGACTCAGGACGAGAAATAAGACAAGCCGAAGAGTTTCCATTCATACTGCTAGAAAATTCCTTTTTACAATCATAAGAAAGATAAATAAATAAAAAAACATTATTCAAATTATTACAATGGAATAACCTCAGATCCGGGGCACGGATTGAGGAAATCGAAAGTAAGGCCATCCAGAGTTCGTCTGGCCTTTCTAATTATTCTTATACGCAGTCTTTCGCGCTCCTCTGTGTCAATATCATCGGCAAGCCCCCCTGGCCTTCGATAAGCGGCAATTATCGTCGTCTGCTGGAAGACTTGGTGTAGGATGTCAACGAGGCTGTTCCGCCGTTTCTTTGAGATCAACCCTGTCAGGTACACTGAATGCACCTTGTCTTAGGCATCATCCAGTGCGTTAAGCGGTAAGGCCTCATGAAGATCCAGAAGTGCTCTCCATATGGCTCCCAACACGACTTTCAGAAGGGCCGAATGACGAGGCAACAACCAACCCCCGCTTGCGTTCAGACGACCCATGACTTCCGCACATTCAGCGTCCGTAAACTCCTGGTTTTGTTGACGATCCTGAGTGCGGATATCGTCGTAGGTAATGAACTCGTGCAGACTGTATAGATGCACCGCCGCCATTATTACTGGAGAAAATATTACAGGAAGATCAGCAATAGAAAAGCAATAACATACATAGAGGATTAAATTCCTGAGGAGCAAGACTATGTTCAAGGATGAAATCTCCCAAACGAAACCTCTGCTGGTTAATCGATTCTACCTAAAGAATTTTTTTCTAAAAACTTTGAAAAAAAAGGGGAAACAAAGCAACGGAGTTCTTAAAGGCAAGGAGAAAGCTCCAAAGTCTTCGAAAATGGAAATCTGGAAGATGATAGGTATCTGGAGGGGACCAAAGGTCCTATTTATAGGCATCAAATGCCTCTTCGACTTCCAAAAGTCTTCACGGCGGTTCACCCTAATCGGAGCGAACTTTTGTTCAAATCCCGAAGCGGGAGACGAAGCAACGCTTCGTCTTCCCCCAGTCAGAGCAAAGCTCTGTCTTGAAAATTAATTTAATGAAGCAACGCTTCAGATTGTTTGCGCTGCGTAACAGGCCACGTGGCGGACGCAGACGCATCAGTGCAACGCCCAAAGCAACGCACCCAATCAGAACGAGGCTCCTTTTCAAAATTAAAGGAAGCAACGTTTCGGCTGCGCTGCGCCGTGCGCTACACGACACAGCGCAGAGGCGCTAACACAGTTGCGCTGCACTGTGCGCTGTGCGACACGTGTCATACCCTGAAGCATTTGCGCTAAACAAAATTAAAAATTCTGGAGAAATCGTTCCTACTCTTTTTAAAATAAAAAGATTTTCTTCTGTGAAACAGAAGCCCTTGGATCAAAGATCCGACAGTGAGGGGAAATTCCCCCAGATCATTCAGAAAAGGGATTTCTCTAATAAATCAAATTTGCTTCTCAATTTGCAAGATGAAGCCTTAGGCAGCAGAGGTGGGAAAACTTACTTCCTGAACGATGAGACCCTATAAGTCGATCTAAAATGGTCTCTTGTATACTATACACGGGTCTCACTCTCCAAAGTCGAGATTCGATAAAGAGGGAAACAACCACTTACGGGTCCTCTCGACTCGTAAGAGGGAAAATTCTCTTATAGGATCCTTACGACCTATGAGAGAAAACCACACTTAGGAATCCTCACGATTCCTAAGGAGAAAATCCACCTACGAGATCCTCTCGATCCGTAGGGAGAGAAGTCTCTATGAGACCCTCACGGCTTATAGAGTTGAAAAGTCTTAGGCAGTAGATCTGAAACCTGCGGCCTAAGCCATCGCTATTTCTTAAGAAGGTCGGGATACTCGTCGTAATCATCCGTCAATCATGGTTACTAAGGTGGCATGCTGATAATAAAAGAAAGAAAAGACAGAGAAATGACACAAGACATTACAAAAATGTGCATCTTTTATTCATAAATATTGACCGAGTACAGGATACATTGTGCTAAAGAAAAAAATGTATATACATATATTTTATAAGTACAAATGATACAAGGAGAGTCACTGAGGAGGAAGCGTCTTGCATAGATTTAGCAATTGCTCGCATACTTCCTTCCACGCCTTCTCTTGATCGGCTGCTATCGCCAGTTCGGCCTCCGCTTGAGCCCGCTGTTGCTTGAAGGATGCAAGCTGTTCCCCAACTGCCTGCTGAGCTGCTTCACGACCTCGAGCATCACGCTCGGCGGCATCAAGATTCCGCCTCAGTGCTAGCCCATTAGAGATACGCTCCAGGAGGCCTTCAAAGATGGCTTTCACTTCAGCAGCATTCGTCATAACTTCAGCGCGCAGGCGAGCGATTGCACTCGAGGATTCCCGACGCTCCTTCAACCTTAAAGCTGCTTCCTTCTCCAAATGGCGAAGATAAGAAGCGCTTCGCTCGAGCCAGGCCGTCCGTTCAATGCTCATGGTCAAAACTTCGGGAGAAGGGCGCGTCGTCTCCAACCGATGCAAGCAGGCCTCAATCTCTCTGCAGTGGTTAACCCAAGATTCGACAGTGCCTTCATCGTGAAAGTTTACGAGCGCCGCCAACATCGGGTTAACCTCCATAGCGAAATCTACGGCGGAAGGAAGAGCGTCCATGTTAAGCTCTTCGATATACCCGCTCAGCATGCCTAAGCTCATCGCAACACCCTTTGAAGACGGACGTCTCAAGAAAGGGCCTGCCGGTGAAAGGACGCGAGCCTCAAAAGGGACCGGAGCCGGAACAATAGCTGCAAAACAAAACATGGTTAAACGATGGTTCAAGAGATGTTTAAGGGTTACCCAAAAAAAAATGGGAACTTGCTATACCAGCTGCAACGGACGGCAAAGCCGGAATGGCCGGTAGCGCGGCAGGTCTTGCATCCCCTCCTTCGATTTGTGGCACTGCAATAAAGAAAAGGAGAAGTCAGAAATTATCCAATTACTAGAAGAAGGGGATAAACAAAGATATTATAGTGAAAGTATACTCACCGGCGCCACCAGAGGGAGAAGCGAGTTCGGATGGGAAAGAGAAGTGTGGGAGCAACACTTGATATAAATGATCAAAGAGCACTCCTGCGAGAGCACAATGGTATAACGTTAGTACAAAAGCTAAATTCTTTGAAAGATTAATGCGTGAGTCGTAAATCCATACCTTCCAACATCCGCGATGGTACAAGGGAAGGCGGGAAGGTGACCACCGCCAAAGCAGTAGTTGACGGTGCTCCTTCGAGCAATGGAGCGTCAGCACTGGCCGCACCTGTAAAGACAAACTTGTTAGAAGAGATCGCGAGATATACAAAAAGAAGAACGCTGGTAACTCGAAGTTTACCCGACGAGCTGCCAGCCGAAACTGAAGCAATCCCCTCTGCTGTTGATACGAGACCACCGCCCGTAGCCTCATCACCCGACTCGAGGGGAACCGTTGTTGTGCTCGCGAGCCCGGGAGACGGCAAGGAACCATACGCGGGGAGGGCCATGATCAGAGTATTACTAGATTCCTGGGAAAGAGCGGTTCGCTCCTCCTCAGGAATCGTGGCCGCCTCACCCGATACTCCCTCGGTTTCTGCGGTCGCGGTTGTCTCGTCCATCGGCACCGTGACGTCTCCAGCCTCAAGCGCCTCGACTTCTACTGCCTTCGGCTCGACAATCATCTCACCTGCCGCCACTTCAGATGCGGCATCAATGACCTTCTCGGTGGCGGATCCTTCAACTCCTGTTTCAAGTACCGTGGCCCCGACGACGGTGCTCATTGTCGGCTCGGGTTCGGCAAGTGTCGTTTCCTCCATTCCCCTGGGTTCGACGGTCTCCGCCTCCCCCTCAGTCGAGCTTGGCCCTGAAAGATAGAACGCGTATGAGCCAATGGCTTGATAATTCTTACGACAAGGTTCTGGAAGAAGTGTTACCTGAAGAGGACTTATCGTTTGCACTCCGAGCCACGCGCGCCACTTGCCTATGAGCAGTAGACAGGGCGGCAGGGGCCTCTTCAGAAGGAGTGTCGGCACGAGGAATAGTGCTAGGGCCCGCTCCCATGGCCAAAGCAGCTCTGCTCGCCTTTGCTTCGGAAGGAGTGTCGGCACGAGGAAGAGTGCTAGGGCCCGCTCCCGCGGCCAAAGCAGCTCTGCGTGCCCTTGCTTCGCGTCTCAACCGCTTCCGCTCCTCTCGAGCCGTTGAGACGGATGCCACTAGGGCTTCCTTGAGTGAGGCTTCCTCGTCCGTATATAGGGATGCCTCTAGATTCTTCCAGGCATCCCTCGTCGTCTTGTCAAGCCGGGGCACTTGTGGCAACTTCGACGAAGCCGGGACTTCGATGACGGACTCGGGAAGGATCCCTGCGTCAATTGATACAACCCCTGCAAAGAAACAAAAGAAGGTCAGGTTGACTATCATAAAAAGACAACAAACTTTCCTTATAAAAGAGAAAGGGGTGAAACATACCAACGCTTGCTAGGGCACGCTTCTCCTCCTCCTCCTGGAAGGTTTTCAGGGAGGCAGCAATAGCCTCTTCAGTAGAGACACCTGTTGAAAATGGAGGAAATGTTAGTTAAATATAATAATACAAAGTGCAATGAAATGACAAATAAAGCGTCTGATGATTACCGGACTCAGCGAGTTTGCTTAACATCGCCTCAAGCCTTGCCGATCGCTCTGAAGCTGCAATGGCGGCAGCCAGATTAGTGTCCTCAGGGTCTACCACGAAACCCTCATTGCTGCCATACTCACATATAGCCTCGGCGGGAGGAGCCGCAGGCTTTAGGATAAGGATCGCATCGAGGGATAGGGTGGACTTCTTCTTCTTCTGTCCGCCAGCTTTAGATCCACCCGGAGCAGCTTTGCGCTTGGCAGTCACTTTAGGGCGGCGAGTCCCAATATCCGCTCCTGCGCCAGACTCTGGCGATACCACTTTAACCGTCTTTGTGGGAGCACGGGGCGCCGGTGGTGCATCCACCGCAGTAGGCAATGGCAATCCACGCGGGGGGGCCAACACGCACGGTCGGTCAGCTCCGGCATCTTTTATCGGGAGGGTGACCGGGATCCTTGGCTGCAAGGGAGCCTTGCGATCACCGCCGGGGGGCGCACCCCTATGGTCAACCAGCAGGCGTTTCTCCATTAAAATGATGGGGCCCATAGCATGCGCATACCAGGCTGCATACGGATGGATTATCTTAGGGGCACAGCTAGGCTCACTGATAAAAAAATAGGAGCCTGTATTGAGCCGGGTGAAATGATGCATAGCATTCTTTATTCCCCCTTGGTTGGCCGCGGGTGTTTCCAGAAAGGCTTCCATCGGGATCCCTTGATTGTAGCTCGATTGTCGGGCAAATCGATGTGGGTTATACCTCATAAAGAGAGCCATCTCATTCTGCCTAAATACTAGGTAGCCTGGCCGAATGGAGTAAAGGTGAAGGATTTCCCGAGCCTTCAGTACAGAAACCCCGCCCTTAAAGTCATCACGCAGCGACACCACTGACTTAGTGGTCTCGGAGCCTATGGTGATGACCTTATCCACAAAAGAGGTCTTCGCTCCGACTAGATGTGAATGCAGGAGCAGTCCCCTAGACTCCCGCGGAGGTGCAACCACAATTGAAGCCCCGACCAACCGCATGATTCTTGGGAGTTTGTATTTCTCAAAAAACGGAGGAGTTTTATGGGCACCAAACACCCCTCGCACATGCAGCTCCATCCAAGAAGTGAAGTAGTGCATCGGGAAGTTAGCAGGCTGTACCCCAGGCTCATTAGCGTCTGCCGCTACGCTAAGTCCATTGTAGAGGTAAGAAAGCCCGGCGATCCCTACTGATAACTGTAGACCAGCCGCCATTCGATGCGTCGGGTAAAAGACAGAGGACCGCATGAGGCGTGGGTGCATGGGAAGCGCGAAGCTGCATAGCCATAGACCCAAGAACCCTATGAAAAAAGTCTCCTCGTCCATGCCAAGAACGGCGATCTCTGAGAAAGGGACGCTGGCAGTGCCGGGGAGATAAAAATCCCGCTGGTCATTTTCCGATGTAGGTCGACGGTCCAAGCCGAAACCAAAGGGGTCAGCAAGCTGAGCGAACTTCTCGCCCTGCTCTGATAGGAACTCCGGGCGGATAAAACGAGCAATGAAATCCGCGAAACTGACGCCCCGGTCGCCCGATTCCAAATGGAGTTCCTCATAAATCTCCAACACCTTCACCAAGCCCGGGTGCTGATGCTGAATGGCATTTTCCGGAGTTAAGTCAAATAAAAGCTGCTTGGTGGCAAAGACGTACTCGTCAGAAGGAAGCAGCTCCTCGTAGTGCTCCCCCCTCACTGGTAGACCTGAAATCTCAACAAATTCTTCCAAAAGATGGAGACTTCCCTATCCGCTGTCAAGAAGGTGTGGGTGGGGATATTCCATTGTTCAATAAAGGCCTTTATCCACCACGTTGGAGGAGAGGGATACTCGAAAAGCGAAACGTAGACGGCCGAATATAAACCAATCTTCGTTAGATGAGTCCTTTTCGCCGATAAGATGTACCGGGCCCATTGCAGATATCCGGCAAGCGGTCGCGGAGTCAGTCCAATATTGTAAGCCTGTCCCCACGGGCGTGCTTCGCCCTGACAGATTCGCCTCCCCAGAATGTCTATCGCCGGCGGCGACTGCACAGGAATGGCACCGATTGCAGGCTGGAGGAGGTCGTCAGAATTCCAATTTTTAACCTCCACGGCATACTTCACCGGGGGTTCGTCCGCATAAGGGATCGTAACTATGGGCTCAGAAGGCGAGGCGGAACTGAAGCTTCGACGGCCTTGGATGATCTGGCTGTACCACCTTCCCCACAAGTGGAGTTTCTTGCACTCAGGGTCATGATCTTTAATGAAAGCGAACACCACCCGGTCCACTAGCGAGTGAGGGAACCCTCCTTCCGAGCGAACGAAGGGGAAAGACAAATCATCAGACATGTTTCCTGTGATAAGACAAAATAACCATTAGTGTTCTAACGCTTGACTTTTTTTAAATCTTATTTCACATTGTGACGTAGTGGGTAGGGGACCAAAGGGGGACCCACAAAATCTAAATGACAGTACATCACTTAATAAGACAAACCCATCATTAGATGAGACTGTCAATCAATGAAAAGGTCCCCAGAAGAATATCCTCACTGATGGGAAATCCCTAGAGACAAGGAGAAATATTCTCTTTTGTAGCAAAGCTCTGTCACAGAGTGACATTTGTCAAACTCTGGTCCCAGGAGAACAAGATTCTTTAAAAGAGCATAGCTCTATGGTAATAGTGGAAAGATCCATCAATTTTATTTAGAAGAATTAGAGTTTTGGAGTCTAGAAAAATCCAGGAAAAATTATAAGACAAAAAATTTTCTCCGTTTCTCAAATCTAAAAAGATCTACATTTGATCTAAGAGCAAAGCTCTGTTCATGGGTTAAAACCCATGGATCAGATCTCTGTAAATCTGTAAATTTTTTTTTTAGAGCAAGGTTCTGTTGAAGAAACCCCAAAGGGGTTTTTCTTTAGATCAAAGATCTATAAGAGCAAGGCTCTGTTAATTAAATTTAATTTAAATTAATTTAATTAATTTTACCTAAAGTGATTCTAAAACTGGAACTTTGAAGTTCTCACAAGAGCAAGGCTCTGGAAGTTCTTAAGTAAGAGCAAGGCTCTGAGATTCAAATTCTTGAAAATGGTAAAGAATTTTCTAAGGACCAAAGGTCCTATTTATAGGCACCTGCGCCCCTTCAACTGACCCCCATGATCCAACAGTCAAGATCTTGCCACCGCTGCACTCACGTGCGCGCCACGTGAGCGCAACGGTGGGGGGCATTTGTTCCCCCAATCAGAGCAAGGCTCTGTTTGAATTTCAAAAATTCAAAATTTTGAAGCAACGCTTCAGATCCCGTGCGCTGCGCGCAATTTGCCACGTGTCAGAAGTTGACTCGGCAGCACAACGCCCAAGGCAGTGCGTCCAATCAGAGCAAGTCTCTTTAAAAAGCAAAAGCAACGCTCAGTTGCGCAAGCGCTGCGCTGCGTGACACGTGTCTGCGCAGTTGCGCAACACAACTGCGCAAGTGCACCGCTGCGCGACACGTGTCTGCGCAGTTGCGCAAACGCTGTTGCGCAAGCGCACCGCTGCGCGACACGTGTCTGCGCAGTTGCGCAAACGCTGTTGCGCAAGCGCACCACGTGTCTGCGCAGTTGCGCAAGCGCACCGCTGCGCGCCACGTGTCTGCGCAGTTGCGCAAGCACAACTGCGCAAGCGCAACTCTGCGCGACATGTGTCTGCGCAGTTGCGCACACACTGTTGCGCAAGTGCACCGTTGAGCGACACGTGTCTGCGCAGTTGCGCAAGCTCTGTTGCGCAAGCGCTTCGTTGAGCGACACGTGTTTGCGCAGTTGCGCAAGCTCACTTGCGCAAGCGCCTTACTGCGCGACAAGTGTCACGCGCTGATGAGTTGCGCAACAACAGAATGAAGATTTGAGGAAATTTTTTCTGTTCTTGTTAAAACAAGAAGATTTCTTCTGTAAAACAGGGGCCTTTGGATCAAAGATCCAACGGTGGGGAAAATTCCCCAAATCACTCAGAAAAAGATCTTTTTAACAAATTTAACTAATTTTTGAGCACTATAAAAAGGACCCCAGACCTCATTTCAAAGGCATCATCTGGTTTTTAAAAAAAAAGAGAAGAGAGAACTCTTGAGAACTCCTTGAGAATACAAAAGAAGAAGGTAAAACCTTCGAGATAAGAGAAAATTCTCTTAAAGAAGAGATCATTGATCTAAAAGACAAGATCAGTGATCTTCAATAAATAAATAAAAATAATAAAAATAGTGCCTTGCACTTGCTATGAACCTCTGGTTCTCTGAAACAGAAAGAAAGAAAAGATTTCTTTCTTTTCTTTGATCTAAATTTAGATCAAGAAATTAAAAAGTGCTCTGCACTTCTTTTCCTGAATCTAAAAGATTCTTGGTGCTTTACACAAATGCAATGCATTACTTGATGGGCTAGGCCCAAATCAAAAAGACCTAGCAGGCCAAAATAAATTGCAAAGCAATAAGAGGGCTGGGCCCAAATAAAATTGATGCTCTGCATCCTTTCTGGACTTGGCCCAATCGTAGCCATAAGTCCTTAAATTAAATTGACTGAGCAAAATGGCTCTCCTAAATCAATCTACATCCGGTTCGAGGGTACATCTCCGAACTCTTTTGACATCCATCGTTGTAATTCCTCAACGACGTCAAAGAGGTGACGGGTCCCAACAACCACACACCCATATGGACCGAGACGTCCTTAAACTAACATCGGACCGAAACGTCCCTAAACTAATATCGAACCGAGACGTCCTTAAACTAACATCAGACCGAAACGCCCTAAACTAACATTGGACCGGAACGTCCTTAAACTAATGACGGACCGAGACGTCCCTAAACTAATATCGGACCGAAACGTCCCTAAACTAATATCGGACCACTACGTCCCTAAACTGGCGATGGACCACCACGTCCCTAAACTGGCGATGGACTACTACGTCCCTAAAACTGGAACAATAGAGCCTCCAAATGCTCTTTTGACGGATCTAAACGGTCCCGTTTAAGTAGATCTTAGCCCCAAATACGGTTAACGTATCCTTAGACACTAAAATGAATGATAAAACTCCAAATCAATCTTGGTTCAAGGGTACATCTCTGAACTCCTCTGACATATATCGTTGTAATCCTTCAACGACGTCAGAGAGGTGATGAGTCCCGACGGCCATATATCAAATGGATCACCACGTTAAGTTGATCTTAGTCCAAAACAGGACTAACGCATCCTTGACGAAACGTTTAAGTTGATTTTAGCCGCAACGCGACTTACGTATCCTTAAACTAAAAACGCCAAACCCAAATCTAAGTAAATACGGATTTGGACTAATCCACGTCCTACGGACGACGGCATTACTCAGTCTCCGTATACAATCCACGGGCAACCACAAACAAAACAAACACATACGACACGAAGTGAAATTCTGGAGAAGGAGAAAGTTGTTACCGCAGTGCGGTAGCGTAATTAACTGCAGGGGCTTGCGCCTGCAGGGAAGAGCGTCCCCACAATCAAAAACCCCTCACCCCGAGGGGGAATCTGACGAAGTCTGCTACATCGGCCGCATCCGTCTAAACCTCCGATACACGGTGCCATAAATCAACTCAGCATCTCCGGAGAGATAGACGGATAAAACCATATAGCATCTGCCCCCGAATCTCAGGCAAGACGCCCAAGTCTAGGCCGCCTTTCGGAGGGGAACAATGTTCTTTTGTCGATGGAAGTTATTAAGGAAGAAGCGTCGACTATATTTCGAGAGTTCATGGACGTGTTCGAAGAAACCTCGGGTTTACAGCCGAAGCGAGACGTAGAGTTCGCACTTGATCTTGTTCCTGGTGCAGCGCCAATCTCAAAGGCGTACTATCCAATGGCACCAGTGGAGTTGGAAGAAGTCAAGAAGCAGGTTGCTGAATTACTTGAGAAGTGTTGGATTCGCAGCAGTAACTCACCTTGGGGAGCTCCAGTTCTTCTAGCAAAGAAGATGATGTCAGAAGGAGGATGTGCATCGATGATCGAGATTTAAACCGGGTGACTAGTAAGAGCAAGTACTCGATCCCTCGCATTGGCGAATTGTTTGAGCAGCTTATTGGAGCGAGGGTATTCTCGAAACTGGATTTGCGGTCCGAATATCATCAGGTCCGAACTAAATCAGAAGATATTTGCAAGACTGCGTTCCAAACTCGGTATGGACATTACGAGTATTTAGTGATGCCCTTCGGAGTAACGAATGCACCGGCGATATTTATGGACTTGATGAACCGAATCTTTTCACCATTCTTGGACCAGTTCATAGTGGTGTTCGTTGATGATATTCTGGTCTACTCAAAGGAGTATTGAAGAGTATGCAGAACACTTGAAGATCGCACTGCAGACATAGAGGCAAGAAAATTGTATGCAAAGATGAGCAAGTGCGAGTTTTGGTTTGAAGAAGTGAAATTTTGGGGCACATTGTGGATGGAGATAGAATCGCCGTTGATCCCGAAAGAGTACAGCAGTCCGAGATTGGCTGATTCCGGAGAATGTTGCAGAGATAAGAAGCTTTCTTGGACTTGCTGGGTATTACAGAAGGTTCGTGGTGTGCCTTGCTTGTCTAGCGGAGCCGTTGACTAAGCTTACGCGCAAGGAGGTACCGTTTGTATGGACGGATAGGTGTGCGTCAGCTTTTAAGATGTTGAAACAGAGGTTGATAACCGCTCTTATTTTGACCATATTAGACGGTTCCGGAGAATTAGTGATTCACAGCGACACACCGGAGAAAGAACTGGGATGTGTTTTGGTGCAGCATGGGAAGGTTACAACTTACAGTTGAAGACCCATGAGAAGAATTACCCAACTCATGACTTGGAGTTGACAGCTGGGATTTTCGATTTGAAGATTTTGGGACACTACTTATTGGGCGAAAGGGGCGAAGTTTTCACCGATCACAAAAGCCTAAAGTACGTGTTCACACAGAAGGAGCTTAATATGAGGCAGCGTAGATGGTTGGAGCTGATGGCTGACTACGATCTTGATTTTAAGTACCATCCGGGGAAGTTAATGTTGTGCCAGATGCGCTTAGTCGGTTACCAGCAATTCGGATGTTGACTGCACAAAGGGAACTTATTGAAGACTTTCGGAGATTCGAGTTGGAGATCGTTCTACCGCATTCTTCAAGACAGTTGGTGTCGCTGCAAGTACAGTCGTCATTGATCGAGAGTATTAAAGCAGCGCAGTCGAAAAACCCAAGATTGCAAAGGTTTTGAGAACAGGTTGAAGCTGGACTTCGAACGGACTTGTTAATTCATGAAGATGGTTTGTTGCGATATGGTAGCCGTTTGTGTGTGCCAAAAGGAGATAATCGCGAAGAAGTTATGAAGGAGGCACACAGTTCCGCATGTTCCGTACATCCAGGAGGCACGAAGATGTACCGAGATATACAACAGCATGTCTGGTGGGAAGGAATGAAGCGGGAGATTGCCGCTTGTGGCAAAATGCTTGGTGTGTCAGCAAATTAAGGCTGAACATCAAAGGGTGGCTGGTTTATTGCAACCACTTCCGATTCCTCAATGGAAGCGGGAACATATAACCATGGATTTCGTGATGGCTTTACCGCGGAGTCCAAAGGGCAACAATGCAGTTTAGGTGATTGTTGATCGATTGACCAAGGCGGCTCATTTCATACCATTTCGAGGTGGGCAATCAATGGAAGCTTTGGCAGAACGGCATAAGCAAGTGATTGTAAGATTGCATGGAGTACCGGTGAGCATCGTGACCGACCGTGACAACCGTTTCTTATCACACTTTTGGAGGAGCTTACAGGAAAGTTTGGGGACTCGATTGGAGTTTAGCACAGCTTATCATCCTCCAACTGATGGCCAGTTGGAGAACGATCCAAACTCTTGAAGACATGTTGAGAGCTTGCATGTTGGACTTCAAGGGTTCATGGGAGGATCATCTACATTTAGTGGAGTTTTTCTTACAGCAACAGTTTTTAGGCGACTATTCAGATGGCTCCATTCGAAGCTTTTTATGGTTGCAAGTATCGTTAACCTATTTGCTGGGACGATGTCGGTGAACGAAAATTGTTGGGACCAGTTTTGGTGGTGCAGACAGTTAAGAAGGTTAACACTATCCGGAATCATATGAAAGCAGCACAGGACCGACAGAAGAGTTGGGCAGATACATCGAGGTGATCTCTGGAGTTCGTGGTTAGTGTTTTGGAATTTTGAAAATATCACCAAATAGAAGAGTGATCCGTTTCGGAAGTCGAGGAAAGCTTAGTCCTCGATTTGATGGACCTTTTGAGATATTGGAACGTCTTGGAGAAGTGGCTTATCGTTTGGCGTTACCACAATCGCTGGAGAATGTTCATGACGGGTTTCTCGTACTTCAACTCCATAAGTATGCTCGAGATTAAATACATGCGTTGGATCATTCGAAGCTGACTGTACGAAAAGATTTGACTTTTGAGGAACGGCCGATGTCGATTATGGATCAAAGAGAAAAGGTTCTTAAGAACAAAGTTATCCCTCTTGCGCCTGTTTCTTGGAGTAATCGCTCGCATGGAGAACCAACTTGGGAACGAGAAGATGAAATCCGGCAGAAGTTCCACATCTATTCTTGAAATTTCTTGTTTGTTTATCCTATCTTGTTCTTGGAATTTTGAGGAAGAAATTCTTTTGTAGTTGGGTATAACGTAACACCCGAGTTCACTTATACCATTTCCAGTTTCTGTATTCACCTATCCATGGTCTTTTCTTGATTTATCATGTTTGGGTGCGGATGGTATTTTATATTGAACATTGCATTCGACCCGACTCGCTTGCCTGAAACTTGTTTGATTCGTATTTATGAATCACCCTGACTTGTTATGTAAACTTGTGCATTTTCAACTTTATCGCATACTGGCATTTTATCTGGCATGGCATCTATTACCATATAACATTTTTTCAGTTATGTAAAATATTTTTAAAATACATTTCATGGCATGCATGGTACCCCTAACCCTGTGGTAGCGTCCTTGTATCATGTTCTCATCCCGTTCAGTGGAACGGACGTGTTTGGATGGCTACACGCACGTGCGTGTGTCCGATCTTGAGGGTATGCATTTCTGTTACATAATCCTTCATTTCAATTTTTTGGAACTTGCTAATAATTTTCATATTTCAAACCCAAAATTTTGGACCCGACCCGGGCGCAATCTGAAATATTTTTGTATTCCGCCAAATTCTATTGTTTTTATATTCCTTTAAAAAAAAATTCCCATATATATATTTTTAAACATCTCAAAGATTCTTATACAACCAGTAAACAATATTTTTTAACAGTAAAATCTTTTAGATTTTCAAAAGCCCTTCCCCATATTTTTTCCCACAACCAATCAAAACTCCCCTTTTCATTGCACCGGCCCCACAGATCTCTCTCTCTTTCCCACTTTTATTTAAATCTTTTCCTTATCCCTCACATGATTCTCTTTCCTCCCATCTCTCTTTTCTGCTTCATGGGCTACACCGCAACCTCGCGCTCTTCTCTTTCTCTCTCTTTCTTCTCCGCTCAGCCTTTCTCTCTCCCCACAAAACTCCAAGATTCTTTCTCCCTTCCCTTTCTCTCTCCTCTCGATCTCTCTCCTCCTCTCTATCTCTCTCCTCTCTCTCTCTCTCCTCTCATCTCTCTTATCTTCCTCCTTGCAACAGAAACGCAGCAACCCAATCCCAGACATCAAGAAACCCACAGAATCCCTCATCACCACCCTGCACCCTCGCCGGCAACTCACCTCCGGCGACCCCGACAGCGCCAACACCTCGTCTCCCTGACCCCTGTGCGCAAACCCAGTGAGCACATCCCTTTCCCTTCTTCTTCCTCTTCTTCTTTTTCTTTCTCTTTTCTTTATTATTTTGTGGAATCTGTTTCCAGCGATCGCAGGAATACGGTCGTGCCGTCGCCAACCCAGCGAGGACATCTAACCCGTGTGATCCCATCATACGTTGTTTGGACTCAATCCGTGCACCGTGCGTGCGTCGCGACTTTTCCCGCTGACGCGTGACGTTCCGTATACCGCTTCGTGATCCGGTCAAGGCAAGTTAATCTTGCTACATGCTATACTATTTCCTTCTATGTATGTTTAAATTATAATACCCCATAATGATTATTTATGCAACCCGCATTATCATTTTTTCATGTTTATCATTCTTCGGATGTTCGATTACATCCGTATCATGTATTTCACGTCTAGTGCATGCAAGTGAAACTTGCTACATGCTATTCATAATATTCCTATATTTATTTATTGAATTCCATATTAAATCTATAGATAGAATCTGAAGTCATGAGTTCCAAGTTAACAGTGCGATGTTCCGTTTACATATTGTAGATTCAGAACTTGAAACCTAACTGTTGCATTTAGTTTACTAAACCTAGTAACTACATTTATATTTTAAATCGCATAGTAACTATTTACATAGCCTATGGTACCCTTTCTATAGTTTTAATCTATTGGACACCCGTGTGCATCTTTAACCTGTTTTAGTTATACTTGCATCCATTGAACATATTATACAAATCATTGCATCTCTTAGTACATATTAACTTGATTTTGATATCCATATTTATTATGCTGTATTCATGTAATATTTGAACTATCCCTTAAACCCTAACTGATAACTGTGCATCTCCATACCTTAATCTGTACCTGATTGCATTTCACGTTACAAGTTCCACCTTGTTGATTATATTAGTACACATGCTTGTGATGTATACACATGCTTATGCTAGTGTGATTGTGCGCACCCACATGACATCTTGTGCACTCTGATATTACCTATTACACCTATTACTTGGCACGACATGGTACCGTACAACTCTTGACATAACATGACACCTTTATATATTACCTGGCTTGACCTGATGTACCATGGTCTTACCTGTTACCTGATCTTGTGTCTAATGCCAACAGACCTGACCTGTTGTTCTTACGGACCGTTCCTGTTGTCTATCTAGACAAACCTGTACCTGCCTGATCCCGTGTTGGCATTAGCTCTAGATTAGTTACTACTTGACTTGACTATATATAACTTGGGGTATGGGGAAATCAGTATTGTAACCGAACGTAACTCAAAGGGCCATCCTATTGTTTGCCGTTTTTCCGGGCGTTACGGAATACCCATTGTTTGCCGTTTTTCCAGGCATTACGGAATACCCATTGTTTGTCGTTTTTCCGGACGTTACGGAATACCCATTGTTTGCCATCTTTCCGGGCGTTACAGAATAATCACCGACGAGTTACGATGAGGATTACGTTGCTTGGTTTCGAAGACTTTAGAATAGATAACCCCGTAGCATAGTTTAGATATCTCTGCACGTCACTTATACTGACACATTCACCGTTATATATTCTCATTATATTCTTGCTCATACTCATACTTGCATGTAGTGCTACCCCTGTTTATTATTGGTTGATGTTATGACGCGCTGACGTCTGGGTTTTGCATGCACAGATCCTTCTACCTTTGTTGCAGACTGATCAGGAGTATTGCCGCTGTTAGACCAAGCGGTGAAGATCCTGTTGGTATGCATTCTTACTTTCCATGTGTTTCATTTCTTGTATCCTTTTCTTCCGCATATTATCATTATTTCTTGACTCATTCATTCTGGCTCATGAACATGTACTAGATAGTTTAGTTTACTTTCCTGTTCTTGATATCTCTACAGCCGTAATGTGACTGTGGAAGGATTTTTCCTATCCACCGGTAGCATGGTTGGCTATGTCATGTGCCCATCTTAGCGTACTCTAGGAAGCGGGGCATGACTATTAGTGTATATGCCCAAGAGGCCATTACTGTATCATACTAGTTTGTATATTACTTGATGGAAGCTTGGGATATTCACAGTTGTATATACAATCTTGCTCGAAATGGTAGTATGCTACTTGGTTTGTCTCTACTTCAATATGTGCATGTGTTTCTTTTAGCATATCGCTGATATACATATTAGTAGAGCCCTTAGGATCTTTGCTTGATTACCAGCGTTGTGATGGCGCTCACACTCGTGGAAGCTGGGTAATCCATAAGCACATCCTTATACAGGTCCCTGGTCGTTGGACTATCGAGACAGGGCATCGATACTCCGGAGTAGACTAGCGTATGCGCTTCTGATCCCAGCATGGGAGACGGTCCGTCCCACAGCCGTCAGTACGTCGTACTTGAGATAGTATATGGGTGCTCGTTAGGTTACGAGTACACTTGACAGGACTCGTCGGGGACTGTTGGTTGGTATTATACCTATCGTCAGTTATCAGTTCCCAGGTGACATGAGTACAGCTTAGTACGTTGACTTGACACTGTCACATCGCCTCGAGTGTGTTCCCACTGCACTTTGATTACTACCCTACCACGGCTCAAAGGAGTCGTGCAAACAGGTAGTTTTTGGGTGCAGTCCCGAAGTACTTGGAGGCAGTGACGGTTAGACAGGATTCGTCTCTCCCGGTATTGGGGGTTGACATCGCGCTGTGTCCAGGAGAGCCATTACACGAGTAGTCCCTGGCCAGGGCAAGCGAGATATACTGGTAGGTTTCCAGTATTATCTCAGGGTGTTCTGGGCTACACTCCGACACGACTTGTACCATTATTAGGGGACTGACATTCACCGCCCCCTAGGCCCGTCATGCGATGTATCAGACGAACAGACCAGACTGTACGGAGACTGTCACATACAGGCTCGGTAGGAGTTCAGATGGGGTTCACCTCGTCAGCCTTCTTATCGACATCTACCTGGGAACCGTTACGTACAGCTAGTGCCGCTTGCGGTCTGTGGTTAAACCCACTGCCAGCGTAGTGTCGAGTCTTTAGAGTCTCACACAGAGAGCTATTCACCTTTAGGCAAAATGATTAGAGGTCGCATGGTTTTGCGACAGGGTTCGTTCACATCCGCGCACTTATGCACGTTTGCTGTCCGGACAGCTTATACTAGCGGGCTTTGGTTTAAGCCAGATCCTAGTATATGATTTGGGATTGGTTTTATCTCTTTGTATTCGTGTTCCTCGGATCACGAATACAGGTGCGTATGCACAGTTGCTTGAGACAGAGGGAGAGGACTTTGATTAGGGTTAATAACCATTGTCATTTTATTAACCCTAATGCTTATGTGTGTATTATAGTTAATTGATATTAGTTTAATATAATTATGCATGGTTATGGTTGTTGACCATTTGACTATCTTGACTTGTTGACCTTAGTTGACATGTTGACCATCATCATTCCATACAAAAGATACTCTTTGATCCTTGCAATTAGCATTAAATATGAAATGATAATGGTCATGTCTTGATTAACCATGACAATTATCTAGCTTATTATCAATTTATAATAATTCACACATATATGTGAGAATGGTTCATTTTTCTCTCATTCTATTTTTTACTTTCTCTCTTTTGTTCTTCCTCTCCCTCAAGCTCTCCCCTCTCATGTGTTGAGAAACACTTGAGCTTGAGAAAACCCCCTTCTTGATAATCTCTACTCTCATCTAGGGTTCAAGGATTAGCACTTCTTGCACCCTAGTTACTTCTAGCTTGGAGTTGAAGCCAAAGGTTGAGGCTTTCGGGTGGATCTTTCTTCGACGTGAGAAGACGACAAAGGTGACCCCTTTCCACTACTCCAAGGAGCAAGGAGAGAAGGACATAAAGCCCTAGGTATAACCTTTCTAAAACTTAGCTAGTTTCTAGTTAGCTTTAGCTTGTTTTTGTTTAGCAAAGATCCTTCTTTGTCTAGTCCATGTTGCCTAAGTTGATAAAAATTTGATTTTTATTCCGTTTTCCGCCTCCCCGCAAGCACCGGGATGAGCAACGTGGACTTACAGTGGTATCAGAGCCTAACTAAATATAAACTAGCTAGGTAGTAAAGTGTATGGAAGTTCGAATCGGAAAAATCGAAAAACCGAGTTTTCAAAACCCTAAGTTTCTGTTAAATTTTTTTCTGTTCAAAACAAAATAAATCATACTCCAAAAATCATCTCAGGGTTTTGTGAAGAAAGCCACCAAAAACGATCCAGAGATTCGCTCAAAGAGCCGCGGTTCCGCGGCAATAGCAAGCTATTGCCGCGCAACCGCGGCCGTTTAGGCTCGGCTCTGGGTCGAGTTTGGTGCAGTGTTTTTCTGGCTTGGTTTTAGGATTTTTAAGATGGTTTATATATGCCCAGGTTTTCCAGAATAGAAATTTGTTTTTGGGGGCCTATAAATCCGTATTTTTTATCGAACTTCACTGCACTTTGACTAAAAGGTTATATCTGTAATGTATATATGTATTGAACGTCGGCTAATCGCTATATGTCGATTAGTCGGGGTTATACATATCTGTGATCTGTGTTTGATGCTGGTATGTGTATATGAATGTGTTGGATTGTCGCGGGTGAATAGCCGGGGTGGATGTGAGATGAGTGTTTCTTTTTCTTTCATTCATTGTAATATGTAAATTGATGTAATATTATTATTTGTATGGCCGCACAACCGGGTCGGGGTTGTAGCCGTCAATGTATAATTCTTTTTACTGTTTTTGCTCCTAGGATAGACCCATGGAGGGGGTGCACAAACTACCGGGTATCTCGAAGTGCCGAGTGGCCTACTCACGGTGTTGAGGGAGGTTGCTTCGCTTCGGGTACTTGGCGGGTAGTTTGCCGCACCCGTAGGGGTCTTGGGTGGGGTATTGGCTATTCACCGCGACCGTGTAATCCGCTTTTCGTTGCAGGCTCGAACGTATTGCAGATTCCTAGTATATCCATTGTATTCATCTGTGATCTGTAATGTCTATCATTGCTATATATTTATATATGATAACTATTTAGGTGTTGCTTATGTTTTGCATCCGCGCTAGTCCTGCCCCCGCTCTGTCGTTAGTTAAGTAACCTAACGGGTGATGACGGGACCCCGTGGCGAATGCGGATGGCATAAGCGTACACCATATTTTGGTTGTTTTCTGCAATGGTAGGATTAAATGATGGGACGCATTAAAAAAACTAATGCAAGAAAATACACCAAGTAAAAGTCGATTGGAACACTTTGAAAACCACTCGGTTCTTTTCAAAACTAAACTTTTAAACGTGGAGCTTGAACCACTCCTTTTAAAAGCTATCTCGTTCCATCGATTATATCAAGTTCACTACGTTCACGGTTTCGCCAAAACCATTCGTAGCCCTCCGTCATTCCACATGAATGGTCAAAAAGTATTCAAGCTATGTATTTTGGCCAAAGTCAAGACATAGTGATTGGTAGCTATTGGGTATTCATGTACAGCATAGATAGATGCGTTGGTTTGGGACAGTCGTGCTGCCATTTTGGCCAAAGTCAAGGATAGGTACGGGTGGGTCCAAGTTAACCAGGAGAATGACGGGTAGAACTTGACATGTGACTTATGATATTTTGGCCAAAGTCAAGGTCATAAGAGAATGGGGCAAAAATCCATATCGGGAGTTTCATAAGTACTGAAACTTACTAGCGCTGCATACCATTTGGAGTGTGATAATTCTGGTAGGATTCCTTCGGTTTTATCACGCGATGTTATTTGGATCCCGATCCTACTGTGAGTATATGCTACTCCTCGGGAAAACTCTCACTTAACGATCAATGCTATAAACCTAGTAGGTGTCTAGAAAGGTGTTAGCGGGGCTATGCCCCCAGGGAAAAGAGGTTCTTAAATTAAGGAACTTCGCGAAAGCGTTGGAAAACCTCCCTCGAAGTACCGACACTGGCCTGGCTGAACGGTTAAGCAAGTATTGTACGGTGAGATTGATCCTGACTAATCCTTTCTTTACGGTTTGAGAAGGGATTCGAGAGACAGTGGGAGCCATCCAGTTTAGACAAACTAAAAACCACTATAAACTTGCAAGAGCATCATGCTAAAGTGTTTCTTTTCTCTCTCCTAATTGCAGCGACCATTCAACATGACCGGACTTAAGTTATTACTAGATAAAAACATATTGACAGGGCCAAACTACAAAGATTGGCTCAGGAATGTCAAGATGGAAATCATTTACGACAAGTTGGGGTATGTCCTTACCACCAAAGCTCCCCCTGTCCCAGGTCCCAAAACCAGTGTCGTAGATAGGGAAATCTACAAGACCTGGGAAATAGATTGCGCGAAGGCCAAATGCCTCGTACTAGCCTCGATGGACAACGAACATCAGAGGAGGCACGAGAATATGGACCTAGAGTCCATATTTCTTCATACAAAAGAACTGTATGGAGAGCAGTCTCGTATCGCAAGATACGAAGTGTCGAAAAAGTTATTTTCGGCAAGGTTGGCCATCGAATCATCGGTAGCGGAACACGTTCTTAAGATGATTGGCTACATAGAGGAGCTCGCGGACCTTGGGACCACGTTGGAGAATGAACTCTATACTGATTTGATTCTCCAGTCCCTTCCTTCCACTTACGCCCAGTTTATTCTTAAGTTCAACATGCAAGGATAGGAGGTTGAACTTTCCGAACTTCTGAACATGTTGAGGAGTGCTGAGGGCGCCCTACAAAAAGGTAGGGAGACATCCACTTTGTTTGTAGGAGGATCTTCCTCTTCTAGATCCAAGGCGAAAGCCAAGGGTAAGAAGAAGAAAACCCCCGCCAAACCAAGAGGCGGTGTCGGTAAAGTGGATACGTAGGGAAAAGGAAAAGCAACAAAGGTAGCGGGAAAACTGGTGGGGAAGGAAGAATGCTTCTATTGTCACAAAAGTGGTCACTGGAAACAGGATTGCAAGGCTTGGAAGGCCAGAACACAGGATTTGAAGCGAGTTGCAGCTTCAGCTTCAGGTGTGTATGTTATTGAAAACTGTCTATCAATAAACTCTACTTCCTGGGTATTGGATACCGGATCAGGATCTCATATCTGTAATTCTTTACAGGCGTTGAGAAAGCGTAGAGTTTTGAAGGCAGGTGACATGACCCTCAGAGTTGCAAACGGTGCTAGCATGGATGCTGAGGCCGTGGGGGACTATCACCTGGGATTGTCGGATGGACATTTTTTGGTTTTGCGTAGTTGTTATTATGTACCAAATGCAACATGTAATATCATTTCTGTATCTTTATTATCTAAAGAAGGTTATGAATTTGCATTTGTAAGTAATGTAGTGAACATTCACCTTAATCAAGTATTGATTGGGTCAGGTACATTGAACAACGGTATATACGTTTTAAACCAACCACAGATTTTCAATGTCCAGAATACACACAAAAGAAAGTCTCCAGAAATTAATAAAACTTTCTTATGGTATTGTAGACTGGGTCACATCAATGAGAGAAGGTTGACTAAGTTACATACAGAAGGGTATTTGGATCCGTTCGAATATCAATCGTATGCAACTTGTCAATCATGTCTCAGAGGAAAGATGACAAAGACTCCGTTCACTGGACATGGAGTAAGAGCGAGCGAGCTCTTGGGACTCGTACACAGCGACGTGTGCGGTCCAATGTCTACACATGCGCGAAGCGGTTATTCTTACTTCATTACTTTTACGGATGACTTTTCAAGGTACGGTTATGTCTTCTTAATGAAACATAAATCCGAGGCTTTTGAAAAATTCCAGGAATATAAGAATGAAGTAGAAAAACAAACAGGCAAAAGTATCAAGGCACTGAGATCTGATCGAGGTGGTGAATACTTAAGTGCCGAATTCCTGGGTTACTTAAAAGAGAATGGAATTCTCTCTCAGCTTACTCCTCTATACACTCCGCAACATAACGGTGTATCGGAGAGACGGAACCGAACCCTATTGGATATGGTACGGTCCATGATGAGTAACGCTGAGTTGCCGCGATCGTTCTGGGGATATGCGCTATAATCAGCTGCATACCTTTTGAACCGAGTTCCAAATAAGACTGTGCCTACTACACCATATCAGATGTGGTGTGGGAAGAGACCCTATCTTAATCACATTAAGACATGGGGGTGTCCAGCTTTTGTAAAAAAGCAGCATGCGGACAAGCTCGAGGCACGCTCAGTACAGTGCAAGTTTGTGGGATACCAAAGAACTCCAAGGGATATTTCTTCTATTACGAAGAGGAACAAAAGGTGTTTGTTTCTTGCCATTCCCACTTTCTAGAACACCAGTTCATAGAAAAAGAATTAAGTGGGAGCGCAATAGAACTGGAAGAAATTCCAGAACCACGAGCTATTACTGAGAGCTTAGTAGAACCAGAGGGTTCGAAAGATCAGGACATTCCCATGCCACTCCGCAGGAGTAGTAGGCAGTCTCATCCGCCCGAGAGATACTACGGTTTTCTCATTGACGGGGATAGAGAGGATTGCATCATAGATTGTGATGAGCCTACTAGCTTCCAGCAAGCCATTCAGAGCGTCGACTCGGTAAAATGGCTGGATGCAATGCGGACCGAAATGGAGTCCATGTACACCAACAAAGTATGGACGTTGGACATTGCTCCAGATGGGGTAAAACCCGTAGGATGCAAGTGGATCTTCAAAAAGAAGATTGGTGTAGATGGACAGGTTAAGACCTATAAAGCTAGACTGGTAGCAAAGGGTTTTCGTCAGCGACCTGGTTTGGACTATGACGAAACCTTTTCTCCAGTAGCTATGCTGAAATCCATTCGGATCCTTCTTGCCATTGCTGCCTTCCACGATTATGAGATTTGGCAGATGGACGTAAAGACAGCTTTTCTAAATGGACATTTAGAGGAGTGTGTCTATATGGACCAGCCAGAGGGTTTCATTCAGAGTGGGAGCAGCGGAAATGTGTGCAAGTTGCTTAAGTCCATTTATGGACTAAAGCAGGCATCGCGGGGTTGGAACATCTGTTTTGATGAGACGGTCAAGGAATTTGGCTTTATCAAAAATCCAGATGAACCATGCATCTATTGTAGATTTGTAGCGAGAACTATAGTATTTCTCGTTTTATACGTGGATGACATTCTCTTAATAGGAAATGACATTCCTATGCTACAATCTGTCAAGGGGTTCTTGTCACACAGGTTCTCCATGAAAGACCTGGATGATGCCTCATACATTCTGGGTATCCGGATCTACCGTGACAGATCCAAGAGGATATTAGGACTTTCACAGTCCAGGTACATCGACACCATACTGAAGAGATTCAGTATGGAAGATTCCAAGCGCGGTAATTTACCGGCTTGTCACGGGATCACCCTCTCTAAAGAGATGTCTCCTAAGACTGATTTGGAGAGGGATCACATGTCTATTATACCCTACGCTTCTGCGGTAGGCTCTATAATGTATGCGATGTTGTGTACCAGACCAGATGTGGCTTATGCACTGAGTATGGTAAGCAGGTATCAGTCAAACCCTGGGGAGAAACATTAGATAGCAGTAAAGAACATTCTCAAGTACCTGAGAAGGACTAAGGAGATGTTCTTGGTGTATGGCGGAAAAGACCTCCAGATTGAGGCCTTTGCTGACTCCAGCTTCCAGAGTGACAAGGATGATTCCAAGTCCATGTCGGGTTTTGTCTTTACCCTCAATGGAGGGGCGGTGTGTTGGAAGAGTTCCAAACAGGAAACCGTTGCTGACTCGACTATGGATGCGGAATACATCGCTGCATCTGATGCCGCAAAAGAAGCTGTCTGGATAAGGGAGTTCTTGAAAGAACTTCAGGTGGTTCCATCCATTGTAGACCCAATACCTCTGTATTGCGAAAACAACGGGGCTATAGCTTTAGCGAAGGAACCCAGGTCCCATCAGAAATCCAGACACATCTTAAGGCGGTATCACCTGATCAGGGAGATCGTGGATCGCCAGGAGATAGAGGTCCGGAGGGTTGCTTCAGAAGATAACACAGCAGATCCATTCACCAAGGCCTTGCCCCAGACTCAGTTCGAGCGGCTGATCGAGATGATAGGTCTTCGATACGCTAGTACATGGCCTTAGTGCAAGTGGGAGATTGTTAGTGTATATGCCCTAGAGGCCATTACTGTATCATACTAGTTTGTATATTACTTGATGGAAGCTTGGGATATTCACAGTTGTATATACAATCTTGCTCGAAATGGTAGTATGCTACTTGGTTTGTCTCTACTTCAATATGTGCATGTGTTTCTTTTAGCATATCGCTGATATACATATTAGTAGAGCCCTTAGGATCTTTGCTTGATTACCAGCGTTGTGATGGCGCTCACACTCGTGGGAGTTGGGTAATCCATAAGCACATCCTTATACGGGTCCCTGGTCGTTGGACTATCGAGACAGGGTATCGATACTCCGGAGTAGACTAGCGTATGCGCTTCTCATCCCAGCGTGGGAGACGGTCTGTCCCACAGCCATCAGTACGTCGTACTTGGGATAGTATACGGGTGCTCGTTAGGTTACGAGTACACTGGACAGGACTCATCAGGGACTGTTGGTTGGTATTATACCTATCGTCAGTTATCAGTTCCCAGGTGACATGAGTACAGCTTAGTCCGTTGACTTGACACTGTCACTTCGTCTCGAGTGTGTTCCCACTGCACTTTGATTACTACCCTACCACGGCTCAAAGGAGTCGTGCAAACAGGTAGTTTTTGGGTGCAGTCCCGAAACACTTGGAGGCAGTGACGGTTAGACAGGATTTGTCTCTCCCGGTATTGGGGGTTGACATCGCGCTGTGTCCAGTAGAGGCATTACACGAGTAGTCCCCGGCCAGGGCAAGCGAGATATACTGGTAGGTTTCCAGTGTTATCTCAGGGTGTTCTGGGCTACACTCCGACACGACTTGTACCGCTATTAGGGGACTGACATTCACCGCCCCCCTAGGCCCGCCATGCGATGTATCAGATGAATAGACCGGACTGTACGGATACTGTCACATACAGGCTCAGTAGGAGTTCAGATAGGGTTCACCTCGTCAGTCTTCTTATCGACATCTACCTGGGGACCGTTACGTACAGCTAGTGCCGCTTGCGGTCTGTGGTTAAACCCACTGCCAGCGTAGTGTCGAGTCTTTAGAGTCCCACACAGAGAGCTATTCGCCTTTAGGCAAAATGAGTAGAGGTCGCATGGTTTTGCGACAGGGTTCGTTCACATCCGCGCACTTGTGCACGTTTGCTGTCCGGACAGCTTATACTAGCAGGCTTTGGTTTAAGCCGGATTCTAGTATATGATTTGGGATTGGTTTTATCTCTTTGTATTCGTGTTCCTTGTTCCTCGGATCACGAATACAGGTGCGTATGCACAGTTGCTTGAGACAGAGGGAGAGGACTTTGATTAGGGTTAATAACCATTGTCATTTTATTAACCCTAATACTTATGTGTGTATTATAGTTAATTGATATTAGTTTAATATAATTGTGCATGGTTATGGTTGTTGACCATTTGACTATCTTGACTTGTTGACCTTAGTTGACATGTTGACCATCATCATTCCATACAAAAGATGCTCTTTGATCCTTGCAATTAGCATTAAATATGAAATGATAATGGTCATGTCTTGATTAACCATGACAATTATCTATCTAATTATCAATTTATAATAATTCACACATATATGTGAGAATGGTTCATTTTTCTCTCATTCTATTTTTTACTTTCTCTCTCTTGTTCTTCCTCTCTCTCAAGCTCTCCCCTCTCATGTGTTGAGAAACACTTGAGCTTGAGAAAAACCCCTTCTTGATAATCTCTACTCTCATCTAGGGTTCAAGGATTAGCACTTCTTGCACCCTAGTTACTTCTAGCTTGGAGTTGAAGCCAAAGGTTGAGGCTTTCGGGTGGATCTTTCTTCGACGTGAGAAGACGACAAAGGTGACCCCTTTTCCACTACTCCATGGAGCAAGGAAAGAAGGACATAAAGCCCTAGGTATAACCTTTCTAACACTTAGCTATTTTCTAGTTAGCTTTAGCTTGTTTTTGTTTAGCAAAGATCCTTCTTTGTCTAGTCCATGTTGCCTAAGTTGATAAAAATTTGATTTTTATTCCGTTTTCTGCCTCCCCGCAAGCACTGGGGTGGGCAACGTGGACTTACAGTGACAGTAACTCATAACCCAATGAGCACCTGCATACTATCTCCTGTACGACGTACTAATGGCTGTAGGACAGAACATCTCTCCTGCTGGGATGAAAAGCGTATACACTAGTCTACTCTGGAGTATCGATGCCCTGTTTCGATAATCCTATGACTAGGGACCTATATAACGATATGCTTATAGACTATCTATCCCCCACTAATGTGACTGCCATCACAATTCTGGTAGTCAAGAAAACATCCTAAGGGCTCTATCAATATGTATCAGCGATACGTTAAAAGAAACATATACACAGATTAAGATAGAAACAAACCAAGTAGCATACTACCATATTGAGCAAGACTGTCATAAAATCCGTCTATATCCCAAGCTTCCAAAATGAAATATACAAACTAGCACTATACAATAATGGCCTCTATGGCATATATCGCTAACAGTACCCGTGTCTGTGTCACAAGATAACTACATGTCATGTATGTTATGCATGAATTCAAATGCAGCAACAAGTGGGTGTGTCCAGCATCGACACACAAAATCATGAGAAAATCTGAGTTCCCAGTATCGACACTCGAAAGCATTATGAAAATCGTGTCCATCAGCGACACAAAATCCTCATATATCTTGGGCTCCGTCTGTCCGGATCAGCCCATATCATCTGATCTCATGACTATGGTCGGTATCCTTCAGATATCTGCCACGCCAAATATCACCGGTCGGTAGTGCTCCCCTTCCGGGCTCAACGCCTTTCTATACGATCTTCTTGCCCCGGGGTACCTCACCGGATCTACCATGTACCCGCTGATGGTGCACCCCCCTCCTCGAATTGGGTATGTGTACACACGTGGCTCAAGAATCGAGAAAACTCATGGTGGACGCTACACATCATATCACAAGAAACCGAATTTAGTATATGTTTTCAAATTCATATGCGGTTTCCCCAAATCCAAAAATCTCATGGAAAAACCGAAATCTCACAATCATGAGTATATAATGAGATAATGAATATCGGCATCGAGCCCAACTGCAGTATATGATCATAAAATAGGTAAACAAATGCATGTGGCGTCTAAGTATGAAATGTAATGTCAAAACTAGCATATGATATCGGGATGCTAAACAATACTTCTTAATTACAACTATTAGTGTATACAATGTAATAAAGGTTACTACTGTGTGTGTGATATGGCAATTACCGATGATGATGTGTGTGAGCCGGCAAGCAAGTGTACATGCAACATACACATCATCAGTAATGGTGCAGGTGTCTTAATAGATGAGATCATAACTGAAAGTAAACAGTGAAAGCAACAATAAAATATATAAACCTTTGTAAGAGCCATACTGTTTATCATGTTTAAATAGCATGAATCGTTGTTTTTAGAAAAGTAGGTACTATGGTGTTTTTGAGAAAAGAGATGTCTTTTTGGAAATCCGTAGCGTCCCTCAGTTAATTCTTTGAAAAGCATGTGATTCGTCAGTTTTGAAAATAGGTATGACTCGAGCATAAGCTAACGTTTATCTAAGCAATCTAAAAGCTAAACTATGAACCTGGTCGAAAGTAAATAGGACTCGCAACATATCCGAGTCGATGTATCTAGTAGTCGGTGATCCCGCCTCATAGTATCATGTACGGTAATATCCCTCGTACGGTATCCTCGAGTCAAGAGTGCGGATCAATCATTATATATAGCTCGTACGGTAAAATCCATCATACGACATCCTCAAAATCGAGGGTATGAGTCAAATATCATTTATATCATATAGTTCATAAGGTATCGATCGCCGTACAACATCACAAACAAGGGTACGGATTTAAGGTCTTGTACAAATCTTTTATTTATCAGCCACATGTTAGCACATGTTTGTATATATATCACCCAACGATCCTTGATTATATCATAACATACACGGTGTCTTGACTCAATCACATATCATTACCTCACGGTATCATGCCCGATCATATCGAATCATATCCGTATAACACATACTATATTCATCTCACGTGTGTCTACACACACACACACACACACACACACACACACACACACACACACACATATATATATACAAACAAACACCCACACACATACACACACACACACATACGCACACACACATGTATATTTGAACAAACACCCACACACACACACACACATACGCACATCAATATACCAAGTGTATGTGTGTGGGTGCGTGTGTGCAACAACATATAACCTAAGGTTCACGACTAAGGTAAATAACACTAGGGATAGATCTTTCTACGAGTATGCCTAATCTATCCTACAGTTTGCCAGAAATCCTACTTGCCAAGTATCGTTCTCGCAAGCTATATATATATATATATATATATATATATATATATTAGATATCCTATTTTACGGTTGAGGGGGTGCTATACGCCATGCTCCCGACTCCCCCTATATACATGCATCTACTCACCTGGATCCTCGCTTGCTGAAGTCGATGACGCCACGCTCTTCCTCGTTGTCCCGAAGTCCACGCTGGGTACCTACAATTTCCAATACGTTATATCATAAAAACGAGTCAAATACAAAAACTAAAGCGACACACGAAACACACATAGTTTAGAACCTATGGTTTACGCATGCGAAATAGCCAAATAGCCATCTTCGTTGGCGTACAAACGCCCAACGACCAAATTCAAATCAAAAGCCGAAAACCAAGTTTTTAGAAATCGGAAAACAAAATCAGCAACTTAGGGAATCACTTCAAGATTTTGACTAAGGTAATTTGGGACTAAACAAAAAATACATGGGCTAGTTTATAAGGTGTAGAAGATACTGGAAAAACCCCAACTCTAATCTCCCAAACAAGTCCGGTGAGATCCCCATTATACCCGATGTTGCCAGCCCCACAGTGGAATTTGGGTATCGTCTCTCTGTGGTGGTTTTCTAGTGATCTATCTAGGTTATTGAAGTTGTTTGATTTTTCTATACACACTCCAAGTTGCTCCAGATTTCCTGTAGTCCTCAAAGATCAAAGAAACCGATATCGGAGAAAATCTAAGTTCAAGTCTTGGGATTTTCTGTGCTAAGTTGGTCCAGAAAAACACTAACAGGGTTATAATTACTAATTACACTCAAATACACCACCACAACTCAAGATAAGCCTTAACCCTCATCTAGGAATTTTCCATCATCACAAAACCACATTAGTTTAACTTCAAACTACAATAGGGTGTTAAGAAAACTAGTAGCTTAGCTAGAAGTGTAGGAATATACCTCCATTGCAACTGAAGAAAACTCTAGAGCTACCCATGTGCTTCAAAATCTCCACTTGGTCCTACCAATAGGTTTGGAGTGACTTTTGTGAAAGTGGCAAGTGTTTTTGTGCGGATTTGGGGCGGTTTTGAGGGTGGTAGAGGGTGGAGGAAGAGGAGGAGGAGAAGGAGAAGAAGAGAAAGAAATGAAGATGTGAGAATAAAGAGCCATGGTTAAGAGAATAAACCCCCCCCCCCCTCTCTCTTCTTTCTCTCTTGCCATGCCAAGAACATACTTCCATGTCCCCCCTTACTTTTATCTTTCTTTTAAATTTTAAAACCAAAACAAAACAACATTTAAAATGGTAAATGGAGCTATGGCTATATAAAATGCAACAAATCATTTGCAATATGTCATGTTGCATGAAAAAATACATAAACAAGATTAATGCATAATTGGTGCAATGCATGTTAATCAAATTTAGCAGTAACTTAAATACAATTAACTGTATAATAATTTCTAAATTATCCAAATCACATAAATCCTTTCAAAATCAATAAATCATATTAAATTCCAAATATTTTTCAAACCATCGGTATATAATATACCATTTTATTAAAACTAATTTCTATGTCTTTATAATATTCATGTAATTTATTATCTTAATTATTTAAATTCCAAAATTAATATTTTATTTTCCTGAAATGTTACATTTTTGGGGGAATTAGAAATTAGGGTATGGTGACAGGGACAATAAAAATTTGGTTTTTACTTATTTTTTTAATCTTTGAAGTTGCCCATACGGATATATTCGTAGGTTCTTATCTTGCGGTAACGTCGGGGCAACTGCATAAGTTAAATATTAACAAATATTTAGTTATAAATGCCCCTATGGATTTTATTATCCGTAGGGGCAAGCCATCTTTGTACTAGTGTCTTGAACTCCTGCATGATTCATGCTTATGAAATTTCATGTAATACTTATAATTGTGCTTAGAATTTATTATTGACATATGTGGATTAGATGATTAAAGCCATGAACATCAGAAAGGAGAAAATGTGCTATTGTATGAGGAACTAAGTGCCATGCCATGGCTGCGGGGGCCACATCTTGATTCTACGAAGGCCACCTTTAGAATTCTCATATGATGTTCTGACATAACTAACCGAACATTCATGATGTTGCATGCTTTAGTTATGATGGAATACTCATATTGAGTGGTTAGAGCCCTGGTCAGGCAAAAATTGATATCATATACGGAACAAAGTGCCACAGAGAGCAAAATGCATGCTATAACGATGGTAGCTAGGGGATACCTCTTGAATCCATAAGGGACTATCTCTTGAATCTGTCTATGATGTGGTTCCACCAGAAGATGTTTATGGGTACACATACGAAAATATAAGAGGAAAATGATAATATCACCATGAAAACATGCTACCTGAATACAATATTTCATGGTTTAGACTTAATTAACTTTATTTATTCCCTATGTTTCCTTATTTGTATTCACATCACATGGGGACACTTTCTTTCCTTTATGATGGCTGTCTTTTATTCAATTTAATTTACTTTACAACCTGGCAGACTTATGGAGCAGCCATGATTTGCGATGCTGCACTTTTAGGCTGAATTTAGAGGAGGTTGAAGGAATAAAATAATAACAATGACAATTTTCTAGACAATTTTTTTATTAATCGAAATCTATCTGTTAAAATTGCAAGGAGTTTCTTAAATAGATGTATACAAAATAAAAAATTATAATTAATTTACCAACAAAATAAAAACTGCCTAAAATATATAATTGCTAAAAATAGAAAGTTGCAAAAATCAAAACTAATTATTTGATTGCGTTCAGAATTGGTTCTTGATAAAATCTTAACTGATCCGTGCATTGATTTCATCCATAATTCGAAAGTCAAAGTTTCGAAGCAAATCATTGTCTGCGATTTCGAGACCTTAAATGATGAATTTTTGCGATTCTAAGAGACGTCAATGTGCTTGCAGCATTGACTCAGACAACTTTGCGAGAGTTTTGATTTGGCTGGGAGAACGCGTGAATCAGATAAGATTTGGCAGTTCGGGTTTCTTGGTTGAATTAGACATGGTGTGTTTTGGAACGACAAGCTGCTCCATATAGGCTATGGCTGCATCATCCACCCCGTCGTAAAAAGAGCTCGACCTCGAGATCAGGCCGTCTTCTTCGGAAGAGCTTCCGTCACCCGCATATCGAATCAAGTGCTTGACGTTGAATATGTCTAAAGTTTTCATATGACTAAGCAACTTCAATTGTTACGCGTTGTCGCCTACCTTCCTAAGAATCTCTTAAGGACCCACCTTCCTGATGCTCAATTTATTATACTCACCTACAGGTAGCGGTCCTTAGTGAGGATGGACCAAAAAAAGTCACCTTCTTCGAACACCACGCGACAATGATGCTTGTTGGCAGCAGCTTCATATTTGGAATTGGCAGTATCAATCTGCTGTCGAACTTGATCATGAATGCTTTTTTGGTGCTTGGTCATGTCTTCAGCTTTAACATTGGGATGCCCCATATAGGGAATTGGCGAGGACGCTGGTGAGGTTACTTCCATACACGATCTCAAATGGAATCCTCTTCTTCATGCGGTTAATAGAACGGTTGTAAGCGAACTCAGCTGGTGCGGGAGCAAGGTCCCACTTCCTTGGGTTGTCTCCAACTAGGCTACAGAGGAGATTACTGAGGCTTCTGTTGACCACTTCAGTTTTACTATCTGTTTGCAGGTGATAAGCACTGCTAAAGCACAGTTTAGTTCCTAGATTCCTCCATAAAGTTTTCTAAAAATGGCTCATGAACTTGGTGTCCCAATCCGATGTGATGGATTTGGATACCCTATGAAGGCGCACGATTTCTTTGAAGTATAGGTCACCGATCCAAGATGCGTCCATAGTTTCATGCAAGCCAGAAAATGCGTCATCTTAGAGAATCGATCGACCAGGACACAGACTGGGTCCATGCTTCTTTGAGTTCGGGGTAAGCCTAGGACAAAGTCCATGCTGACGTCTTCCTATGGTGCCATTGGAACCGGGAGCGGGGTGTACAAACCCGCATTCGTGGCTGTCCACTTCGACACTTGGCAAATATGGCATCGCTCTCCGAAACGTATCACATCTCATTTTATGTTAGGTTAGCAGTAGTCAAGAGAGATAAGGGCTAGGAGTTTGTCGCGCCTAAAGTGACCCTCATTATGAAGTTCTTCCTCGATCTTTTCTCGCAGCGAACACTCAAGGATGCAGAGTTGTAGTCCCCAAAAAAGATAGTCGTTCATCAGCAGATAGCCTAACTTACGTTGCTCAGGTCTATGTTGAGGTTGCTTCAATGCTCTGTGAATAGGATCAAAGAATGGGTCCGCAAGGTATAGTTCGCGAAAGGTATCAAACCCCACAATCTGAACTTTCATTATAGAGAGTAAGGTCGCTCTTCTGCTCAAAATATCGACTATTCGATTATTGACCCCCGTGATGTGCTTCAAGGAGAGGGTGAACGGTTGGATATATTCAACCCATCAGCCATGTCGACGATTCAACTTATGCGACCCATTAATGTACTTGAGCACTTCATGATCAGAATGAAGGATAAACTCGTGCTGCAATAAATAGTGATCCTAATGATGCAAGGGTTGGAAGATGGCATAGAACTCATCATTGTTGGTGTTGTACTTGGCCCTAGAGCTATTTAGTTTCTCGTTGAAGAAGGCCGCATGTCAATTTTCTTGACTGGGTATGCCATTGATACCCATCCCCAATGCATCGCATGCCACCTCAAATATTTTGTCAAATTCTGGTAAAACCAACACAGAGGCAGTAGTTAGTTTCTCTTTTATGGCGTCGAATGCTTGTTGTTCTTCATTATTCTAATAGAAAGGTACTCGCGATTTGAGACAGTCTGTGATTGGGGTCATTACCCTGCTGAAATTTGGTACAAAACGACGGTCGAAGAAAAAGAGGCCGTGGAAACTCTGAGCTTCATGAATGATCCTTGGCGTGGGTCAGTCTCGAACTACTTGTACTATGGATGGGTCCGCACGCACCCTCTCACTGGAGACAATGAAACCCAAAAACATGACTTGATTTGTGTAACATTTCAGAAAATGAGAAATATTATTTTGGAATTTAAATAATAATATAATATGTCTTATTAAAATAATATCAATTATTAAATTGGGTTATCAACATTTGGTATAATTAAAATAGCAAAACCAATATTCTCGTATTAATGTTAACACTTAATTTTGGCATAATATGTATGTAGTTATGTTAATGTCTTCACCTAAGATTTTTTTTTTGGGTTTTATTTGGTTTTAGAAATTGTGGTATGGTTACACCCTTTTGTTTTTTTGTATCATATTATATTGAGAGCATAAAGGCATGTCACACCCATACCTCCCCATTCTCTCTTACTCCCTCTCCCATTTCCCTCTCTTTCTCTACAACTCCTCTCACTCTCACTCTCACTCCCATGGCCGCCCCACCTCTCTCTCACACTCTTACTCTCGAAAACACAAACTCTTTGCATAATCCAAGCTCCAACTCATGCTAAATCAAGTGGAAGTCTCCATCAACCTTCAAGTGACATCATACAAGCTTGATCTTCTCCTTCATCTCTTCATTTAGATAAAAATCCTTTTTTATCAAGTTTTAAATGTGTTTAGAGTTTCAAATATCGATTAAGTTTTAAAAAACTAGGAGTTTTAGTGAATTTTTAGTGTTCAAACAAAATCTGGAGTAGTTTGGGATCTCTGCAAAATATTTTGCATATAGATTCGACCTATTTAGACCATCAGGAGACCCCACCAAGAGCACGAGTTTCGACCGCAAATTGCGGGAAAATCTGATATTTTGACGGCCCAATTTTGGATTTAGATGTCGGGGTTTGGGCAGTAGATCTTGTACTTGATATATAAGCCCTTTTTATATGCTAAATTGTCCCAGATTCCATGAGTCAAAATCTGGAGATATTTTACTTAGCTTTTTGACAATATTTTAAGGTTTTCAAACTTGATAATCCGTATTTTGAAGTCTTGATGCGTTCTTTTATGGTAGAACAGAGAGTCCGAGATTAATTCGTGGTAGTTAGCACACAGATGGCAAATGATTGGTCATAGATTCTAACCTATGAGTGTTATTCATTATATCGATGTCGAATTGAATTATTATATGCGTGTATGTTATATGAATGCTAGGCTTGATTGCGGAGACCTCCGACGCAGCGACGAAAGGCAAGGCAGTCGTAAGATACCACTAGCTCGATCAAAAACCGTGAGTAGATTATATCTACGAGTAGGGAATCGGGTGGATGGCATATAATACCCCTATGAAACATACCTTTTATTATATCATTGACATTATTAGGATTAATGCCATGTACGTTAAACTTGTTCGATATATAGTATATTTTATTAGTAATGCTTAGTAACCTTATTATAGATACAGTTGGTAGAACACTAGCACAAATGCTAATGATTGCCATGTTGCACGATCACAGACTCGTATATACACCGCAAATCATTAGTACTACCATGTTACTTAGAACTTACCATGTTTACGTATCGTAGTATGATCGACGTTATAATAGGACGATGAATATACAATCCATATTGGATGTGCGTATGAGACTTTGAGTCCGTACTAGTCGTCGTGTGTGTACGTGACACGAGGTGTCCATACCGACCGTAGGGCGGGTGCGTGAACGAGATGTCTGCACTGGTGCTATGTTTGTACGTGACTAGATATCCGTACTGTTGATATTCCATTACTATGTGTGTACGTAGAATTGATGTCCGTACTAGTTATACTATGTATTTGGGTACGTAGATTAGATATCCATACAGATTATTATTATGATATTGGATAATGAAATATTTAATGGTTATCGTACAAGGTGTGATTCTGTATAGGATGATATGATGTGTATAGATGATGATTAGCCGGATATGGCCCCATTTTTACTTGACTCGTGGAGTCTTACTATTTTACCCGTTTGGGAGATTTTACTGATATGTCATCATCACCCACTTTCTAAGAACAATGATTCGTGTCATATTTTTTAAAATGTGATAATAAAATGATGTGCTACATGGATTTCAAAGGGGTATGTGTGTGTGTGTGTGTATGTGTGTGTGTTTTAAAAATATTGTAGTCTCCTTATTTTCAAACAACGTTTTGTTCTATTTTAAAAACATACAAGTGGGAATATTAGAAAGAATTTCCTATTTACCGTTCTTTTACGATACGCATACTTTACATGTCATTCGCTCGCGCTTTATTTACCTTATTCGTTATGCTACGCTTTACAATTTCCGCTACGCTTTACGATTTCTGCTACGCTTTACGATTTTCGCTACGCGTCATATATTATTGATGTCATACCTCAGTGGTATGCGACATTGATAAATATATATATATATATATATATATATATATTATATCGCTACACTTATATTACTGGCTAATGCTATCATATGTTATCCATCTGTACTATGCCTAGTTCACACAGACTAAAAGGGTACGAGTTTGATGAGCTTTATATTACTGTGGATATGATGTGATATGATATCAATCCTAAGAGATTGGATATATATAAAGTTATATAAGAAGAAGAAGATGATTCGAACATGGTGGATATAGCTGGGGATCCATGATGTGTATGTGTGTGTATAAGAAGATGAAGAAGGTTCGGAGACGGTGGATATAGCCAGTGATCTATGGTGTATGTGTGTGTGTGTACGCGCGCGCGCTTGTGTGTGTGATCAATCCATGAGGGATTGAGGCAGGGAGAGACACGATATCGTCCGGTGATATATGTGTGATCAATCCATGAGTGATTGAGGGTACTTGACACATGATATCTCTATGAATATTATATATATGTCAGGGATCGATATAGATGCCTTGCACTGAGATGGATATTATATATATATGAGTGATCGATATAGATGCCCTGCACTGATGTGATATATTATGTTATGTATAGTAGCCGGACAAGATAGGTCCACGAGACAGTTCCTGAATATTATTTTCGTATATTGATGTATTCTAAAGAGGTTTTCAAAGAAGCTACAGTCTCACTATTTTCCACGTGTTTAGGATCGACACAGACTTTTACAAAAGAAAACCATTTTTTTAAATAAATCATTTTCAAAGAGGCGGGACGTATACTTTAAAATAGATCTATATCTTTCTTCACAAAACAACGCCCGCTATATGTGCTGCTATATATATACCACACATCTATTTTGAAAGGGATTTTATATACATATTTATATTACGGCTACTTTTATCTAATTGCATATGGATGAGTGCTATATATATGTATTATAGCCTTGATTGTGTTCTCATTGGTCGTGTGCTATAGAATTGCATTACGTCTATGGTGATCGTGATTTGACACTGTTGTATATATATATTATGCAGTGAGTTATCGATGATTGATGATTGTTATCGTTTCATTTCGGTATATTGTATTTACTTCCTGAACTCACATGCTTTCGGATGCTTGTGGTTATGTTGCGCCCGTACCGGGCCAGATACTGATTACTTGATGTTGACACAATAATCACACATAGATTCATATTTTACATGTTAGGATAGTGGTACACGAGTTGTACATGAAGGTACTTTATCTTATATTCCATCGCTCAAACTCTAGTTTTGGCACGTGCTTATTTACCCTCCTTGATGTACACATTTATCATTCTTAATTGTTTCACCACTTATCTATGGGACTTCTAGCTTGTTATTTAATTCTACTCATGAGCTGGCAACTCACCCCCGTTGTGCCATAGGTCTTTGCAGGATTGATCGCTTGGATCCATAGCGGCTTATTGGCCAAGTTTTCTACCTTTTGCGGGTGTGGTTGCACATATTGAGTTGGTGGGTTTCTTTTTATATCGGCTTTTACCTTGTATCTATTTGTATCTATAATTACTCTATCAAAGACCAAGTCTGGTTTTGTCAAGACTTTAGAGTTGCATATTTTTTTGTTGTCAGACTCGAGTGGAGTCGACTTGATGTATATTTATGTTGTTTACTTTCCGCTTATTGATCCTCCGCTGTTTTGTGTCATGTATTACTGTGTGGTTTTGATTCTACCGTTTGGGCATTGTTTTAGCTCCCATATGTAGGGATGCTTGTTATATGCTTATCATTGTACTCGTTTTAGTCAAAATATACAAAGGAGGTGTTGTCCGTTTTTCAAACAATCTTTCGAAACAAGGTTTACTTTTTACCAAACTTTTCTAAAACTTCACCTCTACCTATTATTGTCTATATTATTTTATATATGGTTTAGTTTCCTGGTTTTGGCTTACTTGGGTTATAATGGGGTCCACTTGACTTCATGTAATTCTTGTGCCAGTCATATACCCCTATTCTGGTCGTGACAATCTGCCATGAAATGGCACTTCTTTGGATGGGCATAGAGCTGTTGCTGTCTTAATACCTCGAGAAAAATTCTCAGATCCTGCAAGTGAGTCTCACGAGAAAGGCTATAAATAAGGATGTCATCAAAATATACGACCAACGCACCTTCTAAAGAATGGTTGTAGAAGGTAGTTCATGACCTTCATGAATGTGCTTGGTGCATTGGATAGACCAAACAGCATCACCAGTCATTCATAAAGTCCTTCCTGCATTTTGAACGCGGTCTTCCACTTATCCCATGGGCGGATGCGGATTTGGTGATACCTACTCTTCATGTTTATCTTTGAAAAGACTTTGGCCCCTGCAAGCTGGTCAATCATGTCGTCAAGTCGCGATATCGGGAAGTGATACTTCACAGTAATTTTGTTGATGTTACGACTGCCAATGCACATACGCCATGAGACATCCTTCTTAGGAGTTAAAAGAGATGGCACGGCGTAAGGACTCATGCTGGGTCGCACAGATCCTTTCTCCAGTAGCTCTTCCACCTACCTCTTTAGCTCCTGTCGTTCTCTCAGGTTCATACGGTATGCTGGTTTATTAGAAAGATTTGCGCCAGGAATAATGTCAATGCAATGTTGTATGTTTCTCATTGGTGGGAGGTTGTTGGGCAGCTCGTTCGGGAATACGTTTACGTAATCCTGCAGCAATGGCTTAACCATATCAGGAACTTCTGAGGGTTTAGATTCTGCACGTGCTTCCGTGCTTACCAGGACATAGATAACCCCAGTTTCTTATGCCTCTTCCTCAAATGGACGCGCCTCATTGGTAACCGTTACCATGGTAAAAAGACTGCTTCCCTCCTCCGTGTGAGTTTGGGCCCATTCTTTTCTCTAATGGGCTGGTGCATAAATTTCTGGCCATCTTCCACAAAAGTATAGGTATTTTGCTACCCATCATGCACTGTCTTTCGATCAAACTGCCTCGACTACCCTAGGAGTAGATTCCATACGTCTATGGTCATGACATCACACTAGGCTTCATAAAAATACTTTTTTCCCATAGAGAAGGAAACCAAACAACGCGAATCTACAATCACTTCGCTACCCTTCTTGAGCCAGTGCAGTTTGTATGGGTGACTAGGTTGGGCCTCTGGACCACCTCCATAGAGATGAGGTTCTCGCAACTTCCTCCATCGTCAATGACCTTGAAGACTTTCTCTTTGATGGTACATATGGTGTGGAAGACGTTGGTCCACAGTGTAAGTGCACGGCGGCGCCCCGGCCGTCGATCCGACGCCGGAATGCGGAAGCGGTGAATAACTTTAAATTTTGCGGACTTAGCAAACCGGCACCACCGCGCACTAAACACCCGGATCGTAACCATTAACAAGTCTAAGCTAACTAGAAGATGGGTTAGAGATATACCGACGATCCAAGTCCTCCGGTCTTCTCATCATCGTCCGGATCTCCTGCGGAAAAGTCCTGTCTCCTCCTCGTCGCCGGAAGTGCACCACATCGCCTACTTTGTTTACGGGCTCCCACCTCAATGCCGAGGCAACTCGGGCACGAAGCCGGCTACTCGACGTGCCCAAGAATTGCTGTAGAATGTTTGGTAGAGCTTGTGTCTCACTTTTGGGGTTGTGGAATTGCCATTGGAGGAGGGATTGAACTTGGAGCTTTTTAGATGGAACTTGTGGGTTTTTTGCAACATCAAATGAAGCAAAATCCCACCTCAAAATATTTGGACAGCCCCTTCAAGGGGGAGGCCGGCCATGCTCTAGTGAGGGAGGGAGAGAATGAGAGGTCTTCAAAAAAGAATGAGAAGCCACCATGACAATAATGCAAAGAGGGCATCATGAAAGAATATGATGACAATACCAAAACCACACTCAACACCATCATCATCACCTCACAAAGTCCAACCATGATGAGAAAGGAAAAGTCAAGCCATCATGATAGCTAGAAGTCAAGGTCAAGGAGAGACTATCATGATACAAATATATGCAAAGACCCCCTTCCACAATTGCCTATTTGCAACAATGCAAATAAGCCCTCCTCCACCAATCTTCGGCCAATGAACGGAACAATGGAAATTGGCCGAAACGGAAAGCAAACTGGCAACTCCAGAAAACTGGTCCCGTAATAAATTACGGGAAAACCCCGATACTGTGCATACACACCCGCATCTGTATTTCGACCGAAATACAAATGCAATGAGACAAAATCTACACTGTACTATACTAGGATCCGGCTTATACCAAAGCCGGCTAGTAATATCCGTTCGATCCTGATCCGTGCAATACCGCACGTATCTGATCGAACCCTGCCATATAACCATACGGCCTATAGTACAGACTGTCCGATCCTGATCCGTGCAATACCGCACGTATCTGATCGGACCCTGCCATATCTCCATACGGCCTCTACAACCTTTCGCCCGAAAGCTGAGTAACTGAATGTGGGGGACTCTAAAGACTCGTCAACACCTTGGTTGTGGATTTAACCACTAGCACGTCAGAGGTATAAGCCAATACGTGACGGGCTACCAGGTACTGACCAAATGGGACGTCGATGAGGAAGCTCACCCCGACACCCAACTGAGCCTGTCAGTGACAATATCCGTGCAGTCCGGTCCGTTCGTCTATGAGCATCGCATGGCGGGCCTAGGGGGTTGGTAAAAGTCAGACCCCCAAAAGCGGTACAAGTCGTGTCGGAGTGTAGCCCAGAACACCCTGAGATACTACTGGAATACCTACCAGTAAATCTCCTTGCCTTGGCCAAGGACTTTGTGTAATGGCTCTCCTAGACACAGCACGACCTCACCCCCAATACCGGGAGAGACGAACCCCTGAAGATACGCTCACTGCCTCCATGTGGCTCGGGACTGTACCCAACTAAAACCTGTTTGCACGACTCCTTTGAGCCGTGGTAGGGTAGTAATCAAAGTACAGTGGGAACTCACACGAGACAAATGATGATCCCCAGGTCGATGAACTAACCTGCACACATGTCACCAGGGAACTGCCATCTGACGTCTGGTATATGACCAACTAGCATGTTCTCGGCGAGTCCTGTCCGGTGTACTCATAACCCAATGAGCACCTGTATACATCTTAGGTGATCCAACTGACACCAGTGGCTTGTGAGACCGGCCACCGCCCCTCGTCGGGGTCTCGACTGTATACACTAGTCTACTAATGGAGTATCGATGCCCGGTCTCGAAACTCCCACGACTAGGGACCTTTTAAGGATAAGCTTATAGACCCCCAGCTCCCACTTATATGATCGCCCTCATACTGCTGGTGGTCAAGCAAGAATCCTAGGGGCTCTATCAACGTGTAATAGCGACGTGTCATGTCACCTAAAGCAGTACACGATGATAAAGGTAAACCAGATAGCATACTATCATCTCGAGTAAGACTGTCCTACCGGGATAGGTCCTCCCTCAATCATTGCAATCACGTACCTGTGATCCAATAATTGACTCTGAGGGCACTATCTCCAACAATCTCCCACTTGCACTCAAGGCTAATTATTGCGATGTCGCATACTCACAGCCCGTGTGATACCGAACACCCAACTCCTCTACTAGTCAGTCTCACAAAGCTCGTTTGCGAAACTATTGCGTTCGAGGAATAGCCTCAGTGAGTGGATCCGCTTAGTTGTCTCTTTCCATGTCTCTCTAAATCTCAAGTTCGCGGAGAAACCCATCTCCCGAAATGAGCAATACCTGTCTTAGAATGTGTCTGGATGTCTGATGGGACATAGCTCATAAATGAGCTCCAAATCCAAACTTCTTAGACTGTATCGTCAACTGAACTTAATCAGTATCCTGCGCCATGCCACCCTCAGTATTGCCTTGGACCACCTATCCAAAATACTGCCCCTCATCAGAAGGAAAACTATAGCTCTGACAACCTCCTTGTCGTCCATGTCACCTTGGAAGCCTGGAATGATAACTGTTTCCCGAATGAGGCTGTCGTTATCATATCCCTAGAACATCCACTTATGTTCTAAAACTGCTTCCGACTGTTTCTCCAGGATTGGATTAATGTCAACTTATTGCATCTAGTGCAAGAACAACATCTGGTGTGGTACTTGACATCTCATGATTGACTCAATTGCCTGAGCAAGTGATCTGCCAATCATGCACATCCCTCTCCCCTTTAGTCTGTAAGACACCTTTGGAGAGGGTGACTCCATTACCTGCAGGTACACTACCGTGCCAGGAGTCGTCCATCCTAAATACTCTTAGAATGCTGTCAAGTACCCTGATTGGGAAACCACCCAAATCTAGATCTAAAACCATAGATCTAGTAACCAGTATGTCTGATATAAAATCCATTTCTTTTGTGGAGAAACAACTGTGTGACGACCAAAGTATAACCGATCGTAGTGTAGGAGTTTCTTTTCCTACTCTGTGTATATCATCCAAATACCAGGATATCACACCCTACTACCTTCTCAACAGATCCATCCCCTATTCTGACGAAGTCAAACCCATGACTGTCACGTCAGAAATAGATGATCTATCTCCGCTACATCTGCTCTAGTCTATAAATAGACATAAGCAACCTGTCCACCAATGCTTCCGCTGCTCCCACTGACTACGACAACCCTCTGGCAGAGTCATATAGACGTACACTTCTAAAACTGGTTTAGAACGACGCTATACTCATCCTCCCGCCGGGTCTCGTAACCTGGAACAACAGCAATGGCAATTGTGGGTAAACAAGAACTTCCCTGTCACCGTCCTTGAGGCTACCGGAGTACCTCTCGGGTGCCTGAAGTTACCTACCTTATCTGCGGAGTGGCCAATGGAATGTCAATCCAGATTGAATCTTTAGGTTCCTTATCAAATCTTCAGTAATCGTTTGTGGTTCTGGAATCACTTCCAGTTCTACCATACCCCCACTACTGTTTTCTGAAAAAATCCATTTTTAATTTAAAACTGTGGCGAGTCAAGAACAATATTGCTATTGATCTTCCAGATGGTAGAAAGTCAACCCGCGTCATAGCCTGGGTCAACCCACAAACAGCCATTACAGAAACGTGCCTTGAGTTGTCCAGTGTCTGGTTTTAATCATAAACCGGACAACTCCCCGTACCTTAACATCGTTAAGATATGAACTGTTCTATATCCAATATAGAAACAGAGGTACTGATTTAATTGAACCAGATTCAAATCATGCAGCTGTCCCCAGCGCATGTCAACTAAATGGAAGGAGGCCGATCAGCGTTACTCAACTTAGGAATACTTCCAATTATGAGTAACCTGAAAGAGAAGCAAGATCTCTTTATCATTACTATCAACTGAATACCATACACAAGTATCTACATCTTCGATCTCTTTGAAGAATCCCGATACTTGCTATACCTGGTTCTCTACTCTATTCAAATACCTATAACTTCTCAAAATTCGGACCCTGTGTTTCCACGAAACACCTGTCTAAAAACTAGAGAAGTCATAAGTAAACCGAATATAGTACGAGGACCATCCCCTCAGTCCTGATGGACCCTGGACAACATACAATACTCTGTACAAGTCCCTTGAGTCTGATAACTCATTCACTGTGTGTCGTAGGTTGAAAACTGTACTTATGGTTAAGAAGAATTACACCGCTGTTTAATGCTCCTTACCTAACCATCCACTGATATAGGTAAATGTCATAGACATAATTTCAAAAAGGTATATCTCACTCTATGAAAATAGACGTACAGATACATCGATTTGAAATTGGTGCATAACGGCGGATATTCAAAACCAAATACTTGCCGTCCGGCAAATAACCCAGGTGACTTCCTCAAATATCACCGATTACAACGAATCCCGATATAATGAGGACAATCACCTAATTCCCAATAGCTTACTCCCACTCATCATCTGTAAAACCATACAGATGTGAGAATCATACTTGGTAAATACATACCCTGGAGCAAGTGTCTAATCGGGAAATCAGTTTTCCTTTAACTGTACACAGTGAAACTGAAACATTGAAATGCTTCGATGGGATATCCCGGTATTCCTAGTAATGCCTCTTCCAGAATCACGACTGTAACCGTATAGTTCTTTGCCACCTCTCCAAATCCCTTCATATGTCTTTAGTCATTACCTTCTGCACACCCTTTTAGGCCAAATGGTTTTCTTCCTTCCCTACCGTTCGGCACCAGCCTATGGTTTGGAAGAAGACTATCCAATAAGCATAATGGGTGTACTGTCCCAATCCTAGGAACACTCGCAATGAGAGAGGGTGAAGATGAAAGACAACCGAATAAACCTTATTCCTATTTCTCCTGAACCAGAATCCATCCCCGAACTGGAACAAGTTCCATTCGAGTTCGTATATAACCATACGATGGAGTATCCAAATAAACTGTGGATCTTCGTAGCGATACGGAGTGTCCTGGAGAAATACAAAGGTGATTTAGGATTGGCGAACGAATAATTGGTTTGGTCGTGAATACCTGTTGCAATTTACTTTGCCCTCTTACTAATCCCTTTCTTTGTCTGAACTTAATACCTTCTGCACACCATCGTTATGCTAATTGGTTTTCTTCATTCCCTACCGGTCGGCACCAGCCTAAGGTTTGGAAGAAGACAATCCAATTTGCGTAATAGGTGTACTACCCCTAAACCAAGGAGTACTCGTAACCTGAGAGAGGGTAAAAGGAAAAGACAACTGAATAATCCCATCCGTTTTCTCCAGAACCGGAAACCATCCTCGAATAAATTCTTTCGAGTTCGTATCTAACCATACGATGGTTTTGTCCAATGGAAGTGGACGTTCGTAGTAAAACGGGGTGTCCTGGAGAAAAGGGTAAAAGTAGGAGTGGCAATGAGGTTTGCAACTCTGACGATCCAAAAGCCGGTGTTTAAGAAGGTTCGGTCAACTTGGTCACTGAGTCAAAGTCTTAGGGTCGGGTCAATGGTCGCTGCCAAAGAGAGAGAGAAAAGAAACACTCAGCGTGCACTCTAACCTAGATCAGAATGGTTACCAATTTATCTAATCTGGAAATCTCCCACTGTACCTCAAATTCTCCTCCAAACCTGAAAGAAGAATTAGTCGGGGTCACCCGAGGAGTAAACCAACTCATCAGTGGAAATCGGGATCCAACTATCATTGCATGATAACGTGACGGAATCCGCTCACGCTATCACACTCCAGAAGGTATGCGCATATCTGGCAAGTTTCAGTTCTTTTGAAACTCCCGATGTGATTTCTGCCCCATGCTCTTATGACCTTGACTTTGGCCAACAAATCATAAGTCACATGTCAAGTTCTACCCGTCATTCTCCAGGTTGATTCGAATCCACCCGCACAAGCCCTTGACTTTGGCCAACAAGGCTATACGACTGTTCCAAACCAACGCATCTATCTATGCTGCATATGAATAACCAACAGCTACCAAACACTGTGCCTTGACTTTGGCCAACAAACACAGCTTGAATACTATTGACTACCCATATGAAACGACGGAGGGCTACGAATGGTTTCTGGCGAAAACCTTTAACGTAAAGAACTTGATATCGTCGAAGGAACGGATAGCTTTTTAGAAAATATAGTGACGAAAACCGTTGCTAAAGAGGTCACTCCCGGTGAAGGGATCTCGGCTCTTTTCCCGTAGAATGGGGTGCAGGATATTCCAAATGAATACCGCGATGCAAAGCAAAAGTAATCGGCTATAGTGAAGTCATTGCCCTGACGCAAACTTTTGTCCAAGGGGTCACTCCCGGTGAAGGGATCTCGGCCCTTGCCTCGTCGACTGAGGAGCAGGATATTCCAAATGAATACCACAATGCAAAACAAAAGTGAACGTCCTTGCAATAACAGCTTTTTGAAAAATGTTCCAACAACATCAGATAAGGTTTGTTTTTAACTTGCATTGATCCGAATCAACGCAGTCCCATCAATTGATCACACCACAAAGAACGAAAATATACTGATGTACGTATATGCCATCCGCATTCGCCACTGGGTCCCGTCATTACCCGTTAGGTTAGCTTACTAACGACAGAGCGGGGACTGGACTAGCGCGGATGCAAAACATATACAACATCTACTAATATATATACCAATATATTATATTTCGCTCAAGGCGTGAATAAAATGCAACATCACAGAAAATGAACAGCATCACAGAAACAATACAGATATCTGGGATCCCCGGGTTTCACAGAGCCGCTGAAAACCCGACGTTCCCCTGGTCGTGTGGATAGCCTGTGCAATGAAATCCTAGACCCCTACGGGCGCGGCAAGTCACCCGCCAAAACCTGAAGCGAGGCAGCCCCCTTCAGCGCCGTGAATGGACCACCCAGCACTTCACGGAATCCGGCAACTTGGGCACCCCTCCTGGGTCAACCTGTACCCCCTACGAGTGCGGCGAATAGCCCGCCAATCCTAGAGTGAAGCCCCCTCCGTCTCAATGCCATGAGATGCGGGCTTGTTGCCCTCCAGAACCCGGCTATCCGTGCACCCCTCCGCGGGGCAATCCTAGTACAGAAAGTAAAATATACATACACCGGGTACATCGACCGCAACCAGGTCGTGCCCCAAAATAATAATACAAACAGGCAGTGACGGCAGTCCACATGTCGGACGCTCGCCCCGCAATATCAAATGTACATAATACAACAAAACTGTACTAGCATTGCATCCAGGCTATCCCCCACGACCGATCCGCAACATCACAGCAAATACATAGAACATCAACGTGAAAATCACGTTCGCAAATCCGTCTAACCGGGCTATAGCAGTTAGACCGGATTTACCGATCGAGTGACATTCACGGTCGCAGATATAATGTAAATACTGTGAAAAATGTGTTTAAAATTTTCCGATTGACCAAAAATTAACAAGTGGGCCCCAAACCAATACTGCAGCACTCACAGAAATAATTGGCCCAATTTTAATATTCCAAAACCCCAGAAATTAACCCAGAAAGAAACTGGAAAAATATGATAACATAATGAAGCTACAGTGCGGCGGAAGGGCGGCGGGAAGTGGGTTTTCGCGGCGCTTCCGCGCTCCTGTAGATGAATCACTATATCGTATTTTTGCAGAATTCTTATATCTTTTGGTAGATCACTTTTCTGTCACCTGAAAAATTTTTGGACACCAAAAAATCTTAACAGAAAACTGATGTGAACATAAATTGGGTTTTCGGAATTTTGGTCGATCGGAACTGAAAAACACATCAAACGAAGCTAGACGAAGTTAATGGCGAGGCTCTGATACCAATGTAAGTGCACGGCGGCGCCCCGGCTGTCGATCCGACGCCGGAATGCGGAAGCGGTGAATAACTTTAAATTTTGCGGACTTAGCAAACCGGCACCACCGCGCACTAAACACCCGGATCGTAACCATTAACAAGTCTAAGCTAACTAGAAGATGGGTTAGAGATATACCGACGATCCAAGTCCTCCGGTCTTCTCATCATCGTCCGGATCTCCTGCGGAAAAGTCCTGTCTCCTCCTCGTCGCCGGAAGTGCACCACATCGCCTACTTTGTTTACGGGCTCCCACCTCAATGCCGAGGCAACTCGGGCACGAAGCCGGCTACTCGACGTGCCCAAGAATTGCTGTAGAATGTTTGGTAGAGCTTGTGTCTCACTTTTGGGGTTGTGGAATTGCCATTGGAGGAGGGATTGAACTTGGAGCTTTTTAGATGGAACTTGTGGGATTTTTGCAACATCAAATGAAGCAAAATCCCACCTCAAAATATTTGGACAGCCCCTTCAAGGGGGAGGCCGGCCATGCTCTAGTGAGGGAGGGAGAGAATGAGAGGTCTTCAAAAAGGAATGAGAAGCCACCATGACAATAATGCAAAGAGGGCATCATGAAAGAATATGATGACAATACCAAAACCACACTCAACACCATCATCATCACCTCACAAAGTCCAACCATGATGAGAAAGGAAAAGTCAAGCCATCATGATAGCTAGAAGTCAAGGTCAAGGAGAGACTATCATGATACAAATATATGCAAAGACCCCCTTCCACAATTGCCTATTTGCAACAATGCAAATAAGCCCTCCTCCACCAATCTTCGGCCAATGAACGGAACAATGGAAATTGGCCGAAACGGAAAGCAAACTGGCAACTCCAGAAAACTGGTCCCGTAATAAATTACAGGAAAACCCCGATACTGTGCATACACACCCGCATCTGTATTTCGACCGAAATACAAATGCAATGAGACAAAATCTACACTGTACTATACTAGGATCCGGCTTATACCAAAGCCGGCTAGTAATATCCGTTCGATCCTGATCCGTGCAATACCGCACGTATCTGATCGAACCCTGCCATATAACCATACGGCCTATAGTACAGACTGTCCGATCCTGATCCGTGCAATACCGCACGTATCTGATCGGACCCTGCCATATCTCCATACGGCCTCTACAACCTTTCGCCCGAAAGCTGAGTAACTGAATGTGGGGGACTCTAAAGACTCGTCAACACCTTGGTTGTGGATTTAACCACTAGCACGTCAGAGGTATAAGCCAATACGTGACGGGCTACCAGGTACTGACCAAATGGGACGTCGATGAGGAAGCTCACCCCGACACCCAACTGAGCCTGTCAGTGACAATATCCGTGCAGTCCGGTCCGTTCGTCTATGAGCATCGCATGGCGGGCCTAGGGGGTTGGTAAAAGTCAGACCCCCAAAAGCGGTACAAGTCGTGTCGGAGTGTAGCCCAGAACACCCTGAGATACTACTGGAATACCTACCAGTAAATCTCCTTGCCTTGGCCAAGGACTTTGTGTAATGGCTCTCCTAGACACAGCACGACCTCACCCCCAATACCGGGAGAGACGAACCCCTGAAGATACGCTCACTGCCTCCATGTGGCTCGGGACTGTACCCAACTAAAACCTGTTTGCACGACTCCTTTGAGCCGTGGTAGGGTAGTAATCAAAGTACAGTGGGAACTCACACGAGACAAATGACGATCCCCAGGTCGATGAACTAACCTGCACACATGTCACCAGGGAACTGCCATCTGACGTCTGGTATATGACCAACTAGCATGTTCCCGGCGAGTCCTGTCCGGTGTACTCATAACCCAATGAGCACCTGTATACATCTTAGGTGATCCAACTGACACCAGTGGCTTGTGAGACCGGCCACCGCCCCTCGTCGGGGTCTCGACTGTATACACTAGTCTACTAATGGAGTATCGATGCCCGGTCTCGAAACTCCCACGACTAGGGACCTTTTAAGGATAAGCTTATAGACCCCCAGCTCCCACTTATATGATCGCCCTCATACTGCTGGTGGTCAAGCAAGAATCCTAGGGGCTCTATCAACGTGTAATAGCGACGTGTCATGTCACCTAAAGCAGTACACGATGATAAAGGTAAACCAGATAGCATACTATCATCTCGAGTAAGACTGTCCTACCGGGATAGGTCCTCCCTCAATCATTGCAATCACGTACCTGTGATCCAATAATTGACTCTAAGGGCACTATCTCCAACACACAGCCAGTCCTTATTCTCCCCATTTCTAGGTGCGAGAAGGGTCCTCTGGACGACAAAGACTGTGTGGGTCCCATCACCGTCCAACAAGAACTCCCATTAGTCTTTGCCTTCGTACCAACTAGTTTCATTGGGTTCTCCCTTATCATCGGCACCGACCATCAACTACTTTCCTTTGTTCAAGTGTTTAGGACATTTTGCAGCACGATGTCTCGGTTCCCCGCACTCAAAACAATGGAAGTTTTACTTTGCTGCTGTAAGTCCCATGATCTGAGCTGCTGTTGGGATGTAGAGCGGTTGCTCACATCTCCTCGGGAATATGTTCTACCCCCATCTCAAGACTATTTCTTCTCGACAAGTAAGGCATGCTGGCACGCCTCGGAGAGCTTGAACAACGGATGAAGGATCAGCTCGTCCTAGATCGACTGACGGAGTCCCCCAAGGTAGCGAGTTAATCGTTGCTCCTCAGTCTCTGCCATATCTTTGTGAGCATTCAACAGATTGAACTTTTCTGTGTTGGCATTAACAGATCGAGTCCCCTGCTGCAATTGTTGTAGTCACTAGTATGTAGTTTGGGTGTAGTTGAACAGAAAGAACTCTTTTTTCAGTTTGTCCTTCATCTTCTCCCAACTCATGATCTTAGGCTTGCCTTGCCTCTCTCGGACGTGATGCTCTTGTTCCCACCATGCTGAAACCCGACCTTTGAGTTTGATGGCGACCAATTTCACCTTCTTTGCGGGGCGAACATATTTATATTCAAAGACGCATTCCACCATGATGAGCCAATCATGGAACACTTCGGTTTGGGAGCCTCCTGCATAATCAGGGAGATCCACCTTCATGCCATCCGAAGGTTATTCATAGCCCCCTCGAAAGTTACGCCCTGCCTGATAACTCGCTCCAGACCTTGAATCATCATCATGATCCGAATCGGTAGCCCGTCACCTCGGGGGATATGCTTGTTCTATCCTCAATGCCTCGATCTGCCTCAGCAACTCTGCGTTCTGCTTTTGCATGTCATTTACCATGACGTCCCGCAGTTCTCATTCTTGAAAGATACCTTCGTCTTCTAACATCGCATCTTTTCAACCCCTACGAGCACCACGTCCTCCATGTCACGCCCTGATTCCCAATATACTCAAATACGGGAACGTAGCAAAGCCAGCCATGCTACCTGCAGGAAGGAAATATCCTTCCATAATCACATTACGACTGTCAATCAGTAATCAAGAACAATATAATAATAAATCTATCTATCACATGTCCAATATCCATAAGAAATAATAACATGAAATAATAGTGGAAGCAATACGATCCAAAGAATTAAAGAAAAAATAACTGATAGTTGTCCTTCATAGGCTCATAATGATAATTCCAACATTTTAAAAACTAGAAAGAAACTAAACCATAGCTAACAACTAGTTCAGTGGAAAGCTCCTCACTGATCAGCAAGCTTCTCGAAGTACTCATGATCCTCCCGTGCTAAAGTCAAAGGATATGGGCCATGCAAAACCCAAATGTCAGTGCATCATAAATATCATAATAATAATATAACTAGTGTAAAATATAGTATACCATATGAAATAAACTCAATGACATGGTTATAAATAATTATCAACATCAGTAACATGTGAGGCAACAAGCAAGATATCAATATCAATCATATCATATGTATCCTAAGGGTCCATGTCGCTAGATTATCTATCATAAAGGTATTTGAAACTAATCAATGGAATTCTCGATGTAACTCAATAGTATCTCATGCGTGCCAGGGACTACGATCAAGATTCTTGGGCCTGAATCTGAAACGTGCCGCTAGACAGAAAAACAATGTTATGTATAGATGAATGATGTCAGCATCATCATTCCAGGGCCCAAATCTTGTATCGACTGATTAGTCTCTGACAAGTAGCGAACCGTTGAGTTAAAATTAGGGTTTCATTCTTGATTTCCCCCTTTTCCCCTAGTTTTTTTATGTTCATATCAGGTAATAATATAATATCTACCTTGTGCCAACACGGGAATCAACAGATACATGATATGTCCATTAGGACAACAGGAATGCGTCCATCAGGACAACATGTCAAATCAATCATGTCAAAACAGGATGGTTGACATTGGTAAATATTACGGCAATTAGGTACTAGCATGGTAGCGGTAACAGTAACAGGATGGCAGGATATTAGTGTACAAGCATGTCAGAGATAATGTAATCAATCAGGTAAGGTGTCTACATCACAATTACATATTACAATCAAGTCATGGTATACAGTAGAAAATATAGTTGTAACCGAATATCGGTAAACACTAATGGATATAGATTAACAAGTGTGTTATGTTTAAAGTTAGTTAAATGATCAAATCAACCATTACTTATTCAGAAATTAATTTGACTGGATTAAGAATAGTATTGTCACGACTCTTGAATATTTTTAACTAGATATAACAATATAGGTTAAAGTTATAGTTATCAAATTAATTGATGGCATGAAATGATACATATAGTATTTTGTTTAACGTATAATATTATTTGTATCTAAATAAATTATTATGAACTAACTTCTTTGCTAGTTATATGTATGATTATTAATTAGATATATGAAATGTCTTTAACTAAACAGATACATTATATCTGTATTTATTTATCCACATGAAAATACTAATACCCCATATGCACAGTATAACAACGATATATTTAATTAACTTGATAACTGCAAACGTTAAGCACTAAGTTAATTATATGATCGATACTACGGTCAGCTATATTATTTAAACAATATGATAACATATAGCAAGATTGTTGGGGTAAGAATTACATCCCGATTGACCAACTCAAAGTCAAAGTCAACCCCAAGTCATGTGGGTCCGAGCCCAAGCAAGCGGGCCCAAGCCTAAGCCAAGTGGGCCCATGCCTAAGTCAAGACTGAGTATGGAAGGGGCCGGCTCCATACCAAAAAGAAGGCAATATATTAGTTTAAATGCAATTTTTAGAAATAAATATATGAAAAATGGGCAAAAAGCTAAAATTTTGTGAACCCCATTATTTATGTGCAAAAAGAAATAAGCACATGAGGCATGAGGAGGCACAAGTGACATTTGGAAAAGCCCAAGACGCTATATGTAAAGTGTGTAGCCTATAAAAGGCAAACATGATGAGAAAATAAATAATAATTTTCATTGTTTCATAATTTCTATGGTTCTGTGCCTTTTTCTCCTTCCACAATGTTTTATATCTTTTTCTCTTTTTTGAATTAAATCAAGAGTTTAACTCTTCGTTTTCTAAAATGTAATAGTTTTTCACCATAAAACCTTTGAAAGGAAGTTCAAATATCCTATCAAATCTCTAAAAAGGAGATTTTAAATCTCACCACCATTTTTATCAAAGATCCAACAAAAAAAGAGAAGAAGGAAGGAGACCAATCTCTAAAAATCCCACTTTGGGAGGATCCAAGACACAAGGGAGGTTCCAAGGCTCAAGGGAAAAGAAAGGGGTCCTCATTCATCATCTCCGACAATCTTTCAGGAGTTTAACACCAAATAAAAATCTTTTCTTTAAGAGTATAGCTTTTCCGAATTCCGAAAAATAAAAAAAATTCCTTCTTTTTTCTAAGAGTTTAACTCCAAAATCTTTCGGAAGTTTAACTCCCAGTTCAGGGGCTAAGGCTTTTTTCCACTAGTGCTTCCAGCGGGCACGCGCTGCCCGCGTGGTCCTCTGCGCATGGCGGCGGCATACCGGGCACGTGATCGGCTGGCGCCCGGCGGCCGCGTGCCGTGCACGTCACCGCGGGCACCTGGCGGCCGCGTGCCGCGTACGTCACCGCTGGCACCCGGTGGCTGCGTGCCGGGCATGTGACCCGCTGGCGTCCAGCGGCCGCGTGTTGTCTCACGTGTCCTTAGCATGCTCATCACCCCTCTTTTTCTCACACTTTCCACACTCAAAACACTTATCCCTTAAAACTCTGCGAAGCCCTTGATACGTGCAAAACATCTTCAAAACACAATATGCACTGCACATTGAGTTCAAATGACCAGTTTAACCTGTCAATCGGAGATTCTTTCGCTCCAAAAGCGAATGGTAATTAACGACAGCTTAGTATGTAGCTGCCGGAGATTCGGATCCCCATAATCAATAAACCCCGACCTATTTTAGGTAGGGGGAATCTGTACATGCCTGACCAGTACGCGTATTCCTAGGGTGACGAAAAACACTCTTTGATCAATCATAGAGTTGAGCTCTCTCAGCTCCCTAGCTCGTACCCAAGCAATCCTATAGCAGAGCTTCCTCAGCATCCTTGCTCATCTCCGAGCAATGCTATTAGCTAAGTTTTCTCAGCCTCCTTGTTTGGTTGGGAGGCGGGGCATGAGCTCCCCCGTAACGGCTCCGTGTATCTCACCATAACGAGATCTCTGCCGCTCTACGTTCCACATACCACGGTAGCGTATCTCGCCATTACTATGCGTATCCCGCCATCAACACGAACGTAACGTGGAAAATAATGGATCGCGAGAATCTCGTATCGACTCATTCCAATACAACCCCTATATAAACCCCTCCTCCAAATGATCCGGTAACTCGAACTCAATCCAATACACCTCTACTCTGCCCATTCATTTCTCGGTACTTACTTGATCATCGGAGGGTCCTATGGTGGTTTCCTACTTAGGGATTTCCTTTGTAGATAGCTCGGCGTAAATAACAACCAACAACCCATTGAGATCCACACCCAAGCTTCACCATAAATCCCAAACATACACCCCCGCTGGGCATAAAATTGACGGAGGACAACATCTGAGGGAGATTTTGACCTCCATTAGCACACGATTCTCAATCTCTCAAACTTACAATTTTTTTCAATCAAGTACCTTCCGTCAGCTTTAAAACCCTAGAGATCCTTTTACACTTTCGTAATAACATCCAACTAAAATGAAAAAATTATAAATAAATTCAAATTTATTAAAAAACAAAATATTTAAACTAAATCTTAAAGGTTGTCTTGCATCACTTTATTCTTAGCCCAAGCAGCATGGTTGTAGTTGAGAGTCCAACCATAATCGCCACCAAAAACATATTATGTTGCTTTTCTAATATCGAAAAGTTCGAAGAAGAAGAAGAAGACGAAGAAGGGGGACAAATATGGAAAGAACTTTGTTAGAGGCCATTGAAGAATTCTTTTGTCAGTACAAAGCTGGAGGGTTTTTTATGTGAAGCGGACGAAAAGAGGGCAAAAATGAAAAAACAAATACTTTAATGATAAAATGTGTGCCAAAGAAAATTCCTACTTAATTAATAACTTCCGTTAAAAGCATCTCAACTTGGTTTTCTTTTATTCTTTTTCTTTACCACTGATCCAAGTTAATTTATATTTTTCCTTGGGATTATTTCAAGTTGTTTGATGAGTTAATGACTAAAATAATACAATATATACTCCATAAAAGTGCAAGAGACGGGCCTTTAGGATAAATAAAATACTTATACTCGATTCAATCTGAGAAAAGGATGTAAATAAATGTCAAGGACTTATGAAATTTGCTTAATAATAATTCTATTCAACTCGAATAAAAGTAGTTCGCAACACAAAACTCAAACATGCATGAACATGGTACAATATTGAGAAAGCATAAATCTCACACCTATTCTAGAACAAGTTAAGAAAGCACTACATATGACAATCGATCCTTATCCATCCATCGATGCCGAATGGAAGGAAGTCGGAACTACGTACTAAGCTTGCTGAGAAAATCAATGCGGAAGGACAATGATGAATAACTTCTGTCCCATTTGACAATGCCTGCCGTAAGAAGCACCACATATGTACCACTTCTTTCCCGGAGTTGTGAGCGTGATAACATCGTTTCCTGTGGTCAAAGCTTGGTTCATTGGTGGTATTTTGCATGCATTGAAGTCATGCTCACTCACCTTGAAGACATTGTGATTCCCTACTTTATATTGGAAAACTGCAAAATAAAATAATAATACAATCGAGTCAAAAACTCGACCATTCTAAATATTGAAGATATATGAATGATACAAGACAAGACAAGACATACCGAGTGTGTCTCCGACCCTGAAATGTCTATTCCTTGCCCAAGCGGCATAGTCAAAGTTGAGTTTCCATCCGTGGCTATCACCGACCATATGATGTGTCAGTGTTCTAGGTAATGCGGAAGAGGGAGTCCCTACTGCTGGCTTGACGATGATGAATAGCTTCATTCCCATTTGACAATGATTTCCGATGCCACAAATGTACCATTTTCTTCCGGGAGTTGTGAGGGTGACTATATCTTTTCCACTGGTCATCGCCACATTGGTGGGTGATTCTTGGCATGCATCGAACTCGGGGCCACTTGCTTTGAAGACGTTATGTTTTTGGACAGGATAATTGAAAACTGCATTGTATTTATAGGCTCAAGTTATTAGAGTGATATTGGATGAATATATTAGTTTGTTGAGTAGGAATAAAATAATCTCTTGGTGTACCCTGCCATTCACTGGCTATTTTAAATGTTTGGATTGGTGGTTTCTAATATTTATGTATTATATAGTATATTGTTGTTAATAATTAACTAAAATGCAGAAATATTGAACACAGGTTAGTTATAGGTTTATCACATGTAACACCATACTTCACATTGAAGATTGCAGATAAAACACGAGAGAAACATTTTTTGATTAACATCCATGAGAGCTAAACTAGTAATTGACCTATTGCGGCCTTTGACATGATGTTGTATACCAATCCATCAAAAACCTAAAACTAGTTAGTTGTGGGCGACGACCGTGACCGTACGTTTTAAACATTTGGTGTTTGAAGTAATAAGCAGATAAATTTACCGAGCTTATCTCCAACTCGAAAGTCTTTGCCCTTAGCCCAAGCAGCATAGTCGAAGTGGAGGGTCCAGCCATAATGGTCTCCAACGATATGTACGGTGGCTTGAGCCACTGAAACCGTCGCCAAAAGAAGAGCAAGGGTGGAAATCACTTGAGTAAAGGCCATTCTAGCTTGCCTCGCCTTTGCTTGCTTGATTAGGCTTTGTTGGTGAATACATCATGTTACATTTAAGCATCTATTTATAGTGTATATCCTGCTAATGTGCAATTTTACTAAGAGCTTTTCTTCTTAGCAAAAAAAAATTTTTTTGCTAAGAGCCAGGCCGGCTTAGGAAAAATAAAAATAGAACTAAGTATTTCTCCAAGGATTAGTGTTTGGATTTGCATTATGACTCAGTCCATACAATTATAAAATAAATAAATAATTTATGAATAATTAGGGAAAAAGACTAGGTCCATACTAGGGTTTTTTTTTTTAATTCATAAATAAGTCATACTGTTTTATTGGAAGTTTGCAAATTAATTGGCACAAGGGAGGCATATTTTTGTTTTCCAGAAGGAAATGATCAAAGGTGATCAGAGACAGAGATTGAGAGATGGTTGTATCTATTTGTGAGTTTGCTGGCTGTTCATCATGCGCTCTCAAATTTTTTCATTATATTTAAAACATACATACAAATGCAAAGTGTATGATGAATTCTTGTTTCTTGTTTCAAAAAATATTTTTTCACTCCTTGCCCATATAAATAGATCATCAGTCCTCGGTTACTTAGTCAGCTCAAGATTTGCTTTATGGATAAGATTAGAGATTTTATATCAGATGTGTTGTTAATATCTGAGGAATAGCTTAGTTGGTATATGCTCACAAATTATGGTTTTCGGGGCAAATTCATGGGTCTTCTGGACAAGAACGGATGCATGAGTTTTGGTTAGTAGGGGCAAAATAAAGATCATGTGTTATTAAAAATTATTATACAATGTTAAAGAAGAACAAATTCTAAAACACATTGGATAATATTTATATTATAAATACATTTTTAAATCCGCACTAGTAAACTATATTAAAATCATTATACAGCATCTTCTTGATGGAAGTAAGCTTACCGTCTAAGCTGTATCTTGGATTCATTTTAGCATATATATATATATAGAGAGAGAGAGAGAGAGAGAGAAGAGAGAGAGGGAGAGAGAGAATATTGGAGGAAAGATGTCATAGGAGGAAATTTCCTTCTATGACGTCGAAAAAATACAATCTCCGTCGTGTTTTCCGACGATCGACACCCATCATCTTCATCGTTATCATCTAAGATATGGGTACACCAAATTTTATATGATTCTACAAATTTTCCACCGTTGAATTAGTGGGTTCAAAATTAACAGTTTACCGACAATAGAACTTTTTACATTGCTAAATCAACAGTGAAAAAGTTGTAGAATCACATGAAATTTGGCGTACCCACGTCTTAGATGATAACAATGAAGATGATGGATTCCGATCGTCGGAAAACACGACGTATGGCGTACTTTTTCGACGCCATAGAAGGACCCTCCTATGGCCTCTTTCCTCTATTATTCTCATATATATATATATATATATATATATATATATATATATATATATATATATATATATATATATATATATATATATATAATTCTTAATTAAATATGCTATTTGTTTGCATATGATATTAATCTTTTGTATTTTTATAAAAGTTCAGAAAAGGCAATTTGCCCCCGTTGGACTTATATGGATCCGCCCCTGTCACTGGGTGTGTGCGTGTGATGTGCTTGCGTGTGTTGTGTGCGTAGGTATGGTGTGTGCTCAGATGAGGCTTACGGGCCAGTTCAAAAAAAATATGAGAAGAAAGGAAAGACTGATATCATCTACAAATAAACTAGTGAATACAGCTTTTATGATTGATACATCCACCAGTGATAATACATAAAACGTTATTTTCTTTGAACTCTTTGGTGGTAAAATAAACCAATAACACTAGCTGGTAAACTCTGTTACTAGCCCATCATATAATTTTTTTATATTTGGTTAAATTTCAACTTGCTATCATCGACTGCTATCACTTCCTACGGACTATATAAATGTAACTACCATAGTCATTTTTATAAATAGGAATTTTTGTTTGAATTTAATTTTCTATTAACTTTATAAAGATTTACGGGAAATTTTGTTTTAAGATAAAGGAATTTATACAAAGGATTTTTTAGGGAATAATTTTTTTTGAACAGGGTTAAAAGTATTTATTAAAAAATTTAAAAGTGGAGAAAAGAATTTATTACAATTTATTAGGATTTAATCTGATTTTTGAAATAAAATTAAAACAAAACCTCATGCCTAACCCTATCCCGAACCAACTAAGCCCAGAGGTCCGGCCCAAGCCCAGACGACCAGCACACATGCGCCACGCAGGCATGGCGGCTCACGGTGCCCACATAGGCGCTGGCGGGTGCTCATGTTGCCACATGGTGGTCGTTGGGGCTGCCATCGAGGTTTCGGGGTATTTTGCTGATTTTAATTTATTTTTTTCCCAAATAAATACAAGCTGTGGTATTTTAATCATTTGGACCCAAAAAATTATTCTAAAAATTCTCATAAAATTACCAAAAATCCAACACCCTTTTTTTTGTATGTATAAAAATTTCAAGGCCATTTGAGTTACGGTTTGAGAGAGCTTCGAAAATTCACGGTTGCTATACTGAGTTGCGATTTTGGTAAGTCTACCCTTTATTCGGTTATCCTTGGCAATTTCTTTATTCGACCTAGTGCCGTGTTATTACATAGACACACTTGTCTTCAATTATAACCTAGAATTCGCCTCTAGAACATATATTCAAGTTGTTTCCATGTGATATCGGTAATAGACGAAACATCATTTGCAAAACCATAATTATCACGAGAATTACTGTCCAACTACTTGGTTACCATTCACAATAATTGCTTCACATATTTACGAGTTAAGAAATACCCCAATTGCATGTTAACCAAATTAATATTTGCTCTAAGTTACAGAAAACGTAACCTGAACTTGATCCATACATTATATCAAGTTTTTTCTAAAAAAAAGGGCTACCCATTTTTTCTCCGCCCTGTGCACAATAAGATATATATATATATATATAGATATATATATATATAGATATATATATATATATATCATAGAGCCGAATACATAAACAATCATAAACAACATCTCACGCATAATATCTAAAATAAATAAACAAACAAAATACAAAATCAATCTAACATCATCGTAAGCATCCAAACAACCACCGATATTGTCCAAAACATACAATATGTATCAAATAAGTACATCCATCCTTAAAAATATAAATAAACCTATCCTAACTCGCTCCAGCTCCTCCACTTCTAATAATTGTCGTAATCTAGCGCATCTGCTCCTCCGTGCAGCTCTAGGTCATCAAAAACTCGACTAATGAAGGCGTGATCTGTGCAGGTGTATGAGAGGTCTGTGCAGGAGTCTGGATTGGCTGTGGAGCTATAGGAGTGGCCTGCGCAGCTGCGGCCGAGATAGTGGATTGCGGAGCCGCAGCAAAAGGAGAGACATGTGGATCTGCGGTCGAAATAGCCTGCCGAATCTATACAATTTTGCGTTTTTGTAATAAACGAGTAAGAATATATTATGTATGAGAATTTATACATGTTGAAATTGCACACATCCAGGGCTATGCTTTTTCCCCCAATCTAAGAATACTTAGGGACTTAGGTCTAGTTTAGGTATCTAGTTTGGAAAATCTTAGTTTATTTTAAGTAGAGGTAGAAATGATATTTACTCTAACTTGTAAGGCTCTATCTCTTAGTCACGACCCGAAATTGCACGTGACTGGTCCTTGAATCATATGAAGTCTATAGGACTCCATCTAATTCAAGTAAGCCAAAATCCCGGAAATCTAAACCATTTTTAAAGAAAGTGTTCTGTGAAAATAAACCGAATATGTTTTTTTAAAGTCACAAATCTTTTTTGAAAATTTCGGCAGAGTTTCCTTTGTAAATACTGGCCCCAAACGGGTACAACATGCATAATATATAAAAAGGTATCCCCAAGTGGGAGCTAGCTCTTCGTCAATTGACGGTCACAACCACGCAAACAGTAATATATACAATACCAACGGGCGAGGATCGAAACTCAAAAAGAAAACTCAAATCATCATGAAAACCATAATAATACAACGCGCGACTCTAAGATCGAAATAATAAACAACTGGTCTCTAAGTCAAATAAATAATACAGTCTGGTTGATAGAGTTTACTAGATACACCTGAAATAAGCAAATATACAATGGTGTTCACGATGCAAGTAACCCCACCTACCAAAGCAATCATCCGGAAGGAGAAGTGTGCCAGCAAAACCGCAACAAAATCTGTACGGCGAAACCTGCAAGAAACTGTGGCACAACGGAGGTGAGTTGCTAACTCGTGAGTAGAAAACATCACCGAGCAGAAATCGTATGTATGACTCAAACCGAGGTCAATACGATCAAATATATATATATATATATCCTCAAATGATAATAGTCTGCAGCATCTAAATATGGCATGGGTAAACATCTATGCATAAGTGTAATACTAAGTGCTCGTGGCAGTGCCTCAGGTAGCAACATATCATAAATATGAGGTACGAATGCAATGATATGAAAACAGAATACATCATGTATGAGAAAACTGTTTTCTTTTATTGGTGAGATTTTTGTTTATATAAATCGAGGCATCATCAATGAAATCAACTGAAAATCAGTTCCTAGTATCGACACAAAATATATATCTCAAATCCCAGGCTCTGGCTATCCGGACTGGCCCGTATAATATTGCATGGAAAATGAGTATGTAAATATGTATGAAATATCACAATAATAAATGCAACATCTAAACTAGCACAGTGATGATATATCGGAACTATGGACTAGCAAGTGATATCAATGAATTAATATTCTCTAAAGTGTACATGACATGGCAATTACCGATGATGATATGTGTGAGCTAGCAAGCAAGTGTACGTAGAACGTATGCATCATCGGTAATGGTACTTGTGTCCTGACAGCATTGTTTTATAATAACAATAAAAGCACAGTATAAGCATGCAATGCGATATGAACAATTATGAATGTGCAGAAATGAATAATAAACATAGCAATAAGGAATATGCAATAATATAAACGAGTCATACAGTTTTGACATTTGAAATAATATGAATCGTAGTGTTTAGAAAATAGGGGCTACGGTGCTTTTTAAGAAAAGGTACGTCCTTTGAAATATCCGTAGTATCTCTTGGCCTGTCTTTAAAATATTCACGATTCGTTAGTTTGAAATATGTATGACTCGAGTCAAGTCTAATATCTATAAGTAAACTACAGGTCTAAACTAACAGACTAATCGCGTACGATACAATACATCATATGACATCCTCGAGTAAAGAGTGCGGATCAATCATCATAATTATATCTCGTACGGTAAATCTATCGTACGGCATCCCAAATCTAGGTACGGGTCGAATATCACATTATCTCATTATTTATCTGGTATCATTTTCATCATATATCATGATCTGGGGGTACTGATCTACGTCTAGTACATACTGATACCATCAACATAAATATAGGCGTGTGTGTATGAAAACACATCGCCTAAAGACCCGCTAAACAACATGTCGTATCTCATAATACGAACCAAAACATATCACCGATCTTGTGGCATCAAGCTCAATTTCATCGACTCATCTCCAAAATCATCTACTATCCTCATTATCCATGTATATGTATACGTATATATATACATAGTCCTATACCTATGCGTATATATATGTATATACATATATACATATATATATATATACACGCACGCACACACATATCACCATATACGCACAAGTAATAAAATGTATGCATGTGTATGTGGGGGGGGAGGGTGGGTGAAATCTCTAATCTAGGGTTTCGCGACTGAGAAGATAAACTAAATTACTTCTAATTACACTAAAACTGTATCATGAACCCTATAACCTATCTGGATCAACAATAATCTCACAATAAACATATAAACATATATATATATATAAACATATATATATATATATATCATACACTACATTACGAACTGCGGGGGTGCAATACGCCATCCACCCGACTTCCCCCATAGATATATATCTACTCACATTGCTCTTACTTGTCGATGTCGATGTCTCCATCCTCTTCTCGTCGTCTCGTCATCCACATGGGGTAACTACATATTTACACAATCGCAAATGCGTATTAAAATCAAGTCGGAAAACCAAAACGGCATACGTTTCGCTCATAGGTCAAAACCTATAGTATCGCATGCAAAACACGACCAATAACCCTAGTCGTTGACGTTCAAATGCCACATGACGGGATACAATATCAAATACCAAAACTCAAGTTAAAACGAAGTCGTAAAACAATGCGGCAACTCAAGAAAATGGTCCCAGATTTTACCCTAGGTGAAATTAGCCAATTTTGCATATGTAAATGATCTATTTTACTGATATAGGAGCTACAGACGAAGCACGAACCCCAAATGAGGTACCCAGGCCGCAAATTGCGGCCCAAAGGATTAAACGTGCGACCAAGGTAGAGGGGTAGGGGCTCGGGTCTTCAGGGTAGTTTCTAGGTGGCCTGCTTGCCTCACTGTGTTCGCTAAATAATTTTCTACGTCCCCGGGTGTTAGCAGATCTCCAGATAACCTCACAATTCTCACAATTTTCCGATATCGGGGTTTCTAAGTTTGGGGGTTAGGAGTTCTACCTCTGGTTTTAAGTCTCTAATCAAGCACTGCAGGGGTTGTATGGTCCCTACTAACATCAATTACACCTTTGCATTCAATTCAAACCCTAATCCTTAACTTGGAATTTTCAAAGTTCACTAAACCGAACTAAAACACTTCTAAACATGCATGGACACTAATGTGAATGTAAAACTATACTAATGGTGATGAAATTATCTCATTTGGCAACTCAAGAAAATTCTTTAGTTGCCCCAAGTCTCCAAAATCCGATTTTTCTTGGTTCAAAGTGTTTGTAGTGATCTTGTGTACATTTTTAATGAAGTGGAGATGAGGTTTTGAGCTGTATTTGGTGGTGTTGTGAGGGTTGAAGAGGAGGGAGAAGTGAGGGCAGCCATGGTGAGGGAAAGAGAGGGAAAAGATGATGATGATGAAAGAAACAAGAACCCAAGATCAAGGTTTGACCTCATACCCTCTCTCTCTCTCTCATGCCCATCACTCTTTCTTTATTCATTTTTCTTTTCTTTTCTTTTCTCTTCTTTTGTTTTCTTTTTTCTCTTGAATTAAAACCATGCATGAAAAGAAGAAAGAATCCATGGTAGAAAAATGTAACAAGTGCAAAAAATGACATGGTGCATGTCATGTGCACAAATCCGTCTTAATACACGATTAGTGATATTTAATCCCGATTAGCACAAAAATGGAATAAAATAAATAATAAGAATTTATAATTTGCTTAAATCATATAAAACACCATCATTTTAGTAATTTCTATAATTTTCCAAATATTTCCCAATTTATTGGTATCTAATTATACCGCAATATTAAAATATTCATAATATTTATTACTTAATTATAAAAATTCCCAAATATAATATTTTATTTTTCTTAAATGTTACAATCTTCTCCCGTTAAAGAAATTCGGTCCCCGAATTTAAATTTAAACTCCCCCAATTTCTAAAACATTTCAGTAAAATGATCCAGTCGTTGGGGCTCTGAAATCATAAATACATAAAACATGTCGTAGCGCAAGGCATGTGCATGAAAACGAGTATATAAACCAAAATCAAAACCTCGTCAAGCATCCCGCAATCATCGGAGTTATGGCGAAGACACCAATGTCAAAACCAATACGAAAACCAACATGATATACATCAAACTATACATGTAAACATCATTAAAACATCTGAAAGGAATGCATGCCAAACTCTTTTCCAATCGCTGTGCAATGCGCGTATCACCGCATAATGGCGGACGTCTATTGTAAGAAAATAACTATATATATTTATATCATTTATTTAACATAGACGTCCTGCCGTTTTGAAAATAATTTTAGAAGGGTTTCCGTTGTTAAATGTCTCGTGTCATCTCAGACACATAGGTAAATACTGAGACTATAGCCCCTATTTGGAAATTTCTTCGATAACTATCAATGCATGTAAAAATATATTCAGGTACTGTTCTCGGACTAGTCCTGCTCAGCTACTATGTCAAATAGTAAATATCATAAAATATGCTGCTCAAGGGAAATCTATCCCAAAATGTATATGGAATGCCGCGTGTGTCTGGTGCGCACGGAAATCGAAATCCATGAATGTGCCATATATGTGCACAGAAACACAATCTAAGTACAACGGGTGTGCACGAAAACACCTGTCAAGGACAACGGGTGTGCCTGACAGCAATATCAGGTGCATCTGATATGCACGAAGAATCCCGATTTGGTGCATCTGGCGTGCACCAAAATCGCATCAAGCGCATCAAGTCTGCACAAAATCCAACTCAAATGCACAAGGTGCACGAAAACAAATATCGAGTATCACAATCGAAATCAACGGTATACAACACATTTCAATCCAAATCCAAATCAGGTATACCATGGTATATAATCTCACAACCATATGCATCAACGTGAACAAAATTGAATCAATGTGCTAAAAGTGCCTGAAAATCATGCCGAAAGCATAAGTCAATCACATGCATACCATATGCATGAAATCAAAATAAACATCTCGAATGACATCAAATCGAATTCAAGTACAACTGTGGTGCACAAAATCTCAATCTTGCAAATAAATCGCCCAAAATATCAAAATCAAAGATGACGAAAATAGTCCCACTCCAGCACATCCTCTAAAGATCTCTGGCCAACTGTCATGGTCACTCGTAACATGTCTCGTCGACGATGCCGAACTCTGGCCTGCTGGGTGTGCACAATATGACCTCTCCCGGGTTCAAGTCTTCTCGTATAGTAATCCAGAAAGGTTCTATCGAAGTCTCCCCTAAATCTCGTTTCTGCCAAACTGCCCGGAATTTATCACCTTTTAATAAATCCATTTCTTGTTCCGGAATGACTGCATACTCATCGCGACTCCTTCTGGATGATATATCTATATACAACGCCTCTGCATGTATATCACATCTCTGGTGTCAGCGGAGTGGAACGTAATCTCGTCAAACTCTCGTACGAACCTCTTACTCCACTTTTCTCTAATGTCGACTGATTCGGACTCGTCTCTTCGTGGCTGCATGGACTGCGCTCCAACTGCTATACTCATATCTGGAGTCTCCCAAGCAATATATCCCATCACATGATATCCGAATGACGTCGAAGCTCTCGATCGATTCATCACAATTCCATAATCCCCCAAGAGCTCAATATCTTGAGTACAGTTTAATTGTATTCCAGTACATACCACAGTACCTGTGGACCAACCGTAGAAGGGCAAACCCAAACCTCATTAATGGCACCTCTGAACTTGTAATACCCAGTTTCCTTTTATACGCCAATGTCCGTATTTATATAAATTATCACTTACAAGTTTGTTAGTTTATATTTAAAATTATTTAAGTTAGTATAAAAACCCTATTACCTATCCATTTTACATTTTTCTCAGATTCTTTTATTTGCTATTTCCAGACCGGCCCACTCATTTTAATCCATTTTTCCCTTTTTAATTCCTTCGCCCACCTCTCTCCCCGGCCCGTTCCTTATTCCCATTTAAATTTATTTTTCTTGGACTGGCCCAGCCCCAATCCTCTATAATTTTTCCATCAATTTCTTTCCGGCCCGGCCCCTTCGTTTTCTCTTATTTATTAATTAAATTTTTGATGGCCCGGCCCACTCTCCAAGCTCGCCTCACTCAGCCGCGACCCCAACTCGACCCGACCCGCTACTGTTCCTCCCCTTCCCTCCAACGGTAACATTCCCTCATTTCCGCTCACGTTTCCTTCGCGACCATGTCGCCCGTGTTTCTCGCCCCCGCTTCCGCCTCCGCCGACGCTCGCGCGCGTTACTCCCACTACGCGCGCCTCTCTCCTCTCTCTCTTCTCCCGCCTCCATGTTCTCTTTCTCTTCCCTCACGTTCTCGTCTCTCTCTCTTTTTCCACTCCCCTCTCGAACCTACGCCCACGGCCGCACACACCCCGCCACCTCTGCCGACACCCATCTCTAGCCTCCTCCTTCTTCCTCAACCCTCCTCGACTCGAACTCACCATCGCTCTCCTCTCGTCTCCCATTCTCTCTCGAACTCGCGCCCACCGCCGTCTCCTCACCGCCGCTCACCGACCACCTCTTCTCTTCATCCGCCTTCTCCCAACACCGCGACCCCATAGCCGCACCTTCCTCTTCGTCAGCAACACCACCATCACCCCGTACAATCCACACCCGAGCACCCTGCCGAGCAACCCTGCACACCAACCCTGCATCGAGCTCGACCACCTTGCACCCTCACCGCCGGCCGACCCCATCATCGCCGACGAGCCACCTCTTCCCTCTCGTCACTGCATCTCTCCCCTCACTCACTGGTATCTCTCTCGGTCTCTCTAGCAGATCTCACTCATCTCTCTCTAACTCTCTCTGTTCTCTCTCTCAATCTCTCTCACTCATCTCTCTCTAACTATCTCTATTTCCTCTCTCTCAATCTCTCTCACACATCTCTCACACATCCCTCTCTCTCTCTCTAACTCTCTCTCTATCTCAAAACCCTCTAGCAAAACCAACTCAACCGAGCCCGTGCCACCCAGTTCAAAGCGAGGCCAAATCTTGACGTTGTCGCTCGCGCGTGTGTCGTTGCCGCTGCCGTGTGCCCCAACGTGTCCAGGCAAATCCCCACTTGCTACATGCTACTATTTATTAATTTACAAATTATAATCGTATATATATTCCATGTTTTAACTTGTGTTAAACATTACAACGTAACTGTTCGATGTATGTTCTCATAGGAAATTATCATTAAACTTGACGGAACTAAATGGTATTGTTTGGCCCGTATGGCTGTGAACCTAGTGCATAAATTTCGTTGGATAATTTGATCGTTAATGACCAAAACAACTACCCCCAAGTTTAATCGTAAAACTGTAATTTTATTGTACCTGAAAACCGTTAAATTCACCATAAATCATATACATACTAGAATGGTGCGTTCGAGGGCTCAAATCGAAGCTGACTCGACGAACTTTAACCCTATACTGGTTTCCTGGTATTCCTATACTTAAATTGTGATGATATTTGAAACGGAGTGCGACTCTGGACTGCAGTCCAGAGCGACTCCAATTGTTGCTTGCTGTTCCGTAATGGGTACTACAAGATTTCCTTAACCTGTAGGTTGCGGAACTCCACTGTTTATTATAAATAAATCTGTTTGCTAGATAACACAAGTGGTTTCATCTTGTTTTGTTATCGTTTGTTAATTAATCTGTAATTTAATAGATCGGGACGCATAACAGTCCAAGTAGAATCAGAACTGACATATTGGTATTGAATAGTGTATATCTCCTGACGTACAGATGTGATAGAAGATCCGTCTATTGAGTTGAAAACCTTACTGAAAACCCTAGATTTCATCCAACTGTAACGTCGCTAAAATCTGATCCCAACTGAGATTAAAATGCGTTGCGAAACGGATTTCTGATTCTGAAACCAGATTTCCAGCCGTGAACGCTTAAAATGAAATGGCCATAATTAGTGATCCTGGAATCCGATTGGCATGAAACTAAATTAGATGGATAGATAACTGAACATACTAATTATTACCTGTTTATCATTTCGCTAAACTGTACACGTACGTTTCATGATAAATCGTGCAAGTGATAAAATTCTGTTTCATAATATCCTAATCATGCTTATATACTGTTCACGCATCATATCATACCCATATCATTGTATTGATAACCTAGTGATATCGTGCATTTACCCAGTGTTAGATTTTAGTGATGATTGTGGCAAGTACGTCAGTGTTCGTGTATCCGTGAATAAGTGAAAGTGATACGTACTTGTACACAATCAGTGACCCTATTATTCTATTGCATTGTCGACGTCTGTGGGGTGCGTGTACGTGTGACTATAAGTGGTATGGGACACTTATGGAAGCGCTTGCACGGGTGTCACAGGTAAGGCACCAGACACTGCCATTTATCTTAGGTATTAGTCGGGACGTGCTTGATGGAGGTCCTGCCTCCAGTTCTCACGCAGACTTGTCATGGATCGATTAGTATTTAGGGTTATGGTTAGCGTTTGATGTAGACCACGGGGTGTGGGGTAGTTTAAGTATGAGTTCAACAGAATCTCGGGAGTCTCATGCCGGCTTATATATTTAGGGAGTTATATGGAGATTTACAGGGTATGTGATATTCACCGTGATATACATGTTGGGCCCGTGGTCCCTTGCCCTTGGGTTCTACCCTTGGGTGGAGGACACTCGCGAGTGGTTGATTCTCACACTTGGACTGACGATAGGCTTAGTGACCTATACAATGAGACTTAAAGACTGATAGGGATACTGGCATTGAGATATCTTACTTACTGTGTTGACATACGTGGCTTATCGTTCTACTGCCTTTACTGTTCCGCTGCATTGATTACTGCACATTCATATCCATGTTGTCATTGATTTATTGTTACACGTATCTGTTACTACTGTAGAGTTGTCACATGATTTATGTATATTATATTGCTATTGTGTCGCTTTGACGACCTGAGTATGCATGCTCAGTGTCCTATCCATATTATATCTTGATTCGAATAGCTTGTGACTTATATCATCCTTAAAATTGTTGTTTCAGGATCATGTCTTCCAACGACTCTTCATCTATATCTGCTCCCCAGAATCAGACCATTGAGATTCTGAGTGTACTGCAAGGTTTGAAGGAAGCCCAGGAGCGAACAAACGACTTGTTGGCTGAAGGACTGAGAAGACAGGTGAATCAGGCACCAGCGGGAGTCTCAAATCATAAAGGGATCCCCGTTAGACGAGGAAAAGAGAAGATGATGAAGCGCCAATTTGTTTCCCCACGACAGAAGCAGCAGAAGACCCCGTGTTGTGGGTACTGTAAGAGGCCAGGACACCTTCAGAGGGATTGTCGCCGTGCCCAAGGGAAATGTCTGATATGCGGGTCCAACAAACATCTTATCAACGGTTGCCCAAAAAGAAAGGAGCTGCAAGGAGGAGACTCGTCCACTCTCCACACTTCTGACAAGTGAAGCTTACTGCGTAGTTCGGACTCTGAAGATGAAGCGGATCCAACACAGGTTTCAACTCGCGTGACGAGAATGCAGCGGCCTAGCGATCAAAGAAGAATTTTCCTGTTTTTAGCATTATGTTGTCATACCCTTATGAATATTTCTTTCAGTTTGAAATCTTGTATCCGTTGAACTTTAGTTGAAAGCAATAAAACTTGAATCGTAATATATGTATCTTTCTCTTGTCCTTCCCTTATTTATACTATTCATTATCACGGCATTATTATCCTGATTTTTCAGTTCCTGCCACCGCATATTTTTCCTATACTTCGTACTCTGAGCTATTTTCTTGATGTATTCCACTGCCTAATCATGACTTTTTCTTTTCAGGCCATGGCTCACCATAGAGCAGCGCCGCATCTAGATGAGGATGCACGGTCATGCGTTTCCCTAGACCGCACGCTGATGAGTTCTGATGATGAGATCAACAGTCCCCAGGTCAATTTTGGAAACGACGATTCAGAGGACGAAGGAGTAGCCGTCCCAGAGTTTGACATGATAGCTGATTCCGACGAGGAGGAAGAAGACCCTGAAGAGAACCCGATAGAGGAAGACCCCGAGGAAGAACCGATAGAAGAAAATCCAGTGGAGGAAAATCCCATGGAAGAGAACCCAGAAGGAGAGGATCACATGGAATCAGATCTCGATGAAGAAGCTCCATCCGAGGAAGAAGGACCAGAAGATCAAGACCCTGTGGTGGAAGAACTTCCAATAGCGATACCTGCGAGACGCTATGGAAATGGACGCCCTTACCTGAGCGCGCGAGCCTACCGCAACCTGCTGAATCTCCACAACCGCGACTGACGGAATTTCTTTTGATGTTGTCTTTCTGGCCAAATAAAACTGTGTATAGTTTAGGGCCACTTTCCGTTTTTGAGAATGCTTTGTTTAAAATCTTTTGGAATAAAGTAAATTGCTGAGTTCACTAATCTTTTGATCTTCCTAGTTCATTTGATACTCGATTATTCCTTCTATGCAAATAGTTTTTTTCTTTCTTTTGAGATCTGTCCGCCCCTATTCCTTACATTGCCTTAACCCTCACTAAGATTCACTAGTACCACACCCGATTTTTGAGGTCCACCCTTCATCCTTCGTCTGCGCCTCGATTGAGATCCTTCTGGGAGGAGAAGTTCATAGTGAAATCCTCGAGTTAGCCAACCCTTCAAATCTTTGATTCATAAGATATACCGAACGTTATCCTCCCCATACTGTTTCCCTTGTAGTCCTTTGTTGCTCCCCCTTACTTCTTGTGCTGACCCGATCCCAATCTCTTTGACCTTCAGCCTAAAGCAGCCACACTCCGACCTTTGAATGATCCACACTTCCATGTAATCCTTACCTTAGCTAGCCCTATACATTTTATGTGTTTTCTTATTACCCTATGTACATTTAAAGACTTTATTATTCGAAAATTTGGTTTTCATTATCTTGTATTTGTCGAAAAGTGCGTATTATTGACTACTTAACTTTATTGTATTTCAAAGCACCCTACTATTATCTTTATTTTCAATAGCGCAATCTTGCACCACGCCTATTTTGTTCCATGTTTCTTATTCTCACTAAATGAGTTTTCTAAGCCATTTTAAAACTATTTGACCGATACGTTTTCCTAAAATGTTTTAACCTACTGACTAGTTTTCACTACATTATTGTCGTTACTTTATTTTCGGGTTTTGTACTTATGATTACTATATAAATGGTTGAACCTTACACTTATTTTTCTGCTTATTTTTGATAAACTTAAATGTGCACATATTTGGACTTCGACTTTTATCGAACACACTTTGATTATTATTCGTTATTGTTACCTATATTCTCGTATATTTGTACTTGCCCTTATAGTTTTCCTGCATTATACCTTGTAAGCCTATCTTTTGTATGTGGTTCTTATATATATGTATGTACCCTCAAAACTTTGTCTACCCGTTTTTAAGTAAATCAGCATGTATTAGTGTATGATATGATAATTCTTCGCTTATTATTTATAGCTAGTTGTTTCTTTTAAATTTCGAGGACGAAATTTTTGTAAGGGTGGTATGATGTAATACCCGGTTTCCTTTTATACGCCAATGTCCGTATTTATATAAATTATCACTTACAAGTTTATTAGTTTATATTTAAAATTATTTAAGTTAGTTTAAAAACCCTATTACCTATCCATTTTACATTTTTCTCAGATTCTTTTATTTGCTATTTCCAGACCGGCCCACTTATTTTAATCCATTTTTCCCTTTTTAATTCCTTGGCCCAGCTCTCTCCCCGGCCCGTTCCTTATTCCCATTTAAATTTATTTTTCTTGGACTGGCCCAGCCCCAATCCTCTATAATTTTTCCCTCAATTTCTCTCCGGCCCGGCCCCTTCGTTTTCTCTTCTTTATTAATTAAACTTTTGATGGCCCGACCCACTCTCCAAGCCCGCCTCACTCAGCCGCGACCCCAACTCGACCCGACCCGCTACTGTTCCTCCCCTTCCCTCCAACGGTAACATTCCCTCATTTCCGCGCGCGTTTCCTTCGCGACCACGTCGCCCGCGTTTCTCGCCTCCGCCTCCGCCGACGCTCACGCGCGTTACTCCCACTACGCGCGCCTCTCTCCTCTCTCTCTTCTCTCGTCTCCATGTTCTCTTTCTCTTCCCTCACGTTCTCCTCTCTCTCTCTTTTTCCGCTCCCCTCTCGAACCCACGCCCACGGCCGCACACACCCCGCCACCTCTGCCGACACCCATCTCTAGCCTCCTCCTTCTTCCTCAACCCTCCTCGACTCGCACTCACCATCGCTCTCCTCTCATCTCCCATTCTCTCTCGAACTCGCGCCCACCGCCGTCTCCTCACCGCCGCTCACCGACCACCTCTTCTTTTCATCCGCCTTCTCCCAACACCGCGACCCCATAGCTGCACCTTCCTCGTTGTCAGCAACACTACCATCACCCCGTACAATCCACACCCGAGCACCCTGCCGAGCACCCCTGCACACCAACCCTGCACTGAGCTCGACCACCTTGCACCCTCACCGGCGGCCGACCCCATCATCGCCGACGAGCCACCTCTTCCCTCTCGTCACTGCATCTCTCCCCTCACTCACTGGTATCTCTCTCGATCTCTCTAGCAGATCTCTCATCTCTCTCTAACTCTCTCTGTTCTCTCTCTCAATCTTTCTCACTCATCTCTCTCTAACTCTCTCTGTTCTCTCTCTCAATCTCTCTCACTCATCTCTCTCTAACTATCTCTGTTTCCTCTCTCTCAATCTCTCTCACACATCTCTCACTCATCCCTCTCTCTCTAACTCTCTCTCTGTCTCAAAACCCTCTAGCAAAACCAACTCAACCGAGCCCGTGCCACCCAGTTCAAACCGAGGCTAAATCTTGACGTTGTCGCTCGCGCGTGTGTCGTTGCCACTGCCGTGTGCCCCAATGTGTCCAGGCAAGTCCTCACTTGCTACATGCTACTATTTATTAATTTACAAATTATAATCGTATATATATTCCATGTTTTAACTTGTGTTAAACATTACAACGTAACTGTTCGATGTATATTCTCATAGGAAATTATCATTAAACTTGACGGAACTAAATGGTATTGTTTGGCCCGTATGGCTGTGAACCTAGTGCATGAATTTCGTTGGATAATTTGATCGTTAATGACCAAAACAACTACCCCCAAGTTTAATCGTAAAACTGTAATTTTATTATACCTGAAAACCGTTAAATTCACCATAAATCATATACATACTAGAATGGTGCGTTCGAGGGCTCAAATCGAAGACGACTCGACGAACTTTAACCCTATAGTGGTTTCCTGGTATTCATGTACTTAAATTGTGATGATATTTGGATCGGAGTGCGACACTGGACTACAGTCCAGAGCGACTCCAATTGTTGCTTGCTGTTCCGTAATGGGTACCACAAGATTTCCTTAACCTGTAGGTTACGGAACTCCGCTGTTTATCTAGACAACACAAGTGGTTTCATCTTGTTTTGTTATCGTTTGTTAATTAATCTGTAATTTAATAGATCGGGGCGCATAACAGTCCAAGTAGAATCAGAAATGACATATTGGTATTGAACAGTGTATATCTCCTGACGTACAGACGCGATTGAAGATCCGTCTATTGCGTTGAAAACCTTACTGAAAACCCTAGATTTCATCCAACTGTAACGTCGCTAAAATCTGATCCCAACTGAGATTAAAATGCATTGCAAAACGGATTTCTGATTCTGAAACCAGATTTCCAGCCGTGAACGCTTAAAATGAAATGGCCATAATTAGTGATCCTGGAATCCGATTGGCATGAAACTAAATTAGATGGATAGATAACTGAACATACTAATTATTACCTTTTTATCGTTTCGCTAAACTGTACACGTACGTTTCATGATAAATCGTACAAGTGATAAAATACTGTTTCATAACATCCTAATCATGCTTATATACTGTTCACGCATCATATCATACCCATATCATTGTATTGATAACCTAGTGATATCGTGCATTTACCCAGTGTTAGATTTTAGTGATGATTGTGGCAAGTACGTCAGTGTTCGTGTATCCGTGAATAAGTGAAAGTGATACATACTTGTACACAATCAGTGATCCTATTATTCTATTGTATTGTCGACGTCTGTGGGGTGCGTGTACGTGTGACTATAAGTGATATGTGACACTTATGGAAGTGCTTGCAGGGGTGTCACAGGTAAGGCACCAGACACTGCCATTTATCTTAGGTATTAGTCGGGACGTGCTTGATGGAGGTCCTGCCTCCAGTTCTCGCGCAGACTTGTCACGGATCGATTAGTATTTAGGGTTATGGTTAGCGTTTGATGTAAACTACGGGGTATGGGGTAGTTTAAGTGTGAGTTCAACAGAATCTCGGGAGTCCCATGCCGGCTTATATATTTAGGGAGTTATATGGAGATTTACAGGGTATGTGATATTCACCGTGATATACATGTTGGGCCCGTGGTCCCTTGCCCTTAGGTTCTACCCTTGGGTGGAGGACACTCGCGAGTGGTTGATTCTCACACTTGGACTGACGATAGGCTTAGTGACCTATACAGTGAGACTTAGAGACTGATAGGGATACTAGAATTGAGATATCTTAGTTACTGTGTTGACATACGTGGCTTATCGTTCTACTGCCTTTACTGTTCCGCTGCATTGATTACTGCACATTCATATCCATGTTGTCATTGATTTATTGTTACACATATCTGTTACTACTGTAGAGTTGTCACATGATTTATATATATTATATTGCTATTGTGTCGCTCTGACGACCTGAGTATGCATACTCAGTGTGAGGAGAAGATTTAGTCTGGACAGGACTAGACGCACTTTACGGACATCTTGTTTAGCTATCCAGAGTTATATCTTTGGTTTCCCATCAGGTCAGTTCATTTCACTGTTTTGTTCCAGTTACTGTATTTCTCATTACGTGTGTATTATTTACTGTTTACCATGATAAACTAGAAGCCAAAGTGTGACTACGGCGGGACTTTTCCTTGACCGTAGGAGCATGGCTGGCCTTGTCTACCCATCGTATTCCATATTTTGGGAAGCGGGGTGTGACAGAACTGCTGCAAATCCTAAGGTTTCAAAGCGTTCTCATGTTCATTATATCGAGTTAGGGTTTCATTCTTCTAGAGGGTCCACGGAATTACTTGCATGTTTTCCGAATACTTTAAAATTAGAAAAATGGGTTTTGACATTCGATCGTCTCCTTTGACTCCCAACGTACCTGCGTTGTTCCCGCCAAAATATTTTATGTCAAGGATACTCCCACCGGGCGTGCCAGAATTTGTTCTCCTCCGAAACACAGGGACGCGACCGCGTAGGTTCGTCTTGCCTGAATTTGGGGGCAGATGCTAATTGGTGCTATCCGTCCACTTCTCTGAAGATGCCAAGTTGATTTATGGCACCATGTATCGAAGGTTTAAACGGATGCGGCCGATATAGCAGACTTCGTCAGATTCCCCCTCTTTGAGGGGTTTTTTATTGTGGGGACGCTCATCCCTGCAGGCGCAAGCCCCCGCAGTTAATTACGCTACCGCATCGCGGTAACCATTTTCTCCTTCTCCAGATGGTCACTTCGTGTCATGGGTGTTTGTTTTGTTTTTGATTGCCCGTAGATTGTATACGAAGACTAATTTATGTCATCGCCCGTAGGGCGTGGATTACTCCAAATCCGTATTTTCTTAGATTTGGGTTTGAGAGTTGGGTTTAAGGATACGTTAGTCGCATTTGAGACTAAGATCGACTTAAACGTTTGTTAAAGATACGTTAGTCTAATTTTAGACTAAGATCAACTTAACGGGATCGTTTAGATCCAACAAGAGAGCATTTAGGCTCTATTGTTTAGTTTAGGGACATTGCGGTCGATTACCAGTTTAAGAACATGGTGGTCAATGGGTTTAAAGGACCCCACAGTCCGAGGTTAATGACATCATAGTCCGTGAGTTTAAGGACCCTACAGTCCAGGTTAAGGACATCATAGTCCATGGGCTTAAGGACCCCACAGTCCAGGTTAAGGACATCATAGTCCGTGGGTTTAAGGACCCCACAGTCTAGGGAATGATTGGTTATCGGGACCCGTCACCTCTCTGAAGACATTGAAGGATTACAAAAAAATATCATAGGAGTGAAGAGATGTACGTTTGAACCAAAGTTGATTGGGAAATATGTAGTCCAATTTGGAACTAAGATCAATTAATTAGATTATGAGCACATTGGCTCAGTTAAATCTGAATTGAGGACTTATGGCCAACTTGGGCTAAGCCCAATTTGGTTCGAAATGTTGGACCTTTGTTTGGACTGTTGAATCATTTGTCTGGGTTCAGCCCCCCATTATTTAGCAATGCTAAACAGGGGTTTGGGGGCTCTGACAACATTTTATCTTTGGCTGAGTACTAACCATTCATTATAGCTCTGGATTTTAAGGTTTAGTTGAAGGGGAGATTTGCCTCTGGAAAAACCTAACCAATCTTGGCTAAGCTTGGCTTTAAAATAGTGTTAAACACTAGAGGATACTTGGCGATCACGTGCTCCCACGTGATGTGCTGAAAATAGTGTTAAACACTAAGGACGAAGCACTTAAAATAGTGTTAAACACTAAAAGTGAGGTAGTCACGTGGGGTCACGTGAAGCGCCTGAGGAGTGGGCCAAACCTCCTTTATTTTATTCTCAAAATATTCAAATAAGTGTTAAACACTTTTAGTCTTTGAAACCATTACGTGTGGACATGTGACAATGCCTCTGCGTTGGGCATCAATTCCTCTGTCTTCCTCTATTTTATTCTTTTGAAAAGGGTATTTTGTCAGGGATCACGTGGGGACACGTGAGACGCCCTAGATCAGTACTGCCTTTGGCTTTGTTCTCTTTTATTTTGAGGGTCACGTGGGAGCACGTGAGGCATTGCCTCCAAGATTTTTCTTTCTCATTTTGAGGAGTTTGTTTAAGGGTCACGTGGGGGCATGTGACCTTGTTCGTTCTCTTTTGATCATTGAGAGGGAGGGTCACGTGTTGCCACGTGACCAGGTTGGGTACTGATTTCTTTACGTGCATGGAATGTTTTAAGTCTCTTGTTTTAAGAATTAAATTCTTTTGTAGGGTTAAACCCTAGTTTCATTTAGAGGAATTAAATTCCTATATATTTGGAGGAATTTAATTCTTAGGGTTAAACCCTAGTTTCATTTGGAGGAATTAAATTTCTATGAATTTGGAAGAATTAAATTCTTTTGTAGGGTTAAACCCTACTTTCATTTGGAGGAATTAAATTCCTATATATTTGGAAGAATTAAATTCTTTAAACTTAATCCTTCCTCTAGGTTTTGGATCTGCATGGCAGAATCTCCCCGATGAGAATTAAATTCTCAACTTGTGTGGAGATCTGCTTCTGCAGATCTTCAACCAAAGGAAGAACTAAGTTCTTATTCAGAAGAGTTAAACTCTTAAATTGAGAATTAAATTCTCTTTTGTTTTATGGAGCTTAGCTCTCTTACCCCTTTCTCACCTAGGGTTTCTTTTCTCTGAAGAGATCTTCTTTTTTTCTCTTGAGAATTAAATTCTCCTTTCTTTTTCTCTCTCTGTTGTTGTATCTCTCCAAAAACCAGAAATCGATCCATCTCTTCTCTTCTTAGCTCCTATTTATAGGAGAAAGAAAAGAATTACTTTGTTTAGTCAATCTTTCATTGAAATATTTTGATTGATTTTGTAACCAACATGATCTTTTAGATCACTTGGTGAATTTTATTCACCATTGGATTTTTAATCCAAAAGAAATTTTATTTGTTGTTCCTGGCAGATTTTAGGAAAATATTTCCTTATATAGAATATTTCAATAAATTGGTGATTTTTAATCACCATTGGATTTTTAATCCAACGGTGCTCCACTTTACAGAGCGCAATCTTTTTTGTTTGGAAACATCTAGAGAAATATTTTTCCAATTAGGGTTTTTGATTTCCCTCAATTAGAATTTAATTCTATTAGTTCAGCAGGTTTAAGAGCCTATCACATGTTGGCACGTGACCCCACTGATTGACCATTTAATTAGAATTTAATTCTATTAGTTTAGATAGTTTAGGGGTTTGTCACGTGTTGGCACGTGACCCCTCTTGAGAAAGCACCTAATTAGAATTTAATTCTATTGTTTCAGAGGGTTTAAGAGCCCACCACTTGTTGGCATATGACCCCATTTAATCATTTATTTTATTCAGTGCCTACAGGCTTTGCCTGTAAATGGTCACGTGTGAGCATGTGATGCCTGGTCACGTGTGGGCACGTGATACCCCATAATTTTTGATCCCGGATGAATTATGAGGCCCATAATATATTAAATCGAAGGGTTTTTTGAGACGCTTTCAATACCATCAGAATTTAGCTATTTCTCATTCGGGAGTCTATCAAAATACAGCCCGGAAATACTGGTTCGCATTTTCTTAAACGTATCGCTGCCATTTGATACCTTGGGCTCCTTTGCGCAGAAATTTTTTGGCGGGAAAAAATGCCCCCACTACTTTGCCCATATAAGTATATACGTGGGTGAAGTAGTGCAAAGTAATTCATAATGTATGACTATTTTCGGGTTGGTATATAATTTTCAGAATCTTTATCTGAGAAGATAACGAGCGGACACAAGCGTCGTCATTTATCATTGACTCAGATCTCGACTCTTAAGAGATATAGTTCCAAACCCTCAAATCCATGAACCGCACCTTTCTATTTCTTTATGTTTTACTCTGGCGTGAAATAGTTTATATTCTCATGAGTAACTTCTCCATTTCAGTGGCATGTAGCTTTGGCAAGTGTGGCCCATAGATGGTAGATAACAGTTCATCTTGAACTCTTTATAAGGTAGCGATGGCTTAGGAAACAGGGTTAGGATCTGTTGTCTAAGACTTTCCAACTTTATGAGCCGTGAGGGTCTCACAAAGGCTTTTCTCCTTACGAGTCATGAGGATCTCGTAGGTGTCTTTTCTCCTTAAGAGTCGTGAGGACTCCTAAGTACGTTTTCTCTTGTGAATCGTAAGGATCCCACAAAAGCATTTTCTTTATGCGCAGGGACACTAATTTCCCTGCAAGTTGAGATGAATCGAGAGATTCTCGCAAAGACACTGATTTCCTTACGGGTCGAAACGAATCGAGAGGTTCTCGCTAAGGACGCTGATTTTCCTGAATCGAGCTAAGAAGCGATGGCTTAGAGAACAGGTTCAGATCTGCTGCCTAAGACTTTTCAACTTTATGACCCGTGAGGGTCTCATAAAGATTTTTTCTCCCTACGAGTCGAGAGTATCTCGTAGGTGTATTTTCTCTTTAGGAATCGTGAGGATTCATAAGTGTGTTTTCTCTTGAGAGTCGTAAGGATCTCATAGGAGAATTTTCTTCCTTACAAGTGGAGAGGACTCGTAAGTGATTAATGGGTTGACCTACTCCCGAGTCAAAGCATTTCTTCAACAGGGAGGTCGAGGGTTGACTTTGGGTTGCCTGTGCACCGCTGAGTCATGGAACTGGGAACTTTGTCGCGGCTCCGCTTTGCTGACGTTGTATATTCCTGTAGAGATACAGATTTCTCTGTGGGTCAGCGCGAATCGAGATGTTCTCGTTAAGGACGCTGATTTCCCTGAATCGAGGTATTTTCCAAGGACACTGATTTCCTCAAAGTTGAGACGAATCGAGGTATTCCTGCAAAGACACTGATTTCCTTGCGGGTCGATGCGAATCGAGATGCTCTCGTCAAGGACTCTGATTTCCCTGAATCGAGGTTTTTGCCAAGGATACTGATTTCCCTAGAGGTCGAAACGAATCGAGAGATTCCTGCAAAGACACTGATTTCTCTGCGGGTCGATGCGAATCGAGGTGTTCTCGTCAAGGACGCTGATTTCCCTGAATCGAGATATTGCCAAGGACACTGGATTCCCTGGAGGTCGAAATGAATCGAGAGATTCCTACAAAGACACTGATTTCTCTGTGGGTCGACGCGAATCGAGATGCTCTCGTCAAGGATGCTGATTTCCCTGAATCGAGATATTGCCAACGACGCTGATTTCCCTGGAGGTCGAAACGAAACGAGATATTCCTGCAAAGACACTGATTTCCTTGCGGGTCGACGCGAATCGAGATGCTCTCGTCAAGGACGTTGATTTCCCTGAATCGAGTTTTTTGCCAAGGACACTGATTTCCCTGGGGTTAAGATGAAATGAGGTATTCCTGCAAAGACACTGATTTCCTTACGGTTCGACGCGAATCGAGATGCTCTTGTCAAGGACGCTGATTTCCCTGAATCGAGATATTGCCAGGGACACTAATTTCCTTGGAGGTTGAGACGAATCGAGGTATTTCTGCAAAGACACCGATTTCCTTACGGGTCGACGCGAATCGAATGCTCTCGCCAAGGACGCTGATTTCCCTGAATCGAGGTTTTGCCAAGGACACTGATTTCCCTAGAGTCGAAATGAATCGAGGTATTTCTGCAAAGACACTGATTTCTCTGGGGGTCGACGTGAATATAGATGCTCTCGTCAAGGACGCTGATTTCCCTGAATCGAGGTTTTTGAGTTGACTTGATTCCGAGATGGGGTTATTGGATGACGTGTTTCCGTGACGGGGTCAACTGTAGAGTCTTGGAACTGGGAACTTTGCCGTGGTTCCGATTGATGGTGTAGCATTTGTGTCCTGCTGGAATAAGGAGGCACACCGTTGTTGGTCTCCACATTGTAGATGTGGCCATTGAGATTTGGAACTAGGGACTTTACCATGGCTCTGTCTCATTGCGACTCTGAGGTCGGTTGTTGACGTCATGTCTGCATCCTGCTAGAGTAAGGAGAAACGTCGTCGGTGATCTCTAGGCTGTCCGTAAACCATAGAGATTTGGAACTAGGGGTTTTGCCATGGTTCCGTTGTTTTGACCCTGGGGTCGTTTGTTGACGTCGCATCTGCATCCTATTGGAGTAAGGAGAAACGCCATTGGTGATCTCTTGAGATGCATATGTTGCCATCGAGACTTGGCTCTCTTTCTGATTGAGCCTGGTGGGATGATATGGTTCCCTCTTTGTTTGTGCTCCTGGATTGTATACAGGGATCGATGTGATCTCACCTATAGGGCAAAAGTTTCATTTTATATGTATTATATATATATATATATATATATATATATATATATATATTTCCGCGATGCTCTATTATTTCAGCTTTTTGTATCACGAAAGTCATATTGCCCAATCATTTCAGCTATTTTTTCTTTTAACTCGCTGTTTTTTTTTTGCGAGTTGCCCAATTATTTCAGCTATTTTGTATGCATATATTTTACTTGCTGATTTTGTTGCAAGTTGCCCCATCATTTCGGCTATTTCATATGCATTTTTGGCTCGCTGATTTTTTTATCGCGAGTGTGGAACTTGGAATCTGGTGCCTATCTCACCATCAGCATCGCTACGACTGGAATATTGCTAGGAGAGAATCCTCATTTTCCATGAAAGGGCTTAGGATTCGATACCGATTTAGGCATCATCATCGCTACAACTGGGATTCGATACCGATTCTATCTCTGTCGATTTAAACAAAGATGGCTTAGCAAACAGGGTTAGAATCCTGTTGACTAAGGCTTTTGACTTCATGAGCCGTAAGGGTCTCATAAAGGTGTTTCTCCCTGCGAGTCATGAGGATCTCGTAGGTGCATTTTCTCCTTAAGAATTGTGAGGATTCTTAAGCGTGTGTTCTCTTATAAGTCGTAAGGATCTTACAAGAGTGTTTTCTCCTTGCAAGTCGAGAGGACCTACAAGTGTTTGCTCACCGTGTGAGCATATCCCTAGTCATTGGTTGGACTCTGTTAGGGAAATGTTTATTCGTGCCCGTGGATTGTATACAAGGGTCAATATTGAACCGCCTGTAGGGCAATTTGGGGAGTGTGATGACGGCTTAAGAACAGGTTCAGATCCCCGTAGCTTAAGGTTTTTTGAATCTTATGAGCCGTGAGGGTCTCATAAGAGGGTTTCTCCTTACGAGTCGTGAGGATCTCGTAAGTGTAACTTCTCCTTAGGAATCATGGGGATCCCTAAGTGTGGCTCTCTTATGAGTCGTCAGGATCTCACGCAGGTATTTTCTCCTTATAAGGTCGTGAGGACCTTGTAAGTGTCCTTTAACGAGATTGCGCCCTTTTGGGTTTTCACAAACTCGCCGGTAGTTCTGCTGTTCTTACTCACGGAGCCCTTTCGGGTTTTCATCCGTGCCCATCTCGCTTATGGACGTACCATTTTTTTACCACGTCAGCCTGTGGACGCTGCGGGTTTGTAGTAGTTTAACGACGTTTTGGTCAATCGTTGCCGTATTTGAGGTGAATTTCTAGATTACGGACTTTTCGGTCCATCGTAGCTTTGAGGAGAAGTTTCGCCGGATGCTTTATGAACAAGTAGGTTTCTCCTTGATAGACCTTGTTACATAATCCAAGGATTTTGGCACCGCTCCTACCCTCGGCTCCTCTACGTTATCTTCTAACACCGAGTGAGCTTCTTTGTTACTTAGCGACAAATGAGAGATCATGTGGCAACTCGCCACATAATCTTCGGGTTCTTCTGATAATTGTCTCCCTCATCATTGTCGTTATCTTCACTTTCAAGGATGTGATTGAGAAACTCTTGAAGTGTGACTGGGGTTCGCGTCTTCTGGTTGTATTCCTCCAGTGCGTCAATATGCTTTTGCAGACCCGTGCGCTTGTCGTCAGACCGCGCGGGCCTTTTGGTCTTCTTCTTTTTCTTCAAAGACTTTAACGGCTAGGCCTGGGTGTCTTGCCTATTGCTATTAATTCCTGATGTTGGGCGTGGTTTCAGCACCTCATCGATGATCTCCCGCTCTTGCGGGCTTTTCCACCTGATCGCCGGACATGTTTGAAGATCTTTCAGCATTCTTTTAGTTTTTGCAAAAAGAACAACTTAACATGGTGCTTCCTTTATGAATGAGCACGATGCCCCGGCATGTCCATCTTTTTCGGAGCGTGTGGTTGTAGCGGATTTACCTTCCAGTTTTTGGACAGCGCGAACTTGCCCTGTTGATACTGGTCTTCAACCCAATTTTTGAAGACGTAGTAGTCTTCGATGGGATGGCCCAATACTCGGTGGTAGGGGTAGTAATTGGGATCGTTGACGTCGTTCGGCTGCGGTGGGTGTCTCGACTCCGGTAGAGTAATGAGCTCATTCCGCACTGCCAGTTCAAACAGTTTCCTTGTTTTATCCCAGGGAAATGAGTAAGTACGTCTCAACTTCTCATCGAGAGATTGCCGCTTATTGCTTTGGCGAGCAACCGGTCTTGGGCCACTCGGTTGTTGTTGAGCGTTGGCAAAGAAGATTGCTTTCCCTTTTCATTCCGAGGCTCTGACTCTGAAAAGGAAGGCCTATGGACCATCTGGTCCATTTAGGCTAGCTTGTCAATCATGGCCTGGAAGGTAGTCGGCTTGAAAAACATCATGAATTGGGATATGGTCTCCTGCAGATCGAGGGTTCCCACAAACATACCTACCGCAGGCGCTTCTTCGATGCGCTGCTCGCACTTCGACCATTGATTCCGCCACCGTATCGCATACTGAACCCATGTTTCTCCCGGCTTCACCCTGGCATTGATCAATGCCGTGATTGGGGTGCATTCGCTGGCGCTTGCGAAACGCTGAGTGAATAGCAACTCCATCTCCGTGAATGTTTGACGGAGTCGTTGGGAAGCTCCGAATACTACTCGAACACTGTCTCTGCTAAGGTTCCGAAAAATTGATGAAGCAGCAGCTTATCGTCACCTCCGGTATTACCGCTCAAGGCTCTAAATTGAGCAACATGTTGGTGCGGGTTTCCCAACCCCTTATATACATGGAATTTAGGGATCGTATATCCCGGTGGGTACTTTATTTGGTAGTACCAACCCGGATAGGGTCGTCCAGTCTTAACAATCTGATCGGCCGCTTCATTCACCTGGTGAGCTCGTATCTGTTGAGCGATGTAATCATCCAGGGCGGCTTTGGAGATGGTCTCCTCTTTGGCTGTTGAACAAGCCAGAAGAGGGTTCGATGTCTCTCCTCTGTCATCTTCAAGGACAATCGGAGGGTCTTCAGCCGGAGGATCCGGTTGTATGATCATGCCCACCATATCTTGGAATAGAAGGGTCATTTGTTTTATATTGGACCCTTGTTCCGCAACCTCTTTGTCCTTCTTCTCAAGCATTCTCTGAAGGAATTCAGCATCGGTTTCCTGCTCACGGCGCTGCTCCGAGGATGTCTCCGAGCTTGCTTTCGATCCCGTAAGTGCGGCCATAGCTGTTAGCATTTCTTGGAGATTTTCTTGTTGTTGCTCCTGAGCCCTAGTCACTGATCGCGTAAGCGGTCGATGACCTGTAGAGATACGACTATCCTCTTTTCCGGATGCCATATATATAGTGTGCACCATCATGCCCCCAGACTTGGGGCGTTTAGATTCAATTTTCTTGCGATTCGCCGCAGACACCAGAATTTTCTCCAGCTTTCTCCTCTTATGAGCGGTCGAAGTTGAGGGGGCCGTTGCAGTGGGCACCCAAACAGCTGTCGCCTTTTATGGCTTGACAGGATGGTCCTCTTCTCGCTGAACTTTCACCTTTTTCTGTCGGCGAGAGTAATCTTGATCAATCACCGATTCTTGGACTTGACGCCAGACCTTGTAAATTTTAGAGGACAGCCGCTGAGGGGGTTGCTCTAGCTTCGCCTTTGGGGCATTCTCCACAGGTGGAGGAGATCTCTTCAGCACGGCAGTCGGAGAGTTTTTGTGCACCCTCCTTAGCGGTTCAAACATGTTCCAAGTTGGAACAGAAGAATCAACTTCCACAGTTGGAGCTGGCGGAGTCAGTCCAGAAGGTGAACTGCCCCCAGCTTTCCTCACTCGGCGCCAGTAGAGACGTCGAGCATGTCGTACGGCTGGGATCACCTCCGCTGTTGGATGAGCTTCTTCATTCCCCCTGCTTTGAGGAGAGGCTGTTATTGGTGCTAGCCTGTTGAAGATTGATGTCCGTTGAGAGGGGATAGTCAGTCTTGCGAAGGCCGACTTTCGAACAGGGGAAGCAGCCTTCGTGACTTCGCGTGGAGTAGGAGCTGAAACGGCAGTCTTGTGAAGACCGACCCTTTAGCAGGAGAAGCTGCCTTGACGATTTCAGGGGCAGAAATGGCTATCCGCTTCGGGATGGCTGCTTCAGGTATCGCGAGCTTCTTCATGAGCCCACTTGAGCTTTGGCCTAGTCTGTCGAAGACTAAGGCGCTGGATTTGGGCGACCCGTTGAGAGGGGTCGCGGCAGTTGTAAGCCAATCAAAGACCGACTTCTTTGTAGCTTCTTGCAACGGCATTGGGGCATTGAAACTCATGGGTGGGAGCATGGTCCTAAAGAAAAGCCCTGTGGTGGCTTGCGTCACCTGATCCACCGGCATTGTAAAAACGGAGGCCGCCTGAGGCCCATAAGTCACTCCTCCAGCGAGGACAGAGTGAGAGTTGTTGCAGTTGTTGCAGTTTGTGCAGTCGAAAGCAATTAATCTTCTGTTTTCTGCACGGAGCAAGACACCAAATCTTAGTACCTCGAATCCGAGGGCAACCATAAACATACACACCGCGATTATCTGATCGCGGGAAAAATACGACACACGAAGTGTGGAGTGGAAAGAGGAAAAGGTCCCACCGAGCGTGCCAGAATCTGTTCTCCTCCGAATACAGAGACGCGACCGCGTAGGTTCGTCTTGTCTAAATTTAGGGGCAGATGCTAATTGGTGCTATCCGTCCACCTCTCCGAAGATGCCAAGTTGATTTATTGCACCGTGTATCGAAGGTTTAAACGGATGCGGCCGATGTAGCAGACTTCATCAGATTCCCCCTCGTTGAGGGGTTTTTGATTGTGGGGATGCTCTTCCCTGCAGGCGCAAGCCCCTGCAGTTAATTACGCTACCGCATCGCGGTAACCACTTTCTCCCTCTCCAGATGGTCACTTCGTGTCGTGTGTGTTTGTTTTGTTTTTGGTTGCCCGTGGATTGTATATGGAGACTAATTTATGTTGTCGCCCGTAGGGCGTGGATTAGTTCAAATCCGTATTTTCTTAGATTTGGGTTTGGGGGTTGGGTTTAACGATAAGTTGGTCTCATTTGAGACTAAGATCAACATAAACGTATGTTAAGGATACGTTAGTCTAATTTTAGACTAAGATCAACTAACGGGATCGTTTACATCCAACAAAAGAGCATTTGGACTCTATTGTTTAGTTTAGGGATATTGCGGTCGATTACCAGTTTAAGGACATGGTGGTCCAATCTTAGTTTAAGGACATTACGGTCCAATGTTAATTTAAGGACATCTCAGTCTAATGTTAGTTTAAGGACATCTCGGTCCAACATGGGTTTAAAGGACCCCACAGTCCGAGGTTAAGGACATCATAGTCCACGGGCTTAAGGACCCCACAGTCAAGTTCATAGTCTATAAAATTTAAGGACATCATAGTCCATGGGTTTAAGGACACCACAGTCCAGGTTAAGAACATCATAGTCCACAGAGTTTAAGGACATCATAGTCCATGAGTTTAAGGACCCCACAGTCCATGGAATGATTGGTTATCGGGACCCGTCACCTCTCTGAAGACGTTGAAGGATTACAACGACAAATATCAGAGGAGTGAAGAGATGTACCCTTGAACCAAAGTTGATTGGGAAATCTGTATTCCAATTTGGAGCTAAGATTAATTAATTAGATTATGAGCACATGGGCTCAGTTAAATCTGAATTGAGGACTTATGGCCAACTTGGGCTAAGTCCAATTAGGTTTAAAATGTTAGACCTTTGTTTGGACTGTTGAACACTTGTGTGGGTTCAGCTCCCTATTATTTAGTAATGCTAAGCATGGGTTTGGGGATCTGACAACATTTTGTCTTTGGCTGAGCACTAACCATTCATTATAGCTCTGGACTTTACTTTGCATATCATATGAACTGATCAATTTTGAGTTTCAGTTGGAGGGGAGTCTTGCCTCTGGAAGACTCAGCCAATTTAGGCTAAGACCAGTTTTAAAATAGTGTTAAACACTAGTACATATTTAGCGATCACGTGTTCCCACGTGATGCATTTAAAAATAGTGTTAAGCACTAAAAGAATGAAGTGCTTAAAATAGTGTTAAACATTAGGGACAAAAAACTTAAACTAGTGTTAAATACTAAGACTGAAATGCTCACGTGGGGTCACGTGAGGTGCCTGATGATTGGGCCTTGCCTCTGTTATTTGTTCTCAGAATACTCACAGAAGCGTTAAACACTTAATCTTAACGGCCATCACGTGTGAGCACGTGATGGGTACCCATGCATTGATTATTAAAGTGTTTATCAGGGGTCACGTGGGGACACGTGAGGGCGCTCAAAATTGATTCTGCCCTGGCCTTGTTATGTTTATCTTGAGGAATTTATCGAAGGGTCACGTGACCCAATCTCATTCGTTCTCTTTTGATCACTGAGGAGGGGAGTCACGTGTTACCACATGATCAGGTTTGATACTGACTTCTTTACGTGCATGGAGAGTTTTAAGTCCTTTATTTAAGAATTAAATTCCTTGGTAGGGTTAAACCCTAATTTTATTTTAGAGGAATTAAATTCCTATGTATATGGAAGAATTAAATTTTTATATAGGGTTAAACCCTAATTTTATTTAGAGAAATTAAATTCCTAAGTATTTGGTGGAATTAAATTTCCTAAACTCAATTCTCCCTCTAAGTTTTAGATCTACATGGAAGAATCTCCCCGATAAGAATTAAATTCTCAACTTATGGGAAGATCTGCTTCTGCAGATCTTTAACCAAAGGAAGAACTAAGTTCTTATTCAGAAGAGTTAAACTCTTAATTTGATTATTAAATTCTCTTTTTGTTTTATGGAGCTCAGATCTCTTTCCCTTTCTCACCTAGGGTTTTTATCTCTTCTGAGGAAATCTTCATTTCTCTCTTGAGAATTAAATTCTTCTCTCTTTTTTTCTCTCTGTTGTTGTTGTATCCTCCCTTTTTTTTTGCTCCTATTTATAGGAGAAAGAAAAGAATCAGTTTGTTTAGTCAATTTTTCATTGAAACATTTTAATTGATTTTATAACCAACATGATCTTTTAGATCACTCGGTGAATTTTATTTACCACTGGATTTTTAATCCAAAAGATATTTTATTTGTTGTTCCTGGCAGATTTTAGGAAAATATTTCCTTGTATAGAATCTTTCTATAAATTGGCGATTTTTAATCACCATTGGATTTTTAATCCAACGGTGCTCCACTTTACAGAGCGCAATCTTTTTTGTTTGGAAAGATCTAGATAAATATTTTTCCAATTAGGGTTTTTGATTTCCCTTAATTAGAATTTAATTCTATTAGTTCAGCAGGTTTAAGAGCCTATCACGTGTTAGCATGTGACCCCACTGATTGACCATTTAATTAGAATTTAATTCTATTAGTTCAGATGGTTTAGGGGTTTGTCACGTGTTGGCACGTGACCCCTTTTGAGAAAGCACCTAATTAGAATTTAATTCTATTGTTTTAGAGGGTTTAAGAGCCCATCACGTGTTGGCACGTGACCCTATTTAATTATTTATTTTATTCAGTGCCTACAGGCTTTACCTGTAAATGGTCACGTGTGGGCACGTGATGCCCGGTCACGTGTAGGCACGTGATGCCTCATAACTTTTGATCCTGGTTGAATTATGAGGCCCATAATATATCAAATCGAAGGGTTTTTTGATATGCTTTCAATACCATTAGAATTTAGTTAATTATCATTCGGGAGTCTGTCAAAATATAGCCCGGAAAATACTGGTTCGCATTTTCTTAAACGTATCGCTGTCATTTGATACCTTGGGCTCTTTTGCACAGAAATTTTTTGGCGGGAACATGCGTGAAGTCGTCTCTAGCTGGAATCAATCAATCTGATGATCTCGCATCGGGATAGGCAATGAATCACATGTCCTAGTCCTTCCTCCTTGGGTGACTAACGATCTTCTATCATATCTCTAAGTACAACTCGTGCGGAAATATCTCCAAACATCTGGGGCGATATCTCATCATTCGCAGCAGCAGCTGGCTCATTCGTCCGCACGCTGAACAATACCTCAATCATCAAAATAATCGGTGCATTGACGGTCATCACATGCTGGCTGGCCTCTAGCAGTAGCCTGATCGTCTGGTGCTGATGAAATATTATAAAAGCGATCCATCAAACGCTTATGGCATGAAAACACAATAACGACGCATCTATGCAAATCGTATGTCCCTGGAATCATGCTCTGGTCAGTCCTCGTCAGTGACGAGCTCATGCTGACGCAACTCTAGCCGCAGCTCTTTCTTCCCGTGTAATCGTGGCAGCAAAAACCATAAACTGATATCGATGAGGATAGATTATATGAATGAATATAATGCTGTGTAAGGAAATGTACATCCTAAGCCTTCTTAAGCGGAGTAGCATATCGTAAGTATGCCGCGGAACATACACACAGTACGTCACTCCCCTTAAGTCACCTACTCCATCAACCAAGGTCAACCTATGCAACGAAAGTTCGGGTCTAATACCCCCTCGACCAAGTCTAAGTTTCGTAAGGTCAAGCCTAGGTTCCGAATATATACAAACGCCCTAGGCTCCGCATAATCAAACATAGACTCAAACCAAAGTTAACCTAGCGCTCTGATACCAACTTTGTCACGACCCGAAATGGCACGTGACTGGTCCTTGAATCATATGAAGTCTATAGGACTCCATCTAATTCAAGTAAGACAAAATCCTAGAAATCTAAACCATTTTTAATGAAAGTGTTTTGTGAAAATAAGCCGAATATGCATTTTTAAAGTCATAAATCTTTTCTGAAAATTTCGGCAGAGTTTCCTTTGTAAATACTGGCCCCAAACGGGTACAACATGCATAATATATAAAAAGGCATCCCCAAGTGGGAGCTATCTCTTCGTCAATTGACTGTCACAACCACGCAAGCAGTAATATATACAATGCCAAAAGGCGAGGATCAAAACTCAAAAAGGAAACTCAAATCATCATGAAAACCATAATAATACAACGCGCGACTCTAAGGTAGAAATAATAAACAACTAGACTCTAAGTCAAATAAATAATACAGTCTGGTTGATAGAGTTTACTAGATACAATTGAAATAAGTAAATATATAATGGTGGTCACAATACAAGTAGGCCCACCTACCAAAGCAATCACCCGGAAGGAGAAGTGTGCCAGCAAAACCGCAACGAAACATATATGGTGAAACCTGCAAGAAACTGTGGCACAACGGGGGTGAGTTGCCAACTCGTGAGTAGAAAACATCACCGAGCAGAAATCGTAAGTATGACTCAAACCTAGGTCAATACGATTAAATATATATATATATATATATATATATATATATATATATATATATCTCCTCAAATGATAATAGTCTGAAGCATCTAAATATGGCATGGGTAAACATCTATGCATAAGTGTAATACCAAGTGCTCATGGCAGTGCCTTAGGTAGCAAAATATCATAAATAAGAGGTACGAATGCAATAATATGAAAACATAATGCATCATGTATGAGAAAACTGTTTTCTTTTATTGGTGAGATTTCTGTTTATATAAATCGATGTATCATCAATGAAATGAACTGAAAATCATTGTCTAGTATCGACACAAAATATATATCTCAAATCCTAGGCTCCGGCTATCCGGACTGGCCTGTATCATCAAATCTCAATACCTCAGGCTCCGGCTATCCGAACTGGCTTGTATCATAAATCTCAAGACCACGTCGGTATCCTTCGGATATCCGGCGTGTCATAATAAAATCACCGGTCAGTAGTGCTCCCCTGTCTCAGGCTCAACGCCATCATCTGCGACCTTCTTGCCTCGGGGTACCGCACCGGGTCCACCATGCACCCACAGACGATTCCTCCTCCTCCTCGAATCGGGTGTATGAAATCGCTCAAGAGCCGAGAAAACTCATGGTGGACATATCTCAATCATAACATGAGAAAACCACACTTTTTATCTTTTGAAATGAAAATGAGTTTATAAATCTTGTGGTTTCTCAAAATCCAGAAATCTTATGGAAAACTCCGAAATCCAAAATGAAGAATCAATAATAATGAATACTGGACTCCGGCAATCCGGACTGGCCCGTATAATATTGCATGATAAATGAGTATGTAAATATGCATGAAATATCACAATAATAAATGCAATATCTAAACTAGTACAGTGATGATATATCGAAACTAAGGACTAGCAAGAGATATGAATGAATTAATATTCTCTAAAGTGTACATGACATAGCAATTATCGATAATGATGTGTGTGGGCCGGCAAGCAAGTGTACGTGGAACGTACGCATCATCGGTAATGGTGCTGGTGTCCTGACAACATGGTTTTATAATAACAATAAAAGCACAGTATAAGCATTCAATGAGATATGAACAATTATGAATGTGCAGAAATGAATAATAAACGCAACAATAAGGAATATGCAATAATATAAACGAGTCATACAGTTTTGACATTTGAAATAATACGAATCATGGTGTTTAGAAAATAGGGGCTACGGTGCTTTTTAAAAAAATGTACGTCCTTTGAAATATCGGTAGTATCCCTTGGCCTGTCTTTAAAATATTCATGATTCATTAGTTTGAAATATGTATGACTCGAGTCTAGTCTAACGTCTATAAGTAAACTACAGGTCTAAACTAACAGACTAATCGAAAAAGGGTAAGGAAAACCACCTAAGTCTAAGTCGATATACATATATAATAGTCGGTGATCCCGCCTCAATAGTATCACGTACGATACAATACATCATATGACATCTTCGAGTCAAGAGTCCGGATCAATCATCATAATTATATCTCGTACGGTAAATCCATCGTACGGCATCCCAAATCTGGGTACAGGTCGAATATCATATTATCCCATTATTCATCTAGTATCATTTTCATCATATATCATGATCTGGGGGTACTGATCTACGTCTAGTACATACTGATACAATCAACATAAATATAGGTGCGTGTGTATGAAAACACATCACCTAATGACCCGCTAAATAACATGTCGTATCTCATAATACGAACCAAAACATATCACCGATCTCATAGCATCAAGCCCAATCTCATCGACTTATCTCCAAAATCATCTACTATCCTCATTATCCATGTATATATATACGTATATATATACATAGTCCCATACCTATATATATATATATATATATATATACATATCTCCATATATGCACAAGTAATAAAATGTATGCATGTATGTGTGCGGGTAGGTGAAATCTCTAATCTAGGGTTTCGCGACTGAGAAGCTAAGCTAAATTACTTCTAATTACACTAAAACTGTATCATGAACCCTATAACCTATCCGGATCAACAATAATCTCACAATAAACAAATAAACATATATATATATATATATATATATATATAATATCATACACTATACTACGAACTGCGGGGTGCTATACGCCATCCACCCGACTTCCCCCGTAGATATATATGTACTCACATTGCTCTTGCTTGCCGATGTCGATGTCGACATCCTCTTCGTGTCGTCTCGACATCCACATGGGGTACCTACATATTTACACAATCGCAAATGCGTATTAGAATCAAGTCGGAAAACAAAAACGGCACACGTTTCGCTCATAGGTCAAAACCTATAGCATCGCATGCAAAACACGACTAATAACCCTAGTCGTTGACGTTCAAACGCCACATGATGGAATACAATATCAAATACCAAAACTCAAGTTAAAACGAAGTCGTAAAATAATGCAGCAACTCAAGAAAATGGTCCTAGATTTTACCCTAAGTGAAATTAGCCAATTTTGCATATGTAAATGGTCTATTTTTCTGATATAGGAGCTACATACGAAGCACGAACCCCAAATGAGGTACTCAGGCCGCAAATTATGGTCCAGAGCATTAAACTTAGGGCCAAGGTAGAGGGTTAGGAGCTCGGGTCTTCAGGGTAGCTTCTAGGTGGCCTGCTTGCCTCACCGTGTTCGCTAAATAATTTTCCAGGTCCCCGGGTGTTAGCAGATCTCCAGATAACCTCACAATTCTCACAATTTTTCGATATCGGGGTTTCTATGTTTGGGGTTTGGGATTCTATCTCTGGTTTTAAGTCTTTAATCAAGCACCACAGGGGTTGTATGGTCCCTACTAACATCAATTACACCTTTGCATTCAATTCAAACCCTAATCCTTAACTTCGAATTTTCAAAGTTCACTAAACCGAACTAAAACACTTCTAAACATGCATGGACACTAATGTGAGTGTAAAACTATACTAATGGTGATGAAATTATCTCATTTGGCAACTCAAGAAAATTCTTGAGTTGCCCCAAGTCTCCAAAATCCGATTTTTCTTGGTCCAAAGTGTTTGTAGGGATCTTGTGCACATTTTTAATGAAGTGGGGATTAGGTTTTGAGTTGTATTTGGTGGTGTTGTGAGGATTGAAGAGGAGGGAGAAGTGAGGGCAGCCATGGTGAGGGAAAGAGAGGGAAAAGATGAATATGATGAAAGAAATAAGAACCCAAGACCCAGATTTGACCCCTCACCCCCCCTCTCTCATGTCCATCCCTCTTTCTTTATTCATTTTTCTTTTCTTTTCTTTTCTCTTCTTTTGTTTTCTTTTCTCTTCTCTTGAATTAAAACCATGCATGAAAAGAAGAAAGAATCCATGGTAGAAAAATGTAACAAGTGAAAAAAATGACATGGTGCATGTCATGTGCACAAATCTGGCTTAATACACGATTAGTGATATTTAATCACGATTAGCATAAAAATGGAATAAAATAAATCATAAGAATTTATAATTTGCTTAAATCATATAAAACACCATCTTTTTAGTAATTTCTATAATTTTCCAAATATTTCCCAATTTTTCGGTATTTAATTATACCGCAATATTAAAATATTCATAATATTTATTATTTAATTATAAAAATTCCCAAAAATAATATTTTATTTTTCTGAAATGTTACACTCTCCTTAATAAAACAGCTTTGATTGGATGCTTGATTTTGGAGTTGTCTAATTTATAAATCAATGTTTTCTTCTCAAGTTTTGAGTTTGGATAATCATAACTTTTGAAACTCCAAAATAAAGAAAAATGTGACATCGTTATGATTATAGAGTTCAGTTTAATTAGATAGTTTTATGTAAGTCTAATTAATCAAACTTAAGTCTAAAACCAAATAAGCTCTGGCTACTAATATTGCATAAACTACTATCAATAATGTGATATAATATTTTAATAATAAGTAATATACGTATCAACATCTCCTTCAACTTCTCGACTGTGTTCTTCAAGGCGGCAACATCATACTCCAGACGTTGCTCACGGGGTAGGAGAAGTAACTGAAGGTATGTCTTAGCACCTCTATTAAGGTTCTATGAGTATTAAGTATGCAATTTTAAAAAACTAGAGGGGTAAGTATATTAAACAAGAATCGAACTAGAGAATTAAGGTTTCAAAATTAAGAAAATCAAGTTCTAAACTAAGTGAAGAGAAACTACTGTTAGTTGTATGTATGCCCTAGAGGCTATTATTGTACATGATTGTATATTATAGTGGATGCTTCGACATATATAAGGAAGACTTTCTTGCTCGACATGATAGTATGCTATCTGGTTACTCTTTATCTTAACATGTATACTTATACTGTCTCTCTGTTACATGTTGATAAAACCCTTAGGATGTGTACTTGACTACCATGACTATAATGGAGATCATACTAGTGGGGCCAGGATAGTCCACAAGTACATCCTTTTAATTGTTCCTAGTCGAGAGAGTATCGAGATGGGGCATCGATATTGCAGAGTAGACTAGTGTGTACGATTCTTGACCCTGTATGGGCGATGGTTGATCCCATAAATATTGGTGTTTGAAATCAGAGAATTTGCACTGGTGCTCATTGTAGGATGGGTACACTGAACAGGACTCGCCGAGAACTCCTGGATGGTATTATACCTAACGTCAAATAGCAGTTCTCTTTGGAACGTCACCGGAAACTTCTTGGAACATCGCCGGAACTTCACCCATCGCTAACTCCACCAGCACACTAAAAGGACTTGAGAATTCTTGAGAGTTTTGGTAGGGAATTTCTGAGTGAGGATGAGTGAAATGGAGTGTGGTGTTTATAGGGAAAATTAGGGTTTAGAGGTTTAAAGATTGCCTTAAAATTTGGATTAAATGGGATTTTATTATTCTCTGGATGAATGCAGATAAAATAAACAATGTGAGAGAAGTGGGGTAGCAGAAGAGATGCTCAGGTGAAAACATGGGGGGCATTGCCCATGGGGGACTGGCGGTGCCGGCAATACCGACGGTTTCGCCGGTCGGAAACCGGTGGAGGAGCTTCAGATTTGCGCCATGTGTCCCTCGCGATTCATATACTCTCGTGCACATGTTTATTTAATCTGTAACTTATCATATTACGTGTAGTGCACTTGCAAACTCTTGGTCTTCTAAAAGATTAAAAGAAAGTTAAATAAAAAGATAATGTGGCTGGGGCGATTCGATCACAGGGGCTATGTCACAGCAGTGCAATACTTTACCAATGAGCTACAAGTACTTTCTTGCTGTTATAAAGTAAAACAAATACTTATAGTATACATAGGATTTGCAAATACCCCAATTGTACATTAACTTTCAAACAATTTTCTGTATATTTACATTGGAGTTGTTACACGATCCATCAGAGAGTCTATAGTCCGAGCTCAAACCTCAAATCCGAGGTAACTAGGGTACCTAGTTTGCTAAACTGGATGGCCTAGATGATGTAAAGAGTGAATATGGATTAGTTTGTCTCTTGTAACCCTAGGATTCTCAACACATGAGAGGTTTAGGGTTTTGAGGAAGGAGAAGAAGACTTGAAGAAAATGAGAGTGAAGTGTGTGAGCTTGGATAAAGCTTGGCTGTCCTCTTTTTAGAAAAATGAAGCATACTTACATTTTAGAAGATAAATATCTAACCAAATATAAATATCTAACTAAATAGTTACTCGTAAATAGTTACTATGTGATTTAAAATATAAATGTAGTTACTAGGTTTAGTAAACTAAATGCAACAGTTAGGTTTCAAGTTCTGAATCTACAATGTGTAAACGGAACATCGCACTGTTAACTTGGAACTCATGACTTCAGATTCTATCTATAGATTTAATATGGAATTCAATAAATAATTATAGGAATATTATGAATAGCATGTAGCAAGTTTCACTTGCATGCACTAGACGTGAAATATATGATACGGATGTAATCGGACATCCGAAGAATGATAAACATGAAAAAATGATAATGCGGGTTGCATAAATAATCATTATGGGGTATTATAATTTAAACTTACATAGAAAGAAATAGTATAGCATGTAGCAAGATTAACTTGCCTTGACCGGATCACGAAGCGGTATACGGAACGTCACGCGTCGGTGGGAAAAGTCGCGACGCGCGCACGGTACACGGAATGAGTCCAAACAACGCACGATGGGACCACACGGGTCAGATGTCCTCGCTGGGTCGGCAGCGGCACGACCGTATTCCGGCGATCGCTGGAAACAAATTCCACAAAATAATAAAGAAAAGAGAAAGAAAAAGAAGAAGAGGAAGAAGAAAGGAGAGGGATGTGCTCATTGGGTTTGCGCACAGGGGTTAGGGAGACGAGGTGTTTGGCGCTGTCGGGGTCGCCAGAGGTGAGTTGCCGGCGAGGGTGTAGGGTGGTGATGAGAAAGAAAATGAAAGTGAAGTGTGTGAGCTTGGATAAAGCTTGGCTGTCCTCTTTTTAGAAAAATGAAGCATACTCACATTTTAGAAGATAAATATCTAACCAAATATAAATATCTAACTAAATATCAAGCATGCTTCAAAATATCTAAAGAGTGAGTCATAACAATGAGTCACCAAGTAGCCATGCTAGATTCAATGTAAACCTCCACCTCATTTCCTCCACCTCATTTAGGTTTTAATCTAAAAGAATAAAACCTAATTAGGTGTCCTCTTCTAGAAGGCAATCCCGAGAAAATTATGAGAATGCCCATCATCCGTATATACATGCCCGCATCCGTATTCCGAAGAATACGAATACAAAGAGACGAAACAAATCCAGTAATATAATACTAGAATCCGGCTTAAACCAAAGCCCACTAGTATTATCTGCCTGAATATCATACGTGCACAAATACACGTAAGTGATCGAAGCCCTGCCTTAAAACCATATGGCCTCTACATCTTTTGCCCGATGTAAGGAAACCCTTTGTGTGGGACTCTAAAGACTCGACAGTACGCTGGAAGTGGGTTTAATCACAAGCATGTCAGCGGTACTAGCTGCACGTAATGGCTACCTAGGTATCTGTCGATAAGAAGGCCGATGAGAAAACTATCTGAACTCCTACTGAGCCTGTATGTGACAATCTCCGTATAATCCGGTCTGTTCGTCTAAGAGTATCGCATATTGGGCCAATGGGGCGGTAAACGTCAGACCCTTAATAGAGCAATAAGTGGTGTCGGAGTGCAGCCCAAATCACCCTGAGAAACTACTAGAGTACCTACTGGTAAATCTCGCTTGCCCTTACCAGGGACTTTGTATAATGGCTTTCCGAACACAGTGCGACATCAACCCCCAATACTGGGAGAGACGAATACTATCTAACAACCACTGCCTCCAAATGCTTCGCGACTGCACCCAACTACTACCTGTTTGCACGACTTAATAGAACCATGTAAGGTAGTAATCTAAGAACAGTGGGAACACACTTGAGGCAAAGTAACAGTGTCAAGTCAACGGACTATGCTGTACTCATGTCACCTGAGAACTGCAACCTGACGATAGGTATAGTACCAACCAGCAGTTCCCTACAAGTCCTGTCCAGTGTAACTATAACACCCGAGTTCACTTATTCCAATTCCAGTTTCCGTATTTACCTATCCATGGTCTTTTCTTGATTTATCGTGTTTGGGTGCGAATGGTATTTTATATTGTACATTGCATTCGACCCGACCCGCTTGCCTGAAACTTGTTTGATTCATATTTATGAATCACCCTGACTTGTTATGTAAACTTGTGCATTTCCAACTTTATCGCATACTAGCATTTTATCTGGCATGGCATCTTTTACCATATAACTTTTTTTTAGTCATGTAAAATATTTTTAAAAATACATTAAATGGCATGCATGGTACCCCTAACCCTGTGGTAGCGTCCTTGCATCGTGTTCTCGTCCCGTTCAGTGGAACGGACGTGTTTGGATGGCTACGCGCACGTGCGTGCGTCCGATCTTGGGGGTATGCATTTCTGTTACATAATCCTTCATTTCAATTTTTTGGAACTTGCTAATAATTTTCATATTTCAAACCCAAAATTTTGGACCCGACCCGGGTGCAATTCTGAAATATTTTTGTATTCCGCCAAACTCTATTGTTTTTAAATTCCTTTAAAAATTCTTTCCCATATATATTTTTTTAAACATCTCAAAGATTCTTATACAACCAGTAAACAATATTTTTTAACAGTAAAATCTTTTAGATTTTCAAAAGCCCTTCCCCATATTTTTTCCCACAACCAATCAAAACTCCCCTTTTCTTTGCACCGGCCCTACAGATCTCTCTCTCTTTCCCACTATTATTTAAATCTTTTCTTTATCCCTCACATGATTCTCTCTCCTTCCCTCTCTCTTTTCTGCCTCATGGGCCCCACCGCAGCCTCGCTCTCTTCTCTTTCTCTCTCTTTCTTCTCCGCTCAGCCTTTCTCTCTCCCCACAAAACTCCAAGATTCTTTCTCCTCTTCCCTTTCTCTCTCCTCTCGATCTCTCTCATCCACTCTATCTCTCTCCTCTCTCTCTCTCTCCTCTCCTCTCTCTTATCCTCCTCCTTGCAACAGAAACCCAGCAACTCAATCCCAGACATCAAGAAACCCACAGAATCCCTCGTCACCACCCTGCACCCTCCCCGGCAACTCACCTCCGGCGACCCCGACAGCGCCAACACCTCGTCTCCCTGACCCCTGTGCGCAAACCCAGTGAGCACATTCCTCTCCCTTCTTCTTCCTCTTCTACTTTTTCTTTCTCTTTTCTTTATTATTTTATGGAATCTGTTTCCAGTGATCGCCGGAATACGGTCGTGCCGCCGCCGACCCAGTGAGGACATCTGACCCGTGTGGTCCCATCGTGCGTTGTTTGGACTCATTCTGTGTACCGTGCACGTGTCGCGGCTTTTCCCGCTGACGCGTGACGTTCCGTATACCGCTTCATGATCCGGTCAAGGCAAGTTAATCTTGCTACCTGCTATACTATATCCTTCTATGTATGTTTAAATTATAATACCCCATAATGATTATTTATGCAACCCGCATTATCATTTTTTCATGTTTATCATTCTTCGGATGTCCGATTACATCCGTATCATGTATTTCACGTCTAATGCATGCAAGTGAAACTTGCTGCATGCTATTCATAATATTCCTATATTTATTTATTGAATTCCATATTTAATCTATAGATTGAATCTGAAGTCATGAGTTCCAAGTTAACAGTGCGATGTTCCATTTACATATTGTAGATTCAGAAATTGAAACCTAACTGTTGCATTTAGTTTACTAAACCTAGTAACTACATTTATATTTTAAATCACATAGTAACTATTTACATAGCCTATGGTACCTTTTGTATAGTTTTAATCTATTGGACACCCGTATGCATCTTTAACCTGTTTTAGTTATAATTGCATCCATTGAACATATTATACAAATCATTGCATCTCTTAGTACATATTAACTTGATTTTGATATCCATATTTATTATGTTGTATTCATGTAATATTGAAACTATCCCTTAAACCCAAACTGATAACTGTGCATCTCCATACCTTAATCTGTACCTGATTGCATTTCATGTTACAAGTTCCACCTTGTTGATTATATTAGTACACATGCTTGTGATGTATACACATGCTTATGCTAGTGTGATTGTGCGCACCCACATGACATCTTGTGCACCCTGATATTACCTATTACACCTATTACTTGACACGACATGGTACCGTACAACTCTTGACATAACATGACACCTTTATATATTACCTGGCTTGACCTGATGTACCATGGTCTTACCTGTTACCTGATCTTGTGTCTAATGCCAACATACCTGACCTGTTGTTCTTACAGACCGTTCCTGTTGTCTATCTAGACAAACCCGTACCTGCCTGATCCCGTGTTGGCATTAGCTCTAGATTAGTTACTACTTGACTTGACTATATATAACTTGGGGTATGGTGAAAATCAGTATTGTAACCGAACGTAACTCAAAGGGCCATCCTATTATTTGCCGTTTTTCTGGGCGTTACAGAATACTTATTGTTTGCCGTTTTTCCGGGCGTTACGGAATACCCATTGTTTGCCGTTTTTCCGGGCGTTACGGAATACCCATTGTTTGCTGTCTTTCCGGGCGTTACGGAATAATCACCGACAAGTTACGATGAGGATTACGTTGCTTGGTTTCGAAGACTTTAGAATAGATAACCCCGTAGCACAGTTTAGATATCTCTGCACGTAACTTATACTGACACATTCACCGTTATATATTCTCATTATATTCTTGCTCATACTCATACTTGCATGTATTGCTACCCCTGTTTTATTATTGCTTGATATTATGACGCGCTGACGTCTGGGTTTTGCATGGCCCGGATCCTTCTACCTTTGTTGCAGACTGATCAGGTATATTGCCATTGTTAGACCGAGCGGTGAAGATCCTCTTGGTATGCAGTCTTACTTTCCATGTGTTTCATTTCTTGTATCCTTTGCTTCCGCATATTATCATTATTTCTTGACTCATTCATTCTGGCTCATGGACATGTACTAGATAGTTTAGTTTTCTTTCCTGTTCTTGATATCTCTACAGCCGTAATGTGACCGTGGAAGGATTTTTCCTATCCACAGGTAGCATGGTTGGCTATGTCACGTGCCCATCTTAGCGTACTCTGGGAAGCGGGGCGTGACATGGTTCTTTTGGTATCAGAGCCATCGAGTTTGATTCTTTTGTAGTTGGGTATTGGACCCAATACACGAATCAGAATACTCGTGATTAGGAACATGTCCTGCCACCTTGTTATCGTAATTCTTGAATCATATCCTTCTTTTATCCTTCGCCTTGATGATATGCAAGCCTCTTGCATCTCGACTTGAAACCATTCTAGTTCACCATTGTTTCTCCCTGTTCCTTGATTCCGATACTAGGATTTGGGCGACTTGAGTGGAGTTATGTGATTGTACCCATGAACTACAGCATGGTTACAGTGCGGTACTCTATTTAAGTAACTTGAAGTCCTGGTCTTGATTCACTTCCTTGTTTCATGGTTGTTATATTACCTTGCTTCTCTCGGTTTCATTGCTTACCAGTTCTTATTTTATCATCCGCTTGAATCATGTTTACCGTACTTAATCTTAATCAGTATCTTGACTCCGGATGAAGTCATCTTGGTATCCTACTTGTTCATATCTTTCTCGCATTGGAATTATTCAATTCCAGTGCATTCCTTGTTTGTTGTTGTCTTGGGAATGGATTTTCTTAGCACCTTCCACGCTCCCATTGATTGTAGAGCAAGGAAAGCGAATTTCCAGATTCCCGGACATCCGGAGGTTGTTTTGCTGGAGGAAGTAGTTCTGTCGGGCCAGTCGAGTTTAGGGCTACGCCAACAAACAATGTTCTTTTGTCGATGGAAGTTATTAAGGAAGAAGCGCCGGCTATATTTCGAGAGTTCATGGACGTGTTCGAAGAAACCTCAGGTTTACAGCCGAAGCGAGACGTGGAGTTCGCAATTGATCTTGTTCCTGGTGCAGCGCCAATCTCAAAGGCCTACTATCCAATGGCACCAGTGGAGTTGGATGAAGTCAAGAAGCAGGTTGCTGAATTACTTGAGAAGGGTTGGATTCGCAGCTGTAACTCACCTTGGGGAGCTCCAGTTCTTCTAGCAAAGAAGATGATGTCACAAGGAGGATGTGCATCGATGATCGAGAATTAAACCGGGTGACTCGTAAGAGCAAGTACCCGATCCCTCGCATTGGCGAATTGTTTGAGCAGCTTAGTGGCGCGAGGGTAATCTCGAAACTGGATTTGCGGTTCGAATATCATCATGTCTGAACTAAATCAGAAGATATTTGCAAGACTGCGTTCCGAACTCGGTATGGACATTACGAGTATTTAGTGATGCCCTTCGAAGTAACGAATGCACCGGCGATATTTATGGACTTGATGAACCGAATCTATTCACCATTCTTGGACCAGTTTATAGTGGTGTTCGTTGATGATATTCTGATCTACTCAAAGGAGTATTGAAGAGTATGCAGAATACTTGAAGATCGCACTGCAGACATAGAGGCATGAAAATTGTATGCAAAGATGAGCAAGTGGGAGTTTTGGCTTGAAGAAGTGAAATTTTGGGGCATATTGTGGATGGAGATGGAATCACCGTTGATCCCGAAAGAGTACAGCAGTTCGAAATTGGCCGATTCCGGAGAATGTTGCAGAGATAAGAAGCTTTCTTGGACTTGCTGGGTATTACAGAAAGTTAGTGGTCAGCCTTTCTCGTCTAGCGGAGCCGTTGACTAAGCTTACGCGCAAGGAGGTACCGTTTGTATGGACGGATAGGTGTGCGTCGGCTTTTGAGACGTTGAAACAGAGGTTGATAACCGCTCTTATTTTGACCATACCAGACGGTTCCGGAGAATTGGTGATTCACAGCGACGCACCGGAGAAAGAACTGGGATGTGTTTTGGTGCAGCATGGGAAGGTTACAACTTACAGTTGAAGACCCATGAGAAGAATTACCCAACTCATGACTTGGAGTTAACAGCTGGGATTTTCACTTTGAAGGTTTGGGGACACTACTTATTTGGCGAAAGGGGCGAAGTTTTCACCGATCACAAAAGCCTAAAGTACGTGTTCACACAGCTTAATATGAGGCAGCGTAGGAGCTGATGGCTGACTACGATCTTGATTTTAAGTACCATCCGGGAAAGTTAATGTTGTGCCGGATGCGCTTAGTCGGTTACCAGCAATTCGGATGTTGACTGCACAAAGGGAACTTGTTGAAAACTTTCGGAGATTCGAGTTGGAGATCATTCTACCGCATTCTTCAAGACAGTTGGTGTCGCTGCAAGTACAGTCGTCATTGATCGAGAGTATTAATGCAGCGCAGTCGAAAAACCCAAGATTGCAAAGGTTTCGAGAACAGGTTGAAGCTGCACTTCGAACGGACTTGTTAATTCATGAAGATGGTTTGTTGCGATATGGTAACCGTTTGTGTGTGCCAAAAGGAGATATTTGCGAAGAAGTTATGAAGGAGGCACACAGTTCCACATGTTTCGTACATCCAGGAGGCACGAAGATGTACCGAGATATACAACAGCATGTCTGGTGGGAAGGCATAAAGCGGGAGATTGCCGCTTGTGGCAAAATGCTTGGTGTGTCAGCAAATTAAGGCTGAACATTAAAGGGTGGCTGGTTTATTGCAACCACTTTCGATTCCTCAATGGAAGCGGGAACATATAACCATGGATTTCGTGACGGCTTTACCGCGGAGTCCAAAGGGCAACAATGCAGTTTGGGTGATTGTTGATCGATTGACTAAGGCAGCTCATTTCATACCATTTCGAGTTGGGCAATCAACGGATGTTTTGGCAAAACGGCATAAGCAGAAGATTGTAAGATTGCATAGAGTACCGGTGAGCATCGTGACCGACCGTGACAACCGTTTCTTATCACACTTTTGGAGGAGCTTACAGGAAAGTTTGGGGACTCGATTGGAGTTTAGCACAGCTTATCATCCTCAAACTGATGGCCAGTTAGAGAACGATCCAAATTCTTGAAGACATGTTGAGAGCTTGCATGTTGGACTTCAAGGGTTCATGGGAGGATCATCTACATTTGGTGGAGTTTTTCTTACAGCAACAGTTTCCAGACGACTATTCAGATGGCTCCATTCGAAGCTTTTTATGGTCGCAAGTATCGTTCACCTATTTGCTGGGACGATGTCGGTGAACGAAAATTGTTGGGACCAGTTTTGGTGGTGCAGACAGTTAAGAAGGTTAACACTATCTGGAATCATATGAAAGTAGCACAAGACCGACAGAAGAGTTGGGCAGATACATCGAGGTGATCTCTGGAGTTCGTGGTTAGTGTTTTGGAATTTTGAAGATATCACCAAATAGAAGAGTGATCCGTTTCGGAAGTCGAGTAAAGCTTAGTCCTCGATTCGTTGGACTTTTGAGATATTGGAACGTATTGGAGAAGTGGCTTATCGTTTGGCGTTACCGCAATCCCTGGCGAATGTTCATGATGTGTTTCTCGTACCTCAACTCCGTAAGTATGCTCGAGATGAAATACATGCGTTGGATCATTCGAAGCTGACTGTATGAAAAGATTTGACTTTTGAGGAACGACCGATATCGATTATGGATCGAAGAGAAAGGGTTCTTAAGAATAAAATTATCTCTCTTGCGCCTGTTTCTTGGAATAATCGCTCGCATGGAGAACCAACTTGGGAACGAGAAGATAAAATCCGGCAGAAGTTCCACATCTATTCTTGAAATTTCATGTTTGTTTATCCTATCTTGTTCTTGGAATTTCGAGAATGAAATTCTTTTGTAGTTGGGTATAATGTAACACCCGAGTTCACTTATTCCAATTCCAGTTTCCGTATTTACCCATCCATGGTCATTTCTTGATTTATCGTGTTTGGATGCGAATGGTATTTTATATTGTACATTGCATTCGACCCGACCCGCTTACCTGAAACTTGTTTGATTCGTATTTATGAATCACCCTGACTTGTTATGTAAACTTGTGCATTTTCAATGTTAATGGAATACTGGCATTTTATGTGGCATGGCATCTTTTACCATATAACATTTTTTTAGTCATGTAAAATATTTTTTAAAATACATTTCATGGCATTCATGGTACCCCTAACCCTGTGGTAGCGTCCTTGTATCGTGTTCTCGTCCCGTTCAGTGGAACGGATGTGTTTGGATGGCTACGCGCATGTGCGTGCGTCCGATCTTGGGGGTATGCATTTCTGTTATATAATCCTTCATTTCAATTTTTTGGAACTTGCTAATAATTTTCATATTTCAAACCCAAAATTTTGGACTCGACCCGGGCGCAATTCTGAAATATTTTTGTATTCCGCCAAATTCTATTATTTTTAAATTCCATTAAAAATTCTTTCCCATATATATATTTTTAAACATCTCAAAGATTCTTATACAACCAGTAAACAATATTTTTTAACAGTAAAATCTTTTAGATTTTCAAAAGCCCTTCCCCATATTTTTTCCCACAACCAATCAAAATTCCTCTTTTCATTGCATCGGCCCCATAGATCTCTCTCTCTTTCCCACTTTTATTTAAATCTTTTCCTTATCCCTCACACGATTCTCTCTCCTCCCCTCTTTCTTTTCTGCCTCATGGGCCCCACCGCAGCCTCACCCTCTTCTCTTTCTCTCTCTTTCTTCTCCGCTCATCCTTTCTCTCTCCCCACAAAACTCCAAGATTCTTTCTCCTCTTCCCTTTCTCTTTCCTCTCGATCTCTCTCATCCTCTCTATCTCTCTCCTCTCTCTCTCCCCTCTCCTCTCTCTTATCCTCCTCCTTACAACAGAAACCCAGCAACCCAATCCCAGACATCAAGAAACCCACAGAATCCCTCATCACCACCCTGCACCCTCACCGGCAACTCACCTCCGGCGACCCCGACAGCGCCAACACCTCGTCTCCCAGAACCCTATGCCCAAACCCAGTGAGCACATCCCTCTCCTTTCTTCTTCCTCTTCTTCTTTTTCTTTCTCTTTTCTTTATTATTTTGTGGAATTTGTTTCCAGCGATCGCCGAAATACGGTCGTGCCGTCGACTACCCAGCGAGGACATCTAACCCGTGTGATCCCATCGTGCGTTGTTTGGACTCATTTCGTATACCGTGTGCGCGTCGCAACTTTTCCCGCCGACACGTGACGTTCCGTATACCGCTTCGTGATCCGGTCAAGGCAAGTTAATCTTGCTACATGCTATACTATTTCCTTCTATGTATGTTTAAATTATAATACCCCATAATGATTATTTATGCAACTTGCATTATCATTTTTTCATGTTTATCATTCTTCGGATGTTCGATTACATCCATATCATGTATTTCACGTCTAGTGCATGCAAGTGAAACTTGCTACATGCTATTCATAATATTCCTATATTTATTTATTGAATTCCATTTTAAATCTATAGATAGAATCTGAAGTCATGAGTTCCAAGTTAACAGTGCGATGTTCCGTTTACATATTGTAGATTCAGAACTTGAAACCTAACTGTTGCATTTAGTTTACTAAACCCAGTAACTACATTTATATTTTAAATCACATAGTAACTATTTACATAGCCTATGGTACCCTTTGTATAGTTTTAATCTATTGGACACCCGTGTGCATCTTTAACCTGTTTTAGTTATAATTGCATCCATTGAACATATTATACAAATCATTGCATCTCTTAGTACATATTAACTTGATTTTGATATCCATATTTATTATGCTGTATTCATGTAATAGAAACTATTCCTTACACCCAAACTGATAACTGTGCATCTCTATACCTTAATCTGTACCTGATTGCATTTCACGTTACAAGTTCCACCTTGTTGATTATATTAGTACACATGCTTGTGATGTATACACATGCTTATGCTAGTGTGATTGTGCGCACCCACATAACATCTTGTGCACCCTGATATTACCTATTACACCTATTACTTGACACGACATGGTACCGTACAACTCTTGACATAACATGACACCTTTATATTTTACCTGGCTTGACCTGATGTACCATGGTCTTACCTGTTACCTGATCTTGTGTCTAATGCCAACTAACCTAACCTGTTGTTCTTACGGACCGTTCCTGTTGTCTATCTAGACAAACCTGTACCTGCCTGATCCCGTGTTGGCATTAGCTCTAGATTAGTTACTACTTGACTTGATTATATATAACTTGGGGTATGTTGAAATCAGTATTGTAACCGAACGTAACTCAAAGGGCCATCCTATTGTTTGCCGTTTTTCCGGGCGTTACGGAATACCCATTGTTTACCGTTTTTCCAGGCGTTACGGAATACCTATTGTTTGTCGTCTTTCTGGGCATTACGGAATAATCACCGACGAGTTACGATGAGGATTAAGTTGCTTGGTTTCGAAGACTTTAGAATAGATAACCCCGTAGCACAGTTTAGATATCTCTGCACGTCACTTATACTGACACATTCACCGTTATATATTCTCATTATATTCTTGCTCTTGCTCATACTCATACTTGCATGTATTGCTACGCCTGTTTATTATTGCTTGATGTTATGACGCGCTGACGTCTGGGTTTTGCATGGCCCGGATCCTTCCACCTTTGTTGCAAACTGATCAAGAGTATTGCCGCTGTTAGACCGAGCGGTGAAGATCCTGTTGGTATGCAGTCTTACTTTCCATGTGTTTCATTTCTTTTATCCTTTGCTTCCGCATATTATCATTATTTCTTGACTCATTCATTCTGGCTCATGGGCATATACTGGATAGTTTAGTTACTTTCCTGTTCTTGATATCTCTACAGCTGTAATGTGACTGTGGAAGGAGTTTTCCTATCTATAGGTAGCATGGTTGGCTATATCACGTGCCCATCTTAGCGTACTCTGGGAAGCAGGGCGTGATAGTTACTCATAACCCAATGAGCACCTGGATATTATTTCCAGTACGACGTACTAATGGCTGTAGGACAGAACATCTCCCCTGCTGGGATGAAAAGCGTATACACTAGTCTACTCTGGAGTATCGATGCCCTATCTCGATAATCCTATGACTAGGGACCTATATAAGGATGTGCTTATAGACTACCCATCCCCCACTAGTGTGACTGCCATCACAATTCTGGTAGTCAATCAAACATCCTAAGGGCTCTATCAATATGTATCAGCGATACGTTAAAAGAAACATATACACAGATTAAGATAGAAACAAACTAAGTAGCATACTACCATATTGAGCAAGACTGTCATAAAATCCGTGTATATCCCAAGCTTCCAAAATGAAATATACAAACTAGCACTATACAATAATGGCCTCTGTGGCATATATCGCTAACAGTACCCGTGTCTGTGTCATAAGATAACTAGATGTCATGTATGTTATGCATGAATGCAAATGCAGCAACAAGTGGGTGTGTCCAGCATCGACACACAAAATCATGAGAAAATCTGAGTTCCCAGTATCGACACTCGAAAGCATTATGAAAATCGTGTCCATCAGCGACACAAAATCCTCATATATCTTGGGCTCCGTCTGTCTGGATCAGCCCATATCATCTGATTTCATGACTATGGTCGGTATCCTTCAGATATCTGCTGCGCCAAATATCACCGGTCGGTAGTGCTCCCTTTCCAGGCTCAACGCCTTTCTATACGATCTTCTTGCCCCGGGATACCTCACCGGATCTACCATGTACCCGCAGATGGTGCACCCCCTCCTCGAATTGGGTATGTGTACACACGTGGCTTAAGAATCGAGAAAACTCATGGTAGACGCCACACATCATATCACAAGAAACCGAATTTAGTATATGTTTTCAAATTCATATGCGGTTTCCCCAAATCCAAAAATCTCATGGAAAAACCGAAATCTCATAATCATGAGTATATAATGAGATAATGAATATCGGCATCGAGCCTAACTGCAGTATATGATCATAATATAGGTAAACAAATGCATGTGGCATCTAAGTACGAAATGTAATGTCAAAACTAGCATATGATATCGGGATGCTAAACAATGCTTCTTAACTACAACTATCAGTGTATACAATGTAATAAAGGTTACTACTGTGTGTGTGACATGGCAATTACCGATGATGATGTGTGTGAGCCGGCAAGCAAGTGTACATGCAACATACACATCATCGGTAATAGTGCAGGTGTCTTAATAGATGAGATTATAACTGAAAGTAAACAGTGAAAGCAACAATAAAATATATAAACCTATGTAAGAGCCATACTGTTTATCGTGTTTAAATAGCATGAATCGTTGTTTTTAGAAAAGTAGGTACTATGGTGTTTTTGAGAAAAGAGATGTCTTTCTGGAAATCCGTAGCGACCCTCGGTTAATTCTTTGAAAAGCATGTGATTCGTCAGTTTTGAAAATAGGTATGACTCGAGCATAAGCTAATGTTTATCTAAGCAATCTAAAAGCTAAACTAAGAACCTGGTCGAAAGTAAATAGGACTCGCAGCATATCCGAGTCGATAAATCTAGTAGTCGCCGATCCCGCCTCATAGTATCATGTACGGTAATATCCCTCGTACGGTATCCTCGAGTCAAGAGTGTGGATCAATCATTATATATAGCTCGTACGGTAAAATCCATTATACGACATCTTCAAAATTGAGGGTACGAGTCAAATATCATTTATATCATACGGTATCGATCGCCGTACAACATCATAAACAGGGGTACGGATTTAAGGTCTTGTACAAATCTTTTATTTATCAGCCACATGTTAGCACATGTTTGTATATATATCACCCAAAGATCCTTGATTATATCATAACATACTCGGTGTCTTGACTCAATCACATATCATTACCTCACAGTATCATGCCCGATCATATCGAATCATATCCGTATAACACATACTATATTCCTCTCACGTGTGTGTGTGTATATATATATATATGAAAAAACACCCACACACACACACACACACATACGCACATCAATATACCAAGTGTACGTATGTGGGTGCGTGGGTGCAACAACATATAACCTAAGGTTCACGACTAAGGTAAATAACACTAGGGATAGATCTTTCTACGAGTATGCCTAATCTAACCTACAGTCTGCCAGAAATCCTATTTTCCAAATATCATTCTCGCAAGCTATATATATATATATATATCCTATTTTACGGTTGAGGGGGTGCTATACGCCATGCACCCGACTTCTCCTATATATATGCATCTACTCACCTGGATCCTCGCTTGCTGAAGTCGATGACGCCATGCTCTTCCTTGTTGTCCCGAAGTCCATGCTGGGTACCTACAATTTCCAATACGTTATATCATAAACATGAGTCAAATACAAAAACTAAAGCGGCACATGAAACACACAAAGTTTAGAACCTATGGTTTACGCATGCGAAATAGCCAAATAGCCATCTTCTTTGACGTACAAACGCCCAACGACCAAATTCAAATCAAAACCCGAAAACCAAGTTTTTAGAAATCGGAAAACAAAATCAGCAACTTAGGGAATCACTTCAAGATTTTGACTCAGGTAATTTGGGACTAAACAAACAATACATGGGCTAATTTATAAGGTGTAGAAGATACTGGAAAACCCCAACTCCAATCTCCCAAACAAGTCCGGCGAGATCCCCATTATACCCGATGTCGCCGGCCCCACAGTGGAATTTGGGTCTCGTCTCTCTGTGGTGGTTTTCTAGTGGTCTATCTAGGTTATTGAAGTTGTTTGATTTTTCTACACACACTCCAAGTTGCTCCAGATTCGCTGTAGTCCTCAAAGATCAAAGAAACCGATATCGGAGAAAATCTAAGTTCAAGTCTTAGGGTTTTCTGTGCTAAGTTGGTCCAGAAAAACACTAACAGGGTTATAATTACTAATTACACTCAAATACACCACCACAACTCAAGATAAGCCATAACCCTCATATAGGAATTTTCCATCATCACAAAACCACATTAGTTTAACTCCAAACTACAATAGGGTGTTAAGAAAACAAGTATCTTAGCTAGAAGTGTAGGAATATACCTCCATTGCAACTGAAGAAAACTCTAGAGCTGCCCATGTGCTTCAAAATCTCCACTTGGTCCTACCAATAGGTTTGTAGTGAAGTTTGGAGTGACTTTTGTGAAAGTGGCAAGTGTTTTGGTGCGGTTTTGAGGGTGGTAGAGGGTGGAGGAAGAGGAGGAGGAGAAGGAGAAGAAGAGAAGGAAATGAAGATGTGAGAATAAAGAGCCATGGTTGAGAGAATAACCCCCTCTCCCCCCTCTCTCTTCTTTCTCTCTTGCCATGCCAAGACCATACCTCCATGTCCCCCCTTACTTTTATCTTTCTTTTAAATTTTAAAACCAAAACAAAACAACATTTAAAATGGTAAATGGAGCCATGGCTATATAAAATGCAACAAATCATTTGCAACATGTCATGTTGCATGAAAAATACATAAACAAGATTAATGCATAATTGGTGCCATGCATGTTAATCAAGTTTAGTAGTAACTTAAATACAATTAACTGTATAATAATTTCTAAATTATCCAAATCACATAAATCCTTTCAAAATCAATAAATCATATTAAATTCCAAATATTTTTCAAACCATCGGTATATAATATACCATTTTATTAAAACTAATTTTTATGTCTTTATAATATTCATGAAATTTATTATCTTAATTATTTAAATTCCAAAATTAATATTTTATTTTCCTGAAATGTTACATTTTTGGGGGAATTAGAAATTAGGGTATGGTGACGGGGACGATAAAAATTTGGTTTTTACTTATTTTTTTAATCTTTAAAGTTGCCCCTTCGGATATATTCGTAGGTTCTTATCTTGCGGTAACGTCGGGGCAACTGCATAAGTTAAATATTAACAAATTTTTAGTTATAAATGCCCCTATGGATTTTATTATCCGTAGTGGCAAGCCATCTTTGTACTAGTGTCTTGAACTCCTGCATGATTCATGCTTATGAAATTTCATGTAATACTTATAATTGTGCTTAGAATTTATTATTGACATATGTGGATTGGATGATTAAAGCCGTGAACATCAGAAAGGAGAAAATGTGCTATTGTATGAGAAACTAAGTGCCATGCCATGGCTGCGGGGGCCACATCTTGATTCTACGAAGGCCACCTTTAGAATTCTCATATGATGTTCTGACATAACTAACCGAACATTCATGATGTTGCATGCTTTAGTTATGATGAAATACTCATATTGAGTGGTTAGAGCCCTGTTCAGGCGAAAATTGATATCATATACGGAACAAAGTGCCACAAAGAGCAAAATGCATGCTATAACGATGGTAGGGGATACCTCTTGAATCCATAAGGGACTATCTCTTGAATCTGTCTATGATGTGGTTCCACCAGAAGACGTTTATGGGTACACATACGAAAATATAAGAGGAAAATGATAATATCACCATGAAAACATGCTACCTGAATACAATATTTCATGGTTTAGACATAATTAACTTTATTTATTCCCTATGTTTCCTTATTTGTATTCACATCACATGGGGACACTTTCTTTGCTTTATGATGGTTGTCTTTTATTCAATTTAATTTACTTTACAATCTGGTAGACTCATAGAGCAGCCCTGATTTGGGATGCTGCACTTTTAGGCTGAATTTAGAGGAGGTTGAAGGAATAAAATAATAACAATGACAATTTTCTAGACAATTTTTTTATTAATCGAAATCTATCTATTAAAATTGCAAGGAGTTTCTTAAATAGATGCATAAAAAATAAAAAATTATAATTAATTTACCAACAAAATAAAAACTGTCTAAAATAGATAATTGCTAAAAATAGAAAGTTGCAAAAATCAAAACTAATTATTTGATTGCGTTCAGAATTGATTCTTGATAAAATCTTAACTGATCCGTGTATTGATTTCATCCATAATTCGAAAGTCAAAGTTTCGAAGCAAATCTTTGTCTACGATTTCGAGACCTTAAATGATGAATTTTTGCGATTCTAAGAGACGTCAATGTGCTTGCAGCATCGACTCAGACAACTTTGCGAGAGTTTTGATTTGGCTGGGAGAACGCGAGAATCAGACAAGATTTGGCAGTTCGGGTTTCTTGGTTGAACTAGACATGGTGTGTTTTGGAACGGTCAAGCCGCTCTATATAGGCTATGGTTGCATCATCCACCCCGTCGTAAAAAGAGCTCGACCTCGAGCTCAGGCCGTCTTCTTCGGAAGAGCTTCCGTCACCCGCATATCGAATCAAGTGCTTGACGTTGAATATGTCTAAAGTTTTCATATGACTAAGCAACTTCAATTGTTACGCGTTGTCTCCTACCTTCCTAAGAATCTCATAAGGACCCACCTTCCTGATGCTCAATTTATTATACTCACCAACAGGTAGCGGTCCTTAGTGAGGATGGACCAAAAAAAGTCACCTTCTTCGAACACCACGCGACAAACGATGCTTGTTCGCAGCAGCTTCATATTTGGAATTGGCAACGTCAATCTGCTGTCGAACTTGATCATGAATGCTTTTTTTGGTGCTCGGTCATGTCTTCAGCTTTAACATTGGGACGCCCCATATAGGGAATTGGCGATGACGCTGGTGAGGTTACTTCTATACACGATCTCAAATGGAATCCTCTTCTTCGTGCGGTTAATAGAACGGTTGTAAGCGAACTCAGCTGGTGCGGGAGCAAGGTCCCACTTCCTTGGGTTGTCTCTAACTAGGCTACAGAGGAGATTACTGAGGCTTCTGTTGACCACTTCAGTTTTACCATCTGTTTGCAGGTGATAAGCACTGCTAAAGCACAGTTTAGTTCCTAGATTCCTCCATAAAGTCTTCTAAAAATGGCTCATGAACTTGGTGTCCCAATCCGATGTGATGGATTTGGGTACCCTATGAAAGCGCACGATTTCTTTGAAGTATAGGTCACCGATCCAAGATGCGTTCATAGTTTCTTGCAAGCCAGAAAATGCGTCATCTTGGAGAATCGATCGACCAAGACACAGACTGGGTCCATGCTTCTTTGAGTTCGGGGTAAGCCTAGGACAAAGTCCATGCTGACGTCTTCCCATGGTGCCACTGGAACCGAGAGCGGGGTGTACAAACCCGCATTCGTGGCTGTCCACTTCGACACTTGGAAAATATTGCATCGCTCTCCGAAACGTATCACATCTCATTTTATGTTAGGTCAGCAGTAGTCACAAGAGATAAGGGCTAGGAGTTTGTCGCACCCAAAATGACCCTCATTATGAAGTTCTTCCTCGATCTTTTCTCGCAGCGAACACTCAAGGATGCAGAGTTGTAGTCCCCAAAAAAGATAGTCGTTCATCAGCAGATAGCCTGACTTACGTTGCTCAGGTCTATGTTGAGGTTGCTTCAATGCTCTGTGAATAGGATCGAAGAATGGGTCCACAAGGTATAGTTCGCGAAAGGTATCAAACCCTACAATCCGAACTTTCATTATAGAGAGTAAGGTCGCTCTTCTGCTCAAAATATCGACTACTCGATTATTGACCCCCGCGATGTGCTTCAAGGAGAGGGTGAACGGTTGGATATATTCAACCCATCAACCATGTCGACAATTCAACTTATGCGACCCATTAATGTACTTGAGCGCTTCATGATCAGAATGAAGGATGAACTCGTGCTGCAATAAATAGTGATCCTAATGACGCAAGGGTTGGAAGATGGCATAGAACTCATCATTGTTGGTGTTGTACTTAGCCCTAGAGCTATTTAGTTTCTCGTTGAAGAAGGCCACATGTCAATTTTCTTGACTGAGTATGCCATTGATACCCATCCCCAATGCATCGCATGCCACCTCAAATATTTTATCAAATTCTGGCAAAACCAACACAGAGGCAGAAGTTAGTTTCTCTTTTATGGCGTCGAATGCTTGTTGTTCTTCATTATTCCAATAGAAAGGTACTCGCGATTTGAGACAGTCTGTGATTGAGGTCATTACCCTGCTGAAATTTGGTACAAAACGACGGTAGAAGGAAAAGAGGCCGTGGAAACTCTGAGCTTCATGAATGATCCTTGGCGTGGGTCAGTCTCGAACTACTTGTACTATGGACTCGCACCCTCTCACTGGAGACGATGAAACCCACAAACATGACTTGATTTGTGTAACATTTCAGAAAATGAGAAATATTATTTTGGAATTTAAATAATAATATAATATGTCTTATTAAAATAATATCAATTATTAAATTAGGTTATCAAGATTTGGTATAATTAAAATAGCAAAACCAATATTCTCGTATTAATGTTAACACTTAATTTTGGCATAATAAGTATGTAGTTATGTGAATGTCTTCACTTAAGATTTTTTTTTTGGGTTTTATTTGGTTTTAGAAATTGTGGCATGGTTACACCCTTTTGTTTTTTTGTATCATATTATATTGAGAGCATAAAGGCATGTCACACCCATACCTCCCCATTCTCTCTTACTCCCTCTCCCATTTCCCTTTCTTTCTCTACAACTCCTCTCACTCTCACTCTCACTCTCACTCCCATGGCCGCCCCACCTCTCTCTCTCACACTCTTACTCTCGAAAACACAAACTCTTTGCATAATCCAAGCTCCAACTCATGCTAAATCAAGTGGAAGTCTCCATCAACCTTCAAGTGACATCATACAAGTTTGATCTTCTCCTTCATCTCTTCATTTAGATAAAAATCCTTTTTTATCAAGTTTTAAATGTGTTTAGAGTTTCAAATATCAATTAAGTTTTAAAAAACTAGGAGTTTTAGTGAATTTTAATGTTCAAACAAAATCTGGAGTAGTTTGGGATCTCTGCAAAATATTTTGCGTATAGATTCGACCTATTTAGACTACCAGGAGACCCCACCAAGAGCACGAGTTTAGACCGCAAATTGCGGGAAAATCTGATATTTTGACGGCCCAATTTTGGATTTAGATGTCGGGGTTTGGGCAGTAGATCTTGTACTTGTTATATAAGCCCTTTTTATATGCTAAATTGTCCCAGATTCCATGAGTCAAAATCTGGAGGTGTTTTACTTAGCTTTTTGACGATATTTTAAGGTTTTCAAACTTGATAATCCGTATTTTGAAGTCTTGATACGTTCTTTTATGGTAGAACAGAGAGTCTGAGGTTAATTCGTGGTAGTTAGCACACATATGGCAAATGATTGGTCATAGATTCTAACCTATGAGTGTTATTCATTATATCGATGTCGAATTGAATTATTATATGCGTGTATGTTATGTGAATGCTAGGCTTGATTGCGGAGACCTCCGAGCCAGCGACGAAAGGCAAGGTAGTCATAAGATACCACTAGCTCGATCAAAAACTGTGAGTAGATTATATCTACGAGTAGGGAATCGGGTGGATGGCATATAATACACCTATGAAACATACCTTTTATTATATCATTGACATTATTAGGATTAATGCCATGTACGTTAAACTTGTTCGATATATAGTATATTTTGTTAGTAACGCTTAGTAACCTTATTGTAGATACAGTTAGTAGAACACTAGCACAAATGCTAATAATTGCCATGTTGCACGATCACAGACTCGTATGTACACCACAAATCATTAGTACTACCATGTCACTTAGAACTTACCATGTTTACGTATCGTAGTATGATCGACGTTATAATAGGACGATGTATATACAATCCATATTGGATGTGCGTATGAGACTTTGAGTCCGTAATAGTCGTCGTGTGTGTACGTAACACGAGGTGTCCGTACCGACCGTAGGGCAGGTGCGTGAATGAGATGTCCGCACCGGTGTTATGTTTGTACATGACTATATATCCGTACTGTTGATATTTCATTATTATGTGTGTACGTAGACTTGATGTCCATACTAGTTATACTATGTGTTTGGGTACGTAGATTAGATATCCATACCGATTATTATTATGATATTGGATAATGAAATATTTAATGGTTATCGTACGAGGTGAGATTCCGTATAGGATGATATGATGTGTATAGATGATGATTAGCCGGATATGGCCCAATTTTTACTTGACTCGTGGAGTCTTACTATTTTACCCGTTTGGGAGATTTTACTGATATGTCATCATCACCCACTTTCTAAGAACAATGATTCGTGTCATATTTTTTAAAAAGTGATAATAAAATGATATGCTACATGGATTTCAAAGGGGTATATATCTGTGTGTGTGTGTGTGTGTGTGTGTGTGTGTTTTAAAAATATTGTAGTCTCCTTATTTTCAAACAACGTTTTGTTCTATTTTAAAAACATATAAATGGGAATATTAGAATGAATTTTCTATTTACCGTTCTTTTACGATACGCTTACTTTACATGTCATTCGCTCGCACTTTATTTACCTTATTCGTTATGCTACGCTTCACGATTTCTGCTACGCTTTACGATTTCCGCTACGCGTCATATATTGTTGATGTCATACCTCAGTGGTATGCGACACTGATATATACATATACATATATATATATATATATATATATATTATATCGCTACACTTATATTACTGGCTTATGCTATCATATGTTACCCGTCTGTACTATGCCCAGTTCACACAGACTAAAAGGGTACGAGTTTGATAAGCTTTATATTACTGTGGATATGATGTGATATGATATCAATCCTAAGAGATTGGATATATATAAAGGTATATAAGAAGATGAAGATGATTCGAACACGGTGGATATAGCTGGGGATACATGATGTGTGTGTGTGTGTATAAGAAGATGAAGAAGGTTCGGAGACGGTGGATATAGCCGGTGATCTATGGTGTGTGTATGTGTGTGCGCGCGTGCGCGCTTGTGTGTGTGATCAATCCATGAGGGATTGAGGCAGGGAGAGACATGATATCGTCCGGTGATATATGTGTGATCAATCCATGAGTGATTGAGGGTAGTTGACAAATGATATCTCTATGAATATTATATATATGTCATGGATCGATATAGATGCCTTGCACTGAGATGGATATTATATATATATGAGTGATCGATATAGATGCCCTGCACTGATGTGATATATTATGTTATGTATAGTAGCCGGACAAGATAGGTCCACGAGACAGTTCCTGAATATTATTTTCGTATATTGATGTATTCTAAAGAGGTTTTCAAAGGAGCTATAGTCTCACTATTTTCCACGTGTTTAGGATCGACACAGACTTTTACAAAAGAAAACCATTTTTTTAAATAAATCATTTTCAAAGAGGCGGGACGTATACTTTAAAATAGATCTATATCTTTCTTCACAAAACAACGCCCGCTATATGTGCTGCTATATATATACCACACATCTATTTTGAAAGGGATTTTATATACATATTTATATTACGGCTACTTTTATATGATTGCATATGGATGAGTGCTATATATATGTATTATAGCCTTGATTGTGTTCTCATTGGTCATGTGCTATAGATTTGCATTACGGCTATGGTGATCGTGACTTGACACCGTTGTATATATATATTATGCAGTGAGTTATCGATGATTGATGATTGTTATCGTTTTATTTCGGTATATTGTATTTACTTCCTGAACTCACATGCTTTCGGATGCTTGTCGTTACGTTGCGCCCGTACCGGGCCAGATACTGATTACATGATGTTGACACGATAATCACACATAGATTCATATTTTACATGTTAGGATAGCGGTACACGAGTTGTACATGAAGGTACTTTATCTTATATTCCATCGCTCAAACTCTAGTTTTGGCACGTGCTTATTTACCCTCCTTGATGTACACATTTATCATTCTTAATTGTTTCACCACTTATCTATGCGACTTCTAGCTTGTTATTTAATTCTACTCATGAGCTGGCAACTCACCCCCGTTGTGCCATAGGTCTTTGCAGGATTGATCGCTTGGATCCATAGCGGCTTATTAGGCAAGTTTTCTACCTTTTGGGGGGGGGGGTTGAACATATTGAGTTGGTGGGTTTCTTTTTATATCGGCTTACCTTGTATCTATTTGTATCTATAATTACTCTATCAAAGACCAAGTCTGGTTTTGTCAAGACTTTAGAGTTGCATATTTTTGTTGTTGTCAGACTCGAGTGGAGTCGACTTGATGTATATTTATGTTGTTTACTTTCCGCTTATTGATCCTTCGCCGTTTGGTGTCGTGTATTACTGTGTGGTTTTGATTCTACCGTTTAGGCATTGTTTTAGCTCCCATATGTGGGGATGCTTGTTATATGCTTATCATTGTACTCATTTTAGTCAAAATATACAAAGGAAGTGGTGTCCGTTTTTCAAACAATCTTTCGAAACAAGGTTTACTTTTTACCAAACTTTTCTAAAACTTCACCTCTACCTATTATTGTCTATATTATTTTATATATGGTTTAGTTTCTTGGTTTTGGCTTACTTGGGTTACGATGGGGTTCACTTGACTTCATGTAATTCTTGTGCCAGTCATATACCCCTATTCTGGTCGTGACAATCTGCCATGAAATGGCACTTCTTTGGATGGGCATAGAGCGGTTGCTGTCTTAACACCTCGAGAAAAATTCTCAGATCCTGCAAGTGAGTCTCACGAGAAGGGCTATAAATAAGGATGTCATCAAAATATACGACCAACGCACCTTCTAAAGAATGGTTGTAGAAGGTAGTTCACGACCTTCATGAATGTGCTTGGTGCATTGGATAGACTAAACAGCATCACCAGTCATTCATAAAGTCCTTCCTGCATTTTGAACACGGTCTTCCACTTATCCCATGGGAGGATGCGGATTTGGTGATACCTACTCTTCATGTTTATCTTTGAAAAGACTTTGGCCCCTGCAAGCTGGTCAATCATGTCGTCAAGTCGCAATATCGGAAGTGATACTTCACAGTAATTTTGTTGATGTTACGACTGCCAATGCACATACGCCATGAGACATCCTTCTTAGGAGTTAAAAGAGCTGGCACGGCGCAAGGACTCATGCTGGGTCGCACAGATCCATTCTCCAGTAGCTCCTCCACCTGCTTCTTTAGCTCCTGCCGTTCTCTCAGGTTCATACGGTATGCTGGTTTATTGGAAAGATTTGCGTCATGAATAAGGTCAATGCAATGTTATATGTTTCTCATTGGTGGAAGGTTGTTGGGCAGCTCGTTCGGGAATACGTTTACGTAATCCTGCAGCAGTGGCTTTACCATATCAAGAACTTCTGAGGGTTTAGATTCTGCACATGCTTCCGTGCTTACCAGGACATAGATAACCCCAGTTTCTTATGCCTCTTCCTCAAATGGACGGGCCTCATTGGTAACCGTTACCATGGTAAAAAGACTGCTTCCCTCCCCCGTGCGGGTTTGGGCCCAGCCTTTTCTCTAATAGGCTGGTGCATAAATTTCTGGCCATCTTTCACAAAAGTATAGGTATTTTGCTACCCATCATGCACTGTCTTTCGATCATACTGCCTCGACTACCCTAGGAGTAGATTCCATACGTCTATGGTCATGACATCACACTAGGCTTCATCAAAATAGTTTTTTCCCATAGAGAAGGAAACCAAACAACGCGAATCTACAATCACTACGCTACCCTTCTTGAGCCAGTGCAGTTTGTACGGGTGACTAGGTTGCGCTTCTGGACCACCTCCATAAAGATGAGGTTCTCGCAACTTCCTCCATCGTCGATGACCTTGAAGATTTTCTCTTTGATGGTACATGTGGTGTGGAAGACGTTGGTCCACAGTCCTCATTCTCCCCTTTTCTAGGTGCGAGAAGGGTCCTCTAGACGACAAAGACCGTGTGGGTCCCATCACCGTCCAACAAGAACTCCCATTAGTCTTTGCCTTCGTACCTACTAGTTTCATCGGGTTCTCCCTCATCATCGGCACCGACCATCAACTACTTGCCTTTGTTCAAGTGTTTAGGACAGTTTGCAGCACGATGTCTCGGTTCCCCGCACTCAAAACAACGGAAGTTTGACTTTGCTGCTGTAAGTCCCACGATCCGAACTGCTGTTGTTGGCATGGTTGTTGTTGGGATGTAGAGCGGTTGCTCACATCTCCTCGGGAATATGTTCTACCCCCATCTCAAGACTTTTTATTCTCGACAAGTAAGGCATGCTGGCACGCCTCGGAGAGCTTGAATAACGGATGAAGGATCAGCTCGTCCTAGATCGACTGACGGAGTCCTCCAAGGTAGCGAGTTAATCGTTGCTCCTCAGTCTCTGCCACATCATTGTGAGCATTCAACAGATGGAACTCTTCTATGTTGGCGTTAGCAGATCGAGTCCACTGCTGCAATTGTTGTAGTCACTGGTATATAGTTTGGGTGTAGTTGAACAGAAGGAACTCTTTTTTCAGTTTCTCCTTCATCTTCTCCCAACTCATGATCTTAGGCTTGCCTTGCCTCTCTCGGATGCGATGCTCTTATTCCCACCATGCTGAAACCCGACCTTTGAGTTTGATGGCGACCAATTTCACCTTCTTTGCGGGGCGAAAATATTTATATTCAAAGACGCATTCTACCATGATGAGCCAATCATGGAACACTTCGGGTTGGGAGCCTCCTGCATAATCAGGGAGATCCACCTTCACGCCATCCGAAGGTCATTCATAGCCCCCTCGAAAGTTACGCCCTGCCTGATAACTCGCTCCAGACCTTGAATCATCATCATGATCCGAATCGGTAGCTCGTCACCTCTGGGGATGTGCTTGTTCTATCCTCAATGCCTCGATCTGCCTCAGCAACTTTGCGTTCTGCCTTTGCATGTCATTTACCATGACGTCCCGTAGTTCTCATTCTTGAAAGATACCTTCGTCTTCTAACATCGCATCTTTCCGACCCCTACGAGCACCACGTCCTCCATGTCACGCCCTGATTCCCAATATACTCAAATACGGGAAAGTAGCAAAGCCAGCCATGCTACCTGCAGGAAGGAAATATCCTTCCATAATTGTTAGTTATATGTATGCCCTAGAGGCCATTACTGTACATTGGATGTATATTGTGTAAGTCCATATTGCGACCCCCGGTACTTACGGGGAGGCGGAAACGGTATAAAAGACGAATTTTTATCGCAAGAGGCAACATGGACTAAACTTTGTCGGGATCGTTGTCTAAACTAAAACTAGTTAACAAGCTAAAGAGAGTTAGCTACTATGGAAGATGGTTATACCTAAACTTGAACTCCTTCTTCTTCAAACCTTGTAGAGGTTGATGGTTCTCTTTTCGTCGCCTTCTCCCGTCGAAGATGGATCCACCTCGAAGGTTCGACTTTGGGCTCTTCCTCGATCTTTGAGTGAACTAGGGTTTCCGGCTTGCTAAACCTTCATCCTAGAAAGAGTAGAGAGTGATTAGGGTTTGCTTTTCTATCTAAAGAGAATGATTCTCAACACATGAGAAGGTTTCTCTTTTCAAGAGGAAGAAGAAGATGAAATGAGGAGAGAGAGTGAGAATGATAGAATGAGCAATATTTTCTCTTTCTTGCAACCATATTGCAAAAAGAAAAGAATTATCTAAATGATAATAATTGAAATAAGAATAGTTGATGGTTATTTTAGGAATGACCACTATCATGCTTCTTTAAATGAAGTGTAAGCATGAATCAAGGAGGATCTTCAAAGCATGATGGTGGTCAAAGGTCAACAAGTCAACCAAGGTCAACAAGTCAACAAAAAATCAACCATAACATAATTCTCATTTAATTACTATTATTAATAGATAATATACAAATCCATTAGGGTTTGGAAAATGATAACTGTCAACTGTGCATACGCACCCGATCCGAAACCCTAATGAAAAACCTCATTCTCCGCCTCAAGCAACTGTGCATACACACCTGCATTCTCGTTCCGAGGAACAAGACTACCAAGATATAAAAGCAACCCCCAAAACATATACCAGTATCTGGCTCAAACCAGAGCCTGCCAGTATAATCCGTCCGGACTCCAAACGTGCACAAGTGCGCGGATGAGAACGAACCCTGTCGCAAAACCATGCGACCTCCACTCCGTTTTGCCCAGAGACGAATACCCTCTGTGTGGGACTCTAAAGACTCGACCCTACGCTGGCAGTGGGTTTAACCACAGACCGCAAGCGGCACTAGCTGTGCGTAACGGTCCCCAGGTAGATGCCGACAAGAAGGCTGACGAGGTGAAACCCCATCTGAACTCCTACTGAGTCTGAATGTGACATTCTCCGTACAGTCCGGTCTGTTCGTCTGATACATCGCATGGCGGGCCTAGGGGGCGGTAAAACGTCAGTCCCCCAATAGCGGTACAAGTCGTGTCGGAGTGAAGCCCAAAACACCCTGAGATAACACTGGAAACCTACCAGTATATCTCGCTTGCCCTGGCCAGGGACTACTCGTGCAATGGCTCTCCTAGACACAGCGCGATGTCAACCCCCAATACCGGGAGAGACGAATCCTGTCTAACCGTCACTGCCTCCAAGTGCTTCGGGACTGCACCCAACCACCACCTGTTTGCACGACTCCTTTGAGCCGTGGTAGGGTAGTGATCAAAGTGCAGTGGGAACACACTCGAGGCGAAGTGTCAGTGTCAAGTCAGCGGACTAAGCTGTACTCATGTCACCTGGGAACTGATAACTGACGATAGGTATAATACCAACCTGTCAGTTCCCGACGAGTCCTGTCCAGTGTACTCGTAACCCAACGAGTACCCGTATACTATCTCCAGTACGACGTACTGATGGCTGTGGGACAGACCATCTCCCACACTGGGATGAGAAGCGCATACGCTAGTCTACTCCGGAGTATCGATGCCCTGTCTCGATAGTCCTACGACTAGGGACCTGTAAAAGGATGTGCCTATAGATTACCCAGCCCCCACTAGTGTGACTGCCATCACAACGCTGGTAATCAAGCAAAGATCCTAAGGGCTCCACTAATGTGTATAAGTGATATACTGAAATAAACACAAGTACACATTGAAGTAGAAACAAACCAAGTAGCATACTACTATATTGAGCAAGATTGTTTATACAAGGTGAATATCCCAAGCTTCCATCAAGTAATATACAAACTAGTATGATACAGTAATGGCCTCTAGGGCATATACACTAACAATCTCCCACTTGCACTAAGGCCATGTACTGGCGTATCGAAGACCTATCATCTCGATCAGCCGCTCGAACTGAGTCTGGGGTAGGGCCTTGGTGAATGGATCTGCAGTGTTCTCTTCTGAAGCAACCCTCCGAACCTCGATCTCCTTGCGATCCACGATCTCCCTGATCAGGTGATACCGCCTCAAGATGTGCCTGGATCTCTGATGGGACCTGGGTTCCTTTGCTAAAGCTATAGCCCCGTTGTTGTCGCAATACAGAGGTACTGGGTCAACAATGGACGGAACCACCTGAAGTTCTTTTAAGAACTTCCTTATCCAGACAGCTTCTTTTGCGGCATCAGATGCAGCGATGTATTCCGCTTCCATAGTCGAGTCTGCAACGGTTTCCTGTTTGGAACTCTTCCAACACACCGCCCCTCCGTTGAGGGTAAAGACAAAACCCGACATGGACTTGGAATCATCCTTGTCACTCTGGAAGCTGGAGTCAGCAAAGGCCTCAATCTGGAGGTCTTTTCCGCCATACACCAAGAACATCTCCTTAGTCCTCCTCAGGTACTTGAGAATGTTCTTTACTGCTATCCAATGTTTCTCCCCAGGGTTTGACTGATACCGGCTTACTACACTCAGTGCATAAGCTACATCCGGTCTGGTACACAACATCGCATACATTATAGAGCCTACCGCAGAAGCGTAGGGTATAATAGACATGCGATCCCTCTCCAAATCAGTCTTGGGAGACATCTCTTTAGAGAGGGTGATCCCGTGACAAGCCGGTAAGTTACCGCGCTTGGAATCTTCCATACTGAATCTTTTCAGTACGGTGTCGATGTACCTGGACTGTGAAAGTCCTAATATCCTCTTGGATCTATCACGATGGATCCGGATCCCCAGGATGTAAGAGGCATCACCCAGGTCTTTCATGGAGAACCTGTGTGACAAGAAACCCTTGACAGATTGTAGCATAGGAATGTCATTTCCTATTAAGAGAATGTCATCCACGTATAAAACAAGGAATACCACAGTTCTCGCTACAAATCTACTATAGATGCATGGTTCATCTGGATTTTTGATAAAGTCAAATTCCTTGACCGTCTCATCAAAACAGATGTTCCAACTCCGCGATGCCTGCTTTAGTCCATAGATGGACTTAAGCAACTTGCACACCTTTCCGCTGCTCCCACTCTGGATGAAACCCTCTGGCTGATCCATATAGACACACTCCTCTAAATTTCCATTTAGAAAAGCGGTTTTTACGTCCATCTGCCAAATTTCATAATCGTGGAAGGCAGCAATGGCAAGAAGGATCCGAATGGATTTCAGCATAGCCACTGGAGAAAAGGTTTCGTCGTAGTCCAAGCCAGGTCTTTGACGGAAACCCTTTGCTACAAGTCTAGCTTTATAGGTCTCAACCTGTCCATCTACACCAATCTTCCTTTTGAAGATCCACTTGCATCCTACGGGTTTTACCCCGTCTGGAGCAATGTCCAACGTCCATACTTTGTTGGTGTACATGGACTCCATTTCGGTCCGCATTGCATCCAGCCATTTTACCGAGTCAATGCTCTGAACGGCCTGCTGGAAGCTAGTAGGCTCATCATAGTCTATGATGCAATCCTCTCTATCCCCGTCTATGAGAAAACCGTAGTATCTCTCGGGCGGATGAGACTGCCTACTACTTCTGCGGAGCGGCATAGGAATGTCCTGTTCATTTGAACCCTCTGGTTCCATTAAGCTTTCAGTAATAGTCTGTGGTTCTGGAATTTCTTCCAGTTCTATTTCGCTCCCACTTACTTCTTTTTCTAAGAACTGATGTTCCAGAAAATGGGCATTACGAGAAACAAGGACTTTTTGCTCCTCTGCGTAATAGAAAAGATACCCCCTGGAGTTCTTTGGGTATCCCACAAAATTGCACAGTACTGAGCGTGCCTCGAGCTTGTCCGCATGCTGCTTTTTGACATAAGCTGGACATCCCCAAATCTTCAAGTACTGAAGATAGGGTTTCTTCCCACTCCATAACTCATATGGTGTGGTAGGCACAGTCTTAGTAGGAACTCGGTTCAATAGGTATGCAGCTGTTTCTAGCGCATACCCCCAGAATGATCGCGGTAACTCAGCGTTACTCATCATAGACCGTACCATATCCAATAGGGTGCGATTCCGTCTCTCCGATACACCGTTATGTTGCGGGGTGTATGGAGGAGTAAGCTGAGAGAGAATCCCATTCTCTTTTAAATAGTCCAGGAATTCGGCACTTAAGTATTCTCCACCTCGATCCGATCTTAGAATCTTAATACTTTTGCCGGTCTGTTTCTCTACTTCATTCTTATACTCCTGGAATTTTCCAAAGGCCTCGGACTTATGTTTCATTAAGAAGACATAACCGTACCTTGAGAAGTCATCCGTAAAAGTAATGAAGTAAGAATGTCCGCTTCGGGCATGTGTAGACATTGGACCGCACACGTCACTGTGTACGAGTCCCAAGAGCTCGCTCGCTCTTACTCCATGTCCAGTAAACGGAGTCTTTGTCATCTTTCCCTTGAGACAGGATTGACAAGTGGCATACGATTGATATTCGAACGCATTCAAATACCCTTCTGTATGTAACTTCGTCAACCTTCTCTCATTGATGTGACCCAATCTACAATGCCATAAGAAAGTCTGATTAATATCTGGTGACTTTCTTTTGTGTGTATTCTGGACATTGAAAATCTGTGGTTGGTTTAATACGTATATACCATTGCTCAGTGTACCTGACCCAATCAGAACTTGATTAAGGTGAATGTTAACAACATTACTTACAAACGCAAATTCATAACCTTCTTTAGAAACCAAAGATACAGAAATGATATTACAAGTTGCGTTGGGTACAAAAAAACAATTACGCAAAACCAAAACATGTCCATCTGACATTCCTAGGTGATAGTCCCCCACGGCTTTAGCATCCATGCTAGCTCCGTTCGCAACTCTGAGGGTCATGTCACCTTCCTTCAAAAACCTACGGTTTCTCAACGCCTGCAAAGAATTACAGATATGAGATCCTGATCCGGTATCCAATACCCAGGAAGTAGAGTTTATAGAAAGACAGTTTTCAATAACATACACACCTGAAGCTGAAGCCGCAACCTGCTTCAGTTCCTGTGTCCTGGCTTTCCAAGCCCTGCAATCTTTCTTCCAGTGTCCACTCTTGTGACAATAGAAGCATTCCTCTTTACCAACAAGCTTCCCCGCTATCTTTGTTGCCTTTTCCTTTCCCTTCGCACCCACTTTACTAACACCGCCTCTTGGTTTGGCGGGGGCTTTCTTCTTCTTTCCCTTGGCTTTCGCCTTGGACCTAGAAGAAGAAGATCCTCCTACAAACAAAGTGGATGTATCCCTACCCTTCTGTAGGGTGCCCTCTGCGCTCCTCAGCAGGTTGAGGAGTTCTGAAAGTTCAACTTCCTTTTCTTGCAAGTTGAAATTCAGTATGAACTGGGCGTAAGTGGATGGAAGGGACTGGAGAATTATATCTGTGTAGAGTTCACTATCCAACGTGGTCCCAAGTTCCGCGAGCTCCTCAGTGTAGCCAATCATCTTAAGCACGTGGTCCGCTACCGATGATCCGACGGCCAACTTAGTCGAAAATAACTTCTTCGACACTTCGTATCTTGCGATACGAGACTGCTCTCCATACAGTTCTTTTGTATGAAGAAATATGGATTCCAAATCCATATTCTCGTGCCTCCTCTGATGGTCATTGTCCATCGAGGCAAGTACGAGGCATCTGGCCTTCGCGCTGTCAATCTCCCAAGTCTTACGGATTTCCTTATCCGCGACGCTGGAGGTGGGACCTGGGACGGGGGGAGCTTTGCTGGTAAGAAGATACCCCAGCTTGTCGTAAGAGATTGCCAATTTGACATTCCTGAGCCAATCTTTGTAGTTTGGCCCTGTCAGTATGTTTTTATCTAGAAGTAACTTAAGTCCAGTCATTTCGATTTGGTCGCTGCAGGGGGAGAGAAGAAACACTTAGCACGATGCTCTTGCAAGTTTAGAATGGTTTTTAATTTGTCTAAACAGGATGGCTCCCACTGTCTCTCGAATCCCTCCTCAAACCACAAAGGAAGAATTAGCCGGGATCAATCCCACCGTACAATACTTGCTTAACCGTTCAGCCAGGCCAGTGTCGGTACTTCGAGGGAGGTTTTCCAACGCTTTCGCGAAGTTCCTTAATTTAAGAACCTCTTTTCCCTGGGGGCGTAGCCCCGCTAACACCTTTCTAGGCACCTACTAGGTTTATAGCATTGATCGTTTAGTGAGAAATTTCCCGAGGAGTAGCATATACTCACAGTAGGATCGGGATCCAAATATCATCGCGTGACGAAAATGAAGGAATCCTACCATAATCATCACACTCCAAATGGTATGCAAATCTAGCAAGTTTCAGTACTTATGAAACTCCCGATGTGGATTTTTGCCCCATGCTCTTATGACCTTGGCGTGAGGTCAAAATGTCATAAGTCACATGTCAAGTTCTTCCCATCATTATCCCGGTTGATTTGAATCCACCCGTACCTACCCTTGACGTAGGCCAAAATGGTGGTACGACTGTCTCAAAACAACGCATTCTATCTATGCAACAGATAAATATCCGGCAGCTACCAATCACTATGCCTTGGCGTGAGGTCAAAATACATAGCTTGAATACTACCGTATATCTAACTGAAACGATGGAGGGCTACGAATGGTTTTGGCGAAACCGTGAACGTAGTGAACTTGATATAATCGATGGAACGAGATAGCTTTTAGAAGGAGTGGCTCAAGCTCCGCATTTTAAAAGTTAGTTTTTGAAAAGAACCGAGTGGTTTTTCGAAAGTGTTCCATCGACTTAAACTTGGTTTATTATCTTGCATTAGTTCTTTTAATGCGTGATATTCTTGCATTAGTTCTTTTAATGCGTCCCATCATTTAATTCCTACCATTGCAGAAAACAACCAAAATATGACGTACGCTTATGCCATTCGCATTCGCCACGGGGTCCCGTCATCACTCGTTAGGTTACTTAACTAACGACAGAGCGGGGGCTGGGCTAGCGCGGCTGTAAAACATAAGCAACGCCTAAATAGAAAGCAATGATAGACATTACAGATCACAGATGAATACATTGGATATACTAGCAATCCGCATTTCTTTCGAGCCTGAAACGAAAAGCGGATAACACGGTCGCGGTGAATAGCAAATACCCCACCCAAGACCCCTACGGGTGCGGCAAACTACCCGCCAAGTTCCCGGTAGTTTGTGCACCCCACCATGGGTCTATCCTAGGAGCAAAAACAGTAAAAAGAATTATACAATGACGGCTACAACCCCGACCCGGTTGTGCGGCCAAACAAATAATATAATTACATCAATTTACATTTACAATGAATGAAAGAAAAAACAAAAGCTCATCTCACATCCACCCCGGCTATTCACCCGCGACAGTCCAACACATTCATATACACATTCCAGAACATTACAGATCATGTATAACCCCGACTAATCGACTTATAGCGATTAGCCGACGTTCAATACATGCAAACATCACAGATATAACCAACATAGCCAAAGTGCAGTGAAGTTCGGAAAAAAATACGGAATTATAGGACCCCAAAAGTGAATTTCAGTTCTGGAAAATCTGGGTACATATAATATATCTTAAAAATCCCAAAACCAATACAGAAGAACACTGCACGAAAAACGATGCAAAGAAGAAACCAACATGCGGCGGTTCCGCGGCCAGATGAATAGGTGAGGCCACGGAAGCGCGGCGGTTTGGAGAGAACATGATATCGTTTTTCTTGTGTGTTCTTAGAAAACCCTGAGACGATTTTACAAGTATAAATTTTTTCAATTTGAGCAGAAAAAAATTCAACAGAAAGTTAGGGTTTTGATTTTCCGGTTTTGCGATTTTTCGGTTCCGAACTTCGTTACACCTTACTACCAAGCTAGTTTAAGTTTAGTTAGGCTCTGATACCACTGTAAGTCCATATTGCGACCCCCGGTACTTACGGGGAGGCGGAAACGGTATAAAAGACGAATTTTTATCGCAAGAGGCAACATGGACTAAACTTTGTCGGGATCGTTGTCTAAACTAAAACTAGTTAACAAGCTAAAGAGAGTTAGCTACTATGGAAGATGGTTATACCTAAACTTGAACTCCTTCTTCTTCAAACCTTGTAGAGGTTGATGGTTCTCTTTTCGTCGCCTTCTCCCGTCGAAGATGGATCCACCTCGAAGGTTCGACTTTGGGCTCTTCCTCGATCTTTGAGTGAACTAGGGTTTCCGGCTTGCTAAACCTTCATCCTAGAAAGAGTAGAGAGTGATTAGGGTTTGCTTTTCTATCTAAAGAGAATGATTCTCAACACATGAGAAGGTTTCTCTTTTCAAGAGGAAGAAGAAGATGAAATGAGGAGAGAGAGTGAGAATGATAGAATGAGCAATATTTTCTCTTTCTTGCAACCATATTGCAAAAAGAAAAGAATTATCTAAATGATAATAATTGAAATAAGAATAGTTGATGGTTATTTTAGGAATGACCACTATCATGCTTCTTTAAATGAAGTGTAAGCATGAATCAAGGAGGATCTTCAAAGCATGATGGTGGTCAAAGGTCAACAAGTCAACCAAGGTCAACAAGTCAACAAAAAATCAACCATAACATAATTCTCATTTAATTACTATTATTAATAGATAATATACAAATCCATTAGGGTTTGGAAAATGATAACTGTCAACTGTGCATACGCACCCGATCCGAAACCCTAATGAAAAACCTCATTCTCCGCCTCAAGCAACTGTGCATACACACCTGCATTCTCGTTCCGAGGAACAAGACTACCAAGATATAAAAGCAACCCCCAAAACATATACCAGTATCTGGCTCAAACCAGAGCCTGCCAGTATAATCCGTCCGGACTCCAAACGTGCACAAGTGCGCGGATGAGAACGAACCCTGTCGCAAAACCATGCGACCTCCACTCCGTTTTGCCCAGAGACGAATACCCTCTGTGTGGGACTCTAAAGACTCGACCCTACGCTGGCAGTGGGTTTAACCACAGACCGCAAGCGGCACTAGCTGTGCGTAACGGTCCCCAGGTAGATGCCGACAAGAAGGCTGACGAGGTGAAACCCCATCTGAACTCCTACTGAGTCTGAATGTGACATTCTCCGTACAGTCCGGTCTGTTCGTCTGATACATCGCATGGCGGGCCTAGGGGGCGGTAAAACGTCAGTCCCCCAATAGCGGTACAAGTCGTGTCGGAGTGAAGCCCAAAACACCCTGAGATAACACTGGAAACCTACCAGTATATCTCGCTTGCCCTGGCCAGGGACTACTCGTGCAATGGCTCTCCTAGACACAGCGCGATGTCAACCCCCAATACCGGGAGAGACGAATCCTGTCTAACCGTCACTGCCTCCAAGTGCTTCGGGACTGCACCCAACCACCACCTGTTTGCACGACTCCTTTGAGCCGTGGTAGGGTAGTGATCAAAGTGCAGTGGGAACACACTCGAGGCGAAGTGTCAGTGTCAAGTCAGCGGACTAAGCTGTACTCATGTCACCTGGGAACTGATAACTGACGATAGGTATAATACCAACCTGTCAGTTCCCGACGAGTCCTGTCCAGTGTACTCGTAACCCAACGAGTACCCGTATACTATCTCCAGTACGACGTACTGATGGCTGTGGGACAGACCATCTCCCACACTGGGATGAGAAGCGCATACGCTAGTCTACTCCGGAGTATCGATGCCCTGTCTCGATAGTCCTACGACTAGGGACCTGTAAAAGGATGTGCCTATAGATTACCCAGCCCCCACTAGTGTGACTGCCATCACAACGCTGGTAATCAAGCAAAGATCCTAAGGGCTCCACTAATGTGTATAAGTGATATACTGAAATAAACACAAGTACACATTGAAGTAGAAACAAACCAAGTAGCATACTACTATATTGAGCAAGATTGTTTATACAAGGTGAATATCCCAAGCTTCCATCAAGTAATATACAAACTAGTATGATACAGTAATGGCCTCTAGGGCATATACACTAACATATTGTAGTGGATGCTGGGACATATATAGGTAGGACTTTCTTGCTCGACATGATAGTACGCTATCTGGTTGCTCTTTATCTTAACATGCATACTTTCTGTCTCTCTGATTACATGTTGATAATGCCCTTAGGATGTGTACTCGACTTCCAGGACTATGATGAAGATCATACTAGTGGGGCCTGGGTAGTCAATGAGTACATCCTTCATTGTTCCTAGTCGTGGGAATATCGAGACGGGGCATCGATATTCCAGAGTAGACTAGCGTATATCTTCTCGACACATGTGATGAGCGATGGATGATCCCATATCCATTGGTGTTTGACATCGGAGATGGTATGCGGGTGCTCAGTGGAGACTGGGTACACTGAATGGACTCACCGAGAACTCCCAGATGGTATTATACCTCACGTCAGATGGCAGTTCTCTGGTGACACTGGTACAGCTTAGTCTGTTGACCCGAGATCGTCATAGAGTCTTGTGTGTCTCCCACTGTGCTTTGATTTCCACCCTACCACGGCTCTACTGAGTCGTGCAAACAGGTGGTTTTTGGGTACAGTCCCGATTCACATGGAGGCAATGAGCGATAGGAGGGGATTCGTCTCTCCCGGTATTGGGGGTTGATGTTGCGCTATGCTCGACTGGCCATAACAGGAAATCCCTGGCCAGGGTTGCAGTGACCTACTGGTAAGTGTTATCAGTAGTTTCACACATGTCATGGACTTCACGTCGGCATGACTTATCGAGCTACTGGGGTCTGACGTTTACCACCCCTAGGCGAGATATGCGACATATCAGACGAACAGACCGGACTGTACGGTAAGTGTTACTGGTTGGATTCACAGGAGTGTGAGCGGGCTTGCTCGTCGATCTTCTGATCGCTCAATACCCGGGTGGCGGTTACGTTTAGCAGACCGCTTGTGGCTTGTGGGTGTTTGATATGATCATCATCTGCTGCCGGCGTATTGACGAGTCTTTAGAGTCCTACACAGAGGTTTCCTGGCTCAAGCGAAACGAAATAGGAGCGCATATGAGATATGTGCAGGACCGAGAATAATGCGTGTATGTGATATCGTATTTCATTCTCGCGATGGATGTATCGATTGGTTATATGCGATATAACCTAGTTATCGAATCAAGGATTGATTCGATAAGCCGATACATAGGATACTGGTCGGTTATATGCGATATGACCGGATCGTTAAATCAAGTATTGATTTAATGATTTAATGTATAATTATATATATTTGATATATTACTTTGCATTAACTAGTATTGGTTCACTTTAAGTAGATTTTCTCACTTGATTTGTGCAAGTTGTATATGCGATATACTTTTGTGCACTTGATTGTATCATGTTTGATGATACATGCTTATTTGGTTAAGTGTAAAGAATTAAACCATGGTTAAGTTGTTGATTAGGGTTTTACTTATTCATTTATCTTATTTATTTATTCATTTTGAATAAATTGAAAGATAAATGAATGGTGGCTTCATTTGTTTTTAGTTGAAGCTTCATGAAGCTTTGACTAAATGACCTTTTTTGTTCTCATCCTTAACCCTAACCATTCAACCTAACCTTAGTCAATTCTCTACACTTAACTAAGGTTAAGATTATGATAAGTATTCATTTTATTATCTTTTTTTAAATAACTTATCATATCATCTTCTTCTTCTTCATCTTCTTCTTCCATGAAGAAAAGCTTGCTACATCAATGGCAAGTGATGAAAACAAGTGAGAAATCCAATTCTAAAGTGAACCCACTTCCTATTTCTTCATCCTCTACCTCTTGCCAAGTAGTATAGGGTGTTTTCTTCACAAGTTTCATGACTTGGTGAAGTCGGAGTTTGATCTTGTGATGCCTCGACGTAGATCATCTTCGGCATCAAAGCCGACGATCAAGCCCGCCCATTTCTTCGATGAAGCCGATGCTAGAGTTCGGGATCCGACTTGGACAGCAGAGGGACATCGTCGCGGAGCCTAGGACGTGGAGGACCGGATCTACAAAGGTTGTAGCTTCTTTCCTTTAGTTAAAAGTCGTTAACTTGCATCGCATAACCTATATATCTAGTTAACGATCCGTATTAGGGTTTCTCGGCACTTGTAAAATTTAAATTGGCCGTGTTTGATCACTTGCAAGACTTCATTAGTGTGCCTAGGAACCCTACAATAATCACATTACGACTGTCAATCAGTAATCAAGAACAACATAATAATAAATCTATCTATCACATGTCCAATATCCATAAGAAATAATAACATGAAACAATAGTGGAAGCAATACGATCCAAAGAATTAAAGAAACAATAACTGATAGTTGTCCCTCATAGGCTCATAATGATAATTCCAACATATTCAAAACTAGAAAGAAACTAAACCATAGCTAACAACTAGTTCTGTGGAAAGCTCCTCACTGATCGGCAAGCTTCTTGAAGTACTCACGATCCTCCCGTGCTAAAGTCAAAGGATCTGGGCCATGCAAAACCCAAACGCCAGTGCATCATAAATATCATAATAATAATATAACTAGTGTAAAATATAGTATACCATATGCAATAAACTCAATGACATGGTTATAAACAATTATCAACATCAGTAACATGTGAGGCAACAAGCAAAATATCAATATCAATCATATCATGTGTATCCTAAGGGTCCATGTCGCTAGATTATCTATTATAAAGCTATTTGAAACTAATCAATGGAATTCTCGATGTAACTCAATAGTATCTCGTGCGTACCAGGGACCACGATCAAGATTCTTAGGCCTGAATCTGAAACGCGCCGCTAGACTGAAAAACAATGTTATATATAGATGAATGATGTCAGCATCATCATTCCGGGGCCCGAATCTTGTATCGACTGATTAGTCTCTTACAAGTAGCGAACCGTTGAGTTAAAATTAGGGTTTCATTCTTGATTTCCCCCCTTTCCCTTAGGTTTTTTAATGTTCATATCAGGTAATAATATAATATCTATCTTGTGCCAACACGGGAATTAACAGATACATGATATGTCCATTAGGACAACATGAATGCGTCCATCAGGACAACATGTCAAATCAATCATGTCAAAACAGGGTGGTTGACATTGGTAAATATTACAGCAATTAGGTACTAGCATGGTAGCGGTAACAGTAACATGATGGCAGGATATTAGTGTACAAGCATGTCAGAGATAATGTAATCAATCAGGTAAGGTGTCTACATCACAATCACATATTACAATCAAGTCATGGTATACAGTAGAAAATATAGTTGTAACCGAATATCGGTAAACACTAACGGATATAGATTAACAAGCGTGTTATGTTTAAAGTTAGTTATATGATCAAATCAACCATTACTTATTCAGAAATTAATTTGACTGGATTAAGAATAGTATTTTTCACGACTCTTGAATATTTTTAACTAGATATAACAATATAGGTTAAAGTTATAGTTATCAAATTAATTGATGGCATGAAATGATACATATAGTATTTTGTTTAACGTATAATATTATTTGTATCTAAATAAATTATTATGAACTAACTTCTTTGCTAGTTATATGTATGATTATTAATTAGATATATGAAATGTCTTTAACTAAACAAATACATTATATCTGTATTTATTTATCCACATGAAAATACTAATACTCCATATGTGCAGTATAACAATGATATATTTAATTAACTTGATAACTGCAAACGTTAAGCACTAAGTTAATTATATGATCGATACTACGGTCAGCTATATTATTTAAACAATATGATAACGTATAACAAGATTGTTGGGGTAAGAATTACATCCCGATTGACCAACTCAAAGTCAAAGTCAACCCCAAGTCATGTGGGTCCGAGCTTAAGCAAGCGGGCCCAAGCCTAAGCCAAGTGGGCCCAAGCCTAAGTCAAGACTGAGTATGGAAGAGGCCGGCTCCATACCAAAAAGAAGGCAATATATTAGTTTAAATGCAATTTTTAGAAATAAATATATGAAAAATGGGCAAAAAGCTAAAATTTTGTGAACCCCATTATTTATGTGCAAAAAGAAATAAGCACATGAGGCATGAGGAGGCACAAGTGACATTTGGAAAAGCCCAAGACGCTATATGTAAAGTGTGTAGCCTATAAAAGGCAAACATGATGAGAAAATAAATAATAATTTTCATTGTTTCATAATTTCTATGGTTCTGTGCCTTCTTCTCCTTCCACAATGTTTTATATCTTTTTCTCTTTTTTGAATTAAATCAAGAGTTTAACTCTTCGTTTTCTAAAATGTAATAGTTTTTCACCATAAAACCTTTGAAAAGAAGTTCAAATATCCTATCAAATCTCTAAAAAGGAGATTTTAAATCTCACCACCATTTTTATCAAAGATCCAACAAAAAAAGAGAAGAAGGAAGGAGACCAATCTCTAAAAATCCCACTTTGGGAGGATCCAAGACACAAGGGAGGTTCCAAGGCTCAAGGGAAAAGAAAGGGGTCCTCATTCATCATCTCCGACAATCTTTCAGGAGTTTAACACCAAATAAAAATCTTTTCTTTAAGAGTATAGCTTCTCCGAATTCCGAAAAATAAAAAAAATTCCTTCTTTTTTCTAAGAGTTTAACTCCAAAATCTCTCGGAAGTTTAACTCCCAGTTCAGGGGCTAAGGCTTTTTTCCACTAGTGCTTCCAGCGGGCACGCGCTGCCCGCGTGGTCCTCTGCGCACGGCGGTGGCATACCGGGCACGTGATCGGCTGGCGCCCGGCGGCCGCGTGCCGTGCACGTCACCGCTGGCACCTGGCGGCCGCGTGCCGCGTACGTCACCGCTGGCACCCGGTGGCTGCGTGCCGGGCATGTGACCCGCTGGCGTCCAGCGGCCGCGTGTTGTCTCACGTGTCCTTAGCATGCTCATCACCCCTCTTTTTCTTACACTTTCCACACTCGAAACACTTATCCCTTAAAACTCTGCGAAGCCCTTGATACGTGCAAAACATCTTCAAAACACAATATGCACTGCACATTGAGTTCAAATGACCAGTTTAACCTGTCAATCGGAGATTCCTTCGCTCCAAAGGCGAATGGTAATTAACGACAGCTTAGTATGTAGCTGCCGGAGATTCGGATCCCCATAATCAATAAACCCCGGCCTATTTTAGGCAGGGGGAATCTGTACATGCCTGACCAGTACGCGTATTCCTAGGGTGACGAAAAACACTCTTCGATCAATCATAGAGTTGAGCTCTCTCAGCTCCCTAGCTCGTACCCAAGCAATCCTATAGCAGAGCTTCCTCAGCATCCTTGCTCATCTCCGAGCAATGCTATTAGCTAAGTTTTCTCAGCCTCCTTGTTTGGTTGGGAAGCGGGGCATGAGCTCCCCCGTAACGGCTCCGTGTATCTCACCATAACGAGATCTCTGCCGCTCTACGTTCCACATACCACGGTAGCGTATCTCGCCATTACTATGCGTATCCCGCCATCAACACGAACGTAACGTGGAAAATAATGGATCGCGAGGATCTCGTATCGACTCATTCCAATACAACCCCTATATAAACCCCTCCTCCAAATGATCCGGTAACTCGAACTCAATCCAATACACCTCTACTCTGCCCATTCATTTCTCGGTACTTACTTGATCATCGGAGGGTCCTATGGTGGTTTCCTACTTAGGGATTTCCTTTGTAGATAGCTCGGCGTAAATAACAACCAACAACCCATTGAGATCCACACCCAAGCTTCACCATAAATCCCAAACATACACCCCCTCTGGGCATAAAATTGACGGAGGACAACATCTGAGGGAGATTTTGACCTCCATTAGCACACGATTCTCAATCTCTCAAACTTACAATTTTTTTCAATCAAGTACCTTCCGTCAGCCTTAAAACCCTAGAGATCCTTTTACACTTTCGTAATAACATCCAACTAAAATGAAAAAATTATAAATAAATTCAAATTTATTAAAAAACAAAATATTTAAACTAAATCTTAAAGGTTGTCTTGCATCACTTTATTCTTAGCCCAAGCAGCATGGTTGTAGTTGAGAGTCCAACCATAATCGCCACCAAAAACATATTATGTTGCTTTTCTAATATCGAAAAGTTCGAAGAAGAAGAAGACGAAGAAGGGGGACAAATATGGAAAGAACTTTGTTAGAGGCCATTGAAGAATTCTTTTGTCAGTACAAAGCTGGAGGGTTTTTTATGTGAAGCGGACGAAAAGAGGGCAAAAATGAAAAAACAAATACTTTAATGATAAAATGTGTGCCAAAGAAAATTCCTACTTAATTAATAACTTCCGTTAAAAGCATCTCAACTTGGTTTTCTTTTATTCTTTTTCTTTACCACTGATCCAAGTTAATTTATATTTTTCCTTGGGATTATTTCAAGTTGTTCGATGAGTTAATGACTAAAATAATACAATATATACTCCATAAAAGTGCAAGAGACGGGCCTTTAGCTATGCTCTTTCTTCAAAAAGGATCAATAAAATACTTATACTCGATTCAATCTGAGAAAAGGATGTAAATAAATGTCAAGGACTTATGAAATTTGCTTAATAATAATTCTATTCAACTCGAATAAAAGTAGTTCGCAACACAAAACTCAAACATGCATGAACATGGTACAATATTGAGAAAGCATAAATCTCACACCTATTCTAGAACAAGTTAAGAAAGCACTACATATGACAATCGATCCTTATCCATCCATCGATGCCGAATGGAAGGAAGTCGGAACTACGTACTAAGCTTGCTGAGAAAATCAATGCGGAAGGACAATGATGAATAACTTCTGTCCCATTTGACAATGCCTGCCGTAAGAAGCACCACATATGTACCACTTCTTTCCCGGAGTTGTGAGCGTGATAACATCGTTTCCTGTGGTCAAAGCTTGGTTCATTGGTGGTATTTTGCATGCATTGAAGTCATGCTCACTCACCTTGAAGACATTGTGATTCCCTACTTTATATTGGAAAACTGCAAAATAAAATAATAATACAATCGAGTCAAAAACTCGACCATTCTAAATATTGAAGATATATGAATGATACAAGACAAGACAAGACATACCGAGTGTGTCTCCGACCCTGAAATGTCTATTCCTTGCCCAAGCGGCATAGTCAAAGTTGAGTTTCCATCCGTGGCTATCACCGACCATATGATGTGTCGGTGTTCTAGGTAATGCGGAAGAGGGAGTCCCTACTGCTGGCTTGACGATGATGAATAGCTTCATTCCCATTTGACAATGATTTCCGATGCCACAAATGTACCATTTTCTTCCGGGAGTTGTGAGGGTGACTATATCTTTTCCACTGGTCATCGCCACATTGGTGGGTGATTCTTGGCATGCATCGAACTCGGGGCCACTTGCTTTGAAGACGTTATGTTTTTGGACAGGATAATTGAAAACTGCATTGTATTTATAGGCTCAAGTTATTAGAGTGATATTGGATGAATATATTAGTTTGTTGAGTAGGAATAAAATAATCTCTTGGTGTACCCTGCCATTCACTGGCTATTTTAAATGTTTGGATTGGTGGTTTCTAATATTTATGTATTATATAGTATATTGTTGTTAATAATTAACTAAAATGCAGAAATATTGAACACAGGTTAGTTATAGGTTTATCACATGTAACACCATACTTCACATTGAAGATTGCAGATAAAACACGAGAGAAACATTTTTTGATTAACATCCATGAGAGCTAAACTAGTAATTGACCTATTGCGGCCTTTGACATGATGTTGTATACCAATCCATCAAAAACCTAAAACTAGTTAGTTGTGGGCGACGACCGTGACCGTACGTTTTAAACATTTGGTGTTTGAAGTAATAAGCAGATAAATTTACCGAGCTTATCTCCAACTCGAAAGTCTTTGCCCTTAGCCCAAGCAGCATAGTCGAAGTGGAGGGTCCAGCCATAATGGTCTCCAACGATATGTACGGTGGCTTGAGCCACTGAAACCGTCGCCAAAAGAAGAGCAAGGGTGGAAATCACTTGAGTAAAGGCCATTCTAGCTTGCCTCGCCTTTGCTTGCTTGATTAGGCTTTGTTGGTGAATACATCATGTTACATTTAAGCATCTATTTATAGTGTATATCCTGCTAATGTGCAATTTTACTAAGAGCTTTTCTTCTTAGCAAAAAAATTTTTTTTTGCTGAGAGCCAGGCCGGCTTAGGAAAAATAAAAATAGAACTAAGTATTTCTCCAAAGATTAGTGTTTGGATTTGCATTATGACTCAGTCCATACAATTATAAAATAAATAAATAATTTATGAATAATTAGGGAAAAAGACTAGGTCCATACTAGGGTTTTTTTTTTTTAATTCATAAATAAGTCATACTGTTTTATTGGAAGTTTGCAAATTAATTGGCACAAGGGAGGCATATTTTTGTTTTCCAGAAGGAAATGATCAAAGGTGATCAGAGACAGAGATTGAGAGATGGTTGTATCTATTTGTGAGTTTGCTGGCTGTTCATCATGCGCTCTCAAATTTTTTCATTATATTTAAAACATACATACAAATGCAAAGTGTATGATGAATTCTTGTTTCTTGTTTCAAAAAATATTTTTTCACTCCTTGCCCATATAAATAGATCATCAGTCCTCGGTTACTTAGTCAGCTCAAGATTTGCTTTATGGATAAGATTAGAGATTTTATATCAGATGTGTTGTTAATATCTGAGGAATAGCTTAGTTGGTATATGCTCACAAATTATGGTTTTCGGGGCAAATTCATGGGTCTTCTGGACAAGAACGGATGCATGAGTTTTGGTTAGTAGGGGCAAAATAAAGATCATGTGTTATTAAAAATCATTATACAATGTTAAAGAAGAACAAATTCTAAAACACATTGGATAATATTTATATTATAAATACATTTTTAAATCCGCACTAGTAAACTATATTAAAATCATTATACAGCATCTTCTTGATGGAAGTAAGCTTACCGTCTAAGCTGTATCTTGGATTCATTTTAGCATATATATATATATATATATATAGAGAGAGAGAGAGAGAGAGAGAGAGAGAGGGAGAGAGAGAATATTGGAGGAAAGATGTCATAGGAGGAAATTTCCTTCTATAACGTCGAAAAAATACAATCTCCGTCGTGTTTTCCGACGATCGACACCCATCATCTTCATCGTTATCATCTAAGATATGGGTACACCAAATTTTATATGATTCTACAAATTTTCCACCGTTGAATTAGTGGGTTCAAAATTAACAGTTTACCGACAATAGAACTTTTTACATTGCTAAATCAACAGTGAAAAAGTTGTAGAATCACATGAAATTTGGCGTACCCACGTCTTAGATGATAACAATGAAGATGATGGATTCCGATCGTCGGAAAACATGACGTATGGCGTGCTTTTTCGACGCCATAGAAGGACCCTCCTATGGCCTCTTTCCTCTATTATTCTCATATATATATATATATATATATATATATATATATATATATATATATATATAATTCTTAATTAAATATGCTATTTGTTTGCATATGATATTAATCTTTTGTATTTTTATAAAAGTTCAGAAAAGGCAATTTGCCCCCGTTGGACTTATATGGATCCGCCCCTGTCACTGGGTGTGTGCGTGTGATGTGCTTGCGTGTGTTGTGTGCGTAGGTATGGTGTGTGCTCAGATGAGGCTTACGGGCCAGTTCAAAAAAAATATGAGAAGAAAGGAAAGACTGATATCATCTACAAATAAACTAGTGAATACAGCTTTTATGATTGATACATCCACCAGTGATAATACATAAAACGTTATTTTCTTTGAACTCTTTGGTGGTAAAATAAACCAATAACACTAGCTGGTAAACTCTGTTACTAGCCCATCATATAATTTTTTTATATTTGGTTAAATTTCAACTTGCTATCATCGACTGCTATCACTTCCTACGGACTATATAAATGTAACTACCATAGTTATTTTTATAAATAGGAATTTTTGTTTGAATTTAATTTTCTATTAACTTTATACAGATTTACGGGAAATTTTGTTTTAAGATAAAGGAATTTATACAAAGGATTTTTTAGGGAATAATTTTTTTTGAACAGGGTTAAAAGTATTTATTAAAAAATTTAAAAGTTGAGAAAAGAATGTATAACAATTTATTAGGATTTAATCTAATTTTTTAAATAAAATTAAAACAAAACCTCATGCCTAACCCTATCCCGAACCAACTAAGCCCAGAGGTCCGGCCCAAGCCCAGACGACCAGCACACACGCGCCACGCAGGCATGGCGGCTCGCGGTGCCCACATAGGCACTGGCGGGTGCTCATGTTGCCACGTGGTGGTCGTTGGGGCTGCCATCGAGGTTTCGAGGTATTTTGCTAATTTTAATTTATTTTTTTCCCAAATAAATACAAGCTGTGGTATTTTAATCATTTGGACCCAAAAAATTATTCTAAAAATTCTCATAAAATTACCAAAATTCCAACACTTTTTTTTTGTTTGCATAAAAATTTCAAGGCCATTTGAGTTACGGTTTGAGAGAGCTTCGAAAATTCACGGTTGCTATACTGACTTGCGATTTTGGTAAGTCTACCCTTTATTCGGTTGTCCTTGGCAATTTCCTTATTCGACCTAGTGCCGCGTTATTACATAGACACACTTGTCTTCAATTAGAACCTAGAATTCACCTCTAGAACATATATTCAAGTTGTTTCCATGCGATATCGGTAATAGACGAAACATCATTTGCAAAACCCTAATTATCACGAGAATTACTGTCCAACTACTTGGTTACCATTCACAATACTTGCTTCACATATTTACGAGTTAAGAAATACCCCAATTGCATGTTAACCAAATTAATATTTGCTCCAAGTTACAAAAAACGTAACCTGAACTTGATCCATACATTATATCAAGTTTTTTAAAAAAAAAAGGGCTACCCATTTTTTCTCCGCCCTGTGCACAATAATATATATATATATATATATATATATATATATATATATATATATATATATATATATATATATATATATATCATAGAGCCGAATACATAACAATCATAAACAACATCTCACGCATAATATCTAAAATAAATAAACAAACAAAATACAAAATCAATCTAACATCATCGTAAGCATCCAAACAACCACCGATATTGTCCAAAACATACAATATGTATCAAATAAGTACATCCATCCTTAAAAATATAAATAAACCTATCCTAACTCGCTCTAGCTCCTCCACTTCTAATAATCGTCGTAATCTAGCGCACCTGCTCCTCCGTGCAGCTCTAGGTCATCAAAAACTCGACTAATGAAGGCGTGATCTGTGCAGGTGTATGAAAGGTCTGTGCAGGAGTCTGGATGGGCTGCGGAGCTATAGGAGTGGCCTGCGCAGCTGCGGCCGAGATAGTGGATTGCCGAGCCGCAGCAAAAGGAGAGACATGTGGATCCGCAGTCGAAATAGCCTGCCGAATCTATAAAATTTTGCGTTTTTGTAATAAACGAGTAAGAATATATTATGTATAAGAATTTATACATGTTGAAATTGCACATATTCAGGGCTATGCTTTTTCCCCCAATCTAAGAATACTTAGGGACTCAGGCCTAGTTTAGGTATCTAGTTTGGAAAATCTTAGTTTATTTTAAGTGGAGGTAGAAATGATATTTACTTTAACTTGTAAGCCTGTATCTCTCTGTCACGACCCGAAATGGTACGTGACTGACCCTTGAATCATATGAAGTCTATAGATTTCTTTAAAAATGGTTTAGATTTCTGGGATTTTGGCTTACTTGAATTAGATGGAGTCTATAGACTCCATCTAATTCAAGTAAGCCAAAATCCCAGAAATCTAAACCATTTTTAAAGAAAGTGTTTTGTGAAAATAAGCCGAATATGTTTTTTTAAAGTTACAAATCTTTTTTGAAAATTTCGGCAGAGTTTCCTTTGTAAATACTGGCCCCAAATGGGTACAACATGCATAATATATAAAAAGGCATCCCCAAGAGTAGCTAGCTCTTGGTCAATTGACGGTCACAACCACGCAAGCAGTAATATATACAACGCAAAAGGACGAGGATCAAAACTCAAAAAGAAAACTCAAATCATCATGAAAACCATAATAATACAACGCGCGACTCTAAAGTCGAAATAATAAACAACTGGTCTCTAAGTCAAATAAACAATACAGTCTGGTTGATGGAGTTTACTAGATACACCTGAAATAAGCAAATATACAATGGTGGTCACGATTCAAGTAACTCCACCTACCAAAGCAATCATCCGGAAGGAGAAGTGTGCCAGCAAAACCGCAACAAAATCTGTACGGCAAAACCTGCAAGAAACTGTAGCACAACGGAGGTGAGTTGCCAACTCGTGAGTAGAAAATATCACCAAGCAGAAATCGTATGTATGACTCAAACCTAGGTCAGTAGATCAAATATATATATATATATATATATATATATATATATATATATATATATATATATATATCCTCAAATGATAAGAGTTTGCAGCATCTAAATATGGCATGGGTAAACATCTATGCATAAGTGTAATACCAAGTGCTCGTGGGAGTGCCTCAGGTAGTAACATATCATAAATATGAGGTACGAATGCAATGATATGAAAACAGAATACATCACGTATGAGAAAAATGTTTTCTTTTATTGGTGAGATTTTTGTTTATATAAATCGAGGCATCATCAATGAAATCAACTGAAAATCAGTGCCTAGTATCGACACAAAATATATATCTCAAATCCCAGGTTCCGGCTATCCGGACTGGCCCATATAATATTGCATGGCAAATGAGTATGTAAATATGTATGAAATATCACAATAATAAATGCAACATCTAAACTAGCACAGTGATGATATATCGGAACTATGGACTAGCAAGCGATATCAATGAATTAATATTCTCTAAAGTGTACATGACATAGCAATTACCAATGATGATGTGTGTGAGCTAGCAAGCAAGTGTACGTAGAACGTATGCATCATCGGTAATGGTGCTAGTATCCTGACAACATTGTTTTATAATAACAATAAAAGTACAGTATAAGCATGCAATGCAATATGAACAATTATGAATGTGCAGAAATGAATAATAAACATAGCAATAAGGAATATGCAATAATATAAACGAGTCATACAGTTTTGACATTTGAAATAATACGAATCGTAGTGTTTAGAAAATAGGGGCTACGGTGCTTTTTAAGAAAAGGTACGTCCTTTGAAATATCCGTAGTATCTCTTGGCCTGTCTTTAAAATATTCACGATTCGTTAGTTTGAAATATGTATGACTCGAGTCAAGTCTAATATCTATAATAAACTACAGGTCTAAACTAACAGACTAATCGAAAAAGGATAAGGAAAACCATCTAAGTCTGAGTCGATATACATATATAATAATCGGTGATCCCGCCTCAATAGTATCACGGACGATACAATACATCATATGACATCCTCGAGTCAAGAGTGCGGATCAATCATCATAATTATATCTCGTACGGTAAATTTATCTTACGGCATCCCAAATCTGGGTACGAGTCGAATATCACATTATCTCATTATTCATCTGGTATCGTTTTCATCATATATCATGATCTGGGGGTACTGATCTACGTCTAGTATATACTGATACCATCAACATAAATATAGGTGCGTGTGTATGAAAACATATCGCCTAAAGACCCGATAAACAACATGTTGTATCTCATAATACGAACCAAAACATATCACCGATCTCGTGGCATCAAGCTCAATTTCATCGACTCATCTCCAAAATCATCTACTATCCTCATTATCCATGTATATGTATACGTATATATATACATAGTCCCATACCTATGCGTATATATATATATATATATATATATATATATATATATATATATATATATATACATACATACATATCACCATATACGCACAAGTAATAAAATGTATGCATGTGTGTGTGTGGAGGGGGGGTGGGGTGAAATCTCTAATCTAGAGTTTCGCGACTGAGAAGATAAACTAAATTACTTCTAATTACACTAAAACTGTATCATGAACCCTATAACCTATCTGGATCAACAATAATCTCACAATAAACATATAAACATATATATATATATATAATATATATATATATATATATATATATATATATATCATACACTACACTACGAACTGCGGGGGTGCTATACGCCATCCACCCGACTTCCCCCGTAGATATATATCTACTCAAATTGCTCTTACTTGCCGATGTCGATGTCGCCATCCTCTTCTCGTCGTCTCGTCATCCACATGGGGTACCTACATATTTACACAATCGCAAATGCGTATTAGAATCAAGTCGGAAAACCAAAACGGCACATGTTTCGCTCATAGGTCAAAACCTATAGCTTCGCATGCAAAACACGACCAATAACCCTAGTCGTTGACGTTCAAACGCCACAAGACGGAATACAATATCAAATACCAAAACTCAAGTTAAAACGAAGTCATAAAACAATGCGGCAACTCAAGAAAATGGTCCCAGATTTTACCTTAGGTGAAATTAGCCAATTTTGCATATGTAAATAGTCTATTTTACTGATATAGAAGCTACAGACGAAGCACGAACCCCAAATGAGGTACCCAGGCCGCAAATTGCGGCCCAAAGGATTAAACGTGCGGCCAAGGAAGAGGGTTAGGGCTCGAGTCTTCAGTGTAGTTTCTAGGTGGCCTGCTTACCTCACTGTGTTCGCTAAATAATTTTCCAGGTCCCCGGGTGTTAGCAGATCTCCAGATAACCTCACAATTCTCATAATTTTTCGATATCGGGGTTTTTAAGTTTGGGGTTTAGGGTTCTATCTTTGGTTTTAAGTCTCTAATCAAGCACTACAGGGGTTGTATGGTCCCTACTAACATCAATTACACCTTTGCATTCAATTCAAACCCTAATCCTTAACTTGGAATTTTCAAAGTTCACTAAACCGAACAAAAACACTTCTAAACATGCATGGGCACTAATGTGAATGTAAAACTATACTAATGGTGATGAAATTATCTCATTTGGCAACTCAAGAAAATTCTTGAGTTGCCCCAAGTCTCCAAAATCCGATTTTTCTTGGTCCAAAGTGTTTGTAGGGATCTTGTGCACATTTTTAATGAAGTGGAGATGAGGTTTTGAGTTGTATTTGGTGGTGTTGTGAGGGTTGAAGAGGAGGGAGAAGTGAGGGCAGCCATGGTGAGGGAAAGAGAAGGAAAAGATGATGATGATGAAAGAAACAAGAACCCAAGAACAAGGTTTGACCCCTTACCCTCTCTCTTTCTCATGCCCATCCCTCTTTCTTTATTCATTTTTCTTTTCTTTTCTTTTCTCTTCTTTTTTTTATTTTCTCTTCTCTTGAATTAAAACCATGCATGAAAAGAAGAAAGAATCCATGGTAGAAAAATGTAACAAGTGAAAAAAATGACATGGTGCATGTCATGTGCACAAATCCGGCTTAATACACGATTAGTGATATTTAATCGCGATTAGTGATTCGTATGTCAAAAACTATCTCTAAACCGTAATCAAGAACGGCGTCGCTTTGCAGCTAGCCGGTGAGTACGGGTCGGTCCACAGGGATTTTGTGAATCTTCTAATCGCTCTAACGAGTTAATTCCGAAGGGTGTTCGGATTAATTATTAAATCTAAAAACTGAATCTATCTAAAAACTAAATTAATCTAGATCTAAATCTTGCTAGGGTTAGGTTTAGGAATGGTTTGGAAATGTAAATAAATCTCAACGCTTTCTATACCCAGATTAGGATCTAAGAGGAGTTATGGTAATTATCAATAAAGGGAATTAGATCCATTCGGGAAGGTGTTCCTTCCTCTAGGTTCTTGTCCTTCCTTTAGAGATCCTTACCCTAACCTTCATGGAAAACGCGCGCAACCAGGCTTTTATACTATGGTATCACCATTACCTCGAGGGATAAGGTGCCATAGGGAGCGGTGTGTGCGTGTATGCATGGAGTCCTATAGATTCTATGTGATGGGTAAGAAAGGGATGAAAGATCTCATCTCTCAAAATCCTTTCCCAAAGCTAACATCTAAGGAAAGAAATTAAAATCTAAACTAGAGCAATTAAATAAAACTACTTACAGATGGCTCTCTCCAAACATCAACACAGGGTTGTCAGATCTGGATTCATGAATTGAAAAGAGGCACCGATGCTCTCCAAAAGAATTCTAAAATTTATTAATGAAGAGAGGCATAAGAATTGACAAGCTTTAGAGTTCTATTTATAGGAAATAGAAACCCTAGGTTACATTTTGATCCGCATGTCTACAATTACAAATTTGCCCTTATGAAGACCAGTCAACGCCGCCCCTTTATTTTTCTAAAAAAATTACTTTTTAAATCCTTTCAACTGTCGCAGAACCGCGGCCCGAGGCGTGGTTTGGCCGCGGTTCCGCGGCCAAACAGTGGAATTGGCTCTCTGGATTTTTAGGGCTGGCTCTGGTGCTTTTTATCTTCTTATTTCTTTATGTCTTTTCTCAATTTAGCTTCTGGTTCTTCTCCAGATCTTCCAGTGAATACTTGTTGTGAACTTTAACCCTTCACTTTGAGTCGATGTCTTGAATCTTGCTTTATGAATTGTTCCTTATGTCGGCTTGATCAAGAGTCTTCTGTTTGTTGATCAAAGTCCACTTTTGCATTGTCTTTTCATTGTTTTCACTGTTTTCTGTCCAAGAACCTGTAACCTATAACATGTAGCAGACATGCGTCAAAAGCACCTGTTTATTTATAAAAAAAGAATAAGAATGAGGAATATAATAATACAATATTATGGTGTGAACAAATACCCCCAAACTTATCTTTTGCTCGTCCTCGAGCAAACTTATTTTTATTCACTAAAATCCTAACTGCACTTTCGCAGGGAAACACGACTGCACTACGCACGTGCAACAAGCCATTAAACCTCTAGGTGTCCCTAGTAGGAGGAGTGTTGTCTCCTGAGGGTTTTCAGCGGATTATACCCACAAAATCCTATCAACTCGGCCCATTGACTTTTGTTCTTCATTTTGGTTTTCTAATAAGGAATTCTATTATCCTCTGACTCGCAAATTATCCACCCACATTCTTCACACTTCCTCATTATTTAACTTAAGATTATATATGTTATGTAGACCTACTTAGCTTTCGGCATCTCTTAAGTCTTCCTTCTAGGGTTTCATCTCCACTTAGGAATTTCTATCAACTCTATTAAAGATATAAGTTCTATTTTTCATTCCTCTCTCTTATCTAAATTCCAATCACATATCCCTACGTGTGTGTATAGATCACCTCTACACTTGGAAATTCAAATCAAGCAATCATACTCTCGTCCATTGTCCAAAGCACTTATTAATTAGTGAATTTTTAAATGAAATTTGCTTACACATCCTTCATGTGACCGCTAATACTTCTTGAGGTACCAACAACCGATTACAAGATGCGTTAGCATTTTAAAGCGTACTTTCTAGTTTTGCAACACCCAAGGCTTTAGCAGTGACTCCCAAACCAGTTGGTCTAAGGCACTAGGTGATGAAACACCCTCGCAAAATATTTTTCTATTTTTGCAGCCTTAAGTAATCATAAAAACCAGTGTCCATTTTTTTAATTCTTTATTCACTTTTTTTTCTTTATTTTCATTGTACTAAGGACTTTACACAAAAGCATTTCAAAGTCTCTTCTACTATTCCAAGTTTCAAGGTGCGTGATTGTGCAAATTGTAAGGTATACATTTTCAGAATCTAGACTTAAGCTAGGAACTATTTTTCAAACTTATACTCTAATAAGAACATCAATACTCTTCCCTCATTTTGACTTAGCCCAAGAAGTGAACCCAAAATTTGCCTATTTCTAAATAAACTACAAGGCATATAATTTTTATCGTTAAACTTTAAGGAATGTTATCTTTAGGGTTTTTAATTCACTAAGTCTAAGATCTAGTTGTTCCTAGCCAGTTAACCTATTTGTCAAACTCAAGTCAATTATAGCCAAAATTGAATACAATAATTTTTATAATTTTTGAAATTTTCCAATTTTTATGGGTTTTTCAAATAAATATGCAAATGCAAAAATATGTACAAATGAATGCGAAGGAAGAAGACGTACCGAGCATACCCCCAAACTTGAACTTGACAGTGTCCTCACTGTCATGCTAAACCAAAAGGGTCAAAATACCGGCACTCCCCTGTTTATTTATTTATAATTTTTATATTTTTAATGTTTTGAAATTTTTTTTTAATTTTTTTTTATAGAAAAGAAAACAAAAAATATATACATATATACAAAGATTCCCCCAAACTTAAGCTTGGCCTTGCACAAGCCAAAAGTTAGCACCAACCATTCAAAAATCTTATCGTGAAAATGGTATAGTTGGTGCAAGAAAATGAGAAGCACGCGAGACCGTGTGGAAAGAAGAATGGTAGAATATGGTCTCGGTGGGGGAGAAGAATGGCGAAAAGAAGAAGGAAGTGGAGTACGATCTTGAGGGTGTAAATTGAGTGAATAAATTAGCGCAATATGTGATGACCGATATGTTATAAGCGATTGCGCTAACCTATCAACTCGTCGGGAAATGGGGTCAAATCCCTCAAGATTCGCAAGAAAACATGGGTACGCCGAACTTGGTATAGAAGATGAAAGCGTAATGGTCATTTGTACGGTCGGGACAATAGGAGAGACGAAAGGGAGTGAATTAGGGATAGTATCTTTCTTACCGTAGTAAACTGTTTCGAACTTGAAAGATTCCATTAATGGTTCGAAACTACTATAATCAACCGAGTCTGATGGCTCATCTGAAAATGTAAAGGACTCAAACTCGGGCAGTGAGTCATCAACATCGTCCGAAAAAGTGAAACACTCGTAAGTGTTATCATCTGTGAGAACTGTGTCAGATTCAAAGGAAAATTTTTCAAGCTCACAGTCTTCAAGCGTGGTCGGAACGATAGAACGGAGGGAAGGTGATATAACAGTCAAAGGTTCAGGAGGATGAATTGGAAAATCAGACACATCAAATAAAAATGATTCAACCTCAATATTATCCTCAAGACTCTCCTCAATACTATCCTCAATATTCAACTCATCCATGCCATTATCATCAAAATCTAGAAGCATATGAGATTCGGGAGAAACATTTAATAACTCAGGATGATGATTTGAACATAAAATTTCAAGCAAATCGACAGGTTCATCATCCGAAATATTCCCGGCGTCTATATCCTCAATCAAGTGAAAATCAATTTCTTTAGACACCTCATCAGCATGGATATGTATCGATTTAGGTTCTAGAGTGGAGGTGTAAAGATCGAAAGAATTAGGTGCGGTTTCACTCGAAAGGGGTTCCTCACAATTTGGCAAATCAAACATTACAAAATCACACAACTCGTTTTTATTTTCAACTGGTGAACTATTTAGGGCAATCGATGGCAAACAGGAGTTGTGGGCTTCAATTGGGTAAGGGTAGGTTTGATTTGAAAATCCTCTCTCATTCTCACTCTGTCCAACCGCCTCCTTATATATTGAAAAATTTTGAGCTAGCGGGAAACTAGCTACCGGTTCGATAGGTTGCATAAGGGCGGCTAAAGACGCTTCCATATTCCTAGTCATTTTATTCGTTGCTGCAATGTACGCTTCCAATGACTCTTCCAAACTAGACTTAGGCGGTGAGGGGGTTTCAGTAAAAGATTCAAAATTGGTTGGATATGTGAAACTCCCTAATGGCTGTATCGAAACAGTGTCTAGTGAAGGTGGGAAGGTCGGGTATGACTTGTAGGAAGTGGGTGGTTGGGCAGGGGTAGGGTCAACATATGGATAAAAAGGTGAATAATCGTGCGGATCCCTAAAACTAGATGAGTGGAGAGGGGTGAAAGATCGACTGCGAGATTGAGCAATATGCTCAGCAATAGACATCGGCCTAGGAGTGACAGAAGGACTTGAAGAAGTGGTATCAACATATGTAGGCGGTAAAGGTTGACTCGGTTGACACAAAGTAGGTTGAAAAGTCAAACTATTTCTCCTAGACGCCTCTATGTGATCTTTCAAAGATTTTTTAGGCATGGAGGGATCATTTTTAAATTGACCGAACAAATTAACATATGACGCAAAATTAGGTTCGGGATACCAAAGTTCGGCTAATGATTTATTGTGTGGGGTACCCATGTTAGAAGAAGAAAGGTGACAAGAAGGAAGGTTGGATGGTGCAAGGATTTATTTGGGGCTAAAAAATTTTGCAAGCTCTATAAAATATTTGTCCTTGTTATTTTCATTTTTTTTCTTCTTTATTTGGAAAAATTTTGTTGCAAAAAGATTTTAGAGAAAAGATATGCAACAGAAAAATATTTTATAGAAAAGATATGCAACAGCAAAATATTACTTGCAATCAATTTAGTTCAAGTGGGGCCCAAAAATCTTGCACAAGACTGTTATATGGAAGGGAATATATTTTTAAAGTGCACAGAATCATGCAGGAATTTCCAGAAAATATATTTCAAAAATTACAGAGAAGGAACAGAGAAGCTTACAGAAAAATTTTCATAAGAAGATGCCACTAGATCGCTGCCCTTCCGCGGTAATAGAGCACTAACACCGCGGTTCTGCGGCCCTATGGACAGAACGGATCCCCAAAATTTTTTATAAGCTCTGATTCGACTAGATGGCCGCGGTTCCGCGGCCTAAGGTGGGTTTTGGCCGCGGAATCGCGGCGAGATGGTGGATTTAGATCTGCAGAAAATTTTCACTATTCTGTTATTTAATTTCCCTTCTGTTTCGATACCCCGTTTTCCGTTTTGCTTTCTGAAAATTTCCAGATCCGAATTTGTATATCCTGCAAAAATTCAAATAACAAAGTATCCCTTCCAAAAATAACAGATTATATGTTTTTTTAGATTTTTATGATTTTTTAAATTTTATGATTAACCCGAAATTACGAAAAGAAAATTCTACGCCATCCCCGGCAGCGGCGCCATTTGATTCGTATGTCAAAAACTATCTCTAAACCGTAATCAAGAACGGCGTCGCTTTGCAGCTAGCCGGTGAGTACGGGTCGGTCCACAGGGATTTTGTGAATCTCCTAATTGCTCTAACGAGTTAATTCCGAAGGGTGTTTGGATTAATTATTAAATCTAAAAACTGAATCTATCTAAAAACTAAATTAATCTAGATCTAAATCTTGCTAGGGTTAGGTTTAGGAATGGTTTGGAAATGTAAATAAATCTCAACGCTTTCTACACCCAGATTAGGATCTAAGAGGAGTTATGGTAATTATCAATAAAGGGAATTAGATCTATTCGGGAAGGTGTTCCTTCCTGTAGGTTCTTGTCCTTCCTTTAGAGATCCTTACCCTAACCTTCATGGAAAACGCGCGCAACCGGGCCTTTATACTACGGTATCACCATTACCTCGAGGGATAAGGTGCCGTAGGGAGCGGTGTGTGCGCGTATGCATGGAGTCCTATAGATTCTATATGATGGGTAAGAAAGGGATGGGAGATCTCATCTCTCAAAATCCTTTCCCAAAGCTAACATCTAAGGCAAGAAATTAAAATCTAAACTAGAGCAATTAAATAAAACTACTTATAGATGGCTCTCTCCAAACATCAACACAGGGTTGTCAGATCTGGATTCATGAATTGAAAAGAGGCACCGATGCTCTCCAAAAGAATTCTAAAATTTATTAATGAAGGGAGGCATAAGAATTGACAAGCTTTAGAGTTCTATTTATAGGAAATAGAAACCCTAGGTTACATTTTGATCCGCATGTCTGCAATTACAAATTTGCCCTTATGAAGACCAGTCAACGCCGCCCCTTTATTTTTCTAACAAAATTACTTTTTAAATCCTTTAAACTGCCGCGGAACCGCGGCCCGAGGTGTGGTTTGGCCGCGGTTCCGCGGCCAAATAGTGGAATTGGCTCTCTGGATTTTTAGGGCTGGCTCTGGTGCTTTTTATCTTCTTATTTCTTTATGTCTTTTCTCAATTTAGCTTCTGGTTCTTCTCCAGATCTTCCAGTGAATACTTGTTGTGAACTTTAACCCTTCACTTTGAGTCGATGCCTTGAATCTTGCTTTATGAATTGTTCCTTATGTCGGCTTGATCAAGAGTCTTCTGTTTGTTGATCAATATCCACTTTTGCATTGTCTTTTCATTGTTTTCACTGTTTTCTGTCCAAGAACCTGTAACCTGTAACATGTAGCAGACATGCGTCAAAAGCACCTGTTTATTTATAAAAAAAGAATAAGAATGGGAAATATAATAATATAATATTATGGTGTGAACAATTAGCACAAAAATGGAATAAAATAAATAATAATAATTTATAATTTGCTTAAATCATATAAAACACCCTCCTTTTAGTAATTTCTATAATTTTCCAAATATTTCCCAATTTATTGGTATCTAATTATACCGCAATATTAAAATATTCATATTATTTATTATTTAATTATAAAAATTCCCAAAAATAATATTTTATTTTTCTTAAATGTTACAATCTTCCCCCCTTAAAGAAATTCAGTCCCCGAATTTAAATTTAAACTCCCCCAATTTCTAAAACATTTCAGTAAAATGATCCAGTCGTCGGGGCTCCGAAATCATAAATACATAAAACATGTAGTAGCGCAAGGCATGTGCATGAAAACGAGTATATAAACCAAAATCAAAACCTCGTCAAGCATCCCGCAATCATCGGAGTTATGGGGAAGACACCAATGTCAAAACCCAATACGAAAACCAACATGATATACATCAAACTATACATGTAAACATCATTAAAACATCTGAAAGGAATGCATGCCAAACTCTTTTTCAATCGCTGTGCAATGCGCGTATCACTGCACAGTGGCGGACGTCTATTGTAAGAAAATAACTATATATATTTATATCATTTATTTAACATAGACGTCCCGCCGTTTTGAAAATAATTTTAGAAGGGTTTCCGTTGTTAAATGTCTCGTGTTATCTCAGACACATAGGTAAATACTGAGACTATAGCCCCTTTTTGGAAATTCCTTCGATAACTATCAATGCATGCAAAAATATATTCAGGTACTGTTCTCGGACTAGTCCTGTTCAGCTACTATGTCAAATAGTAAATATCACAAAATATGCTGCTCAAGGGAAATCTATCCCAAAATGTATATGGAATGCCGCGTGCGTCCGGTGCGCACGGAAATCGAAATCCATGAATGTGCCATATATGTGCACAGAAACACAATCTAATACAACGGGCGTGCACGAAAACACCTGTCAAGGACAATGGGTGTGCCTGACAGCAATATCAGGTGCATCTGATATGCACGAAGAATCCCGATTTGGTGCATCTGGCGTGCACTAAAATCGCATCAAGCGCATCAAGTCTGCACAAAATCCAACTCAAATGCACAAGGTGCACGAAAACAAATATCGAGTATCACAATCGAAATCAACGGTATACAACACATTTCAATCCAAATTCAAATCAGGTATACCGTGGTATATAATCTCACAACCATGTGCATCAACGTGCACAAAATTGAATCAATGTGCTAAAAGTGCATGAAAACCATACCGAAAGCATAAGTCAATCACATGCATACCATAGGCATGAAATCAAAATAAACATCTCGAATGACATCAAATCGAAGTCAAGTACAACTGTGGTGCACAAAATCTCAATCTTGCAAATAAATCGCCCAAAATACCAAAATCAAAGATGACGGAAATAGTCCCACTCCAGCACATCCTCTAAAGATCTCTGGCCAACTGTTATGGTCACTCGTAACATGTCTCGTCGACGATGCCGAACTCTGGCCTGCTGGGTGTGCACAATATGACCTCTCCCGGGTCCAAGTCTTCTCGTATAGTAATTCAGAAAGGTTCTTTCGAAGTCTCCCCTAAATCTCGTTTCTGCCAAACTGCCCGGAATTTATCACCTTTTAATAATTCTATTTCTTGTTCTGGAACGACTGCATACTCATCGCGACCCCTTCTGGAAGATATATCTATATACAACACCTCTGCATGCGTATCACATCTCTGGTGTCAGCAGAGTGGAGCGTAATCTCGTCAAACTCTCGTACGAACCTCTTACTCCACTTTTCTCTAATGTCGACTGATTCAGACTCGTCTCTTCATGGCTGCATGGACTGCGCCCCAACGGCTATACTCGTATCTGGAGTCTCCTAAGCAATGTATCCCATCACATGATATCCGAATGACGTCGAATCTCTCGATCGATTCGTCACAATTCCATAATCCCCTAAGAGCTCAACATCTTGAGTACAGTTTAATTGTATTCCAGTATATGCGACAGTACCTGTGGACCAACCGCAGAAGGGCAAACCCAAACCTCATTAATGGCACCGCTGAACTGCTGCAAATCCTAAGGTTTCAAAGCGTTCTCATGTTTATTATATCGAGTTAGGGTTTCATTCTTCTAGAGGGTCCACGGAATTAGTTGCATGTTTTCCGAAAACTTTAAAATTAGAAAAATGGGTTTCTGACATTCGATCGTCTCCTTTGACTCCCAACGTACCTGCGTTGTTCCCGCCAAAAAAAAATTATGTCAAGGATACTCCCACCGGGCATGCTAGAATCTGTTCTCCTCCGAAACACAGGGACGCGACCGTGTAGGTTCGTCTTGCCTGAATTTGGGGGCAGATGCTAATTGGTGCTATCCGTCCACCTCTCTGAAGATGCCAAGTTGATTTATGGCACCAGGTATCGAAGGTTTAAACGGATGCGACCGATATAGCAGACTTCGTCAGATTCCCCCTCTTTGAGGGGTTTTTTTATTGTGGGGATGCTCTTCCCTGCAGGCGCAAGCCCCTACAGTTAATTATACTACCGCATCGCGGTAACCACTTTCTCCTTCTCCAGATGGTCACTTCGTGTCGTGGGTGTTTGTTTTGTTTTTGGTTGCCCGTGGATTGTATACGAAGACTAATTTATGTCGTCGCCCGTAGGGCGTGGATTAGTCCGAATCCATATTTTCTTAGATTTAGGTTTGGGAGTTGGGTTTAAGGATATGTTAGTCGCATTTAAGACTAAGATCGACTTAAACGTTTGTTAAGGATACGTTAGTCTAATTTTAGACTAAAATCAACTTAACGGGATCGTTTAGATCCAACAAGAGAGCATTTAGGCTCTATTGTTTAGTTTAGGGACATTGCGGTCGATTACCAGTTTAAGAACATGGTGGTCCATGGGTTTAAAGGACCCCACAGTCCGAGGTTAAGGACATCATAGTCCGTGGGTTTAAGGGCCCTACAGTCTAGGTTAAGGACATTATAGTCCATGGGCTTAAGGACCCCACAGTCCAGGTTAAGGACATCATAGTCCGTGGGTTTAAGAACCCCACAGTCCAGGGAATGATTGGTTATCGGGACCCATCACCTCTCTGAAGACATTGAAGGATTACAAACAAATATCATAGGAGTGAAGAGATGTACCTTTGAACCAAAGTTGATCGAAAAATCTGTAGTCCAATTTGGAACGAAGATCAATTAATTAGATTATGAGCACATTGGCTCAGTTAAATATGAATTGAGGACTTATGGCCAACTTGGGCTAAGCCCAATTAGGTTCGAAATGTTGGACCTTTGTTTGGACTGTTAAATTATTTGTCTGGGTTCAGCTCCCCATTATTTAGCAATGCTAAACAGGGGTTTGGGGGCTCTGACAACATTTTATCTTTGGCTGAGTACTAACCATTCATTATAGCTCTGGATTTTAAGGTTCAGTTGAAGGGGAGATTTGCCTCTGGAAAAACATAACCAATCTTGGCTAAGCTTGGCTTTAAAATAGTGTTAAACACTAGAGGATACTTGGCGATCATGTGTTCTCACGTGATGTGCTGAAAATAGTGTTAAACACTAAGAACGAAGCGCTTAAAATAGTGTTAAACACTAAAAGTGAGGTAGTCACGTGGGGTCACGTGAGGCTCCTGAGGAGTGGGCCAAACCTCCTTTATTTTATTCTCAAAATATTCAAATAAGTGTTAAACACTTTTAGTCGTTGAAACCATTACGTGTGGACATGTGACAATGCCTCTGCGTTGGGCATCAATTCCTCTGTCTTCCTCTATTTTATTCTTTTGAAAAGGGTGTTTTGTCAGGGATCACGTGGGGACACATGAGACTCCCCAGATCAGTACTGCCTTTGGCTTTGTTCTCTTTTATTTTGAGGGTCACGTGGGAGCACGTGAGGCATTGCCTCCAAACTTTTTCTTTCTCATTTTGAGGAGTTTGTTTAAGGGTCACGTGGAGGCATGTGACCTTGTTCGTTCTCTTTTGATCATTGAGAGGGAGGGTCATGTGTTGCCATGTGACCAGGTTGGGTATTGATTTCTTTATGTGCATGGAAAGTTTTAAGTCTCTTGTTTTAAGAATTAAATTCTTTTGTAGGGTTAAACCCTAGTTTCATTTAGAGAAATTAAATTCCTATATATTTGGAGGAATTTAATTCTTAGGGTTAAACCCTAGTTTCATTTGGAGGAATTAAAATCCTATGAATTTGGAAGAATTAAATTCTTATGTAGGGTTAAACCCTACTTTCATTTGGAGGAATTAAATTCCTATATATTTGAAAGAATTAAATTCTTTAAACTTAATCCTCTCTCTAGGTTTTGGATCTGCATGGCAGAATCTCCCCGATGAGAATTAAATTCTCAACTTGTGGGGAGATCTGCTTCTGCAGATCTTCACCCAAAAGAAGAACTAAGTTCTTATTCAGAAGAGTTAAACTCTTAAATTGAGAATTAAATTCTCTTTTGTTTTATGGAGCTTAGCTCTCTTTCCCCTTTCTCACCTAGGGTTTCTTTTCTCTGAAAAGATCTTCTTTTTCTCTCTTGAGAATTAAATTCTCCTTTCTTTCTCTCTCTCTATTGTTGTATCTCTCCAAAAACCAGAAATCGATCCACCTCTTCTCTTCTTGGCTCCTATTTATAGGAGAAAGAAAAGAATTAGTTTGTTTAGTCAATCTTTCATTGAAAGATTTTGTAACCAACATGATCTTTTAGATCACTCGGTGAATTTTATTCACCATTGGAATTTTAATCCAAAGATATTTTATTTGTTGTTCCTGGCAGATTTTAGGAAAATATTTCCTTATGTAGAATATTTCTATAAATTGGTGATTTTTAATCACCATTGGATTTTTAATCCAACGGTGCTCCACTTTACACAGCGCAATCTTTTTTGTTTGGAAAGATCTAAAGAAATATTTTTCCAATTAGGGTTTTTGATTTCCCTCAATTAGAATTTAATTCTGTTAGTTTAGCAGGTTTAAGAGCCTATCACGTGTTGGCACGTGACCCCACTGATTGACCATTTAATTAGAATTTAATTCTATTAGTTCAGATGGTTTAGGGGTTTGTCACGTGTTGGCACGTGACCCCTCTTGAGAAAGCACATAATTAGAATTTAATTCTATTGTTTCAGAGGGTTTAAGAGCCCATCACTTATTGGCATGTGATCCCATTTAATTATTTATTTTATTCAGTGCCTACAGGCTTTGCCTGTAAATGGTCACGTGTGGGCATGTGATGCCTGGTCACGTGTAGGCACGTGATACCTCATAACTTTTGATCCCGGATGAATTATGAGGCCCATAATATATTAAATCGAAGGGTTTTTTGAGACGCTTTCAATACCATCAGAGTTTAGCTATTTCTCATTCGGGAGTCTGTCAAAATACAGCCCAGAAATTACTGGTTCGCATTTTCTTAAATGTATCGCTGCCATTTGATACCTTGGGCTCCTTTGCGCAGAAATTTTTTGGCGGGAAAAAATGCCCCCCACTACTTTGCCCACATAAGTATATACGTGGGTGAAGTAGCGCAAAGTAATTCATAATGTATGACTATTTTTGGGTTGGTATATAATTTTCAGAATCTTTATCTGAGAAGATAACGAGCGGACACAAGCGTTGTCATTTATCATTGACTCAGATCTCGACTCTTAAGAGATATAGTTCCAAACCCTCAAATCCATGAGGTGCACCCTTCTATTTCTTTATGTTTTACTCTGGCGTGAAATAGTATATATTCTCATGTGTAACTTCTCCATTTCAGTGGCATGTAGCTTTGGCAAGTGTGGCCCATAGATTGTAGATAACAGTTCATCTTGAACTCTTTATAAGGTAGCGATGGCTTAGGAAACAGGGTTAGGATCTGTTGTCTAAGACTTTCTAACTTTATGAGCCGTGAGGGTCTCACTAAGGCTTTTCTCCCTACGAGTCGTGAGGATCTCGTAGGTGTCTTTTCTCCTTAGGAGTCGTGAGGACTCCTAAGTATATTTTCTCTTGAGAATCGAAAGGATCCCACAAAAGCATTTTCTTTATGCGTAGGGACACTAATTTCCCTGCAAGTTGAGACGAATCGAGAGATTCTCGCAAAGACACTGATTTCCTTACGGGTCGAAACGAATCGAGAGGTTCTCGCCAAGGACGCTGATTTTCCTGAATCGAGATAAGAAGCGATGGCTTAGGGAACAGGTTCAAATCTGCTGCCTAAGACTTTTCAACTTTATGAGCTGTGAGGGTCTCATAAAGATTTTTTCTCCCTACGAGTCGAGAGGATCTCGTAGGTGTATTTTCTCCTTAGGAATCGTGAGGATTAATAAGTGTGTTTTCTCTTGAGAGTCGTAAGAATCTCATAGGAGAATTTTCTTCCTTACAAGTCGAGAGGACTCGTAAGTGATTGATGGGTTGACCTACTCCCGAGTCAAAGCATTGCTTCAACAGGGAGGTCGAGGGTTGACTTTGGGTTGTCTGTGCACCGCTGAGTCATGGAACTGGGAACTTTGTCGCGGCTCCGCTTTGCTGTCCTTGTATATTCCTGTAGAGACACTGATTTCTCTGTGGGTCGGCGCGAATCGAGATGTTCTCGTTATGGACGCTGATTTTCCTGAATCGAGGTATTTTCCAAGGACACTGATTTCCTCGGAGTTGAGACGAATCGAGATATTCCTGCAAAGAAGCTGATTTCCTAGCGGGTCGACGCTAATCGAGATGCTCTCGTCAAGGACGCTGATTTCCCTGAATCGAAGTTTTGCCAAGGACACTGATTTCCCTGGAGTCGAAACGAATCGAGGTATTCCTGCAAAGACACTGATTTCTCTGCGGGTCGACGCGAATCGAGGTGCTCTCATCAAGGACGTTGGTTTCCCTGAATCGAGGTTTTTGCCAAGGACACTGATTTCCTCGGAGTTGAAATGAATCGAGGCATTCCTGCAAAGACGCTGATTTCTCTGCGGGTCGATGCGAATTGAGATGCTCTCGTCAAGGACGCTGATTTCCCTGAATCGAGGTTTTTTCCAAAGACGCTGATTTCCTCGGAGTTGTGACGAATCGAGGTATTCCTGCAAAGACACTGATTTCTTTGCGGGTCGACGCGAATTGAGATGCTCTCGTCAAGGACGCTGATTTCCATGAATCGAAGTTTTTGCCAAGGACACTGATTTTCCTGGGGTTGAGACGAATCGAGGTATTCATGCAAAGACACTGATTTCCTTGCGGGTCAACACGAATCGAGATGCTTTCGTCAAGGACGCTGATTTCCCTGAATCGAGGTATTTGCCAAGGACACTGATTTCCTCGGAGTTGAGACGAATCGAGGTATTCCTGCAAAGACACCGATTTCCTTACGGGTCGATGCGAATCAAGATGCTCTCGTCAAGGACTCTGATTTTCCTAAATCGAGGTTTTTGCCAAGGACACTGATTTTCCTAGAGGTCGAAATGAATCGAGAGATTCCTGCAAAGACACTGATTTCTCTTCGGGTCGATGCGAATCGAGGTATTCTCGTCAAGGACGCTGATTTCCCTAAATCGAGATATTGCCAAGAACACTGGTTTCCCTGGAGGTCGAAACGAATTGAGAGATTCCTGCAAAGACACTGATTTCTCTGCGGGTCGACGCGAATCGAGATGCTCTCGTCAAGGACGCCGATTTCCCTGAATCGAGATATTGCTAAGGACACTGATTTCCCTGGAGGTCGAGACGAATCGAGGTATTCCTGCAAAGACACTGATTTCCTTGCGGGTCAACGCGAATCGAGATGCTCTCGTCAAGGACGCTGATTTCCCTGAATCGAGTTTTTTGCCAAGGACACTGATTTCCCTGGGGTTGAGATGAAATGAGGTATTCCTGCAAAGACACTGATTTCCTTACGGTTCGACGCGAATCGAGATGCTCTCGTCAAGAACGCTGATTTCCCTGAATCGAGATATTGCCAAGGACACTAATTTCCCTGGAGGTTGAGAAGAATCGAGGTATTTCTGCAAAGACACCGATTTCCTTGCGGGTCGACGCGAATCGAATGCTCTCGCCAAGGATGCTGATTTCCCTGAATCGAGGTTTTTCCAAGGACACTGATTTCCCTGGAGTCGAAACGAATCGAGGTATTCCTGCAAAGACACTGATTTCTCTACGGGTCGACGTGAATCGAGATGCTCTCATCAAGAACGTTGATTTCCCTGAATCGAGGTTTTTGAGTTGAGTTGATTCCGAGATGGGGTCATTGGATGACGTGTTTCCGTGACGGGGTCATTGGATGATTCTAGGTTGTCTGTGAACCGTAGAGTCTTGGAACTGGGGACTTTGCCGTGGTTCCGATTGATGGTGTAGCATTTGTGTCCTGCTGGAATAAGGAGGCACACCGTTGTTGGTCTCCACGCTGTAGATGTGGCCATTGAGATTTGGAACTAGGGACTTTCCCATGGCTCTGCCTCATTGCGACTTTGAGGTCGGTTGTTGACGTCATGTCTGCATCCTGCTGCAGTAAGGAGAAACGCTGTTGGTGATCTCTAGGCTGTCCGTGAACCATAGAGATTTGGAACTAGGGGTTTTGCCATGGTTCCGTTGTTTTGACCCTGGGGTCGTTTGTTGACGTCGCATCTGCATCCTGTTGGAGTAAGGAGAAACGCCATTGGTGATCTCTTGAGATGCAGATGTTGCCATCGAGACTTGGCTCTCTTTCTTATTGAGCCTGGTGGGATGATATGGTTCCCTCTTTGTTTGTGCTCCTGGATTGTATACAGGGATCGATGTGATCTCACCTGTAGGGCAAAAGTTTCATTTTATATGTATTATATATATATATATATATATATATATATATATATATTTCCGCGATGCTCTATCATTTCAGCTTTTTGTATCACGAAATTCGTATTGCCCAATCATTTCGGCTATTTTTCGAGGTACCCAATCATTTCAGCTATTTTTTCTTTTAACTCGCTGTTTTTTTTTGCGAGTTGCCCAATCATTTTAGTTATTTTGTATGCATATATTTTACTTGCTGATTTTGTTGCAAGTTGCCCCATCATTTCGGCTATTTCATATGCATTTTTGGCTTGCTGATTTTTTTATCGCGAGTGTGGAACTTGGAATCTGGTGCCCATCTCAGCATCAACATCGCTACGACTGGAATATTGCCAGGAGCGAATCCTCATTTTCCATGAAAGGGCTTAGGATTCGATACCGATTTAGGCATCATCATCGCTACAACTGGGATATGGCCAGGAGCGAATCATCATCTATCTCTGTCGATTTAAACAAAGATGGCTTAGCAAACAGGGTTAGAATCCTGTTGACTAAGGCTTTTGACTTCATGAGCCGTAAGGGTCTCATAAAGGTGTTTCTCCTTGCGAGTCATGAGGATCTCGTAGGTGCATTTTCTCCTTAAGAATCGTGAGGATTCTTAAGCGTGTGTTCTTTTATAAGTCGTAAGGATCTTACAAGAGTGTTTTCTCCTTGCAAGTTGAGAGGACCTACAAGTGTTTGCTCACCGTGTGAGCATATCCCTAGTCGTTGGTTGGACTCTGTTAGGAAAATGTTTATTCGTGCCCGTGGATTGTTTACAAGGGTCAATATTGAACTGCCTGTAGGACAATTTAGGGAGTGTGATGACGGCTTAAGAACAGGTTCAGATCCCTGTAGCTTAAGGTTTTTTGAATCTTATGAGTCGTGAGAGTCTCATAAGAGGGTTTCTCCTTACGAGTCATGAGGATCTCGTAAGTGTAACTTCTCCTTAGGAACCATGGGGATCCCTAAGTGTGTTGCTCTCTTGTGAGTCGTCAGGATCTCACACAGGTATTTTCTCCTTATAAGGTCGTGAGGACCTTGTAAGTGTCCTTTAACGAGATTGTGCCCTTTTGGATTTTCACAAACTCGCCGGTAGTCCTGCTGTTCTTACCACGGAGCCCTTTCGGGTTTTCATCCGTGCCTATCTCACTTATGGACGTACCGTTTTTTTACCACGTCAGCCTATGGACGCCGCGGGTTTGTAGTAGTTTAACGACGTTTCGGTCAATCGTTGCCGTATTTGAGGTGAATTTCTAGTTTACGGACTTTTCGGTCCATCGTAGCTTTGAGGCGAAATTTCGCCGGATGTTTTATGAACAAGTAGGTTTCTCCTTGATAGACCTTGTCACATAATCCAAGGATTTTGGCACTGCTCCTACCCTCGGCTCCTCTACGTTATCTTCTAACACCGAGTGAGCTTCTTTGTTACTTAGCGACAAATGAGAGATCATGTGGCAACTTGCTACATAATCTTCGGGTTCTTCTGACAAGTTGTCTCCCTCACCATTATCGTTATCTTCACTTTCAAGGATGTGATTGAGAAACTCTTGAAGCGTGACTGGGGTTCACGTCTTCTGGTTGTATTCCTCCAGTGCGTCAATATGCTTTTGCAGACCCATGCGCTTGTCGTCAGACCGCGCGGGCCTTTTGGTCTTCTTCTTTTTCTTCAAAGACATTGACGGCTAGGCCTGGGTGTCTTGCCTATTGCTATTAATTCCTGATGTTGGGCGTGGTTTCAGCACCCCATCGATGATCTCCTGCTCTTGCGGGCTTTTCCACCTGATCGCCGGACATGTTTGAAGATCTTTCAGCATTCTTTTAGTTTTTGCCGAAAGAACAACTTACCATGGAGCTTCCTTTATGAATGAGCACGATGCCCCCGGCATGTCCATCTTTTTTGGAGCATGTGGTTGTGGTGGATTTACCTTCCAGTTTTTGGACAGCGCGAACTTGCCCTGTTGATACTGGTCTTCAACCCAATTTTTGAAGACGTAGCAGTCTTCAATCGGATGGCCCAATACTCGGTGGTAGGGGCAGTAATTGGGATCGTTGACGTCGTTCGGCTGCGGTGGGTGTCTCGACTCCGGTGGAGTAATGAGCTCATTCCGCACTGCCAGTTCAAACAGTTTCCTTGTTTTATCCTGGGGAAATGAGTAAGTACGTCTCAACTTCTCATCGAGAGATTGCGCTTATTGCTTTGGCGAACAACCGGTCTTGGGCCACTCGGTTGTTGTTGAGCGTTGGCAAAGAAGATTGCTTTCCCTTTTCCCTTTTCATTCCGAGGCTCCGACTCTGAAAAGGAAGGCCTATGGCCCATCTGGTCCATTTGGGCTAGCTTGTCAATCATGGCCTGGAGGTAGTCGGCTTGAAAAACATCATGAATTGGGATATGGTCGCCTGCAGATCGAGGGTTCCCACAAACATACCTACCGCAGGCGCTTCTTCGATGCGCTGCTCGCACTTCGACCATAGATTCCGCCACCGTATCGCATACTGAACCCATGTTTCTCCTGGCTTCACCCTGGCATTGATCAATGCCATGATTGGGGTGCATTCGCTGGCACTTGCGAAACGCTGAGTGAATAACAACTCCATCTCCGTGAATGTTTTGACGGAGTCGTTGGGAAGCTCCGAATACTACTTGAACGCTGTCTCTGCTAAGCTTCCGAAAAATTGATGAAGCAGCAGCTTATCGGTCACCTCCGGTATTACCGCACAAGGCTCTAAATTGAGCAACATGTTGGTGCGGGTTTCCCATCCCCTTATATACATGGAATTTAGGGATCGTATATCCAGGTGGGTACTTTATTTGGTCGTACCAACCCGGATAGGGTCGTCCAGTCTTAACAATCTGACCGGCCGCTTCATTCACCTGGTGAGCTCGTATCTGTTGAGCGATGTAATCATCCAGGGCGGCTTTGGAGATGGTCTCCTCTTTGGCTGTTGAACAAGCCGGAAGAGGGTTCGATGTCTCCCCTCTGTCATCTTCAAGGAAAATCGGAGGGTCTTCAGTCGGAGGATCCGGTTGTATGATCATGCCCACCATATCTTGGAATAGAAAGGTCATTTGTTTTATATTGGCCGCTTGTTCCGCAACCTCTTTGTCCTTCTTCTCAAGCATTCTCCGAAGGAATTCAGCATCAATTTCCTGCTTACGGCGCTGCTCCGAGGATGTCTCCGAGCTTGCTTTCGGTCCCGTAAGTGCGGCCATAGCTGTAAGCATTTCTTGGAGATTTTCTTGTTGTTGCTCCTGAGCCCTAGTCACTGATCGCGTAAGCGGTCGATGACCTGTAGAGATATGACTATCCTCTTTTCCGAATGCCATATATATGGTGTGCACCACCATGCCCCCAGACTTGAGGCGTTTAGATTCAATTTTCTTGCGATTCGCTGCAGACACCGAAATTTTCTCCAGCTTTCTCCTCTTATGAGCGGTCGAAGTTGAGGGGGCCATTGCAGTGGGCACCCAAACAGCTGTCGCCTTTTATGGCTTGACAGGATGGTCCTCTTCTCGCTGACCGTTCACCTTTTTCTATAGGTGAGAGTAATCTTGATCAATCACCGATTCTTGGACTTGACGCCAGACCTTGTAAATTTTAGAGGACAGCCGCTGATGGGGCTGCTCTAGCTTCGCCTTTGGGGCATTCTCCACAGGTAGAGGAGATCTCTTCAGCACGGCAGTCGGAGAGTTTTTGCGCACCCTCCTTAGCTGTTCAAACCTGTTCCAAGTTGGAAACGCAGCATCAATGTCACGACCCAAAATTGACCCGTGGCAGCCCTAATACTACGCAATGCCTAAAGACGTAACGCAGTAAAAGAAAGCCAAAACCCAGAAATCTAAACCAAGAAAATACGGAAAGATAATATAAGTTTTTGAAACATTTGAAATCGCAACCCAAACTCTGTAAAAGTCCTACTTTATTTCTTTAAAATTTTGGCAACACCCCCTTTTTGTAAAAACTAGCCAAGATGAATACAACACAAAATTATGACGCCGTAGTGAAGAAATAAGGACAATAGAAAGAAAGCTGTATATAAAAGACGACAAATCCACAATAATATACAATATCGTCCTCACCAAGTCTCTAAGTCAACAACATAATAGTAGATGGAGAGTACAAGATATAACGAATGTACAATACAAGATACAGATGACCACCAAAACCCACCTAAGCAAAATAATACTGTGAGCTGATGCGGTATCTGTAGCAAAAGATGATAGCTGAAAAGCTGAATAGCCTGCCTCGACTACTCTGGGGAACAACCTGAAACACCTGTGGCACAATGGGGGTGAGTTGCCAACTCGTGAATAGTGGATAACATATGCAGGTAATCGCAGGAATGTACGTACAGCATGAATCTAAGATATGTGATTATAGTAATAACATGTCATGCAAATGCTGAATAAAGGAAAGTACACTAGCCGGTACAATCAATATGTGAAGCAATAGTAACATGACAATAGTATGCAATAACCATTCAATAGGGATATGAGAATGTAGATATGCAACTATCATAAGGGTACACCAACAGGTACTACCAATATATGAAACTGTGCATAAAATGGATAAGTGTGAGGTATGGGGTGGAATATGTCATTTCCACGGAAACCTGACATCGTGGTAGGATCACAATCCATCAAGATACTCAAATCCCAAATCCTCAAATCAGCCCCCAAACTAGGCTCTCACATCATATAAGTCACACATCACCTCAATGTACCATATCTAATAGCTCTCCTATATCTCGAATGTACAAATCAACGATCTCTTTCATATCTAATATCCAATCTCAATGAATCACCTATAACCCAAGTCGAATCTCAAGTAAGTTTCTAACATCCTAAATATATATATATGCAGAAATAAATATGATGGGGTCAATACACATATATTAGCGTCCCATTCCACTAATATTGGTGTAAGGGTATATATAACAATAGCTAAATCCCCTGTTATATATACAAAGGTATTAAAGAAATATCATGAAAACAATGTGCCAAGTATCGACACAGAAATCCTGATAGGTACGTATTATACGCTGTCCCGAAAGCATGAGTGCCTAGCTCTGACCCTCGCCTTTCGAAGTATGCATACGTGCATGACTCCCAACGGTATCTCTATGATCCCCGCCGAGTCATTGGTACTGTCACCGGATGGTATGGTTTCCCTGCCGGGCTCATCGGCTCATAGCACATCGACACCCCTTTCTTGCCCCGGGGTACCTCCGGGCCCCACCATGTACCCTCTACGGCCTCGACGCCTCCTCGTAGGGGTATATATAATTAGCACCGATAAAACCCATGGTGGATGCGCAAATATCATATCAAGGAAACCGGGTTTTTCAATGTATGCATAATTTCATGAACTCCCGCGGTTCCCAAATCCAGAAAACATCATGTAAAATCCAAATAATAATGCGCAATCCAGGAATAAATATATACGATATATCTGAAATGCGAGCATATAACAGAGAATATGTAGCTGAAACTAGATGTATGCGAAATCAATAAGGTACAGCTAAGTAACATCAGTAAAGGTAAATATGTGACTGCAACTGAATATGTGTGTAACATACAGATGTAGCAATGTATAGGTATCTGCCTATAAGACCTGATGTCGTATACCCCCCTGGGTATAAGTAAAATATGTAGGATATCCCCCCGGTATAAGTAAAATATGTGCAAGGTATACCTGTAGCTGTATCGCAAGGTGTATATGTACCTATCACTAAAGGTATGATACACTATAGGTATACCGATAAGCTAGATGTCATGTGTGACGAGCAATAGTATCTATAATGGTTAGTGTGTGACATGGCAATTATTGACAGTGTATGTAGCATACAATCTGTTCTCGTGCAACATAAACCGTCAATAATGTGTGCAGTGCCCTACGGCTACTAGTCACAGTACAACTATATCTAAGTAATATTGGGTAAAGGCGCAATTCTAACAATGACGTAGAATATGCGACAAAGTATTAGAATTCTAGCCCAGACGCATAACGCCATGCGGGCGATTCCCTTGTAGATGTTAAATTTACTCATCTACGCTCTACGCTAGGTGAATCCTACAACCTAACTCCCTCCGTAGCAGTGTCAGTAGTCCCTGCCTGCAAACCTGAAAATGAGACAAGGAAATCATATATAAGCCAAATATTCCGCAAAACGCGATATCGAACCCAAACGAGAAACTCGCGTCGCGAACTAAAAGCGCGTGTGCACGATACGCTGAATCGTGTGTATACGTGTCTAAAACCATCACGACACGCCGCGATACGCTGGATCACAGAACCTTCTCACGTATTGCGCGTATCGCGCAAACACAACGAACACCAAATACAATATATTGCCCCAGATTTTCCTACAGGTCAAATATTACAAAACTAGACATGCCAAAACACTACAAATCATAGCAGACTACAGTAGCCAAAACCCCAAGACCCCACCCCCCTTCCTGGCCGCAAATTGCGGCCATATGGATTAAAATTGCGGCCAAGTTTGGGAATTAGGGGCTCGTATTCTGGTGGTGTGGTTCTGACCTAATAAGCATGTTCCAGTTTCCTCAATTTTTTTCTGAAGGGTCCGAGTCAAAAGCAGATTACAAAATGCTAATATATCACATAAAAATGACAACTTTCACTAAAAAGGAAACCCTATGGTATTTTAGTGTAATCCAGGGAAATACTCAGTTAAAGTGACCCTAACAACACTTAAATAAGTTGGGTTTACCAACACAATCATCACTTAGCCACAACATCTCATAAATCACCATAATTAGCTCTAAACTAGCTAAAGAGCAGGTGAAGAAGTGGTGAAGAGCTACTGTAGTGGCTGGGGCTGCTGCTGCTACAGTTGCTGCTGCTGTTGCTTGCTTCTGCAGCTGCTGCTGATGCTGTTGCTGTGAGCTGCTGAAGCTGCTTCTGGTGTTGCTGTTGCTGGCCTCTGGTGCTGCTGCTGCCTTCAGGTGAGTGTGTGTGTGAGAAAACAAGAGAAAAGAGAGGAAATGAGAGAAATGAGTGAGAGTGAGAGTAAACACAAAGATCCCTCCCATTCTCACTCTCTCTCTTCATTAAATGGGCATGGCACAAGCCATGTTGCCCCATGCCCATTTCTCTCTCAAGTCAACCATTCAACCAAATAAAATTCCATTTAAATCCATTTTTCATTTTAAAACCACCATGCATACTTAATATAAATTATAAAACTAGCTTAAGAAAAATGGTTAGCTAACCATGATTGCTAATCATGGTTAACCTCCAAAATAACACCCTAGTTAACATGCACAAGTGTGTGTGCCTAGAAAAATTCTAATAAAATAATCATAAAATAGGATAAAATAATTGAAACTTATTTTGGTAAACTTTTACTAAAAACCATACATTAAAATATAATTAGCTACAAAACACATTCTAAGGTGTTATAATCTCTCCCCTTAAAAGAAATTCGTCCCTGAATTTAAAAAAATATACTGCTTCGTGTACCTTCAAAGAGAATATTACAACTCTCAAATCTCGCTCGCAGCCTCCTAAGTGATTACCTCACTATACGGCTACGTCCAAGAAAACCCTTCACAGATGGCAAGACTCTTGACCGATGTTCCTCCACCTGTTGAGCCATTAACACAATTGGCTGCTGGTGAACGAAAGATAGCGTCTAAGCTAAATGGTCTGGTGCTAAATCATGTGAGAAAGGTCAAGAAGGTAATTGTAAAGTATCATCACAAGGAATGTGGGGTGAAAATTCAATAATCTGGGCGGAAGTGCCAAATTAAAGGCAATGAAACTAACTCGCTTATAGGATCTCGAAAGGACCTACAATCATGGGACAAGCTTCCCAAAATCCAACACGTCATTCATCGGAAAAATCCGCAGGAATACATGGTTTGCCACTGCGCACTTAAGTCTACGACCAACACAGTCGGCACAAGACCTCTATTTGCGCTGGGCTACTCTCATCCTGACCTGAACAACCGGATCATCTCCGAAGTCTCTAGACTAGATGGGGTCCAAAATCCTACTTACGCAGAGTCAGAAAAACAACAGACTGGTGATCGACACGACCTAACCCCTAAGCCTAAAGGTTGCCAATTGGAGTGTCTCCTGATAACAACTATCGAAGGAGAACCCTAACAATGGCGAGTGACGATCCAAAACTGCTGACAATAATCAAAACAAAGACACAACAAGACAGACATCTTGAAACGAAACCTGAAACTTCTTTTTACATCCCTGTCCACCCGTAACTATCTCACAAGTCACGCTAAATGTTGGTGGAACTTGAATGCATATAGAGAGTTGACAGATGTGCATGTTCTAGGATTTCACATCTCTATCCGATGATATCAGGTACACAAACGCGTCCCTAACTTAGCACACCCTTGTCATAAATCAAGGTCTTCGAATCATTACCCAGCCGAGTATGCTCAAGTATCTCTGACGAACGAGCATCGGCGGGCAGTATCTCGCGAAAATGATTTAAGGAAAGTGGTCGGGCGCGGACATGAGCAAGCTGTCCCCTCCGCAGAGATGAACTTAAGCTATACTCAACGATCACACAAGAACTGTAAATCTGCAGAAGACCATCACAACAATCAAAATCTGCTGCAGGAAGATGTACGTTAAACTCTGGTGGTCCGTGAAAATCTGACACGACTCTCGAACAAGTAGTGTCTCCAAATTTCCAACGCAAAACCACCGCGGCCATCTCCAGATCATGAGTGGAATATCCTTCTCGTACTCCCTCCAAATGTAGGAAAGCAAAAGCGATAACTCTGTAGTGTTACCTCAGTACACACTTGATCCCCACTCAAGAAACATTACAGTTAAACAACAAGGTCGCCCGAACCAAGAACAAAGAAAGAACTGATGCCGTTGTTAACCGAATCTCCAACTGCCGAAAACTCCGCACACATGCCTCAATCCACAGAAAGAAACCTCCCTTCTGGTCCATTCAGTCGACGGTGCAGCACTACTCTAGCAATCCTGCATGAAATGGCGGTAAAAACCTGCTAAGCCCAACAATCTACGGATCTCCGTCCTGCATAATTCTGGGCCTAAGCTGTACGGCCACGATCTCCCTCGGAACCATACGAAACCATCTCCCGTGACTACAATACCTAGGAGTCAACAAAAAACAAGCCTGGAGAAACACTCCGAGAATCTAGCAAACTGCTGGTACTCTCCCAGTATCTGCATAACAAATCCTCAAGTAGTACTACTGTCCCTCAAGACACATTAGATGGACCAGAATGTCGTAAATAACACAACAAAAACTGGTCGAGGAACGGCCTGAAGAAATCTGGTTCATCATATCTACGAATGCTGCTAGGGCATCAGTGAATCCAACGACTTACAAAAACACACAAAACCCGTCGCACGCATAAGGCAGTCTTCGGAATGCCATCACTCCGAACCCGCAATAATGATGACCTGATCCCGAACAAACTTGGAAAATGTCTCGCATTCTGGAGCTGATCGAAGAAATCGTCACGGCGAGGTGAAGGATACCTATCCGCACCGTAAGCCGGTTCAATTAACGATCCGTCGATACGCAACCCTAAACTGCCGTTTTTCTTCTTGACGAACCGAAATAAGAGCCTCCTAATGCGAAGCACTCAGACGCACAAAAATTCCCAACCCACAACTCTACAGCTAATCCTTAAGCTCCCCAAGCTTCGCCGGCTTATCCGGAACAACGTCGGAAAAACTCTCGCATGAAAGGTGTAGGGTTCCCAGGCACACTAATGAGGTCTCACAACAGATCAAACATGCCCAATTCATATTTTTTTCATGTGCCTACAAACCCTAATACGGATCATTAACTAGATGATAAGGCGATGCAAGCAAGTAAACAACTTTATTACTAAAGGAAAGAGGCTACAACCTTTGTAGATCCGGTCCTCCACTTCCTAGGCTCCGTGATGACGTTCCTCCGCTGTACCTATCGGAATCTGGACTCTGGCGAAGGTTTCGTCGGAGAAATGATCGGGCTAGATCGTCGACTTCGATGCCGAAGATGATCTACGTCGCGGCAACTCAAGATCAAGCTCCAACTTCACCAAGCCATGAAACTTGTGAAGAAAACACCCTATACTACATGGAAAGTGGTAGAGGATGAAGAAATAGGAAGTGGGTTCACTTTAGAATTAGATTTCTCACTCTTTTTCTTATGTTGCCATTAATGGTAGCAAGGTTTCTTCATGTTGAAGAAGAAGAAGAAGAAAAAGAATATGATAAGTCTTTTTAAAATAGAAAATAAAAAGACACTTATTATATTTTCAACCATGGTTTAGTGTAGAGAATTAACTAGGGTTTAGTTGAATGGTTAGGGTTAGGAGATGAAGACAAAAATGGTCACTTAGTCAAAGATGCATGAAGCATCAAGAAGCTTCTTGTATGAAAGCAACCATTTTTGTTTTTCTTTTTCTTTTAACCAAAATAAATAGATAAATAAATAAGTGAAATGAAACCCTAACCATTCACTAAACATGGTTTAAGTCTTACACAAACCCAAGTTTGCATGTATCATCAAACATGATACAAACAAGTGCATAAAAATATATCACATATACAACTTGTGCATTTCAAGTGAGAAAATCAATCTTGAGTGAACCAATACTAGTTAATGAAAAGTAATATATCAAATATATAGTTATACATTAAATCATTAAATCAACACTTGATTTAATGATCCGGTCATACTGCATATAACCGACTAATATCCGATGTATCGACTTATCGAATCAATCCTCGATTCGATTACTAGGTTATATCGCATACAACCAATCGATACATTCATCGCGAGAATAGAATACGGTATCACATACACGCATTATTCTCGGTCCCGCACATATCTCATATGCGCTCTTATTTCGTTTCGCTTGAGCCAGGAAACCTCTGTGTAGGACTCTAAAGACTCGTCAATACGCCGGCAGCAGGTGATGATCATATCAAACACCCACAAGCCACAAGCGGTCTGCTAAACGTAACGGCCACCCGGGTATTGAGCGATCAGAAGATTGATGAGCAAGCCCGCTCACACTCCTGTGAATCCAACCAGTAACACTTATCGTACAGACCGGTCTGTTCGTCTGATATGTCGCATATCTCGCCTAGGGGTGGTAAACGTCAGACCCCAATAGCTTGATAAGTCATGCCGATATAAGGTCCATAACATTCATGAAACCACTGATAACTCTTACCAGTATATCACAGCAACCCTGGCCAGGGATTTCCAGTTATGGCCAGTCGTGCATAGCGCAACATCAACCCCCAATACCGGGAGAGACGAATCCCCTCCTATCGCTCATTGCCTCCATATGAATCGGGACTGTACCCAAAAACCACCTATTTGCATGACTCAGTAGAGCCGTGGTAGGGTGGAAATCAAAGCACAGTGGGAGACACACAAGACTCTATGACGATCTCGGGTCAACAGACTAAGTTGTACCAGTGTCACCAGAGAACTGCCATCTGACATGAGGTATAATACCATCTGGGAGTTCTCGGCGAGTCCGTTCAGTGTACCCAGTCTCCACTGAGCACCTGCATACCATCTCTGATGTCAAACACCAATGGATATGGGATCATCCATCGCCCATCACATGGGTCGAGAAGATATACGCTAGTCTACTCTGGAATATCGATGCCCTGTCTCGATATTCCCACGACTAGGAACATTGAAGGATGTACTCATGGACTATCCAGGCCCCACTAGTATGATCTGCATCATAGTCCTGGAAGTCGAGTACACATCCTAAGGGCTTTATCAACATGTAACAGAGAGACAGAAAGTATACATGTTAAGATAAAGAGCAACCAGATAGCGTACTATCATGTCGAGCAAGAAAGTCCTACCTATATATGTCCCAGCATCCACTACAATATACATCCAATGTACAGTAATGGCCTCTAGGGCATACATATAACTAACAAAAGGAACCCGGTCCAACAATCCCACTGTGGCTCCGGTATCACGAATGAACGCCAAGAATCCACAACATCTTCTCAGTAGACGACTAGTGAAAAAGGCTGAATTCAAGCTGTGAGAGGCGGCACAACTATCCACCTGCACAACAAGAACTGACCTGCCGGGAAAACAAACTTGACTGTTTCCTCACGGTAGTCCACAGACGCCAACACGTAACTAAACAGTCCGTGCCCAGGAGAACGTCAAATCTAACATCTCTAGAAGGATCAAAACGACGGACGAATCTCTATCTTTTATCAGATTGGCACACAACTGAATACGTGTAGCGCAACAAAAGAATCGCTGACAGAAATTAGCATAACTACGACTAATCTACCCAACCACGGTACAAGCATGAAAAACAAATGAATACATCAAAGAATATATAAATTAAGGGTACCTGAAAACTCTACATTGGACGTCTGCGCGTCCCGATGAGTAGAAGCAAACTCCTGTGTCTGCCCTCTACTCGCAGCTGGATGAACTCCTCTGGTAGACTGAGCCCTCTGAGCAAATCTTCCACGTCCACGGCCTCTCTGATGACGATCCTGACGAGGTGCTAAGGAACAATTCCTGACGAAGTGCTGAAGGCTCCCGCAACGAAAATATCCACGCGCTGACAGCTGACCATCCTGGGGATGAGAGCTGAACGACTGTCCTCATCCTAAGCCTCTGCTACTCCCGCGACGGCCACGAAATCTGTCCCGATGACCAAACCTCTGTCTCTGGGCTGGTACACTGGTACGAGTCCTCCACTGTCCTGGAACTCTCTGAGCCTCTGGAATATACGCCTCATCAACTGGAGCTGCAACCACTGGTGCTATGTAGGTGACGGACTGCTGCATGTTGATCGCAAGTGACAACTGAGTAACAGGGGTGACAACCTCCTGTCGTAGCTCCCGAACGACCTCAACCAATGAACTCATCGTCTGGCGGAAGCCCTACATCTCTACCAAAAGTCTATCAATAGTATAGGTCATAGGCTGATCCGTCTGCACCTGTGCAACTAGGGTGCCATCCTGGTCAGTACTCGTCTCACCCGAGCCAACTCTGACCTCGGCCCTCGCTGCATCACTCTGAGTCCCCATATTCATCGGCGGCAAAGCTATAAATAGATATAAGATTCAATGAGAATAAGGAATCGAATCTCAAGGATATGAATCATCAAGGAAGGAATTTCAAACAATTTGTACTTAGGTCACTTTAGGCGAAGTATCGCATCGTGGGTATGCTGCAGACATACGCACACTACGTTACTTTGCTTAAGCTACCTACTCCATCATACTAAGGTCATCCTACACTCCGAAAGGTAAAACCTAGCGCTCTGATACCAACTTTGTCACGACCCAAAATTGGCCTGTGACGGCCCTAATACTACGCAACGCCTAAAGACGTTACGCAGTAAAAGAAAGCCAAAACCCAGAAATCTAAACCAAGAAAATACGGAAAGATACTATAAGTTTTTGAAACATTTGAAATCGCAACCCAAATTCTTTAAAAGTCCTACTTTATTTCTTTAAAATTTTGGCAACACCCCTTTTTTGTAAAAACTAGCCAAGATGAATACAACACAAAAATATGACGCCGTAGCGAAGAAATAAGGAAAATAGAGAGAAAGCTGTATATAAAAGATGACAAATCCACAATAATATACAATATCATCCTCACCAAGTCTCTAAGTCAACAACATAATAGTAGAGGGAGAGTACAAGATACAACGAATGTACAATACAAAATACAGATGACCACCAAAACCCACCTAAGCAAAATAATACTGTGAGCTGATGCGGTATCTGTAGCAAAAGATGATAGCTGAAAAACTGAATAGCCTGCCTAGACTACTATGGGGAACAACCTGAAACACCTGTGGCAAAACGGGGGTGAGTTGCCAACTCGTGAATAGTAGATAACATATGCAGGTAATCGCTGGAATGTACGTACAACATGAATCTAAGATATGCGATTACAGTAATAACATGTCATGCAAATGCTGAATAAAGGAAAGTACACTAGCAGGTACAATCAATATGTGAAGCAATAGTAATATGACAATAGTATGCAATAACCATGCAATAGGGATATGAGAATGTAGATATGCAACTATCATAAAGGTACACCAACAGGTACTACCAATATATGAAACTGTGTATAAAATGGATAAATGTGAGGTATGGGGTGGAATATGTCATTTCCACGGAAACCTGACATCGTGGTAGGATCACAATCCATCAAGACACTCAAATCCCAAATCCTCAAATCAGCCCCCAAACTGGGCTCTCACATCATATAAGTCTCACATCACCTCAATGTACCATATCGAATAGCTCTCCTATATCTCGAATGTACAAATCAACAATCTCTTTCATATCCAATATCCAATCTCAATGAATCACCTATAACCCAAGTCGAATCTCAAGTAAGTTTCTAACATCCTAAATATATATATATGCAGAAATAAATATGATGGGGTCAATACACATATATTAGCGTCCCATTCCACTAATATTGGTGTAAGGGTATATATAACAATAGCTAAATCCCCTGTTATATATACAAAGGTATTAAAGAAATATCATGAAAACAATGTGCCAAGTATCGACACAGAAATCCTGATAGGTACGTATCATATGCTGTCCCGAAAGCACGAGTGCCTAGCTCTGACCCTCGCCTTTCGACGTATGCATACGTGCATGACTCCCAACTGTATCTCCATGATCCCCGCCGAGTCATTGGTACTGTCACCGGATGGTATGGTTCCCCTGCCGGGCTCATCGGCTCATAGCATATCGACACCCCTTTCTTGCCCCGGGATACCTCCGGGCCCCACCATGTACCCTCTACGGCCTCGACGCCTCCTCATAGGTGTATATATAATCAGCACCGATAAAACCCATGGTGGATGCACAAATATCATATCAAGGAAACCGGGTTTTTCAATGTATGCATAATTTCATGAACTCCCGCGGTTCCCAAATCCAGAAAACATCATGTAAAATCCAAATAATAATGCGCAATCCAGGAATAAATATATACGATATATCTGAAATACGAGCATATAACAGAGAATATGTAAGCTGAAACCAGTTGTATGCGAAATCAATAAGGTACAGCTAAGTAACATCAGTAAAGGTAAATATGTGACTGCAACTGAATATGTGTGTAACATACAGATGTAGCAATGTATAGGTATCTGCCTATAAGACCTGATGTCGTATACCCCCCTGGGTATAAGTAAAATATGTAGGATATCCCCCCGGTATAAGTAAAAAATGTGCAAGGTATACCTGTAGCTGTATCGCAAGGTGTATATGTACCTATCACTAAAGGTATGATACACTATAGGTATACCGATAAGCTAGATGTCATGTGTGACGAGCAATAGTATCTATAATGGTTAGTGTGTGACATGGCAATTATTGACGGTGTGTGTGTAGCATACAATCTGTGCTCGTGTAACATAAACCGTCAATAATGTGTACAGTGCCCTACGGCTACTAGTCACACTGATGTAGAATATGCGACAAGTATTAGAATCCTAGCCCAGACGCATAATGCCATGCGGGCGACTTCCCTGTAGATGTTAAATCTACTCACCTACGCTCCACGCTAGGTGAATCCTACCACCTGACTCCCTCCGTAGCAGTGTCAGTAGTCCCCGCCTGCAAACCTGAAAATGGGAGAAGGGAATCATATATAAGCCAAATATTCCGCAAAATGCGATATCGAACCCAAACGAGAAACTCGCGTCGCGAACTAAACGCGCGTGTGCACGATACGCTGAATCGTGTGTATACGCGTCTAAAACCATCGCGACACGCCGCGATACGCTGGATCACAGAACCCTCTCACGTATCGCACGTATCGCGCAAACACAACGAACACCAAATACGATATATTGCCCCAGATTTTCCTACAGGTCAAATATTACAAAACTAGACATGCCAAAACACTACAAATGATAGCAGACTACAGTAGCAAAAACCCCAAGACCCCACCCCCCTTCCTGGCCGCAAATTGCGGCCATATGGATTAAAATTGCGGCCACGTTTGAGAATTAGGGGCTCGTGTTCTGGTGGTGTGGTTCTGACCTAATAAGCATGTTCCAGTTTCCTCAATTTTGTTCTGAAGGGTCCGGGTGAAAAGCAGATTACAAAATGCTAATATATCGCATAAAAACGACAATTTTCACTAAAAAGGAAACCCTATGGTATTTTAGTGTAATCCAGGGAAATACTCAGTTAAAGTGACCCTAACAACATTTAAATAAGTAGGGTTTACCAACACAATCATCACTTAGCCACAACATCTCACAAATCACCATAATTAGCTCTAAACTAGCTAATTTAACACTAATCGAAGCTAATTAACACACAAGCTTAGCAAACTAGGGAAAGGGTTCAGAAATATACCTTAAAGAACCCTAGAGAGCAGGTGAAGAAGTGGAGAAGAGCTGCTGTAGTGGCTGGGGCTGCTGCTGCTACAGTTGCTGCTGCTGTTGCTTGCTTCTGTAGCTGCTGCTGATGCTGTTGCTGTGAGCTGCTGAAGCTGCTTCTGGTGTTGCTGTTGCTGGCCTCTGGTGCTGTTGCTGCCGCCTTCAGGTGAGTGTGTGTGTGAGAAAACAAGAGAAAAGAGAGGAAATGAGAGAAATGAGTGAGAGTGAGAGTAAACACAAAGATCCCTCCCATTCTCACTCTCTCTCTCTTCATTAAATGGGCATGGCACAAGCCATGTTGCCCCATGCCCATTTCTCTCTCAAGTCAACCATTCAACTAAATAAAATTCCAGTTAAATCCATTTTTCATTTTAAAACCACCATGCATACTTAATATAAATTATAAAACTAGCTTAAGAAAAATGGTTAGCTAACCATGATTGCTAATCATGGTTAACCTCTAAAATAACACCCTAGTTAACATGCACAAGTGTGTGTCCGCCTAGAAAAATTCTAATAAAATAATCATAAAATAGGATAAAATAATCGAAACTTACTTTGGTAAATTTTTATTAAAATCATACATTAAAATATAATTAGCTACAAAACACATTCTAAGGTGTTACAATCAACTTCCACAGTTGGAGCCGGCGGAGTCAATCCAGAGGGTGAACTGCCCCCAGCTTTCCTCACTCTGCGCCAGTAGCGACGTCGAGCATGTCGTACGGCCGGGATCATCTCCGCTGTTGGATGAGCTTCTTCATGCTCCCTGCTTTGAGGAGAGGCTGTTATTGGTGCTATCCTGTTGAAGATTGACGTCCGTTGAGAGGGGATAGTCAGTCTTGCGAAAGCCGACTTTCAAATAGGGGAAGCAGCCTTTGTGACTTCGCATGGAGTAGGAGCTGAAATGGCAGTCTTTTGAAGATCGACCCTTTAGCAGGAAAAACCGCCTTGACGATTTCAGGGGCAGAAATGGCTATCTGCTTCGGGATGGCCGCTTCAGGTATCGCGAGCTTCTTCATGAGCCCACTTGAGCTTTGGCCTAGTCTGTCGAAGACTAAGGCGCTGGATTTGGGCGACCCATTGAGAGGGGTCGCGGTAGTTGTAAGCCGATCAAAGACCGACTTCTTTGGAGCTTCTTGCAACGGCATTGGGGCATTAAAACTCATGGGTGGGAGCATGGTCCCAAAGAAAAGCCCTGTGGTGGCTTGCGTCACCTGATCTACCGGCATTGTAAAAACGGAGGCCGCCTGAGGCCCATAAGTCACTCCTCCAGCGAGGACAGAGTGAGAGTTGTTGCAGTTGTTGTAGTTTGTGCAGTTGAAAGCAATTAATCTTTTATTTTTTTCACGGAGCAAGACACCAAATCTTAGTACCTCGAATCCGGGGGCAACCATAAACATACACACTGTGATTATCTGATCGCGGGAAAAATACGACACACGAAGTGTGGAGTGGAAAGAGGAAAAGGTCCCACCGGGCGTGCCAGAATCTGTTCTCCTCCGAACATAGAGACGCGACCACGTAGGTTCGTCTTGCCTGAATTTAGGGGCAGATGCTAATTGGTGCTATCCGTCCACCTCTCCGAAGATGCCAAGATGATTTATGGCACCGTGTATCGAAGGTTTAAACGGATGCGGCCGATGTAGCAGACTTCATCAAATTCCCCCTCGTTGAGGGGTTTTTGATTGTGGGTATGCTCTTCCCTGCAGGCGTAAGCCCCTGCAGTTAATTACGTTACCGCATCGCGGTAACCACTTTCTCCTTCTCCAGATGGTCACTTCGTGTCGTGTGTGTTTGTTTTGTTTTTAGTTGCCCGTGGATTGTATATGGAGACTAATTTATGTTGTCGCCCGTAGGGCATGGATTAGTTCAAATCCGTATTTTCTTAGATTTGGGTTTGGGGGTTGGGTTTAAGGATAAGTTAGTCTCATTTGAGACTAAGATCAACTTAAACGTATGTTAAGGATACGTTAGTCTAATTTTAGACTAAGATCAACTAACGAGATCGTTTACATCCAACAAAAGAGCATTTGGACTCTATTATTTAGTTTAGGGATATTGCGGTCGATTACCAGTTTAAGGACATGGTGGTCCAATCTTAGTTTAAGGACATTACGGTCTAATGTTAGTTTAAGAACATCTCGGTCTAATGTTAGTTTAAGGACATCTCGGTCTAACATGGGTTTAAAGGACCCCTCAGTCCGAGGTTAAGGACATCATAGTCCACGGGCTTAAGGACCCCACAGTCCAGTTTAAAGACGTCATAGTCTATAAAATTTAAGGACATCATAGTCCATGGGTTTAAGGACCCTACAGTCCAGGTTAAGAACATCATAGTCCATAGAGTTTAAGGACATCATAGTCCATGAGTTTAAGGACCCCACAGTCCATGGAATGATTGGTTATCGGGACCCGTCACCTCTCTGAAGACGTTGAAGGATTACAACGACAAATATCAGAGGAGTGAAGAGATGTACCCTTGAACCAAAGTTGATTGGGAAATCTGTATTCTAATTTGGAGCTAAGATCAATTAATTAGATTATGAGCACATGGGCTCAGTTAAATCTGAATTGAGGACTTATGGCCAACTTGGGCTAAGTCCAATTAGGTTTAAAATGTTAGACCTTTGTTTGGACTGTTGAACACTTGTCTAGGTTCAGCTCCCTATTATTTAGTAATGCTAAGCATGGGTTTGGGGCTCTGACAACATTTTGTCTTTGGCTGAGCACTAACCATTCATTATAGCTCTCGACTTTACTTTGCATATCATATGAACTGATCAATTTTGAGTTTCAGTTGGAGGGGAGTCTTGCCTCTGGAAGACTCAGCCAATTTAAGCTAAGACCAGTTTTAAAATAGTGTTAAACACTAGCACATATTTAGCGATCACGTGTTCCCACGTGATGCATTTAAAAATTGGGTTAAGCACTAAAAGAATGAAGTGCTTAAAATAGTGTTAAACACTAGGGACAAAAAACTTAAACTAGTGTTAAATACTAAGACTGAAACGCTCACGTGGGGTCACGTGAGGTGCCTGATGATTGGGCCTTGCCTCTGTTATTTGTTCTAAGAATACTCACAGAAGTGTTAAACACTTAATCTTAACGGCCATCACGTGTGAGCACGTGATGGGTACCCATGCATTAATCATTAAAGTGTTTATTAGGGGTCACGTGGGGACATGTGAGGGCGCTCAAAATTGATTCTGCCCTGGCCTTGTTCTATTTATCTTGAGGAATTTATCCAAGGGTCACGTGACCCAATCTCATTCGTTCTCTTTTGATCACTGAGGAGGAGAGTCACGTGTTACCATATGATCAGGTTTGATACTGACTTCTTTACATGCATGGAGAGTTTTAAGTCCTTTATTTAAGAATTAAATTCCTTGGTAGGGTTAAACCCTAATTTTATTTTAGAGGAATTAAATTCCTATGTATATGGAAGAATTAAATGCTTATATAGGGTTAAACCCTAATTTTATTTAGAGGAATTAAATTCCTAAGGATTTGGAGGAATTAAATTTCCTAAACTCAATTCTCCCTCTAAGTTTTTGATCTACATGGAAGAATCTCCCCGATGAGAATTAAATTATCAACTTATAGGGAGATCTGCTTCTGCAGATCTTTAACCAAAGGAAAAACTAAGTTCTTATTCAGAATACTTAAACCCTTAATTTAAGAATTAAATTCTCTTTTTGTTTTATGGAGCTCAGATCTCTTTCCCTTTCTCACCTAGGGTTTTTATCTCTTCTGAGGAAATCTTCTTTTCTCTCTTGAGAATTAAATTCTCCTTTCTTTTTTTCTTTCTGTTGTTGTTGTATCCTCCCTTTTTTTGGCTCCTATTTATAGGAGAAAGAAAAGAATCAGTTTGTTTAGTCAATTTTTCATTGAAAACCATAATAACACAACGCGCGACTCTAAGGTAGAAATAATAAACAATTGGACTCTAAGTCAAATAAATAATACAGTCTGGTTGATAGAGTTTACTAGATACAATTGAAATAAGTAAATATACAATGGTGGTCACGATACAAGTGGGCCCACCTACCAAAGCAATCACCCGGAAGGAGAAGTGTGCCAGCAAAACCGCAACGAAACATGTATGGTGAAACCTGCAAGAAACCGTGGCACAACGGGGGTGAGTTGCCAACTCGTGAGTAGAAAACATCACCGAGCAGAAATCGTAAGTATGACTCAAACCTATGTCAATACGATCAAATATATATATATATATATATATATATATATATATATCCTCAAATGATAATAGTCTGAAGCATCTAAATATGGCATGGGTAAACATCTATGCATAAGTGTAATACCAAGTGCTCATGGCAGTGCCTCAGGTAGCAAAATATCATAAATAAGAGGTGTGAATGCAATAATATGAAAACATAATGCATCATGTATGGAAAAACTGTTTTCTTTTATTGGTGAGATTTTTGTTTATATAAATCGATGTATCATCAATGAAATGAACTGAAAATCAGTGTCTAGTATCGACACAAAATATATATCTCAAATCCCAGGCTCCGGCTATCCGGACTGGCCTGTATCATCAAATCTCAATACCTCAGGCTCTGGCTATCCGGACTGGCTTGTATCATAAATCTCAAGACCACGTCGGTATCCTTCGGATATCCGGCGTGTCATAATAAAATCACCGGTCAGTAGTGCTCCCCTGTCTTAGGCTCAACGCCATCATCTGCGACCTTCTTGCCCCGGGGTACCGCACCGGGTCCACCATGCACCCACAGACAGTTCCTCCTTCTCCTCGAATCGGGTGTATGAAATCGCTCAAGAGCCGAGAAAACTCATGGTGGAAATATCTCAATCATAACATGAGAAAACCGTACTTTTTATCTTTTGAAATGAAAATGAGTTTATAAATCTTGCGGTTTCTCAAAATCCAGAAATCTTATGGAAAACTCCGAAATCCAAAATGAAGAATCAATAATAATGAATACTGGACTCCGGCAATCCAGACTGGCCCGTATAATATTGCATGACAAATGAGTATGTAAATATGCATGAAATATCACAATAATAAATGCAACATCTAAACTAGCACAGTGATGATATATCGGAACTAAGGACTAGCAAGCGATATGAATGAATTAATATTCTCTAAAGTGTACGTGACATAGCAATTACCGATGATGATGTGTGTGAGCCGGCAAGCAAGTGTACGTGGAACGTACGCATCATCGCTAATGGTGCTGGTGTCCTGACAGCATGGTTCTATAATAACAATAAAAGCACAGTATAAGCATTCAATGCGATATGAACAATTATGAATGTGCAGAAATGAATAATAAACGCAAAAATAAGGAATATGCAATAATATAAACGAGTCATACAGTTTTGACATTTGAAATAATACGAATCATGGTGTTTAGAAAATAAGGGCTACGGCGCTTTTTAAGAAAATGTACGTCCTTTGAAATACCGGTAGTATCCTTTAGCCTGTCTTTAAAATATTCACGATTCGTTAGTTTGAAATATGTATGACTCGAGTCTAGTCTAACGTCTATAAGTAAACTACAGGTCTAAACTAACAGACTAATCGAAAAAGGGTAAGGAAAATCACCTAAGTCTAAGTCGATATACATATATAATAGTCGGTGATCCCGCCTCAATAGTATCACGTACGATACAATACATCATATTCCATCTTCGAGTCAAGAGTGCGGATCAATCATCATAATTATATCTCGTACGGTAATCCATCGTACGGCATCCCAAATATGGGTACAGGTCGAATATCATATTATCCCATTATTCATCTAGTATCATTTTCATCATATATCATGATCTGGGATACTGATCTACGTCTAGTACATACTGATACCATCAACATAAATATAGGTGCGTGTGTATGAAAACACATCACCTAATGACCCGATAAATAACTTGTCGTATCTCATAATACGAACCAAAACATATCACCGATCTCATAGCATCAAGCCCAATCTCATCGACTTATCTCCAAAATCATCTACTATCCTCATTATCCATGTATATATATACGTATATATATACATAGTCCCAAACCTATATATATATATATATATATATATACATATCCCCATATACACACAAGTAATAAAATGAATGCATGTGTGTGTGCGGGTAGGTGAAATCTCTAATCTAGGGTTTCGCGACTGAGAAGCTAAGCTAAATTACTTCTAATTACACTAAAACTGTATCATGAACCCTATAACCTATCCGGATCAACAATAATCTCACAATAAACATATAAACATATATATATAATATATCATACACTACACTACGAACTGCGGGGGTGCTATACGCCATCCATCCGACTTCCCCCGTAGATATATATATATACTCACATTGCTCTTGCTTGCCGATGTCGATGTCGACATCCTCTTCGTGTCGCCTCGACATCCACATGGGGTACCTACATATTTACACAATCGCAAATGCATATTAGAATCAAGTCGGAAAACCAAAACGGCACATGTTTCGCTCATAGGTCAAAACCTATAGCATCGCATGCAAAACACGACTAATAACCCTAGTCGTTGACGTTCAAACGCAACACGATGGAATACAATATCAAATACCAAAACTCAAGTTAAAACGAAGTCGTAAAACAATGCAGCAACTCAAGAAAATAGTCCCAGATTTTACCCTAGGTGAAATTAGCCAATTTTGCATATGTAAATGGTCTATTTTTTTGATATAGGAGCTACAGACGAAGCACGAACCCCAAATGAGGTACTTAGGCCGCAAATTGTGGCCCAGAGAATTAAACTTAGGGCCAAGATAGAGGGTTAGGGGCTCGGGTCTTCAGGGTAGCTTCTAAGTGGCCTGCTTGCCTCACTGTGTTTGCTAAATAATTTTCCAGGTCCCCGGGTGTTAGCAGATCTCCAGATAACCTCACAATTCTCACAATTTTTCGATACCGGGGTTTCTAAGTTTAGGGTTTGGGATTCTATCTCTGGTTTTAAGTCTCTAATCAAGCACTACAGGGGTTGTATGATCCCTACTAACATCAATTACACCTTTGCATTCAATTCAAATCCTAATCCTTAACTCGGAATTTTCAAAGTTCACTAAACCGAACTAAAACACTTCTAAACATGCATGGACACTAATGTGAGTGTAAAACTATACTAATGGTGATGAAATTATCTCATTTGGCAACTCAAGAAAATTCTTGAGTTGCCCCAAGTCTCCAAAATCCGATTTTTCATGGTCCAAAGTGTTTGTAGGGATCTTGTGCACATTTTTAATGAAGTGGGGATTAGGTTTTGAGTTGTATTTGGTGGTGTTGTGAGGGTTGAAGAGGAGGGAGAAGTGAGGGCAGCCATGGTGAGGGAAAGAGAGGGAAAAGATGAATATGATGAAAGAAATAAGAACCCAAGACCAAGATTTGACCCCTCACCCCTCTCTCTCTCATGCCCATCCCTCTTTCTTTATTCATTTTTCTTTTCTTTTCTTTTCTCTTCTTTTGTTTTCTTTTCTCTTCTCTTGAATTAAAACCATGCATGAAAAGAAGAAAGAATCCATGGTAGAAAAATGTAACAAGTGAAAAAATGACATGGTGCATGTCATGTGCATAAATCCGGCTTAATACACGATTAGTGATATTTAATCGCGATTAGCATAAAAATAGAATAAAATAAATCATAAGAATTTATAATTTGCTTAAATCATATAAAACACCATCTTTTTAGTAATTTCTATAATTTTCCAAATATTTCCCAATTTTTCGGTATCTAATTATACCGCAATATTAAAATATTCATAATATTTATTATTTAATTATAAAAATTCACAAAAATAATATTTTATTTTTCTGAAATGTTACACTCGCCTTAATAAAACAGCTTTGATTGGATGCTTGATTTTGGAGTTATCTAATTTATAAATCAATGTTTTCTTCTCAAGTTTTGAGTTTGGATAATCATAATTTTTTAAACTCCAAAATAAAAAAAAAATATGACATCGTTATGATTATAGAGTTCAGTTTAATTAGATAGTTTTATGTAAGTCTGATTAATCAAACTTAAGTCTAAAACCAAATAAGCTCCGGCTACTAATATTGCATATACTACTACCAATAATGTGATATAATATTTTAATAATAAGTAATATACATATCAACATCTCCTTCAACTTCTCGACTGTGGTCTTCAAGGCGGCAACATCATACTCCAGACGTTGCTCACGGGGTAGGAGAAGTAACTGAAAGTATGTCTTAGCACCTCTATTAAGGTTCTATGAGTATTAAGTATGCAATTTTAAAAAACTAGAGGGGTAAGTATATTAAATAAGAATCGAACTAGAGAATTAGGGTTTCAAAATTAAGCAAATCAAGTTCTAAACTAAGTGAAGAGAAACTACTGTTAGTTGTATGTATGCTCTAGAGGCTATTATTGTACATGATTGTATATTATAGTGGATGCTTCGACATATATAAGGAAGACTTTCTTGCTCGACATGATAGTATGCTATCTGGTTACTCTTTATCTTAACATGTATACTTATACTGTCTCTCTGTTACATGTTGATAAAACCCTTAGGATGTGTACTTGACTACCATGACTATAATGGAGATCATACTAGTGGGGCCAGGATAGTCCATAAGTACATCCTTTTAATTGTTCCTAGTCGAGGGAGTATCGAGATGGGGCATCGATATTGCAGAGTAGACTAGTGTGTACGATTCTTGACCCTGTATGGGCGATGGTTGATCCCATAAACATTGGTGTTTGAAATCAGAGAATGTGCACAGGTGCTCATTGTAGGATGGGTACACTGAACAGGACTCGCCGAGAACTCCTGGATGGTATTATACCTGACGTCAGATAGCAGTTCTCTTTGGAACGTCGCCGGAAACTTCTTGGAACGTCGCCGGAACTTCACCCATCGCTAACTCCACCTGCACACTAAAAGGACTTGAGAATTCTTGAGAGTTTTGGTAGGGAATTTCTGAGTGAGGATGAGTGAAATGGAGTGTGGTGTTTATAGGAAAAATTATGGTTTAAAGGGTTAAAGATTGCATTAAAATTTGGATTAAATGGGGTTTTATTGTTCTCTGGATGAATGCAGAAAAAATAAACAATATGAGAGAAGTGGGGTAGCAGAAGAGATGCTCAGGTGAAAAGATGGAGGGCATTGCCCATGGGGGCCGGCGGTGCCGGCAATACCGACGGTTTCGCCGGTCGGAAACAGGTGGAGGAGCTTCAGATTTGCGCCATGTGTCCCTCACGATTCATATACTCTCGTGCACATGTTTATTTAATCTGTAACTTATCATATTACGTGTAGTGCACTTGCAAACTCTTAGGCTTCTAAAAGATTAAAAAAAAATTAAATAAAAAGATAATGTGGCTAGGGCGATTCGATCACGAGGGCTATGTCACAGCAGTGCAAGACTTTACCAATGAGCTACAAGAACTTTCTTGCTGTTATAAAGTAAAACAAATACTTATAGTATACATAGGATTTGCAAATACCCCAATTGTACATTAACTTTTAAACAATTTTCTGTATATTGACATTGGAGTTGTTACACGATCCATCCGAGAGTCTATAGCCCGAGCTCAAACCTCAAATCCGAGGTAACTAGGGTACCTAGTTTGCTAAACTAGATGGCCTAGATGATGTAAAGAGTGAAGATGGATTAGTTTGTCTCTTGTAACCCTAGGATTCTCAACACATGAGAGGTTTAGGATTTTGAGGAAGGAGAAGAAGACTTGAAGAAAATGAGAGTGAAGTGTGTGAGCTTGGATAAAGCTTGGATGTCCACTTTTTAGAAAAATAAAGCATACCTACATTTTAGAAGATAAATATCTAACCAAATATAAATATCTAACTAAATATCAAGCATGCTTCAAAATATCTAAAGAGTGAGTCATAACAATGAGTCACAAAGTAGCCATGCTAGATTCAATGTAAACCTCCACCTCATTTCCTCCACCTCATTTAGGTTTTTATCTAAAAGAATAAAACCTAATTAGGTGTCCTCTTCTAGAAGGCAATCCCGAGAAAATTATGAGAATGCCCCTCATCCGTATATACATGCCCGCATCCGTATTCCGAAGAATACGAATACAAAGAGACGAAACAAATCCAGTAATATAATACTGGGATCCGGCTTAAACCAAAGCCCACTAGTATTATCTGCCTGAACATCATATGTTTACAAATACACGTAAGTGATCGAAGCCCTGCCTTAAAACCATACGGCCTCTACATCTTTTTCCCGATATAAGGAAACCCTTTGTGTGGGACTCTAAAGACTCGACAGTACGCTGGAAATGGGTTTAATCACAAGCACGTCAGCGGTACTAGCTGCATGTAACGGCTACCCAGGTATCTGTCGATAAGAAGGCCGATGAGAAAACTCATCTGAACTCCTATTAAGCCTGTATGTGACAATATCCGTATAATCCGGTCTGTTCGTCTAAGAGTATCGCATATTGGGCCTATGGGGCGGTAAACGTCAGACCCTTAATAGAGCAATAAGTGGTGTCGGAGTGCAACCCAAATCACCCTGAGAAACTACTAGAGTACCTACCGGTAAATCTCGCTTTTCCTTGCCAGGGACTTTGTATAATGGCTTTCCGAACATAGCGCGACATCAACCCCCAATACCGGGAGAGAAGAATACTATCTAAAACCACTGCCTCCAAATGCTTCGGGACTGCACCCAACTACTACCTGTTTGCATGACTTAATAGAGACATGTAAGGTAGTAATCTAAGAACAGTGGGAACACACTTGAGGCGAAGTAACAGTGTCAAGTCAACGGACTAGGCTGTACTCATGTTACCTGAGAACTGCTACATGACGATAGGTATAGTACCAACCAGCAGTTCCCTACGAGTCATGTCCAGTGTAACTGTAACACCCGAGTTCACTTATACCAATTCCAGTTTCCGTATTTACCTATCCATGGTCTTTTCTTGATTTATCGTGTTTGGGTGCGAATGGTAATTTATATTGTACATTGCATTCGACCTGACCCGCTTGCCTGAAACTTGTTTGATTCGTATTTATGAATCACCCTGACTTGTTATGTAAACTTGTGCATTTTCAACTTTATCGCATATTGACATTTTATCTGGCATGGCATCTTTTACCATATAACATTTTTTTAGTCATGTAAAATATTTTTAAAAATACATTTCATGGCATGCATGGTACCCCTAACCCTGTGGTAGCGTCCTTGCATCGTGTTCTCGTCCCGTTCAGTGGAACGGACGTGTTTGGAAAGCTACGCGCGCGTGCGTGCATCCGATCTTGGGGGTATGCATTTCTGTTACATAATTCTTCATTTCAATTTTTTGGAACTTGCTAATAATTTTCATATTTCAAATCCAAAATTTTGGACCCGACCCGGGCGCAATTCTGAAATATTTTTGTATTCTGCCAAATTCTATTGTTTTTAAATTCCTTTAAAAATTCTTTCCCATATATATATTTTTAAACATCTTAAAGATTCTTATACAACCAGTAAACAATATTTTTTAACAGTAAAATCTTTTAGATTTTCAAAAGCCTTTCCCCATATTTTTTCCCACAACCAATCAAAACTCCCCTTTTAATTGCACCGGCCCCACAGATCTCTCTCTCTTTCCCACTTTTATTTAAATCTTTTCCTTATCCCTCACACGATTCTCTCTCCTTCCCTCTCTCTTTTCTCCCTCGTGGGCCCCACCGCAGCCTCGCTCTCTTCTCTTTCTCTCTCTTTCTTCTCCGCTCAGCCTTTCTCTCTCCCCACAAAACTCCAAGATTCTTTCTCCTCTTCCCTTTCTCTCTCCTCTCGATCTCTCTCATCCTCTCTATCTCTCTCCTCTCTCTCTCCTCTCCTCTCTCTTATCCTCCTCCTTGCAACAGAAACCCAGCAATCCAATCCCAGACATCAAGAAACCCACAGAATCCCTCATCACCACCCTGCACCCTCGCCGGCAACTCACCTCCGGCGACCCCGACAGCGCCAACACCTCGTCTCCCTGACCCCTGTGCGCAAACCCAGTGAGCACATCCCTCTCCCTTCTTCCTCTTCTTCTTTTTCTTTCTCCTTTCTTTATTATTTTGTGGAATCTGTTTCCAGCGATCGCCGGAATACGGTGGTGCCGCCGCCGACCCAGCGAGGACATCTGACCCGTGTGATCCCATCGTGTGTTGTTTGGACTCATTCCGTATACCGTGCGCGCGTCACGACTTTTCCCGCCGACGCGTGACGTTCTGTATACCGCTTCGTGATCCGGTCAAGGCAAGTTAATCTTGCTACATGCTATACTATTTCCTTCTATGTATGTTTAAATTATAATACCCCATAATGATTATTTATGCAACCCGCATTATCATTTTTTCATGTTTATCATTTTTTGGATGTCCGATTACATCCGTATCATGTATTTCACGTCTAGTGCATGCATGTGAAACTTGCTACATGCTATTCATAATATTCCTATATTTATTTATTGAATCCCATATTAAATCTTTAAATAGAATCTGAAGTCATGAGTTCCAAGTTAACAGTGCGATGTTCCGTTTACATATTGTAGATTCAGAACTTGAAACCTAACTGTTGCATTTAGTTTACTAAACCTAGTAACTACATTTATATTTTAAATCACATAGTAACTATTTACATAGCTTATGGTACCCTTTCTATAGTTTTAATCTATTGGACACCCGTGTGCATCTTTAACCTGTTTTAGTTATAATTGCATCCATTGAATATATTATACAAATCATTGCATCTCTTAGTACATATTAACTTGATTTTGATATCCATATTTATTATGCTGTATTCATGTAATATTGAAACTATCCCTTAAACCCAAACTGATAACTGTGCATCTCCATACCTTAATCTGTACCTGATTGCATTTCACGTTACAAGTTCCACCTTGTTGATTTTAGTACACATGCTTGTGATGTATACACATGCTTATGCTAGTGTGATTGTGCGAACCCATATGACATCTTGTGCACCCTGATATTACCTATTACACCTATTACTTGACACGACATGGTACCGTACAACTCTTGACATAACATGACACCTTTATATATTACCTGGCTTGACCTGATGTACCATGGTCTTACCTGTTAACTGATCTTGTGTCTAATGCCAACAGACCTGACCTGTTGTTCTTACGGACCGTTCCTGTTGTCTATCTAGACAAACCTGTACCTGCCTGATCCCGTGTTGGCATTAGCTCTAGATTAGTTACTACTTGACTTGACTATATATAACTTGGGGTATGGGGAAATCAGTATTGTAACCGAACGAAACTCAAAGGGCTATCCTATTGTTTGCCGTTTTTCCGGGTGTTATGGATACCTATTGTTTGCCGTTTTTCCGGGCGTTACGGAATACCCATTGTTTGCCGTTTTTCCGGGCGTTACGGAATACCCATTGTTTGTCTTTTTTCTGGGCGTTATGGAATACCTATTGTTTGCCGTCTTTTAGGGCGTTACGGAATAATCACCGACGAGTTACGATGAGGATTACGTTGCTTGGTTTCGAAGACTTTAGAATAGATAACCCCGTAGCACAGTTTAGATATCTCTGCACGTCACTTATACTGACACATTCACTGTTATATATTCTCATTATATTCTTGCTCATACACATACTTGCATGTATTGCTACCCCTGTTTTATTATTGCTTGATCTTATGACGCGCTGACGTCTGGGTTTTGCATTGCCCAGATCCTTCTACCTTTGTTGCAGACTGATCAGGAGTATTGCCGCTGTTAGACCGAGCGGTGAAGATCCTGTTGGTATGCAGTCTTACTTTCCATGTGTTTCATTTCTTGTATCCTTTGCTTCCGCATATTATCATTATTTCTTGACTCATTCATTTTGGCTCATGGACATGTACTAGATAGTTTAGTTTACTTTCTTGTTCTTGATATCTCTATAGCCGTAATGTGACTGTGGAAGGATTTTTCATATCCACAGGTAGCATGGTTGGCTATGTCACGTGCCCATCTTAGCGTACTCTGGGAAGCGGGGCGTGACATGGTTCTTTTGGTATCAAAGCCATCGAGTTTGATTCTTTTGTAGTTGGGTATTGGACCCAATACACGAATCAGAATACTCGTGATTAGGAACATGTCCTGCCACCTTGTTATCGTAATTCTTGAATCATATCCTTCTTTTATCCTTCGCCTTGACGAAATGCAAGCCTCTTGCATCTCGACTTGAAACTTTCCTAGTTCACCATTGTTCCTCCCTGTTCCTTGATTCCGATACTAGGATTTGGGCGACTTGAGTGGAGTTATGTAATTGTACCCATGAACTGCAGTATGGTTACAATACGGTACTCTATTTAAGTAACTTGGAGTCCTGGTCTTGATTCACTTCCTTGTTTCATGGTTGTTATATTACCCTGCTTCTCTCGGTTTCATTGCTTACCAGTTCTTATTTTATCATCAGCTTGAATCATGTTTACCGTACTTAATCTTCGTCAGTATCTTGACTCCGGATGAAGTCATCTTGGTATCCTACTTGTTCATATCTTTCCCGTATTGGAATTATTCAATTACGGTGCATTCCTTGTTTGTTGTTGTCTTGGGAATGGATTTTCTTGGCACCTTCCACGCTCCCATTGATTGTAGAGAAAGGAAAGCGAATTTCCAGATTCCTGGACATCCGGAGGTTGTTTTGCTGGAGGAAGTAGTTCTGTCGGGCCAGTCGAGTTTAAGGCTAGGCCGACAAACAATGTTCTTTTGTCGATGGAAGTTATTAAAGAAGAAACGCCGGCTATATTTCGAGAGTTCATGGACGTGTTCGAAGAAACCTCGGGTTTACAGCCGAAGCGAGACATGGAGTTCGCAATTGATCTTGTTCCTGGTGCAGCGCCAATCTCAAAGGCGTACTATCCAATGGCACCAGTGGAGTTGGAAGAAGTCAAGAAGCAGGTTGCTGAATTACTTGAGAAGGGTTGGATTTGCAGCAGTAACTCATCTTGGGGAGTTCCAGTTCTTCTAGCAAAGAAGATGATGTCACAAGGAGGATGTGCATCGATGATTGAGAATTAAATCGGGTAACTAGTAAGAGCAAGTACCTGATCCCTCACATTGGCGAATTGTTTGAGCAGTTTAGTGTCACGAGGGTATTCTCGAAACTGGATTTGCAGTCCGGATATCATCAGGTCCGAACTAAATTATAAGATATTTGCAAGACTGCGTTCCGAACTCGGTATGGACATTACGAGTATTTAGTGATGCCCTTCGGAGTAACGAATGCACCGGCGATATTTACAGACTTGATGAACCGAATCTATTCACCATTCTTGGACCAGTTTATAGTGGTGTTCGTTGATGATATTCTGGTCTACTCGAAGGAGTATTGAAGAGTATGCAGAACACTTGAAGATCGCACTGCAGACATAGAGGCAAGAAAATTGTATGCAAAGATGAGCAAGTGCGAGTTTTGGCTTGAAGAAATGAAATTTTGGGGCACATTGTGTATGCAGATGGAATTGCCGTTGATCCCGAAAGAGTACAGCAGTTCGAGATTGGCCGATTCCGGAGAATGTTGCAGAGATAAGAAGCTTTCTTGGACTTGCTGGGTATTACAGAAGGTTCGTGGTGAGCCTTGCTCGTCTAGCGGAGCCGTTGAATAAGCTTATGCGCAATGAGGTACCGTTTGTATGGACGGATAGGTGTGCGTCAGCTTTTGAGACGTTGGAACAGAGGTTGATAACCGCTCTTATTTTGACCATACCAGACGGTTCTGGAGAATTGGCGATTCACAGCGACGCACCGGAGAAAGAACTGGGATGTGTTTTGGTGCAGCATGGGAAGGTTACAACTTACAGTTGAAGACCCATGAGAAGAATTACCCAACTCATGACTTGGAGTTAACAGCTGGGATTTTCGCTTTGAAGATTTGGCGACACTACTTATTGAGTGAAAGGGGCGAAGTTTTCACCGATCACAAAATCCTAAAGTACGTGTTCATACAGATGGAGCTTAATATGAGGCAGCGTAGATGGTTGGAGCTGATAGCTGACTACGATCTTGATTTTAAGTACCATCCGAGGAAGTTAATGTTGTGCCGGATGCGCTTAGTCGGTTACCAGCAATTCGGATGTTGACTGCACAAAGGGAACTTATTGAAGACTTTCGGAGATTCGAGTTGGAGATCATTCTACCGCATTCTTCAAGACAGTTGGTGTCGCTGCAAGTATAGTCGTCATTGATCGAGAGTATTAAAGCAGCGCAGTCGAAAAACCCAAGATTGCATAGGTTTCGAGAACAGGTTGAAGCTGGACTTCGAACGGACTTGTTAATTCATGAAGATGGTTTGTTGCGATATGGTAGCCGTTTGTGTGTGCCAAAAGGAGATATTCGCGAAGAAGTTATGAAGGAGGCACACAGTTCCTCATGTTCCGTACATCCAGGAGGCACGAAGATGTACCAAGATATACAACAGCATGTCTGATGGGAAGGCATGAAGCGGGAGATTGCCGCTTGTGGCAAAATGATTGGTGTGTCAGCAAATTAAGGCTGAACATCAAAGGGTGGCAGGTTTATTGCAACCACTTCCGATTCCTCAATGGAAGCGGGAACATATTACCATGGATTTCGTGACGACTTTATCGCGGAGTCCAAAGGGCAACAATGCAGTTTGGGTGATTGTTGATCGATTGACCAAGGCAGCTCATTTTATACCATTTCGAGTTGGGCAATCAACGGAAGCTTTGGCAGAACGGCATAAGCAGGAGATTGTAAGATTGCATGGAGTACCGGTGAGCATCGTGAACGACCGTGACAACCGTTTCTTATCACACTTTTGGAGGAGCTTACAGGAAAATTTGGGGACTCGATTGGAGTTTAGCACAGCTTATCATCCTCAAACTGATGGCCAGTTGGAGAACGATCCAAACTCTTGAAGACATATTGAGAGCTTGCATGTTGGACTTCAAGGGTTCATGAGAGGATCATCTACATTTGGTGGAGTTTTTCTTACAGCAACAGTTTCCAGACGACTATTCAAATGGCTCCATTCGAAGCTTTTTATGGTCGCAAGTATCGTTCACCTATTTGCTGGGACGATGTCGGTGAACGAAAATTGTTGGGACCAGTTTTGGTGGTGCAGACAGTTAAGAAGGTAAACACTATCCGGAATCATATGAAAGCAGCACAAGACCGACAGAAGAGTTCGGCAGATACATCGAGGTGATCTCTGGAGTTCGTGGTTAGTGTTTTGGAATTTTGAAGATATCACCAAATAGAAGAGTGATCCGTTTTGGAAGTCGAGGAATGCTTAATCCTCGATTCGTTGGACCTTTTAAGATATTGGAACGTATTGGAGAAGTAGCTTATCGTTTAGTGTTACCGTAATCCCTAGCGAATGTTCATGACGTATTTCTCGTACCTCAACTCCGTAAGTATGCTCGAGATGATATACACGTGTTGGATCATTTGAAGCAGACTATACGAAAAGATTTAACTTTTGAGGAACGACCGATGTCGATTATGGATCGAAGAAAAAAGGTTCTTAAGAACAAAGTTATCCCTCTTGTGCCTATTTCTTTGAGTAATCGCTCGCATAGAGAACCAACTTGGGAACAAGAAGATGAAATCCGGCAGAACTTCCACATCTATTCTTGAAATTTCTTGTTTGTTTATCCTATCTTGTTCTTGGAATTTCGAGGACGAAATTCTTTTGTAGTTGGATATAATGTAACACCCGAGTTCACTTATACCAATTCCAGTTTCCATATTTACCTATCCATGGTCTTTTCTTGATTTATCGTGTTTGGGTGCGAATGGTATTTTATATTGTACATTGCATTCGACCCGACCCGCGTGCCTGAAACTTGTTTTATTCGTATTTATGAATCACCCTGACTTGTTATGTAAACTTGTGCATTTTCAACTTTATCGCATACTGGCATTTTATTTGGTATGGCATCTTTTACCATATAACATTTTTTTAGTCATGTAAAATATTTTTAAAAATACATTTCATGGCATGCATGGTACCCCTAACCCTGTGGTAGCGTTCTTGCATCGTGTTCTCGTCCCGTTCAGTGGAACGGACGTGTTTGGATGGCTACGCGCACGTGCGTGCGTCCGATCTTGGGGGTATGCATTTCTGTTACATAATCCTTCATTTCAATTTTTTGGAACTTGCTAATAATTTTCATATTTCAAACCCAAAATTTTGGACCCGACCCGAGCGCAATTCTGAAATATTTTTGTATTCCGCCAAATTTTATTGTTTTTAAATTCCTTTAAAAATTCTTTCCCATATATATATTTTTAAACATCTCAAAGATTCTTATACAACTAGTAAACAATATTTTTTAACAGTAAAATCTTTTAGATTTTCAAAAGCCCTTTTCCCATATTTTTTCCCACAACCAATCAAAACTCCCCTTTTCATTGCACCGGCCCCATAGATCTCTCTCTCTTTCCCACTTTTATTTAAATCTTTTCCTTATCCCTCACACGATTCTCTCTCCTTCCCTCTCTCTTTTCTGCCTCATGGGCCCCACCGCAGCCTCTCTCTCTTCTCTTTCTCTCTCTTTCTTCTCCGCTCGGCCTTTCTCTCTTCCCACAAAACTCCAAGATTCTTTCTCCTCTTCCCTTTCTCTCTCATCTCGATCTCTCTCATCCTCTCTATCTCTCTCTCCTCTCTCTTATCCTCCTCCTTGCAACAGAAACCCAGCAACCCAATCCCAGACATCAAGAAACCCACAGAATCCCTCATCACCACCCTGCACCCTCACCGGCAACTCACCTCCGGCGACCCCGACAGCGCCAACACCTCGTCTCCCTGACCCCTGTGCGCAAAACCAGTGAGCACATCCCTCTCCCTTCTTCTTTTTCTTTCTCTTTTCTTTATTATTTTGTGGAATCTGTTTCCAGCGATCGCTGGAATACGGTCGTGCCGCCGCTGACCCAGCGAGGACATCTAACCCGTGTGATCCAATCGTGCGTTGTTTAGACTCATTCTGTGTACCGTGCGCGCGTCGCAACTTTTCTCGCCGACGCGTGACGTTCCGTATACCGCTTTGTGATCCGGTCAAGGCAAGTTAATCTTGCTACATGCTATACTATTTCCTTCTATGTATGTTTAAATTATAATACCCCATAATGATTATTTATGCAACCCGCATTATCATTTTTTCATGTTTATCATTCTTCGGATGTCTGATTACATCCGTATCATGTATTTCACGTCTAGTGCATGCAACTGAAACTTGCTACATGCTATTCATAATATTCCTATATTTATTTATTGAATTCCATATTAAATCTATAGATAGAATCTGAAACCATGAGTTCCAAGTTAACAGTGCGATGTTCCGTTTACATATTGTAGATTCAGAACTTGAAACCTAACTGTTGCATTTAGTTTACTAAACCTAGTAACTACATTTATATTTTAAATCACATAGTAACTATTTACATAGCCTATGGTACCCTTTCTATAGTTTTAATCTATTGGACACCCGTGTGCATCTTTAACCTGTTTTAATTATAATTGCATCCATTGAACATATTATACAAATCATTGCATCTCTTAGTACATATTAACTTGATTTTGATATCCATATTTATTATGCTGTATTCATGTAATATTGAAACTATCCCTTAAATCCAAACTGATAACTGTGCATCTCCATACCTTAATCTGTACCTGATTGCATTTCACATTACAAGTTCCACCTTGTTGATTATATTAGTACACATGCTTGTGATGTATACACATGCTTATGCTAGTGTGATTGTGCGCACCCACATGACATCTTGTGCACCCTGATATTACCTATTACACCTATTACTTGACACGACATGGTACCGTACAACTCTTGACATAACATGACACCTTTATATATTACCTGGCTTGACCTGATGTACCATGGTCTTACCTGTTACCTGATCTTGTGTCTAATGCCAGCAGACCTGACCTGTTGTTCTTATGGACCGTTCCTGTTGTCTATCTGGACAAACCTGTACCTGCCTGATCCCGTGTTGGCATTAGCTCTAGATTAGTTACTACTTGACTTGACTATATATAACTTGGGGTATGGGAAAATCAGTATTGTAACCGAACGTAACTCAAAGGGCCATCCTATTGTTTGCCATTTTTCCGGGCGTCACGGAATACCCATTATTTGCCGTTTTTCCGGACATTACGGAATACCCATTGTTTGCCGTTTTTCCGGGCGTTACGGAATACCCATTGTTTGCCGTTTTTCCGAGCGTTACGGAATACCTAATGTTTGCCGTCTTTCTGGGCGTTACGGAATAATCACCGACGAGTTACGATGAGGATTACGTTGCTTGGTTTCGAAGACTTTAGAATAGATAACCCCGTAGCACAGTTTAGATATCTCTGCACGTCACTTATACTGACACATTCACCGTTATATATTCTCATTATATTCTTGCTCATACTCATACTTGCATGTATTGCTACTCCTGTTTATTATTGCTTGATGTTATGACGCGCTGACGTCTGGGTTTTGCATGGCCCAGATCCTTCTACCTTTGTTGCAGACTGATCAGGAGTATTGCTGCTGTTAGACCGAGCAGTGAAGATCCTGTTGGTATGCAGTCTTACTTTCCATTAGTTTCATTTCTTGTATCCTTTGCTTCCGCATATTATCATTATTTCTTGACTCATTCATTCTGGCTCATGGACATGTACTAGATAGTTTAGTTTACTTTCTTGTTCTTGATATCTCTTCAGCCGTAATGTGACTGTGGAAGGATTTTTCCTATCCACAGGTAGCATGGTTGGCTATGTCACGTGCCCATCTTAGCGTACACTTGGAAGCGGGACGTGACAGTAACTCATACCCAATGAGCACTTGCATACTATCTCCAGTACGACGTACTAATGGCTGTAGGACAGAATATCTCCCCTGCTGTGATGAAAAGCGTATACACTAGTCTACTATGGAGTATCGATGCCCTGTCTCGATAATCCTATGACTAGGGACCTATATAAGGATGTGCTTATAGACTACCCATCCCCCACTAGTGTGACTGCCATCACAATTCTGGTAGTCAAGCAAACATCCTAAGTGCTCTATCAATATGTATCAGCGATACGTTAAAAGAAACATATACACAGATTAAGATAGAAACAAACCAAGTAGCATACTACCATATTGAGCATGACTATCATAAAATCCGTGTATATCCCAAGCTTCAAAAATGAAATATACAAACTAGCTCTATACAATAATGGCCTCTATGGCATATATCGCTAACAGTACCCGTGTCTGTGTCACAAGATAACTACATGTCATGTATGTTATGCATGAATGCAAATGCAGCAACAAGTGGGTGTGTCCAGCACCGACACACAAAATCATGAGAAAATCTGAGTTCCCAGTATCGACACTCGAAAGCATTATGAAAATCGTGTCCATCAGCGACACAAAATCCTCATATATCTTGGGCTCCGTCTGTCCGGATCAGCCCATATCATCTGATCTCATGACTATGGTCGGTATCCTTCAGATATCTGCCACGCCAAATATCACCGGTCGGTAGTGCTCCCCTTCCGGGCTCAACGCCTTTCTATACGATCTTCTTGCCCCGGGGTACCTCACCGGATCTACCATGTACCCGCTGATGGTGCACCCCCCTCCTCGAATTGGGTATGTGTACACACGTGGCTCAAGAATCGAGAAAACTCATGGTGGACGCCACACATCATATCACAAGAAACCGAATTTAGTATATGTTTTCAAATTCATATGCGGTTTCCCCAATGATTTTGAAATGAGGCCTGGGGTCCTTTTTATAGTGCTCATAAATTAGTTAGATTTGTTACATAAATCTTTTTCTGAGTGATTTGGGGAATTTTCCCCACCGTTGGATCTTTGATCCAAAGGCCCCTGCCTTGTACAAGAAAATCTTCTTGTTTCAACAAGATTTATTCTGTTTTGCGCAACTCCCCCAGTGAGTGACACGTGTCGCACAATGAAGCGCTTGCGCAACTGCGCTTGCGCAACGACGCAGACACGTGTCGCGCAGCGGTGCGCTTGCGCAACAGTGTTCGCGCAACTGCGCAGACACGTGTCGCGCAGCGGTGGGCTTGCGCAACTGTGTTCGCGCAACTGCGCAGACGCGTGTCGCGCAGCGGTGCGCCTGCGCAGTCGTGCTTGCGCAACTGTGCAGACGCGTGTCTCGCAGCGGTGCGCCTGCGCAGTCGTACTTGCGCAACTGCGCAGACACGTGTCGCGCAGCGGTGCGCTTGCGCAACAGTGTTCGTGCAACTGCGCAGACACGTGTCGCGCAGCGGTGCGCTTGCGCAACTGAGCGTTGCTTTTGTTTTTTAAAGAGCCTTGCTCTGATTGGACGCACTGCCTTGGGCGTTGTGCTGCCTTGTCAACTTCTGACACGTGGCGCGTTGCGCGCAGCGCACGGGATCTGAAGCGTTGCTTCAAAAATTTGAATTTTCAAAATTCAAACAGAGCCTTTCTCTGATTGGGGGAACAAATGCCCCCCCACCGTTGCGCTCACGTGGTGCGCACGTGAGTGCAGCGGTGGCGAGATCCTGACCGTCGGATCAAAGGGGTCAGGTGAAAAGGCGCAGGCGCCTATAAATAGGACCCTTGGTCCTTGGTAATTCTTTACCATTTTCAAGAATTTGAATTTCAGAGCCTTGCTCTTGCTTAAGAACTTCCAGAGCCTTGCTCTTGTGAGAACTTCAAAGTTCCAGTTTTAGAATCACTCTAGGTAAAATTAATTAAATTAAATTAATTTAAATTAAATTTAATTAACAGAGCCTTGCTCTTATAGATCTTTGATCTAAAGAAAAACCCCTTTGGGGTTTCTTCAACAGAGCCTTGCTCTCAAAAAATTTACAGATTTACAGAGATCTGATCCATGGGTTCTAACCCATGAACAGAGCATTGCTCTTAGATCAAATGTAGATCTTTTTAGATCTGATAAACGGAGAAAATTTTTGTTTTATAAGTTTTCATGGATTTTTCAAGATTCCAAAACTCTAAAGATAAAATTGATGGATCTTTCCACCATTACCGTAGAGCTATGCTCTTTTAAGGAATCTTGTTCCCCCGAGACCAGAGTTTGACAAATGTCACTCTGTGACAGAGCTTTCCTCTGAAAGAGAATATTTCTCCTTGTCTCTAGGGATTTCCCATCAGTGAGGATATTCTTTTGGGGACCTTTTCATTAATTGACAGTCTCATCTAATGATGGGGTTGTCTTATTAAATGATGTACCGTCATCCAGATTTTGTGGGTCTCTCTTTTTGTCCCCTACCCATTACATCACAGTGTTGAGTAAGATTTCAAAATGCCAAGTGTCAGAACACTAACGGTTATTTTTATCTTTCTACAGGAAACATGTCCGGCGACTTGTCTTTCCCCTTTGTTCGCTCGGATGGAGGGTTCCCCCATTCGCCGGTGGACCGGGTGGCGTTCACTCTCATTAAAGATCATGACCCTGAGTGCAAAAAGCTCCACCTGTGGGGAAGGTGGTACAGCCAGATCATCCAAGGCCGTCGCAGCTTCAGTTCCGCCTCGCTGTCTGAGCCTACAGTCACGACCCCCTATGCAGACGAACCCCCGGTGAAGTATGCCGTGGAGGTTAAAAACTGGAATTCTGATGACCTCCTACAGCCTACGATCGGTGCCATCCCCGTGCAGCCGCCGCCGGCAATAGATATTCTGGGGAAGCGAATCTGTCAGGGTGAAGCACGCCCTTGGGGACAGGCTTACAATATTGGACTGATCCCGCGACCCCCCGCCGGATATTTGCAGTGGGCCCGGTACATCTTATCGGCGAAAAGGACTCATCTAATGAGGATTGGTTTATATTCAGCCATCTACGTTTCACTTTTCGAGTATCCCTCTCCTCCAACGTGGTGGGTCAAGGCCTTTATCGAACAATGGAATATCCCCACTCACACCTTCCTGATGACGGATAGGAAAGTCTCTATCTCCTTAGAGGAATTCGCTGAGATTTCGGGTCTACCAATGAGGGGAGAGCACTACGAGAAGCTGCTTCCTCCTGACGAGTATGTCTTTGCCACCAAGCAGCTGGTGTTTGACTTAACTCTGGAAAATGCCATTCAGTATCAGTATCCGGGCTTGGTGAAGGTGTTGGAGATCTATGAGGAACTCCATTTGGGATCGGGCGAGCGGGGCGTCAGTTTCGCAGATTTTATTGCTCGCTTTATTCGTCCAGAGTTCCTATCAGAGGAGAGCGAGAAGTTCGCTCAGCTTGGTGACCCTTTTGGTTTCGGCTTGGACCGCCGACCCGTATCGGAAAATGATCAGAAGGATTTCTATCTCCCCAACGTTGCCATTGCTGCTTTCTCGGAAATTGCCATCCCAGGCATGGATGAGGAAACCTTTTTTATTGGATTCTTGGGTTTGTGGCTATGCAACTTTGCACTCCCCATGCACCCCCACCTCATGCGGCCCTCTGTCTTTTATCCAGCGCATCGGATGGTGGCTGGTTTGCAGTTATCGGTAGGAATCGCCGGGCTAGCTTACCTTTATCATGGACTTAGCGTAGCGGCGGACACCAGTGAGCCCGGGGTACAGCCTGCTAACTTCCCGATGCACTACTTCACTTCTTGGATGGAGATGCATGTGCGAGGGGTGTTTGGTGCCCACAAGACTCCTCCGTTCTTCGAGAAATACAGACTCCCGAGAGTCATGCGGTTGGTCGGGGCTTCAATTGTGGTTCCAGCCCCGCGGGAGTCTAGAGGGCTGCTCCTTCGTCCACATCTGGTCGGAGCGAAGGTTTCCTTTATGGATAAGGTCATAACCATAGGCTCAGAGACCACCAAGTCAGTGGTGCCCTTGCGTGATGACTTCAAAGATGGGGCTTCTGCATTGAAAGCTCGGGAAATCCTCCATCTCTACTCCATCCGGCCAGGCTATCTAGTGTTCAGGCAGAATGAAACAGTCTTGTTTATGAGATATAACCCACACCGATTTGCCCGGCAGTCAAGCTACAACCAAGGGATCCCGCTGGAAGCTTTCTTGGAAATGCCCGTGGTCGGCCCAGAGGGGATAAAGAATGCGATGCATCATTTTACACGGCTTAACACAGGTTCCTATTTCTTCATTAGTGAACCCAGCTGTGCCCCTAAGATGCTTAATTCATATGTGGCCTGGTATGCGCACGCGATGGGCCCAATTATCTTAACGGAGAAGCGTATGCTGGTTGACCGTAGGGGTGCGCCTCCCGGCGGCGATCGCAAGGCCCTTTTGCAGCCAAGGATCCAGGTCATCCTCCCGATAAAAGATATCGGAGTTGACCGACCACGCGTGTTGAGCCCCCCGCGTGGATTGCCACTGCCTACTACGGTGGATGCACCACCGGCGCCCCGTGCTCCCACAAACACGGTTAATGTGGTATTTCCAGGGTTCGGCGCAAGAGCAGATATCGGGACCCGCCGCCCTAAAGTGACTGCCAAGCGCAAATCTACTCCGGGTGGATCTAAAGCTGGCTGACAGAAGAAGAAGAAGAAGAAGTCCACCCTTTCCCTCGATGCGATCCTCAGCTTAAAGCCTGCGGCTCCTCCCACCGAAGGCATATGTGAATATGGTAGCAACGAGGGCTTCTTGGTAGACCCTGCGGACACCAATTTGGCTGCCGCCATTGCAGCTTCGGAGCGATCGGCGAGGCTCGAAGCGATGTTAAGCAAACTCGCTGAGTCAGGTAATCATCAGCCGCTTTATTTGTCATTTTATTGCACTTTTTATTATTATCTTTAACTAATATTTGCTCCCTTTTCAACAGGTGTCTCTACTGAAGAGGCTATCGCTGCCTCTTTGAAAACCTTCCAAGAGGAGGAGGAGAAGCGCGCTCTAGCAGGCGTTGGTATGTCTCACCCCTTTCTCTTTTATAAGGAAAGTTTGTCATCTTTTCTGATGGTCAACCTAACCTTCTTTTGTTTCTTTGCAGGGGTTGTATCAATTGATGTGGGGATCCTTCCCGAGGCCGTTACTGAAGTCCCGATCTCGTCGAGGCTGCTGCAGGAGCCTCGACTTGACAAAACGACAAGGGATGCCCTGAAAAATCTGGAGGCATCCCTATTCACGGACGAGGATGCCTCAATTAAAGAAGCCCTAGTGGCATCCGTCTCAACGGCTCGGGAGGAGCGGAAGCGGTTGAGACGCGAAGCAAAGGCACGCAGAGCTGCTTTGGCCACGGGAGCGGGCCCTAGCACTATTCCTCGCGCCGACACTCCTTCTGAAGAGGCCCCTGCCGCCCTATCTACTGCTCATAGGCAAGTAGCGCGCGTGGCCCGAAGTGCAAACGATAAATCCTCTTCAGGTAGCATTTCTTTCAGAGCCTTGTTGTAAGAATTATAAAGCCGTTGGCTCATATGCATTCCACATTGCAGGGCCAAGTCCGGCTGAGGGGGAGGCGGAGACCGTTGAACCCAGGGAGCGGAGGAAGCGGTACTTGCCGAACCCGAGCCGACAGTGAGCAACGTCGTCGGGGCCACGGGGCCTGAAACAGAGGTTGAGGGATCCGCCGCCGAGAGGGTCATTGATGCCGCACCTGAAGTGGCGGCAGATGAGATGATTGTCTTAACTGAGCCGAAGGTAGTAGAGGGCGAGGCGCTTGAGGCTGGAGACCTCGTGGTGCCGATGGACGAGACAACCGCGACCGCAGAACCCGAAGGAGTATCGGGTGAGGCGGCCACGATTCCTGAGGAGGAGCTAACCGCTATTTCCCAGGAATCTGGCAATACTCCAATCATAGCCCTCCCCGCGTATGGTTCCTTGCCGTCTCCAGGGCTTCCGAGCATAACAACGGTTCCCATCGAGTCGGGTGATGAGGCTACGGGCGGTGGTCTAATGTCAACGGAGGAGGGGATTGCTTCAGTTTCGGCTGGCAGCTCGTCGAGTAAATTTTGAGTTACCAGCGTTCACCTTCTTTTTATATATCTCGCGATCTCTTCTAACATGTTTGTCTTTGCAGGTGCGGCCAGTGCCGACGCTCCATTGCTCGAAGGAGCACCGTCAACTACTGCTTTGGCGGTGGTCACCTCCCCGCCTTCCCTTGTACCATCGCGGATGTTGGAAGGTATGGAATTACGACTCATGCGTTAATCTTTTAAACGTGTAGCTTTTGTACTAACGTTATACCACTGTGCCCTTTCAAGAGTGCTCTTTGATCATCTATACCAAGTGTTGCTCCCACACTTCTCCTTCCCATCCGAACTCGCTTCTCCCTCTAGTAGTGCCGATGAGTGTTATTCCGATATCTTTCGAGGGAGTATAGGATCATTTCTGACTTTTCCTCTTCCTGATTGTAGCGCCACGAATCAAAGGAGGGGACACAAGACCTGTCACGCCACCGGCCCTTCCGGCTTTGTCGTCCGTTGCAGCTGGTACAGTATATTCCTCCCCCTTTTTATATGATCCTTCAGCATCTTTTCGAATCATTGTTTAACCATGTTTCGTTTTGCAGCTATTGTTCCAGCTCCGATCCCCTTTGAGTCTCGTGTTCTCTCACCAGCAGGCCCTTTCTTGAAACGTCCATCTTCAAAAGGTGCCGTGATGAGTTTGGGCATGCTGAGCGGGTATATCGAAGAGCTTAACATGGACGCTCTCCCTTCTGCCGTGGATTTCGCAATGGAGGTTAACCCGATGTTGGCGGCGCTCGTAAAATTTCACAATGAAGGCGTCGTCGAATCTTGGGTTAACCACTGCAGAGAGATTGAGGCCTGCTTGCATCGGTTGGAGACGACGCGCCCTTCTCCCGAAGTTTCGGCAATGAGCACCGAACGGACAGCCTGGCTCGAGCAAAGCGCTTCTTATCTCCGCCATTTGGAGCAGGAAGCAGCTTAACGGTTGAAGGAGCATCGGGAATCTTCAAGCGCAACCGCTCGCCTGCGCGCTGAAGTTAGGAAGAATGCTGCTGAAGTGAAAGCCGTCTTTGAAGGCCTTCTGGAGCGTATCTCTAATGGGCTAGCACTGAGGCGGAAGCTTGATGCCGCCGAGCGTGATGCCCGAGGCCGTGAAGCAGCTCAGCAGGTTGTTGGGGAACAACTTGCATCCTTCAGGCAGCAGCGGGCTCAAGCAAAGGCCGAACTGGCGATGGCAGCTGATCAAGAGAAGGCGTGGAAGGAAGTATGTGAGCAATTGCTAAATCTATACAAGACGCTTCCTTCTCAGTAATTCTCCTTGTATCATTTGTACTTATAAAATAGATGTATATACATTTTTTATTCTTTAGTACAATGTATCCTGTACTCGATCAATATTTATGAATAAAAGATGCACATTTTTGTAATGTCTTGTGTCATTTCTCCGCCCCATTTTTTGCATGATATCTTTGATGAACCTCATTGGCCGATAACTTCATTTCTCCCAGAGATAGCGATGGCTTAGGCCGCAGGTTCAGGTCTACCGCCTGAGACTTTTCAACTCTATGAGCCATGAGGGTCTCATAGAGGCTTTTCTCCCTACGGATCGAGAGGATCTCGTCGGTGGGTTTTCTCCTTAGGAATCGTGAGGATTCCTAAGTGTGGTTTTCTCTCATAGGTCGTAAGGATCCTACAAGAGAATTTTTCCCTCTTATGAGTCGAGAGGACCCGTAAGTGGTTGTTTCCCTTCTTGTCGAAAATCGACTTCGGAGAGTGAGACCCGTGAATAGTATGCAAGAGACCATTTCGGATTGACTTGTAGGGCCCCATTTTTCAGGAAGCAAGTTTTCCCACCTCTGCTGCCTAAGGCTTCATCTTGCAAATTGATAAGCAAGTTCAATTTGTTGAAGAAATACCTTTTCTGAATGATTTGGCGAAACTTCCCCCACTGTCGGATCTTTGATCCAAGGGCTTCTGTTTTACAGAAGAAAATGTTCTTGTTTTAACAAGAACGGAAAAGATTTCTTCAGAACTTTAATTTTGTTTGGCGCAAATGCTCCATAGTATGATACATGTCGCGCGGCGCAGCGCAATTGTGTTAGCGCATCTGCGCTGACGCGTGTCGTATAGCGCACGGCGCAGCACAACTATGCTACCGCATCTGCGCTGACACGTGTCGTGTAGCGCACGGCACAGCGCAGCTGAAGCGTTGCTTCCTTTAATTTTGCTTGAAATAGAGCTTTGCTCTGATTGGGTGCGCTGCTTTGGGCGCTGCGCTGATGCGTCTGCGTCAGAAACGTGGCACGTTGCGCAGCATAAATAATCTGAAGCGTCGCTTCATTAAATTAATTTTCAAGACAGAGCTTTGCTCTGATTGGGGGAAGACGAAGCGTTGCTTCATCTCCCGCCTCGGAATTTGAACAGAGCTTCGCTCTGATTAGGGTAAACCGCCGTGACAACTTTTGAAAGTCGAAGAGACACTTGATGCCTATAAATAGGACCTTTGGTCCCCCACAGATACTTATCATCTTTCAGATTTTTATTTTCAAAAACTTCAGAGCTTTTGTTCTTGCCTTCAAGAACTCCGGTGCCTTGCTCCTTTTTTCAAAGTTTTTAGAAAAACTTTAGGTAAAATCGATTCTTAGATTAATCTTAACCAGCAGAGCTTTCGTCCAGGGGATTTTATCCTTGAACATAGTTTTGCTCTCTAGGAATTTAGTCCTCTATGTATATTGTTGCTTTTCTATTGCTGATCTTCCTGTAATATTTCCTCCAGGCATAATGGCGGCGGTGCATCTATACAGTTTGCACGAGTTCATTACCTACGACGATATCCGCGCTCAGTGTCGTCAACAAAACCAGGAGTTTACAGACGCTGAATGTGCAGAAGTCATGGGTCGTCTGAACGCAAGCGGTGGTTGGCTGTTGCCTCGTCGTTCGCCCTTTTTGAAAGTCGTGTTGGGAGCCATATGGAGAGCACTTCCGGGTCTTCATGAGGCCTTACCGCTCAATGCGCTGGATGATGCCGAAGACAAGGTGCATTCAGTGTACCTGACAGGGCTGATCTCAAAGAAACGGCGGAACAGCCTCATTGACATCCTACACCAAGTCTTTCAGCAGACGACGATAGTTGCTGCTTATCGAAGGCCAGGAGGGCTTGCCGATGATCTTGACACAGAGGAGCGTGAAAGACTGCGCATAAGAATAATTAGAAAGGCCAGAAGAACTCTGGATGGCCTTACTTTCGATTTCCTCAATCCGTGCCCCGGATCTGAGGTTATACCGTTGTAATAATTTGAATAATGTTTCTTATTTATTGTTCTTATGATTGTAAAAAAGAAATTTTCTAGCGGTATGAATGGAAACCCTCCCTCTTTTTATTTCAGCTTGTCTTATTTCTCGTCCTGAGTCTTCTGCCCGTGCATAAATGAATGCGTCACGAACGCCAGATCAACTGTAGATCAGATATTCTTTCTGTCATCTTCTTTTTATTGTCAGCAGGCTGTCTTAATAACCATGATTGATGGATATCTAAAACGAGTATTCTGACTTCCTTAAGAAATAGCGGTGGCTTAGGCCGCAGGTTCAGGTCTACTGCCTAAGACTTTTCAACTCTATGAGCCGTGAGGGTCCTATAGAGGCTTTTCTCCCTACGGGTCGAGAGGATCCCATAGGTGGATTTTCTCTTTAGGAATCGTGAGGATTCCTAAGTGTGGTTTTCTCTTATAAGTCGTAAGGATCCTATAAGAGAATTTTCCCTCTTACGAGTCGAGAGGATTCGTAAGTGGTTGTTTCCCTCCTCGTCGAAATTCGACTTTGGAGAGTGAGACCCGTGAATAGTATGCAAGAGACCATTTTGGATTGACTTGTAGGGTCCCATTGCTCAGGAAGCAAGCTTTTCAATCCTAGCTGCCTGAGACTTCATCTTGCAAGTTGAGACGAATCGAGGATTTCCCGCGGAGGCACTGGTGGCTCTGCAAGTCAACGCGAATCAGGAGGCTCTCGTCAAGGAGTGTTTGTATCCGTGAGTCGAGGAATTTTGCTAGGGATTATTTGTTTCCCGAGCGCCAAGGATTATTTGTTTCCTTGGGGTTTGAAACGAGTCGAGGATTCCCACGGGGGCACTGGTGGCTCTGCGGGTCGACGCGGATCAGGAGGCTCTCGTCAAGGAGTGTTTGTATCCGTGAGTCGAGGAGTTTGCTAGGGATTATTTGTTTCCCGAGCGCCAAAGATTATTTGTTTCCTTGGGGTTTGAAACGAGTCGAGGATTCCCACGGGGGCACTGGTGGCTGTGTGGGTCGACGCGGATCAGGAGGCTCTTATCAAGGAGTGTTTGTATCCGTGAGTCGAGGAATTTTGCTAGGGATTATTTTTTTCCCGAGCGCCAAGGATTATTTGTTTCCTTGGGGTTTGAAACGTGTCGAGGATTCCCACGGGGGCACTGGTGGCTCTGCGGGTCGACGCGGATCAGGAGGCTCTCGTCAAGGAGTGTTTGTATCCGTGAGTCGAGGAATTTTGCTAGGGATTATTTGTTTCCCGAGCGCCAAGGATTATTTGTTTCCTTGGGGTTTGAAACGAGTCGAGGATTCCCACGGGGGCACTGGTGGCTCTGCGGGTCGACGCAGATCAGGAGGCTCTCGTCAAGGAGTGTTTGTATCCGTGAGTCGAGGAGTTTGCTAGGGATTATTTGTTTCCCGAGCGCCAAGGATTATTTGTTTCCTTGGGGTTTGAAACGAGTCGAGGATTCCCATGGGGGCACTGGTGGCTCTGCAGGTCGACGCGGATCAGGAGGCTCTCGTCAAGGAGTGTTTGTATCCGTGAGTCGAGGAGTTTGCTGGGGATTATTTGTTCCCTCTTTGTTTGCGCCCTTGGATTGTATACAGGGATCGATGTGATCTTAACTGTAGGGCCAAAGTTTTATTATCATCATTTTTCTTGTTTTATTTCCGCGATGCTCTATCATTTCAGCTTTCATATCGCGAAGGTCGCGATTGCCCAATCATTTCGGCTATTTTTCGCGGTGCCCAATCATTTCGGCTATTTATTTTATTTTTACTCGTTGCTTTTTATTACGAGTTGCCCAATCATTTCGGCTATTTTGCATGCATACATTTTACTTGCTGCTTTTTATTGCAAGTTGCCCCATCATTTCGGCTATTTCGTATGCATGAGCGGCCTACTGGCTTTTCGCTGTAAACCTGAAATTGGACACCGATTTCGGCATCAGCACCGCTGCAACTAGGATATCACCAGGAGCGAATCATCATTTGCCTCTGTCGTTGTCGAACAAAGGAGGCTTAGTGACTAGGGTTAAGGTCCTGTCGACTAAGGCTTTTGACTTCATGAGCCGTAAGGGTCTCACAAAGGTATTTCTCCCTACAAGTCGTGAGGATCTTGTAGGTGTATTTTCTCCTTAGGAATCGTGAGGGTTCCTCAGTATTTTGTTCCTCTGTAAGTCGTAAGGATCTTACAGGAGGGTTTTCTCCTTGTAGGTCGAGAGGATTTACAAGGGTTGTTTACCCTGCAAGCATATCCCTAGTCTTAGATGGGACTTAGTTAGGGAAATGTTTATTCGCGCCCGTGGATTGTATACAAGGGTCAATGCTGAGCCACTTGTAGGGCAATATCGAAAGTTGTGGGGGTTGCTTAAGCACAGGTTTAGATCTCTGTAACTTAAGACTTTCAAATCTTATGAGCCGTGAGGGTCCCATAAGAGAGTTCTCCTTACGAGTCGTGAGGATCTCGCAAGTGTATTTTTTCCTTAGGAATCGTGAGGATCCCTAAGTGTGTTGTTCCCTTGTGAGTCGTAAGGATCTCACGCGAGTGGTTTCTCCGTACAGGGTCGAGAGGACCCTATAGGTGTTTCTTAACGGGGTTACGCCCTTTCGGGTTTTCACAAACACTCGCCGGTAGTCCTGCTGTTTTTACTCACGGAGCCCTTTCAGGTTTTCATCCGTGCCCATTTTGCTTATGGACATACCGTTTTTTTTTATTTTCTTCTTTTTTATTTTCTTCTTCATTTTTTTACGAGGTCACGCCCTTTCGGGTTTTCACGAACACTCGCCGGTAGTCCTGCTGTTTTTACTCACGGCGCCCTTTCGGGTTTTCATCCGTGCCCTTTTTTTTGCTTATGGACATACCGTTTTTTCTTTTATTTTATTTTTATATATATTTTTTTTAATCTCGCTGGCCTAAAGATGCTGCGATAGTAGTTTAAAGACATTTCGGTCTGCTATTAGTTTTAGGACATTTCGGTCCGTCCTTGAAGGAGGTCATTTACTACTCATAGAATTTGGGCCTAAGAAGATAACGAGCGGACATAGTCGTCGTCATCTATCATTGACCTAGGCCGTGGCTCATTAAGCGTAGTATTTCTTTAGGAAGCGACCGTTTATTGTCCTGAAAGGCCTTTCACCGTGTATGTCCATGAGTAGGTAGGCCCCATCCTGGTAGACCTTATCTATGATGTACGGGCCTTCATAATTTGGCTCGAATTTTCCCCGCTTGGCGCGATTGGGGATCATAGGCCTTTTGACCACTAGCACGAGTTCGCCTTGGCGGAATGTCCTTGGTCGGGTTAATCTTTCATATGAGCGTGTCATCTTTGCTTTATAAGCTTCCAGATTTTGTTGTGCTAGTAGCCGGGTTTCATCAAGAGCATCCAGCTCTTCAAATCATAGGTGACCATTTTCTTCATCCGTCAGCTCGTAGTGAACTGCCACTCGCAAAGAGGGCAATTCTATCTCGAGGGGGAGTACTGCTTCCGTACCGAACACCAACGCGTATGGCGTTGTGTTTGTGGCTGTCTTGAACGTGGTTCGATATGCCCAAAGAGCTTCTTGCAGTCTCTCATGCCAGTCTTTCTTACTTCGGGACACTGTTTTCTTTATAATTTTCATCAAGGTCTTGTTGAAGGCCTCGGCGAGACCGTTAGGTCGTGGATTATAGACTGAGGAATATCTCCGGTCTATGTTATGCTGCTGTGCGAAGCGGCTGATTTTATGACTTCGGTAGGCTGGCCCGTTATCGGAGATGATCCGCCTCGGAGTTCCAAACCGATATATGACATGCGTTTTGAAGAAATGGAGGATATTCTCCGTCTTCACTTCTCTCAACGGTATTGCTTCTGCCCATTTGGAGAAGTAGTCAGTCGTCGCCAGGATGAAACGATGTCCTCTAGACGATGCTGGTTCGATAGGGCCGACTATGTCAGTTCCCCACATTTCGAATGGCCAGCTAGCCACCGTTGGGTGCAACGGATTTGGGTGCTGGTGGATGAAGTCCCCATGAATTTGGCATGAGTGGCATTGCTTCGCATATTCGATGCAATCCTGAATCATCGTGGGCCAGTAGTAGCCCATCCGTTTGATCTTCAACTTCATCTTTGGGCCTGCTTGGTGAGAACCGCAGAGTCCGTCATGAACTTCCTGGACGACCCTTCTCGCTTCGTCAGGTCCTAAGCATCTCAGCCACAGAGAATCAAATGACCTCTTGTATAGAGTATCATTGACGAAGGCGAAAGATAGAGCTCGTTTCATGAGCTGATGTCTTGTGGACGCTTCTTCAGGCATTCGGTGGGATTTAAAGTAGTCTATGAAGACTTCTCTCCAATCCTCAGTATTTTCCCAATCTTTTACTTGCAGGGTAGTCTGCTCATTCACTCCTTTTTCTTCGGATGATTCCGGAGATATTTCTGGTGGGGCAAGCACCCGACGGCTTTGTACCATGATTCTGACGTCATCGAGGTTCTCGTCAGCCAGCTCTTTAGCAAGTTTGGCCAACGCGTCTGCTTTGCTGTTTTCCGCGCGCGGTATGTTCTCCAAAGTATAGGAGAGAATTTGGATCAACAGTTGTTGCACCTTTTCCCCGTACTTCACCAACTCCGGTTTGCACGTTTGGTAGTCGCCGTTTACTTGACTAACGACCAGTTGAGAATCCCCGTATATGAGGAGGTTTTCAATTCCCATGTCAATGGTGATCTCGAGGCCTGCTATCAGAGCTTCATATTCAGCTTCATTATTCGTTCTCGGCTCTGTTAAGGAGAATGCGAAGCGCATTATCCCTCCTTGTGGAGTTACAAAGATGAGGCCTACCCCCGATTTGATTATAGGGGTGTTTTGTTTGCGCTTCTTCATGGAAGATGCACCATCAAAATAGAGTTCCCATCGGGTATCACCACCGTCGATTGCATCAAACGCATGTTCGTCTGGAAGATCGCAATTTAGAGGAGAATCGGCGGGTATAGGATGTTCAGCGAGGAAGTCGGCGATGGTCTGGCATTTCACTGCTTTGAGAGGTTGATACATTATCGAGAACTCCATTAAGAGCAGGGCCCATTTAGCGAGTCGTCCGGTCAATATGGCCTTTGACATTAGATATTTGAGAGGGTCCACCTTTGAAATGAGATGGACTTCATGCGCTAATGCGTAATGTCTAAGCTTTATTATTGCGAAGATCAATGCCAGGCAGTGTTTTTCAATGGGGGAGTAATTGCTTTCTGCCCCCAGCAGCACTCGACTTAAGTAGTAGAGTGCTCTTTCTTTCCCCTGGTCATTCTCTTGTGCCCATAATGCGCCCAAAGAACCTCCAAAGGCGGCCGTGTAAAGAATGAGAGGCTTTCCCTTAACTGGAGCAGCCAACACTGGAGGGTTTTGCAAATACTGCTTGATCTCATCCAGTGCGCCTCGGCATTTTTGATCCCAGACAAATAGAGTTCCCTTCTTCATCAGGTGGCTATAGGGACGGCACTTGCCTGAAAGGTTGGCTATAAATCGCCGTATGTATGCGAGCTTTCCCTGGAGAGATCGCAACTGTTTAAGAGTTCTCGGCGGAGGCATTTCCATGATCGCCTTGATTTTAGACGGATCTATTTCAATACCTCGGTGTCGAACGATGAATCCCAGGAATTTTCCCGAGGAAACCCCGAATGCACATTTAAGAGGATTCATCTTCAAATTGTATTGTCGAAGGCGTCGAAATACAGTCTTCAGATGCTCGAGATGTTCCTCATATGATTTGCTTTTAACAACGAGGTCGTCGATATAGCATTCGACGATTTCATGTATAAGGTCATCGAAGATCTTCGTCATGGCCCTCTGATAGGTGGCACCGTCGTTCTTTAGACCGAAGGGCATTACCTTGTAACAGAATATCCCCAAAGGAGTCCGAAAAGCCGTATGTTTCTGGTCTTCAGGATGCATTTTTATTTGATTATACCCTGATGAGCCGTCCATGAAGGAGAAAACCTCATGCGTGGACGTATTGTCTATCATCAGTTCGGTGACTGGTACTGGAAAATCATCTTTTGGGAAGGCTTTATTAATATCCCGAAAATCCACGCATATGCGCACCGTCCCATTTTTCTTCATCACCGGGACGATATTAGCAATCCATTCAGGGTATTGCACCTCCTGGATAAAGCCAGAGTCTATCAGCTTTTTGACTTCAGCGCTGATGCTCATTTCGAGCTCGAGCCGCATTCTTCTCGGCGCTTGTTTAACTGGCTTGACACCCGGGGATATCGCTAGTCTATGTACAGCAACTTCTGGATCTAGTCCTGGCATCTCGGAATAGTTCCATGCGAAGCAATCTTTATGCTGCACAAGGACGTCCTTTAAAGCAGCCACCCTCTCTTCAGACAGCAGCTCGCTGACGAATGTCGGTCGCGGATCGTTTACCGTCCCCAACTCGATTTTCTTGAGGTTATCTGCAGTGGTATGTATTCCATCCTCCAGTTCTTTCGGAGCTGGGGGAAATTCTGAGATTACCTCATCATTGCTGTTTTCGAGGCACCAAGGAAGGTTGTCCATGTTCTCGGGTTCTCCTTTTAGTATTGTTATCATGTGACAGGTACGAATTCGCTTCCAGTCCCAATGTGGAACTGGTTTTTCTTTCGTGGCTTTGGGCTCATGCTTTTGTGGTGGCGCTACCCTCCAGTTGTCGGACAGAGCGAATTTGCCAAGCTGATACTGATCTTCGACCCAATTCTTGAAGGTGAAGCAGTCTTCAAGAGGATGCCCTATTACTCGATGGTAAGAGCAATAGTCCGGGTGTGAGACTTCGCCCGCTTGTTCGGGATATTTAGACTCCGACAGTGTAAGCATCTGATGTTTTAGAGCGAGGTCAAGTATCTTCCTCGTCTTGTTTCGCGGAAACGAATATGCTCGACCCATTTTCTTCATAAGGGATAGATCAATAACACTTGACTCCCGTTTGCGTGGCTTCTTAGCCCTGCTTTGTTGCTGTTGAGCGCCTCTTTAGCCTTTCGACTTGTTTCTGCCTCCGCGTCGAGCCCTTTTTGCATCAGGTTGACATGGGGCAGCATCTTCGTCTTTTACTGCCTGTTGAAGGAGGCGCTGCATTTTGGCTTTCTCATAGATTGCCATTTCACGATTGTGATCATCTCGGACTTTTTGACCAGCTTCCCTTATGAGTTTGCCCATTTGTTCCTCGAACGACGGACTGGGCTCCTTTGCATCTGGGACTTTCACTGGCTTAGGATTAACGTCCTCCCATTGAGCATCCGCTTCTTCGTCAAGGTCATACACGACGTAACAGCCAGGTAGTAACTCTCGTCTCTTTGACTGGATGTATCCAAGCCCTTTTGTTTCCATTCTCCCATTAGGCAGCTTGCGTTGAGTCCCGGGAACATTCCAGACCCCGTCATAGAATTTGGCTTTTTGAACGGTCTGCTTGAAGGATATCCCCTGGCGTTTCAGCAGCTTTTTCAAACCCTCTGTTTAATATCTAGGAAGACGGATAGGCTGAAGCCTGTCGAGCGTAGAATCTATACCATGCCAGATTTCTTTTTCTACCTTGGTTTCTTCAGAGCGGTAAAACAAAATTGCTTTCTCGCTCTCTCGCCTAGGAGGGATATAGAATGTTTGTAGCTCTTCTACATTGTAAATATTAAGTGCATCCAGTTCTTTATGGTGTTTGGACGGCACTATGGCGACTTTTAGACTTTGCTCTTCGTCAGCGGACGTTCGTATGGAAGGTCGAGCAGAGAATACAACACGGATCTCATCTTCCGAGTCGCTACCAAAGATCAACGTAGGAGTGGATGGTCCTGGCTTGCTTTGTTGGGGCGGATCCGAATACACTATCTCCTCTTCCTCCTCGGTATCACTGCCGAAGACAGGGATGGTGGCATTAGCTTTATTCTCTGGCTTGTGACACCTTTCTGTGTCTTCGAAATCCGGTAAGAAGTATTTGGCATCTTCGTATTTGCGGACTTCGTTGACAGAGAACGGGTTCAGTTCTCCCATCACGGTATACTCGAAACCATCCTTAAAATACTTCATACACTGATGTTGTGTAGAAGGTATGATGTTGTACTCGTGTAACCATGGTCGGCCGAGCAAAGCGTTGTAGCATGTCTTGGCGTCTATGACGTGGAACTTAATGTCCGTAACGAGTAACCCGAAGCGTAACGTTAATATCACAGATCCAAGAGTCTTTGACGATTGGGAGTCGAACCCGGAGATGGTGATCTTGTCCCGAGCAAGGTGCTGGACGCTCATGCAGATTTCCTTCAACACCCGTACATTGAGCAAGTTAACAGACGACCCCGTTATCGATCAGGATTTTGCCTATCTTTATATCATGGCAGTATCCCGAGACATAGAGAGGGCGATTATGTTCGCACGTCCCAAGTAGAAGGTCTTCATCGCCAAAAGTAACATCAGCCGTGTGCACTTCCTCCAATTCATCCTTCATCTTTTCCTCGGCCAGGCATGCTTGGAATTGTTCTGGGTCTTGGAGCGCCTTAATCAATGAATCTCTCGTCTCTTTTGATAGCAAAAGAGCGTCAAGAATGCTGAGCTGTGAGGGCAGCTTTCTCAGATGTGCTAAGACGTTGTAATCCACTTTATTCTTCTTCGGCGGGTTGTTGGCGCTTAGCTCTTCCACCACTTGGTCATCTAAGACGATATCTTCAGAGGCCTTTTCTTTCCCTTTATCTTTTCTGCTCAAGGGTCCGAGGTTCTTTTCAGGCAGCGTCCGATTCCGCAGCCGGATATTTTCACAGACCTTCAGCTCTTCTTCTTTTCTCAAAGCGGACTCTTTAAAGAGAGGGGCAAGTTCTAGCTCTTCATCAGAATCACTCCCGAATGTAGGCACTTGTGACCCGCCAGTGTTAACCATGCGACAATCGCCGGTAGTTCTTTCAAGCCCTTCAGTCGTGTTTCTTTGCTCCCGACGAGTTTTGCGCTTTTCCCGCTTAAAGCGTTGTCGATGAGCGACGTATCCTTGCCACCATTTATCGAAAGCTTTGCACTCTTGAGTGGGGTGCGAGACATTCTAATGATATAAGCAATAGGAGGGGTGCATTTCTATTTCACCAGTAATTTTTCCTTCAGAGGATGGTAGCCTCATGCCCATTGATATGGCCTTAGCAAACCTCTTCTTTATCTTGAATTGGCTTTTGTCGGTAGCGAAGGTGTTCTGCTCCAGTGGGATAGTCTCAGCTCTTTTATCAAGTCGCTGGCGCTTGGCCCTTTCAAATATGGCCGTCTCGCGTTCTCGATCAGCCTTACTTTTCAACCGAGCTTCATTAAGGAATGCGTCAATTACTTCATCTGATAGCTCCGGAATTTTTAATTCGTTATCTACCCCCAGCATATTAGTGCCAGGAGTCTCCTCATCGTTCGTTATCGCATGGGAGATCATATGACAGCTCGCCACATATTCCTCGGATTCATCCGATGAACTTTCTCCCTCATCTTCCTCTTGAAAGATGTGATTGAGGAACTCTTGGAGCGTAATGGGAGTTCGTGCCTTTTGGTTGTATTCATCAAGCGCGTCAATTTGCTTTTGTAAGTCCGTGCGCTTGTCTCTAGGCTTCACGGGCTTCTTTGACTTCTTTTTCTTCTTCTTCAAGGATTTTGACGGCTGGCTATGAATGCTTGAACCACCACCATCGGTCTTTGGAGTTGGACATGGCTTCAACATCCCCTCAATGACCTGTGGTTCTAAGGGGTTCTTCCACTTGATCGCTGGACATGTTTGAAGATCGTCCAGCATTCTCTTTGTCTTGGCTGATAATACGACCTCCCAAGGAGCTTCTTCAATTACGGAGCATGTTGCCCCCGGCGTATTCGTCCCCTTAGAGGTGTGGGATTGCGGGGGATTCATCTTCCATTTGTCAGATAGCGCAAATTTGCCCTGACGGTATTGGTTTTCAAGCCAATTTTTGAAAACGTAGCAATCCTCGATCGGATGGCCTAGCACTCGATGGTAAGGGCAATAGTTGGGCTCGTTGACGTCATTCGGTTGCAACGGACGTTTTGGATCTGGCAGATTTATGAGTCTGTTGCGTAACGCCAGCTCGAATAGCCTCCTCGTTTTATCGCGGGGGAAGGAATAAGGACGTCCCATCCTATCCTCAAGGGGTACGTACGGACGCGTATTGTTTGGACGAGCAACCGGCTTCGAGTCGCTCGGTTGTTGTTGAGCATTAGCGACAACGATCGCTTTTCCCTTTCCTTTGTCATTTCGGGAGTCCGGCTTTGGGAGAGGGGGTTTATGGCCCATCTGGTCCATCTGCGCTAGTTTGTCAATCAAAGCCTGGAAGGTAGTCGGCTTGAAGAACATCATAAACTGTGAGATGGTTGCTTGTGGATCAAGGGTTCCAACAAACATTCCCACCGCAGGAGCTTCTTCTATGCTCTGCTCGCACTTCGACCATAGATTACGCCACCGTATAGCGTACTGAACCCATGTCTCGCCGGGTTTTACCCTGGCGTTAATCAGTGCCGTCATCGGGGTACGTTCACTGGCACTTGCAAAACGTTGGGTAAACAGCAGCTCCATCTCCGCGAAGGTCTTAATAGAGTCATTAGGGAGCTCAGAGTACCGCTCGAACGCTGTATCTGATAAACTTCCAACGAACTGGCGAAGCAACAACTTGTCGTCACCACCGGTATTGCCGCAGAGGGCCCTGAACTGGGCGACATGCTGATGAGGATTGCCCATTCCCTTGTAGACATAGAATTTGGGAATCGTGTAACCTGGCGGGTACTTGATCTGATCGTACCAACCTGGATACGGCCGCCCCGTTTTTATAACCTGGCCGGCTACCTCAGCCGCATGATGAACCCGTATTTGTTGGGCTATATATTCGTCCAAGTCCGTTTTAGAAATAGTATCCTCTTTAGCCGTTAATAGAGCGGGCTGAGGATTTGATGTCTCTCCTCTATTATCTCCAAGGACGATCGGGGGCTCTTCAGCGGGAGGATCTTGTTGTATCATCATCCCTATCATGAGGAGGCCCATACGCTGTATGTTGGCTGCCTGTTCGGCAGCCTCTTTGTCCTTCTTCACCAATACTCGGCGAGGGAACTCGGCGTCAGTCTCTTGTTCCTGACGTTCATCTAAAGAGGTTCCAGGGCTTTTTTTTGGCCCTGTAAGTGCAGCCATGGCGTTCATCATCTCCTGGAGCTTCTGTTGTTGCTCCTGAGCCTTGGTCACTGACCGTGTAAGCGGTCTGTGACCCGTTGATGCAAGGCTGTCTTCTTTTCCCGATGCCATGTAAACCGTGCGAACTGTTATGCCCCCTGACTTGGGGCGTTTAGGTTCACCATTTTTAACCTTTGCCGCTGTCATGGGAGCTTTCTCTGGCCTCCTTCTTTTGTGGACCGTTGAAGTGGGCATCCTAGCAATTGTTGCCCCCTGTTGTTTAATGGGGTGGTTTTTGTCTTTTTCCACCTTTGCCTTTTTCTGGCGATGAAAGTGGTCCGGGTCAATCACGGAGTCTTGAGCCCTCCGCCAAACTTTATAAATTTTTGACGACAGCCGTTGAGGGGGCTGTTCCTGCTTTGTCTCCGGAGCTTTCTCCATAGGCGGAGATCTTTTCAATGTAGCAATTGGAGAGTTCTTTCTCACTTTCCTCAGCAATTCAAAGCTGTTCCCAGTTGGAACAGCAGCGTTGACCTCCACCATTGGAGCAGGTGGAGTTAGCCCTGAGGGGGAGTTGCCCCCTGCTTTCCTCACTCGTTGCCAATGGCGACGTCGCGCACGACGAGCCATTGGGATTGGCTCGGAAATTGAGATAGTTTCTTTTTGCCCCCTGTTTGAATGTGGGGTGACTGCCAATGTCAGCCTATTGAGGACTGATGCCCTTTGACCAATAGGGGCAGGAGTGGGAATCGTCAATCCCGCAAAGACCGATTCTTTGATGGGAGAAACCGCTTTAACGTCTTCCGGAGCAGCGGCCGTTGCTCTCTTTGGGACGGCCACTCTATGGTTCTGATCTAGCCTGGCGAAAACGGAGGCTGTCGGTTTGGTAACGGGCGACCCGTTGACAGGGGCCGTCGTAGCAGTGAGCCGGTCGAAGACTGACTTTTTGCTTACTTCCGGTGCAGGTGTTGGCGCAGAGAATCTTGTAGGTGGGATCATGGTCCCGAAGAACAAGCCGGTGGTGGCTTGGGTCACCTGGTCTACCGGCAGAGCGAGGAAGGAAGCCGCTTGGGGCCCATATGCTACACCTCCTGGTGAGGTAGAGCGTCCGTTGCAGTGGCATCTCGAGCAGTTGGTGCAGTTAGAGGCCATTGAATCTTGAATTCTGCGCCGGGTAAAAGACCAAATCTTAGTAGCTTGAAATCCGAAGACAACCATTTAACAAACCGCGATTGTTTCGCGAAGACGACACACGAAGTGTGGAGTGGAAAGAGGAAGAGGTCCCACCGGGCGTGCCATAATCTGTTCCCCTCCGAAAGACGGCGCGCAGGACTGCGATGTCCTGATGCTGAGATTCGTGGCAGATACTATTTGGTTTTATCCGTCCACCTCTCCGAAGATGCCAAGTTGATTTATGGCACCGTGTATCGGAGGTTTAGATGGATGCGGCCGATGTAGCAGACTTCGTCAGATTCCCCCTCGCTTGAGGGGTTTTTGATTGTGGGGACGCTCTTCCCTGCAGGCGCAAGCCCCTGCAGTTAATAACACTACCGCATCGCGGTAACAACTTTCTCCTTCTCCAGAATTTCACTTCGTGTCGTGTGTGTTTGTTTTGTTTGTGGTTGCCCGTGGATTGTATACGGAGACTGAGTAATGCCGTCGCCTGTAGGACGTGGATTAGTCCAAATCCGTATTTATTTAGATTTGGGTTTGGTGTTTTTAGTTTAAGGATGCATTAGTCACATTGCGGCTAAGATCAACTTAAACTTTCGTCAAGGATACGTTAGTCCTGTTTTGGACTAAGATCGACTTGAACGGGATCGTTTAGATCCGAAAGAAGAGCAATTGGCTCTATTCTTCCAGTTTAGAGACGTGGTGGTCCATGTTCCAGTTTAGGGACGTGGTGGTCCGTTATTAGTTTAGGGACATTTCGGTCCGACATTAGTTTAGGGACATCTCGGTCCGATATTAGTTTAGGGACGTCTCGGTCCGATATTAGTTTAAGGACGTCTTGAACGGGATCGTTTAGATCCGAAAGAAGAGCAATTGGCTCTATTGTTCCAGTTTAGGGACGTAGTGGTCCATCATTAGTTTAAGGACGTCTCGGTCCAATATTAGTTTAGGGACGTTTCGGTCCGATATTAGTTTAGGGACGTTTCGGTCCAATATTAGTTTAAGGACGTTTCGGTCCGATATTCCCATTTAGGGACGAATATTAGTTTAAGGACGTCTCGGTCCACGAGTTTAAAGACCCCGCAGTCCATATCGATGTGTGGTCGTTGGGACCCGTCACCTCTTTGACGTCGTTGAGGAATTACAACGATGGATGTCAAAGGAGTTCGGAGATGTACCCTCAAACCGGATGTGAATTGATTTAGGAGGAGCAATCTTGCTCAGTCAATTTAATTTAAGGACTTACGGCCAAAATTGGGCCAAGTCCAGTTGAGAATATTCAACGTTCTGTTTGCATTTGGCCTGTTAGGCCTTTTACTAGGGCTGCTCATTTATTTTGGGCTTTGCTCAAACAGAGTAACAATTTAAATGGGGACCTGCCTTTTTATTGCTTTGCAATTTATTTAGACCTGTTAGGTCTTTTTGACTTGGGCCTGGCCCTTTAAGTAATGCATTGCATTTGTGCAAAGCACTGAGAATTTTTGTAGATTCAAGAACAGAAGTGCAAAGCACTTTTTATCCCTTGATCTAAATTTGGATCAAAGAAAAACAAGTTTTTTCTTGTTTTAGAGAACCAAAGGTTCATAGCAAGTGCAAGGCACTATTTTTATTATTTTTATTTATTTATTTATTTATTTATTTATTAAAGATCACTGATCTTGTTCTTAGATCAATGATCTATTCCTAAGAGAATTTTATCTTCTTTTAAAGGTTTTTTTTACCTTTTTTGTATTCTCAAGGAGTTCTCAAGAGTTCTCTTCTCTTTATTTTTTTAGTCCGATCTCAATGATTTTGAAATGAGGCCTGGGGTCCTTTTTATAGTGCTCATAAATTAGTTAGATTTGTTACATAAATCTTTTTCTGAGTGATTTGGGGAATTTTCCCCACCGTTGGATCTTTGATCCAAAGGCCCCTGCCTTATACAAGAAAATCTTCTTGTTTCAACAAGATTTATTCTGTTTTGCGCAACTCCCCCAGTAAGTGACACGTGTCGCACAATGAAGCGCTTGCGCAACTGCGCAGACACGTGTCGCGCAGCGGTGCGCTTGCGCAGTCGTGTTCGCGCAACTGCGCAGACGCGTGTCGCGCAGCGGTGCGCTTGCGCAACTGAGTGTTGCTTTTGTTTTTTAAAGAGTCTTGCTCTGATTGGACGCACTGCCTTGGGCGTTGTGCTGCCGTATCAACTTCTGACACGTGGCGCGTTGCGCGCAGCGCACGGGATCTGAAGCGTTGCTTCAAAAATTTGAATTTTCAAAATTCAAACAGAGCCTTGCTCTGATTGGAGGAACAATCAATATCAATCATATCATGTGTATCTTAAGGGTCCATGTCGCTAGATTATCTATCATAAAGCTATTTGAAACTAATCAATGGAATTCTCGATATAACTCAATAGTATCTCGTGCGTGCCAGGGACCACGATCAAGATTCTTAGGCCTGAATCTGAAACGTGCCGCTAAACAGAAAAACAATGTTATGTATAGATGAATGATGTCAGCATCATCATTCCGGGGCCCGAATCTTGTATCGACTGATTAGTCTCTGACAAGTAGCGAACCGTTGAGTTAAAATTAGGGTTTCATTCTTGATTTCCCCCCTTTCCCCAAGGTTTTTTTATGTTCATATCAGGTAATAATATAATATCTACCTTGTGCCAACACGGGAATCAACAGATACATGATATGTCCATTAGGACAACAGGAATGCGTCCATCAGGACAACATGTCAAATCAATCATGTCAAAACAGGGTGGTTGACATTGGTAAATATTACGGCAATTAGATACTAGCATGATAGCGGTAACAGTAACAGGATGGCAGGATATTAGTGTACAAGCATGTCAGAGATAATGTAATCAATCAGGTAAGGTGTCTACATCACAATCACATATTACAATCAAGTCATGGTATACAGTAGAAAATATAGTTGTAACCGAATATCGGTAAACACTAATGGATATAGATTAACAAGCCTGTAATGTTTTAAGTTAGTTATATGATCAAATCAACCATTACTTATTCAGAAATTAATTTGACTGGATTAAGAATAGTATTTTTCACGACTCTTGAATATTTTTAACTAGATATAACAATATAGGTTAAAGTTATAGTTATCAAATTAATTGATGGCATAAAATGATACATATAGTATTTTGTTTAACGTATAATATTATTTGTATCTAAATAAATTATTATGAACTAACTTCTTTGCTAGTTATATGTATGATTATTAATTAGATATATGAAATGTCTTTAACTAAAAAAATACATTATATCTGTATTTATTTATCCACATGAAAATACTAATACTCCATATGTGCAGTATAACAATGATATATTTAATTAACTTGATAACTGCAAACGTTAAGCACTAAGTTAATTATATGATCGATACTACGGTCAGCTATATTATTTAAACAATATGATAACGTATAACAAGATTGTTGGGGTAAGAATTGCATCCCGATTGACCAACTCAAAGTCAAAGTCAACCCCAAGTCATTTGGGTCCGAGCCCAAGCAAGCGGGCCCAAGCCTAAGCCTAGTGGGCCCAAGCCTAAGTCAAGACTGAGTATGGAAGGGGCCGGCTCCATACCAAAAAGAAGGCAATATATTAGTTTACATACAATTTTTAGAAATAAATATATGAAAAATGGGCAAAAAGCTAAAATTTTGTGAACCCCATTATTTATGTGCAAAAAGAAATAAGCACATGAAGCATGAGGAGGCACAAGTGACATTTGGAAAAGCCCAAGGCGCTATATGTAAAGTGTGTAGCCTATAAAAGGCTAACATGATGAGAAAATAAATAACAATTTTCATTCTTTTATAATTTCTAGGGTTCTGTGCCTTTTTCTCCTTCCACAATGTTTTATACCTTTTTCTCTTTTTTGAATTAAATCAAGAGTTTAACTCTTCGTTTTTTAAAATGAAGTAGTTTTTCACCATAAAACCATTGAAGAGAAGTTCAAATATCCTATCAAATCTCTAAAAATGAGATTTTAAATCTTACCACCCTTTTTATCAAAGATCCAACAAAAAAAGAGAACAAGGAAGGAGACCCATCTCTAAAAATCCCACTTTGGGAGGATCCAAGACACAAGGGAGGTTCCAAGGCTCAAGGGAGAAGAAAGGGGTCCTCTTTCATCATCTCCGACAATCTTTCAGGAGTTTAACACCAAATAAAAATCTTTTCTTTAAGAGTATAGCTTCTCCGAATTCCGAAAAATAAAAAAAATTCCTGCTTTTTTCTAAGAGTTTAACTCCAAAGTCTCTCAGAAGTTTAGCTCCCAGTTCAGGGGCTAAGGCTTTTTCCCACTAGTGTTTCCAGCGGGCACGCGCTGCCCGCGTGGTCCGCTGCGTACGGCGGCGGCGTACCGGGCACGTGATCGGCTGGCGCCCGGCGGCCGCGTGTCGTGCACGTCACCGCTGGCGCCCGGAGGCCGCGGCACCACGTCACCGCTGGCACCCGGAGGCCGCGTGCCGCGTACGTCACGTCACCGCTGGCGCCCGGAGGCCGCGGCACCACGTCACCGCTGGCGCCCGGAGGCCGCGTGCCGCGCACGTCACCGCTGGCACCCGGCGGCTGCGTGCCGGGCATGTGAACCGCTGGCGTCCGACGGCCGCGTGTTGTCTCACGTGTCCTTAGCACGCTCCTCACCCCTCTTTTTCCCACACTTTCCACACTCAAAACACTTATCCCTAAAAACTCTGCGAAGCCCTTGATACGTGCAAAACACCTTCAAAACACAACACACACTGCACATTGAGTTCAAATGACCAGTTTAACCTGTCAATCCGAGCTTCCTTCGCTCCAAAGGTGAGCGGTTATTAACGACAGTTTAGTATGCAGCTGCCGGAGATTCGGATCCCTATAATCAATAAACCCCGGCCTATTTTAGGCAGGGGGAATCTGTACACGCCTGACCAGTACGCGTATTCCTAGGGTGACGAAAAACACTCTTCGAGCAATCATAGAGTTAAGCTCTCTCAGCTCCCTAGCTCGTACCCAAGCAATCCTATAGCTGAGCTTCCTCAGCATCCTTGCTCATCTCCGAGCTATGCTATTAGCTGAGTTTTCTCAGCCTCCTTGTTTGGTTGGGAGGCGGGGCATGAGCTCCCCTGTAACGGCTCCGTGTATCTCACCACAACGAGATCTCCGCCGCTCTACATTCCACGTACCACGGTAGCGTATCTCGCCATTACTATGCGTATCCCGCCATCAACGCGAACGTAACGTGGAAAATAATGGACCGCGAGAATCTCGTATCGACTCATTCCAATGCGACCCCTATATAAACCCCTCCTCCAAACGATCCGGTAACTCGAACTCAATCCAATACACCGCCACTCTGCCCATTCATTTCTCGGTACTTACTTGATCATCGGAGGGTCCTACAGTGGTTTCCTACTTAGGGATTTTCTTTGTAGATAGCTCGGCGTAAATAACAACCAACAACCTATTGAGATCCACATCCAAGCTTCACCACAAATCCCAAACATACACCCCCGCTAGGCATAAAATTGACGGAGGACAACATCTGAGGGAGATTTCGACCTCCATTAGCACACGATTCTCAATCTCTCAAACTTACAATTTTTTTCAATCAAATACCTTCCGTCTGCCTTAAAACCCTAGAGATCCTTTTACACTTTCGTAATAACATCCAACTAAAATGAAAAAATTATAAATAAATTCAAATTTATTAAAAAACAAAATATTTAAACTAAATCTTAAAGGTTGTCTTGCATCACTTTATTCTTAACCCAAGCAGCATGGTTGTAGTTGAGAGTCCAACCATAATCCCACCAAAAACATATTATGTTGCTTTTCTAATATCGGAAAGTTCGAAGAAGAAGAAGATGAAGAAAGGGGACAAATATGGAAAGAACTTTGTTAGAGGCCATTGAAGAATTCTTTTGTCAGTTGAAAGCTGGAGGGTTTTTTATGTGAAGCAGACGAAAAGAGGGCAAAAATGTAAAAACAAATACTTTAATGATAAAATGTGTGCCAAAGAAAATTTCAAGTTGTTCGATTAGTTAATGACTAAAATCATACAATATATACTCCATAAAAGTGCATGAAACGGGCCTATACTCGATTCAATCTGAGAAAAGGACGTAAATAAATGTCAAGGACATATGAAATTTGCTTAATAATAATTCTATTCAACTCGAATAAAAGTAGTTCGCCACACAAAACTCAAACATGCATGAACATGGTACAATATTGAGAAAGCATAAGTCTCACACATATTCTAGAACAAGTTAAGAAAGCACTACATATGACAATAGATCCTTATCCATCCATCGATGCCGAATGGAAGGAAGTCGGAACTACTAAGCTTGCTGAGAAAATCAATGCGGAAGGACAATGATGAATAACTTCTGTCCCATTTGACAATGCCTGCCGTAAGAAGCACCACATATGTACCACTTCTTTCCCGGAGTTGTGAGCGTGATAACATCGTTTCATGTGGTCAAAGCTTGGTTCATTGGTGGTATTTTGCATGCATTGAAGTCATGCTCACTCACCTTGAAGACATTGTGATTCCCTACTTTATATTGGAAAACTGCAAAATAAAATAATAATACAATCGAGTCAAAAACTCGATCATTCTAAATATTGAAGATATATGAATGATACAAGACAAGACAAGACATACCGAGTGTGTCTCTGTTAGTGTATATGCCCTAGAGGCCATTACTGTATCATACTAGTTTGTATATTACTTAATGGATGCTTGGGATATTCACCTTGTATAAACAATCTTGCTCAATATAGTAGTATGCTACTTGGTTTGTTTCTACTTCAATGTGTACTTGTGTTTATTTCAGTATATCACTTATACGCATTAGTGGAGCCCTTAGGATTTTTGCTTGATTACCAGCGTTGTGATGGCAGTCACACTAGTGGGGGCTGGGTAATCTATAAGCACATCCTTATACAGGTCCCTAGTCGCAGGACTATCGAGACAGGGCATCGATACTCCGGAGTAGACTAGCGTATGCGCTTCTCATCCCAGTGTGGGAGATGGTCTGTCCCACAGCCATCAGTACGTCGTACTGGAGATAGTATACGGGTGCTCGTTGGGTTACGAGTACACTGGACAGGACTCGTCGGGAACTGACAGGTTGGTATTATACCTATCGTCAGTTATCAGTTCCCAGGTGACATGAGTACAGCTTAGTCCGCTGACTTGACACTGACACTTCGCCTCGAGTGTGTTCCCACTGCACTTTGATCACTACCCTACCACGGCTCAAAGGAGTCGTGCAAACAGGTGGTGATTGGGTGCAGTCCCGAAGCACTTGGAGGCAGTGACGGTTAGACAGGATTCGTCTCTCCCGGTATTGGGGGTTGACATCGCGCTGTGTCTAGGAGAGCCATTACACGAGTAGTCCCTGGCCAGGGCAAACGAGATATACTGGTAGGTTTCCAGTGTTATCTCAGGGTGTTTTGGGCTTCGCTCCGGCACGACTTGTACCGCTATTGGGGGACTGACGTTTACCACCCCCTAGGCCCGCCATGCGATGTATCAGACGAACAGACCAGACTGTACGGAGACTGTCACATTCAGACTCAGTAGGAGTACAGATGGGGTTTCACCTCGTCAGCCTTCTTGTCGACATCTACCTGGGGACCGTTACGCACAGCTAGTGCCGCTTGCGGTCTGTGGTTAAACCCACTGCCAGCGTAGTGTCGAGTCTTTAGAGTCCCACACAGAGGGTATTCGCCTCTGGGCAAAACAGAGTAGAGGTCGCATGGTTTTGCGACAGGGTTCGTTCTCATCCGCGCACTTGTGCACGTTTGGAGTCCGGACGGATTATACTGGCAGGCTCTGGTTTGAGCCTGATACTGGTATATATGTTTTGGGTTTGCTTTTATATCTCGGTATTCTTGTTCCTCGGAACGAGAATGCAGGTGTGTATGCACAGTTGCTTGAGGCGGAGGATGAGTTTTTCCATTAGGGTTTCGGAACGGGTGCGTATGCACAGTTGACAGTTATCATTTTCCAAACCCTAATAGATTTTTGGATTATCTATTTATAATAGTAATTAAATGAGAATTTTGTTATGGTTGATTTTGTTGACTTGTTGACCATGGTTGACTTGTTGACCATGGTTGAATGTTGACCACCATCATGCTTTAAAAAGTCTTCCTTGATTTATGCTTACATTTTTAAATGAAGCATGGTAGTGGTCATTCCAAATTACCATCAACTATTCTCATTTTCAATTATTATTATTAGATAATTCTTTTCTTTTGCATTATGGTTGCAAGAAAGAATAGAATAGCTCATTCTATCATATTCATTCTCTCTCCTCTCTTCATCTTCTTCTTCCTCTAGCAAAGAGAAACCTTCTCATGAGTTGAGAATCCTTCTCTTTAAAAAGAAAAGCAAACCCTAGTCACTCTCTACTCACTCTAGGATCAAGGGTTTAGCAAGCCGGCGATTCTAGTTCACTCCAAGTTCGAGAAAGAGCCCAAAGGTCGAGCCTTCGAGGTGGATCCATCTTCGACGGAAGAAGGCGACAAGAGAAGAGAACCATCAACCTCCACAAAGTTTGAAGAAGAAGGAGTTCAAGTTTAGGTATAACCATCTTCCATAGTAGCTAACTCTCTTTAGCTAGAATACTAGTTTTAGTTTAGACAACGATCCCGACCTTGTTTAGTCCATGTTGCCTCTTGCGATAAAAATTCGTTTTTTATACCGTTTCCGCCTCCCCGTAAGCACCGGGGGTCGCAATATGGACTTACAGTGGTATCAGAGCCTAACTAAACTTAAACTAGCTTGGTAGCGAAGTGTATGGAAGTTCGAAACCGAAAAATCACAAAACCGGAAAAACCAAAACCCTAAGTTTCTGTTGAATTTTTTTCAGCTCAAAATGAAAAACTTTATACTTGTAAAATCGTCTCAGGGTTTTTATTGAACAGCCAAGAAAAACGATGCACCAATTCACTTAAACCGCCGCGCTTCCGCGGCACGAGGTAGGCATATGCCGCGGAAGCGCCGCAGTTTGGTTTCTTCACTGCATCGTTTTTCGTGCAGTGTTCTTCTGTGGTGGTTTTGGGATTTTTAAGATATATTATATGTACCCAGATTTTCCAGAACAGAAATTCACTTTTGGGGTCCTATAATTCCGTATTTTTTTTCCGAACTTCACTGCACTTTGGCTATGTTGGTTATATCTGTGATGTTTGCATGTATTGAACGTCGGCTAATCGCTATAAGTCGATTAGTCGGGGTTATACATGATCTGTAATGTGCTGGAATGTGTATATGAATGTGTTGGACTGTCGCGGGTGAATAGCCGGGGTGGATGTGAGATGAGCTTTTGTTTTTCTTTCATTCATTTGTAAATGTAAATTGATGTAATAATTATTATTTGTTTGGCCGCACAACCGAGTCGGGGTTGTAGCCGTCATTGTATAATTCTTTTTACTGTTTTTGCTCCTAGGATAGACCCATGGAGGGGTGCACAAACTACCGAGGACTTGGCGGGTAGTTTGCCGCACCCGTAGGGGTCTTGGGTGGGGTATTTGGCTATTCACCGCGACCGTGTTATCCGCTTTTCGTTCCAGGCTCGAAAGGATTGCGGATTGCTAGTATATCCAATGTATTCATCTGTGATCTGTAATGTCTATCATTGCTTTCTATTTAGGCGTTGCTTATGTTTTACAGCCGCGCTAGCCCAGCCCCCGCTCTGTCGTTAGTTAAGTAACCTAACGGGTAATGACGGGGCCCCGTGGCGAATGCGAATGGCATAAGCGTACGTCATATTTTGGTTGTTTTCTGCAATGGTAGGATTAAATGATGGGACGCATTAAAAGTACTAATGCAAGAATATCACGCATTAAAAGAACTAATGCAAGATAATAAACCAAGTTTAAGTCGATGGAACACTTTCGAAAAACCACTCGGTTCTTTTCAAAACTAACTTTTAAATGCGGAGCTTGAGCCACTCCTTCTAAAAGCTATCTCGTTCCATCGATTAAATCAAGTTCACTACGTTCACGGTTTCGCCAAAACCATTCGTAGCCCTCCGTCGCTTCGCATGAATAGGCAATAGTATTCAAGCTATGTATTTTGGCCAAAGTCAAGGCATAGTGATTGGTAGCTATTGGGTGTTCATGTGTAGCATAGATAGATGCGTTGGTTTGGGACAGTCGTGCTGCCATTTTGGCCAAAGTCAAGGGTAGGTACGGATGGATCCAAATTAACCTGGATAGTGACGGGCAGAACTTGACATGTGACTTATGATATTTTGGCCAAAGTCAAGGTCATAAGAGCATGGGGCAAAAATCCACATCGGGAGTTTCATAAGTACTGAAACTTGCTAGATTTGCATACCATTTGGAGTGTGGTGATTCTGGTAGGATTCCTTCAGTTTCGTCACGCGATGATATTTGGATCCCGATCCTACTGTGAGTATATGCTACTCCTCGGGAAATTTCTCACTTAACGATCAATGCTATAAACCTAGTAGGTGCCTAGAAAGGTGTTAGCGGGGTTACGCCCCCAGGGAAAAGAGGTTATTTAATTAAGGAACTTCGCGAAAGCGTTGGAAAACCTCCCTCGAAGTACCGACACCGGCCTGGCTGAACGGTTAAGCAAGTATTGTACGGTGGGATTGATCCTGACTAATTCTTCCTTTATGGTTTGAGGAGGGATTCGAGAAACAGTGGGAGCCATCCTGTTTAGACAAACTAAAAACCACTCTAAACTTGCAAGAGCATCATGCTGAGTGTTTCTTCTTCTCTCTCCTAATTGCAGCGACCAATCAACATGACTGGACTTAAGTTACTCCTAGATAAAAACAAACTGACAGGGCCAAACTACAAAGATTGGCTCAGGAATGTCAAGATAGCAATCACTTATGACAAGCTGGGGTATCTTCTTACCACCAAAGCTCCCCCTGTCCCTGGTCCAACTTCCAGTGTCGCAGATAAGGAAATCCGCAAGACTTGGGAGATTGATAGCGCGAAGGCCAAGTGCCTCCTGCTTGCCTCGATGGACAACGACCATCAGAGGAGGCATGAGAATATGGACATGGAGTCCATATTGCTCCATACAAAAGAACTGTATGGAGAGCAATCACGTATCGCAAGATACGAAGCGTCGAAAAAGTTGTTTTCGACAAGAATGGCCGTCGGATCATCAGTAGCCGAGCACGTGCTAAAGATGATCGGCTACATTGAGGAGCTCGCTGACCTAGGGATCACATTGGAGAGTGAGCTATATACGGATATAGTTCTCCAGTCCCTTCCTTCCACTTACGCCCAGTTTATACTGAACTTCAACCTACAAGAAAAAGAGGTTGAACTATCAGAGCTCCTCAACATGCTGAGGAGCGCAGAGGGCACCCTACAGAAAAGTAGGGATACATCCACTTTGTTTGTAGGAGGATCATCTTCTTCTAGGTCCAAGGCGAAAGCCAAGGGAAAGAAGAAGAAGGCCCCCGCCAAACCAAGGGGCGGTGTTAGTAAAGTGGATACGAAGGGAAAAGGTAAAGCAACAAAGATAGCGGGGAAGCTTGTGGATAAGGAAGAATGCTTCTTTTGTCATAAGAAAGGACACTGGAAGAATGATTGCAGGGCCTGGAAGGCCAGAACACAGGAATTGAAGCAGGTTGCAGCTTCAGCTTCAGGTGTGTATGTTATTGAAAACTGTCTTTCAATAAACTCTACTTCCTGGGTATTGGATACCGGATCAGGATCTCATATCTGTAATTCTTTGCAGGCGTTGAGAAACCGTAGGGATTTGAAGGCAGGTGACATGACCCTCAGAGTTGCGAACGGAGCTAGCATGGATGCTAAAGCCGTGGGGGACTATCACCTGGGAATGTCAGATGGACATGTTTTGGTTTTGCGTAATTGCTTTTTTGTACCCAACGCAACTTGTAATATCATTTCTGTATCTTTAGTTTCTAAAGAAGGTTATGAATTTGCGTTTGTAAGTAATGTTGTAAACATTCACCTTAATCAAGTTTTGATTGGGTCAGGTACTTTGAGTAATGGTATATACGTGTTAAACCAACCACAGATTTTTAATGTCCAGAATACACACAAAAGAAAGTCTCCAGAAATAAATCAGACTTTCTTATGGCATTGTAGATTGGGTCACATCAATGAGAGAAGGTTGACGAAGTTACATACAGAAGGGTATTTGAATGCGTTCGAATATCAATCGTATGCCACTTGTCAATCCTGTCTCAAGGGAAAGATGACAAAGACTCCGTTTACTGGACATGGAGTAAGAGCGAGCGAGCTCTTGGGACTCGTACACAGTGACGTGTGCGGTCCAATGTCTACACATGCCCGAAGCGGACATTCTTACTTCATTACTTTTACGGATGACTTCTCAAGGTACGGTTATGTCTTCTTAATGAAACATAAGTCCGAGGCCTTTGGAAAATTCCAGGAGTATAAGAATGAAGTAGAGAAACAGACCGGCAAAAGTATTAAGATTCTAAGATCGGATCGAGGTGGAGAATACTTAAGTGCCGAATTCCTGGACTATTTAAAAGAGAACGGAATTCTCTCTCAGCTTACTCCTCCTTACACCCCGCAACATAACGGTGTATCGGAGAGACGGAACCGCACCCTATTGGATATGGTGCGGTCCATGATGAGTAACGCTGAGTTGCCGCGATCATTCTGGTGACATGCGCTAGAATCAGCCGCATACCTTTTGAACCGAGTTCCCACTAAGACTGTGCCTACCACGCCATTTGAGATATGGTGTGGGAAGAGACCCCATCTTAATCACATTAAGATATGGGGAAGTCCAGCTTTTGTCAAAAAGCAGCATGCGGACAAGCTCGAGGCACGATCAGTACTGTGCAAGTTTGTGGGATATCCGAAGAATTCCAAGGGATATTTCTTCTACTGTGAAGAGGAACAAAAAGTTCTTGTTTCTCGTCATGCCCACTTTCTAGAACACCAGTTCATAGAAAAGGAAATAAGTGGGAGCGCAGTAGAACTGGAAGAAATTCCAGAACCACGGACTATTACTGAAAGTTTAGTGGAACCAGAGGGTTCGGAAGAACAGGACATTCCTACGCCGCTCCGCAGGAGTAGTAGGCAGTCTCATCCGCCCGAGAGATACTACGGTTTTCTCATAGACGGGGATAGAGAGGATTGCATCATAGACTATGATGAGCCTACTAGCTTCCAGCAGGCCGTTCAGAGCATTGACTCGGTAAAATGGCTGGATGCAATGCGGACCGAAATGGAGTCCATGTACACCAACAAAGTATGGACGTTGGACATTGCTCCAGACGGGGTAAAACCCGTAGGATGCAAGTGGATCTTCAAAAGGAAGATTGGTGTAGATGGACAGGTTGAGACCTATAAAGCTAGGCTGGTAGCAAAAGGTTTTCGTCAAAGACCTGGCTTGGACTACGACGAAACCTTTTCTCCAGTAGCCATGCTGAAATCCATTCGGATCCTTCTTGCCATTGCTGCCTTCCACGATTATGAGATCTGGCAAATGGACGTAAAGACAGCTTTTCTAAATGGAAATTTAGAGGAGTGTGTCTATATGGACCAGCCAGAGGGTTTCATTCAGAGTGGGAGCAGCGGAAAGGTGTGCAAGTTGCTTAAGTCCATCTATGGACTAAAGCAGGCATCGCGGAGTTGGAACATCTGCTTTGATGAGACAGTCAAAGAATTTGGCTTTATCAAAAATCCAGATGAACCATGCATCTATAGTAGATTTGTAGCGAGAACTGTAGTATTCCTCGTTTTATACGTGGATGACATTCTCTTGATAGGAAATGACATTCCTATGCTACAATCTGTCAAGGGGTTCTTGTCACAAAGGTTCTCCATGAAAGACCTGGGTGATGCCTCATACATCCTGGGGATCCGGATCCATCGTGATAGATCCAAGAGGATATTGGGACTTTCTCAGTCCAGGTACATCGACACCATAGTGAAAAGATTCAGTATGGAAGATTCCAAGCGCGGTAACCTACCGGCTTGTCACGGGATCACCCTCTCTAAAGAGATGTCTCCCAAGACTGATTTGGAGAGGGATCGCATGTCTATTATACCCTACGCTTCTGCGGTAGGCTCTATAATGTATGCGATGTTGTGTACCAGACCGGATGTAGCTTATGCACTGAGTGTGGTAAGCCGGTATCAGTCTAACCCTGGGGAGAAACACTGGATAGCAGTAAAGAACATTCTCAAGTACCTGAGAAGGACTAAGGAGATGTTCTTGGTGTATGGCGGAAAAGACCTCCAGATCGAGGCCTTTGCTGACTCCAGCTTCCAGAGTGACAAGGATGATTCCAAGTCCATGTCGGGTTTTGTCTTCACCCTCAATGGAGGGGCGGTGTGTTGGAAGAGTTCCAAACAGGAAACCGTTGCAGACTCGACGATGGAAGCGGAATACATCGCTGCATCTGATGCCGCAAAAGAAGCTGTCTGGATGAGGAAGTTCTTGAAAGAACTTCAGGTGGTTCCGTCCATTGTTGACCCAATACCTCTGTATTGCGACAACAACGGGGCTATAGCTTTAGCGAAGGAACCCAGGTCCCATCAGAGATCCAGGCACATCTTGAGGCGGTATCACCTGATCAGGGAGATCGTGGATCGCAAGGAGATCGAGGTTCGGAGGGTTGCTTCAGAAGACAACACTGCAGATCCATTCACCAAGGCCTTGCCCCAGACTCAGTTCGAGCGGCTGATCGAGATGATAGGTCTTCGATACGCCAGTACATGGCCTTAGTGCAAGTGGGAGATTGTTAGTGTATATGCCCTAGAGGCCATTACTGTATCATACTAGTTTGTATATTACTTAATGGATGCTTGGGATATTCACCTTGTATAAACAATCTTGCTCAATATAGTAGTATGCTACTTGGTTTGTTTCTACTTCAATGTGTACTTGTGTTTATTTCAGTATATCACTTATACGCATTAGTGGAGCCCTTAGGATTTTTGCTTGATTACCAGCGTTGTGATGGCAGTCACACTAGTGGGGGCTGGGTAATCTATAAGCACATCCTTATACAGGTCCCTAGTCGCAGGACTATCGAGACAGGGCATCGATACTCCGGAGTAGACTAGCGTATGCGCTTCTCATCCCAGTGTGGGAGATGGTCTGTCCCACAGCCATCAGTACGTCGTACTGGAGATAGTATACGGGTGCTCGTTGGGTTACGAGTACACTGGACAGGACTCGTCGGGAATTGACAGGTTGGTATTATACCTATCGTCAGTTATCAGTTCCCAGGTGACATGAGTACAGCTTAGTCCGCTGACTTGACACTGACACTTCGCCTCGAGTGTGTTCCCACTGCACTTTGATCACTACCCTACCACGGCTCAAAGGATTCGTGCAAACAGGTGGTGATTGGGTGCAGTCCCGAAGCACTTGGAGGCAGTGACGGTTAGACAGGATTCGTCTCTCCCGGTATTGGGGGTTGACATCGCGCTGTGTCTAGGAGAGCCATTACACGAGTAGTCCCTGGCCAGGGCAAACGAGATATACTGGTAGGTTTCCAGTGTTATCTCAGGGTGTTTTGGGCTTCGCTCCGGCACGACTTGTACCGCTATTGGGGGACTGACGTTTACCACCCCCTAGGCCCGCCATGCGATGTATCAGACGAACAGACCAGACTGTACGGAGACTGTCACATTCAGACTCAGTAGGAGTACAGATGGGGTTTCACCTCGTCAGCCTTCTTGTCGACATCTACCTGGGGACCGTTACGCACAGCTAGTGCCGCTTGCGGTCTGTGGTTAAACCCACTGCCAGCGTAGTGTCGAGTCTTTAGAGTCCCACACAGAGGGTATTCGCCTCTGGGCAAAACAGAGTAGAGGTCGCATGGTTTTGCGACAGGGTTCGTTCTCATCCGCGCACTTGTGCACGTTTGGAGTCCGGACGGATTATACTGGCAGGCTCTGGTTTGAGCCTGATACTGGTATATATGTTTTGGGTTTGCTTTTATATCTCGGTATTCTTGTTCCTCGGAACGAGAATGCAGGTGTGTATGCACAGTTGCTTGAGGCGGAGGATGAGTTTTTCCATTAGGGTTTCGGAACGGGTGCGTATGCACAGTTGACAGTTATCATTTTCCAAACCCTAATAGATTTTTGGATTATCTATTTATAATAGTAATTAAATGAGAATTTTGTTATGGTTGATTTTGTTGACTTGTTGACCATGGTTGACTTGTTGACCATGGTTGAATGTTGACCACCATCATGCTTTAAAAAGTCTTCCTTGATTTATGCTTACATTTTTAAATGAAGCATGGTAGTGGTCATTCCAAATTACCATCAACTATTCTCATTTTCAATTATTATTATTAGATAATTCTTTTCTTTTGCATTATGGTTGCAAGAAAGAATAGAATAGCTCATTCTATCATATTCATTCTCTCTCCTCTCTTCATCTTCTTCTTCCTCTAGCAAAGAGAAACCTTCTCATGAGTTGAGAATCCTTCTCTTTAAAAAGAAAAGCAAACCCTAGTCACTCTCTACTCACTCTAGGATCAAGGGTTTAGCAAGCCGGCGATTCTAGTTCACTCCAAGTTCGAGAAAGAGCCCAAAGGTCGAGCCTTCGAGGTGGATCCATCTTCGACGGAAGAAGGCGACAAGAGAAGAGAACCATCAACCTCCACAAAGTTTGAAGAAGAAGGAGTTCAAGTTTAGGTATAACCATCTTCCATAGTAGCTAACTCTCTTTAGCTAGAATACTAGTTTTAGTTTAGACAACGATCCCGACCTTGTTTAGTCCATGTTGCCTCTTGCGATAAAAATTCGTTTTTTATACCGTTTCCGCCTCCCCGTAAGCACCGGGGTTCGCAATATGGACTTACAGTCTCCGACCCTGAAATGTCTATTCCTTGCCCAAGCGGCATAGTCAAAGTTGAGTTTCCATCCGTGGCTATCACCGACCATATGATGTGTCGGTGTTCTAGGTAACGCGGAAGAGGGAGTCCCTACTGCTGGCTTGACGATGATGAATAGCTTCATTCCCATTTGACAATGATTTCCGATGCCACAAATGTACCATTTTCTTCCGGGAGTTGTGAGGGTGACTATATCTTTTCCGGTGGTCATCGCCACATTGGTGGGTGATTCTTGGCATGCATCGAACTCGGGGCCACTTGCTTTGAAGACGTTATGGTTTTGGACAGGATAATTGAAAACTGCATTGTATTTATAGGCTCAAGTTATTAGAGTGATATTGGATGAATATATTAGTTTGTTGAATAGGAATAAAATAATCTCTTGGTGTACCCTGCCGTTCACTGGCTATTTTAAATGTTTGGATTAGTGGTTTCTAATATTTATGTATTATATAGTATATCGTTGTTAATAATTAACTAAAATGCAGAAATATTGAACACAGGTTAGTTATAGGTTTATCACATGTAACACCATACTTCACATTGAAGATTGCAGATAAAACACGAGAGAAACATTTTTTGATTAACATCCATGAGAGCTAAACTAGTAATTGACCTATTGTGGTCTTTGACATGATGTTGTATACCACTCCATCAAAAACCTAAAACTAGTGAGTTGTGGGCGACGACCGTGACCGTACGTTTTAAACATTTGGTGTTTGAAGTAATAAGCAGATAAATTTACCGAGCTTATCTCCAACTCGAAAGTCTTTGCCCTTAACCCAAGCAGCATAGTCGAAGTGGAGGGTCCAGCCATAATGGTCTCCAACGATATGTACGGTGGCTTGAGCCACTGACCGTCGCCAAAAGAAGAGCAAGGGTGGAAATCACTTGAGTAAAGGCCATTCTAGCTTGCCTCGCCTTAATTTGCTTGCTTGATTAGGCTTTGTAGGTGAATACATCATGTTACATTTAAGCATCTATTTATAGTGTATATCCTGCTAATGTGCAATTTTACTAAGAGCTTTTCTTCTTAGCAAACAAATTTTTTTTTGCTAAGAGCCAGGCGGGCTTAGGAAAAATAAAAATAGAACTAAGTATTTCTCCAAGGATTAGGGTTTGGATTTGTATTATGACTCAGTCCATACAATTATAAAATAAATAAATAATTTATGAATAATTAGGGAAAAAGACTAGGTCCTAGGGTTTTTTTTTAATTCATAAATAAGTCATACTGTTTTGCAAATTAATTGGCACAACGAGGGAGGCATATTTTTGTTTTCTCGAAGGAAATGATCAAAGGTGATCAGAGACACAGATTGAGAGATGGTTGTATCTATTTGTGAGTTTGCTGGCTGGTCACTTGTCATTTGGAATGCACGCAATGTTCATCATGTGTTCTCAAATTTTTTCATTATATTTAAAACGTACATACAAATGCAAAGTGTATGATGAATTCTTGTTTCTTGTTTCAAAAAATATTTTTTCACTCCTTGTCCATATAAATAGATCATCAGTCCTCGGTTACTTTGTCAGCTCAAGATTTGCTTTATGGATAAGATTAGAGATTTTATATCAGATGTGTTGTTAGTATCTGAGCAATAGCTTAGTTGGTATATGCTCACAAATTATGGTTTTCGGGGCAAATTCATGGGTCTTCTGGACAAGAACGGATGCATGAGTTTCGGTTAGTAGGGGCAAAATAAAGATCATGTGTTATTAAAAATCATTATACAATGTTAAAGAAGATCAAATTCTAAAATACATTGGATAATATTTATATTATAAATACATTTTTAAATCCGCACTAATAAACTATATTAAAATCATTATACAGCATCTTCTTGATGGAAGTAAACTATAACTTACCGTCTAGGCTGTATCTTGGATTCATTTTAGCATATATATATATATATATATATATATATATATATATATATATATAAGCTATATTCTTAATTAAATATGATCACTACTACAATATGAGGCCCCTACGGATACAGGAATCCGTAGGGGCAACGTTTTATTGCCCCTACGGATTAATCCGTAGGTCCACATTGTTGTCCCTACGGCGGCCTACGTTTTAATTTAAAAATATTAAATCTTAAATTGTTGTTTGGCCCTATGGAGCCGCAAACAAATGACCTACGGTTAAATCCGTAGGGGCATATATATGGGTATTTAATAAAAAAAAAGGTACAGAAAAGCCCTACGCCTCGATCTCTTTCCTCAATTTTCTCTCAATCTCTCGCGTGTCTCGATCTTGTTCCCGCGTCTCGAATTTTCTCGTCGTCGCCACCGCCCGCGGCCCGCCACCGCCCTCGTTCCCAAAACTTTCTCGTCGACTTCCTCGTCGCCACCGCCCGCGGCCCGCCACCGCCCTCGTTCCCAAAACTTTCTCGTCGACTTCCTCGTCGCTACCGCCCACGTCTCGTCGCTGATCGACTACAGTTCTCCTCCGTCGTCTCCTCCGCCGCCCGCTACAGGTTAGTAAATCTCCAATTATTTATAATTTTGATGATGTTAGGGCTAGGGTTCAGGGTTCAGGGTTCGGGTAGGGGTGAGGGTTAGGGTTTCCATCGGGTTCAGTTTAGGTTTAGGTTAGGGTTAGGGTTCGGTTGCGGTTGGGGTTGGGGTTGGGGTTGCGGTTGGGGTTAGGGTTAGGGTTAGTGTTAGGGTTCGGTTGGGGCTGGGGCTGGGGTTAGGGTTCGGTTGGGGTTAGGGTTGGGGTTCGGGTTGGGTTGGGGTTGCGGTTGGGGTTTGCGTAAGGCAGAGTTTGGTTTTTTGATGGTGATAGTGGAAAAGTTGATGTTTTTAGTCCCAAGATGCAAGCTTCAGCCATGTTGTTAATCAAAGTGTACTGAGAAGGAAGAAAGGGATAGATTGAATTGATAGGCTTGTGCACTCTATAGTTAGGGTTCGGTTGGGGTTGGGGCTAGGTTAGGGTTAGGGTTAATTTGTTGGGCTTAGGGTTAGGGTGTTAGGATTTGGTTCAGGTTTAGGGTTAGTGGTTAGGGTTAATTTGGGTTAATTAGAGAGTATGGTTAATTTGAATTAATTAGTGATAATTTGAAAGGGTTAGGGTGTTGATTAAGGGTTAATTAGGTGAATTTGTGTAAATTGGGTTTAGTTTGACCTCATTAGGATCAATTAGGTTAATTTGGATAAATTGAGTTAAGTAGGGATGATTTGTGTTAGGGTAAAGATTATGGTTAATTGTGGTTAATTAGGTTAATTTGGGTTATTTAGGGTTAGGGTTTATAGTGCACTAGTTTATTCAGTAGGATACTCGATGATAACGTAAACGTACAATTTCACCGTAAACGCAAGAAAAATTTACCCTAAACTTGAAATTTCAAACCCTTAATAACGAAACGTAAACGTAAAACCTATTCACGTTAAATGTTCAAGTTGAAACCAATATATGATACTCGATGATAATATGAAAATTTCATATTCTCATCAATACTCGTATATGAAACTCAAAGCGCCACTTAGTCCCCGTCTATCGGTTAACATACTCTCGATGTTCGTCGTGACATAGAACTATACGAAGGTTGTTAAATATCGAACGGTACAGCTCGGTACTAACAACCGCCGTGTAGTCTATATGACGAGAAAATTCAATCGTATGATAACCAATAGATTTGTCCCGTGTGGACAAGTTAGGAATGTATAAAGTAAACACCTCCATTCACTTGTGTTTTCATCTGTTTGGAGATATTTCGTCGGTACTTTTCCGTTGGTTCTCCATGTACAAAAATAGATTAGATGTTTATTTCAACGTTGTTTCACAACTTTGAAATGATTATCTATTCTATTACAGTGTACTCGGAGAACAGCGGGGAGGTGCTGCCGAAATTTACTCGAAACGGTTGAAAGCATAAGCGAATGGGTGTCCGCTCTATACATTTTTAATCGGATAGAAGCCTTACCCCCGACAGCCGAAACACACACATACAACAAGAATACAAAACAAACACATCATTAGAGAGTGATTCAAGATGTTCAAGTTAAAACCAATATATGATTCTCGATGATAATATGAAACTTTCATATTCTCATCGATACTCATAAATGAAACTCAAAGCGCCACTTAGTCCCCGTCTATCGGTTAATATACGTTCGATGTTCGTCGTGATATAGAACTATACGAAGGTTGTTAAATATCGGACGGTATAGCTCGATACTAACAACTGTCGTGTAGTCTATGTGATGAGAATATTCAATTGTATGATAACCGATAGATTTGTCCCGTATGGACAAATTAGGAATGTATAAAGCAAACACCTTCATTCACTTGTGTTTTCATCTGTTTCGAGATATTTCGTCGGTATTTTTCCGCTGGTTCTCCGTGTACAAAGATAGATTAGATGTTCATTTCAACGTTGTTTCACAGCTTTGAAATGATTATCTATTCTATTACAGTATACTCAGAGAACAGCGTGGAGGTGCTGCCGAAATTTACTCGAAACGGTTGAAAGCACAAGCGAATGGGTGTCCGCTCTATACATTCTTAATGGGATAGAAGCCTTACCCCCGACAGCCGAAACACACACATACAACAAGAATACACAACAAACACATCATTAGAGAGTGATTCAAGATGTTCAAGTTAAAACCAATATATGATACTCGATGATAAGATGAAACTTTCATATTCTCATACATGAGTATCCTCAGTTCTAACTTTGATTATCGATAATTTATTCTTTTCAACGAAAAACGCACACATAAAGCATATACACGGATTTTCTAATTTGTCAGTAACCATCCCGCCCTTAGATTTCTCAATATAGTCATCATAACCTACAATTTATATTTTATACAGTCTAACATGGCCCATGAGTACGTCAGAGTTAAGGACTGGATGTATGTGGATTGGCAACAACGTATGCAACCTAAGTTTGTCGCAGGAGTTGCTGCTTTTATTGAATTTTCACGCGCACATAATAAGATCATGATAGAGAAGATTCTCTGCCCGTGCAATAGATGTGGGAATAAGTACTGGCAGAAGGTAGAATTGGCAGAGCTTCATATCGTAAAAAATGGTTTTACTAGACTTTATACAATTTGGCTATATCACGGAGAAGGAGGAGAATGCACAAATGCGGCAGAAAAGAAGGAGAAGACGATAATGCGGCAGGAGAAGAAGGAGAAGACGGTAATGCAGCAGAAGAAGAAGACGGTAATTTCTTTCCATCAGAAGAAATGGAGGATATGGTAGAGGCTGCCCTACATGAATCTATTCGTACCGAAGATGACATTCCTTCCGGTCAAGGACCGCGTGCGGATAAATATGAAAATATCATGAATGATGCTAAAAAACCAATTTATGAGAATGCAAATTATTCCACCCTCTCATGGTTCGTCCAACTTTTCCAGATTAAGTGCCTAAATGGATAGAGCAACAAGTCATTCACAATGCTTTTTTCGTTCTTGAAATATTCTATACCCCCGGGAAATAAAGTGCCCGACAGCTGGTACGGAGCCCAGAAGATGATGTCTGATTTGGGTCAGAAGTGTGAGAAGATTTAAGCATGTCCTAAAAATTGCGTGTTGTACCGGAAAGAGAATTCAGATTTGAAAGAGTGTCCAACATGCGGAGAGGCCAGGTATAAGCCGAAAGATTCTGATAAGAAGCCCGATATACCTGTCAAGATAGCACGATACTTTCTCATAACACAGAGGCTGCAGAGGCTATTCAGGTGCAAGAAAACAGCCGAGACAATGATTTGGCATCACCGTACTCCTCCAAGTGAAGATGGGAAAATGAGCCATCTAAGAGATTCACCGGCATGGAAGGATTTCGATAGGAGGCACGCAATATTCAGTAGCGATCCTCGCAATGTCAGGCTCAGACTGGCTAGTGATGGCTTCTGCTCATTCAACTATATGGCTGGAGGCCATAGCACATGGCCCGTTGTAATGATAATTTATAATCTGTCTCCTTGGTTGGCTATGGACCAATCATACTTTTATGATGGCTCTTCTTATCGACGGACCAAACTCACCGGGAAACAATATCGACGTCTATCTCCGGCCTCTGATCGAGGAGTTAAAATATTTTTTCATTGATGGTGTAGAGACTTACGATACAAACACAAATACAACCTTCATATTGCGTGCGGCTTTAATGTGGACAATTAATAACTTTCCTGCGTATGAAATGCTATCAGGTTGGTCCGTACATGGTCACAATGCATGTTCTCATTGCCATCAATATACAACATCAAAATTCTTGAATTTTAGCAGGAAGGTTTGTTACTGCGGCCATCAACGTTTCCTGCCAGTAGACCACCAGTACAGGTTAGACTCTGTTCACTTTGATGGTCATCAGGAGCTTCTTGGACCTCCAGCCCTATTGTCCGGAGAGGACGTGACTGCTCAGTGGGATGGTTACAATAATGTGACCTTCGGGATGGATCCCACAAAACAGGTAAAACCACCATTCTGGAACAAGTTAAGCATTTTCTTCGAGCTTCCGTACTGGTCAACAAATTTAGTGCGTCATTGTCTGGACGTCATGCATATAGAGAAGGGAGTATCCGAGCACATACTCAACTTGCTTCTTTGTAAAGACGGAAAATCGAAAGACAAGCTCAATGCTCGGATGGATCTACAGGACTGGAAAATAAGAAGTGAATTGCATCCTAAACTGGTAGCGGGTAAACCAGGAAAGTTTGTACTTCCCAATGCCGCTTATCATACGTCACAACCGGAGAAGAAAAGATTTCTGCAGGTGTTGCATGATTTGAAAGTTCTTACAGGTTTCTCAGGATCATTCAGCCAGAAGATAAAAATTGTGAAAGGCAAGATCGATGGGCTGAAAAGTCATGATCACCATGTTATCGTGGAGCACCTTCTCCCATTAGCCCTCAGGACTTCTCTACCCGAATCGGTTGGTCTAGTAATCAATGACCTATGTTGTTTTTTTAGAGAGTTATGCGCTAAAATACTGGATGTTGTGACGTTGGATAAACTAGAAAATTCTATTGCGTTGATACTTTGCAAGTTTGAGCGTATTTTCCCATTGTCATTCTTCGATATCATAATACACCTGACGGTTCATCTTATAACTGAAGCTAAGTTAGCCGGACCGGTACAATATCGATGGACGTATCCCTTCAAGAGGTACATAGAATTTTTCGTTTCGCACAATTTTTAAAATTATTGTTGTCATGTATGCCCGTATTTATTTATTCAACATATTTTCTTTAGGTATCTCTACACTCTTAAAAAGTATATACGCAATAGAAATCGACCAGAGGGTTCTATCATGCAAGGTTATCTTCTAGATGAAGCAACCAAATTTTGTTCCCTCTATCTGGACGAGAACATTGAGACGAGACTTAACCGGCCTCGAAGAATTCAAGACGTGCCATATTGTAAAACCGATTATAAGAGGGTAGACACTATGTTTATCAACAAGATATACCGGTTTATCTTGCTTAATTGCGCATGTCTTGAAAAAAATTAGAGAGTAAGTTTTTTTGGATTAATTGTTATATTTGTGTTTGTATGTGTATGAAATGATATAATATTAATGTCATAATTTATTGTCGAGAACAAAATTCATTTTAACGAGGTACGTGAGGGGCATCTTGATTGGAACGATGAACGATTGGAAAAATATCATCAGGATAATTTTTGCGATTGGGTTGCAGATCATGTAAGTTATTCGAATAACATGTTATTGCTATCAGTTTTAATCTAAACTTATATCGTTATGTATTTGTCGTAAAATTTGTTTTGTTAGATCCACGATCCGAACTTGTCTGCATCATTAGAGAGTGATTCAAGATATTTAGTTCAATTTCCTAGTATGGAGGTTGCATATTATAAAGGATTCGGTGTCCTTGGATACAAATTCGAAGTTAAGGACATAGAAACATCTAGAACCACTCAGAATAGTGGGATTGCGATGGTAGGATCGGATGGTGTGATTTATTATGGATACTTAAATTGTATACTCGACATCCAATATCCCGGATGATTAGAACCCTTTTATATATTTCAGTGTACTTGGTACGATACGCGAACCGATACGGATAAGTGGAGAAGCAATCTCGGGACTTGGAAAGATGAATATGGATTGACCAGTGTGAACACACTTTGATTTTACGGTCAGGAAGATCCGTTTATCTTTCCGAACCAAGCATTCCAAGTATACTACTCACAGTGTTTGAAGCATCCTGGATGGAGTGTCGTATGTCGTTGGAAACCCATGGATGTCTACGATGTCCCAGAATTCGAAGACAGCGATAAAGACGAAGAAGAGAGAAGACTTAGAGTGCTCCGACCATCTGTTTCGAAAGACGGGTTATCTTCGGCTGATCATGAAGTTACGTGGGTTAGAAATGATATCGATGATGAAATCCAAGTAGATATGTCTAATGCGCCCACGAAACGAAAAAGGTTATCAGTAATGTTATATTATTACTTCACATTTTACGATCTATACATACATAGTCAATGATTTTAATGATTGTCTAATGCGTCCACGAACCGTTTTATCTAGATTTGATGACGATGACGGGAGCAGCGAGGGGCGGCAGGAGCTCCAGCTGCGGCACCGGCAGAGGCAGAGACAGAGCGGTTCTGCCGCCCGGAGAGCTGCGTAGGAAGCTTCAGAGGGCCGGTCATGCACCCCGATCGGAGACCCCTTCGGATGCCTCCTTCCGTGTGGACTTTGCCACACTTCCAGGTATATTGTATGCATATTCATTTTGAATGTAATATTATAGATATATATGCATGTTCATGTCAAAAATTTTTACATTGCTGATACTTGATTGTCTAGCTGTTGGTGATGCATCCACATCAGGGACAGAGGCCACTCCCGCACCTCCAGGTATGTTTATATATCATATAGTGCATGTAAATTGATTTAGAATGCTATATCATAAATATACATACATTCTTTTTGCTCTTACGTACTTATATCTCGGGCTGTAGGTGGTGCCTTCACATCTCCGGCAGAGCCCACCACAGCACCTGCGGGTATGTTTATATATCGTATAGTGTATACATGTTGATTTAGAATGTTATATTATTGCTATACGCATTCTTTTTGGAATTATTTATATAGCTGATACTTGATTGTCTAATTATAAGTGGTGCATCCTCGTCTGGTGCAGGGGCCACTGCCGTCACTTCCATACCCTCCGATTAGTCTGCAGGTTTGTATAAATAAATATAAAATATTTATTCATTTTACATATCCTTTAAGTAAACATGAACATCATGTAATTTTATCGATGTTTATTTTCTAGTTGGAGATGCGTCCACGTCCAGGTCACCGGCTGTTCCTCACCGAAGGAACTATCATCCCGCTCGTGCTGCTGCCCTGGCCCAGGCTCGTGCTTTAGTCGCCTGAGATATATATCACACTTCAATTTTCGTTAAACCTTGATTTCTTAATACCACTTTGTCTTAATATTGATTGTCTTGATATTTCTTGTAGACGCAGGGCCTCTCCATCCCGAGAGGGGGGCTCGAGGCCCGAATCAGTCCCACGGGCTGAGGCCCGACAGAGCTAGGGGGAGGCAACATTCCCTCTCTTTTTCACCCCTGATTATCGCTATACCGGCGATTATGCCGAGAGGTTCGGTCGGTAAATGGGGGATGAGAGCCGCCTCGTGAAGAACTATCCACTTCACGTTGAGTGGGGCGACCAGCACCGGCGCTCATTCGCCCTCTTTAGGGATCAAGCTCGGTTATTAATATATATTTTCATTTGATTTATCCAATATATTTATTATTAACACTTGCAATTTAATAACATTTTTTTTTTGTATTTTCAGTTGGATTACGATTTTGAGCCTGTACCTGACCCTGATCACCCTGGGAGGGTGTTCGATCTTCACGCTCTGTACAATGGCCTAATGAAGAACATGCGGACGAAGGTCCGATACAATAGGAATGAGCTGAAGATCGACCGCTATTCCCCATGGATGGCGACCCCCCGAGGCAGCGAGAGCGGCCCTCCTACATACTCCGGCCTTTGCGAGAGTGGACGTAGATACATGGCCTTTATTGTGCCAATATTTTGACTCTCAGCGCAAACATGTATGCATTTTAAATGTAATTCATTGTTTAGTATAAAATTTATTTTTTTGATGCTTAATTAGAAAACTAAATCTGAATGTGTTGTACAGAAACAGGCCGATCAAAATAAAGAGAATAGGAAGTCGGCGAAGAGGGGTCGCCCCACTTATACAGGTGGCTCGAGGAATATTACTCATGCCATGGAGTTATCGGTAAATTATAATAGACCGGCATTTGTGATATAATGTAATATTAAGAGTTATTTTCTAATATATATTTTTAGCGAATTGCAGAGAGCTCAGACCCTGGCGCAGGGTGGTACACCGAGCGTGCTGTCCGCGTATCTTGCCGTCCATGGCACCTCGACAGATCCTACCACGGGCGAGCTTCGATACCCCGACACCGCTACCCAGGAGTATTGTGTAAGTGTTAATATTTATTCAACCCTTATTTGAAATTTTTGTTTTGAAAGGTTCAAATTTAAATGATATACTTATATTTTACTGGTTAATGTGGGTGTAGGAGTGGGTGGTTGAGCAGGCGGAGGCATCGGGGATCGATTTTACTGGACAGAACGATCCGATGCTGCTGACCCCAGTCCTAGACCCCGCACACGGAGGGCACCACGGAGGTTGGGAGAGAGGCCATGGACTGGGTCCTAGCAGGGCCCATATGAGGTTGGACTCCACTTCGGCGGTTACTTCCTCTATCTCCCGTGAGCGACGTTTCGAGCAAGAACTGGACACCTTGAAGGCCACCGTTCAGGAGTTGAAGGAGATGTTGGTATGTATACTACTTAATAGTAAAATATTATGTCATATTATAGATAGCAACATATTCAATATTAGTACGTAGCCTGAGCTTATTTGGTTGTAGACTTATCTTTGATTAATCATACATACATAGAACTATCTAATTAAAATAAACTACGGTTTTCTAAACTAGATATCCAAACGAGGCCCAAGTCCTTAAGTATAAATAGATTGGGGTTTCGCAATAACATGATAATGATACGAATTCGACTAATACACAGTTCTTACTCGTTTATTACACACAAAATTGAACAGACGCGACTGGGTACATTGGCTGAGCCTCCACATGCATCTCCTTCGGCTGCGGCTCCGCAAGCCACCATCTCGGCTGCGGTTGCGCAGACAACTCCATTAGCTCCACAGCTCGTTCAGTCTCCCGTAGCTGCGGCTTCGTAAGACACTACCACAGCGGCGGTTGTGCAGACCACTCCTACAGCTCCACAGCCCGCTCAAACTCCCGCACACTCCGCATTGCTCGAGATATTGACTCAGGGTATATCTGAGGAGCAGGCGCGCCAGATTACGGCGTTTATTAGAGGTGGAGCTGGACCGAGCTAGGGTAGCATTTTGATTCTTATATTTTAAACATGTATTTACTTATATGATACATATTGTATGTATTTTGGACGATATTGATATTCGTGGTGTTTGCGTGTTCATATTGATTTAGATTGATATCGTATTCTGCTTGTTGATTTCTTTTGTATATTATGCGTGAGATGTGATTATGAATACTGCGGTATATATTCTGCATGTTGATTAATTTTATATATGATGAATATATTATTATGCACAGGGCGAGGAAAAAACAGGCAACCTTTTTTTTTAAAAAAAACCTGATAATATGTCTCTACGGATTAAACAGTAGGGCCAAACATTGCCCCTACGGATTAATCCGTAGGGTCTTACTTTGCCCCTACACATTTATCCGTAGGGGCAAAATATCAGGATACCTGATATTTTGCCCCTATGATCTCAGTAAGAAGGGTTATACTTGTCCCTACGGATTGGACCGTAGGGGCATAAAAATGCCCCTACACAGGTATCCGTAGGGACAAAATATCAGGATACCTAATATTTTTCCCCTACATATCTGGACCTACGCATGTATCCGTAGGGGCAGCAATTTGTCCCGATGGAGTTGATCGTAAGGACAAATATTTTATTTTATAAACCGATAAATTAAATAACTTTTTTGTCCCTACAGTCTAATCCGTAGGGACATATGGACCTATGCATTAGGCCGTAGGGACAAGTATTTAACCGTATGGGTATGTTTAAGGCTAAGATTTGCACCTGCGGCATTTGCACCGACAGGGTAATTTCATGCCCCTACGGCTATAGCCGTGGGGGCAGTGGTTTGCTCCTACGGATAAATCCGTAGGGGCAACCCCTATTGTAGTAGTGGATATTTGTTTGCAACTGATATTAATCTTTTGTATTTTTATAAAAGTTCAGAAGAGACAATTTTCCCCCGTTGGACCAATATGGATCCGCCCCTGTCGCTGTGTGCGTGCGTGTGATGTGTGCTTGCATATGTTGTGTGTGTAGGTATGGTGTGTACTTAGGTGAGGCTTATGGGCCAGTTCCAAAAAAAATATGAAAAGAAAGGAAAGACTGCTGTCATCTACAAATAAACTAGTGAATACACCCTTTATGATTAATACATCCACCCGTGATAATACATAAAAGGTTATTTTCTTTGAACTCTTTGGTGGTAAAATAAACCAATAACACTAGCTAGTGAACTCTGTTACTTGCCCATCATATAAAATTTTTATATTTGGTTAAATTTCAACTTGCTACCATCGACTGCTATCATTTCCTACGGACCATATATATGTAACTACCATTGTCATTTTTATAAATAGGAATTTTTGTTTGAATTTAATATTCTATTAACTTTATAAAGATTAAAGGGAAATTTTGTTTTAAGATAAAGGAATTTATACAAAGGATTTTTTAGGGAAGAATTTTTTTTGAACAGGGTTAAAAGTATTTATTAAAAAACTTAAAAGTGGAGAAAAGAATTTATTACAATTTATTAGGATTTATTCTGATTTTTGAAAAAAAATTAAAACAGAACCCCATGCCTAACCCTATCCCGAACCAACTAAGCCCAGAGGTCCGGCCCAAGCCCAGACGACCAGCACACATGCGCCACGCAAGCATGGCGGCCCGCGGTACCTACATAGGTGCTGGCGGGTGCTCATGTTGCCACGTGGTGGTCGTTGGGGCTGCCAGCGAGGTTTTGGGGTATTTTGCTGATTTTAATTTATTTTTTCCCCTTAAAAATACAAGCTGTGGTATTTTAATCATTTGGACCCAAAACATTATTCTAAAAGTTCTCATAAAATTACAAAAAATTCAACACCCTTTTTTTGTTTGTATAAAAATTTCAAGGCCATTGCAGTTACGGTTTGAGAGAGCTTCGAAAATTCACGGTTGCTATACTTAGTTGCGATTTTGTTAAGTCTACCCTTTATTTGGTTATCCTTGGCAATTTCCTTATTCGAACTAGTGCCGCGTTATTACATAGACACACTTGTCTTCAATTAGAACCTAAAATTCACCTCTAGAACATATATTCAAGTTGTTTCCATGCGATATCAGTAATAGACGAAACATCATTTGCAAAACCCTAATTATCATGAGAATTATTGTCCAAATACTTGGTTACCATTAGCAATACTTGCTTCACATATTTAAGAGTTAAGAAATACCCCAATTGCATGTTAACCAAATTAATATTTTCTCCAAGTTACAAAAAACGTAACCTGAACTTGATCCGTACAATATATCAAGTTTTTTTATAAAAAAAAGGGCTACCCATTTTTTCCCCGCCCTGTGCACAATAATATATATATATATATCATAGAGCCGAATACATAAACAATCATAAACATCATCTCACGCATAATATATAAAATAAATAAACAAACAAAATACGAAATCAATCTAACATCATCGTAAGCATCCAAACAACCACCGATATCGTCCAAAATATGCAATGTGTATCAAATAAGTACATCCATCCATAAAAATATAAATAAACCTATCCTAACTCGCTCCAGCTCCTCCACTTCTAATAATCGCCGTAATCTAGCGCATCTGCTCCCCTGTGCAGTCCTGGTCATCAAAAACTTGACTAATGAAGGAGTGGTTTGTACAGGAGTCTGAAAGGTCTGTGCAGGAGTCTGGATAAGCTGTGGAGCTATAGAAGTGGCCTGCACCGCCGCAGCCGAGATAGTGGCTTGCGAAGCAGCAGCAAAAGGAGAGACATGTGGATCTGCAGTCGAAATAGCCTGCCGAATCTACAATTTTTTGCGTTTGTGTAATAAACGAGTAAGAATATATTATGTATGAGAATTTATACATGTTGAAATTGCACAAATTCAGGGCTATGCTTTTTCCCCCAAACTAAGAATACTTAAGGACTTAGGCCTAGTTTAGGTATCTAGTTTAGAAAATCTTAGTTTATTTTAAGTGGATCTAGAAATGATACTTACTCTAACTTGTAAGCCTGTATCTTTCCTTAATTAAACAGCTTTGATTGGATGCTTGATTTTGGAGTCATCTAATTTATAAAGCAAAGTTTTCTTCTCAAGTTTTGAGTTTGGTTAATCATAACTTTTTAAAATCCAAAATAAAGAAAAATGTGACATGGTTATGATTATAGAGTTCAGTTTAATTAGATAGTTTTATGTAAGTCTGATTAATCAAACTTAAGTCTAAAACCAAATAAGCTCCGGCTACTAATATTGCATATACTTCTATAAATAATGTGATATAATATTTTACTAATAAGTAATATACGTATCAACATCTCCTTCAACTTCTCGACTGTGGTCTTCAAGACGGCAACATCATACTCCAGCCATTGCTCACGGGGGTAGGAGAAGTAACTAAAAGTATGTCTTAGCACCTCTATTGAGGTTTTATGAGTATCAATTATGCAATTTTATAAAACTAGAGGGGTAAGTATACTAAATAAGAATCGAACTAGAGAATTAGGGTTTCAAAATTAAGCAAATCAAGTTCTAAACTAAGTGAAGAGAAACTACTGTTAGTTGTATGTATGCCGTAGATGCTATTATTGTACATGATTGTATATTATAGTAGATGCTTGGTCATATATAAGTAGAACTTTCTTGCTCGACATGACAGTATGCTATCTGGTTACTCTTTATCTTAACATGTATACTTGTACTGTCTCTCTGTTACATGTTGATAAAACCCTTAGGATGTGTACTTGAGTACCATGACTATAATGGAAATCATACTAGTGGGGCTAGGATAGTCCATAAGTACATCCTTTTAATTGTTCCTAGTCGAGGGAGTATCGAGATGGGGAATCGATATTACAGAGTAGATTAGTGTGTACGATTCTTGACCCTGTATGGGGTGATGGTTGATCCCACAACCATTGGTGTTTGACATCAGAGAATGTGCACAGGTGATCATTGGAGGATGGGTACACTGAACAGGACTCACCGAGAACTCCTAGATGGTATTATACCTGACGTCAGACAGCAGTTCTCTTTGGAACGTCACTGGAAACTCCTTGGAAAGTCGCCGAAACTTCACCCTTCGCTAACTACACTTGCACACTAAAAGGACTTGAGAATTCTTGAGAGTTTTGGTAGGGAATTTCTGAGTGAGGATGAGTGAAATGGAGTGTGGTATTTATAGGGAAAATTAGGGTTTAGAGGGTTAAAATTGCATTGAAATTTGCATTAAAATTTGGAATAAATGGCGTTTTATTGTTCTCTGGATGAATGCAGATAAAATAAACAAAGTGAAAGAAGTGGGGTAGCTGAAGAGATGCTCGGGTGAAAAGATGGGGGGCATTTCCCATGGGGGGCCCGGCGGTGCCGACAATACCGACGGTTTCGCCGATCGAAAACCGGTGGAGGAGCTCCAGATTTGCGCCATGTGTCCCTCATGATTCATATACTCTCGTGCACATGTTTATTTAATCTGTAACTTATCATATTACGTGTAGTGCACATGCAAACTCTTGGTCTTCTAAAAGATTAAAAGAAAATTAAATAAAAAGATAATGTGGCTGGAGGGATTCGATCATAGGGGCTATGTTACAGCAGTGCAAGGCTTTACCAATGAGCTACAAGTAATATTTTGCTGTTCTAAAGTAAAACAAATACTTATAGTATACACAGGATTTGCAAATATCCTAATTGTACATTAACTTTTAAACAACTTTCTGTATATTGACATTGGAGTTGTTACACGATCCTCCCGAGAGTCTATAGCCCGAGCTCAAACCTCAAATCCAAGGTAACTAGGGTATCTAGTTTACTAAACTAGATGGCCTAGATGATGTAAAGAGTGAAGATATATTAGTTTGCCACTTGGAACACTAGGATTCTCAACACATGAGAAGTTTAGGGTTTTGAGGAAGAAGAAGAAGACTTGAAGAAAATGAAAGTGAAGTGTGTGAGTTTGGATAAAGCTTGGTTGTCCTCTTTTTAGAAAAATGAAGCATACTTATATTTTAGAAGATAAATATCTAACCAAATATAAATATCTAACTAAATATCAAGCATGCTTCAAAATATCTGAAGAGTGAGTCATAACAATGAGTTACCAAGTAGCCATGCTAGATTCAATGTAAACCTCCACCTCATTTCCTCCACCTCATTTAGGTTTTAATCTAAAAGAATAAAACTTAATTAGGTGTCCTCTTCTAGAAGCCAATCCCGAGAAAATTACGAGAATGCCCCTCATCCGTATATACATACCGCATCCGTATTCCGAAGAATATGAATACAAAGAGACGAAACAAATCTAATAATATAATACTAGGATCTGGCTTAAACCAAAGCTCACTAGTATTATCTGCCTGAACATCATACGTGTACAAATACACGTAAGTGATCGAAGCCCTGCCGTAAAACCATACGGCTTTTACATCTTTTGCCCGATGCAAGGAAACCCTCTGTGTGGGACTCTAAAGACTCGACAGTACGCTGGCAGTGGGTTTAATTATAAGCACGTCAGCGGTACTAGCTGCACGTAACGGCTACCCAGGTATCTGTCGATAAAAAAGGCCGATGAGAAAACTCATCCAAACTCCTACTGAGCCTGTATGTGACAATCTCCGTATAATCCGGTCTCTTCATCTAAGAGTATCGCATATCGGGTCTAGGGGGCGGTAAGCGTCAGACCCCTAATAGAGCAATAAGCGATGTCGAAGTGCAGCCAAAATCACCCTGAGAAACTACTGGAGTACCTACCGGTAAATCTCGCTTGCCCTGGCCAGGGACTTTGTGTAATGGCTTTCCGAATACAGCGCGACATCAACCCCAATACCGGGAGAGACGAATACTATCTAACCGCCACTGCCTCTAAATGCTTCGGGACTGCACCCAACTACTACCTGTTTGCACGACTCAATAGAGTCATGTAAGGTAGTAATCTAGGAACAGTAGGAACACACTCTAGGAGAAGTAGCAGTGTCAAGTCAACGGACTATGCTGTACTCATGTCACCTGGGAACTGCTACCTGACGATAGGTATAGTACCAACCAGCAGTTCACGTGACCCAATCTTATTCGTTCTCTTTTGATCACTGAGGAGGGGAGTCACGTGTTGCCACATGATCTGGTTTGATACTGACTTCTTTACATGCATGGAGAGTTTTAAGTCCTTTATTTAAGAATTAAATTCCTTGGTAGGGTTAAACCCTAATTTTATTTTCAAGGAATTAAATTCCTATGTATATGGAAGAATTAAATTCTTATATAGGGTTAAACCCTAATTTTATTTAGAGGAAATAAATTTCTAAGTATTTGGAGGAATTAAATTCCCTAAATACAATTCTCCCTCTAAGTTTTAGATCTACATGGCAGAATCTACCCGATGAGAATTAAATTCTCAACTTATGGGGAGATCTGCTTCTGTAGATCTTTAACCAAAGGAAGAAATAAGTTCTTATTCAGAAGAGTTAAACTCTTAATTTGATAATTAAATTCTCTTTTTGTTTTATGGAGCTCAGATCTCTTTCCCTTTCTCACCTAGGGTTTTTATCTCTTCTGAGGAAATCTTCTTTTCTCTCTTGAGAATTAAATTCTCCTCTCTTTTTTTCTCTCTTTTGTTGTTGTATCCTCCCTTTTTTTGGCTCCTATTTATAGGAGAAAGAAAAGAACCAGTTTATTTAGTCAATCTTTCATTGAAAGATTTTGATTGATTTTATAACCAACACGATCTTTTAGATCACTCGGCGAATTTTATTCACCATTGGATTTTTAATCCAAAAGATATTTTATTTGTTGTTCCTGGCAGATTTTAGGAAAATATTTCCTTGTATAGAATCTTTCTATAAATTAGCGATTTTTAATCACCATTGAATTTTTAATCCAACGGTGCTCTACTTTACAGAGCGCAATCTTTTTTGTTTGGAAAGATCTAGAGAAATATTTTTCCAATTAGGGTTTTTGATTTCCCTCAATTAGAATTTAATTCTATTAGTTCAACAGGTTTAAGAGCCTATCACGTGTTAGCACGTGACCCCAATGATTGACCGTTTAATTAGAATTTAAATCTATTAGTTCAGATGGTTTATGGGTTTGTCACGTGTTGGCACGCGACCCCTTTTGAGAAAGTACCTAATTAGAATTTAATTCTATTGTTTCAGAGGGTTTAAGAGCCCATCACGTATTGGCACGTGACCCTATTTAATTATTTATTTTATTCAGTGCCTACAGGCTTCACCTGTAAATGGTTACGTGTGGGCACGTGATGCCTCATAACTTTTGATCCCGGATGAAATATAAGGCCCATAATATGTCAAATCGAAGATTTTTTGAGACGCTTTCAATACCATCAGAATTTAGCTGTTTCTCATTCGGAAGTCTGTCAAAATACAACCCAGAAAATACTGGTTCACATTTTCTTAAACGTATCGCTGCCATTTGATACCTTGGGCTCTTTTGCGCAGAATTTTTTTGGCGGGAACATGCGTGAAGTCGTCTCTAGCTGGAATCAATCAATCTGATGACCTCGCATCGGGGTAGGCAATGAATCACATCTCCTAGTCCTTCTTCCTTGGATGATTAGCGATCTTCTATTATATCTCTAAGTACAACTCGTGCGGCAATAGCTCCAAACATCTGGGGCGATATCTCATCATTCGCAGCAACAACTGGCTCATTCGTCTGCACGCTGAACAGTGCCTCAATTATCAAAATAATCGGTGCATTGACGGCCATCACATGCTGGCTGGCCTATAGCAGTAGCCTGATCGTCTGGTACTGATCTGCACGTCCGAGAAATATTATAAAAGCGATCCATCAAACGCTCATGGTGCGAAAATACAATAACGACACATCTATGCAAATCGTATGTCCCTGGAATTATGCTCTGGTCAATCCTCGTCCGTGACGAGCTCATGCTGACGCAACTCTAGCCGTGGCTCTTTCTGCCCGTGTAATTGTGGCAGCAAAAACCATAAACTGATATCGATGAGGATAGATCATAGGAATGAATATAATGTTGTGCAAGGAAATGTACATCCTAAGGATTCTTAAGCGGAGTAGCGTATCGTAAGTATGCCGAGGAATATACACACGGTACGTCACTCCCCTTAAGTCACCTACTCCATCAACCAAGGTCAACCTATGCGACGAAAGTTTGGGTCTAATACCCCCTTGACCAAGTCTAAATTCCGTAAGGTCAAGCCTAGGTTCCGAATATATACAAACGCCCTAGGCTCCGCATAGTCAAATATAGACTCGAACTAAGGTTAACCTAGTGCTCTGATACCAACTTTTTCACAACCCGAAATGGCACGTGACTGGTCCTTGAATCATATGAAGTCTATAGGACTCTATCTAATTCAACTAAGACAAAATCCCAGAAATCTAAACCATTTTTAAAGAAAGTGTTTTGTGAAAATAAGCCGAATATGCGTTTTTAAAGTCACAAATCTTTTCTGAAAATTTCGACAGAGTTTCCTTTGTAAATACTGGTCCCAAACGGGTACAACATGCATAATATATAAAAAGGCATCCCCAAGTGGGAGCTAGCTCTTTGTCAATTGACGGTCACAACCACGCAAGCAGTAATATATACAATGCCAAAGGGCGAGGATCAAAACTCAAAAAGGAAACTCAAATCATCATGAAAACCATAATAATACAAAGCGCGACTCTAAGGTAGAAATAATAAACAACTGGACTCTAAGTCAAATAAATAATACAGTCTGGTTGTTGGAGTTTACTAGATACAATTGAAATAAGTAAATATACAATGGTGGTCACGATGCAAGTGGGCCCACCTACCAAAGCAATCACCCGGAAGGAGAAGTGTGCCAGCAAAACCGCAACGAAACATGTACGGTGAAACCTGCAAGAAACTGTGGCACAACGGGGGTGAGTTGCCAACTCGTGAGTAGAAAACATCATCGAGCAGAAATCGTATGTATGACTCAAACTTAGGTCAATACGATCAAATATATATATCCTCAAATGATAATAGTCTGAAGCATCTAAATATGGCATGGGTAAACATTTATGCATAAGTGTAATACCAAGTGTTCATGGCAGTGCCTCAGGTAGAAAAATATCATAAATATGAGGTATGAATGCAATAATATGAAAACAGAATGCATCATGTATGAGAAAACTATTTTCTTTTATTGGTGAGATTTCTATTTATATAAATCGAGGTATCATCAATGAAATGAACTGAAAATCAGTGTCTAGCATCGACACAAAATATATATCTCAAATCCCATGCTCCGGCTATCCGGACTGGGCTGTATCATCAAATCTCAATACCTCAGGCTCCGGCTATCCGAACTGGCCTGTATCATAAATCTCAAGACCACGTCGGTATCCTTCGGATATCTGGCGTGTCATAATAAAATCACCAGTCAATAATGCTTCCCTGTCTCAGGCTCAACGCCATCATCTGCGACCTTATTGCCCCGGGATACCGCACCGGGTCCACCATGCACCCACAGACGGTTCCTCCTCCTCCTCGAATCGGGTATATGATATTGCTCAAGAGCCGAGAAAACTCATAGTGGACATATCTCAATCATAACATGAGAAAACCACACTTTTTATCTTTTGAAATGAAAATGAGTTTATAAATCTTGCGGTTTCTCAAGATCCAGAAATCTCATGGAAAACTCCGAAATCCAAAATGAAGAATCAATAATAATGAATACTGGACTCCGGCAATCTGGACTGGCCTGTATAATATTGCATGACAAATGAGTATGTAAATATGCATGAAATATCACAATAATAAATGCAACATCTAAACTAGCACAGTGATGATATATCGGAACTAAGGACTAGCAAGAGATATGAATGAATTAATATTCTCTAAAGTATACGTGACATAGCGATTACCGATGATGATGTGTGTGAGCCGGCAAGCAAGTGTACGTGGAACGTACGCATCATCGGTAATGGTGCTGGTGTTCGGATAGCATGGTTTTATAATAACAATAAAAGCACAGTATAAGCATTCAATGCGTTATGAACAATTATGAATGTGCAGAAATGAATAATAAACGCAGCAATAAGGAATATGCAATAATATAAACGAGTCATACAGTTTTGACATTTGAAATAATACGAATCATGGTGTTTAGAAAATAGGGGCTACGGTGCTTTTTAAGAAAATGTACGTCCTTTGAAATATCAGTAGTATCCCTTGGCCCGTCTTTAAAATATTCACGATTCGTTAGTTTGAAATATGTATGACTCGAGTCTAGTCTAACGTCTATAAGTAAACTACAGGTCTAAACTAAGAGACTAATCGAAAAAGGGTAAGGAAAACCACCTAAGTCTAACTCGATATACATATATAATAGTCGGTGATCCCGCCTCAATAGTATCACGTACGATACAATACATCATATGATATCCTCGAGTCAAGAGTGTGGATCAATCATCATAATTATATCTCGTACGGTAAATCCATCGTACGGCATCCTAAATCTGGGTACAGGTCGAATATCATATTATCCCATTATTCATCTAGTATCCCTTTCACCATATATCATGATCTGGGGGTACTGATCTACATCTAGTACATACTGATACCATCAACATAAATATAGGTGCGTGTGTATGAAAACACATCACCTAATGACCCGCTAAATAACATGTCGTATCTCATAATACGAACCAAAATATATCACCGATCTCATGGCATCAAGCCCAATCTCATCGACTTATCTCCAAAATCATCTACTATCCTCATTATCCATGTATATGTATACCTATATATACATAGTCCCATACCTATATATATATATATATATATATATATATATATATATACACGCACAAGTAATAAAATGTATGCATGTGTGTGTGTGCGGGTAGGTGAAATCTCTAATCTAGGGTTTCGCGACTGAGAAGCTAAGCTAAATTACTTCTAATTATACTAAAACTGTGTCATGAACCCTATAACCTATCCGGATCAACAATAATCTCACAATAAACATATAAACGTATATATATATATATATATATAATATATCATACACTACACTACGAACTGCGGGGGTACTATACGCCATCCACCCGACTTCCCCCATAGATATATATGTACTCACATTGCTCTTGCTTGCCGATGTCGATGTCGCCATCCTCTTCGCGTCGTCTCGACATCCACATGGGGTACTTACATATTTACACAATCGCAAATGCATATTAAAATCAAGTCGGAAAACCAAAACGGCACACGTTTCGCTCATAGGTCAAAACCTATAGCATCGCATGCAAAACACGACTAATAACTCTAGTCGTTGACGTTCAAACGCCACACGATGGAATACAATATCAAATACCAAAACTCAAGTTAAAACGAAGTCGTAAAACAATGCAGCAACTCAAGAAAATGGTCCCAGATTTTACCATAGGCGAAATTAGCCAATTTTGCATATGTAAATGGTCTATTTTTCTGATATAGGAGCTATAGACGACGCACGAACCCCAAATGAGGTACTCAGGCCGCAAATTGTGGCCCAGAGAATTAAACTTGGGGCCAAGGTAGAGGGTTAGGGGCTCGGGTCTTCAGGGTAGCTTCTAAGTGGCCTGCTTGCCTCACTGTGTTCGCTAAATAATTTTCCAGGTCCCCGAGTGTTAGCAGATCTCTAGATAACCTCACAATTCTCACAATTTTTCGATATCGGGGTTTCTAAGTTTGGGGTTTGGGGTTCTATCTCTTGTTTTATGTCTCTAATCAAGCACTACAGGGGTTGTATGGTCCCTACTAACATCAATTACACATTTGCATTCAATTCAAACCCTAATCCTTAACTTGGAATTTTCAAAGTTCACTAAACCGAACTAAAACACTTCTAAACATGCATGGACACTAATGTGAGTGTAAAACTATACTGATGGTGATGAAATTATCTCATTTGGCAACTCAAGAAAATTCTTGAGTTGCCCCAAGTCTCCAAAATCCGATTTTTCTTGGTCCAAAGTGTTTGTAGGGATCTTGTGCACATTTTTAATGAAGTGGGGATTAGGTTTTGAGTTGTATTTGGTGGTGTTGTGAGGGTTGAAGAGGAGGGAGAAGTGAGGGCTGCCATGGTGAGGGAAAGAGAGGGAAAAGATGAAGATGATGAAAGAAATAAGAACCCAAGACCAAGATTTGACCCCTCACCCCCTCTCTCTCTCTCATGCCCATCCCTCTTTCTTTATTCATTTTTCTTTTCTCTTCTTTTCTCTTCTTTTGTTTTATTTTCTCTTCTCTTGAATTTAAACCATGCATGAAAAGAAGAAAGAATCCATGGTAGAAAAATGAAACAAGTGAACAAAATGACATGGTGCATGTCATGTGCACAAATCCGGCTTAATACACGATTAGTGATATTTAATCGCGATTAGCATAAAAATGGAATAAAATAAATCATAAGAATTTATAATTTGCTTAAATCATATAATACACCATCTTTTTAGTAATTTCTATAATTTTCCAAATATTTCCCAATTTTTCGGTATCTAATTATACCGCAATATTAAAATATTCATAATATTTATTATTTAATTATAAAAATTCCCAAAAATAATATTTTATTTTTCTGAAATGTTACACTCTTCTTAATAAAACAGCTTTGATTGGATGCTTGATTTTGGAGTTATCTAATTTATAAAGCAATGTTTTCTTCTCAAGTTTTGAGTTTGGATAATCATAACTTTTTAAACTCCAAAATAAAGAAAAATGTGACATCGTTATGATTATAGAGTTCAGTTTAATTAGATAGTTTTATGTAAGTCTGATTAATCAAACTTAAGTCTAAAACCAAATAAGCTCCGGCAACTAATATTGCATATACTACTATCAATAATGTGATATAATATTTTAATAATATGTAATATACGTATCAACATCTCCTTCAACTTCTTGACTGTGGTCTTCAATGTGGCAACATCATACTCCAGACGTTGCTCACGGGGTAGGAGAAGTAACTGAAAGTATGTCTTAGCACCTCTATTAAGGTTCTATGAGTATTAAGTATGCAATTTTAAAAAACTAGAGGGGTAAGTATACTAAACAAGAATCGAACTAGAGAATTAGGGTTTCAAAATTAAGCAAATCAAGTTCTAAACTAAGTGAAGAGAAACTACTGTTAGTTGTATGTATGCCGTAGAGGCTATTATTGTACATGATTGTATATTATAGTGGATGCTTCGACATATATAAGGAAGACTTTCTTGCTCGACATGATAGTATGCTATCTGGTTACTCTTTATCTTAATATGTATACTTATACTGTCTCTCTATTACATGTTGATAAAACCCTTAGGATGTGTAGTTGACTACCATGACTATAATGGAGATCATACTAGTGGGGCCAGGATAGTCCATAAGTACATCCTTTTAATTGTTCCTAGTCGAGGGAGTATCGAGATGGGGCATCAATATTGCAGAGTAGACTAGTGTGTACGATTCTTGACCCTGTATGGGCGATGGTTGATCCCATAAACATTGGTGTTTGAAATCAGAGAATGTGCACAGGTTCTCATTGTAGGATGGGTACACTGAACAGGACTCGCCGAGAACTCCTGGATGGTATTATACCTGACATCAGATAGCAGTTCTTTTTGGAACATCGCCGGAAACTTCTTGGAACATCGCCGGAACTTCACCCATCGCTAACTCCACCTGCACACTAAAAGGACTTGAGAATTATTGAGAGTTTTGGTAGGGAATTTCTGAGTGAGGATGAGTGAAATGGAGTGTGGTGTTTATAGAGAAAATTAGGGTTTAGAGGGTTAAAGATTGCATTAAAATTTGGATTAAATGGGGTTTTATTGTTCTCTGGATGAATGCAGTTAAAATAAATAATGTGAGAGAAGAGCGGTAGCAGAAGAGATGCTCATGTGAAAAGATGGGGGGCATTGCCCTTGGGGGGCCGGCGGTGCCGGCAATACCGACGGTTTCGCCGGTCGAAAACCGGTGGAGGAGCATCAGATTTGCGCCATGTGTCCCTCACGATTCATATACTCTCATGCACATGTTTATTTAATCTGTAACTTATCATATTACATGTAGTGCACGTGCAAACTCTTGGGCTTCTAAAAGATTAAAAGAAAATTAAATAAAAAGATAATGTGGCTGGGGCGATTCGATCACAGGGGCTATGTCACAGTAGTGCAAGACTTTACCAATGAGCTACAAGTACTTTCTTGCTGTTATAAAGTAAAACAAATACTTATAGTATACATAGGATTTGCAAATACCCCAATTGTACATTAACTTTTAAACAATTTTCTGTAAATTGACATTGGAGTTGTTACACGATCCATCTGAGAGTCTATAGTCCGAGCTCAAACCTCAAATCCGAGATAACTAGGGCACCTAGTTTGCTAAACTAGATGGCCTAGATGATGTAAAGAATGAAGATGGATTAGTTTGTCTCTTGTAACCCTAGGATTCTCAACACATGAGAGGTTTAGGGTTTTGAGGAAGGAGAAGAAGACTTGAAGAAAATGAGAGTGAAGTGTGTGAGCTTGGATAAAGCTTGGCTGTCCTCTTGGTAGGAAAATGAAGCATACTTATATTTTAGAAGATAAATATCTAACCAAACATAAATATCTAACTAAATATCAAGCATGCTTCAAAATATCTAAAGAGTGAGTCATAACAATAAGTCACCAAGTAGCTATGCTAGATTCAATGTAAACCTCCACCTCATTTCCTCCACCTCATTTAGGTTTTAATCTAAAAGAATAAAACCTAATTAGGTGTCCTATTCTAGAAGGCAATCCCGTGAAAATTATGAGAATGCCCCTCATCCGTATGTACATGCCCGCATCCGTATTCCGAAGAATACGAATACAAAGAGACGAAACAAATCCAGTAATATAATACTAGGATCCCGCTTAAACCAAAGCCCACTAGTATTATCTGCCTGAACATCATACGTGTACAAATACACGTAAGTGATCGAAGCCCTACCATAAAACCATACGGCCTCTACATCTTTTTCCCGATGTAAGGAAATGTGTGGGATCCTAAAGACTCGACAGTACGCTGACAGTGGGTTTAATTACAAGCACGTCAGCGGTACTAGCTGCACGTAACGGCTAACCAGGTATCTGTCGATAAGAAGGCCGATGAGAAAACTCATCTGAACTCCTACTATGCCTGTATGTGTCAATCTCCGTATAATCCGGTCTGCTCGTCTAAAAGTATCGCATATTGGACCTATGGGGCGGTAAACGTCAGACCCTTAATAGAGCAATAAGTGGTGTCGGATTGCTGCCCAAATCACCCTGAGAAACTACTGGAATACCTACCGGTAAATCTCGCTTGCCCTTGCTAGGGACTTTGTGTAATGGCTTTCCGAACACAGCGCGACATCAACTCCCAATACCGGGAGAGACGAATACTATCTAACAACCACTACCTCCAAATGCTTCGGGACTGCACCCAACTACTACCTGTTTGCACGACTTAATAGAGCCATGTAAGGTAGTAATCTAATAACAGTGGGAACACACTTGAGGCGAAGTAGCAGTGTCAATTCAACAGACTATGCTGTACTCATGTCACCTGAGAACTGCTACTTGACGATAAGTATAGTACCAACTAGCAGTTCACTACGAGTCCTGTCCAGTGTAACTCATAACCCAATGAGCACCTGCATACTATCTCCAGTACGACGTATTAATGGCTGTAGGACAGAACATCTCCCCTGCTGGGATGAAAAGCGTATACACTAGTCTACTCTGGAGTATCGATGCCCTGTCTTGATAATCCTATGACTTGGGACCTACATAAGGATATGCTTATAGACTACCCATCCCCCACTAGTGTGACTGCCATCAAAATTCTGGTAGTCAAGCAAACATCCTAATGGCTCTATCAATATGTATCAGCGATACGTTAAAAGGAACATATACACAGCTTAAGAAAGAAACAAACAAAGTAGCATACTACCATATTGAGCAAGACTGTCATAAAATCCGTGTATATCTCAAGCTTCCAAAATGAAATATACAAACTAGCACTATACAATAATGGCCTCTATGGCATATATCGCTAACAGTACCTGTGTCTGTGTCACAAGATAACTACATGTCATGATGTTATGCATGAATGCAAATGCAGCAACAAGTGGGTGTGTCCAGCATCGACACACAAAATCATAAGAAAATCTGAGTTCCCAGTATCGACACTCGAAAGCATTATGAAAATCGTGTCCATCCGCGACACAAAATCCTCATATATCTTGGGCTCCGTCTGTCCGGATCAGCCCATATCATCTGATCTCATGACTATGGTCGGTATCCTTCAGATATCTGCCGCGCAAAATATCACCGGTCGGTAGTGCTCCCCTTCCGGGCTCAACGCCTTTCTATACGATCTTCTTGCCTCGGGGTACCTCACCGGATCTACCATGTACCCGCAGATGGTGCACTCCCTCCTCGAATTGGATATGTGTACACATGTGGCTCAAGAATTGAGAAAACTCATGGTGGACGCCACACATCATATCACAAGAAACCGAATTTAGTATATGTTTTCAAATTCATATGCGGTTTCCCCAAATCCAAAAATCTCATGGAAAAACCGAAATCTCATAATCATGAGTATATAATGAGATAATGAATATCGGCATCGAGCCCAACTGCAGTATATGATCATAATATAGGTAAACAAATGCATGTGGCGTCTAAGTACGAAATGTAATGTCAAAACTAGCATATGATATTAGGATGCTAAACAATGCTTCTTAACTACAACTATCAGTGTATACAATGTAATAAAGGTTACTACTGTGTGTGTAACATGGCAATTACCGATGATGATGTGTGTGAGCCGGCAAGCAAGTGTACGTGCAATATACACATCATCGGTAATGGTGCAGGTATCTTAATAAATGAGATCATAACTGAAAGTAAACAGTGAAAGCAACAATAAAGTATATAAATCTATGTAAGAGCCATACTGTTTATCGTGTTTAAATAGCATGAATCGTTGTTCTTAGAAAAGTAGGTACTATGGTGTTTTTGAGAAAAGAGATGTCTTTTTAGAAATCCGTAGCGTTCCTCGGTTAATTCTTTGAAAAGCATGTGATTCGTCGGTTTTGAAAATAGGTATGACTCGAGCTTAAGATAACGTTTATCTAAGCAATCTAAAAGCTAAACTATGAACCTGGTCGAAAGTAAATAGGACCCGCAGCATATCCGAGTCGATATATCTAGTAGTCGGCGATCCCGCCTCATAGTATCATGTACGGTAATATCCGTCGTACGGTATCCTCGAGTCAAGAGTGCGGATCAATCATCATATATACCTCGTACGGTAAAATCCATCATACGACATCCTTAAAATCGAGGGTACGAGTCAAATATCATATATATCATATAGTTCATACGGTATTGATCGCCGTACAACATTACAAACAGGGGTACGGATTTAAGGTCTTGTACAGATCTTTTATTTATCAGCCACATGTTAGCATATGTTTGTATATATATCGCCCAACGATCCTTGATTATATCATAACAAACACGGTGTCTTGACTCAATCACATATCATAACCTCACGTTATCATACCCGATCATATCGAATCATATCCGTATAACACATACTATATTCATCTCACGTGTGTGTGTGTGTGTCTCTCTCTCTCTCTCTCTCTCTCTATATATATATATATATATATATATATATATATATATATGAACAAACACACACACACACACACACAAACACACACATACGCACATCAATATACCAAGTGTATGTGTGTGGGTGCGTGTGTGCAACAACATATAACCTAAGGTTCACGACTAAGGTAAATAACACTAGGGATAGATCTTTCTACGAGTATGCCTAATCTAGCCTACAGTCTGCCAGAAATCCTATTTGCCAAGTATCATTCTCGCAAGCTATAAATATATATATTATATAGATATCCTATTTTACGGTTGAAGGGGTGCTATACGCCATGCACCCGACCCCCTATATATATGCATCTACTCATCTGGATCCTCGCTTGCTGATGTCGATGACGCTACGCTATTCCTTGTTGTCCCGAAGTCCACGCTGGGTACCTACAATTTCCAATACGTTATATCATAAACATGAGTCAAATACAAAAACTAAAGCGGCACATGAAACACACATAGTTTAGAACCTATGATTTACGCATGCGAAGTAGCTAAATAGCCATCTTCATTGACGTACAAACGCCCAACGCCCAAATTCAAATCAAAAGCCGAAAACCAAGTTTTTAGAAATCGGAAAACAAAATCAGCAACTTAGGGAATCACTTCAAGATTTTGACTCAGGTAATTTGGGACTAAACAAACAATACATGGGCTAGTTTATAAGGTGTAGAAGATACTGGAAAACCCCCAACTCCAATCCCCCAAACAAGTCCGGCGAGATCCCCATTATACCCGATGTCGCCGGCCCCACAGTGGAGTTTGGGTCTCGTCTCTCTGTGGTGGTTTTCTAGTGGTCTATCTAGGTTATTGAAGTTGTTTTATTTTTCTACACACACTCTAAGTTGCTCCAGATTCTCTGTAGTCCTCAAAGATCAAAGAAACCGATATCGGAGAAAATCTAAGTTCAAGTCTTGGGGTTTTCTGTGCTAAGTTGGTCCAGAAAAACACTAATAGGGTTATAATTACTAATTACACTCAAATACACCACCACAACTCAAGATAAGCCTTAACCCTCATCTAGGAATTTTCCATCATCACAAAACCACATTAGTTTAACTCCAAACTACAATAGGGTGTTAAGAAAACTAGCAGCTTAGCTAGAAGTGTAAGATTATACCTCCATTGCAACTGAAGAAAACTCTAGAGCTGCCCATGTGCTTCAAAATCTCCACTTGGTCCTACCAATAGGTTTGTAGTGAAGTTTGGAGTGACTTTTGTGAAAGTGGCAAGTGTTTTGGTGCGGATTTGGGGCGGTTTTGAGAGTGGTAGAGGGTGGAGGAAGAGGAGGAGGAGAAGGAGAAGAAGAGAAAGAAATGAATATGTGAGAATAAAGAGCCATGGTTGACAGAATAAACCCCCCCCCTCTCTTTCTTCTTTCTCTCTTTCCATGCCAAGACCATACCTTCATGTCCCCCCTTTCTTTTATCTTTCTTTTAAATTTTAAAACCAAAACAAAACAACATTTAAAATGGTAAATGGAGCCATGGCTATATAAAATGCAACAAATCATTTGCAACATGTCATGTTGCATAAAAAATACATAAACATGATTAATGCATAATTGATGCCATGTTAATCTAGTTTAGTAGTAACTTAAATACAATTAACTGTATAATAATTTCTAAATTATCCAAATCACATAAATCCTTTCAAAATCAATAAATCATATTAAATTCCAAATATTTTTCAAACCATCGGTATATAATTATACCATTTTATTAAAAATAATTTCTATGTCTTTATAATATTCATGAAATTTATTATCTTAATTATTAAATTCCAAAATTAATATTTTATTTTCCTGAAATGTTACATTTTTGGGGGAATTAGAAATTAGGGTACAGTGACGGGGACGATAAAAATTTGGTTTTTACTTATTTTTTTTAACTTTAAAGTTGCCCCTATGGATATATTCGTAGGTTCTTATCTTGCGGTAACGCCGGGGCAACTGCATAAGTTAAATATTAACAAATTTTTAGTTATAAATGCCCCTATGGATTTTATTATCCGTAGGGGCAAGCCATCTTTGTACTAGTGTCTTGAACTCCTGCATGATTCATGCTTATGAAATTTCATGTAATACCTATAATTGTGCTTAGAATTTATTATTGACATATGTGGATTGGATGATTAAAGCCGTGAACATCAGAAAGGAGAAAATGTGCTATTGTATAAGGAACTGCGTGCCACATGGAGCAAAGTGCCATGCCATGGCTGCAGGGGCCACATCTTGATTCTACGAAGGCCACCTTTAGAATTCTCATATGATGTTCTGACATAACTAACCGAATATTCATGATGTTGCATGCTTTAGTTATGATGGAATACTCATATTAAGTGGTTAGAGCCCTGGTCAGGCGATAATTGATATCATATACGGAACAAAGTGCCACACAGAGTAAAATGCATGCTATAACGATGGTGGAGGATACCTCTTGAATCCATAAGGGACTATCTCTTGAATCTGTTTATGATATGGTTCCACCAGAAGACGTTTATGGGTACACATACGAAAATATAAGACAAAAATGATAATATCACCATGAAAACATGCTACCTGAATACAATTTTTCATGGTTTAGACTTAATTAAATTTATTTATTCCCTATGTTTCCTTATTTGTATTCACATCACATGGGGACACTTTCTTTCCTTTATGATGGCCGTCTTTTATTCAATTTAATTTACTTCACAACCTGGCAGACTTATGGAGCAGCCCGGATTTGGGATGCTGCACTTTTAGGCTGAATTTAGAGGAGGTTGAAGGAATAAAATAATAACAATGGCAATTTTCTAGAAATTTTTTTTATTAATCGAAATCTATCTATTAAAATTGTAAGGAGTTTCTTAAATAGATGTATACAAAATAAAAAATTATAATTAATTTACCAACAAAATAAAAACTGCCTAAAATAGATAATTGCTAAAAATAGAAAGTTGCAAAAATCAAAACTAATTATTTGATTGCGTTCAGAATTGATTCTTGATAAAATCTTAACTGATCCGTGTATTGATTTCATTTATAATTCGAAAGTCAAAGTTTCGAAGCAAATCTTTGTCCGCGATTTCGAGACCTTAAATGATGAATTTTTGCGATTCTAAAAGACGTCAATGTGCTTGCAGCATTGACTTAGAAAACTTTGCGAGAGTTCTGATTTGGCTGGGAGAACACGTGAATCAGACAAGATTTGGCAGTTCGGGTTTCTTGGTTGAACTAGACATGGTGTGTTTTGGAATTGTCAAGCCGCTCCATATAGGCTATGGCTGCATCATCCACCCCGTCGTAAAAAGAGCTCGACCTCGAGCTCAGGCCGTCGTCTTCTGAAGAGCTTCCGTCACCCGCATATCGAATCAAGTTCTTGACGTTGAATATGTCTAAAGTTTTCATATGACTAAGCAACTTCAATTGTTACGCGTTGTCGCCTACCTTCCTAAGAATCTCATAAGGACCCACCTTCCTGATGCTCAATTTATTATACTCACCAACAAGTAGCGGTCCTTGGTGAGGATGGACCAAAAAAAGTCACCTTCTTCGAACATCACGCGGCAATGATGCTTGTTCGCAGCAGCTTCATATTTGGAATTGGCAGTGTCAATCTGCTGTCGAGCTTGATCATGAATGCTTTTTTGGTGCTCGGTCATGTCTTCAGCTTTAACATTGGGATGCCCCATATAGGGAATTGGCGAGGACGCTGGTGAGGTTACTTCCATACACGATCTCAAATGGAATCCTCTTCTTCATGCGGTTAATAGAACGATTGTAAGCGAACTCATCTGGTGCGGGAGCAAGGTCCCACTTCCTTGGTTGTCTCCAACTAGGCTACAGAGGAGATTATTGAGGCTTCTGTTGACCACTTCAGTTTTACCATTTGTTTTCAGGTGATAAGCGCTGCTAAAGCACAGTTTAGTTCCTAGATTCCTCCATAAAGTCTTCTAAAAATGGCTCATGAACTTGGTGTCCAATCCGATGTGATGGATTTGGGTACCCTATGAAGGCGCACGATTTCTTTGAAGTATAGGTCACCGATCCAAGATGCATCCATAGTTTCTTGCAAACCAGAAAATACGTCATCTTGGAGAATCGATCGACCAAGACACAGACTGTGTCCATGCTTCTTTGAGTTCGGGGTAAGCCTAGGACAAAGTCCATGCTGACGTCTTCCCATGGAGCCACTGGAACTGGGAGCGGGGTGTACAAACCCGCATTCGTGGCTGTCCACTTCGACACTTGGCAAATATGGCATCGCTCTCCGAAACGTATCACATCTCATTTTATGTTAGGTCAGTAGTAGTCACGAGAGATAAGGGCTAGGAGTTTGTCGCGCCCAAAATGACCCTCATTATGAAGTTCTTCCTCGATCTTTTCTCGCAGCGAACACTCAAGGATGCAGAGTTGTAGTCCTCGAAAAAGATAGTCGTTCATCAGCAGATAGCCTGACTTACGTTGCTCAAGTTTATGTTGAGGTTGCTTCAATGCTCTGTGAATAGGATCGAAGAATGGGTCTGCAAGGTATAGTTCACGAAAGGTATCAAACCCCATAATCCGAACTTTCATTATAGAGAGTAAGGTCACTCTTCTGCTCAAAATATCGACTACTCGATTATTGACCCCCGCGATGTGCTTCAAGGAGAGGGTGAACGGTTGGATATATTCAACCCATCGACCATGTCGACGGTTCAACTTATGCGACCCATTAATGTACTTGAGCGCTTCATGATCAGAATGAAGGATGAACTTGTGCAGCAATAAATAGTGATCCTAATGACGCAAGGGTTGGAAGATGGCATAGAACTCAACATTGTTGGTGTTGTACTTGGCCCTAGAGCTATTTAGTTTCTCGTTGAAGAAGGCCACATGTCAATTTTCTTGACTGTGTATGCCATTGATACCCATCCCCAATGCATCGCATGCCACCTCAAATATTTTGTCAAATTCTGGCAAAACCAACACAGAGGCAGTAGTTAGTTTCTCTTTTATGGCGTCAAATGCTTGTTGTTCTTCATCATTCCAATAGAAAGGTACTCAAGATTTGAGACAGTCTATGATTGGAGTCATTACCCTACTGAAATTTGGTACAAAACGACGGTAGAAGGAAAAGAGGCCGTGGAAACTCTGAGCTTCATGAATGATCCTTGGTGCGGGTCAGTCTCGAACTACTTGTACTATGGATGGGTCCGCACGCACCCTCTCACTGGAGACGATGAAACCCAAAAACATGACTTGATTTGTGTAACATTTCAGAAAATGAGAAATATTATTTTGGAATTTAAATAATAATATAATATGTCTTATTAAAATAATATCAATTATTAAATTGGGTTATCAAGATTTGGTATAATTAAAATAGAAAAACCAATATTCTCGTATTAATGTTAACACTTAATTTTGGCATAATAAGTATGTAGTTATGTTAATGTCTACAACTAAGATTTTTTTTTGGGTTTTATTTGGTTTTAGAAATTGTGGCATGGTTACACCCTTTTGTTTTTTTGTATCATATTATATTGAGAGCATAAAGGCATGTCACACCCATACCTCCCCATTCTCTCTTACTCCCTCTCCCATTTCCCTCTCTTTCTCTACAACTCCTCTCACTCTCACTCTCACGCCCATGGACGCCCCACATCTCTCTCACACTCTTACTCTCGAAAACACAAACTCTTTGCATAATCCAAGCTCCAACTCATGCTAAATCAAGTGGAAGTCTCCATCAACCTTCAAGTGACATCATATAAGCTTGATCTTCTCCTTCATCTCTTCATTTAGATAAAAATCCTTTTTTATCAAGTTTTAAATGTGTTTAGAGTTTCAAATATCGATTAAGTTTTAAAAAACTAGGAGTTTTAGTGTTAAAACAAAATCTGGAGTAGTTTGGGATCTCTGCAAAATATTTTGCGTATAGATTCGACCTATTTAGACCACTAGGAGACCCCACCAAGAGCACGAGTTTAGATCGCAAATTGCGGGAAAATCTGATATTTTGACAGCCCAATTTTGGATTTAGATGTCGGGGTTTGGGCAATAGATCTTGTACTTCATATATATAAGCACTTTTTATATGCTAAATTGTCCCAGATTCCATGAGTCAAAATCTGGAGGTGTTTTACTTAGCTTTTTGACGATATTTTAAGGTTTTCAAACTTGATAATCCGTATTTTGAAGTCTTGATGCGTTCTTTTATGGTAGAACAGAGAGTCCGAGGTTAATTCGTGGTAGTTAGCACACAAATGGCAAATGATTGGTCATAGGTTCTAACCTATGAGTGTTATTCATTATATCGATGTCGAATTGAATTATTATATGCGTGTAAGTTATGTAAATGCTAGGCTTGATTGCGGAGACCTCCGAGGCAGCGACGAAAGGCAAGGCAGTCGTAAGATACCAATAGCTCGATCAAAAACTGTGAGTAGATTATATCTACGAGTAGGGAATCGGGTGGATGGCATATAATACCCCTATGAAACATACCTTTTATTATATCATTGTCATTATTAGGATTAATGACATGTACGTTAAACTTGTTCGATATATAGTATATTTTGTTAGTAACGCTTAGTAACCTTATTGTAGATACAGTTGGTAGAACACTAGCACAAATGCTAATGATTGCCATGTTGCACGATCACAGACTCGTATGTACACCACAAATCATTAGTACTACCATGTCACTTAGAACTTACCATGTTTACGTATCGTAGTATGATCGACGTTATAATAGGACGATGTATATACAATCCATATTGGATGTGCGTATGAGACTTTGAGTCCGTACTAGTCGTCGTGTGTGTACGTGACACAAGGTGTTCGAACCGACCGTAGGGCGGGTCCGTGAACGAGATGTCCGCACCGGTGCTATATATGTACGTGACTAGATATCCGTACTGTTGATATTCTATTACTATGTGTGTACGTAGACTTGATGTCCGTACTAGTTATACTATGTGTTTGGGTACGTAGATTAGATATCCATACCGATTATTATTATGATATTGGATAATGAAATATTTAATGGTTATCGTACGAGGTGAGATTCCGTATAGGATGATATGATGTGTATAGATGATGATTAGCCGGATATGGCCCCATTTTTACTTGACTCGTGGAGTCTTACTATTTTACCCGTTTGGAAGATTTTACTGATATGTCGTCATCACCCACTTTCTAAGAACAACGATTCGTGTCATATTTTTTAAAATGTGATAATAAAATGATGTGCTACATGGATTTCAAAAGGGTATATATATCTGTGTGTGTGTGTGTGTGTTTTAAAAATATTGTAGTCTCCTTATTTTCAAACAACGTTTTGTTTTATTTTAAAAACATATAAGTGGGAATATTAGAATGAATTTCCTATTTACCGTTCTTTTACGATACGCTTACTTTACATGTCATTCGCTCGCGCTTTATTTACCTTATTCGTTATGCTACGCTTTACAATTTACGCTACGCTTTATGATTTCTGCTACGCTTTACGATTTCCGCTACATGTCATATATTGTTGATGTCATACCTCAGTGGTATGCGACACTGATATATATATATATATATATATATATATATATATATATATATTATATCGCTACACTTATATTACTGGCTTATGCTATCATATGTTACCCGTCTGTACTATGCCTAGTTCACACAGACTAAAAGGGTACGAGTTTGACGAGCTTTATAATACTGTGGATATGATGTGATATGATATCAATCCTAAGAGATTGGATATATATAAAGGTATATAAGAAGATGAAGATGATTCGAACACGGTGGATATAGCTGGGGATCCATGATGTGTGTGTGTATAAGAAGATGAAGAAGGTTCGGAGACGGTGGATATAGCCGGTGATCTATGGGGTGTGCGCGCGCGCGCGCGCTCTTGTGTGTGTGATCAATCCATGAGGGATTGAGGCAAGGAGAGACACGATATCGTCCGGTGATATATGTGTGATCAATCCATGAGTGATTGAGGTTAGTTGACACATGATATCTCTATGAATATTATATATATGTTAGGGATCGATATAGATGCCTTGTACTGAGATGGATACTATATATATATATAAGGGATCGATATAGATGCCCTACACTGATGTGATATATTATGTTATGTATAGTAGCCGGACAAGATAGGTCCACGAGACAGTTCCTGAATATTATTTTTGTATATTGATGTATTCTAAAGAGGTTTTCAAAGGAGCTATAGTCTCACTATTTTCCACGTGTTTAGGATCGACACAGACTTTTACAAAAGAAAACCCTTTTTTTTAAATAAATCATTTTCAAAGAGGCGGGACGTATACTTTAAAATAGATCTATATCTTTCTTCACAAAATAACGCCCGCTATATGTGCTGCTATATATATACCACACATCTATTTTGAAAGGGATTTTATATACATATTTATATTACGGCTACTTTTATATGATTGCATATGGATGAGAGCTATATATATGTATTATAGCCTTGATTGTGTTCTCATTGGTCGTGTGCTATAGATTTGCATTACGGCTATGGTGATCGTGATTTGACACTGTTGTATATATATATTATGCAGTGAGTTATCGATGATTGATGATTGTTATCGTTTCATTTCGGTATATTGTATTTACTTCCAGAACTCACATGCTTTCGGATACTTGTGGTTACGTTGCGCCCGTACCGGGCCAGATACTGATTACTTGATGTTGACACGATAATCACACATAGATTCATATTTTACATGTTAAGATAGCGGTACACGAGTTGTACATGAAGGTACTTTATCTTATATTCCATCGCTCGAACTCTAGTTTTGGCACGTGCTTATTTACCCTCCTTGATTTACTGATTTATCATTCTTAATAGTTTCACCACTTATCTATGCGACTTCTAGCTTGTTATTTAATTCTACTCATGAGCTGGCAACTCACCCTCGTTGTGCCATAGGTCTTTGTAGGATTGATCGCTTGGATCCATAGCGGCTTATTGGGCATGTTTTTTTTACCTTTTGGGGGTGTGGTTGCACATATTGAGTTGGTGGGTGTTTCCTGATTTAAAATCAGGAAAGCCTACGGAAGAGGCTTCAAAAAAGGGTCACGTGCTCACACGTGACCAGCAGTCACGTGTTGGCACGTGACATCTAAAAGCATCGGCAAGGCAAATTCAGTTTCCCAACTACATCAAAGAAAAAGGCTTCAGAAAGGGTCACATGCTTCCACGTGACCAGGGTCAAGTGTTGGCACGTGACACTCAAAAGCAGCACATCAGTTCCCTGATTAAATCAAGAAAAAGGCGCCAGATGAGGGTCACGTGCTCACACATGACCAGAGGTCACGTGGTGGCACGTGACGGCTAAGCAGCGGCCAGAAGGCAGAGCGCAAAAAGAAGAAGAGGGCTCATTCCAAGGGGGTCACGTGCCCACATGTGACCAGGGGTCACGTGCCCACATGTGACCAAGGGTCACGTGGCCACACGTGTCCGGCTTTCAAAGCCTATCTGTTAACAGAATTAAATTCTGAGAAAAGACCTTTCAAATCTTTCCAAAGGAAAATGATTATTTGGAACCGATTGAACTAAAGATTTAAAGGTGATTAAATATCACCTATCTATGGAAAAAGCCTGAACTTGGAAAGATTTCCCCTTAAGATCTAACCGAAATAACAAAGGAGAATCTCTGGATTTAAAATCCAATGGTGAATAAAATTCACCTAATAATCCAAAGGTTCAAAACGAATGGTGAATACAAATTAAATCTATCAATGAAAGATTCATCAAAAACTAATTGATTCGGCTGCTTCTCCTATAAATAGGAGCCAAGAGACACATAGAGATAGATATGTTAGTTGTATGTATGCCCTAGAGGCCAGTATTGTGTAGGGTTCCTAGGCACACTAATGAGGTCTCACAAGGCATCGATCATGCCAAATTAAAATTTTAACGGTGCTGAGAGACCCGACTATGGATCGTCGGCTAGAAGTTTAGGCGAAAAAGCTAACTAGTTAACAATTAACTAAGGGATACGGATATACTACCTTTGTAGATCCGGTCCTCCACCTCCACGGCTCCGAGATGAGGTCGTCTCCGCTGTCCAAATCAAATCCGGGCTCTAGCGTCGGCTTCATCGGAGAATGGACGGGCTAGGTCGTCGACGACGTGCCGAAGATGATCTACGTCGAAGCATCACTAGATCAAGCTCCAAACTTCACCAAGTCATGAAAACTTATGAAGGAAACACACTCTACTACTTGGCAAGAGGTAGAGGATGAAGAAATAGGAAGTGGGTAGACTTTAGAATTGGATTTCTCACTTGTTTCATCAATCCACCATTGATGAAGAAAGCTTTTCTTCTTTGAAGAAGATGAAGAAGAAGAAGAAAGAATTATGATAAGTTATTTAAAAATGAAAAGAATATCCAAACTTATCATAATCCTAACTATGGTTATGTGTAGAGAATTGACCATGGTTAAATCATTGGTTAGGGTTAAGGATGAGATAAGAATGGTGGTCAAGGTCAAAGCTTCATGAAGCTTCAACTAAACAACAAATTAAGCCACCATTCTTTTCTCTTTTCCATTTATTTTCCAAAATATATAAACAAATAAATAAATGAATAAATAAGTAATGGAAAATAAAACCCTAATTATATGTTTAACCATGGTTTAATTCTTTATACTTAACCAAGTAAACATGCATCATCAAACATGATACAATCATGTGTACAAAAGTATATCACATATACAATGTGCACAAACCGAGTGAGAAAATCCATTTAAAGTGAACCAATACTAGTTAATGCAAAGTAATATATCAAATATATAATTATGCATTAAATCATTAAATCAACGCTTGATTTAACGATCCGGTCATGACGCACATAACCGACTGGTACCATTAGTAACATAATATCGAATCAACACTTGATCCGATAACCCGGCTATATCGCATATAACCGATTAATGTCACATCGCGAGAATCGAATACAGTATCACATACTCGTATTATTCTCGGGCCCGCACATATCTCATATGCGCTCCTATTTCGTTTCGCTTGAGCCAGGAACCTCTGTGTAGGACTCTAAAGACTCGTCAATACGCCGGCAGCAGATAATGATCATATCAAGCATCCACAAGCCGCAAGCGGTCTGCTAAACGTAACGGCCACCCGGGTATTGAGCGATCTGAAGATCGACGAGCAAGCCCGCTCACACTCCAGTGAATCCGACCAGTAACACTACCGTACAGTCCGGTCTGATCGTCTGATATGTCGCATATCTCGCCTAGGGGTGGTAAACGTCAGACCCCAATAGCTCGATAAGTCGTGTCGATATGAGGTCTATAACTGTTCGAGAAACTACTGGTAACACTTACCAGTAAATCTCAGCAACCCTGGCCAGGGATTTCATGTTATAGCCAATCGAACACAGCACAACATCAACTCCCTATACCGGGAGAGACGAATCCCCTCCTATCGCTCATTGCCTCCATGTGACTCGGGACTGTACCCAAAAACCACCGTTTTGCACGCCCTCTTGGACGTGGTAAGATGGAAATCAAAGCACAGTGGGAACCACACAAGACTCTATGACGATCTCGGGTCAACAGACTACTCTGTACCAGTGTCACCAGAGAACTGCCATCTGACGTGAGGTATAATGCCATCTGGGAGTTCTCGGCGAGTCCGTCCAGTGTACCCAGTCTCTACTGAGCACCCGTATATCTCCTCTGATGTCAAACACCAATGGATATGGGATCATCCATCGCCCATCTGTATGGGTCGAGAAGGTACACGCTAGTCTACTCTGGTAAATCGATGCCCCGTCTCGATACACCCACGACTAGGGACTTTGAAGGATGTACTTATGGACTACCATGTCCCCACTAGTATGATCCGCATCATAGTCCAGGTAGTCAAGCACACATCCTAAGGGCTTTACCAACATGTAACTGTAAGTGCACGGCGGCGCCCCGGCCGTCAATCCGACGCCGGAATGCGGAAGCGGTGATAAACATTAATTTTTTGCGGACTTTGCAAACTGGCACCACCGCGCACTTTAACCGGATCGAACCATTAACTAGTCTAAGCTAACCACAAGACGGGTTAGAGATTTACCGAGTGATCCGAATCCTCCGGTCTTCTCGTCGTCGTCCGGATCTCCCGCGGAATGTCCGGTCTCCACCTCGTCGCCGGAAGGGCACCACGTAGCCGGATTCTTTTACGGGCTCCCACCTCAATACCGAGGCAACTCGGGCGCGAAGTTGGCTAGCCGACGCGCCCAAGATTAGCTGTAGAATAATGTAGAAACTTGTCTCTTTGGGGTTTAAGAGATTGCCATGAATGGAGGGATTTTGCACAAGGATTTTTCATGAACACTTGATGAAAAATGGAGCTTGCTTAGGAAATGAAAATTGGAGCATCCATAAGGAATGAGCTCGGCTACAACATGTGCTTGCTGGAAAAAAAAAAGAAGCCAAAAAAACTTGCTGGAATCCAATGTGTGCATCAAAGCAAAACCAACATATATTAATCCACCATCACCAATTAAAGCACCAGCACACACAAATTAATTTATCAAAAACCAACAACCAACAAATCAAGAGCTCATCATTATAAATTCATTCCAATTAAAACTTCCCTCTCCAACAGTGGCCGGCCCAAACTTTCCTATGTCAAACAGTGGCCGGCCCCCACTCCAATTTCCAACACATCAAAAACCCATACCTTATTTAATGCATGAAAAGCCAAAAAGATTTCATAATAATCCTTTTGCAAGAAACCCCCTCTACAAAATGTTAATTGCAAACTTGCAATTAACACCCTCCAACGAAAAGTCCGACCGGGAAGGAAAAAGAGAAAACCGGCCGGAACGGAATGCAAACTGGCAACTCCAGAAAACTGCTCCCGTAATAAATTACAGGAAAACCCCGATACTGTGCATACACACCCGCATCTGTATTCCGTCCGGATACAAATGCAAAGAGACAAAACTACACTATCAAATACTAAGATCCGGCTTAAGCCAAAGCCGGCTAGTAAAAACCGTCCGATCACGATCCGTGCAATACCGCACGTATCTGATCGAACCCTGCCATATCTCCATACGGCCTCTACAGCGTTTCGCCCGAAAGCTGAGTAACTGAAAGTGTGGTGGACTCTAAAGACTCGTCAATACTATGGCTGTGGATTTAACCACTAGCCCGTCAGAGGTATAAGCCAATACGTAACGGGCCACCAGCTATTGACTAAAAGGGACGTCGATGAGCGAACTCATCCTGACACCCTACTGAGCCTGTCAGTGACAATATCCGTGCAGTCCGGTCCGTTCGTCTATGAGCATCGCATGGCGGGCCTAGGGGGTTGGTAAAAGTCAGACCCCCAAAAGCGGTACAAGTCGTGTCGGAGTGTAGCCCAGAACACCCTGAGATACTACTGGAATACCTACCAGTAAATCTCCTTGCCTTGGCCAAGGACTTTGTGTAATGGTTCTCCTAGACACAGCACGACCTCACCCCCAATACCGGGAGAGACGAACCCCTGAAGATACGCTCACTGCCTCCATGTGGCTCGGGACTGTACCCAACTAAAACCTGTTTGCACGACTCCTTTGAGCCGTGGTAGGGTAGTAATCAAAGTACAGTGGGAACTCACACGAGACAAATGACGATCCCCAGGTCGATGAACTAACCTGCACACATGTCACCAGGGAACTGCCATCTGACGTCTGGTATATGACCAACTAGCATGTTCCCGGCGAGTCCTGTCCGGTGTACTCATAACCCAATGAGCACCTGTATACATCTTAGGTGATCCAACTGACACCAGTGGCTTGTGAGACCGGCCACCGCCCCTCGTCGGGGTCTCGACTGTATACACTAGTCTACTAATGGAGTATCGATGCCCGGTCTCGAAACTCCCACGACTAGGGACCTTTTAAGGATATGCTTGTAGACCCCCAGCTCCCACTTATATGATCGCCCTCATACTGCTGGTGGTCAAGCAAGAATCCTAGGGGCTCTATCAACGTGTAATAGCGACGTGTCATGTCACCTAAAGCAGTACACGATGATAAAGGTAAACCAGATAGCATACTATCATCTCGAGTAAGACTGTCCTACCGGGATAGGTCCTCCCTCAATCATTACAATCACGTACCTGTGACCTAATAATTGACTCTGAGGGCACTATCTCCAACAGTAACAGAGAGACAATCAGTATACACGTTAAGGTAAAGATCAACCAGATAGCATACTATCATGTCGAGCAAGAAAGTCCTCCCTATATATGTCCCAGCATCCACTACAATATACATCCTATGTATAGTAATGGCCTCTAGGGCATACATATAACTAACAATCTCCCACTTGCACTAGGGCCATCTATAGCAGTGGTTGCAGTATCTCATACTCAACCATCCCATAAAAGCCTCTCTCTGGGAAAAGGCCTTTCGTGAGTGGATCCGCTGTGTTTTTCCTCCGAGTCTACTCTCCAAACCTCGATCACCCTGGAGATCAATCATCTCCAGTATCAAGTGATACTGCCTTAGAATATGTCTGGATCACTGATGGGACGGGCGTTCCTTGGCATAAGCCACAACTCCATTGTCACACAATGGTAGGAACGTAGTTCATCTTATGAACCAATATACACCCAAACAGCCTCTTTGGTAGCATCTTAAGTAGCGATGCATCCAGCCTTTATCTTCTAGTATGTCACGGTATCTAGCTTGGAACTCTTCCAACATACCGTCCCTTCACTGAGGGTCAAGACAATGCCTGCGATTGACACTCAGTCGTCATTATCACCCTGGAACACTTCCAGTGATTCTCCCCAGGATCGATTGATACCGTCTCACTACAACTAGTGAGAATCCTTACATCCATTTAGATCTATCCCATAGATCCAAAATCCAGGATTTAGTAGGTATCATTTTGATCCTATTGGAGAATCCTTGTGATAAGCGGAGATCGACCGAGCGTAGCATAGGAAACTCCTTCCCTATCAAGAGTATGTCATCCACGTACTCTACGAGGAACGTCACCATACTCCCTACTACCTTTTTGTTTATACAAGGTTCATCTACCATTTTGATGATATCAACTTCTTTGACTAATTCATCAAAACAGACGTTCCAACTCCGCGATGCCTGCTTTATCCTATAAAACATCTTGCACACGTTTCCGCTGCTCCCACTGTCTACGAAGCTTTCTGGCTGTGTACTTATAGACGTTCTCTTCTAAAACATCATTTAGAAAAGTAGTCATGGCACCCAACCGTCAGATATCGTAGTCATGGTATGTAGCCGTGGCAAGTAGGATCTGGATGGACTTAAGCATAGCTAGTTAGAAAAGGTTTCATCATCATCCATACCTGGTCAATGATGTAGACCTTTAACAAGTCTAGCTTTGAAAGTCTCAACTTTTCCATATACACCAAGTAATCTTCTCAAGATATACTTGCTCCTGATGGGGATTTAACCCTTCAGATATAGCAACCAAAGTCCATACTTTGTTGGTGTATAAGGATTCCATCTCAGATCGCTAAGCATCCAGCCATTCTTACAGAGTCCTACTCCTAATGGCCAGCTCGAAACTAGTTGGGTCATCATCTCATGATGCAATCCTCGCTCCCACTGTCATAGAGAAACCGAAGTATCTCTCAGGTGGGTGAGGAACCCTACTAGATCGGCGGAGAGGCTGAGGTTCGTTGGTAACTATTGAATCCTTCGGTTTTACCAAATCATCAGCTGTATTTTGTATAGCTGGAACCTTTTCAGTTCTACATAACAGATCTTGCCTCGAGCTTGTCCGGATTTTGCTTTTAGACATAGGCCAGACAACCCCAAATCTTAACTAACTTAAGACATGGGCTCTTCCCATTCCATATCACATATGAAGTGGTAGGCAACTGATTTGATTTGAACCCTATTCAATAGGTATGCAGCTTCTCAAGTGCATAACTCCCAAAAAAGGAAATAGGTAACTCAGTAGTACTCATCATAGAGCACACCTTATCATATAGGGTGTATCTGCTCCATCCCGATATACCATCGTGCTATGGTGTATACAGAGGAGTAATGCTGAGAGAGAATCTCATTCTCCTTTAGAAAAGTCCAGGAATTCCGTGCACAAGTATTCTCCTCCCTGATCTCATCATAGGACATAATACTTATACCCGTATTTTGGTTCTCTACTTCTCGCTTATATTCTGTGAATATCTCAAAAGGCTCGGACTCATGTTTCAACAGGAACATATGTCTGAATCTTGAGAGATTATCAGAGAATGTAATGAAGTACAAAGAACCTGTCCTGGCATGTGTAGACAGGGGACCTACATATATCAACATGTATCATCCCAAGAGTTCACTAACTCTTTCTCTGTTTCCAATAAACAGAGCTGTGGTCATCTTATCTTTGTGACATGACTGGCGAGTTTCACAAGATGTAAATTCAAACTGATTTAAATATGCATCTATATGTAACTCTAGCTAGTCGGGTCACATTGATCTGACCTAGTCTACTATGCCTCAAGTAGGATTCGTTCATTTCTGAACTCTTCCTCTTGTGTGTGTTCCGTATACTAAGAACTGTAGTTTGATTTAGAACATCAACGTTTTTAGATAACGTGCCTGAACCAATCAACTTTTGATATAGGAAATGTTCAAAACATTATCCAACAATACAAAATTTTACCGTTTCTTTAATAATAAAGAGACAGATATGATTTTGCATAACAGGTTCGGTATCTAATAACATTCGTTCAGAATCAATGTATTGTAATACAGGGTGACAGTGACCAACAGACTTGGCTGCAACACTTGCCCCGTTTTCTGCCTCATGAAACTTATCACCCGTTCTCAGTTCTCTACCTTTCTGCAGCCCTATGTAACAGATTACATATCTGGGATCCTGATCTGGTATCACATACCCAGGACGTAAAGGATACTGAGAAACAGTTCTGTATAATGAACACACCCGAAGATGATGCATCATCATGCACTCTCCTCGTTTGGGCGGCACGGGAAATCTGGTATTCCCCAATTTTCTGCTCTGTCTTATAACAATTATAAGTTGGAGCGGGACCAACGTTCCCCAGCTCAGTATAACAAGCGGGTTCGGTCAATATTCCATTTTATTATCTTGATTAAGGCGTGATATGGTCGCTACCTGGAGAGAGAGAGAAGAAAACACTCAGCGTGCACTCTGTCAAGAATAGATTGGTTATTATTTTATCTAATCAGGATGGCTCCCACTGCTTTTTATCAAATCTTCCTTCAAACCCAAAAAGGAAAGACTAGCCGGGATTAATTACACACTACAAGTTCGCCAATCTTTCAGCCAGGCCAGTGTCGGTACTTTGAGGGAGGTCCCCCGTGCTTTCGCACGAACCTAATTACTGTAAACCTCGTTTTCCCAGAGGCATAACCCCGTTGACACCTTTCTAGACACCTACTTGATCGGCTAATTGTAATGTATAAAACTCTCCCAGGAGTAACTCTTACTCGCAACGGGTATCGGGATCCAACTATCTCATAGAAGGTATGCAATCTCATTGCAAATTTCAACACTTGAAATTCCCGATAATATTTTGCCCCATGCGATCTATGACCTTGACTGAGTCAACAAACCATAGACCGCAAGTAAAGTTCAACCCGTCATTTCTCGATTGAATTAAACCCACCCGCACGACCCTTGACTGAGTCAACAAGGCCGCACGACTACCCTAATCCAATCGCATCATATGCTTTGCAGATAAGCAATAATCAGCTACCGCACACTACGCCTTGACTGAGTCAACAAACGCAGCACGAATACTAACTATTACCTATCTGAAATGACGGAGGGCTACGACAGGTTTTTAAGAAAACCTTTTGCGTAATGAACTTTATATCGTTGTAGAATCAAATGATTTTAAAATGGAGTGCTTTTGAGGCTTTTCTAGTTTTGCTAAAGGAGTCACTCCCGGTGAAGGGATCGTCGGTCCTTTCCTCGTCGAATGAGGTGCGGGATATATCATATATATCGCTGTGCAAAGCAAAAACACTTAAAAGCAATCAAAAGACAAACCGAGTGTGTAGCATCTGCCAGTTATTGCTAAAGGAGTCACTTCCGGTGAAGGGATCTCGGTCCTTTCCTCATCGAATAAGGTGCAGGATATATCGTATATACTGCTGTGCAAAGCAAGAACTGTAGCTACCTGTTTTATTTTGAAATTCGATTCTACAACATCTTAGGTTTCTTTTATTTCATTAATCACATTAATGAAGTCCCATCATTTAAGTACCTAAACATCACAGATAAATACGACGTACACTTATTCCATCCGCATTCGCCTCGATGTCCCCTCGTGCACCGTTAGGTTAGGTAACTAACGGCAGAGCGGGGCAGGGCTAGCGCGGGTGTAAAACATAAGTAACGTCTATATAATATATCATATATACTATATACTGTATCTATCACAGAACATCACATGATCACATCACAGATATCGCAGCAGAAGAAACATATGAAATATTGGATATACTAGGACGTCCGTGTTTTCAATACGAGCCAGTATAAAACACGGATTCCACGGTCGTGATGAATAGCCAAACCCACACCCCTAGACCCCTACGAGAGCGGCAAGCAACCCTACCAATTCTAGAGTTAAGAGACCCGGACTCGACTCCTCGAGTTGGTCTCCCACTGGACTCCAGAACCCGGTTACTTATGCTCCCCTCCTTGGGTCTATCCTAGTGCGGAAAAGTAAATAATATACAAAAGGTGACAACTTCCGCAACCTGGAAGCGCCCCAATAAAAGAATATTACATACAAGTTTTTACATGAATGAAAATGAAAAACACCCATCTCACATAAAAAACCCCGGCTATTCAAACACGACGATCCAATATAACATATCCAGCAACACATAACATCACATGTCATCAACGTAAGTAAATATGCGCATCCCAATTGTCGTTGACATATAGCAACGAAACCGGCGATATCATATATTACACTTACGGTCACAGAAAATAAATTGTAAAACTACAACAGTTGGAATCCGCAACCACCTCAGACATCACATGCCTGACCAAATGAATTACTTAGACATCGCATGCCTAACAATTATAAACCCCGCATTTTAGTCTCAACATCGAAAACACTTTTCAATACCAAGTCGGGCAATTCAACAAGATTCCCGACATCCTGATCGAATGCTCGTCGCAAACTTCAGTAGACGGCTGCACCCCCGATACCGTCGACGAAGTGCACCAAGGCGGAACACCGCTACCGCGAGCACCCGGAGGGATGCTTTCGGCGACGGGGTTCTCCTACAGTCACTTGGTCGGGGCTATGGAGCGAGACTGTCTATTAAGTTTACCCGGCGAGTATCCGCGTACGCTACGTGATTGCGACGGACTTTTGATCGTATCAAAATTCCGTGGCAACCGATCAAGTGAGACTAAAGTGCTATGTTTATAACATTCATTCAGTTATCTCATAACTATTTGTGAATTCCAATTATTGTATCACATTCCAGATAAACAGAAAATGTTAAACTTTCCGATCGAACAATCGAACACCCAAGTTTTCCCGATACAATCAACACATGAAATAAGTCTAACAACATTCAGTTCGTGCCTCAGTACCAACGGTCCAGCCGTAGAAGGGTCAAGCCAACGCCTCACATGTGGCACGCCGTACTCCCCCAAACCCGAAGGTTCAAAGGGCAGTTCAAGACGGTCACATAATCGAGTTAAGGTTTGTTGTCTTCTAGAGGGACCATCGCGTTACTTGCACTACTTAGAACGTCGTTAAACTACGGAAAAATCCAACACTTGGAAATTTCCCGACAGGGGAAAAATTGGGTATTTATATCCGGTCGAACTTTTTAACATATTCTAAAATTTATCCGGAAAGCCACACAGACAAAATTTGATACTCCGATCGAAACACCGAATCCCCGAAACAGCTCCAGAAAATTCAACTCTTGAATAATATATTAAAATTATCCAGAAAACACAGGAGTCAAATATATCAATTACTGTGCAAACAGAAGTCAACGATTCAACTTAACTGCCACGGAACCGTCGCTCCACGTGGGGTAATACCGCGGTTCCGCGGTAGGTTGACGGAGTTAGGGCTCCGTTTTGCACAGTTATTCATAAAACACCCTGCTGTAATTTCTGAATATTTTTAATGTGAAAAAAGTCCAGTTTTTGAAAAAAGGACAGAGAGCATATTTGTGATCGGGTTTCGGGTTCGTTCGGACTTCAAACTCCGTCTGGACTTCGCCTAAGGCTCTAGCTAGGCTCTGATACCACTGTAGGGTTCCTAGGCACACTAGTGAGGTCTCACAAGGCATCGATCATGCCAAATTAAAATTTTAATGGTGCCGAGAGACCCGACTACGGATCGTCGGCTAGAAGTTTAGGCGAAAAAGCTAACTAGTTAACAATTAACTAAGGGATACAGATATACAACCTTTGTAGATCCGGTCCTCCACCTCCACGGCTCCGAGATGAGGTCGTCTCCGCTGTCCAAATCAAATCCGGGCTCTAGCGTCGGCTTCATCGGAGAATGGACGGGCTAGGTCGTCGACGACGTGCCGAAGATGATCTACGTCGAAGCATCACTAGATCAAGCTCCAAACTTCACCAAGTCATGAAAACTTGTGAAGGAAACACACTCTACTACTTGGCAAGAGGTAGAGGATGAAGAAATAGGAAGTGGGTAGACTTTAGAATTGGATTTCTCACTTGTTTCATCAATCCACCATTGATGAAGAAAGCTTTTCTTCTTTGAAGAAGATGAAGAAGAAGAAGAAAGAATTATGATAAATTATTTAAAAATGAAAAGAATATCCAAACTTATCATAATCCTAACTATGGTTATGTGTAGAGAATTGACCATGGTTAAATCATTGGTTAGGGTTAAGGATGAGATAAGAATGGTGGTCAAGGTCAAAGCTTCATAAAGCTTCAACTAAACAACAAATTAAGCCACCATTCTTTTCTCTTTTCCATTTATTTTCCAAAATATATAAACAAATAAATAAATGAATAAATAAGTAATGGAAAATAAAACCCTAATTATATGTTTAACCATGGTTTAATTCTTTATACTTAACCAAGTAAACATGCATCATCAAACATGATACAATCATGTGTACAAAAGTATATCACATATACAATGTGCACAAACCGAGTGAGAAAATCCATTTAAAGTGAACCAATACTAGTTAATGCAAAGTAATATATCAAATATATAATTATGCATTAAATCATTAAATCAACGCTTGATTTAACGATCCGGTCATGACTTACATAACCGACTGGTACCATTAGTAACATCTTATCGAATCAACACTTGATCCGATAACCCGGCTATATCGCATATAACCGATCAATGTCACATCGCGAGAATCGAATACAGTATCACATACTCGTATTATTCTCGGTCCCGCACATATCTCATATGCGCTCCTATTTCGTTTCGCTTGAGCCAGGAAACCTCTGTGTAGGACTCTAAAGACTCGTCAATACGCCGGCAGCAGATGATGATCATATCAAGCATCCACAAGCCGCAAGCGGTCTGCTAAACGTAACGGCCACCCGGGTATTGAGCGATCTGAAGATCGACGAGCAAGCCCGCTCACACTCCAGTGAATCCGACCAGTAACACTACCGTACAGTCCGGTCTGATCGTCTGATATGTCGCATATCTCGCCTAGGGGTGGTAAACGTCAGACCCCAATAGCTCGATAAGTCGTGTTGATATGAGGTCTATAACTGTTCGAGAAGCTACTGGTAACACTTACCAGTAAATCTCAGCAACCCTGGCCAGGGATTTCCTGTTATAGCCAATCGAACACAGCACAACATCAACTCCCTATACCGGTAGAGACGAATCCCCTCCTATCGCTCATTGCCTCCATGTGACTCGGGACTGTACCCAAAAACCACCGTTTTGCACGCCCTCTTGGACGTGGTAAGATGGAAATCAAAGCACAGTGGGAACCACACAAGACTCTATGACGATCTCGGGTCAACAGACTACTCTGTACCAGTGTCACCAGAGAACTGCCATCTGACGTGAGGTATAATGCCATCTGGGAGTTCTCGGCGAGTCCGTCCAGTGTATCCAGTCTCTACTGAGCACCCGTATATCTCCTCTGATGTCAAACACCAATGGATATGGGATCATCCATCGCCCATCTGTATGGGTCGAGAAGGTACACGCTAGTCTACTCTGGTATATCGATGCCCCGTCTCGATACACCCACGACTAGGGACTTTGAAGGATGTACTTATGGACTACCATGTCCCCACTAGTATGATCCGCATCATAGTCCAGGTAGTCAAGCACACATCCTAAGGGCTTTACCAACATGTAACAGAGAGACAATCAGTATACACGTTAAGGTAAAGATCAACCAGATAGCATACTATCATGTCGAGCAAGAAAGTCCTCCCTATATATGTCCCAGCATCCACTACAATATACATCCTATGTATAGTAATGGCCTCTAGGGCATACATATAACTAACATATTGTACAGATGATGTATATTATATTGGATGCTTGGACATATATAGAGATGACTTTCTTGCTCGATATGATAGTATGCTATCTGGTTGCTCTTTATCTTAACATGTACACTTGTCTCTTTAAACTGTCTTACAGTTACATGTTGGTAAAGCCCTTAGGATGTATACTTGACTACCTGGATTATGATGCAGATCATACTAGTGGGGACATGGTAGTCCATAGGTACATCCTTCAAGGTCCCTAGTCGTGGGTGTATCGAGACGGGGCATCGATATACCAGTGTAGACTAGCGTATACGCTTCTCGACCCATGAGATGGGCGATGGATGATCCCATATCCATTGGTGTTTGACATCAGAGATGGTATACGGGTGCTCAGTGGAGACTGGGTATACTGGACGGACTCGCCGAGAAATCCCAGATGGTATTATACCTCACGTTAGATGGCAGTTCTCAGGTGACACTTGTACAGGTTAGTCTGTAGAACCGAGATCGTCATAGAGTCTTGTGTGATTCCTACTGTACTTTGATCTCCACCTTACCACGTCCATGAGGGCGTGCAAAACGGTGGTCTTTGGGTACAGTCCAGAGTCACATGGAGGCAATGAGCGATAGGAGGGGTTTCGTCTCTCCCGGTATTGGGGGTTGATGTTGCGCTGTGCTCGATTGGTCGTAACAGGGAAGTCCCTGGCCAGGGCTGATCAGAGATTTGCTGGTAAGTGTTACCAGTAGTTTCTCGACCCGTTATGAGCCTCACATCGGCACGACTTATCGGTTATTGGGGTCTGACGTTTACCACCCCTAGACTTGATATGCGACATATCAGACGAACAGACCGGACTGTACGGTAAGTGTTACTGGTTGGATTAACAGGAGTGTGAGCGGGCTTGCTCATCGATCTTCTGATCGCTCAATACCCGGATGGCCGTTACGTTTAGCAGACCGCTTGCGGCTTGTGGGTGCTTGATATGATCATCATCTGCTACCGGCGTATTGACGAGTCTTTAGAGTCCTACACAGAGGTTTCCTGGCTCAAGCGAAACGAAATAGGAGCGCATATGAGATATGTGCGGGACCGAGAATAATGCGTGTATGTGATACCGTATTTCATTCTCGCGATTAATGTTTCGATTGGTTATATGCGATATAACCTAGTTATCGAATCGAAGATCGATTCGATAAGTCGATACATTGGATACTAGTCGGTTATATGCAACATGACCGGATCATTGAATCAAGTATTGATTTAATGATTTAATGTATAATTATATATTTGATATATTACTTTGCATTAACTAGTATTGGTTCACTTTAAAGGGATTTTCTCACTTGAAAAGCACATTGTATATGTGATATATTTTGTGTGCACTTGATTGTATCATGTTTGATGTTGCATGCTAACTTGTGTTTTGTGTAAAGATTAAACCATGGTTGTGTAATGGTTAGGGTTTCCTTTTTATTACTCATTTATTTATTTATTGATTTTGGAAAGGATTATGAAGAAAAATGGTGGCTTTCTTTGTATTTAGTTGAAGCTTTATGAAGGTTTGACTTTGTTACCATTTTGTCTTCATCCTTAACCCTAACCATTCTAACTAACCATGATCTATTCTCTACACTTTACCATGGTTAGCATATGATAAGTATTGATTTTATTTTCATTTTAAAAGCAACACTTATCATATTCTTTCTTCTTCATCATCATCTTCATCAAGAAAGAAAGCTTGATTCCATCAATGGCATCTTCAGCAAAAGAGTGAGAAATCCAATTCTAAAGTGAACCCACCTTCTATTTCTTCACCCTCTACCTCTTGCCAAGTAGTATAGGGTGTTTTCTTCACAAGTTTCACAACTTGGTGAAGTTGGATCTTGAACTTGTGTTGCCTCGACGTAGATCATCTTTGGCACGAAGCCGACGACCTTGCCCGCCCATTTCTCCGATGAAGCCGATGCTTGAGTCCGGGATTCGAGACGGACAGCGAGAAGACGTCTACGTGGAGCTAAGGAAGTGGAGAACCGGATCTATAAAGGTTGTAGCCTCTTTCTTATAGTTAAGTTGTTAACTAGTTTCATTTTTCACCTAAACTCTAGTCAACGAATCCGTATTAGGGTTTCTCGGCACTTGTAAAATTCTAAATTGGCATGGTTGATGCCTTGTGAGACCTCTTGAGCGTGCCTAGGAGCCCTACAAGATATATGTAGAAAGGAATCGATACAAAGAGAAAAAGAAGAGAGCCTTGATACTTTGGAGGAATTTGGATCTTCTGCAAAAGAAAACCCTAGGTAAGAAAGGGAAGGCTTTTTGAAAGAAAAAGAGAATTTAATTCTCAACAGAGTTTAACTCTGATATAAAACAGAAGAACATAGTTCTCTCTTTGGTGAAGGATCTGTAAAGTGCACATATCCCCTTGAGTTAAGAATTTAATTCTCAATGGGTTGAGATCCTGCCATGCAGATCCAAAGCATAGAGAGAGAATGAAAGCATGAGAATTTAATTCTCACAGAACTATAGGAATTTAATTCCTTTAAAATAAAATTAGGGTTTGACCCTATGTTATGGGAATTTAATTCCTTCAGAATGAACAGAATCAGGGTTTAACCCTAGTTAAGAACTTAGTTCTGTTAAAACAACAGGAATTTAATTCCCTTAAGAAAGAAGAGATTAGGGTTTCACCCTATGACAGAACCTCATTCCCCAGAATAATTCTTTAACAGAGAGTGAGAGTTTAACTCCTTAAAGCTTTTATTAGGGTTTAACCCTATGACAGAATTCAGTTCCTCACGTATATGAGGAATTTAATTCCTGCTGGAAATTTAGAGTTCAACCCTATCCCAGAACATAAATCTTCAAAAAGAACTATAGGAATTTAATTCCTCTAAAATTATTGTTAGGGTTCAACCCCACGAGGAATTTAATTCCTGAAAAGGATTAACAGATCTTCTAAAAAACATACATAGAGGCAGGGTCACATGTCACCACGTGACCCCCAAAAAGATCTACAGAAAAGCCCCTTTGAGGCAGTGCCTCACGTGACCCACGTGACCCTTGGCAGAGGCTTTAACATACAAGCATTTAAATGCCCTTCACGTGATGTCACGTGATGCTCTAAAAGATGCAATATTCTCAGCAGAATAAATAAAGAGAGAGCGCCCTCACGTGTTACCACGTGACCCCTCTTGCCTTAGTGTTTAACACTAAATTGGAGCCCCTGAATCCAGTGTTAAAACACTGTTTGGCCTTAGTTTTCAACACTAATCAAAGAACTTTATTTGCAGTGTTTAACACTGAATTTCTTAGTGTTCAACACTAATTTGAAGCCTCTGCTGCTAGTGTTTGACACCGATTTACTCTAGTGTTTAAGACTAATTTGAACCCCCTGTTGCTGGTGCCTAACACCAACTGTCTTTTAGTGTTAAAACACTAACTTGATCCCAGTGTTCAACACTGTTGAATTAATGGCCAGAGGCAAAGCCTCTTCTTCAATGGACCAACAGGAAGCCAATATTCCAAACATGATTGGACTTAGCCCAAGATGGCCATAAGTCCTCAATTCAGACTTAACCGAGCTAATGGGCTCATAACATAATTAATTGGTCTTGATCCCAAACTGGGCCGAAGACTATTTAATCCATCCCGGTTCAAGGGTAACATCTCTTCACTCCTTTGATACGTGGCGTTGTAATTCCTCAACGTCTTCAAAGAGGTGACGGGTCCCGATGACCACACATTGACACGGACTGTGGAGTCCTTAAACCCATGGACTATGAGGTCCTTAACCATGACCGAGATGTCTTAAAACTAACTGTGGACTGTGGAGTCCTTAAACCCATGGACTATGACGTCCTTAACCTTGACCGAGATGTCTTAAAACTAACTATAGACCGTGGGGTCCTTAAACCCATGGACTATGACGTCCTTAACCTTGACCGGGATGTCTTAAAAATAACTACGGACTGTGGAGTCCCTAAATCCATGGACTATGAGGTCCTTAACCTTGACCGCAATGACTTAAAACTAACATTGGACCGTAATGTCCTTAAACTACCCATGGACCGCAATGTCCTTAAATTACCCATGGACCGCAATGTCCCTAAACTACCTACCGACCGCAACGTCACTAAACTAAACAACAGAGCCCCATTTTATTGCTTTCTTGTTGGATCTGAACGATCCCGTTAAGTTGATCTTAGTCTAAAAACTAGACTAACGTATCCTTAACAAACGTTTAAGTCGATCTTAGTCTCAAATGAAGCTAACGTATCCTTAAACCCAAACCCCCAACCCAAATCTAAGATAATACGGATTTGGACTAGTCCACGCTCTACGGACGACGACATAACTCAGTCTCCGTATACAATCCACGGGCAACAAAACACAAAACAAACACACACGACACGAAGTGACCATCTGGAGAAGGAGAAAGTGGTTACCGCAATGCGGTAGCGTAATTAACTGCACGGGCTTGCGCCTGCAGAGAAGAGCGTCCCCACAATCAAAAACCCCTCAAGCGAGGGGGAATCTGACGAAGTCTGCTACATCGGACGCATCCGTTCAAACCTTCGATACATGGTGCCATAAATCAACTTGGCATCTTCGGAGAGGTGGACGGATAGCACCAATTAGCATCTGCCCCGAATCTTAGGCAAGACGTCCCAGTCGCGCCGTCCTTCGGAGGGGAACAGATTCTGGCACGCCCGGTGGGACCTTTTTCTCTTTCCACTCCACACTTCGTGTGTTGTGATTCGCGAACTAATCGCGGTTCGCTAATGGTTGCCCTTGGGTTTCAAGATACTAAGACTTGGCGTCTTGCTCATTGCAGAAAGCAAAGAATCGATGGCTTCTACTTCTGCGAAATGCTCCAACTGCTCGGACTACAATTGCAACCAACGCTCTGCCTCGCCAGGAGGTATAGCCTACGGACCCCAAGCTGCTTCGTTATTCACAATGCCGGTGGACCAGGTGACTCAGGCCACTACCGGATTGTTCTTTGGGACTATGCTCCCACCGACAAGCTTCACCGCGCCGGTGCTGACAAAGGAAGCTCCCAAGAAGTCGGTCTTTGATCGTCTTACCCCTGCCGTGGCTCCTCTCAACGGGTCGCCCAACATCAGCGCCTCGGTCTTCTCTAGATTGGGCCAAAACTCCTGTGGACCCACAATGGGGCCTACAATCCCAGAGAAGGCTGCTTCTAAGAAAGTGACCGGTCCTGCTCCTGAAGTCGTCAAGGCGGCTTCCCCTGCCAAAAAGTCGGTCTTTACAAGATTGACGGCTCCAGCTCCCGCTCCTGCTACCCAAAGGACATCGGTCTTTGACAAGCTAACACCAGCAGCGACCCCCTACCTACACAGGGGGCAAGACGAAGCCATCCTCACCGCTGAACCAACGCCGTCCGCTCGACACGCTCGACGTCCCCACTGGCGCCGAGTAAGGAAGGCTGGGGGCAACTCCCCCTCTGGGCTAACTCCACCAGCCCCGATGGCAGAAGTTAATGCTGCCGTTCCAACTGGGAACAGCTTCAAGATGCTAAATAAGGTGCGAAGGAATTCTCCTACTGCGGTGCTAAAGAGGCCTCCTCCTCCACTAAAAAAGGTTGCGGAAATAAAGCCAGAACAGCCCCGATCCCCTCAACGGCTGTCTTCCAAAATCTACAAGGTTTGGCGGCAGGCCTAAGACTCGATGATCGATCCAAACTTCTCCCGCCAGCACAAGAAGCTGAAAATCCAACCGGAAGCCAGTCACCAGGCTAAACCACGAAAGGCTGTCTGGGTGCCCGCCTCAACGGCCCCCTCAACTTCCACTACTCATAAAAGGAGGAAGCCAGAGAAGATCCCCCAGCCTGCAACGACAGCTAAAGGCACTAAGCCCAGACGCCCTAAGTCTGGGGGCATGATGGTCCATACCGTATACATGGCGTCAGGAAAGGAAGACAGCCATGCGTCTACAGGTTATAGATCGCTTACACGGTCGGTGACCAAAGCTCAGGAGCAACAGCAAAAGCTCCAGGAAATGATGAACGCTATGGCCGCACTTACTGGGCCAAAAGAAAACCCCGAAACGTCCTCGGATGAACGCCAGGAGGAAGAAACCGACGCCGAATTCCTTCGTCGAATATTGGAGAAGAAGGACAAAGAGGCTGCTGAACAAGCAGCCAACATACAGCGTATGGGCCTTCTCTTCGAAGATATGATAGGAATGATGATCCAACAAGACCCACCCACTAAGGATCCCTCGATCGTCCTTGAAGACGACAGGGGAGAAACGTCAAATCCACCACCGGCCCTCTCAACGGCCAAAGAGGAGACAATCTCTAAGGCTGATTTGGTCGACTATATAGCCCAGCAAATCCGGGTCCATCACGTGACTGAGGTAGCTGGTCAAATCGTAAAAACGGGGTGGCCATATCCAAGTTGGTACGACCAAATCAAGTACCCGCCAGGTTACACAATTCCCAAGTTCCATGTTTACAAGGGGACCGGCAATCCCTACCAACATGTCGCCCAGTTCAGAGCCCTTTGCGGTAACACCGGCGGTGATGATAAACTGTTGCTTCGCCAGTTCGTGGGCAGCTTATCAGAAATAGCATTCGAATGGTATTCGGAACTCCCGAACGATTCTATCAAGACGTTCGCTGAAATGGAGTTGCTATTCACTCAGCGATTCGCAAGCGCCAGCGAACGCACTCCAATAACGGCATTGATTAACGCCAGGGTAAAACCAGGCGAAACTTGGGTCCAGTATGCTATACGCTGGCGGAATTTATGGTCGAAGTGCGAGCAACGCATTGAGGAAGCGCCCGTAGTGGGCATGTTCGTGGGAACCCTAGACCCTCACGCAACTATCTCCCAGTTTATGATGTTCTTTAAGCCAACCACATTCCAGGTTTTAATCGACAAGTTGGCTCAGATGGACCAGATGGGTCATAGACCACCTCCCCTGAAGTCGGAACCTCGGAATGACAAGGGTAAAGGAAGGGCAACCTTCGTCGCGAATGCCCAGCAGCAACCTAACGCCCCGAAGCTGGCGGATCAATTGGAAGAAAGACGCCAGTATTATAATGAGAAGATGAGGCATCCCTACTCGTTCCCACGAGACAAGACGAAACGGTTATTCGAGCTGGCAGTACGCAACAGACTTATAAACCTACCAAATCCAAGGCGACCGCTACAACCCACTGAGGTGAATAACCCTAACTATTGCCTTTATCATCAAATGGTAAGTCATCCGATTGAGGATTGCTTCGTCTTCAAAGGATGGATTGAAGATCAATACCTCCAGGGGAAGTTTGCACTGTTCGAAAAGTGGAAGGTGAACCCACCACAGCCGCATACTCCTAAGAAAGCAGATACACCGGGGGCAACCTGTTCTTTTATTGAAGAAGCTCTATGGGAGGTCGTGCTGTCAACTAAAACCAAAAGAATGCTGAGGGACCTTCATGCGTGCCCTGCGATCGAATGGAAGGACCCGCTTGAACCTCAAATTATAGAAGGGATGTTGAACCCGCGCCCAACTACGAAGACTCATGGTGATGGCCCCAATACTCACGTCCAACCGTCAAAATCTTCAAAGAAAAAGAAGAAGAAATCCAAGAAGCCCGTGAAGCCTGGAGACGAGCACACGAACTTGCAGAAGCAAATCGACGCGCTGGAAGAGTACAATCAAAAGGCGCGAACTCTTGTCACGCTGCAAGAGTTCCTCAGCCACATCTTTCAAGAGGAAGATGATGGAGAGAGCTCGTCGGATGAATCCGAGGGATATGTGGCAAGTTGTAATGTAATCTCCCACTCGTTTACCGACGATGAGAAAACTCCTGGCACTAAGAAACTGGGGACAGAGCCTGAACCAGAGCTTGTGTGGCCAACAGACAAAATAATCGACGCCTTTCTAGACGAGATTCATCTAAAGAGTAAAGCGGATCAGGAGCGTGAGATGGCCGCATCGGAAGGAGCCAAATGCAGGCGACCGAACGAAAGAGTTGAAGTACTCCCACCAGATCGAAAGGCATCCGAGGCAGACAAGAAGATATTCAAGACGAGGAAAAGGTTTGCCAAAGCCATATCAACGAGAATGAAGCTACCACCCTCGGAAGAAAACACGCTCAATGGGGCGGAGAGGCACCCTGATTATTGCGCATATCGTCAGAAAATTTCACACCCCATGGAGGAGTGCGACGCCTTTAGGATATGGTGGCAAGGATATGTTGCTCATCGGCAACATTTTAAGTGAATGAAACGCAAGATTCGTCGGGAATGAAGAAGTACTGCCGACGGGCACAACAGAACCACTGGCAACTGTTACATGGTTAACGCCGGAGGGTCACAAGTTCTCACCTTTGGGAGCGACTCTGATGATGAAATGGCTCTGGGCCCTCTCTTTAAAGAATCCGTTTTAGGGAAAGAGGAGGAATCGGAGGCCTGCGAGAACATTCAGCTGCGCAATCACACACTCCCAGAAAAGAATCTTGGGCCCGCAAATAGAAAAGATAAGGGAAAGGAAAAGATCACTGAGGATATCACTTTAGATAACCAAGTCATGAAAGAGCTGACTACCAAAGACCATTCCAGGAAGGGTAAGGTGGACTACAATATCCTGGCGCACCTAAGGAAGCTACCTTCTCAACTTAGCATTCTCGATGCCCTCCTATTATCAAAAGAAGCGCGAGATTCACTAATTAAGGTGTTACAAGAACCTGAGCAATTCCAAGCCTTCCTCGCCACTGAAAGGATGAAGGATAAACTGGAGGAAGTGCATACGGCCGACATCACTTTCGGTGACGAAGACCTCCTTCTCGGGACGTACGACCACAACCGTCCCCTATATGTCTCTGGATACTGCCATGATATCAAGATAGGAAAGATCCTGGTGGATAATGGATCCTCCGTCAATCTCCTTAACGTTCGGGTGTTAAAGAAAATTTGCATGAGTGTGCAACACCTCGCTCGTGACAAAATTACCATCTCCGGTTTCGATTCACAATCGTCACGGACTCTCGGATCCGTGATACTAACATTGTAGGGTTTTTATGCACGCGCACAAGGGTCTACGAGGCATCAACCATGCCCGATTAAAAATTTAGCCGTGCTGAACAACCTGAATACGGATCTTTAAACTAGAGATTAGGCGAAAACTAGCATGTTAACAACTTTAACACTAAGTGAGAGGGATTACAACCTTTGTAGATCCGGTCCTTCACTTCATATGCTCCGTGTTGTAGTCCCTTCGCTGCGATCATCGGGTTCCGGACTCTCGAGAGGTTCCACGAAGAGAAAGATGCAACCTTTGCTTCCGATCTTCGTTACTAAGATGATCTACCTTGAAGTTCCGTTAACACAAGCTAACACTCATGAAATGATGTGAACACCCTCATCTAAATGGCAAGGGAAGATGAGGATGATGGAGTATGATTTTTGCTCTCTTTATTTATCTTTTTCTCACATTTATTCATCACTTGAAGAAAATTTAGAAAGATTTTTCATGAAAGAATGAAGGAAGAAGATGAACAATTTTATTTGTGATGAATAGAAAAAGAATAATATGATGAATAATGCAACCATGGTTGACTAAACCTATATAGAGAATTAACTAGGGTTAGGATTTGGGTTGGGTTAAAGCATGAGTCACTTACAAATATCTTTCACAAAACAAAACCAAAACCTTCTAGAAACATCTAGAAAGCTTAACCCTAATCCAAACCCTAATCATGTTTAAACTCCACTAAACAAGTTGCATTAGTTATCATATCATGTTACAATATTATATATCACATATATAATATTTATCGTAACAAAATAAAATAATACATTTAACATATATCGCATATATATCAATGTATTACCCGAATGAGAAAAAGAATCTTTTAGTGAGCAAATATTAGTTAATGTCATTTAATATATCATATATATTATTATACATTAAATTATCGAATCAACACTTGATCCGACAATCCGGCTATATCGTATATAACCGACTAATATATATCCGTACCGATTCATCGAATCAACACTTGATCCGATGACCCGGTTGATATCAAATATCGCGAGAATAGAATACGGTATCTCATATCGTATTATCCTCGGTCCCGCACATATCACATATGTGCCCCTACTCCGTTTTGCCTGAGCCAAGAAACCTCTGTGTAGGACTCTAAAGAATCGTCAATACGCCGGCAGTAGGTGATGATCATATCAAACACCCACAAGCTGCAAGCGGTCAGCTAAACGTAACAGCTACCCAGGTATTGAGCGCTCAGAAGATCAACAAGCAAGCCTGTACATTCTCCTGTGAATCCAAACAGTAACACTCCCGTACAGTCCGGTCTCGTCGTCTGATATGTCGCATATCTCGCCTACGGGTGGTAAACGTCAGACCCCAGTAGCTTGATAAGTCGTGTCGATATGAGATCTATAACAGTTCGAGAAACTACTGATAACACTTACCAGTAAATCTCAGCAACCCTGGCCAGGGATTTCCGGTTATAGCCAATCGAACACAGCACAACATCAACTCCCTATACCGGGAGAGACGAATCCCCTCCTATCGCTCATTGCCTCCATATGATTCGGGACTGTACCCAAAAGCCACCTTTTTGCACGCCCTCTTGGACGTGGTATGATGGAAATCAAAGCATAGTGGGAATCACACAAGACTCTATGATGATCTCGGGTCAACAGACTACTCTGTACCAGTGTCACCGGAGAACTGCCATCTGACGTGAGGTATAATACCAACTGGGAGTTCTCGGCGAGTCCGTCCAGTATACCCAGTCTCTACTGAGCACCCGTACACCATCCTTGATGTCAAACACCGATGGATATGGGATCATCCATCGCCCATCATATGGGTCAAGATGCGTATACGCTAGTCTACTCTGGTGTATCGATGCCCTGTCTCGATATACCCTCGACTAGGAACAGTTATAGGATGTACTCGTCGACTACCGTGGCCCCACTAGTATGATCTCATCATAGTCCCAGTAGTCGAGTATATATCCTAAGGGCTTTATCAACATGTAATATAGAGACAATCAGAGTACATGTTAAGATAAAGTACAACCAGATAGCATACTATCATGTCGAGCAAGAAAGTCCTCCCTATATATGTCCTAGCATCCACTACAATATACATCATATGTACAGTAATGGCCTCTAGGGCATACATATAACTAACAATCTCCCACTTGCACTAGGGCCATCTGTTATGGTATCGCATACCCAACAATTAGCTGCGGTTGAAGTATCTCATACTCAACCATCCCATAAAAGTCTCTACTGGGAAAAAAAGGCCTTTGTGAGTGGATCCGCGCTGTTATCCTCTGTATCTACTCTCCTAACCTCGATCACCTTATAGATCATCCATCTCCATGATCAGGTGATACTGCCTAAGAATTATATCTGGATTTCTGATGGGACGGTAGTTCCTTGGCTAAAGCCATAACTCCATTGTCACACAATGGTAGGAACGAAGTTCATCTCATGAACTTATATATATCCAGACTGCCTCTTTGGTAGCATCCTTGGTAACGATGTATCTTGCCTTTAATCGTCTAGTAAGTCACGGTATCTAGCTTGAAACTCTTCCAACATACCGTCCCTCCACTGAGGGTAAAGACAATGCCTGGGACTGACATTCAGTCGTCCTTATCACCCTGGAACCTTCCCAGTGATTCTCCCTAGGATCGATTGATACCATCTCACTACAACTAGTGAGTATCCTAACATCCAAATAGATCTATCTCATAGATCCAAAACCCAGGATTTAGGAGGTATCACTTTTATCCTATATGGAGAATCCTTGTGATAAGCGGAGATTGATCGAGCGTAGCATAGGAAACTCCTTCCCTATCAAGAGTATATCATCCACGTACTCTACGAGGATCACCACCATACTCTCTACTACCTTTTCATATATACAAGGTTCATCTACCATTTTGATGAAGTCAAACTCTTTGACTACCACATCAAAACAGATGTTCCAACTCCGCGATGCCTGTTTTATCACATAAAACATCTTGCACACGTTTCCGCTGCTCCCACTGTCTACGAAGCCCTCTGGCTGTGTACTTATAGACGCTCTCTACTAAAACATCATTTAGAAAAGCGGTCATGACACCCAACCACCAGATATCATAGTCATGGTATGTAGCCGTGGCAAGTAGGATCTGGATGGACCTAAGCATAGCTTTGAAAGTCTCAACTTTTCCATGTACACCAAGTAATCTTCTCAAGATATACTCGCTCCTGATGGGGATTTAACCCTTCAGATAAAGCAACCAAAGTCCATACTTTGTTGGTGTATAAGGATTCCATCTCAGATCGCTAAGCATCCAGCCATTCTTACAGAGTCCCACTCCTGATGGCCAGCTCGAAACTAGTTGGGTCATCATCTCATGATGCAATCCTCACTCCCACTGTCATAGAGAAACCGAAGTATCTCTCAGGTGGGTGAGGAACCCTACTAGATCGGTGGAGAGGCTGAGGTTCGTTGGAAACTATTGAATCCTTTGGTTCTACCAAATTATCAGCTGCAGTTTGTATAGCTGGAACATTTCCAGTTCTACATAACAGAACTTGCCTCGAGCTTGTCCGGATTTTGATTTTAGACATAGGCCGGACAACCCCAAATCTTAACAAGCTTAAGATATGGGCTCTTCCCTTTCCATATCACATATGAAGTGGTAGGCAACTGATTTGATTTGAACCCTATTCAATAGGTATGCAGCTTCTCAAGTGCATAACTCCCAAAAGGAAATAGGAAACTCAGTAGTACTCATCATAGAGCACACCATATCATATAGGGTGCTATTGCTCCGCCCTGATACACCGACGTGCTGTGGTATATACGGAGGAGTAATGCTGAGAGAGAATCTCATTCTCCTTTAGAATAGTCCAGGAATTTCGTGCTCAAGTATTCTCCTCCTTGATCTCATCAAAGGACATAATACTTATACCCGTTTTTGGTTCTCTACTTCTAACTTATATTCTGTGAATATCTCAAAAGGTTCGGACTTATGTTTCAACAGGAACACATGTCTGAATCTTGAGAGATTATCAGAGAATGTAATGAAGTACAAAGAACCGGTCTTGGCATGTGTAGACAGGGGACCTTCATACATCAGCATGTATCAATCCCAAGAGTTCACTAACTCTTTCTCTGTTTCCAATAAACAGAGCTATGGTCATCTCATCTTTGTGACATGACAGGCAAGTTTCATAAGATGTAAATTCAAACTAATTTGAATATGCATCTAAATGTAACTTCAGCTAGTCGGGTCATATTAATATGACCTAGTCTACAATACCTCAAGAAGGATCCGTTCATTTCTGAACTCTTCCTCTTGTGTGTGTTCCGTATACTAAGATCTGTAGTTTGATTTAAAACGTTAATGCTTTTAGATAACGTGCCTGAACCGATCAACTCTTAATATAGGAAATGTTCAAAACATTATCCAACAATACAAAATTATATCCTTCTTTACTAATAAAGAGACTGATATGATTTTGTATATCAGGTTCGGTATCTAATAACATTTATTCAGAATCAATGTATTCTGGTAATACAGGGTGATAGTGACCAACAGACTTGGCTGCAACACTTGCACCGTTTTCTGTCTCATGAAACTTATCACCCGTTCTCAGTTCTCTACCTATCTGTAGCCCATGTAACAGATTACATATGCGGGATCCTGATCCGGTATCACATACCCAGGACGTGAAGGATACTGAGAAACAGTTCTGTGTAATGAACACACCCGAAGATGATGCATCAATATGCACTTTCTTCGTTTGGGCGGCACGGGAATTCTGGTAATCCCCAATTTCCTGCTCTGTCTTATAACAATTATAAGTTGGAGCGGGACCAACATTCCCCAGCTCAGTATAACAAGCGTGTTCGGTCAATATATCCGTATTATTATCTTGATTAAGGCGTGATATGGTCGCTACGTGGAGAGAGAGAGAAGAAAACACTCAGCGTATGCTCTTGCAAGATTAGATTGGTTATCTAATATATCTAATCAAGATGTCCCCCACTGTTTTAATCAAATCTTCCTTCAAACCCTAAAAGGAAAGACTAGCCGGGATTAATTACATGCTACAAGTTCGCCAATCTTTCAGCCAGGCCAGTGTCGGTACTTTGAGGGAGGTCCCCCGTGCTTTCGCACGAACCTAATTAAAGTAAACATCGTTTTCCCAGAGGCGTAACCCCGTTAACACCTTTCTAGACACCTACTTGATCGGCTAATTGTAATGTGTAAAACTCTCCCAGGAGTAACTCTTACTCGCAGCGGGTATCGGGATCTAACTATCTCATAGAAGGTATGCAATCTCATTGCAAATTTCAACACTTGAAATTCCCGATAATATTTTGCCCCTAGCGTCCTATGACCTTGACAGAGCTCAACAAACCATAGGCTGCTAGTCAAGTTCAACCCGTCATTTCCTGATTGAAGTAAACCCACCCGCACGACCCTTGACAGAGGTCAACAAGGTCGCACGACTACCCTAAATCAATCACATCATATGTTTATACAGATAAGCACTAATCAGCTACCGCACACTATGCCTTGACAGAGGTCAACAAACGCAGCACGAATACTAAATACTGCTTATCTGAAATGACGGAGGGCTACGACAGGTTTTTAAGGAAACCCTTTGCGTAATGAACTTGACATCGTTGTAGAATTGAGTGATTTTAAATGGAGTGTTTTTTAGGCTTTTCTAGTTTTGCTAAAGGGGTCACTCCCGGTGAGGGGATCGTTGGCCCTTTCCTCATCGAATAAGGTGCAGGATATATCATATATACTACTATGCAAAGCAAAACTTTAAAAGCAATCAAAAGACAAACCGAGTTTGTAGCATCTGCCAGTTATTTCTAAAGGAGTCACTCCCGGTGAAGGGATCTCGGTCCTTTCCCTATCGAATAAGGTGCAGGATGTTCTACAAGGAACACTGCGATGCAAAGCAAGAACTAGAGCTACCATTTTTTATTAAACAAGTTTCTACAATATCTTAGGTTTCTTTTATTTCATTAATCTCATTAATGAAGTTCCATTTTATTATGCTTCACAAGCATCTCATTTGAAATGAAATCTGCAATATAATATATATCTCATATATATAATATAAACATTTGTCACAGGCAGTAATATGATCTCATCACAGAACATTGCAGCAGAAGAACATATATGAAATATTGGATATACTAGGACGTCCGTGTTTTCAATACGAGCCTGTATAAAACACGGATTCCACGGTCACGATGAATAGACAAACCCACATCCCTAGACCCCTACGAGAGCGGCAAGTAACACTGCCAATTCTAGGGTTAGGAGACCCGGTCTCGACTCCTCGAGATGGTCTCCCACTGGACCCTAGAACCCGGTTACTTGTGCTCCCCGTCTTGGGTCTACCTAATGCGGAAAAGTAAATAATATACAACGGTGACATCTTCCGCTACCTGGAAGTGCCCCAATAAAAGAATATTACATACATATGAATTTTACATGAATGAAAAAGAAAAAACTCTCATCTCACAAAAAAACCCCGGCTATTCAAACGCGACGATCCAATATAACATATCACAGTAACACATAATATCTCATATCATCAACGTAAGCAAGTATGCGTATCCCGATTGTCGTTGATGTATAGCAACGAAGCCGGCGATACACCACATGCTACGCTTACGGTCACAGAAAAGAAAGTGTAAAACTACAACAGTTGGAATCCGCAACTTCTTTAGACATCGCATGCCTAACCAAATGAATTCCTTAGACATCGCATGCCTAACAATTATAAACCCCGCATTTTAGTCTCATTATCGAAAACTCTTTTCAATATCAAGTCGGGAAATTCAACAAGATTCCCGACGTCCTGATCGAATGCTCGTCGCAAACTTTAGTAGACGGCCGCACCCCTGGATGTCGTCAACGAAGTGCACTATGGCGGAACACCGCTGCCGCGAGCACCCGAACGGATGCTTTCGGCGACGGGGTTCTCCTACAGTCACTTGGTCGGGGCCAAGAGGTGTAGCTGTCTATTAAGTTTTCCCGGCGAGTATCCGCGTACGCTACGTGATTGCGACGGACTTTTGATCACATCAAAATTCCGTGGCAACCGATCATCTGAGACTAAACTGCTATGTTTATAATATTCAAATTAGTTATCTCATAACTACCTGTGGATTCCAAATATTGTATCATATTCCAGATAAATAGACAAAGTTAAACTTTCCGATCGAATCATCAAACACCCAAGATTTCCCCAATATATCTCAACACTTGAAATCAGTTTAAAAAACATCCATCACATGCCACAGTACCAATGGTCCAGCCGTAGAAGGGTCAAGCCAACGCCTCACATGTGGCACGCCGTACTGCCCCAAACCCTAAGGTTCAAAAGGCAGTTCAAGACGGTCACATAATCGAGTTAAGGTTTGTTGTCTTCTAGAGGGTCCACCGAGTTACTTGCACGACTTAGAACATTCTTAAACACGAGAAAAATTCCAACTTTTGAAAACTTTTCCGACAGGGGAAAAAGTGAGTTATTGATATCCGTTCGAACTTTTTAACAGTTTCTAAAAGTTATCCGGACAAAACTAAACAAAGTTATAATATCCGATCGAATCAACGAGTCCCCAATACAACCCAGAAAACTCAACACTTGAGTAGAAATAAAAATACCCAGAAGAATCAGGAAGTACAGACGGTCATTACTGTGCAGAAACTAACCATCAATCAACAGTTACGGCCGTGGAACCGCCGCCAATGTGATGGTTTGGCCGCGGTTCCGCGCTACAATAGTTGAGTTAGGGTGTCGTTTTTCACAGTAATTCCTAAAATACCCTGCTGAATTTTTTGAGCATTTTTAATATGAAAAAAATCACAGTTTTGAAAAATTTCCAGAGAATGGGTTATATCGGGTTTTCCGGGTTCGATCGGACTTTAAACATCGCCTAGACGTAGCCTAAAGCTCTAGCTTGGCTCTGATACCACTGTAGGGTTTTTATGCACGCGCACAAGTGTCTACGAGGCATCAACCATGCCCGATTAAAAATTTAGCCATGCCGAACAACCCGAATACGGATCTTTAAACTAGAGATTAGGCGAAAACTAGCATGTTAACAACTTTAACACTAAGTGAGAGGGATTACAACCTTTGTAGAACCGGTCCTTCACTTCATATGCTCCGTGTTGTGGTCCCTTCGCTGCGATCATCGGGTTCCGGACTCTCGAGAGGTTCCACGAAGAGAAAGATGCAACTTTTGCTTCCGATCTTCGATACTAAGATGATCTACCTTGAAGTTCCGTTAACACAAGCTAACACTCATGAAATGATGTAAACACCCTCATCTAAATTGCAAGGGAAGATGAGGATGATGAAGTAGGATTTTTGCTCTCTTTATTTATCTTTTTCTAACATTTATTCATCACTTGAAGAAAATCTAGAAAGCTTTTTCATGAAAGAATGAAGGAAGAAGATGAACAATTTTATTTGTGATGAATAGAAAAAGAATAATATGATGAATAATGCAACCATGGTTGACTAAACCTATGTAGAGAATTAACTAGGGTTAGGATTTGGGTTGGGTTAAAGCATGAGTCACTTACAAATATCTTTCACAAAACAAAACCAAAACCTTCTAGAAACATCTAGAAAGCTTAACCCTAATCCAAACCCTAATCATGTTTAAACTCCACTAAACAAGTTGCATTAGTTATCATATCATATTACAATATTATATATCACATATATAATATTTATCGTAACAAAATAAAATAATACATTTAACATATATCGCATATATATCAATGTATTGCCCGAATGAGAAAAAGAATCTTTTAGTGAGCAAATATTAGTTAATGTCATTTAATATATCATATATATTATTATACATTAAATTATCGAATCAACACTTGATCCGACAATCCGGCTATATCGCATATAACCGACTAATATATATCCGTACCGATTCATCGAATCAACACTTGATCCGATGACCCGGTTGATATCAAATATCGCGAGAATAGAATACGGTATCTCATATCGTATTATCCTCGGTCCCGCACATATCACATATGTGCCCCTACTCCGTTTTGCCTGAGCCAAGAAACCTCTGTGTAGGACTCTAAAGAATCGTCAATACGCCGGCAGTAGGTGATGATCATATCAAACACCCACAAGCTGCAAGCGGTCAGCTAAACGTAACAGCTACCCAAGTATTGAGCGCTCAGAAGATCAACAAGCAAGCCTGTACATTCTCCTGTGAATCCAAACAGTAACACTCCCGTACAGTCCGGTCTCGTCGTCTGATATGTCGCATATCTCGCCTAGGGGTGGTAAACGTCAGACCCCAGTAGCTTGATAAGTCATGTCGATATGAGGTCTATAACAGTTCAAGAAACTACTGATAACACTTACCAGTAAATCTCAGCAACCCTGGCCAGGGATTTCCGGTTATAGCCAATCGAACACAGCACAACATCAACTCCCTATACCAGGAGAGACGAATCCCCTCCTATCGCTCATTGCCTCCATATGATTCGGGACTGTACCCAAAAGCCACCTTTTTGCATGCCCTCTTGGACGTGGTATGATGGAAATCAAAGCACAGTGGGAATCACACAAGACTCTATGATGATCTCGAGTCAACAGACTACTCTGTACCAGTGTCACCGGAGAACCGCCATCTGACGTGAGGTATAATACCATCTGGGAGTTCTCGGCGAGTCCGTCCAGTGTACCCAGTCTCTACTAAGCACCCGTACACCATCCTTGATGTCAAACACCGATGGATATGGGATCATCCATCGCCCATCATATGGGTCAAGATGCGTATACGCTAGTCTACTCTGGTGTATCGATGCCCTGTCTCGATATACCCTCGACTAGGAACAGTTATAGGATGTACTCGTCGACTACCGTGGCCCCACTAGTATGATCTCATCATAGTCTCAGTAGTCGAGTACATATCCTAAGGGCTTTATCAACATGTAATATAGAGACAATCAGAGTACATGTTAAGATAAAGTACAACCAGATAGCATACTATCATGTCGAGCAAGAAAGTCCTCCCTATATATGTCCTAGCATCCACTACAATATACATCGTATGTACAGTAATGGCCTCTAGGGCATATATATAACTAACAAACATTACGCTTTGGACTGCTCGTCACGGACATCAAGTTTCACGTCATTGACGCCAAGACCTGCTACAACGCCTTGCTCGGTTGCCCTTGGCTACACGAATACAACATCATCCCTTCGACACAACATCAGTGCATGAAGTACTTTAAGGATGATTTCGAGTATACCGTAACGGGGAGCTGAACCCATTTTCCGTGAACGAAGTCCGCAAATACGATGATGCGAAGTACTTTTTGCAAGATTTCGAGGATACAGAAAGGTGTCGCAAGCCGGAGAACAAAGCTGCTGCCACCATCCCTGTTTTCGGGAGCGATACTGAAGAAGAAGATGAGATAGTTTATGCTGGGCCATCTCAACGCAACAACCCGGGGACGTCCGCCCCCATGTTGATCTTCGGAAGTGACTCGGAAGATGAGGTTAATGCCGTGTTCTCCAATCGGCCGTCGATACAAACACCCCCTGGCGATGATCAAAGTTTGCAAATCACCATGGTGCCGCTGAAACACTACAAGGATCTTCACGCACTTCAAGCTCACAATGTGCAGGACTTGCAGACGTTTTACGTCCCTCCCAGGCGAAAGGGTGAAAAGGCGATCCTATTCTACCAATCCACAGAAACGAGAGTGGAGAAAGAGATATGGCATGGCGCGGATGCTACACTCAACAGGCTCCAACCCATCCGTTTGCCCAGACACTATACAAATGGACTAAAGAGGCTATTGAAGCGCCAAGGAGTGCCCTTAAAACAGACTGTTCGACAAGCTCGGTTCTACAACAGGATTTGGGAGGTCCCTGGGACTCAGCGCAAATTGCCCAACGGGAGAATGGAAACACTTGGGCTTGGATATGTGAGATCCGGGAAACGAGAGCGAGTCCACGGCAGCTACGCCATATATAACTTCGATAAGGAGGAGGACACCCTGTCAGGGAATGCTAACCCTTCATCAAAACTAGATCCTGCAATTGAAGTGCCGAGTCCGTCATTTGAAGAACGAATGGACAAGCTTATCAGGAAAGCGGGTCAAAAATCTCGGGAAGACCACAACCGCGAGATGGCCATCTACGAGAAGGCCAGGACGCAACGTCCGTTTCAACAGGCTGCAAAAGACAAAGATACTCATCCCTGTCAACCCGTTGTACGAAAGGCCCAACGCAGAGGCAGAAATAAATCAAGAAGCGGAAAGAGGAGCCGACAACAACGACGCACGATTAGAGAGTCGTGTGATCGGGCGTTGCGTGGTCCGGATTTGTCCCTCGTGATGAAGATGAGTTGAGCGTATTCCATCCCCCGAGACAAGACGGAGAGGTTACTCGAGCTCGCTATAAAACATCAAATGATCGCGCTTCCAGAATCTAAACACCCTGAACAAGCTAACAAAGCTTTTCATCTGAGCTATTGCTCTTATCACCGAGCCATAGGACATCTTACCGAAGACTGCTTCACCTTCAAGAACTGGGTCAAGGACCAGTACCAACGGGGCAGATTCGCTTTATCCAACGGCTGGAGGGTAACGCCGCCACAAAAGCACGAACCCAAAGCCGCAAGAGCAGAACCGGATCCACCTCAGTCCTGGAAGCGGATTCGCACCTGTTACATGATTACGATATTAAAAGAAGAGCCCAAGAACATGGATGACCTTCCCTGGTGCTTTGAGAACAGCGATGATGAGGTGATCTCAGAATTTCCGCCAGCTCCGAAAGAACTGGAAGATGGCATACATACTACTGTAGATAACCTCAAGAAGATTGAGTTGGGATCGGCAGATGATCCGCGACCGACATTTATCAGCGAGCTGCTATCTGAAGAAAAGGTGGCTACGTTAAAAAACGTGCTTCTACAGCATAAAGACTGCTTCACGTGGAACTATTCCGAGGTGCCAGGATTGGATCCGGAGATTGCTATGCATAAATTAGCAATATCCCCAGATATCAAGCCAGTCAAGCAGGCGCCGAGAAGGATGCGACTTGAGCTTGAAATGAGCATCAACGCCGAAGTCAAGAAGTTGATCGATTCTGTATTTATCCAAGAAGTTCAATATCCCGACTGGATCGCCAATATCGTCCCGGTAATGAAGAAAAATGGGACGGTACGCATATGCGTGGATTTTAGGGATCTCAATAAAGCCTGTCCGAAGGACGATTTCCCTGTACCGGTAACCGAGCTAATAATAGATAACACGTCCACTCACGAGGTTTTCTCCTTTATGGACGGTTCATCAGGATACAATCAGATAAAGATGCATCCCGAAGACCAGAAGCACACCGCTTTCCGAACCCCTTTGGGTATATTCTGCTACATGGTTATGCCCTTTGGTCTAAAGAACGCCGGCGCTACCTATCAAAGGGCCATGACAAAGATCTTCGACGACCTCATACATGACGTCGTCGAGTGATATATCGATGACCTTGTAGTAAAGAGCATGTCATACGAAGAGCATTTAAAGCATCTGGAGACTGTATTTCAACGCCTTCGGCAATATAATTTGAAGATGAATCCCCTCAAATGCGCGTTTGAAGTATCCTCGGGTAAATTCCTGGGATTCATCATCCGACACCGAGGTATCGAAATAGATCCATCTAAGATCAAGGCGGTCATGGAAATGCCTCCGCCAAGAACCCTCAAACAGTTGCGGTCTCTCCAAGGGAAGCTCACATACATCCGGCGATTTATCGCCAATCTTTCAGGAAAGTGTCGTCCTTACAGCCACCTGATGAAGAAGGGAACTCCATTCATTTGGGATCACAAATGCCAAGGTGCACTAGACGAGATCAAGCAGTACCTGCAGAACCCTCCGGTGTTGGCTACGCCGGTCAAGGGAAAACCCCTCATTCTTTAGACAACCGCCCTCGAAGGTTCCTTAGGCGCATTATGGGCACAAGAGAACGATCAAGGAAAAGAGAGAGCACTCTACTTCTTAAGTCGAGTTCTGCTGGGGGCAGAAAGCAACTACTCTCCCATTGAAAAACACTGCTTGGCGTTAATCTTCGCGATAACAAAACTCAGGCACTATGCGTTGGCGCACGAAGTCCGTATCATCTCGAAGGTGGATCCTCTTAAATATTTGATGTCAAAGGCTATATTGACGGGTCGGCTCGCTAAATAGGCTCTACTTATGATGGAGTTCTCGATAACGTCTCGACCTCTTAAGGCGGTGAAAGGCCGGGCCATTGCCGACTTCCTTACCGAGCATCCAGTACCTGCCGGTTCTCCTCTGAACTGCGATTTGCCGGACGAACATGCATTTGATGCGATCGGCGGCGGTGATACCCGATGGGAACTTTATTTTGATAGGGCATCTTCCATGAAGAAGCGCAAACAATGCACCCCCATAATCAAATCGGGAGTAGGCCTTATCTTCGTAACCCCATAAGGAGAGATAATGCGCTTCGCCTTCTCCTTGACAGAGCCGAGGACAAACAATGAAGCCGAATACGAAGCTTTGATTGCGGGCCTCGAGATCGCCATTGACATGGGAATTGAAGACCTCCTTATATACGGGGATTCTCAACTGGTCGTTAGTCAAGTAAATGGTGACTACCAAACGTGCAAACCGGAGTTGGTGAAGTACGGCGAAAAGGTGCAACAACTATTGACCCAAATTCCCTCCTACACTTTGGAAAGCATACCACGTGCGGAAAATAGCAAAGCAGACACACTAGCTAAGCTCGCTAAAGAACTGGCTAACGAGAACCTCGATGACGTCAAAATCATGGTACAAAGCCGTCGAGTGCTCGCCCCGGCAGAAATATCTCCGGAATCATACGAAGAAAAGGGAGCGACTGAGCAGACGACCCTACAAATAAAAGACCCTGAGAAGGCTGAGGACTGGAGGGAAGTCTTCATAGACTACTTTAAGTCCCACCGAATGCCCGAAGGAGCGTCCTCAAGACATCAGCTCATGAAACGAGCTCTATCTTTCGCTTTCGTCAATGATACTCTGTATAAGAGGTCATTTGATTCTCTGTGGCTAATATGTTTAGGACCGGACGAAGCAGAAAGAGTCGTTCAAGAGGTTCATGATGGAATCTGTGGTTCTCATCAAGTAGGCCCGAAGATGAAGTTAAAAATTAAACGGATGGGTTGCTACTGGCCCACGATGATCCAGGACTGCCTCGAGTATGCGAAGCAATGCCACTCGTGCCAAATCCATGGGGATTTCATCCACCAGCATCCGAATCCACTACATCCAACGGTGGCTAGCTGGCCATTCGAAATGTGGGGGATTGACATAGTCGGCCCCATTGAACCAGCATCGTCCAAGGGACATCGTTTCATCCTGGCGATGACTGATTACTTCTCCAAATGGGCGGAAGCAGTACCGTTGAGGGAAGTGAAGACGGAGAATATCCTCCACTTCTTCAAGACGCAGGTCATCTATCGGTTTGGAACCCCATGGCGAATTATCTCCGATAACGGGCCAGCCTACAGAAGCCATAAGATTAGCCGTTTCGCGCAACAGCATAATATAGACTGGAGATACTCCTCAGTTTACAATCCACGAGCTAACGGTCTGGCCGAGGCCTTCAATAAGACCTTGACAAAGATCATAAAAAAGACGGTGTTCCGAAATAAGAGGGACTGGCATGAGAGGCTACAAGAGGCCCTTTGGGCCTATCGAACTACATTCAAGACGGCCACGAACACAACGCCGTACGCGTTGGTATTTGGGACGGAAGCCGTGCTCCCCTTCGAGATAGAGTTACCCTCTCTACGAGTGGCAGTCCACCATGAGCTGACGGACGAAGAAAATGCTCACCTTCGACTTGAGGAGCTTGATGCCCTCGATGAAACCCGGCTCATAGCGCAACAAAATCTAAAGGCCTACAAAGCAAAGATGGCGCGCTCATACGAAAGATTGACCTGACCGAGGACATTCCGCCAAGGCGAACTCATGTTAGTGGTCAAAAGGCCTATGATCCCCAATCGCGCCAAGCGGGGAAAATTCGAGCCAAACTATGAAGGCCCGTACATCATAGATAAGGTCTACCAGGGTGGAGCCTATCTACTCATGGACATGCATGGTGAAAGGCCTTTCAGGCCAATAAACGGCCGCTTCCTAAAGAAATACTACGCTTAATGAGCCACCTCCTAGGTCAATGATAGATGACGACGACTATGTCCGCTTGCTATCTTCCTAAAGCTCAAAGCTCTATGAGTAGTAACTGGCCCTCTCCGCCACAGACCGAAACGTCCTTAAAATAACGACGCACCGAAACGTCCTTAAACTATCGACGGACCGAAACGTCCTTAAACTAACGATGGACAGAAACGTCCATAAACTATCGATGGACCGAAACGTCCTTAAACTAACGACGGACCGAAATGTCCTTAAACTAACGACGGACCCAAACGTCCCTAAAATTACTACCGCAGCATCCTTAGGCTGACGAGATGAATAAAAAAAAAGAGAGTAAGAAAAAATATAAAAAAAATAATAAAATAAAAAAAAACGGTATGTCCATAAGCAAAATGGGCACGGATGAAAACCCGAAAGGGCTCCATGAGTAAAAACAGCAAGGCTACCGGCAAGTGTTCGTGAAAACCCGAAAGGGCGCGACCTTGTAAAGAAAAAAAAAGAGAAAAAGAAAAAAAACGGTATGTCCATAAGCAAAAGGGGCGCGGATGAAAATCCGAAAGGGCTCCGTGAGTAAAAACAGCAGGACTACCGGCGAGTGTTTGTGAAAATATGAAAGGGCGCAACCTCGTTAAAAGACACTTACAGGGTCCTCTCGACCTTGTAAGGAGAAACCATCCGCGTGAGATCCTTATGACTCACAAAGGAGCAACACACTTAGGGATCCTCACGATTCCTAAGGAGAAAATACACTTGCGAAATCCTTACGACTCGTAAGGAGAATTCTCTTATGGGACCCTCACGGCTCATAAGACTTGAAAGTCTTAAGTTACAGAAACCTAAACCTGTTCTTAAGCAAATCCCCTACAACCTTCGATATTGCCCTACAAGTGGCTCAATACTGACCCTTGTATACCATCCACGGGCGCGAATAAACATTTCCCCAGCAAAGTCGCACCCGTGACTAGGGACATGTCCATATGGTGAACAACCCTTATAATTTCTCTCGACTTATAAGGAGAAAACCCACTTGTAGGATCCTTACGACTTACAGAGGAACATACACTTAGGAATCCTCACGATCCCTAAGGAGAAAATACACCTGCAAGATCCTCACGACTTGTAGGGAGAGATACCTTCGTGAGACCCTTACGGCTCATGAAGTCAAAAGCCTTAGTCGACAGGACCCTTAACCCTGTTTACTAAGCCACCTTTGTTCAACATCGACAGAGGCAAATGATGATTCGCTCCTGGCAACATCCCAGTTGTAGCGGTGCTGATGCCGAAATCGGTGTCTAAAATCCAAGCTTGCGGCGAAAAAGCTAGCAAGCCACGCATGCATACGAAATAGCCGAAATGATGGGGCAACTTGCAATAAAAAGCAGCAAGTAAAAATGTATGCATGAAAAATAGCCGAAATGATAGGGCAACTCGCAATAAAAAGCAGCGAGCAGAAAATAAATAAATAGCCGAAATGATTGGGCACCGTGAAAAATAGCCGAAATGATGGGGCAATCGCGACCTCCGCGATATAAAAGCTGAAATGATAGAGCATCGCGGAAAATGAAATAAAATATAAATAAAAAAAGTTTCAATTTATGCCCTACAGGTGATGTTCCATCACACCCTGTACACAATCCAAGGGCATAAACAAAAAGGGATCATACGTCTCCCCCAGGTTTCATCAGAAGAAGAAGCCAAGTCTCGACGGGCCAAGGGAGACCTGGAGATCGTTTCAACACTCGTCTCGTAACAACGAACATAACTCTAAGCTAAGCGGAACAGCGCAAACTCCCAGTTCCATGGCTCTATGGTATACATATCGCCAACAGTCATACCTCCGTCCCGTGAAACGCGGATACAATCAGCAAAATTCCTGGTTATGTGGAACGCGGATAACGTCACTCTTTGACCCCGTGGAAAACGTCCAGAGCGGATCCTGGTCCTTGCAGAGCACGGCAGTGAACCCGTGTGAAGCATCCAGAGCGGAGCCTAGTCCTCGCCGAGCACGGCAGTGAACCCGTGTGAAGCATCTAGTGCAAAATTCCTGGTTTCGTGGAACGCGGATAACGTCACTCTTTGACCCCGTGGAAAACGTCCAGAGCGGAGCCTAGTCCTCGCCGAACACGGCAGTGAACCCGTGTGAAGCATCTAGTGCAAAATTCCTGGTTACGTGGAATGCGGATAACGTCACTCTTTGACCCCGTGGAAAACGTCCAGAGCGGATCCTGGTCCTCGCAGAGCACGGCAGTGAACCCGTGTGAAGCATCCAAAGTGGATCCTGGTCCTCGCAGAGCACGGCAGTGAACCCGTGTGAAGCATCCAGAGCGGAGCCTAGTCCTCGCCGAGCACGGCAGTGAACCCGTGTGAAGCATCTAGTGAAAAATTCCTGGTTACGTGGAACGCGGATAACGTCACTCTTTGACCCCGTAGAAAACGTCCAGAGCGGAGCCTAGTCCTCGCCGGGCACAGCAGTGAACCCGTGTGAAGCATCTAGTGCAAAATTCCTGGTTACGTGGAACGCGGATAACGTCACTCTTTGACCCCGTGGAAAACATCCAGAGCGGATCCTGGTCCTCACGGAGCACGGCAGTGAACCCGTGTGAAGCATCCAGAGCGGAGCCTAGTCCTCGCCGAGCACGGCAGTGATCCCGTGTGAAGCATCTAGTGCAAAATTCCTGGTTATGTGGAACGCGGATAACGTCACTCTTTGATCCCGTGGAAAACGTCCAGAGCGGATCCTGGTCCTCGCGGAGCACGGCAGTGAACCCGTGTGAAGCATCCAGAGCGGAGCCTAGTCCTCGCCGAGCACGACAGTGAACCCGTGTGAAGCATCTAGTGCAAAATTCCTGGTTACGTGGAACGCGGATAACGTCACTCTTTGACCCCGTGGAAAACGTCCAGAGCGGATCCTGGTCCTCGCGGAGCACGGCAGTGAACCCGTGTGAAGCATCCAGAGCGGAGCCTAGTCCTCGCCGAGCACGGCAGTAAACCCGTGTGAAGCATCTAGTGCAAAATTCCTGGTTACGTGGAACGCGGATAACGTCACTCTTTGACCCCGTGGAAAACGTCCAGAGTGGATCCTGGTCCTCGCGGAGCACGGTAGTGAACCCGTGTGAAGCATCCAGAGCGGAGCCTGGTCCTCGCCAAGCACGGCAGTGAACCCGTATGAAGCATCCAGAGCAAACAACGGACTGTGGAGTCCTTAAAATCCACGGACTATGATGTCTTTAACCTTGACCGTAATGTCTTAAAACTATCAATCAACCACCTTGATTCTGTACTGATTCTACCTTGGTTTAAGGGTACATCTATTCACTCCTTTGATGCCTGACGCTGTAATTCCTCAACGTCTTCAAAGAGGTGACGGGTCCCTGCAACTAAACATCGGACTGTGGAGTCCCTAAATCCACGGACTATGAGGTCCTTAACCTTGACCGTGATATCTTAAAACTAACATCGAACTGTGGAGTCCCTGATCGCACGCCGATGGCGTGTCGGATGTTCAAAGAATTAAAGTATAACCGCGATCAGGACGGTGTCGCTTTGCAGCTAGCCGGTGAGCACGGGTCGGTCCACAGGGAGATGGTGGTATTTTACCTTCTTGTCTTAGACGAGTTAATAAAGAATCTGTATGTGTTTGATTCTAACCTATGTGTTTATTTGCAAGTATAAAGTTGTTAAGAAAATACGAGATTGTAAGCTAAGAAATCCGTACTCAAAAACCTTTGAGCCAAGTCTTGACCAATTGAAGCTAAGCAATTGGCAACAACGGGGATTAGGGGATTTAAGAGCGGTATTCGTGGAATACGGCTTATTTACCCTTGTCCTTCCGTTCTTGTCTCTTGCTTTCGCCTCCGGCTAAACCGAACGCAACCGGTCGTGGTTAGGAATCACCGTTACCTTGTCAGGGTACGGTGCCTAACGGAGCGCTTGCGTATGGTTTGGGCGAAGTTCAAAATGGAAAATAACGGGAAAAGGAATTGGCAAAGAAATGTTAACTTATAAAATCGTATTAATTCTTAGCAACAACAATAATTACAACATTTACAAAAATGAACAAAAAGAGAACAAAAAGAAAAGAACAAAGAAAAGAAAAGATACAAGTAATAAAGAGCATGAATAAAATTGCATGAAATAGAATGCAAGTAATAAAAAGCGAGTAATAAAAAGAACAAGAAAAGAACACGGAAGTAGAACCCAAGCCAAGCATGTGCTCAATAGCCAACCCTTAAACTTGCAAGCTCAATGAAGAGGTTGCAAGATCAAGGGAAGGGTAGAGAACGCATGTGAAGTGAAGAACTAGTCCCGGGAGAAAATACGACCTTTGAGATCAATAACTAACCCTTAACCATTCAAGCTCAATGAAGAGGTTGAATGAGCAAGAGAAAGCAAAAATCTCAAAGGGGAAGAAGAAGCACAAGAGAATGATACAAAACCCTCATCTTTATTCACATCCATAAAAAGCTCTCACTACAATTCATGGAAGAGGAATGAAGAAGAAGAAGAAAAAGAACTAAAAACTACAAAAGAAAGAGGAACAAAAGAATACAAAAGAATGACCCTTGGCTAAGCTCAGTTCTGCTGTATTTATAGGCAGGGAGTTGAAGTTCTAGGGCAACCAGCAGACCCCATGCAAGATTACCAAAAAGCCCCTGAAACACGACAGTGAGTGGGCCCCACATGGCCGCGGAACCGCGGCCAAGACCCCCCTTTGGCCGCGGTTCCGCGGCCATCTTGGTGAGTTGGGCAGTGGGTTTTCTGGTGCTTTCCTGGTTTGGTGTCCCCTGTTGTCTGGTACATGTAGTTTCTGAAAATACTTTAACATTTCTTCCAGAATTTCTGTTGAGGAAAGGTGGACTTTTGTGGATGCTTTTGTCATGATTGCCTCGAGCTCCGCGTAGATCTCTTGGATCTTGTGCTGCCATTGAGCCTTGTGCATGAAAGCGACATTGATTTGACATTTTGTCTCTTAAACTGGTATCTGGCAGCATACGGATGAAGAGCGGAGACCGTGTTTTATCAGTGGTTGGCAGGAACCCGGATTTTGTCGTGTTTTCTATGAATTTCACCGTTTTAGAACCGAGAACCTGTATCCTGCAAATATATAACAAACACGGATAAAAAGCACCTACCTATAAACACACGAGCGTAAGAATGGGCGGTATAAAAATGCAGTATTCAGTGATGAACAGTCCCTAAATCCACGGACTATGAGGTCCTTAACCTTAACCGTGATGTCTTAAAATTAACATCGGACTGTGGAGTCCTTAAATCCATGGACTATGAGGTCCTTAACCTTTACCGTGATGTCTTAAAACTAACATCGGACTGTGGAGTCCCTAAATCCACGGACTATGAGGTCCTTAACCTTGACCGTGATGTCTTAAAACTAACATCGGACTATGGAGTCCTTAAATCCACGGACTATGAGGTCCTTAACCTTGACCGCGACGTCTTTAAACTACGATACCTGGAGCAGCCTCTGACCCCGTGAAACATGGATAAGGGTGACCACATCCAGCACTTACAAGTCCTCACGGCCTGTAAGGAAGAAAAACTCTCTTGTGAGATCCTTACGACTCTCAAGGGAAAACCCGCTTAAGAATCCTCATGATTCTTAAGAAGAACTTACACCTATGGGATCCTCTCGACCTGTAGGGAGAAAAACTCTTTATGAGACCCTCATGGCTCATAAAATGCAAAAGTCTTAGGAAGCAGATCTTAACCCTGAATCCTAAGCCGTCGCTGCCCTGCAAGTAGCCAAGATAAATTGTCCGCAAAACACATTCAACAAAAAGGGGACACACCATTGAAGAGAAAAATATGTCTTCATTCATAAACCCCCCTTCGACAACAATACTCGATCTAAAGCCAGCACAAACCACCCGATGCAGGAGATAACAAGGAAAGTTTCTGATCTGTATCCTATTAGGCGCGCATTTGCAGCTGTACGAATGTTTAAAAGGAAATGTTACCCGAGGCACTGACGCGCATGCAACATAACGATGGTGCTCGCAATTAAAGAAAATTCCCATGAGAAAAAAAAACATGCAGCTCGTTTACGCAAGCAAGACATACGTACGACTATCTGACAAACATGAAAATTCAACAGAAAGAATGCAAACCGCCAATGATAAAAGGAGTACATTGATTCAAACATACTACACTACCGGGAAAAGATCACCGAACAAGGGATCAGAAATGCAAGGGTTAACAAAGCAAAACAAAAAATTCTCCAGCTCCCTCTCTGCTTTCTCCAGCACATCAAAACGACGGTTTTCGCGAGGAGTCGCTTCCCATCGGTTGGAGCCGTGCTCATCAGCGAAAGCAGACATGACGGCCCGACGGGCTCTTATCTGACTCAGTATATGAACTGAGTGATCCTTCAGAGCTTGAGTGATTAGACAAGCCTTGTGAAAGCACTCAAGTTTGTCCTCCGCTGCGTCAAGGATCGCCGAAGTCATCTCCGCCAGATGAGGGGGTATATCGGAAAGAACGGACATGAGGATCATCCGGAGCCAAATGGAGCCCATGGGAAGAGGAGAGCCCCGACGAGTCAGTAGCTCATACATCACCGTGTCACATTGAGCGTCAGTGAGAAGGGAATCTACCAGCCGCGCAACGAAGCAAGGGATTATCTCCTCAATGGGCACATCCCATGGTTGCCGACGAGCATGGGGACGATTGCAAGCCATGGCGATTGATCGGGTTCTCAAAGATGATCACCTTAAGGTATGAATGGATTTCTCTTTGAAGAAAAGAAGTAAGGCATGGGTTCAGGTTATAAAGGGGAGCATTTAATGCTATGCACAAAAAATGTTGTGCATGGTGGGACGATTCTCAAAGCCCGGAAAGAAGGGGAGAGCATTGGAAATGAAATCCAACGACGCATTGGAATCAGGTTAGGGAAATGAAACGTCCCCATCAAGCAGATCCCTGCATGCGCAACACGTGAGCGCTAGCCTTCGATTGGAAGATAAAGTGGCACTGCACAGACACAACAGAAAACTAAGCTCTGAGAACGAGAATCAAATTCTTAAAAGAAAGGTTTGAAAAGAAGAGGATGAAAAAGTGAAGGCGCTTTTGAAAGTACAATTCATCTACCCTACTCCCAAAACAGATCCGACGGTCACAAAAGTGACAGCGTTGCACTCATGTGCAGACACGTGAGAACAACGTTGTAGGGGCATTTGTTTCCTGATTTAAAATCAGGAAAGCCTACGGAAGAGGCTTCAGAAAAGGGTCACGTGCTCACACGTGACCAGCAGTCACGTGTTGGCACGTGACATCTAAAAGTATCGGTAAGGCAAATTCAGTTTCCCAACTACATCAAAGAAAAGGGCTTCAGAAAGGGTCACGTGCTCCCACGTGACCAGGGTCACGTGTTGGCACGTGACACTCAAAAGCAGCACATCAGTTCCCTGATTAAATCAAGAAAAAGGCGCCAGACGAGGGTCACGTGCTCACACGTGACCAGGGTGGCACGTGACGGCTAAGCAGCGGCCAGAAGGCAGAGCGCAAAAAGAAGAAGAGGGCTCGTTCCAAAGGGGTCACGTGCCCACACGTGACCAAGGGTCACGTGGCCACACGTGACCGGCTTTCAAAGCCTATCTGTTAACAGAATTAAATTCTGAGAAAAGACCTTTCAAATCTTTCCAAAGGAAAATGATTATTTGGAACCGATTGAACTAAAGATTTAAAGGTGATTAAATATCACCCATCTATGGAAAAAGCCGGAACTTGGAAAGATTTCCCCTTAAGATCTAACCGAAATAACAAAGGAGTATCTCTGGATTTAAAATCCAATAGTGAATAAATTCACCTAATAATCCAAAGGTCCAAAACGAATGGTGAATACAAATTAAATCTATCAATGAAAGATTCATCAAAAACTAATTGATTCGGCTGCTTCTCCTATAAATAGGAGCCAAGAGACACATAGAGATAGATATATGCAGAAAGGAATCGATACAAAGAGAAAAAGAAGAGAGCCTTGATACTTTGGAGGAATTTGGATCTTCTACAAAAGAAAACCCTAGGTAAGAAAGGGAAGGCTTTTTGAAAGAAAAAGAGAATTTAATTCTCAACAGAGTTTAACTCTGATATAAAACAGAAGAACATAGTTCTCTCTTTGGTGGAGGATCTGTAAAGTGCAAATCTCCCTTTGAGTTGAGAATTTAATTCTCAATGGGTTGAGATCCTGCCATGCAGATCCAAAACATAGAGAGGGAATGGAAGCATGAGAATTTAATTCTCACAGAACTATAGGAATTTAATTCCTTTAAAATAAAATTAGGGTTTGACCCTATGTTATGGGAATTTAATTCCTTCAGAATGAACAGAATCAGGGTTTAACCCTAGTTAAGAACTTAGTTCTGTTAAAACAACAGGAATTTAATTCCCTTAAGAAAGAAGAGATTAGGGTTTCACCCTATGACAGAATCTCATTCCCCAGAATAATTCTTTAACAAAGAGTGGGAGTTTAACTCCTTAAAGCTTTTATTAGGGTTTAACCCTATGACAGAATTCAGTTCCTCACGTATATGAGGAATTTAATTCTTGCTAGAAATTTAGAGTTCAACCCTATCCCAGAACATAAATCTTCAAAAAGAACTATAGGAATTTAATTCCTCTAAAATTATTGTTAGGGTTCAATCCCACGAGGAATTTAATTCCTGAAAGGGATTAACAGATCTTCTAAAAAACATATATAGAGGCAGGGTCACGTGTCACCACGTGACCCCCAAAAAGATCTACAGAAAAGCCCCTTTGAGGCAGTGCCTCACGTGACCCACGTGACCCTTGGCAGAGGCTTTAACATGCAAGCATTTAAATGCCCGTCACGTGATGGCACGTGATGCTCTAAAAGATGCAATATTCTCAGCAGAACAAATAAAGGGAGGGCGCCCTCACGTGTTACCACGTGACCCCTCTTGCCTTAGTGTTTAACACTAAATTGGAGCCCCTGAATCCAGTGTTAAAACACTATTTGGCCTTAGTGTTCAACACTAATCAAAGAACTTTATTTGCAGTGTTTAACACTGAATTTCTTAGTGTTCAACACTAATTTGAAGCCTCTGCTGCGAGTGTTTGACACCGATTTACTCTAGTGTTTAACACTAATTTGAACCCCCTGTTGCTGGTGCCTAACACCAACTGTCTTTTAGTGTTAAAACACTAACTTGATCCCAGTGTTCAACACTGTTGAATTAATGGCCAGAGGCAAAGCCTCTTCTTCAATGGACCAACAGGAAGCCAATATTCCAAACATGATTGGACTTAGCCCAAGATGGCCATAAGTCCTCAATTCAGATTTAACTGGGCTAATGGGCTCATAACATAATTAATTGGTCTTGATCCCAAACTGGGCCGAAGACTATTTAATCCACCCCGGTTCAAGGGTACATCTCTTCACTCCTTTGATACGTGGCGTTGTAATTCCTCAACGTCTTCAAAGAGGTGACGGGTCCCGATGACCACACATTGACATGGACCGTGGAGTCCTTAAACCCATGGACCATGAGGTCCTTACCCTTAACCGAGATTTCTTAAAACTAACTGTGGACTGTGGAGTTCTTAAACCCATGGACTATGACGTACTTAACCTTGACCGAGATGTCTTAAAACTAACTATGGACCGTGGAGTCCTTAAACCCATGGACTATGACATCCTTAACCTTGACCGGGATGTCTTAAAACTAACTACGGACTGTGGAGTCCCTAAATCCACGGACTATGAGGTCCTTAACCTTGACCGCAATGTCTTAAAACTAACATTGGACCGCAATATCCTTAAACTACCCATGGACCGCAATGTCCCTAAACTACCCATGGACCGCACCGTCCTTAAACTACCTACCGACCGCAACGTCACTAAACTAAACAACAGAGCCCCCTTTTATTGCTCTCTTGTTAGATCTGAACGATCCCGTTAAGTTGATCTTAGTCTAAAAACTAGACTAACGTATCCTTAACAAACGTTTAAGTCGATCTTAGGCTCAAATGAGGCTAACGTATCCTTAAACCCAAACCCCCAACCCAAATCTAAGATAATACGGATTTGGACTAGTCCACGCCCTACGGGCGACGACATAACTCAGTCTCCGTATACAATCCACGGGCAACAAAACACAAAACAAACACACACGACACGAAGTGACCATCGGGAGAAGGAGAAAGTGGTTACCGCAATGCGGTAGCGTAATTAATTGCAGGGGCTTGCGCCTGCAGGGAAGAGCGTCCCCACAATCAAAAACCCTTCAAGCGAGGGGGAATCTGACGAAGTCTGCTACATCGGACGCATCCGTTCAAACCTTCGATACATGGTGCCATAAATCAACTTGGTATTTTCGGAGAGGTGGACGGATAGCACCAATTAGCATCTGCCCCGAATCTCAGGCAAGACGTCCCAGTCGCGCCGTCCTTCGGTGGGGAACAGTGGGTTTCTTTTTATATCGGCTTTTACCTTGTATCTATTTGTATCTATAATTACTCTATCAAAGACCAAGTCTGGTTTTGTCAGGACTTTAGAGTTGCATATTTTTTTGTTGTCAGACTCGAGTGGAGTCGACTTGATGTATATTTATGTTGTTTACTTTCCGCTTATTGATCCTTCGCCGTTTGGTGTCGTGTATTACTGTGTGGTTTTGATTCTACCGTTTGTGCATTGTTTTAGCTCCCATATGTAGGGATGCTTGTTATATGCTTATCATTGTACTCGTTTTAGTCAAAATATACAAAGGAGGTGCTGTCCGTTTTTCAAACAATCTTTCGAAACAAGGTTTACTTTTTACAAAACTTTTCTAAAACTTCACCTCTACCTATTATTATCTATATTATTTTATATATGGTTTAGTTTCCTGGTTTTGGCTTACTTGGGTTACGATGGGGTCCACTTGACTTCATGTAATTCTTGTGCCAGTCATATACCCCTTTTCTGGCCGTGCCAATCTGCCATGAAATGGCACTTCTTTGGATGGGCATAGAGCTGTTGCTGTCTTAACACCTCGAGAAAAATTCTCAGATCCTGCAAGTGTGTCTCACGAGAAGGGATATAAATAAGGATGCCATCAAAATATACGACCAACGCACTTTCTAAAGAGTGGTTGTAGAAGGTAGTTCATGACCTTCATGAATGTGCTTGGTGCATTGGATAGACCAAACAGCATCACCAGTCATTCATAAAGTCCTTCCTGCATTTTGAACGCGGTCTTCCACTTATCCTATGGGCGGATGCGGATTTGGTGATACCTACTCTTCATGTTTATCTTTGAAAAGACTTTGGCCCCTGCAAGCTGGTCAAGCATGTCGTCAAGTCGCGATATCGGGAAGTGATACTTCACAGTAATTTTGTTGATGTTACGACTGCCAATGCACATACGCCATGAGACATCCTTCTTAGGAGTTAAAAGAGCTGGCATGGTGCAAGGACTCATGCTGGGTCGCACAGATCCTTTCTCCAGTAGCTCCTCCACCTGCCTCTTTGGCTCCTGTCGTTCTCTCAGGTTCATACAGTATGCTGGTTTATTGGAGAGATTTGCGCCAGGAATAAGGTCAATGCAATGTTGTATGTTTCTCCTTGGTGTGAGGTTGTTGGGTAGCTCGTTCGGGAATACGTTTACGTAATCCTGCTGCAGTGGCTTAACCATATCAGGAACTTCTGAGGGTTTAGATTCTGCACGTGCTTTCGTGCTTACCAGGACATAGATAACCCCAGTTTCTTATGCCTCTTCCTCAAATGGACGCGCCTCATTGGTAACCGTTACCATGGTAAAAAGACTGCTTCCCTCCCCCGTGTGGGTTTGGGCCCAGCCTTTTCTCTAATGGGCTGGTGCATAAATTTCTGGCCATCTTTCACAAAAGTATAGGTATTTTGCTACCCATCATGCACTGTCTTTCGATCATACTGCCTCAACTACCCTAGGAGTAGATTCCATACGTCTATGGTCATGACATCACACTAGGCTTCATCAAAATACTTTTTTCCCATAGAGAAGGAAACCAAACAACGCGATTCTACAATCACTTCGCTACCCTTCTTGAGCCAGTGCAGTTTGTACGGGTGACTAGGTTGAGCCTCTGGACCACCTCCATAGAGATGAGGTTCTCGCAACTTCCTCCATTGTCGATGACCTTGAAGACTTTCTCTTTGATGGTACATGCGGTGTGGAAGACGTTGGTCCACAGCCAGGCCTCATTCTCCCCTTTTCTAGGTATGAGAAGGGTCCTCTGGACGACAAAGACTGTGTGGGTCCTATCACCGTCCAACAAGAACTCCCATTAGTCTTTGCCTTCGTACCTACTAGTTTCATCGGGTTCTCCCTCATCATCGACACCGACCATCAACTACTTGCCTTTGTTCAAGTGTTTAGGACAGTTTGCAGCGCGATGTCTCGGTTCCTCGCACTCAAAACAACAGAAGTTTGACTTTGCTGCTGTAAGTCCCACGATCCGAGCTGCTGTTGTTGGCATGGTTGCTGTTGGGATGTAGAGTGGTTGCTCACATCTCCTCGGGAATATGTTCTACCCCCATCTCAAGAATTTTTCTTCTCGACAAGTAAGGCATGCTGGCACGCCTCGGAGAGCTTGAATAACGGATGAAGGATCAGCTCGTCCTAGATCGACTGACGGAGTCCCCTAAGGTAGCGGGTTAATCGTTGCTCCTCGGTCTCTGCCACATCATTGTGAGCATTCAACAGATGAACTCTTCTGTGTTGGCATTAACAGATCGAGTCCCCTGCTGCAATTGTTGTAGTCACTGGTTTATAATTTGGGTGTAGTTGAACAGAAGGAACTCTTTTTTCAGTTTCTCCTTCATCTTCTCCCAACTCATGATCTTAGGCTTGCTTTGCCTCTCTCGGACGCGATGCTTTTATTCCCACCATGCTGAAACCCGACCTTTGAGTTTGATGGCGACCAATTTCACCTTCTTTGCAGGGCGAACATATTTATATTCAAAGTAGTGGGGGTGGGGTTATTCAGCAGTTTCTCATGCTTAGACAATTACTAAGTAAGCAGAGACACTTTTCTTCAAATCCTTGTGTCAGTGGTTCGATTCCCGTTATACGCGATGTGGCGAAAAAGAATGATTCGACGAGATCTGACATGCGCATTCCAGCATGATGAGCCAATCATGGAACACTTCGGGTTGGGAGCCTCCTGCATAATCAGGGAGATCCACCTTCACGCCATCCGAAGGTCATTCATAGCCCCCTTGAAAGTTACGCCCAGCCTTATAACTCGCTCCAGACCTTGAATCGTCATCATGATCCGAATCGGTAGCCCGTCACCTCTGGGGATGTGCTTGTTCTATCCTTAATGCCTCAATCTGCCTCAGCAACTCTGCGTTCTGCCTTCGCAGGTCATTTACCATGACGTCCCGCAGTTCTCATTCTTGAAAGATACCTTCGTCTTCTAACATCGCATCTCTCTGACCCCTACGAGCACCACGTCCTCCATGTCACGCCCTGATTCCCAATATACTCAAATACGGGAACGTAGCAAAGCCAGCCATGCTACCTACAGGAAGGAAATATCCTTCCATAATCACATTACGGCTGTCAATCAGTAATCAAGAACAATATAATAATAAATCTATCTATCACATGTCTAATATCCATAAGAAATAATAACATGAAATAATAGTGGAAGCAATACGATCCAAAGAATTAAAGAAACAATAACTGATAGTTGTCCCTCATAGGATCATAATGATAATTCCAACATTTTCAAAACTAGAAAGAAACTAAACCATAGCTAACAACTAGTTCAGTGGAAAGCTCCTCACTGATCAGCAAGCTTCTCGAAGTACTCACGATCCTCCCGTGCTAAAGTCAAAGGATCTGGGCTATACAAAACCCAAACGTCAGTGCATCATAAATATCATAATAATAATATAACTAGTATAAAATATAGTATACCATATGCAATAAACTTAATGACATGGTTATAAACAATTATCAACATCAGTAACATGTAAGGCAACAAGCAAGATATCAATATCAATCATATCATGTGTATCCTAAGGGTCCATGTCGCTAGATTATCTATCATAAAGCTATTTGAAACTAATCAATGGAATTCTCGATGTAACTCGATAGTATCTCGTGCGTGCCAGGGACCACGATCAAGATTCTTGGGGCTGAATCCGAAACGTGCCGCTAGACAGAAAAACAAAGTTATGTATAGATGAATGATGTCAGCATCATCATTCCGGGGCCCGAATCTTGTATCGACTGATTAGTCTGTGACAAGTAGCGAACCGTTGAGTTAAAAGTACGGTTTCATTCTAGATTTCCCCCCTTTCCCCTAGGTTTTTTTATGTTCATATCAGGTGATAATATAATATCTACCTTGTGCCAACACGGCAATCAACAGATACATGATATGTCCAATAGGACAACATGTCAAATCAATCATGTCAAAACAGGGTTGTTGACATTGGTAAATATTACGGCAATTAGGTACTAGCATGATAGTGGTAACAGTAACAGGATGGCAGGATATTAGTGTACAAGCATGTCAGAGATAATGTAATCAATCAGGTAAGGTGTCTACATCACAATCACATATTACAATCAAGTCATGGTATACAGTAGAAAATATTGTTGTAAGCGAATATCGGTAAACACTAACGGATATAGTTTAACAAGCGTGTCATGTTTAAAGTTAGTTATATGATCATATCAACCATTACTTATTCAGAAATTAATTTGACTGGATTAAGAATAGTATTTTTCACGACTCTTGAATATTTTTAACTAGATATAACAATATAGGTTAAAGTAATAGTTATCAAATTAATTGATGGCATGAAATGATACATATAGTATTTTGTTTAACGTATAATATTATTTGTATCTAAATAAATTATTATGAACTAACTTCATTGCTAGTTATATGTATGATTATTAATTGGATATATGAAATGTCTTTGACTAAACAAATACATTATATCTGTATTTATTTATCTACATGAAAATACTAATACTCCATATGTGCAGTATAACAATGATATATTTAATTAACTTGATAACAGCGAACGTTAAGCACTAAGTTAATTATATGATCGATACTACGGTCAGCTATATTATTTAAACAATATGATAACGTATAGCAAGATTGTTGGGGTAAGAATTACATCCCGATTGACCAACTCAAAGTCAAAGTCAACCCCAAGTCATGTGGGTCAGAGCCCAAGCAAGCGGGCCCAAGCCTAAGCCAAGTGGGCCCAAGCCTAAGTCAAGACCGAGTATGGAAGGGGCCGGCTCCATACCAAAAAGAGGGCAATATATTAGTTTAAATGCAATTTTTAGAAATAAATATATGAAAAATGGGCAAAAAGCTAAAATTTTGTGAACCCCATTATTTATGTGCAAAAAGAAATAAGCACATGAGGCATGAGGAGGCACAAGTGACATTTGGAAAAGCCCAATGCGCTATATGTAAAGTGTGTAGCCTATAAAAAGCAAACATGATGAGAAAATAAATAACAATTTTCATTCTTTCATAATTTCTAGGGTTCTGTGCCTTCTTCTCCTTCCACAATGTTTTATATCTTTTTCTCTTTTTTGAATTAAATACATAATTTAACTCTTCGTTTTCTAAAATGAAATAGTTTTTCACCATAAAACCATTAAAGAGAAGTTCAAATATCCTATCAAATCTCTAAAAAGGAGATTTTAAATATCACCACCCTTTTTATCAAAGATCCAACAAAAAAAGAGAAGAAGGAAGGTGACGCATCTATGAAAATCCCACTTTGGGAGGATCCAAGACACAAGGGAGGATCCAAGGTTCAAGGGAGAAGAAATGGGTCCTCTTTCATCATTTTCGAAAATCTTTCAGGAGTTTAACACCAAATAAAAATCATTTCTTTAAGAGTATAGCTTCTCCGAATTCCGAAAAATAAAAAAAATTCCTTCATTTTTCTAAGAGTTCAACTCCAAAGTCTCTCGGAAGTTTAACTCCCAGTTCAGGGGCTAAGGCTTTTTTTCCACTAGTGTTTCCAACGGGCACGCGCTAACCGCGTGGTCCGCTGCGCACGGCGGCGGCGTACCGGGCACGTGATCGGCTAGCGCCAGGCGGCCGCGTGCCGTGCCCGTGACCACTGGCGCCCGGCGGCCGCCTGCCGCGCACGTCACCGCTGACACCCGGCGGCTGCGTGCCGGGCATATGACCCGCTGGCGTCCGGCGGCCGCGTGTTGTCTCACTTGTCCTTAGCACGCTCCACACCCCTTTTTTCCCACACTTTCCACACTCAAAACACTTATCTCTTAAAACTCTGCGAAGCCCTTGATACGTGCAAAACACCTTCAAACCACAACACACACTGCACATTGAGTTCAAATGACCAGTTTAACCTGTCAATCGAAGGTTCCTTCGCTCCAAATGCGAGCGGTAATTAACGACCGCTTAGTATGCAGCTGCCGGAGATTCGGATCCCCATAATCAATAAACCCTGACCTATTTTAGGCAGGGGGAATCTATACATGCCTAACCAGTACGTGTATTCCTAGGGTGACGAAAAACACACTTCGAGCAATCATAGAGTTGAGCTCTCTAAGCTCCCTAGCTCGTACCCAAGCAATCCTATAGCTGAGCTTCCTCAGCATCTTTGCTTATCTCCGAGCTATGCTATTAGCTGAGTTTTCTTAGCCTCCTTGTTTGGTTGGGAGGCGGGGCATGAGCTCCCCCGTAACGGCTCCGTGTATCTCACCATAACAAGATCTCCGCCGCTCCATGTTCCACATACCACGGTAGCGTATCTCGCTATTACTATGCGTATCCCGCCATCAACGCGAACGTAACGTGGAAAATAATGGACCGCGAGAATCTCGTATCGACTCATTCCAATGCGACCCCTATAAAAACCCCTCCTCCAAACGATCCGGTAACTTGAACTCAATCCAATAAACCGCTACTCTGCCCATTCATTTCTCGGTACTTACTTGATCATCGAAGGGTCCTACGGTGGTTTCCTACTTAGGGATTTCCTTTGTAGATAGCTCGACGTAAATAACAACCAACAATTAACCCATTGAGATCCACACCCAAGCTTCACCACAAATCCCAAACATACACCCCCGCTGGGCATAAAATTGACGGAGGACAACATCTTAGGGAGATTTCGACCTCCATTAGCACACGATTCTCAATCTCTCAAACTTACACTTTCGTAATAACATCCAACTAAAATGAAAAAATTATAAATAAATTCAAATTTATTAAAAAACAAAATATTTAAACTAAATCTTAAAGGTTGTCTTGCATCACTTTATTCTTAGCCCAAGCAGCATGGTTGTAGTTGAGAGTCCAACCATAATCGCCACCAAAAACATATTATGTTGCTTTTCTAATAACGGAAAGTTCGAAGAAGAAGAAGACGAAGAAGGGGGACAAATATGGAAAGAACTTTGTTAGAGGCCATTGAAGAATTCTTTTGTCAGTTGAAAGCTGGAGGGTTTTTTATGTGAAGCGGACGTAAAGAGGGCAAAAATGCAAAAACAAATACTTTAATGATAAAATGTGTGCCAAAGAAAATTCCTACTTAATTAATAACTTCCGTTAAAAGCATCTCAACTTGGTTTTCTTTTATTCTTTTTCTTTACCACTGATCCTAGTTAATTTATATTTTTCCTTGGGATTATTTCAAGTTGTTCGATTAGTTAATGACTAAAATCATACAATATATAATCCATAAAAGTGCATGAAACGGGCCTTTAGCTATGCTCTTTCTTCAAAAAGGATAAATAAAATACTTATACTCGATTCAATCTGAGAAAAGGATGTAAATAAATGTCAAGGACGTATGAAATTTCTTTAATAATAATTCTATTCAACTCGAATAAAAGTAGTTCGCAACACAAAACTCAAACATGCATGAACATGGTACAATATTGAGAAAGCATAAATCTCACACCTATTCTAGAACAAGTTAAGAAAGCACTACATATGACAATCGATCCTTATCCATCCATCGATGCCGAATGGAAGGAAGTCGGAACTACGTACTAAGCTTGCTGAGAAAATCAATGCGGAAGGACAATGATGAATAACTTCTGTCCCATTTGACAATGCCTGCCGTAAGAAGCACCACATATGTACCACTTCTTTCCCGGAGTTGTGAGCGTGATAACATCGTTTCCTGTGGTCAAAGCTTGGTTCATTGGTGGTATTTTGCATGCATTGAAGTCATGCTCACTCACCTTGAAGACATTGTGATTCCCTACTTTATATTGGAAAACTGCAAAATAAAATAATAATACAATCGAGTCAAAAACTCGACCATTCTAAATATTGAAGATATATGAATGATACAAGACAAGACAAGACATACCGAGTGTGTCTCCGACCCTGAAATGTCTATTCCTTGCCCAAGCGGCATAGTCAAAGTTGAGTTTCCATCCGTGGCTATCACCGACCATATGATGTGTCGGTGTTCTAGGTAATGCGGAAGAGGGAGTCCCTACTGCTGGCTTGACGATGATGAATAGCTTCATTCCCATTTGACAATGATTTCCGATGCCACAAATGTACCATTTTCTTCCGGGAGTTGTGAGGGTGACTATATCTTTTCCACTGGTCATCGCCACATTGGTGGGTGATTCTTGGCATGCATCGAACTCGGGGCCACTTGCTTTGAAGACGTTATGTTTTTGGACAGGATAATTGAAAACTGCATTGTATTTATAGGCTCAAGTTATTAGAGTGATATTGGATGAATATATTAGTTTGTTGAGTAGGAATAAAATAATCTCTTGGTGTACCCTGCCATTCACTGGCTATTTTAAATGTTTGGATTGGTGGTTTCTAATATTTATGTATTATATAGTATATTGTTGTTAATAATTAACTAAAATGCAGAAATATTGAACACAGGTTAGTTATAGGTTTATCACATGTAACACCATACTTCACATTGAAGATTGCAGATAAAACACGAGAGAAACATTTTTTGATTAACATCCATGAGAGCTAAACTAGTAATTGACCTATTGCGGCCTTTGACATGATGTTGTATACCAATCCATCAAAAACCTAAAACTAGTTAGTTGTGGGCGACGACCGTGACCGTACGTTTTAAACATTTGGTGTTTGAAGTAATAAGCAGATAAATTTACCGAGCTTATCTCCAACTCGAAAGTCTTTGCCCTTAGCCCAAGCAGCTTAGTCGAAGTGGAGGGTCCAGCCATAATGGTCTCCAACGATATGTACGGTGGCTTGAGCCACTGAAACCGTCGCCAAAAGAAGAGCAAGGGTGGAAATCACTTGAGTAAAGGCCATTCTAGCTTGCCTCGCCTTTGCTTGCTTGATTAGGCTTTGTTGGTGAATACATCATGTTACATTTAAGCATCTATTTATAGTGTATATCCTGCTAATGTGCAATTTTACTAAGAGCTTTTCTTCTTAGCAAAAAAATTTTTTTTTGCTGAGAGCCAGGCCGGCTTAGGAAAAATAAAAATAGAACTAAGTATTTCTCCAAGGATTAGTGTTTGGATTTGCATTATGACTCAGTCCATACAATTATAAAATAAATAAATAATTTATGAATAATTAGGGAAAAAGACTAGGTCCATACTAGGGTTTTTTTTTTTTAATTCATAAATAAGTCATACTGTTTTATTGGAAGTTTGCAAATTAATTGGCACAAGGGAGGCATATTTTTGTTTTCCAGAAGGAAATGATCAAAGGTGATCAGAGACAGAGATTGAGAGATGGTTGTATCTATTTGTGAGTTTGCTGGCTGTTCATCATGCGCTCTCAAATTTTTTCATTATATTTAAAACATACATACAAATGCAAAGTGTATGATGAATTCTTGTTTCTTGTTTCAAAAAATATTTTTTCACTCCTTGCCCATATAAATAGATCATCAGTCCTCGGTTACTTAGTCAGCTCAAGATTTGCTTTATGGATAAGATTAGAGATTTTATATCAGATGTGTTGTTAATATCTGAGGAATAGCTTAGTTGGTATATGCTCACAAATTATGGTTTTCGGGGCAAATTCATGGGTCTTCTGGACAAGAACGGATGCATGAGTTTTGGTTAGTAGGGGCAAAATAAAGATCATGTGTTATTAAAAATTATTATACAATGTTAAAGAAGAACAAATTCTAAAACACATTGGATAATATTTATATTATAAATACATTTTTAAATCCGCACTAGTAAACTAAATTAAAATCATTATACAGCATCTTCTTGATGGAAGTAAACTATAACTTACCGTCTAGCTAGACTGTATCTTGGATTCATTTTAGCATATATATATATATATATATATATATATATATATATATATATATATAGAGAGAGAGAGAGAGAGAGAGAGAATATTGGAGGAAAGATGCCATAGGAAGGAATTTCCTCCTACGACGTCGAAAAAATACAATCTCCGTCATGTTTTTTGACGATCGACACCCATCATCTTCATCGTTATCATCTAAGATATGTGTACACCAAATTTCATGTGATTCTACAGCTTTTTCACCGTTGAATTAGTGGGTTCAAAATTAACGGTTTACCGACAATAGAACTTTTTATATTGCTAAATCAACGGTAAAACAGTTGTAGAATCACATGAAATTTGGCGTACCCACATCTTAGATGATAACAATGATGATGATGGATTTCGATCGTCGGAAAACACGACGGAGGGCGTACTTTTTCGACGCCATAGGAGGACCCTCCTATGGCCTCTTTCCTCTATTATTCTCATATATATATATATATATATATATATATATATATATATATAAACTATATTCTTATATTCTTAATTAAATATGATATTTGTTTGCAACTGATATTAATCTTTTGTATTTTTATAAAAGTTCAGAAGAGGCAATTTGCCCCGTTGGACTTATATGGATCCGCCCCTGTCGCTGGGTGTGTGCGTGTGATGTGTGCTTACGTGTGTTGTGTGCGTAGGTATGGTGTGTGCTCAGATGATGCATACGGGCCAGTTCAAAAAAAAAATATGAAAAGAAAGGAAAGAATGCTATCATCTACAAATACACTAGTGAATACAGCTTTTATGATTGATACATCCACCCCTGATAATACATAAAAGGTTATTTACTTTGAACTCTTTGGTGGTAAAATAAACCAATAAGACTAGCTAGTGAACTCTGTTACTAGCCCATCATATAAATTTTTTATATTTGGTTAAATTTCAACTTGCTACCATCGACTGCTATCACTTCCTACGGACCATATATATGTAACTACCATAGTCATTTTTATAAATAGGAATTTTGTTTGAATTTAATATTCTATTAACTTTATAAAGATTTACGGGAAATTTTGTTCTAAGATAAAGGAATTTATACAAAGGAGATTTTAGGGAATAAATTTTTTTGAACAGGGTTAAAAGTATTTATTAAAAAATTTAAAAGTGGAGAAAAGAATTTATTACAATTTAATCTGATTTTTGAAAAAAAATTAAAACAAAACCCTATCCCGAGCTAACTAAGCCCAGAGGTCCGGCCCAAGCCCAGACGACTAGCACACACGCGCCACGCGGGCATGGCGGCTCGCGGTGCCCACATAGGCGCTGGCGGGTGCTCATATTGCCACGTGGTGGTCGTTGGGGCTGCCAGCGAGGTTTCGGGGTATTTTGCTGATTTTAATTTATTTTTCCCCTTATAAATACAAGCTGTGGTATTTTAATCATTTGGACCCAAAAAATTATTCTTAAAATTCTCATAAAATTACCAAAATTCCAACACCCTTTTTTTTGTTTGTATAAAAATTTCAAGTCCATTGGAGTTACGGTTTGAGAGAGTTTCGAAAATTCACGGTTGCTATACTGAGTTGCGATTTTGGTAAGTCTACCCTTTATTCGGTTATCCTTGGCAATTTCCTTATTCGACCTAGTGCCGCGTTATTACATAGACACACTTGTCTTCAATTAGAACCTAAAATTCACCTCTAGAACATACACTACTACAAATAAGGATTGCTCCTACGGATTTATCCGTAGGGGCAAACCACTGCCCCTACGGATACATCCGTAGGGGAGAAAAAATAATCTGTAGGTGCAAACGCCGTAGGTGCAAGTTGAAGCCCTGAACTTACCCCTACGGACAAAATCTTGTCCCTACGGAGTTCTGTGTAGGGCCAGTTTCACCTACGGAGTAGGCCGTAGGGTAAAAAAAGTTATTTTATTTACGGTTTTTAAAAATATATTAACTGTACCTACGAAGATATCCGTAGGGCCAAATACTATCCCCTACGGATATATGCGCAGGTACTTACCCGTAGGGGCAAAATATTAGGATTCCTGATATTTTGCCCCTACGGATAACGCCGTAGGGGCCTTTGTTTGCCCCTACGGTCATGTCCGTAGGGGCACTCCCAACCCCCTGGTACTGAGATCAGGAGGGAAATATCAGTTACTGCTGATATTTTGCCCCTACGGTTTAATCCGTAGGGGCAATATGATTTCTTACGGATTAATCCGTAGGTACATATTATCTATATTTTTTTTTAAAAAAGGGCTGCCTGATTTTTTCCCGCCCTATGCATAATAATATATATATATATATATATATATATATATATATATATATATATATATATATATATATATATCAATAAAATATAAAATTAATCATCACACAACATATATCGCAGTATTCATAATCACATCTCACGCATATAATATACAAAAGAAACCCAAAAACTGAATATGATATAAATATAAACCAATATCAAATATCAATATCATTTCAAAATGTAGTACAGTATGCATGATATAAATAAATACATGTTTCAAAAAATATGAATCAAAAAGCTACCCTAGATCGGTCCAGCTCCACCTCTGATAAACGATAGAATCAAGCGCGCCTGCTCCTCGGTCAATAAACCATGCAATTCGGCGCGTGCGGGAGTCTGAACGACCTGTGGAGCTGGCGATGTGGTCTGCGCAGCCGCCGTCGAGGTAGTCGCTTGCGGAGCCGTGGCTGCGGGAGTCTGAGCGGGCGGTGGAGCTATAAGAGCTGTCTGCGGAACTGCAGCCGATGTAGTGGCTTGCGGAGCCGCAGCCGAAGCAGATGCATGTGGAGGCTCGGCCGATGTACCCTGTCGCGTCTGGACCTAAGTGTGTAAGAAGCGTGTAAGAACTGTGTATTATTCGAATTCGTATCATTGTCAAGTTATTTCGAAACCCCATTTGGATATCTAGTTGGAAAACCGTTGTTTATTTTAATTACATATGTATGTATGATTAATCAAACCTAAGTCTAAAACCAAATAAGCTCAAGCTACGTACTAATTATGGATATGTTGATATCTATAATATGACATGATATTTTATTATAAAGTAGTATACATACCAGCATCTCCTTCAACTCCTGAACAGTGGCCCTCAAGCTCTCCAGTTCCTGCTGGACACGTCGCTCACTGGAGATGGAGGAAGTAACCGCCGGGATGGAGTCCAACCTCATATGGGCCCTGCTAGGGCCCAGTCCCCGGCCTCTCTCCCAACCTCCGTGGTGCCTTCCGTGTGCAGCGTCCAGAACTGGGGTCAGCAGCCTCGGATCGCTCTGTCCGGTAAAATCGATCCCCGAAGCCTCGGCCTGCTCAACCATCCGCTCCTACACCCACATTAAGCAGTAAAGTATAAGTATAAAATTTAAACTTGAACCTTCCAAAACTAAAATTTCAAATATGGGTAGAATAAATATTAACACTTACGCAATACTCTTGAGTAGCGACGTCGGGATATCGAAGCTTGCCCGTGGCGGGATCTGTCGAGGTGCCGTGGACGGCAAGATATGCGGACATCACGCTCGGTGTACCACCTGACGCCACGGTCCGAGCTGTCTGCAATATTAGAAAATAACTCTTAATATTAGAAATATTAGAAAATAACTCTTAATATTGCAGAATATCACAAAAGTCGGTCTATTGTAATTTACCGTTAACTCCATGTCTCGAGTAATATTCCTCGAGCCACCTGTGTAAATAGGGCGACCCCTCTTTGCCGACTTCCTGTTCTCTGTATTCTGAGCGGCCCGTTTCTGCACAACGCATTAACATTTAGTTTTCTAATTAAGGAACACAAAAAAATAAATTATATCCTAAACAATGAATTACATTTAAAATACATACATGTTTGCGTTGGGAGTCGAAATATTCGCACAATAGAGGCCATGTCTCTACGTCGACTCTCGCAAACGCCGGAGTAGATAGGAGGGCCGCTCTCTCTGCCTCGGGGGTCGCCATCCACAGGGAGTAGCAGTCGGCCTTCAGCTCATTCCTGTTGTATCGGACCTTGGCCTGCATGTTCTTCATCAGGCCATTGTACAGAGCATGAAGGTCGAGCATCCTCCCCGGATGATCAGGATCGGCTACAGGCTGAAAATCGTAATCCAACTGAAAATACAAAAAAAAACATTGTTATCAGATTGCAAGTATTAATAATAAATATATTGGATAGATCAAATGAAAATATATATTAATACGTACCCGAGCCTGATCAAAGAAGAGGGCGAATGAGCGCTGGTGCTGCTCTCCCCACTCAACGTGAAGTGGATAGTTCATCACGAGCCGGCTCTTGTCCCCTATATACCGGCCGAACCTCTCGGCATGAGGACCGGTATAGCGATAGTCAAGGGTAAAAAAGAGGGGGAATGCTGCCTCCCCCTAGCTCTGTCAGGCCTCAGCCTATGGGACTGATTCGGGCCTCGAGTCCCCTTTTGGAGATGGGGAGGCCCTGCGTCTGCACGAAATATCAAGATAATCAATATTAAGACAAAGTGGTATTAAGAAATTAAGGTTAAACGAAAATTGAAGTGTGATATATACCTCCGGTGACTATCGCAGGAGCCTGGGCCCGGGCAGCAGCACGAGCGGGACGATAGTTCCTCCGGTAAGGAACAATCGGGGTCCCGGATGCGGACACATCCCCTCCAACTAGAAAATAAGCATTGACGCTAAATTTCCATGAAGTTCATATTTATTCTATAGAGCATATGTAAAATGAATAAATATTTTATATTTATTCATACTAACCTGCAGACGATACGGAGGGTATGGAAGCAGCAGGAGTGGCCCCTGCGGAAGAGCTGGACGCACCACCTATAATTAGACAATTAAAAATAGATTATATAAGTAATTGCAAAAAGAATGTGTAGATCAATAATATTACGTTCTAAATCAATATGCATGCACTATAGGATATATAAACATACCCGCAGGTGCGGTGGTGTCACCTCCTACAGCTAGACAATAATAAAAATTGCTAAGTAAGAGCAAAAGGAATGTGTGTATTTATGATATAGCATTCTAAATCAATATACATGCACTATATGATATATAAACATACCTGGAGGAGCGGGAGTGTCCTCTGTCCCAGATGTGGACGCATCACCAACAACTAGACAATCAACCATTGACAATATAAGTAATTTTGACATAAACATGCATGAATATCTGTAATATTACATTCAAAATGGATATGCGTGCAGTATACCTAGAGATGTGGCAAAATCCACACGGAAGGAGGCATCCGAAAGGGTCTCCGATCTGGGTGCAAGACCGGCCCTCTGAAGCTCCCTACGGAGCTCTCCGGGCGGCAGAACCGCTCTGCCTCTGCCATGGCTGGAGCTCCTGCCGCCCCTCGCTGCTCCCGACATCGTCATCAAATCTAGATAAACGGTTCATGGACGCATTAGACAATCATTAAAAGTATTGACTATATATGTATAGAGCGTAAAATGTGAAGTAATAATATAACATTACTGATAAATTTTTTCGTTTCGTGGGCGCATTATACATATCTACTTGGATTTCATCGTCGATGTCATTTCTAACCCATGTAACTTCATGATCAGTCGAAGACAACCCGTCCTTCGAAACAGACGGTCGGAGAACTTTAAGCCTCCTCTCTTCTTCGTCCTCATCGCTGTCCTCGAATTTTGGGACATCGTAGACATCTCTGGGTTTCCATCGGCATACAACACTCCACCCCGGATGCTTCAAACACTATGAGTAGTATACTTGGAACGCTTGGTTCAGAAAGATAAACGGATCTTCCTGACCATAAAATCGAAGTGTGTTCACACTGGTCAATCCATATTCATCTTTCCAAGTCCCAAGATTGCTTCTCCACCTGTCCGTATCGATTCGCGTATCGTACCAAGTACACTGGAATATATAAAAGTGTTCTGATCGTCCGGGATAGTGGATGCTGAGTATACAATTTAAGTACCCATAGTAAATCACACCGTCCGATCCTACCGTCGCAATCCCACAATTCTGAGTGGTTCTAGATGTTTCTATATCCTTAACTTCGAATTTGTATCCAAGGACACCAAATCCTTTGTAATATGCAACCTCCATACTAGGAAATTGAGCTAAACATCTTGAATCACTCTCAAATGATGCAGACAAGTTCGGATCGTGGATCTAACAAAACAAATTTTACGACAATGACACAATGATACAAGTTTAGATTAAAACTGATAGCAATAAAATGTTATTCGAATAACTTACATGATCTGTGACCCAATCACAAAAATTATCCTGATGATATTTTTCCAAACGTTCTTCGTTCCAATCAGGATGCCCCTCACGTACCTCGTTAAAATGAATTCTGTTTTCGACAAATAATTGTGACATTAATATTATATCATTTCATACACACACAAACACAGATATAACAATTAATCCAAAAAAACTTACTCTCTAATTTGTTCAAGACATGCGCAATTAAGCAAGATAAACCGGTATATCTTGTTGATAAACATAGTGTCTACCCTCTTATACTCGGCTTTACCATATGGCCCGTCTTGAATTCTTCATGGTCGGTTAAGCCTTGTCTCAATGTTCTCGTCTAGATAGCGGGAACAAAATGTGGTTGCTTCATCAAGAAGATAACCTTACATGATAGAACCCTCTGATCGATTTTTATTGCGTATATACTTCTTAAGAGTGTAGAGGTACCTAATGAAAATATGTTGAATAAATAAATACGGGCATACAGGACAACAATAAATTTATAAATTGCGCGAAACGAAAAATTACACGTACCACTCGACGGGATACATCCATCGATATTGTACCGGTCCGGCTAACTTCGCCTCAGTTGCAAGATGAACCGTCATGTGTATTATGATATCGAAGAATGACGGTGGGAAAATACGCTCAAACTTGCAAAGTATCAATGCAATAGAATTTTCTAGTTTATCTAGCGTCACAACCTCCAGTGTTTTAGCACACAACTCCCTGAAAAAACAACATAGGTCGTTGATTACTAGACCAACCGAGTCGGGGAGAGAAGTCCTGAGGGCTAATGGAAGAAGGTGCTCCACGATAACATGGTGATAACGACTTTTCAGCCCATCGATCTTGCCCTTCACAATTTTTATTTTCTTGCTGACCTGAGAAACCTGTGGGGACTTTCAAATCATGCAACACCTGCAAGAATCTTTTCTTCTCCGGTTGTGACATATGATAAGCGGCATTGAGAAGTACAAACTTGCCCGGTTTACCCGCTACCGGTCTAGGGTGCAATTCACTTCTTATTCCCCACTCTTGTAGATCCATCCGAGCATTCATGTTGTCTTTCGATTTCCCGTCTTTACAAAGAAGCAAGTTAAGTATGTGCTCTGATACTCCCTTCTCTATATGCATGATGTCCAGACAATGACGCACTGAATTTGTAGACCAGTACGGAAGCTCGAAGAAAATGCTTAACTTGTTCCAATATGGTGGTTTGACCTGTTTCGTCGGATCTATCCCGAAGGTTACGTTATTGTAACCATCCCATTTAGCAGTCACGTCCTCTCCGGACAATGGAGATGGAGGTCCAAGAAGCTCCTGATGACCATCAAAGTGAACCGTGTCTAACCTATAGGGGTGGTCTGGAGGCAGGAAACGTCAATGGCCGCAATAACAAACCTTCCTGCTAAAATTCAAGAATTTCGATGTTGTGTGTTCATGGCAATGAGGACATGCTTTGTGACCATGTACGGACCAACCTGATAGTATTTCATACGCAGGAAAGTCATTAATTGTCCACATTAAAACCGCACGCAGTATGAAGGTTGTATTTGTGTTTGCATCATATGTCTCTACACCATCAATGAACAAAGATTTCAACTCCTCGATCAGAGGTCGGAGATAGACGTCGATATTGTTCCCCGGTGAGTTTGGTCCGTCGATAAGAAGAGGCATCATAAAGTATGATTGGTCCATAGCCAACCAAGACGACAGATTATAAATTATCATTACAACGGGCCATGTGCTGTGACTTCCAGCCATATAGTTGAATGGGCAGAAGCCATCAGTAGCCAGTCCGAGCCGGACATTGCGAGGATCGCTACTGAATATTAAGTGCCTCCTATCGAAATCCTTCCATGCCGGTGAATCTCTTGGATGGCTCATTTTTCCATCTTCACTTGGACTAGCACGGTGATGCCAAATCACTGCCTCGGCTGTTTTCTTGCACCTGAATAGCCTCTGTAGCCTCTGTGTTATGGGAAAGTATCGTGCTATCTTCACAGGTATATCAGGCTTCTTATCAGAATCATTCGGCTTATAACTGGCCTCTCCGCATGTTGGACACTCTTTCAAATCTGAATTCTCTTTTCGGTACAACACGCAATTTTTAGGACATGCTTGAATCTTCTCACACTTTAGACCCAAATCAGACATCATCTTCTGGGCTTCGTACCAGCTGTAGGGCACATTATTTCCTGGAGGCATAGAATCTTTCAAGAACGAAAGAAGCATTGTGAATGACTTGTTGCTCCAACCATTTAGGCACTTAATCTAGAAAAGTTGGACGAACTATGAGAGGGTGGAATACTTTGCATTCTCATAAATTAGTTTCCTAGCATCATTCATGAAATTTTCATATTTATCCGCACGTGGTCCTTGACCGGAAGGAATGTCATCTTCGGTACGAATAGATTCACCTAGGACAGCCTCTACCATATCCTCCATTTCTTCTGATGGAAATAAATTACCGTCTTCTCCTTCTGCCGCATTACCGAATTCTTCTTCTTCTCCTGCCGCATTATCGTGTTCTCTTTTTTCTTCTGCCGCAGTACTGCATTCTTCTCCTTCCCCGTGATATTTCCAAGTTGTATAAAGTCTAGTAAACCCATGTTTTACAATATGAAGCTCTGCCAATTCTACCATCTGCCGATACTTATTGCCACATCTATCGCACGGACAGAGAATCTTCTCTATTATGATCTTATTATGTGCGCGTGTAAATTCAAGGAAAGCAGCAACTCCTGCGACAAACTTAGGTTGCATACATTGTTTCCAATCCACATACATCCAGTCCTTAACTCTGACGTACGCATGGGCCATGTTAGACTGTATAACATATAAATTGTAGGTTATGCTGAATATATTGAGAAATATAAGAACGGGATAGTTCCTGGCAAAGGAGAAAATCCGTGTATATGCTTTGTGTGTGCGTTTGTCGTTGAAAAGAATAAATTATCGCACGTATGTTAACCGATAGATGAGGACTAAGTGGCGCTTTTAGTTTCATATATGAGTATCGATGAGAATATGAAGGTTTCATATTATCATATATTGGTTTTAATTTGAACATCTCGAATCACTCTCTAATTATGCGTTTGTTGTGTATTCTTGTTGTATGCGTGTGTTCCGGCTGTCGGGGGTAGACTTCTATCCCATTAAGAATGTATAGAGCGAACACCCATCACTTATGCTTTCAACCGTTTCGAGTAAATTTCGGCAGCACCTCCCCGCTGTTCTCCGAGTACACTGTAATAGAATAGATAATCATTTCAAAGCTGTGAAATAACGTTGAAATGAACATCTAATCTATCTTTGTACATGGAGAACCAGCGGAAAGGTACCGACGAAATATCTCGAAACGGATGAAAACACAAGTGAATGAAGGCGTTTGCTTTATACTTTCTTAACTTGTCCACACGGGACAAATCTATGGGTTACCATACGATTGAATTTTCTCGTCGCGTAGACTATACGACGGTTGTTAGTATCGAGCTATACCGTCCGATATTTAACAACTTTCGTATAGTTCTATGTCACGACGAGCATCGCACGTATGTTAACCGATAGACGGGGACTAAGTGACGCTTTTAGTTTCATATATGAGTATCGATGAGAATATGAAGGTTTCATATTATCATATATTGGTTTTAACTTGAACATCTCGAATCACTCTCTAATTATGCGTTTGTTGTGTATTCTTGTTGTATGTGTGTGTTCCAGCTGTCGGAGGTAGGCTTCTATCCCATTAAGAATGTATAGAGCGAACACCCATCACTTGTGCTTTCAACCGTTTCGAGTAAATTTCGGCAGCACCTCCCCGCTGTTCTCCGAGTACACTGTAATAGAATAGATAATCATTTCAAAGCTGTGAAACAACGTTGAAATGAACATCTAATCTATCTTTGTACACGGAGAACCAGCGGAAAGGTACCGAAGAAATATCTCGAAACGGATGAAAACAAAAGTGAATGAAGGTGTTTGCTTTATACATTCTTAACTTTTCCACACGGGACAAATTTATCGGTTACCATACGATTGAATTTTCTCGTCGCATAGACTATACGACGGTTGTTAGTATCGAGCTATATCGTCCGATATTTAACAACTTTCGTATAGTTCTATATCACGACGAGCATCGCACGTATGTTAACCGATAGACGGGGACAAAGTGGCGCTTTTAGTTTCATATATGAGTATCGATGAGAATATGAAGGTTTCATATTACCATCGAGTATCATATATTGGTTTTAACTTGAACATCTCGAATCACTCTCTAATGATGTGTTTGTTGTGCATTCGTGTTGTATGTGTAACATGATTTTAAACCATTGAGATCAAGATTGATAGAACTGATCATCATACATTGCAATGGCATTCATCTACCAAAAACTATTATTGCAATGTCATTCATCTATAACAATCAACAATTAAAACTACAAATGTAGGATACTGATATCATAAAGCGTTATACGCAACATATGAATTCACATGACTGAAACATGCATAAAAAAACATGTTCATCCAAAAGAAATGCCACTGTCAACAAATATAGACAAATGATTATTATATTAACTATGAAACATATTAGAAAAAGGATAGAAGTTCAAGATGTTAATAACACGATGATAATCAAAGCAGTTGCGTACAGATGCTAAAACCGAATATGTGACACGATATTCGTATAAAGATAAACATGTATTAAAAGAGGAGACGCCCAAGTAAAATCCATAACTAAATCCTTATTTTGCCCTTCCTTTTCTTCAAATCAGAAATGTGTCTTTTTTTTTGCAATTATATATAGCTAAAACAAAGAAGGTCCTACAATTCTAAGCATTTCCAATTACAACGGCCCATTCTCAAAATCCAGAATCTTATGAGCATCTTATGCAATTAGCAAACATATTCAACCGAAAACACCCTCAAAATTTCCACCAGACTACAAATCCTTTGCATACTCAAACCCCAACCAGATCAAATTAAGGGACTACTCAAACCCACAGTTTAAATCAATCAAAAATATCCAAAATCAGACACGGGGTCTTTGGATACCTACCAAATGCCAGGTCCTATGACTCCAAAAACAAAACCCCAACATACCCAACGGCTAAAAGTTCCACAAAACAGTCTCCGTTTCCAAGAAAATTTGAGAATGACAAATAAAATTATTAATTAAACTGGGCTTTATCCACATTATTAGTCCAGTTTCCAACACCTTCTCAAACTAGACACATTTTCCTTTTATGATCATCATCAACATTTCAATTAACGAGCTTAATGCTAATTAGAATGGAAATTAACTTAGACCCTGAAATCCCCAACCCTAACCCCAACCCTAACCCTAACCCTAACCCTAACCCCAACCCCAACCCCAACAGCAACCCCCTGCCGAACCTTAACCCCAACCGCAGCCCCAGCCCCAGCCCCAACCCTAATGCTAACCGCAGCCCGAGCCCAAGCCCCAACCCCAACCACAGCCCTAGCCGCAGCCCGAGCCCGAGCCCCAACCCTAGCCCCAGCCCGCAACCCGCAGCCCCAGCCCGCAACCCGCAGCCCCAGCCCCAGCCCCAGCCCCAGCCCCAATAAAAAATTTAAGTAATTGAAGATTTCCTTACCTGTGCAGAGGAGACGACGAGAACGGAGATGAGCCGGCGCTGGCGACGACGAAAGCAGGCGGTGGCTACGATGAAAGCAGGCGGTGGATACGACGAATCAGCGGCGCTGGCGACGACGAGAACGACGATCGATCGACGGGAACGAGGGTTTGGGAATTTTTTCTTCGCGCGAGAATTAGGAATAATGAGCGTAGGGATCGATCTGAGCTTTTAACTTAAATCCCTATTTAGATGCTCCTACGGATAAGTCCGTAGGTTCTTGGTTTGCGGCTCCGTAGGGGAAAACAACAATTTAAGATTTAATAATTTTTATATAAATATGTAAGGACCGTAGGGGCAACCGTCTGGCCCTACGGACTAATCCGTAGGGCCAAAATAAATCTGCCCCTACGGATTTCAATATCCGTAGGGGCAACCCCCTATTTTAGTAGTGATATATTCAAGTTGTTTGGTGTCTTCAATTAGAACCTAAAATTCACCTCTAGAACATATATTCAAGTTGTTTTCATGTGATATCGGTAATAGACGAAACATCATTTGCAAAACCCTAATTATCACGAGAATTACTGTCCAACTACTTAGTTACCATTCGCAATACTTGCTTCACATATTTACGAGTTAAGAAATACCCCAATTGCATGTTAACCAAATTAATATTTGCTCCAAGTTACAAAAAACGTAACCTGAACTTGATCCGTACATTATATCAAGTTTTTTTTAAAAAAAAGGGCTACCCATTTTTTCCCCGTCCCGTGCACAATAATATATATATATATATATATATATATATATATATATATATATATATATATATATATATATCATAGAGCCGAATACATAAACAATCATAAACAACATCTATCGCATAATATCTAAAATAAATAAACAAACAAAATAAAAAATCAATCTAACATCATTGTAAGCATCCAAACAACAACCGATATCGTCCAAAACATACAATATGTATCAAATAAGTACATCCATCCTTAAAAATATAAATAAACATATCCTAACTCGCTCCAGCTCCTCCACTTCTAATAATCGCCGTAATCTAGCGCATCTGCTCCTCCGTGCAGCCCTAGGTCATCAAAAACTCGACTAATGAAGGAGTGATCTGTGCAGGAGTCTGAGAGATCTGTGCAGGAGTCTGGATGGGCTGTGGAGCTATAGGAGTGGCCTGCACAGCTGCGGCCGAGATAGTGGCTTGCGGAGCCGCAGCAAAAGGAGAGACATGTGGATCCGTAGTCGAAATAGCCTGCCGAATCTATAAAATTTTGCGTTTGTGTAATAAACGAGTAAGAATATATTATGTATGAGAATTTATACATGTTGAAATTGCACACATTCAGGGCTATGCTTTTTCCCCCAATCTAAGAATACTTAGGGACTTAGGCCAAGTTTAGGTGTCTAGTTTGGAAAATCTTAGTTTATTCTAAGTGGAGGTAGAAATGATACTTACTCTAACTTGTAAGCCTGTATCTCTCTGTCACGACCCGAAATGGCACGTGACTGGCCCTTTAATCATATGAAGTCTATAGGACTCCATTTAATTCAAGTAAGCCAAAATCCCAGAAATCTAAACCATTTTTAAAGAAAGTGTTTTGTGAAAATAAGCCGAATATGCGTTTTTAAAGTCACAAATCTTTTCTGAAAATTTCGGCAGAGTTTCCTTCGTAAATACTGACCCCAAACGGGTACAACATGCATAATATATAAAAAGGCATCCCCAAGCGGGAGCTAGCTCTTCGTCAATTGATGGTCACTACAACGCAAGCAGTAATATATACAACGCCAAAGGGCGAGGATCAAAATTCAAAAAGGAAACTCAAATCATCATGAAAACCATAATAATACAACGCGCGACTCTAAGGTCGAAATAATAAACAACTGGTCTTTAAGTCAAAAAAATAATACAGTCTGGTTGATGGAGTTTACTAAATACAACTGAAATAAGTAAATATACAATGGTGGTCACGATGCAAGTGAGCCCACCTACCAAAACAATCACACGGAAGGAGAAGTGTGCGAGCAAAACCGCAACGAAACCTGTACGGCGAAACCTGCAAAAAACTGTGGCACAACGGGGGTGAGTTGCCAACTCGTGAGTAGAAAACATCACCGAGCAGAAATCGTATGTATGACTCAAACCTAGGTCAATATGATCAAATATATATATATATATATATATATATATATATATATATCCTCAAATGATAATAGTCTGAAGCATCTAAATATGGCATGGGTAAACATCTATGCATAAGTGTAATACCAAGCGCTCGTGGCAGTGCCTCAGGTAGCAACATATCATAAATATGAGGTACGAATGCAATAATATGAAAACAGAATGCATCATGTATGAGAAAACTATTTTCTTTTTTTGGTGAGATTTCTGTTTATATAAATCGAGGTATCATCAATGAAATCATATGAAAATCAGTGTCTAGCATCGACACAAAATATATATCTCAAATCCCAGGCTTCGGCTATCCGGACTGGCCTGTATCATCAAATCTCAATACCTCAGGCTCCGGCTATCCGGACTGGCCTGTATCATAAATCCTAAGACCACGTCGGTATCCTCCGGATATCCGGCGTGTCATAATAAAATCACCGGTTAGTAGTGCTCCCCTGTCTCAGGCTCAACGCCATCATCTGCGACATTCTTGTCCTGGGATACCGCACCGGGTCCACCATGCACCCATAGACGGTTCCTCCTCCTCCTCGAATCGGTTGTATGATATCGCTCAAAGGCCGAGAAAACTCATGGTGGACATATCTCAATCATAACATGAGAAAACCGCAATTTTTATCTTTTGAAATGAAAATGAGTTTATAAATCTTGCGGTTTCTCCAAATCCAGAAATCTCATGGAAAACTCCGAAATCCAAAATGAAGAATCAATAATAATGAATACCGGACTCCGGCAATCCGGACAGGCCTGTATAATATTACATGGCAAATGAGTATGTAAATATGCATGAAATATCACAATAATAAATGCAACATCTAAACTAGCACAGTGATGATATATCGGAACTATGGACTAGCAAGCGATATCAATGAATTAATATTCTTTAAAGTGTACATGACATAGCAATTACCGATGATGATGTGTGTGAGCCGGCAAGCAAGTGTACGTGGAACGTACGCATCATCGGTAATGGTGCTGGTGTCCCGACAGCTTGGTTTTATAATAACAATAAAAGCACAGTATAAGCATGCAATGCGATATGAACAATTATGAATGTGCAGAAATGAATAAAAAATGCAGCAATAAGGAATATTCAATAATATAAACGAGTCATACAGTTTTGACATTTTAAATAATACGAATCGTGGTGTTTAAAAAATATAGGCTACGGTTCTTTTTAAGAAAAGGTACGTCCTTTGAAATATCCGTAGTATCCCTTGGCCTGTCTTTAAAATATTCACGATTCGTTAGTTTGAAATATGTATGACTCGAATCTAGTCTAACATCTATAAGTAAACTACAGGTATAAAATAACAGACTAATCGAAAAAGGGTAAGGAAAACCACCTAAGTCTGAATCGATATACATATATAATAGTCGGTGATCCCGTCTCAATAGTATCACATACAATACAATATATCATATGACATTCTCGAGTCAAGAGTTCGGATCAATCATCATAATTATATCTCGTACGGTAAATCCATCGTACGACATCCAAAATCTGGGTACGGGTCGAATATCACATTATCTTATTATTCATCTGGTATCCTTTTCATCATATATCATGATCTGGAGGTACTGATCTACGTCTAGTACATACTGATACCATCAACATAAATAAAGGTGCGTGTGTATGAAAACACATCGCCTAAAGACCCGCTAAATAACATGTCGTATCTGAAAACACATCGCCTAAAGACCCGCTAAATAACATGTCGTATCTCATAATACGGACCAAAATATATCACCGATCTCATGGCATCAAGCCCAATCTCATCGACTCATCTCCAAAATCATCTACTATCCTCATTATCCATGTATATGTATACGTATATATATATACATAGTCCCATACCTATGCGTATATATATATATACATATCCCCATATACGCACAAGTAATAAAATATATGCATGTGTGTGCGTGCGGGTGGGTGAAATCTCTAATCTAGGGTTTCAGGACTAAGAAGCTAAACTAAATTACTTCTAATTACACTAAAACTGTATCATTAACCCTATAACCTATCTGGATCAACAATAATCTCACAATAAACATATAAACGTGTGTATATATATATATATATCATACACTACACTACGAACTGCGGGGGTGCTATACGCCATCCACTCGACTTCCCCCGTAGATATATCTACACACATTGCTCTTGCTTGCCGATGTCGATGTGGCCATCCTCTTCTCGTCGTCTCGACGTCCACATGGGGTACCTAAATATTTACACAATCGCGAATGAGTATTAGAATACGTCGGAAAACCAAAACGGCATACGTTTCGCTCATAGGTCAAAACCTATAACATCGCATGCAAAACACGACCAATAACCTTAGTCGTTGACGTTCAAATGCCACACGACGGAATACAATATCAAATACCAAAACTCAAGTTAAAAGTAAGTCGTAAATAATGCAGCAACTCAAGAAAATGGTCCCAGATTTTACCCTAGGTGAAATTAGCCAATTTTGCATATCTAAATGGTCTATTTTATTGATATAGGAGCTACAGACGAAGCAAGAACCCCAAATGAGGTACCTAGGCCGCAAATTGCGGCCCAGAGGATTAAACTTGCGGCCAAGGTAGAGGGTTAGGTGCTCGGGTCTTCAGGGCAGCTTCTAGGTGGCCTGTTTGCCTCACTGTGTTCGCTAAATAATTTTCCAGGTCCCCGGGTGTTAGCAGATCTCCAGATAACCTCACAATTCTCACAATTTTCGAATATCAGGGTTGCTAAGTCTGGGGTTTGGGGTTCTATCTCTGGTTTTAAGTCTCTAATCAAGCACTACAGGGGTTGTATGGCCCCTACTAACATCAATTACACCTTTGCATTCAATTCAAACCCTAATCCTTAACTTGGAATTTTCAAAGTTCACTAAACCGAACTACAACACTTCTAAACATGCAAGGACACTAATGTGAATGTAAAAGTATACTAATGGTGATGAAATTACCTCATTTGGCAACTCAAGAAAAATCTTAAATTGCCCCAAGTCTCCAAAATCCGATTTTTCTTGGTCCAAAGTGTTTGTAGGGATCTTGTGCACATTTTTAATGAAGTGGGGATGAGGTTTTGAGTTGTATTTGGTGGTGTTGTGAGGGTTGAAGAGGAGGGAGAAGTGAGGGCAGCCATGGTGAGGGAAAGAGAGGGAAAAGATGAAGATGATGAAAGAAACAAGAATCCAAGAACAAGATTTGACCCCTCACCCTCTCTCTCTCTCATGCCCATCCCACTTTCTTTATTCATTTTTCTTTTCTTTTCTTTTCTCTTCTTTTGTTTTCTTTTCTCTTCTCTTGAGTTAAAACCATGCATGAAAAGAAGAAAGAATCCAAGGTAGAAAAATGTAACAAGTAAAAAAAATGACATGGTGCACAAATCCGGCTTAATACACAATTAGTGATATTTAATCGCGATAAGCATAAAAATGGAATAAAATAAATCATAAGAATTTATAATTTGCTTAAATCATATAAAACACGCTCTTTTTAGTAATTTCTATAATTTTCCAAACATTTCCCAATTTATCGGTATCTAATTATACCGCAATATTAAAATATTCATAATATTTATTATTTAATTATAAAAATTCCCAAAAATAATATTTTATTTTTCTGAAATGTTACAATCTTCCTCCCTTAAAGAAATTCGGTCTCCGAATTTAAATTTAAACTCCCTCAATTTCTAAAACATTTCAGTAAATTGATCTAGTCGTCGGGGCTCCGAAATCATAAATATATAAAACATGTCGTAGCGCAAGGCATGCGCATGAAAATGAGTATATAAACCAAAATCAAAACTCCGTCAAGCATCCCGCAATCATCGGAGTTATGGCTAAGACACCAATGTCAAAGCCCAATACGAAAACCAACATGATATACATCAAAACTATACATGTAAACATCATTAAAACATCTGAAATGAATGCATGCCAAACTTTTTTCCAATCGCTGTGGAATGCGCGTATCACTGCACAATGGTGGACGTCTATTGTAAGAAAATAACTATATATATTTATATCATTTGTTTAACATACACGTCCCGCCGTTTTGAAAATAATTTTAGAAGGGTTTCCGTTGTTAAATGTCTCGTGTCATCTCAGACACATAGGTAAATACCGAGACTATAGCCCATTTTTTGAAATCCCTTCGATAACTATCAATGAATGCAAAAATATATTCAGGTACTGTCCTCGGACTAGTCCTGCTCAGCTACTATGTCAAATAGTAAATATCATAAAACATACTGCTCAAGGGAAATCTATCCCAAAATGTATATAGAATGCCACGTGCGTCTGGTGCGCACGGAAATTGAAATCCATGAATGTGCCATACATGTGCACAGAAATACAATCTAAGTGCAACGGGTGTGCACGAAAACACCTGTCAAGGGCAACGGGTGTGCCTGACGGCAATATCAGGTGCATCTAATATGCACAAAGAATCCCGATTTGGTGCATCTGGCGTGCACCAAAATCGCATCAAGCGCATCAAGTCTGTGCAAAATCCAACTCAAATGCACAAGGTGCACGAAAACAAATATTGAGTATCACAATTGAAATCAACGGTATACAACACATTTCAATACAAATCCAAATCCAAATCAGGTATACCGTGATATATAATCTCACAATCATGTGCATCAATGTGCACAAAATCGAATCAAAATGCTAAAAGTGCATGAAAACTATGCTGAAAGCATAAGTCAATCACATGCATACCATAGGCATGAAATCAAAATCAATATCTCGAATGACATCAAATCGAAGTCAAGTGCAACTGTGATGCACAAAATCTCAATCATGCAAATAAATCGCCCAAAATACCAAAATCAAAGATGACGGAAATAGTCCCACTCTAGCACATCCTCTAAAGATCTCTGGCCAACTGTCATAGTCACTCGTAACATGTCTCGTCGACGATGGCGAACTCTGGCCTGCTGGGTGTGCACAATATGATCTCTCCCGGGTCCAAGTCTTCTCGTATAGTAATCCAGAAAGGTTCTGTCGAAGTCTCCCCTAAATCTCGTTTCTGCTGAACAGCCCAGAAGTTATCACCTTTTAGTAAATCTATTTCTTGTTCCGGAACGGCTGCATACTCATCGCGACTCTTTCTGGAAGATATATCTATATACAACGCCTTTGCATGCGTACCACATCTCTGGTGTCAGCGGAGTGGAACGTAATCTCGTCAAACTCTCGTACGAACCTCTTACTCCACTTTTCTCTAATGTCGACTGATTTGGACTCGTCTCTTCGTGGCTGCATGGACTGCGCTCCAATGACTATACTCGTATCTAGAGTCTCCCAAGCAATGTATCCCATCACATGATATCCGAATGACGTCGAACCTCTCGATCGATTCGTCACAATTCCATAATCCCCCAAGAGCTCAACATCTTGAGTTCAGTTTAATTGTATTCCAGTACATGCCACAGTACCTGTGGACCAGCCGTAGAAGGGCAAATCCAAACCTCATTAATGGCACCGCTGAACTGCTGCAAACCCTATGGTTTCAAAGCGTTCTCATGGTCATTATATCGAGTTAGGGTTTCATTCTTCTAGAGGGTCCACGGAATTACTTGCATGTTTTTCCGAATACTTTAAACTTAGAAAAATGGGTTTCTGACATTCGATCGTCTCCTTCAACTCCCAACGTACCTGCGTGAAGTCGTCTCTAGCTGGAATCAATCAATCTGATGATCTCGCATCGGGGTAGGCAATGAATCAAATGTCCTAGTCCTTCCTCTTTGGGTGACTAGCGATCTTCTATCATATCTCTAAGTACAACTCGTGCGGCAATAGCTCCAAACATCTGGGGCGATATCTCATCATTCGCAGCAACAACTGGCTCATTCGTCCGCACGCTGAACAGTGCCCCAATCATCAAAATAATCGGTGCATTGACGGTCATCACAAGCTGGCTGGCCTCTAGCAGTAGCCTGATCCTCTAGTGCTGATCTGCACGTCCGAGAAATCTTATAAAAGCGATCCATCAAACGCTCATGGCGCGAAAACACAATAACGACGCATTTATGCAAATCATATGTCCCTAGAATCATGCCCTGGTCAGTCCTCCTCCGTGACGAGCTCATGCTGACGCAACTCTAGCTGTAGCTCTTTCTGCCCGTGTAATCGTGGCAGCAAAAACCATAAACTGATATCGATGAGGATAGATCATAGGAATGAATATAATGTTGTGCAAGGAAATGTACATCCTAAGGCTTCTTAAGCGGAGTAGCGTATTGTAAGTATGCCGCGGAACATACACACGGTATGTCACTTTCCTTAAGTCACATACTCCATCAACCAAGGTCAACCTATGCGACGAAAGTTCGGGTCTAATACCCTCTCGACCAAGCCTAAGTTCCGTAAGGTCAAGCCTAGGTTCCGAATATATACAAACGCGCTAGGCTCCGCATAGTCAAACATAGACTCGAACCAAGCTTAAACTAGCGCTCTGATACCAACTTTGTCACGAACCGAAATGGCACATGACTGGCCCTTGAATAATATGAAGTCTATAGGACTCCATCTAATTCAAGTAAGCCAAAATCCCAGAAATCTAAACCATTTTTAAAGAAAGTGTTTTGTGAAAATAAGCCGAATATGAATTTTTAAATTCACAAATCTTTTCTGAAAATTTCGGCAGAGTTTCCTTTGTAAATACTGGCCCCAAACGGGTACAACATGCATAATATATAAAAAGGCATCCCCAAGCGGGAGATAGCTCTTCGTCAATTGACGGTCACAACCACGCAAGCGGTAATATATACCACGCCAAAGGGCGAGGATGAAAACTCAAAAAGGAAACTCAAATCATCATGAAAACCATAATAATACAACGCGCGACTCTAAGGTCAAAATAATAAACAACTGGTCTCTAAGTCAAATAAATAATACAGTCTGGTTGATGGAGTTTACTAGATACAACAGAAATAAGTAAATATACAATGGTGGTCACGATGCTAGTGAGCCCACCTACCAAAGCAATCACTCGGAAGGAGAAGTGTGCCAGCAAAACCGCAACGAAATCTGTACGGCGAAACCTGCAAGAAACTGTGGCACAACGGGGGTGAGTTGCTAACTCGTGAGTAGAAAACATCACCGAGCAGAAATCGTATGTATGACTCAAACCTAGGTCAATACGATAAAATATATATATATATATATATATATATATATATATCCTCAAATGATAATAGTCTGAAGCATCTAAATATGGCATGGGTAAACATCTATGCATAAGTGTAATACCAAGTGCTCGTGGCAGTGCCTCAGGTAGCAAAGTATCATAAATATGAGGTATGAATGCAATAATATGAAAACAGAATGCATCATGTATGAGAAAACTATTTTCTTTTATTGGTGAGATTTCTGTTTATATAAATCGAGGTATCATCAATGAAATCAACTAAAAATCAGTGTCTAGCATCGACACAAAATATATATCTCAAATCCCAGGCTCCGGCTATCCGGACTGGCCTGTATCATCAAATCTCAATACCTCAGGCTCCGGCTATCCGGATTGGCCTGTATCATAAATCTTAAGACCACGTTGGTATCCTTCGGATATCCAGCGTGTCATGATAAAATCACCGGTCAGTAGTGCTCCCATGTCTCAGGCTCAACGCCATCATCTGCGACCTTCTTACCCCAGGGTACCGCACCGGGTCCACCATGCACCCATAGACGGTTCCTCCTCCTCCTCGAATCGGATGTATGATATCGCTCAAAGGCCGAGAAAACTCATGGTGGACATATCTCAATCATAACATGAGAAAACCGCAATTTTTATCTTTTGAAATGAAAATGAGTTTATAAATCTTGCGGTTTCTCCAAATCCAGAAATCTCATGGAAAACTCCGAAATCCAAAATGAAGAATCAATAATAATGAATACCGGATTCCGGCAATCCGGACAGGCCTGTATAATATTGCATGGCAAATGAGTATGTAAATATGCATGAAATATCACAATAATAAATGCAACATCTAAACTAGCACAGTGATGATATATTGGAACTATGGACTAGCAAGCGATATCAATGAATTAATATTCTCTAAAGTGTACGTGACATAGCAATTACCGATGATGATGTGTGTGAGCCGGAAAGCAAGTGTACGTGGAACGTACGCATCATCGGTAATGGTGCTGGTGTCCTGACAGCATGGTTTTATAATAACAATAAAAGCACAGTATAAACATGCAATGCGATATGAACAATTATGAATGTGCAGAAATGAATAATAAACGCAGAAATAAGTAATATGAAATAATATAAACGAGTCATACAGTTTTGACATTTGAAATAATACGAATCGTGGTGTTTAGAAAATAGGGGCTACGGTGCTTTTTAAGAAAATGTACGTTCTTTGAAATATCCGTAGTATCCCTTGGCCTGTCTTTAAAATACTCACGATTCGTTAGTTTGAAATATGTATGACTCGAGTCTAGTCTAACGTCTATAAGTAAACTACAGGTCTAAACTAACAGACTAATCGAAAAAGGGTAAGGAAATCACCTAAGTCCGAGTCGATATACATATATAATAGTCGGTGATCCTGCCTCAATAGTATCAGGTACGATATAATACATCATATGACATCCTCGAGTCAAGAGTGCGGATCAATCATCATAATTATATCTCGTACGGTAAATCCATAGTACGACATCCCAAATCTGGGTATGGGTCGAATATCACATTATCTCATTATTCATCTGGTATCCTTTTCATTATATATCATGATCTGGGGGTACTGATCTACGTCTAGTACATACTGATACCATCAACATAAATATAGGTGCGTTTGTATGAAAACACTTCGCCTAAAGACCCGCTAAACAACATGTCGTATCTCATAATACGAACCAAAACATATCACCGATCTCGTGGCATCAAGCCCAATCTCATCGACTCATCTCCAAAATCATATACTATCCTCATTATCCATGTATATGTATACGTATATATATATATACGTATATATATATATATATATATATATATATATATATATGCATAGTCCCATACCTATGGGTGTATATGTGTGTGTGTGTGTGTGTATATATATATTACATATCCCCATATATGCACAAGTAATAAAATGTATGCATGTGTGTGTGTGCGGGTGGGTGAAATCTCTAATCTAGGGTTTCGCGACTGAGAAGCTAAACTAAATTACTTCTAATTACACTAAAACTGTATCATGAACCCTATAACCTATCTGGATCAACAATAATCTCACAATAAACATATAAATGTATATATATATATATATATATATATATATATATATATATATATATATATATATATATAATATCATACACTACACTACGAACTGCGAGGGTGCTATACGCCATCCACCCGGCTTCCCCCGTAGATATATATCTACTCATATTGCTCTTGCTTGCCGATATCGATGTTGCCATCCTCTTCTCATCTTCTCGACGTCCACATAGGGTACCTACATATTTACACAATCGCAAATGCGTATTAGAATCAAGTCGGAAAACCAAAACGGCACACGTTTCACTCATAGGTCAAAACCTATAGCATCGCATGCAAAACACGACAAATAACCCTAGTCGTTGACGTTCAAACGCCACACGACGGAATACAATATCAATTACCAAAACTCAAGTTAAAACGAAGTCGTAAAACAATGCAGCAACTCAAGAAAATGGTCCCAGATTTTACCCTAGGTGAAATTAACCAATTTTGCATATGTAAAGGGTCTATTTTACTGATATAGGAGCTACAGACGAAGCACGAATCCCAAATGAGGTACCCATGCTGCAAATTGCAGCCCAGAGGATTAAACTTGCGGCCAAGGTAGAGGGTTAGGGGATCGGGTCTTCAGGGTAGCTTCTAGGTGGCCTGTTTGCCTCACTGTGTTCGCTAAATAATTTTCCAGGTCCCCGGGTGTTAGCAGATCTCCAGATAACCTCACAATTCTCACAATTTTCGGATATCGGGGTTTCTAAGTCTGGGGCTTGGGGTTCTATCTCTGGTTTTAAGTCTCTAATCAAGCACTACAGGGGTTTGTATGACCCTTACTAACATCAATTACACCTTTGCATTCAATTCAAACCCTAACTCTTAACTTGGAATTTTCAAAGTTCACTAAACCGAACTACAACACTTCTAAACATGCAAGGACACTAATGTGAATGTAAAAGTATACTAATGGTGATTGAATTACCTCATTTGGTAACTCAAGAAAATTCTTAAATTGCCCCAAGTCTCCAAAATCCGATTTTTCTTGGTCCAAAGTGTTTGTAGGGATCTTGTGCACATTTTTAATGAAGTGGGGATGAGGTTTTGAGTTGTATTTGGTGGTGTTGTGAGGGTTGAAGAGGAGGGAGAAGTGAGGGCAGCCATGGTGAGGGAAAGAGAGGGAAAAGATGAAGATGATGAAAGAAACAAGAATCCAAGACGAAGATTTGACCCCTCACCCTCTCTCTCTCTCTCTCATGCCCATCCCTCTTTCATTATTCATTTTTCTTTTCTCTTCTTTTGTTTTGTTTTCTCTTCTCTTGAGTTAAAACCATGCATGAAAAGAAGAAAGAATCCATGGTAGAAAAATGTAACAAGTAAAAAAATGACATGGTGCATGTCATGTGCACAAATCCGGCTTAATACACAATTAGTGATATTTAATCGCGATTAGCATAAAAATGGAATAAAATAAATCATAAGAAGTTATAATTTGCTTAAATCATATAAAACACGCTCTTTTTAGTAATTTCTATAATTTTCCAAACATTTCCCAATTTATCGGTATCTAATTATACTGCAATATTAAAATATTCATAATATTTATTATTTAATTATAAAAATTCCCAAAAATAATATTTTATTTTTCCGAAATGTTATACTCTCCTTAATTAAACAGCTTTGATTGGATGCTTGATTTTGGAGTTATCTAATTTATAAAGCAATGTTTTCTTCTCAAGTTTTGAGTTTGGATAATCATAACTTTTTAAACTCCAAAATAAAGAAAAATGTGACATCGTTATGATTATAGAGTTCAGTTTAATTAGATAGTTTTATGTAAGTCTGATTAATCAAACTTAAGTCTAAAACCAAATAAGCTCCGGCTACTAATATTGCATATACTACTATCAATAATGTGATATAATATTTTAATAATAAGTAATATACGTATCAACATCTCCTTCAACTTCTCGACAGTGGTCTTCAAGGCGGCAACATCATACTCCAGACGTTGCTCACGGGGGTAGGAGAAGTAACTGAAAGTATGTCTTAGCACCTCTATTAAGGTTCTATGAGTATCAAGTATGCAATTTTAAAAAACTAGAGGGGTAAGTATACTAAATAAGAATCGAACTAGAGAATTAGGGTTTCAAAATTAAGCAAATCAAGTTCTAAACTAAGTGAAAAGAAACTAATGTTAGTTTTATGTATGCCTTAGATGCTATTGTTGTACATGATTGTATATTATAGTGAATGCTTCGACATATATAGAGAAGACTTTCTTGCTCGACATGATAGTATGTTATCTGGTTACTCTTTATCTTAACATGTATACTTATACTGTCTCTCTGTTACATATTGATAAAACCATTAGGAAGTGTACTTGACTACCATGACTATAATGGAAATCATACTAGTGGGGCCAGGATAGTCCATAAGTACATCCTTTTAATTGTTCCTAGTCGAGGGAGTATCGAGATGGGGCATCGATATTGCAGAGTAGACTAGTGTGTACGATTCTTGACCCTGTATGGGCGATGGTTGATCCCACAAACATTGGTGTTTAACATCAAAGAATGTGCACAGGTGCTCATTGGAGGATGGGTACACTGAACAGGACTCGCCGAGAACTCCTGGATGGTATTATACCTGACATCAGATAGCAGTTCTCTTTAGAACGTCGCCGGAAACTTCTTGGAACGTCGCTAGAACTTCATCCATCGCTAACTCCACCTGCACACTAAAAGGACTTGAGAATTCTTGAGAGTTTTGGTAGGGAATTTCTGAGTGAGGATGAGTGAAATGGAGTGTGGTATTTATAGGGAAAATTAGGGTTTAGAGGGTTAAAGATTGCATTGAAATTTGCATTAAAATTTGGATTAAATGGGGTTTTATTTTTCTCTGGATGAATGCAGATAAAATAAACAATGTGAGAGAAGTGGGGTAGCAGAAGAAATACTCAGGTGAAAAGATGGGGGCATTGCATATGGGGGGCCCGGCGGTGCCAGCAATACCGACGGTTTCGCCGGTCGGAAACCGGTGGAGGAGCTTCAGATTTGCGCCATGTGTCCCTCACGATTCATATACTCTCATGCACATGTTTATTTAATCAGTAACTTATCATATTACGTGTAGTGCATGTGCAAACTCTGGGTTTCTAAAAGATTAAAAGAAAATTAAATAAAAAGATAGTGTGGCTGGGGGGATTCGATCACATGGGCTATGTCACAGCAGTGCAAGGCTTTACCAATGAGCTACAAGTAATTTCTTACTGTTTTAAAGTAAAACAAATACTTATAGTATACACAGGATCTGCAAATACCCCAATTGTACATTAACTTTTAAACAATTTTCTGTATATTGACATTGGAGTTGTTACACGATCCATCCGAGAGTCTATAGTCCGAGCTCAAACCTCAAATTCGAGGTAACTAGGGCACCTAGTTTGCTAAACTAGATGGCCTAAATGATGTAAAGAGTGAAGATGGATTAGTTTGTCTCTTGGAACCCTAGGATTCTCAACACATGAGAGGTTTAGGGTTTTGAGGAAGAAGAAGAAGACTTGAAGAAAATGAGAGTGAAGTGTGTGAGCTTGGATAAAGCTTGGCTGTCCTCATTTTAGAAAAATGAAGCATACTTATATTTTAGAAGAAAAATATCTAACCAAATATAAATATCTAACTAAATATCAAGCATGCTTCAAAATATCTAAAGAGTGAGTCATAACAATGAGTCACCAAGTAGCCATGCTAGATTCAATATAAACCTCCACCTCATTTCCTCCACCTCATTTAGGTTTTAATCTAAAAGAGTAAAACCTAATTAGGTGTCCTCTTCTAGAAGCCAATCCCGAGGAAATTACGAGAATGCCCCTCATCCGTATATACATACCCGCATCCGTATTCCGAAGAATACGAATACAAAGAGATGAAACAAATCCAATAATATAATACTAGGATCCGGCTTAAACAAAAGCCCACTAGTATTATCTGTCTGAACATTATACGTGTAGAAATACACGTAAGTGATCGAAGCCCTGCTGTAAAACCATACGGCCTCTACATATTTTGCCCGATGCAAGGAAACCCTCTGTGTGGGACTCTAAAAGCTCGACAGTACACTGGCAGTAGGTTTAACTATAAGCATGTCAGCGGTAATAGCTGCACGTAACGGCTACCCCGGTATCTGTCGATAAGAAGGCCGATGAGAAAACTCATCTGAACTCCTACTGAGTCTGTATGTGACAATCTCCGTATAATCCGGTCTGTTCGTCTAAGAGTATCGCATATCGGGCCTAGGGGGCGATAAACGTCAGACCCCTAATAGAGCAATAAGTGGTGTCGGAGTGCAGCCCAAATCACCCTGAGAAACTACTGGAGTACCTACCGGTAAATCTCGCTTGTCCTGGCCAGGGATTTTGTGTAATGGCTTTCCGAACACAGCGCGACATCAACCCCCAATACCGGGAGAGACGAATACTATCTAACAACCACTGCCTCCTAATGCTTCGGGACTGCACCCAACTACTACCTGTTTGCACGACTCAATAGAGCCATGTAAGATAGTAATCTAAGAACAGTGGGAACACACTTGAGGCGAAGTAGCAGTGTCAAGTCAACGGACTATGCTGTACTCATGTCATCTGGGAACTGCTACCCGACGATAGGTATAGTACCAACCAGCAGTTCCTGTTCAGACCATAATGTTGCATTATTATATTCCCCATTCTTATATATTTTACAAATAAACGGGTGCTTTTGATGCATGTCTGCTACATGTTACAGGTTACATGTTCTTGGACAGAAAACAGTGAAAACGATATAAAGACGATGAAAAAGTGGACTTTTGACCAACAAGTAGAAAGACCCTAGTCAAGCCTAGACAAAGAACAATTCACAAGTGTATAAGCCAACGCATGGTCCGAAATATCAAAGGAAACAGTTAAAAGACCACTACAAGTTTCACTGAAGATCTGGAGAAGACCCAGAAGCCAAAGGGAGAAAAGAACTATGAAAATAAAAAGCCCAAAGTATAAAGAACCAGACCAGAAAATTTCACCAACTGATCACACCAAAGGGCCGCGGAACCGCGGCCCTACCCCTACATTTTCCGCGGTTCCGCGGCCGCTTAGTGCCCGTGTCGGTGCAGAAAGTTTGTGAAGGTGCGTCGGTGCATTTGTTGGGATTTTTAGGGGGTATTTTTGTAATAGCAGATGTGAGAGTCATTGTAACCCTAGGGTTTCCTATCCTCTATAAATAGGAACTCTAAATTCTGTATGAGGCTATGCCTATTTTCATTTCACAAATTTAGATCTGTTCTTCATTATTGTTTGGAGAGAGCCATCAATAAAAATTAGTAAGTTACTTTTATTTCTTTCCTTTAATTCTTTTTTAATTAGAATGTCTTTTAATCCCTTAATGAGCGAGTAATCTCCTCGCTTGTTAGGGTTAGCCTTAGGGAAAGGTTTGAGAGATGAGATCTCTCACCCCTTTCATGCCCTTTCAACCTAAGAATTAGAACTCCATGCATGCACGCACACACCGCTCCCTACGGCACCTTATCCCTCGAGGTAATGGTGACACCGTGGTATAAAGGACCGATTGCGCGTGTTTTCCATGGAGGTTAGGGTAATTATCGATAAAGGAAGGACAAGAATCTAGAGGAAGAAACATCTTCCCAAAAGATTCTAATCCACTTTATTGATAATTACTATAACATCTAATAGATCTAAAATAAGGCATTGAAAGCGGTGATGAAATCTTTAATCTCCCAACTTCACCTAAGCCTAACCCTAGCAAGACTTTAATTTAGATTAATTTAGTTCATTGATAGATCTAGTTTTTTTTAGATTTAATAAATCAATCCAAACAACCTTTGGAATCAACTCGTAAAAACATGTAAGAAAATTACACATCTCTGTGGATCGACCCGTAATCACCGGCTAGCTGCAAAGCGACGCCGTTTCTGATTACGGTTAACTTATATTTTTGCACTAATCAAATGGCGCCGTTGCCGGGGATGGCGTAAAATTTCTTTTGTGTGATTTCGGGTTGATATAAATTTTAAAAATTATAAAAATCTGAAGATAGAAAAAAAAATACAATAACATTTTATCAACTTTTATCTGTTTGAAGGGTTTTATTGTTTGAATCTTGCAGGAACAGCGAAGAATCACGGATCTGGAAATTTACAGAGGGCAAAACAGAAGTTGGTACATAAGAACAGAGAGGAATTACAAGTACAGAATAGCACAATTTTTACAGAGCGCTGATCCTACTATTCCGCCGCCCTTCCGCGGCATAACTGCACCTTAGACCGCGGTTCTGCGCTCTGACTGCCACGTCAGCGCACCAAATTTTCTGGTCTGTTTCCTCATTCTCCTCTCTGAAAATCCCCATATATCTTTTGTAAAAATTTTCTGCAGGATTTCTTTGCGCTAAAAATCTTCTCTCCCCTTCTAAATAACAGATTTTCTGCAGGTTTCTTTGCGCCGCGCTAAAATTTTTTTGATTGCAAGTGAATTTAATGTTTTGCATAATTTAATCGGACTTTAAGGGGCTAATTGACCAAACTCAGATTGGGTGGGGATTTCATCACCCTTCCCAGGACCCCAGAAAACACTTAAAGCATTTGCATTGACCACAATTAATAAAAAATACTAGACTCAGCCCTAAGGACATCGAGCTCAATAGGAAAAGGACTAGTATAGGCATCGACCGTTTATCCTAACCTGATTTTGCGGTGTCTAGGCAAGTGTGTCTAGGCTAGTGGTTATTAATTAGGCCCACTACTGTGGTTCCTTCCCACTTACCTGGCACTTACCTGGCCGCAATTGTCGGTGAAGAGGAGGTTTGAGGTCCTATTTCTAGCCCTAGTTAGGAGCTGTCTAGCAGACCTAGGTGACCCTAGATCTAGGTCTGATTGTGCATGTGTGGTTGATAGCAATTGTGTCACGAGTCTCTTTTCAAAAACCTCTTTGCAAACATTCTCACATAAATATATAAAAAAAGAAAAATCTTTTCAAAACTTGCAACTTGTCGCTAAAGAAATCTTGCACCTCGCTTACACCACTTCTTCTTATTGACGTTTTCTTACCTCCACATTCTGTCTTTTATTTTTTCTGACTACACTACCCCTTTTAGTGTATGTCACTTTGGACTAGGGATACTAACGCCCGATTAGTCCGTGTTTCGTTGGTACCGACCGACGAACCTTTTGACACCAAAGTCGAAATTCCCTCCATTTCCTTACCTCCACCTTCAAATTCTTCTTTCGAAGGTATGTCGGGATCCAACCCCAACAATACCTTACAGACGGGAATGATTCCACCTCTGTTAGGTGTGAATAACCCGAATCTTCTGCCTGTTGCAGCGCCCCCACGAGTTGCGCTCCAGGATCTCTTTTACCCCGTCCGCACTTCTTTACCTACCTGTCTTTCACCCCCACCGGCAAATGGGGACAATTTTGAAATAAAACCATATTTCATCAATATGCTGCCAAAATTTCATGGTTTGGAATCTGAAGATGCATATATCTTTATCAATAAATTCCAAAATGTGTGCGCTATGATGAAAACGACCCAATTAAGTGATGACGCTATAAAGCTAAGGGTCATTCCTTTTACCTTATGTGACCTAGCCGAGAAGTGGCTATACAACACCGCATCACATTCCATTAGAAATTGGGACGAGTTTGTGAAAGCTTTTCTGAAAAAGTTCTATCTTCATCACAAAACTGCTAGAATCCGTAACGAGATTATATAATTTTCACAGCTTCCTTCCGAACCATTTTGGAAGTGTTTTGAAAGATTCAAAGACCTACTCGTTCAATGCCCTCATCATAGGATCGAAAGTTGGCAACTTTGCCAAACATTATACGAGGGATTGAACTCGGCAACGAAGCAGTTGCTAGAAACCATATGTCAAGGTCATTTTCTCTCCAAGTCTAGCGACGAAGCGTGGCAGTTTCTTGAGGATCTTAGTGAGCAAACAATTCAGTGGGAGAGTACCAAGACCACATCATCTTCTTCTATTGGTCAATCTAGGGCATGCAAACATCAAGTAGATATGTCGATTGCTATGAAGGCCGAGATGGCTGCACTTATGAAAAAGCTAGAAGCCATTGAGACCAAAATTTCATCGCCTTCTCCTGCCCCTGTTATGCCTCCACGAACTGTTTGTGCTTGTTGTGCGGATCCATCGCATCTAACCGAAGAGTGTCCTTATAATGCATCTACTCAAGGACAGGATCAAGTCAATGCTGCATTTCAGCAACGACAACGAAACGATCCGTACTCTTCGACATACACTCCGGGGTGGAGGAGTCACCCAAATTTCGCTTGGAACCAAAATCAACAATTTCAAGAAAACAACAACTTTCAAAGGCCTCCTCCACAACAACAAGCACCCCAACAAACTCAAAACCAGCAACCTTTCCAACAACAACCTTATACAAATCAAACGAACAATTTGGTTCAACCAAATGATGATAAGGTTATCTCGCTAGAAAAAAGTCTAGATGCCTTTCTCAAGCAATCTACAGAATCTGCAGCAAGATTTGAAAATTATGTTCAGTCTTTGATGCATAACAATGCTTCACACGATCAAAGTATCAAATCTATTGAGGCACAAATTGCACAATTAACTGCTGCGTTGAGCGAGAGAGAAAAGGGAAAGCTTCCATCTCAACCATTGCCAAATCCCGGTCACACACAAAATGCATATCACAATCACAATGTAAATGCGGTGACCACGTTAAGATCCGGAAGAGTGTTGCAGAATAATGTGGGTATTAGTGATGACATCCCCACCGGTGGTTCTTCTTCTTCTTCTTCTTCTTCTTCTCCATCGTCATCTTCTCCTCCTTCTCATCCTTCTTCACCCTCATTTCCTCCGTTAGAGCCTATTCTCCATTCTTCAAAAGGCTCTTCTTCTTCTAATCCGGACGGACCCACACTGGGATTCGTTCCTACTCCACATTCTACTCCACAGACATTTGACTCAACAAATTTTCAAAATGCTCCATTTCCAAACAGGTTGAGTCCCAATAAACCAACTGCACAAATGGAGAAGATTGTGGAGTTATTTAAGCAGGTTAGCATAAATATACCTCTCTTAGATGCAATCCAACAATTCCCTTCATACGCGAAAATCTTAAAGGGATTATGCACCTCGAAGAGAAAGTCATCTCAAATACCCAAGACAGTGCTAGTGGCTAGTGCAGTGAGCAATGCTATTAACCACCCTCAACCCTTACCCCAAAAATGAAAGGACCCCGGCTGTCCTACGATTTCAATTACAATTGGGGATAAGAAAATTAATCGAGCACTTTTAGATCTTGCGTCTAGTGTTAACCTGCTTCCCTACTCCGTGTACGAACAATTAGGGGTTGGAGAGTTGAAACCCACTCGTTGTACTCTCCAAATGGCTGATCGATCAATCACCCATCCAAGGGGTGAGCTAGAGGATGTGTTGATCAAAGTTGGGGAGTTCATATTCCCCGTTGATTTTATTGTTATGGATACACAACCTGCTGCTAACTCACGGAACCAAATTCCGGTGATTCTCGGTCGACCATTTTTGGCCACTTCCAATGCTGTAATAAACTGTCGCAATGGCTCCATGACTCTATCCTTCGGGAAGACGTCTAGTGAGTTCAATATTTATAAGTTAGGAAGTCTGCCCCCCGTGCCTAAAACTAGTACACGAGAAGTTTGCTCTATTCACGAAATCACGCAGGAGGACTGCGAGCTTGAAAGATTTCTATTTGATGAAAACAGTTTTGACGCCACTAGTGCGTCCCTCTTTGAGCCTACCACCGTTGACACAACCGATATTGATTATGAATGTTTCACTTTTTCGGATGATGACGACTCACAATCCAAATATGAGTCTTTTGAATTTTTGGATGAGTTAGTCGAACCATCCGAATCGGTTGTTTGCAGTGATTTCGAACCTGTGTTGGAGTCCTTTGAGTTTGAGGTAGAGTTCCCAATTTTGCCTATGATTGTTTCACCTTCGAAACTCGAACTCACGCCCTTGCCGTCTCACCTTAAATATGCTTACATATGTGAGAATGAGACCTTTCCCATTATCATATCGGCTTCTCTAGCCCTTGAGCAAGAGAACGCCCTTTTGATGGTCTTACAAGATAGGCGGCAAGCCTTCGGTAGGACTATGGCTGACATTGAGGAGATTAGTTCTCTCATAATTGAATATCATATGCATATGATAGATGATGCCAAGTCAATAAAGGATCCACAGAATTATCTTGGGGATATTGTGGTTAGTCAACTCCTCCTTTAGAAGTTGAACCACCCCAATTTCTTTTAATAAGTTATGAGAATGCCAATATTCCACTGATTGCTGATCATTCACATTCTCGTTTTGATTCATCACCACCTCCTGTCTATTCACCTCCACACCTTCTATACCACCACTTCTATCTTCCCCAATTCTTTTTGGATCGCTACAACTTATTCTTCCACCAACCGATACTCTTTACTGATAAATTTTTCAACTGGTTGGTGTTGACGTTTAGTCTATGCAAAGTTTGGCAGTAATGTCTAACATAGTTTAAATGAAGTTTGGGGGAGGGCCTTTTTGTATATAATTTTGTTTTTCTTAACAATAAAAAATTATAAATAAATAAACAGGGAAGTGCCGGTATTTTGACCCTCTTGGTTTAGCATGACAGTGAGGACACTGTCAAGTTCAAGTTTGGGGGTGTGCTCGGTACGTCTTCTTCCTTCGCATTCATTTGTACATATTTTTGCATATGCATATTTATTTGAAAACCCATAAAAATTGAAAAATTTCAAAAATTATAAAAATTATTGTATTCAATTTTGGCTAATTGACTTGAGTTTGACAGATAGGTTAACTGGCTAGGAACAACTAGATCTTAGACTTAGTGATTTAAAAACCCTAAAAATAACATTCCTTAAAGTTTAACGGTAGAAAGTATATGCCTTGTAGTTTATTTAGAAATAGGCAAATTTTAGGTTCACTTCTTGGGCTATGTCGAAACAAAGGAAAAGTATTGATGTTCTTATTAGAGTATAAGTTTGAAAAATAGTTGCTAGCTTAAGTCTAAATTCTGAAAATGTATACCCTACAATTTGCACAATCACACACCTTGAAAATTGGAATAGTAGAGGAGACCTTGAAATGCTCTTGTCTAAAGTCCTTAGTACGAAGAAAATAAAATATATAAGTGTGAATAAAGAATAAAAAAATGGACACTGGTTTTTGTGATTACTTAAGGCTGCAAAAATAGAAAAATATATAGCGAGGGTGCTTCATCACCTAGTGCCTTAGACCAACTGGTTTGGGAGTCACTACTAAAAGCCTTGGGTGTTGCAAGACTAGGAATTACGCTTAAATGTGCAAACATATTTTGTAATCGTTCGTTGGTACCTCAAGAAGTATTAACGGTCGCATGAAGGATGTGTAAGCAAAATTCAATTAAAAATTCACCTACAAATAAGTACTTTGGACAACGGACAAGGGTATGATTGCTTGATTCGAATTTCCAAGTGTAGGGGTGATTTATACACACACGTGGGGACATGAGATTGGGATTTAGATGAGAGAAAGGAATGAAAAATAGAACCTGTATCTTTATTAGAGTTGATAGAAATTCCTAAGTGGAGATGGAACCCTAGAAGGAAAACTTAAGAGATACCGAAAGCTAAATAGGTCTACATAACATATATAATCTTAAGTTAAATAATGAGGAAGTGTGAAGAATGTGGGTGGATAATTTGCAAGTCAAAAGATAATAGAATTCCTTGTTAGAAAACCTAATTGGAGAACAAAAGTCAATGGGCCGAGTTGATAGGATTTTGTGGGTGTAATCCGCTGAAAACCCTTAGGAGATAACACTCCTCCTACTAGGGACACCTAGAGGTTTAACGGCTTGTTGCACGTACTCAGTGCAATCGCGTTTCCCTGCGAAAGTGCGGTTAGGATTTTAGTGAATAAAAATAAGTTTGCTCGAGGACGAGCAAGAGATAAGTTTGGGGGTATTTGTTCAGACCATAATATTGCATTATTATATTCCCCATTCTTATATATTTTACAAATAAATGGGTGCTTTTGATGCATGTCTGCTACATGTTACAGGTTACAGGTTCTTGGACAGAAAACAGTGAAAACGATATAAAGACGATGAAAAAGTAGACTTTTGACCAATAAGTAGAAGGACCCTAGTCAAGCCTAGACAAAGAACAATTCACAAGTGTACAAGGCAACGCATGGTCCGAAATATCAAAGGAAACAGTTAAAAGACCACTACAAGTTTCACTGAAGATCTGGAGAAGACCCAGAAGCCAAAGGGAGAAAAGATCTATGAAAATAAAAAGCCCAAAGTATAAAGAACCTGCCCAGAAAATTTCACCAACTGATCACACCAAAGGGCCGCGGAACCGCGGCCCTACCCCTACATTTGCCGCGGTTACACGGCCGCTTAGTGCCCGTGTCGGTGTAGAAAGTTTGTGAGGGTGCGTCGGTGCGTTTGTTGGGATTTTTAGGGGGTATTTTTGTAATAGCAGATGTGAGAGTCATTGTAACCCTAGGGTTTCCTATCCTCTATAAATAGGAACTCTAAATTCTGTATGAGGCTATACTTCTTTTCATTTCACAAATTCAAATCTGTTCTGCATTATTGTTTGGAGAGAGCCATCAATAAAAATTAGTAAGTTACTTTTATTTCTTTGCTTTAATTCTCTTTTAATTAGAATGTCTTTTAATCCCCTAATGAGCGAGTAATCTCCTCGCTTGTTAGGGTTAGCCTTAGGGAAAGGTTTGAGAGATGAGATCTCTCACCCCTTTCATGCCCTTTCAACCTAAGAATTAGAACTCCATGCATGCACGCACACACCGCTCCCTACGGCACCTTATCCCTCGAGGTAATGGTGACACCGTAGTATAAAGGACCGGTTGCGCGTGATTTCCATGGAGGTTAGGGTAATTATCGATAAAGGAAGGACAAGAATCTAGAGGAAGAAACATCTTCCCAAAAGATTCTAATCCATTTTATTGATAATTACTATAACATCTAATAGATCTAAAATAAGGCATTGAAAGCGGTGAGGAAACCTTTAATCTCCCAACTTCCCCTAAGCCTAACCCTAGCAAGACTTTAATTTAGATTAATTTAGTTCATTGATAGATCTAGTTTTTTTTAGATTTAATAAATCAATCCAAACAACCTTTGGAATCAACTCGTAAAAACACGTAAGAAAATTACACATCTCTGTGGATCAACCCGTATTCACCGGCTAGCTGCAAAGCGACGCCGTTTATGATTACGGTTAACTTATATTTTTGCACTAATCAGTTCCCTACGAGTCCTGTCCAGTGTAACTCATAACCCAATAAGCACCAGCATACTATCTCCAGTACCACGTACTAATGGTTGTAGGACAGAACATCTCCTCTGCTGGGATGAAAAGCGTATACACTAGTCTACTCTGGAGTATCGATGCCCTGTCTCGATAATCCTACGACTAGGGACCTATATAAGGATGTGCTTATAGACAACCCATCCCCCACTAGTGTGACTAACATCACAATTCTGGTAGTCAAGCAAAGATCCTAAGGGCCCTATCAATATGTATCAGCGATACGTTAAAAGAAACATATAAACAGATTAAGATAGAAAAAAACCAAGTAGCATACTACCATATTGAGCAAGACTGTCATAAAATCCGTGTATATCCCAAGCTTCCAAAATGAAATATACAAACTAGCACTATACAATAATGGCCTCTAGGGCATATATCACTAACAGTACCCATGTCTGTGTCATAAGATAACTTCATGTCATGTATGTTATGCATGAATGCAAATGCAGCAACAAGTGGGTGTGTCTAGCATCGACACACAAAATCATGAGAAAATCTGAGTTCCCAGTATCGACACTTGAAAGCATTAAGAAAATCGTGTCCATCAGCGACACAAAATCCTCATATATCTCGGGCTCCGTCTGTCCGGATTAGCCCATATTATCTGATCTCATGACTACGGTCGGTATCCTTCAGATATCTGTCGCACCAAATATCACTGGTCGGTAGTGGTCCCCTTCCGGGCTCAATGCCTTTCTATACGATCTTTTTGTCCCGGGATACCTCACCGGATCTACCATGTACCCGCAGATGGTGCATCCCCTCCTCGAATTGGGTATGTGTACACACGTGGCTCAAGAACCGAGAAAACTCATGGTGGACGCTACACATCATATCATGAGAAACCGAATTTAGTATATGTTTTCAAATTCATATGCGGTTTCCCCAAATCCAGAAATCTCATGGAAAAACCGAAATCTCATAATCATGAGTATATAATGAGATAATGAATATCGGCATCGAGCCCAACTGCGGTATATGATCATGATATAGGTAAACAAATGCATGTGGCGTCTAAGTATGAAATGTAATGTCAAAACTAGCATATGATACCGGGATGCTAAACAATGCTACTTAACTACAACTATCAGTCTATACAATGTAATAAAGGTTGCAACTGTGTGCGTGACATAGTAATTACCGATGATGATGTGTGTGAGCCGGTAAGCAAGTGTACGTGCAACATACGCATCATCGGTAATAGTGCAGGTGTCCTAATAGATGAGATCATAATAGAAAGTAAACAGTGAAAGCAATAATAAAGTATATAAACCTATGTAAGAGCCATACTATTTATCGTGTTTAAATAGCATGAATCGTTGTTTTTAAAAAAGTAGGTACTACGGTGTTTTTGAGAAAAGAGATGTCTTTTTGGAAATCCGTAGCGTCCCTCGGTTTATTCTTTGAAAAGCCTGTGATTCATCAGTTTTGAAAATAGGTATGACTCGAGCATAAGCTAACGTTTATCTAAGCAATCTAAAACCTAAACTAAGAACCTGGTCGAAAGTAAATAGGACTCGCAGCATATCCGAGTCGATATATATCTAGTAGTCGGCGATCCCACCTCATAGTATCATGTACGGTAATATCCCTCGTACGGCATCCTCGAGTCAAGAGTGCGGATCAATCATCAAATATACCTCGTACGGTAAAATCCATCGTACGACATCCTCAAAATCGAGGGTACGGGTCAAATATCATATATATCATATAGTTCATACGGTATCGATCGCCGTACAACATCACAAACAGGGATACGGATCTAAGGTCCTGTACAAATCTTTTATTTATCAAGCCACATGTTAGCACATGTTTGTATATATATCGCCCAACGATCCTTGATTATATCATAACATACACGGTGTCTTGACTCAATCACATATCATAACCTCACGACATCATGCCCGATCATATCGAATCATTTCCATATAACACACTATACTCATCTCACGTGTATATGTGCTTATATATATATATATATATATATTTGAACAAACACCCACATATATACACACACACACACATATACACACATCAATATACCAAGTGTATGTGTGTGGGTGCGTGTGTGCAACAACATATAACCTAAGGTTCACGACTAAGGTAAATAACACTAGGGATAGATCTTTCTACGAGTATGCCTAATCTAGCCTACAGTCTCCCAGAAATCCTATTTGCCAAGTATCATTCTTGCAAGCTATATATATATAATATAGATATCCTATTTTACGGTTGAGGGGGTGCTATACGCCATGCACCCGACTCCCCCTGTATATATGCATCTACTCACATTGATCATTGCTTGCCGAAGTCGATGATGCTGTGCTCTTCCTTGTTGTCCCGATGTCCACGCAGGGTACCTATGATTTCCAATATGTTATATCATAAACACGAGTCAAATACGAAAACTAAAGCAGCACACGAAACACACATAGGTTAGAACCTATGGTTTACGCATGCGAAATAGCCAAATAGCCATCTTCGTTGACGTACAAACGCCCAACGTCCAAATTCAAATCAAAAACCGAAAACCAAGTTTTTAGAAATCGGAATACAAAATCAGCAACTTAGGGAATCACTTCAAGATTTTGACTCAGGTAATTTGGGACTAAACAAACAATACATAGGATAGTTTATAAGGTGTAGAAGATACTGGAAAACCCCCAACTCCAATCTCCCAAACAAGTCCTGCGAGATCCCCATTATACCCGGTGTCGCCGGCCCCACAGTGGAATTTGGGTCTCGTCTCTCTGTGGTGGTTTTCTAGTGGTCTATCTAGGTTATTGAAGTTGTTTGATTTTTGTACACACACTCCAAGTTGCTCCAGATTCCCTGTAGTCCTCAAAGATCAAAGAAACCGATATCGGAAAAAATCTAAGTTCAAGTCTTGGGGTGGGGTTTTCTGTGCTAAGTTGGTCCAGAAAAACACTAATAGGGTTATAGTTACTAATTACACTCAAATACACCACCACAACTCAAGATAAGCCTTAACCCTCATTTAGGTTTTTTCCATCATCATAAAACCACATTAGTTTAACTCCAAACTACAATAGGGTGTTAAGAAAACTAGTAGCTTAGCTAGAAGTGTAGAAATATACCTCCATTGTAACTGAAGAAAGCTCTAGAGCTGCCCATGTGCTTCAAAATCTCCACTTGATCCTACCAATAGGTTTGCAGTGAAGTTTGGAGTGACTTTTGTGAAAGTGGCAAGTGTTTTGGTGTGGATTTGGGGCGGTTTTGAGGGTGGTAGAGGGTGGAGGAAGAGAAGGAGGAGAAGGAGAAGAAGAGAAGGAAATGAAGATGTGAGAATAAAGAGCCATGGTTGAGAGAATAAACCCACCCTCTCTCTTCTTTCTCTCTTGCCATGCCAAGACCATACCTCCAAGTCCCCCCTTACTTTTATCTTTCTTTTAAATTTTAAAACCAAAAACAAAACAACATTTAAAATGGTAAATGGAGCCATGGATATATAAAATGCAATAAATCATTTGCAATATGTCATGTTGCATGAAAAATACATAAATAAGATTAATGCATAATTGGTGCCATGTTAATCAAGTTTAGCAGTAACTTAAATATAATTAACCGTATAATAATTTCTAAATTATCCAAATCACATAAATCCTTTCAAAATCAATAAATCATATTAAATTCCAAATATTTTTCAAACCGTCGGTTTATAATTATACCATTTTATTAAAACTAATTTCTATGTCTTTATAATATTCATGAAATTTATTATCTTAATTATTTAAATTCCGAAATTAATATTTTATTTTCCTGAAATGTTACATTTTTGGGGGAATTAGAAATTAGGGTATGGTGACGGGGAAGATAAAAATTTGGTTTTTATTTATTTTTTTAATCTTTAAAGTTGCCCCTACGGATATATTCGTAGGTTCTTATCTTGTGGTACCGTAGGGGCAACTGCATAAGTTAAATATTAACAAATTTTTAGTCATAAATGCCCCTATGGATTTTATTATCCGTAGGGGCAAGCCATCTTTGTACTAGTGTCTTGAACTCCTGCATGATTCATGCTTATGAAATTTCATGTAATACTTATAATTGTGCTTAGAATTTATTATTGACATATGTGGATTGGATGATTAAAGCCGTGAACATCGGAAAGGAGAAAATGTGCTATTGTATGAGGAACTGAGTGCCACGCGGAGCAAAGTGCTATCCCATGGCTGTGGGGGCCACATCTTGATTCTACGAAGGCCACCTTTAGAATTCTCATATGATGTTCTGACATAACTAACCAAACATTCATGATGTTGCATGCTCTAGTTATGATGGAATACTCATATTGAGTGGTTAGAGCCCTGGTCAGGTGAAAATTGATATCATATATGGAACAAAGTGCCACACAGAGCAAAATGCATGCTATAACGATGGTGGGGGATACCTCTTGAATCCATAGGGGGCTATCTCTTGAATCTGTCTATGAAGTGGTTCCACCAGAAGACGTTCGTGGGTACACATACGAAAATATAAGACGAAAATGATAATATCACCATGATAACATGCTACCTGAATACAATATTTCATGGTTTAGACTTAATTTACTTTATTTATTCCCAATTTTTCCTTATTTGTATTCACATCACATGGGGACACTTTCTTTCCTTTATGATGGATGTCTTTTATTCAATTCAATTTACTTTGCAACCTGGCAGACTTATGGAGCAGCCCTGATTTGGGATGCTGCACTTTTAGGCTGAATTTAGATAAGGTTAAAGGAATAAAATAATAACAATGATAATTTTCTAGACTAGGGTTTTATTAATCGAAATCTATCTATTAAAATTGCAAGGAGTTTCTTAAATAGATGTATACAAAATAAAAAATTATAATTAATTTACCAACAAAATAAAAACTGCCTAAAATAGATAATTGCTAAAAATAGAAAGTTGCAAAAATCAAAACTAATTATTTGATTGCGTTCAGAATTGATTCTTGATAATATCTTAACTGATCCGTGTATTGTAATTCGAAAGTCAAAGTTTCAAAGCAAATCTTTGTCCGCGATTTCGAGACCCTAAATGATGAATTTTTGCGATTCTAAGAGACGTCAATGTGCTTGCAGCATTGACCCAGACAATTTTGCGAGAGTTTCGATTTGGCTGGGAGAACGCGTGAATCAGACAAGATTTGACAGTTTGGGTTTCTTGGTTGAACTAGACATGGTGTGTTTTGGAACGGTCAAGCCGCTCCATATAGGCTATGGCTGTATCATCCACCCTGTCGTAAAAAGAGCTCGACCTCGAGCTCAGGCCTTCGTCTTCGGAAGAGCTTCCGTCACCCGCATATCGAATCAAGTGCTTGACGTTGAATATGTCTAAAGTTTTCATATGACTAAGCAACTTCAATTGTTACGCGTTGTCACCTACCTTCCTAAGAATCTCATAAGGACCCACCTTCCTGATGCTCAATTTATTATACTCACCAACAGGTAGCGGTCCTTGGTAAGGATGGACCAAACAAAGTCACCTTCTTCGAACACCACGCGGTAACGATGCTTGTTCGCAGCAGCTTCATATTTGGAATTGGCAGCGTCAATCTGCTGTCGAACTTGATCATGAATGCTTTTCTGGTGCTCAGTCATGTCTTCAACTTTAACATTGGGACGCCCCATATAGGGAATTGGCACCATGTCGAGGAAGACGGTGAGGTTACTTCCATACACGATCTCAAATGGAATCCTCTTCTTCATGCGGTTAATAGAACGGTTGTAAGAGAACTCAGCTGGTGCGGGAGCAAGATCCCACTTCCTTAGGTTGTCTCCAACTAGGCTACAGAGGAGATTACCGAGGCTTCTATTGACCACTTCAGTTTTACCATCTGTTTGCAGGTGATAAGCACTGCTAAAGCACAGTTTAGTTCCTAGATTCCTCTATAAGGTCTTCTAAAAATGGCTCATGAACTTGGTGTCCTAATCCGATGTGATGGATTTGGGTACCCTATGAAAACGCATGATTTCTTTGAAGTATAGGTCACCGATCCAAGATGTGTCCATAGTTTCTTGCAAGCCAGAAAATGTGTCATCTTGGAGAATCGATCGACCAAGACACAGACCGAGTCCATGCTCCTTTGAGTTCGGGGTAAGCCTAGGACAAAGTCCATGCTGACGTCTTCCTATGGTGCCGCTGGAACCGGGAGCGGGGTGTACAAACACGCATTCGTGGCTGTCCACTTCGACACTTGGCAAATATGGCAGCGCTCTCCGAAACGTATCACATCTCATTCTATGTTAGGTCAGCAGTAGTCACGAGAGATAAGGTCTAGGAGTTTGTCGCGCCCAAAATGACCCTCATTATAAAGTTCTTCCTCGATCTTTTCTCGCAGCGAACACTCAAGGATGCAGAGTTGTAGTCCCCAAAAAAGATAGTCGTTCATCAGCAAATAGCCTGACTTATGTTGCTCAGGTCTATGTTGAGGTTGGTTCAATGCTCTGTGAATAGGATCGAAGAATGGGTCCGCAAGGTATAGTTCACGAAAGATATCAAACCCCACAATCTGAAATTTCATTATAGAGAGTAAGGTCGCTCTTCTGCTCAAACTATCGACTACTCGATTAGTGACCCCCGCGATGTGCTTCAAGGAGAAGGTGAACGGTGGGATATATTCAACCCATCGACCATGTCGACGATTCAACTTATGCGACCCATTAATGTACTTGAGCGCTTCATGATCAGAATGAAGGATGAACTCGTGCTGCAATAAATAGTGCTCCTAATGACGTAAGGGTTGGACAATGGCATAGAACTCATCATTGTTGGTGTTGTACTTGGCCCTAGCGCTATTTAGTTTCTCGTTGAAGAAGGCCACAGGTCAATTTTCTTGACTGAATATGCCATTGATACCCATCCCCAATGCATCGCTTGCCACCTTAAATATTTTGTCAAATTCTGGCAAAACCAACACAGAGGCAGTAGTTAGTTTCTCTTTTATGGTGTCGAATGCTTATTGTACTTCATCATTCCAATAGAAAGGTACTCGCGATTTGAGACAGTCTGTGATTGGGGTCATTACCCTGCTGAAATTTGGTACAAAACGACGGTAGAACGAAAAGAGACCGCCGAAACTCTGAGCTTCATGAATGATCCTTGGTGCGGGCCACCTTGAACTACTTGTACTATGGATAGGTCCGCACACACCCTCTCAATGGAGACGATGAAACCAAAAAACATGACTTGATTTGTGTAACATTTCAGAAAATGAGAAATATTATTTTGGAATTTAAATAATAATATAATATGTCTTATTAAAATAATACAAATTATTAAATTGGGTTATTAAGATTTGGTATAATTAAAATAGCAAAACCAATATTCTCGTATTAATGTTAACACTTAATTTTGGCATAATAAGTATGTAGTTATGTTAATGTCTTCACTTAAGATTTTTTTTGGGTTTTATTTGGTTTTAGAAATTGTGGCATGGTTACACCCTTTTGTTATTTTGTATCATATTGTATTAAGAGCATAAAGGCATGGCACACCTATACCTCCCCATTCTCTCTTACTCCCACTCCTTTTCCTCTCCCATTTCCCTCTCTTTCTCTACTACTCCTCTCACTGTCACTCTCACTCCCATGGCCGCCCCACCTCTCTCTCACACTCTTACTCTCGAAAACACAAACTCTTTGCATAATCCAAGCTCCAACTCAAGCTAAATCAAGTGGAAGTCTCCATCAACCTTCAAGTGACATCATACAAGCTTGATCTTCTCCTTCATCTCTTCATTTAGATAAAAATCCTTTTTTATCAAGTTTTAAATGTGTTTATAGTTTCAAATATCGATTAAGTTTTAAAAAACTAGGAGTTTTAGTGAATTTTTAGTGTTCAAACTAAATCTGGAGTAGTTTGGGATCTCTGCAAAATATTTTGCGTATAGATTCGACCTATTTAGACCACCAGGAGACCCCACCAAGAGCACGAGTTTAGACCGCCAATTGCGGGAAAATCTAATATTTTGACGGCCCAATTTTGGATTTAGATGTCGGGGTTTGGCCAGTAGATCTTGTACTTGATATATAAGCCCTTTTTATATGCTAAATTGTCCCAAATTCCATGAGTCAAAATCTGGAGGTGTTTTACTTAGCTTTTTGACGATATTTTAAGGTTTTCAAACTTTATAATCCGTATTTTGAAGTCTTGATGCGTTCTTTTATGGTAGAACATAGAGTCCGGGGTTAATTCATGGTAGTTAGCACACAGATGGCAAATGATTGGTCATAGGTTCTAACCTATGAGTGTTATTCATTATATCGATGTCGAATTGAATTCTTATATGCGTGTATGTTATGTGAATGCTAGGCTTGATTGCGGAGACCTCCGAGGCAGCGACGAAGGGCAAGGCAGTCGTAAGATACCACTAGCTCGATCAAAAACTGTGAGTAGATTATATCTACGAGTAGGGAATTGGGTGGATGGCATATAATACCCCTATGAAACATACCTTTTATTGTATCATTGACATTATTAAGATTAATGCCATGTACGTTAAACTTGTTCGATATATAGTATATTTTTTTAGTAACGCTTAGTAACCTTATTGTAGATACAGTTGGTAGAACACTAGAACAAATGCTAATGATTGCCATGTTGCACGATCACAGACTCGCATGTACACCACAAATCATTAGTACTACCATGTCACTTACCATGTTTACGTATCATAGTATGATCGACGTTATAATAGGACGATGTATATACAATCCATATTGGATGTGCGTATAAGACTTGGAGTCCGTACTAGTCGCCGTGTGTGTACTTGACACGAGGTGTCCGTACCGACAGTAGGGTGGGTGCGTGAATGAGATGTCCGCACCGGTGCTATATTTGTACGTGACTAGATATCCGTACTGTTGATATTCCATTACTATGTGTGTACGTAGACTTGATGTCCATACTAGTTATACTATGTGTTTGGGTACGTAGATTAGATATCCATACCGATTATTATTATGATATTGGATAATGAAATATTTAATGGTTATCGTACGAAGTGAGATTCCGTATGGGATGATATGGTGAGTATAGATGATGATTAGCCGGATATGGCCCCATTTTTACTTGACTCGTGGAGTCTTACTATTTTACCCGTTTGGGAGATTTTACTGATATGTCAGCATCACCCACTTTCTAAAAACAACAATTCGTGTTATATTTTTTAAAATGTGATAATAAAATGATGTGCTACGTGGATTTCAAAGGGGTATATGTGTGTGTGTGTGTGTGTGTGTGTGTGTGTGTGTGTGTTTAAAATATTGTAGCCTCCTTATTTTCAAACAACGTTTCGTTCTACTTTAAAAACATATAAGTGGGAATATTAGAATGAATTTCCTATTTATCGTTCTCTTACGATACACTTACTTTATATGTCATTCGCTCGCGCTTTATTTACCTTATTCGTTATGCTATGCTTTACAATTTCCGCTACGCTTTACGATTTCTGCTACGCTTTACGATTTCCGCTACGCGTCATATATTGTTGATGTTATACCTCAGTGGTATGCGACACTGATATATATATATATATATATATATATATATATATATATTATATCGCTACACTTATATTACTGGCTTATGCTATCATATGTTACCCGTCTGTGCTATGCCTAGTTCACACAGACTAAAAGGGTACGAGTTTGACGAGATTTATACTACTGTAGATATGATGTGATATGATATCAATCCTAAGAGATTGGATATATATAAAGGTATATAAGAAGTTGAAGATGATTCGAACACGGTAGATATAGCCGGGGATCCATGATGTGTGTGTGTGTATAAGAAGATGAAGAAGATTCGGAGACGGTGGATATAGCTGAGGAACCATGGTGTGTGTGTGTGTGTGTGTGTGTGTGTGATCAATCCATGAGGGATTGAGGCTGGGAGAGACATGATATCATCCGTTGATATATGTGTGATCAATCCATGAGTGATTGAGGGTAGTTGACACATGATATCTCTATGGATATTATATATATGTGAGGGATCGATATAGATGCCTTGTACTGAGATGGATATAATATATATATATATACATATATATATATATATATATATATATATATGAGGGATCGATATAGATGCCCTGCACTGATGTGATATATTATATTATGTATAGTAGCCGGACAAGATAGGTCCACGAGACAGTTCCTGAATATTATTTTCCTATATCGATGTATTCTAAAGAGCTTTTCAAAGGAGCTATAGTCTCACTATTTTCCACGTGTTTAGGATCGACACAGACTTTTACAAAAAAAAGCTTTTTTTAAATAAATCATTTTCAAAGAGGCGGGACGTATACTTTAAAATAGATCTATATCTTTCTTCACAAAACAACGCCCGCTATATGTGCTGCTATATATATACCACACATCTATTTTGAAAGGGATTTTATATACATATTTATATTACGGCTACTTTTATATGATTGCATATCGATGAGTGCTATATACATGTATTATAGCCTTGATTGTGTTCTCATTGGTCGTGCGCTATAGATTTGCATTACGGTGATTGTTAGCGATTCTGCGTGTTCAAGTTTTAGTTAAATACCGCAATCAAGACGGTTTCGCTCGTAGCTAGCCGGTTGAGTACGGGTCGTCCGCAGGGAGATGAGAATCTTTTTCTATGTGCTTTAACGAGTTAAGTCCGGTTTTTCAGATTTTGTTGTGATTAGTTAAGCGGTAAAATGATATGTAAAGAGAGCTTGTTAGGGTTAGGATTAGGTTAGTTTGAGTTAGGAGTCTCCACATCTTTTGTTGCCCCTCTTAATATCGGTGTTACGGTAATCGGCAACAACGGGGATTAGCACGACTAGGAAGGAACTTGCGAGTATAAGCTAGGCTTTCCAACGCATAAGTTCTTCCTTTTGGTGCTTGTCCGTCCGTTCTTGTCTCTTAGCCATAACCTCCGGTTAATTCAACCACAACCGGTCTCACTATGGAATCACCGCTATCATGTAGGATAGGGTGCCGTAAGGAGCGGATTGTAGTTCAATTAACGGGAGTCGAATTAAGCTGTTGGGCAAGGAAAGAGTGAGAGAGATTTCCTTCTCTCAAACTTCCCTTATCCTACCCTAACAAGTATTAAACTACTCACACTTCATGATATGGAAAAATAAAACAAAACAAAAGAGGAAGATAGAAAGAAAGAGATTAGAAGATAACGACCAGCTATTTGCGACCTCATCTTGGCGAGGATCGAGCGTAAGCATCATAGTCGTTTTAAGGATAAAGAAAAAGAGAGAAGAAAGAAACAACACGAAATAACAACAACTAGTTAACAAATGAAAATTACAACAATTATAGAAAGAACAAGACAAGCATGATAATAAAATGAACTTCTTTATTCACCATTCTTCACTCACAAAGCTCACTACAAGTTTTAATGGAGAAGAGATGAGAAGAAGAAGAACATGTATTCTAAAACCTAGAAAAAGAATACAAGATTATGGACCCTTTCCTTCTCAAAGTTCTGGGCTATTTATAGGCTGGAGAATGGAAATCTAGGGCAACCACCAGAACACATATGAAAAGACCTAAATACCCCCCAAAGCCCATGCTCTGACTCCATAGAGTGGCCGCGGATCCGCGGCCTAAGCCTCCCTATGCCGCGGATCCGCCGCACTCTGGTGGAGTTAGGGCATGGGATTTTTGGTGCTTCCCTGGTTTGCTGTGTACTTTATTCTGGCATATGTATTTTCTCAAATTGTCTTCACGATTTTTCCAGAATTTCTGTTGAGGGAAAGGTGGACTTTTTGTGGATGTTTTTGTCATGATTGCCTCGAGCTCCGCGTAGATTTCTTGGATCTTGTGCTGCCATTGAGCCTTGTGCATGAAAACGCCATTGATTTGACATTTTGTCTCTTAAACTGGTATCTGGCAACATACGGATGAAGAGCGGAGACCGTGTTTTCTCAGTGGTTGGTAGGAACCCGGATTTTGTCGTGTTTTCCATGAATTTCACCGTTTTAGAACCGAGAACCTGTATCCTGCATTTTACTAGCAAACACGGCTCAAGAGTATCTACCGATAAGCAATGTGATAAAAATTGGGCGGTATGAAAATGCAAAAATCTGATATGAACAAATACCCCCAAACTTATCATTTGCTCGTCCCGAGCAAAGCCAATTTATTCACAAAAATTTCCTAACCTCACTTTCGCAGGGAACGCGATTGCACTGAGCATGTGCAACAAGCCGTTAAACCTCTAGGTGTCCCTAGTAGGAGGAGTGTTGTCTCCTGAGGGTTTTCAGCGGATACTACCCATAAAATCCGGTCAAGTTGGTTTTGTAAAATAACTAAGATTCAAATCCTAAAGTTTTGTTTCAGAAAATAACAATTCTATTATCCTAAGTCTAGACCATCGAACCTTTATTTTTCACACATCGCTTCTTATTTAACTACAGATTTTATATGTCTTTACGTGTAGTGCAAATAGTGTCGCTAAGTTCCAGAAGGATCGATTAAAGTCATCATGTCGCACACTAAAGCCTAGATAACAATTTTAAAAGGATCACATAAGTTTTATAAAGAGTTAAGCATTTTTCAAGTTTCGTTTTCCAGTAAAGTTTCAACTTCAGAATTTCTATCTTCCCTAACAGGAAACTAGGTCTTATTCTTCACTCCACCTTTTTCTTGTTTTCATTTCATACACACCTCTGTGAACGTGCAATAGTCTTTATCATAGAGTAAAACCTTCATATCTCCGCTAATTTTTTTTTATAAAAGTCTGTCTTTTATCAAGATTATTCTCACACAAAGAACCGTTAGGAATTTTAACTCGGAGAGAACACTTGCTTGACTTTGTTTTAATCTGGACTTTCTAGGCTTCTTAGCGAGCTTTGGGCCAATGCACCCAAACCAGTTGGTTTTAGGGCATTAGGTGTAGAAACACCCCAGCGGACTTAATTACTCAAGTTACCTAGGTCCAAAAACAAAAGACAGTTTGGCGTGAAAATCAGATGATTTAATACGAACGGAGATATAACTGGCAGTTCAATTATTTTTTTGGATAAAAGACGTGTTTAGTGGGTTTTGGTGTGTAATCATTCCAATCAAGTTTCGGATGGGTTATTTTTCAGACTTAGTTCCGATTACGGCATCAATAACATTCCTTCATATTTGCTTACTTCATAAACTATTCTTGACATTACTTATTTCAGAACAAACCTATTTGATCCTCAGAAAATCATTTATCTGTTTAAAAGTTTTTAAACATAAAAGACTTGTCATCTAATTCCCAAAAACTCACGACACGTGTAGTGTGATGTAAAGACGTATATCAGCTATAGTTAACTTCAAAGGAGAGTTATCTTTCAGGTTTTCAAAATCTAAACATAAGATTTAGTTATTCCTATTTTTCAAACAAAACCGTCGAAATATTGAATCAGAGTTCTTCCGCAAGCTAACTTGACAGAAAAGTTTTTATGTTTTTAGAAAATTTTCAGATTTTTATGGATTTTATGGATTTAATATGCAGATGCAAAATATACATATGAATGCGAAGGTAAGAAATGCGTACCGAGCGTACCCCCAAACATAAACTGGACAGTGTCCTCACTGTTATTGCATGAAGAGATCATTTGAAGGGTCAAAATTGTCGGTTAGTGATACACAAATTTTTATTTGGTTTTGTTTTTAAAGAAAAGAAAAAGAATATACAAAAATATATACAAAATGGTTTGTACATACCCCCAAACTTATTTGGAACAGTGTCTACTGTTCTTGGCTGGATAACCGAAGTTTGGTGGTAGGCAGAGGAAGATCAGGCAGGGTAAACCGGCTCCTGTAAGAACAGGAGCTCCTCTGTTGGTTCGGCGCTAAGGTACGGTTTGCATCGGTGTCCATTTACTTTGAAAAGTGAACCGTCCTTTGGATTTTCCAAATCTACAGCGCCCTGCGGATACACATTCCGCACAAAATACGGCCCTTTCCAGCGAGATCTGAGCTTTCCTGGATGGAAGTGAAGTCGGGTGTCGTAAAGCAGTACCTGCTGACCAGGTACGAAGGTTTTGCGCAAAAGGTGTTTATCGTGAAACACCTTCGTTCGGTTCTTAACGACAACCGCGTTATCGTAAGCCTCATCCCTAAGCTTGCTTAGTTCGTTCAACTGCAGCTTCCGATGGCTGCCCGCATCATCAAGAGACAGATTCAGCTCCTTTATCGCCCAAAATGCGCGATGCTCTATTTCGACAGGTAGGTGGCAGGCTTTTCCGTACACAAGCCGATAGGGAGACATGCCAAGGTCGGTCTTATAAGCGGTTCGAAATGCCCAAAGGGCATCAGTGAGTTTCAGCGACCAATCCTTACGGTTCTTGGAAACCGTCTTCTCTAGTATCTGCTTGATTTGCCGATTTGAAACTTCGGCCTGCCCGCAGGTTTGGGGGTGGTAGGGCGTCGAGAGCTTATGATTAATGGAGTATTTCCGCATCAAGGCCTCGAAAGTCTTGTTGCAGAAATGACTTCCATTGTCGCTAATGATCGCTCGGGGGTGCCCAAAACGAGAGAAAATGTTTTCTTTAAGGAACCTAACGACAACCTTGTTGTCGTTATTTCGGCTGGGCACAGCCTCGACCTATTTAGAGACGTAATCAACAGCGAGAAGGATGTACAAGTTCCCAAAAGAGCTGGGAAACGGCCCCATGAAATCTATCCCCCAAACATCGAAAATCTCCACAACCAAGATCGGTTGGAGCGGCATCTCGTTCCGCCGGGATATCCGGCCCATGTGTTGGCACCGGGAGCAAGTTTTGCAATAGTCATGAGCGTCTTTGAAAAGTTGTGGCCAGTAGAAACCACATTGCAAGATCTTCTCAGCTGTCTTTCTGGGCCCAAAATGCCCGCCACACGCTTGATCGTGGAAAAATGATAGCACACTCTTGAATTCCTCGCCAGGGACACACCGACGAATAATCTAGTTGGGACAGTACTTGAACAAGTAGGGTTCGTCCCAGTAAAAGTGTTTTACTTGGGATAAGAAGCGAAGTCTGTCCTGACTTGACCATTCGGTCAGTAGTAATCCTGTGGCCAAATAGTTCACAATATCTGCGAACCAGGGTTCGCACGATACTGTCAAGAGCTGTTCATCCGGGAAAACGTCGTTGATTGGAATTGGAAGCGAAGGCGAAGAAGGAAGTCGTGAGAGATGGTCGGCAACTACGTTTTCACATCCTCGTTTGTCCTTAATGACAAGGTCAAACTCTTGAAGCAAGAGGATCCAACGTATTAACCGAGATTTAGCATCTTTCTTCGCAAAAAGATGGCGCAGAGCAGAATGGTCAGTGTAGACAATGACTGGAGAGCCGATGAGGTAAGGCCTGAACTTTTCTAAAGCAAATACAACAGCCAAGAATTCCTTCTCAGTTGTTGTATAATTGAGTTGGGCGTCGTTCAGGGTTCGGCTCGCATAATAGATTACGTGCGGCATCTTGTTGATGTGTTGTCCAAAGACAGCACCAATGGCAAAGTCGGATGCATCGCACATAATCTCGAATGGGTGTGTCCAGTCAGGTGAGGAAAGAACGGGAGCGGAAGTGAGTGAGCGTTTCAATGACTCGAAGGCAGTCACACAACTCGAGTTGAAGTCAAATGGTGTGTCCTTGGCCAGCAAAAGAGTCAAGGGCCTAGCAATCTTGCTAAAGTCCTTGATGAACCGTCTATAGAAACCGGCATGGCCAAGGAAGGCTCGGATATCTCTGACGCATCGGGGAGGAGGCAGATTGGAAATGACCTCAATCTTTGCTTTTTCAACCTCTATGCCATTTTACGAGATGATATGTCCTAAGACAATACCTTCGCGCACCATGAAAAGGCATTTCTCCCAGTTCAAAGTGAGATTCTTGTCCTTACATCGGGTAAGGACAGCGTCAAGATGCAGCAAACACTCGTTGAAGGAATCGCCGAAGATGGAGAAGTCATCCATGAAAATCTCCAGAAATTTTTCCACCATGTCTGAGAAGATACCCATCATACACCGCTGGAAGGTAGCGGGCGCATTGCATAACCCAAAGGGCATGCGACGATATGCAAACGTGCCGAAAGGACAAGTGAAAGTGGTCTTGTCCTGGTCTTTTTCGGTGATGGGAATTTAATTATAGCCGGAGTAGCCATCAAGAAAGCAGTAGTACTCATGTCCGGCCAATCGTTCAAGCATCTGGTCAATGAAAGGTAGCGGAAAGTGGTCTTTCCGCGTTGCGGCGTTGAGTTTTCTGTAATCAATGCAAACTCGCCACCCAGTTTGGGTGCGAGTAGGGATTAACTCGTTCGCCTCGTTGGTTATGACCGTGATGCCCGACTTCTTGGGGACAACATGAATGGGGCTAACCCACTGGCTATCAGAGATAGGGTAAATGATACCACTATCTAGACATTTTACGATCTCCTTCTTCACAGCCTCTTTCATGACTGGATTGAGACGTCTTTGTGGATCCCGGGCTGGTTTGGCATCATCCATCAGATGAATGTGATGCTCAACAATTAGGGGACTAATCCCCTTGATGTCCGCCATGGACCAGCCAAAAGCTTGCCTGTTGCTGTGCAAGACCGCGAGAAGGGCTTTCTCTTGCTCGGGAGCTAGAGAAGCCGAAATGATGACAGGGAGGGTCTCGTTCTCACCTAAGTAAGCATACTTAAGGTGAGACGGCAAAGGCTTGAGTTCGAGCGTTGGAGGTGAAACGATGGAAGGCAAGATTGGTGCAAAGGTCTCGAACTCAAAGGACTCCAGCAAAGGTTCAAAACGAGTGTAGGCAACCGAGTTGGATGGTTCAGGTAACTCATCCGGAAAGTCGAAGGATTCAAACTCGGGTTGTGCGCGGCTAAGATCGTTCGAGAACGTGAAACACTCATAGTTGTTGTCGGGCGCAGAAACAGCAGCAGGTTCGAAGAGAAACGCACTAGTGGCGTCAAGATTATCGTGATCAAACAGAAACTCCTCGAATTCATACTCTTCTGGGGTGATCTCCTGGATCGAGCAGACGTCCAGTATATGAGCATTAGGTTCGGCGGGATGATTCCCTAACCTAAAAATGTTGAGTTCAATCGTCATATTTCCAAAAGAGAGGTTCATCGAACCATTGCGACAATTGATCACAGCATTTGAGGTTGCGAGAAATGGGCGACCGAGTATCACCGGAATTTGATTCCGGGGGTTAGCTACAGGCTGTGTATCTAGTACAATGAAGTCAACGGGGAATATGAAGTCCCCGACTTTTATTAACACATCCTCTAGCTCACCCCTAGGATGAGTGATCGATCGGTCGGCCATTTGGAGAGTGCAATGCGTGGGTTTCAGCTCTCCGACGCCTAATTGCTCGTATACTGAATACGGAAGCAAGTTAACACTGGCACCAAGATCTAATAGTGCGCGGTTGATGTTCTTATCCCCAATGGTAATTGAAATCGTAGGACAGCCCGGGTCCTTCCGTTTTTGTGGTAAAGATTGGGTAAGAGTATCACTCACAGCACTAGCCAAGAAAACTTTCTTTGGTACCTGAGACTTCCTCTTTTTCGTGCACAAGTCCTTTAAGATTTTCGCGTAAGACGAGACTTGTTGGACAGCATCTAAAAGAGGAATGTTAATTTTAACTTGCTTAAATAACTCCAGAATCTTCTCCATTTGTGGATTTTGTTTGTTAGACCTCAACCGGTTTGGAAATGGAACATTTTGAAAATTGGTTGAGTCTAATGCTAGAGGAGGAGATTGTGGAGTCGGAATGGATCCCAGAACAGGTGTTTTCGTGGAGTGAGAAGTGGGTCCATTCGGAGCAGAAGAAGAGGAAGGTGAGCCTTATGAAGAATGGAGAATAGGCTCAGAAGACGAAGAAGAAGAAGAAGAAGAAGAAGCGGCCGGGGTGTCATCGTTGATTCGTTTGCCAATGTTGTTTTGCAGCATCCTTCCCGACTCAGTGTGGTCACGGCACTCACATTATGGTTCTGTTGTTCAAGAGCAACATGTGCATTATGTGGGTGACCGGGATTTGGGAGTGGTTGGGACGGGAGCTTCCTCTTTTCTCGCTCGCTTAAGGCCGCGTTCAGCTGTGCAATCTGGGCCTCGATGGTCTTGATGCTTTGCCCGTGTGCGGCAGTGTGTTGCACTAAGGATTGAATGGAAGACTGGATGTTGGCGGTGGATTGAGTCGATTGTTTATCGAACGCCTCCAGACTTCGCTCGGCGAGGAAACCTTATCGTTGTTTGACGAAACAAAGTTGTTTGGTGGAAAAGAATTGTTGGGTGGAAAGTTGTTCGTCTGATTCTAAAAAGGTTGGGGTTGGAAAGGCTGCTAATATTGATGTTGAGTTTGTTGTTGCGCTTGTTGTTGTGGTGGAGGGGCCCTTTGGAAATTGTTGCCTTGGAATTGATTCTGATTCTGATTCCAGGCGAAATTGGGGTGGTTCCTCCAACCGGGATTGTAGGTGGAAGAGTATGGATCATTCCTCGGTCTTTGCTGAAATGCAGCATTGACCTGATCCTGTCCTTGCGAGGGTGGATTGTAAGGACACTCTTCGGTCAAGTGAGAAGGATCGGAACAACAAGCGCAGATGGTACGAAGGGGGAGAACAGGGGCAGGAGCAGGAGCAGAAAATTTGCTCTCTATCGCTTCAAGCTTCCTTGTTATTGCAGCCATTTCAGCTTTCATCGCAATAGAGACATCAAGTTGGTGGATTCCTACCCTAGACTGACCGGTAGAAGTGGAGGTAGAAGAAGAAGAAGTCGGTCTGGTGCTCTCCCATTGTAGCGTTTGCTCCGTAAGGTCGTCAAAGAATTGCCACGCTTCCTCGTCAGATTTGGATAGGAAGTGGCCCTGACAGATGGTTTCCAACAACTGCTTCGTTGCTGGGTTCAGGCCCTCGTATAAGGTTTGGCAGAGTTGCCATTTCTCTATACCGTGGTGGGGACACTGAACAAGAAGGTCTTTGTACCGGTCAAAGCACTTCCAGAAGGGTTCAGAAGGAAGCTGGGAGAATTGGTTGATTTCATTTCGAATCCTTGCGGTCTTATGATTCGGGTAGAATTTTTTTAGAAACGCTTTAACAAACTCGTCCCAGCTGGTGATTGAGTGGGAAGCGGTGCTATACAGCCATTTTTCAGCAAGATCGCATAAAGTGAACGGAATGACCCGTAGACGTATAGCATTGTCCGACAGCTGGGTGGTTTTCATCATGGCACAGACGTTTTGAAATTTGTTGATGGAGATATAGGCATCTCCAGATTCAAGCCCATGAAATCGTGGAAGCATGTTGATGAAGTGGGGCTTAATTTCAAAGTTGTCCCCATTGGCCGGAGGAAGAGAAAGACAGGTGGGAAGTGCAGAACGGGTGGGATAGAAACGATCCTGGAGCGCGATTCGCTGCGGCGCTACAACAGGCGATGGTGGTGGGATATTGGTCTCCGTAGGACGTGGAGCCAATCCAGGGGTGGTCAAAGGAAGGTGTTCGGATTAAATCCTGACATCGCGGAAGAAGAGGTTGGTGAAGGTGAAGGTGAAGATGTATGAACAGAATTCCGGTCAACGTCGGAGTTGGCCGGTAAAGGAAGGGGTGAAAGAAGAGTGGACGGAGTATCGACTTCGGAGTCGATCGCGTAGTCGGTAGCGACTAACGTAACGCGGACTAGACGGGCGCTAGTATCCCGAGTCCAAGCGGACATACACTAAACGAGTTTAGTATAGTCAAAGCGGAGAAGGTGAGGGTAAGAAAACGTCAATGGAGAAAGGTGATGGGTAGTGGGTGAAAAATGGATTTGGCGACAAAGGGCAAGTTTTATAAAAGTTTTTGATTTTTCTCTTCTTTTTTTTTGTTTTTAGAAAGAGATTTACAGAAGTATGTACGGATATACGGCTTAAGTAATCACAAACAAGATATGCACAATCACACCTAGATCTAGGGTAACCTAGGTCTACTAGACCTGCTCCTGAACTTGATTGTCGAAGTTAAACAGTGTCGAGAAACGGGCTTAAAAATACACTGATCACGAGGCCAGGTAAGTGCAGAGATAAGGGGAGGTTGTCCAACGCTTTCGCGAAGTTTCTTAATTAAATAACCCTTTCTCTTTTGGCGGTTGCGCCGTTAACACTTTCCTAGACACCCCGTAAACAATATACCGTTAAGCGAGGTTCTAAACACGGTTTATCTTCTCCTAATGAGCGCGAAGTCCTTAGGGCTGAAGTCTAGTATTTTTTAATTTACAATGGACAACGCATATGCTTTTGTGATTTTTGGGGTCCTGGGAAGGGTGATGAAATCCCCACCCAATCTGGATTGGTTTCAAGCCACTTAAGTCCATATTAAAGAAATGCAAAGCAGTAACAAATCAATTGCAAACAATTTTTTATTTGCGGCGCAAAGAATCCTGTACAAGAACAGTTTATTGGAAGGGGGAGAAGAGTTTGCGCAAAGAAATCTGCAGAAAACACAATTTATTGGAGTCCAGAGGAGTGGGAGAGAGGAGAGAGACTTACAGAGAGAATTTGGCAGCCCAAAGGCACCAAGTGGCCACGGATCCGCGGCCTAAGCCCTCTATTGCCGCGGTTCCGCGGCAGTAACAGGGAGTTGGGCCTTCAGTTTTTGTGTGGGTGCTGGTATGGGTCTCCTCTGCTTGTCTGGATCTTCTGAATTTTTATTTGCTCACTGTACCTGCTCCAGATCTTGACAGTAGACCGTTTGTTCTGTTTTGATCCGTCGCGGTGTAGCCGCGAAATGTGGGTCTATCTTCCCACGTCTTTGGCACTGTACTTGAACTCCGTCTTATCCGACGTCTTTGGCGCCGATCTTGAACTTCGTATTTTCCTGCACACTTGCACAAAAGCTAATCAAAAACAACAAGATGGTTTTTTTTACAATGTATATTTTTTTTGTTTTGTTTTTCGGTTATATTCACAAGTTAACCCGAAATTACACAAGGAAATAAACTACCGTCTCCCCGGCAACGACGCCATTTGATTGTTAGCGATTCTGCGTGTTCAAGTTTTAGTTAAATACCGCAATCAAGACGGTTTCGCTCGTAGCTAGCCGGTTGAGTACGGGTCGTCCGCAGGGAGATGGGAATCTTTTTCTATGTGCTTTAACGAGTTAAGTCCGGTTTTTCAGATTTTGTTGTGATTAGTTAAGCGGTAAAATGATATGTAAAGAGAGCTTGTTAGGGTTAGGATTAGGTTAGTTTGAGTTAGGAGTCTCCACATCTTTCGTTGCCCCTCTTAATATCGGTGTTACGGTAATCGGCAACAACGGGGATTAGCACGACTAGGAAGGAACTTGCGAGTATAAGCTAGGCTTTCCAACGCATAAGTTCTTCCTTTTGGTGCTTGTCCGTCCGTTCTTGGCTCTTAGCCATAACCTCCGGTTAATTCAACCACAACCGGTCTCACTACAGAATCACCGCTATCATGTAGGATAGGGTGCCGTAAGAAGCGGATTGTGGTTCAATTAACGGGAGTCGAATTAAGCTGTTGGGCAAGGAAAGAGTGAGAGAGATTTCCTTCTCTCAAACTTCCCTTATCCTACCCTAAAAAGTATTAAACTACTCACACTTCATGATACGGAAAAATAAAACAAAACAAAAGAGGAAGATAGAAAGAAAGAGATTAGAAGATAACAACTAGCTATTTGCGACCTCACCTTGGCGAGGATCGAGCGTAAGCATCATAGTCGTTTTAAGGATAAAGAAAAAGAGAGAAGAAAGAAACAACACGAAATAACAACAACTAGTTAACAAATAAAAATTACAACAATTATAGAAAGAACAAGACAAGCATGATAATAAAATGAACTTCTTTATTCACCATTCTTCACTCACAAAGCTCACTACAAGTTTTAATGGAGAAGAGATGAGAAGAAGAAGAACATGTATTCTAAAACCTAGAAAAAGAATACAAGATTATGGACCCTTTCCTTCTCAAAGTTCTGGGCTATTTATAGGCTGGAGAATGGAAATCTAGGGCAACCACCAGAACACATATGAAAAGACCCAAATACCCACCAAAGCCCATGCTCTGACTCCACAGAGTGACCGCGGATCCGCGGCCTAAGCCTCCCTATGCCGCGGATCCGCCGCACTCTGGTGGAGTTAGGGCATGGGATTTTTGGTGCTTCCCTGGTTTGCTGTGTACTTTATTCTGGCATATGTATTTTCTCAAATTGTCTTCACGATTTTTCCAGAATTTCTGTTGAGGGAAAGGTGGACTTTTTGTGGATGTTTTTGTCATGATTGCCTCGAGCTCCGCGTAGATTTCTTGGATCTTGTGCTGCCATTGAGCCTTGTGCATGAAAACGACATTGATTTGACCTTTTGTCTCTTAAACTGGTATCTGGCAACATACGGATGAAGAGCGGAGACCGTATTTTCTCAGTGGTTGGCAGGAACCCGGATTTTGTCGTGTTTTCCATGAATTTCACCGTTTTAGAACCGAGAACCTGTATCCTGCATTTTACTAGCAAACACGGCTCAAGAGTATCTACCGATAAGCAATGTGATAAAAATTGGGCGGTATGAAAATGCAAAAATCTGATATGAACATACGGCTATCGTGATCGTGATTTGACACCGTTGTATATATATTATGCAGTGAATTATCGATGATTGATGATTGCTATCGTTTCATTTCGGTATATTGTATTTACTTCCTAAACTCACATGCTTTCGGATGCTTGTGGTTACGTTGCGCCCGTATCGGGACAGATACTGATTACTTGATGTTGACACGATAATCACACATAGATTCATATTTTACATGTTAGGATAGCGGTACACGAGTTGTACATGAGGTACTTTATCTTATATTCCATCGCTCGAACTCTAGTTTTGGCACGTGCTTATTTACTCTTCTTGATGTACACATTTATCATTCTTAATTGTTTCACCACTTATCTATGCGACTTCTAGCTTGTTATTTAATTCTACTCATGAGCTGGCAACTCACCCCCGTTGTGCCATAGGTCTTTGCAGGATTGATCGCTTGGATCCATAGCGGCTTATTAGGCAAGTTTGCTACCTTTTGGGGGTGTGGTTGCACATATTGAGTTGGTGGGTTTCTTTTTATATCAGCTTTTACCTTGTATCTATTTGTATCTATTAGTATCTATCAAAGACCAAGTTTGGTTTTGTCAAGACTTTAGAGTTGCATATTTATTTGTTGTCAGACTCGAGTGGAGTCGACTTGATGTATATTTATGTTGTTTACTTTCCGCTTATTAATCCTTCGCCGTTTGGTGTCGTATATTACTGTGTGGTTTTGATTCTACCGTTTGGGCATTGTTTTAGCTCCCATATGTGGGAATGCTTGTTATATTCTTATCATTGTACTAGTTTTAGTCAAAATATACAACGGAGGTGCTGTCCGTTTTTCAAACAATCTTTCGAAACAAGGCTTACTTTTTACAAAACTTTTCTAAAACTTCACTTCTACCTATTATTATCTATATTATTGTATATATGGTTTAGTTTCCTGGTTTTGGCTTACTTGGGTTACGATGGGGTCCACTTGACTTCATGTAATTCTTGTGCCGGTCGTATACCCCTTTTCTGGTCGTGGCAATATGCCATGAAGTGGCACTTCTTTGGATGGGCATAGAGATGTTGCTGCCTTAACACCTCGAGAACATTTCTCAGATCCTGCAAGTGAGTCTCACGAGAAGGGCTATAAATAAGGATGTCATCAAAATATACGACCAACGCACATTCTAAAGAATGGTTGTAGAAAGTAGTTCATGACCCTCGTGAATGTGCATGGTGCATTGGATAGACCAAACGGCATCACCAGTCATTCATAAAGTCCTTCCTGCATTTTGGACGCGGTCTTCCACTTATCCCATGGGCGGATGCGGATTTGGTGATACCTACTCTTCATGTCTATCTTTGAAAAGACTTTGGCCCCTGCAAGCTGGTCAAGCATGTCGTCAAGTCGCGATATCGGGAAGTGATACTTTACAGTTATTTTGTTGATGTTACGACTGCCAATGCACATACGCCATGAGACATCCTTCTTAGAGTTAAAAGAGCTGGCACGGCACAAGGACTCATGCTGGGTCACACAGATCCTTTCTCCAGTAGCTCCTCCACCTGCCTCTTTAGCTCCTGCCGTTCTCTCAGGTTCATACGGTATGCTGGTTTATTGGAAAGATTTGCGCCAGGAATAAGGTCAATGCAATGTTGTATGTTTCTCATTGTTGGGAGGTTTTTGGGTAGCTCGTTCGGGAATACGTTTACGTAATCCTGCAGCAGTGGCTTAACCATATCAGGAACTTCTGAGGGTTTAGATTCTGCACGTGCTTCCGTGCTTACCAGGACATAGATAACCCCAGTTTCCTATGCCTCTTCCTCAAATGGACGCGCCTCATTGGTAAGCGTTACCTTGGTAAAAAGACTGCCTCCCTCCCCCGATACGGGTTTGGGCCCAGCCTCTTCTCTAATGGGCTGGTGCATAAATTTTTGGCCATCTTTCACAAAAGTATAGGTATTTTGCTACCCATCATGCACTGTCTTTCGATCATACTGCCTCGACTACCTTAGGAGTAGATGCCATACGTCTATGGTCATGACATCACACTAGGATTCATCAAAATACTTTTTTCCCATAGAGAAGGAAACCAAACAACGCGAATCTACAATCACTTCGCTACCCTTCTTGAACCAGTGCAGTTTGTACGGGTGACTAGGTTGAGCCTCTGGACCACATCCATAGAGATGAGGTTCTCGCAACTTCCTCCATCGGCGATGACCTTGAAGACTTTCTCTTTGATAGTACATGTGGTGTGGAAGAGGTTGGTCCACAACCAGTCCTCATTCTCCCTTTTTCTAGGTGCGAGAAGGGTCCTCTGGAAGACAAAGACTGTGTGGGTCCCATTTGTCTTTGCCTTCGTACTCATTAGCTTCATCGGGTTCTCCCTCATCATCGGCACCGACATCAACTACTTGCCTTTGTTCAAGTGTTTATGAAAGTTTGCAGCGCGATGTCTCGGTTCCCCGCACTCAAAACAACGGAAGTTTGACTTTGCTGCTGTAAGTCCAACGATCCGAGCTGCTGTTGTTGGCATGGTTGCTGTTGGGGATGTAGAGCGGTTGCTCACATCTCCTCGGGAATATGTTCTACCCCCATCTCAAGACTTTTTCTTCTCGACAAGTAACGCATGCTGGCATGCCTCGGAGAGCTTGAACAACGGATGAAGGATCAGCTCGTCCTAGATCGACTGACGGAGTCCCCCAAGGTAGCGGGTTAATCATTGCTCCTCAGTCTCTGCCACATCATTGTGAGTATTCAACAGATGAAACTCTTCTGTGTAGGCGTTAACAGATCGAGTCCCCTGCTGCAATTGTTGTAGTCACTGGTATATAGTTTGGGTGTAGTTGAACAGAAGGAACTCTTTTTTCAGTTTCTTCTTCATCTTCTCCCAACTCGTGATCTTAGGCTTGCCTTGCCTCTCTCGGACGCGATGCTCTTGTTCCCACCATGCTGAAACCCAACCTTTAAGTTTGATGGCGACCAATTTCACCTTCTTTGCGGGGCAAACATTTTTATATTCAAAGACGCATTCCACCATGATGAGCCAATCAAGGAACACTTCGGGTTGGGAGCCTCCTGCATAATCAGGGAGATCCACCTTCATGCCATCCGAAGGTCATTCATATCCCCCTCGAAAGTTATGCCCTACCTGATAACTCGCTCCAGACCTTGAATCGTCATCATGATCCGAATTGGTAGCCCGTCGCCTCTGGGGATGTGCTTGTTCTATCCTCAATGCCTCGATCTACCTCAGCAACTCTACGTTCTGCCTTCGCAGGTCATCTACCATGACGTCCCGCAATTCTCATTCTTGAATGATACCTCCGTCTTCTAACATCGCATCTCTCCGACCCCTACGAGCACCATGTCCTCCATGTCACGCCCTGATTCCCAATATACACAAATACGGGAACGTTGCAAAGCCAGCCATGCTACCTGCGGGAAGGAAATATCCTTCCATAATCATATTACGGCTGTTAATCAGTAATCAAGAACAATATAATAATAAATCTATCTATCACATGTTCAATAGCCATAAGAAATAATAACATGAAACAATAGTGGAAGCAATACGATCCAAAGAATTAAAGAAACAATAACTGATAGTTGCCCCTCATAGGCTCATAATGATAATTCCAACATGTTCAAAACTAGAAAGAAACTAAACCATAGCTAACAACTAGTTCAGTGGAAAGCTCCTCACTGATCGCCAAGCTTCTCGAAATACTCACGATCCTCCCGTGCTAAAGTCAAAGGATCTGGGCCATGCAAAACCCAAACGTCAGTGCATCATAAATATCATAATAATAATATAACTAGTTTAAAATATAGTATACTATATGCAATAAACTCGATGACAGGGTTATAAACAATAATCAACATCAGTAACATGTGAGGCAACAAGCAAGATATCAATATCAATCATATCATGTGTATCCTAAGGGTCCATGTCGCTAGATTATCTATTATAAAGGTATTTGAAACTAATCAATAGAATTCTCGATGTAGCTCAATAGTATCTCGAGCGTGCCAGGGACCACGATCAAGATTCTTGGGGCTGAATCCGAAACGTGCCGCTAGACAGTAAAACAATGTTATGTATAGATGAATGATGTCAGCATCATCATTCCGGGGCCCGAATCTTGTATCGACTGATTAGTCTCTGACAAGTAACGAACCGTTGAGTTAAAAGTAGGGTTTCATTCTTGATTTCCCCCCTTTCCCCTAGGTTTTTTATGTTCATGTCAGGTAATAATATAATATCTACCTAGTGCTAACACGGGAACCAGCAGATACTTGATATGTCCATTAGGACAACAGGAATGCGTCCATCAGGAAAACATGTCAAATCAATCATGTTAAAACAGGGTGGTTGACATTGGTAAATATTACGGCAACTAGGTACTAGCATGATAGCGGTAACAGTAACAGGATGGCAGGATATTACTGTACAAGCATGTCAGAGATAATGTAATCAATCAGGTAAGGTGTCTACATCACAATCACATATTACAATCAAGTCATGGTATACAGTAGACAATATAGTTGTAACCGAATATCGGTAAACACTAACGGATATAGATTAACAAGCATGTCATGTTTAATGTTAGTTATATGATCAAATCAACCATTACTTGTTCATATATTAATTTGACTGGATTAAGAATAGTATTTTTCACGACTCGTGAATATTTTTAACTAGATATAACAATATACGTTAAAGTTATAGTTATCAAATTAATTGATGGCATGAAATGATACATATAGTGTTTTTTTTAACGTATAATATTATTTGTATCTAAATAAATTATTATGAACTAACTTCTTTGCTAGTTATATGAATGATTATTAATTAGATATATGAAATGTCTTTAACTAAACAAATACGTTATATCTGTATTTATTTATCCACATGAAAATACTAATACTCCATATGTGCAGTATAACAATGATATATTTAATTAACTTGATAACTGCAAACGTTAAGCACTAAGTTAATTATATGATCGATACTACGGTCAGCTATATTATTTAAACAATATGATAACGTATAGAAAGACCGTTGGGGTAAGATTTACATCCCGATTGACCAAGTCAAAGTCAAAGTCAACCCCAAGTCTTGTGGGTCCGAGCCCAAGCAAGCGGGCCCAGACCTAAGCCAAGTAGGCCCAAGCCTAAGTCAAGACCGGGTATGGAAGGGGCCGGCTCCATGCCAAAAATGAGGCAGTATATTTGTTTAAAACCAATTTTTAGAAATAAACATATGAAAAATGGGCAAAAAGCTAAAATTTTGTGAACCCCATTATTTATGTGCAAAAAGAAATAAGCATATGAGGCATGGAAGGCACAAGTGACATTTGAAAAAGCCTAAGACGCTATATGTAAATTGTGTAGCCTATAAAAGGCAAACATAATGAGAAAATCAATAACAATTTTCATTCTTTCATAATTTCTAGGGTTCTGTGTCTTCTTCTCCTTCCACAATATTTTAAATCTTTTTCTCTTTTTTGAATTAAATCAAGAGTTTAACTCTTCATTTCCTAAAAAGAAATAGTTTTTCACCATAAAACCTTTAAAGATAAGTTCAAATCTCCTATCAAATCTCTAAAAAGAAGATTTTAAATCTCACCACCCTTTTTATCAAAGATCCAACAAAAAAAGAGAAGAAGGAAGGGGACCCATCTCCAAAAATCCCACTTTGGGAGGATCCAAAACACAAGGGAGGATCCAAGGCTCAAGGGAGAAGAAATGGATCCACTTTCATCATCTCCGACAATCTTTCAGGAGTTTAACACAAAATAAAAATCTTTACTTTAAGAGTATAGCTTCTCCGAATTCCGAAAAATAAAAAAAATTCCTTCTTTTTTCTAGAAGTTTAACTCCAAAGTCTCTCGGAAGTTTAACTTCCAGTTCAGGGGCTAAGCCTTTTTTTCCACTAGTGTTTCCAGCGAGCACGCGCTGCCCGCGTGGTTCGCTGCGCACGGCGGCGGCGTGCCGGGCACGTGATTGGCTGGCACCCGGCGGCCGTGTGCCGTGCATGTGACCTCTGGAGCCCGACGGACGCGTGCCGCGCACGTCACCGCTGGCGCCCGGCGGCTGCGTGCCGGGCACATGACCCGCAAGCGTCCGGTGGCCGCGTGTTGTCTCACGTGTCCTTAGCACACTCCTCACCCCTCTTTTTCTCACACTTTCCACACTCAAAACACTTATCCCTTTAAACTCTGCGAAGCCCCTGATACGTCCAAAACACCTTCAAAACACAACACACACTGCACATTGAGTTCAAATGACCAGTTTAACCTGTCAATCGGAGGTTCCTTCGCTCCAAAGACGAGCGGTAATTAACGGCAGCTTAGTATGCAGCTGCCGGAGATTCGGATCCCTATAATCAATAAACCCCGGCCTATTTTAGGCAGGGGGAATCTGTACATGCCTGACCAGTACGCGCATTCCTAGGGTGACGAAAAACACTCTTCGAGCAATCATAGAGTTGGGCTCTCTCAGCTCCTTAGCTCGTACCCAAGCAATCCTATAGCTGAGCTTCCTCAACATCCTTGCTCATTTCCGAGCTATGCTATTAGCTGAGTTTTCTCAGCCTCTTTGTTTGGTTGGGAGGCGGGGCATGAGCTCCCCCGTAATGGCTCCGTGTATCTCACCACAACGAGATCTCCGCCGCTCGATGTTCCACATTCCACGGTAGCGTATCTCACCATTATTATACGTATCCCGCCATCAACACGAACGTAACGTGGAAAATAATGGACGGCGAGAATTTCGCATCGACCCATTCCAATGCGACCTCTATATAAACCCTTCCTCCAGACGATCCGGTAACTCGAACTCAATCCAATACACCGCTACTCTGCCCATTCATTTCTCGGTACTTACTTGATCATCAAAGGGTCCTACGATGGTTTCCTACCTAGGAATTTCCTTTGTAGATAGCTCGGTGTAAATAACAACCAACAATCCATTGAGATCCGCACCCAAACGTCACCACAAATCACAAACATACACCCCCGCTGGGCATAAAATTGACGGAGGACAACATCCGAGGGAGATTTCGATCTCCATTAGCACACGATTCTCAATCTCTCAAACTTACAATTTTTTTCAATCAAATACCTTCCGTCTGCCTTAAAACCCTAGAGATCGTTTTACACTTTCGTAATAACATCCAACTAAAATGAAAAAATTATAAATAAATTCAAATTTATTAAAAAACAAAATATTTAAACTAAATCTTAAAGGTTGTCTTGCATCACTTTATTCTTAGCCTAACCAGCATGGTTGTAGTTGAGAGTCCAACCATAATCGCCACCAAAAACATATTATGTTGCTTTTCTAATATCAGAAAGTTCGAAGAAGAAGAAGACGAAGAAGGGGGACAAATATGGACTTTGTTAGAGACCATTGAAGAATTCTTTTGTCAGTTGAAAGCTGGAGGGTTTTTTATGTGAAGCGGACGAAAAGAGGGCAAAAATGCAAAAACAAATACTTTAATGATAAAATGTGTGCCAAAGAAAATTCCTACTTAATTAATAACTTCCCTTAAAAGCATCTCAACTTGGTTTTCTTTTATTCTTTTTCTTTACCACTGATCCAAGTTAATTTATATTTTTCCTTGGGATTATTTCAAGTTGTTCGATGAGTTAATGACTAAAATAATACAATATATACTCCATAAAAGTGCAAGAGACGGGCCTTTAGCTATGCTCTTTCTTCAAAAAGAATAAATAAAATACTTATACTCGATTCAATCCGAGAAAAGGATGTAAATAAATATCAAGGACATATGAAATTTGCTTAAAAATAATCCTATTCAACTCGAATAAAAGTAGAATAAAAGTAGTTCGGCACACAAAACTCAAACATGCATAAATAAAATAGTTTTTTTTAATTCATAAATAAGTCATACTGTTTTATGGGAAGTTTGGAAATTAATTGGCACAACAAGGGAGGCATGTTTTTGTTTTCTAGAAGGAAATGATCAAAGGTGATCAGAGACAGAGATTGAGAGATGGTTGTATCTATTTGTGAGTTTGCTGGCTGGTCACTTGTCATTTGGAATGCACTCTATGTTCATCATGTGCTCTCAAATTTTTTCATTATATTTAAAACATACATACAAATGCAAAGTGTATGATGAATTCTTGTTTCTTGTTTCCAAAAATATTTTTTCACTCCTTGTCCATATAAATAGATCATCAGTCCTCGGTTACTTAGTCAGCTCAAGATTTGCTTTATGGATTAGATTAGAGATTTTATATCAGATGTGTTGTTAATATCTGAGCAGTAGCTTAGTTGGTATATATGCTCACAAATTATGGTTTTCGGGGCAAATTCGCGGGTCATCCGGACAAGAACGGATGCATGAGTTTCGGTCACTAGGGGCAAAATAAAGATTATGTGTTGTTAAAAATCATTATACAATGTTAAAGATGAACAAATTCAAAAACACATTGGATATTATTTATATTATAAATACATCTTTAAATCCGCACTAGTAAACTATATTAAAATCATTATACAGCATCTTCTTGATGGAAGTAAACTATAACTTACCGTCTAGGCTGTATCTTGGATTCATTTTAGCATATATATATATATATATATATATATATATATATATAAAAGCTATATTCTTAATTAAATATGATATTTGTTTGCAACTGATATTAATCTTTTGTGTTTTTATAAAAGTTCAGAAGAGGCAATTTGCCCCCGTTGGACCAATATGGATCCGCCCTTGTCGCTGGGTGTGTGCGTGTGATGTGTGCTTGCATGTGTTGTGTGCGTAGGTATGCTGTGTGCTCAGGTGAGGCTTACGGGCCAGTTCAAAAAAAAATATGAAAAGAAAGGAAAGACTGCTATCATCTTTATGATTGATCCATCCACCCGTGATAATACATAAAAGGTTATTTTCTTTGAACTCTTTGGTGGTAAAATAAACCAATAACACTAGCTAGTGAACTCTGTTACTAGCCCATCATATAAATTTTTTATATTTGAATAAATTTCAACTTGCTACCATCGACTGCTATCACTTCCTACGGACCATATATATGTAACTACCATAGTCAATTTTATAAATAGGAATTTTTGTTTGAATTTAATATTCTATTAACTTTATAAAGGTTTACGGGAAATTTTGTTTTAAGATAAAGGAATTTATACAAAGGATTTTTTAGGGAATAATTTTTTTTGAACAGGGTTAAAATTATTTATTAAAAAATTTAAAAGCGGAGAAAAGAATTTATTCCAATTTATTAGGATTTAAACTGATTTTTGAAAAAAAATTAAAACAAAACCCCATGCCTAACCCTATCCCGAACCAACTAAGCCCGCCCAGAAGTCCGGCCCAAGCCCAGACGACTAGTACACATGCGCCATGCAGGCATGGCGGCTCGCGGTGCCCACATAAGAGCTGGCGGGTGCTCATGTTGCCACGTGGTGGTCGTTGGGGCTGCCAGCGAGGTTTCGGGGTATTTTGCTGATTTTAATTTATTTTTTTCCCTTATAAATACAAGCTGTGGTATTTAATCATTTGGACCCAAAAAATTATTCTAAAAATTCTCATAAAATAACCAAAAATCCAACACCCCTTTTTTGTTTGTATAAAAATTTCAAGACCATTGGAGTTACGATTTGAGAGAGCTTCGAAAATTCACGGTTGCTATATTGAGTTGCGATTTTGGTAAGTCTACCCTTTATTCGGTTATCCTTGGCAATTTCCTTATTCGACCTAGTGCCGCGTTATTACATAGACACACTTGTCTTCAATTAGAACCTAAAATTCACCTTTAGAACATATATTCAAGTTGTTTCCATGCGATATCGGTAATAGACGAAACATCATTTGCAAAACCCTAATTATCACGAGAATTACTGTCCAACTACTTGGTTACCATTCGCAATACTTGCTTCACATATTTACGAGTTAAGAAATACCCCAATTACATATTAACCAAATTAATATTTGCTCCAAGTTACAAAAAACGTAACCTGAACTTGATCCGTACATTATATCCAGTGTTTTTTTTTAAAAAAAGGGCTAGCCATTTTTTCCCTGCCCTGTGCACAATATATATATATATATATATATATATATATATATATATATATATATATATATATATATATATATCATAGAGCCGAATACATAAACAATCATAAACAACATCTCACGCATAATATCTAAAATAAATAAACAAACAAAATACAAAATCAATCTAACATCATCGTAAGCATCCAAACAACCACCGATATCGTCCAAAACATACAATATGTATCAAATAACTACATCCATCCTTAAAAATATGAATAAACCTATCCAAACTCGCTCCAGTTCCACCACTTCTAATAATCGCCGTAATCTAGCGCATCAGTTCCTCCGTGCAGCCCTAGGTCATCAAAAACTCGACTAATGAAGGAGTGATCTGTTCAGGAGTCTAAAAGGTCTGTGCAGGAGTCTGGATAGGCTGTGGAGCTATAGGAGTGGCCTGCGCTGCTGCGGCCGAGATAGTGGCTTGCGGAGCCGCAGCAAAATGAGAGACATGTGGATCCGCAGTCGAAATAGCCTGCCGAATCTATAAAATTTTGCGTTTGTGTAATAAACGAGTAAGAATATATTATGTATGAGAATTTATACATGTTGAAATTACACACATTCAGGGATATGCTTTTTCCCCTAATCTAAGAATACTTAGGGATTTAGGCCTAGTTTAGGTATATAGTTTGGAAAATCTTTGTTTATTTTAAGTGGAGGTAGAAATGATACTTACTCTAAATGTAAACCTGTATCTCTCTGTCACGACCCAAAATGGTACGTAACTGGCCCTTGAATCATATGAAATCTATAGGACTCCATCTAATTCAAGTAAGCCAAAATCCCAGAAATCTAAACCATTTTTAAAGAAAATGTTTTGTAAAAATATGCCGAATATGCGTTTTTAAAGTCACAAATCTTTTCTGAAAATTTCGGCAGAGTTTCCTTTGTAAATACTGGCCCCAAACGGATACAATATGCATATTATATAAAAAGGCATCCCCTAGCTGGAGCTAGCTCTTCGTCAATTGACGGTCACAACCACGCAAGCAGTAATATATACAACGCCAAAGGGCGAGGATCAAAACTCAAAAAGGAAACTCAAATCATTATGAAAACCATAATAATACAATGTGCGACTCTAAGGTCGAAATAATAAACAACTGGTTTCTAAGTCAAATAAATAATACAGTCTGGTTGATGGAGTTTACTAAATACAACTGGAATAAGTAAATATACAATGGTGGTCACGATACAAGTGAGTCCACCTACCAAAGCAATCACCCGGAAGGAGAAGTGTGCCAGCAAAACCGCAACAAAACCTGTACGGCGAAACCTGCAAGATACTGCGGCACAACGGGGGTGAGTTGCCAACTCGTGAGTAGAAAATATCACCGAGCAGAAATCGTATGTATGACTCAAACCTAGGTCAATACGATCAAATATATATATATATCCTCAAATGATAATAGTCTGAAGCATCTAAATATGGCATAGGTAAACATCTATCCATAAGTATAATACCAAGTGCTCGTGGCAGTGCCTCAGATAGCAAAATATCATAAATATGATATACGAATGCAATAATATGAAAACAGAATGCATCATGTATGAGAAAACTGTTTTCTTTTATTGGAGAGATTTCTGTTTATATAAATCGAGGTATCATCAATGAAATCAACTGAAAATCAGTGTCTAGCATCGACACAAAATATATATCTCAAATCCCAGGCTCCGGCTATCCGGACTGGCCTGTATTATCAAATCTCAATACCTCAGGCTCCGGCTATCCGGACTGGCCTGTATCATAAATCTCAAGACCACGTCGGTATCCTCCGGATATCCGGCGTGTTATAATAAAATCACCGGTCAGTAGTGCTCCCCTGTCTCAGGTTCAACGCCATCATCTGCGACCTTCTTGCCCTGGGTTACCGCACCGGGTCCACCAAGTACCCACAGACGGTTCCTCCTCCTCCTCGAATCGGGTGTATGATATCGCACAAGAGCCGAGAAAACTCATGGTGGACATATCTCAATCATAACATGAGAAAACCACACTTTTTATCTTTTGAAATGAAAATGAGTTTATAAATCTTGCGGTTTCTCCAAATCCAGAAATCTCATGGAAAAGTCCGAAATCCAAAATGAAGAATCAATAATAATGAATACAGGACTTCGGCAATCCGGACTGGCCCGTATAATATTGCATAGTGAATGAGTATGTAAATATGCATGAAATATCACAATAATAAATGCAACATCTAAACTAGCACAGTGATGATATATCGGAACTATGGACTAGCAAGCGATAACAATGAATTAATATTCTCTAAAGTGTACGTAACATATCAATTACCGATGATGATGTGTGTGAGCTGGCAAGCAAGTGTACGTGGAACGTACGCATCATCGGTAATGGTGCTGGTGTCCCGACAGCATGATTTTATAATAACAATAAAAGCACAGTATAAGCATGCAATGCGATATGAACAATTATGAATGTGCAGAAATGAATAATAAACGTAGCAATAAAGAATATGCAATAATATAAACGACTCATACAGTTTTGACATTTGAAATAATACGAATCGTGGTGTTTAGAAAATATGGGCTACGGTGCTTTTTACAAAAAGGTACGTCCTTTGAAATATCCGTAGTATCTCTCGGCCTTTCTTTAAAATATTCACGATTCGTTAGTTTGAAATATGTATGACTTGAGTCTAGTCTAACATCTATAAGTAAACTACAGGTCTAAACTAACAGACTAATCGAAAAAGGGTAAGGAAAACCACTTAAGTCTGAGTCGATATACATATATAATAGTCGGTGATCCCGCCTCAATAGTATTGTAAGTGCACGGCGGCGCCCCGGTCGTCAATCCTACGACCAAATGCGGAAACGGTGATAAACTTTAATTTTTGCGGACTTAGCAAACCGGCACCACCGCGCACTAAACCCCGGATCGGGCCATTAAACTTGTCCTAGCTAACTAACAAGATAGGGAAGAGATATACCGAGTGATCCGAGTCCTCCGGTCTTCTCGTCATCTTCCCGATCTCCCGCGGAAACTCCGGTCGTCGCCTCCTTGCCGGTAGGGCACCACAACGCCTGCATCTTTTACGGGCTCCCACCTCAATACCGAGGCAACTCGGGCATGAAGCTGGCAAGTCGACATGCCCAAGAAGTGCTGTAGAATGTAGTGTAGAGTATGTCACTTTGGGGTTGGTTGCCATAGACGGAGGAATGGTCTAAAGAAAATTGGTGCTTTCAATTTTCAAGCAAATGGAATGAGATGAAGAATGCTATACACAAAAATGAATCTCTCTCATTTTTCTCATCTCCTCTCTCAAATGTGGCCGGCCAATACTTGTGGGAAATGGTGGAGAGAAGCAAAAACATTATCAAAGAGGGAGGTGAGTGTAGTAGAAAGCAAGTGGTGACCACATCCAAAAACATCAACCATACTTCACTTCTATTCACACCTTAACCTCATTAATGCAAAAGTATGGATGAAGGATTCTAATCCTATCATAATGAAGACAAGTGCAAGAAACCCCCTCCTCAAATGTTATTTGCATAATTCCAAATAACCCCCTCCATCGGAAAAGTCCGGCCGGGAAAGAACAAAGGAAAACCGGCCGGAACGGAATGCAAACTGGCAACTCCAGAAAACTGGTCCCGTAATAAATTACAGGAAAACCCCGATACTGTGCATACACACCCGCATCTGTATTCCGTCCGGATACAAATGCAAAAAGACAAAATCTACACTGTACTAAACTAGAACCGGCTTAAACCAAAGCCGGCTAGTAAAAACCGTTCGATCCTGATCCGTGCAATACCGCACGTATCTGATCGAACCCTGCCATATATCCATACGGCCGCTAGTACAAACCGTCCGATCCTGATCCGTGCAATACCGCACGTATCTGATCGGACCCTGCCATATCTCCATACGGCCTCTACAGCGTTTCGCCCGAAAGCTGAGTAACTGAAAGTGTGGTGGACTCTAAAGACTCGTCAATACTATGGCTGTGGATTTAACCACTAGCATGTCAGAGGTATAAGCCAATACGTAACGGGCCACCAGCTATTGACCAAAAGGGATGTCGATGAGCGAACTCATCCTGACACCCTACTGAGCCTGTCAGTGACAATATCCGTACAGTCCGGTCCGTTTGTCTATGAGCATCGCATGTCGGGCCTAGGGGGTGGGTAAAAGTCAGACCCCCAAAAGCGGTACAAGTCGTGTCGGAGTGTAGCCCAGAACACCCTGAGATACTACTGGAATACCTACCAGTAAATCTCCTGCCTTGGCCAAGGACTTCGTGTAATGGCTCTCCTAGACACAGCGCGACCTCACCCCCAATACCGGGAGAGACGAACCTCCGAAGATCCGCTCACTGCCTCCATGTGGCTCGGGACTGTACCCAACCAAAACCTGTTTGCACGACTCCTTTGAGCCGTGGTAGGGTAGTAATCAAAGCACAGTGGGAACTCACACGAGACAAATGACGATCCCCAGGTCGATGAACTAACCTGTACACATGTCACCTGGGAACTGCTATCTGACGTCAGGTATAAAACCAACTAGCATGTTCCCGGCGAGTCCTGTCCGGTGTACTCATAACCCAATGAGTATCTGTATACATCTTAGGTGGACCAACTGACACCAGTGGCCTGTGAGACCGGCCACCGCCCCTCGTCGGGGTCTCGACTGTATACACTAGTCTACTCTGGAGTATCGATGCCCTGTCTCGAAACTCCCACGACTAGGGACCTTTTAAGGATGTGCTTGTAGACTCCAGCTCTCACTTATATGATCGCTCTCATACTGCTGGCAGTCAAGCAAGAATCCTTGGGGCTCTATCAACGTGCAATAGTGACCTGTCAGGTCACCTAAAGCAGTACACGATGATAAAGGTAAACCAGATAGCATACTATCATCTCGAGTAAGACTGTCGTACCGGGATAGGTCCTCCCTCAATCATTGCAATCACGTGCCTGTGATCCAATAATTGACTCTGAGGGCACTATCTCCAACAATCTCCCACTTGCACTCAAGGCTAATTATTGCGATGTCGCATACTCACAGCCCGTGTGATACCGAACACCCAACTCTTCTACTAGTTAGCCGCACAAAGCCTGTTTGCGAAACTATTGCAATCGAGGAATAGCCTCAGTGAGTGGATCCGCCTGGATGTTTCTTTCTATGTCTCTCTATATCTCAAGTTCGCGGAGAAAACTATCTCCCGAAATGAGCAAACCTGTCTTAGAATGCCTGGATATCTGATGGGACTTAGCTCATAAATGAACTCCAAATCCAAACTTCTTAGACTGTATCGTCAACTGAACTTAATCAGTATCCTGCGCCATGCCTCCCTCAGTATCTCCTGGATCACCTGTCCAAAATACTGCCCCTCGTCAGAGGGAAAACTATAACTCTGACAACTTCCTTGTCGTCCATGTCACCTTGGAAGCCTGGAATGATAACTGTCTCCTAAATGAGGCTGTCGTTATCATATCCCTAGAACATCCACTTATGTTCTAAAACTGCTTCCGGCTGTTCCTCCAGGATTGGATCAATATCATCTTATTGCATCTAGTGCAAGAACAACATCTGGTGTGGTACTTGACATCTCATGATTGATTCAATTGCCTAAGCAAGTGATCTGCCAATCATGCATATCCCTCTCTACTTTAGTCTATAAGACACCTTTAGAGAGGGTGACTCCATCACCTGCAGGTACACTACCGTGCCAGGAGTCGTCCATTCTAAATACTCTTAGAATGCTGTCAAAGTACCCTGATTGGGAAACCACCCAAATCTAGATCTAAAACCATAGATCTAGTAACCAGAATGTCGGATATTATATCCAAGTCCTTTGTGGAGAAACCACTGTGTGACGACCAAAGTATAACCGATCGTAGTATAGGAGTTTCCTTTCCTACTCTGTGTATGTCATCAAAAACCAGGACATCACACCCTACTACCTTTTTAACAGATCCATCCCCTATTCTGATGACGTCAAACCTATGACTGTCACATCAGAAATAGATGATCTATCTCCGCTATATCTGCTTTAGTCTATAAATAGACATAAGCCTGATGTCCACCAATGCTTCCGCTGCTCCCACTGACTACGAAAACCCTCTGGCAGAGTCATATAAACGCGCACTTCTAAAGCTAGTTTAGAACGACGCTATACTCATCCTCCTGCCGGGTCTCGCAGCCTGGAACAACAACAATGGCAAGTGTGGGTAAACAAGAACTTCCCTGTCACCGTCCTTGAGGTTACCGGAGTACCTCTCGGGTGCCTGAAGTTACCCACCTTATCTGCGGAGTGGCCAATGGAATGTCAAATCAGATTGAATCTTTAGGTTCCTTATCAAATCTTCAGTAATCGTTTGCGGTTCTGGAATCGCTTCCAGTTCTACCATACTCCCACTACTGTTTTCTGAAAAATAACCATTTCTTTTAAAATGTGGCGAGTTAAGAACAATATCACTATTGATCTTCCAGATGGTAGAAAATCAACCCTCGTCATAGCCTGGGTCAACCCACAAACAGCCATTACAGAAACGTGCCTTGAGTTATCCAGAGTCTGGTTTCAATCATAAGCCGGACAACTCCCCGTACCTTAACAATGTTAAGATATGAACTGTACTATATCCAATATAGAACCAGAGGCACTGATTTAATTGAACCAGATTCAAATCATGCAACTGTCTCCAGTGCATGTCAACTATATGGAGAGAGGCCGATCAGCGTTACTCAACTTAGGAATGCTTCCAATTATGAGTAACCTGAAAGAGAAGCAATTTCTCTTTATCATTACTATCAACTGAATACCATACACAAGTATCTACATCTTCGATCACTTTGAAGAATCCCGATACTTGCTACACCTGGTTCTCTACTCTATTCAAATACCTATAACTCCTCAAAACTCAGACCCTGTGTTTCTACGAAATACATGTCTAAGAACTAGAGAAGTTAAAAGTAAACAGAATATAGTATGAGGACCAACCCCTCTGTCCTAATGGACACTGGACAACATACAATACTCTGTATGAGTCCGCTGAGTCTAACAACTCTTTCACTGTGTGTCGTAGGTTGAAAACTGTACTTATGGTTAAGAAGAATTACACAGCTGTTTAATGCTCCTTACCTAACCATCCACTGATATAGGTAAATGTCATCGACATAATATCAAAAAGTATATCTCACTCTATGAAAATAGACGTACAGATATATCAATTTGAAATTGGTGCATGAAAACGGATATTCAAAACCAAATATTTGCCGACCGGCAAACAACCCAGGTGATTTCCTCAAATATCACCGATTACAACGAATCCCGATATAATGAGGATGATCACCCAATTCCCAATAACTTACTCCCACTCATCATCTGTAAAACCATACAGATGTGAGAATCAGACATGGTAAATACATACCCTGGAGCAAGTGTCTAATCGGGAAATCAGTTTTCTTTTAACAATACACAGTTGAACTGAAGCATTGAAATGTTTCGATGGGGTATTCTGGTATTCCTAGTAATGCCTCTACCATTATCCAGATTCACAACTATAACCGTATAATTCTTTGCCACCTCTCCAAATCCCTTTATATGTCTTTAGTCATTACCTTCTGCACACCCCTTTAGGCCAATTGGTTTTCTTCCTTCCCTACCGTTCGGCACCAGCCTATGGTTTGGAAGAAGACTATCCAATAAGCATAATGGGTGTACTGTCCTAATCCCAGGAGCACTCGCAATGCGAGAGAAGGTGAAGATAAAAGACAACCGAATAAACCTTATTCCTATTTCTCCTGGACCAGAATCCATCCCTGAACTGGAACAAGTTCCTTTCGAGTTCGTATATAACCATACGATGGAGTATCCAATAAACTGTGGATCTTCGTAGTGATACGGAGTGTCCTGGAGAAATACAAAGGTGATTTAGGATTGGCGAAGAAATACTTGGTTTGGTCGTGAATATCAGTCGCAATTTACTTTGCCCTCTTACTAATCCCTTGCTTTGTCTTAACTTAATACCTTCTGCACACCATCGTTATGCTAATTGGTTTTCTTCATTCCCTACCGGTCGGCACCAGCCTAAGGTTTGGAAGAAGACTATCCAATTTGCATAATAGGTGTACTATCTCCTAAACCAAGGAGTACTCACAACCTGAGAGAAGGTAAAAGGAAAAGACAACTGAATAATCCTATCCGTTTTCTCCAAAACCGGAAACCATCCTCGAATAAATTCCTTCGAGTTTGTATCTAACCATACGATGGTTTTGTCCAATGGAAGTGGACGTTCGTAGTAATACGGGGTGTCCTGGAGAAAAGGGTAAAAGTAGGAGTGGCAATGAGGTCTGCAACTCTGACAATCCAAAAGCCAGTGTTAAGAAGGTTCGGTCAACTTGGTTACTGAGTCATAGTCTAGGGTCGGGTCAATGGTCGCTGCCAAGAGAGAGAGAAAAGAAACACTCAGCGTGCACTCTAACCAAGATCAGAATGGTTACCAATTTATCTAATCTGGAAACCTCCCACTGTACCTCAAATTCTCCTCCAAACCTGAAAGAAAAATTAGTCGGGGTCACCCGAGGAGTAAACCAACTCATCAGTGGGAATCGGGATCCAACTATCATTGCATGATAACGTGACGGAATCCGCTCACGGTATCACACTCCAGAAGGTATGCGCATATCTGGCAAGTTTCAGTTCTTTTGAAACTCCCGATGTGATTTTTACCCCATGCTCTTATGACCTTGACTTTGGCCAACATATCATAAGTCACATGTCAAGTTCAACCCGTCATTCTCCAGGTTAATTTGAACCTACCCGTACATACCCTTGACTTTGGCCAAAATGGCAGTACGACTGTCCCAAACCAACGCATCTATCTATGCTGCATATGAATACCCCAATAGCTACCAATCACCGTGCCTTGATTTTGGCCAACATACACAGCTTGAATATTATTAACTACCCATATGAAACGACAGAGGGCTACGAATGGTTTCTGGCGAAAACCTTTAACGTAATGAACTTGATATCGTTGAAGGAACGGATAGCTTTTTAGAAAATATAGTGACGAAAACCTTTACTAAAGAGGTCACTCCCGGTGAAGGGATCTCGGCTCTTTCCCCGTAGAATGGGGTGCAGGATATTCCAAATGAATACCACGATGCAAAGCAAAAGTAATCGGCTATAGTGAAGTTAATGCCCTGACGCAAACTTCTGTCCAAGGGGTCACTCCCGGTGAAGGGATCTCGGCCCTTGCCTCGTCGACTGAGGAGCAGGATATTCCAAATGAATACCACGATGCAAAACAAAAGTGAACGTCCTTGCAATAACAGCTTTTTGAAAAGTGTTCCAACAACATCAGATTAGGTTTGTTTATCTTGCATTGATCCGAATCAATGCAGTCCCATCAATTGATCACACCACAAAGAACGAAAATATACTGACGTGCGTTTATGCCATCCGCATTTGCCACTGGGTCCCGTCATCACCCGTTAGGTTAGCTAACTAACGGCAGAGCGGGGACTGGACTAGCGCGGATGAAAAACATATACAACATCTACTAATATATATACCAATATATTATATTTCGCTCAAGGCGTGAATAAAATGCAACATCACAGAAAAGTACAGCATCACAGAACAATACAGATATCTGGGATCCCCGGGTTTCACAGAGCCACTACTGAAACCCGACGTTCCCCTGGTCGTGTGGATAGCCTGTACAATGAAAACCTAGACCCCTACGGGCGCGGCAAGTCACCCGCCAAAACCTGAAGCGAGGCAGCCCCCTTCAGCACCGTGAATGGACCACCCAGCACTTCATGGAATCCGGTAACTTGGACACCCCTCCTGGGTCAACCTGTACCCCCTACGAGTGCGGCGAATAGCCCGCCAATCCTAGAGTAAAGCCCCCTCCGTCTCAATGCCATGAGATGCGGGCTTGTTGCCCTCCAGAACCCGGCTATCCGTGCACTCCACCGCGGGGCAATCCTAGTACAGAAAGTAAAATATACATACAACGGGTACATCGACCGCAACCTGGTCGTGCCCCAAAAAAATAATACAAACAGGCAGTGACGGCAGTCCACATGTCGGACGCTCGCCCCGCAGCAACAAATGTACATAATACAACAAAACTGTACTAGCATTGCAGCCAGGCTATCCCCCACGACCGATCCGCAACATCACAGCAAATACATAGAACATCAACGTGAAAGTCACGTTCGCAAATCCGTCTAACCGGGCTATAGCAGTTAGACCGGATTTACCGATCGAGTGACATTCACGGTCGCAGATATAATGTAAATACTGTGAAAATGTGTTTAAAATATCCGATCGATCAAAAATTAATAAGTGGGCCCCCAAGCAATACTGTAGCACTCACAGAAAATCTGGGCCCAATATTAATATTCCAAAACCCATAAAATAAACCCAGAAGGCCACTGGAAAAACCTGGCCCATTGATCCTTTCATGCTGCGGCGGAACCGCGGCCCAAAGTGGGTATTGGCCGCGGTTCCGCGCTCTTGATGAAAGATCAATGACTCAGATTTCTGCAGTAGTCTTAGGTTTTCAAGTACATCACATTTTTGCAACCTGAAAAATTTTTAGACATCAAAAAATTTCAACAGAAAACTGATGTGAACTAAAATTGGGTTTTTGGAATTTTGGTCGATCGGAACTGAAAAACACATCAAACGAAGCTAGACGAAGTTAATGGCGAGTCTCTGATACCACTGTAAGTGTACGGCGGCGCCCCGGTCGTCAATCCTACGACCAAATGCGGAAACGGTGATAAACTTTAATTTTTGCGGACTTAGCAAACCGGCACCACCGCGCACTAAACCCCGGATCGGGCCATTAAACTTGTCCTAGCTAACTAACAAGATAGGGAAGAGATATACCGAGTGATCCGAGTCCTCCGGTCTTCTTGTCATCTTCCCGATCTCCCGCGGAAACTCCGGTCGTCGCCTCCTTGCCGGTAGGGCACCACAACGCCTGCATCTTTTACGGGCTCCCACCTCAATACCGAGGCAACTCGGGCATGAAGCTGGCAAGTCGACATGCCCAAGAAGTGCTGTAGAATGTAGTGTAGAGTATGTCACTTTGGGGTTGGTTGCCATAGACGGAGGAATGGTCTAAAGAAAATTGGTGCTTTCAATTTTCTAGCAAATGGAATGAAATGAAGAATGCTATACACAAAAATGAATCTCTCTCATTTTTCTCATCTCCTCTCTCAAATGTGGCCGGCCAATACTTGTGGGAAATGGTGGAGAGAAGCAAAAACATTATCAAAGAGGGAGGTGAGTATAGTAGAAAGCAAGTGGTGACCACATCCAAAAACATCAACCATACTTCACTTCTATTCACACCTTAACCTCATTAATGCAAAAGTATGGATGAAGGATTCTAATCCTATCATAATGAAGAAAAGTGCAAGAAACCCCCTCCTCAAATGTTATTTGCACAATTGCAAATAACCCCCTCCATCGGAAAAGTCCGGCCGGGAAAGAACAAAGGAAAACCGGCCGGAACGGAATGCAAACTGGCAACTCCAGAAAACTGGTCCCGTAATAAATTACAGGAAAACCCCGATACTGTGCATACACACCCGCATCTGTATTCCTTCCGGATACAAATGCAAAAAGACAAAATCTACACTGTACTAAACTAGAACCGGCTTAAACCAAAGCCGGCTAGTAAAAACCGTTCGATCCTGATCCGTGCAATACCGCACGTATCTGATCGAACCCTGCCATATATTCATACGGCCGCTAGTACAAACCGTCCGATCCTGATCCGTGCAATACCGCACGTATCTGATCGGATCCTGCCATATCTCCATACGGCCTCTACAGCGTTTCGCCCGAAAGCTGAGTAACTGAAAGTGTGGTGGACTCTAAAGACTCGTCAATACTATGGCTGTGGATTTAACCACTAGCATGTCAGAGGTATAAGCCAATACGTAACGGGCCACCAGCTATTGACCAAAAGGGATGTCGATGAGCGAACTCATCCTGACACCCTACTGAGCCTGTCAGTGACAATATCCGTACAGTCCGGTCCGTTCGTCTATGAGCATCGTATGTCGGGCCTAGGGGGTGGGTAAAAGTCAGACCCCCAAAAGCGGTACAAGTCGTGTCGGAGTGTAGCCCAGAACACCCTGAGATACTACTGGAATACCTACCAGTAAATCTCCTGCCTTGGCCAAGGACTTCGTGTAATGGCTCTCCTAGACACAGCGCGACCTCACCCCCAATACCGGGAGAGACGAACCCCCGAAGATCCGCTCACTGCCTCCATGTGGCTCGGGACTGTACCCAACCAAAACCTGTTTGCACGACTCCTTTGAGCCGTGGTAGGGTAGTAATCAAAGCACAGTGGGAACTCACACGAGACAAATGACGATCCCCAGGTCGATGAACTAACCTGTACACATGTCACCTGGGAACTGCTATCTGACGTCAGGTATAAGACCAACTAGCATGTTCCCGGCGAGTCCTGTCCGGTGTACTCATAACCCAATGAGCACCTGTATACATCTTAGGTGAACCAACTGACACCAGTGGCCTGTGAGACCGGCCACCGCCCCTCGTCGAGGTCTCGACTGTATACACTAGTCTACTCTGGAGTATCGATGCCCTGTCTCGAAACTCCCACGACTAGGGACCTTTTAAGGATGTGCTTGTAGACTCCAGCTCTCACTTATATGATCGCCCTCATACTGCTGGCAGTCAAGCAAGAATCCTAGGGGCTCTATCAACGTGCAATAGTGACCTGTCAGGTCACCTAAAGCAGTACACGATGATAAAGGTAAACCAGATAGCATACTATCATCTCGAGTAAGACTGTCGTACCGGGATAGGTCCTCCCTCAATCATTGCAATCACGTGCCTGTGATCCAATAATTGACTCTGAGGGCACTATCTCCAACAATTATCACGTACGATACAATACATCATATGATATCCTCGAGTCAAGAGTGCGGATCAATCATCATAATTATATCTCGTATGGTAAATCCATCATATGGCATCCCAAATCTGGGTACGGGTCGAATATCACATTATCTCATTATTCATCTGGTATCCTTTTCATCATATATCATGATCTGGGGGTACTGATCTACGTCTAGTACATACTGATACCATCAACATAAATATAGGTGCGTGTGTATGAAAACACATCTCCTAAAGACCCGCTAAACAACATGTCGTATCTCATAATACGAATCAAAACATATCACCGATCTCGTGGCATCAAGCCCAATCTCATCGACTCATCTCCAAAATCATCTACTATCCTCATTATCCATGTATATGTATACGTATATACATACAAAGTCCCATACCTATATATATATATATATATATATATATATATATATGTACACGCACAAGTAATAAAATGTATGCATGTGTGTGCGCGCGGGTGGGTGAAATCTCTAATCTAGGGTTTCACGACTGAGAAGCTAAACTAAATTACTTCTAATTACACTAAAACTGTATTATAAACCCTATAACCTATCTGGATCAACAATAATCTCACAATAAACATATAAACGTATATATATATATATATATAATATATCATACACTACACTACGAACTGCGGGGGTGCTATACGCCATCCACCCGACTTCCCCCGTAGATATATATCTACTCACATTGCTCTTGCTTGCCGATGTCGATGTCGCCATCCTCTTCTTGTCGTCTCGACATCCACATGGGGTACCTACATATTTACACAATCGCATATGCGTATTAGAATCAAGTCGAAAAACCAAAATGGCACACGTTTCGCTCATAGGTCAAAACCTATAGCATCACATGCAAATCACGACCAATAACCTTAGTCGTTGACGTTCAAAAGCTACACGACGGAATACAATATCAAATACCAAAACTCAAGTTAAAATGAAGTCATAAAACAATGCAGCAACTCAAGAAAATGGTCCCAGATTTTACCCTAGGTGAAATTAGCCAATTTTGCATATGTATAGGATCTATTTTACTGATATAGGAGCTACAGACGAAGCACGAACCCCAAATGAGGTACCCAGGCCGCAAATTGCGGCCCAGAGGATTAAACTTGCGGCCAAGGTAGAGGGTTAGGGGCTCGGGTCTTCAGGGTAGCTTCTAGGTGGCATGCTTGTCCCACCGTGTTCGCTAAATAATTTTCCAGGTCCCCGGGCGTTAGCAGATCTCCAGATAACCTCACAATTCTCATAATTTTCCGATATCGGGGTTTCTAAGTTTGGAGTTTGGGGTTCTATCTCTGGTTTTAAGTCTCTGATCAAGCACTACAGGGGTTGTATGGTTCCTACTAACATCAATTACACATTTGCATTCAATTCAAACCCTAATCCTTAACTTGGAATTTTCAAAGTTCACTAAACCGAACTAAAATACTTCTAAACATGCATGGAAATTAATGTGAATGTAAAACTATACTAATGGTGATGAAATTACCTCATTTGGCAACTCAAGAAAATTCTTGAGTTGCCCCAAGTCTCCAAAATCCGATTTTTCTTGGTCCAAAGTGTTTGTAGGGATCTTGTGCACATTTTTAATGAAGTGGGGATGAGGTTTTGAGTTGTATTTGGTAGTGTTGTGAGGGTTGAAGAGGAGGGAGAAGTGTGGGCAGCCATGGTGAGGGAAAGAGAGGGAAAAGATGAAGATGATGAAAGAAACAAGAACCCAAGACCAAGGTTTGACCCCTCACCCCCCCTCTCTCATGCCCATCCCTCTTTCTTTATTCATTTTTCTTTTCTCTTCTTTTGTTTTCTTTTCTCTTCTCTTGAATTAAAACCATGCATGAAAAGAAGAAAGAATCCATGGTAGAAAAATGTAACAAGTGAAAAAAATGACATGGTGTATGTCATGTGCACAAATCCGGCTTAATACACGATTAGTGATATTTAATCGCGATTAGCACAAAAATGAAATAAAATAAATCATAAGAATTTATAATTTGCTTAAATCATATAAAACACCCTCTTTTTAGTAATTTCTATAATTTTCCAAATATTTTCCAATTTATCGGTATCTAATTATTTCGCAATATTAAAATATTCATAATATATATTATTTAATTATAAAAATTTCCAAAAATAATATTTTATTTTTCTTAAATGTTACAATCTTCCCCCGTTAAAGAAATTCGGTCCCCGAATTTAAATTTTAACTCCCCCAATTTCTAAAACATTTCTGTAAAATGATCTATTCGTCGGGGCTCCGAAATCATAAATATATAAAACATGTCGTAGCGCAAGGCATGCGTATGAAAACGAGTATATAAACTAAAATCAAAACTACGTCAAGCATCCCGCAATCATCGGAGTTATGGCGAAGACACTAATGTCAAAACCCAATACGAAAACCAACATGATATACATCAAAACTATACATGTAAACATCATTAAAACATATGAAAGGAATGCATGCCAAACTCTTTTCCAATCGCTGTGCAATACGTGTATCACTGCACAATGGCGGACGTCTATTGTAAGAAAATAACTATATATATTTATATCATTTGTTTAACATACACGTGCCGCCGTTTTGAAAATAATTTTAGAATGGTTTCCGTTGTTAAATGTATCGTGTCATCTCAGACACATAGGTAAATACTGAGACTATAACCCCTTTTTGGAAATCCCTTCGATAACTATCGAAAAACCAAAACCAAAACAAAAACTAACAAGCTAACCATTTTTGCTCTCTGGAATTCTTACCTGCTTGCACTCTGAAACTAAATTAAAAAGATAAACAATACCAGTGAGATATTACTTGAACAGTGTGAACACAGAAGAAGTTTGGAGCCCATCTGCCACAACCAGACCGGCGACACACCATTCATAACCGAGCTCGCCGGCCCCTCCTCCTCCTCCTTCCTCCAATTTCTTCTATGTGCCCCATTGTTCTGTTTCTGCCCCATTTTTATTTTTATTTTTTTATTAATTTTAGTTTGCAGGTATTTGGGCATTCGTATCGCTTTTCGCACTAAATATCCATTTTCTGACATTTGTAGATTTTTGCAGAATTGCGAATGGCGATTGTGGGAGCAAAGTGTACATTCCAAGCTAAGGTGATTGCGAAGTACAGTGCCAAAGATCCGGATAGTTTGACCCGCGCAAGTGAACTTTTCAAGCTTACCGGATTTGATTCAATGGGGGTTTCCTAACCCAAAAACTTAACGGTATGTACTTTACTAACATCTTCTCCTCAAATCTGACGCTTCCAATTTTCTATCTTTGCAGGATTCTTTGCAAGTTCGCTAGAAAACGCCAAAGTGACTAACCCGTATTTGTTGCAGTGCCAAGCTTAAGCATAAAAAATGATTGTTTAATTCTTTGAATAATTTTTTATTGAATTGCGCATTGCATACGTTAATACGGACTTAAGGGCAAGCGAACCCCACAACATACGGTAAAGGATTTCATCACCTTTTCCGTGGCCCACAAATCACGAACTTGAACATAACGTTTACCCGCACAAATTTTAAAAGAAATTAGACTTTAAGCCTTAAGGACTTCGCGCTCACTAGGAGAAGTTAACTGTGTTTAGAACACCGCTTAACGGTATATCGTTTACGGGGTGTCTAGAAAAGTGTTCACGGCAAAACCGCCAAAAGAGAAAGGGTTATTTAATTAAGGACCTTCGCGAAAGCGTCGGAAAACCTCCCCTTATCTCTGCACTTACCTGGCCTCGTGATCAGTATATCTTGAGCCCGTTTCTCGACACAGTTTTACTTCGAAAATCAAGTTCTTGAGCAAGTCTAGTTGACCTAGGTGAACCCTAGACCGATTAGGTGCGTGGTATTTTTGTGTCGTGATTGTTTTTGTCCAGATTCTTTTTGCGTGTTTATTTCATTCTTTTGTTAATAACTAACTTTTAAAAAATAATATAAAAAAATCACATTCTTTTTCCCCTCCTTTTCTTCTTCTTCCTCTTCCTCTCTTCATATCATGGGTACCCCACCCAGAAAAACTCTTGCCAAACTTTGGTACCCACAACCAGACATAACTTCCTACGGTTCTTGCTTTGGCCGAACGTCGAACGATCCCTCCATGCCCAAAATTTCTTTGAAAGATCGGATAGACGCATCCAGGACATACAACTGGACTCCCCAATCCACTTTGTATCAACCATTTCAACCTTCACCACATTCCTACGTTGATACTCCTTTTGAGAGTCCAGTTGTAACTCCAAGACCCATGCCTATTGCTGAACGTATTGAACAATCCCGTAGCCGATCTTTCACTCCTTTCACCACTGCCAATTCTTTTGATCAACAATTTTAGTCACCTTCATATCCGAATGTTGATCCTACTCCTGTCCTGCCATTCAATTCCTACCAGTCCTACCCGACTTTTGAACCTTCCCTAGACATTGCTTCTACATAGCCATTTGGGAGTTTCCAGTATCCAAATGAGTTTGAATCTTTTACTGAAACTCCTTCACAACCAATGTCCAGTCTAGAACAGTCGTTGGATAACTTTCGGGTAGCGTCGTACCAACAGATGATGGATTTGAATGCGTCCATGGCCGCCCTCATACAACCTAGGGACCCAGTAGCAAGTTTCCAACTAGCTCCAAATTTTCCAATATATGATGAGGCGGTAGGACAGGTTGAGAATTTGAGTGGAGAGAGTGAGCTGTACACCCTTCTAAATCAAACCTACCCATTGCAAATTGAATCCCACAACTTCGTTTTTGAATGTCTATCTAGTGTTCCAAACGATTCACCGATTGAAGATAGAAGAATTAATGAGTTGTGCGACTTTGTAGTGTTTGATTTACCTGATTGTGAAGGGACCATTTCGAGTGAAACCGCACCCAATCCTTTTTGCCTCCACACCTCCATCTTAGAACCTGAATTGATTAATATCCATGCTTTTGATGAGGTGTCTGAGAAAATTGATTTTCACTTGAATGAGAATATTGACGTTGGGATTATTTTGGATGATGAACCCGCTGATTTGGCTGAGTTTTTTTCTCCAATTCATCATCCCGAGTCATTAAATGTTTTTCCCGAACTTTATATGCGTCTTGATTTTGATGAGAATTGTATGGATGAGCTGAATTTTGAGGAGAATATTGAGGATAGTTTTGAGGATGAACCAGTTTTACTTGATGAGTCAGATTTTCCAATTCATCATGTCCCTTTCATTGACTGTGTACACCTTCCTGAACCTTTAACTGATACCCTTCCTCAATCACTTCCCTCCATCATCGTTCCGACCTTGCAAGACATTGTATCAATTTCATTTTTTCTGTCTGGTTTACCAAGTTCGGCATACCCATGTTTTCTCACGGATCTTGAAGGATTTGACCCAATTTCTCGACAGGTTGATAGATTAGCACAATTGCTTTTCACACATCCGTCATTGAAAATTGTGCTAATTTATTCACTCCATTTCCACCCTCAAGTTCGTATTCCACTTCTTTCTCCCCTCCGCCATTCTTCTCATATACCGGGACCGTATTCCGCTTCCATTCACATACGGTCTCGCGTATTCTCCATTTCTTTCCTCTCCGCATTCTTTCACCAACCAACACACTACAGAGATAGAATTTTTGAATGGTTGGTGCTCACTTTTGGCCTATGTAAGGCCTTGTATAGATTGATACTGTTCTTCCCCCCCAATCCTAAACTTCACAGCTTAGACAGTGGAAACACTGTTTCACTTAAGTTTGGGGGGATCCTTTTTGTGTATATATTTTTGTTTTGCTTTTTACTTTGTATATATTTCTTTTAGGAAGCGCCGACAATTTTGACTTTCTTGGTGTAGCTTGACAGTGAGGGCACTGTCAAGTTTAAGTTTGGGGGTGTGCTCTGTAAGGTTTCTTCCTTCGCATTCATTTGTATATTCTGCATTTTCATTCTTATTTAAAAAACCCACAAAAATCAAAAAAATTTCAAAAAAAATATAAGAACTTTGTCATCAAGTTAGCTAATAGGGTAACTTAGATTTTATTCCGAAAGTTTAGTTGATACGTTAAAACTAACTAAATCCTAGGCTTAGAAATTGAAAACTCTAAAAATAACCCTCATTCTGTTTAACCTTGGTAAGTATACGTCCTTACAGTTTTTTTTTGAGAAATAGGTAATCTTGAGTTCAGTTCTTGAGTTAAGTCGAAATGAAGGGAAAGTATTGAAGCTTTACCGAAGGATAAGTCTGAAAAATAGTTTCTATTTTTATGTCCAAATTTAGAAAGTATATACCCTACAAACTGCACATACACGCACCTTGAAACTTGGGATAGTAGAGAATACCTAGAAATACTCTTGCCTGAAAACCTAGTATGAAAGAAAAAACGGTATTTAAAGCTAAACACCGAAAGAGCATCATTGAAAAATATTTCTGGTCTTGAAAAGAAAAAGAAAAAAAAGAAAAGAAAAATAAATAAAATCAAGACCTGGAATCTGCTATTTACGCTTTAAGCTCACATATTTAGTAATAGGCTGTTAGTGCCTCAAGATGCATTAATAGTCGCATGAAAGGTGTGTGAGCAACACCGTCCATCATTTAATGAAAAGAAGTAGTATTAGGCATTAGAGCAAGGGTATTATAGCTTGAATTGAATTTTCAAGTGTAGGGGTAAAAATTACACACACGTAGGGGTATACAATCGATGTTTGGAGGAAAGATAGGAATGATAAGACTTATGTTTTCTGTAAAGTTGATAAAAATCCCTGATTTGAGACCGCACTTTTAGAAGGAAAACTCAGGAGATACCAACATCTTTCTAAACTTTTTTAGAATGTACAGGATCTAAGGTTAAATAGATAGGAGGTGTGAAATATAAAGGTTGGATATTTCTAACTTAGGATGATAGAGTCTCTAACGTAGATACTAAACTGTAGGAGTAAGATCAACGTTAAGTTATGAAACTAGCTTGACAGGATTTTGTAGGTAGTATCCGCTGAAAACCCTTAGGAGACAACACTCCTCCTACTAGGGACATCTAGAGCTTTAACGGCTTGTTGCACGTGCTCAGTGCAATCGCGTTCCCTGCGAAAGTGAGGCTAGAATTTTTTTTTGCTCGGGACGAGCAAAAGATAAGTTTGGGGGCATTTGTTCATACCAGAATATTGCATTTTAATACCGCTCATTCATTATCTATTTTTTGTATATATCGGTATTATTAACCGGCGTTTGTTCAGTAATACAGATTACAGGTATCCGTGACAAAATACTGGAAATACATTCAAAATCACGGATATAACATTTGTGAGCCGACACTGCAACCAGAACCGCAAACCGACCGATATTTCTTGGGTTTCTTTGCTTGTGTACACACTTTTTATCTAAATGGACCAACACAATACAAGTGTGTACATAAGTGTGCACTAGGACCTTGGGGGGCTGCCATAGTACACACTCATGATGGCTTTGTGCAAGTGGGGGGGGGGTACAAGTTCAATAAATGCTAAAAGTGTTGATGTGATTCATAGCTACAAGCTTCCCTCCAAGCCCTGAGTGCATCCAGAGCTTTTACTGAGAAAACAAACTGCACCAGAGTGATGTGGGAGACAACAATTGTGCACACAACAAATACGAGCCCTTGTGCTCGGATTTGACCCGAGCACAAGCCCCTTGTAGCTGGCCAAACAGTGCCCAGTAGGCCCCAGTTTTGTATAGTGCATCTCTTGCTGCCACGTGGTCTTAGTTTTATTGTTTGTTTATTTTGCTTTTGTGCCTATATAAAGCAGGCAGTGGGCAAGGGGTCAAGGGTCATTCTTTTTCTTACATTTTACATCTTCATACTCTTTTGCTTTCATTTTATTCTTGTATATAGCTTAGTCCCCTTGAGATCCTTGCCTTCTCTTGATCTTGCAACCTCTTAATTGAGCTTGCAAGTTTAAGTTTTGGTATTCGATCTCAAGGGTTGTATCTTCTTTTGGAATTAATAAAGCTCTCTTTTTTGCCTTCATTTCACATGAGTTCTTTACCCTTCTCTTGATCTTGCAACCTCTTAATTGAGCTTGCAAGTTTAAGGGTTGGTTATTGATCCCATGGCTTGTCTTGTGTTCTATGGTTCCTAGTTGTTTATTTCTTGCATTTACTTACTTGCACTTACATTCCATGCTTTACTTACCTTGGAATTTATTACCATGCCCTCTACTTACTTATAATGCTTTTTCCTTTTTTTCTTTTCTTTTTTCTTTTGCTCTCTTTGTTGTTGTTCTGTTTGGTTTGTGAATATGTGTTGTTAGGAAAAGAGAAAGATATTGTAAGTTAAGGTTTCGTTTCCCATTTCCTTTTCCCGTATTTTCCATTTGAAACTCTGCCCAAATCTTATGCAAGCGCTCCGTTAGGCACCCTATCCTACCAAGGTATCGGTGATTCCTAATCGCGACCGGTTGCGTTCGGATTGGCCGGAGGCGAAAGCAAGAGACAAGAACGGACGGATAAGGGTTAATAAGCCGGATTCCACGAATACCGTGCTTTAGCACCCTAATCCACGTTGTTGCCGATTGCTCTAGCTTCATTGGTTGAGTTCGGCTCAAAGGACTTGAATACGGATTTCCTTAACTTACACTATTATATCTAATCCTAACAAACGGTTACTTTGTATATAACACATAGGATAAATACAAACATTCCGCCCACGCGCATTAACTCGTAAGAACAAGAACTTAAAACGCTTTGTCTCCCTGTGGATCGACCAGTGCTCATCGCGGCTAGCTGCAAAGCGACACCGTCCTTGATCGCGGTTAACTTTAGAACTTAAAATTCGACACGCGGAATGCGTGCGATCAAGGTCGATGTCACCGCTGTACTTATTTTCTTTTCTGTACTAGGATTACCTCGTGGTGAAGTGCATGGATAGTCGGGTTCTAGAGGGCAACGGGTCCGCATCTCATGGCGTTGAGAATGAGGGGGCCTCACTCTAGAATTGGCGGGCTATTCACCGCACTCGTAGGGGGTACAGGTTGACCCAAGGAGGGGTGCTCAAGTTACCGGATTCCGTGAAGTGCTGGGTGGCCCATTCACTTTGATGAAGGGGCTGCCTCGCTTCTGATTTTGACGGGTAACTTGCCGCACTCGTTGGGGTCTAGGTTTTCATTGCACAGGCTATCCACACGACCAGGGGAACGTCGGGTTTCACTTACGGCTCAAAGAAAACCCGGGGCTTCCAGATTATCTGTATTGTTCTGTGATGCTTATCGCTATTCTGTGATGTTGCTTGATCACGCTTGGTGTGATTATTATATATTGTTAAATATATACTAGTAGATGTTGTATATGTTTTACACCCGCGCTAGTCCAGTCCCCGCTCTGTCGTTAGTTAAGTAACCTAACGGGTGATTACGGGACCCAGTGGCGAATGCGGATGGCATATACGTACATCATATTTTCGTTCTTTTCTGGTGTGATTAATTGATGGGACTGCGTTGATTCAGATCAATGCAAGGAAAACAGACCTATTCGATGTTGTTGGAACAATTTTCAAAAGCTATTATTACAATGGCGTTTTCTTTTGTTTTGCATAGCGATATTCGGTTATGAATATCATGCACCTCATTCTACGAGGCAAGGGCCGAGATCCCTTCACCGGGAGTGACCCCTTGGGCAGAGGTTTGCGTCAGGGTAATAACTTCATTATAGTCGATTACTTTTTACTTTGCATCGCGGTATTCAGTTTAGAATATCCTGCACCTCATTCCACGAGGAAAGAGCCGAGATCTCTTCACCGGGAGTGACCTCTTTAGCAAAGGTTTTCGCCACTATATATTTATAAAAAACTATCCGGTTCCTTCAACGATATCAAGTTCATTACGTTAAAGGTTTTTAGCCAAAAACCATTCGTAGCCCTCCGTCATTTCAGACGGGTAGCACTTAGTATTCATGCTATGTATGTTGGCCTTCGTCAAGGCATAGTGTATGGTAGCTATTTGTTACTTTTCTGTTGCATAGATAGATGCGTTAGTTTGGGACAGTCGTACTACTATTTTGGCCTTCGTCAAGGGTATATACGGGTGGGTTCAAATTAACCCGGACAATGACGGGTAGAACTTAACATGTGACTTATGATATGTTGGCCTTCATCAAGGTCATAAGAGTATGGGGTAAAAATCACATCAGGAGTTTCAAACATACAGAAAACTTGCTAGGCATGCGCATACCTTCTGAAGTGTGATAACTTGAGTGGATTCTATCAGGTTATCATGCGATAATAGTTGGATCCCGATACCCACTGATGAGTTGGTTTACTCCTCGGGTGATTTTATATGATCCCGACTAATTCTTCTTTAGGGTTTGGAGGAGAATTTGAGGATACAGTGGGAGACATCCTGATTAGATAAAGTGATTGACCATTTTGATCTAGGTTAGAGTGCACGCTGAGTATTTCTTTTTTTTCTCTCTCTCTCTTTTGCAGCAACCATGACCCGACCCTAGACTAGAACTCATAAACCAAGTTAACCGAACCTTCTTAAAACACACTGACTTTTGGATTGTCTAAATTGCATACTTCATTGCCACTCCTAGTTTTACCCTTTGCTTTTCCCTGGAACACTCCGTATTACTACGAAGATCCCTTTTTGTTGGATATGACCATCGTATAGTTACATACGAACTCAAAGAAACTTGTTTCAGATTCGAGGATGGTTTCCGGTTCTGAAGAAATTGAATAGGACTATTCAATTGTCTTTTCCTTTTACCTTCTCTCAGGTAGCGAGTGCTCCTAGGATTAGGAGATGGTACACCTATTGTGCCTATTAGATAGTCTTCTTCCAAACCATAGGCAGGTGCCGATAGGTGGGGAATGAAGAAAACCAATTAGCCTAAGTGTGGTGTACAGAAAGTAATAAGTAAAGACAAATAAAGGGATTAGAAAGAGGGCAAAGTAAAATACGACTGCTATCATTCATGACCAAACCGCGTATATCATTGCCACTCCTGTTTCACCTTTGCATTTCTCCGGTTCAAGGGAAATTGAATAGGATTATTCAGGTTGTCTTTTATCATTACATTCTTTCAGGTTGCGAGAGCTCCTAGGATTAGGAGGGTACACCTATTACGCTTATTGGATAGTCTTCTTCCAAACCATAGGCTGGTGCCGAACGGTAGGGAAGGAAGAAAACCATTTAGCCTAAGGTTGGTGTACAGGAGGTAATGAGTAAATACAAATAAACGGATTTGGAGAGACAGTAAAGAAATATACGGTTACGGTCATGAATCTGATAATGGAAGAGGCATTACTAGGAATACCAGAATACTCCTTCGAAACATTTTCATGTTTCAGTTTCACTGTACATTGTTAATTGAAAACCGATTTCCCAATTAGATCCTTACTCCAGGATATGTATTTACCAGGTTTGATTCTCACATCTGTATGGTTTTACATATGATGAGTGGGAGTAAGTTATTGGGAATTAGGTGATTATATCCTTATTATATCAGAATTCGTTGTAATTGGTGATATTTGAGAAAATCACCTAGGGTTTTTGCCTGATGGCAAATATTTGGTTTTGAATATCCGTTGTTATGCACCAATTTCAAACTGATATATCTGTACGTTTATTTCATAAAGTGAGATATAAATTTTTGAAATTATGTCCATGACATTTACCTATATCAGTTGATGGTTAGATAAGGAGTATTAAACAACGGTGTAATTCTTCTTAACCATAGTACAGTTTTCAACCTACGAAGCACAGGGTTTGAGTTATTCAACTCAGGAGACTTATACAAAGTATTGTATCTTTTCCAGTGTCCATTAGGATAGAGGGGTTGGTACTCGTACTATATTCTGTTTACTTATAATTTCTCCAGTTTTAGACATGTATTTCGTAGAAATGCAAGGTCCGAGTTTTGAGAAGTTATAGGTACAAGGATAAAGTAGAGAACCATGTGTTGTAAGTACCAGGATTCTTCAAGGTGATTGAAGATATAGATACTTGTGTTTGGTATTCAGTTGATAGTAATGGTTTTGAGAACTTGTTTCTCTTTCAGGTTACTCATATCTGGATGTAATCCTAGTTGAGTAATGCTGATCGGCCTCCTTCCATTTAGTTGACATGCACTGCAGACAGCTGCATGATTTGAATATGGTTCCAATTAAATCAGTGCCTCTGTTTCAATATTATATATAGAATGGTTCATATCTTAACGATGTTAAGGTATATGGAGTTGTTCGGCTTATGCTTAAAACCAGACTCTGGATAACTCAAGGCACGTTTCTGTAATGGCATTTTGTGGGTTATCCCAGGCTATGACGAGGGTTAACTTTCTACCATCTGGAAGATCAATAGTGATATTGTTCTTGACTCACCACAGTTTTAGTAAAATGGATTTTTTCAGAAAACAGTAGTGGGGGTATGGTAGAACTGGAAGTGATTCCAGAACCACAAATGATTACTGAAAATTTAATAGAACCTAAAGATTCAATCGGGTTTGACATTCCATTAGCCACTCCGCAGATATTGTGAGTAACCTCAGGCACCCAAGAGGTACTTCGGTATTCTCAAGGACTGTGATAGGGAGGTTTTTGTTTACCCAGACTTGACACTACTGCTGTTCTAGACTATGAGACCCGGCAGGAGGATGAGTATAGCGTCGTTCTAAACTAGCTTTAGAAGTGCACGTGTATATGACTCTGTTGTTAGTTATATGTATGTCCTAGAGGCCATTACTGTACATACGATGTATATTGTAGTGGATGCTAAGACATATATAGGGAGGACTTTCTTGCTCGACATGATAGTATGCTATCTGGTTGTATTTTATCTTAACATGTACTCTGATTGTCTCTATGTTACATGTTGATAAAGCCCTTAGGATATGTACTCGACTACTGGGACTATGATGAGATCATACTAGTGGGGCCACGGTAGTCGACGAGTACATCCTATAACTGTTCCTAGTCGAGGGTGTATCGAGACAGGGCATCGATGCACCAGAGTAGACTAGCGTATACGCATCTTGACCCATATGTTGGGCGATGGATGATCCCATATCCATCGGTGTTTGACATCAAGGATGGTGTACGGGTGCTCAGTGGAGACTGGGTACACTGGACGGACTCGCCGAGAACTCCCAGATGGTATTATACCCACGTCAGATGGCAGTTCTCCGGTGACACTGGTACAGAGTAGTCTGTTGACCCGAGATCGTCATAGAGTCTTGTGTGATTCCCACTGTGCTTTGATTTCCATCATACCACGTCCAAGAGGACGTGCAAAATGGTGGCTTTTGGGTACAGTCCCGAATCACATGGAGGCAATGAGCGATAGGAGGGGATTCGTCTCTCCCGGTATAGGGAGTTGATGTTGTGCTGTGTTCGATTGGCTATAACCGGAAATCCCTGGCCAGGGTTGCTGAGATTTACTGGTAAATGTTATCAGTAGTTTCTCGAACTGTTATAGACCTCATATCGACACGACTTATTGAGCTACTGGGTCTGACGTTTACCACCCCTAGGCGAGATATGCGACATATCAGACGACGAGACCAGACTGTATAGGAGTGTTACTGTTTGGATTCACAGGAGAATGTACATGCTTGCTTGTTGATCTTCTAAGCGCTCAATACCTGGGTAGCTGTTATGTTTAGCTGACCGCTTGCAGCTTGTGGGTGTTTGATATGATCATCACCTACTGCCGGCGTATTGACGATTCTTAAGAGTCCCACACAGAGGTTTCTTGGCTCAGGCAAAACGGAGTAGGAGCACATATGTGATATGTGCGGGACCGAGGATATTACGATATGAGATACCGTATTCTGTTCTCGCGATATTTGATATCAGCCGCGTCATCGGATCAAGTGTTGATTCGATGAATCGGTACGGATAAATATTAGTCGGTTATATGCGATATAGCCGGATTGTCGGATCAAGTGTTGATTCGATAATTTAATGTATAATAATATATATGATATATTAAATTACATTAACTAATATTTGCTCACTAAAAGATTCTTTTTCTCACTCGGGTAATACATTGATATATATGCGATATATATTAAATGTATTATTTTATTTTGTTACAATAAATATTATATATGTGATATATAATATTGTAACATGATATGATAACTAATGCAACTTGTTTAGTGGAGTTTAAACATGATTAGGGTTTGGATTATGGTTAAGCTTTCTAGATGTTTCTAGAAGGTTTTGGTTTTGTTTTGTGAAAGATATTTGTAAGTGACTCATGCTTTAACCCAACCCAAACCCTAACCCTAGTTAATTCTGTATATAGGTTTAGTCAACCATGGTTGCATTATTCATCATATTATTCTTTTTCTATTCATCACAAAAGGATTTCTATTATCATTCATCTTCTTCCTTCATTCTTTCATGAAAAAGCTTTCTAGATTTTCTTCAAGTGATGAATAAATGTGAGAAAAAGATAAATAAAGAGAGCAAAAATCATACTTCATCATCCTCATCTTCCCTTGCCCTTTAGATGACAGTGTTCACTCAATTTTAGTGAGTGTTAGCTTGTGTTAACGGAACTTCAAGGTAGATCATCTAAGTATCGAAGATCGGAAGCAAAGGTTGCATCTTTCTCTTCGTGGAACCTCTCGAAAGTCCGGAACCCGATGATCGCAGCGAAGGGACCACAACACGGAGCATATGAAGTGAAGGACCGGATCTACAAAGGTTGTAATCCCTCTCACTTAGTGTTAAAGTTGTTAACATGTTAGTTTTCGCCTAATCTCTAGTTTAAAGATCCGTATTCGGGTTGTTCGGCACGGCTAATTTTTTAATCGGGCATGGTTGATGCCTCGTAGACCCTTGTGCGCGTGCCTAGCAACCCTGCAGTGGTATCAGAGCCAAGCTAGAGCTTTAGGCGAAGTCTAGACGAAGTTTAAAGTCTGATTGAACGCCGAAACCCCGACATGGAACCCTCTCTGTACATTTTTCAAAAATGTGGTTTTTTCTGAATTAAAAATTCTCATAAAATTAAGCAGGAAAAACTAAGAATTACTGTGAAGTACGGACCTCTAACTCGAAAATTTGACCGCGGAACCGCGGCGAAACCATGGGTTTTGCGGCGCTTCAGCGGCCAAAATTTGGACTTAGTCCCTGATATTTCATGTAATTATTTTTAGGCCCTTTCTTGTAATTTTTTCTGGGAATATTTTAATTCCACTCAAGTGTTGAGTTTTCAAGGGTTGTATTGGGGAATCGTTGATTCGATCGGATAATTTAACTTTGTTTAGTTTGTCCGGATAATTTTTAGAAACTGTTAAAAAGTTCGAACGGATATCAATAACTCACTTTTTCCCCTGTCGGAAATTTTTTCAAAAGTTGGATTTTTTCTCGTGTTTAAGAACGTTCTAAGTCATGCAAGTAACGCGGTGGACCCTCTAGAAGACAACAAACCTTAACTCGATTATGTGACCGTCTTGAACTGCTTCTGAACCTTAGGGTTTGGGGCAGTACGGCGTGCCACATGTGAGGCGTTGGCTTGAGCCTTCTACGGCTGGACCATTGGTACTGTGGCATGTGATGGATGTTTTTAAACTGATTTCAAGTGTTGAGATATATTGGGGAATTCTTGGGTGTTTGATGATTCGATCGGAAAGTTTAACTTTGTCTATTTATCTGGAATGTGATACAATAATTGGAATTCACAAGTAGTTATGAGATAACTGAATGAATGTTATAAACATAGCAGTTTAGTCTCAAATGATCGGTTGCCACGGAATTTTGATGTGATCAAAAGTCTGTCGCAATCACGTAGTGTACGCGGATACTCGCCGGGTAAACTTAATAGACAGCCACGCCCCATAGCCCCGACCAAGTGACTGTAGGAGAACCCCGTCACCGAAAGCATCCGTTCGGGTGCTCGCAGCAGCGGTGTTCCGCCTTAGTGCATTTCGTCGACGGCATCTGGGGGTGCGGCCGTTTACTAAAGTTTGCGACGAGCATTCGATCAGGACGTCGAGAATCTTGTTGAATTGCCCGACTTGATATTGAAAAGAGTTTTCGATAATGAGACTAAAATGCGGGGTTTATAATTGTTAGGCATGCGATGTCTAAGGAATTCATTTGGTTAGGCATGCGATGTCTAAAAAGGTTGCGGATTCCAACTGTTGTAGTTTTACACTTTCTTTTCTGTGACCGTAAGCGTAGTATATGGTGTATCGCCGGCTTCGTTGCTATACATCAACGACAATCGGGATACGCATACTTGCTTACGTTGATGATATGAGATATTATGTGTTGCTGTGATATGTTATATTGGATCGTCGCGTTCTGAATAGCCGGGGGTTTTATGTGAGATGAGAGTTTTTTCTTTTTCATTCATGTAAAATTCATTTGTATGTAATATTCTTTTATTGGGGCACTTCCAGGTTGCGGAAGATGTCACCGTTGTATATTATTTACTTTTCCGCATTAGATAGACCCAAGGAGGGGAGCACAAGTAACCGGGTTCTAGGGTCCAGTGGGAGACCATCTCGAGGAGTCGAGACCGGGCCTCCTAACCCTAGAATTGGCAGTGTTGCTTACCGCTCTCGTAGGGGTCTAGGGATGTGGGTTTGGCTATTCATCGCGACCGTGGAATCCGTGTTTTATACAGGCTCGTATTGAAAACACGGACGTCCTAGTATATCCAATATTTCATATATGTTTCTTCTGCTGCAATGTTCTGTGATGAGATCATATTACTGCCTGAGACGAATGTTTATATTATATAGATGAGATATATGTTATATTGCAGATTTCGTTTCAAAAGAGATGCTTATGAAGCAAAATAAAATGGGACTTCATTAATGAGATTAATGAAATAAAAGAAACCTAAGATGTTGTAGAAACTTGTTTAATAAAAATTGGTAGCTCTAGTTCTTGCTTTGCATAGCGGTGTTCCTTGTAGAACATCCAGCACCTTATTCGATAAGGAAAGGACCGAGATCCCTTCACCGGGAGTGACTCCTTTAGCAATAACTGGCAGATGCTACAAACTCGGTTTGTCTTTTGATTGCTTCTATAGTTCTTGCTTTGCATAGTGATATTTGTGAAATATCCTGCACCTTATTCGATGAGGAAAGGGCCGACGATCCCTTCACCGGGAGTGACCCCTTTAGCAAAACTAGAAAAGCCTAAAAAACACTCCATTTAAAATCACTCGATTCTACAACGATATCAAGTTCATTACGCAAAAGGTTTTCTTAAAAACCTGCCATAGCCCTCCGTCATTTCAGATAAGTACTAGTTAGTATTCGTGCGGCGTTTGTTGACCATGTTAAGGCGTAGTATGTGGTAGCTGATTAGTGCTTATCTGTATAAGCATATGATGCGATTGGATTAGGGTAGTCGTGCGACTTTGTTGACCATGTTAAGGGTCGTGTGGGTGGGTTTAATTCAATCGGGAAATGACGGGTTGAACTTGACTAGCACTTATGATTTGTTGACCATGTTAAGTTCATATAGCTGCTAGGGGTAAAATATTATTGGGAATTTCAAGTGTTGAAATTTGCAATGAGATTGCATAACTTCTATGAGATAGTTGGACCCCGATACCCGCTGCGAGTAAGAGTTACTCCTGGGAGAGTTTTACACATTACAATTAGCCGATCAAGTAGGTGTCTAGAAAGGTGTTAACGGGGTTACGCCTCTGGGAAAATGAGGTTTACTTTAATTAGGTTCGTGCGAAAGCACGGGGGACCTCCCTCAAAGTACCGACACTAGCCTGGCTGAAAGATTGGCGAACTTGTAGCGTGTAATTAATCCCGGCTAGTCTTTCCTTTTAGGGTTTGAAGGAAGATTTGATTAAAACAATGGGAGACATCCTGATTAGATATATTAGATAACCAATCTAATCTTGCAAGAGCATACGCTGAGTGTTTTCTTCTCTCTCTCTCCAGGTAGCGACCATATCACGCCTTAATCAAGATAATAAAACGGATATATTGACCGAACCCGCTTGTTATACTGAGCTGGGGAACGTTGGTCCCGCTCCAACTTATAATTGTTATAGGACAGAGCAGGAAATTGGGGAATACCAGATTTCCCGTGCCGCCCAAACGAAGAAAGTGCATGCTGATGCATCTTTTTCGGGTGTGTTCATTACAGAAAACTGTTTCTCAGTATCCTTTACGTCCAGGGTATTTGATACCGGATCAGGATCCCGCATATGTAATCTGTTACATGGGCTACAGATAGGTAGAGAACTGAGAACGGGTGATAAGTTTCATGAGATAGAAAACGGTGCAAGTGTTGCAGCCAAGTCTGTTGGTCACTGTCACCCTGTATTACCAGAATACATTGATTCTGAACAAATGCTATTAGATACCGAACCTGATATACAAAATCATATCAGTCTCTTTATTAGTAAAGAAAGGATATAATTTTGTATTGTTGGATAATGTTTTGAACATTTCCTATATCAATAGTTGATCGGTTCAGGCACGTTATCTGAAAGCATTGACGTTCTAAATCAAACCACAGTTCTTAGTATATAGAACACACACAAGAGGAAGAGTTCAGAAATGAACGAATCCTTCTTGAGGTATTGTAGACTAGGTCATATCAATGCGACCCGACTGGCTGAAGTTACATATAGATGCATATTTAAATTAGTTTGAATTTACATCTTGTGAAACTTGCCGGTCATGTCACAAAGATAAGATGACCACAGCTCTGTTTGTTGGAAACAGAGAAAGAGTTAGTGAACTCTTGGGATTGATACATGCTGATGTATGAAGGTCCCCTGTCTACACATGCCAAGACCAGTTCTTTGTACTTCATTACATTCTCTGATAATCTCTCAAGATTCAGACATGTGTTACTGTTGAAATATAAGTCCGAACCTTTTGAGATATTCACAGAATATAAGTTAGAAGTAGAGAACCAAAATACGGGTATAAGTATTATGTCCTTTGATGAGATCAAGGAGGAGAATACTTGAGCACGGAAATCCTGGACTAATTCTAAAGGAGAATGAGATTCTCTCTCAGCATTACTGCTCCGTATACACCATAGCACGTCGGTGTATCGGGGTGGAGCAATAGCACCCTGTGTGATATGGTGTGCTCTATGATGAGTACTACTGAGTTTCTTATTTCCTTTTGGGTGTTATGCGCTTGAGAAGCTGCATACCTATTGAATAGGGTTCAAATCAAATCAGTTGCCTACCACTTCATATGTGATATGGAAAGGGAAGAGCCCATATCTTAAGTTTTTTAAGATTTGGGGTTGTCCGGCCTATGTCTAAAAAGCAAAATCCGGACAAGCTCGAGGCAAGTTCTGTTATGTAGAACTGGAAATGTTCCAGCTGTACAAACTACAACAGATGATTTGATAAAACCAAAGGATTCAATAGTAACCAACGAACCACAGCCTCTCCGCCGATCTAGTAGGGTTCCTCACCCACCTGAGAGATACTTTGGTTTCTCTATGACAGTGGGAGCGAGGATTGCATCATGAGATGACGACCCAACTAGTTTCGAGCTGGCCATCAGGAGTGGGACTCTGTAAGAATGGCTGGGTGCTTATCGATCTGAGATGGAATCCTTATACACCAACAAAGTATGGCCTTTGGTTGCTTCATCTGAAGGGTTAAATCCCCATCAGGAGCGAGTATATCTTGAGAAGATTACTTGGTGTATATGGAAAAGTTGAGACTTTCAAAGCTATACTTAAGTCCATCCAGATCCTACTTGCCACGGCTACATACCATGACTACGATATCTGGTGGTTTGGTGTTATGACTGCTTTTCTAAATGATGTTTTAGAAGAGAGCGTCTATAAGTACACAGCCAGAGGGTTTCGCAGTCAGTGGGAGCAGTAGAAACGTGAGCAAGATGTTTTATATGATAAAGCAGGCATCGCGGAGTTGGAACCTCTGTTTTGATGTGGTAGTCAAAGAGTTTGACTTCATCAAAATGGTAGATGAACCTTGTATATACAAAAAGGTAGTAGAGAGTATGATGGTGATCCTCGTAGAGTACGTGGATGACATACTCTTGATAGGGAAGGAGTTTCCTATGCTATGCTCGGTTAATCTCCGCTTATCACAAGGATTCTCCATATAGGATCAAAGTGATACCTCCTAAATCCTAGGTTTTGGATCTATGAGATAGATCTAATTGGATGTTAGGATTCTTACTAGATGTAGTGAGATGGTATCAATTGATCCTGGGGAGAATCACTTGAAAGGTTCCAGGGTGATAAGAACGACTGAATGTCAGTCGCAGGCATTGTCTTTACCCTCAGTGGAGGGATGGTATGTTGGAAGAGTTCCAAGCTAGATACCGTGACATACTAGACGATTAAAGGCAAGATACATCGTTACCAAGGATGCTACCAAAGAGACAGTCTGGATATATATAAGTTCATGAGATGAACTTCGTTCCTACCATTGTATGACAATGGAGTTGTGGCATTATGCCAAGGAACCCCCGTCCCATCAGAAATCCAGATATAATTCTTAGGCAGTATCACCTGATCATGGAGATGGTTGATCTCTAGGGAGATCGAGGTTAGGAGAGCAGACACAGAGGACGACAGCGCGGATCCAATCACAAAGGCCTTTTTCCCAGTAGATACTTTTATGGGATGGTTGAGTATGAGATACTTCAACCGCAGCTAATTGTTGGGTATGCGATACCATAACAGATGGCCCTAGTGCAAGTGGGAGATTGTTAGTTATATGTATGCCCTAGAGGCCATTACTGTACATATGATGTATATTGTAGTGGATGCTAAGACATATATAGGGAGGACTTTCTTGCTCGACATGATAGTATGCTATATGGTTGTACTTTATCTTAACATGTACTCTGATTGTCTCTATGTTACATGTTGATAAAGCCCTTAGGATATGTACTCGACTACTGGGACTATGATGAGATCATACTAGTGGGGCCACGGTAGTCGACGAGTACATCCTATAACTGTTCCTAGTCGAGGGTGTATCGAGACAGGGCATCGATGCACCAGAGTAGACTAGCGTATACGCATCTTGACCCATATGATGGGCGATGGATGATCCCATATCCATCGGTGTTTGACATCAAGGATGGTGTACGGGTGCTCAGTGGATACTGGGTACACTGGACGGACTCGCCGAGAACTCCCAGATGGTATTATACCACACGTCAGATGGCAGTTCTCCGGTGACACTGGTACATAGTAGTCTGTTGACCCGAGATCGTCATAGAGTCTTGTGTGATTCCCACTGTGCTTTGATTCCCATCATACCACGTCCAAGAGGGCGTGCAAAATGGTGGCTTTTGGGTACAGTCCCGAATCACATGGAGGCAATGAGCGATATGAGGGGATTCGTCTCTCCCGGTATAGGGAGTTGATGTTGTGCTGTGTTCGATTGGCTATAACCGGAAATCCCTGGCCAGGGTTGCTGAGATTTACTGGTAAGTGTTATCAGTAGTTTCTCGAACTGTTATAGACCTCATATCGACACGACTTATCGAGCTACTGGGGTCTGACGTTTACCATCCCTAGGCGAGATATGCGACATATCAGACGACGAGACCGGACTGTACAGGAGTGTTACTGTTTGGATTCACAGGAGAATGTACATGCTTGCTTGTTGATCTTCTGAGCGCTCAATACCTGGGTAGCTGTTACATTTAGCTGACCGCTTGCAGCTTGTGGGTGTTTGATATGATCATCACCTACTGCCGGCGTATTGACGATTCTTAAGAGTCCTACACAGAGGTTTCTTGGCTCAGGGAAAACGGAGTAGGAGCACATATGTGATATGTGCGGGACCGAGGATATTACGATATGAGATACCGTATTCTGTTCTCGCAATATTTGATATCAGCCGTGTCATCGGATCAAGTGTTGATTCGATGAATTGGTACGGATAAATATTAGTCGGTTATATGCGATATAGCCGGATTGTCGGATCAAGTGTTGATTCAATAATTTAATGTATAATAATATATATGATATATTAAATTACATTAACTAATATTTGCTCACTAAAAGATTCTTTTTCTCACTCGGGTAATACATTGATATATATGCGATATATGTTAAATGTATTATTTTATTTTGTTACGATAAATATTATATATATGATATATAATATTGTAACATGATATGATAACTAATGCAACTTGTTTAGTGGAGTTTAAACATGATTAGGGTTTGGATTATGGTTAAGCTTTCTAGATGTTTCTAGAAGGTTTTGGTTTTGTTTTGTGAAAGATATTTGTAAGTGACTCATGCTTTAACCCAACCCAAACCCTAACCCTAGTTAATTCTCTACATAGGTTTAGTCAACCATGGTTGCATTATTCATCATATTATTCTTTTTCTATTCATCACAAAAGGATTTCTATTATCATTCATCTTCTTCTTTCTTCATTCTTTCATGAAAAAGCTTTCTAGATTTTCTTCAAGTGATGAATAAATGTGAGAAAAAGATAAATAAAGAGAGCAAAATTCCTACTTCATCATCCTCATCTTCCCTTGCCCTTTAGATGAGAGTGTTCACTCAATTTTAGTGAGTGTTAGCTTGTGTTAACGGAACTTCAAGGTAGATCATCTAAGTATCGAAGATCGGAAGCAAAGGTTGCATCTTTCTCTTCGTGGAACCTCTCGAGAGTCCGGAACCCGATGAACGCAGCGAAGGGACCACAACACGGAGCATATGAAGTGAAGGACCGGATCTACAAAGGTTGTAATCCCTCTCACTTAGTGTTAAAGTTGTTAACATGTTAGTTTTCGCCTAATCTCTAGTTTAAAGATCCGTATTCGGGTTGTTCGGCACAGCTAATTTTTTAATCGGGCATGGTTGATGCCTCGTAGACCCTTGTGCGCGTGCCTAGCAACCCTGCATCTGTCAGAGGGTTTTTGTGGTCAGTGGGAGCAGCGGAAGCATAGTGGACAAGTAGCTTATGTCTATTTATAGACTAAAGCAGATATAGCGGAGATAGATCATCCATTTTTGATGTGACAGTCATAGGTTTTGACTTCATCAGAATAGGGGATGGATCTGTTAAGAAGGTAGTAGGGTGTGATGCCATGGTATTTGGATGACATGCACCTTATAGGATGTGAAATTCCTAAACTATGATCGGTTATACTATGGTTGTCACACAGTTATTTCTCCATATAGGATATGGATATGATATCAGGTATTCTGGTTACTAGATCTATGGTTTTAGATCTAGATTTGGGTAGTTTCCCAATCTGGGTACGTAGACAGTATTCTAAAGGTGTTTTAGAATGGACGACTCCTGACATAGTGGTGTACCTACAGGTGATGGAGTCACCCTTTCTAAAGATGTCTTACAGACTAAAGGGGAGAGGGATGTGTATGATTGGCATATCACTTGCTTAGACAATTGATTCAATCATGAGATGTCAAGTACCACACCAGATGTTGTTTTTGCACTAGATGCAATAAGTTTTTATATTAATCCAATCCTGGAGAAACGTTTGGAAGCAGTTTATGAACATAAGTGGATGTTCTAAGGATATGGTAACGACAGCTTCTTTCGGGGGACGGTTATCATTCCAGGCTTCCAAGGTGACCTTGATAACAGAGCGATTGTCAGAGTTATAGTTTTCCCTCTTTCGAGGGGAAGTAGTTTGGACAGATGGTCCAAGCGGATACTGAGGGAGACATGGCGCAGGATACTGATTAAATTCAGTGGACGATACAGTCTAAGAAGTTTGCTGGATTTGGAGTTCATTTGTGAACTGGGTTCCATCAGATATCCAGACATATTCTAAGACAGGTATTGCTTATTTCGGGAGATGGTTTTCTTCGCGAACATGAGATAAAGAGAGACATAGAAAGAAACATTGGATCGGATCCACTCACTGAGGCTATTTCTCGAACACAATAGTTTCATAAACGAGCTTTGTGAAACTGATTAGTAGAGAAGTTGGGTGTTCGGTATCACACGGGCTGTGAGTATGCGACACCGCAATAATTAGCCTTGAGTGCAAGTGGGAGATTGTTGGCTATAGTGCCCTCAAGTCAATTATTGGATCACAAGCACGTGATTGCAATGATTGAGGGAGGACCTATACCGCTAGAATAGTCTTACTCGAGATAATAGTATGCTATCTGGTTTGTCTTTATCATCGTATACATGCTTCAGCTGACATTACAGATCACTATTACATGTTGATAGAGCCCATATGATTCTTTCTTGACTGCCAGCAGTGTGATGGCGATCATATACGTGGGATCTGGGGTCTATAAGCACATCCTTAAAAGTCCCTAGTCGTGGGAGTTTCGAAATTGGGCATCGATACTCCAGAGTAGTCAAGTGTATAATGATCGAGACCATGACGAGGGGCGGTAGCCGGTCTCACAAGCCATTAGTGTCTGTTGGTTCACCTAAGATGTACAAAAGTACTCATTAGGTTATGAGTACACCGGACGGACTCGCCGGGAACATGCTAATTGGTATTATACCTACTGTCAGATAGCAGTTCCCTGGTGACATGTGTACAGGTTAGTCTATCGACCTGAGATCGTCATTTGTCTCGTGTGAGTTTCCACTGTGCTTTGATTACTACCCTACCACGGCTCAAAGGAGTCGTGCAAATAGGTTTTAGTTGGGTATTGTCCCGAGCCACATGGAGGCAGTGAGCGGATCGTCAGAGGATTCGTCTCTCCCGGTATTGGGTGTGGATGTCGCGTTGTTCATGGATGGCCATCACCAGAAATCCTCGGCTGGGGTTGTCGAGAATTACCTATGTAGGATCGGTAGTTTCTCATATGGTGATAGGGTTTCATACCGACACTAAATGTCAAGTTATTAGGGGTCTGACTTTATCCACCCCCCTAGACTCGATATGCGATACTCATAGACGAACGGACCGGACTGTATGGATATTGTCACTGTCAGGCTCAGTAGGGTTTCAGGATGAGTTTGCTCGTCGGCCTCCCTTTCGCTCAATACCTGGGTAGCCGTTACGTACAGCTAGTGCCACTGACGTGCTTGTGGTTACACCCACTGCCAGCATATTGACGAGTCTTTAGAGTCCCACACAGAGGGTTTCCCTGGTTCGGGCGAAACGTTGTAGAGGCCGTATGGTTTTATGGCAGGGTTCGATCATATACGTGCACATGTGCACGGATCATGATCGGACGGATAATACTAGTGGGCTTTGGTTTGAACCGGATCCTAGTATTATATTGTTGGATTACTTTCGTCTCGTTGTATTCGTATTCAGTCGGAATACGGATGCAGGTATGTATATACGGATGATGGGTATTCTTATAATTCGTTACGAGTTTACTTTTGAAGTTGCCATTTCTTTTTCTTGGATTTAAACATTTAGTTTAATGTTTAATTGTGTGCAATTTGTGAGGTTAAGTCTTGGCATTTGGCATTGATTGTGGCATGATACATGAGTGCAAGTTTTGTTATGGTGCATTGATGTAGCATGTGCACTTGTTTTTGTTTTGGTGAGGATATTTGTGGTGAGCATGAGAGAGGTAGATCTTTTGTGTGAGTGTGTGAGTTTTCTTTGGTTGCTCTTGTGCTCATAACAATATATAACACAATATCAATCCAAGACAAAACGAATACAAAAAAAAAGAACAGAGAGTTTTTTCTTCACTTGCCAAAAGCCAAAACTTGAGCTCACTTCTTCACCTATGGCAACTTCTTCACCTCCACCCATACCCTTTCATGAGTTGAGAATCCATGGGTGTTTTGAGACAAAGTATTCACACACACTCTCTACTTCATCTTGGGTATTTAGGCTAGCAAACTGGATGCCCGAATTGTTTTGGTTTTGAAGTGGGAGCCCGTATTACTAATCCTCGACGTGGATCCTCTTCGACGAGTGAGACCGAAGATCGAACTTGTTCCAGGCAGCCGCAACGAGCTAAGGACAGAGGTTGAAGACCGAAGGACACGGATCGATCGGTATAACCTCTCTAAACTCTTTACAGTTAATTAGTACAGGGTTAATGGTACAATCCGTCAATTAGGGTTCCGTTAGCGCCGGTTTTCTAAAGTTTTTGTTCCGTGTTTGGCCACAGATTGATGGTCGGGGCGCTGGCGTAGCCTTACAATATGTTTATTCTAGTATTATGTTCTTTGTGTCATTCTATCTCTTTACGTATTCGTATTTTAGTACGAATACATGTATGTATATACAGTAGAGTGTAATCTGTATTTATACGGAAAATATTCTAGAAGGTGGACACCTCATCTTGGATTTTATCCGTTTATATTAAATGGAAAATGAGGTGTAAAGCAGGAGAGGGGAGTATGGTGAGAGCCATGCTTCAATAGAGTTGCACAAATGAATTAACAATTCATTTGTGCAAACTATTCAAGCATGGTTAAATATATTTATATGAAAAATTAGTTTTTACAAAACCTTGCTTGAGATTTTCTCTCTCTTGGATGGTTAATTATTTTTGAGATGGGAAAAACACTCTCACCATTAGCTTCACTCTCCTTACTAGATTTCTTGAGCTCCTCCACTTTCATCTTCAACCGCCTCTCTACAATCTCATGTGTTGAGAATCAAGAGAGGAGGTGAGATAGATACACACTTAGATCACTTCACTACATCCTAGGCACCCTAGATTAGCAACCTAAAATCCCTAGTTGCTTCACTAGACTCTTAGTGTGGAGCTAGAGCCATGAGCTACATCTCTAGGATGGATCATCTTCGACGGAGGAAGACCGGTGATCAAGCTCGATCCAAAGGACCTCAAGGAGCTAAGGAAGATGGTAGAAGACCGAATGGCATGTAACATTCGGTATAACCACTTCTAACTTTGTAGTTAAGATCTTCTTTTGTAGCTAGTTTAGGTTTATGGTTCGATTCTAGGACGGGTGCGTTAGCGCCAGTTTTTTAAACGCCAATTTTTCCGCATCGGCCACGGTAGATGGCCAGGGTACTAGCAAATCTCAACATGGTATTAGAGCTACTAGACAGGGATGTTGACTTATAGGGGGTTCTCACTGTAGTGACAGTAGTGGTGAAGCACAGGCTCTTACCCCCAGGATGCCCCGTGTGGTTATATGGTCCGGCGGGTTGTAGTTCGTCGTAAGGGGAATTGTAACGTTTTAAAAATAATTAAATAAATAATTAAATGAATAAAATTGTTTAAGTGAATTTTATGATTTTCGGTAAAGCAAAATGTATTTTTCGAAAAACCAAACCGCGATTGTTTTTCATTATAAATTCAAAAATACCTATTTTAATTATGTAATTACTAGTAAATGGTGTTTATTTAGCCACTTATAAATTTTTAGTTCAATTAAATATTTTTCCTAAATTAATTATTTTAAATATTAACATAAGCTTTATTTTTATACTAAATTAGTATAAATTATAAATTTGAATGGTTTTAATTTGTAAAAATGAACCATGGCATATTATAATTTAGTGTGTATCATGCAAAATTTATTTGCAAATTTTTCGAAAATTCTAGAGTTTTCTTTAGTTGTTTTAGAAATGAAATAAAAGAAATTAATTAAAATGTTGAAATGACATAAAGAGGTGGATATTTGTGGGGAACTTTCTACATCATTCTCACTCTTTTCTCTCTGTCCCTCTCCTCCCCAAAGTGGCCGGCCTCCTCACCCCATGGCTGCCCCAAAAAAATTCCCCACTTCACTTGCATTTAAAATCATCAAATTCCATCAAAAAATTCCAAAATAAACCCCAAAATCCATATTTAATCATTACCCGATATTCTTTAACCTATTGGGCATGGATCTTGGAGATGGAAACCTTTATTTTGGAGGCTTATTTCATGCTTAGGTTTCATGTCATGAAGGTATAAATCTCATTCTTTTGATTATTTTTATTTAATGTTTCATTCTAGCATAATTAGAATTAATAAATTAATTCTATTTCCAAGTTTTAAAAATTCAAGTTAGGGTTGTAAAATCAAGTTATGATTTTTATTAATTAATTAAGCTTATAATAACTAGTTTAACAATTTTAGAATGAGAAAATCTTGCATGGTTGTTGAATTGTAATTTGCTCAATCAAATTGTTAAATCAAGCGATTTTATTGCAAACTAGATTTATGGATAATATATTTATTAGTGAGATAAATTTTCAACTAATGTTTATAACACTAGAGTGGGATTTTAAAGATAATTTTAACTTGTTGGTGGAATGAAATACTCAATTTAGTTACTAGTTTTATTGATAATGGATAAATTATGATAAAAATTGCTATTTTGCTAACTAGTTTTTGGAAATTCTTAATTAATTGAGAGTAAAAATTTAAATTATAGTTTCATTATATCATTATCATCATAAATTGTAGTTTAAGACATTAATTCATGCAAAATCATGTTTTGTGGTGGAATTGTGGTATTTTGGTTGAAAAATGTTGAAAATTGTTAAAGGTTGCAAACTAGAAATTTCAAATTAATACAAATTTGTGTAATAAAAATATAGTAATGGTTTGTATAGTCTAGTTATGCTATTTAATGAGTTTTATAACCATTGGTTTCATTTAAATGTCAAGTTTTGATGAAAAACGGTAAATTGGCATTTTCGGGTTTTACGAAATTGGACGGTTTGATGGATTTTAGGGTTTCGATGGATTTAATCATGTTTTATAATATAAGTAACGTGTTTAAAAACTATGAGTTATTTGTTGATATTTATCTCGATCCATCAGAGTTTGTACGCCGATATCGAGCGATATTTGGTTCTTTTGCGTGGACGGGACATAGGTTTTAACCTATGCTTGTTCCTTGCATCGTTTTGACTTTTGTATGTGATTCAGTTTACGATGCTAATTATATGTTTGCGTTTAGGTACCCCTCACGTGGACTGCGGGCGATGAAGAAGAGGATGGCGACACCGTCTTCGGCAGACATGGACCAGGTGAGTAGATGCATATCTACGGGGGGAACTCGAGTGGATGGCGTTTAGCACCCCCGCAACGTAGAATAGGAATAGTACTTTTTGACATTAGGAAACCAGTTGTGACCCTAGATTCTTAATGAGTAGGGCCCTAGTAATGACCCTAGGCTGGACTAGACTGATTTAGGAAGATATATCAGAAGATGAATACCTTGGAAGAGGTTCGTAGGTTTCACGTAGAAACACACACACGCACACACTGAAAAACGACATGGTGTATACGTGCATGTATATATACATATAGGACTAGGTATAGGTATATATATATATACAACACGTGTATGGGATACATTGATGTGATATGATATCCGAGGTATGATGAAACAGTATAACTGGGCTTGATGCCGTGATTCTTGGCTATACAGTCGTGTTAAGTGTTAGCGGATCATTAGAGAATGAGATAATGAACATGTATAGATAAATTATAATGGGTGGTGATGATATTGAGGTACATGGGACTCTAAAATAGTACCCGGACTGTAACTTGTGATTGATCACGATATGGGATATGTATGAATTGATTACGACATCATATAGGTGTGACCTGATGTCGATATCATAGATGTGTGACTTGAGGACGATATGATACATACGACATGATATTTCTGAGGATAAACTAATGATACTTATTATTATGGCAATGACATATGATTGATGTATGCGATCACAGTTTAGCACCTTGATCATGAGATGTGTTGATGATGACATTATACTAATGATGAGACACCTAGGAGATACTTGACCCGTACCCTGATATTGGGATGCCGTACGATGGATTTTACCGTACGAGGCATAAATGTGATGATTGATCCGCACTCTTGATTCGAGGAAACCGTACTACGTACGTGACGCTATTGAGGCCGGATCGCCGACTATTAGAGATATTGATTCAGACCTTAGGTAGACTCTTGTTTCTTATTGACTAGTTTCTTAGGCTTTGTTCCTTAGGAGGTAGATGGACACTAGATTAGGTTCGAGGCATATAGTGGTAGTGGTAATGGTATATCAAATGAGTGGATAACATACATCCGTCTTACTCTCACACTGGAATCATGATGATGCATGTTCTTACATATGCTGCTATAATCAGTATAAACTTTACCTGTTAGGACACCAGCACCATTACCGATGATGCGCATATTCCACGCACACTTATTTGCCGGCTCACACACATCATCATCGGTAATTGCTATTTCACGTACACTTTAGATCATATTATCTTTTGTTGATAGAATCAGTTAACAACTGGACCGATATAATATGGTGATTACTTTCTGATGTTAGTATAGACATGATATTTATCACTTAGACATTCATGCATTCATATTTTCATGTTATCATGCAGTATCATGGGCATATGCCGACACTTATCATATACTTACTCATGATTTTAAGATTTGGATTTCTATGAGATTTCTGGATTTTTGGGGAAACCACAAGAATATATAAAACTTCTCTCTCTCTCCTCTTCTCTTTTTAAAATAAGATGCGGTTTTCTCGTGATGTTTGTGTCGTCCACCATGAGATTTCATGTTTTCTGTTGGATTTCGAGACCCGATTCGAGGAGTGGATGAACCGTCTCGGGTACATGGTGGGCCCGGTATGGTACCCCGGGGCAAGAACGAGTTGTAGACGATGAGCCTGGCAGGGGAGAGCTACCTACCGGTGATGTCTGGCGCGGCGGATATCCGGAGGATACCGACCGTTGTCGTGAGATTTGATGATATGGGCCGATCCGGACTGACGGAGCCCGAGACATTGAGACTTGAGATTACATGTGTTGTGTCGATGCTTGACACGGATTTCCATGGATTTCATTGTTGAGATTTCAGATTCTTATACACATTTTACTATGATAACAGCTAAAGATTTCTTATACAGATTTATCTGGATTTCAGAATTTGTTACTTTACATTCATGGTGCATGCATTTCATTTCATATGACATAGTATTATATGAGGTACTGACACGAGCACGGAGTATCTGCACTTACACGTAGTTTACCCTGCTCTTATTAGATGATTAGGATATAATGGTGTATTATTATGACCTAGGATAGCGTCGTGCATTCGATTTCTTTTCGTAGATGTCTTCTACTCACGAGTTGGCAACTCACCCCCGTTGTGCCAAATTTTATTACAGGTTCGATGTATAGGTTTCCCTGGCAGCTTGCTGGCACATCATTTCATTCAGGGTGATTTGCACGGTAGGTTGGTTCACTTGTATCTGAACCACCATTGTACTTTTATTCTTTCATTTGTATCTAGTAAGCTCCATCAACCATACTTGTATTACTTGATAAGTTTATTGGACCAGTCTTTTATTTCGACCTTAGAGTTGCGCATGTATTATTCTGATCTGGTGGTTTTGTTTTCTTTTGAGTTTTGAGCCTCGCCCTTTGGCGTTGTATATTATTGTGCTTGTTGTGGTTGTTTCCGCCTGTTGGCGTTGATGCTAGCTCCCATTTGAGGATGCTTTTTATTGTTTATGTATATTTTATACTTGTTGTACCCGTTTGGGGCCAGTTTTTACAGAGGAGACTCTGCCGAAATTTTTGGGAAATTTGCTGATGCTCTTAAACTTGTTTTCTTTTTCTTCTTCTTCTTCTTTTATGGTTTAGATTTCTGGGCTTCGGCTTACTTAGGTTACGTGGTGCCTCTAGACGCTTCATAATCTAAGTGCCGGTCACGTTCCGTACCTTTGGGTCGTGACAAAGTTGGTATCAGAGCGTTAGGTTTAACCTTGTATAAGTCTAGGTGACCCTTGGTTGATGGAGTAGGCGATTTAGGTACAGTAACGTACTGTGGGTTTGGTCCGCGGCATACTTACGATATGCTACTCTGCTTAAGGAACCTTAGGATGTACAATTGTTTGAACCGTATTCCATTCGTTCTTTTGATCTATCTTCGTCAATGCTGGAGGGTGGTTTCTGTTACCACGGACACACTGGCAGAGGGAGTTGCGGCTCGAATGCGATAACCATTAGAGTATTGGTTATTCTTGAGGATTGAAGCATTGCTTAGCGTGCGGACGAAGGGTATTCACATGCCGTCCGGATGAAGTTAAAGGGTTCGAACGATTATCAAAAAACCATTTCCCCAAGTTTAAAGTATTCGGAAGAACATGCAGGTATTTCGATGGACCCTCTAGAAGAATGAAACCCTAACTCGACATAATGACCATGAGAACGCCCTTGAACCTTAGGGTTTACGGCAGTTCCGCGGTGCCATTAGTGAGGCTTGGGTTTGCCCTTCTGCGGCTGGATCATCGATGCTGGGGTATGTACCGGATATTTTTAAACTGTACTTGAGTGTTGAGCTCTCGGGGAATTATGGGATTTTGATGAATCGATCGAAAAGTTTAATGTAGTACGGATATCAAGTGAAGGGATCGACTACGTAGGAGACTCTAGATATGAGTATTGCCGTGGGTAGCACAGTCAGCACAGCTGCGAAGAGACGAGTTCGAAGCAATCGACATCAGAGGAAAGAGGTGGACATTGACGAGAGTGTTTACGATTGTGATTTAGTGATTTGAATTTCATATTTTCGTTGATTGGATTTTTGGTATTTTGAGGACTTTGTTCTACGATTGGTATTTCATGTGTGTACCTTCATTTCATTCTATTTGTGTTTCATATATCAGTTGTATTGATGTTGTTTAGTACACACCCAGTACACTTGATTTGGTTTTATATATTTTGAGATTTTTGATTTGATTTCGTGCATAGGGGTTACACATGATTTTAACATATGTTTCGACCTAGTTTTCATGCATTTTTGTGCTGTGATTTCGATTTTGGTATTCGATGTATGTTTTCGTGCACCATGTGCACCTGATTAGGATTCTTGCGCATACTTGGCGCACTTGATGCGATTTTGTGCACACCAGATGCACTAAATCGGGGTTTTGTGCAGATTAGATGCACCTGATAGTGAGTCGTGCACGCCCGTTGCACTTGACAGATGTTTTGGTGCACACCTGTTGCACTTATTTTGTTTTTGTGTGTATTCATGATATCTGTATTTGGTTTCGATTTCAGTGCGCACCGGACGCACATGATATTTTATTGATGTGATTGGGATTGATTTCAGTTTGAGCAGTATGTTTCATAATCATTATTATTTGATTTAGTAACCATGCGGGACGTGTATGTTAAATAAAAGATATATATATATATATATAGCTATTTTTTTTTAAAAAATAAACGTCCGCTACTTATGCCGTGACACGTGCATTGCACGGCGATTTTCAAAAGGGGTTTTTGTATGCTTCTTTATTATGATGTTTAGGCGATTTTACCATGACGCGCACTATATATAAGTTATAGATTGATGTATATTATGATGGTTTTCATATTGGGTTTTGATATTCTATCTTCACCATAACTCCGATGATTGCGTTATGCTTGATGGAGTTGATTTTTGTTATGTATTGATGATTTCGGAGCCCCGACGATTTAAGTGTTTTGCTAAATGTTTTAGTATTTGGAGGGGGAGTTTTAATTTAAATTCAGGGACCGAATTTCTTAAAGGGGGGAAGATTGTAACGTTTTAAAAATAATTAAATAAATAATTAAATGAATAAAATTGTTTAAGTGAATTTTATGATTTTCGGTAAAGCAAAATGTATTTTTCGTAAAACCAAACCGCGATTGTTTTTCATTATAAATTCAAAAATACCTATTTTAATTATGTAATTACTAGTAAATGGTGTTTATTTAGCCACTTATAAATTTTTAGTTCAATTAAATATTTTTCCTAAATTAATTATTTTAAATATTAACATAAGCTTTATTTTTACACTAAATTAGTATAAATTACAAATTTGAATGGTTTTAATTTGTAAAAATGAACCATGGCATATAATAATTTAGTGTGTATCATGCAAAATTTATTTGCAATTTTTTCGAAAATTCTAGAGTTTTCTTTAGTTGTTTTAGAAATGAAATAAAAGAAATTAATTAAAATGTTGAAATGACATAAAGAGGTGGATATTTGTGGGGAACTTTCTACATTATTCTCACTCTTTTCTCTCTCTCCCTCTCCTCCCCAAAGTGGCCGGCCTCCTCACCCCATGGCTGCCCCAAAAAAATTCCCCACTTCACTTGCATTTAAAATCATCAAATTCCATCAAAAAATTCCAAAATAAACCCCAAAATCCATATTTAATCTTTACCCGATATTCTTTAACCTATTGGGCATGAATCTTGGAGATGGAAACCTTTATTTTGGAGGCTTATTTCATGCTTAGGTTTCATGTCATGAAGGTATAAATCTCATTCTTTTGATTATTTTTATTTAATGTTTCATTCTAGCATAATTAGAATTAATAAATTAATTCTATTTCCAAGTTTTAAAAATTCAAGTTAGGGTTGTAAAATCAAGTTTTGATTTTTATTAATTAATTAGGCTTATAATAACTAGTTTAACAATTTTAGAATGAGAAAATCTTGCATGGTTGTTGAATTGTAATTTGCTCAATCAAATTGTTAAATCAAGCGATTTTATTGCAAACTAGATTTATGGATAATATATTTATTAGTGAGATAAATTTTCAACTAATGTTTATAACACTAGAGTGGGATTTTAAAGATAATTTTAACTTGTTGGTGGAATGAAAAACTCAATTTAGTTACTAGTTTTATTGATAATGGATAAATTATGATAAAAATTGCTATTTTGCTAACTAGTTTTTGGAAATTCTTAATTAATTGAGAGTAAAAATTTAAATTATAGTTTCATTATATCATTATCATCATAAATTGTAGTTTAAGACATTAATTCATGCAAAATCATGTTTTGTGGTGGAATTGTGGTATTTTGGTTGAAAAATGTTGAAAATTGTTAAAAGTTGCAAACTAGAAATTTCAAATTAATACAAATTTGTGTAATAAAAATATAGTAATGGTTTGTATAGTCTAGTTATGCTATTTAATGAGTTTTATGACCATTGGTTTCATTTAAATGTCAAGTTTTGATGAAAAACGGTAAATTGGCATTTTCGGGTTTTACGAAATTGGACGGTTTGATGGATTTTTGGGTTTCGATGGATTTAATCATGTTTTATAATATAAGTAATGTGTTTAAAAACTACGAGTTATTTGTTGATGTTTATCTCGATCCATCGGAGTTTGTACGCCGATATCGAGCGATATTTGGTTCTTTTGCGTGGACGGGACATAGGTTTTAACCTATGCTTGTTCCTTGCGTCGTTTTGACTTTTGTATGTGATTCAGTTTACGATGCTAATTATATGTTTGCGTTTAGGTACCCCTCACGTGGACTGCGGGCGATGAAGAAGAGGATGGCGACACCGTCTTCGGCAGACATGGACCAGGTGAGTAGATGCATATCTACGGGGGGAAGTCGAGTGGATGGCGTTTAGCACCCCCGCAACGTAGAATAGGAATAGTACTTTTTGACATTAGGAAACCAGTTGTGACCCTAGATTCTTAATGAGTAGGGCCCTAGTAATGACCCTAGGCTGGACTAGACTGATTTAGGAAGATATATCAGAAGATGAATACCTTGGAAGAGGTTCGTAGGTTTCAGGTAGAAACACACACACGCACACACTGAAAAACGACATGGTGTATACGTGCATGTATATATACATATAGGACTAGGTATAGGTATATATATATATATACAACACGTGTATGGGATACATTGATGTGATATGATATCCGAGATATGATGAAACAGTATAACTGGGCTTGATGCCGTGATTCTTGGCTATACAGTCGTGTTAAGTGTTAGCGGATCATTAGAGAATGAGATAATGAACATGTATAGATAAATTATAATGGGTGGTGATGATATTGAGGTACATGGGACTCTAAAATAGTACCCGGACTGTAACTTGTGATTGATCACGATATGGGATATGTATGAATTGATTACGACATCATATAGGTGTGACCTGATGTCGATATCATAGAGGTGTGACTTGAGGACGATATGATACATACGACATGATATTTCTGAGGATAAACTAATGATGCTTATTATTATGGCAATGACATATGGTTGATGTATGCGATCACAGTTTAGCACCTTGATCATGAGATGTGTTGATGATGACATTATACTAATGATGAGACACCTAGGAGATACTTGACCCGTACCCTGATATTGGGATGCCGTACGATGGATTTTACCGTACGAGGCATAAATGTGATGATTGATCCGCACTCTTGATTCGAGGAAACCGTACTACGTACGTGACGCTATTGAGGCCGGATCGCCGACTATTAGAGATATTGATTCAGACCTTAGGTAGACTCTTGTTTCTTATTGACTAGTTTCTTAGGCTTTGTTCCTTAGGAGGTTAGATGGACACTAGATTAGGTTCGAGGCATATAGTGGTAATGGTATATCAAATGATTGGATAATGTACATCCGTCTTACTCTCACACTGGAATCATGATGATGCATGTTCTTACATATGCTGCTATAATCAGTATAAACTTTACCTGTTAGGACACCAGCACCATTACCGATGATGCGCATATTCCACGCACACTTATTTGCCGGCTCACACACATCATCATCGGTAATTGCTATTTCACGTACACTTTAGATCATATTATCTTTTGTTGATAGAATCAGTTAACAACTGGACCGATATAATATGGTGATTACTTTCTGATGTTAGTATAGACATGATATTTATCACTTAGACATTCATGCATTCATATTTTCATGTTATCATGCAGTATCATGGGCATATGCCGACACTTATCATATACTTACTCATGATTTTAAGATTTGGATTTCTATGAGATTTCTGGATTTTTGGGGAAACCACAAGAATATATAAAACTTCTCTCTCTCCTCTTCTCTTTTTAAAATAAGATGCGGTTTTCTCGTGATGTATGTGTCGTCCACCATGAGATTTCATGTTTTCTGTTGGATTTCGAGACCCGATTCGAGGAGTGGATGAACCGTCTCGGGTACATGGTAGGCCCGGTATGGTACCCCGGGGCAAGAAGATCGAGTTGTAGACGATGAGCCTGGCAGGGGAGAGGTACCTACCGGTGATGTCTGGCGCGGCGGATATCCGGAGGATACCGACCGTTGTCGTGAGATTTGATGATATGGGCCGATCCGGACTGACGGAGCCCAAGACATTGAGACTTGAGATTACATGTGTTGTGTCGATGCTTGACACGGATTTCCATAGATTTCATTGTTGAGATTTCAGATTCTTATACACATTTTACTATGATAACAGCTAAAGATTTCTTATACAGATTTATCTGGATTTCAGAATTTGTTACTTTACATTCATGGTGCATGCATTTCATTTCATATGACATAGTATTATATGAGGCACTGACACGAGCACGGAGTATCTGCACTTACACGTAGTTTACCCTGCTCTTATTAGATGATTAGGATATAATAGTGTATTATTATGACCTAGGATAGCGTCGTGCATTCGATTTCTTTTCGTAGATGTCTTCTACTCATGAGTTGGCAACTCACCCCCGTTGTGCCAAATTTTATTACAGGTTCGATGTATAGGTTTCCCTGGCAGCTTGCTGGCACATCATTTCATTCAGGGTGATTTGCACGGTAGGTTGGTTCACTTGTATCTGAACCACCATTGTACTTTTATTCTTTCATTTGTATCTAGTAAGCTCCATCAACCATACTTGTATTACTTGATATGTTTATTGGACCAGTCTTTTATTTCGACCTTAGAGTTGCGCATGTATTATTCTGATCTGGTGGTTTTGTTTTCTTTTGAGTTTTGAGCCTCGCCCTTTGGCGTTGTATATTATTGTGCTTGTTGTGGTTGTTTCCGCCTGTTGGCGTTGATGCTAGCTCCCGGTTGAGGATGCTTTTTATTGTTTATGTATATTTTATACTTGTTGTACCCGTTTGGGGCCAGTTTTTACAGAGGAGACTCTGCCGAAATTTTTGGGAAATTTGCTGATGCTCTTAAACTTGTTTTCTTCTTCTTCTTCTTCTTCTTCTTCTTTTATGGTTTAGATTTCTGGGCTTCGGCTTACTTAGGTTACGTGGTGCCTCTAGACGCTTCATAATCTAAGTGCCGATCACGTTCCGTACCTTTGGGTCGTGACAGGAATACGTAAAAAGTAGTTGCTGAGAGACCTATGGACGACACAGTCAGTTTCCGCTGCGCTGACTAACCCAACATGGTATCAGAGCTACTAGGAAGGGATGCCGACCCATGGGGGGTTCTCACTGTGGTGACAGTAGTGGCGAAGCGGAGGCTCTTACCCCCAGAGTGCCCCATGCGGTTATATGGTCCGGCGGGTTGTAGTCCAGCGGGTTGTAGTCTGTCGCTAGGGGATTATATAAAAAGTAGTTGCTGAGGGACCTAAGGACGCCACGGTTAGTTTCCGCTGCGCTGACTGACCCAACATGGTATCAGAGCCACTCCATAAACCTTTACTAGCTAGTTTACACAAGGTTAAAACATCGATCGACTAAATTTTCCGAATCATTTTTCCACTTTTCCATGCTTGATGTCATTTTTAAAACTTGTTCAAAAAGTTATTCAGAATGTCTTAAAAATACATGCAGGCATACTTAGAGCACCACAAGAAATTTGGGCACATGAGCCAATAAATTGGCCGTGGAACTGCCGCAAGTCATGCCCATTGGCGACGGTTCCGCGGTTGTTTTGTGGCTACTGTGCGCCAAATTTCTTCTGGCACTCTATAACTTGGAAATATGATTTTTGGGATATTTGGTTTTGGCCCAAATTTGTTTGAGTGCTGGTTTGCATTTGGGGCCAATATGGATTAGTTTATTCGATCGAAATTTTAAGTATGTGCTTATCAGTGCTTGTGTTAATATCTGCGACCGTGAATATCATTGAGCGGTATAACCCGACTAGTTGCTATATGTTCAATTAGATAGGTTTGCGAACATGATATTCATGTTGATGTTCTGTGTTGTGCTGATATTGTGGTTGGATTGTCGTATTGGATAGCCTATAGTGGAATAGTAGTAGTACAGTTCAGATTCATTTGTATATTCATTATTGCGGGGGCGAGCGTCTGACATGTGGACTGCCGTTTACGCCAGTTTGTATATTCTTTTATTGGGACACGACCGGGTTGAGGTCGATGTCGCCATTGTATATATACTTTTCTTTTATGTACTAGGATTACCTCGCGGTGGAGTGCTTGAATAGCCGGGTTCTAGAGAGCAACGGACCCAGATCTCATGGCGTTGAGACGGATGGGGCCTTACTCTAGAATTGACAGGCTATTCTCCGCACTCATAAGGTGTATAGGATGACCCACGAAGGGGTGCTTAAGTTACCGGATTCCGTGAAGTGCTGGGTGGCCCATTCACTTTGTTGATTGGGGTTGCCTCACTTCTGGGATTGGCGGGTAACTTGCCGCACTCGTAAGGGTCTTGGTTATACATTGCACAGGCTATCCACATGACTGGGGAACGTCGGGTTTCATTTGTGGCTCAAAGGAAACCCGGGGCTCCTAGATTATCCGTTATTCTGTGTTGCTTATCGCTTTTCTGTGATGTTGCTTATTTCTTGCCTGGGACGAATGCTATATATATATATTTATATATACTTATAGATGTTGTATATGTTTTGCATCCGCGCTAGTCCAGCCCCCGCTCTGCCGTTAGTTAAGTAACCTAACGGTGCATGACGGAGCCCCGTGGCGAATGCGTATGGCATATACGCACATTGTATTTTCGTTTTTTCTGGTGTGATATAGATTAATTGATGCGACTGCATTAATTCTGATTAATGCAAGGAAAATAAATCTAAATGAAGTTGTTGGAACCAATTTTTAAAAACTGACATTACAGACGTTTCCTTTTGCTTTGCACAACGGTATTCGGTTATGAATATCCAACACCTCATTCGACGAGGCAAGAGCCGAGATCCCTTTATAGGGAGCGACCTCTTGGGCAAAAAATTGCGTTATTGTAATAACTTCATTATAGTCGATTCTTTTGCTTTGCATCGTGGTATTCGGTCAGGAATATCCTGCACCTCATTCGATAAGGAAAGAGCCGAGATCCCATCATAGGGAGTGACCTCTTTAGCAAAAGTTTATGTCGCTATATATTTGTAAAACCACTCGGGTTCCTTCAACGATATCAAGTTCATTACGTTAATGGTTTTTCGCCAAAAACCAGCCGTAGCCCTCCGTCATTTCCTACGAGTAGTGCTTAGTATTTGTACTGCATTTGTTGACTCCGTCAAGGCTTAGAGTAAAATAGCTAAGTGGTGCTTATTTGTAACATACGATGCGATCGGTTAGGACAGTCGTGCGGCCTTGTTGACTACGTCAAGGGCTCGTGCGGGTGGGTTTAATCCAATCAAGATAATGACGGGTTGAACTTGATTATGACTCTTTGATTTGTTGACTCCGTCAAGATCACTAGGGTCTTAGGGGTAAAAACCACATCGGGAGTTTCAAATATACAAGAAACTTGGCATGCGCATACCTTCTGGAGCGTGGTGACTTGAGTGGCTTCTATCAAGTTATCATGCGGTGATAGTTTAATCCCGATTCCCACTGATGAGTAGGTGTTACTCCTCGGGTGATTTTCAGATGATCCTGACTAATTCTCCTTTTAGGGTTTGAAGGAGAGTTCGAGGAAACAGTGATAGCCATCCTGATTAGATAAAGTGATTAACCAATCTAATCTAGGTTAGAGTGCACGCTGAGTGTTTCTTTTCTCTCTCTCTCTCTTTGGAAGCGGCCATGACCTGACCCTAAACTAAAACTCATGAACCAAGTTAACCGAACCTTCTTAAAACACTTTGGCTTTTGGATTTTCATTTAGTCGTATATATCCCTACCACTCCTACTTTCCCTTTGCATTTCTCCAGAACACTCCATATCACTACAAAGATCGATATTGATTGGGTATTCCATCGTATAGTTACATACGAACTTGAAGAAACTTGTTTCTGATCGAGGATGGATTCTGGTTCTGGAGAAATTGAATAAGATTATTAGGTTGTATTTTCTCTTTACCTTCTCTTAGATTGCGAGGGCTCCTAGTGTTAGGAGAGTACACCTATTACGCTTATTGGATAGTCTTCTTTCAAATCATAGGCAGGTGCCGAATGGTAGGGAAGGATGAAAACCAATTAGCCTAAGTGTGGTGTATAGAAGGTAATAAGTAAAGATATATAAAGGGATTAGAATGAGGGCGAAGGAAATTGCGACTATTATCATCCACGACAAAGCCGCGTATATCCCCTGCCACTCCTACTTCCCCTTTGCATTTCTTCAGAACACTCCGTATTACTACGAAGATCCATATTTCTTGGATATGACATCGAATAGTTACATACGAACTCGAAGGAACTTGTTTCAGTTCGAGGATGATTTCCGGTTCGGGAGAAATTGAATAGGATTATTCGGTTGTTTTTCTCTTTACCTTCTCTCAGGTTGTGAGGGCTCCTAGTGTTAAAAGAGTACACCTATTACACTTATTGGATAGTCTTCTTCCAAACCATAGGCAGGTGCCGAAAGGTAGGAAAGGAAGAAAATCAATTAGCCTAAGTATGGTGTACAGAAGGTAAGAAGTAAAGACATATGAAGGGATTGCAGTGAGGGCAAGAAAATATACAGTTACTGTCATGAATCTGGATAGTGGAAGAGGCATTACTAGGAATACCCGGCTACCCCTTCAAAATATTTTCATGTTTCAGTTTTACTGTGCGGTATTAATTGAAAACCGTTTTCCCAATTAAATTCTGACTCCTGGGTATGTATTTACCAGACTTGATTCTCACATCTGTATGGCATTACAGATGATGAGTGGGAGTAAGATATTAGGAATTGGGTGATTAGATCCTCAATATATATCAGAATTCTTTGTAATTGGTGATCTTTGGGGAAATCACCTGGGTTTTGCTTTACGGAAAATATTTGGTTTTGAATATCCGTTGTTATACACCAGTTTCAAACTGATATATCTGTACGTTTATTTTATAAAGTGAGATATAACTTTTTGAAATTATGTCTATGACATTTACCTATATCAGTGTATGGTTAGATAAGGTACATTCAACAACAGTGTAATTCTTCTCAACCATGACACAGTTTTCAACCTACGACGCACAGGGTTTGAGTTATTAAACTCAGTGGACTTATACAGAGTATTGTATGTTGTCCAATGTCCATTAGGACAACGGTTTTTGTATTCGTACTATATTCTGTTTACTCATGACTTCTCTAGTTTTAGACATGTATTTCATTGAAATACAAGGTCCAAATTCTGAGAAGTTATAGGTACAAGAATAAAGTAGAGAACTATATGTTGCAAGTATCAGGATTCTTCAAGATGATCGAAAATGTAGATACTTGTGCTAGGTATTCCGTCGTAAATAATAGTTTTGAGAACTTGCTTCTCTTTTCAGATTACTCATACGTGGGTACATTCCTTGATGAGTAATGCTGCTTGGCCTCCTTCCATTTAGTCGATATGCACCGGAAACAGCTGCATGATTTTTGAATCCGGTGTCACGCCCCGCTTCCCAGTATACGGCGAAGGGGACGCGAAGAGGCCCGCTACGTATATACTCAGAAGTACATACGCTAAGCGTATCTAAGCAATATAAAATAAATACACAAGAGACAAGACATAAAAGGAACAACAACTTTTATTTATTAACATTCTTTTGTACAATACATGAAAAGGAATACAACTGAAATAAAATGATGCCTAAACAGTGGCATAACAGGAAATGAAAAAAATACAGAAAGGAAAAGTGTACAATGAAACTAAAGTGCAGGGTCTTCGGCAAACTGCTCCAAGTCTTCTTGAGATGGCTCGATCTCCGCCGGGTCCAAACTACCTGGCGACATTCAAAGAAGAAAGAAATAGAATGTCGTCAGCGAACAGGTCGCTCGGTAAGTCCCAAAGATAAGGGAGAAATAGACAGAGAGTAAGAGAGAGAGAGAGAGTAGCTTTTAATGTTGTTTTATAATATTGTAATGTTATATTAACGCTGTTGTTTGTAGCCTGGTACAGAAGATGCCAGTGTATAAGAGGGGAGTCCCACTTACACTGGGGACCTTGGTAACCTGTAGTACAAGGCTCCGTCGATAATACCACGGAACAACGGCATGGATGTAATTACATCTTAAGTGACCGCCTCGTGCGACCTTTAATATATTCCGTACCAGTCTACCCCTTAAACCCCGCAATGTCTTGTTTGTATTGTTATCTTGTAAATTGTATTGATTGTAAAATTGATTGACTGACCGAAACCATGATATCAGTAAGCGGTTGTAACCATAGAGTCCTGTAAATGGAATAACTGAGAATCATGTAAAAGGAATAGGTATATCCATGGTTCGGTTCGGTCAAGATGTATAGATTGATATTGGATTCATGAATTCATGAGTTCATATTGAAGTGGAAACTTGTAGATTATAGATTGACTTGAATCATATTCAAGTCAGATTAATCAGACTCAAACCCGTCAGACAATCAGAAATGTGAATCGAAATCTTATAATTGCTAAGGTCCTTAGGGTAATTTATAAAACTTAAGGGGATTTTATGTAAAAATACTTTTATATATTTTTCAACATACACCTCAAGTATTTATTGTTCGTCTTTAGAGTTGTAATGAGGGTGGAATTTATGTTATGACATTTCTAGTGAAAATATCCTAGTTTTATAAATAAGGGTATTTATCTGTAATATTGATTATTTGAAGTTCATGGTATTTTAGTGTAAAATTTATTCTTGTGATTTTTAGAAAAAGGTGGAAAATTTATATTATAATAAAATAGATATTTAAATGATAAATATACATATGTTTATACAAAAATAATTTTAATAAATATTTTATATTCTAAAAATCTCATTTTCTTAAAATGTCATATTTTAAACCTTTCGAGACCGAATGCTCCTTGTGGAGGTCTGAATCTCGCACTACTAGCCCGAGGGTGCGCGATAAACCGCACGATCCCGAACTGGTTCCCCAAAGATGGGTTGTAGCGGCGCTTTGCAAAGATTGTAAAATACTAATCTTTTAGAAAACGGTTTTATAAAGTAAAAGGTATTTATTTGCAAATTGTAATTTTCCGTATTTTAGATTCTAGGGTTTCCTAAGCCAACTAGCCTATTTCTAAATGGTCTAAACGACAAGTCGTTAGAAGCCTCAAATCGCCTCTTCACCGCCAATTCCGGCCAGGTAAGTGCCAGGTGAGTGGGAGGCTCTTCACTACAAGTAGTGGCCCTAATTAAGTAACCACTCGCCTTAGACACACTTGTCTAGACACCACAAAGTCAGGTTTAGATAAACGATCGATATCCACAACTTATCGTATTTTTCCTATTAAAGATATTGTTTAAACAAATGTATCAAACCTAAACTTTTATAAAAGGTTTTATTAAGGAAATGGTATTTTAATGTAAAATCTTGTTTTATCGTCTTGGGTGTTTTCAAGATAGCGTATTATGGTTGCATATGTATGTGTGAGGAGGTAGGTCATTGCCTCGTGATCTATTTTAAGGTATAGCAATGTTAACGGGTTAAATGTGAAATTGAAACATGATGGTATTAAAGTGAAAAAAATACGGTAAGTTAAAAAGGTTATCATTTCATGTGTGAAAACTTATTCAAATTGATTTTTACAAGTTTAATAATCATGATAAAGATGTTTAGACATGTTTGAATTGATTAGAAGAGAAATTTTTATAGAAAACTGAATCGGAAATCGGATTTGTTCCGATTCCGTCGGGTTTCGTAATTTCGTATTTTTGAGAATTAGAAAGGGAGATAGAATGGGACTTACGGGTTTCGATCTATACTAAAGAGTATAGGGAAACTAAAGAAGTTGCCGAGGCATTGCTTCGTCGCCAGTTGTGTCTAAAAACGTCGCCGGAATTCCCGCCGGAATCTCATCGGAGCTTCGCCGTGAACTTGTTTTCAAATCACACTTCTTGAAAAACATTTGAGAGAGTGGCTCAAGATTTTGGGGGTGAGAAGGCAGTGTGTAGGGTTGGTATTTATAGGGTTAGGCTAGGGTTTGGGTAGATGAAAAGTTAAAAATAAAAATGTGATAAAATGTAATAAAAAATGTATTAAAATTAGAGTAATTGGTTTTTTTAAAGAGCTCTGGAAGTGGTCTGAAGCTAAAATTTTGCAGGAGCATAAGGAATATGAAAAGACACAACTTTCATGTTGTGGCCGTCGCCAGAATCGGCCGACTCGGGGCCGACTCGGCCGTGACTCAGCCGGATCATTGAGTCGGCCGAGTCAATGCTGAGTTGGCCGATTTCCGGCCGAGTCCGGAGGCCAGGATCCTCCCCGACGGTTCATCTAACTCCTGCAAGTGTTACATGTTTGGGTGTAGTATGGTTTTTGTGAGATATGCACATGTAAACTCTTGGTATTCTAAAGGTTTTAAAAAAATCAATATTAAAAATAATGTAGGGTATAGGATTTGAACTCTGGTAGCTTGGTTCAGCAGTGCAAGGTTTTACCAATGAGCTACAAGCTCCTTCTTGTAATTATGGAGTTATTTAATTACTTAAAATGATAGCAGCAATAGTAAATACTCCAAGTATACATTAAATTTAAAGTAATTTCTTGTACACTAAAAATGGAGTTATTACATTCTTGTAACTTGTAATTAAAAACAAAATAATTACTTATATCTTGTGCTCAGGCTAAAATACCCCTTTATGATTTTGAAAAAAAAAATTTAAAATTTTGTGTAGAAAAGTGTATAGGAAAATTAGGGTTGTTACATCCGGTTCCAATTAAATTAGTGCCTTTGTTTCTATATTAGATATAGAATGGATTCATATCTTAATGCTGTTAAGGTATATGGAGTTGTCCGGCTTATGCTTAAAATCAAAATCTGGATAAACTAAGGCACGTTTGAGTAATACTATTTTGTGGGTTATCCCGGGCTTTGACGAGGGTTAACATTCTACCATTTGGAGGATCAATAGTTATATTGTTCTTGACTCGCCACCTCTTTTGTAAAATGAATTCTTTTTAGAAAACATTAGTAGGAGTATGGTAGAATTGGAAGTGATTTCAGAACCACAAACGATTACTGAAAATTTAGTAGAACCTGAGAATTCAATTGGTTTCGATGAATCATTAGCCACTCCGCAGATTTGGTGGGTAACCTCAGCCACCCGAGAGGTACTTCGGTCTCCTCAAAGACAGTGACAGGGAGTTTTTGATGACCCAAGCTTGCCACTACAGTTGTCCTAGACTATGAGATCTGGCAGGTAGATGACTATAACGTCGTTCTAAATGAGTTTTAGAAGTGCACGTGTATATGACTCTGCCAGAGGGTTGTTGTAGTCAGTGGATGCAGTGGAAGCGTGGTAGGCCAGTAGCTTATGTCTATTTATAGACTAAAACAAGTATAGCAGAGATAAATCTTCTAGTTTTGATGTGAAAGTCATAGAGTTTGACTTCATTAGAATAACAGATAGACCTGGTAAGAAGGTGGTAGGGAGTGATGTCCTGGTATTTGGATGACATGCTCTTGATAGGAAGTGATTTTCCTATACTACAATCGGTTATACTGTGGTTGTCACAAAGTGTTTCTCCACATAGGATCTGGATAAAATATCTAGATTCTGCTCACTAGATCTATAATTTTAGATCTAGATTTAGGAAGTGTCCCAATTCGGGTACTTGACACTATTCTAAAGTGTTTAGAATGGATGACTCCTGGCGTTGTGGTGTACCCGTAAGTGATGGAGTCACCCTCTCTAAAGAGATGTCTTTCTGACCGATGAGGAGAGGGATTTGTATGATTGACATCTCACTTGCTTAGGCAATTGAGTTAATCATGAAATGTCAAGTACCATACCAGATATTGCTTTTGCACTAGTTGCAATAAGCATATATTAATCCAATCCTGGAGAAACATTGGGAAGCAGTTATGAACATAAGAGGATGTTCTTGGTATATGGTAACGGCAGCCTCCTTCAGGAGGCGGTTACCATTTCAGGCTTCCAAGGTGACCTGGATGACAGAGTGACTGTCAGAGTTATAGTTCTCTCTTTTTTGAAGGGCAGTATGTTAGACAGGTTGTCCAAGCGGATACTGAGGAAGGCATGGCGCTGGATACTGATTAAATTCAGTGGAAGATACGGTCTAAGAAGTTTGTTGAATTTGAAGTTCATTTATGAACTAGGTCCCATCAGATATCCAGATGAATTCTAAGACATGTATCGCTCATTTCGGGAAATAGTTTTTCTCCGCAAAATTGAGATATTGAGAGATAAAGATAGAAACACTGGAGCGGATCCACTCACTGAGCTATTTCTCGAACGCAATAGTTTCGAAAACAAGCTTTGCGAGACTGATTAGTAGAAAAGTTGGGTGTTCGGTATCACATAGGCTGTGAGTATGCGTCATCATAATAATTAGCCTTAAGTACAAGTGGAAGATTGTTGGATATAGTGCCCTCAAGTCAATTATTTTGATCGTAGGCACGCGATTGTGATGATTGAGGGAGGACCTACACGGGTAAAACAGTCTTACTCAAGATGATAATATACTATCTGGTTTGTCTCTATCATCATGTACATGCATTATGTGGTATTACAGATCACTATTACATGTTGATAGAGCCCATAGGATTCTTGCTTGACTACCAGCTTTATTATGGCGATCATATACGTGGGAGCGGATGGTCTATAACCACATCCTTAAATATCCCTAGTCGAGGGAGTATTGAGACTGGGCATCGATAATCCGGAGTAGATTAGTGTATATTTTTCGAGACCCTGACATTGGGCGGTGGCCGGTCTCACAAGCCATTGGTATCAGTTAGCCACCTAAGATAGTATATAGGTGCTCATTGGGTTATGAGTTACACTGGACGGACTCGCCAGGAACATGCTAGATGGTATTATACCTATTGTCAGATAGCAGTTCTCAGGTGACATGAGTACAGATTAGTTTGTCGACCTGAGATCGTCATTTGTCTTGTGTGAGTTCCCACTGTGCTTTGATTACTATCCTACCACAGCTCAAAGGAGTCGTGCAAACAGGTTTTAGTTGGGTATAGTTCCGAGCCACATGGAGGTAGTAAGCGGATCGCCGAGGATTCGTCTCTCTCGGTATTGAGGGTTGATGTCGCACTGTTTATGGGTGGCTGTTCTCCGCCGAAAGACGCGACCGGGACGTCGAGACGTCCGGCCTGAATTTTGGGGGCAGATGCTATTTGGTTTTATCCGTCCACCTCTCCGAAGATGCCAAATTGATTTATGGCACCGTGCATCGGAGGTTTAGACGGATGCGGCCGATGTAGCAGACTTCGTCAGATTCCCCCTCATCATGAGGGGGTTTTGTTTGTGGGGACGCTCTTCCCTGTAGGCGCAAACCCCTGCAATTAATTACGCTGCCGCATTGTGGTAACAACTTTCTCATTCTCCAAATGGTCACTTCGTATCGTCTGTTTTTGTTTTGTTTTTGGTTGCTCGTGGATTGTATACGGAGACTAATTTATGTTGTCGCCCGTAGGGCGTGGATTAGTCCAAATCCGTATTTTCTTAGATTTGGGTTTGGGGTTGGGTTTAAGGATGCGTTAGTCTCATTTGAGACTAAGATCAACTTAAACGTTTGTTAAGGATACGTTAGTCTAATTTTAGACTAAGATCAACTTAAACGTTTGTTAATGTTACGTTGGTCTAATTTCAGACTATGATCTACTTAACATGATCATTTAGATCCAACAAAAGAGTATTTGGGCTCTATTGTTTTAGTTTAAGGACGTTGCGGTCCACAAGTTTAAGGACATCTTAGTCCAGTTTAAAGATGTCATAGTCTGTAAAGTTTAAAGACATCATAGTCTATGAGTTTAAGGAACTCATAGTCCGTAAAGTTTAAGGACATCATAGTCCAGTTTAAAGACGTCATAGTCTGTGTGGTTTTGGTTCAACCGTTTGGAGATGCACCAAAAGTTATCGGTTATTGGGACCCTCCATCTCTCTGAAGATGTTGAGGAATTACAACTATATACATCAGAGGTATGAAGAGATGTACCCTTGAACCAAATGACAGATTAAAAGGCTCTGAGATGAACATTACTTTGAATGCCATATGAGCTGATCAATTCTGGAAGACCAAAGTATGTTTGGGGTTCGGTTTGAAAGGATTTTGCCCCTGGAAGACTTAGCTAATTTGGGCTAAGATTGGTTTGAATATAGTGTTAAATACTAGAGTATACTCGGTGATCACGTGTTCTCACGTGAGGCACTTAAAGTAGTGTTAAACACTAAGAATGAAACGCTCACGTAAGGTCACGTGAGGTGCCTGAAGATTGGGCCTTACTTCTTTTATTTTACTCCCAGAATATGCACATAAGTATTAAAACTTGATTTTTATCACTATCACGTATGGACACGTGAGAGTATCCATGCATTGGATATTAATCCCTCAATTTTGCCATATTTTCTCTTCAAAAAGGTGATTGTCATGGGTCACGTGGCGACACGTGAGGCACCCTTTAGGCGGGAATTGCCTTCGGGTATTTTCCTCTTTTTCATAAGTGTTTGATAACTGCTAGGGGTCATGTGGGAACACGTGAGACGCCCAAAAGAGACTCCCAAAAGTGAAACTGCCTTAACTTTACTCCCTTTTTATTTTGGGAAGCTTGTTCAAGGGTCACGTGGGAGCACGTGACCTAATCTCATTCGTTCTTTTTTATCATAAAGGGGGGGGGGGGCTCACATGGACACACGTGATTTGACATTTATCATGTTGGGTGTTGATCTCTTTTATGTGCATGGAGAGTTAAGTCTCTTGTTTAAGAATTAAATTCTTATATAGGGTTAAACCCCAATTTTATTTAGAGGAATTAAATTCCTCTGTATTTGAAAGAATTAAATTCTTAAAACACAATTCTCCCTCTAAGTTTTGGATTTGCATGGCCGAATCTTCCCGATGAGAATTAAATTCTCAACTTGTGGGGAGATCTGCTTCTGCAGATCTTAAACCAGAGGAAGAACTGAGTTCTTTTCAAAAGAGTTAAACTCTTGGTTTGAGAATTAAATTCTCTTTTGTTTTATGGGAGCTTATGGAATGATCTCCTTCCTTCTCTTACCTAGAGTTTCTTTCTTCTTTGAAGAGATCTTCTTCTCTCTGGAGAATTAAATTCTCTTCTTTGTTTTTTGCTTTCAAGGAGGGTTTTTTCTCTTTTTTTCTCTATTCTTCTCTGTATGTATCTCTCTCTTGTTGTCTCCCTTTTTCTCTTTTTTCTTTTTCCTTCTTGGCTCCTATTTATTGGAGAAAGAAAAGAATCAGTTTGTTCAGCCCATCTCTCATTGAGAGATTTTGATTAATTTTATAACCAACATGATCTTTTAGATCATTCGGTGAATTTTATTCACCATTGGATTTTTAATCCATAAGATATTTTATTTGTTGTTCCTGGCAATTTTTAGGAAAATATTTTCTTGTACAGAATCTTTCTATAAATTGGTGGTTTTTTAATCACAATTGGATTTTTAATCCAACGGTGCTCCACTTTACAGAGTGCAATCTTTTTTATTTGGAAAGATCTAGGGAAATATTTTTCCAATTAGGGCTTTTGATTCCTTTTAATTAGAATTTAATTCTATTAGTTCAGAGGGTTTATGAATCCATCACGTATTGGCACGTGACCTTACCAATTAAGTATCTAATTAGAATTTAATTCTATTAGTTCATAGGGCTCAGGAACCCATCACGTGTTGGCACGTGACCCCACTGATTAAGCATCTGATTAGAATTTAATTCTATTAGTTAAGAGGGCTCATGAACCCATCACATGTTGGCACGTGACCCCACTGATTAAGCATCTGATTAGAATTTAATTCTATTAGTTCAGAGGGCTCATGAACCCATCACGTGTTGGCACGTGACCCCACTGATTAAGCATCTCCAATTGTTTATTTCAGCGCCTATGGACTGTAGGGTTCCTAGGCACTCTAGTTAAGTTTCACAAGTGATCAAACATGCACAAATAAAATTTTACGGGTGCCTACAAACCCGACTACGGATCGTTTACTAGATATTTAGGCGAAACATAAACTAGTTAACATATTAACTAAGGGAACGGACATACAACCTTTGTAGATCCGGTCCACCACCTCCACGGCTCCGCAACGAAGTCCCCTCGGCTGTCCAAAATGAATCCGGAACTCAAGTATCGGCTTCGTCGAAGAAATGGGCGGGCTTGATCGTCGGTTCGATGCCGAAGATGATCTACGTCGAGGCATCGCTAGAACAAGCTCCAACTTCACCAAGTCGGAAAAACATATGAAGGAAACACCCTATACTACTTGGCAATAGGTAGAGGATGAAGAAATAGGAAGTGGGTAAACTTTAGTTTTGGATTTCTCACTCATATGCATCAATCACCATTGATGGAGGTGAACTTTCTTCACTTGAAGAAAGGAAGAAGAAGTAATATGTTATGATAAGAATAATTAGTTAATTCAAAAATGAATAGAATAATTAGTTCTTATCATCACATAACCATGGTAAAGTGTAGAGAGTGAACTAGGGTTAGTGGAGTGGTTAGGGTTAAGAATGAGACAAAGTGGTCAAAGTCTTCTTGAATGAATAAAGAAAGCCACCACTTTGCTCATTCCCTTTTACTTTCCAAAAAAGGTTATTAATGAATAAATAAAAGAAAAAGGAAATTAAACCCTAACCATTCATAAACCATGGTTCATGCTTTACACAACCAAAGATGCATGTATCATCAAACATGATACATCCAAGTGCACAAAATCAGATCGGATATGGAATGCGCACACCCGAGTGAGAAAATCCATTTAAAGTAAACCGATACTAGTTAATGCAAAGTAATATATCAAATATATATTTATGCATTAAATCATTAAATCAACATTTGATTTAACGATCCGGTCATGACGCACATAACCGACTGGTATCATTAGTAACAACTTATCGAATCAACACTTGATCCGATAACCCGGCTATATCGCATATAACCGATCAATGTCACATCGCGAGAATCAAATACAGTATCACATACTGGTGTTATTCCCGGTCCCGCACATATCTCATATGCGCTCCTATTTCGTTTTGCTTGAGCCAGGAAACCTCTGTGTAGGACTCTAAAGACTCGTCAATACGCCGGTAGCAGATGATGATCATATCAAACATCCGAAACCGCAAGCGGTCTGCCAAACGTAACGGCCACCCGGGTATTGAGCGATCAGAAGATCGACGAGCAAGCCTGCTCACACTCCTGCGAATCCAACCAGTAACACTTACCGTACGGTCCGGTCTGTTCGTCTGATATGTCGCATATCTCGCCTAGGGGTGGTAAACGTCAGACCCCAATAGCTCGATAAGTTATGCCGACTTAAGGTCCATAACATTCGTGAAACTACTGATAACACTTACTAGTATATCACTGCAACCCTGGCCAGGGATTTCCTGTTATGGCCAGTCGAGCATAGCACAACATCAACCCCCAATACCGGGAGAGACGAATCCCCTCCTATCGCTCATTGCCTCCATGTGAATCGGGACTGTACCCAAAAACCACCTGTTTGCACAACTCAGTAGAGCCGTGGTAGGGTGGAAATCAAAGCACAGTGGGAGACACACAAGACTTTATGATGATCTCGGGTCTACAGACTAAGCTGTACCAGTGTCACCAGAGAACTGCCATCTGACGTGAGGTATAATACCATCTGGGAGTTCTCGGCGAGTCCGTTCAGTGTACCCAGTCTCCACTGAGCACCCGCATACCATCTTCGATGTCAAACACCAATGGATATGGGATCATCCATCGCCCATCGCATGGGTCGAGAAGATATGCGCTAGTCTACTCTGGAATATCGATGCTCCGTCTCGATATTCCCTCGACTAGGAACATTTCAAGGATGCACTCATGGACTACCCAGGCCCCACTAGTATGATCTACATCATAGTCCTGGAAGTCGAGTACATATCCTAAGGGCTTTATCAACATGTAATCAGAGAGACAGAAAGTATACATGTTAAGATAAAGTGCAACCAGATAGCGTACTATCATGTCGAGCAAGAAAGTCCTTCCTATATATGTCCCAGCATCCACTACAATATACATCCAATGTATAGTAATGGCCTCTAGGGCATACATATAACTAACAATCTCCCACTTGCACTAGGGCCATCTGTAGCAGTGTTTGTAGTATCTCATACTCAACCATCCCATAAAAGTCTCTCTCTGGGAACAGGCCTTTGTGAGTGGATCCGCTGTGTTGTCCTCTGAGTCTACTCTCCTAACCTCGATCACCCTGGAGATCAACTATCTCCATGATCAGGTGATGCTGCCTTAGATTATGTCTGGGTCACTGATGGGACCAGGGTTCCAGGGCCAAAACCACAGTTCCATTGTCATACAATGGCAGGAACCTAGTTCATCTTATGAACCAATATACACCCAAACTGCCTCTTTGGTAGTATCTTTAATAGCGATGTTACCAGCCTTTATCGTCTAGTTTGCCACGGTATCGAACTTGGAAATGTTCCAACATACCGTCCCTTTACTGAGGGTAAAGACAGTGCCTGTGACTGACATTCAGTCGTCTTTATCACCCTGGAACTCTTCCAGTGATTCTCCCCAGGATCGATTGATACCATCTCACTACAGCTAGTGAATATTCTAACATCCATTTAGATCTATCTCATAGATCCAAAATCCAGGATTTAGTAGGTATCACTTTGATCCTATTTGGGGAATCTTAGTGATAATAGGAGATTGATCGATCGTAGTATAGGAAACTTTTTTCCTATCAAGAGTATGTTGTCTACGTACAATACGAAGATGACCACCTTACTCTCTACTACCCTTTTGTATATACAAGGTTCGTCTACCATTTTGATGAAGTCAAACACTTTGACTATCACATCAAAACAGACGTTCCAACTTTGCGATGCCTGCTTCATTATGTAAAGCAACTTGCACACGTTTCCGCTGCTCCCACTGTTTACGAAGACCTCTGGCTGTGTTCTTATAGACGTTCTCTTCTAAATCAGTATTTAGAAAAGCAGTCATGGCACCCAACCGCCAGATATCGTAGTCATGGTATGTAGCCGTGGTAAGTAGGATCTGGATAGACTTAAGCATAGCTACTGGAAAAAGGTTTCATCATTATCCACGCCTGGTCGATGACGAAAACCTTTAACAAGTCTAGCTTTGAAAGTCTCAACTTTTCCATGTACACCAAGTAATCTTCTCAAGATATACTTGCTCCTGATGGGGATTAACCCTTCAGATATAGCAACCAAAGTCCATACTTTGTTGATGCATATGGATTCCATATCAGACCGCTAAGCATCCAGCCATTCTTACAGAGTCCCTACTCTCGATGGCCTGCTCGAAAATAGTTGGGTCATCATCTCATGATGCAATCCTTGCTCCCACTGTCATCGAGAAAACGAGGTATCTCTCAGGCGGATGAGGAACCCTACTAGATCTGCGGAGAGGCTGAGGTTCGTCGGGAACTATAGAATCTTATGGTTCAGTCAAATCATCAATTGCAGTTTTGTATAGCTGGAACCTTTCCAGTTCTACAGAACTGATCCTGCCTCGATCTTGTCCGGATTTTGCTTTAAACATAGGCCGGACAACCCCAAATCTTAACTCACTTAAGAGATACGCTCTTCCCATACCATATCTCATATGGAATGGTAGGCAGTGATTTGATTCGAACCTAATTCAATAGGTATGCAGCTTCTCAAGCGCATAACACCCAAAAGGAAACAGGTAACTCAGCAGTACTCATCATAGAGCACACTTTATCATATATGGTGTGATAGCCCCGCCCCGATATACCATCGTGCTATGGTGTATACGGAGGAGTAATGCTGAGAGAGAATCTCATTCTCCTTTGGAATAGTCCAGGAGTTCTATGCACAAGTATTCTCCTCCCTGATCTCATCATAGGACATAATACTTATACCCGTATTTTGGTTCTCTACTTCTAACTTATATTCTGTGAATACCTCAAAAGGTTCGGACTTATATTTCAACAGGAATATATGACTGAATCTGGAGAGATCATCAGAGAATATAATGAAGTATTAAGAACCAGTCCTGGCATGTGTAGACAGGAGACCTTACATACATCATCATGCATCAGTCCCAAGAGTTTACTAACTCTTTCTCTGTTTCTAATAAACAGAGCTATGGTCATCCAATCTTTGTGACATGACTGGCAAGTTTCACAAGATGTAAATTCAAACTGATTTAAATATGCATCTAAAATGTAACTTCAGCCAGTCGGGTCGCATCGATGTGACCTAGTCTACAATGCCTCAAGAATGATTCGTTCATTTCTGAACTCTTCCTCTTATGTATGTTCTGTATACAAGGAACTGTAGTTTGATTTAGAACGTCAATGCTTTTAGATAACATGCCTGAACCGATCAACTTTTGATATAGGAAATGTTCAAAACATTATCCAACAATACAAAATTATATCATTTCTTTACTAATAAAGAGACTGATATGATTTTGTATATCAGGTTCGGTATCTAATAGCATTTGTTCAGAATCAATGTATTCGTAATACAGGGTGACAGTGACCAACAGACTTGGCTGCAACACTTGCCCCGTTTTCTGCCTCATGAAACTTATCACCCGTTCTCAGTTTTTCTACCATTTTGTAGTCCTATGTAACATATTACATATCTGGGATCCTGATCCGGTATCATATACCCAGGATGCAGAGGATACTGAGAAACAGTTCTTTGTAATGAACACACCCGAAGAAGATGCATCATATGCACTTTCTTCGTTTGGGCGGCATAGGAATTCTGGTATTCCCCATTTCCTGCTCTGTCTTATAACAATTATATGTTGGAGCGGGACCAACGTTCCCCAGCTCAGTATAACAAGCGGGTTCGGTCAATAATCCGTATTATTATCTTGATTAAGGCGTGATATGGTCGCTACCAGGAGAGAGAGAGAAGAAAACACTCAGCGTGCGCTCTTTCAAGAATAGATTGGTTATATATTTTATCTAATCAGGATGGCTCCCACTGTTTTTTTTATCAAATCTTCCTTCAAACCCTAAAAGGAAAGACTAGCCGGGATTAATTACACACTACAAGTTCGCCAATCTTTCAGCCAGGCCAGTGTCGGTACTTTGAGGGAGGTCCCCCGTGCTTTCGCACGAACCTAATTAATGTAAACCTCGTTTTCCCAGAGGCGTAACCCCGTTGACACCTTTCTAGACACCTACTTGATCGGCTAATTGTAATGTATAAAACTCTCCCAGGAGTAACACTTACTCGCAGTGGGTATCGGGATCCAACTATCACATAGAAGGTATGCAATCTCATTGCAAGTTTCAACACTTGAAACTCCCGATAATGGTTTCTACCCCTAGCACCTATGACCTTAACTATGGTCAACAAATCATAAGTACTAGTCAAGTTCTACCCGTCATTTCGTGATTAATTAGACCCACCCACATGACCCTTAACTAAGGTCAACAAAGTCACGCGACTGTCCTAACTAATCGCATCATATGCGGTGTAGGAAGACATCACTTAGCTACCGTACACTGTGCCTTGACTATGGTCAACAAACACAGCACGAATACTAAGTACTCTACTTCCTAAAATGACGGAGGGTTGCGGCTGGTTTTTGTGAAAACCTTTAACGCTTTGAACTTGATCTCGTTGCGGAATCAAATGGTTTTTAAATGGAATGTTTTCGAGGCTTTTCTAGTTTTGCTAAAGGGGTCACTCCCGGTGAAGGGATCGTCGGCCCTTTCCTCGTCGAATGAGGTGCGGGATATATCATATATATCACTGTGCAAAGCAGAAACTATAGAAGCGATCAAAGACAAACCGAGTGTGTAGCATCTGCCAGTTATTGCTAAAGGAGTCACTCCCGGTGAAGGGATCTCGGTCCTTTCCTCATCGAATAAGGTGCTGGATGTTCTTTAATGAACACCGCGATGCAAAGCAAGAACTGTAGCTACCTGTTTTATCTTGAAATTCGATTCCACAACATCAATTAGGTTTATTTTCTTTCATTAATCTCATTAATGAATATCCCATCATTTAAATCCACCTAAACATCACAGATATATATGACGTACACTTATGCCATCCGCATTCGCCTCGATGTCCCCTCGTGCACCGTTAGGTTAGGTAACTAACGGCAGAGCGGGGCAGGGCTAGCGCGGGTGTAAAACATAAGCAACGTCAATATAATATATCATATATACTATATATATAATACCTGTCACAGAACATCGCATGATCACAGATAAAACACAGCAGAAGAAACATATGAAATATTGGATATACTAGGACGTCCGTGTTTTCAATACGAGCCAGTATAAAACACGGATTCCACGGTCGTGATGAATAGCCAATCCCACACCCCTAGACCCCTACGAGAGCGGCAAGCAACCCTACCAATTCTAGGGTTAGGAGACCCGGACTCGACTCCTCGAGTTGGTCTCCCACTGGACCCCAGAACCCGGTTACTTGTGCTCCCCTCCTTGGGTCTATCCTAGTGCAGAAAAGTAAATAATATACAACAACGGTGACAACTTCCGCAACCTGGAAGTGTCCCAATAAAAGAATATTACATACAGATTTATTTACATGAATGAAAATGAAAAACACTCATCTCACATAAAAACCCCCGGCTATTCAAACACGACGATCCAATATAACATATCCAGCAACACATAACATCACATGTCATCAACGTAAGTAAATATGCGCATCCCAATTGTCGTTGACATATAGCAACGAAACCGGCGATATCACATATTACACTTACGGTCACAGAAAAGAAAGTGTAAAACTACAACAGTTGGAATCCGCAACCTCCTCAGACATCGCATGTCTGACCAAATGAATTACTTAGACATCGCATGCCTAACAATTATAAACCCCGCATTTTAGTCTCAAAATCGAAAACTCTTTTCAATATCAAGTCGGGCAATTCAACAAGATTCCCGACATCCTGATCGAATGCTCGTCGCAAACTTTAGTAGGCGGCCGCACCCCCGATACCGTCGACGAAGTGTACCAAGGCGGAACACCACCACCGCGAGCACCCGAACGGATGCTTTCGGCGACGGGGTTCTCCTACAGTCACTTGGTCGGGGCAATGGGGTGAGGCTGTCTATTAAGTTTACCCGGCGAGTATGCGCGTACGCTACGTGATTGCGACGGACTTTTGATCGCATCAAAATTCCGTGGCAACCGATCAAGTGAGACTAAAGTGCTATGTTTATAACATTCATTTAGTTATCACATAACTATTGTGAATTCCAATTATTGTATCCCATTCCAGATAAACAGAAAATGTTAAACTTTCGAATCGAACAATCGAACACCCATGTTTTCCCGATACAGCTCAACACATGAAATAAGTCTAACAACATTCCGTTCGTGCCTCAGTACCAACGGTCCAGCCGTAGAAGGGTCAAGCCAACGCCTCACATGTGGCACGCCGTACTGCCCCAAACCCGAAGGTTCAAAGGGCAGTTCAAGACGGTCACATAATCGAGTTAAGGTTTGTGTCTTCTAGAGGGACCATCGCGTTACTTGCACTACTTAGAACGTCGTTAAACTACGGAAAAATCCAACACTTGGAAATTTCCCGACAGGGGAAAAATTGGGTATTTATATCCGGTCGACCTTTTTAACATATTCTAAGATTTATCCGGAAAGCCACACAGACAAAATTTGATAATCCGATCGAACTCATGAAAACCCAAAACAACCCCTGAAAACTCAACTGTAGAAAAACAATTAAAAATTCCCAGGAAAACCAGCATTGCAGAAGAGGAATTACTGTACAAAATTATTTTCGCAAAACGACAATATGGCCGCGTTTCCGCCGCACGAGCCATGCTCGTGCCGCGGAAACGCGGCGCAATGAAGGAATCATGAACACGAATTTTTCAGTATTCCTTAGAACTTCCTGCTGACTTTACTGAATATTTTTAATATGGAAAAATCCACGATTTTAAAATCTGGACAGAGAGCATGTTAGGTTTGGGTTTTCGGGTTCGTTCGGACTTCAAATTCCGTCTGGACTTCGCCTAAGGCTCTAGCTTGGCTCTGATACCACTGTAGGGTTCCTAGGCACTCTAGTTAAGTTTCACAAGTGATCAAACATGCACAAATAAAATTTTACGGGTGCCTACAAACCCGACTACGGATCGTTTACTAGATATTTAGGCGAAACATAAACTAGTTAACATATTAACTAAGGGAACGGACATACAACCTTTGTAGATCCGGTCCACCACCTCCACGGCTCCGCAACGAAGTCCCCTCGGCTGTCCAAAATGAATCCGGAACTCAAGTATCGGCTTTGTCGAAGAAATGGGCGGGCTTGATCGTCGGTTCGATGCCGAAGATGATCTACGTCGAGGCATCACTAGAACAAGCTCCAACTTCACCAAGTCGGAAAAACATGTGAAGGAAACACCCTATACTACTTGGCAATAGGTAGAGGATGAAGAAATAGGAAGTGGGTAAACTTTAGTTTTGGATTTCTCACTCATATGCATCAATCACCATTGATGGAGGTGAACTTTCTTCACTTGAAGAAAGGAAGAAGAAGTAATATGTTATGATAAGAATAATTAGTTAATTCAAAAATGAATAGAATAATTAGTTCTTATCATCACATAACCATGGTAAAGTGTAGAGAGTGAACTAGGGTTAGTGGAGTGGTTAGGGTTAAGAATGAGACAAATTGGTCAAAGTCTTCATGAAGCTTCATGAATGAATAAAGAAAGCCACCACTTTGCTCATTCCCTTTTATTTTCCAAAAAAGGTTATTAATGAATAAATAAAAGAAAAAGGAAATTAAACCCTAACCATTCATAAACCATGGTTCATGCTTTACACAACCAAAGATGCATGTATCATCAAACATGATACATCCAAGTGCACAAAATCATATCGGATATGGAATGCGCACACCCGAGTGAGAAAATCCATTTAAAGTAAACCGATACTAGTTAATGCAAAGTAATATATCAAATATATATTTATGCATTAAATCATTAAATCAACATTTGATTTAACGATCCGGTCATGACGCACATAACCGACTGGTATCATTAGTAACAACTTATCGAATCAACACTTGATCCGATAACCCGGCTATATCGCATATAACCGATCAATGTCACATCGCGAGAATCAAATACAGTATCACATACTGGTATTATTCCCGGTCCCGCACATATCTCATATGCGCTCCTATTTCGTTTTGCTTGAGCCAGGAAACCTCTGTGTAGGACTCTAAAGACTCGTCAATACGCCGGTAGCAGATGATGATCATATCAAACATCCGCAAGCCGTAAGCGGTCTGCCAAACGTAACGGCCACCCGGGTATTGAGCGATTAGATGATCGACGAGCAAGCCTGCTCACACTCCTGCGAATCCAACCAGTAACACTTACCGTACGGTCCGGTCTGTTCGTCTGATATGTCGCATATCTCGCCTAGGGGTGGTAAACTTCAGACCCCAATAGCTCGATAAGTTATGCCGACTTAAGGTCCATAACATTCGTGAAACTACTGATAACACTTACCAGTATATCACTGCAACCCTGGCCAGGGATTTCCTATTATGGCCAGTCGAGCATAGCACAACATCAACCCCCAATACCGGGAGAGACGAATCCCCTCCTATCGCTCATTGCCTCCATGTGAATCGGGACTGTACCCAAAAACCACCTGTTTGCACAACTCAGTAGAGCCGTGGTAGGGTGGAAATCAAAGCACAGTGGGAGACACACAAGACTTTATGACGATCTCGGGTCTACAGACTAAGCTGTACCAGTGTCACCAGAGAACTGCCATCTGACGTGAGGTATAATACCATCTGGGAGTTCTTGGCGAGTCCGTTCAGTGTACCCAGTCTCCACTGAGCACCCGCATACCATCTTCGATGTCAAACACCAATGGATATGGGATCATCCATCGCCCATCGCATGGGTCGAGAAGATATGCGCTAGTCTACTCTGGAATATCGATGCCCCGTCTCGATATTCCCTCGACTAGGAACATTTCAAGGATGCACTCATGGACTACCCAGGCCCCACTAGTATGATCTACATCATAGTCCTGGAAGTCGAGTACATATCCTAAGGGCTTTATCAACATGTAATCAGAGAGACAGAAAGTATACATGTTAAGATAAAGTGCAACCAGATAGCGTACTATCATGTCGAGCAAGAAAGTCCTTCCTATATATGTCCCAGCATCCACTACAATATACATCCAATGTACAGTAATGGCCTCTAGGGCATACATATAACTAACATGGACTTTTCCCATAAAAGGTCACATGTCCTCACGTGAGGCCCGATCATGTGTGGGCACGTGATGCTCCACTTGGGGGTTTTCTTTGCTGCTTTATTTATATGTTTTATTCAGTTCCCATGAGGGAACAAATGCCCCCCCAGCGTTGTTCTCACGTGTTTGCACGTGAGTGCAACGCTGTCACCTTTGTGGCCGTTGGATTTGCCTAGAGAACGGGGAACATGAACCGTTTCCCATCATGTCCTATAAATGCAGCGGTCTCATCAGCAGCGCCTCCGTTCCTTCATCTTCTTCCTTCTTCGTTTTCTTTGAGAATTTAATTCTCTTCCTCGGAGCTCAGTTCTTTGTTCAAAAAATTTCAGATTTTAACTCTGTCTAAAAACGAATCTTTTTTTAGGTAAGGGTCTTGAACGGCCGAGAAACTTTTTCTTCTCCTTTTCTAAAATTCTCTTTGGATTTTAAATCCACATCGAGGGTTTTTCCCTTTAATGAAAACTCATCTTTCCAAGCTCTAAAAAAAATGCACGATCTTTAGGTAGTAAGCCCCCAATGTTAGGCATTTTTTCTGATCTTAGGGGGGTTGATGATGGCACTTGTTTTCTTCTGGAATTTAATTCCATTCCAAATAGCTCAGCTTTGAAAATTTTCTTGGAATTTAATTCCTCTATTCAAAAGGAATTTAATTCCTCCTATAGAACTTAGTTCTAACGATCAAGAAGACCTCTTGGGATTTTTACTCAGCTGTTCTTGAAAAAAAATTTAAGAGAGATTCTTCTTTGATTTGCACAGAGTTCATGAAGGGTTTTTCCTTGGGGGAATGTGCAGAGGTGTTTAAACTCCACTATTCATTTATTGAGAATCTTCCTTTTGTTCTCATAATGATTATCCTGCTTCATCATTAGTGAGCCGCCATATTGATTTTGTGGGGCCCATGTGTTTTGCAATCAATGGTCCCATGGAATAAGATACTTGTCATTTTCTTCCATTGTCTTTTTATATATATATTTATACACACACACACACACACGTGTGGATTTCATTAACAGTTTTTCCTTCCCTTATTTCACGAACAATGGCTTCTCTTCCATACTTTCTTTTTATCCGCTCGGAGGCTGCTTTTCCTCGGTCATCGTCTGACGAAGAAGTGATGGCAATGATCCGGGCCCATGACAAAGACTGTACTAATTTTCTTTTATGGGGTACCTGGTATGGGCATATCATTTGGGGCCACCGCAGCTTTCTTTGCGAGGTGCCAACAGAGCCTCTCCGCCCATTGTGCCGATGGAGCGTCCGCAGACCGCTTTTGCCATGTAAGTGATGGATTGGACTCCTACAGGCCGGCTTGAGCCGTCGATAGCTGGGATACCAAACTGGCCTTTTCCAGCTATAGACATCTTAGGGCGTCGTATTTGCCAAGGTGAAGCCCAGCCCTGGGGACAAGTCTATAAGATAGGGCTTACCCCTCGCCATCCAACGGGCTATCTTCTCTGGGCTCGTTATATCTTGTCCGCTCATCGTGCGCGACTGCAGAAGGTCGGGCTTTATCAGGCGGTGTATGCGTCTCTCTTTCATTACCAGCCTCCCCATGTCTGGTGGGTTAAAGCTTTCCTAAATCAATGGAATCTTCCTACCAACACTTTCTTGCTAGGGGATCGCGAAGTTTCGATTTCTTTGGAAGAGTTTCGCGAGATCTCCGGATTGCCGATCAGGGGAGCGCCCTATGAAGAATTGGTGCCTCGTGATGAGTATGCATTCGCAACTGTGCCTGCTACGCATGACGGCTTGTCGACCGAAAATGCCGTCCGTCACAAGTATCCAAGTCTAATCAAGACTCTGGGTATTTTCGAGAAGCTGTTCGCGGAGTCAGAGGAATAGGGTGTTACTTTTAAGAGTTTTATCGTCTGCTTCCTTCGTGGAGACGTCCTATCAAAGGAGGCTCCGAAATTCGCGAATATTAACGACCCCTTCAGGATTGGGCTAAATAAGCTACCGGCCAAAGAAGAAGATTTGCCATAGTTTTACATTCCAATCTTGTCGGCCGTATCTTTTGATTTGATTGCAGCTCCTGGTATGGATGAAGAGACCTTCTTCGTCGGTTTTATCAGCCTTTGGCTTAGTTGGTTTGTCGTTCCAACGCATCGTCGCTTTATGAGAGCCTCGGTCATTTATCCTCCTCTTCGCGTTGCCGAAGGGACATGACTAGTTGTGGGCGTTGCAGGGTAATCGCACTTGTACCATGGGCTGAGCACTGTGGCCAATACCTCGACCCCGGGTGTGGATGTGGTGAGTTTCTCTCTTCATTATTTTACGTCGTGGATTGAGATGCACGTGTTAGGAGCATTCGCTGCGCACCAGAGACCGGGTTTTTATGATGCTTATACCTTCCCGCGGCTCATGAGGTTGGTGGATGCTTCTGCTCCTGATCCGACTTAGTTAGGGGCTCTTCGTATGCTGCTTAATCCTTATTCCAACGAAGGAGGGATGGTATTCAATGACCGAGTCCTCTCTACTCCTTCGGGACCTATTTAGCAGCTGTTCGATTTATCGAAAGGGGGAGCACCATCCTTGAAGCCTAGGGAAGCCATGCACCTATATTCGATTAGGACGGGTTATTTGGTGTTCCGTCGAAATGGTACGGTTATTTTTATGCGGTATAATCTACACCGCTTCGCCCGGCAATTGGGTTATAACCAGAGTGTTCCTTTCGATGCATTCATGGTGGAGCCTAGCTCGTCTTTGGAAGTTGTTCGTGACGCCACCCATCACTTCATGCGGCTGAACACCGGCTCTCACATCATAATCCCCGAGGCCGACTACATTCCAAGGTGTGTGGAGGCTTTTACGGGTTGGTACCGCCACCGAGTTGGTCCCATCATTGCTGAGGAGAAGAGGATACTTTTTGGATATAGAGCTCCTGCCCCGATCCAGGCTATGGGAGTCCCGCCGCGACCGCGAAAAATGGTTCGCCCTCCCTTGAGGGGTACTGGTGCCTTACTTATTCCTGAGGTGGCGGATGCGGACCTGACTCCTCCCACAGTTGGTATGCCGATGCGTACTAGAGCTCAGGCAAGGGCTTCTGATAGGGCGTCAGTAGCAGTTCCATCAGTTGCGGCGTCGTCAATGGCAGTGTCATCATCGATAGCACCGCCAAAAGAGGATACTGGAAGTGAGGTTGGGCAGCGCCGCATCAAAGCGTTAAAAGGGAAGAAACGATCCTCTTCCTCTGTTGTCAGTTCTGGGTCGAAAAGGAGAAAGAAGACGGTCACCGGTCTGCTTGACCTTTTGGTAGAATCCGAGCCTATTGTTCAAGACGAACTAATATCCATGCAAGAGCTGGATGATGGTCTTCTTTTTCCAGGTTCATCTGCCGAGGAAGCCGCACAATTGGCTGAGGCTATAAGGCGTTCTCAGGATGAAACCGAGAACGTGCGTGTCTCGAAGAGTTCCTATCCTGTTGTCATATTCTATGAAGATCCTCCATCAATATGGCGAATATATATAGGTCCTCTGGAGCAAGGAGGCGTGATATCCCTCAAACAGCCTATCTCAGCCGCTTCTGAAGATGAATTGTCGTTGTGGACCGGCGGCCATGAATCTACACTTGAGCCCCGGCGAGCATACCTTCTCAGGAAGGAACGTCGGCTTGAAAAAGCTATACTATAGGCATCTTGGCATATCGGTATGCATGTTTCCTGTATTTTTCCTTCGGCAAGTAATTTGTTTCGCTTTCTATGTCTTCTTATTTTCGCAAAACTTTGCAGGGACTTCGGCAATGGCGGAGAATCTGAGCTCGAGTCATGTCTTGACCGTGGACTCTGTAAATATCCCCGATGAGACACCGGTAGGTGTGGAGGGGGTCGTTACAGTCGCTATTCCTGTTGTAGAGCTTCCATCGCTGGCCTCTGTTCTCTTGGTGCTTGCTCTCCTAGAAGAGGCATCTTCATTGGCCGCAGATTCAATGGATCTTTATGATGACGGCCAGGAGATTGTGGAACAGGTAGTCGAGACCGCCGTCCTTTCATTGGAGCCTGAAGCGGTGGCCGCTGCCCCTCAATTGGAAGCTGTTACACAGGTCCATGTCCCCGATGATGTGCCTGAGGGTATGGAGGAGGCTACCGAAGCTGCTATCCCTCCTGTTCAAAGCGGGAGGAGTATCGAAAGTAGTCTTCTATATTTTGTTTTAATGATCTCTTCATTATCTGAATCTTTCTGTCTTTTCAGAATTACGAGGATTAGCGGCATCCATTGCGGATCTGTCCCCTAGAAAATCTTTTCAGTGTCTCCTAGAGATGGCCGCTCCGCAGGCAATATTCCCGCAACGCATCGTCCTCTCTTCTGGGCAAGGTTAGTGTTATTTGTCCCCCCTCATTGCATTATTATTATTTCGTATAACGATGCTAATCTCTTCTATAGTTCTGGAAGCTGACGACGAAGTTGAGATCCTTGACGGGCCTGAGGATCTTTTAAACCCTCCTTGCATGACTGTGGGTAAGTAAAGTTTTGATGTTGTTCCATCTATTCTCTGTTTGTAAATCTCGCTGATTATTTATGAATCTTGACAGCTTTGCCCGTTCTTATCCCGATGGAATCTTACATCCTCATGCCACCCGGGCCTTATGCCCAACGCCCATTTGAACGAATGGTGAAGCAAAGCCTTCACTCTTTGTCAGCTCTCATCGAAGATCTTCGTGCTGGTAGCTCGATCACAGCCGAAGAATTTTCTGCTGAAGCCAACATTTCTCTCCCCTTTCTTGCTGCTTACCATGGTGAAACATTGGTGCATGTCTGGGTCGAGTTTTGTCGTCGGGTGGAGGCTTGCTTACATAGTCTTGAGTGCACGCGCCTTCTTTCAGAGGTCGTAGCTGCAAAGGCGAGCTTGCGGGGGCTGGTTGAACGGTGTGCCGCAAATCTGCAGTCATGTGAGAAGAGGCTCAACCGAAATTTTTTGGAGAGGGAGCTGTAGGGTTCCTAGGCACTCTTGCAAGGGTTAATAAGGCATCAACCATGCCCGAATAAAATTTTAGACGTGCTGAACAACCCAATACCGGGATCTTTGCTAGATAATTAGGGATATAAAAAACAAGTAAACATCTTTACAACTAAAAGTGAGGGATTACAACCTTTGTAGTCCGCTCCTTCGCTTCATAACCTCCGAGTAGAAGTCTCTTCGTCGCGATCCACGATCTCCCGGACTCAAGAGAGGCTCCACAACCCGAATGATCTATGCTAGCTTGTAGTGTTCCTTTTCTCCGATGATCTACGTCGAAGTTTCTATAACTCAAGCTCTCTCACTCTAATGAGGTGAACACCCTAATCTAATTGGTTAGATTAGATGAGGATGATGGAGTAATATTTATGCTTTCTTTTTATATCAAATTCTCATATGAAATCATCACAAAATGAAAACTAGTAAGCTTTCTTAAAGCTCAAAGTTGAAGATGAAGATGAAAAATGAATTAAAACTTTTTGTGATGAACAATGAAAAGATATATGATTAATAATGCAACCATGGTCAAGGATGACAAGGATAACTCATGTAGAGAATTAACTAGGGCAAGGGTTTGGGTTGAGTTAAACAATGAGTCACTAGAAAATATCAAGCATAAAACAAAATAAATCCTTCTAGAAGCATCAAGAAATAACTAGCCCAAATAAAACCCTAACCTTGTTTAATTTCCACTAAACATGTTGCATTAGTAATCATATCATGTTACAATATTATATATCACATATATAATATATATTTTGTAACAAAAGAAAACAATACAATTAATATATATCGCATATATATCAATGTATTATCCGGTGAGAAAATGAAATAATAAAGCGAGCCAATATTAGATAATGTAATACATTATATCATATATATTATTATACATTAAATTATCGAATCAACACTTGATCCGACAATCCGGCTATATCAAATATAACCGACTAATATATCTTGTACCGATTCATCGAATCAACACTTGATCCGATGACCCGGCTCATATCTAGATATCGCGAGAATATAATACGGTATCTCATATCGCATTATCCTCGGTCGTGCGCATATCACATATGTGTCCCTACTCCGTTTTGTCTGAGTCAAGAAACCTCTGTGTAGGACTCTAAAGAATCGTCAATACGCCGGTAGCAGGTGATGATCATATCAAACACCCACAAGCTGCAAGCGGTCAGCTAAACGTAACAGCCACCCATGTATTGAGCGATCAAAAGATCAACAAGCTAGCCTGTACATTCTCCTGTGAATCCAATCAGTAACACTCCCGTACAGTCCGGTCTCTTCGTCTAATATGTTGCATGTCTAGTCTAGGGGTGGTATACGCCAGACACCAGTAACCGATAAGTCATGTCGATGTGAGGCTCATAACAGGTCGAGAAACTGCTGGTACTACTTACCAGTAAATCTCTATATCAGCCCTGGCCAGGGACTTCCAGTTATAGCCAATCGAACACAGCATAACATTAACTCCCTATACCGGGAGAGACGAATCCCCTCCTATCGCTCATTGCCTCCATGTGATTCGGGTCTGTACCCAAAAGCCACCGTTTTGCACGCCCTCTTGGACGTGGTAAGGTGGAAATAAAAGCACAGTGGGAATCACACAAGACTCTATGATGATCTCGGGTCTACAGACTACCCTGTACCAGTGTCACCGGAGAACTGCCATCTGACTGAGGTATAATACCATCTGGGAGTTCTCGGCGAGTCCGTCCAGTGTACCCAGTCCCTACTGAGCACCCGTACACCATCCTTGGTGTCAAACACCGATGGATATGGGATCATCCATCGCCAATCATATGGGTCAAGATGCGTATACGCTAGTCTACTCTGGTGTATCGATGCCCTTTCTCGATACACCCTCGACTAGGAACAGTTATAGGATGTACTCATCGACTACCGTGGCCCCACTAGTATGATCTCATCATAGTCCCAGTAGTCGAGTACAGATCCTAAGGGCTTTATCAACATGTGAGAGTAAGACAGTAAACTAATACAAGTCAACATGTTAAGATAAAGTGAAACCAAATAGCATACTATCATGACGAGCAAGAAAGTCCTCTCTATATATATCCAAGCATCCATTATAATATACATCATATATACAACAATGGCCTCTAGGGCATATACATAACTAACAATCTCCCACTTGCACTAAGGCCAGCTGCTGTAGTATCTCATACTTAGCATCCCGAATAATCTCTCAAACTGTATCTGGGGAATGGCCTTCGTGAATGGATCCGCAGTGTTGTCCTTCGTATCTACTCTCCTGACCTCGATCTCCCGGCGATCAACTATCTTCCTGATCAGGTGATACCGCCTTAAAATATGTCTGGACTTCTGATGGGACCTGGGTTCCTTGGCCAAAGCCACAGCTCCATTGTTATCGCAATACAAAGGTATTGGATGTTCTATGGATGGAACCACACCAAGTTCATTAATGAACTTCTTCATCCAGACAGCCTCTTTGGTAGCATCGTTGGCAGCGATGTATTCAGACTCCATCGTCGAGTCTGCAACGGTATCCTGTTTGGAACTCTTCCAACATACCGCCCCTCCATTGAGGGTAAAGACAAATGACGAGTGCGACTTAGAGTCGTCCTTATCACTCTGGAAGCTCGAATTGGTAAAGGACTCCACCTAGAGTTCTCCGTTACCATACACCAAGAACATCTCTTTAGTCCTTCGCAAGTACTTGAGAATGTTCTTCACAGCTGTCCAGTGACTCTCTCCAGGATCTGCTTGATACCGACTCACTACACTTAGTGAGTATCTACATCGGGTCTGGTACATAGCATCGTATGCATGATAGAGCCTACTGCCGAAGCATAGGGTATCCTTTGCATGCGAGCTCTTTCCAAATCTGTCTTGGGAGACATCTCTTTGGAGAGAGTGAGGCCAGAGATCGTGGGTTGGTTCCCACGCTTGGATTCTTCCATACTAAACCTTTTTAGTATGGTGTCAATGTACCTGGATTGGGAAAATCCCAGTATCCGTTTAGATCTATCTCTATAGATCATGATTCCCAATATGCAGGAGGCATCACCTAGATCTTTCATTGAGAATCTTTGTGATAAGAAGAGCTTGACTGATTGCAGCATAGGAATATCATTTCCTATCAAGAGTATGTCATCCACGTACAATACGAGGAAGAAAACCTTACTCTCTACAACCTTCTTATAGATACATGGTTCATCTATATTTTTGATGAAGTCAAACTCTTTGACTACAACATAAAAACAGATGTTCCAACTCCGCGATGCTTGCTTTAACCCATAAATGGATTTAAGCAGCTTGCACACCTTTCCGCTGCTCCCACTATCTACGAAGCCCTCTGGCTGAGTCATGTACACGCACTCTTCTAAATCACCGTTTAGAAAGGCGGTCTTAACATCCATTTGCCAGATTTCATAGTCATGGTATGCTGCAATGCAAGTAAGATCCGGATGGACTTAAGCATAGCCACTGGAGAAAAGGTTTCGTCATAATCCACACCTGGTCGTTGACGAAAACCCTTTGCAATAAGTCTAGCTTTGAAAGTCTCAACTTTTCCATCTACACCAATTTTCTTTTTAAAGATCCACTTGCTCCCAATTGGTTTTACCCCTTCAGGAGTATTTTCCAAAGTCCATACTTTATTGGTGTACATGGATTCCATCTCAGATCGCATTGCATCCAGCCATTTCACAGAGTCACCACTCGTGATGGCCTGCTCGAAACAGGTCGGGTCATCATCTTCCATGATGCAATCCTCGCTTCCACCATCAATGAGAAAACCGTCGTATCTCTCAAGTGGATGAGAAACCCTACTAGATCGGCGGAGAGGCAGGGGTTCGTCGGGTACTACTGAATCCTCTGGTTCCAATAAATCATCAGTTGTAGTTTGCGGTGCTGGAACCTCTTCCAGCTCTACCGCTTTGCCACTAATTTCTTTTGCAAGAAGTTCCTTTTCCAAAAAGGTGGCATGTTGAGCAACAAACACCTTTTGTTCCTCAGCGTGGTAGAAAAAATATCCTTGAGAATTCTTTGGATATCCCACCAACTTGCAAAGAACTGATCGTGCCTCGAGTTTGTCCGGATTTTGCCTTTTGACATAGGCCGGACAGCCCCGTATCTTAACTCGTTTAAAATATGGTCTCTTCCCACTCCATATCTCATTTGGTGTGGTAGGTACAGATTTAGATGGAACTAGATTCAATAGGTATATGGCTGTCTCAAGCGCATACCCCCAAAAGGAAATAGGTAACTCATCATCACCTATCATAGAGCGTACCATATCTAATAGGGTGTGATTCCTCCGCTCCGATACACCGTTGTGCTGTGGTGTATAAGGAGGAGTAAGCTGAGAGAGAATCCCATTCTCTTTTAGATAATCCAGAAAATCATTGCTCAAGTATTCTCCTCCTCGATCAGATCGAAGGATTTTAATACTTTTGCCCGTTTGGTTCTCTACTTCGTGCTTATATTCTCTGAATTTCTCAAAAGCTTCAGACTTGTGTTTCATTAGAAACACATGTCCGTATCTAGAGAGATCGTCAGTGAATGTAATGAAGTAGGATGAACCATTCCTGGCATGCGTAGACATAGGACCGCATACATCACTATATACTAGTCCTAAGAGTTCCGTAACTCTTTCTCCGTGTCCACTAAACGGAGTTTTGGTCATTTTTCCTTTGAGACATGAATGGCAAGTATCATAAGATGATAATTCGAACATATTCAAATATCCATCCTTATGTAACTTAGCTAGCCGTGTCGCATTGATATGACCAAGTCTACAATGCCACAAGAACGATTCGTTCATTTCTGAACTCTTCCTCTTGTGTGTGTTTTGTATATTAAGGACTGTATTTTGATTGAGAATGAATATGCCATTATGTAACGAGCCTGATCCAATCAACTTTTGATCTAGGAATATGTTCATAACATTATCCTTTACTACAAAATTATATCCTTCTTTACTTAATAAAGAAACTGATATAATGTTGCACATCATGTTCGGTATATAATAGCACTCATTCAGAATCAGTGTATTACGACTTGGTAATACAAGGTGATATTTGCCAACTGCTTTGGCTGCAATACTTGCACCATTCCCTACCTGAACGGAATGATCACCTTTTCCCAGTTCTCTACCTTTCCGTAACCTATGTAACAATTTACATATGTGGGATCCTGATCCGGTATCTAATACCCAGGACGTAGGGTGAACTGAGAAACAGTTCTCAATAACTAACACACCCGAAGAAGATGCATCAACATGCATGTTCTTTGTTTGGGCGGCATGAGAATCCAGATATTCTCCTGTTTCCTGTTCAGTCTTATAACTCTTATAAGAAAAAACGAGACCAACGTTCCCCTGCTCAGTATAATAAGCGGGTTCAGTCAATACATCCATATTATTATCTTGAATACGGCCTGACATGATCGCTACCTGGAGAGAGAAAGAGAAGAAAACACTTTAGCGTATGCTCTTGCAAGATTAGATTGGTTATTATCTTATCTAATCAGGATGTCTCCCACTATTTTTATCAAATCTTCCTTCAAACCCTAAAAGGTAAGATTAGCCAAGATTAATTACACCCTACAATTTCGTCAATCTTTCAGCCAGATCAGTGTTGGTACTTTGAGGGAGGTTCCCCGTGCTTTCGCACGGACCTAATTAAAATAAACCTCATTTTCCCAGAGGCATAACCCCGTTAACACTTTTCTAGACACCTACTTGATCGGCTAATTGTCCTGTGTAAAACTCTTCCAGGAGTAACTCTTACTCGCAGTGGGTATCGGGATCCAACTATCTCATAGGAGATATGCAATCTCATTGCAAATTTCAACACTTGAAATTCCCGATAATATTTTGCCCCCAGCGATCTATGACCTTGACTAAGTCAACAAACTATAAATCGAAAGTCAAGTTCAATCCGTACATTTTCCGATTGAATTAAACCCATCCGTACAACCCTTGACTAAGTCAACAAGGCTGTACGACTACCCTAACCCAATCACATCTCATGCTTTAGAAGATAAACACTATTTAGCTACCGTACACTAAGTCTTGACTAAGTCAACAAACATAGCACGAATACTAAGTAATATCTATCTGAAATGACGGAGGGCTACGCAGGTTTTTCAGAAAACCATGAGCGTAATGAACTTGATATCGTTGTAGAAACAAGTGATTTTTGAAAAGGAGTGTTTTTTAGGCTTTTCTAGTTTCGCTAAAGAAGTCACTCTCGGTGAAAGGATCTCGGCTCTTTTCCCATTGAATAAGGTGCAGGATATATCATATATACCGCTGTGCAAAGCAAGAACTATAGAAGCTTTCAAAAACTAAACCGCGAGTTTATAGCATCTGCCAGTTTAGCTAAAGAGGTCACTCCCGGTGAAGGGATCTCGGCTCTTTCCTCATCGAATAGGGTGCAGGATATATCATATATACCGCTGTGCAAAGCAAAACTGCAGCTACCCTTGTCTATAAAGTTTTGATTCTACAACATCTTTTAGGTTTCTTTTCTTTTCTTTTTATTAATCTCATTAATAAATCCCATCAGCTTATGCTTCCTAAGCATCACAGAAGAAACGAAAGCAGTAATATTTATATATCAGCATATATATATATATATATATATATATATTGTATAAGCATTTGTCTCAGGCAGTAATATGATATCATCACAGAACATTGCAGCAGAAGAATATATATAAAATATTGAATATACTAGGATGTCCGTGTTTTAATACGAGCCTGTATAAAACACGGATTCCACAGTCGCGATGAATAGCCAAACCCACATCCCTAGACCCCTACGAGAGCGGCAAGTAACACTGCCAATTCTAGGGTTAGGAGACCCGGTCTCGACTCCTCGAGATGGCCTCCCACTGGACCCTAGAACCCGGTTACTTGTGCTCCCCTCCTTGGGTCTACCTAATGTGGAAAAGTAAATAATATACAAGGGTGACATCAACCTCATCCCGGAAGTGCCCCAATAAAAGAATATTATATACAAATGAATTTTACATGAATGAAAATAAAAATCCTCATCTCACATAAAACCCCCGGCTATTCAGAATACGAGGATCCAATATAACATATCACAGCAACACATAATATCTCATATCATCAACGTAAGCAAGTATGCGTATCCCGATTGTCGTTGATGTATAGCAACGAAGCCGGCGATACACCACATACTACGCTTACGGTCACAGAAAAGAAATTGTAAAACTACAACATTTGGAATCCACAATCACTTTAGACATCGTAAATCCGAAATATCACATACTTCGCATTTCATGCCTAACTATATGAATTTCACATATTGTATCACATTCCAGATAAATAGACAAAGTAAAACTTTTCGATCGAATAGTCAAATACGCAAGATTTCCTAAATAGCTCAACACTTGAGCGGAGTTCAAAAATCCCAGAATATGTCACAGTAGCAATGGTCCAGCGGTAGAAGGATCAAGCCAACGCCTCACATGTGGCACGCCGTACTGCCCCAAACCCTAAGGTTTAGAGGCGGTTCAGAAGGTCACATAATCGAGTTAAGGTTTGTCTTCTTCTAGAAGGTCCACCGCGTTACTTGCACGTTTTTCCGAAAGATTTAAACTCAAGAAAAATTCAACACTTGAAAGTTTTTCGTGCCGGAAAAAAATGAGTTAATGATATCCGTTCGAACATTTTAACAGTTTCTAAAATATCCGGAAAACAGAACGAAATTAAATTTTCCGATCGAATCAACGAATTCAAAATAATCCCCAGAACAATCAACACTTGAGTCAGATTAAAAATACCCAGAAATATGTACTAACAGCTATAGATATTACTGTGCAAAAACCAAAGTTAAATCGAACTGTACGGTCGCGGATACGCGGCCCAAGCAAGGTATGGCCACGGTTCCGCGGCGGTCCGTACTATTTAGCTTCTCATTTTTCACAGTGATACTTATAATTCCCTGCTGATTTTTTAAGGTATTTTTAATACAGAAAAAATCACATTTTTAAAATTTGTCCAGAGAGGGGGTCAATCGACGTTTCGGGGTTCGATCGGAGTTTTAACTTCGTATACACGTCGCCTAATGCTCTAGCTAGGCTCTGATACCACTGTAGGGTTCCTAGGAACTCTTACAAGGGTTAATAAGGCATCAACCATGTCCGAATAAAATTTTAGACGTGCCGAACAACCCAAAGCCGGGATCTTTGCTAGATAATTAGGGATATAAAAAACAAGTAAACATCTTTACAACTGAAAGTGAGGGATTACAACCTTTGTAGTCTGCTCCTTCGCTTCATAACCTCCGAGTAGAAGTCCCTTCGTCGCGATCCACGATCTTCCGGACTCAAGAGAGGCTCCACAACCCGAATGATCCATGCTAGCTTGTAGTGTTCCTTTTCTCCGATGATCTACGTCGAAGTTTCTATGACTCAAGCATTCTCACTCTAATGAGGTGAACACCCTAATCTAATTGGCTAGATTAGATGAGGATGATGGAGTAGTATTTATGCTCTCTTTTTATATCAAATTCTCACATGAAATCATCACAAAATGAAAACCCAGTAAGCTTTCTCAAAGCTCAAGGTTGAAGATGAAGATGAAAAATGAATTAAAACCTTTTGTGATGAATAATGAAAAGATATATGATTAATAATGCAACCATGGTCAAGGATGACAAGGATAACACATGTAGAGAATTAACTAGGGCTAGGGTTTGGGTTGAGTTAAAAAATGAATCACTAGAAAATATCAAGCATAAAACAAAATAAATCCTTCTAGAAGCATCAAGAAAGAACTAACCCAAATCAAACTCTAACCTTGTTTAATTTCCACTAAACATGTTGCATTAGTAATCATATCATGTTACAATATTATATATCACATATATAATATATTTTGTAACAAAAGAATATAATACAATTAATATATATCGCATATATATCAATGTATTATCCGGTGAGAAAATGAAATAATAAAGCGAGCCAATATTAGATAATGTAATACAATATATCATATATATTATTATACATTAAATTATCGAATCAACACTTGATCCGACAATCCGGCTATATCAAATATAACCGACTAATATATCATGTACCGATTCATCGAATAAACACTTGATCCGATGACCCAGCTCATATCTTGATATCGCGAGAATATAATACGGTATCTCATACCGCATTATCCTCGGTCGTGCGCATATCACATATGTGCCCCTACTCCGTTTTGTCTAAGTCAAGAAACCTCTATGTAGGACTCTAAAGAATCGTCAATACGCCGGTAGCAGGTGATGTTCATATCAAACACCCACAAGCTGCAAGCGGTCAGCTAAACATAACTGCCACCCAGGTATTGAGCGATCAGAAGATCAACAAGCTAGCCTGTACATTCTCCTGTGAATCCAATCAGTAACACTCCCGTACAGTCCGGTCTCTTCGTCTGATATGTTGCATACCTAGTCTAGTGGTGGTATACATCAGACCCCAGTAACCGATAAGTCGTGACGATGTGAAGCTCATAACAGGTCGAGAAACTACTAGTAACACTTACCGGTAAATCTCTATATCAGCCCTGGCCAGGGACTTCCAGTTATAGCCAATCGAACACAGCACAACATCAACTCCCTATACCGCGAGAGACGAATCCCCTCTTATCTCTCATTGCCTCCATGTGATTCGGGACAGTACCCAAGAGCGACCGTTTTGCATGCCCTCTTGGATGTGGTAAGGTGGAAATCAAAGCACAGTAGGAATCACATAAGACTCTATGATGATCTCCGGTCTACAGACTACCCTGTACCAGTGTCACCGGAGAACTGCCATCTGACGTGAGGTATAATACATCTGAGAGTTCTTGGCGAGTCCGTCCAGTGTACCCAGTCCCCACTGAGCACCCGTACACCATCCTTGGTGTCAAACACCGATGATATAGGATCATCCATTGCCCATCATATGGGTCAAGATGCATATACGCTAGTCTACTCTGGTGTATCGATGCCCTGTCTCGACACACCCTCGACTAGGAAAAGTTATAGGATGTACTCATGGACTACCGTGGCCCTACTAGTATGATCTCATCATAGTCCCAGTAGTCGAGTACAGATCCTAAGGGCTTTTTCAACATGTGAGAGTAAGACAGTAAACTAATACAAGTCAACATGTTAAGATAAAATGGAACTAAATAGCATACTATCATGACGAGCAAGAAAATCCTCTCTATATATATCCAAGCATCTATTATAATATACATCATATGTACAACAATGGCCTCTAGGGCATATACATAACTAACAATCTCCCACTTGCACTAAGGCCAGCTGCTGTAGTATCTCATACCTAGCATCCCGAATAATCTTTCAAACTGTATCTGGGGAATGGCCTTCGTGAATGGATCCGCAGTGTTGTCCTTTATATCTACTCTCCTGGCCTCGATCTCCCGACGATCAACTATCTCCCTGATCAGGTGATACCGCCTCAGAATATGTCTGGACTTCTGATGGGACCTAGGTTCCTTGGCCAAAGCCACAGCTCCATTGTTATCGTAATACAAAGGTATTGGATGTTCAATGGATGGAACCACACCAAGTTCATTAATGAACTTCTTCATCCAGAACGACGTCGCTTGGTAGCTAGCCGGTGAGTACGGGTTGGTCCACAGGGATGTTGTGAATTTCCTAATCGCTCTTACGAGTTAATTCCGATGGGTGTCGGATCTTATTGATTAAATCTAAAAACTAAATCAATCTAGATCTAAATCTTGCTAGGATTAGGTTTAGGGTGGGTTTGGAAATGTAAATAAATCTCACCGCTTTCTATACCTAAATTAAGATCTATTAGGAGTTATGGTAATTATTAATAAAGTGGATTAGAACCATTCGGGAAGATGTTTCTTCCTCTAGGTTCTTGTCCTTCCTTTATCAATCCTTACCCTAACCTTCAAGGAAAACATGCTCAACCGGGCCTTTATACTACGGTATCACCGCTACCTCGAGGGATAGGGTGCCGTAGGGAGCGGTGTGTGCGTGTATGCATGGAGTCCTATTAAAAACGTGTGATGGGCAAGAAAGGGATGAGAGATCTCATCTCTCAAAAGCCTTTCCCAAAGCTAACCCTAACAAGCGAGGAGACTACTCGCTCATTAGGGAATTGAAGAACATGCTATCTATCTATCTAGGGCAAGGAATTAAAACCTATACTAGGGCAATTAAATAAAACTACTTACTTTGATGGCTCTCTCCAAACATTTACACAAGACTTGTCAGATCTGAATAGATGAAATGAAAAGAGGCATCGATGCTCTCCAAAAGAAATCAGAATTTTATTAATGAAAGGAGGCATACCTCAAAAGAGGTATTAGGGCTTCTATTTATAGATTCATAGAAACCCTAGGTTACAATTGACTCACACATCTGCTTTTACAAAAATACCCCCTAAGATAAAGACCTAGTCAACGATCCGCCAGCGCCAATAGAATTTTGCACCGACACGGGCCTTACATGGCCGCGAATCCGCGGCCAAAGCCCATGTTTGGCCACGGATCCGCGGCCGAGTAATGGGCTTGTGGGCTCATCTTCTTAGGTATTATTCTGTTGCTTATTTACTTCTATTTTCTTCAGTTTGTTCTTCTGAGTGTCTTCTGGTTCTCTTCCAGATCTCCACAGTGAATAATTGTAGTGGACTTTTACCGTTGCTTCGTGACGAAGTCTTGAACCTTGCACTGCCTTTGTTCCTTGTGAAATCATCCATTGATCTTCGTTCAGTCTTCAAACTGTAGGCAAGATAAAGATTTTCTGTTTGTTGGTTGAAGTCTCACTTTCGTATCGTCTTTTTTCTTTTTCACTGTTTTTATTCTAAGAACCTGTAACCTGCAACTGAGTAGCAGACATTGGTCAAAAGCACCTGTTTATTTGTAAAATAACTAGGACTGGGTAATATAATAATGCAATATTATGGTATGAACAAATACCCCCAAAGTTATCTTTTGCTCGTCCTCGAGCAAACCTAGTTTTATTCTCAACAAAATCCTAACCTCACTTTCGCAGGGAAACACGATTGCACTGAGCTCGTGCAACAAGCCGTTAAAGCTCTAGGTGTCCCTAGTAGGAGGAGTGTTGTCTCCTGAGGGTTTTCAGCAGATACTACTTACAAAATCCTATCAATTTGGCCTATTAACTTTTATTCTCCAATTAGGTCTTCTAACAAGGAAGTCTATTATCTTCGACTCATAAATTATCCACCCGTATTCTTCACGCTTCCTTATCATTTAACTTAAGATTATATATGTTCTGTAGACTTACTTAGCTTTCAGCATCTCTTAAGTTTTCCTTCTAGGGTTCTATCTCAACTTAGGAATTTTTATCATCTCTATTAAAGATATAAGTCTTATTCTTCATTCCTATCTCTTATTTAAACCCCAATCACATACCCCTACGTGTGTGTATATATCACCCCTACACTTGGAAATTCAAATCAAGCAATCATACTCTTGTCCGTTGTCCAAAGCATTTCTTAATTGGTGAATTTTTAGATGAATTTCGCTCACACATCCTTCATGCGACCGTTAATACTTCTTGAGGTACCAACAACCGATTACAAGATGTGTTTGCACATTAAAGCGTAATTCCCAGTCTTGTAACACCTAAGGCTTTAGCAGCGACTCCTAAACCAGTTGGTCTAAGGCACTAGGTGATGAAACACCCTCGCTAAATATTTTTCTATTTTTGTAGCCTTAAGTAATCACAAAAACCAGTGTTTATTATTTTATTATCTCTTTATTCATACTTGAATTTTTATTTTATTTTTCTTCGTACTAAGGACTTTAGACAAGAGCATTTCAAGGTCTCTCCTACTATTCCAAGTTTCAAGGTTCGTGTTTGTGCAAGTTGTAGGGTATATATTTTCGGAATTTAGACTTAAGCTTAGGAATTATTTTTCAAACTTATACTTTAATAAAAATATCAATAATTTTCCCTTATCTTGACTTAGCCCAAGAAGTGAACTCAAAATTTGCCTATTTCTAAATAAACTACAAAGACATATACTTTCTACCGTTAAACTTTAAGAAATGTTATTTTTAGGGTTTTTAATTTACTAAGTATAAGATCTTGTTGTTCCTAACTAGTTAACCTATTTGTCAAACTCAAGTCAAATAAGGCCAAAATTGAATACTTTAATTTTTATAATTTTTTGAAATTTTCAATTTTTATTTGTTTTTCTTTTTCTATTTTTTTTATCTTTCAAAATTTTCAATTTTTATGATTTTTATATAAGGATGCAAATGCAAAAATATACATATGAATGCGAAGGAAGAAGACTTACCGAGAATACCCCCAAACTTAAACTTGACAGTGTCCTCACCGTCATGCCACATCAAGAGGGTCAAAATGTCGGCACTTCTCTGTTTATTTATTTACAAAAAAAAATTGTTGTTAAAAGGAAAAAAAAACAAAATAATATACAACAAGATTCCCCCCAAACTAAATAAGGCCTTACACAGACCAAAGGTTAGCACCAACCATTCAAAAATCTTATCGTGGTAATGGTAGGGTTGGTGAAAGAATGGAGTGGAAAGAAAAGAAATGAGAAGCACACGAGACCGTGTGGAGATAAAAACGGTATACGGTCTCGGTGGAGGAGAAGAATGGCGGAAAAGAGAAAGAAGTGTAGTACGATCTTGAGGGTGTAAATCGAGTGAATAAATTAGCGCAATTTGTGATGACCGATGTGTCAAAAGTGATTGTGCTAATCTATCAACCCGTCGAGAAATGGGGTCAAATCCCTCAAGATTCGCAAGAAAACATGGGTACGTCGGACTTGGTAAACCCTCCATTGAAAATGGAAATGCGACGGAGTCTTGCGTGGTCGAAACGATAGGAAGGACGAAAGGGAGTGATTGAGGGATAGTCTTAATCTCACCTAAGTAATCTGTCTCGAACTTGAAGGATTCCATCAATTGTTCGAAATGACTGTAAGCAACCGAATCTAATGGTTCAACTAACTCATCTGAAAATGTAAAGGACTCAAACTCGGGAGGTGAGTTGTCAATATCGTCCGAAAAAGTGAAACACTCATAATCATTATCGTCTGTGAGAACTGTGTCAGATTCAAAGAGAAATTTTTCAAGCTCACAGTCTTTAAGCGTGATCTTTTGCGTGGTCGGAACGACGAAAATGAGGGGGTTTGATTTAGGAAGTATAACAGTTAAAGGTTCAGGAGGATGAATTGGGAAATCCGACACATCAAACAAAAATGGTTCAACCTCAATATTATCCTCAATACTATCCTCATAATTCTCCTCAAAATTTAGCTTATCCATGCCATTATCATCAAAATCTAGACGCATATGAGGTTCGGGAGAAACAATTAATGACTCGGGATGATGAATTGGAGATAAAATTTCAGTCAAATTTACAGGTTCATCATCCAAAATATCCCCGGCGTCTATTTCCTTAATCAAGTGAAAATCAATTTTTTCGGTCACCTCATCAAAAGCATGGATATCAATTAATTTAGGCTCTAGAGTGGAGGTGTAAAGTTCAAAAGGATTAGGTATGGTTTCACTCGAAAGGGACTCTTCACAATCTGGCAAATCAAGCACTACAAAGTCACACAACTCATTATTTTGGACACTTGTTTGAAGACCGGAGTTGTTGAATTCAATTGGTAATGGGTAGGTTTGATTTGGAAGTGTGTACAGCTCACTCTCACCACTCAAATTATCACTCTGTCCAACCGCCTCCTCATACATTAGAATTTTTGGAGCTAGTTGGAAACTAGCTACCGGTTCACTAGGTTGCATAAGGGCGGCCATGGACGCATCCACAATCCTCATCATTTTGTTTGTTGCTAAAATATAAGCTTCCAACGACTGTTCCAAACTAGACATGGGTTGTGAAGGGGTTTCGATAAAAGATTCAAAATTGTTTGGATACGTGAAACTCCCAAATGGCTGTGTAGAAGCAATGTCTAATGAAGGTGGGAAAGTCGGGTAGGACTGGTAGGAATTGGATGGTTGGACAGGAGTAGGATCAACATTTGGATAAAAAGGTGAATGGACTTGTTGATCCCTAGAACTGGATGTATGGAAAGGAGTGAAAGATCGGCAACGAGATTGTTCAATATGCTCAGCAATAGACATGGGTTTAGGAGTTACAACAGGACTCGAAAAAGTGGTATCAACGTAAGAAGGTGGTGAAGGTTGACACGGTTGATACAAAGTGGATTGCAAAGTCGAATTGTTTCTCCTAGACGCTTCTATTCGATCTTTCAAAGAAATTTTGGGCATGGAGGGGTCGTCCTTAAATCGACCGAAACAATTCGCGTAAGAGGCAAAGTTTGGTTCGGGGTACCAAAGTTCGGCAAGAGATTTGTGATGTGGGGTACCCATGATGTAAGAAGGAGAAGAGAAAGAAGATGGGTGGTGCAAGGAGTTCTTAGCGACAAAATTTGCAAGTCTTTTTTTTTTAATAAAAATTTCCTCTTTTTTTTATTATTTGGAACTTTTTGCAAAAAAGATTTTCGATAAAGGGCTTAAACACACTTTCAATCAACCACAAATGCACAATCAGGCCTAGATCTAGGGTCACCTAGGTCAGCTAGACAGCTCCTAACTGTTCCAAAGGGCAAGAAATAGGACCTCAAACCGCCTCTTCACCGCCAATTGCGGCCAGGTAAGTGCCAGGTGAGTGTGAGGCTCTCCACTACAAGTAGTGGCCCTAATTAAGTAACCACTCGCCTTAGACACACTTGCCTAGACACCGTAAAGTCAGGTTAGGATCAATGGCCGATGCCTACAACTAGTCCTCTGTCCTACTGAGCGCGAAGTCCTTAGGGCTGAGTCTAGTATTTTTTTAATTAATTGATGGTTAATGCATATGCCTTATGTGATTTCTGGGGACCTGGGAAGGGTGATGAAATCCCCACCCAATCTGGATTGGTTTCAAGCCCCTTAAAGTCCGATTAAAAATATGCAAAACAGTAACAACCACTTGCAATCAATTTTTTTTATTTTAAGCTCGGCGCAAAGAATCCTGCACAAGATTTGTTATTGGAAGGAGGAAGATTTTAAAGCGCAAAGAATCCTGCAGAAGATTTTTCAGAGGAGATATCAGAGATTTGCAGAGGAGGAGATCAGAAGACTTACAGAGATTTTTTTTTACCGCGCTTCTGCCTTTTTTTTTGGAGAACCGATCCGTCGCCTCCACCGCGGAGCCGCCGCGAATAGCCTTATGCGACCGCGGATCCGCCGCAAGTTGGTCGCTTCAGCAGTTTTTTTTGTCACCAGATCGCCGCGGTTGACTTGTTGACTCGGTCCTCCAAATTTCTTCCGTTGTCTGTTGTGATATTCCTCTGTTTGTTCAGATTTGATATTTGCTGTTTTGATCTGTGGAGATTTCCAGATCCGAACTTGATTGTAGATCCTGCAAAATTCAAACAATGATAGCCTTCACAAAATAACAAAATGATAAATTTTTATATTTTTTTCATTTTTCAGTTTTTATGATTTTTAAATTTTAGATTAACCCTAAATTGCAAAAAGAAAATAGCATGCCATCCTCGGCAACGGTGCCATTTGATTGAGAGAGATTTAGTGATCAAAGATATTTTTACCGCAATCAAGAACGGCGTCGCTTGGTAGCTAGCCGGTTAGTACGGGTCGGTCCACAAAGATGTTGTGAATTTCCTAATCGCTCTTACGAGTTAATTCCGATGGGTGTCGGATCTTATTGATTAAATCTAAAAACTAAATCTATCTAGATCTAAATCTTGCTAGGATTAGGTTTAGGGTAGGTTTGGAAATGTAAATAAATCTCACCGCTTTCTATACCCAAATTAAGATCTATCAGGAGTTATGGTAATTATTAATAAAGTGGATTAGAACCATTCGGGAAGATGTTTCTTCCTCCAGGTTCTTGTCCTTCCTTTATCAATCCTTACCCTAACCTCCATGGAAAACACGCTCAACCGGGCCTTTATACTACGGTATCACCGCTACCTCGAGGGATAGGGTGCCGTAGGGAGCGGTGTGTGCGTGTATGCATGGAGTCCTATTAAAAACGTGTGATGGGCAAGAAAGGGATGAGAGATCTCATCTCTCAAAAGCCTTCCAAAAAGCTAACCCTAACAAGCGAGGAGACTACTCGCTCATTAGGGAATTGAAGAACATGCTATCTATCTATCTAGGGCAAGGAATTTAATCTAAACTAGGGCAAGGAATTAAAATCTATACTAGAGCAATTAAATAAAACTACTTACTTTGGTGGCTCTCTCCAAACATTTACACAAGACTTGTCAGATCTGAATAGATGAAATGAAAAGAGGCATCGATGCTCTCCAAAAGAAATCAGAATTTTATTAATGAAAGGAGGCATACCTCAAAAGAGGTATTAGGGCTTCTATTTATAGATTCATAGAAACCCTAGGTTACAATTGACTCGCACATCTGCTTTTACAAAAATACCCCCTAAGAAAAAGACCTAGTCAACGATCCGCCAGCGCCAATAGAATTTTGCACCGACACGGGCCTTACATGGCCGCGAATCCGCGGCCAAAGCCAATGTTTGGCCGCGGATCCGCGACCAAGTAATGGGCTTGTGGGCTCATCTTCTTAGGTATTGTTCTGTTGCTTATTTACTTCTATTTTCTTCAGTTTGTTCTTCTGAGTGTCTTCTGGTTCTCTTCTAGATCTCCACAGTGAATAATTGTAGTGGACTTTTACCGTTGCTTCGTGACGAAGTCTTGAACCTTGCACTGCCTTTGCTCCTTGTGAAATTGTCCATTGATCTTCGTTCAGTCTTCAAACTGTAGGCAAGATAAAGATTCTCTGTTTGTTGGTCGAAGTCTCACTTTCGTATCGTCTTTTGTCTTTTTCACTGTTTTTATTCCAAGAACCTGTAACCTGCAACTGAGTAGCAGACATGGGTCAAAAACACCTGTTTATTTGTAAAATAACTAGGACTGGGGAATATAATAATGCAATATTTTGGTATGAACAGTTCTACGGGGTCAGGGGTTGACTTTGGCCGTTTTCCACGGGGTCAGGATTGACTTTAGCCGTGTTCTACGGGGTCAGGGGTTGACTTTGGCCATTTTCTACGGGGTCGGGATTGACTTTAGCCGTTTTCCACGGGGTCAGGATTGGCTTTAGCCGTGTTCTACAGGGTCAGGGATTGACTTTGGCCGTTTTCCACGGGGTCCGGATTGACTTTAGCCGTGGTATACGGGGTTAGGAGTTGACTTTGGCCATTTTCCATGGGGTCAGAATTGACTTTAGCCGTGGTATACGGGGTCAGGAGTTGACTCTCGGTTGTCTGTGCACCGCCGAGTCCTGGAACTAGGGACTTTGCCATGGCTCCGCTTTGCTGACGTTGCGTCTGCTGTAACAAGACGAATGTCGAAGTGGTCTCTAGGTTGTCCGTGAGCCGTCGAGATTTGGGACTAGGGACTTTGCCATGGCTCTGCTTTGCTGACGTTGCGTCTGCTGTAATGAGACGAATGTCGAGATGGTCTCTAGGTTTTCTGTGAACCGTCGAGATTTGGAACTAGGGACTTTGCCATGGCTCCGCTTGATTGTCGTGTCTGAATCCTGCTGGAATGAGGAGGAACGCAGTTGTGGGTCTCCAGGTTATAGATGTGGCCATCGAGACTTGGAACCAGGGACTCTGCCGTGGCTCCGAGATAGTCTCTAGGCTGTCCATGAACCTTCGAGATTTGGAACAAGGAGACTTTTCCATGGCTCCATTTGTTGACGTCGTATCTACTTCTGGTTGGAACGAGAAGGAACGCCGTTGTTGATCTATAGGTTGTAGATGTTGCCATCGAGACTTGGCTCTCTTTCTGATGGAGCCTGGTGGGATGATATGGTTCCCTCTTTGTTTGTGCCCCTGGATTGTGTACAGGGATCAATGTAATCTCACTTGTGGGGCAAAAGTTTCATTTTATATGTATTATTTTTTTCTTTCCGCGATGCTCTATCATTTCAACTTTTTGTATCGCGAAACTCGCGATTGCCCAATCATTTCGGCTATTTTTCGCGGTGCCCAATCCTTTCGGCTATTTATTTATTTATTTATTTTACTCGCTGCTTTTTATTGCGAGTTGCCTAATCATTTCGGCTATTTTGTATGCATATATTTTACTTGCTGATTTTGTTGCAAGTCGCCCTATCATTTCGGCTATTTCATATGCATTTGTGTCTCGCTGACTTTTGCCGCAAGTATGGAACTCGGGATCCGATACCAATTTAGGCATCAGCATCGCTTCAACTGAGATATTGTCAGGAGCGAATCATCATTTGCCTTTGTCGATTCGAACAAAGGTGGCTTAGCAATCTGGGTTAGGATCCTGTCGACTAAGGCTTTTAACTTCATGAGTTGTAAGGGTCTCATAAAGGTGTTTCTCCCTACGAGTCGTGGGGCTCTCGTAAGTGCGTTTTCTCCTTAAAAATCATGAGGATTCTTAAGTGTATGTTCTTTTATAAGTCGTAAGGATCTTACAAGAGTATTTTCTCCTTATAAGTTGAGAGGACTTACAAGGATTATTCACCGTGTGAGCATATCCCTAGTCGCTAGTGGGAATTTGTTAGGGAAATGTTTATTCGTGCCCATGGATTGTATACAAGGGTCAGTATTGAAACGCTTGTAGGGCAATATTGGAGTGTATGACGGTTTAAGAACAGGTTCAGATCCCTGTAGCTTAAGGCTTTTGAATCCTATAAGCCGTGAGGGTCTCATAGGGGAATTCTCCTTACGAGTTGTGAGGATCTCGTGAGTGTAACTTCTCCTTAGGAATCGTGGGGATTCTTAAGTGTGTTGCTCCCTTGTGAGTCGTAAGGATCTCACGCAGGTATTTTCTCCTTACAAGGTCGAGAGGATCTTGCAAGTATCTTTTAACGAGATTGCGCCCTTTCGGGTTTTCACAAACTCGCTGGTAGCCCTGCTGTTTTTACTCACGGAGCCCTTTCTGGTTTTCATCCGTGCCCATTTCGCTTATGGACGTACCGTTTTTTTCCTTCTTTTTTTTTCTTTTTTTTCGTTTTTTTTTGTGTCAGCCTTGGGATGCTGTGGTTCGTAGTTTTCTATTTTTAGAGTCCGGATTCAAGAAGATAGTGAGCGGACATAGTCGTTGTCATTTATCATTAACCTGGTTCATGACTCGTCAGGCGTAGTACTTCTTAAGAAATCGGCCGTTTTTTGGTCGAAAGGGTCTTTCGCCATGCATATCCATGAGCAAGTAAGCCCCACCTTGGTAGACTTTGTCTATCATATATGGGCCTTCGTAGTTTGGCTCGAACTTCCCTCGTTTGACACGATTGGGGATCATAGATCTCTTGACCACTAGCATGAGTTCGCCTTGGCGGAATGTTCTCGGCCTAGTCAATCTCTCGTACGAGCGCGCCATCTTTGCTTTGTAAGCTTCCAAGTTTTGCAGCGCCATGAGCCGGGTTTCCTCAAGGGCGTCAAGCTCCTCGAGCCGAAGATGAGCATTCTCTTCGTCCGTTAGCTCATAATGAACTGCCACTCGCTGAGAGAGTAACTCTATCTCCAAGGGGAGTACTGCTTCAGCACCGAATACCAATGCATACGGTGTTGTGTTTGTGGCCGTTTTAAACGTAGTTCGATATGCCTAGAGAGCTTCATGCAGTCTTTTGTGCCAGTCCTTCTTATTTTTTGACACCGTCTTTTTCACGATATTCATCAAGGTCTTGTTGAAAGACTCAGCCAGACCGTTAGCTCGGGGATTATAGACCGAAGAGTATCTCCAGTCTATATTATGTTGTTGTGCGAAGCAGCTGATTTTGTAGCTTCTGTAGGCCGGGCCTTTATCGGAGATAATCCGTCGCGAAGTGCCGAACCGATAAATGACATGTGTCTTGAAGAAATGGAGGATATTCTCCGTCTTCACTTCTCTTAACGACACTGCTTCTTCCCACTTAGAGAAGTAATCGGTTGTTGCCAATATGAACCGATGTCCCCTGGACGATGCTGGCTCAATGGGCCCGACTATATCGGTTCCCCATGTTGGGATACCTACAACGGCAGCAAGGTTTCGGGTAGCATCATCCATGCCAATTTTAAATTTTGACATTATAGATAACCCTCAACCTAGGATCTTGAACTAGAGAATCAAACAAAAACCAACAAGTAAACATCTGTACTTCTAAGAGTTTAGGATTACAACTTTTGTAGTCCGTTCCATCGCTTCATAAGCTCCATGTTGAGGTCCCTTCACTGCGATCATCAAGTACCCGGACTCTAGAGAAGCTCCATGAGGTGAATGAGGCATCTTGCTTGAAGTCTTCACTTTCTAAGATGATCTATCTTGGAGAAACACTAACCCAAGCTCACACTTCTCTAATGCGGTATTAGTGAAGTGAACACTCTAATCTAAGTGGTTAGAATAGATGAGGATGATGAAGTAGGAATTTTTCTCTCTTTTGTTTTCCATTTATCACAAACAAATCATCACTTGCAAAAGTCAAGCAAGCTTTTTTATCAAGAAGAAGAAGAAGAATTACAAGTGATGAATGAATTATTGTTTAGGTTAGAATTGCAACCAAGGTTAAGTATGTGTCATGGCTAACTCATGTAGAGAATAAACCATAGGCTAGGCTTAAAGTTAGGTTAACAAATATCAAAGATAAAACAAAGAAGGTGGACTTTGTCAAAGGATCATGAAGCTTCCTCAAAGCTCATCCAAAATATTATCCATCCAAAAAGAATTAACCAAAAAGAAAATGTTAACCCAAGTTTAAACCCTAGCATGGTTTTAACCCTAGTTGCATTTGTAACCCAAACATGTTACAATATTATATATCACATATACAATATTTTGTAACAAAAGAAAATAATACAATTAATATATATCACATATATATCAATGTATCATCAAGTGAGAAAAAGAATCTTTATGTGAGCTTATATTAGTTAATGTAATGTAATATATCAAATATATAATTATACAATAAATTATCAAATCAATACGTGATCCGATAATCCGGCTATTTTGCAAATAACCGACTAATATAATCTTTATAAGTTTATCGAATCAACACTTGATCCGATGACCCGGCTATATCACATATACCCGGCCGATATCACATATCGCGAGAATCGAATATGGTATCACATACATGTATTATTCTTAGTCCCGTACATATCACATATGTGCTTCTACTCCGTTTTGCCTGAGCCAGGAAACCTCTGTGTAGGACTCTAAAGAATCGTCAACACGCCGGCAGTAGGTGATGATCATATCAAACACCCACAAGCTGTAAGCAGTCAGCTAAACGTAACAGCCACCCAGGTATTGAGCGATCATAAGATCAACAATCAAGCCTGTACATTCTCCTGTGAATCCAATCAGTAACACTCCCGTACAGTCCGGTCACTTTGTCTGATATGTCGCATATCCAGTTTAGGGGTGGTAAATGTCAAACCCCAGTAACCGATAAGTCGTGTCGATGTAAGGCTCATAACGGGTCGATAAACTACTGATAACACTTACCAGTAGATCTCCATATCAGCCCTGGCCAGGAACTTCCAGTTATAACCAATCGAACACAGCGCAACATCAACTCCTAATACCGCGAGAGACGAAACCTCTCCTATCGCTCATTGCCTCCATGTGATTCGGGACTGTACCCAAAAGCCACCGTTTTGCACGCTCTCGTGAACGTGGTAAGGTGGAAATCAAAGCACAGTGGGAATCATACAAGACTCTATGACGATCTCGGGTCTACAGACTAACCTGTACCGGTGTCACCAGAGAACTGCTATCTGACCATAGGTATAATACCATCTAGGAGTTCTCGGCGAGTCCGTTCAGTGTACCCAGTCTCCACTGAGCACCCATACACCATCTTTGATGTCAAACACCGATGGATATGGGATCATCCATCGCCCATCATATGGGTCAAGATGTGTATACGCTAGTTTACTGTGGAGTATCGATGCCCTGTCTCGATACTCCCTCGACTAGGAACTGTTAGTTGTATGTATGCCCTAGAGGCCATTACTGTACATTGGATGTATATTGTAGTGGATGCTGGGACATATATAGAGAGGACTTTCTTGCTCGACATGATAGTATGCTATCTGGTTACTCTTTATCTTAACGTGTACAATGATTGTCTCTATGTTACATGTTGGTAAAGCCCTTAGGATGTGTACTTGACTACCTGGAGTATGATGCGGATCATACTAGTGGGGACCGGGTAGTCCATAAGTACATCCTTCAAGGTCCTAGTCGTGGGTGTATCGAGACGGGGCATCGATATACCAGAGTAGACTAGCGTATACCTTCTCGACCAATACAGATGGGCGATGGATGATCCCATATCCATTGGTGTTTGACATCAGAGATGATATACGGGTGCTCAGTAGAGACTGGGTACACTGGACGGACTCGCCGAGAACTCCCAGATGGTATTATACCTTACGTCAGATGGCAGTTCTCTGCTGACACTGGTACAGAGTAGTCTGTTGACCCGAGATCATCATAGAGTCTTGTGTGGTTCCCACTGTGCTTTGATTTCCACCTTACCACGTCCAAGAGGGCGTGCAAAACGATGGTTTTTGGGTACAGTCCCGAGTCACATGGAGGCAATGAGCGATAGGAGGGGATTCGTCTCTCCCGGTATAGGGAGTTGATGTTGCGCTGTGTTCGATTGGCTATAACAGGAAATCCCTGGCCAGGGTTGCTGAGATTTACTGGTAAGTGTTACCAGTAGTTTCTCGAATTGTTATAGACCTCATATCGACACGACTTATCGAGCTATTGGGGTCTGACGTTTACCGCCCCTAGGCAAGATATGCGACATATCAGACGACAAGACCGGATTGTACGGTAAGTGTTACTGGTTGGATTCACAGGAGTGTGAGCGGGCTTGCTCGTCGATCTTCTGATCGCTCAATACCCGGGTGGCCGTTACGTTTAGCAGACCGCTTGCGGCTTGTGGGTGTTTGATATGATCATCATCTGCTGCCAGCGTATTGACGAGTCTTTAGAGTCCTACATAGAGGTTTCCTGGCTCAAGCGAAACGAAATAGGAGCGCATATGAGATATGTGCGGGACCGAGAATAATATCAGTATGTGATACTGTATTCTATTCTCGTGATGAATGTATCGATTGGTTGTATGCGATACAACCTAGTTATCGAATCAAGGAGTGATTTGATAAGCCGATACATTGAATATTAGTCGGTCATATACGATATGACCGGATCGTTAAATCAAGTGTTGATTTGATGATTTAATGCATAATTATATATTTGATATATTACTTTGCATTAACTAGTATTGGTTCACTTTAAATGGATTTTCTCACTTGTAGTTCACAAGTTGTATATGTGATATACTTTTGTGCACTTGATTGTATCATGTTTGATGATACATGCTCACTTGGGTTTGTGTAAAGAATTAAACCATGGTTATATGAATGTTTAGGGTTTCATTTCATTTACTTATTCATTTATCTATTTATTGATTTATTTATTTTTGGCAAATGAAAAGAAAATGGTGGCTTGATTTGTTTTCTAGTTGAAGCTTCATGAAGCTTTGACCAAGTGACCATTTTGTCTTCATGCTTAACCCTAACCCTTCAAACTAACCATGATTTATTCTCTACACCTAACTATGGTTAGTATATGATAAGTATTCATATTATTTTCCTTTATCATAATACTTATCATATCATTATCATCTTCTTCTTCTTCTTCATGAAGAAAGCTTTCTACCAACAATGGTGAAATGTGAAAATGAGTGAGAAATCCAATTCTAAAGTGAACCCACCTCCTATTTCTTCATCCTCTACCTCTTGCCAAGTAGTATAGGGTGTTTTCTTCACAAGTTTCATGACTTGGTGAAGTTGGAGCTTGATCTTGTGATGCCTCGACGTAGATCATCTTCGGCATCGTAGTCGATGACCTAGCCCGCCCATTTCTCCGATGAAGCCGACGCTAGAGCCCGGGATTCGATTTGGATAGCAAGGAGACTTCATCATGGAGCTATGGAGGTAGAGGACCGGATCTACAAAGGTTGTATTTCCGTTCTCATAGTTAAGTTGTTAACTAGTTGCATGTTTCGCCTAAAATTCTAGTTAACGATCCGTATTAGGGTTTCTCGGCACTTGTAAAATTAGAAATTGGCATGGTTGATGCCTTGTGAGACCTCCTTAGTGTGCCTAGGAACCCTACAGTGGTATCAGAGCCTAGCTAGAGCCTTAGGCGATGCTTAGACGATGTTTGAAACCCGATCGAACCCGAAACCCTATTTTTTCACGCTCTCTGGACTTTTTCTAAAAACTGAGTTTTTTCCATATTAAAAATGCTTAAAAAATTCAGCAGGAAATTATAAGAATTACGATGCAAAAATTATCTCATGAAAACCCAAGAGTGCGGCGGAACCGCGGCAGAAGTCTGGCTTCTGCGGCGGTTCCGCGGCTATTTGATGACGTCATCCATCCAAGTTTGCACAGTAATTCCTATTTTATGATGCTGAGTTTTATGGGAATTTTTAATTTGACTCAAGAGTTGAGTGTTCTGGGGTTGCATTGGGAATCGATGATTCGATCGGATTATCAAGCTTTGTCTATGTGTTTTTCCGGATATTTGGAATATGTTAAAAAGTTCGACCGGATATAAATACCCACTTTTTTCACTGCCGGGAAATTTCCAAGTGTTGGATCTTTCCGTAGTCTAATAACGTTCTAAATAGTGCAAGTAACGCGATGGACCCTCTAGAAGACAACAAACCTTAACTCGATTATGTGACCGTCTTGAACTGCCCTTAGAACCTTCGGGTTTGGGGCAGTACGGCGTGCCACATGTGAGGCGTTGGCTTGACCCTTCTACGGCTGGACCGTTGGTACTGAGGCATGAACTGGATGTTTTTAAACTTGTTTCATGTGTTGAGCTGTATCGGGAAAACTTGGGTGTTTGACTGTTCGATCGGAAAGTTTAACATTTTCTATTTATCTGGAATGGGATACAATATTTGGAATCCACAAGCAGTTATGAGATAACTGATTTGAATGTTATAAACATAGCACTTTAGTCTCATTTGATCGGTTGCCACGGAATTTTGATGTGATCAAAAGTCCGTCGCAATCACGTAGCGTACGCGGATACTCGCCGGATAAACTTAATAGACAGCTACACCCCATAGCCTCGACCAAGTGACTGTAGGAGAACCCCGTTGCCGAAAGCATCCGTCCGGGTGCTCGCGGCAGCGGTGTTCCTCCTTGGTGCACTTCGTCGACGGCGTCGGGGGTGCGGCCGCCTACTAAAGTTTGCGACGAGCATTCGATCAGCATGTCGGGAATCTTGTTGAATTACCCTACTTGATATTGAAAAGAGTTTTCGATAATGAGACTAAAATGCGGGGTTTATAAATGTTAGGCATGCGATGTCTAAGGAATTCATTTGATTAGGCATGCGATGTCTAAAGAGGTTGCGGATTCCAACTGTTGTAGTTTTACACTTTCTTTTCTGTGACCGTAAGTGTAATATGTGATATCGCCGGTTTCGTTGCTATATGTCAGCGACAATTGGGATGCGCATATTTACTTACGTTGATGACATGTGATGTTATGTGTTGCTGGATATGTTATATTGGATCGTCGTGTTTGAATAGCCGGGGGTTTTTATGTGAGATGAGTGTTTTTCTTTTTCATTCATGTAAAAACTTGTATGTAATATTCTTTTATTGGGGCACTTCGAGGTTGCGGAAGATGTCACCTATTGTATATTATTTACTTTTCCGCACTAGGATAGACCCAAGGAGGGGAGCACAAGTAACCGGGTTCTGGAGTCCAGTGGGAGACCAACTCGAGGAGTCGAGTCCGGGTCTCCTAACTCTAGAATTGGTAGGGTTGCTTGCCGCTCTCGTAGGGGTCTAGAGGTGTGGGTTTGGCTATTCATCGCGACCGTGGAATCCGTGTTTTATACTGGCTCGTATTGAAAACACGGATGTCCTAGTATATCCAATGTTTCATATGATTCTTCTGCTGCGATATCTGTGATGTGATCATTTGATGTTCTGTGATAGATACAGTATATAGTATATATGATATATTTTATAGGCGTTACTTATGTTTTACACCCGCGCTAGCCCTGCCCCGCTCTGCCATTAGTTACCTAACCTAACGGTGCACGATGGGACATCGAGACGAATGCGGATGGCATAAGTGTACGTCGTATTTATCTGTGATGTTTAGGTACTTAAATGATGGGACTTCATTAATGAGATTAATGAAATAAAAGAAACCTAAAGATGTTGTGGAATCGAATTTCAAAATAAAACAGGTAGCTACAGTTCTTGCTTTGCACAGCGGTATATATGATATATCCTGCACCTTATTCGATAAGGAAAGGACCGAGATCCCTTCACCGGGAGTGACTCCTTTAGCAATAACTGGCAGATGCTACAACCCTCGGTTTGTCTTTTGATTGCTTTTAAGATTTTTTGCTTTGCACAGTGATATATGTGATATATCCCGCACCTCATTCGACGAGGAAAGGACCGACGATCTCTTCACCGGGAGTGACTCCTTTAGCAAAACTAGAAAAGCCAAAAAAACACTCCATTTTAAAATCATTCGATTCTACAATGATATCAAGTTCATTACGCAATAGGTTTTCAGAAAAACCTGTCGTAGCCCTTCGTCATTTCAGATAAGTTGTATATAGTATTCGTGCTGCATTTGTTGGCTTTCGTCAAGGTGCAGTGTGCGGTAGCTATATGCTGCTTATCTGCCAGCATACGATGCGATTAGATTAGGGTAGTCGTGCGGCTTTGTTGGCTTTCGTCAAGGGTCGTGCGGGTGGGTTTAATTCAATCAAGAAATGTACGGGTTGAACTTGACTAGCGGGCTATGGTTTGTTGGCTTTCGTCAAGGTCATAGCACGTTAGGGGCAAAATTATCGGGAATTTCAAGTGTTGAAATTTGCAATGAGATTGCATACCTTCTATGAGATAGTTGGATCCCGATACCCGCTGCGAGTAAGTGTTACTCCTGGGAGAGTTTTATACATTACAATTAGCCGATCAAGTAGGTGTCTAGAAAGGTGTTAATGGGGTTACGCCTCTGGGAAAACGAGGTTTACATTAATTAGGTCCGTGCGAAAGCACGGGGAACCTCCCTCAAAGTACCGACACTGGCCTGGCTGAAAGATTGGCGAACTTATAGTGTATAATTAATCCCGGCTAGTCTTTCCTTTTAGGGTTTGAAGGAAGATTTGATAAAAACAGTGGGAGCCATCCTGATTAGATAAAATAATAACCAATCTATTCTTGCAAGAGCGCACGCTGAGTGTTTTCTTCTCTCTCTCTCCAGGTAGCGACCATATCACGCCTTAATCAAGATAATAATACGGATGTATTGACCGAACTCGCTTGTTATACTGAGCTGGGGAACGTTGGTCCCGCTCTATCTTATAATTGTTATAAGACAGAGCAGGAAATTGGGGAATACCAGATTTCCCGTGCCGCCCAAACGAAGAGAGTGCATGCTGATGCATCATCTTCGGGTGTGTTCGTTACATAGAACTGTTTCTCAGTATCCTCTGCGTCCTGGGTATTTGATACCAGATCAGGATCCCAGATATGTAATCTGTTACATAGGGCTACAGGAACTGAGAACGGGTGATAAGTTTCATGAGGCAGAAAACGGGGCAAGTGTTGCAGCCAAGTCTGTTGGTCACTGTCACCCTGTATTCCAAATACAATGATTCTGAACGAATGTTATTAGATACCGAACCTGATATACAAAATCATATCAGTCTCTTTATTAGTAAAGAAATGGTAAAATTTTGTATTATTGGATAATGTTTTGAACATTTCCTATATCAAAAGTTGATCGGTTCAGGGACATTATCTAAAAGCATTGATGTTCTAAATCAAACTACAGTTCTTAGTATATGGAACACACATAAGAGGAAGAGTTCAGAAATGAACGAATCCTTCTTAAGGCATTGTAGACTAGGTCATATCAATGCGACCCGACTGGATGAAGTTACATTTAGATGCATATTTAAATCGGTTTGAATTTACATCTTGTGAAACTTGCCAGTCATGTCACAAAGATAAGATGACCATAGCTCCGTTTACTGGAAACAAAGAAAGAGTTAGTGAACTTTTGGGATGATACATGTTGATGTATGTAGGTCCCCTGTCTACACATGCCAAGACCGGTTCTTTGTACTTCATTACATTCTCTAATAATCTCTAAGGATTCAGACATATGTTCCTGTTGAAACACAAGTCCGAACCTTTTGAGAAATTCACAGAATATAAGTTAGAAGTAGAGAACCAAAATACGGGTAAAAGTTTTATGTCCTTTGATGTGATCAAGGAGGAGAATACTTGAGCACGGAATTCCTGGATTATTCTAAAGGAGAATGAGATTCTCTCTCAGCATTACTCCTCCGTATACACCATTGCACGATGGTATATCGGGGCGGAGCAGATACACCCTATTTAATATGGTGTGCTCTATGATGAGTACTACTGAGTTACCTATTTCCTTTTTGGGAGTTATGCACTTGAGAAGCTGCATACCTATTGAATAGGGTTCCAATCAAATCAGTTGCCTACCATTTCATATGTGATATGGAAAGGGAAGAGCCCATGTCTTAAGCTAGTTAAGATTTGGGGTTGTCCGGCCTATGTCTAAAAGCAAAATCCGGAAAAGCTCGAGGCAAGGTCTGTTATGTAGAACTGGAAATGTTCCAGCTATGCAAACTACAGTAGATGATTTGGTAGAACCAAAGGATTCAGTAGATACCAACGAACCTCAGCCTCTCCGTCGATCTAGTAAGGTTCCTCACCCACCTAAAAGATACTTCGGTTTCTCTATGACAGTGGGAGCGAGGATTGCATCATGAGATGATGACCCAACTGGTTTCGAGCTGGCCATCTGGAGTGAGACTCTGTAAGAATGGCTGGATGTTTATCGATCTGAGATGGAATCCATATACACCAACAAAGTATGGACTTTGGTTGCTATATCTGAAGGGTTAAATCCCCATCAGGAGCTAGTATATCTTGAGAAGATTACTTGGTGTAGATGGAAAAGTGAAGACTTTCAAAGCTAGACTTGTTAAAGGTTTTCGTCATCGACCAGGCGTGGATAATGATGAAACCTTTTTCCAGTGGGTATGCTTAAGTCCATCCAGATCCTACTTGTCACGGCTACATACCATGACTACGATATCTAGTGGTTGGGTGTCATGACTGCTTTTCTAAATAATGTTTTGGAAGAGAGCGTTTATAAGTACACAGCCAGAGGGCCTCGTAGACAGTGGGAGCAGCGGAAACGTGTGCAAGATGTTTTATTTGATAAAGCAGGCATCGCGGAGTTGGAACATCTGTTTTGATGGATTAGTCAAAGAGTTTGACATCATCAAAATGGTAGATGAACCTTTTATATACAAAAAGATAGTAGGGAGTATGGTGACGATCCTCGTAGAGTACGTGAATGACATACTCTTGATAGGGAAGGAGTTTCCTATGCTACGCTCGGTCAACCTCCGCTTATCACTAGCATTCTCCATATAGGATCAAAGTGATACCTACTAAATCCTGGATTTTGGATCTATGAGATAGATCCAAATGGATGTTAGGATACTCACTAGTTGTAGTGAGATGGTATCAGTTGATCCTGGGGAAAATCACTGGAAGTGTTCTAGGGTGATAAAGACGACTGAATGTCAGTCACAGGCATTGTCTTTACCCTTAGTAAAGGGACGGTATGTTGGAAGAGTTCCAAGCTAGATACCGTGGCTTACTAGACGATAAAGGCAGGATACATCGCTACTTAAGATTCTACCAAAGAGGCTGTTTGGGTGTATAATGGTTCATGAGATGAACTACGTTCCTACCATTGTGAGACAATGGAGTTGTGGCTTATGATAAGGAACGCAGGTCCCATCAGTGATCCAGACATATTCTAAGGCAGTATCACCTGATCATGGAGATGGTTGATCTTTAAGAGATCGAGGTTAGGAGAGTAGATTCAGAGGACGACACGGCGAATCCACTCACGAAGGCCTATTCCCAGAGAGAGACTTTTATGGGATGGTTGAGTATGAGATACTACAACCACTGCTATCAGATGGCCCTAGTGCAAGTGGGAGATTGTTAGTTGTATGTATGCCCTAGAGGCCATTACTGTACATTGGATGTATATTGTAGTGGATGCTGGGACATATATAGAGAGGACTTTCTTGCTTGACATGAGAGTATGCTATCTGGTTACTCTTTACCTTAACGTGTACAATGATTGTCTCTATGTTACATGTTGGTAAAGCCCTTAGGATGTGTACTTGACTACCTGGAATATGATGCGGATCATACTAGTGGGAACCGGGTAGTCCATAAGTACATCCTTCAAGGTCCCTAGTCATGGGTGTATCGAGACGGGGCATCGATATACCAGAGTAGACTATCGTATACCTTCTCGACCCATACAGATGGGCGATGGATGATCCCATGTCCATTGGTGTTTGACATCAGAGATGATATACAGGTGCTCAGTAGAGACTGGGTACACTGGACGGACTCGCCGAGAACTCCCAGATGGTATTATACCTTACGTCAGATGGCAGTTCTCTAGTGACACTGGTACAGAGTAGTCTGTTGACCCGAGATCGTCATAGAGTCTTGTGTGGTTCCCACTGTGCTTTGATTTCCACCTTACCACGTCCAAGAAGGCGTGCAAAATGATGGTTTTTCGGTACAGTCCCGAGTCACATGGAGGCAATGAGCGATAGGAGGGGATTCGTCTCTCCCGGTATAGGGAGTTGATGTTGCGCTGTGTTCGATTGGCTATAACAGGAAATCCCTGGCCAGGGTTGCTGAGATTTACTGGTAAGTGTTACCAGTAGTTTCTCGAATTGTTATAGACCTCATATCGACACGACTTATCGAGCTATTGGGGTCTGACGTTTACCGCCTCTAGGCAAGATATGCGACATATCAGACGACGAGACCGGACTGTACGGTAAGTGTTACTGGTTGGATTCACAGGAGTGTGAGCGGGCTTGCTCGTCGATCTTCTGATCGCTCAATACCCGGGTGGCCGTTACGTTTAGCAGACCGCTTGCGGCTTGTAGGTGTTTGATATGATCATCATCTGCTGCCGGCGTATTGACGAGTCTTTAGAGTCCTTCACAGAGGTTTCCTGGCTCAAGCGAAACGAAATAGGAGCGCATATGAGATATGTGCGGGACCGAGAATAATATCAGTATGTGATACTGTATTCTATTCTCGCGATGAATGTATCGATTGGTTGTATGCGATACAACCTAATTATCGAATCAAGGAGTGATTTGATAAGCCGATATATTGAATATTAGTCGGTCATATACGATATGACCGGATCGTTAAATCAAGTGTTGATTTGATGATTTAATGCATAATTATATATTTGATATATTACTTTGCATTAACTAGTATTGGTTCACTTTAAATGGATTTTCTCACTTGTAGTTCATAAGTTGTATATGTGATATACTTTTGTGCACTTGATTGTATCATGTTTGATGATACATGCTCACTTGGGTTTGTGTAAAGAATTAAACCATGGTTATATGAATGGTTAGGGTTTCATTTCATTTACTTATTCATTTATCTATTTATTGATTTATTTATTTTTGGCAAATGAAAAGAAAATGGTGGCTTGATTTGTTTTCTAGTTGAAGCTTCATGAAGCTTTGACCAAGTGACCATTTTGTCTTCATGCTTAACCCTAACCCTTCAAACTAACCATGATTTATTCTCTACACCTAACTATGGTTAGTATATGATAAGTATTCATATTATTTTCCTTTATCATAATACTTATCATATCATTATCATCTTCTTCTTCTTCTTCATGAAGAAAGCTTTCTACCAACAATGGTGAAATGTGAAAATGAGTGAGAAATCCAATTCTAAAGTGAACCCACCTCCTATTTCTTCATCCTCTACCTCTTGCCAAGTAGTATAGGGTGTTTTCTTCACAAGTTTCATGACTTGGTGAAGTTGGTGCTTGATCTTGTGATGCCTCGACGTAGATTATCTTCGGCATCGTAGTCGATGACCTAGCCCGCCCATTTCTCCGATGAAGCCGACGCTAGAGCCCGGGATTCGATTTGGACAGCAAGGAGACTTCATCATGGAGCTATGGAGGTAGAGGACCGGATCTACAAAGGTTGTATTTCCGTTCTCATAGTTAAGTTGTTAACTAGTTGCATGTTTCGCCTAAAATTCTTGTTAACGATCCGTATTAGGGTTTCTCGGCACTTGTAAAATTAGAAATTGGCATGGTTGATGCCTTGTGAGACCTCCTTAGTGTGCCTTGGTACCCTACATGAACAGTTATAGGATGTACTCTTGGACTACCCTGGCCCTACTAGTATGATCTGCATCATAGTCCCAATAGTCGAGTACATATCCTAAGGGCTTTATCAACATTTGAGAGCAAGACAGTAAACCAATATAAGTCAATATGTTAAGACAAAATAAAACCAAATAGCATACTATCATGTCGAGCAAGAAAGTCCTCTCTATATATATCCAAGCATCCACTATAATATACATCATATGTACAACAATGGCCTCTAGGGCATATATATAACTAACAATCTCCCACTTGCACTAAGGCCAGCTGTTGTAGTATCTCATACCCAACATCCCGAAAAGTCACTCAAATTGTATCTGGGGTATGGCCTTCATGAGTGGATCCGCAGTGTTGTCCTTCAAGTCGACTCTCCTGACCTCGATCTCTCGGCGATCAACTATCTCCCGGATTAGGTGATACCGCCTCAGAATATGCCTGGAACTCTGATGGGACCTGGGTTCCTTGGCCAAAAACACAGCTCCATTGTTATCATAATACAAAGGTATTGGATGTTCAATGGATGGAACCACACCAAGTCCAGTGATGAACTTCTTCATCCCGACAGCCTCTTTGGCAGCATCGTTGGCAGCGATGTATTCAGCCTCCATCATCGAGTCTGCCACGGTTTCTTGCTTGGAACTCTTCCAATAAACCACCCCTCCATTTAGGGTAAAGACAAATCCCGAGTGCGACTTAGAGTCGTCCTTATCACTTTGGAAGCTCGAATCGGTAAAGGACTCCACCTGGAGTTCTCCGTTACCATACACCAAGAACATCTCCTTAGTCCTTCTCAAGTACTTGAGAATGTTCTTCACAGCTGTCCAGTGACTCTCTCCTGGATCTGCTTGATACCTACTCACTACACTTAGTGAGTATGCTACATCGGGTGTTGTACATAGCATCGCGTACATGATAGAGCCTACTGCCGAAGCATAGGGTATCCCTTGCATGCAAGCTCTCTCCAAATCATTCTTAGGAGGCATCTCTTTGGAGAGAGTGAGTCCAGAGATCGTGGGTTGGTTACCACGCTTGGATTCTTTTATACTAAACCTCTTTAGTATGGTGTCAATGTACATGGATTGGGACAATCCCAGTATCCTCTTAGATCTATCTCTATAGATCTTAATCCCCAAAATACAGGAGGCATCACCTAGATCTTTCATTGAGAATCTATGTGATAAGAAGAGCTTGACCGAGTGCAGAATAGGAACATCATTTCCTATCAAGAGTATGTCATCCACATACAATACGAGGAAGACAACCTTACTCTCTGCAACCTTATTGTAAATACAAGGTTCATCTACGTCTTGATGAAATCAAACTCTTTGACTACCACATCAAAACAGATGTTCCAACTCAGCGATACCTGCTTTAACCCATAGATGGATTTAAGCAGCTTGCACACCTTTCCGCTGGTCCCACTGTCTACGAAGCCCTCTGGCTGAGTCATGTACACGCACTCCTCTAAATCACCATTTAGGAATGTGGTCTTAACATCCATCTGCCAGATTTTGTAGTCATGGTATGCAGCAATGGCAAGTAGGATCCGGATGGACTTAAGCATAGCCACTGGAGAAAAGGTTTCGTCATAATCCATACATGGTCGTTGACGAAAACCCTTTGCAACAAGTCTAGCTTTGAAAGTCTCCACTTTTCCATCTACACCAAGTTTCTTCTTAAAGATCCATATGCTCCCAATGGATTTAACCCCTTCAGGAGCAACTTCCAAAGTCCATACTTTGTTGGTGTGCATGGATTCCATCTCAGATCGCATTGCATCCAACCATTTCACAGAGTCCCCACTCGTGATGGCCTGCTCGAAGCTAGTCGGGTCATCATCTTCCATGATGCAATCCTCGCTCCCACCATCGATGAGAAAACCGTAGTATTTCTCAGGTGGATGAGAAACCCTACTAGATCGGCGGAGCGGCTGAGGTTCGTCGGGAACTACTGAATCCTCTGGTTCCACTAAATCTTCTGTTGTAGTTTGTGTTGCTGGAACTTCTTCCAGTTCTACCTCATTGCCACTGATTTGTTTCATAAGAAAACCCTTTTCTAAGAAGGTAGCATGACGAGAAAAAAACACTTTTTGTTCCTCGGAGTGGTAGAAGATATACCCTTGCGAGTTTTTGGGATATCCTACAAACTTACACAGGACAGACCTGTTCATATCATAATATTGTATTATTATATTCTCCATTCCTAGTTTTTTTACAAATGAACAGGTGCTTTTGACCCATATCTGCTAATTAGTTGCAAGTTACAGGTTCTTGGAATAAAAACAGTGAAAAAGATAGAAGACGATACAAAAGTGAGACTTCGACCAACAAACAGAGAATCATGATAAAGCCTACACAAAGATCAGTTCACAAAGCACAAGGCAGCGCAAGATTCAAGACTTCGTCACGAAGCAACGGTAAAAGTTCACTACAATTATTCACTGTGGAATCTGGAAGAAGCCTAGAAGCCAACCTGAGAAAAGAACCAAAGAAATAAGGAGAAAAAAAGACCAGAAGAATTGTAGAAAAAATGAAGCACTGATCTTCCCACTTGGCTGCGGAACCGCGGCCAAGGCATGCTATTGGCCGTGGAACCACGGCCGGGTTTGACCCGTGTTGGCGCGAAATTTCATGGCGGTGCGCGGGCTTTGACTAGGTCTTTTCTTAGGGGGTATTTTTGTAAAAGCAGATGTGCGAGTCAATTGTAACCCTAGGGTTCCTATCCTCTATAAATAAGAACTCTAAATCTTGTATGAGGCTATGCCTCTTTTCATTTCATAAATTCAGATCTGTACTGTGTTGATGTTTGGAGTGAGCCATCAACAAAAATTAGTAAGTTCTTTTATTTCTTTGTCTTATTTTACTTTTAATTTAGAATGTCTTTTAATCCCCTAATGAGCGAGTAGTCTCCTCGCTTATTAGGGTTAGCTTTAAGAAAAGGTTTGAGAGATGAGATCTCTCACCCCTTTCTTGCCCCTTCACACATAATAATTAGAACTCCATGCATACACGCACACACCGCTCCCTGCGGCACCTTATCCCTCGAGGTAACGGTGATACCGTAGTATAAAGGACCGGTTGCGTGTGTTTTCCATGGAGGTTAAGGTAAGGATCGATAAAGGAAGGACAAGAACCTAGAGGAAGAAACATCTTCCCGATGGTACTAATCCCTTTTATTGATAATTACCATAACATCTAATAGATCTAAAATAGGGCATTGAAAGCGGTGAGGAAACTTTTAATCTCTCAACTTACCTTAGACCTAACCCTAGCAAGACTTAGATCTAGATAATCTTAGTATAAATCAACTTAGTTTTTAGATTAAAACAATCTGACACCCATCGGAATTAACTCGTTAGAACGATTAGGAAAACACAAAATCCCTGTGGACCAATCCGTACTCACCGGCTAGCTACCAAGCGACGCCGTTCTTGATTGCGGTTACTAAATATTTTTGATCTATCTTTTAAAAGCGCATAGGCACGCTGAATCTCATATTAAATCAAATGGCGCCGTTGCCGGGGATGGCGTAGTATTTCCTTTTTGCAATTTCGGGTTAATCAAAAATTAAAAAATCATAAAAAACTGAAAAATAAAAAAAATATAAAATTTTATCATCTTTTTCTTGTTTGAAGGGTATTTTTTGTTTGAATTTTGCAAGATCTACAATCGAACTCAGATCTGGAAAAATCCAGAGTGCGTAACAGAAAACAGAATATCTGAACAACAGAGGAATATCACAACAGAGCAGCATAAAAAGTCTCGGGATCTGAACTGCCGCCTCCACCGCGGAACCGCCGCGGGACCCCCATCTTTGCCGCGGAAGCGCGGTGATGTAGTGACGTCATCTCGTGCAAAATTTTCTGTGAGCATATTTTCTTCTCCTCTACAACCTAAAAAAATATCTTCTGTAAATCTCCTGCAGGATTCTTTGCGCTAAAAATCTTCTCCCTTCTAATAACAAATCTTGTGTAGGATTCTTTGCGCCGCGAATAAAATAAAAAGATTTGATTGCAAGTGATTTACTGTTTTGCATATCTTTAATCGGACTTTAAGGGGCTTTTGACCTATTCAGATTGGGTGGGGATTTCATCACCCTTCCCAGGACCCCAGAAATCACATAAGGCATTTGCATTGACCAATCTTTAATTAAAAAATACTAGACTCAGCCCTAAGGACGTCGCGCTCAATAGGACAGAGGACTAGTTGTAGGCATCGACCGTTAATCCTAACCTGACTTTGCGGTGTCTAGGCAAGTGTGTCTAAGGCGAGTGGTTACTTAATTAGGCCCGCTATTTACAGTGATTCTTATAGCAGATACCTCCCACTCACCTGGAACTTACCTGGCCGCAATTGGCGGTGAAGAGGCAGTTTGAGGTCCTATTTCTAGCCCTTTGGAACGGTTAGGAGCTGTCTAGCTGACCTAGGTAACCTTAGATCTAGGCCTGATTGTGCATTTGTGGTTGATTGCATTTGTGTCTAAGCCCTTTATCAAAAATCTTTTTTTGCAAATAGATCCAAATAAAAAAAATAAAAAGAAAGGAAAAAGGAAAAATCTTTTATAAAAACTGTTAGTTATATGTATGCCCTAGAGGCCATTACTATACATAGGATGTATATTGTAGTGGATGCTGGGACATATATAGGGAGGACTTTCTTGCTCGACATGATAGTATGCTATCTGGTTGATCTTTACCGTAACGTGTACACTGATTGTCTCTCTGATATATGTTGGTAAAGCCCTTAGGATGTGTACTTGACTACCTGGACTATGATGCAGATCATACTAGTGGGGACATGGTAGTCCATAAGTACATCCTTCAAGGTCCCTAGTCGTGGGTGTATGGAGACAGGGCATCGATATACCAGAGTAGACTAGCGTATACCTTCTCGACCCATACAGATGGGCGATGGATGATCCCATATCCATTGGTGTTTGACATCAGAGATGATATACGGGTGCTCAGTAGAGACTGGGTACACTGGACGGACTCGCTGAGAACTCCCAGATGGTATTATACCTTACGTCAGATGGCAGTTCTCTGGTGACACTGGTACAGAGTAGTCTGTTGACCCAAGATCGTCATAGAGTCTTGTGTGGTTCCCACTGTGCTTTGATTTCCACCTTACCACGTCCAAGAGGGCGTGCAAAATGGTGGTTTTTGGGTACAGTCCCGAATCACATGGAGGCAATGAGCGATAGGAGGGGATTCGTCTCTCCCGGTATAGGGAGTTGATGTTGCGCTGTGTTCGATTGGCTATAACCGGAAATCCCTGGCCAGGGTTGCTGAGATTTACTGGTAAGTGTTACCAGTAGTTTCTCGAACTGTTATAGACCTCATATCGACACGACTTATCGAGCTATTGGGGTCTGACGTTTACCACCCCTAGGCGAGATATGCGACATATCAGACGACGAGACCGGACTGTACGGTAAGTGTTACTGCTTGGATTCACATGAGTGTGAGCGGGCTTGCTCGTCGATCTTCTGATCGCTCAATACCCGGGTGGCCGTTACGTTTAGCAGACCGCTTGCGGCTTGTGGGTGTTTGATATGATCATCACCTGCTGCCGACGTATTGACGAGTCTTTAGAGTCCTACATAGAGGTTTCCTGGCTCAAGCGAAACGAAATAGGAGTGCATATGAGATATGTGCGGGACCGAGAATAATACCATTATGTGATACTGTATTTGATTCTCGCGATTTGTAACATTGATCGGTTATATGCTGTAGAGCCGGGTTATCGGATCAAGTGTTGATTCGATAAGTTGTTACTATTGATATTAGTCGGTTATATGCGATATGACCGGATCGTTAAATCAAGTGTTGATTTAATGATTTAATGTATAATTATATATATGATATATTAATTTATATTAACTAGTATTGGTTCATTTTAAATGGATTTTCTCACTTTATGTGCACATTGTATATGTGATATACTTTTGTACACAAGTTTGTATCATGTTTGATGATACATGCTCACTAGGGTTTATGTAAAGATTAAACCATGGTTGTGTAATGGTTAGGGTTTTCATTTTCTTATTCATTCATTTATTTATTTATTTATTTTATTTTGGAAAATAAAAAGGGAAAATGGTGGCTTTCTTTGTTTGTTATTGAAGCTTCATGAAGCTTTGACCAAGTGACAATTTGTCTTGATGCTTAACCCTAACCCTTCAATCTAATCATGATTTATTCTCTACACCAAACTATGGTTGGTAAATGATAAGTATTCATATTAATTTCTTTTTAGGTAATACTGATCATAAGACTTATCATATTCTTTTTCTTCTTCTTCTTCATCTTCAAGATGAAGAAGCTTGCCTCCATCAATGGCAACTAGTGAAAAAGAGTGAGAAATCTAATTCTAAAGTGAACTCACTTCCTATTTCTTCATCCTCTACCTCTTGCCAAGTAGTATAGTGTGTTTTCTTCACAAGTTTCATGACTTGGTGAAGTGGGAGCTTGATCTTGTGATGCCTCGACGTAGATCATCTTCGGTATCGAAGTCGACGACCTAGCCCGCCCATTTCTCCGATGAAGCCGATGCTAGAGTCATGGATTCGATTTGGAAAGCGGAGAGGACTTCATCACGGAGCTGTGGAGGTGGAGGACCGGATCTACAAAGGTTGTATTTCCGTTCACTTAGTTAAGTTGTTATCTAGTTGCATCTTTCGCCTAAAATTCTAGTTAACGATCCGTATTAGGGTTTCTCGGCACTTGTAAAATTAGAAATTGGCATGGTTGATGCCATGTGAGACCTCCTTTGTGTGCCTAGGAACCCTACAGTGGTATCAGAGCCTAGCTAGAGCCTTAGGCGATGCGTAGACGGAGTTAGAAGTCCGATCGAACCGAAACCCTAATCTCAAAATGCTCTCTGTACATTTTTTGAAATCTGGTCCTTTTAGAAATTAAAAATATGCAGAAAAATTAGCAGGAGATTTTACGAATTACTGTGAAATTCGAGTGACCAATTCTTCTAAACTGCGGCGGAACCGCGGCAATAGCATGGCTATTGCGGCGGTTCCGCGGCCAAGTAGTCACATCAGGTTTTACTTTTTGCACAGTAATTCCTATAATGTAGTGCTGGTTTTCCTGGGAATTTTTAATCTGAACTCAAGAGTTGAGTTTTCTGGGTTGTATTGGGAGTTCGTATATTCGATCGGATTATCAAACTTTGTCTATGTGTTTTTCCGGCTAATTTTAGAATATGTTAAAAAGTTCGACCGTATATAAATACCCACTTTTTCCCCTGTCGGGAAATTTCCAATTGTTGGATATTTCCTTTGTTTAATAACGTTCTAAGTAGTGCAAGTAACGCGATGGTCCCTCTAGAAGACAACAAACCTTAACTCGATTATGTGACCGTATTGAACTGCCCTTTGAACCTTCGGGTTTGGGGCAGTACGGCGTGCCACATGTGAGGCGTTGGCTTGACCCTTCTACGGCTGGACCGTTGGTACTGAGGCACGAAGTGAATATTTTTAAACTTGTTTCATGTGTTGATCTATTTCGGGAAAACTTGGGTGTTTAAATGTTCGATTGAAAAGTTTAACATCTTCTATTTATCCGGAATGCGATACAACAATTGGAATTCACAAGGAGTTATGAGATAACTGAATGAATGTTATAAACATAGCAGTTTAGTCTCACTTGATCGGTTGCCACGGAATTTTGATGTGATCAAAAGTCCGTCGCAATCACGTAGCGTACGCGGATACTCGCCGGATAAACTTAATAGACAGCCTCACTCCATAGCCCCGACCAAGTGACTGTAGGAGAACCCCGTCGCCGAAAGCATCCGTTCGGGTGCTCACGGTAGCGGTGTTCCGCCTTGGTGCACTTCGTCGACGGCGTCGGGGGTGCGGCCGCCTACTAAAGTTTGCGATGAGCATTCGATCAGGATGTCGGGAATCTTGTTGAATTGCCCGACTTGATATTGAAAAGTGTTTTCGATATGAGACTAAAATGCGGGGTTTATATTTGTTAGGCATGCGATGTCTAAGCAATTCATTTGTTTTAGGCATGCGATGTCTAAGGTGGTTGCGGATTCCAACTGTTGTAGTTTTACACTTTCTTTTCTGTGACCGAAAGTGTAATATATGATATCGCCGGTTTCGTTACTATATGTCAATGACAATTGGGATACGCATGTTTACTTACGTTGATGACATGTGATGTTATGTGTTGCTGGATATGTTATATTGGATCGTCGTGTTTGAATAGCCGGGGTTTTTTTTATGTGAGATGAGTGTTTTTCATTTTCATTCATGTAAAAACTTGTATGTAATATTCTTTTATTGGGGCACTTCCAGGTTGCGGATGATGTCACCATTTGTATATTATTTACTTTTCCGCACTAGGATAGACCCAAGGAGGAGGGCACAAGTAACCGGGTTCTGGAGTCCAGTGGGAGACCAACTCGAGGAGTCGAGTCCGGGTCTCCTAACTCAAGAATTGGTAGGGTTGCTTGCCGCTCTCGTAGGGGTCTAGGGGTGTGGGTTTGGCTATTCATCACGACCGTGGAATCCGTGTTTTATACTGGCTCGTATTGAAAACACGGACGTCCTAGTATATCCAATATTTCATATGATTCTTCTGCTGCGATATCTGTGATGTGATCGTGTGATATGTTCTGTGATAAATGCTGTATATAGTATATATGATATATTTTATAAGCGTTACTTATGTTTTACACCCGCGCTAGCCCTACCCCGCTCTGCCATTAGTTACCTAACCTAACGGTGCACGAGGGGACATCGAGGCGAATGCGGATGGCATAAGTGTAAGTCGTATTTATCTGTGATGTTTAGGTAATTTAAATGATGGGACTTCATTAATGAGATTAATGAAATAAAAGAAACCTAAAGATGTTGTAGAATCGAATTTCAAAATAAAACAGGTAGCTACAGTTCTTGCTTTGCACAGCGGTATATATGATATATCCTGCACCTTATTCGATAAGGAAAGGACCGAGATCCCTTCACCGGGAGTGACTCCTTTAGCAATAACTGGAAGATGCTACACACTCGGTTTGTCTTTTGATAGCTTCTATAGTTTCTGCTTTGCACAGTGATATATATGATATATCCCGCACCTCATTTGACGAGGAAAGGACCGACGATCTCTTCACCGGGAGTGACTCCTTTAGCAAAACTAGAAAAGCCTCAAAAGCACTCCATTTTAAAATCATTTGATTCTACAACGATATGAAGTTCATTACGAAATAGGTTTTCGGAAAAACCTGTCGTAGCCCTCCGTCATTTCAGATAAGTACTAGTTAGTATTCGTGCTACGTTTGTTGACTATGTTAAGGCGTAGTGTGCGGTAACTAATTAGTGCTTATCTGCATAAGCATATGATGCGATTGGATTAGTGTAGTCGTGCGACTTTGTTGACTATGTTAAGGGTCGTGCGGGTGGGTTTAATTCAATCGGGAAATGACGGGTTGAACTTGACTAGCACTTATGATTTGTTGACTATGTTAAGGTCATATAGCTGCTAGGGGCAAAATATTATCGGGAATTTCAAGTGTTGAAATTTGCAATGAGATTGCATACCTTCTATGAGATAGTTGGATCCCGATACCCGCTGCGAGTAAGAGTTACTCCTGGGAGAGTTTTACACATTACAATTATCCGATCAAGTAGGTGTCTAGAAAGGTCTTAACGAGGTTACGCCTCTGGGAAATCGAGGTTTACATCAATTAGGTTCGTGCGAAAGCACGGGAGACCTCCCTCAAAGTACCGACACTGGCCTGGCTGAAAGATTGGCGAACTTGTAGTGTGTAATTAATCCTGGCTAGTCTTTCCTTTTAGGGTTTGAAGGAAGATTTGACAAAAACAGTGGGAGCAATCCTGATTAGATAAAATAATAACCAATCTATTCTTGCAAGAGCGCACGCAGAGTGTTTTCTTCTCTCTCTCTCCAGGTAGCGACCATATCACGCCTTATTCAAAATAAGAATACGGATATATTGACCGAACCCGCTTGTTATACTGAGCTGGGGAACGTTGGTCCCGCTCCAACTTATAAATGTTATAAGACAGAGCAGGAAATTGGGGAATACCAGATTTCCCGTGCCGCCCAAACGAAGAAAGTGCATATGATGCATCATCTTCGGGTGTGTTCATTATACAGAACTGTTTCTCAGTATTCTTTACGTCTTGAATATGAGATATCGGATCAGGATCCCGCACATGTAATTTGTTACATGGGCTACAGATAGGTAAAGAACTGAGAACAGGTGATAAGTTTCATGAGGCAGAAAACGGGGTAAGAGTTGCTGCCAAGTCTGTCGGTCACTGTCACCCTGTATTACCAATACAATGATTCTGAACGAATGTTATTAGATACCGAACCTGATATACAAAATCATATCAGTCTCTTTATTAGTAAAGAAATGGTAAAATTTTGTATTGTTGGATAATGTTTTGAACATTTCCTATATCAAAAGTTGATCGGTTCAAGCACGTTATCTAAAAGCATTGATGTTCTAAATCAAACTACAGTTCTTAGTATATGGAACACACATAAGAGGAAGAGTTCAGAAATGAACGAATTCTTCTTGAGGCATTATAGACTAGGTCATATCAATGCGACCCGACTAGCTGAAGTTACATTTGGATGCATATTTAAATCTGTTTGAATTTACATCTTATGAAACTTGCCAGTCATGTCACAAAGATAAGATGACCATAGCTCCGTTTAATGGAAACAGAGAAAGAGTTAGTGAACTCTTGGGATGATACATGTTGATGTATGTAAGTCCCCAGTCTACACATGCCAGGACCGGTTCTTTATACTTCATTACATTCTCTGATGATCTTTCGAGATTCAGACCCATGTTCCTGTTGAAACACAAGTACGAACCTTTTGAGATATTCACAGAATATAAGTTAGAAGTAGAGAACCAAAATAAGGGTATAAGTATTATGTCCTTTGATGTGATCAAGGAGGAGAATACTTGAGCACGGAATTCTTGGACTATTCTAAAGGAGAATGAGATTCTCTCTCAGTATTACTCCTCCGTATACACCATAGCACGATGGTATATCGGGACGGAGCAATCACACCCTATATGATAAGGTGTGCTCTATGATGAGTACTACTGAGTTTCCTATTTTCCTTTTGGGAGTTATGCACTTGAGAAGCTGCATACCTATTGAATAGGGTTCGAATCAAATCAGTTGCCTAGCACTCCATATGAGATATGGTATGGAAAGAGCCCATGTCTTAAGCTAGTTAAGATTTGGGTTGTCCGGGCTATGTATAAAAGCAAAATCCGGACAAGATCGAGGCAAGGTCTGTTATGTTGAACTGGAAATGTTCCAGCTATACAAACTACAGTAGATGATTTGGTAGAACCAAAGCATTCAGTAGATTCCAACGAACCTCAGCCTCTCCGCCGATCTAGTAGGGTTCCTCACCCACCTGAGAGTTACTTCGGTTTCTCTATGACAGTGGGAGCGAGGATTGCATCATGAGATGATGACCCAACTAGTTTCGAGTAGGCCATCGAGAGTGGGGACTCTGTAAGAATGGCTGGATGCTTAGCGATCTGAGATGGAATCCATCTACACCAACAAAGTATGGACTTTGGTTGCTATATCTGAAGGGTTAAATCCCCATCAGGAGCAAGTATATCTTGAGAAGATTACTTGGTGTAGATGGAAAGGTTGAGACTTTCAAAGATAGACTTGTTAAAGGTTTTCGTCATCGACCAGGCGTGGATAATGATGAAACCTTTTCCAGTGGCTATGCTTGAGTCCATCCAGATCCTACTTACCACGGCTACATACCATGACTACGATATCTGGTGGTTGGGTGTCATGACTGCTTTTCTAAATAATGTTTTGGAAGAGAGCATCTATAAGTACACAGCCAGAGGGCCTCGTAGATAGTGGGAGCAGCGGAAACGTGTGCAAGATGTTTTATGTGATAAAGCAGGCATCGCGGAGTTGGAACATCTGTTTTGATGGATTAGTCAAAGAGTTTGACATCATCAAAATGGTAGATGAACCTTGTATAAACAAAAAGGTAGTAGGGAGTATGGTGGCGATTCTCATAGAGTACGTGGATGACATACTCTTGATAGGGAAGGAGTTTCCTATGCTACACTCGGTCGGTCTCCGCTTATCACATGGATTCTCTACATAGGATCAAAGTGATACCTCCTAAATCCTGAGTTTTCATCTATGAGATAGATGTTATTTGGATATTAGAATACTCACTAGCTGTAGTGAGATGGTATTAATTGATCCTGGGGAGAATCACTGGAAGGGTTCCAGGGTGATAAAGACGACTGAATGTCAGTCACAGGCATTGTCTTTACCCTCAGTAAAGGGACGGTATGTTGGAAGAGTTCCAAGCTAGATACCGTGGCATACTAGACGATAAATGCTGGATACATCACTACTTAAGATGCTACCAAAGAGGCTGTTTGGGTGTATATTGGTTCATGAGATGAACTACGTTCCTACTATTGTGAGTCAATGGAGTTGTGGCTTATGCCAAGGAACGTCCGTCCCATCAGTGATCCAGACATATTCTAAGGCAGTGTCACCTGATCGTGGAGATGGCTGATCTCCAGGGGATCGAGGTCAGGAGAGTAGACTCAGAGGAAAACACGGCGGATCCACTCGCGAAGGCCTATTCCCAGAGAGAGACTTTTAAGGGATGGTTGAGTGTGAGATACTACAACCACTGCTACAGATGGCCCTTGTGCAAGTGGGAGATTGTTAGTTATATGTGTTGGAGATAGTGCCCTCAGAGTCAATTATTAGGTCACAGGTACGTGATTGCAATGATTGATGGAGGACCTATCCCGGTAGGACAGTCTTACTCAAGATGATAGTATGCTATCTGGTTTACCTTTATCATCGTGTACTGTTTTAAGTGACCTGACACGTCGCTATTACACATTGATAGAGCCCCTAGGATTCTTGCTTGACCACCAGCAGTATGAGGGCGATCATATAAGTGGGAGCTGGGGGTCTATAAGCATATCCTTAAAAGGTCCCTAGTCGTGAGAGTTTCGAGACAGGGCATCGATTCTCCATAGTAGACTAGTGTATACAGTCGAGACCACGACGAGGGGCGGTGGCCGGTCTCACAAGCCACTGGTGTCAGTTGGATCACCTAAGATGTATACAGGTGCTCATTGGGTTATGAGTACACCGGACAGGACTCGCCGGGAACATGCTAGTTGGTCATATACCAGACGTCAGATGGCAGTTCCCTGGTGACATGTGTGCAGGTTAGTTCATCGACCTGGGGATCGTCATTTGTCTCGTGTGAGTTCCCACTGTACTTTGATTACTACCCTACCACGGCTCAAAGGAGTCGTGCAAACAGGTTTTAGTTGGGTACAGTCCCGAGCCACATGGAGGCAGTGAGCGTATCTTCAGGGGTTCGTCTCTCCCGGTATTGGGGGTGAGGTCGTGCTGTGTCTAGGAGAGCCATTACACGAAGCCCTCGGCCGAGGCAAGGAGATTTACTGGTAGGTATTCCAGTAGTATCTCAGGGTGTTCTGGGCTACACTCCGACACGACTTGTACCGCTTTTGGGGGTCTGACTTTTACCAACCCCCTAGGCCCGCCATGCGATGCTCATAGACGAACGGACCGGACTGTACGGATATTGTCACTGACAGGCTCAGTAGGGAGTCAGGCTGAGTTCGCTCACAGACGTCCCTTTTGGTCAATACCTGGTAGCCCGTTATGTATTGGCTTATACCTCTAACGTGCTAGTGGTTAAATCCACAACCAAGGTGTTGACGAGTCTTTAGAGTCCCCCACATTCAGTTACTCAGCTTTCGGGCGAAAGGTTGTAGAGGCCGTATGGAGATATGGCAGGGTCCAATCAGATACGTGCGGTATTGCACGGATCAGGATCGGACAGTCTGTACTATAGGCCGTATGGTTATATGGCAGGGTTCGATCAGATACGTGCGGTATTGCACGGATCAGGATCGAACGGATATTACTAGCCGGCTTTGGTATAAGCCGGATCCTAGTATAGTACAGTGTAGATTTTGTCTCCTTGCATTTGTATTTCGGTCGAAATACAGATGCGGGTGTGTATGCACAGTATCGGGGTTTTCCTGTAATTTATTACGGGACCAGTTTTCTGGAGTTGCCAGTTTGCTTTCCGTTTCGGCCGATTTCCATTGTTTCGTTCATTGGCCGAAGTTTGGTGGAGGAGGGCTTATTTGCATTGTTGCAAATAAGTGGTTGTGGAGGGGGTCTTTGCATTTTTGTTTTATCATGATGGTTTCATGATGGAGCCCATCCCTTGACCTTCCATGCTTCATGATTGCTTGACTTTTTGTAGCAATCATGGTTGTTGATTACTTGTTTTGGAGTGTGGGTTATGGTTGTGATTTCATGATGGATTTTTTGGTATGGCCGGCCACTGTTCTTGGAGTGAGTGGATTAATTTATTAGAAAAGGGGAGAATAAATTAATTTGAGTGTGCTGGAGTGATAGAAAATGAGATGAGGATTAATTTATGAGTGTTGGCTTCATTCTTATTCCAGAGAGCTCATTTCTGTTTGGCTTGGCCGAGCTCATTTTTGAGGGTATGCTCATTCCTTTTGAGAGCTTGCTCAATTCTTCATCAAGCTTTCATCCATGATTATTCTTGCACAAATCCCTCCAAATTGGCAACCTCCTAAACCCCAAAGAGACAGCTATTCTACTCTATTCTACAGCAAATCTTGGACGTGTCGGCTAGCCTACTTCGCGCCCGAGTTACCACGGTATTGAGGCGGGAGCCCGTAAAAGATGTAGGCGACGTGGTGCCCTTCCGGAGAAGAGGCGACGACCGGAGATCCCGCGAGGAGATCGGAGTGGAGATGAAGACCGGAGGACTCGGATCAGTCGGTATATCTCTAACCCATCTTCTAGTTAGCTTAGACTAGTTAATGGTTCGATCCGGGTATAAGTGCGTGGCGGTTTGCCAGTTCAAGAAAATTAAAGTTTATCACCGCTTCCGCATTTGGCCGTCGAATTGACGGCCGGGGCGCCGCCGTGCACTTACAGTGGTATCAGAGACTCGCCATTAACTTAGTCTAGCTTCGTTTGATGTGTTTTTCAGTTCCGATCGATCGAAATGTCCAAAAACCCGTATTTGCTCACGACAGTTTTCTGTTGAAATTTTTTGGTGTCCAAAAATTTTTCAGGTTGTATAAAAGTACTGTGCAGGAAATTCTAAGACTACTGGAAAAATTCGACACAGTCAGTCGACCAATGTAGTGCGGATCCGCGGCCAAACCCCCCATTGGGCCGCGGATCCGCCGCACATTGGTGTCGTGACTGCATCAATTTTTTCCAGTGGGCTTCTGGGCTTAAAATAGGGGTTTTGGAATATTAAAATTGGGCCAATTATTTCTGTGAGTGCTACAGTATTCCTTTGGGGCCCACTTGTTAATCTTTGATCGATCGGATATTTTAAACACATTGTTTCACAGTATTTACATTATATCTGCAACCGTGAATGTCACTTGATCGGTAAATCCGGTCTAACTGCTATAGCCCGGTTAGACGGATTTGCGAACGTGACTTTCACGTTGATGTTCTGTTTTTGCTGTGATGTTGCGGATCGGTCGTGGGGGATAGCCTGGATGCAATGCTAGTACAGTTCTGTTGTATTATGTACATTTGATATTGCGGGCCGAGCGTCTGACATGTGGACTGCCGTCACTGCCTGTTTGTATTATTATTTTGGGGCACGACCAGGTTGCAGTCAATGTACCCGGTGTATGTATATTTTACTTTCTGTACTAGGATTGCCCCGCGGAGGGGTGCACGGATAGCCAGGTTCTGGAGGCAACAAGCCCGCATCTCATGGCATTGAGACGGTGGGGGCTTCACTCTAGGATTGGCGGGCTATTCGCCGCACTCGTAGGGGGTACAGGTTGACCCAGGAGGGGTGCCCAAGTTGCCGGATTCCGTGAAGTGCTGGGTGGTCCATTCACGGCGCTGAAGGGGGCTGCCTCGCTTCAGGTTTTGGCGGGTGACTTGCCGCGCCCGTAGGGGTCTAGGTTCTCATTGCACAGGCTATCCACACGACCAGGGGAACGTCGGGTTTCAGCGGCTCTGTGAAACCCGGGGATCCCAGATATCTGTATTGTTTCTGTGATGATGTACATTTCTGTGATGTTGCATTTTTTTCACGCCTTGAGCGAATATAATATATTGGTATATATATTAGTAGATGTTGTATATGTTTTACATCCGCGCTAGTCCAGTCCCCGCTCTGTCGTTAGTTAGCTAACCTAACGGGTAATGACGGGACCCAGTGGCGAATGCGGATGGCATATACGTACATCAGTATATTTTCGTTCTTTGTGGTGTGATCAATTGATGGGACTGCATTGATTTGGATCAATGCAAGTTAAAAACAAACCTAATCTGATGTTGTTGGAACACTTTTCAAAAAGCTGTTATTGCAAGGACGTTCACTTTTGTTTTGCACCGTGGTATTCAGTTGGAATATCCTGCTCCTCAGTCGACGAGGCAAGGGCCGAGATCCGTTCACCGGGAGTGACCCCTTGGACAAAAAGTTTGCGTCAGGGCATTAACTTCACTATAGCCGATTACTTTTGCTTTGCACCGTGGTATTCAGTTGGAATATCCTGCACCCCATTCTACGGGGAAAGAGCCGAGATCCCTTCACAGGGAGTGACCTCTTTAGCAACGGTTTTCGTCACTATATTTTTAAAAGCTATCAGTTCCTTCAACGATATCAAGTTCTTTACGTTAAAGGTTTTCGCCAGAAACCATTCGTAGCCCTCCGTCGTTTCAGACGGGTAGCACGTAGTATTCATGCTATGTTTGTTGGCCTTCGTCAAGGCATAGTGTATGGTAGCTGCTTGTTGCCTTTCTGCAGCATAGATAGATGCGTTGGTTTGGGACAGTCGTATAGCCTTGTTGGCCTTCGTCAAGGGCTTGTGCGGGTGGGTTCAAATCAACCTGGAGAATGACGGGTAGAACTTGACATGTGACTTATGATTTGTTGGCCTTCGTCAAGGTCATAAGAGCATGGGGCAGAAATCACATCGGGAGTTTCAAAAGAACTGAAACTTGCCAGATATGCGCATACCTTCTGGAGTGTGATACCGTGAGCGGATTCCGTCACGTTGTCATGCGATGAGAGTTGGATCCCGATTCCCACTGATGAGTTAGTTTACTCCTCGGGTGACCCCGACTAATTCTTCTTTCAGGTTTGGAGGAGAATTTGAGGTACAGTGGGAGGTTTCCAGATTAGATAAATTGGTAACCATTCTTATCTAGGTTAGAGTGCACGCTGAGTGTTTCTTTTCTCTCTCTCTTTGGCAGCGACCATTGACCCGACCCTAAGACTATGACTCAGTGACCAAATTAACCGAACCTTCTTGACACCGGCTTTTGGATTGTCAGAGTTGCGAACCTCATTGCCACTCCTACTTTTACCCTTTTCTCCAGGACATCCCGTATTACTACGAACGTCCACTTCCATTGGACAAAACCATCGTATGGTTATATACGAACTCGAAAGAATTTATTCGAGGATGGTTTCAGGTTCTGGAGAAAACGGATAGGATTATTCAGTTGTCTTTTCCTTTTACCTTCTCTCAAGTTGTGAGTACTCCTTGGTTTAGGAGATAGTACACCTATTACGCAAATTGGATAGTCTTCTTCCAAACCTTAGGCTGGTGCCGACCGGTAGGGAATGAAGAAAACCAATTAGCCTAACGATGGTGTACAGAAGGTATTAAGTTCAGACAAAGCAAGGGATTAGTAAGAGGGCAAAGTAAATTGCAACAGATATTCACGACCAAACCAAATATTTCGTTACCACTCCCACATCACCTTTGTATTTCTCCAGGACACTCCGTATCACTACGAAGATCCACAGTTTATTTGGATACTCCATCGTATGGTTATATACGAACTCGAAAGGAACTTGTTCCAGTTCGGGGATGGATTCTGGTCCAGGAGAAATAGGAATAAGGTTTATTCGGTTGTCTTTTATCTTCACCTTCTCTCATTGCGAGTGTTCCTAGGATTGGGACAGTACACCCATTATGCTTATTGGATAGTCTTCTTCTAAACCATAGGCTGGTGCCGAACGGTAGGGAAGGAAGAAAACCATTTGGCCTAAAGAGGTGTGCAGAAGGTAAAGACTAAAGACATATGAAGGGATTTGGAGAGGTGGCAAAGAATTATACGGTTACAGTCGTGAATCTGGAAGAGGCATTACTAGGAATACCAGGATACCCCATCGAAACATTTCGATGTTTCAGTTTCACTGTGCAATGTTAAAGTAAAACTGATTTCCCGATTAGATACTTACTCCAGGGTATGTATTTACCAGGTACGATTCTCACATCTGTATGGTTTTACAGATGATGAGTGGGAGTAAGTTATTGGGAATTGGGTGATTATCCTCATTATATCGGGATTCGTTGTAATCGGTGATATTTGAGGAAATCACCTGGGCTGTTTGCTGGTCGGCAAATATTTGGTTTTGAATATCCGCTGTTATGAACCAATTTCAAATTGATATATCTGTACGTCTATTTTCATAGAGTGAGATATACCTTTCTGAAATTATGTCTACGACATTTACCTATATCAGTGGATGGTTAGGTAAGGAGCATTAAGCAGCGGTGTAATTCTTCTTAACCATAAGTACAGTTTTCAACCTACGACATACAGTGAATGAGTTATCAGACTCAAAGGGACTTATACAGAGTATTGTATGTTGTCCAGGGTCCATCAGGACAGAGGGGTTGGTCCTCGTACTATATTCGGTTTACTTATGACTTCTCTAGTTTTTAGACAAGTGTTTCGTGGAAACACAGGGTCCGAATTTGGAGAAGTTATAGGTATTTGAATAGAGTAGAGAACCAGGTGTAGCAAGTATCGGGATTCTTCAAAGTGATCGAAGATGTAGATACTTGTATATGGTATTCATTTGATAGTAGTGACTAAGAGAACTTGCTTCTTTTTCAGGTTACTCATAATTGGAAGCATTCCTAAGTTGAGTAACGCTGATCGGCCTCCTTCCATTTAGTTGACATGCACTGGAGACAGTTGCATGATTTGAATCTGGTTCAATTAAATCAGTGCCTCTGGTCCTATATGGGATATAGAACAGTTCATATCTTAACGATGTTAAGGTACGGGGAGTTGTCCGGCTTATGCTTAAAACCAGACACTGGACAACTCAAGGCACGTTTCTGTAATGGCTGTTTGTGGGTTGACCCAGGCTATGACGCGGGTTGACTTTCTACCATCTGAATGAACAATAGCAATATTGTTCTAGACTCGCCACAGTTTTAATAAAAATGGATTTTTTCAGAAAACAGTAGTGGGAGTATGGTAGAACTGGAAGTGATTCCAGAACCACAAACGATTACTGAAGATTTGATAAGGAACCTAAAGATTCAATCTGGATTGACATTCCATTGGCCACTCCGCAGATAAGGTGGGTAACTTCAGGCACCCGAGGGGTACTCCGGTAGCCTCAAGGACGGTGACAGGGAAGTTCTTGTTTACCCACAATTACCATTGCTGTTGTTCCAGGCTGCGAGACCCGGCGGGAGGATGAGTATAGCGTCGTTCTAAACTAGTTTTAGAAGTGTACGTCTATATGACTCTGCCAGAGGGTTGTCGTAGTCAGTGGGAGCAGCGGAAGCATTGGTGGACAGGTAGCTTATGCCTATTTATAGACTAAAGCAGATATAGCGGAGAAAGATCATCTATTTCTGACGTGACAGTCATAGGTTTGACTTCATCAGAATAGGGGATGGATCTGTTGAGAAGGTAGTAGGCTGTGATGTCCTGGTATTTGGATGACATACACAGAGTAGGAAGTGATATTCCTATACTACAATCGGTTATACTTTGGTCTTCACCCAGTGGTTTCTCCACACAGGACTTGGACATTATATCAGACATACTGGTTACTGGATCTATGGTATTAGATCTAGATTTGGGTGGTTTCCCAATCAGGGTACTTAGACAGCATTCTAAGAGTATTTAGAATGGACGACTCCATGCACGGTAGTGTACCTGCAGAAGATGGAGTCACCCTCTCTAAAGGTGTCTTACAGACTAAAAGGGAGAGGGATGTGCATGATTGGCAGATCACTTGCTCAGGCAATTGAGTCAATCATGAGTTGTCAAGTACCACACCAGACATTGTTCTTGCACTAGATGCAATAAGATGACATTAATCCAATCCTGGAGAAACGGTCGGAAGCAGTTTTAGAACATAAGTGGATGTTCTAGGGATATGATAACGACAGCCTCATTCGGGAGACAGTTATCATTCCAGGCATCCAAGGTGACATGGACGACAAGGAGGTTGTCAGAGTTATAGTTTTTCCTTCTGACGAGGGGCAGTATTTTGGACAGTTGGTCCAAGGCAATACTGAGGGAGGCATGGCGCAGGATACTGATTAAGTTCAGTTGACGATACAGTCTAAGAAGTTTGGATTTGGAGTTCATTTATGAGCTATGTCCCATCAGACATCCAGACACATTCTAAGACAGGTATTGCTCTTTTCGGGAGATGGGTTTCTCCGCGAACTTGAGATATAGAGAGACATAGAAAGAAACAACAAAGCGGATCCACTCACTAAGGCTATTCCTCGAACGCAATAGTTTCGCAAACGAGCTTTATGAGACTGACTAGTAGAGGAGTTGGGTGTTCGGTATCACACGGACTGTGAGTATGCGACATCGCAATAATTAGCCTTGAGTGCAAGTGGGAGATTGTTGGAGATAGTGCCCTCAGAGTCAATTATTAGGTCACAGGTACGTGATTGCAATGATTGATGGAGGACCTATCCCGGTAGGACAGTCTTACTCAAGATGATAGTATGCTATCTGGTTTACCTTTATCATCGTGTACTGTTTTAAGTGACCTGACATGTCGCTATTACACGTTGATAGAGCCCCTAGGATTCTTGCTTGACCACCAGCAGTATGAGGGCGATCATATAAGTGGGAGCTGGGGGTCTATAAGCATATCCTTAAAAGGTCCCTAGTCGTGAGAGTTTCGAGACAGGGCATCGATTCTCCATAGTAGACTAGTGTATACAGTCGAGACCCCGACGAGGGGCGGTGGCCGGTCTCACAAGCCACTGGTGTCAGTTGGATCACCTAAGATATATACAGGTGCTCATTGGGTTATGAGTACACCGGACAGGACTCGCCGGGAACATGCTAGTTGGTCATATACCAGACGTCAGATGGCAGTTCCCTGGTGACATGTGTGCAGGTTAGTTCATCGACCTGGGGATCGTCATTCGTCTCGTGTGAGTTCCCACTGTACTTTGATTACTACCCTACCACGGCTCAAAGGAGTCGTGCAAACAGGTTTTAGTTGGGTACAGTTCCGAGCCACATGGAGGCAGTGAGCGTATCTTCAGGGGTTCGTCTCTCCCGGTATTGGGGGTGAGGTCGTGCTGTGTCTAGGAGAGCCATTACACGAAGCCCTCGGCCGAGGCAAGGAGATTTACTGGTAGGTATTCCAGTAGTATCTCAGGGTGTTCTGGGCTACACTCCGAAACGACTTGTACCGCTTTTGGGGGTCTGACTTTTACCAACCCCCTAGGCCCGCCATGCGATGCTCACAGACGAACGGACCGGACTGTACGGATATTGTCACTGACAGGCTCAGTAGGGAGTCAGGCTGAGTTCGCTCACAGACGTCCCTTTTGGTCAATACCTGGTAGCCCGTTATGTATTGGCTTATACCTCTAACGTGCTAGTGGTTAAATCCACAACCAAGGTATTGACGAGTCTTTAGAGTCCCCCACATTCAGTTACTCAGCTTTCGGGCGAAAGGTTGTAGAGGCCGTATGGAGATATGGCAGGGTCCGATCAGATACGTGCGGTATTGCACGGATCAGGATCGGACAGTCTGTACTATAGGCCGTATGGTTATATGGCAGGGTTCGATCAGATACGTGCGGTATTGCACGGATCAGGATCGAACGGATATTACTAGCCGGCTTTGGTATAAGCCGGATCCTAGTATAGTACAGTGTAGATTTTGTCTCCTTGCATTTGTATTTCGGTCGAAATACAGATGCGGGTGTGTATGCACAGTATCGGGGTTTTCCTGTAATTTATTACGGGACCAGTTTTCTGGAGTTGCCAGTTTGCTTTCCGTTTCGGCCGATTTCCATTGTTCCGTTCATTGGCCGAAGTTTGGTGGAGGAGGGCTTATTTGCATTGTTGCAAATAAGTGGTTGTGGAGGGGGTCTTTGCATTTTTGTTTTATCATGATGGTTTCATGATGGAGCCCATCCCTTGACCTTCCATGCTTCATGATTGCTTGACTTTTTGTAGCAATCATGGTTGTTGATTACTTGTTTTGGAGTGTGGGTTATGGTTGTGATTTCATGATGGATTTTTTGGTATGGCCGGCCACTGTTCTTGGAGTGAGTGGATTAATTTATTAGAAAAGGGGAGAATAAATTAATTTGAGTGTGCTGGAGTGATAGAAAATGAGATGAGGATTAATTTATGAGTGTTGGCTTCATTCTTATTCCAGAGAGCTCATTTCTGTTTGGCTTGGCCGAGCTCATTTTTGAGGGTATGCTCATTCCTTTTGAGAGCTTGCTCAATTCTTCATCAAGCTTTCATCCATGATTATTCTTGCACAAATCCCTCCAAATTGGCAACCTCCTAAACCCCAAAGAGACAGCTATTCTACTCTATTCTACAGCAAATCTTGGACGCGTCGGCTAGCCTACTTCGCGCCCGAGTTGCCTCGGTATTGAGGCGGGAGCCCGTAAAAGATGTAGGCGACGTGGTGCCTTTCCGGTGAAGAGGCGACGACCGGAGATCCCGCGAGGAGATCGGAGTGGAGATGAAGACCGGAGGACTCGGATCAGTCGGTATATCTCTAACCCATCTTCTAGTTAGCTTAGACTAGTTAATGGTTCGATCCGGGTATAAGTGCGCGGCGGTTTGCCAGTTCAAGAAAATTAAAGTTTATCACCGCTTCCGCATTTGGCCGTCGGATTGACGGCCGGGGCGCCGCCGTGCACTTACAATATGTATGCCCTAGAGGCCATTACTATACATAGGATGTATATTGTAGTGGATGCTGGGACATATATAGGGAGGACTTTCTTGCTCGACATGATAGTATGCTATCTGGTTGATCTTTACCTTAACGTGTACACCGATTGTCTCTCCGATACATGTTGGTAAAGCCCTTAGGATATGTACTTGACTACCTGGACTATGATGCGGATCATACTAGTGGGGACATGGTAGTCCATAAGTATATACTTCAAGGTCCCTAGTCGTGGGTGTATCGAGACAGGGCATCGATATACCAGAGTAGACTAGCGTATACCTTCTCGACCCATACAGATGGGCGATGGATGATCCCATATCCATTGGTGTTTGACATCAGAGATGATATACGGGTACTCAGTAGAGACTGGGTACACTGGACGGACTCGCCGAGAACTCCCAGATGGTATTATACCTTACGTCAGATGGCAGTTCTCTGGTGACACTGGTACAGAGTAGTCTGTTGACCCGAGATGGTCATAGAGTCTTGTGTGGTTCCCACTGTGCTTTGATTTCCACCTTACCACGTCCAAGAGGGCGTGCAAAATGGTGGTTTTTGGGTACAGTCCCGAATCACATGGAGGCAATGAGCGATAGGAGGGGATTCGTCTCTCCCGGTATAGGGAGTTGGTGTTGCGCTGTGTTCGATTGGCTATAACCGGAAATCCCTGGCCAGGGTTGCTGAGATTTACTGGTAAGTGTTACCAGTAGTTTCTCGAACTGTTATAGACCTCATATCGACACGATTTATCGAGCTATTGTGGTCTAACGTTTACCACCCCTAGATGAGATATGCGACATATCAGACGACGAGACCGGACTGTACGGTAAGTGTTACTGCTTGGATTCACAGGAGTGTGAGCGGGCTTGCTCGTCGATCTTCTGATTGCTCAATACCCGGGTGGCCGTTACGTTTAGCAGACCGCTTGCAGTTTGTGGGTGTTTGATATGATCATCACCTGCTGCCGGCGTATTGACGAGTCTTTAGAGTCCTACGCAGAGGTTTCCTGGCTCAAGCGAAACGAAATAGGAGCGCATATGAGATATGTGCGGGACCAAGAATAATACCAGTATGTGATACTGTATTTGATTCTCGCGATTTGTAACATTGATCGGTTATATGCTGTATAGCCGGGTTATCGGATCAAGTGTTGATTCGATAAGTTGTTACTATTGATTTTTGTCGGTTATATGCGATATGACCAGATCGTTAAATCAAGTGTTGATTTAATGATTTAATGTATAATTATATATATGATATATTAATTTACATTAACTAGTATTGGTTCATTTTAAATGGATTTTTCACTTTATGTGCACATTGTATATGTGATATACTTTTGTACACAAGTTTGTATCATGTTTGATGATACATGCTCACTAGGGTTTGTGTAAAGATTAAACCATGGTTGTGTAATGGTTAGGGTTTTCATTTTCTTATTCATTTATTTATTTATTTATTTATTTTGGAAAAGAAAAAGGGAAAATGGTGACTTTCTTTGTTTGTTATTGAAGCTTCATGAAGCTTTGACCAAGTGACCATTTTATCTTGATGCTTAACCCTAACCCTTCAATCTAACCATGATTTATTCTCTACTCCAAACTATGGTTGGTAAATGATAAGTATTCATATTAATTTCTTTTTAGGTAATACTGATCATAAGACTTATCATATTCTTTTTCTTCTTCTTCTTCATCTTCAGCTTGCCTCCATCAATGGCAACTAGTGAAAAAGAGTGAGAAATCCAATTCTAAAGTGAACCCACTTCCTATTTCTTCATCCTCTACCTCTTACCAAGTAGTATAGGGTGTTTTCTTCACAAGTTTCATGACTTGGTGAAGTGGGAGCTTGATCTTGTGATGCCTCGACGTAGATCATCTTCGGCATCGAAGTCGACGACCTAGCCCGCCCATTTCTCCGATGAAGCCGATGCTAGAGTCATGGATTCGATTTGGACAGCGGAGAGGACTTCATCACGGAGCTGTGGAGGTGGAGGACCGGATCTACAAAGGTTGTATTTCCGTTCACTTAGTTAAGTTGTTATCTAGTTGCATCTTTCGCCTAAAATTCTAGTTAACGATCCGTATTAGGGTTTCTCGGCACTTGTAAAATTAGAAATTGGCATGGTTGATGCCATGTGAGACCTCCTTTGTGTGCCTAGGAACCCTACAGAAACTTGCAACTTGTCGCTAAAAAACCTTGCACCCCACCACCACTCACTTTCTTTTCATTGACATTTTCGTACCTCCACATTCTGTCTTTCACCTTTTGACTACATTACCTCTTTAGTGTATGTTCGGTTGGACTAGGAACACTAGCGCCCGATTGGTCCGTGTTTCGTTGGTACCGACCGATGAACTTTTTGACTCCGAAGTCGAAATTCTTTCCACTTCCTCACTTTCACCCTCAAATTCTTCTTTCGAAGGTATGTCGGGATATAATCCTAACAACACCTTACCGATGGGACTGATTCCACCTACGTTAGGTGCGAATAACCCGAATTACCCGCCTGTTGTAGCGCCCCAACGAATCGCGCTCCAGGATCTTTTCTACCATGTCCGCACTTCCTTACCTACATGTCTTTCACCCCCACCGGCAAATGGGGACAATTTTGAGATAAAACCCCACTTCATCAATATGCTGCCAAAATTTCATGGATTGGAATCCGAAGATGCCTATATCTTTATCAATAAATTCCAAAACGTTTGCGCCATGATGAAAACAACCCAATTATCAGATGATGCTATAAGGCTAAGGGTCATTCCTTTCACCTTATGTGACTTAGCCGAGAAGTGGCTATACAACATAGCATCACATTCAATTAGAAATTGGGACGAGTTTGTTAAAGCTTTTCATAAAAAAATTTATCCTCATCACAAGACCGCGAGAATTCGCAATGAGATTATACAATTTTCGCTATGCAAAGCAAGAACTATAGAAGCAATCAAAAACTAAACCGTGAGTTTGTAGCGTCTGCTAGTTTCGCTAAAGAGGTCACTCCCGGTGAAGGGATCTTGGCTCTTTCCTTATCGAATAAGGTGCTGGATATTCTTTAAGGAATACCGCTATGCAAAGCAAAAACTAGAGCTACCCTTTTTATAAATATAATTCTACAACATCTTTTAGGTTTCTTTTTCTTTCATTAATCTCATTAATGAATCGCATCATTTATGCTTACTAAGCATCACAGAAGAAACGAAAATATAACGTACGTTTATGCCATCCGCATTCGCCACAATATCCCGTTATGCATCGTTAGGTTACTTAACTAACGGCATACCGGGACGGGACTAGCGCGGGTGCCAAAACATAAGAAACGTTTATTATATATCATATATACAATAATAAAGCATTCGTCTCACGCATATAATATGATCACATCACATAATATCAGCAGCAGAAGATACATATGAAATATTGGATGTACTAGGAGGTCCGTGTTTTATTTTGAGCCTGTATAAAATACGGATTCCATGGTCGCGATGAATAGTCAAACCCACATCCCTAGACCCCTACGAGAGCAGCAAGCAACCCTCCCAATTCTAGGGTTAGGAGACCCGGTCTCGACTCCTCGAGATGGCCTTCCACTGGACCCCAGAACCCGGCTACTTGTGCTCTCCTCCTTGGGTCTATCCTAATGCGGAAAAGTAAATAATATACATTGGTGACATCATCCTCAACCCGGAAGTGCCCCAATAAAAGAATATTACATACATTGAATTTTACATGAATGAAAATAAAAACCCTCATCTCACATAAAACCTCCGGCTATTCAAAACACGACGATCCAATATAACATATCGCAGCAACACATAACATCACATGTCATCAGCGTAAGTAAATATGCCTATCACAATTGTCGTTGACATATAGCAACAAAAACGGCGATATACCACATATTACACTTACGGTCGCAGAAAAGAAAGTGAAAAACTACAACATTTGGAATCCACTATCACTTTAGATATCGTAAACCCGAAATATCACATATTACGGATTTCATGCCTAACTATATGAATTCCACATATTGTATCAGATTACAGAAAAAGGTAGACGATGTTAAACAATCCGATCGAATCAACAAACACCCAAAATTTCCCAAAATGCTCAACACTTGAGCGTAGTTAAGAAGTATCCATCACATGCTACAGTAGTAGTGAACCAGCTGTAGAAGGGTTAACCAATGCCTTACTTGTGGCATCGCTAAACTACCACAAACCCTAGAATTTAGAGACGGTTCTGACGGTCACATAATCGAGTTAAGGTTTTCGTTCTTCTAGAGGGTCCACCGCGTCACTTGCATGATATTTGAATGTTCTTTAACTATGAAAAAGATCCAACTCTTGAAAAAATTTAAGCAAGGGAAAAAGTGGGTATTTGATATCCGTTCGAACTTTTTAATACCGTCTAAAATAACCGAAACAAAAACTAGAATTACGAATGCGAAACACTCTGAATTACCTTTTCTAAAAGATAACATCATATGAAAAATTAGCAAAAACAAACAACACCTAAAGTATCAAAACCCAGAGCTTTAAACACTGTGAAAATTCCAGCCTGTTTGGACCCGATCTGGCCGGTTTTTAAGGTTGTGATCTCGGCCAAATTTTCATGGTTTGGGATGAAATTTGTACAGTGTTCATTATGTATCATATACATCATTCTGCAACTGTTAAAAAAAAATTTTGACATCTAGAAAAAATCGACAGAAACTAGGGTTTTGATACGGATGTTTCGGAGTTGTTTCGATTTCGTAATCCTACACATATCCATCTAATTCTCTAGCTAGGCTCTGATACCACTGTTGGGATACCTACAATGGCAGCAAGGTTTCGGGTAGCATCATCCATGCCAATTTTAAAATTTGCCATTATAGATAACCCTCAACCTAGGATCTTGAACTAGAGAATCAAACAAAAACCAATAAGTAAACATCTTTACTTTTAAGAGTTTGCGATTACAACCTTTGTAGTCCATTCCTTCGCTTCATAAGCTCCATGTTGAGGTCCCTTCGCTGTGATCATCAAGTACCCGGACTCTAAAGAGGCTCCATGAGGTGAATGGAGCATTTTGCTTGAAGTCTTCACTTTCTAAGATGATCTACCTTGAAGAAACACTAACCCAAGCACACACTTCTCTAATGAGGTGTTAGTGAAGTGAACACCCTAATCTAAGTGGCTAGAATAGATGAGGATGATGAAGTAGGAATTTTTCTCTCTTTTGTTTTCTATTTCTCACAAACAAATCATCACCTGCAAAAATCAAGCATGCTTTTTTATCAAGAAGAAGAAGAATAATTACAAGTGATGAATGAATTATTGTTTAGGTTAGAATTGCAACCAAGGTTAAGTATGTGTCATGGCTAACTCATGTAGAGAATAAACCATAGGCTAGGGTTAAAGTTAGGTTAACAAATATTAAGGATAAAACAAAGAGGGTGGACTTTGTCAAAGGATCATGAAGCTTCCTCAAAGCTCATCCAAAACATTATCCATCCAAAAAGAATTAACCAAAAAGAAAATGTTAACCCAAGTTTAAACCCTAGCATGGTTTTAACCCTAGTTGCATTTGTAACCCTAACATATTACAATATTATATATCACATATACAATATTTTGTAACAAAAGAAAATAATACAATTAACATATATCACATATATATCAATGTATCATCAGGTGAGAAAAAGAATCTTTAAGTGAGCTTATATTAGTTAATATAATGTAATATATCAAATATATAATTATACATTAAATTATCGAATCAACACTTGATCCGATAATCCGGCTATTTTGCAAATAACCGACTAATATAATCTTTATCGGTTTATCGAATCAACACTTGATCCGATGACCCGGCTATATCACATATACCCGGCCGATATCACATATCGTGAGAATCGAATACGGTATCACATACATGTATTATTCTCAGTCCCGCACATATCACATATGTGCTCCTACTCCGTTTTGCCTGAGCCAGGAAACCTCTGTGTAGGACTCTAAAGAATCTTCAATACGCCGGCAGTAGATGATGATCATATCAAACACCCATAAGCTGCAAGCGGTCAGCTAAACGTAACAGCCACCCAGGTATTTAGCGATCAGAAGATCAACAAGCAAGCCTATACATTTTCCTGTGAATCCAATCAGTAACACTCCCGTACAGTCCGGTCTCTTTGTCTGATATGTCGCATATCCAGTCTAGGGGTGGTAAACGTCAGACCCCAGTAACCGATAAGTCGTGTCGATGTAAGGCTTATAACGGGTCGAGAAACTACTGATAACACTTACCATTAGATCTCCATATCATCCCTGGCCAGGGACTTCCAGTTATAGCCAATCGAACACAGTGCAACATCAACTCCCAATACCGGCTCATTGCCTCCATGTGATTCGGGACTGTACCCAAAAGCCACCATTTTGCATGTTCTCGTGAACGTGGTAAGGTGGAAATCAAAGCATAGTGGGAATCACACAAGACTCTATGACGATCTCGGGTCTACAAACTAACCTGTACCAGTGTCACCAGAGAACTGCTATCTGACTATAAGTATAATACAATCTAGGAGTTCTTGGCAAGTCCGTTCAGTGTACCCAGTCTCCACTGAGCACCCATACACCATCTTTGATGTCAAACACCGATGGATATGGGATCATCCATCACCCATCATATGGGTCATGATACGTATACGCTAGTCTACTCTGGAGTATCGATGCCCTGTCTCGATACTCCCCCGACTAGGAACAGTTATAGGATGTACTCTTGGACTACCCTGGCCCCACCAATATGATCTGCATCATAGTCCCAGTAGTCGAGTACATATCCTAAGTGCTTTATCAACATGTGAGAGCAAGACAGTAAACCAATACAAGTCAACATGTTAAGATAAAGTGAAACCAAATAGTATACTATCATGTTGAGCAAGAAAGTCATCTCTATATATATCCAAGCATCCACTATAATATACATCATATGTACAACAATGGCCTCTAGGGCATATATATAACTAACACCCCACATTTCGAACGGCCAGCTAGCCACCGTCGGGTGTAGCGGATTTGGATGCTGATAGATGAAGTCTCCGTGAATTTGGTATGAGTGGCACTGCTTCGCGTATTCAAGAAAGTCATGGATCATTGTGGGCCAATAGTAGCCCATCCTTTTGATCTTCAGCTTCATCTTTGGCCCGGCTTGATGAGAACCGCAGAGTCCGTCATGAGTTTCTTGGACGACTCTCCTTGCCTCTTCAGGTCCCAGGCATCTTAGCCATAGAGAATCAAATGATCTTTTATATAGAGTGTCATTGACAAAGGCGAAGGATAGAGCTCGTTTATGAGCTGATGTCTTAAGGACGCAGCTTCAGGTGTTTGACGGGATTTAAAGTAGTCTATAAAGACTTCTCTCCAATCCTGAGCCTTTTCCTGGTCCTTTATTTGTAGGGTCGTTTGCTTGGTCGCTCACTTTTCTTTGGACGACTCCAGAGACATTTCTTCCGGTGCAAGAACCCGACGGCTTTGCACAACGATCCTCACATCATCGAGGTTTTCGTCAGCCACTTCTTTAGCGAGTTTGGCTAACGCATCCGTCTTGCTATTCTCCACTCGCGGTATGCTTTCCAGGGCGTAGAAAGGGTTCTGAGTCAGCAATTGCTGCACTCTCTCTCTGTACTTTACCAACTCTGGTTTGCACATTTGATAGTTGCCATTTACTTGACTAACGACCAGCTGGGAGTCTCCGTATATGAGGAGGTTTTCGATTCCCATGTCGACAGCGATCTCGAGACCTGCTATCAAAGCTTCATACTTGGCTTCATTGTTTGTCCTCGGTTCTGTTAGGGAGAAGGCAAAGCGCGTTATCCCTCCTTGTGGAGTCATGAAGATGAGGCCTACCCCAGATTTGATTAGGGGGGAGCTGTGCTTTCGCTTCTTCATGGAAGATGCTCCATCGAAGTAGAGCTCCTATCGGGTATCACTCCCTCCTCTCTCCTTGTCGATCGTGTCAAACGCGTGCTCGTCTGGCAATTAGCAATTTAGGGGTGAGTCGGCAGGTATTGGATGCTCAGCGAGGAAGTCGGCGATGGCCTGGCCTTTCACTGCCTTGAGAGGACGATAAGTTATCGAGAAATCCATCAAGATTAAGGCCCATTTAGCGAGACGTCCTGTTAGTATGGCTCTTGACATCAAATATTTGATTGTATCCACCTTTGAAATGAGATGGACCTCATGCGCCAAAACGTAGTGTCTGAGCTTCGTTATCGCAAAGATTAACGCCAGACAGTGTTTTTCAATGGGGGAGTAATTTTTTTCTGCCCCCAGGAGAACTCGGCTCAAATAATAGAGGGATCTTTTTTTCCCTTGGTCGTTCTCTTGTGCCCATAGCACGCCTAAGGAACCCTCAAAGGCGGTTGTGTATAGAATGAGGGGCTTTCCTTTTATCGGAGTGGTCAGTACCGGCGGATTCTGCAGGTATTTCTTGATTTCGTCCAGTGCACTTTGGCATTTGTGATCCCAGATGAAAGCGGTCCCCTTCTTCATCAGGTGGCTGTAGGGACGGCATTTGCCGGAGAGGTTAGCTATGAATTGCTTGATATACACGAGCTTCCCTTGGAGAGATCGCAGTTGCTTTAAAGTTCTTGGAGAAGGCATTTCCATAATCACCTTGATCTTCAACGGGTCTATCTCGATGCCCCGGTGTTGTACGATGAATCCTAGGAATTTGACGGAGAAAACTCCAAACGCGCATTTGAGCAGGTTAATTTTCAGATTGTAGTCCGAAGACGTTGGAACACTATTTTCAGATGCTCCCAATGCTCATCGTACGATTTGCTTTTCACTACTAGGTCGTCGATATAGCATTCGACGATTTCATGTATGAAGTCGTCGAAAATCTTCGTCATTGCCCTCTGATAGGTAGCGTCGGCGTTCTTCAGACCGAAAGGCATCACTTTGTAGCAGAATATGCCTAGCGGGGTCCGGAAAGCGGTATGCTTCTGGTCTTCGGGATGGATCTTTATTTGATTGTACCCCGATAACCCGTCCATGAAAGAGAAGACTTCGTGAGTGGATGTGTTGTCTATCATCAGCTCGGTGACCGGTAGCGGAAAGTCATCTTTCGGACAGGCTTTGTTGAGGTCCCGAAAGTACACGCAGATGCGCACCGTTCCATTTTTCTTCATTACTGGGACAATGTTGGCGATCCAGTCAGGGTACTGAACCTCTTGGATGAAGCCGGAATCGATTAGCTTCTTGACCTCGGCGTTGATGCTCATTTCAAGTTCGATCCGCATCCTTCTTTGCGCTTGTTTGACTGGCTTAACGTTCAGAGATATTGCCAATTTGTGCACAGCAATCTCAGGATCTAGTCCCGGCATCTCGGAGTAGTTCCATGCGAAACAGTCTTTATACTGCATGAGCACGTCCTTGAGCGTAGCCACCTTTTCTTCAGACAACAGCTCACTGACGAACGTCGACCGCGGGTCATTTGCCGTTCCCAAGTCGATTTTTCTGAGGTTACCTACAGTAGTATGTATCCCATCTTCTATCTCTTTTGGTGCCGGTGGAAACTCTGAGATCACTTCATCATCATCGTTTTCGAAGCACCAGGAGAGGTCATCCATATTCTCGGGCCCTCCTTCCTCTGTCAGCGTTATTATGTGACAGGTATGAGATCGTTTCCAAGACCGATATTGATCTGGTTCTACTCTCGCTGCATACGTTTCTTTTGGTACGTGGATTTGTGGTGGGGTTACCCTCCAACTACTGGATAAAGCGAACCTGCCTTACTGATACTGGTCTTCTAACCAGTCTTTGAATATGAAGCAGTCTTCGAGAGGATGTCCTATCGCTCGGTGATAGGAGCAATAATCCGGGTGAGAGTCCTCGTTTGCTTGTTCGGGATGTTTGGACTCCGGGAGCATAATCATTTGATGTTTCATGACAAGATCGAATATCTTCCTTATCTTGTCTTGGGGAAAAGAATACGCTCGACCCATCTTCTTTATAAGAGACGGATCCCGGCTGCCCAGTTCTCGATCGCGTGGCTTCTTGGACCCGCTTTGCTGTTGTCGAATGTTTTTTCCGTTCTTCAACTTGTTTTTGCCTTCGCGTCGAGTCTTCTTTGTGACGAGTTGGCGACGAAGGGCATCGTCATTCTCCGTAGCATGTTAAAGGAGTCGTTGCGTCCTGGTTTTCTCGTAGAGGGCCATTTCGCGGCTATGGTCATCTCGGACCTATTGACCAGCTTCCCTTATTAGCTTGTCCATCTGTTCTTCGAATGACAGACTTAGCACATTCATGGCGGGACCTCGTTTTGGTTCTGGGTTAGCGTCTTCTAACAGAGCATCCCCTGCTTCATCAAAGTCATGTATAACGTAGCAGCCATAGAATCGCTCCCGTTTCTTGGATGGAACATATCCAAGCCTAATCGTTTCCATTTTCCCGTTGGGCAATTTTCGCTGAGTTCCGAGGATGTTCCACATCTTATTGTAGAACTGAGCTTGTCGAGCAGTCTATTTGAAGGGTATGCCTTGGCGTCCCAACAGCTTTTTTAATCCTTCTGTGTAGTATCTGGGCAGACGAATGGGCTGGAGCCCGTCAAGTGCTGAATCGGCACCATGCCAGATTTCTTTCTCCACATTGGTTTCCGTGGATCGATAAAAGAGGATCATCTTTTCATCTCTTTGCCTGGGAGGGACGTAGAATGTTTGCAGCTCTTGTACACTATAGGTATCAAGTGCGTCAAGTTCTTTGTAGTGCCGCTGCGGAACCATGGCGATCTGCAAACTCTGATCATTTCCAATAAAGGCTTGCACTGATGGATGAGCCGAGAATACTGTGTAGACCTCGTCTTCAGAGTCACTGCCAAAGACCAGAACAGGGGTAGACGGTCCCGGTTTGTTGCATTGGGGCAGTCCTGAATAAGCTATCTCTTCTTCCTCTTCGGTATCACTCCCGAAGACCGGAATGGTGGTGATAGCTTTTTGCTTATTCTCTGGCTTATAGCACCTTTCCGTGTCTGACAGGAAATACTTCGCATCCTTATATTTGCGGACTTCATTCATGGAGAATGGGTTCAGTTCTCCTGTCACGGTATACTCGAGACCGTCTTTGAAATACTTCATACACTGATGTTGTGTAGAAGGGATGATGTTGTACTCGTGTAACCAAGGCCTGCCGAGCAAGGCGTTGTAGCAAGTCCTGGCGTCAATGACATGAAATTTGATGTCAGTGACGAGCAGCCCAATGCATGATGTCAGAATTATAGACCCGAGTGTCCGTGATGACTGGGAGTCGAATCCGGAGATAGTGATTTTATCCCGAGCGAGGTGTTGAACGCTCATGCAAATCTCCTTCAATACTCTCACATTGAGAAGGTTGACGGAGGATCCATTGTCGACCAGAATTTTTCCTATCTTGATGTCATGACAGTATCCGGTGACATATAGCGGACGGTTGTGCTCGCACGTCCCGAGGAGGAGGTCTTCATCGCCGAAAGTGATGTCAGCTGTGTGAACTTCTTCCAGTTCGTCCTGCATCTTTCCTTCGGCAAGGAAAGCTTGAAACTGGTCAGGCTCTTGTAGTGCCTTGATCAGAGAATCTCTCGCTTTTTTGGATAGCAGAAAGGCATCGAGAATGCTTAGCTGCGAGGGTATTTTCCTCAGGTGTGCCAGAACGTTGTAAACCACCTTGTTTTTTTTGGGCTGGTCCTTGGCTGCAAGCTCTTCGATGACTCGATCATCGAGGGCGATATCCTCAGGGACTTTTTCCTTCCCCTTATCTTTTCTATCTGATCCCCTATTTGTGGGTCCGAGATTCTTTTCGGGTAACGTGCGATTGCACAGCTGAATGTTCTCACAGGTCTTCATCTCTTCTGCTTCAGAGATGGATTCCTTGAAGAGAGGACCAGGGGCTATTTCTTCATCCGAATCGCTCCCGAAGGTGAGAACTTGCGATCCCCCGGAATCAACCATGTGACAGTTGCCGGTAGTTCTTTTGCGTTCATCTGTCGTGCTTCTCTCTTCCCGATGAGCCTTGCACTTCATTCGCTGAACGTGTTGTCGGTGGGCAATATATCCCTGCCACCAGTTTTTAAAGGCCATGCACTCTTCAGTAGGGTATGCAATCCTCTGATAGTATAAACAGAAGTTAGGATGTACGTCCGCTTCATCAAGATGTATACTGCCAGGAGAATTTCCTCTGAAAGAGGGCAACTTCATTCCCATTGACAGGGCTCTAGCGAATCGTTTCCTTGTCTTAAGTTTGCTTTTGTCTGTGGCGGACGTACTTCGATCTGGTTGGAGTGCTTCAACCTTTTCATTCAGTCGCCGGCGTTTGGCTTTTTCCAATATGGCCATTTCGCGTTCTTGATCATCCTTGCTCTTCTGAAGAGCTCCGTTCAGGAATATGTCAATCATTTCGTCTGACGGTTCTAGGAGTTCCGGTTCGTGATCTTCTCCCAGTTTCTCTACATCAGGAGCTTCTTTACGATCTACTGACGAGTGAGAGATCACGTTGCAGCTTACCACATAATCCTCAGGTTCATTTGACGAGTCTTCTCTCTCATCTTTGTCGCTATCTCCGTCTTCAAGGATGTGGTTGAGAAACTCTTGGAGTATGACCGTAGTTCGCGCTTTCTGGTTATATTCTTCCACCGCGTTAATATGTTTTTGCAGGTCCGTGCGCTTGTCATCAGGCTTCATGGGATTTTTGGTCTTCTTCTTCTTCTTCGAAGACTTTGACGGCTGGGCATGGGCGTTTTGGTTATCGCTACCAATTCTTGGCATCGGGCGTAGCTTCAGCATTCCCTCGATGACCTCAAGTTCTAGCGGACTTTTCCATCTGATTGCCGGGCATGTTTGAAGATCCTTCAGCATTCTTTTCGTTTTGGCTGAAAGAGCGACCTCCCATAGAGTTTCTTCTATAAAAGAGCACGATGCCCCCGGTGTGTCCTCCCTTTTAAGAGTGTGCGGCTGAGGCGGGCTTACTTTCCAATTCTCAAACAGTGCGAATTTTCCCTGTTGGTATTGGTCCTCAATCCAGCCTTTGAAGACGAAGCAATTTTCGATTGGATGGCCTACCACTTGGTGATAGGGGCAATAATTGGGATTATTGGCCTCACCGGGTTGCAATGGGCGTTTTGGATCCGGCAAGGTGATGAGCCTGTTGCGCACTACCAGCTCGAACAGTCTCCTCATTTTATCCCGGGGAAACGAATAAGGGCACTTCAGTTTCTCATTAAAGAATCTCCTTCTATCGTCTTGGCGATCAGTTGGTTTTGGACCACTGGGCTGCTGCTGAGCATTGGTGACGAAGGTCGCTTTCCTTTTCCCTATTTTGTTTCGAGATTCCAACTTTGAGGAAGATGGTCTATGACCCATCTGATCCATTTGGGCCAGCTTGTCAATCAAAGCCTGGAAAGTAGTTGGCTTGAAAAACATCATGAACTGGGATGTGGTCGCCTGCGGATCAAGAGTACCCACGAATATGCCTACCGCAGGCGCTTCTTCGAAACGCTGCTCGCACTTCGACCATAGATTCCACCACCGTATCGCGTACTGCACCCATGTATCGCCCGGCTTCACCCTGGCGTTAATTAATACCGTGATTGGGGTGCATTCGCTAGCGCTTGCGAACCTTTGTGTAAACAGTAACTCCATTTCTGCATGTCTTGACAGAGTCATTCGGGAGTTCAGAATACCGCTCGAATGCTGTCTCCGACAAGCTGCCAACGAATTAGCGAAGCAGTTGCTTATCGTCACCTCCGGTGTTGCCGCACCGAGCCCTGAATTGAGCAATGGGCTGGTGTGAATTCCCCGTCCCTTTATACACATGGAACTTAGGGATCGTGTATCCCGGCGGGTACTTTATTTGATCGTACCAACCCGGATAGGGTCGTCCAGTCTTAACAATTTGCCCGGCCGCTTCGCTCACCTGATGAGCTCGTATCTGCTGAGCGATATAGTCATCCAGGGTGGCTTTGGAGATGGTCTCCTCCTTGGCTGCTGGATAAGCTGGAAGAGGGTTTAATGTCTCCCCTCGGTCATCTTCAAGGATAATTGGAGGGTCTTCAGCTGGAGGATCCGGCTGTATCATCATTCCGACCATATCTTGGAATAAAAGTGCCATTCATTTTATGTTGGCAGCTTGTTCCGCTGCCTCTTTGTCCTTCTTCTCGAGGATTCTGCAGAAGAACTCAGCATCAGTTTCTTGTTCATGACGCTGCTCTGACGATGTCTCCGGGCTTTCTTTTGGCCGAATGAGTGCGGCCATCTGTGTCAACATTTCCTGAAGCTTCTGTTGTTGCTCCTGAGCCTTTGTTACGGATCTGGTGAGTGGTCGATGGCCCATAGAGATACGGCTATCCTCTTTTTCGGATGCCATATAAATAGTGTACACCACCATGCCCCCAGACATGGGGCGTTTAGATTCAGTGCCCTTGCGATTCGCCGCGGACACGGGGACTTTCTCCGGCCCCCTTCTTTTGTGGGCGGTCGAAGTTGAGGGAGCCGTTGCAGCGGGCACCCAAATAGATGACATCTCCAGTGGTATGACAGGGTGGTCCTTCTCTTGCCGAACTTTCATCTTCTTCGATCGGCGGGAGTAGTCTTGGTCGATCATCGAGCTTTGGACCTGTCGCCAAACATTATGAATTTTAGCGGACAATCGCTGAGAGGGCTGCTCTGGATTCACCTTCGCAACATTTTCCATAGGTGGAGGAGATCTTTTCAACACGGTCGTCGGAGAGTACTTGCACACCCTCCTGAGTGGTTCAAAGTTGTTCCCAGTTGGAACATCAGCATCAATTTCCACCATTGGAGCTGGCGGAGTTAGTCCAGAAGGAGAGCTGCCCCCAGCCTTCCTTACTCGGCGCTAGTGACGACGGCGAGTATGTCGAGCGGCTGGGACCTGTTGGGTGAGCTTCTTCATGCCCCCCGCTCTGATGAAGGGCTGTTGTCGTGGTTAGCCTATCAAAGACCGATGTCTACTGAGAGGGGATGGCCAATCTATCGAAGGCAGACTTTCGCGCAGGGGGAGCAGTTTTGATGACATCGCCTGGAGCGGGAGTTGAAACGGCCAGTCTTGCAAAGACTGACTCCTTAGCAGGGGAAGCCGCTCTAAAGACTTCAGGAGCAGGAATGGCTATCCGTTTTGGGATAACACTTTCTGGTATTGCGGGCTTCTTCATGGGCCCACTTGAGCTTTGGCCCAGTCTATTGAAAACCGAGATACTGGATTTGGTTGACCCGTTGAGAGGGGCCACAGTAGTTGCAAGCCGATCAAAGACCGACTTCTTCGGAGCCTCTTGTGATGGCATTGGGGCGTTAAAGCTCATGGGGGTGGCTTGCGTCACTTGGTCCACCGGCATCATAAAAAGGGAGGCCGCTTGAGGCCCGTAGGTCACTCCTCCGGCGAGGACGGAGTGGGAGTTATTGCAATTAGTGCAGTTTGAAACCATTGATCTTCTGTTTTTTCTGCACGGAGCAAAATACCAAATCTTAGTGCTTCACATCCAAAGGTAACCATGTCAAACCGCGATTTGTTCGCGAAACACGACACACGAAATATGGAGTGGAAAGAGGAAAATGTCCCACCAGGCGTGCCAGAATCTATTCTCCACCGAAAGACGGGACCAGGACGTCGGGACGTCCGGCCTGAATTTTGGGGGCAAATACTATTTGGTTTTATCCGTCCACATCTCCGAAGATGTCAAATTGATTTATGGCACCGTGTATCGGAGGTTTAGACGGATGCGGCCGATGTAGCAGACTTCGTCAGATTTACCCTCATCGTGAGGGGTTTTTGATTTTGGGGACGCTCTTCCCTGCAGGTGCAAGCCCCTGCAGTTAATTACGCTACCGCATCGCGGTAACCACTTTCTCCTTCTCCAGATGGTCACTTCGTGTCGTGTGTGTGTGTTTTGTTTTTGGTTGCCCGTGGATTGTATACGGAGACTAATTTATGTTGTCGCCCGTAGGGTGTGAATTAGTCCAAATCCGTATTTTCTTAGATTTAGGTTTGGGATTGGGTTTAAGGATGCGTTAGTCTCGGTTGAGACTAAGATCAATTTAAACGTTTGTTAAGAATACGTTAGTCTAATTTTAGACTATGATCAACTTAACCATTTGTTAAGGATACGTTAGTCTAATTTTAGACTAAGATCAACATAAACGTTTATGAAGGATACGTTGGTCTAATTTTAGACTAAGATCTATTAACAGGATCATTTAGATCCAACAAAAGAGCATTTGGGCTCTATTTTTTTAGTTTAAGGACGTTGCGGTCCACAAGTTTAAGGACATCTTAGTCCAGTTTAAAGACGTCATAGTCTGTAAAGTTTAAAGACATCATAGTCTATGAGTTTAAGGACCTAACAGTCCGTAAAGTTTAAGGACATCATAGTCCAGTTTAAAGACATCATAATCTGTGTGGTTTTAGTTCAACCGTTTGGGGATGCACCAAAAGTTATCGGTTATTGGGACCCTCCATCTCTCTGAAGACGTTGAGGAATTACAACGAAATACATCAGAGGTATGAAGAGATGTACCCTTGAACCAAATAACAGATTAAAAGGCTCTGAGATGAACATTACTTTGAATGCCATATGTGCTGATCAATTCTGGAAGACCAAAGTATGTTTGGGGTTCGGTTTGAAAGGATTTTGCCCCTGGAAGACTTAGCTAATTTAGGCTAAGATTGGTTTGAATATAGTGTTAAACACTAGAGTATACTCGGTGATCACGTGTTCTCACGTGAGGCGCTTAAAGTAGTGTTAAACATTAAGAATGAAAAGCTCACGTGAGGCGCCTGAAGATTGCGCCTTACTTCTTTTATTTTACTCCCAGAATATGCACATAAGTATTAAAACTTGATTTTTATCCCCATCACGTGTGGATACGTGAGGGTATCCATGCGTTGGATATTAATCCCTCAGCTTTACCCCATTTTCTCTTCAAAAAGGTGTTTGTCAAGGGTCACGTGGGGACACGTGAGGCACCCTTTAGGCGGGAATTGCCTTTGGGTATTTTCCTCTTTTTCATGAGTGTTTGATAACTTCTAGGGGTCACGTGGGAACACGTGAGATGCCCAAAAGTGAAACTGCCTTGACTTTACTCCCTTTTTATTTTGGGAAGCTTGTTCAAGGGTCACGTGGGAGCACGTGACCTAATCTCATTCGTTCTTTTTGATCATAAAGGGGGGCTCACGTGGACACACGTGATCTGACATTTATCATGTTGGGTATTGATCTCTTTTACGTGCATGAAGAGTTAAGTCCCTTGTTTAAGAATTAAATTCTTTTATAGGGTTAAACCCCAATTTTATTTAGAGGAATTAAATTCCTCTGTATTTGAAAGAATTAAATTCTTAAAACACAATTCTCCCTCTAAGTTTTGGATCTGCGTGGCAGAATCTCCCCGATGAGAATTAAATTCTCAACTTGTGGGGAGATTTGCTTCTGCAGATCTTCAACCAGAGGAAGAACTGAGTTCTTTTCAGAAGAGTTAAACTCTTGGTTTGAGAATTAAATTCTCTTTTGTTTTATGGGAGTTTATGGAATGATCTCTTTCCTTCTCTTACCTAGATTTTATTTCTTCTTTGAAGAGATCTTCTCTCTGGAGAATTAAATTCTCTTCTTCTTTTTTTTGCATTCAAGGAGGGTTTCTCTCTCTTTTTCTCTGTTCTTCTCTGTATGTATCTCTCTCTTATTGTTTCCCTTTTTCTCTTTTTTCTTTTTCCTTATTGGCTCCTATTTATAGGAGAAAGAAAAGAATCAGTTTGTTCAGCCCATCTCTCATTGAGAGATTTTGATTGATTTTATAACTAACATGATCTTTTAGATCATTCGGTGAATTTTATTCACCATTGGATTTTTAATCCATAAGATATTTTATTTGTTATTCATGGCAATTTTTAGGAAAATATTTCCTTGTACAGAATCTTTCTATAAATTGGTGGTTTTTTAATCACCATTGGATTTTTAATCCAACGGTGCTCCACTTTACAGAGTGCAATCTTTTTTGTTTGGAAAGATCTAGGGAAATATTTTTCCAATTAGGGCTTTTAATTCCTTTTAATTAGAATTTAATTCTATTAGTTTAGAGGTTTCGGAATCCATCACGTGTTGGCACGTGATCTTACCAATTAAGTATCTAATTAGAATTTAATTATATTAGTTCAGAGGGCTCAGGAACCCATCACGTGTTGGCACGTGACCCCACTGATTAAGCATCTGATTAGAATTTAATTCTATTAGTTCAGAGGGCTCATGAACCCATCACGTGTTGGCACGTGACCCCATTGATTAAGCATCTGATTAGAATTTAATTCTATTAGTTCAAAGGGCTCATGAACCCATCACGTGTTGGCATGTGACCCACTGATTAAGCATCTCCAATTGTTTATTTCAGCGCCTATGGACTTTGCCCATAAAAGGTCACGTGTCCTCACGTGAGGCCCGATCACGTATGGGCAGATGATGCTCCACTTGGGGGTTTTCTTTGCGGCTTTATTTATATGTTTTATTCAGTTCCCATGAGGGAACAGTGGCTATCACCAGAAATCCTTGGCCAAGGGAGACGAGAATTACTGATTTGGATCAGTAGTTTCTCAGTGGGTGATGGGCTTCACACCGACATGAAATATCGCATAATTAGGGGTCTGACTTTATCCACCCCTAGACCCGATATGCGATACTCTTTGACGAACAGACCGGACTGTATGGAGATTGTCACTGACAGGCTCAGTAGGGATTCAGATGAGTTTTCTTGTCGGCCTTCTTTCGCTCAATACCTGGGTAGCCGTTACGTACAGCTAGTGCTGCTGACGTGCTTATGGTTAAACCCACTGCCAGCATATTGATGAGTCTTTAGAGTCCCACACAGAGTGTTTTCCTAGTTCTGGCGAAATGATGTAGTAGCCGTATTGGATACGTGCAGGGTTCCGATCGAATGATTGTACTAGTTACCCGGATTTTCGATCGGACGGTTGATAATACTAGCCGGCTCGGGATTGAGCCGGATTATTAAATCGGGTATTGATTTAATAATTTACATATATGTATTTCGATATGTATATTCTAGTATTATGTTTTTTGTGTCATTCTATCTCTTTGGGTATTCGTATTTTGGTAAGAATACATGTATGTATATACAGTAGAGTGTAATCTGTATTTATTTGGAAATCATTCTAGAAGGTGGACACCTCATTTTAGATTTTATCAATTTATATTAAATAGAAAATGTGGTGTAAAGCAAGAGAGGGGAGTATGGTGAGATCCATACTTCAATAGTGTTGCACAAATGAATTAACAATTCATTTGTGCAAACTATTCAAGCATGGTGGAATATATTTATTTGAAAAATTGGTTTTTACAAAATCTTGCTTGAGATTTTCTCACTTGGATGGTCCATTATTTTTGAGATGGGAAAAACACTCTCACCATTAGCTTCACCCTCCTCACTAGATTTCTTGAGCTCCTCCACATTCATTTTCAACCCGCTCTCTACAATCTCATGTGTTGAGAATCAAGAGAGGAGGTGAGATAGATACACACTTAGATCACTTCACTACATCCTAGGCACTCTAGATTAGCAACCTAGAGTCCCTAGTTGCTTCACTAGATTCTTAATGTGGAGTTAGAGCCATAAGCTACATCTCTCGGGTGGATCATCTTCGAAGGAGAAAGTCCGGTGATCAAGCTCGATCCAAAGGACCTCAAAAAGCTAAGGAAGATGGTAGAAGACCGAAGGACACGTATCATTCGGTGTAACCACTTCATACCTTGTAGTTAAGATCTTCTTTTGTAGCTAGTTTAGGTTTATGGTTTGATTCTAGGATGGGTTCGTTAGCGCCAGTTTTTCAAAAGCCAATTTTTGTTCCCCATCGGCCACGGTAGATGGCCAGGGCGCTAGCAAACCCCAACAAATTGAACCTTGAAAGAACTTCAAAATAACATGAAAATATTATACTAAGTGTATGAAACTCGACGATAATATGGAATTTACATGTTATCATCGAGAATCTCACATTAAAAAAAAGTAACGCGCCTTACATCCCGCCTGTCAGTTATATATGCAATGGTTTCCATCATAACATAAACCTACATAATGGTTGTCAAAACGAAGCATTTAATCGTTTGTTTATGGAAGCCGTCATTTATTTTTTATGACGAGAAAACCGGTCGTACAATAACCGATAGATTTGTCCAGTATGGACTAGTTAAGAATTTACAACGCAAACACACCGTGCATTTGTGCTTTCATTCATTTCAAGATTACTTTTGTCAGCACCTTTTCGCTGGTCCTCCGTGTACAAATATAAAGGGTATGATCATTTCAGTGTTGATATTAAGTAGTAAAATGATTATTATCCTTCTTATTGTAGTGACTCGAAGAACAGCGAGAAGGTACTGCCGAAATTTTCTCGAAACGGATGAAAGTACAAACGCAGGGTTGTTGTTCATAACATAATATTGCATTTTACAATCCCCATTCTTACGTATTTTACAATAAAAACAGGTGCTTTTGATCCATGTCTACTACATGTTACAGGTTACAGGTTCTTGGAGCGAAAACAGTGAAAAGGACAAAAGACGACAGAAAAATGGACTTTTGACCAACAAATAGAAGGATCCTAGTCAAGCCTAGACGAAGAACAGTTCACAATCAACAAGGCAGTGCAAGGTCCAAAATGTTAAGGCAAACGGTTAAAAGACCGCTACAAGTTTTTCATTAAAAGATCTGGAACCAATGTAGAAGCCCAACAGAGAAATGAACCAAAGAATATATAAGCCCAGGAAGCCACAAACAAGCACAAAAAGTCTCAGCATTCAAGCTCATCAAAGGGCCGCGGAACCGCGGCCCAAGGCCTACCCATGCCGCAGTTCCGCGGCCATCTAGTGCCCGTATGCGTAGAAATTTTACCAAAATATTGTTGCGGCTATGAAAATATTTTTTAGGGGTATATTTGTAATTGTAGACATGCGGATCAGCTGTAGCCCTAGGGTTTCTATGTCCTATAAATAGAACCCAAAACCTTGTATTTTCTCATGCCTCCTTTTAATAATAAAATTCTGTTTTCTTTGAAGTTTGGAGTGCATCAATCGTAAGTAGGTATTTTTCTTGCCCTAGTTCTAGATTTTATATCTGCCCTAGGTAAATTCTCTACTTGCCCTAGTTTAATTTAGTCTAGAATTTTATTAACTTGCAATAGATATTTCTTCTTTTTAATAAAAAGCAAACAAAAATTATGTCTTTCTTAATTCCCTCAATGAGCGAGTAGTTTCCTCGCTTGTTGGGGTTAGGAATATGGAAGGGTTTGAGAGATGAAGATCTCCCATCTCTTTTCTTTGCCAATCTGTTATGAACATTAGGACTCCATGCATACTCTCATCTTCCGCTCCCTACGGCACTCTACCCTAGAGGTAACGATGATCCGTAGTATAAAAGACCGGAGTTGTGAGTTTTCCATAGAGGTTAGGGTAAAGGTTAATAAAGGAAGGACAAGGATCTAGAGGAAGAACATCTTCCCAATCATCCTAATCCCCTCTATTAAAATTTACCATAATCCCTAAAATCAAATCTAAATTAAGGCATTGAAAAAAGGTGAAGATTTTTGTTTACCAAACTTTCCCTAAACCTAATCCTAGCAAGTTTCTAATCTTAGTAAAACACAACTTCGTTTTAGATCTAATTAAAAGACCAAACACCATTTGGATAGCTCGTAAGAACTTAAAGGAGATTTACAAAATCCCTGTGGACCGACCCGTATTCACCGACTAGCTTCATGCGACGCCATTCTTGATTGCGGTAAATATTTTTTTGATCGACAAAACCTCTTTAAATCAAATGGCGCCGTTGCCGGGGATGGCGTAAAATTTCCTTTTAGTAATTTCGGGTTAATATAAAATATAAAAAAATCATAAAAATCTGAAAAAAATCAAAAATATAAAAATTCTATCATCTTTTATTGTTTGAAGGGTTTTCATTGTGGATCTTTGCAGGATTGACGGATCTGAAACAACACAGAAGGAGAATCAGGAAATGATACATCAGAATAGAAGGGATTTGAAACAACCGAGGAGTAGAAAATTTTTCGAAGCCTGAACCCTCCTGGAGACCGCGAAACCGCGGCCTTGATTCGCCTAAAACCACGGAACCGCGGTCGTGTTGGGTCTTCAGCACGCGAAATTTTTTTGGTTTGATTTCTTTCCTTCTCCTCTGCAAATACCCATATATCTTCTGTCAAATCTTCTGCAGGATTCTTTGCGCTAAAAATTCTTCTTCCCCTTCCCATAATTGATTTTCTACAGGATTCTTTGCGCCGCGCTAAATAGCAAATTGATTGCAAGTGATTTACTGCTTTGCATATTTTAATCTGACTTTAAGGGGCTATTGATCAATTCAGATTGGGTGTGGATTTCATCACCCTTCCCAGGACCCCAGAAATCACTTAAAGCATTTGCATTGACCACTCTTAATTAAAAAATATTAAACTCAGCCCTAAGGACGTCGCGCTCAATAGGACAGAGGACTAGTATAGGCATCGGCCGTTTATCCTAACCTGTCTTTGCGGTGCCTAGGCAAGTGTGTCAAGGCTAGTAGTTTTTAATTAGGCCCACGGTGTGGTTCCTTCCCACTTACCTGGCACTTATCTGGCCGCAACTGACGGTGAAGAGGCGGTTTGAGGTCTATCTCTAGCCCTTTGGAACAGTTAGGAGCTGTTTAGCTGACCTAGGTGACCATAGACCTAGGCCTGATTGTGCATTTGTGGTTGATTGCATTTGTGTCAAAAGTCTTTTCAAAAATCTTTTTGCAAAAGCTCACATAAAAAAAAGAAAAAGGAAAAATCTTTTCAAAACTTGCAACTTGTCGCTAAAGAATCTTTGCACTCACTTCTTCTCATTGACGTTTTCTTACCTCCACATTCTGTCTTTCATCTTTCGACTACACTAACCCTCTTAGTGTATGTCCGGTTGGACTAGGGACCCTAGCGTCCGATTAGTCCGTGTTTCGTTGGTACCGACCGACGAACCTTTCGACTCCGAAGTCGAAATCATGTCCACTTCTTCACTTTCACCATCACATTCTTCTTCCGAAGGTATGTCGGGATACAATCCTAACAACACCTTACCGATGGGAATGATTCCACCTCCAGGTGCGTATAACCCGAATCTCCCGCCTGTTGAAGCGCCCGCACGAGTCGCGCTCCAGGATCTTTTTTACCCCGTCTGCACCGCCCTTCCTACTTGTCTTTCCCTCCCACCGGCTAATGGGGACAATTTTGAGATCAAACCCCACTTCATCAATATGCTGCCTAAGTTTCATGGTTTGGAATCCGAATATGCATATATCCTTATCAACAAATTCCAAAACGTTTGCGCCATGATGAAAACTACCCAATTAAGTGATGACGCTATAAGGCTAAGGGTCATTCCTTTCATCTTATGTGACTTAGCCGAGAAGTGGCTATACAGCACAGCATCACATTCAATTAGAAATTGGGACGAGTTTGTGAAAGCTTTTCTTAAAAAGTTCTATCCTCATCACAAAACTGCTAGAATCCGTAACGAGATTATACAATTTTCTCAGCTTCCTTCGGAACCATTTTGGAAGTGTTTTGAAAGATTCAAAGACCTACTCGTTCAATGCCCTCATCATGGGATCGGAAGTTGGCAACTCTGCCAAACATTATACGAGGGATTGAACCCGGCAACGAAGCAGTTGCTAGAAACCATCTGTCAAGGTCACTTTCTAACCAAATCAAGTGAGGAAGCGTAGCAGTTTCTTGAGGACCTTAGTGAACAAACAATTCAATGGGAGAGCACCAAGACCACATCATCTTCTTTAATGGTCAATCTAGGGTAGGTATACATCAATTAGATTTATCGATTGCTATGAAGGCCGAGATGGCCGCTCTTACGAAAAAGCTAGAAGCGCTTGAGACCAAAATCTCATCGCCTTCTCCTTCCCCTGTTGTGCCTCCATGAACTGTTTGTGGTTGTTATTCGGATCCATCACATTTCACCGAAGAGTGTCCTCACACCGCATCTACTCAAGGACAAGATCAAGTCAATGCTGCCTTTCAGCAACGACAAAGAAATGATCCATACTCTTCGACATACAATCCAGGTTGGAAGAGTCACCCAAATTTCGCTTGGAACCAAAATCAACAATCCCAAGGAAACAACAATTTTCAAAGGGCTCCTCCTCCACAACAACAAGCACCTCCACAAACTCAATTTCAGAAACCTCTCCAACAGCAACCTTACCCTAATCAAATGAACAATTTTGTACCCAGCAATTTTGTTCCCCCTCAAAATGCCGTTAGCTCGCTCGAAAGAAGTCTAGAAGCATTCCTAAAGCAATCTGCACAGTCCACAGCTAGGATAGAGACTTCTGTTCAATCTTTGGTGCAAAACAGTGCCTCACACGATTAAAGCATCAAAGCTAGTGAGGCACAAATTGCACAACTCAACGCAGCATTGAAAGAGCGAGAGAAAGGAAAGCTTCCGTCTCAACCACTCCCAAATCCCGGTTATGCACATGTTGCACATGAACAGCAGAATCATAACGTGAATGCTGTGACCACGTTGAAATCCGGAAAAGTTCTGCAAAACAATGTGGGTATTAACCATGACACCCCTGCCGGTGGTTCTTCATCTTCTTCACCTTCTTCTTCTTCTTCTTCTTCTTCTTCGTTAGAGCCTATTCTCCATCCTTCACATGGCTCTACTTCTTCTAGCTCGAACGGACCCACTTCTCACAACACGAACACATCTACACGGGGTTCCGTTCCAACTCAACAATCTGATCCGCAAAAATCAGACTCAACAACTTTTCAAAATGTTCCTTTTCCAAATCAGTTGAGATCCAATAAACCAACTCTACAGATGGAGAAGATTGTAGAGTTGTTCAAACAGGTTAGCATAAATATCCTTCTTTTGGATGCAATCCAACAAGTTCCTTCATATGCAAAAATCTTAAAGGACTTATGCACCAAAAAGAGGAAGTCACAAGTACCAAAGAAAGTTTTTGTGGCTAGTGCTGTTAGTGATGCTCTTGTCAATTCTTTACCCCCAAAGCACAAGGACCCCGGTTGTCCTACTATTTCGATAACAATTGGGAACAAGACCATCAATAGAGCACTATTAGATCTTGGTGCTAGTGTCAATTTGCTACCTTATTCGGTATACGAACAATTAGGCGTTGGAGAGCTTAAGCCCACTCATTGTACTCTCCAAATGGCCGACCGATCAATCATCCATCCTAGGGGAGAGTTGGAGGATGTGTTAATTAGAGTAGGGGATTTCATTTTCCCCGTTGACTTTATTGTTATGGATACACAACCTATCGCTAACCCCCGTAATCAAATCCCGGTGATACTTGGTCGACCATTCCTCGCGACTTCTAACGCGGTAATCAACTGTCGTAACGGTTCAATGAATCTATCTTTTGGCAATATGACAGTTGAACTCAACATTTTCAAGTTAGGAAGTCAGCCTTGCGAGCCTAATTCTAGCGTACTTGATGTTTGCTCAATCAATGAGATCGCGGAGGAGGAATGTGAGTTCGAAAATTTTATGTTTGATCACAGCAATGATGACGCCACTAGTGCGTTCCTCCTAGAATCTGACACAGCTTTCACGACGGACAAAGATTATGAGTGTTTCACCTTTGTTGACGACTCCCCACCCGAGTTTAAGTGTTTTGCTTTTCTGGATGAGTCAGTTGAACCATCCGAGTCGGTAGCGTACACTCAATTTGAACCTTTGATGGAATCCTTCGAGTTTGAAACAGTTACTCCATTGTTACCATCTATTGTTTCACCACCTAAACTCGAACTAAAGCTTTTGCCGTCGCACCTAAAATATGCTTATCTAGGTGAGAATGAGACCTTACCCGTTATCATATCTGCCTCTCTAGCTCTCGAGCAAGAGAAGGCTCTTTTAATGGTCTTACACAATAATCGGCAAGCTTTCGGCTGGTCTATGGCGGACATCAAGGGGATTAGTCCCCTCATAATTGAACATCATATACACATGATGGATGATGCCAAGCCGGCAAGGGATCCACAAAGACGCCTCAACCCCATTATGAAAGAGGCGGTCAAGAAGGAGATTGTTAAATGTCTTGATAGTGGTATCATTTACCCTATCTCGGATAGCCAATGGGTTAGCCCCATTCATGTCGTGCCAAAGAAATCGGGCATCACGGTCATTACCAATGAGGCAAATGAGTTAATTCCTACTCGCACCCAAACTGGGTGGCGAGTTTGCATCGATTATAAAAAACTCAATGCCGCGACAAGGAAGGACCACTTTCCTTTACCTTTCATTGACCAAATGCTAGAACGATTGGCGGGGCATGAGTTCTACTGCTTTTTAGATGGCTATTCCGGTTATAACCAAGTCCCCATCGCCAAAGAGGATCAAGACAAGACCACATTTACTTGTCCCTTTGGCACTTTTGTTTATCGTCGCATGCCCTTTGGGTTATGCAATGCACCCGCTACATTTCAGCGGTGTATGATGGGGATCTTTTCGGACATGGTTGAAAAGTTTTTGGAGATCTTTATGGATGATTTCTCCATTTTTGGTGACTCCTTCGACGAGTGTTTACGACATCTTGACGCAGTTCTTACCCGCTGTAGGGATAAGAACCTAACGTTAAATTGGGAGAAGTGCCATTTTATGGTGCGAGAAGGCATTGTCTTAGGGCATGTCATCTCGCAAAACGGCATAGAGGTTGATAGAGCCAAAATCGAAGTCATTTCTAATCTTCCTCCTCCTAAGTGCGTCAAAGACATCCGAGCTTTCCTTGGCCATGCCGGTTTTTATAGACGGTTTATTAAGGATTTTAGCAAGATTGCTAGAACTTTGACTCTCTTATTGGCCAAGGACACAACATTTGATTTTGACTCAACTTGCATGAAAGCGTTTGAGTCTTTGAAACACTCTCTCATTTTTGCGCCCATTCTTTCATCTCCAGACTGGACGCACCCTTTCGAAATCATGTGCGACGCATCATATTTTGCCATTGGTGCTGTTATTGGACAGCACATCCATAAGATGCCTCACGTGATTTATTACGCTAGCCGAACATTAAATGAGGCCCAATTAAACTACACAACAACAGAAAAAGAGTTTTTAGCAGTTGTGTTTGCACTTGAAAAATTTCAGCCTTATTTAATCGGCTCTCCAGTTATTGTGTACAGGGTCATTCAGCTCTTTGCCACCTTTTTGCGAAGAAGGATGCTAAATCGAGGCTAATACGTTGGATCCTCTTGCTATAAGAATTTGACCTTGTCATAAGGGACAAAAAAGGATGTGAAAACGTAGTGGCCGATCACCTTTCACGACTTCCTTCTTCGCCTACACTTGAACTTCCAATCACTGACCCGATGAGCAGCTCTTGACCGTTTCTTGCGAACCATGGCTTGCCGATATTGTAAACTACTTAGCCACCGGCTTGATACCTAAAGATTGGTCGAGACAAGATAAACTTCGATTCTTGTCCCAAGTAAAGCATTTTTACTGGGATGAACCTTATCTTTTTAAATACTGTTCCGACCAAATCATTCGTCGGTGTGTGCCGGAAAATGAGGTTAAGAGTGTGCTGTCTTTTTGCCACGATCAAGCATGTGGCGGGCACTTTGGCCTGAAGAAGACAGCCGAGAAAGTTTTGCAGTGTGGTTTCTATTGGCCACGACTCTTCAAGGATGCATATGAATACTGCAGGACTTGCTCCCGGTGCCAACACTTGGGCCGGATATCGCGGAGAAACGAAATGCCACTCCAACCAATTTTGGTTGTGGATATTTTTGATGTTTGGGGTATAGACTTCATGGGACCATTTCCTAACTTTTTTGGAAATGTGTATATTCTTTTGGCTGTTGACTACGTTTCAAAGTGGGTCGAGGTTGTGCCTAGTCGAACGAATGACAACAAGGTTGTCATTCAATTTCTTAAAGAACACATCTTTTCTCGATTTGGGCACCCTCGTGCGATAATAAGTGATAATGGTTCTCACTTTTGTAATAGGACTTTTGAGTCCTTAATGCGCAAATATTCTATCACCCATAAGCTGTCAACGCCATACCATCCCCAAACATGTGGGCAAGCTGAGGTCTCTAATCGACAAATTAAGCAAATCTTGGAGAAAACGGTTTCTAAAAACCGTAAGGATTGGTCACTCAAATTGATCGATGTACTATGGGCTTTCCGTACTGCATACAAGACCGATCTTGGCATGTCTCCATACCGGCTTGTTTACGGGAAGGCTTGCCACCTCCCAGTAAAAATTGAGCACAAGGCATTTTGGGCTATCAAAGAGCTGAACTTATCTTTAGGAGATGCGGGCAGCAACCGAAAGCTGCAGTTGAATGAACTAGAAGAGCTGCGAGATGAAGCATATGACAATGCCATAATTGCTAAAAACCGAGCTAAGGTGTTCCACGATAAACACCTTTTGCGTAAGACATTTAAACCTGGTCAACAGGTTTTACTCTATGATACTCGGTTATATTATCACCCCGGCAAGCTCCATTCTAGATGGAGAGGACCTTTTGTAGTCCGCACCGTTTATCCGCACGGTGCGGTTGATCTTGAAAATCCAGAAGACAGTACTTTATTCAAAGTGAATGTGCATCGATTGAAACCGTTCTTCACAGCGGACCCATCGGAGGAGCTCCTGTTTTTGCAGGAGCCGATCTACACTGATTAATTTTCCTCCACTTTCACCCCCGAATTTTCAATCAACTTTTTCCAAAGCATTATTTAAAATAAGTTTGGGGGTGTGTATATAATTTGTAAATACATAATTCCAAAATACCATAAAAAATGAAAAAATGAAAAAAAAATTAAAATATATATATATATATATTGGACCTAATTAAAAATTTTCAGAATTACAGTATAACTGACTTTTTAATTTACAAATAAAACCCTCATTTTTGAGGGTGTTTTCTACACATAACCATCTTTCCTCTCTATTTAAAGAGAACCGAGCCCCTGGTCTTTTAACCCTAAATCTTTCATCTTCATAAAACCCTAGCCGCCTCCTTCTGTCACTTCCAGAAAAATCCTGCAGCGCCGCCGCCAGACCGCCGCAGGAGCCGCCTACCGCCGCGCTTCCGCCGCCGCCTTCTGTCGTCGCCTCCTGAAAATTTCAGGGGAGGTAAAACTGAACTTTTTCTCTCTGTTTTTAGCATTTGATTTTCTGTAAAAGCTATATGGCACCCAAAATGCAATTTGAGAGGGATTTCTCCCCAGTTTTCACGCACGAATTGTACGGTAGCTATTTTGCACACGAAATAGAGCAGAGGGGCTGGAATTTCCTGACCTACAATCATCCCTCTGCATTTGCTCTACCTGAACTAGTTACCCTGTTTTATGAATTTATGGAGGACATAAGTCTCGATGACTTAGGCTACATTAAATTAAATTGGGGAGATCGCATAATTCACATTGATAGGGATATGATCCACGAGGTAACACTCATACCTCGTGTGCCCGCACATGACCACCCCCTACACTTTGAGGATTATATGCCCTTGATGGGCAATGACTGCGTGAGGGAGCCGCGAAAGGGTATCCAAGCACGGACCCTTTTCGCGAACGTTTTTACTGTGTGCCGGTGGGCACAAAACAACATCTTTGGCAGCTCTCACAACACTACCTTTTTCACCCCCTCCTTACATGTCGTACACACACAAATGACGAAGAATCCACGGTTCGACATGTGTACTGTTTTGCTCCATTCTTTAGGTGCGGGGAAAAGGGGTACCATCTACCCATGTCCTATGCTAGTCACCCAACTCTGCCGTTATTTCCTCCCTACAGAAGAATTTGACTATTACATGATAGGAGGAGTTCCGGTTCAACCACTTGTAGAGGGTGTTACTTCCTCCTATTCTAGACTGACTGAGATTTGGTCGCGAACCGAACCGGCCGAGAATGTTCCCACACAGACCCCTAGTTCTAGCTCAACATCGAGCGAGGGCAAGATGACCCCTCAAGAGCATGCACACTTAATGAGGAGAACGATGAGGGGAATTGATTCTTTGAGGGACGAGTTTAGGGCAACAGCACGAGAGCATGACCATCGGCTGACGGAGATTGAGAGGGGTATTGGCTAGAGGGGAGCGATCACGTTCACGCTCAAGGGCGCGACGTGGGGCCGGGCAGTGAGGACACTGCTTTGCTTAAGTTTGGGGGAGATGGTGGTGTATATAGTTACCTTTTGAATGGCATATTTTCATTTTGTATATATTTTTCTTTTCTTTGTGCATATTTAATTTCTGCATTGCACCTTTATATAAAAATCCTAAAAATTTGAAAAATTTGAAAAATAAAAAAAATTAGAAAATGAAAAACCCATAAAAATTGAAAATTTTCAAAAATTATAAAAATTAATGTATTCAATTTTGGTTAATTGACTTGAGTTTGATAAATAGGTCAACTGGCTAGGAAAAACTAGATCTTAGACTTAGTAAATTAAAAACCCTAAAAATAACCTTCCTTAAAGTCTAACGGTAGAAAGTATATGTCTTTGCAGTTTATTTAGAAATAGGCAAATTTTGGGTTCACTTCTTGGGCTAAGTCGAAACGAAGGAAAAATATTGATATTTTATTAGAGTACATGTTTGAAAAATAGTTCTTAGCTTAAGTCTAGATTCTGAAAATGTATACCCTACAATTTACACAATCACGCACCTTGAAACTTGGAATAGTAGAGGAGACCTTGAAATACTCTTGTCTAATGTCCTTAGTACAATAAAAATGGAAAAAAAAGAGTGAATAAAAAAAAATGGACACTGGTTTTTGTGATTACTTAAGGCTAAAAAAATAGAAAAATATTTAGCGAGGGTGCTTCATCACCTAGTGCCTTAGACCAACTGGTTTGGGAGTCACTGCTAAAGCCTTGGGTGTTACAAGACTAGGAAGTACGCTTTAAAGTGCTAACGCATCTTGTAATCGGTTGTTGGTACCTCAAGAAGTATTAACTGTCGCATGAAGGATGTATAAGCGAAATTCAACAATTAATAAGTGCTTTGGACAATGGACGAGAGTACGATTGCTTGATTTGAATTTCCAAGTGTAGGGGTGATATTTACACACACGTGGGGATATGTGATTAGAGTTTAGATAAGAGAAAGGAATGAAGAATAGAACTTGTATTTTTAGTGAAGTTGATAGAAATTCCCAAGTGGAGATGGAACTTTAGAAGGAAAGCTTAGGAAATGCTGAAAGCTAAGTAAGTCTATAGAACATATATAATCTTAAGTTAAATGATGAGGAAGTGTGAATAATATGGGTGGATAATTTACGGGTTGACGATAATAGACTTCCTTGTTAGAAAATCTAATTGGAAAAAAAATTTCGAAAAGCCGAATTGATAGGATTTTGTGGGTAGTATCCGCTGAAAACCCCCAGGAGACAACACTCCTCCTATTAGGGACACCTAGAGGTTTAACGGCTTGTTACACGAGCTCAGTGCAATCGCGTTTCCCTGCGAAAGTGCGGCTAGGTTAGATTTTATCGAGAATAAAAAAAATAAGTTTGCTCGAGGACGAGCAAAAGATAAGTTTGGGGGTATTTGTTCATCACATAATATTGCATTTTACAATCCCCATTCTTACGCATTTTACAATAAAAACAGGAGCTTTTGACCCATGTCTGCAACATGTTACAGGTTACAGGTTCTTGGAACGAAAACAGTGAAAATGACAAAAGACGACAGAAAAATGGACTTTTGACCAACAAATAGAAGGATCCTAGTCAAGCCTAGACGAAGAACAGTTCACAATCAACAAGGCAGTGCAAGGTACAAAATGTCAAGGCAAACGGTTAAAAGACCGCTACAAGTTTTTCACTGAAAGATCTGGAACCAATGTAGAAGCCCAACAGAGAAATGAACCAAAGAATATATAATCCCAGGAAGCCACAAACAAGCACAAAAAGTCTCAGCATTCAAGCTCATCAAAGGACCGCGGAACCGCGGCCCAAGGCCTACCCATGCCGCGGTTCCGCGGCCATCTAGTGCCCGTATGCGGAGAAATTTTACCAAAATGTTGTTGCGGCTCTGAAAAGATTTTTTAGGGGTATATTTGTAATTGCAGACATGCGGATCAGCTGTAGCCCTAGGGTTTCTATGTCCTATAAATAGAACCCAAACCCTTGTATTTTCTCATGCCTCCTTTTAATAATAAAATTCTGTTTTCTTTGAAGTTTGGAGTGCATCAATCGTAAGTAGGTATTTTTCTTGCCTTAGTTCTAGTTTTTATATCTGCCCTAGCTAAATTCTCTACTTGCCCTAGTTTAATTTAGTCTAGAATTTTATTAACTTGCAATAGATATTTCTTCTCTTTAATAAAATGCAAACAAAAATTATGTCTTTCTTAATTCCCTTAATGAGCGAGTAGTTTCCTCGCTTGTTGGGGTTAGGAATAGGGATGGGTTTGAGAGATGAAGATCTCTCATCTCTTTTCTTTGCCAATATGTTATGAACATTAGGACTCCATGCATACTCTCATTTTCCACTCCCTACGGCACTCTACCCTAGAGGTAACGGTGATCTATAGTATAAAAGACCGGAGTTGTGAGTTTTCCATGGAGGTTAGGGTAAAGGTTAATAAAGGAAGGACAAGGATCTAGAGGAAGAACATCTTCCCAATCATCCTAATCCCCTCTATTAAAATTTACCATAACCCCTAAAATCAAATCTAAATTAAGGTATTGAAAAGAGGTGAAGATTTTTGTTTACCAAACTTTCCCTAAACCTAATCCTAGCAAGTTTCTAATCTTAGTAAAACACAACTTCGTTTTAGATCTAATTAAAAGACCAAACACCATTTGGATAGCTCGTAAGAACTTAAAGGAGATTTACAAAATCCCTGTGGACCGACCCGTATTCACCGGCTAGCTTCATGCGACGCCGATCTTGATTGCGGTAAATATTTTTTTGATCGACAAAACCTCTTTAAATCAGTTGTATGCGTTAAAAGTTCTTAAAGGGATAGATGCCTTATCCCGACAGTCGATGTAATGGATTGATGGATCAAACTGAAATATTAAAGCTTAATTACAAGTCATAAAATAAATGTCCAAATGAAATGCTAATTATTTAATACATGATGTCAGAAATCGGAGAGTAATGGATAGGAGTTGGATGAAAGTGTCCAAATTTAGTGATGAATATAAGGCCAACATTGAAGAGTTTATTGAATTTGCATTGAGAGACCGATCCCCTGAAGAATTGATTTCGTGTCCATGTAAAAAGTGTCATAACGGTTTTGACTTCCGTCGAGATATAGTGTACGCTTATCTAATGAAGAACAAGATTTCATTTGAGTATACAAAATGGACGTACCATGGAGAAGCTGCACCGAGAAGGCACTGATAACAAGTAGGGGGAATAGCAGTGCCAAGTCATATCCATATATCCCTATGGGTTTCAGTATAGACACTGAAGTAAAAGTCTCATCACAATCCACAACGGATATTTGATGAAAACTCTTTACAACATGTTTAGCCATATTAGTTTGGTACCTTTCCACCTGCACAGATCTTGAAAGATCTAGTTGCTCCTAATGGGTTTTACCCCTTCAGGAGCACCCAACAAAGTCAAAAATCCATGATTTGCTGAAGTGCGTAGAGTCCATCTTGGATATGAAGTATCTGGTCATCTAGAAATTACCACTTCCTATGACCTGCTGAGAACTAGTAAGACCGTCATCACCATGATGCTGACTTCCTGTCACCGTCTACAAGAAAACCGAAGTACCTCTCGGGTGGCTGAGGTCACCTACTTTATCTGCGGAGTGGCTAATGGTTTGTTAAGTTCAATTGAATACTTAGGTTCTACTAAATTTTTAGTAACCGTTTGTTGTTCTGGAATCACTTCCAATTCTACCATACTCCCACTAGTTTCTTCTGCAAAATGATTTTTTTTATAAAAAGGTGGCGATTCAAGAACAATATAAGTACTGATCTTGAAAATGGTAGAAACAAAATCCTAGCGAATACTTGGGATAATCCACAAATCGCCATTACCGAAGCGTGCCAAGAGTTTGTCCGGATTCTACTTTTAAACAGAAACAGGATAACTCAATATCTTAACAATCTCAAGATATATAACCATTCTATGTTCATTTAGAATCAATGCACTAATTTAGATGAAACCAGATTCAAAAGTCATGCAGCTATTTCCAGTACATATCACATAATGGAAAAAGGCCAATACAGCATTACTCATCAAGGAGCACACCCACGGATGAGCAACCTGCGAGAGAATCAAGTTCTCAGTATTACTATGATGGAACATCTAGCATAAGTATCTACATTTTCGATCACCTTGAAGAATCCTGATACTTCTAACGTATGGTTCTCTACTTTATTCTTATACCTACAAACTTCTCACAATCTCTAGACCTTGCAATATAACGAATGCGTATCTAAAACCAGAGAACTCATAGGTAAACCTGAATGAAATAAGAGTACCAACCCCTCGTCCTGAAGGACATTAGACAACATACATTTTCATGTATAAGTCTCAAGAGTATACTAACTCAAATTCTGTGTTTTGTAAATTGAAAACTGTATTTTGGTCGGGAATGTTTTACACCGTTATTCAATATACCTTACCTTATCTTCAACTGATAAAGGTAAATGTTTATAACACAATTTTCAAAATGTACATCTCACTTTATAAAATAAAGGTACAGATATTTCATTTTAAAATTTGGTGCATTACAACGGTTATTCAAAACCAAATATTTGCCTTCAGGCAAAGCTAGGTGATTTAATCTAATATTACCAATTGCAACGAATCCCGATATTGAGAATCAAATCGTCCATTTCCCAATATTCTACTTCTACTCAACATCTGTAGCACCATACAAATGTGAGATCCAAATCCGGTAAATACAAAACCTGGAGTTAGAATTAATTGAGAAAACAGTTCTCGGTAACAAGCACATAGAAAATCTGAAACATGAAAATGTTTCATAGGGGGTGGCCAGGTATTTCTAGTAGTGCCTTTTTCATTATCTAGATTCAAGACAGTAGTCGCAATTTCCTTTGCACTTACTTCAATTCCTTCATATGTCTCTACATTATACTTTCTGCACACCGCACTTATGCTAATTGATTTTCTTCCTTCCCTACCTTTCGGCACCAGCCTAAGGTTTTTAAGAAGACTATCCAATAAGTGTAATAGGTGTACTCTCCTAATACAAAGAGCTCTCGCAATCTAAGAGAAGGTAAAGGGAAAGATAACCGAATAATGTTATTCAATTTCTCCAGAACCTGTGGCCATCCTCAACTGAAGTAACTTCTTCGAGTTCGTATGTAACTATATGATGGTCGTTCTAATCGATATGGATCATCGTAGTGATATGAAATATTCTGAAGAAATGCAAAGGGTAAAGTAGAAGTGGCATAGATATGTGCGACTTTGTCGTGAATCATGACAATCCAAAGCCCAAGTGTGTAAGAAGGTTCGATTAACTTGGTTCATGAGTTTTTAAGGTATATCATGTGTCACTGTACCAGAAAGAGAGAAAAGAATCACTCAAGGTGCAATCTATCAAAATTAGATTGGTTCTCGAATTCTTCTTCAAACCCTAAAAGGAGAACTAGTCGGGATCATTTACACTTTACAAGTTCACTAACTGTTCAGCCAGGCCAGTGTTGGTATTTCGAGGAAGGTCTCCCGTGCTTTCGTACGGACCCAATTAATAACCCCGTTTTCGTAGAGGCGTTAGCTCGTTAACACTTTCTAGGCAGCTGATAGGTTAGCTAATTGTGAAGTGAAAAATCCCCCGAGGAGTATAATCATCAGTGGGAATCGGGACCCAACTATCATTGTGTAATAAGTTTGAAGGAAGTCGACCAAAATTACCATACTCCAGAAGGTATACGCATGTATGGCAAGTTTCCCATATATTTGAAACTCCCGAACTGGACCAAAACCAAATATTTAAAAAATCACATTTCCATGAATTAGAGCACCAGAAAAAATTTGAGACACTGTGGCTAAAATTAGACCGCAGATCCGCGGACAAATGGTACATTTGGCGGCGGTTTAGCGATCTAATTTTGGGCTTAAGTGCCCAAATTTCTTTCTGGTCTCTAGTTTTGTCTGGACATAATTTTAATGCAACCTGGACAATTTTTTGAACAACTCTAAAATTCGAACAGAAAGCAGTAAATTGGAAATATGAATCGGAAAATTCCGTTGATCGAAACTCTAAATTAGTGCTAACAAACTAGTTAAGGTTTATGGAGTGGCTCTGATACCATGTTGGAGTTTGGTGCCCACGGCGCGGAAGCCGCGGCCGAAGTGGAAGCGATAACAAAAATTTTAAACGAGCACTAAACACACATAACCCAGGATACGAGCCATGCACCTAAACTAGAAAACTAAAATATGTAAAGGGTATGAAATTATAAATTTCGACGTGTGTCTACCCAATTGTGGAAGAACCCTCAAAACTCGTAGCTGCTGGGATCGCACTTTAAAGTCGACCACCCTCGCCAAAGAAGATCCACCTGAGGGAAACTGAAAAAAGATCCGACCGACGATCTAAACTTGCTAAGGATGGATGGTGGGTAATGTAGAAAATTTTCCACCAAACCTTTTCTCTTTAAATCATGCTCACTAGAGAGCAAGAAGAAGAAGGAAAGAGAGGTGAGGAGAGAGTGGTGAAAATGGCTTAGTCTCTCATCCATGAAGCATGAACTCTAAAATGTGAAATAAAATCTCAAATGTAGAGAAAGGAATAGTTTTTTATTTTTACAACCATGGTTCAAATAGTGCAACCAAATCAAATCATCATTTAATGCCAAAGCCATACCTTTCTACATATCACAACCATGCTTCATGCCACCATCTTTTCCACCTCATTTCCATTTATTTTTCTAAATAGAAAAATATATATGAGGTGTCCTTCTACTAGAAGTATTCCCATATAAATATGGAATATTTCACCCGGTATACATATCGCAACATATACGCATATCTATATAAAAATACAGATAGTACCAAAGAGAGAAAAAGAGAAGTGAACAATAATACTAAAATATACATATCAATATATATATATATATACATATATAAATTATTAAATCAAATCCTGATTTAATAATCCGGCTCAATCCTAAGCCGGCTAGTATTATCAACCATCCGATTAAAGTCCGTGTATCACGTACACGTATTTAATCGGACCCCTGCAGTACCAATGTACAGCTCCTACGTCTATCATCCGAACCGGTAAAAACCCTCTGTGTGGGACTCTAAAGTATCGACAATATGCTGGCAATGGATTTAACCACAAGTACGTCAGCGGCACTAGTTGTACATAACGGCTACCCAGGTACTTGCCGAAAGGGGGGTCGACAATCAAGTATGTCCTTACCCTACTGAGCTTGAATGTGACAATCTCCATACAGTAAGGTCTCTTCGTCAAAGAGTATCGCATATCGGGTCTAGGGGGTGGATAACGTCAAACCCCTACTAACTCGATAAGTCGTGTCTGAGTCAAGCTTATCACCAACAGAAATACTACTAATCAACTATCAGCAAATCTCATCCACCGTGGCCACAGAATTCTAGTGATAGCCAACTGAACATAGCACGACATCGACTCCTAATACCAGGAGAGTCGAATCCCTGACAATCGACCACTGCCTCCATGTGGCTCGGGACTGTACCCAACTAAAACCTGATTGCACGATTCCTTTGAGCCGTGGTAATATAGTAATCAAAATACAGTGGCAACTCACACGAGACAAATAACAATCTCAGGTCAAAGGACTGACCGGTTGTTATGCCACCTGAGAACTTCCATCTGACGATAGATATAATATCATCTAAAAGTTCTCGGCGAGTCCATCCGGTGTACTCACCTCCAGTGAGCACCTGTATACTATCTTAGGTGACACAACACCAATGGATTATGAGACCAGCCACCGCCCCTCGTCGTGGTCTAGAAACGTATACACTGGTCTACTCCGGAATATCGATGCCCAGTCTCGATACTCCCACAAGTAGGGACATTTAAAGATGTGCTTATGGACAACCCAGCTCCCATATATATTGCAGGGTTACCTAGCACGGTAGCAAAGTTCCAGGAGGCATCGTCCATGCCAAATTCAAAAATTTGTCGTTCTAGCTAACCCTAAACATTGAATCGTTAACTAGAAATCGACGGAATAGAAATTCAAACGACTTTGCAAGTAAAGTGAACAGGAAATACAAACTTAGTAGACCGGTCCTTCACTTCATTAGCTCCATGTAGTAGTCCCTTCGCTGCGATCAAGAAATCCCGGACTCTAGAGAGGCTCCGATGAAGAAATGAACATACTTGCTTCGAAGTCTTCGAGGTCGAAGAAGATCTACATCGAGGAGACACTAACCCAAGATATCTCTTCACTAATCATGGAATTAGTGAAGCAAACACCGTATACTAAATGGAAAGTAGTATAGGATGATGAAGTAGGAATTTTGCTCACATTAGATTTCATATTCTCACAATTTTTCATCACAAACTCAAACCCTAGAAAACTCTTTTCTCTTTGAGCTCATGAAGAAGATGAAGAATTATCAAGAGAGAATGAATTATTGTTGAGGTTAAAAATGAAACCAAGGGTTAAGCATGGCATGCTTAACCCTTGTAGAGACTTAACCATGAGCTAGGGTTAAAGCTAGGTTAACAAATATCTTAAGGTAGACAAAAAGGGTGGACAAAGTCAAAGAAGCCTACAAGCTTCTTGCAAAATATCAACTGTTTCACCCAATAAGAGCAAAGCTCTGTTTTGAATTTCAAAATTCAAAAATTGAAGCAACGCTTCAAATCCCGTGCGCTATACGCTGCACGCCACGTGTCAAGTGCAGACGCGATGGCGCCTGGTGCGCTGCGCCCTAGACAGCGCACCCCCAATCAGAGCAAAGCTCTGTTTTAAAAATTCAAAATTTAAAGTGAAGCAACGCTTCAGATTCTGTGCGCTGCACGCCACGTGTCAAACATAGGTGCGCTAGTGCAGTTGCGCTGCGCTCTGCGTGCTGCGCTCTGCACGCCACGTATCAGACACGGGTGCGCTAGCACGGTTGCGCTGTGCTCTGCGTTGCGTGCTACGTGTCAAACACGGGTGCACTAGCACAATTGCGCTGCGCGCCACGTGTCTAACATGAGTGCGCTAGCGCAAGGTGCGCCGGCGCAGAGATTAAAAATCCTCCACCGTCAGATCAAAAGATCTACTGATAATAAATTATTAATTAATCAGAACTAAAATTCTGTTATGGAAAGATTTTTTTTAATCTTATTGAAACAAGAAGATCATCTTCTGTAAAATAGAGGCCTTAGGATCAAAGATCCAACGGTGGGAAATATTCCCAAATCAATCAGAGAAAGATCTCTTAAAACTAATTTAACAAATCATTTGGCCCTATATAAAGGACTCTAGACTTCAAGTCTAAAGGGATAGAGAGTGAATACAGAAAGAGAGAGAAAAACCCTCTGCAAACTTTGAGAAAAAGAAGAGCAAGCTCTTGAAAAAAAGATCATTTCTTCATATTCAAGGTAAAAGAACTATGTTCTTGAATAACAGAAATGAATCCATCTCGTAAAAAGAAGAATCATTTTCTAAAAAGATCATAGATCTATAGAGAGACCAAGGTCTTTAATAAAAAGCAAAAGATCAAAAGATCTAATCATAAAGAAAATAATAATAAAAGAAGTATTTTACTTCATTTCAGATCTTTGATCTATAAAGGCAGAGCCTTTTATAAATAAAAAAGAACTTCTGTTCTTGAATCTTGAGGCAAAGCCTCCTTCAGAAGAACATAAACTTGTTCTCTGATCATAAACTCGATCAAATACGCTTTGCGCTATCAGAAAATGCCTTGCACTCATGAACTGTGCCTTTGCGCTCCTTGGATCGGCGCTAAGCATCAAAATGTGCCACGTGTCAGATTGCGCTCTTGAAATAGCGCACTACGCTCATGGACTGGAGCACTGCGCCAAAATGCGCCACGTGCCATTCAAGTATGCGCTATTCAGCAGAAGCGCAATGCGCTTATCAACTGGCGCACTGCGCCAAAATACGCCACATGTCATTCACGTGTGCGCTATTCAGTAGAAGCGCAATGCGCTTATTATCTGGCGCTCAGCGCCAGACGCGCCACGTGTCATTCACATGTGCGTTAGCGCAATGCGCTCTTTAATTGGCGCAAAGCGCCTGACGCGCCACGTGTCATTCACATGTGCGCTAGCGCAATGCGCTCTTTAATTGGCGCAAAGCGCCTAAAGCGCCACGTGTCATTCACATGTGCGCTAGCGCAATGCGCTCTTTTATTAGCACAAAGCGCCTGACGCGTCATGTGGCGCACTATCAAAACACACTTTGTTTATAATAAATGCTATGCATTCAATACAAGACAAAAATGTCAGAGCCCAATGCTCAGCATTATTAAAAAGGGCCAAGCCCAAATAAAGGCTCAACAGCCCAAAACAATAAAATGTAAAACATTTTAATCTAGTTGGACTTAGCCCAATACTGGCCATAAGTCCTCAACTTATATTTAATTGAGCCCATATGCTCATAAATATTTAACAGATCTTAGTCCCAAAGTGGACTATAGATCTTTCAATCAACTCACACCGGTTTAAGGGTACATCTCTGAACCCCTCTGATATATGTCGTTGTAATCCTTCAACGTCTTCAGAGAGATGATGGGTACCGACAACCAAACATTTCACGGACTGTGGGGTCCTTAAACTCATAGACAATGATGTCCTTAACCTGGATTGTGGGGTCCTTAAACTCACAGACTATGATGTCCTTAACCTCGACTGTGAGGTCTTAAAACTCACGGACTATGATGTCCTTAACCTCGACTGTGAGGTCTTAAAACTCACGGATTATGATGTCCTTAACCTTGACTGTGGGGTCCTTAAACTCACAGACTATGATGTCCTTAACCTTGACTGTGATGTCTTAAAACTCACGGACTATGATGTCCTTAACCTCGACTGTGAGGTCTTAAAACTCACGGACTATGATGTCCTTAACCTTGACCGTGATGTCTTAAAACTCAAGGACTATAATGTCCTTAACCTTGACTGGGAGGTCTTTAAACTCACGGACTATGATGTCCTTAACCTCGACCGTGATGTCTTTAAACTAACATTAGACCACTATGTTCCTAAACTGGTGTTGGACCACCATGTCCTTAAACTGGTATTGGACCACTATATCCCTAAACTGGTATTGGACCACGATGTCTTTAAACTGATACTCGACCGCAATGTCCCTAAACTAAACAATAGAGCCCAATTGCTCTCTTGTTGGATCTAAACGGTCCCGTTAAGTTGATCTTATTCTGAAATAAGACTAACGTATCCTTAACAAACGTTTAAGTTGATCTTAGTCTCAAATGAGGCTAACGTATCCATAAACCCAAACCCCCAAACCCAAATCTAAGAAAGATACGGATTTGGACTAGTCCACGCCCTACGGGCGACAACATAACTTAGTCTCCGTATGCAATCCACGGGCAACCAAACACAAAACAAACACACACGACACGAAGTGACCATCTGGAGAAGGAGAAAGTGGTTACCGCGATGCGGTAGCGTAATTAACTGCACGGGCTTGCGCTTGTAGGGAAGAGCATCCCCACAATCAAAAAACCCCTCAAACGAGGGGGAATCTGACGAAGTCTGCTATATCGGCCGCATCCGTTTAAACCTTCGATGCATGGTGTCATAAATCAACTTGGTATCTTCGGAGAGGTGGACGGATAGCACCAATTAGCATCGGCCCCCAGATTCAGGTAAGACGTCGCGTCTTCCCGGTTTCCGGCGGTAAACAGATTCTGGCACACCCGGTGGGACCTTTTCCTCTTTCCACTCCACACTTCGTGTGTCGTGTTCGCGAACCAATCGTGGTTTGCTAATGGTTGCCTTTGGGTTTCGAGTTACTAAGATTTGGTTTCTTGTTTGGCGCAGAAAGAAAAACAGCAATGGCATCTACTTGCGTAAAGTGCTCCAACTGCAGCTGCAACTCGCGCTCCGCAGGCATATCTTACGGGCCTCAGGCAGCCTCTTTGTTCATGATGCCGGTGGACCAGGTCACTCAGGCCACCACGGATTGTTTTTCGGAACCATGCTTCCGTCGATGAACTTCAGCACTCCTGTACCAACACCAGAAGCTCCCAAAAAGTAGGTCTTTGATCGGCTTGCAACTACCACGGCCCCTTTCAACGGGTCGCCCAGCACCGGTGCCTCGGTCTTCGCCAGATTGGTCCAAAGTTCCGGTAGGCCCATGATGAAGCCTACAATCTAAGGAAAGGTTGTTCCGAAGAGGATAGCCATCCCTACTCCTGAAGTCGTCAAGGCGGCTTCTCCTGCCAAAGGGTCGGTCTTTACAAGACTGACTGTTCTGGCTCCCGCTACTGTTCCCGTCCCTGCTCAGAAGTCTGTTTTTGACCGGTTGGATACCGCCTCTCAACGGACATCAGTCTTCAAGAGGATGATGCCAGCAGCGTCTCACCAGAATAGGGGCATGACAAAGCCATCCCCATCACCGAACCAACACCATCTGGTCGACATGCTCGACATCGCCACTGGCGCCGAGTAAGAAAGGCTGGGTGCAACTCCCCCTCTGGGCTAACTCCACCAGCCACAACGGTGGAAATCAATGCTGCTGTTCCAACTGGGAACATCTTTGAATTGTTGAACAGGGTGCGTAGGAACTCTCCTACCGCCGTACTGAAAAGATCTCCTCCTCCGGTGGAGAATGTTACAGAAATAAAGCTGAACCAGCCCCCTCAACGGCTGTCCTCCAAAGTTTACCAAGTCTGGTGACGGGTCCAGGAGTCGGTGATCGATCAGGACTATCTCCGCCGACAGAAGAAGCTGAAGGTTTAGAAGGAAGGGAACCGTCCTAGCAAGCCACAAGGGACAACAACCACCTGGGTGCCCACTGCAACATCCCCCTCAACGTTAAATACTCAAGAGAGAAGGAGGCCAGAGAAAGCCCCTGTGACTATGGCAGATCACAAAGACGCTGAGCCCAAACGCCCCAAGTCTGGGGGCATAACGGTGCATACTGTCTACATGGCTTCCGGAAAAGAAGAAAGCCGGGCTTCGACGGGTCACCGACCGCTGACCCGATCAATAACAAGGGCTCAAGAACAACAACAGCAGAAGCTTCAGGAAATACTGATGCAAATGGCCGCACTCACCGGGCCAAAAGATAGCCCTGAGGGGTCATCAGAGCAGCGTCATGAAGAAGAAACCGATGCTGACTTTCTCCGCAGAGTCCTGGAAAAGATGGACAGAGAAGCAGCAGAACAAGCGGCTAATATAAAAAGAATGGCACTTCTCTTCCAAGACATGGTAGGGATGATGTTACAGCCGGACCCTCCAGCTGAAGACCCTTCGATCATTGTTGAAGACGATAGATGAGAGATATTAAATCCTCTGCCGGCTCTTTCAGCAGCCAAAGAGGAGACCATCTCAAAAGCCATCTTGGATGATTACATCGCTCAGCAGATACGAGCTCTCCAGGCGAATGAAGTGGCCGGCCAAGTCGTTAAAACTGGGCGACCATATCCAGGCTGGTATGACCAGATATAGTACCCGCCGAGATATACCATCCCTAAGTTTCATGTGTACAAAGGGACGGGGAACCCTCACCAGCATGTTGCCCAGTTCAGGGCTCTATGTGGAAACACCGGAGGTGATGATAAATTGCTACTTCGTCAGTTCGTCGGTAGTTTAGCGGACACAGCTTTTGGTATTCGGAGCTTCCCGACGACTTCGTCAAAACGCTTACAGAAATGGAGTTGCTATTCACTCAACGGTTCGCAGGCGCCAGCGAACGCACCCTGATCACGGCATTGATCAATGCCAGGGTGAAGCCGGGCGAAACTTGGGTTCAATATGCAATCCGATGGCGAAATCTGTGGTCAAAGTGCGAACAGCATATCGAGGAAGCACCAGCGGTGGGCATGTTCGTAGGCACCCTAGACCCTCATGCAACTATTTCACAGTTCATGATGTTCTTCAAACTGACCACATTCCAGGCTTTAATCGACAAGCTAGCCCAGATGGACCAGATGGGTCATAGATCGTCTTCTTCGAAGCCGGAACTGCGGAATGAAAAAGGCAAAGGGAAAATGACTTTTGTCGCCAATACCCAACAACAGCCGAACAACTTAAAGCCAGTCGTTCGCCAAAACAACGTACATCCACGTCCATCCCTCGAGGAGAGCCTGGGATGCCCTTATTCGTTTCCCTAAGATAAAACAAGGAGATTATTTGAGCTAGCGGTGCGTAACAAGCTCATCAATCTCCCGAATCCAAGACGACCGTTGAAACCCGGCGAGGCTAATAGTCCCAATTATTGCCCTTACCATCAAACGGTAAGCCATCCAATTGAAGATTGCTTCATTTTTAAAGGCTGGATCGAAGACCAATACCAACAGGGCAAATTTGCCCTGTCCGAGAATTAGAAGGTGAACCCACCACAGCCACACGCTCCCAAGAAGACGGACACGCCGGGGGCATCATGCTCTTTCATAGAAGAAGCTCCATGGGAGGTCGCTCTTTCAGCCAAGACAAAAAGAATGCTGAAGGATCTCCAAATATGCCCGGCGATCAGATGGAAAAATCCACCGAAACCCGAAGTCATCAAGGAAATGCTGAAGCCGTGCACGATTCCAAAAACTGGTGGTGATAGTCAAAGCGCTCACACCCAGCCGTCAAAGTCTTCCAAAAAGAAAACAAGAAGCACGTGAAACCTGATGACAGACGCACGGACCTGCAAAAGCAGATTGACGCGCTGGAAGAATATAATCAAAAGGTGCGGACTCCAGTCACACTCCAAGAATTTCTCAGCCACGTTCTTAAGGACGGAGATGATGAAAATGGACAAGACTCGTCGGATGAACCTGAAGATTATGTAGCAAGCTGCCATGTGATCTCTCATTCATCAATAAATGATGAAGAAGCTCCTTATGCAGAAAATCTGGGGGCAGAACCTATGCCGGAACTTCTAGGACCGTCAGACAAAATGATTGATGCATTCCTGAACGAAGCCCGTCTTAAAAGCAAAGCTGATCGAGAGCGTGAGATGGCCATATTTGAAAAAGCCAAACGCCGGCGACTGGATGAAAGGGTCGAAACACTCCCACCGGATCAAAGTACATCCGTCGAAAATAAAAGCAGGCTCAAGACAAGGAAAAGGTTCGCCAAAGCCATATCGATGGGAATGAAGCTTCCCTCTTTCAGAGGAAATTCTCCCACCGATATATATCTTGATGAAGCGAATGTGCATCTTAACTTCTGCTTATACCATCAGAGGATTGCACACCCTACTGAGGAGTGCATAGCCTTTAAAAACTAGTGGCAGGGATATGTTTCCCACCGACAACACGTTCAACGAGTGAAGCGCATGGCTCATCGGGAACAGAAAAGCACGAAAGAACACAAAAAAGCCGCTGACAACCGTCACATAAGCGACACCAGAAGATCGCAAGCTCTCACCTTTGGGAGCAATTCTGAAGAGGAAATGGTTCTCAACCCTCTCTTCAAAGAATCCACCTCAGGAAAAAAGGAAGAAATAAAGAGCTGCGAGAACGTTCAGCTGCGCAATCGCACGCTACCCGAAAAGAATCTCAGACCCGCAAACAAGGGATCGAACAAAAGGGATAAAGGGAAAGGAAAAGCGACCTTCGTCGCCAACGCTCAACAACAACTGAGTGGCCCGAGACCGGTTGGTCGTCAAAACAACAAGCCACGATCCCTCAATGAGAAGTTGAAACGTCCTTACTCGTTTCCCCGGGATAAAACAAGGAGACTGTTCGAACTAGCAATGCGCAATGGGCTCATCACTCTACCGGAGTCGAGACGCCCACTACAACCAAACGATGTCAACGATCCCAGTTACTGCCCCTACCACCGAGTATTAGGTCACCCACTTGAAAATTGCTATGTCTTCAAAGGCTGGATTGAGGATGAATACCAACAGGGTAAATTCGCGTTGTCTGACAACTGGAAAGTGAACCCGCCACAACCACATGATCTGAAAAAGGTGGATATGCCGGGGGCATCGTGCTCATTCATAGAGAAAGCCCCTTGGACCGCTATGTCCTAAAACTGGCTGCAGACCGAAACGTCGTTAAACTAACAATGGACCGTAACGTCCTAAAACTTGCAATTGACCGAAACGTCTATAAACTACTACGGACCGCAGCATCCTAATGCTGACGCAAAAAAAAACACGGTACGTCCACAAGCGAGATGGGAATGGATGAAAACCCGAAAGGGCTCCGTGAGTAAAAACAGCAGGACTACCGACGATGTTTGTGAAAACCCGAAAGGGTGCAGACTCGTTAAAAAAAGGTACGTCCACAAGCGAGATGGGCACGGATGAAAACCTGAAAGGGCTCCGTGAGTAAAAACAGTAGGACTACCGGCGAGTTTTGTGAAAATCCGAAAGGGAGCAAACTCATTAAAAGACACTTGCAAGGTCCTCTCGACCCTGTAAGGAGAAACCACCTGCGTGAGATCCTTACGACTCACAAGGGAGAAATACACTCAGGGATCCCCACGATTCCTAAGGAGAAAACACACTTACGAGATCCTCACGACTCGTAGGGAGAATTTCCCCTTTGAGACCCTCACGGCTCATAGGATTCAAAAGTCTTAAGCTACAGGGATCTGAACCTGTTCTTAAGCGGCCACCACAACCTCCAATGCTGCCCTACAAGCGGCTCAATGCTGACCCTTGTATACAATCCACGGGCACGAATGAACATTTCCCTCACAGAGTCCCACCAGCAACTAGGGATATGCTCAAACGGTGAACAAACACTTGTAGGTCCTCTCGACTTGCAAGAAGAAAACACTCTTGTAAGATCCTTATGACTTATAAGAGAACACGCACTTAGGAATCCTCACGATTCCTAAGGAGAAAACGCACCTACGAGATCCCCACGACTCGTAGGGAGAAACACCTTTATAAGACCCTAACGGCTCATGAAGTCAAAAGCCTTAGTCGAGGGATCCTAACCCTGTTTGCTAAGCCACCTTTGTTCGACATCGATAGAGGCAAATGATGATTCACTCCTGGCAATATCCCAGTTGTAGTTGATGCCTAAATTGGTATCAAATTCTAAGTCCTTTCATGGCAAATGATGAATCGCTCCTGGCTATATTCCAGTCGCAGCGATGCTGATGCTGAGATTGGCACCAGATTCCAAGTTCCACACTCACGATAAAAAATCAACGAGCCAAAAATGCATATGAAATAGCCGAAATGATGGGGCAACTTACAACGAAATCAGCAAGTAAAAATGTATGCGTACAAAAACAGCCGAAATGATTGGGCAACTCGCAATAAAAAGCAGCGAGTAAATAAAACAAATAGCCAAAATGATTGGGCATGACGAAAAATAGCTGAAATGGTTGGGCAATCACTATTTTCGCGATGTACAAAGCTGAAATGATAGAGCATCGCGGAAAGAATTAAAAAATGAAAGAATGAAACTTTTTGCCCTACAGGTGAGATCACATCGATCCCTGTATACAATCCAGGGGCACAATCAAAGAGGGAACCATACCTCCCCACCAGGCTCCATCAGAAAAAGAGCCAAGTCTCGACGGTTCATAGACAACCTAGATACAACCTCGACGTTTGTCGCAATATTGCAGACACAATGTCAACAAATAAAGCAAAGGAAGATCCCTAGCTTCAGGGTCTCGACGTCAACATCGACAACTTAGAGATCACCAACGGCGTTTCTCCTCACCCCAACCAGATGCAGACGTGACGTCAACAACCAACCTCAGAGTCGCAACGAAACGGAGCCATGGCAAAGTCCCTAGTTCCAAATCTTAATGGCCACATCTACAGCCTAGCAGGACACAGATGTTACACCATCAAACGGAGCCATGGCAAAGTCTGTAGTTCCAAATCTCAATGGCCACATTTACAGCCTAGATGTCAACAACGGTGTGCCTCCTCATTCCAGCAGGACACAGATGTTACACCATCAAATGGAGCCATGGCAAAGTCCCTAGTTCCAAATCTCAATGGCCACATCTACAGCCTAGATGTCAACAACGGTGTGCCTCCTCATTCCAGCAGGACGCAGATGTTACACCATCAAATGGATCCACGGCATAGTCCCTAGTTCCAAATCTCGACGGTTCACAAACAACCTAGAGACCATCTCAGCATTCGTCTCGTTACACCAGACGCAATGTCAACAACGGCGTTCCTTCGCAGTCCAGCAGGATGCAGATGCAACGTCAACAAAATACCCTATGGTCAGAACAAAGCGGAGTGATGGAAAAATCCCAGCTCCACCTGTCTCGTTACACCAGACGCAATATCAACAACGGCGTTCCTTCGCAATCCAGCAGGATTCAACTGCAACGTCAACGAAAGACCTCATGGTCGAAACAAAGCGAAGTGATGGCAAAATCCCAGCTCCACCTCAGCATTCGTCTCGTTACACCAGACGCAATGTCAACAACGGCGTTCCTTCGCAGTCCAGCAGGATACAGATGCAACATCAACAAAAGACCTCACGGTCAAAACGAAGCAAAGGCCAAATTCCTAGCTTCAGGGTCTTGACGGCAACTCATATAAAACCTGAAAGACAATCGGAGATCATCCCACACCAGCGCGGAGTGGTCACCACCTCGACGTTCGACTCGATACAGAAAACGAGATGTCACCACAGCGTCCTTCCTCCAACAGGATCCGGACACGCCAAAGCAAACGAAGCAAAGGCCAAATTCCTAGCTTCAGGGTCTTGACGGTAACTTATATAAAACCTGAAAGACTACCGGAGATCATCCCACATGGAGTGGTCACCACTTCGATGTTCGTCTCGATACAACAGATGAGATGTCACCACAGTGTCCTTCTTCCAGCAGGACTCAGACGCGACAATCAAACAACGGAGCTACGACAAAATCCCTAGTTCCAAACCTCGATGGTTCATCAACAACCTAGAGACAACCGCGACATTCGTCTCGATACAGCAGATGCAATGCCAGCAAACGAAGCAAAGGCCAAATTCCTAGCTTCAGGGTCTTGACGGCAACTCATATAAAACCTGAAAGACTATCGGAGATCGTCCTACACCAGTGCGGAGTGGTTATGACTCATCTGGGCTCTACAAAATGAGCCTAACCTCAAGTAAAAAGCGGCATGGCAAAATTCCTAACGCTTGCTCTTCCGACGGTCAAACTGCCTGGGAAGATTGCTTGAAGACGTCTTGTCCAGCCCCCGAAGGGATCAGAGACACGACAGTCGTAAGGCTACTCGAACAACAAGATTGCCTATCGAGGAATACATCAGCCAACGCGACGGTACGACAGGCGAAATCCTAGTACCACATACCCTAACGAACCTCTGTCGTAAAGAGCAGAGGTTAACTGTGACGTTAGGACATCCTTGCGAGAACTTCTCGATTTGTCTCGACTCGTAGGGAAAAGCCTTAGGCAGCGGGGATTAAAAAAAACCTGTTTCCTAAGCACTGGGGCCCTGCAAGTCGGTCCAAAATGGACTCTTGCATACTATTCACGGACCACACTCTCCAAAGTCAAATCTCGACAAGGAGGGAAACAACCACTTACGAGTCTTCTCGACTTGCAAGCGGGAAAATTCTCTTGTGAGATCCTTACGACTCTCAAGAGAAAACACACACTTAGGAATCCCCACGACTCCTAAGTAGAAATTACACCTACGGGATCCTCTCAACCGGTAAGGAGAAAATTCTTTATGAGACCCTCACGGCTCATAAAGTTGAAAAGTCTTAGGTGACAAATCCTAACCCTGTTTTCTAAGCCATCACCGCCCTACAAAGAGCCCAAGACTGACAGCTACATACTATCTACAGACCGCAGTTGCTAAAATCACATGACAAACAACACAACAAGAAAGAAGAAAGCAGAGAGATGACACAAAACATTGCAAAAATGTGTATCTTTTATTCATAAATTCATTGGGTACAAAATACATCATATGAAAGAATAAAAGAACAAATACATTTTATTCAAAGATTACAAATGTTCAACCTGCACAAAAACAGCTACCGGGAGGGAGGCGTCTTCAATAAGCCAGCCAGTTGTTCGCGCACTCCCCTTAGCCCTTTTTCGCGATCAGCCTCGGCCAACTCTGCTTCAACCTCGGCCCATTTCTGCAAATAGGATGAAAGTTTTTCATCAATTTCCCGCTGGGAAGCCTCCTGACTTTGCGCAACCTGCTCTGTAAGGTTAAGCTTCTTCCTCAGCACCAACCCGTCAGAAATACATTGTTGAAGGTTTTCAAAGATGGATTTCAGATGAGCAGCGTTCACCGCAACCTCAGCACGCAGTCGGACGGACTCAGCAGCAGTCACTTCACGTTCCTTTCGTTTGAGAGTTGCCTCCTGTTCGAAATAACGAAGGAAAGGAACGTTCTGCTCGACCCACGCAGCCCGCTGGAAGTTCGAAGCCGATACTTCCGGAGCAGGGCGCCTTAGCTCAAGCTCGTGCAAGCAGGCCTCAATCTTCCGGTAGTAGCTAACCCAAGACTCGACAACGATTTCATTATGGAAGTTCATGAGCGTCGCCAGCATTAGATTAACCTCCGCAGCAAAGTCCGCAGCAAATGCGGGAGTCTCTACATCAAGTTCCTCAATATAGTCGCTCAACATGCGCAGACTATTTACGGCACCCTTCGAAGACGGACGTCTAGAAAAGGGTTCGGCCGGCATCATAATGCGAGATTCGAAAGAGGCCGGAGTTGAAACGACCGCTGCAAAAAAAATCACAATCAGGTGACAGATCAAGAAATATAAGAGACTCATGAAGAATGGGATTTACTATACCAGCTGCAGCAGGTGGCAAAGCCGGGAGGACCAGTGGCGCAACTGATCTCTCATCTCCTCCTTCAATCTAAAGTACTGCAATCAAAGCAAAGAAGAATCAGAAAGGATTCCATTATCGGTAAAAGAAAGAGCATTAACTGAAAGCTGTATTCACCAGCGCCACTGGATGAAGCAATCTCCGACGGGAAGGAGAAGTGGGGATGCAACACCTGGTACAGGTGGTCAAAAAGGACTACTGCAAAAACGCGATAACGTAACGTCAGTACATGAATTATACAGCCGAGAGATAAGACTAATGGGTCACAAATCCATACCTTCCAGCATCTGCGACGGTGCGAGAGAAGGTAGAGAGGTGGTCACCGTCAGGACGGTAACTGACGGCGCTGTCTCGAGTAGCACGACATCAGCACTAACCGCACCTGCATTAGAAACAAGATAAACCCTGTCAGGAAAAATTGAAAAGAAATTGCAGAATAAAAGAAGGGCAGTGACCTGAAATCTACCTGATGATTCGCCAGTCGGAACCATGACTAGGGCGTCACTTGATACAACAACGGAATCTCCCTCCTCCATCGGGGTAGTCTCACCTCCCGTCACCTCGTCCCCTGACTCCACGAGAGCCGTCGTCACGCTTGCGACGTCGGGAGACGACAAAGAACCGTAGGCGGGAAGAGCGATGAGTGGAGCGGTGCCCGACTCTTGAGAGGGAGTAGCCACCTCGGGCTCAGCAATTGTAACCGTCTCATCCACTGCCACTTCAGGCTTGGCCATGGTAGCCGTTTTGTCAGCCACATCGCCTACCGTCGCCCCGGGTTCGAGAATAGCAGCTACCTTCTCCACCACCCCCTTAGGCTCGGTGGTCGCTGCCACTTCTTTGGGAAGACTCGGCTCTACAAAGATAAGATATATGAGAACTGATAATTCAAAATTTCACAAACGGAACCTCAAGGAACATTATCTGGAGTTGATTTACCGTTTGCTTCCCGAGCCGCACGTGTCGCCCATCTATAAGCAGTAGACAAGGCGACCGAAGATTCCTCTGAGGGAGTAGCAGCAGGGGTAGCGGCGCTCGAACCCGCTCCTGTAGCTAAGGCGGCACTATGCTCCCTTGCTGCGCGCATCCTACACTTCCTCTCCGCCTGGGCCGTGAGGGCAGATCTCCTAAAGACCTCCGTCAACGGGACGTCATCGTTCACGCCAAGGGTTACCTCTGGAGCCGTCAAAGCATCCGTCATCGGTCGTTTGAGTAAGGCCTCTTTCGGCAGTGCCGAAGAGGCCGGGACTTCGGTAGCTGCCTCGGGAAGAATTCCTGCATCAACTTGCGGGATCGACGTTGTAGTCCCTGCGATAAGACAAAGAAAGGGTTAGATTACTCATAAGAAACAGGAATAGGAACATGGTGAACCAAGATGTACCATTGCCTAAGGATGCTCGAAGTCGTTCCTCCTCCTCGAAAGTCTTGAGAGAAGCAGCGAGAGCTTCTTCGGTAGAAATGCCTGTTAAAGAAGGAAAAGCGTTAGTCAAAACACAATAATAGAAATACGATGCAATGATGAAAAATATAGCTAATGGTTACCTGATTGCGCGAGGATAGCCAGTCCCGCTTTATGGCTCGCCAATCGCTTAGAAGATGCAATGGCAGCCACTAGATCAGTGTCATCTGGTGGCATAAATAGGCCGTCGTTGGTCCCGTACTCACTCAAGCCCTCGCTGTAAGGGGCATGAGGTTCCTGAACAAATACAATGTCAGCAGAGAGGATCGACTTCTTCTTCCTCTTCTGCGAGCGAACTCCAGTCGTAGCCAAAACCAGCTTGCGCTTCGTGGGCACTTTGGGACGGCGAGTCCGGATATCCGAGCCCACGCCAGATTCGGGTGAAGCTATGGTTACCGTCTCCACGGGAGCGCAGGGCAACGAGGGCACGTCCACCGTCTCCACAGGAGCATGGGGCAATCCACGCGTGGGGCTTAGCATACATGGAGGCTCAACTGCAGCAACCCCTCTTAGCGAAGGAGGGACAGCGATCCGTCGCTTCAAAGGGACATTGCGATCGCTGGCAGGGGGTGTACTCTTGCGATCGAGCAGCAGTCGCCTCTCTTCTCTGATGACAGCACCCATCGCATGTTGATACCAGGCCCCGTATACGTTAAGGGTCCTCGGAATGCAACTCGGCTCGCTAATGAAGAAGTGGGAGCCCGTATTCAAGCGCATAAAGTGATGTAACGCACCTCGTATTCCCTCTCTGGTGGCAGCAGGTTCTTCTAAAAACGCCTCCAGTGGAACCCCCTGGTTATAACTCAGCTGCTGGGAAAAATGATGGGGGTTGTATCTCAAAAAAAGCGCCGCATCATTTTGCCTGAATACGAGGAAACCCGGCCTGATGGAGTATAGATGTAGAATCTCCTGGGCTTTCAATACGGAGGCCCCGTCATTAAAATTATCGCGCAATACCAGCACCGTAGAAGTCTCCTGGCCGATTGTCAAGACTTTGTCCGTGAAAGACATACCAGCCCCGACCATGCACGGACGAAGAAGCAAGCCTCTGGCTTCCCACTGAGATGGATTCACGATAGACACATCAACCAGTCGCATAATTCGCGGGAGCTTGCATTTCTAGTAAAACGAGGGTCTTTTATGAATACCAAATACCCCAAGCACATGCATTTCCATCCACGAAGTAAAGTAGTGCATCGGGAAATTGGCAGCTTGCACCCCCGGTTCAGTTGTATCCGCCGCCATGCTAAGACCATGGTACAGGTGGGCCAGCCCGGCAATCCCGATGGCCACTTGTATTCCGGCCACCATTCGATGTGCTGGGTAGAAGACGGACTGCCTCATATAGCGTGCATAGGGAGCGCGAACCAACATAACCATAGCCCGAGAAACCCGAGAAAGAAAGTCTCCTTGTCAATGCCCGGAGTAGCAATTTCTGACAGAGGGATGATCGCGGCATCGGGAAGATAAAATCCCCTCTGATCATCTTCCAATACTGGTCGACAGTCCAAGCCAAAGCCGAAGGGATCGTCGAGCCTGGAAAATTTTTCGCCTCGTTGCGATAGAATCTCCGGGTGAAGAAACCGAGCAATAAAGTCTGCGAAACTAACCCCCCGGCTTCCGGATTCCAAGAAGAGACTCTCGTACATATTCAGCACCTTTATCAGACTAGGAAACTGGTGCTGAATGGCGTTTTCCGGCGTTAGGCCCATCACCACCGGCTTGGTGGCAAAAACGTATTCATCCGAAGGGAGCAGCTCCTCGTAGTGCTCCCCCCTCACCGGCAGACTGGAAATCTCAGCAAATTCTTCTAAAGAGATGGAGACTTCTCTGTCCAGTAGAAGAAAGGTATGGGTTGGGATGTTCCATTTGTTGGAGATAGTGCCCTCAAAGTCAATTATTGGATCGCAGGTACGTGATTACAATGATTGAGATGGGACCTATACCGATATGACAGTCTTACTCGAGATGATAGTATGCTATCTGGTTTGTCTTTATCATCGTATACATGCTTTAGTTCACTATTGCATGATGATAGAGCCCATAGGATTCTTGCTTGACTAACTGCAGTATGATGGCGATCATATACGTGGGAGCTGGGGTCTGTAAGCACATCCTTAAAAGTGTCCCTAGTCGTAGGAGTTTCGAGACAGGGCATCAATACTCCAGAGTAGACTAGTATATACAGTTGAGACCCCGACGAGAGGCGATGGCCGGTCTCACAAGCCATTGGTGTCAGTTGGTTCACCTAAGATGTATACAGGTGCTCATTGAGTTATGAGTACACTGGACAGGACTCACCGGGAATCTGCTAGTTGGTATTATACATATCGTCAGATAGCAATTCTCTGGTGACATGTATATAGGTTAGTTCATCGACCTGAGATCGTCATTTGTCTCATGTGAGTTCCCACTGTGCTGAGATTACTACCCTACCATGCTCAAAGGAGTTGTGCAAACAGATTTTAGTTGGGTACAGTCCCGAGCCACATTGGAGGCAAGTGAGCGGATCGTCGGGGATTCGTCTCTCCCGGTATTGGGGGTTGATATCGTGCAGTGCACGGGTGGCCAGCACTAGGAATCCTCGGCCGAGGTAGTGGAGAATTACTGATTGGGATCAGTAGTTTCTCAGGTGGTGATGGGGTTTATGCCGACACGATTTATCGCGTTATTAGGAGTCTGACTTTATCCATCCCCCTAGACTCGATATGCGATACTCTTTAGACGAATGGACCGGACTGTATATACATTGTCACTGTCAGGCTCAGTAGGGTTTATAGATGAGTTCGCTCGTCAGCTTTCCTTCCAATCAATACATAGGCAAAACGTTACGTGCAGCTTGTACCTCTGACGTGCTAGGGGTTATACCCAGTGCCAGTGTGTTGATGAGTCATTAGAGTCCCCTACAGACACTTTCCCAAGTTCGGGCGAAACGTTGTAGAGGCCGTATGGTAATATGGCAAGGTTCGGAAAAAGCACGTGCATTTTCGCACGTGTCGTTTTTCGGACAGATAATACTGGTAGGCTTTGGTTTAAGCCTGAACCTAGTATTATACTGTGTAGATATAATATCTTTGTCTCTATTGCATTTGTATTCGGTCGTAATACAAATGCGGGTATGTTTATGTTGGAGATAGTGCCCTCAGAGTCAATTATTAGGTCACAGGTACGTGATTGCAATGATTGATGGAGGACCTATCCCGGTAGGACAGTCTTACTCGAGATGATAGTATGCTATCTGGTTTACCTTTATCATCGTGTACTGCTTTAGGTGACCTGACACGTCGCTATTACACGTTGATAGAGCCCCTAGGATTCTTGCTTGACCACCAGCAGTATGAGGGCGATCATATAAGTGGGAGCTGGGGGTCTATAAGCACATCCTTAATTGGTCCCTAGTCGTGAGAGTTTCGAGACAAGGCATCGATACTCCAGAGTAGACTAGTGTATACAGTCGAGACCCCGACGAGGGGCGGTGGCCGGTCTCACAAGCCACTGGTGTCAGTTGGATCACCTAAGATGTATACAGGTGCTCATTGGGTTATGAGTACACCGGACAGGACTCGCCGGGAACATGCTAGTTGGTCATATACCAGACGTCAGATGGCAGTTCCCTGGTGACATGTGTACAGGTTAGTTCATCGACCTGGGGATCGTCATTTGTCTTGTGTGAGTTCCCACCGTACTTTGATTACTACCCTACCACGGCTCAAAGGAGTCGTGCAAACAGGTTTTAGTTGGGTACAGTCCCGAGCCACATGGAGGCAGTGAGCGTATCTTCAGGGGTTCGTCTCTCCCGGTATTGGGGGTGAGGTCGTGCTGTGTCTAGGAGAGCCATTACACGAAGCCCTCGGCCGAGGCAAGGAGATTTACTGGTAGGTATTCCAGTAGTATCTCAGGGTGTTCTGGGCTACACTCCGACACGACTTGTACCGCTTTTGGGGGTCTGACTTTTACCAACCCCCTAGGCCCGCCATGCGATACTCATAGACGAACGGACCGGACTGTACGGATATTGTCACTGACAGGCTCAGCAGGGTTGTCAGGCTGAGTTCGCTCACAGACGTCCCTTTTAGTCAATACCTGGTAGCCCGTTACGTATTGGCTTATACCTCTGACGTGCTAGTGGTTAAATCCACAACCATGGTGTTGACGATTCTTTAGAGTCCCCCACATTCAGTTACTCAGCTTTCGGGCGAAAGGTTGTAGAGGCCGAATGGAGATATGGCAAGGTCCGATCAGATACGTGCAGTATTGCACGGATCAGGATCGGACAGTTTATACTATAGGCCGTATGGATATATGGCACGGTTCGATCAGATACGTACGGTATTGCACGGATCAGGATCGAACGGATATTACTGGCCGGCTTTGGTTTAAGCCGGATCCTAGTATAGTACAGTGTAGATTTTGTCTCATTGCATTTGTATTTCGGTCGAAATACAAATGCGGGTGTGTATGCACAGTATCGGGGTTTTCCTGTAATTTATTACGGGACCAGTTTTCTGGAGTTGCCGGTTTGCTTTCCGTTTCGGCCAATTTCCATTGTATCGTTCATTGGCCGAAGTTTGGTGGAGGTGGGATCATTTGCGTTGTTGCAAATAGGCAAATGTGGAGGGGGTCTTTTGCATATTGGTTGGATCATGATGGTTGCTCCATTGACCTTGACTTCTTGACTTCTTCATGATGGCTTGACCATTTGGAGTCATCATGGTTGATTTGGAGTGTTTGTTTTTGTTTGTGATGATATTGTTTTAATCATCACTCATTATTCTTCCTTGCATGATAGCTCACCCACTCCCTTGTCTTTCCTTGACTTCACTCCATTCCCACATACCACCATGATGCATGGCCGGCCACTAGTGAGGGAGGGGGCTCTCTTTCTTTTGGGTGTGAGAAAAATGTCACTCTCATTCTTGGTATACTACATTTTTCCTCACCTCTCTACAAGTTCTTTTTTCCTCCACCACAAAGGCAATTCTACAACCCCAAATGAGACTTGCTCACTACACATTCTACAGCAAACCTTGGGCTCGTCGACTAGCCAGCTTCGTGCCTGAGTTGCCTCGGCATTGAGGTGGGAGCCCGTAAAAGAAGTAGGCGATGTGGTGCACTTCCGGCGACGAGGTGGAGACCGGAGGTTCCGCAGGACATCGGGACGACGACGAGAAGACCGGAGGACTCCGATCAGTCGGTATATCTCTCTTCCCATCTTGTAGTTAGCTAGGACTAATTAATGGTTCGATCCGGGTATCAGTGCGCGGCGGTTTGCCAGTTCGAGAAAAATTTAAGTTTATCACCGCTTCCGCATTTGGCCGTCGGATTGACGGCCGGGGCGCCGCCGTGCACTTACAGTTTATACTGATACGGGGTTATCCTGAAATTCGTTTCAGGGTCACTTTTGGAAGTTGCCAGTTTCCAGTTTTCTATCAGCCGTATTTTGACATTCGGTTAAATACGGATTTATCTTTTCTTAAGATTTGTGTGGAAGCTTCTAGAAGAGGTGACTAGGATGGTGAGGTGGCTTTGTTCATTAATGGTGCATTAATGTGTTGATGACTATGTATTATGATTCATCACTTGCATTAATGCAATCATACTAGGTGTTTTGATGACTCTTCTCTTCATTAATGGTTGTAGTCATCCCCCCACTCCTACACTCACCTCCCCCCTCTCCTTAAATGGCCGGCCACCCCCTTAGAGGGATATCATGGTTGTTGTTTGAAAAGATTAAGGATTTTGGTTCATGGAAATTGATATACTCCATTTCTCATTTTGTATCGATCCAAAAGGAAACTTCATTAACCGTTCGTCCATAGCCTTGGACGTAACGAGACAAATTGTTCTACTCATTCTCTACTTCATCTTGGTCGTCTCTTTTATCAAACTTGACGATCGAGTTGCCTCGGTTCAGAGGCGGGAGCCCGTTTAAAGATCCGTCGACGTGGTGCCACCTGGACGAGAAGACTGGAGATTCAGGAGATCGGAACAGCCGCAACAAAGCGTGGGATGATGGTTGAAGACCGAAGGACTCGGATCATTCGGTATAACGTTTCTATCCACTTTGTAGTTTATTAGTTTAGCTTTAATGGCAGATCTGGGTTACGGTACACGATAGCGCCAGTTGTAAAAAGATTTTGTTCTGCATTTGGCGTCTGTTAGACGGCCGGGGCGCTACAGTGGACTTACAGTGGTATCATAGCCTCACCATTAAGCTATACTAACTTATGCTAACACGTTTAAAACATCGATCGAACGGATTTCGCAAAACTACAATTTTCAGCACGCAAGTTTCTGTCAATTTTTTTAAGGGCCTAAAAATAATTTTACATATCATTAAAAAGCGTGCAGGGTTTTTTAAGCACACTGGAAAAATTTGGACACGTGTTCCCACAAGGTCACCGCGGATCCGCGGTCAAACCTAGGGTTTGACCGCGGAACCGCGGCGCTTTTGAGGGAACAGTGCATCAATTTTTCCCAGTAGGCTTTATTTGGAAATTATGGGTTTTTGGTATATTGTTTTGGGCCCAGTTTTTATTACTGTACACCAGTTGTTCGTGGGGACCACTTCATGAAATTTAGTCGATCAAAATTTTAAACTTGTTAGTATGCAGTACTTACTTTATATCTCCGACCGGGAATGTCATTTGATCGGTAAACCGCATCTGATTGCTATAGTTCTTTTAGACGGGTTTGCGAATGTGACATTCGCGTTGATGTTCTGTGTTGTGCTGTGATGTTGCGGATATGTCGTGGTGGATAGCAGGGTGCAATGATAGTGCAGTTTGGATTTATTTGTACATTTGATATTGCGGGGCGAGCGTCCAACATGTGGACTGCCGTTACTGTCTGTTTGTATAATATTCTTTTGGGGCACGACCGGGTCGAGGTCGATGTACCCGTTGTACATATTTTTATTTCTGTACTAGGTCTATCCCGCGAAAGAGTGCACGGATAGCCGGGTTCTTGAGGGCGACGGGTCCGTATCTCATGGCTTTGAGAGGCAGAGAGACCTCACTCTAGAATTGGCAGACTATTCGCCGCACTCGTAGGGGGTACAGGTTGACCCAAGGAGGGATGCTCAATTTACCGGATTCCATGAAGTGCCCGGTGTTCCATTCACTATGCTGTGGGGACCACCTCACTTCAGGTTTTGGCGGGTAACTTGCCGCACCCGTAGGGGTCTAGGTTTCATTGCACAGGCTATCCACATGACCAGGGGAACGTCGGTTTTCAGCAGCGGCTCTGTGAAACCCGGGGATCCCAGATTATCTGTATTGTTCTATGATGGTTATTACTTTTATGTAATGTTGCATATTATCATGCCTGGAGCGATTATTGTATATTGGCATATATACTATTAGATGTTGTATATGTTTTACACCCGCGCTAGTCCAGCCCCCGCTCTGTCGTTAGTTAAGTAACCTAACGGGTGATGATGGGACCCAGTGACGAATGCGGATGGCATATACGTACATTTTATTTTCGTTCTTTTCTGGTGTGATTGATTGATGGGACTGCGTTGATTCTTATCAATACAAGATAAAACAGACCTATATTTGATGTTTTTGGAACAAATTTTAAAAGGTGTTATTACAAAGATGTTTCCTTTTGTTTTGCATAGAGATATTCAGTTGGAATATCCTGCACCTCATTCGACGAAGCAAGGGCTGATATCCCTTCACCGGGAAAAACCCCTTGGGCAGAAGTTTACGTCAGGGTAGTAACTTTAATATAGTCGATTACAAGTTGCTTTGCATCACGGTATTCAGATGGAATATCCTGCACCTCATTCCACGAGGAAAGAACCGAGATCCCTTCACCGGGAGTGACCTCTTTAGCAAAACGTTTTCGTCACTATATTTTATAAAAAGCTATCAGGTTCCTTCAGCGATATCAAGTTCATTACGTTAAAGGTTTTTTCGCCAAAAACCAGCCGTAGCCCTCCGTCATTTCTTTTAGGTATTCAGTAGTATTCAAGCAATGTATTTTGACCTTCGCCAAGGCATAGTGTTTGGTAGCTGCTGGGTATTCATTTGTTGCATAGATAGATGAGTTGGTTTGGGACAGTCGTTCTGCCATTTTGACCTTCGCCAAGGGCATGTGCTAGTGGGTTCAAATTAACCTGGATAATGATAGATAGAACTTGACATGTGACTTATGAGATTTTGACCTTCGCCAAGATTATAAGAGCATGGGGCAAAAATAACATCGGGAGTTTCAAACATACAGGAAACTTGCCAGGCATGCGCATACCTTCTGGAGTGTGATAACTTGAGTGGCTTCCATCAAGTTATCATGCGATGTTAGTCGGATCCCGATTCTTACTGATGAGTTGGTTTACTCATCGGGTGATCCCGACTAATTCTTCTTTCTGGTTTGGAGGAGAATTTGAGATAACAGTGGGAGGTTTCCAGATTAGATAAAGTGATAACCATTCTGATCTAGGTTAGTGTGCACGCAGAGTGTTTCTTTTCTCTCTCTCTTTGGCAGCGACCTTTGACCGACCCTAGACTATGACTCAGTGACCAAGTTGACCGAACCTTCTTAAAATACTGGCTTGTGGATTGTCATAGTTGCATAAAGTCAATGCCGCTCCTTCTTTTACCCTTTGCATTTCTCAGAACACCCCGTATTACTACGAATATCCACTTCCATTGGATAGATCCATCGTATGGTTATATACGAACTCGAAGGGACTTCTTCGACCAGGTTCAGGAGAAATAGAATTGGTTTATTCAGATGTCTTTTGTTATCACCTTCTCTCAGGTTGCGAGGGCTCCTTAGTCTAGGAGAGTACACCTATTACGCTTATTGGATAGTCTTATTCCAAACCATAGGCAGGTGCCGAAAGGTAGGGAATGAAGAAAACCAATTAGCCTAAGTAGGGTGTGCAGAAGGTAATATGTAAAGACAAGATAAAGGGATTAGAAAAGAGGGCAAAGTAAATTGCGACTGTTAACATTCACAACCAAACCGCGTACTTCAACGCCACTCCTATTTTCACCTTTGCTTTTTCCCTAATTCGGGAGAAATAGAATAAGGCTTTATTTAGTAGTCTTTTATCATCACCTTCTCTCAAGTTGCGAGTACTCCTAGGATTAGGAGAGTACACCTATTATGCTTAGTGGATAGTCTTCTTCCAAACCATAGGCTGGTGCCGAACGGTAGGGATGGAAGAAAACCATTTAGCCTAATGAAGGTGTACAGAAGGTAACGACTAAAGACAAATAAAGGGATTTGGAGAGATGACAAAGAAATATACGGTTACAATCATGAATAGGATTATGGAAGAGGCATTACTAGCAATACTAGGATACCCTTACGAAACATTTTCATGTTTCAGTTACACTGTGCATTGTTAAAAGAAAACTGATTTCCCGATTAGATACTTACTCCAGGGTATGTATTTACCAGGTTTCATTCTCATATCTGTATAGTTTTACAGATGATGAGTGGGAGGAAGTTATTGGGAATTAGGTGATCATCCTCATTATATCGGAATTCGTTGTAATTGGTGATATTTGAGGAAATCACCTGGGTACAGTTTTCAACCTACGATGCACAAGTTTTTGAGTTATTTAACTCAGTGGACTTATACAGAGTATTGTATGTTGTCCAGTGTCCGTCAGGACAAAGGGGCAGGTCCTCGTACTATGTTCTGTTTACTTATGACTTCTCTAGTTTTTAGACAAGTGTTTCATAGAAATACAATGTCTAAGAAGTTATAGGTATAAGAATAAAGTAGAGAACCAGATGTCGCAAGTATCAGGATTCTTCAAAGAGATTGAAAATATATTTTCTTGTGATTGGTAATCAGATGATAGTAATGGTTTTGAGAAACTTGTTTCTCTTTCAAGTCACTCATAATTGGATGGATTCCTAAGTTGAGTAATGCTGATTAGCCTTTTTCCATTAAGTTGTTATACACTGGAGACAGCTGCATGATTTGAATCTGGTTCCAATTAAATTAGTGCATCTATTTCTATATTAGATATAGAATGGTTCATATCTTAACGAAGTTAAGGTAAGGGGAGTTGTCCAGCTTATGCTTAAAACCAGACACTGGATAACTCAAGGCACGTTTCTGTAATGGCTGTTTGTGGGTTGACCCTGTCTTTGACGAGGGTTGACATTTCTATCATCTGGAAGATCAATAGTGATATTGTTCTTGACTCGTCACAGTTTTATTAAGATGGACTTTTTCATAAAACAGCAGTGGGAGTATGGTAGAACTGGAAGTGATTCCAGAACCGCAAACGATTACGGAAAATTTAATAGGATCTATATATTCAAATCAGGGCTGACATTCCATTAGCCACTCCGCGGATATGGTGGGTAATCTCAGACACCCGAGACGTACTCCGGTAGCCTCAAGGACGGTGACAGGGAGGTTCTTGTTTACCCAGACTTAACACTACTGTTGTTCCAGACTATGAGACCCGGCAAGAGGATAAGTATAACGTCATTCTAAACATGCCTTAGAAGGTACGTAGATATTATTCTGCCAGAGGGTTATCGTAGTCAGTGGGAGCAGCGGAAGCATAGTAGGCAAGTAGCTTATGTCTATTTATAGACTTGAGCAGATATAGCGGAGATAAGATCATCTAATTTTGATGTGACAGTCATAGGTTTGGCTTCATCAGAATAGGGGATGGATTTGTTGAGAAGGTAGTAGGGTTTGTTGTCTTGGTATTTGGATGACATACACAGAGAAGGAAGTAAAATTCCTACACTACGATCGGTTGTACTGTGGTCGTCACACAGTTGTTTCTTCACACAGGATATGGATATGATATCAAACATTCTGGTAACTAGGTCTATGGTTTTAGATCTAGATTTGGGTAGTTTCCCAATGTGGGTACTTTGACAGTATTCTAATAGTATTTTAGAATAGATGACTCCTGGCATGGTGGTGTACCTGCAAGTGATGGAGTCACCCTCTCTAAAGGTGTCTTACAGACTAAAGGGGAGAGGGATGTGCATGATTGGCAGATCACTTGCTTATGCAATTGAGTCAATCATGAGATGTCAAGTACTACACCAGATGTAGTTTTTGCACAAGATGCGATAAGTTTATATTAATCCAATCCTGAAGAAACATAAGGAAGCAGTTTTAGAACATAAGTGCTTGTTCTACAGATTTGATGACGGCAGCCTCCTTCGGGAGACGGTTATCATTCCAGCCTTCCAAGGTGACATGGATGACAGAGTGATTGTCACAGTTATAGTTTTCCCTCTGACGAGGGACAGTATTATGGATAGGTGGTCCAAGAGGATACTGTGGAAGGCATGGTGCTGGATACTGATTAGGTTCAGTTATCGATACAGTCTAAGAAGTTTGGATTTGAAGTTCATTTATGAACTAGGTCCCATCAGATATCCAGACATATTCTAAGACAGGTATTACTCGATTCGGGAGATGGGTTTCTCCGCGAACTTGAGATTGAGAGAGACATAGAAAGAAACATCAGGGCGGATCCACTCACTGAGGCTATTTCTCGAACACAAGAGTTTTACAAACTAGCTTTGTGAAACCGATTAGTAGAGTAGTTGGATGTTCGGTATCACACGGGCTGTGAGTATGCGACATCGCAATAATTAGTCTTGAGTGCAAGTGAGAGATTGTTGGAGATAGTGCCCTCAAAGTCAATTATTGGATCGCAGGTACGTGATTACAATGATTGAGGCAGGACCTATACCGATATGACAGTCTTACTCGAGATGATAGTATGCTATCTGGTTTGTCTTTATCATCGTATACATGCTTTAGTTCACTATTGCATGATGATAGAGCCCATAGGATTCTTGCTTGACTACCAGCAGTATGATGGCGATCATATACATGGGAGCTGGGGTCTGTAAGCACATCCTTAAAAGTCTCCCTAGTCGTGGGAGTTTCGAGACAGGGCATCAATACTCCAGAGTAGACTAGTGTATACAGTCAAGACCCCGACGAGGGGCGATGGCCGGTCTCACAAGCCATTGGTGTCAGTTGGTTCACCTAAGATGTATACAAGTGCTCATTGAGTTATGAGTACACCGGACAGGACTCGCCGGGAATCTGCTAGTTGGTATTATACATATCGTCAGATAGCAATTCCCTGGTGACATGTGTACAGGTTAGTTCATCGACCTGAGATCGTCGTTTGTCTCATGTGAGTTCCCACTGTGCTTAGATTACTACCCTACCACGCTCAAAGGAGTTGTGCAAATAGGTTTTAGTTGGGTACAGTCCTGAGCCACATTGGAAGCAAGTGAGCGGATCGTCGGGGATTCGTCTCTCCCGGTATTGGGGGTTGATGTCGCGCAGTGCACGGGTGGCCAGCACTAGGAATCCTCGGCCGAGGTAGTGGAGAATTACTGATTGGGATCAGTAGTTTCTCAGGTGGTGATGGGCTTCATGCTGACACGATTTATCGCGTTATTAGGGGTCTGACTTTATCCACCCCCCTAGACTCGATATGCGATACTCTTTAGACGAATGGACCGGACTGTATATACATTGTCACTGTCAGGCTCAGTAGGGTTTATAGATGAGTTCGCTCGTCAGCTTCCCTCCCAATCAATACATAGGCAAAACGTTACATGCAGCTTGTACCTCTGACGTGCTAGGGGTTATACCCAGTGCCAGTGTGTTGATGAGTCATTAGAGTCCCCCACAGACACTTTCCCAAGTTCGGGCGAAACGTTGTAGAGGCCGTATGGTAATATGGCAAGGTTCGGAAAAAGCACGTGCGTTTTCGCACGTGTCGTTTTTCGGAGAGATAATACTGGTAGGCTTTGGTTTAAGCCGGAACTCAGTATTATACTGTGTAGATATAATATCTTTGTCTCTGTTGCATTTGTATTCGGTCGTAATACAAATGCGGGTATGTTTATACTGATACGGGGTTATCCTGAAATTCGTTTCAGGATCACTTTTGGAAGTTGCCAGTTTCCAGTTTTCTATCAGCCGTATTTTGACATTCGGTTAAATACGGATTTATCTTTTCTTGAGATTTGTGTGGAAGCTTCTAGAAGAGGTGACTTGGATGGTGACTTGGATGGTGAGGTGGTTTTGTTCATTAATGGTGCATTAATGTGTTGATGACTATGTATTATGATTCATCACTTGCATTAATGCATTCATACTAGGTGTTTTGAAGACTCTTCTCTTCATTAATGGTTGTAGTCACCCCCCCTCCTACACTCACCTCCCCCTCTCCTTAAATGGACGGCCACCCCCTTGGAGGGATATCATGGTTGTTGTTTGAAAGGATTAAGGATTTTGGTTCATGGAAATTGATATACTCCATTTCTCATTTCATATCGATCCAAAAGGCAACTTCATTAACCGTTCGTCCATAGCCTTGGACGTAACGAGACAAAGTGTTCTACTCATTCTTTACTTCATCTTATTCGTCTCTTTTAGCAAACTTGACGATCGAGTTGCCTCGGTTCAGAGGCGGGAGCCCGTTTAAAGATCCGTCGACGTGGTGCCACCTGGATGAGAAGACTGGAGATTCAGGAGATCGGAATAGCCGCAACAAAGCGTGGGATAATGGTTGAAGACCGAAGGACTCGGATCATTCGGTATAACGTTTCTACCCACTTTTTAGTTTGTTAGTTTAGCTTTAATGGCAGATCCGGGTTACGGTACACGATAGCGCCAGTTGTAAAAAGATTTTGTTCCGCATTTGGCGTCTGTTAGACGGTCGGGGCGCTACCGTGGACTTACACCGTTGCTCCAAGAACGCCTTAATCCACCATGTCGGAGGAGCAGGATATTGGAACAATAAAGCGTAAACCGCAGGATATAGGCCGAGCTTTAGCAAGTGCGTTCTCTTCGCCGACAAAATGTTCCTGGCCCACTGCAAATACACGACCGAGTGTCGGGGTGTCAACCCAAAATTGTAAGGTTGTCCCCAAGGGCGCGACTCGCCTTAGCATATGCGCCACCCCAAAGTATCCAAAGCCGCCGGCAGCTGCATGGGTATGGCTGCAATCGAAGGTTGGAGAAGACCCTCCAAAGTCCAATTGACAACCTCCACGGCATAGTTCACCGGGGATGCATCTGTATACGAAATCGATGAGATCGGATTCGACGGCGTCGCACAAGAGAAGCTTCGATGACCTTTGATTATCTGGTCGTACCACCTACCCCACAGGTGAAGGTTTTTGTATTCCGGATCATAGTCTTTAATGAGCGCGAGAACCTCCCGGTCTACCGGTGCTTCAGGGAATCCTCCTTCTGAACGGAAAAACGGGAAAAAAAGATCAGAAGACATGTCTCCTGCGAGAAAGAACGAAATTCAATCATCAGCGTTTTAAAATTTTGACACTCGACACTTTAAAATTCGTACCACACTGCAATGCAGTGGAAAGGGGACCAAAAGTGGGCCCACAAAATCCAGATGACAATGCATCAATTAATAAGACAGCCTCATCATTGGATGAGACTGTCAATTAATGAGGAAATCCCCAAGGAATATTCACATTGAATGAGAAATCTCTCGGGAAGAGGAGAAAATCTCCCTATGAGAGCAAAACTCTGTAACAGAGTGACACTTGTCAAACACTGGTCATGAAGGAATAAAATTCCTTAAAGAGCCTAGCTCTGTAATGATGATGGAAAATCCATTAAAGATTAATTAAAATTAAAATTAATTCTTGAGAATTAAAATTTTGGGATCTTTAAGATCCATGAAAAAACTCTTAAGAGTTCTTCATCAAAAGATCAAAAGATCTACATATTATCGAAAGAGCAGAGCTCTGATTCATGGGATAAGAAACCCCAAGAACAGATCTCTTTAGATCTATGGGTTCATGAGAGCAAGGCTCTATTAATGAAACCCTAAAAGGTTTTTTCTTTAGATCAAAGATTTATGAAGAACAGGGATCTGTTAATGGGTAAAAACCCTAATTTATTAAAATTTTTAATTTTACCAAAATTTGGAAAGAGGTCTGACTCTTGAAAGTTCTTAACTGAAGAGCAAGGCTCTGAGTAAAATTCTCAAAAAGAAAATGAAAATCATCTAAGAGACCAAAGGTCCTATTTATAGGCACTGAACTGCCTCTTCAACTTCTGAGTTGATCCAAGGGCTCAGATGTTGCCACCGCTGGACTCACGTGTGCGCCACGTGAGCACAATGGTGGGGGGGCATTTATTTCACCTAATCAGAGAAAAGCTCTGTTTTGAATTTCAAAATTCAAAAATTGAAGCAACGCTTCAGATCCCGTGCGCTGTGCGCTGCGCGCCACGTGTCAAGCGCAGACGCGATGGCGCCAGGTGCGCTGCGCCCTAGGCAGCGCACCCCCAATCAGAGCAAAACTCTGTTTTAAAAATTCAAAATTTAAAGTGAAGCGACGCTTCAGATTCTGTGCGTTGCGCGCCACGTGTCAAACATAGGTGCGCTAGTGCAGTTGCTCTGCGCGCCACGTATCAGACACGGGTGCGCTAGCACAGTTGCGCTGTGCTCTACGCTGCGCGCCATGTGTCAGACACGGGTGCGCTAGCACAGTTGCGCTGCGCTCTGCGCTAGCACAGTTACGCTGCGCTCTGCGCTACGCGCCACGTGTCTAACGTGAGTGCGCTAGCGTAAGGTGCGCCGGCGCTGGGATTAAAAACCCCCCACCGCCAGATCAAAAGATCTACTGATAATAAATTATTAATTAATCAGAACTAAAATTCTGTTATGGAAAGATTTTTTTTAATCTTATTGAAACAAGAAGATCATCTTCTGTAAAATGGAGGCCTTAAGATCAAAGATCCAACGGTGGGAAATATTCCCAAATCAATTAAAGAAAGATCTCTTAAAACTGATTTAACAAATCATTTGGCCCTATATAAAGGACCCTAAACTTCAAGTCTAAAGGGATAGAGAGTGAATACAGAAAGAGAGAGAGAGAGAAACCCTCTGCAAACTTTGAGAAAAAGAAGAGCAGGCTCTTGAAAAAAAAGATCACTGCTTCATATTCAAGGTAAAAGAACTATGTTCTTGAATAACAGAGATGAATCCATCTCGTACTAAGAAGAATCATCTTCTAAAAAGATCATAGATCTATAGAGAGACCAAGGTCTTTAATAAAAAGCAAAAGATCAAAAGATCTAATCATAAAGAAAATAATAATAAAAGAAGTATTTTACTTCATTTTCAGATCTTTGATCTATAAAGGCAGAGCCTTTTATAAATAAACAAGAACTTATGTTTTTGAATCTTGAGGCAAAGCCTCCTTCAGAAGAACATAAACTTGTTCTCTGATCATAAACTCGATAAAATGTTCTTTGCGCTATCAGAAAATGCCTTGCACTCATGAACTGCGCCTTTGCGCTCCTTGGATCGTCGCTCAGCGTCAAAACGTGCCACGTGTCAGATTGCGCTCTTAAAATAGAGCACTACGCTCATGGACTGGCGCACTGTGCCAAAATGCGCCATGTTCCATTCAAGTGAGCGCTATTCAGCAGAAGCACAATGCGCTTATCAACTGGCGCACTGCGCCAAAATGCGCCACGTGTCATTCACGTGTGCGCTATTCAGCAGAAGCGCAAAGCGCTTATCATCTGGCGCTCAGCGCCAAACGCGCCACGTGTCATTCACATGTGCGCTAGCGCATTGCGCTCTTTAATTGGCACAAAGCGCCTGACGCGCCATGTGTCATTCACATGTGCGCTAGCGCAATGCGCTCTTTTATTGGCGTAAAGCGCCTGACGCGCCACGTGGCGCACTATCAGAACACACTTTGTTTCTAATAAATGCTATGCATTCAATACAAGACAAAAATGTCAGAGCCCAATGCTCAGATTTATTAAAAAGGGCTAAGCCCAAATAAGGGCTCAACAGCCCAAAACAACAAAATGTAAAACATTTTAATCTTGTTGGACTTAGCCCAATACTAGCCAAAAGTCCTCAACTTATATTTAATTGATCCCATATGCTCATGAATATTTAACAGATCTTAGTCCCAAAGTGGACTACAGATCTTTCAATCAACTCACACCGGTTCAAGGGTGCATCTCTGAACCCCTCTGATACATGTCGTTGTAATCCTCCAACGTCTTCAGAGAGGTGACAGGTCCCTGTAGAGTTACTAGGCACTCTAAGAAGGTTCTACAAAGCATCAACCATGCTCGTTTTTAAAATTTTAGCCGTGCCGAATAACCCTAAACAAGATCTATGCTAGATAATTAGAGTTTCACATGCACGTAAAAGACATTTACTACTAGGTGAATACGAAATACAACCTTTGTAGATCGGTCCTTCACTTGTAAGGCTCCTTGTCGTAGTCCCTTCGCTGCGATCATGGTTCTCCCGGGCTCTTGCATGGCTTCACGAGGCGAAAGATGCGTCCTTGCTTGAAGTCTTCGAGGCCGAAAATGATCTACGTCGAGGGAATACCGACTCAAGCTACTACTTCACTAACTACAGAATTAGTGAAGCAAACACCCTAAACTAAAGTGCTAGTCTAGTAGAGGATGGAGAAATAGGAAGTGGGTTCTCTTTAGAATTTTATTTTTCACAATGTTTCACTCTCTTTTTAAAATCCTAGCAAGCTTTTCTTTTGCTTCAAAGAAGAAGAAGATGAATAAAAGAAAAGATGAGGATAATGATCAAGTGAATGAGCTAACCATGGTGAGTGAGTATCATTTACTAACTCATGTTGAGACTTAATCATGGCTAAGTGTGATGGTTAGGTTAACAAAAATCCAAAGTAAAAACAAACTTAGTGGACTTTAGTCAATGCATCCACAAGCTTCCATAAGCTTCATGCATTTTCTAATTTTCCACTAATTTTGTAATTACTTTAAATACATTAAACCCAACATAACAAATAGCATGGTATAACTCTCATACACCCATGAATGTTGTATCAACAACCATGATACAAAAAGAAAACACATTTTAATATATATCACATATATATTAAAGTTGAGCACATGTGAGAAAAATCCATAAGTGAAAAATGTTAGTTAATGTAAATTAATATATCTAATATAAAATTATACACTAAATTATTAAATCAACACTTGACTTAATAATCCGGTCATATCTCATATAACCGACTAACATCCATTGTATCGACTTATCGATTCAACCCTTAATTCGATAACCCGGCTATATCATATATAACCGACCGATACAAAAAGTCACGAGAATAGAATACGGTATCACATACACGCATTATTCTCGGTCCCGCACATATCACATATGCACTCCTATTTCGTTTTGCCTGAGCCAGTAAAACCTCTATGTAGGACTCTAAAGACTCGTCAATACGCCGGCAGTAGGTGATGATCACATCAAACACCCACAAGCCGTCAGCGGTACTAGCTGGACATAACGGCTACCCGGGTATTGAGCGATCAGAAGATCAGCAAGCAAGCCCGCTCCCACTCCTGTAAAAGCCTGCCGATAACACTTCCCGTACAGTCCGGTCTCCTCGTCTGATATATCGCATATCAAGTCTAGGGGTGGTAATCGTCAGACCCCAACAACCGATAAGTCGTGCCGATGTGAGGCTCATAACGGGTTGAGAAACTACTGGTAACATTTACCAGTAAATCTCTAAATCAGCCCTGGCCAGGGACTTCCCTGTTATGGCCAATCGAGCACAGCGCAACATCAACCCCCAATACCGGGAGAGACGAAACCCCTCTTATCACTCATTGTCTCCATGTGACTCGGGACTGTACCAAAAAACTACCGTTTTGCACGCCCTCTTGGACGTGGTAAGGTGGGAATCAAAGTACAGTGGGAATCACACAAGACTCCATGACGATCTCGGGTCTACAGACTAACCTGCACAAGTGTCACCAGAGAACTGCCATCTGACGTGAGGTATAATACCATCTATGAGTTCTCGGGGAGTCCGTCCAGTGTACCCAGTCTCTACTGAGCACCCGTATACCATCTCTGATGTCAAACACCAATGGATATGGGATCATCCATCACCCATCTCATGGGTCGAGAAGCGTATACGCTAGTTTACTCCGGTATATCGATGCCCTGTCTCGATACACCTCCGACTAGGAACATTAAAGGATGTACTTATGGACTACTCTGTCCCCACTAGTATGATCTGCATCATAGTCCAGGCAGTCAAGTACACATCCTAAGGGCTTTACCAACATGTAACTATAAGACGGTATCAAGAAACAAGTATACATGTTAAGATAAAGAGCAACCAGATAGCATACTATCATATCGAGCAAGAAAGTCCTCTCTATATATGTCCAAGCATCCAATATAATATACATCATCTGTACAATACTGGCCTCTAGGGTATACATACAACTAACAATCTCCCACTTGCATTAGGGCCAACTGCTGTAGTATCGCATACCAAGCATCCCGAAGAGTCTCTCAATCTGTATCTGGGGAATGGCCTTCGTGAGTGGATCCGCAGTGTTGTTCTTCGTGTCAACCCTCCTGACCTCGATCTCCCGGCGATCTACTATCTCCCGGATCAGGTGATACTGCCTCAGAATATGCCTGGATCGCTGATAGGACCTGGGTTCCTTGGCCAAAGCCACTGCTCCATTGTTATCACAATACAAAGGTATTGGATGCTCAATGGATGGAACCACTCCAAGTTCAGTAATGAACTTCTTGATCCAGACAGCCTCTTTGGCAGCATCGTTGGCAGCGATGTATTCAGCCTCCACCGTCGAGTCTGCCACGGTTTCCTGCTTGGAACTCTTCCAGCTAACCGCCCCTCCGTAAAGGGTAAAGACAAATCCCGAGTGTGACTTAGAGTCGTCCTTATCACTCTAGAAGCTCGAATCGGTAAAGGACTCCACTTGGAGTTCTTCTTTACCATATACCAAGAGCATCTCTTTAGTCCTTCGTAAGTACTTGAGAATGCTCTTCACAGCTGTCCAGTGACTCTCCCCAGGATCAGCTTGATACCTACTCACTACACTTAGTGAGTGTGCTACATCGGGTCTGGTACATAGCATCGCGTACATGATAGAGCCTACAGCCGAAGCATAGGGTATCCCTTGCATGCGAACTCTCTCCACAGACCGCAAGCGGCACTAGCTGTGCGTAAAGGCCCCCCAGGTAGATGCCGATAAGAAGACGGACGAGGTGAAACCCATCTGAACTCCTACTGAGCCTTAATGTGACAGTCTCCGCACAGTCCGGTCTGTTCGTCTAAGAACATCGCATAGCAGGCCTAGGGGGCGGTAAACGCCAGTCCCATACTAGTGGTACAAGTCGTGTCGGAGTGTAGCCCAGAAAACCTGAGATAACACTGGATACCTACCAGTCTATCTCGCTTGCCCTGGCCAGGGACTTTGTGTAATGGCTCTCCTAGACACAGCGCGATATCAACCCCCAATACCGGGAGAGACGAATCCTGTCTAACCGTCACTGCCTCCAAGTGCTTCGGGACTGCATCCAAAAACTACCTGTTTGCACGAATCCTTTGAGCCGTGGTAGGGTAGTAATCAAAGTACAGTGGGAACACACTCGAGGCGAAGTGACAGTGTCAAGTCAACAGACTAAGCTGTACTCATGTCATCTAGGAACTGAAAACTGACGATAGGTATAATACTAACCAACAGTTCCCGACGAGTCATGTCCAGTGTACTCGTAACCTAACGAGCACCCGCATACTATCCCAAGTACGACGTACTGATGGCTGTGGGACAGACCGTCTCCCAAGCTGGGATGAGAAGCGCATACGCTAGTCTACTCCGGAGTATCGATGCCCTGTCTCGATAGTCCTACGACTAGGGACCTATATAAGGATGTGCTTGTAGATTACCCAACCCCCACGAGTGTGACTGCCATCACAACGCTGGTAATCAAGCAAAGATCCTAAGGGCTCCACTAATGTATAAAGGCGATATGCTAAAAGAAACACATGCACACATTAAAGCAGAAACAAACAAAGTAGCATACTACTATTTTGAGCAAGATTATCAATACAAGGTGAATATCCCAAGCTTCCATCAAGTAATATACATACTAGTATGATACAGTAATGGCCTCTAGGGAATATACACTAACAATCTCCCACTTGCACTAAGGCCATGAACTGGCGTACCGAAGACCTATCATCTCGATCAGCCGCTCGAACTGAGTCTGGGGTAAGGCCTTCGTGAATGGATCAGCAATGTTATCTTCTATAGCAACTCTCCGAACCTCGATCTCTTGGCGACCCACGATCTCCCTGATCAGGTGATACCGCCTCAAGATGTGCCTGGACTTCTGATGGGACCTGAGTTCCTTCGCTAAAGCTATAGCCTCGTTGTTTTCGCAATACAGAGGTACTGGATTAACAATGGATGGAACCACCTGAAGTTCTGTTAGGAACTTTCTTATCCAGACGGCTTCTTTTGCGGCATCTGCAGCAGCGATATATTCCGCGTCCATTGTCGAGTCAGCAACGGTTTCCTGTTTGGAACTCTTCCAACACACCGCCCCTCCATAGAGGGTAAAGACATAACCCGACATGGACTTGGAATCATCCTTGTCACTCTGGAAGCTGGAGTCAGCAAAGGCCTCGATCTGGAGGTCTTTTCCGCCATACACCAAGAACATCTCCTTAGTCCTTCTCAGGTACTTGAGAATGTTCTTTACCGCTATCCAGTGTTTCTCCCCAGGGTTTGACTGATACCTGCTTACCACACTCAGTGCATAAGCTACATCTGGTCTGGTGCACAACATCGCATACATTATAGAGCCTACCGCAGAACCGTAAGGTATAATAGACATGCGATCCCTCTCCAAATCAGTCTTGGGAGACATCTCTTTGGAGAGGGTGATCCCGTGACAAGCCGGTAGATTACCGCGCTTGGAATCTTCCATACTAAATCTTTTTAGTATGGTGTCGATGTACCTGAACTGTGAGAGTCCTAATATCCTCTTGGATCTGTCACGATAGATCCGGATCCTCAGAATGTATGAGGTATCACCCAGATCTTTCATGGCGAACCTGTGTGACAAGAACCCTTTGACAGATTGTAGCATAGGAATGTCATTTCCTATTAAGAGAATGTCATCCACGTATAATACGAGGAATACAACAGTTCTTGCTACAAATCTACTATAGATGCATGGTTCATCTGGATTTTTGATAAAGCCAAATTCTTTGATCGTCTCATCAAAACAGATGTTCCAACTCCGCGATGCCTGCTTTAGTCCATAGATAGACTTAAGCAACTTGCATACCTTTCCGCTGCTCCCACTCTGAATGAAACCCTCTGGCTGGTCCATATAGACACACTCCTCTAAATTTCCATTTAGAAAAGCGGTCTTTACGTCCATTTGCCAAATCTCATAATCGTGGAAGGCAGCAATGGCAACAAGGATCCGAATGGATTTCAGCATAGCCACTGGAGAAAAGGTTTCATCATAGTCCAAGCCAGGTCTTTGACAGAAACCCTTTGCAACAAGTCTAGCTTTATAGGTCTCAACCTGTCCATCTACACCAATCTTCCTTTTGAAGATCCACTTGCATCCTACGGGTTTTACCCCATCTGGAGCAATGTCCAACGTCCATACTTTGTTGGTGTACATGGACTCCATTTCGGTCCGTATAGCATCCAGCCATTTTACCGAGTCAACGCTCTGAATGGCCTGCTGGAAGCTAGTCGGCTCATCACTATCAATGATGCAATCCTCTCTATCCCCGTCTATGAGAAAACCGTAGTATCTCTTGGGCGGATGAGACTGCCTACTACTTATGCGGAGCGGCGCAGGAATGTCCTGATCTTTCGAACTCTCTGGTTCTACTAAGCTTTCAGTAATAGCTCGTGGTTCTGGAATTTCTTCCAGTTCTACTGTGCTCCCACTTATCTGATTTTCCAAAAACTCAGTTTCCAAGAAGTGGGCATGACGAGAAACAAAAACCTTTTGTTCCTCTTCGTAATAGAAAAAATATCCCTTGGAGTTCTTTGGATATCCCATAAACTTGCACTGTACTGAGCGTGCCTCGAGCTTGTCCGCATGCTGCTATTTGACAAAAGGTGGACATCCCCATGTCTTAATGTGATTAAGATAGGGTCTCTTCCCACACCAGATCTGATATGGTGTAGTAGGCACAGTCTTAGTTGGAACTCGGTTCAAAAGGTATGCAGCTGATTCTAGCGCATATCCCCAGAATGATCGCGGTAACTCAGCGTTAGTCATCATGGACCGTACCATATCCAATAGGGTTCAGTTCCGTCTCTCCGATACACCGTTATGCTGTGGAGTGTATGGAGGAGTAAGCTGAGAGAGAATTCCATTCTCTTTTAAGTAATCCAGGAACTCGGCACTCAAGTATTCACCATCTCGATCAGATCTCAGTGTCTTGATCTTTTGCCTGTTTGTTTTTCTACCTCATTCTTATACTCCTGGAATTTTCCAAAGGCTTCGGATTTATGTTTCATTAAGAAGACATAACCGTACCTTGAAAAGTCATCCGTAAAAGTAATGAAGTAAGAATAACCGCTTCGCGCATGCGTAGACATTGGACCGCACACGTCGCTGTGTACGAGTCCTAAGAGCTCGCTCGCTCTCACTCTGTGTCCAGTGAACGGAGTCTTTGTCATCTTTCCTTTGAGACAGGATTGACAAGTTGCAAATGATTGATATTCGAACGGATCCAAATATCCTTCTGTATGTAACTTCGTCAACCTTCTCTCATTGATGTGACCCAGTCTACAATGCCATAAGAAAGTATGATTTGTTTCCGGAGACTTTCTTTTGTGTGTATTCTGGACATTGAAAATCTGTGGTTGGTTTAATACGTATATACCATTGCTCAATATACCTGACCCAATCAGAACTTGATTAAGGTGAATATTTACAACATTTCTTACAAACGCAAATTCATAACCTTCTTTAGAAACCAAAGATACAGAAATGATATTACAAGTTGCATTGGGTACAAAAAAGCAATTACGTAAAACCAAAACATGTCCATCTGACATTCCCAGGTGATAGTCCCCGACGGCCTCAGCATCCATGCTAGCTCCGTTTGCAACTTTGAGGGTCATTTTACCTGCTTTCAAAAACCTACGCTTTCTCAATGCCTGCAAAGAATTACAAATATGAGATCCTAATCCGGTATCCAATACCCAGGACGTAGAGTTTTTTTTGATAGACAGTTTTCAATAACATACACACCTGAAGCTGAAGTCACAACATGCTTCAGATCCTGTGTTCTGGCTTTCCAAGCCCTGCAATCTTTCTTCCAGTGTCCACTCTTGTGACAGTAAAAGCACTCTTCTTTATCCACAAGCTTTCCCGCTACCTTTATTGCTTTTGCCTTTCCCTTCGTATCCACTTTACTAACACCGTCCCTTGGTTTGGCGGGGGTTTTCTTCTTCTTTCCCTTGGCTTTCACCTTGGACCTAGAAGAGGAAGATCCTCCTACAAACAAAGTGGATGTTTCCCTACCTTTCTGTAGGGTGCCCTCTGCACTCCTCAGCATGTTGCGGAGTTCTGAAAGTTCAACTTCCTTTTCTTGCAAGTTGAAGTTCAGGATAAACTGGACGTAGGTAGAAGGAAGGGACTGAAGAATCAAGTCCGTATAGAGCTCATTCTCCCATGTGGTCCCAAGGTCCGCGAGCTCCTCTATGTAGCCAATCATCTTAAGCACGTGTTCCGCTACCGATGATTTGACGGCCAATCTTGCCGAAAATAACTTCTTCGACACTTCGTATCTGGCGATATGAGATTGCTCTCCATACAGTTCTTTTGTCTGGAGAAATATGGATTCGAGGTCCATATTCTCGTGCCTCCTCTGATGTTCGTTGTCCATAGAGGCAAGCACGAGGCACTTGGCCTTCGCGCAGTCGATTTCCCAGGTCTTACGGATTTCCTTATCCGCGACGCTGGTTTCGGGACCTGGGACAGGGGGAGTTTTCGTGGTAAGAAGATACCCCAACTTGTCATAAGTGATTGCCATTTTGACATTCCTGAGCCAATCTTTGTAGTTTGGTCATGTCAGTATGTTTTTATCTAGAAGTAACTTAAGTCCAGTCATGATAAATGGTCGCTGCAATTAGGAGAGAGAGAAGAAACACTTTAGCATGATGCTCTTGCAAGTTTAGAGTGGTTTTTAGTTTTTCTAAACAGGATGGCTCCCACTGTCTCTCGAACCCCTCATCAAACCATAAAGGAAGAACTAGTCGGGATCAATCTCACCGTACAATACTTGCTTAACCGTTCAGCCAGGCCAGTGTCGGTACTTTGAGGGAGGTTTTCCAACGCTTTCGCGAAGTTCCTTAATTAAATAACCTCTTTTCCCTGTGGGCGTAGCCCCGCTAACACCTTTCTAGACACCTACTTGGTTTATAGCATTGATCGTTAAGTGAGAAAGTTCCGGAGGAGTAGCATATACTCACAGTAGGATCGGGATCCAAATATCATTGCGTGACAAAACTGAAGGAATCCTACCAGAATCATCACACTCCAAATGGTATGCAGCACTAGCAAGTTTCAGTTCTTTTGAAACTCCCGATGTGGATTTTTGCCCCATGCTCTTATGACCTTGACTTTGGCCAATAAATCATAAGTCACATGTCAAGTTCTACCCGTCATTCTCCAGGTTAATTTGAGCCCACCCGCACATACCCTTGACTTTGGCCAACAAGGTAGAACGACTGCCCCAAACCAACACATCTATCTATGCTGCACATGAATACCCAATAGCTACCAATCACTATGCCTTGACTTTGGCCAACAAACATAGCTTGAATACTTATTGACCATTCATGTGAAATGACGGAGGGCTACGAATGGTTTTGGCGAAACCGTGAACGTAGTAAACTTGATATAATCGAAGGAACGAGATAGCTTTCAAAAGGAGTGGTTCAAGCTCCGCCTTTAAAATTAGGTTTTGAAAAGAACCGAGTAGTTTTGAAAGTGTTCCAACGACTTTTACTTGGTTTATTTTTTTTCTTGCATTAATTCCAATGCGTCCCATCATTTAATCCTACCATTGGAGAAAACAACGAAAATATGACGTACGCTTATGCCATCCGCATTCGCCATGGGGTCCCGTCATCACCCGTTAGGTTACTTAACTAACGACAGAGCGGGGGCTGGACTAGCGCGGATGCAAAACATAAGCAACGCCTAAATAGATATCATATAGATATATATAATTCGTCACATGCAATGATAGCCATTCCAGATCACAGATGAATACATTGGATATACTAGGAATCTGCAATTCGTACGAGCCTGTAACGAAGAACGTATTACACGGTCGCGATGAATAGCCAAACCCCACCCTAGACCCCTACGGGTGCGCCAAACTACCCGCCAAGTACCCGAAGCGAAGCAACCTCCCTCAATATCATGAGTAGGCCACTCGGCACTTCAAGATACCCGGTAGTTTGTGCACCCCACCTTGGGTCTATCCTAGGAGCGAAAACAGTAAAAAGAAATTATACAATGACGGCTACAACCCCGATCCGGTTGTGCGGCCATACAAATAATATCACTTCAAATTACATATTACATGAATTGAAAGAATAAGAAAACTCTCATCTCACAACCCCCCGGCTATTCATCCGCGACAATCCAACGAATTCATATACACATACCATCAACATCACAGATCACAGATATATATAACCTCCACTAATCGACGTATAGCGATTAGCAGACGTTCAATACATATATAACAATACAGATACAACCCATTAGCCAAAGTCAACAGAAAATCGACCAAAAATACGGATTTGTAACCACCCCAAAAACGAACTTGTTCTCTGGAAATTCTGGGCAGAAACAAACCATCTCAAAAATCATAAAAACCCATCAGAAGAAAACTGCATGAGAAACGATCCACGGCCGAGTCAACTCGGCCGCGGATCCACGGCAGAAGCAAGCTTCTGCCGCGGAACAGCGGTGAGTTGGTCGGTTCGCTGGATCATTTTTCTTTCCTGTTCATGAAAAAGCCTGAACCGATTTTTAAGACATGATTTATTATTTTTAGAGCAGAAAAAAAATCGGCAGAAACTAGGATTTTCCGGGGTGTTTTGCGGTTTTTCGTTCGGTCGAAATTCTAAATACTTTGCTAACATACTAGGGTGTGTTTAGTTAGGCTCTGATACCACTGTAAGTCCACGTTACCTCTCCCGGTTCTTTCGGGCTTGCGGAAACGATGAAAAACGATTTTTAGGGTTTAGGTAACATGGACTACAAAATACAGATCTTGGCTAAACTACACACTAGCAACTAACAAGAGAATTGTCTACTCGGTTAGGGGTTATACCTCAACTTAAACTCCTTCTTCTTGGACTCTTTGTAGTGGTCGGATGGTGCTTTCCTCGTTGCCTTCTCTTGTCGAAGATGGATCCACCTGAGGGTTTCTTCCTTGAGCTCCTTTCTCGAACTTTGAGAAAACTAAAGTCTCCGGCTTGCTAGACCTTCAACCTTAAGAAGAGTAGAGAGTGGCTTTAGGTGTTTTATCTCAAAGGAGAGATTTCTCAACTCATGAGAATGATTCTCCTTGAACTAAAGGAGGAGGAAGAAGAGAAGAGAGAGAATGGTTATGATAGAATAAGAATGGTTTTTACATCCATAACAATATAAGTGAATTAATCAAATTAAAAAGTTAATGGCTGGTTTAATGAGACAATTATCATTTCACATTAAATGGTTTTTGCAAAGATCAAAGAGCATCTTTGATGTGTAATGATGATGGTCAATGTTTCAACCATGGTCAACTAGTCAACCTTGGTCAACAAGTCAACAAACCCAACCATGACACAATTTCATTTAATTAATATTATTAATTGATATATCACAAATTCATTAGGGTTTGGAAAAAGACGACTGTCAACTGTGCATACACACCCGTTCCAAAACCCTAATGAAAATCCTCTTCCTCCGCCTCAATCAACTGTGCATACACACCCGCATTCGTGTTCCGAGGAACATGAATACAATGAGATAAAACTAACCCCAAAACATATACTAGGATCCGGCTCAAACCAGAGCCCGCTAGTAATGACTGTCCGGACACCAAATGAGCACAAGTGTGCGGATGTGAACGAACCCCGTCGCAAAACCATGCGACCTCTACTCTGTTTTGCCCAAAGACGAATAACCCTCTGTGTGGGACTCTAAAGAATCGACACTACGCTGGCAGTGGGTTTAACCACAGACCGCAAGCGGCACTAGCTGTGCGTAACGGCCCCCTAGGTAGATGCCGATAAGAAGACGGACGAGGTGAAACCCATCTGAACTCCTACCGAGGCTTAATGTGACAGTCTCCGCACAGTCCGGTCTGTTCGTCTAAGAACATCGCATGGCAGGCCTAAGGGGCGGTAAACGTCAGTCCCCTACTAGCGGTACAAGTCGTGTCGGAGTGTAGCCCAGAACACCTGAGATAACACTGGATACCTACCTGTCTATCTCGCTTGCCCTGGCCAGGGACTTTGTGTAATGGCTCTCCTAGACACAGCGCGATATCAACCCCCAATACCGGGAGAGACGAATCCTGTCTAACCGTCACTGCCTCCAAGTGCTTCGGGACTGAACCCAAAAACTACCTATTTGCATGACTCCTTTGAGCCGTGGTAGGGTAGTAATCAAAGTACAGTAGGAACACACTCGAGGCGAAGTGACAGTGTCAAGTCAACGGACTAAGCTGTACTCATGTCACCTGGAAACTGATAACTGACGATAGGTATAATACCAACCAACAGTTCCCGACGAGTCCTGTCCAGTGTACACGTAACCTAACGAGCACCCGCATACTATCCCAAGTACGACGTACTGACGGCTGTGGGACAGACCATCTCCCAAGCTGGGATGAGAAGCGCATACGCTAGTCTACTCCGGAGTATCGATGTCATGTCTCGATAGTCCTACGACTAGGGACCTGCATAAGGATGTGCTTGTAGATTACCCAGCCCCCACGAGTGTGACTGCCATCACAACGCTGGTAATCAAGCAAAGATCTTAAGGGCCCCACTAATGTGTAAAGGCGATATGCTAAAAGAAACACATGCACACATTAAAGCAGAAACAAACCAAGTAGCATACTACTATTTTGAGCAAGATTGTCAATACAAGGTGAATATCCCAAGCTTCCATCAAGTAATATACATACTAGTATGATACAGTAATGGCCTCCAGGGCATATACACTAACACTTTCATTGAGAATCTTTGTGATAAGAAGAGCTTGACCGATTGCAGCTTAGGAATGTCATTTCCTATCAAGAGTATGTCGTCCACGTACAATACGAGGAAGACAACCTTACTCTCTGCCACCTTCTTGTAGATACAAGGATCATCTACGTTTTTGACGAAATCAAACTCTTTGATAACGACGTCAAAACAGATGTTCCAACTCCGCGATGCTTGCTTCAATCCATAAATGGATTTAAGCAGCTTGCACACCTTTCCGCTGCTCCCACTAGCTACGAAGCCCTCTGGCTGAGTCATGTACGCGCTCTCTTCTAAATCACCGTTTAGAAAGGCGGTCTTAACATCCATTTGCCAGATTTCGTAGTCATGATATGCAGTGATGGCAAGCATGATCCGGATGGATTTAAGAATAGCCACTGGAGAAAAGGTTTCGTCATAGTCCACACCTGGTCTTTGACGAAAACCTTTTGCAACAAGTCTAGCTTTGAAAGTCTCCACTTTCCTATCTACACCAAGTTTTTTCTTGAAGATCCACTTGCTCCCAATGGGTTTTACCCCTTCAGGAGAATCTTCCAAAGTCCATACTTTGTTGGTGTACATGGATTCCATCTCGGACCGCATTGCATCCAGCCATTTCACTCAGTCCCCACTCGTGATGGCCTGCTCGAAGCTAGTTGGGTCATCATCCTCCATGATGCAATCCTCGCTCCCACCATCCATGAGAAAACCGTAGTATCTCTCAGGTGGGTGAAGAACCCTACTAGATCGGCGGAGTGGCTGGGGTTCATCGGGTACTACCGAATCCACTGGTTCCACTAAATCTTCAGTTTGAGTTTTTGTTGCCGGAATTTCTTCCAATTCTACCTCGTTGCCACTAATTTCTTTTGTAAGAAATTCCTTTTCTAAAAAGGTGGAATGTCGAGAAACAAACACTTTTTGTTCCTCAGTATGGTAGAAAAGACATCCATGTGAATGTTTGGGATATCCCACAAACTTGCATAGAACTGACCGTGCCTCGAGTTTGTCCGATTTTGCCTTTTGACATAGGCCGGACAACCCCATATCTTAACTCGTTTAAGACATGGTCTCTTCCCACTCCATGTCTCATATGGTGTGGTAGGTACAGATTTAGATGGAACTTGATTCAATAGGTATGCTGTTGTCTCCAGCGCATATCCCCAGAAGGAAATAGGTAACTCAGCTGTGCTCATCATAGAGCGCACCATATCTAATAGGATGCGGTTCCTCCGTTCCGATATACCGTTGTGCTGTGGTGTATATGGAGGAGTCAGCTGAGAGAGAATCCCATTCTCTTTTAGGAAGTCCAGGAATTCATTGCTCAAGTATTCACCTCCTCGATCAGATCGAAGGATTTTAATACTTTTCCCAGTTTTGTTCTCGACTTCTTGTTTATATTCTCTAAATTTCTCAAAAGCTTCTGATTTGTGTTTCATCAGGAATACATACTCGAATCTAGAGAGATCGTCGGTGAATGTAATGAAGTACGCAGAACCATTCCTGGCATGTGTAGACATGGAGCTGCATACATCACTATGTACCAGTCCCAAGAGTTCCGCAACTCTCTCTCCGTGTCCCGTAAATGGAGTTTTGGTCATCTTGCCTTTGAGACATGACTGGCAAGTGTCATAAGATGAAAATTCAAACGGATTCAAATATCCATCCTTATGCAACTTAGCCAGTCGTGTTGCATTGATGTGACCCAGTCTACAATGCCACAAGAAGGATTCATTCAGTTCTGAACTCTTCCTCTTATGTGTGTTTGTTATGCTCAGAACTGTTGATTGATTTAGAACATAAATTCCATTGCACAACGTGCCAGATCCAACCAACTTTTGGTTCAAAAAAATTTTCATAACATTATCCTGTAATACAAAATTATATCCCTCTTTACTTAGTAAAGAAACCGATATAATGTTGCATATCAGGTTCGGGATGTAATAGCATTCGTTCAGAATCAATGTATTACCCGTTCGTAATACAAGGTGATATTCCCCGACGGTTTTAGCTGCAACAATTGCACCATTTCCAACCCTTATGTCTTTATCACCTTCTCTAAGTTCTCTACCTTTCCTAAGCCCATGTAACTGATTACATATATGGGATCCTGACCCGGTATCTAATGCCCAGGACGTAGAGCAAATGGAGAAACAGTTCTCTGTAACGAACACACCCGAAGAAAATGCATCAACATGTACTTTCTTCATTCGGGTGGCATGGGAATCCTGGTATTCCCCTATATCATGTTCAGTCTTATAACTTTTATAAGAAAGAACGGAACCAACATTCCCCAGCACAGTATAACATCCGGGTTCAGTCAATACATCCATATTATTATCTTTATTAAGGCATGATATGGTCGCTACCTGGAGAGAGAAAGAAGAAAACACTTTAGCGTATACTCTTGCAAGATCAGATTGGTTATTATTTTATCTAATCAGGATGGCTCCCACTGTTTTTATCAAATCTTCCTTCAAACCCTAAAAGGAAAGACTAGCCGGGATTAATTACACCCTACATCTTAGCCAATCTTTCAGCCAGGCCAGTGTCGGTACTTTGAGGGAGGTTCCCCGTGCTTTCGCACGGACCTAATTAAAGTAAACCTCGTTTTTCCAGAGGTGTAACCCCGTTGACACCTTTCTAGACACCTACTTTATCAGCTAATTGTCCTGTGTAAAACTCTCCCAGGAGTAACAATTACTCGCAGTGGGTATCGGGATCCAACTATCTCATAGAAGGTATGCAATCTCATTGCAAATTTCAACACTTGAAATTCCCGATAATGTTTTTCCCCTAACCCCTATGACCTTGACAAAGACCAACAAATCATAGGATGCTAGTCAAGTTCAACCCGTCATTTCTTGATTGAATCAAACCCACCCGCACGACCCTTGACAAAGGACAACAAGGTCGTACGACTACCCTAAAACAATCTGCATCATATGCATAAGCAGATAAGCACCATTCAGCTACCGCACACTACGCCTTGACAAAGGCCAACAAACGCAGCACGAATACTAAACAATTCTTATCTGAAATGACGGAGGGCTACGACAGGTTTTTCTGAAAACCTATTACGTAATGAACTTGATATCGTTGTAGAATCGAGTGAATTTTGAAATGAAGTGATTTTGAGGCTTTCATTAGTTTTACTAAAGAGGTCACTCCCGGTGAAGGGATCTCGGCTCTTTCCTTATGGAATAAGGTGCAGGATATATCATATATATCGCTATGCAAAGCAAAACTCTAAAAGCAATCAAAAGTCAAACCGAGTGTTGTAGCATCTACCAGTTTTGCTGAAGAGGTCACTCCCGGTGAAGGGATCTCGGCTCTTTCCTCATCGAATAAGGTGCAAGATATATCATATATATCGCTATGCAAAGCAAAAACTGTAGCTACCCCTTTTTGAAAATTTGATTCTACAACATTTTTTAGGTTTCTTTTCTTTCATTAATCACATTAATGAAGTCCCATCATTTAAGTCACCTAAACATCATAGATAAATACGACGTACACTTATGCCATCCGCATTCGCCTCGATGTCACCTCATGCACCGTTAGGTTAGGTAACTAACGGCAGAGCGGGACAGGTCTAGCGCGGGTGTAAAACATAAGTAACGTCTATAAAATATATCATATATACTATATACAGTATTTATCACAACATATCAAATGATCACATCACAGATATCGCAGCAGAAGAAACATATGAAACATTGGATATATTAGGACGTCCGTGTTTTATTTTGAGCCTCTATAAAATACGGATTCCACGGTCGCGATGAATAGCCAAACCCACATCCCTAGACCCCTACGAGAGCGGCAAGTAACCCTACCAATTCTAAAGTTAGGAGACCCGGACTCGACTCCACGAGTTGGTCTCCCACTGGACTCTAGAACCCGGTTACTTGTGCTCTCCTCCTTGGGTCTACCTAATGCGAAAAAGTAAATAATATACAAATGGTGACAGCAACCCCATCCCGGAAGTGCCCCAATAAAAGAATATTACATACAATTAATTTTACATGAATGAAAATAAAAACCCTCATCTCACATAAAACCCCCGGCTATTCAAAAACGCGACGATCCAATATAACATATCCAGCAACACATAACATCACATGTCATCAACGTAAGTAAATATGCGCATCCCAATTGTCGTTGACATATAGCAACGAAACCGGCAATATCAAATATTACAGTTACGGTCGCAGAAAAAAAAAGTGTAAAACTACAACATTTGGAATCCACAATCTCTTTAGACATCGTAAATCCGAAATATCACATACTTCGCATTTCATGCCTAACTTTATGAATTCCACATATTGTATCACATTCCAGATAAATAGACAGTATTAAACTTTCTGATCGAATAATCAAATACCCAAGATTTCCTAAATAGCTCAACACTTGAGCGGAGTTCAAAAATTTCAGAATACGCCACAGTAGCAATGGTCCAGCCGTAGAAAGATCAAGCCAACGCCTCACATGTGGCACGCCGTACCGCCCCAAACCCTAAGGTTTAGAGGCGGTTCAGACGGTCACATAATCGAGTTAAGGTTTGTGTTCTTCTAGAGGGTCCATCACATTACTTGCATGTTTTTCCGAAAGATTTAAACCCAAGAAAAATTTCAACACTTGAAAGTTTTTCGTGCCGGGAAAAAATGAGTTAATGATATCCGTTCGAACATTTTAATAGTTTCTAAATATCCGGAAAACACACGAAATTAAATTTTCCGATCGAATCAGTGAATACAAAATAATCCCCAGAACACTCAACACTTGAGTCAAATTAAAAATACCCAGAAAATATCACTAACAGATAAGGGTATTACTGTAAAAAAAGAATAACCAAATCTCACAGTACAGCCGCGGATCCGCGGCACAAGCAAGGTACTGCTGCGGTTCGGCGGCGATCCGTACGAGTTAATTTGTCGTTTTGCACAGTAATTCCTAAAATCACCTGCTGAATTTTTTAAGTATTTTTAATTCAGAAAAAACACAGTTTTAAAAAAATGTCCTGAGAGGGGGTTAAATTTACGTTTACGGGTTCGATCGGGATTTTAACTTCGTATACACGTCCCCTAATACTCTAGCTAGGCTCTGATACCACTGTAGGGTTACTAAGCACTCTAAGAAGGTTCTACAAGGCATCAACCATGCCCGTTTTTAAAATTTTAGCCGTGCCGAATAACCCTAAACAAGATCTATGGTAGATAATTAGGATTTCACATGCAAGTAAAAGTCATTTACTACTAGGTGAATACGAAATACAACCTTTGTAGATCGGTCCTTCACTTCTAAAGCTCCTTGTGGTAGTCCCTTCACTGCGATCATGGTTCTCCCGGACTCTTGCATGGCTTCACGAGGCGAAAGATGCGTCCTTGCTTGATGTCTTCGAGGCCGAAGATGATCTACGTCGAGGGAACACCGACTCAAGCTACTTCACTAACTAGAGAATTAGTGAAGCAAACACCCTAAACTAAAGTGCTAGTCTAGTAGAGGATGGAGAAATATGAAGTGGGTTCTCTTTAGAATTTTATTTCTCACAATGTTTCACTCTCTTTTTAAAACCCTAGCAAACTTTTCTTTTGCTTTAAAGAAGAAGAAGATGAACAAAAGAAAAGATGAGGATAATGATCAAGTGAGTGAGCTAACCATGATGAGTGAGTATCATATACTAACTCATGTAGAGATTTAATCATGGCTAAGTGTGATGGTTAGGTTAACAAAAATCCAAAGTAAAAACAAACTTAGTGGACTTTAGTCAATGCATCCACAAGCTTCCACAAGCTTCATGCATTTTCTAATTTTCCACTAATTTTGTAACTACTTTAAATACATTAAACCCAACATAACAAATAGCATGGTGTAAGTCTCATACACCCATGAATGTTGTATCAACAACCATGATACAAAAAGAAAACACATTTTAATATATATCACATATATATTAAAGTTGTGCATATGTGAGAAAAATCCATAAGTGAACAAATGTTAGTTAATGTAAATTAGTATATCTAATATACAATTATACACTAAATTATTAAATCAACACTTGACTTAATAATCCGGTCATATCTCATATAACCGACTAACATCTATTGTATCGACTTATCGAATCAACACTTGATTCGATAACCCGGCTATATCATATATAACCGACCGATACAAAAATTCATGAGAATAGAATACGGTATCACATACACGCATTATTCTCGGTCCTGCACATATCACATATGCGCTCCTATTTCATTTTGCCTGAGCCAGTAAAACCTCCATGTAGGACTCTAAAGACTCGTCAATACGCCGGCAGTAGGTGATGATCACATCAAACACCCACAAGCCGTCAGCGGTACTAGCTGGAGGTAATGGCTACCCGGGTATTGAGCGATCAGAAGATCAGCAAGCAAGCCCGCTCCAACTCCTGTAAAAGCCCGCCGGTAACACTTCCCGTACAGTCCGGTCTCCTCGTCTGATATGTCGCATATCAAGTCTAGGGGTGGTAAACATCAGACCCCAACAACCGATAAGTCGTGCCAATGTGAGGCTCATAACGGGTCGAGAAACTACTGGTAACACTTACCAGTAAATCTCTAAATCGGCCCTAGCCAGGGACTCCCCTGTTATGGCCAATCGAGCACAGCGCAACATCAACCCCCAATACCGGGAGTGACGAAACCCCTCCTATCGCTCATTGCCTCAATGTGACTCGGGACTGTACCAAAAAACCACCGTTTTGCATGCCCTCTTGGATGTGGTAAGGTAGAAATCAAAGCACAGTGGGAATCACACAAGACTCTATGACGATCTCGGGTCTACAGACTAACCTGCACAAGTGTCACCAGAGAACTGCCATCTGACGTGAGGTATAATACCATCTGGGAGTTCTCGGCGAGTCCGTCCAGTGTACCCAGTCTCTACTGAGCACCCGTATACCATCTCTGATGTCAAACACCAATGGATATGGGATCATCCATCGCCCATCTCATGGGTCGAGAAGCGTATACGCTAGTCTACTCCTGTATATCGATGCCCTGTCTCGATACACCTCCGACTAGGAACATTAAAGGATGTACTTATGGACTACTATGTCCCCACTAGTATGATCTGCATCATAGTCCAGGCAGTCAAGTACACATCCTAAGGGCTTTACCAACATGTAACTATAAGACAGTATCAAGAGACAAGCATACATGTTAAGATAAAGACCAACCAGATAGCATACTATCATATCGAACAAGAAAGTCCTCTCTATATATGTCCAAGCATCCAATATAATATACATCATCTGTACAATACTGGCCTCTAGGGCATACATACAACTAACAGTCCCGACAACCAAACATTTCACGGACTGTGGGGTCCTTAAACTCATGGACTATGATGTCCTTAACCTGGACTGTGGGGTCCTTAAACTCACGCACTATGATGTCCTTAATCTCGACTGTAAGGTCTTAAAACTCACGAACTACGATGTCCTTAACCTTGACTGTGTCCTTAAACTCACGGACTACGATGTCCTTAACCTTGACTGTGATGTCTTAAAACTCATGGACTATGTTGTCCTTAACCTCGACTGTGAGGTCTTAAAACTCACGGACTATGATGTCCTTAACCTTGACTGTGATGTCTTAAAACTCACGGACTATGATGTCCTTAACCTTGACTGGGAGGTCTTTAAACTCACGGACTATGATATCCTTAACCTCGACCGTGATGTCTTTAAACTAACATTGGACCACTATGTCCCTAAACTGGTGTTGGACCACTATGTCCCTAAACTGGTATTGGACCACCATGTCCTTAAACTGATACTCAACCGCAATGTCCCTAAACTAAACAATAGAGCCCAATTGCTCTCTTGTTGGATCTAAACGGTCCCGTTAAGTTGATCTTAGTCTGAAATAAGACTAACGTATCCTTAAGAAACGTTTAAGTTGATCTTAGTATCAAATGAGGCTAACATATCCTTAAACCCAAACCCCCAAACCCAAATCTAAGAAAGATACGGATTTGGACTAGTCCACGCTCTACAGGCGACAACATAACTTAGTCTCCGTATACAATCCACGGGCAACCAAACACAAAACAAACAAACACGACACAAAGTGACCATCTGGAGAAGGAGAAACTGGTTACCGCGATTCGGTAGCATAATTAACTGCAGAGGCTTGCGCCTGCAGGGAAAAGCGTCCCCACAATCAAAAACCCCTCAAATGCGGGGGAATCTGACGAAGTCTGCTATATCAGCCGCATCCGTTTAAACCTTCGATGCATGGTGTCATAAATCAACTTGGCATTTTCGGAGAGGTGGACGGATAGCACCAATTAGCATCGGCCCCCAGATTCAGGCAAGACGTCGCTTCTTCCCGGTTTCCGACGGTAAACATCAACCATGACTAATTCCACAATTTTTGAATTTCCTTAATAATAAACATAAACCCTAATCTAACCCTAGCATGGTTCAAGTCTCATAAACCCTAGTTGCATTTGTAACCTAGCATGATACATTTAACATATATCACATATATATCAATGTATCCAAAGTGATAAAAGAAATCATAAGTGAGCTAATATTAGTTAATATAATGTAATATATCAAATATATAATTATACATTAGATTATCAAATCAACTCTTGATTTAATAATCCGGCTATATCACTTATTACCGACTAATATCATATGAATCAACTTATCGAATCAACACTTGATATGATAACCCGACTATATCATATATAACCGACCGATATCTCATATCATGAGAATAGAATACGGTATCTCATATCGTATCAATCTCGGTCCGGCACATATCACATATGTGCTCCTACTCCGTTTCGCTTGAGCCAGGAAACCCCTGTGTAGGACTCTAAAGACTCATCAATACGCCGGCAGTAGGTGATGATCATATCAAACACCCACAAGCCGCAAGCGGTCTGCTAAACGTAACGGCCACCCGGGTATTGAGCGATCAGAAGATCAACAAGCAAGCCTGCTCATACTCTTGCGAATCCAATCAGTAACACTACAGTACAGTCCGATCTCTTCGTCTGATATGTCGAATATCTCTTCTAGGGGTGGTAAACGTCAAACCCCAGTAACATGATAAGTCGTGTCGATATGAGGCTCATAATGGGTCGAGAAACTACTGATAACACTTACCAGTATATCTCTAAAGCAGCCTTGGCCATGGACTTCCTGTTATAGCCAATCGAGCACAGCGCAACATCAACTCCCAATACCGGGAGAGACGAAACCCCTCCTATCGCTTATTGCCTCCATGTGACTCGGGACTGTACCCAAAAGCCACCGTTCTGTATGTTCTCTTGAACGTGGTAAGGTGGAAATCAAAGCACGGTGGGAATAACACAAGACTCTATAACGATCTCGGGTCTACAGACCAACCTGTACTAGTGTCACCAGAGAAATGCCATCTGACGTTAGGTATAATGCCATCTGGGAGTTCTCAGCGAGTCCGTCCAGTGTACCCAGTCTCCACTGAGCACCTGTTCATATCAGATTTTTGCATTTTCATACCGCCCAATTTTTATCACATTGCATATCGGTAGATACTCTTGAGCCGTGTTTGCTAGTCAAATTGCAGGATACAGGTTCTCGGCTCTAAACGGTGAAATTCATGGAAAAACATGACAAAACCCGGGTTTCTGCCAACCACAGATAAAACACGGATCTCCGCCCTTTATCCGTCTGTTGCCACACACCAGTTCAAGAGACAAAATGGCAAATCAATGTCGTTTTCATGCACAAGGCTCAATGGCAGCACAAGATCCAAGAAATCTACACGGAGCTCAAGGAAATCATGACAAAAAGATCCACATCAAATCACCTTTTGCTCAACAGAAATTCTGGAAAAATTGTGAAGAAATTATGAGAAAAATCATATACCATACTGAAGGACACTACAATCCAGGAGAAGTCACCAAAATTGGTGACCCAATTCCCCAAGTAGGCCGCGGAACCGCGGCCTAAGCATGCTTAGGCCGCGGAACCGCGGCCATACTGAGTCGTAAGAAGTCCAAAATTCAGGGGCAGTTTGGTATTTGTGTAAAGGTTCTGAATGTTGCCCTAGGTTTTCCTTCTCCAGCCTATAAATAGTCCAGAACTTGTAAAGCCAAGTGGTGCATAATCTTGTATTTTTTCTAGGTTTTAGAATACATGTTCTTCTTCCTCTTCTCATCTCTTCTCGATTGAAAAACTTGTAGTGAGCTTTTGTAAGTGAAGAATGATGAATAAAGAAGTTCCTTTTATTATTATGCTTGTCTTGTTCTCTTGTTAATTGTTGTAATTTTCATTTGTTAACTTAGTTGTTGTTATTTCTTGTTGTTTCTTTCTTCTCTCTTTTTCTTTATCCTTAAAACAACCATGATGCTTATGCTTGATCCTTGCCAAGGTGAGGTCGCAAATAGCTAGTTGTTATCTTCTAATCTCTTTCTTTCTATCTTCCTCTTTTGTTTTGTTTTCTTTTCATTATGATGTGTGAGTAGTTTCATACTTGTTAGGGTAGGATAAGGGAAGTTTGAGAGAAGGAAATCTCTCTCACTCTTTCCTTGCCCAACAACTTAATTCGACTCCCGTTAATTGAACCACAATCCGCTCCTTACGGCACCCTATCCTACATGATAGCGGTGATTCCGTAGTGAGACCGGTTGTGGTTGAATTAACCGGAGATTATGGCTAAGAGCCAAGAACGGACGGACAAGCACCAAAAGGAAGAACTTATGCGTTGGAAAGCCTAGCTTATACTCGCAAGTTCCTTCCTAGTCGTGCTAATCCCCGTTGTTGTCGATTACCGTAACACCGACATTAAGAGGGGCAACGAAAGAAGTGGGAGACTCCTAACTCAAACTAACCTAATCCTAACCCTAACAAGCTCTCTTTACATATCATTTTACCACTTAGATAATCATAAACAAATCTGGAAAACTGGACTTAACTCGTTAAAGCACATAGAAAAAGATTCCCATCTCCCTGTGGACGACCCGTACTCAACCGGCTAGCTACATGCGAAACCGTCTTGATTGCGGTAATTAACTAAACTTGAACACGCGGAATATCTAACAACTAAATGGCGCCGTTGCCGGGGAGACGGTAGTTTATTTCTTTGTGTAATTTCGGGTTAACTTGTGAATATAAATATAACCGAAAAACAAAACAAAAATATATACTTTGTAAAAAAATCATCTTGTTATTTTTGATTAGTTTTTGTGCAAGTGTGCAGGATAATACGGAGTTCGAGTTCAGTACCAAAGACGTGGGATATACGAAGTTCGAGTTCAGTGCCAAAGACGTGGGAAGATAGACCCATATTTCGCGGCTACACCGCGACTGATTCAAGACGGATAAAACGGCCTACTGAAAGATTCTGGAGCGGTTTCAGTGAGCAAATCCAGATTCAGGGTCTTAAAAACAGCAGAGGACACCCAAAGCAGCCCACACCAGAAAACTGAAGCCCCAAATCCCCATTACTGCCGCGGAACCGCGGCATAAGCAAGCTTAAGCCACGGAACCGCGGCCGTTTAGAGGATTCAGTGTGCCAAAATTTTTGTAAGTCCTCCTGATCTCTCTTCCACTCCTCTGGACTCCAATAAACTGTGTTTTCTGCAGCATTCTTTGCGCAAATTCTCTTCCCCCTTCCAATAAACTGTTCTTGTGCAGGATTCTTTGCGCCGCGCTAAAATAAAAATTGTTTGCAGTTGATTTGTTATTGTTTTGCATTCATTAATACGGACTTAAGGGGCTTGAAACCAATTCAGATTGGGTGGGGATTTCATCACCCTTTCCAGGACCCCATAAATCACAAAAAGCATATGCATTGACCATTGTTAAATTAAAAAATACAAGACTCAGCCCTAAGGACTTCGCGCTCAATAGGACAGAGGACTAGTTACAGGCATCGGCCGTTTATCCGATCTGACTTTTGCGGTGCCTAGGCAAGTGTGACGAAGGCAAGTGGTTATTTAATTAAGGAACTTCGCGAAAGCGTTGGACAATCTCCCACTTACCTGGCACTTATCTGGCCGCATTAGACGGAGAAGAGGCGGTTTGAGGTTCTATTTCTAGCCTTCTGGAACAGTTAGGAGCAAGTCTAGTTGACCTAGGTAACCCTAGATCTAGGTGTGATTGTGCATATCTTGTTTGTGATTACTCAAAGCCGTAAGTCCGTACATATTTCTATAAATCTCTTGCTAAAAATAAAAAAAAAAAGGAAAAAATCAAAAACTTTTATAAAAACTTGCCCTTTGTCGCCAAAATCCATTTTTTTCACCCACCACCCATCGCCTTTCTCCATGGACGTTTTCTTACCCTCACCTTCTCCGCTTTGACTATACTAAACTCGTTTAGTGTATGTTCGCTTGGACTCGGGACACTAGCGCTCGCCTAGTCCGCGTTACGTTAGTCGCTACCGACTACGCGGTCGACTCAGACGTCGATACTCCGTCCACTCCTCTTTCACCCCTTCCTTTGCCGGCCAACTCCGACGTTGACCGGAATTCTGTTCATACATCTTCACCTTCACCTTCACCAACCTCGTCTTCCGCGATGTCAGGATTTAATCCGAACATCTCTTTGACTACCCCTGGATTGGCTCCACCTCCTACGGAGACCAATATCCCACCACCACCGCCTGTTGTAGCGCCACAGCGAATCGCGCTCCAGGATCGTTTCTATCCCACCCGTTCTGCACTTCCCACTTGCCTTTCTCTTCCACCGGCCAATGGGGACAACTTTGAAATTAAGCCCCACTTCATCAACATGCTTCCACGATTTCATGGGCTTGAGTCTGAAGATGCCTATATCTTCATCAATAAATTTCAAAACGTCTGTGCCATGAAAAAAACTACCCAGCTGTCGGACGATGCTATACGTCTACGGGTCATTCCGTTCACTTTATGCGATCTTGCTGAAAAATGGCTGTATAGCACCGCTTCCCACTCAATAACCAGCTGGGACGAGTTTGTTAAAGCGTTTCTAAAAAAATTCTATCCGAATCATAAAACCGCAAGGATTCGAAATGAAATCAACTAATTCTCTCAGCTTCCTTCTGAACCCTTCTGGAAGTGCTTTGACCGGTACAAAGACCTTCTTGTTCAGTGTCCTCACCACGGTATAGAGAAATGGCAACTTTGCCAAACCTTATACGAGGGCCTGAACCCAGCAACGAAGCAGTTGTTGAAAACCATCTGTCAGGGCCACTTCCTATCGAAATCTGACGAGGAAGCGTGGCAGTTCTTTGACGACCTTGCGGAGCAAACGCTACAATGGGAGAGCACCATACCGACTTCTTCTTCTTCTACCTCCACTTCTACCGGTCATTCTAGGGTAGGAATTCACCAACTTGATGTCTCTATTGCTATGAAAGCTGAAAAGGCTGCAATAACAAGAAAGCTTGAAGCGATAGAGAGCAAATTCTCTTCTCCTGCTCCTGCCCCTGTTCTTCCCCTTCGTACCATCTGCGCTTGTTGTTCCGATCCTTCTCACTTGACCGAAGAGTGTCCTTACAATCCACCCTCGCAAGGACAGGATCAGGTTAATGCTGCATTTCAGCAAAGACCGAGGAATGATCCATACTCTTCCACCTACAATCCCGGTTGGAGGAACCACCCCAATTTCGCCTGGAATCAGAATCAGAATCAATTCCAAGGCAACAATTTCCAAAGGACCCCTCCACCGCAACAACAAGCGCAACAACAAACTTAACAGCAGTTTCAGCAGCCCTTCCAACCCCAACCTTTCCAAAATCAGACGAACAACTTTGCACCCAACAATTCTTTTCCACCAAACAACTTTGTTCCGTCAAACAACGATAAGGTTTCCTCGCTCGAACGAAGTCTGGAGGCGTTCGTTAAACAATCGACTCAGTCCACCGCCAACATCCAGTCTTCCATTCAGTCCTTAGTGCAACACACTGCCGCACACGGGCAAAGCATCAAGACCATCGAGGCCCAGATTGCACAGCTGAATGCGGCCTTAAGAGAGTGAGAGAAGGGGAAGTTCCCGTCCCAACCACTCCCAAATCCCGGTCACCCACATAATGTAAATGTTGCTCTTGAACAACAGAATCATAATGTGAGTGCCGTGACCATATTGAGATCGGGAAGGATGCTGCAAAACAACATTGGCACACGGATCAACGATGACACCCCGGCCGCTTCTTCTTCTACTTCTTCTTCTTCTTCTTCTTCTCCTGCTTCTTCGTCTTCTGAGCTTATTCTCCATTCTTCAAAAGGCTCTCCTTCTTCTTCTGCTCTGAACGGACCCGCTTCTCACTCCACGAAAACACCTATTCTGGGATCCGTTCCAACTCCACAATCTCCTCCAACATTAGACTCAACCAATTTTAAAAATGTTCCATTTCCAAACCGGTTGAGGTCTAATAAACAAAATCTTCAGATGGAGAAGATTCTAGAGTTATTTAAGCAGGTTAACATTAACATTCCTCTTTTAGATGCTGTCCAATAAGTCCCGTCCTACGCGAAAATCTTAAAGGACTTGTGCACGAAAAAGAGGAAGTCTCAGGTACCCAAGAAAGTTTTCTTGGCTAGTGCTGTGAGTGATGCCCTTACCCAATCTTTACCACAAAAATGGAAGGACCCTGGCTGTCCTACGATTTCTATTACTATTGGGGATAAGAACATCAACCGCGCACTATTAGATCTTGGTGCCAGTGTTAACCTGCTTCCGTATTCAGTATACGAGCAATTAGGCGTCGGAGAGCTGAAACCCACGCACTGCACTCTCCAAATGGCCGACCGATCGATCACCCATCCTAGGGGTGAGCTAGAGGATGTGTTAATAAAAGTCGGGGACTTCAAATTCCCCGTTGACTTCATTGTATTAGACACACAGCCTGTAGCTAACCCCCGGAATCAAATTCCGGTGATGCTCGGTCGCCCCTTTCTTGCAACCTTAAATGCTGTGATCAATTGTCGCAATGGTTCGATGAACCTCTCTTTTGGAAATATGACGATTGAACTCAACATTTTTAGGTTGGGGAATCAGCCCGCCGAACCTAATGCTCATATACTGGACGTCTGCTCGATCCAGGAGATCACCCCAGAAGAATGTGAATTCGAGGAGTTTTTGTTCGAACACGATAATCTTGACGCCACTAGTGCGTTCCTCCTCGAACCTGCTACTGTTTCTGCGCCCGACAACGACTACGAGTGTTTTACGTTCTCGAACGATCTTAACCGCGCACAACCCAAGTTTGAATCTTTCGAATTTCCGGATGAGTTACCTGAACCATCCAACTCGGTTGCTTACACCCGTTTTGAACCTTTGCTGGAGTCGTTTGAGTTCGAGACCTCTGCACCAATCTTACCTTCAATCGTTTCACCTCCATCGCTCGAACTCAAGCCTTTGCCGTCTCACCTTAAGTACGCTTACTTAGGTGACAACGAGACCCTCCCTATCATCATTTCGGCTTCTCTAGCTCAAGAGCAAAAGAAAGCCCTTCTCGCGGTCTTGCACAGCAACAGGCAAGCTTTTGGCTGGTCCATGGCGGACATCAAGGGGATTAGTCCCCTGATCGTGGAGCATCACATTCATCTGATGGATGATGCCAAACCAGCCCGGGATCCACAAAGACGTCTCAATCCAGTCATGAAAGAGGCTGTGAAGAAGGAGATCGTAAAATGTCTAGCTAGTGGTATCATTTACCCTATCTCTGATAGCCAGTGGGTTAGCCCCATTCACGTTGTCCTCAAGAAGTCGGGCATCGCGGTCATAACCAACGAGGCAAACGAGTTAATCCCTACTCGCACCCAAACTGGGTGGCGAGTATGCATTGATTACAGAAAACTCAACGCCGCAACGCGGAAAGACCACTTTCCGCTACCTTTCATTGACCAAATGCTTGAACGATTGGCCGGACACGAGTACTACTGCTTTCTTGATGGCTACTCCGGCTATAATCAAATTCCCATCGCCGAAAAAGACCAGGACAAGACCACATTCACTTGTCCTTTCGGCACGTTTGCATATCGTCGCATGCCCTTTGGGTTATGCAATGCGCCCGCTACCTTCCAGCGGTATATAATGGGAATCTTCTCAGACATGGTGGAAAAATTTCTGGAGATTTTCATGGATGATTTCTCCATCTTCGGCGATTCCTTCAACGAGTGTTGCTACATCTTGACGCTGTCCTTACCCGATGTAAGGACAAGAATCTCACTTTGAATTGGGAGAAATGCCACTTCATGGTGCGCGAAGGTATTGTCTTAGGACATATCATCTCGCAAAATGGCATAGAGGTTGACAAAGCAAAGATTGAGGTCATTTCCAATCTACCTCCTCCCCGATGCGTCAGAGATATCCGGGCCTTCCTTGGCCATGCCGGTTTCTATAGACGGTTCATCAAGGACTTTAGCAAGATTGCTAGGTCCTTGACTCTTTTGCTGGCCAAGGATACGCCATTCGACTTCAACTCGAGCTGTGTGACTGCATTCGAGTCATTGAAATGCTCACTCACTTCTGCTCCCGTTCTTTCTTCACCTGAATGGACGCACCCATTTGAGATTATGTGCGATGCATCCGACTTTGCTATTGGTGATGTCCTTGGACAACACATCAACAAGATGCCGCACGTAATCTATTATGCGACCCGAACCCTGAACGACGCACAACTCAATTATACAACAACTGAGAAGGAATTCTTAGCTGTTGTATTTGCTTTAGAAAAGTTCAGGCCCTACCTCATCGGCTCTCCAGTCATTGTCTACACAGACCATTCTGCTCTGCGCCATCTTTTTGCGAAAAAAGATGCAAAATCTCGGTTAATACGTTGGATCCTCTTGCTTCAAGAGTTTGACCTTGTCATTAAGGACAAACGTGGATGTGAAAACGTAGTTGCCGACCATCTCTCACGACTTCCTTCTTCGCCTTCGCTTCCAATTCCGATCAACGACGTTTTCCCGGATGAACAGCTCTTGACAGTATCTTGCGAACCCTGGTTCGCAGATATTGTGAATTATTTGGCCACGGGATTACTACCGACTGAATGGTCAAGTCAGGACAGACTTCGCTTCTTATCCCAAGTAAAACACTTTTACTGGGACGAACCCTATCTGTTCAAGTACTGTCCCGACCAGATTATTCGTCGGTGTGTCCCTAACGAGGAATTCAAGAATGTGCTGTCATTTTGCCACGATCAAGCATGTGGCGGGCATTTTGGCCCTAGAAAGACAGCTGAGAAGATCTTGCAATATGGTTTCTACTGGCCACAACTCTTCAAAGACGCTCACGACTATTGCAAGACTTGCTCCCGGTGCCAACACTTGGGCCGGATATCCCGGAGGAACGAGATGCCGCTCCAACCAATCTTGGTTGTGGAGATTTTCGATGTTTGGGGGATAGTTTTCATGGGGCCGTTTCCCAGCTCTTTTGGGAACTTGTACATCCTTCTCGTTGTTGATTACGTCTCTAAATGGGTCGAGGCTGTGCCCAGCCGGACTAACGACAACAAGGTTGTCGTTAGGTTTCTTAAAGAAAACATTTTCTCCCGTTTTGGGCACCCCCGAGCGATCATTAGCGACAATGGAAGTCATTTCTGCAACAAGACTTTCGAGGCCTTGATGCAGAAATACTCCATTAATCATAAGCTATCCACGCCCTACCATCCCCAAACCTGCGGGCAGGCCGAAGTTTCAAATCGGCAAATCAAGCAGATACGGGAGAAGACGGTTTCCAATAACCGTAAGGATTGGTCGCTGAAACTCACCGATGCCCTTTGGGCATTTCGAACCGCTTATAAGACCGACCTTGGCATGTCTCCCTATCGGCTTGTGTACGGAAAAGCCTGCCACCTACCTGTCGAAATAGAGCATCGCGCATTTTGGGCGATAAAGGAGATGAATCTGTCTCTCGAAGATGCGGGCAGCCATCGGAAGCTGCAGTTGAATGAATTGAGCGAGCTTAGGGATGAGGCTTACGATAACGCGGTTGTCGTTAAGAATCGAACGAAGGTGTTTCACGATAAACACCTTTTGCGCAAAACCGTCGTACCTGGTCAGCAGGTACTGCTTTACGACACCCGACTTCACTTCCATCCAGGAAAGCTCAGATCTCGCTGGAAAGGGCCGTATTTTGTGCGGAATGTGTATCCGCAGGGCGCTGTGGATTTGGAAAATCCAAAGGACGGTTCATTTTTCAAAATGAACGGACACCGACTAAAACCGTACCTTAGCGCCGAACCAACAGAGGAGCTCCTGTTCTTACAGGAGCCGGTTTACCCTGCATGATCTTCCTCTGCCTACCTCCAAACTTCAGTTATCCAGCCAAGAACAGTGGACGTTGTTCCAAATAAGTTTGGGGGTATGTATAAACCATTTTGTATATATTTGTGGATATTCTTTTCCATTCTTTTTCTTTTTCTTTTCTTTCAAAACAAAAAAACAAAAGGAAAAAAAAATTTGTGTGTCGCTAACCGACAATTTTGACCCTTCAAATGTTCTCTTCATACAATGACAGTGAGGACACTGTCCAGTTTATGTTTGGGGGTACGCTCGGTACGCATTTCTAATCTTCACATTCATATATATATTTTGCATCTGCATATTTAAATCCATAAAATCCATAAAAATCTGAAAATTTTCTAAAAACATAAAAACTTTTCTGTCAAGTTAGCTAGTGGGAAGACTCTGATTCAACATTTCGACGGTTTTGTTTGATAAAATAAGAATAACTAAATCGTATGTTTAGATTTTGAAAACCTGAAAGATAACTCTCCTTTGAAGTTAACTATAGCTGATATACGTCTTTACATTACACTCCACGTGTCGTGAGTTTTTGGAAATTAGATGACAAGTCTTTTATGTTTAAAAAACTTTTAAATAGATAAATGATTTTCTGAGGATCAAATAGGTTTGTTCTGAAATAAGTAATATCAAGAATAGTTTATGAAGTAAAGCGAATATGAAGGAATATTATTGATGCCGTAATTGGAACTAAGTCTGAAAAATAACCCATCTGAAACTTGATTGAAATGATTACACACCAAACCCACTAAACACGTCTTTTATCCAAAAAAATAACTGAACTGCGGGTTATATCTCCGTTCGTATTAAATCATCTGATTTTCACGCCAAACTGTCTTTTGTTTTTGGACCTAGGTAACTTGAATAATTAAGTCCGCTGGGGTGTTTCTACACCTAATGCCCTAAAACCAACTGGTTTGGGTGCATTGGCCCAAAGCTCGCTAAGAAGCCTAGAAAGTCCAGATTAAAACAAAGTCAAGCAAGTGTTCTCTCCGAGTTAAAATTCCTAACGGTTCTTTGTGTGAGAATAATCTTGATAAAAGACAGACTTTTATAAAAAAATTAGCGGAGATATGAAGGTTTTACTCTATGATAAAGACTATTGCACGATTCACAGAGGTGTGTATGAAATGAAAACAAGAAAAAGGTGGAGTGAAGAATAAGACCTAGTTTCCTGTTAGGGAAGATAGAAATTCTAAAGTTGAAACTTTACTGGAAAACGAAACTTGAAAAATGCTTAACTCTTTATAAAACTTATGTGATCCTTTCAAAATTTTTATCTGGGCTTTATTGTGTGACATGACGACGTAAATCGATCCTTCTGGAAACTTAACGACACTATTTGCACTGCACGTAAAGACATATAAAATCTGTAGTTAAATAAGAAGCGAGGTGTGAAAAATAAGGGTTTGATAGTCTAGACTTGGGATCATAGAATTGTTATTTTCTGAAACAAAACTTTAGGGTTTGAATCTTAGTTATTTTACAAAACTAGCTTGACCGGATTTTGTGGGTAGTATCCGCTGAAAACCCTCAGGAGACAACACTCCTCCTACTAGGGACACCTAGAGGTTTAACGGCTTGTTGCACATGCTCAGTGCAATCGCGTTCCCTACGAAAGTGGGGTTAGGAAATTTTTTTGTGAATAAATTGGCTTTGCTCGAGATGAGCAAATGATAAGTTTGGGGGTATTTGTTCATATCAGATTTTTGCATTTTCATACCGCCCAATTTTTATCACATTGCATATCGGTAGATACTCTTGAGCCGTGTTTGCTAGTCAAATTGCAGGATACAGGTTCTCGGCTCTAAACGGTGAAATTCATGGAAAAACATGACAAAACCCGGGTTCCTGCCAACCACAGATAAAACACGGATCTCCGCCCTTTATCCGTCTGTTGCCACACACCAGTTCAAGAGACAAAATGGCAAATCAATGTCGTTTTCATGCACAAGGCTCAATGGCAGCACAAGATCCAAGAAATCTACATGGAGCTCGAGGAAATCATGACAAAAAGATCCACATCAAATCACCTTTTGCTCAACAGAAATTCTGGAAAAATCGTGAAGAAATTATAAGAAAAATCATATACCATACTGAATGACACTACAATCCAGGAGAAGTCACCAAAATTGGTGACCCAATTCCCCAAGTAGGCCGCGGAACCGCGGCCTAAGCATGCTTAGGCCGCGGAACCGCGGCCATACTGAGTCGACAGAAGTCCAAAATTCAGGGGCAGTTTGGTATTTGTGTAAAGGTTCTGAATGTTGCCCTAGGTTTTCCTTCTCCAGCCTATAAATAGTCCAGAACTTGTAAAGCCAAGTGGTGCATAATCTTGTATTTTTTCTAGGTTTTAGAATACATGTTCTTCTTCCTCTTCTCATCTCTTCTCCATTGAAAAACTTGTAGTGAGCTTTTGTGAGTGAAGAATGATGAATAAAGAAGTTCCTTTTATTATTATGCTTGTCTTGTTCTCTTGTTAATTGTTGTAATTTTCATTTGTTAACTTAGTTGTTGTTATTTCTTGTTGTTTCTTTCTTCTCTCTTTTTCTTTATCCTTAAAACAACCATGATGCTTACGCTTGATCCTTGCCAAGGTGAGGTCGCAAATAGCTAGTTGTTATCTTCTAATCTCTTTCTTTCTATCTTCCTCTTTTGTTTTGTTTTCTTTTCATTATGATGTGTGAGTAGTTTCATACTTGTTAGGGTAGGATAAGGAAAGTTTGAGAGAAGGAAATCTCTCTCACTCTTTCCTTGCCCAACAACTTAATTCGACTCCCGTTAATTGAACCACAATCCGCTCCTTACGGCACCCTATCCTACATGATAGTGGTGATTCCGTAGTGAGACCGGTTGTGGTTGAATTAACCAGAGGTTATGGCTAAGAGCCAAGAACGGACGGACAAGCACCAAAAAGAAGAACTTATGCGTTGGAAAGCCTAGCTTATACTCGCAAGTTCCTTCCTAGTCGTGCTAATCCCCGTTGTTGCCGATTACCGTAACACCGACATTAAGAGGGGCAACGAAAGAAGTGGGAGACTCCTAACTCAAACTAACCTAATCCTAACCCTAACAAGCTCTCTTTACATATCATTTTACCACTTAGATAATCACAAACAAATCTGGAAAACTGGACTTAACTCGTTAAAGCACATAGAAAAAGATTCCCATCTCCCTGCGGACGACCCGTACTCAACCGGCTAGCTATATGCGAAACCGTCTTGATTGCGGTAATTAACTAAACTTGAACACGCAGAATATCTAACAATCAGCACCCGTATACTGTCTCTGATGTCAAACACCAATGGATATGGGATCATCCATCGCCCATCTGCATGGGTCGAAAAGCTATACGCTAGTCTACTCTGGTATATCGATGCCCTGTCTCGATACACCCTTGACTAGGAACATTTAAAGGATGTACTTAACGACTACTCTATCCCCACTAGTATGATCTGCATCATAGTCCTGGTAGTCAAGTACTCATCCTAAGGGCTTTATCAACATCTAATATAGAGACAACAGTGTTCATGTTAAGATAAAGAGCAACCAGATAGCATAGTATCATGTCGAGTAAGAAAGTCATCCCTATATATGTCCAAGTATCCACTACAATATACATCGTATATACAGTAATGGCCTCTAGGGCATACATATAACTAACAATCTTCCACTTGCACTAGGGCCATCTGTTGTAGTATCCCATACCCAACAATCATCAGTGGTTGAAGTATCTCATACTCAACCATCCCATAAAAGTCTCTCCTGGGAATAGGCCTTTGTGAGTGGATCCGCCCTGTTCTCCTCTGTGTCTACTCTCCTAACCTCGATCTCCCTGGAGATCATCCATCTCCATGATCAGGCGACACTGCCTTAGAATACGTCTAGATAACTAATGGGACGGGGGTTTCTAGGCCAAAGCCACAACTCCATTGTCACACAATGGTAGGAACGAAGTTCATCTCATGAACTAATATTCATCCAGACTACATCTTTGGTAGTATCCTTGGTAACAATGTATCCAGCCTTTATCGTCTAGTTTTCCACGGTATCTAGCTTGGAACTCTTCCAACATACCGTTCCTCCGCTGAGGGTAAAGACAATGCCTGTGACTGACATTCAGTCGACCTTACCACCCTGGAAGCTATCGAGTGATTCTCCCCAGGATCGATTGATACCATCTCACTACACCTAGTGAGAATTCTAACATCCATTTATATCTATCTCATAGATCCAAAACCTAGGATTTAGGAGTTATCACCTTGATCCTATATGGAGAATCCTTGTGATAAGAGAAGATTGACTGAGCGTAGCATTGGAAACTCTTTTCCTATCAAGAATATGTCATCCACGTACAATACGAGGATCACCACCATACTCCCTACTACCTTTTTGTATATACAAAGTTCATCTACCATTTTGATGAAGTCAAACTCTTTGACTACCACATCAAAACAGATGTTCCAACTCCGCGATGCCTGTTTTATCTCATAAAGCAACTTGCACACGTTTTCACTGCTCCCACTGTCTACGAAGCCCTCTAGCTGTGTACTTATAGACGCTCTCTTCTAAATCATTATTTAGAAAAGAAGTCATGATACCCAACCGCCAGATATCGTAGTTATGGTATATAGCAATGGCAAGTAGGATCCGGATGGATTTAAGCATAGGGACTAGAAAAGGTTTCATCATAATCCACACCTGGTGGATGACGAGAACCTTTTGCAACAAGTCTTAGCTTTGAAAGTCATAACTTTTCCATGTACACCAAGTAATCTTCTCAAGATATACTTGCTCCTGATGGGGATTTAACCCTTCAGATAAAGCAACCAAAGTCCATACTTTGTTGGTGTATATGGATTCCATCTCAGATCGCTTAGCATCCAGCCATTCTCACAGAGTCCCCACTCCTGATGGCCTGCTCGAAACTAGTTGGGTCATCATCTCATGATGCAATTCTCGCTCCCACTGTCATAGAGAAAACCGAAGTATCTCTCAGGTGGGTGAGGAACTTTACCAGATCGGCGGAGAGGCTGAGGTTCGTTGGGAACTATTGAATCCTCCGGTTCTACCATATCATCAGCTGTAGTTTGTATAGCTGGAACTGCTTCCAGTTCTACCTTATGACCACTAATTTCTTCACAAGAAATTCCCTTTCCAAAAGGTGGCATGCTGAGAAACAAAACACATTTTGCTCCTCAGTGTGGTAGAAAATATTCCCTTGCAAATGCTTGGGATATCCAACAAACTTCCACAGAACTGACCTTACCTCGAGCTTGTCCGGATTTTTCTTTTAGACATAGGCCGGATAATCTAAATCTTAACATACTTAAGAGATGGGCTCTTCCTATTTCATATCACATATGGAGTGGTAGGCACCTGATTTGATTGGAACCCTATTCAATAGGTATGCGGCTTCTCAAGTGCATAACCCCAAAAGGAAATAGGAAACTCAGTAGTACTCATCATAGAGCACACCATAACACATAGGGTGCAATTGCTCCGCTCCGATATACCAACGTGCTGTGGTGTATTCGGAGGAGTAATGCTGAGAGAGAATCTCATTCTCCTTTATAATAGTCCAGGAATTTTGTGCTCAAGTATTCTCTTCTTTGATCACATTAAAGGACATAATACTTATACCCATTTTGGTTCTCTATTTCAGACTTATATTCTTTGAATATCTCAAAAGGTTCAGACTTGTGTTTCAACAAGAACATATATCCGAATCTTGAGAGATCATCAGTGAATGTAATGAAGTATAAAGAACCGTTCCTGGCATGTGTAGACAGGGGACCTACATACATCATCATGTATCAATCCCAAGAGTTCATCTAACTATTTCTCTGTTTCCAATAAACGGAGCTATGGCCATCTTATCTTTGTGACTTGACTGGCAAGTTTCACAAGATGTAAATTCAAACTGATTGAAATATGCATCTTTATGTAACTTCAGCTAGTCGGGTCGCATTGATATGACCTAGTCTATAATGCCTCAAGAAGGATTCGTTCATTTCTGAACTCTTCCTCTTGTGTGTGTTCTGTACATTAAGAATTGTGGTTTGATTTAGAACGTATATGCATTTAGATAACGTGCCTGAACCGATCAACTTTGATATAGGAAATGTTCAAAACATTATCCAACAATATAAAATTATATCCTTCTTTACTAAATAAAGAGACTGATATGATGTTGTATATCAGGTTCGGTATCTAATAACATTCGTTCAGAATCAATGTATTTGGTAATACAGGGTGATAACTGCCAACATACTTGGCTGCAACACTTGCACCATTTTTAACTTGTAAAACTTATCACCCTCAGTTCTCTACCTGTCTGTAGCCCATGTAACAGATTACATGAAAGGTTCCTAGGCACTCTAGTAAGGTCTCACAAGGCATCGAACATGCCAATTTAAAAATTTTAGTGCCGAGAAACCCTAGACTACGGATCTTAAACTAGATGTTTAGGCGAAACGGAAAACTAGTTAACTATTTAACTAAAGTTGAGATGCTACAACCTTTGTAGATCCGGATTTCCGCCTCCTTAGCTCCACGTGGTCATGTCCTCGCTGTCCATCATGAATCCTCGACTCGATCATCGGCTTCATCGGGAAAACAAGCGGAATAGGTCGTCGGCTTTGTGTCAAAGACGATCTACGTCGAGGTTGCACAAACTCAAGCTCCGACTTCACAAACTTGTGAAACTTGTGAAGTAAACACCCAAAACAACTTGGCAAGAGGTAGAGGGTGAAGAAATAGGAGGTGGGTTCACTTTAGAATTGGATTTATCTCACTAGATCTCGAGTTGCCATTGTTGTAGCAAGCTTGAAGAAGAAGAAGAAGATGAGCTCAAGAAAAGAATATGATAAGTCTTGAGTTAAAAATAAATTTAAATCCAATACTTATCATAACTTGAACTAGGGTTAAGTGTAGAGAATTAACCATGGTCACTTAGATGGGTTAGGGTTAAGCATGAAGATAAGGATGGTTAGCAAAGTCAAAGCTTCATGAAGCTTCAATATAAAACAAATAAAGCCACCATTCTTATCTTAATTCATTTCAAATAAATAAATAAACAAATAAATAAATAAATGAATATGCAAAACCCTAATTATCAAATTAACCATGGATTAATTTTACACACTTAACTAAATGATCAAGTATCATCAAACATGATACAAAAATGTGCACGAAAGCATATCACATATACAATGTGCAATCCAAGTGAGAAAAATCCGTTTAAAGTGAACCAATATTAGTTAATGCAAAGTAATATATCAAATATATAATTATACATTAAATCATAAAATCAACACTTGATTCAATGATCCGGTTATATCGCATACAACCGACTAGTATGTAATGTATCGATTTATCGAATCAATGATTCGATAACTAGGTCATATCGAATATAACCAATCGAAACATATATCGCGAGAATGAAATGCGGTATCACATACATGCATTATTCTCGGTCCCGCACATATCTCATATGCGCTCCTATTTCGTTTCGCTTGAGCCAGGAAACCTCTGTGTAGGACTCTAAAGACTCGTCAATACGCCGGTAGCAGATGATGATCATATCAAGCACCCACAAGCCGCAAGCGGTCTGCTAAACGTAACGGCCATCCGGGTATTGAGCGATCAGAAGATCGACGAGCTAGCCCGCTCACACTCCTGCGAATCCGACCAGTAACACTTACCATACAGTCCAGTCTCTTCGTCTGATACGTCGCATATCAAGTCTAGGGGTGGTATACGTCAGACCCCAATAACCCGATAAGTCGTGCCGATGTGAGGCTCGTAACGGGTCGAGAAACTACTGGTAACACTTACCAGTAAATCTCTGATCAGCCCTGGCCAGGGACTTCCCTGCTACGGCCAATCGAGCACTGCGCAACATCAACTCCCAATACCGGGAGAGACGAAACCCCTCCTATCGCTCATTGCCTCCATGTGACTCGGGACTGTACCCAAAGACCACCGTTTTGCACGCCCTCATGGACGTGGTAAGGTGGAGATCAAAGCACAGTGGGAATCACACAAGACTCTATGACGATCTCGGGTCTACAGACTAACCTGTACAAGTGTCACCTGAGAACTGCCATCTGACGTGAGGTATAATACCATCTGGGAGTTCTCGACGAGTCCGTCCAGTGTACCCAGTCTACACTGAGCACCCGTATACCATCTCTGATGTCAAACACCAATGGATATGGGATCATCCATCGCCCATCACATGGGTCGAGAAGCGTATACGCTAGTCTACTCTGGTATATCGATGCCCCGTCTCGATACACCTACGACTAGGGACCTTGAAGGATGTACTTATGGACTACCATGTCCCCACTAGTATGATCTGCATCATAGTCCAGGTAGTCAAGTACAAATCCTAAGGGCTTTACCAACATGTAACTATAAGACAGTATAAAGAGACTAGTGTACATGTTAAGATAAAGAGTAACCAGATAGCATACTATCATGTCGAGCAAGAAAGTCATCTCTATATATGTCCAAGCATCCAATATAATATACATAATCTGTACAATACTGGCCTCTAGGGCATACATACAACTAACAATCTCCCACTTGCACTAGGGCCAGCTGCTGTAGTATCTCATACCGAGCATCCCGAAGAGTCTCTCAAACTGTATCTGGGGAATGGCCTTCGTGAGTGGATCCGCCGTGTTCTTCTTCGTGTCAACTCTTCTGACCTCGATCTCCCGGCGATCAACTATCTCCCGGATCAGGTGATACCGCCTCAGAATATGCCTGGATCGCTGATGGGACCTGGGTTCCTTGGCCAAAGCCACCGCTCCATTGTTATCGCAATACAAAGGTATTGGATGCTCAATGGATGGAACCACTCCAAGTTCAGTAATGAACTTCTTGATCCAGACAGCCTCTTTGGCAGCATCGTTGGCAGCGATGTATTCAGCCTCCATCGTCGAGTCTGCCACGGTTTCCTGCTTGGAACTCTTCCAGCTAACCGCCCCTCCGTAAAGGGTAAAGACAAAGCCCGACTGCGACTTAGAGTCGTCCTTATCACTCTGGAAGCTGGAATCGGTAAAGGACTCCACTTGGAGTTCTCCGTTACCATACACCAAGAACATATCTCTAGTCCTTCGCAAGTACTTGAGAATGCTCTTCACAGCTGTCCAGTGACTCTCTCCAGGATCAGCTTGATACCTGCTCACTACACTTAGTGAGTATGCTACATCGGGTCTGGTACATAGCATCGCATACATGATAGAGCCTACTGCCGAAGCATAGGGTATCCCTTGCATGCGAGCTCTCTCCAAATCAGTCTTGGGAGACATCTCTTTGAAGAGAGTGACTCCAGAGATCGTGGGCATATTCCCACGCTTGGACTCTTCCATACTAAACCTCTTTAGTATGGTGTCAATGTACCTGGATTGGGACAATCCCAAAATCCGTTTGGATCTATCTCTATAGATCCTGATCCCCACTATGCAGGAGGCATCACCAAGATCTTTCATTGAGAATCTTTGTGATAAGAAGAGCTTGACCGATTGCAGCATAGGAATATCATTTCCTATCAAGAGTATGTCGTCCACGTACAATACGAGGAAGACAACCTTACTCTCTGCCACCTTCTTGTAGATACAAGGTTCATCTGGATTTTTGACGAAATCAAACTCTTTGATAACGACGTCAAAGCAGATGTTCCAACTCCGCGATGCTTGCTTTAATACATAAATGGATTTAAGCAGCTTGCACACCTTCCCGCTGCTCCCACTGTCTACGAAGCCCTCTGGCTGAGTCATGTACACGCACTCTTCTAAATCACCATTTAGAAAGGCGGTCTTAACATCCATTTGCCAGATTTCGTAGTCATGAAAGGCAGCAATGGCAAGCATGATTCGGATGGATTTAAGCATATCCACTGGAGAAAAGGTCTCGTCATAGTCCACACCTGGTCTTTGACGAAAACCCTTTGCTACAAGTCTAGCTTTGAAAGTCTCCACTTTCCCATCTACACCAAGTTTCTTCTTGAAGATCCACTTGCTCCCAATGGGTTTTACCCCTTCAGGAGCAACTTCCAAAGTCCATACTTTGTTGGTGTACATGGAATCCATCTCAGACCGCATAGCATCCAGCCATTTCACTGAGTCCCCACTCGTGATGGCCTGCTCGAAGCTAGTTGGGTCATCATCCTCCATGATGCAATCCTCGCTTCCACCGTCCATGAGAAAACCGTAGTATCTCTCAGGTTGGCGAGGAACCCTACTAGATCGGCGGAGTGGCTGGGGTTCATCGGGAACTATGGAATCCTCGGGTTCAACCAAATCTTCTGTTGTAGTCTGTGTCGCTGGAACCTCTTCCAGTTCTACCTCAATGCCACTTATCTGTTTCATAAGAAAACCTTTTTCTAAGAAAGTGGCATGTCGAGAAACAAACACCTTTTGTTCCTCGGGGTGGTAGAAGATATACCCTTGTGAATTTTTGGGATATCCTACAAACTTACATAAGACAGATCTTGCCTCGAGTTTGTCCGGATTTTGTCTTTTGACATAGGCTGGACAACCCCATATCTTAATATAATTAAGATGTGGTCTCTTCCCTTTCCATATCTCATATGGAGTGGTAGGCACTGATTTGGTAGGAACTCTATTCAATAGGTCCATGGCTGTCTCAAGCGCATGTCCCCAGAAGGAAATAGGTAACTCAGCTGTACTCATCATTGAGCGCACCATATCTAATAGGGTGCGGTTTCTCCGTTCAGATACACCGTTGTGCTGTGGTGTATAAGGAGGAGTCAGCTGAGAGAGAATCCCATTCTCTTTTAGGAAGTCCAGGAATTCATTGCTCAAGTATTCCCCTCCTCGATCAGATCGTAGGATTTTAATACTTTTTCCGGTTTGGTTCTCGACTTCTTGTTTATATTCTCTAAATTTCTCAAAAGCTTCTGATTTGTGTTTCATCAGGAACACATATCCGAATCTAGAGAGATCGTCAGTGAATGTAATGAAGTACGAAGAACCATCCCTGGCATGTGTAGACATGGGACCGCATACATCACTATGTATCAGTCCTAAGAGTTCGGTAACTCTTTCTCCGTGTCCCGTAAACGGAGTCTTGGTCATCTTGCCTTTGAGACATGACTGGCAAGTGTCATAGGATGAAAATTCAAACGGATTTAAATATCCATCCTTATGCAACTTAGCTAGTCGTGTCGCATTGATGTGACCCAGTCTACAATGCCACAAGAAGGATTCGTTCAATTCTGAACTCTTCCTCTTGTGTGTGTTTGTTATGTTCAGAACTGTTGATTGGTTTAGAACATAAATGCCATTGCACAACGTGCCTGATCCAACCAACTTTTGGTTATGGAAAATGTTCATAACATTGTCCTGTAATACAAAATTATATCCCTCTTTACTTAATAAAGAAACCGATATAATGTTGCATATCAGGTTCGGCATGTAATAGCATTCGTTCAGAACCAATGTATTACCAGTTGGTAATTCAAGGTGATATTCCCCGACAGTCTTAGCTGCAACAATTGCACCATTTCCAACTCTAATGTCTTTATCACCTTCTCCAAGTTCTCTACCTTTCCTAAGCCCATGTAACTGATTACATATATGGGATCCTGACCCGGTATCCAATACCCAGGACGTAGAGCAAATGGAGAAACAGTTCTCTGTAACGAACACACCCGAAGAAAATGCATCATCATGTACTTTCTTCATTCGGGTGGCATGGGAATCCTGGTATTCCCCTATATCCTGTTCATTCCTATAACTCTTATAAGAAAGAACGGAACCAACTTTCCCCAGCACAGTATAACATGCGGGTTCGGTCAATACATCCATTTTATTATCTTGATTAAGGCATGAAATGGTCGTACCTGGAGAGAGAGAGAAGAAAACACTTTAGCGTAAGCTCGTGCAAGATCAGATTGGTTATTATCTTATCTAATCAGGATGGCTCCCACTGCTTTTTATCAAATCTTCCTCCAAACCTTAAAAGGAAAGACTAGCCGGGATTAATTACACACTACAAGTTCGCCAATCTTTCAGCCAGGCCAGTGTCGGTACTTTGAGGGAGGTCCCCCGTGCTTTCGCACGAACCTAATTACTGTAAACCTCGTTTTCCCAGAGGCGTAACCTCGTTAACACCTTTCTAGACACCTACTTGATCGGCTAATTGTAATGTGTAAAACTCTCCCAGGAGTAACTCTTACTCGTAGTGGGTATCGGGATCCAACTATCTCATAGAAGGTATGCAATCTCATTGCAAATTTCAACACTTGAAATTCCCGATAATCTTTTGCCCCTAGCGTGCTATGACCTTGACGCATGCCAAACAACCCATAGTCCGCTAGTCAAGTTCAACCCGTCATTTCCTGATTGAATTAAACCCACCCGCACGACCCTTGACGCATGCCAAACAACGCCGTGCGAATACCCTAATCCAATCGCATCGTATGCTAGCAAATGAGCACTAGTTAGCTACCGTACACTACGCCTTGACGCATGCCAAACAACCGCAGCACGAATACTAACTAGTACTTATCTGAAATGACGGAGGGCTACGCAGGTTTTCATAAAACCATAAGCGTAATGAACTTGATATCGTTGTAGAATCAAATGAAGTTTTGAAATGGAGTGATTTTGAGGCTTTTCTAGTTTTGCTAAAGGAGTCACTCCCGGTGAAGGGATCTCGGTCCTTTCCTCGTCGAATGAGGTGCGGGATATATCATATATATCGCTGTGCAAAGCAAAAACACAAAAGCAGTCAAAAGCAAACCGAGTGTGTAGCATCTGCCAGTTATTGCTAAAGGAGTCACTCCCGGTGAAGGGATCTCGGTCCTTTCCTCATCGAATAAGGTGCGGGCTATATCATATATACCGCTGTGCAAAGCAAGAACTGTAGCTACCTGTTTTATTTTAAAATTCGATTCTACAACATCTTAGGTTTCTTATCTTTCATTAATCACATTAATGAAGTCCCATCATTTAAATACCTAAACATCACAGATAGATATGACGTACACTTATGCCATCCGCATTCGCCTCGATGTCCCCTCGTGCACCGTTAGGTTAGGTAACTAACGACAGAGCGGGGCAGGGCTAGCGCGGGTGTAAAACATAAGTAACTTCTATATAATATATCATATATACTATATACTATATCCATCACAGAATCACATCACAGATATCGCAGCAGAATAAACATATGAAATATTGGATATACTAGGACGTCCGTGTTTTCAATACGAGCCAGTATAAAACACGGATTCCACGGTCGTGATGAATAGCCAATCCCACACCCCTAGACCCCTACGAGAGCGGCAAGCAACCCTGCCAATTCTAGGGTTAGGAGACCCGGACTCGACTCCTCGAGTTGGTCTCCCACTGGACCCCAGAACCCGGTTACTTGTGCTCCCCTCCTTGGGTCTATCCTAATGCGGAAAAGTAAATAATATACAAAAGGTGACATCTTCCGCTACCTGGAAGTGCCCCAAATAAAAGAATATTACATACAAGTTTTTACATGAATGAAAATGAAAAACACTCATCTCACATAAAAAACCCCGGCTATTCGAATACGACGATCCAATATAACATATCCAGCAACACATAACATCACATGTCATCAACGTAAGTAAGTATGCATACCCCAATTGTCGTTGACGTATAGCAACGAAACCGGCGATATGAACATACTACACTTACGGTCACAGAAAAGAAAGTGTAAAACTACAACAATTGGAATCCGCAACGGCTTTAGACATCACATGCCTAATCAGATATAAATCCCGCATTTTAGTCTCATTATCGAAAACTCTTTTCAATATCATATGGGACTAAATTGCTAGATTTATAACATTCATTCAGTTATCTCATAACTACTTGTGAATTCCAATTATTGTATCATATTCCAGATAAACAGAAAATGTTAAACTTTTCGATCGAACAATCGAACACCCAAGTTTTCCCAATACAGATCAACACATGAAATAAGTCTAACAACATTCAGTTCGTACCTCAGTACCAACGGTCCAGCCGTAGAAGGGTCAAGCCAACGCCTCACATGTGGCATGCCGTACTGCCCCAAACCCGAAGGTTCAAAGGGCAGTTCAAGACGGTCACATAATCGAGTTAAGGTTTGTTGTCTTCTAGAGGGACCATCGAGTTACTTGCACTACTTAGAACGTCGTTAAACTACGGAAAAATCCAACACTTGGAAATTTCCCGACAGGGGAAAAATTGGGTATTTATATCCGGTCGAACTTTTTAACATATTCTAAAATTTATCCGGAAAGCCAAATAGACAAAATTTGAAACCCCGATCGAAACACCGAATCCCCAAAACAATTGCAGAAAATTCAACTCTTGAATCAATATTAAAAATTCCCAGAAAACTCAGCAGAATTTATCAGGAGTTACTGTGCAAACAAAGTGGGCTGACGTCACCAATTGGCCGCTGATCAGCCGCAGAAGCCATGCTTCTGCCGCTGATCCGCCGCGAAAAACACTGTTCACCAAAAACTTTTTGCACCGTAATTCTTATTTTTTCCTGCTGAATTTTTTAGCAATTTTTAATTTGGAAAAATCCACAGTTTTCAAAAAAGTACAGAGAGCATATTTTGGGTTTCGGTTTTGGGTCGTTCGGACTTCAAATTCCGTCTACGCTTCGCCTAAGGCTCTAGCTAGGCTCTGATACCAGTGAATGGTTCCTAGGCACTCTAGTAAGGTCTCACAAGGCATCGAACATGCCAATTTAAAATTTTTAGTGCCGAGAAACCCTAGACTACGGATCTTAAACTAGATGTTTAGGCGAAACGGAAAACTAGTTAACTATTTAACTAAAGTTGAGAAGCTACAACCTTTGTAGATCCGGATTTCCGCCTCCTTAGCTCCACGTGGTCATGTCCTCGCTGTCCATCATGAATCCTCGACTCGATCATCGGCTTCATCGGGAAAACAAGCGGAATAGGTCGTCGGCTTTGTGTCAAAGACGATCTACGTCGAGGTTGCACAAACTCAAGCTCCGACTTCACAAACTTGTGAAACTTGTGAAGTAAACACCCAAAACAACTTGGCAAGAGGTAGAGGGTGAAGAAATAGGAGGTGGGTTCACTTTAGAATTGGATTTATCTCACTAGATCTCAAGTTGCCATTGTTGTAGCAAGCTTGAAGAAGAAGAAGAAGATGAGCTCAAAAAAAGAATATGATAAGTCTTGAGTTAAAAATAAATTTAAATCCAATACTTATCATAACTTGAACTAGGGTTAAGTGTAGAGAATTAACCATGGTCACTTAGATGGGTTAGGGTTAAGCATGAAGATAAGGATGGTTAGCAAAGTCAAAGCTTCATGAAGCTTCAATATAAAACAAATAAAGCCACCATTCTTATCTTAATTCATTTCAAATAAATAAATAAACAAATAAATAAATAAATGAATATGCAAAACCCTAATTATCAAATTAACCATGGATTAATTTTACACACTTAACTAAATGATCAAGTATCATCAAACATGATACAAAAATGTGCACGAAAGCATATCACATATACAATGTGCAATCCAAGTGAGAAAAATCCGTTTAAAGTGAACCAATACTAGTTAATGCAAAGTAATATATCAAATATATAATTATACATTAAATCATTAAATCAACACTTGATTCAATGATCCGGTTATATCGCATACAACCGACTAGTATGTAATGTATCGATTTATCGAATCAATGATTCGATAACTAGGTCATATCGAATATAACCAATCGAAACATATATCGCGAGAATGAAATGCGGTATCACATACACGCATTATTCTCGGTCCCGCACATATCTCATATGCGCTCCTATTTCGTTTCGCTTGAGCCAGGAAACCTCTGTGTAGGACTCTAAAGACTCGTCAATACGCCGGTAGCAGATGATGATCATATCAAGCACCCACAAGCCGCAAGCGGTCTGCTAAACGTAACGGCCACCCGGGTATTGAGCGATCAGAAGATCGACGAGCTAGCCCGCTCACACTCCTACGAATCCGACCAGTAACACTTACCATACAGTCCAGTCTCTTCGTCTGATACGTCGCATATCAAGTCTAGGGGTGGTATACGTCAGACCCCAATAACCCGATAAGTCGTGCCGATGTGAGGCTCGTAACGGGTCGAGAAACTACTGGTAACACTTACCAGTAAATCTCTGATCAGCCCTGGCCAGGGACTTCCCTGCTACGGCCAATCGAGCACTGCGCAACATCAACTCCCAATACCGGGAGAGACGAAACCCCTCCTATCGCTCATTGCCTCCATGTGACTCGGGACTGTACCCAAAGACCACCGTTTTGCACGCCCTCATGGACATGGTAAGGTGGAGATCAAAGCACAGTGGGAATCACACAAGACTCTATGACGATCTCGGGTCTACAGACTAACCTGTACAAGTGTCACCTGAGAACTGCCATCTGACGTGAGGTATAATACCATCTGGGAGTTCTCGGCGAGTCCGTCCAGTGTACCCAGTCTACACTGAGCACCCGTATACCATCTCTGATGTCAAACACCAATGGATATGGGATCATCCATCGCCCATCACATGGGTCGAGAAGCGTATACGCTAGTCTACTCTGGTATATCGATGCCCCGTCTCGATACACCTACGACTAGGGACCTTGAAGGATGTACTTATGGACTACCATGTCCCCACTAGTATGATCTGCATCATAGTCCAGGTAGTCAAGTACAAATCCTAAGGGCTTTACCAACATGTAACTATAAGACAGTATAAAGAGACTAGTGTACATGTTAAGATAAAGAGTAACCAGATAGCATACTATCATGTCGAGCAAGAAAGTCATCTCTATATATGTCCAAGCATCCAATATAATATACATAATCTGTACAATACTGGCCTCTAGGGCATACATACAACTAACATTACATATGTGGGGTCCTGATCCAGTATCTCATACCTAGGATGTAGAGGATACTGAGAAACAGTTCTCGGTAATGAACACACCCGAAGATGTATCAACATATACTTTCTTCGTTTGGGCGGCACGGGAATCCTGGTAATCCCCTATTTCCTGCTCGGTTTTATAACAATTATAAGTTGGAGCGGGACCAGCGTTCCCCAGCTCAGTATAACAAGCAGCTTCGGTCAATACATCTGTATTATTATCTTGATTAAGGCGTGACATGGTCGCTACCTGGAGAGAAAGAGAAGAAAACACTCAGCGTACGCTCTTGCAAGATTAGATTGGTTATTATTTTATCTAATCAGGATGGCCCGCACTGTTTTAGTCAAATCTTCCTTCAAACCCTAGAAGGAAAGACTAGCCGGGATTAATTACACCCTACAAGTTCGCCAATCTTTCGACCAGGCCAGTGTCGGTACTTTAAGAGAGGTTCCCCGTGCTGTCGTACGGACCTAATTAATATAAACCTCATTTTCCAGAGGCGTAACCCCGTTGACACCTTTCTAGACACCTACTTGATCGGCTAATCGTAATGTGTAAAACTCTCCCAGGAGTAACTCTTACTCGCAGTGGGTATCGGGATCCAACTATCTCATAGAAGGTATGCAATTGAATTGCAAATTTCAACACTTGAAATTCCCAATAGTATTTTTCCCCTAGCGTGCTATGACCTTGACGCATGCAAAACAACCCATAGTCCGCTAGTCAAGTTCAACCCGTGCATTTCCTGATTGAATTAAACTCACCCGTACGACCCTTGACGCATGCCAAACAACGCTGTACGAATACCCTAATCCAATCGCATCGTATGCTAGCAGATAAGCACTAGTTAGCTACCGTACACTACGCCTTGATGCATGCCAAACTACCGCAGCACGAATACTAAGTAGTATTTATCTGAAATGACGGAGGGCTGCGCAGGTTTTTAAGAAAACCATTAGCGTAATGAACTTGATATCGTCGTAGAATAGAGTGATTTTAAATGGAGTGTTTTTAGGCCTTTACTAGTTTTGCTAAAGAGGTCACTCCCGGTGAAGGGATCTTGGCTCTTTCCTCATCGAATGAGGTGCAGGATATTCACAATACCACTATGCAAAGCAAAAACTATAAAAGCAATCAAAAGACAAACCGAGTTTGTAGCATCTGCTAGTTTCGCTAAAGAGGTCACTCCGGGTGAAGGGATCTCGGCTCTTTTCTTATCGAATAAGGTGCAGGATATTCTACAAGGAATACCGCTATGCAAAGCAAGAACTAGAGCTACCAGTTTTCGAGACAAGTTTCTACAATATCTTTAGGTTTCTTTTATTTCATTAATCTCATTAATAAAGTCCCATTATTTAAAATATACTTCTCAAGCATCACATATGAAACGAAAGCAACAATATGTAATATATATCATATATATATAATATTAGCATTTGTCTCAGAATATACACAATGATTGTAAGTGCACGGCGGCGCCCCGGCCGTCAATCCGACGGCCAAATGCGGAAGCGGTGATAAACTTAAATTTTTCTTGAACAAAATGGGGAAGAGAGATATACCCGGATCGAACCATTAATTAGTCCTAGCTAACTGCAAGATGGGGAAGAGAGATATACCGACTGATCCGAGTCCTCCGGTCTTCTCGTCGTCGTCCCGATCTCCTGCGGAAGCTCCGGTCTCCACCTCGTCGCCGGAAGTGCACCACATCGCCTACTTCTTATACGGGCTCCCACCTCAATGCCGAGGCAACTCGGACACGAAGCTGGCTAGTCGACGTGCCCAAGATTTGCTGTAGAATGTCTAGTGAGCAAGTCTCATTTGGGGTTATGGAGTTGCCTTTGGTGGAGGGATGAACTATGGAGTTTGGAGATGGAACTTGTGGGAATTTTGCAAAGCTAGAAGAACAAAATTCCCCTCTCAAAAAAATGGGACAGCCCCCTTAGGCTTTGGCCGGCCATGCATGTAGGAAAAATGAGAGAGTGGAGAGAGTATCAAAAAAAATAGGAGCCATTCTCATATCATGCAAGAGAGAGAGAGGAATCAAATGTGATCATGAAAGAACATGATTACCAAGAAACACCAACACTCAACCACCAAATCATCTCCCATCATCAAACACAAAGTCAAGGTATGGTCCACCCATCATGAACCATCATGAAGTCAAAAGGTCAAAGAAGAGTTGTCATGATAAAACAATATGCAAAGACCCCCTCCACAAATGCTTATTTGCAACAATGCAAATAAGCCCTCCTCCACCAATCTTCGGCCAATGAACGATACAAAGGAAATTGGCCGAAACGGAAAGCAAACTGGCAACTCCAGAAAACTGGTCCCGTAATAAATTACAGGAAAACCCCGATACTGTGCATACACACCCGTATTTGTATTCCGACAGAAATATAAAAGCAATGAGACAAAGCCTACACTGTACTATACTAGGATCCGGATTAAACCAAAGCCGGCCAGTAATATCCGTTCGATCCTGATCCGTGCAATACCGCACGTATCTGATCGAACCCTGCCATATACCCATACGGCCTGTAGTACAAACTGTCCGATCCTGATCCGTGCAATACCGCACGTATCTGATCGGACCTTGCCATATCTCCATATGGCCTCTACAACTTTTCGCCCGAAAGCTGAGTAACTGAATGTAGGGGACTCTAAAGACTCGTCAACACCTCGGTTGTGGATTTAACCACTAGCACGTCAGAGGTATAAGCCAATACGTAAAGGGCTACCAGGTATTGACTAAAAGGGTCGTCTGTGAGCGAACTCAGCCTGACAACCCTACTGAGCCTGTCAGTGACAATATCCGTACAGTCCGGTCCGTTCGTCTATGAGCATCGCATGGCGGGCCTAGGGGGTTGGTAAAAGTCAGACCCCCAAAAGCGGTACAAGTCGTGTCGGAGTGTAGCCCAGAACACCCTGAGATACTACTGGAATACCTACCAGTAAATCTCCTTGCCTCGGCCGAGGGCTTCGTGTAATGGCTCTCCTAGACACAGCGCGACCTCACCCCAATACCGGGAGAGACGAACCCCTGAAGATACGCTCACTGCCTCCATGTGGCTCGGGACTGTACCCAACTAAAACCTGTTTGCACGACTCCTTTGAGCCGTGGTAGGGTAGTAATCAAAGTACAATGGGAACTCACACGAGACAAATGACGATCCACAGGTCGATGAACTAACCTGCACACATGTCACCAGGGAACTGCCATCTGACGTCTGGTATATGACCAACTAGCATGTTCCCGGCGAGTCCTGTCCGGTGTACTCATAACCCAATGAGCACCTGTATACACTTAGGTGATCCAACTGACACCAGTGGCTTGTGAGACCGGCCACCGCCCCTCGTCGGGGTCTCGACTGTATACACTAGTCTACTCTGGAGTATCGATGCCCTGTCTCGAAACTCACACGACTAGGGACCATTTAAGGATATGCTTATAGACCCCCAGCTCCCACTTATATGATCGCCCTCATACTGCTGGTGGTCAAGTAAGAATCCTAGGGGCTCTATCAATGTGTAATAGCGACCTGTAAGGTCACCTAAAACAGTACATGATGATAAAGGTAAACCAGATAGCATACTACCATCTCGAGTAAGACTGTCCTACCGGGATAGGTCCTCCATCAATCATTGCAATCACGTACCTGTGACCTAATAATTGACTCTGAGGGCACTATCTCCAACAATCTCCCACTTGCACTCAAGGCTAATTATTGCGATGTCGCATACTCACAGCCCGTGTGATACCGAACACCCAACTCCTCTACTAGTCAGTCTCACAAAGCTCGTTTGCGAAACTATTGCGTTCGAGGAATAGCCTTAGTGAGTGGATCAGCCTTGATGTTTCTTTCTATGTCTCTCTATATCTCAAGTTCGCGGAGAAACCCATCTCCCGAAATGAGCAATACCTGTCTTAGAATGTGTCTGGATGTCTGATGGGACCTAGCTCATAAATGAACTCCAAATCCAAACTTCTTAGACTGTATCGTCAACTGAACTTAATCAGTATCCTGCGCCATGCCTCCCTCAGTATTGCCTTGGACCACCTGTCCAAAATACTGCCCCTCGTCAGAAGGAAAAACTATAACTCTGACAACCTCCTTGTCGTCCAGGTCACCTTAGAAGCCTGGAATGATAACCGTCTCCCGAATGAGGCTGTCGTTATCATATCCCTGGAACATCCACTTATGTTCTAAAACTGCTTCCGACTGTTTCTCCAGGATTGGATCAATGTCAACTTATTGCATCTAGTGCAAGAACAACATCTGGTGTGGTACTCGACATCTCATGATTGACTCAATTGCCTGAGCAAGTGATCTGCCAATCATGCACATCCCTCTCCCCTTTAGTCTGTAAGACACCTTTAGAGAGGGTGACTCCATCTTCTGCAGGTAAACTACCGTGCATGGAGTCGTCCATTCTAAATACTCTTAGAATGCTGTCTAAGTACCCAGATTGGGAAACCACCCAAATCTAGATCTAAAACCATAGGTCTAGTAACCAGTATGTCTGATATAATGTCCAAGTCCCATATGGAGAAAACACTGTGTGACGACCAAAGTATAACCGATCGTAGTATAGGAATTTCTTTTCCTATTCTGTGTATGTCATCCAAATACCATGACATCACACCCTACTACCTTCTCAACAGATCCATCCCCTATTCTGATGAAGTCAAACCTATGACTGTAATATCAGAAATTGATGATCTATCTCCGCTACATGTACTTTAGTCTATAAATAGACATAAGCTACCAGTCCACCAATGCTTCCGCTGCTCCCACTGACTACGACAACCCTCTGGCAGAGTCATATAGACGTACAATTCTAAAACTAGTTTAGAACGACGCTATACTCATCCTCCCGCCGGGTCTCGCAGCCTGGAACAACAGCAATGGTAATTGTGGGTAAACAAGAACTTCCCTATCACCGTCCTTGAGGCTACCGTAGTACCTCTCGGGTGCCTGAAGTTACCCACCTTATCTGCGGAGTGGCCAATGGAATGTCAAACCAGATTGAATCTTTAGGTTCCTTATCAAATCTTCAGTAATCGTTTGTGGTTCTGGAATCACTTCCAGTTCTACCATACTCCCACTACTGTTTTCGGAAAAAAAAATCCATTTTTAATAAAACTGTGGCGAGTCTAGAACAATATTGCTATTGTTCATCCAGATGGTAGAAAGTCAACCCTCGTCATAGCCTGGGTCAACCCACAAACAGCCATTACAGAATCGTGCCTTGAGTTGTCCAGTGTCTGGTTTTGATCATAAGCCGGACAACTCCCCGTACCTTAACACCGTTAAGATATGAACTGTACTATATCCAATATAGAAACAGAGGCACTGATTTAATTGAACCAGATTCAAATCATGCAGCTGTCTCCAGTGCATGTCAACTAAATGGAAGGAGGCCGATCAGCGTTACTCAACTTAGGAACACTTCCAATTATGAGTAATCTGAAAGAGAAGCAAGTTCTCTTTATCATTACTATCATCTGAATACCATACACAAGTATCTACATCTTCGATCACTTTGAAGAATCCCGATACTTGCGATACCTGGTTCTCTACTTTATTCAAATACCTATAACTTCTCAAAATTCGGACCCTGTGTTTCCAAGAAACACTTGTCCAAAAACTAGAGAAGTCATAAGTAAACCGAATATAGTACGAGGACCAACCCCTCTGTCCTGATGGACCCTGGACAACATACAATACTCTGTATAAGTCCCTTGAGTCTGATAACTCATTCACTGTGTGTCGTAGGTTGAAAACTGTATTTATGGTTAAGAAGAATTACACCGCTGTTTAATGCTCCTTACCTAACCATCCACTGATATAGGTAAATGTCACAGACATAATTTCAAAAGGTATATCTCACTCTATGAAAATAGACGTACAGATATATCAATTTGAAATTGGTGCACAACAGTGGATATTCAAAACCAAATATTTGCCGACCGGCAAACAGCCCAGGTGATCTCCTCAAATATCACCGATTACAACGAATCCCGATATAATGAGGAAGATCACCCAATTCCCAATAACTTACTCCCACTCATCATCTGTAAAACCATACAGATGTGAGAATCGTACCTGGTAAATACATACCCTGGAGTAAGTATCTAATCGGGAAATCAGTTTTCTTTTAACAGTACACAGTGAGACTGAAACATTGAAATGTTTCGATGGGGTATCCCGGTATTCCTAGTAATGCCTCTTCCAGATTCACGACTGTAACCATATAATCCTTTGCCACCTCTCCAAATCCCTTCATATGTCTTTAGTCATTACCTTCTGCACACCCCTTTAGGCCAAATGGTTTTCTTCCTTCCCTACCGTTCGGCACCAGCCTATGGTTTGGAAGAAGACTATCCAATAAGCATAATGGGTGTACTTTCCTAATCCTAGGAACACTCGCAATGCGAGAAAAGGTGAAGATAAAAGACACCTGAATAAATCTTATTCATATTTCTCCTGAACCAGAATCCATCCCCGAACTGGAACAAGTTCCTTTCGAGTTCGTATATAACCATATGATGGAGTATCCAATAAACTATGGATCTTCGTAGCGATACGGAGTGTCCTGGAGAAATATAAAGGTGATTTAGGATTGGCGAAGAAATACTTGGTTTGGTCGTGAATATCTGCTGCAATTTACTTTGCCCTCTTACTAATCCCTTTCTTTGTCTTAACTTAATACCTTCTGCACACCATCGTTAGGCTAATTGGTTTTCTTCATTCCCTACCGGTCGGCACCTGCCTATGGTTTGGAAGAAGACAATTCAATTTGCGTAATAGGTGTACTATCTCCTAAACCAAGGAGTACTCACAACTTGACAGAAGGTAAAAGGAAAAGACAACTGAATAATCCTATCCGTTTTCTCTAGAACCTGAAACCATCCTCGAATAAATTCTTTCGAGTTCGTATCTAACCATACGATGGTTTTGTCCAATGGAAGTGGACGTTCGTAGTAACACGGGGTGTCCTGGAGAAAAGGGTAAAAGTGGGAGCGGCAATGAGGTTTGCAACTCTGACAATCCAAAAGCCAGAGTTTAAGAAGGTTCGGTCAACTTAGTCACCGAGTCATAGTCTTAGGGTCGGGTCAATGGTCGCTGCCAGAGAGAGAGAAAAGAAACACTCAGCGTGCACTCTAACCTAGATCAGAATGGTTACCAATTTATCTAATCTGGAAACCTCCCACTGTACCGTCAAATTCTCCTCCAAACCTGAAAGAAGAATTAGTCGGGGTTACCCGAGGAGTAAACCAACTCATCAGTGGGAATCGGGATCCAACTATCATCGCATGATAACGTGACGGAATCCGCTCACATCATCACACTCCAGAAGGTATGCGCATATCTGGCAAGTTTCAGTTCTTTTGAAACTCCCGATGTGATTTCTGCCCCATGCTCTTATGACCTTGACTTTGGCCAACAAATCATAAGTCACATGTCAAGTTCTACCCGTCATTCTCCAGGTTGATTCGAATCCACCCGCACAAGCCCTTGACTTTGGCCAACAAGGCTATACGACTGTTCCAAACCAACGCATCTATCTATGCTGCATATGAATAACCAACAGCTACCAAACACTGTGCCTTGACTTTGGCCAACAAACACAGCTTGAATACTATTGACTACCCATATGAAACGACGGAGGGCTACGAATGGTTTCTGGCGAAAACCTTTAACGTAATGAACTTGATATCGTTGAAGGAACGGATAGCTTTTTGAAAATATAGTGACGAAAACTTTCGCTAAAGAGGTCACTCCCGGTGAAGGGATCTCGGCTCTTTCCCCGTAGAATGGGGTGCAGGATATTCCAAATGAATACCACGATGCAAAGCAAAAGTAATCGGCTATAGTGAAGTTAATGCCCTGACGCAAACTTTTTGTCCAAGGGGTCACTCCCGGTGAAGGGATCTCGGCCCTTGCCTCGTCGACTGAGGAGCAGGATATTCCAACTGAATACCACGATGCAAAACAAAAGTGAACGTCCTTGCAATAACAACTTTTTGAAAAGTGTTCCAACAACATCAGATTAGGTTTGTTTTTAACTTGCATTGATCTGAATCAACGCAGTCCCATCAATTGATCACACCAAAAAGAACGAAAATATACTGATGTACGTATATGCCATCCGCATTCGCCACTGGGTCCCGTCATTACCTGTTAGGTTAGCTAACTAACGACAGAGCGGGGACTGGACTAGCGCGGATGCAAAACATATACAACATCTACTAATATATATACCAATATATTATATTTCGCTCAAGGCGTGATAAAATGCAACATCACAGAAAATGTACAGCATCACAGAAACAATACAGATATCTGGGATCCCCAGGTTTCACAGAGCCACTACTGAAACCCGACGTTTCCCTGGTCGTGTGGATAGCCTGTGCAATGAAATCCTAGACCCCTACGGGCGCGGCAAGTTACCCGTCAAAACCTGAAGCGAGGCAGTCCCCTTCAGCAACGTGAATGGACCACCCAGCACTTCACGGAATCCGGTAACTTGGGCACCCCTCCTGGGTCAACCTGTACCCCCTACGAGTGTGGTGAATAGCCCGCCAATTCTAGAGTAAAGCCCCCTCCGTCTCAATGCCATGAGATGCGGGCTTGTTGCCCTCTAGAACCCGGCTATCCGTGCACCCCTCCGCGGGGTACTCCTAGTACAGAAAGTAAAATATACATACAACGGGTACATCGACCGCAACCTGGCCGTGCCCCAAAATAATAATACAAACAGGCAGTGACGGCAGTCCACATGTCGGACGCTCGCCCCACAATATCAAATGTACATAATACAACCACAACTGTACTAGCATTGCATCTAGGCTATCCCCCACGACCGATCCGCAACATCACAGCAAAAAAAGAACATCAACGTGAAAGTCACGTTCGCAAATCCGTCTAACCGGGCTATAGCAGTTAGACTGGATTTACCGATCGAGTGACATTCACGGTCACAGATATAATGTAAATACTGTGAAATAATGTGTTTAAAATATCCGATCGATCAATTTTAACAAGTGGGCCCCCAAGCAATACTGTAGCAGATTAGGAAATTCTGGACCCAATATTAATATTCCAAAACACCAATTTTAACCCCAGAAAGATACTGTAGAAATTTGGTGCAGGGATCTCAACAGTGTGCGGCGGAACCGCGGCCCAAGGGGGAGTTTGGCCGCGGTTCCGCGCTTCCACAGTGGACTCACCCTGTCGAATTTCTACAGTAGCCTTGTAATCTCCAGTACATCAATTTTACACAACCTGAAAAAATTTTGGAGACCAAAAAATTTCAACAGAAAACTGTCGTGAAGAAAATACGGGTTTTGGAACATTTGATCGATCGGAACTGAAAAACACATTAAGGCAAGCAAGACTAAATTAATGGCGAGGCTCTGATACCACTGTAAGTGCACGGCGGCGCCCCGGCCGTCAATCCGATGGCCAAATGCAGAAGCGGTGATAAACTTAAATTTTTCTTGAACTGGCAAACCGCCGCGCACTAATACCCGGATCGAACCATTAATTAGTCCTAGCTAACTACAAGATGGGGAAGAGAGATATACCGACTGATCCGAGTCCTCCGGTCTTCTCGTCGTCGTCCCGATCTCCTGCGGAAGCTCCGGTCTCCACCTCGTCGCCGGAAGTGCACCACATCGCCTACTTCTTTTACGGGCTCCCACCTCAATGCCGAGGCAACTCGGGCATGAAGCTGGCTTGTCGACGTGCCCAAGATTTGCTGTAGAATGTCTAGTGAGCAAGTCTCATTTGGGGTTATGGAGTTGCCTTTGGTGAAGGGATGAACTATGGAGTTTGGAGATGGAACTTGTGGGAATTTTGCAAAGCTAGAAGAACAAAATTCCCCTCTCAAAAAAATGGGACAGCCCCCTTAGGCTTTGGCCGGCCAAGCATGTAGGAAAAATGAGAGAGTGGAGAGAGTATCAAAAAAAATAGGAGCCATTCTCATATCATGCAAGAGAGAGAGAGGAATCAAATGTGATCATGAAAGAACATGATTACCAAGAAACACCAACACTCAACCACCAAATCATCTCCCATCATCAAACACAAAGTCAAGGTATGGTCCACCCATCATGAACCATCATGAAGTCAAAAGGTCAAAGAAGAGTTGTCATGATAAAACAATATGCAAAGACCCCCTCCACAAATGCTTATTTGCAACAATGCAAATAAGCCCTCCTCCACCAATCTTCGGCCAATGAACGATACAAAGGAAATTGGCCGAAACGGAAAGCAAATTGGCAACTCCAGAAAACTGGTCCCGTAATAAATTACAGGAAAACCCCGATACTGTGCATACACACCCGTATTTGTATTCCGACCGAAATACAAAAGCAATGAGACAAAGTCTACACTGTACTATACTAGGATCCGTCTTAAACCAAAGCCGGCCAGTAATATCCGTTCGATCCTGATCCGTGCAATACCGCACGTATCTGATCGAACCCTGCCATATACCCATACGGCCTGTAGTACAAACTGTCCGATCCTGATCCGTGCAATACCGCACGTATCTGATCAGACCTTGCCATATCTCCATACGGCCTCTACAACTTTTCGCCCGAAAGCTGAGTAACTGAATGTGGGGGACTCTAAAGACTCGTCAACACCTGGGTTGTGGATTTAACCACTAGCACGTCAGAGGTATAAGCCAATACGTAACGGGCTACCAGGTATTGACTAAAAGGGTCGTCTGTGAGCGAACTCAGCCTGACAACCCTACTGAGCCTGTCAGTGACAATATCCGTACAGTCCAGTCCGTTCGTCTATGAGCATCGCATGGCGGGCCTAGGGGGTTGGTAAAAGTCAGACCCCCAAAAGCGGTACAAGTCGTGTCGGAGTGTAGCCCAGAACACTCTGAGATACTACTGGAATACCTACCAGTAAATCTCCTTGCCTCGGCCGAGGGCTTCGTGTAATGGCTCTCCTAGACACAGCGCGACCTCACCCCCAATACCGGGAGAGACGAACCCCTGAAGATACGCTCACTGCCTCCATGTGGCTCGGGACTGTACCCAACTAAAACCTGTTTGCACGACTCCTTTGAGCCGTGGTAGGGTAGTAATCAAAGTACAGTGGGAACTCACACGAGACAAATGACGATCCCCAGGTCGATGAACTAACCTGCACACATGTCACCAGGGAACTGCCATCTGACGTCTGGTATATGACCAACTAGCATGTTCCCGGCGAGTCTTGTCCGGTGTACTCATAACCCAATGAGCACCTGTATACATCTTAGGTGATCCAACTGACACCAGTGGCTTGTGAGACCGGCCATCGCCCCTCGTCGGGGTCTCGACTGTATACACTAGTCTACTCTGGAGTATCGATGCCCTGTCTCGAAACTCACACGACTAGGGACCATTTAAGGATATGCTTATAGACCCCCAGCTCCCACTTATATGATCGCCCTCATACTGCTGGTGGTCAAGTAAGAATCCTAGGGGCTCTATCAATGTGTAATAGCGACCTGTAAGGTCACCTAAAACAGTACATGATGATAAAGGTAAACCAGATAGCATACTACCATCTCGAGTAAGACTGTCCTACCGGGATAGGTCCTCCATCAATCATTGCAATCACGTATCTGTGACCTAATAATTGACTCTGAGGGCACTATCTCCAACAATATCCCACTTGCACTCAAGGCTAATTATTGCGATGTCGCATACTCACAGCCCGTGTGATACCGAACACCCAACTCCTCTACTAGTCAGTCTCACAAAGCTCGTTTGCGAAACTATTGCGTTCGAGGAATAGCCTTAGTGAGTGGATCAGCCTTGATGTTTCTTTCTATGTCTCTCTATATCTCAAGTTCGCGGAGAAACCCATCTCCCGAAATGAGCAATACCTGTCTTAGAATGTGTCTGGATGTCTGATGGGACCTAGCTCATAAATGAACTCCAAATCCAAACTTCTTAGACTGTATCGTCAACTGAACTTAATCAGTATCCTGCGCCATGCCTCCCTCAGTATTGCCTTGGACCACCTGTCCAAAATACTGCCCCTCGTCAGAAGGAAAAACTATAACTCTGACAACCTCCTTGTCGTCCAGGTCACCTTAGAAGCCTGGAATGATAACCGTCTCCCGAATGAGGCTGTCGTTATCATATCCCTGGAACATCCACTTATGTTCTAAAACTGCTTCCGACTGTTTCTCCAGGATTGGATCAATGTCAACTTATTGCATCTAGTGCAAGAACAACATCTGGTGTGGTACTCGACATCTCATGATTGACTCAATTGCCTGAGCAAGTGATCTGCCAATCTTGCACATCCCTCTCCCCTTTAGTCTGTAAGACACCTTTAGAGAGGGTGACTCCATCTTCTGCAGGTAAACTACCGTGCATGGAGTCGTCCATTCTAAATACTCTTAGAATGTTGTCTACGTACCCAGATTGGGAAACCACCCAAATCTAGATCTAAAACCATAGGTCTAGTAACCAGTATGTCTGATATAATGTCCAAGTCCCATATGGAGAAAACACTGTGTGACGACCAAAGTATAACCGATCGTAGTATAGGAGTTTCTTTTCCTATTCTGTGTATGTCATCCAAATACCATGACATCACACCCTACTACCTTCTCAACAGATCCATCCCCTATTCTGATGAAGTCAAACCTATGACTGTAACATCAGAAATTGATGATCTATCTCCGCTACATGTACTTTAGTCTATAAATAGACATAAGCTACCAATCCACCAATGCTTCCGCTGCTCCCACTGACTACGACAACCCTCTGGCAGAGTCATATAGACGTACAATTCTAAAACTAGTTTAGAACGACGCTATACTCATCCTCCCGCCGGGTCTCGCAGCCTGGAACAACAGCAATGGTAATTGTGGGTAAACAAGAACTTCCCTGTCACCGTCCTTGAGGCTACCGTAGTACCTCTCGGGTGTCTGAAGTTACCCACCTTATCTGCGGAGTGGCCAATAGAATGTCAAACCAGATTGAATCTTTAGGTTCCTTATCAAATCTTCAGTAATCGTTTGTGGTTCTGGAATCACTTCCAGTTCTACCATACTCCCACTACTGTTTTCTGAAGAAAAAAATCCATTTTTAATAAAACTGTGGCGAGTCTAGAACAATATTGCTATTGTTCATCCAGATGGTAGAAAGTCAACCCTCGTCATAGCCTGGGTCAACCCACAAACAGCCATTACAGAATCGTGCCTTGAGTTGTCCAGTGTCTGGTTTTAATCATAAGCCGGACAACTCCCCGTACCTTAACACCGTTAAGATATGAACTGTACTATATCCAATATAGAAACAGAGGCACTGATTTAATTGAACCAGATTCAAATCATGCAGCTGTCTCCAGTGCATGTCAACTAAATGGAAGGAGGCCGATCAGCGTTACTCAACTTAGGAACACTTCCAATTATGAGTAACCTGAAAGAGAAGCAAGTTCTCTTTATCATTACTATCATCTGAATACCATACACAAGTATCTACATCTTCGATCACTTTGAAGAATCCCGATACTTGCGATACCTGGTTCTCTACTTTATTCAAATACCTATAACTTCTCAAAATTCGGACCCTGTGTTTCCAAGAAACACTTGTCCAAAAACTAGAGAAGTCATAAGTAAACCGAATATAGTACGAGGACCAACCCCTCCGTCCTGATGGACCCTGGACAACATACAATACTCTGTATAAGTCCCTTGAGTCTGATAACTCATTCACTGTGTGTCGTAGGTTGAAAACTGTATTTATGGTTAAGAAGAATTACACCGCTGTTTAATGCTCCTTACCTAACCATCCACTGATATAGGTAAATGTCACAGACATAATTTCAAAAGGTATATCTCACTCTATGAAAATAGACGTAAAGATATATCAATTTGAAATTGGTGCACAACAGCGGATATTCAAAACCAAATATTTGCCGACCGGCAAACACCCCAGGTGATCTCCTCAAATATCACCGATTACAACGAATCCCGATATAATGAGGAAGATCACCCAATTCCCAATAACTTACTCCCACTCATCATCTGTAAAACCATACAGATGTGAGAATCGTACCTGGTAAATACATACCCTGGAGTAAGTATCTAATCGGGAAATCAGTTTTCTTTTAACAGTACACAGTGAGACTGAAACATTGAAATGTTTCGATGGGGTATCCCGGTATTCCTAGTAATGCCTCTTCCAGATTCACGACTGTAACCATATAATCCTTTGCCACCTCTTCAAATCCCTTCATATGTCTTTAGTCATTACCTTCTGCACACCCCTTTAGGCCAAATGGTTTTCTTCCTTCCCTACCGTTCGGCACCAGCCTATGGTTTGGAAGAAGACTATCCAATAAGCATAATGGGTATACTGTCCTAATCCTAGGAACACTCGCAATGCGAGAAAAGGTGAAGATAAAAGACACCTGAATAAATCTTATTCATATTTCTCCTGAACCAGAATCCATCCCCGAACTGGAACAAATTCCTTTCGAGTTCGTATATAACCATACGATGGAGTATCCAATAAACTGTGGATCTTCGTAGCGATACGGAGTGTCCTGGAGAAATATAAAGGTGATTTAGGATTGGCGAAGAAATACTTGGTTTGGTCGTGAATATCTGCTGCAATTTACTTTGCCCTCTTACTAATCCCTTTCTTTGTCTTAACTTAATACCTTCTGCACACCATCGTTAGGCTAATTGGTTTTCTTCATTCCCTACCGGTCGGCACCTGCCTATGGTTTGGAAGAAGACTATCCAATTTGCGTAATAGGTGTACTATCTCCTAAACCAAGGAGTACTCACAACTTGAGAGAAGGTAAAAGGAAAAGACAACTGAATAATCCTATCCGTTTTCTCCAGAACCTGAAACCATCCTCGAATAAATTCTTTCGAGTTCGTATCTAACCATACGATGGTTTTGTCCAATGGAAGTGGACGTTCGTAGTAACACGGGGTGTCCTGGAGAAAAGGGTAAAAGTGGGAGCGGCAATGAGGTTTGCAACTCTGACAATCCAAAAGCCAGTGTTTAAGAAGGTTCGGTCAACTTAGTCACCGAGTCATAGTCTTAGGGTCGGGTCAATGGTCGCTGCCAGAGAGAGAGAAAAGAAACACTCAGCGTGCACTCTAACCTAGATCAGAATGGTTACCAATTTATCTAATCTGGAAACCTCCCACTGTACCGTCAAATTCTCCTCCAAACCTGAAAGAAGAATTAGTCGGGGTTACCCGAGGAGTAAACCAACTCATCAGTGGGAATCGGGATCCAACTATCATCGCATGATAACGTGACGGAATCCGCTCACATCATCACACTCCAGAAGGTATGCGCATATCTGGCAAGTTTCAGTTCTTTTGAAACTCCCGATGTGATTTCTGCCCCATGCTCTTATGACCTTGACTTTGGCCAACAAATCATAAGTCACATGTCAAGTTCTACCCGTCATTCTCCAGGTTGATTCGAATCCACCCGCACAAGCCCTTGACTTTGGCCAACAAGGCTATATTACTGTTCCAAACCAACGCATCTATCTATGCTGCATATGAATAACCAACAGCTACCAAACACTGTGCCTTGACTTTGGCCAACAAACACAGCTTGAATACTATTGACTACCCATATGAAACGACGGAGGGCTACGAATGGTTTCTGGCGAAAACCTTTAACGTAATGAACTTGATATCGTTGAAGGAACGGATAGCTTTTTGAAAATATAGTGACGAAAACTTTCGCTAAAGAGGTCACTCCCGGTGAAGGGATCTCGGCTCTTTCCCCGTAGAATGGGGTGCAGGATATTCCAAATGAATACCACGATGCAAAGCAAAAGTAATCGGCTATAGTGAAGTTAATGCCCTGACGCAAACTTTTTGTCCAAGGGGTCACTCCCGGTGAAGGGATCTCGGCCCTTGCCTCGTCGACTGAGGAGCAGGATATTCCAACTGAATACCACGATGCAAAACAAAAGTGAACGTCCTTGCAATAACAACTTTTTGAAAAGTGTTCCAACAACATCAGATTAGGTTTGTTTTTAACTTGCATTGATCCGAATCAACGCAGTCCCATCAATTGATCACACCAAAAAGAACGAAAATATACTGATGTACGTATATGCCATCCGCATTCGCCACCGGGTCCCGTCATTACCTGTTAGGTTAGCTAACTAACGACAGAGCGGGGACTGGACTAGCGCGGATGCAAAACATATACAACATCTACTAATATATATACCAATATATTATATTTCGCTCAAGGCGTGAAAAAATGCAACATCACAGAAAATGTACAGCATCACAGAAATAATACAGATATCTGGGATCCCCGGGTTTCACAGAGCCACTACTGAAACCCGACGTTCCCCTGGTCGTGTGGATAGCCTGTGCAATGAAATCCTAGACCCCTACGGGCGCGGCAAGTTACCCGTCAAAACCTGAAGCGAGGCAGTCCCCTTCAGCAACGTGAATGGACCACCCAGCACTTCACGGAATCCGGTAACTTGGGCACCCCTCCTGGGTCAACCTGTACCCCCTACGAGTGTGGCGAATAGCCCGCCAATTCTAGAGTAAAGCCCCCTCCGTCTCAATGCGATGAGATGCGGGCTTGTTGCCCTCTAGAACCCGGCTATCCGTGCACCCCTCCGCGGGGTAATCCTAGTACAGAAAGTAAAATATACATACAACGGGTACATCGACCGCAACCTGGCCGTGCCCCAAAATAATAATACAAACAGGCAGTGACGGCAATCCACATGTCGGACGCTCGCCCCGCAATATCAAATGTACATAATACAACCACAACTGTACTAGCATTGCATCTAGGCTATCCCCCACGACCGATCCGCAACATCACAGCAAAAACAGAACATCAACGTGAAAGTCACGTTCGCAAATCCGTCTAACCGGGCTATAGCAGTTAGACTGGATTTACCGATCGAGTGACATTCACGGTCGCAGATATAATGTAAATACTGTGAAATAATGTGTTTAAAATATCCGATCGATCAAATTTTAACAAGTGGGCCCCCAAGCAATACTATAGCAGATTAGGAAATTCTGGGCCCAATATTAATATTCCAAAACCCCAATTTTAACCACAGAAAGATACTGTAGAAATTTGGTGCAGGGATCTCAACAGTGTGCGGCGGAACCGCGGCCCAAGGGGGAGTTTGGCCGCGGTTCCGCGCTTCCACAGTGGACTCACCCTGTCGAATTTCTACAGTAGCCTTGTAATCTCCAGTACATCAATTTTACACAACCTGAAAAATTTTTGGAGACCAAAAAATTTCAACAGAAAACTGTCGTGAAGAAAATACGGGTTTTGGAACATTTGATCGATCGGAACTGAAAAACACATTAAGGCAAGCAAGACTAAGTTAATGGCGAGGCTCTGATACCACTGTAAGTGCACGGCGGCGCCCCGGCCGTCAATCCGACGGCCAAATGCGGAAGCGGTGATAAACTTAAATTTTTCTTGAACTGGCAAACCGCCGCGCACTAATACCCGGATCGAACCATTAATTAGTCCTAGCTAACTACAAGATGGGGAAGAGAGATATACCGACTGATCCGAGTCCTCCGGTCTTCTCGTCGTCGTTCCGATCTCCTGCGGAAGCTCCGGTCTCCACCTCGTCGCCGGAAGTGCACCACATCGCCTACTTCTTTTACGGGCTCCCACCTCAATGCCGAGGCAACTCGGGCACGAAGCTGGCTAGTCGACGTGCCCAAGATTTGCTGTAGAATGTCTAGTGAGCAAGTCTCATTTGGGGTTATGGAGTTGCCTTTGGTGGAGGGATGAACTATGGAGTTTGGAGATGGAACTTGTGGGAATTTTGCAAAGCTAGAAGAACAAAATTCCCCTCTCAAAAAAATGGGACAGCCCCCTTAGGCTTTGGCCGGCCATGCATGTAGGAAAAATGAGAGAGTGGAGAGAGTATCAAAAAAAATAGGAGCCATTCTCATATCATGCAAGAGAGAGAGAGGAATCAAATATGATCATGAAAGAACATGATTACCAAGAAACACCAACACTCAACCACCAAATCATCTCCCATCATCAAACACAAAGTCAAGGTATGGTCCACCCATCATGAACCATCATGAAGTCAAAAGGTCAAAGAAGAGTTGTCATGATAAAACAATATGCAAAGACCCTCTCCACAAATGCTTATTTGCAACAATGCAAATAAGCCCTCCTCCACCAATCTTCGGCCAATGAACGATACAAAGGAAATTGGCCGAAACGGAAAGCAAACTGGCAACTCCAGAAAACTGGTCCCGTAATAAATTACAGGAAAACCCCGATACTGTGCATACACACCCGTATATGTATTCCGACCGAAATACAAAAGCAATGAGACAAAGTCTACACTGTACTATACTAGGATCCGGCTTAAACCAAAGCCGGCCAGTAATATCCGTTCGATCCTGATCCGTGCAATACCGCACGTATCTGATCGAACCCTGCCATATACCCATACGGACTGTAGTACAAACTGTCCGATCCTGATCCGTGCAATACCGCATGTATCTGATCAGACCTTGCCATATCTCCATACGGCCTCTACAACTTTTCGCCCGAAAGCTGAGTAACTGAATGTGGGGGACTCTAAAGACTCGTCAACACCTGGGTTGTGGATTTAACCACTAGCACGTCAGAGGTATAAGCCAATACGTAACGGGCTACCAGGTATTGACTAAAAGGGACGTCTGTGAGCGAACTCAGCCTGACAACCCTACTGAGCCTGTCAGTGACAATATCCGTACAGTCCGGTCCGTTCGTTTATGAGCATCGCATGGCGGGCCTAGGAGGTTGGTAAAAGTCAGACCCCCAAAAGCGGTACAAGTCGTGTCGGAGTGTAGCCCAGAACACCCTGAGATACTACTGGAATACCTACCAGTAAATCTCCTTGCCTCGGCCGAGGGCTTCATGTAATGGCTCTCCTAGACACAGCGCGACCTCACCCCCAATACCGGGAGAGACGAACCCCTGAAGATACGCTCACTGCCTCCATGTGGCTCGGGACTGTACCCAACTAAAACCTGTTTGCACGACTCCTTTGAGCCGTGGTAGGGTAGTAATCAAAGTACAGTGGGAACTCACACGAGACAAATGACGATCCCCAGGTCGATGAACTAACCTGCACACATGTCACCAGGGAACTGCCATCTGACGTCTGGTATATGACCAACTAGCATGTTCCCGGCGAGTCCTGTCCGGTGTACTCATAACCCAATGAGCACCTGTATACATCTTAGGTGATCCAACTGACACCAGTGGCTTGTGAGACCGGCCACCGCCCCTCGTCGAGGTCTCGACTGTATACACTAGTCTACTCTGGAGTATCGATGCCCTGTCTCGAAACTCACACGACTAGGGACCATTTAAGGATATGCTTATAGACCCCCAGCTCCCACTTATATGATCGCCCTCATACTGCTGGTGGTCAAGTAAGAATCCTAGGGGCTCTATCAATGTGTAATAGCGACCTGTAAGGTCACCTAAAACAGTACATGATGATAAAGGTAAACCAGATAGCATACTACCATCTCGAGTAAGACTGTCCTACCAGGATAGGTCCTCCATCAATCATTGCAATCACGTACCTGTGACCTAATAATTGACTCTGAGGGCACTATCTCCAACAATGATCACATCACAAAATATCGCAGCAGAATAAAACATATGAAATATTAGATATCCTAGGATTTCCGTGTTTTAGATTAAGCCTCTATAAAGCACGGATTCCACGGTCGTGATGAATAGCCAAACCCACATCCCCAGACCCCTACGATAGCGGTAAGCAACCCTACCAATTCTAGAGTTAGGAGACCCGGTCTCGACTCCTTGAGATGGTCTCCCACTGGACCCTAGAACCCGGTTACTTGTCCTCCCCACCTTGGGTCTATCCTAATGCGGAAAAGTAAATAATATACAATGGTGACATCATTCTCAACCCGGAAGTGCCTCAATAAAAGAATATTACATACAATAAATTTAACATGAATAAAAATGAAAAACTACCATCTCACATAAAACCCGCGGCTATTCAAAACATGACGATCCAATATAACATATCCCAGCAACACATAACATCACATGTCATCAACGTAAGTAAATATGCGTATCCCAATTGTCGTTGACGTATAGCAACAAAACCGGCGATACACCATATATTACACTTACGGTCTTAAAAAAGAAAGTGAAAAACTACAACAGTTGGAATCCGCAACCACCTTAGACATCACATGCCTAACCAAATGAATTCCTTAGACATCGCATGCTTAACAATTATAAACCCCACATTTTAGTCTCGATCTCGAAAACACTTTTCAATATCTAGTCGGGTAATTCAACAAGATTCCCGACATCCTGATCGAATGCTCATCGGAAACTTTAGTAGACGGCCGCACCCCCGATACCGTCAACGAAGTGCACTAAGGCGGAACACTGCTGCCGTGAGCACCCGAACGGATGCTTTTGGCGACGGGGTTCTCCTACGGTCACTTGGTCGGGGCTATAGGTTTGGCTATCTATTAAGTTTACCCGGGGAGTATCCGCGTACACTACGTGATTGCGACGGACTTTTGATCGCATCAAAATCCTGTGGCAACCGATCAAATGAGACTAAACTGCTAGATTTATAAAATTCAAATTAGTTATCTCATAACTACTTGTGGTTTCCAAATATTGTATCCCATCACATGATATTCGGACGACGCTAAACTTTTCGATCGATTCATCAAAGTCCCACAATTTCCCGACAACTCAGCACTTGAGCACAGTTCAATAATACCCAGAATATGCCACAGTTCCTATGCACCAGCCGTAGAAGGGCAAACCCAAGCCTCACTCATGTCGCCACGGAACTACGGCAAACCCTAGAAGGTACATAGGATTACTTGCATGTTTTTCCGAATATGTTAAACTTGGAAAAATGGGTTTTTGACAATCGTTCGAACTTTTTAATTTCGCCTAAACAATATGTGAATAACTCGAAATGATGTTAAAACTACGAATATGAAATACTCCGAATTGCTTATAGTGTAAGTTCACATCACATGCAAAATTAGCAAAAACAAACAACACCTGAAACATCAAAACCAAGTCACTTAAACACAGTCAAAATTTCAGAGGATTCTGCTCGGATTTGGCCGAGATTAGGTGTATGGTGCCCGGCCAAATTTTTATGAAACCCCCTCAAATTTTCACAGTGTTCATATTATATCACATACAGCACTCTGTACTTGTTTTAAAAAAAATTTGACAATTATTTAAAATCGACATAAACTTGATTTTCGCGTTTAAAGTTTCGGAGTATTTCGGTTTCGTAATCTTAACAAAATCCGTATAAATTTCTAGCATGGCTCTGATACCACTGCAGGGTTACCTAGCACGGCAGCAAGGTTTCGGGAGGCATCGTCCATACCAAATTCAAAAATTTGCCGTTCTAGCTAACCTTAAACATTGAATCGTTAACTAGAAATCGACGGAATAGAAATGCAAACGACTTTGCAAGTAAAGTGAACAGGGAATACAACCTTTATAGACCGGTCCTTCACTTCATTAGCTCCGTGTAGTAGTCCCTTCGCTGCGATCAAGAAGTCCCGGACTCTAGAGAGGCTCCAATGAAGAAACGAACATGCTTGCTTTGAAGTCTTCGAGGCCGAAGATGATCTACGTCGAGGAGACACTAACCCAAGCTATCTCTTCACTAATCATGGAATTAGTGAAGCAAACATCCTATACTAAATGGCAAGTAGTAGAGGATGATGAAGTAGGAATTTTGCTCACATTAGGTTTCATATTCTCACAAGTTTTCATCACAAACTCAAACCGTAGAAAACTCTTTTCTTTTTGAGCTCATGAAGAGGATGAAGAATTATCAAGAGAGAATGAATTATTGTTGAGGTTAAAAATACAACAAAGGGTTAAGCATGGCATGCTTAACCCTTGTAGAGACTTAACCATGAGCTAGGGTTAAAACTAGGTTAACAAATATCTTAAGGTAGACAAAAAGGGTGGACAAAGTCAAAGAAGCCTACAAGCTTCTTGCAAAATATCAACCATGACTAATTCAACAATTTTTGAATTTCCTTAATAATAAACATAAACCCTAATCTAACCCTAGCATGGTTCAAGTCTCATAAACCCTAGTTGCATTTGTAACCAAGCATGATACATTTAACATATATCACATATATATCAATGTATCCAAATTGAGAAAAGAAATCATAAGTGAGCTAATACTAGTTAATGTAATGCAATATATTAAATATATAATTATACATTAGATTATCAAATCAACTCTTGATTTAATAATCCGGCTATATCACTTATAACCGACTAATATCATATGAATCAACTTATCGAATCAACACTTGATCTGATAACCCGGCTATATCAAATATAACCGACCGATATCTCATATCGCGAGAATAGAATACGGTATCTCATATTGTATCAAACTCGGTCCCGCACATATCACATATGTGCTCATACTCCATTTCGCTTGAGCCAGGAAACCCCTGTGTAGGACTCTAAAGACTCGTCAATACGCCGGTAGTAGGTGATGATCATATCAAACACCCACAAGCCGCAAGCGGACTGCTAAACGCAACGGCCACCCGGGTATTAAGCGATCAGAAGATCAACAAGCAAGCCTGCTCACACTCCTGCGAATCCAATCAGTAACACTACCGTACAGTCCGGTCTCTTTGTCTGATGTGTCGCATATCTCGTCTAGGGGTGGTAAACATCAGACCCCAGTAACTCGATAAGTCGTGTCGATATGAGGCTCATAACGGGTCGAGAAACTACTGATAACACTTACCAGTATATCTCTGAAGCAGCCTTGGCCAAGGACTTCCTGTTATAGCCAATCGAGCACAGCGCAACATCAACTCCCAATACCGGGAGAGACGAAACCCCTCCTATCGCTCATTGCCTCCATGTGACTCGGGACTGTACCTAAAAGCCACCATTCTACATGTTCTCTTGAACGTGGTAAGGTGGAAATCAAAGCACAGTGGGAATCACACAAGACTCTATGACGATCTGGGGTCTACAGACTAACCTGTACCAGTGTCACCAGAAAACTGCCATCTGACGTTAAGTATAATACCATCTGGGAGTTCTCGACGAGTTCGTCCAGTGTACCCAGTCTCTACTGAGCACCCGTATACTGTCTCTGATGTCAAACACCAATGGATATAGGATCATCCATCGCCCATCTACATAGGTCAAGAAGCTATACGCTGGTCTACTCTGGTATATCGATGCCCTGTCTCGATACACCTTCGACTAGGAACATTTGAAGGATGTACTTAACGACTACTCTATCCCCACTAGTATGATCTGCATCATAGTCCTGGTAGTCAAGTACTCATCCTAAGGGCTTTATCAACATGTAACATAGAGACAATCAGTGTACATGCTAAGATAAAGAGCAACCAGATAGCATACTATCATGTCGAGCAAGAAAGTCCTCCCTATATATGTCCAAGCATCCACTACAATATATATTGTATGTACAGTAATGGCCTCTAGGGTATACATATAACTAACATATATGATCGCCATCATAATGCTGGTTGTCAAGCAACAATCCTTTCATCAACGATGAAGACAAACCATATAGCATACTATCATCTTGAGTAAGACTGTTATACCAGTATAGGTCCTCATTCAATTATCATAATTGCCTACTTGCAATCACAATAATTACCTTGAGGGCACTATATCCAACAAATCTTATACTAAGCAAATGTCATATATTAAAATACAATTAAAAATATGCAGGAAAAAATAAAGAAAAACAAACTAGTTAGTAGATCTCTTACCATAAATAAACCAAGCAACTATTCTAGTCTCTCTCTCTAACCATTCATTTTTCACATCCATAAGATGGATAGAGAGTGTGATACATGGCACAACCCTCGCCGATGCTCGATAACATATTTTTACCTCTTCAAATTTGGAAAATGTTTGCCGATGTAGCACTGGACGGTAACAAGACAAAAACTGTCATGACTGGGAGTGAAGTAAACTGTCAGATACTTCTATCTCTCATAGTAAAACTTTGAATTACGAAGTCTGCGGAAGCTTTTGGCCCATTCAATAATTCAAAGTTGGAATTACTGAAGTGGACCAAAAGTTTCTGCAAACCCTGTAATTCAAAGTTTTACTGTGAGAGCTAGGAGTACCTGGCTATTCACTTCACTCCTAGTCACGACGGTTCTTTTCTTGTTACCGGACAGCTCTACATTGACAGGTATTTCCCAAATTGGAATTGAGGTGAAAGTATGTTATCGAGCGTCGGCGAATGCTGAGCCTTATGTCTCACTATCTATCTATCTTTTGGATATGAAAAATGAGTGGATAGAGGTATTGGATATGTATGCTCTAGATGCCATTATTGTATATGTATATATAGTGGATACTTGGACATAGGTATGACAGGACAATCTTGCTCGATATGATAGTATGCTATTTGGTTTGTCTTTATCTTAACATGTGTAATGTTTTACTTGTTATTAAGTATCTCTAATACATTTTGATAAAACCCGTAGGATTATTACTTGACTACCAGCGTTAAGATGGTGATCATACATGTGGGGGATGGGTAGTGCATAAGCACATTCTTAAATGTCTTTATTTGTGGGAGTATCGAGACTAGGCATCGATATTCCGGAGTAGACTGGTGTATACGTTTCTAGACACTGACAAGGGGCGATAGTTGGTCCCACAGCCATTGGTCTTTGGCACTTAAGATCGTATACAGGTGCTCACTGGGGGTGAGTACATTGGACGGACTCGCCGAAAACTTCTAGGTGGTACTATACTTATCCAGATAGCAGTTCTCATGCGGCATGAGTACAGGTTAGTCTTTAAACCTGAGATCGGCATTTTTCTCGTATGAGTTCCCACTGTACTTAGATTACTACCATACAACGGCTCTACTGAGTCATGCAAATAAGTTTTAGTTGGATACAGTCCCGAGCCACATGGAGGCAGTGAACGATTGTTGGGGATTCGTCTCTCCCGGTATAGGGAGTCAATATCGCACTGTGTTCGGTTGGCCAGCACCAGAAAACCTTGGCCAAGGCAGTTGAGATTTACTGATAGTTAGATCAGTGATTTCTCGGATTGGTCTTAAGCCAAATCGGTATGAATTATCGAGTTATTAGGGTCTAATATTTACCACCTCCTAAATCCGGTATGTGATACTCTTAGACGAAGAGACCGGACTGTACAGAGATTGTCATGAATAGGCTAGGTAGGAGTTCGGATGAGGTTGCTCGTCGGCCTTCCTTTTCGACAAGTACCTGGGTAGCTGTTATGTACTGCTAGTTCCGCTGATGTGCTTTTGGTTAAACCCACTTCCAACATACTGTCGAGTCTTTAGAGTCCCACACAGAGGGTTTTCCTGGTTCAAGCGAAATGATGTAGTAGTCGTATTTTGATACGTGCAGGGTTCCGATCAAATGAGTGTACTAGCTACCCGGACTTTTGATTTGACGGTTGATAATACTAGCCGGCTTAGGATTAAGCCGGATTATTAAATCAAGCGTTGATTTAATAATTTTTATATATATTTCGTGTAACACCCTAGTTCAGTTATACCATGTTCTATTTGGTTATTTTGATTTATCTTGTGGCTATTTGTTGTTTTATTAGTTTTTGGGTGTGGATAGTGTTTTGGTATCTGTATTTAGTATCCGACCCGACCCGTATGCTTGAAACCCATCTTGGTTCTTGATTATGTTTTATCCTTGCTAGTGCTGAGGATCCGTGCACACATATGTCCTGTTTACCTGCATTATACATCTGGCATCTGCATATATTTTTAATAACATATTTATAGTCAAATAATATATTTTAAAATACTTAGCATGGCCCGCATCATACCCCAGACCCTATGATTGCATCCGTACATCGTGTCCACATCCCATTTAGTGAAACGGACTCGTTTGGATCACTACGTGCATACTATGTGTATCCGTTCTTGGGGGTATGCATTTTCTATTACCGGACATCGTTTTTTGGTTTTGGTTGATACGTATATTATCCTTATTTTCAAACCGTAATTTTAGACCTAATCCGGGCATATTTTGGAGTATTTTTGTAATAGCCAGAAAACTCAAAATATATAATATAAAATTCTTTATCTATTTAAACTACTTTATATATACGTTTTTAACAAATATATATTTTCTAAATATTTTCTAAAATCAGATCCTAACTCTCTTTCTCGGTCTCACCCTATATATATATATATATATATATATATATATATATATATATATATATATATATATTATTTATATTTTTATTTAAAAAAATCCCCACTCATAACCCCACGTTCTCTCTCTCTCTTCTTCTTCTTTCCTAGTTCCCTCCTGGCTTCACTCGCGAAACCCTAACCCTAACCCAAGCCCGCGCATCGCCGTCGCCGCCTCCACCCTCGACCTCGCCTCTTCTCCCCCTCGACCTCCTCCTTCTCTTCTTCCTCAACTCGCACCCTCATTCCCGAAGAGATCCCCGACCCCTGCAACCCATCACCATGACCCTGCAACCCTCGCTGCACCCTCGTCACAGGAGCTCCGACCTCGTCGTCGTCTCCATGCCCTCGTCACCACTTCCTCTCCCTCTTCCTCTCCCCTCTCTCCAATCCGACACCACCATTACCCCGACACCAAGAACCCGAGTTTTCCCTGCAACCTGCACCCAACCGCAGCCCACTGCCCATTGCCGAAAAACCCACAACTCATCGTCACCTCTCCTTCTCCTCTGCCCCAGATACCCAGAGCCACACTAGAGAACCCCAGACCACCCTCTTCTCCTTTCTTCTTCCTCTTCTTCTTCCTTCTTCTCTTTCTCTTTCTTGATTTCTTGATCCCGGTGATCGCCGGAGCCGTGCTCATCACCGACGATCCGGGCAATCCAGTAGACATCCTCATCCCGCGTGGTCACGTTCTTGCATAGCTTGGTTCTATTCTGTACGCGCGTGTGTGCATCGCGACGTTTACCCGACGTCGGACGCGGCGTACGCATCCCGTCGTGAGATCCGATCAGGAAAGTTTATCTTGCTACATGCTATGCTATTATATCTACATCCATATGAATAAAAATATTACATGTATGTTGCATTGTGCATCCCTGTTACAGTTTACCGTTTTTACAATATCCGTTCGTATTCGTATTGTTTATTACATATTTAGTTGCATGCCGGAACCTGGTTATTTCATGTTACTACTATATTCATATACCATGCTTGCTAGTGTGCATCATATGACACGTGAACTTATAATATGATATCACAGATTATTACTTGTGCATCCGTGCTTTTACCGTGTTCCGATACTTGGTACAGTTTTATTTTGGGCATCCGTTTGATACATATGCACTACCTGATATGCCCTGATACACCACTTGACTTGATTCCTGATCTTGTTACTAATGCCGACAATCCTGACTTGTTGTCCTGATGGACGTATCATGTTGTCTGCATAGACAAAATCTGTACCTGCTTGATCCTGTGTTGGTATTAGCTCCATATTTATCAATACCTGACTTGAACACATAACCTTGGGGGTAAAGGGAAATCATTGATGAAACCTGATTTGTAACTCGACAGTTTGATACTTATACTGATCAGTTTTAGGGGCTAGGCCAGTCCCGGAATGCTGCTGCTGACATCATTCTCCTATACATGTTACCTGTTTAGTACCTAGCGGCACGTCTCGGATTCAGCCAGAGAGTCTGGACCGTGGTCCCAGGCATGCACGTGATACTATTGAGTTAGACTGATGATTCCATTAAATTGATTTCATAACTTTAGAATAGATAACCCAGTAGCACAGTTTAGATTACTCATTGCACTTCACATACACATGTACACTTCACTGTTTCATATCTGTGTTTACTTGTTATATTCATGTTATCGCTATATATTCATGCCTGCATATCTCGTTGCATCCTGGATATTTCTATTGTTGATATTATGACGCACCGACGTCTGGGTTTTGCATGGCCCAGTTCCTCTATCTCTATCGCAGGCCGACCAGGAGTATTTTAGCCCTCAAGCCGAGTAGTAAAGATCGTGTTAATGATAGTTTAGTTTAGTTTAGTTTTCTTTTCGCAGCTTTATTTCCTGATGTGAGCCCGTATTGGGATGTATTTCCAGATATTTTTTATTGGATTTTATCGTTTCCGCATATATATTTCTTGACTCTTTTATTCTGGCAGATGGACATGTACTAGTTAGTTTTATGTTTTACTGTTCTTGATATCTTATAGACAGCCGTAATGTGACTGTGGAGGGATGTTTCCTAACCACAGGTAGCATGGTTGGCTCTGTCACGTGCCGATCTTAGTGCACTCTGGGAAGCGGGGCGTGACAGGGTTTGTTTGGTATCAGAGACATAGGATTTAGGTTAATCAGGTTTGGTTCTTTTGTAGTTGGGTATTAAACCCAATACACTAACCAGAAAACCCATAATTAGGAATATGTCCTGCCATATTGTTATCATGATTTTTGAATCTTATCTTTCTCTTGACCCTTTATCTTGACGATATGCAAGTGACTTTGCATCTCGGCTTGGAATCCTTTTGGTTCCTTATTGTTTCTCCCTCCCTGTTCCTTCGATTCTGATACTGGAATTTGGGCGACTTGAATGGAATTATGTGATTGTAACTATGTATCGCGATATAGTTACAATGCGGTACTCTATTTAAGTAACTTAGAGTCTTATTTTGATTCCTTTCCTTGACTTATGATCGTTATATTACCTTGTTTCCTCTCGGCGTCATTGCTTACCAGTTTTTGTTTTATTGCATGCTTGAATCCAACAACCGTGTTGTATCTTTCCCCTTAACCTGCAGTGACTAATCCGTTTGGGTTTTGAAGGACAAGGAGAAGCGCAGGAGAAGCTTTTGATTGCAGTAGTACCGACTGCTTCAAGAAAGTTCAGATGCAGGATGATTCGAGGAGTTCCGATGAACCCGCCGCAGATTTTCAGAGTAGCGCAGCGGAAGAGTGGTGGGCTAATAACCCACAAGTCTTAGAACAACTTGAAAATTCGTGATGAGGAGAACCGTTTACTGGAAGGTGAGTTTTGTTAACAAGTTGCAGATGAAGTGCTGCAGTTCGAGAGTTTATGGACTTGTTTGAGGACATCTTGGGTTTACCGCCGAAACGAGATGTGGAGTTCGCGATTGATCTTATTCCTGAAGCAGCGCTAATCTCAAAGGCGTATTATCCGATGGCACCAGTGGAGTTAGAAGAAGTCAAGAAGCAGGTTGCCGAATTGTTATAGTGTTGGCTATAGTGCCCTCAAGGCAATTATTGTAATCACAAGCCGGTACTTATGATGATTGAGGGAGGACTTATACGAATAGAACGGTCTTACTCAAGATGATAGTATGCTATCTGGTTTTCTTTTATCATCATGTACATGCATTATGTGGTATTACAGATCACTATTACATGTTGATAGAGCTTACAGGATTCTTTCTTGACTATCAGCATTATGATGGCGATCATATATGTGGGAGCTGAGTGGTCTATAAGCACATCCTTAAATGTTCCTAGTCGTAGGAGTATCGAGACTGGGTATTGATACTCCAGAGTAGACTAGTGTGTACTTATCGAGACCCCGACGAGGGGCGGTGGCCGGTCTCACAAGCCATTGGTGTCAGTTGACACCTAAGATAGTATATAGGTGCTCATTGGGTTATGAGTATACTAGACGGACTCGCCGGAAACATGCTAGTTGGTATTATACCAATTTTCAGATAGTAGTTCCTAGGTGACATGTGTACAGGTTAGCCTATCGACCTGAGATCGTTATTTGTCTCGTGTGAGTTCCCACTGTGCTTTGATTACTTCCCTACCACGGCTCAAAGGAGTCATGCAAATAGGTTTTAGTTGGGTACAGTCCCGAGTCACATGGAGGTAGTGAGCGGATCGTTGGAGATTCGTCTCTCCTGGTATTGGGGGTTGATGTCGCGAGGTGCACGGGTGGCCATCACCAGAAATCCTTGGCCAAGGTTGACGAGATTTACTGATTTGGATCAATAGTTTCTCAGTTGGTGATGGGCTTCATACCGACACGAAATATCATGTTATTAGGGGTCTGACTTTATCCACCCCCTAGACTCGATATGCGATACTCTTAGACGAACGGACCGGACTATATGGAGATTGTCACTGACAGGCACAGTAGGGGTTCGGATGAGTTTGCTCGTCGGCCTTCCTTTCGCTCAATACCTGGGTAGCCGTTACGTACAGCTAGTGCCGCTGACGTGTTTGTGGTTAAACCCACTGCCAGCGTATTGACGAGTCTTTAGAGTTCCACACAGAGGGTTTCCCTACTTCGGGCGAAACAATGTAATGGCCGTATGGTTTTACAACAGGGTTCAATCATATACGTGCACTTGTGCACGTATCATGATTCGAACGGATAATACAAGTGGGCTTTGGTTTAAGCCGGATTCTAGTATTATAGTATTAGATTATTTTCGTCTTTTTGTATTCATATTTTTCGGAATATGGATACGGGTATGCATATACGGATAAGGGTTATTTTTGTAATTTATTATAGAGTGCTTCTAGAAGAAGACACTTCATTTTAGTTTTAACCATTTATTTAAATGGTTTAATGAGGTGGAGGGATGTGATCAATCGAAAATATTGTATATTTTAGCCGGCAATTTCCTTATCATTTGCATTCATATAGAAGTGTTCGGCATTCATATTTCATATATTAGCAAATCTGTCGAAAAATATCAGATTACATGTGTTAGACCTTAAAACCGGCACTATAAAGGAAATTGACCGCATTTCATGGCATCGCATCATCTCTGTATTTGCGCAACACTTGTTTCGAGATTTGTGCAGGAAATTACAGGAGCAAAGCCAAAGAGCTGATCAAAATTACGCCAACTCAAAAGATGCAGATCTGGTAGCAATACAGAAGGAATTACAATATTCAAGATATCCTAAAAAGCTCCATACATCATCCCAAAGCAACAGAAAAGAGCCCAAGCCATGAAGCTACCAAAGCGCCGCGGTTCCGCGGCGGGAGTCATCTTGTGTCGCGTAACCGCGGCGGTATTGCCACGTTAGCTTTCAAATTTTGCTGCACTATTCCTATTTCAGTGCCTACAGTTCAGAAATGTACTTCAAATTCCAGAATATTCCAGAGATTTCTGCCAGATCAGCAAACTAAAGGTTTCTAATGCTTCTTTAATCCTAGCTTAAACCCTAAGCTAGCTCCTAACAAACTCTTTCTAGAAACTCCTCAACAAACTTTTGGAGGGAATTGTAATTTCAAACCTAGACCTAGGGTTTGGGAAGTCTATAAATAGAAGCCTAAACCTAGGGTAAAGAGGATCCCCAATCTAGTATCAAACTAGAGCCATTCTATCTCTTATCTCATCTTCTTCTTCCACAAGTCTAGTGACAAGGCTTGTGTAAAACCCTAACCCTAATTCCAATCAAAAGCCAAGATTCCCGAGTACCAAATCAAGCAAGAAGCCTTGCAACCTTTTATGAGCCGAGCCGATCTTCAACAGAGCAAGTGGTCCAAGCCGATCCATGACTCACGGAGCCGAGCGACGCCAAATTCGACAATTTAGTTCTTCCTCTTGTAGTTCTTGAGCGACTGTAATCAAATTGTTGATATAAATAAAAGGTGATATTCGTTTATCTTGTTTTCTTTAAATTCTTTTATCATGATTTAATCTAAATTTCTAGTTGTAATTCTTGTTGTGATGTTTGAGTAATACTCCGCTCGTCAAGGAGTCGAGACGATCAATAGAATGTTGATGTAATATATCTGGAAAAAAATGATTCTTGATTCCTACGAGTTTTGTAAACCCTAGTAAGTTCAAGAACCGACGACCCATTTCGTTGCGATGCTTTCTTGATTGATATCGCTCGAAATTGGGGAGTTACGATCGTTTCTTGAAATTACTATAGGCTAGAATGTAAATGATATCGACGAAAGAACAAGGGTTAAATGATGAAACCCTAGTTTCACGAGAAAGCCCTAACTCTCGTCGATCATCATCGATCTAGTATCAATTCTTCTAAGGAAAAGAACAGGTTATCTTGAGATTATATCACTTCTATAGATCCTATCGATTCCTACGTGCCTCATTTAGATTCTTGACATTTGGTTGGAAATATCATCGAAACCCGATTCTCGATTGTTTATCATTTTCTTGATTCTTGATTAGATTAGTGACACCTGAATCAATCGATAAATTCTTGAATCATGTTTTGTTAACTTTTCAATTCAAACAAATTAAACATAGAAACGAATCGCACAATCCCTGTGGACGATCCGCACTTGCTAACGAAATCTACACGACACCGTTATTGATTGCGGTCAAATCTAATTCTTTGGTTGTGATTTCTTTATACAATTTTCTAAATACCGATACAAGATATTGTTATCAATCAAATGAAACCGTTATCGGGAAACAATTGATTCGATACTTGCTTTTACACAATCCGGAAAATTAAACCAATCAAATGGCGTCGTTGCCGGGGATCGCACGCTAATTCGTTTTATATCAAAGTTTGAATTGAAAGATTTATTTCATTGTGATTTTTGAGATCAAAATTCGTGCAAACCCTAAACAATTTGTTGTGTTTCATTGCAAGGAGATCTGGAGCTTGCTGGAAATTTGGAAAAAAAATTGGGATATACCAGAGAGCAGAGGGAGTCTATAGAAGCTCGCTGGTGAAGTTTTGTGCATTGATCCCATTGTTCAACCGCGGAAGCGCGGTGGGAGTGCCCAATCGCGGCGGAAACGTGGCAGCCTGAAGGGATCTCTGTGCCAAATTGCTTCAGGTAACTTCTTACCTTCTCCTCTCTCCTTTTTTAGCTCCAACTAACACTTTGCTGCAGGATTCTTTACAAATAATCGCAGCGCCGCAAAAGCAAAAGTAAATTTGTGCGTGATTTTGATTTCTTGGTTGTTTGCATTCTAAATACGGAAATTAAGGGGCACGGCCAAATCCAAATTAGGTGGGGATTTCATTACCCTTCCTAGGCCCCGAAAACCACAAAACTTGCATCCGCATTGACCCACATTAACTAAAAGAAATCTAGAGAAGACTCTAAGGACTGTCGCGCTCAATTAGGACAAGAGAAGGCCGTGGGTAATTCATTACTTATCCGCGTTTTCTTGTGGTGCCTAAGGCGAGTGTGTCTAAGGCTAGTGGTTTTTAATTAGGCCCACTACATACGAAGTGGAGTACCTTCCCACTTACCTGGCACTTATCCGACCACAAAGGGACAAAGAGGCAGTGGAGGATTCTATCCTGGGACTTGTCTTTTGGCAGTTAGGAGCGGTCTAGAGCCGGACCTAGGTGACCACTAGATTCTAAGGTTTGTGTGCTGCATTTGTTTTGTCGCATCATTTTTTCTTTAAAAATCCGCCCCTTTTTCAAAGCAAGCACCGCATTCATTCATTTACCCCTAATTATAAGCCAACGCTGCCACTTGTACTAACCCTTTTTAGTGTAAGATAGGCTGGACACGGGATTCTAGTGCCCGTTTAGTCCGCGTACCCTTTATCGACTCCGAAATCGATATTTCTCCATTTGCCTTTCCTTTACCCACTACCACACCCACACTGATGGATCCAACTCCATCAAACTTCTTTAACCCTAATCTGCCGCCGTCCGTTGGTGCGCAGAATCCACCCCGCATCTCTCTCCAGGAGAGGTGCTACCCTATTCGAGGTCCTCTTTCGACCTGTTTATCCACACCACCAGCCAATGGGGATAACTTTGAGATTAAACCCCAATATATCAATCTTTTACCCAAATTCCACGGACTCGAGACTGAGGACGCTTACGTTTTCATTACCAAATTTGAAAACGTATGCGCAATGATGGGTACGTCACAACTTTCAGTGGATGCTATGCGTCTACGACTTCTTCCATTTACATTGTGCGATATAGCCGAGAAGTGGCTATATAACACTACCGCACACTCTATTACGAATTGGGAAGAATTCGTAGCGGCATTCCTTAAGAAATTTTATCCAATATAAAAGACAGCTCGAATCCGTAGCGAACTGAATCAATTTGCCCACCTCCCTGCTGAACCATTTTCTAAATACTTTGAACGTTTCAAGGATCTTTTGGTTTAATGTCCTCATTACGGCATCCCTAGATGGGAGCTTTGCCGAATCATTTATGAGGGCAGTAACCATAACACTAAACAGAGCCATGAAAACATGTGTCAAGGTACTTTTATGACTAAGGATGATGGGGAAGCTTGGCGATATTTAGAAGAGTTCGCTGAAAAGTCTTTACAGTGGGAAAGTCCATCATTTAGGAGTGGCAATAACCAATCGGATGTTTCCATAGGAGTTAGAGCTGACATTTCAGCTATACACAAAAAACTCGAGACTATGGAAAACAAATTTTTAGCCGCCTCCCTTAATCAAATGTCACTTTCCAAAACTGTATGTGGCTGCTGTTCTGATCCGTCTCACTTGACGGAAGAATATCCGTTTCAAGGTCGTGAGCATACCAATGTCGCATTTCAAAGACCTAGAAACGATCCATTTTCTTCCACATATAATCAGGGGTGGAGGAATCACCCTAATTTTTCTTGGAACCAATCACACTCTCAAAACACGATTCCAAGCCAAAACAATTTCCAAAGGGTCCCTCCACCACAACAGCAACCACAACTTCAATTGAGTCAGCACCCCTTTCAAGCACATAACTTTCAAATTCCGGTCAACACACCTGCACTGTCTAGTCCTTTACAGTTGACCGGAACTGATGAATCCTCTTCTTTTGCACAATACATGAATTTGGTCTTAACAAATATCATGCAAGTTTCGGCTGAAATGAAGTCTTCTGTCGATAAAATTGAGAAAAACTCTGCGTCCCAAAACGAGAGTATTAAATCGATGGAAGAAGAAATTGCACGATTAAAAGCCGAAATTAGTGCAAGAGAGAAAGGGAAACTTCCAGCTCAACCCTTACCCAATCCTGGTTATTCACATCATGTGAATGCAATCACCACGTTAAGATCTGGAAGAGTGCTTTACAATCATGTTGGGGAAGAAGTTGATGATATTGACAATCCTATCAACACCCCGGCTGAGACCTTTCCTCACACACACACTTCTACTACTAGTTCTGACCCTAGTTCTTCTACCCCACCACCTTCTTCCGAGCCTATTCTTCGTTTCTCAAAAGGCTCGCCACTACAGCCCACCTCTTTTACTCCTCCACAGACGATCCCCACTTCTATACTGGGATCGGTTCCACACACACTTCTTTCTCCTATGATGGACCCAGCACTTATTGCTAAAGCACCTTATCCTAATCGGTTAAGGGCTAACACACCAAGTCCACATATGGAGAAGATCACTGAGATGTTTAAACAGGTTAACATCAATATCCCTCTTCTAGATGCTATCCAACAAGTCCCCGCATATGCAAAAGTTCTTAAAGACTTGTGCACTAGAAAGAGGAAGAAACAAATGCCCAAGAAGATATTCATGGCAAAGACTGTAGACACGGCTTTCCCCCAGCAATTACCGAGAAAACGTAAGGATCCTGGATATCCTACGATTTCCATCTCTATTGGGGAGAAACACATTAACCGTGCTCTACTAGATCTTGGGGCAAGTGTTAACCTGCTTCCTTTCTCAGTTTATGAGTAGTTAGGGATCGGAGAGTTGAAACCATCTTCTTGCACTCTCCAGATGGCTGACCGATCAATAACCAGATCTAGGGGTGAACTAGAGGATGTGTTAATAAAAATCGGGGAATTTATATTCCCTGTAGACTTTATTGTAATTGATACACAGCCTGTAGCGAACTCACGGAATCAAATTCCGGTGATTTTAGGTCGCCCCTTTTTGGCCACTTCCAACGCTATCATCAACTGTCATAATGGTTCTATGACCCTATCCTTCGGGAAGAGGACAATTGAGATGAACATTTACAAGTTGGGAAGTGTACCCTCTGAACCTACTGCTCAGGTCTGTTCTGTCGACTTAATGGAAGTCGACAGCAACGAATTTGATGATCCTCCTGATACCGATCTAGACTCTTTTCATATGTTATTGTTTGACCCAACTATGGACTCTTCCACTGAGATGTCCGGGTCAACAATTAACACTGATTATGAACTATCTTTGGAGTCTGAAGATCGCCCCGCACTTTGTGATGACATTATTCTTCGGGGTATTGATGAAACTTTTGAGGAGATCTTCGCTGATGAACTCGCATTTCTGAATAACACGGGTGTTGAGACGAATCAGGTTCCACTCACTGAAATTAAACCTCCATCCCTTCTTCTGAACTGTAAAAAGAATGCGAGTAATCCATCACACTCACTGCATCGTCTCTCCAAAATGAGACTCACACACATTCTTTTCCACCCCTTTCCCTTTCCACACTTTTTCTTCCACCAACCAGAGCACTGTATTGATAAAATTTTCGAATGGTTGGTGTTGACATTCGGTCTTTGCAAACCTTGGCATCGACCAATGATTTTTGACCCCCTCATATGATTTTCAAAGATTAATATTGCTTAAGTTTGGGGGGTACATTTTTTTCGGGCTCTTGAAAAGAAAAGTTTTACAAAATTTTGAGCCAAAAATAAGTTTGGGGGAGGGTCTTCACTTAAATATTTTGCCCCCACTAATAAATTCCTCCCAAGCTTACAGGTTTTTCGAGATTTAGCAGAAGGCAACAGTGAGGATACTGTTGAAAACAAGTTTGGGGGAGGTTTGTGCTTATTTTCGCATCATTTGCATATCATCTGCATAAGCACAAAAACATATTTGAAAAAAAAACTATAAAAATTTAAAAATTTTCAAAACTATAAAAATATTTTTGTACATAAATAAGATAATAAAAGATTAGATAGTGAAAAATTACATCCATGAGATTAGAAAATTTTAAGAAAACTAAGAAAATTAGAAGTTTTCTTATACGAACTAGTAATAAGTAATGATGAGCCGTTGTCCCAAGGGTTAGTAAGATGAAGGACGTCACTAATCTGAGGATAAAAATAAGTCTGAAAAATAGTTTCTATTCTGGAAGCCAAACATTTTTGAACGTTGATACCCTGCTATTCGCACTTACACACATCTTAAAGCCTGGGATAGTAGAGGATACCTTGAAATGCTCTTGTCTTAAAGCCAAAAGTATGAAGGAAATAAAAAAAATGAAGAAAATATAAAGTGGTGAGAAAAATGAACACTGGTTTTGTTATCACCGAGGGCAACAAAAATGTATAGCGAGGGTGTTTCTTCATTTAGTGCCCTAAGGCCAACTGGTCTGGGAGTCACTGCTATGCCTGAGGTGGTGCAAGACGAGGAAAATACACCAAATAAGCAAGCACATGAGTAATCGGTCGGTTAGTATCTCAAGAAGTATTAACGGTCGCATGAAAGTGTGTGAGCAATCTTATCTAAATATTCATAATTCAAAAAGTACTGAGACTGATGGGTAAGAGTATGATAGCTTGAATTGAATTCTCCAGGTGTAGGGATGTCCTTTACACACACGCAGGGTTATATGATCGATGTTTGGAATAAAGATAGGAATGAAAAATAAGACGATATTTTATTGAGGGAGGAAATGATTTCTAACATCTTTTCATGACCATTAAGATAGGGATCATGACAACCGAAAAGCTAGCTTAGTTGGAAAGCCTAATTTTCAAGGCTTTTCTTTTACAATTCTTTTCTTTAAATGTAATATTCATGATCATTCTTTTATTATTGGAATTTGTGGGTGCAATCCGCTGAAAACCCTCAGGAGACAACACTCCTCCTACTAGGGACACCTAGAGGTTTAAAGGCTTGTTGCACGTGCTCAGTGCAATCGTGTTGCCAACAAAAGTGTGCTAGTTAGTTTTTCTCTTTCTTTATTTTCTCCTTCTCTTTTTAATAAAACAGTTCGCTCGAGACGATCGAAATTAAGTTTGGGGGTATTTGATCAGTCGAAAATATTGTATATTTTAGCCGGCAATTTCCTTATCATTTGCATTCATATAGAAGTGTTCGGCATTCATATTTCACATATTAGCAAATCTGTCGCAAAATATCAGATTACATGTGTTAAACCTTAAAACCGGCACTATAATGGAAATTGACCGCATTTCATGGCATCGCATCATCTCTGTATTTGCGCAACACTTGTTTCGAGATTTGTGCAGGAAATTACAGGAGCATAGCCAAAGAGCTGATCAAAATTATGCCAACTCAAAAGATGCAGATCTGGTAGCAATACAGAAGGAATTACAATATTCAAGATATCCTAAAAAGATCCATACATCATCCCAAAGCAACAGAAAAGAGCCCAAGCCATGAAGCTACCAAAGCGCCACGGTTCCGCGGCGGGAGTCATCTTGTGCCGCGTAACCGCGGCGGTATTGCCACGTTAGCTTTCAAATTTTGCTGCACTATTCCTATTTCAGTGCCTACAGTTCAGAAATGTACTTCAAATTCCAGAATATTCCAGAGACTTCTGCCAGATCAGCAAACTAAGGGTTTCTAATGCTTCTTTAATCCTAGCTTAAACCCTAAGCTAGCTCCTAACAAACTCTTTCTAGAAACTACTCAACAAACTTTTGGAGGGAATTGTAATTTCAAACCTAGACCTAGGGTTTGGGAAGTCTATAAATAGAAGCCTAAACCTAGGGTAAAGAGGATCCCCAATCTAGTATCAAACTAGAGCCGTTCTATCTCTTATCTCATCTTCTTCTTCCACAAGTCTAGTGACAAGGCTTGTGTGAAACCCTAACCCTAATTCCAATCAAAAGCCAAGATTCCCGAGTACCAAATCAAGCAAAAAGCCTTGCAACCTTTTATGAGCCGAGCCGATCTTCAACAGAGCAAGTGGTCCAAGCCGATCCACGACTCACGGAGCCGAGCGACGCCAAATTCGACAATTTAGTTCTTCCTCTTGTAGTTCTTGAGCGACTGTAATCAAATTGTTGATATAAATAAAAGGTGATATTCTTTTATCTTGTTTTCTTTAAATTCTTGTATCATGATTCAATCTAAATTTCTAGTTGTAATTCTTGTTGTGATGTTTGAGTAATACTCCGCTCGTCAAGGAGTCGAGACGATCAATAGAATGTTGATGCAATATATCTGGAAAAAAACGATTCTTGATTCCTACGAGTTTTGTAAACCCTAGCAAGTTCAAGAACCGACGACCCATTTCGTTGCGATGCTTTCTTGATTGATATCGCTCGAAATTGGGGAGTTACGATCGTTTCTTGAAATTGCTAGAGGCTAGAATATGAATGATATCGACGAAAGAACAAGGGTTAAATGATGAAACCCTAGTTTCACGAAAAAGCCCTAACTCTCGTCGATCATCATCGATCTAGTATCAATTCTTCGAAGGACAAGAACACGTTATCTTGAGATTACATCACGTCTATAGATCCTATCGATTCCTACGAGCCTCATTTAGATTCTTGACATTTGGTTGGAAATATCATCGAAACCCGATTCTCGATTGTTTATCATTTTCTTGATTCTTGATTAGATTAGTGACACCTGAATCAATTGATAAATTCTTGAATCATGTTTTCTTTCCTTTTCGATTAACTTTTCAATTCAAACAAAGTAAATATAAAAACGAATCGCACAATCCCTGTGGACGATCCGCACTCGCTTACGATCTACAACTGACACCGTAGTTGATTGCGGTCAAATAAAATATTTTTGGTTGTGATTTCTATACAATTTTCTACTTGCACGAACCGAGAATTTTCAATTCAATCAGGATGAGGTGTTATGGCTTTAATATCAAGCATGGCTTTGTGGTGACTCATGGAGTGACTCATGGCGGCACTATTGAGGCATGCTTGGTATTTTAGTATTGTGAAATATTTTCTTTAGTTGGGGATTCATGATTTATGAGCACACAACACTTAGCCATTTTCTATGGTTGCTTCACTCTCATCTCCTTAAGCTTCTTCTTCTGCCTCCACCGTAAAAGTCTCATGTGTTGAGAAACCTAGGGTGTTTGGAGACAAATTAATCTATCATTAGAATCTACATCCTCTAGGCTATCTATTTTAGCGAACTAGGTACCCTAGTTACCTCGATTATGAGATTGGAGCTCGAACTACAAATCCTCAGGTGGATCATCTTCGATGGAGGGAGACCGGTGATCAAGCTTGATCATGGTGGCCTCTACGAGCTAGGGAAGATGGTAAAGATTGAAGGACACGGATTATTCGGTATAACCATTCTTAACTCCTCTTTATGTTTGCTAGATTAGGGTTAATGGTAGATCCGTATTATGGGGTTGTTCTAGCGCCAGTTTTATAAAAATTTTGTTCCGCATTCGGTCATTTCAGATGGCTAGGGTGCTGGCATAACCCAAACATGGTATCAGAGCCAACCCATAAACCCTTAGCTAGCAGTTTAAACGATGTATAAAGTAACGAAACCGAAACAACTCCGAAACAGTACGGAAAATATTCAAGTTGCTGTCGATTTTTTCAAGTCTTCTAAATTTTTTTTAAACAATAGAAGAATGCTACTCATCTTGTAACTGAACACCCTCAAAACACGAGCCCCAAATGCCAAAATTTGACCAGTGAGATTGCCAGAAAAACCGGCCTGGCCGGTCCTGTTAGGGTTTTGGGACTTCAATTTTTGGGGCGTTTTCGTCTCTTGAATATTGGTTTTTAGATATTGTTTGTTTTTGCTCAGATTTCATATTATGCTATCTTTGGTTTGGTGCAATACGGAGTATTTCGAATATGCTATTTTAACACCGTTTATTAGTTTCAGTGCATACATTACTATCTGCGACCATGAATGTCATTAGAGCGATATAACTCGTCTAACTGCTATATGTTCTTTTAGACGGGTTTGCGAATATGACTTTCACGTTGATGTTTTGTGTTGTGCTGAGGTTGTGGTTGGATTGTCGTGATGGATAGCCAGTGGTGCAATGATAGTTGTACAGTTCAGATTCTTTTGTACATTTGATATTGCGGGGCGAGCGTCCGACATGTGGACTGCCGTCTCTGCCAGTTTGTATATTATTTGTTTGGGGCACGGCCGGGTTGAGGTCGATGTCACCCTTGTACATATTTTTTTCATTTTCTGTACTGGGATTATCCCACGGTGGAGTGCTCGAATAGCCGGGTTCTAGAGGACAACGGGCCTGCATCTCATGGCGTTAAGACGGAGGGGGCCTCTCTCTAGAATTGGTGGGCTATTCATCGCACTCGTTGGGGGTACAGGTTGACCCACGGAGGGGTGCTCAAGTTACTGAATTTCGTGAAGTGCTGGGTGGCCCATTCACTTTGTTGATTGGGGTTGCCTCACTTCTGGGATTGACGGGTAACTTGTCACGCTCGTAGGGGTCCAGGTTTTCATTGCATAGGCTATCCACATGACAGGGAATGTCGAGTCTCATTTTCGGCTCAAATGAAACCCGAGGCTCCAAGATTATCCACCATTCTGTGTTGCTTGCTAAGATTCTGTGATGTTGCTTATATCATGCCTGGGATGAATGTTATATATATATATATATATATATATATATATATATATATATATATACTAACTAGTAGATGTTGTATATGTTTTGCATCCGCACTAATCCAGTCCCCGCTCTGTCATTAGTTAAGTAACCTAACGGTGCATGATGGGACCCCATGGCGAAAGCGAATGGCATATACGTACATTGTATTTTCGTTTTTTCTGGTGTGATATGGTTTAATTGATGGGACTGCATTAATTCTAATTAATGCAAGGAAAACAAACCTATATGATGTTGTTGGAACTAAGTTTTTTAAAAACTGACATTACAGACATTTCATTTTGCTTTGCACAGTAGTATTCGGTTATGAATATCCAGCACCTCATTCGACGAGGCAAAAGCCGAGATCCCTTCACAGGGAGTGGCCTCTTGAGCAAATGTTTGCATCAGTGTAATAAGTTCACTATAGTCGATTCTTTTTGCTTTGCACAGTGGTATTCGGTTATGAATATCCAGTATCTCATTCGACGAAGAAAGAGCCGAGATCCCTTCACAGGGAGTGACCTCCACTATATATATTTGTAAAACCACTCGGTTCCTTCAACGATATCAAGTTCATTCGTTAAAGGTTTTTCGCCAAAAACCAGTCGTAGCCCTCTGTCATTTCCTACGAGTAGTACTTAGTATTCGTGATGCGTTTGTTGACCTTGTCAAGGCGTAGTGTACGGTAGCTGAGTGGTGCTTGTTTGTAGCACATGATGTGGATTAACTAGGACAGTCACATAGCCTTGTTGACCTTATCAAGGGCTTATGCAGGTGGGTCTAGGATAATCAAGATAATGACGGGTTGAACTTGACTAGCGACTTATAATTTGTTGACCTTGTCAAGGTCATAGGTCGTTAGGGGTGAAAACCACATCTGGAGTTTCAAACATACAGAAAACTTGCTAAGCATGCGCATACTTTCTGGAGTGTGGTGGCTTGAGTGGCTTCTATCAAGTTATCATGCGATGATAGTTGGATCCCGATTCCCACTGATGAGTAGGTGTTACTCCTCGGGTGATTTTAGATGATCCCAACTAATTCTCCTTTTAGGGTTTGAAGGAGAATTTGAGGAAACAGTGGGAGCCATCCTGATTAGATAAAGTGATTAACCAATCTAATTTAGGTTAGAGTGCACGCTGAGTGTTTCTTTTCTCTCTCTCTCTCTCTTTGGCAGCGACCATAGCCCGACCTTATAAAACTCATGAACCAAGTTAACCGAACATTCTTAAAACACTTTAGCTTTTGGATTGTCATTTAGTCGCACATATCATTGCCAGTCCTACATCCCTTTTTGCAATTCTCTAGAACACATCGTATAACTACGAAAATCCATATTACTTGGATATTCTATCGTACAGTTATATACGAACTCGAAGGAATTTGTTCCAGTTCAAGGATGGATTATGGTTCTGAAGAAATTGAATAGGATTATTCGGTTGTCTTTTCCCTTTACCTTCTCTCAGGTTGGGAGAGCTCCTAGGATTAGGAGAGTACACCTATTGTGCTTAATGGATAGTCTTCTTCTAAACCATAGGCAGGTGCCGAAAGGTAGGGAAGGAAGAAAACCAATTAGCCTAAGTGTGGTGTACAGAAGGTAATAAGTAAAGACATATAAAGGGATTAGATAAAGGGCAAAGAAAATTGCGACTGCTATCATTCACGACGAAACAGCATATACCCCTGCCACTCCTATATCACCTTTGCATTTTCTCCGGAACACTCCGTATTACTACGATGATCCATATTACTTGGGTATGCCATCGTATAGTTACATACGAACTCGAAGGAACTTGTTCCAGTTCGAGGATGGTTTCTGGTTCGGGAGAAATTGAATAGGATTATTCAGTTGTCTTTTCCTCTTTACCTTCTCTCAGGTTGCGAGAGCTCCTAGTATTAAGAGAGTACACCTATTGCGCTTATTGGATAGTCTTCTTCCAAACCTTAGGCTGGTGCCGAAGGGTAGGAAAGGAAGAAAATCAATTAGCCTAAGTGTGGTGTACAGAAGGTAATAAGTAAAGACATATAAAGGGATTGGAGTGAGGGCAAGGTAATATATGGTTATAGTTATGAATCTGGATAGTAGAAGAGGCATTACTAGGAATACCTGCTTACCCCATTGAAATATATTCATATTTCAGTTTTACTGTGCGGTGTTAAGTGAAAACTGTTTTCCCAATTAGATTCTAACTCTAAGGTATGTATTTACCAGATTTGATTCTCACATCTGTATGGCATTACAGATAGTGAGTGGGAGTAAAATATTCGGAATTGGGTGATTGGATCCTCATCATATCAGAATTCTTTGTAATTGGTGATATTTGAGAAAATCACTTAGGTTTTGCCTGACGGCAAATATTTGGTTTTGAATACCCGTCGTTATACACCAGTTTCAGACCGATATATCTGTACGTTTATTTTATAAAGTGAGATATAACCTTTTGAAATTATGTCTATGACGTTTACCTATATCAGTTGATGGTTAGGTAAGGTGCATTCAACAACGGTGTATTTTTTCTTAACCATAGTACAGTTTTTAACCTATGACGCACAGGGTTTGAGTGAATAAACTCATTAGACTTATACAAAGTATTGTATGTTGTCCGATTTCCATTGGGGCAAAGTTGTTGGTAGTCGTACTATATTCAGCTTACTCATGACTTCTCTAGTTTTAAACAAGTATTTCGTTGAAATACAAGGTCCATGTTTTGAGAAGATATAAGTATAAGAATAAAGTAGAGAACCATATGTTGCAAGTATCAGGATTCTTTAAGGTGATCGAAGATATAGATGCTTGTGTTTGGTATTCCGTTGTAAGTAATAGTTTTGAGAACTTGCTTCTCTTTTAGTTTACTCATATGTGGATGTATTCCTGGATGAGTAATATTGTATTGCCTTCTTCCATTTGGTTGATATGCACTGAAAACAGCTGCATGTTTTTTGAATCTGCTTCCAATTAAATTAGTGTCTTTATTTCTATATTGGATATATAGAATGGATTCATATCTTAACGATGTTATGGTATATGGAGTTGTCCGACTGATACTTAAAACCAGAATCTGGACAAACTCAAGACACATTTCAGTAATGGCAGTTTGTGGGTGATTCCGGGTTTTGACAAGGGTTAACATTCTACCATCTGGAAGATCAATAGTTATATTGTTCTTGACTCGCCACCAGTTTTAGTAAAATGGATTTTTTTTAGAAAACATTAGTGGGAGTATGGTAGAACTGAAAGTAATTCCAGAACCACAAACGATTACTGAAAATTTAATAGAACTTGAGGATTCAAATAGTCTCGACGATCCATTAGCCACTCCGCAGATTTGGTGGGTAACCTCACGCACCCGAGAGGTACTTCGGTGTCCTCAAAGACGGTGACATGGAGGTTTTTGATTACCCAAACTTTTCACTATTGCTGTTCTAGACTATGAGGTCTGGCAGGAGGATAAGTATAACGTCGTTCTAAACTAGATTTAGAAGTGCACGTGTATATGACTCTACCAGAGGATTATTGTAACCAGTGGAAGCAGCGGAAGCATAGTGGGTAAGTAGCTTATGTCTATTTATAGACTAAAGCAGCTATAGCGGAGATAGATCATCTATTTTTGATGTGACAGTCATAGAGTTTGACTTCATCAGAATAAGAGATGGATCTGGTAAGAAGGTAGTAGGGAGTGATGTCCTGGTTTTTGGATGACATGCACTTAATAGGAAAAGATCTTCCTATACTACGGTCGGTTATATTGTGGTTGTCACAAGGTGGTTTCTCTACATAAGATATGGATATAATATCAGGTATTCTGGTGACTAGATCTATGGTTTTAGATCTAGATTTGGGAAGTGTCCCAATTTGGGTAATTTGACATTATTCTAAAGTGTTTAAGAATGGACGACTCCTGGCGTGGTAATGTACCCGCAGGTGATGGAGTCACCCTCTCTAAAGAGATGTCTTCTAGACTGATGAGGAGAGGGATTTGCATGATTGGCATATCACTTGCTTAGGCAATTGAGTCAATCATGAGATGTCAAGTACAACACCAGATATTGATTTTGCACCAGCTGCAATAAGTATATATTAATCCAATCCTGGAGAAACATTGGGAAGCAGTTATGAACATATGTGGATGTTCTTGGTATATAGTAACGACAGCCTCCTTCTGAAGGCGGTTATCATTTAAGGCTTCCAAGGTGACCTGGATCATAGAGTGGCTATCAGAGTTATAGTTTTCCCTCTTTTTGAGGAGCAGTATATTAGACAGGTGGTCCAAGCGGATACTCTAGAAGGAATGGCGCAGGATACTGATTAAATTCAGTGGACGATACAGTCTAAGAAGTTTGTTGGATTTAGAGTTTATTTGTGAACTGGGTCTCATCAGATATCCAGACAAATTCTAAGACATGTGTTGCTCATTTCGAGAGATAGTTTTTCTTCACGAAGTTGAGATATGGAGAGAGATAAAGATAGAAATATTGTAGTGGATCCACTCACTGATGCTATTTTTCGAACGCAATAGTTTCACAAATGAGCTTTGTGAGAGTGATTAATAGAGAAGTTGGATGTTCGGTATCATATGGGCTGTGAGTATGCGACACCGCAATTATTAGCCTTAAGTGCAAGTGGGAGATTGTTGGCTATAGTGCCCTCAAGGCAATTATTGTAATCACAGGTAGGTGATTATGATGATTGAGAGAGGACCTATACGGATAGAACAGTCTTACTCAAGATGATAGTATGCTATCTGGTTTGCCTTTATCATCATGTACATGCATTATGTGGTATTACAGATCACTATTACATGTTAATAGAGCCCATAAGATTCTTGCTTGACTACCAGCATTATGATGGCGATCATATATGTGGGAGCTGGGTGGTTTATAAGCACATCCTTAAATGTCCCTAGTCGTGGGAGTATCGAGACTGGGCATTGATACTCTAGAGTAGACTAGTGTATACTTATTGAGACCCCGACGAGGGGCGGTAGCCGGTTTCACAAGCCATTGGTGTCAGTTTGTCACCTAAGATAGTATATTGGTGCTCATTGGGTTATGAGTACATTGGACGGACTCGCCGGGAACATACTAGTTGGTATTATACCTATTGTCAGATGGCAGTTCCCAAATGACATGTGTACAGGTTAGTTTGTCGACCTGAGATCGTCATTTGTCTCATATGAGTTTCTAATGTGCTTTGATTACTACCCTACCATGGCTCAAAGGAGTCGTGCAAACAGGTTTTAGTTGGGTACAGTCCCGAGCCACATGGAGGCAGTGAGCGGATCGTCGGGGATTCGTCTCTCCCGGTATTGGGGGTTGATGTCGCGAGGTGCACTGGTGGACATCATCAGAAATCCTTGGCCAAGCTTGACGAGAATTACCGATTTGGATCAGTAGTTTCTCAGTTGGTGATGGGCTTCATACCGACACGAAATATCGCGTTATTAGGGGTCTGATTTTATCCACCCCCTTAGACTCAATATGCGATACTCTTAGACAAATGGACCGGACTGTACGGAGATTGTCACGGACATGCTCAGTAGGGGTTCGGATGAGTTTGCTCATCGGCCTTCCTTTCACTCAATACCTGAGTAGCCGTTACGTACAGCTAGTACCGCTAACGTGCTTGTGGTTAAACTCTCTGCCAGCGTATTGACAAGTCTTTAGAGTCCCACACAGAGGGTTTCCCTGCTTCGGACGAAATGATGTAGATGAAAGGTTCCTAGGCACCCTAGTGAGGTCTCATAAGGCATCATCCATGCCAATTTCTAATTTAACGGTGCCGAGAAACCCTAGAACGGATCGTTGGCTAGAAGTTTAAGCGACATAAGAAAATAGTTAACAACTTTAACTAAAAGAAACGGAAATACAACCTTTGTAGATCCGGTCCACCACTTCCCAAGCTCCGCGATGATCTCCCTCCGCTGTCCAAATCGAACCTTGGGCTCTAGCGTCGGCTTCATCGGAGAAAAAGCGGGCTAGGTCATCGACGACGATGCCGAAGATGATCTACGTCGAGGCATCGCTAGATCAAGCTCCAACTTCACCAAGTCAAGAAAACTTGTGAAGGAAACACCCTATACTACTTGGCAAGAGGTAGAGGATGAAGAAATAGGAAGTGGGTAGACTTTAGATTTGGATTTCTCACACTTTTTCATCAATCACCATTGATGGAGTCAAGCTTTCTTCATTGAAGAAGAAGATGAAGAAGAAGAAGATGATATGATAAGTGTTTTAAATTAGATAAATAAATCAATACTTATCATTTACTAACCCTTGGTTAAGTGTAGAGAATGTACTATGGTTAGTTCATATGGTTAGGGTTAAGCATGAGACAAGAATGGTGACTTAGTCAAAGTTTCATGAATGTTCAACAAAAAACAAATAAAGCCACCATTCATCTTTCTCTTTTCCAAAATGAATAAGATAAATAAATAGATAAATAAGTAAATGGAAAAACAAAACCCTAACCATTAGTTTAACCATGGTTTAATTCTTTACACTAACCCTAGCTTGCATGTATCATCAAACATGATACAATCTTGTGCACAAAAGTATATCACATATACAACTTGTGCATTTCAAGTGAGAAAATCCATTTAAAGTGAACCAATACTAGTTAATGCAAAGTAATATATCAAATATATAATTATACATTAAATCATTAAATCAACACTTGATTCAATGATCCGGTCATGTCGCATATAACCGGCTAGTATCCAATGTATCGGCTTATCGAGTCAATCCTTGATTCGATAACTAGGTTATATCGCATACAACCATTCGACACATTCATCGCGAGAATGAAATACGGTATCACATACACGCATTATTCTCGGTCCCGCACATATCTCATATGCGCTCCTATTTCGTTTTGCTTGAGCTAGGAAACCTCTGTGTAGGACTCTAAAGACTCGTCAATACGCCGGCAGCAGATGATGATCATATCAAACACCCACAAGCCGCAAGCGGTCTGCTAAACGTAATGGCCACCCGGGTATTGAGCGATCAGAAGATCGACGAGCAAGCCCGCTCACACTCCTGTGAATCCAACCAGTAACACTTACCGTACAGTCCGGTCTGTTCGTCTGATATGTCGCATATCTCGCCTAGGGGTGGTAAACGTCAGACCCCAATAGCTTGATAAGTCATGCCGACGTGAAGTCTATGATATGTGTGAAACTACTGATAACACTTACTAGTAGGTCACTGCAACCCTGGCCAGGGATTTCCTGTTATGGCCAGTCGAGCATAGCGCAACATCAACCCCCAATACCGGGAGAGACGAATCCCCTCCTATCGCTCATTGCCTCTATGTGAATCGGTACTATACCTAAAAACCACCTGTTTGCACAACTCAGTAGAGCCGTGGTAGGGTGGAAATCAAAGCACAGTGGGAGACATACAAGACTCTATGACGATCTCGGGTCAACAGACTAAGCTGTACCAGTGTCACCAGAGAACTGCCATCTGACGTGAGGTATAATACCATCTGGGAGTTCTCGGCGAGTCCGTTCAGTGTACCCAGTCTCCACTGAGCACCCGCATACCATCTTCGATGTCAAACACCAATGGATATGGGATCATCCATCGCCCATCACATGGGTCGAGAAGATATACGCTAGTCTACTCTGGAATATCGATGCCCCGTCTCGATATTCCCACGACTAGGAACAATGAAGGATGTACACATTGGCTACCCAGGCCCCACTAGTATGATCTGCATCATAGTCCTGGAAGTCGAGTACACATCCTAAGGGCTTTATCAACATGTAACAGAGAGACAGAAAGTATACATGTTAAGATAAAGAGCAACCAGATAGCGTACTATCATGTCGAGCAAGAAAGTCCTACCTATATATGTCCCAGCATCCACTACAATATACATCCAATGTACAGTAATGGCCTCTAGGGCATACATATAACTAACAGTAGAGGCCGTATGATTTTACACCAGGGTTCAATCATATACGTGCACTTGTGCACGTATCATGATTCAGACGGATAATACTAGTGGGTTTTAGTTTAAAACGGATCCTAGTATTATATTATTGGATTATTTTCGTCTCTTTGTATTCGTATTTTTCGGAATACGGATATGGGTATGTATATACGGATAAGAGGTATTCTTGTAATTTATTATAAGGTGCTTCTAGAAGAAGATACCTCATTTTAGTTTTAATCATTTATTTAAATGGTTTAATGAGGTGGAAGGATGAGGTGTTATAGCTTTAATATTAAGCATGGCTTTGTGGTGACTCATGGGTGACTCATGGTGGCACTATTGAGGCATGCTTGATATTTTAGTGTTGTGAGATATTTTCTTTAGTTGAGGCTTCATGATTTATGAGCACACAACACATAGCCATTTTCTATGGTTGCTTTACTCTCATCTCCTTAAGCTTCTTCTTCTACCTCCACCCTAAAAGTCTCATGTGTTGAAAAACCTAGGGTGTTTGGAGACAAATTTATCCATCATTAGACTCTACAATCTTTAGACTATCTAGTTTAGCGAACTAGGTACCCTAGTTACCTCGATTATGAGATTGGAGCTCGAACTACAAATCCTCAGGTGGATCATCTTCGATGGAGGGAGACCAGCGATCAAGCTTGATCATGGTGGCCTCTAGGAGCTAGGGAAGATGGTTAAAAACTGAAGGACATGGATCATTCGGTATAATCATTCTTAACTCCTCTTTGAATTTTCATAATTAGGGTTAATGGTAGATCTGTATTATGGGGTTGTTCCAACGCCAGTTTTATAAAAATTTTGTTCCGCATTCGGTCACGGTAGATGGCCAGGGCGCTGGCATAACCCAACATATAGAAGGGTTGAATTCGCAGCAGCAATTCATCCTGGGGAGCTACAGTTCTTCTAGTTAAGAAGAAAGATGGCACGCGAAGGATGTGCATCGATTATCGAGAATTAAACCGTGTGACGATTAAGAACAAGTACTCGATCCCTCGTATCGGCGAACTATTTGAGCAACTCAGTAGCGCAAGGGTATTCTCAAAGCTGGATTTGCGATCCGAATATCATCAAGTTTGAGTAAAATCAGAAGATATTTGCAAGACAGTGTTCCGAACTCAATATGGACATTACGAGTACTTAGTGATGCCATTCGGAGTTACGAACGCACCAGCGATATTTATGGACTTGATGAATCGAATCTTTTCACCGTTCTTGGACCAGTTTATAGTAGTGTTTATCGATGATATTCTGGTGTATTCGAGGAGCCAAAAAGAGCATGCATAACACTTGAAGATCGCAATGCAAATGTTGAGGCAAGAAAAATTATATACGAAGATGAGCAAGTGTGAGTTTTGGCTCGAAGAAGTGAAGTTTTTGGAGCATGTCGTATCCGGAGATGGAATCACTGTTGATCCTGAAAAGATTGCAGCAGTTCATGATTAGCCGATTCCGAAGAACGTAGCGGAGATCAGAAGTTTTCTCGGGCTCGCCGAATACTATAGAAGGTTCATGGAGAATTTCGCCCGTTTAGCTGAACCATTAACCAAGCTAACGCGAAAGGAGGCACCATTCGTATAGACGGATAGATGTGCGTCAGCTTTTGAGGCGTTAAAGCAAAGATTGGCAACCGCTCCTATTCTGACCGTGCCAGACGGTTCCGGAGGGTTGGTTATTCACAGCGACATATCTGGGAAAGACTTGGGATGTGTTCTTATGCAGCATGGAAAGGTTATAGTCTACGCATCGAGACAATTGAAGACCCATGAGAAGAATTACCCAACTCATGATTTGGAGCTTGCAGCAGTGATTTTCTCTTTGAAGATTTGGAGACACTGCGTATTGGGCGAAAGGGTCCAAGTATTCACTGATCACAAATACTTAAAGTACATGTTTACGCAGAAAGAGCTCAACATGAGGCAGCACAGATAGTTAGAGCTGATGGCTAACTATGATCTTGATCTTATGTACCATCCGAGGAAAGTTACTGTAGTGCCGGATGTGCTAAGTCGGTTGCCAGCAATACGGATGTTGACTGCACAGAAAGATCTTATCGACGATTTCCAGAGATTCGAGTTGGATATCGTGTTACCGCATTCTTCAGGACAGTTGATGTAGCTGCAAGTACAGTCATCCTTGATCGATAATATTAAGGCAGCGCAGTCGCACGATCCAAGGTTGCAGAAGTTTCGAGAACAGGTAGAAGCGGGACTTCGAACGGACTTGTTGATTCATAAAGATGGTTCGTTACGATATGTATGCCGAAAGAAGATATTCATGAAGAAGTTATGAAGGAGGCGTACAGTTTTGCATATTCCGTACATCCAGGAGGCACAAAGATATATCGAGATCTACGATAACATTTCTGGTGGGAAGGCATGAAAAGAGAGATTGTCCACTTTGTAGCGAAATGCTTAGTGTATCAGCAAGTCAAGGCTGATCATCAAAGGGTAGACGGTTTATTGCAACCACTTCCAATTTCTCGGTGGAGTGGGAACATATAACCATGGATTTCGTGACAGCTTTACCGCGGAGTCCAAAGGGTAATAATGCAGTTTAGGTGATTGTTGATCGATTGACCAAGGCAGATCATTTCATACTGTTTAGAGTTGGCCAGTCGTCGGAAGCGTTAGCAGAGCGGTACATGCAAGAGATTATGAGATTGCATGGAGTACCTATGAGAATCGTTTCCGATCGTGATACCCGATTTTTGTCGCACTTTTGGAGGAGTTTACAGGAAAGTTTGGGAACTCGATTAATGTTTAGCACCGCTTATCATCCTCAGACAGATGTCCAGTCAGAGAGAAAGATCCAAACTCTTGAAGATATGTTGAGAGCTTGCATGTTGGACTTCAAGGGTACATGGGAGGATCATTATACTTGGTAGAGTTTTCGTATAATAACAGCTTTCAGGCGACTATTCATATGGCTCCATTCGAAGCGTTATATAGTCGCAAGTGTCGCTCACTGGTCTGTTGGGATGATGTTGGAGAACGAAGATTATTGGGACCGGATCTTATCGTGCAAACCGTGGAGAAAGTTAGTACGATTTGAAACCATATGAAAGCAGTGCAAGATTGACAAAAAAGTTGGGCCGATACAGCACGAAGACCTCTGGAGTTCGCAGTTGGTGATCTTGTGTTCTTGAAGATATCACCGACTAGAGGAGTGATTCGTTTTGGGAGTTGAGATAAGCTTAGTCCTCGATTCGTAGGGCCTTCCAAACCTCTATGTGGGACTCTAATGAAGTTGGAACATTGTAGCGGATCCACTCATTGTTAATCACCTTTTCCCAGTTCTCTACTTCTTCTTAACCCATGTAAAAAATTACAAACGTGGGATCCTGATCCGGTATCCAATACCCAGGATATAGAGCATACTGAGAAACAGTTCTCAGTAACGAACACATCCGAAGAAAATGCAACATTATACTCTTTCTTTGTTCGGCTTGCGTGGGAATCTTGATATTCCCTTATTCCTTGCTCAGACTTATCACAGTCATAAGATAGAGCGGAACCAACGTTCCCCAGCTCGGTATAATAAGTGGCTTCGGTCAATACATCCATCTTATTATCTTGATTAAGGCGTGTCATGGTCGCTACCTGGAGAGGGAGAGAAGGAAACACTTTAGCATGCGCTCTTATAAGATTAAATTGGTTATTATCTTATCTAATCAGGATGGCTCCCACTGTTTTTATCAAATCTTCCTTCAAATCCTAAAAGGTAAGATTAGCCGGGATTAATTACACATTACAAGTTTGCCAATCGGTCAGCCAGGCAGGTATTGGTACTCCGAGGGAGTCTCCCCTTGCTTTCGCATGGAACTAATTAAATAACCACTTTTCCGCAGAGGCATAACCCCATTAACATCTTTCTTAGACACCTACTGGATCAGCTAATTGTAAAGTGGAAAACTTTCCCAGGAGTAACTCTTACTCGTAGTGGGTATCAGTATCCAACTATCTCATAGAAAGTATATAATCTCATTGCAAATTTCAACACTTGAAATTCCCGATGTCTGTTTTTACCCCTAGGGACTTATGACCTTGGCTATGGTCAACAAATCATAAGCGCTAGCCAAGTTCAACCCGTCATTTCGTGATTAATTAAACCCACTCGTACGACCCTTGGCTAAGGTAAACAAAGTCGTACGACTATCCTAATCCAATCGTATCATATACTGCAGATAAGTACTAATCAGCTGCCGTATACTACGCCTTAGCTGAAATGACGGAGGGCTATGACTGGTTTTGAAGAAAACGTTTATCGAAATGAACTTGATATCGTTGTAGAATCCAGTGATTTGAAAAGGAGTAGTTTAAACTCCGCTTTTAAAATCGAGTAGTTTTCAAAACAAACCGAGTGGGTTGCAGCATTTGCTAGTTTTTCTAAAGAGGTCACTCCCGGTGAAGGGATCTAGCCTCTTTCCTCATCGAATGAGATGTTGGATATTCATAAAGGAATACCACTATGCAAAGTAAGAACTAGAGCTACCTTTTTGAAAATTTTGATTCTATAATATCTTTAGGTTTCTTATCTTTTCATTAATATCAATGAAGTCCCATCATTTATGTTTTCTAAATATCACAGAAGAAAAGAAAGTAGAACGTACGCTTATGCCATCCGCATTAGCCACGGGGCCCCGTCATGCACCGTCAAGTTACTTAACGAACGGCAGAGCGGGGGCTGGACTAGCACGGGTGCAAAACATAAGCAACGTTTATTATATATATCATATATATATAGCATTCGTCTCACGCAGTTATATGCACATCACAGAACTCAAGCAGCAGAAGCAAAACATATGAAATATTGGATATACCAGGAGGTCCGTGTTTTAAATTAAGCCAGTAATGAAAAATATGGATTCCATGGTCGTGATGAATAGCCAAACCCACATCCCTAGACCCCTATGAGAACGGAAAGCAACCCTGCCAATTTTAGAGTTAGGAGACCCGGTCTCGACTCCTCGAGATGGTCTCCTACTGGACTATAGAACCCGGTTACTTGTGCTCCCCGCCTTAGGTCTATCCTAATGCAGAAAAGTAAATAATATACATCAATGGTGACATCATTCTCAACCTGGAAGTGTCCTAATAAAAGAATATTACATACAATTTTTACATGAATGAAAATTGTAAAACTCTCATCTAACGCAAAAAACCCCTGGCTATTCAATCACGACGATCTAATACAACATATCACAGCAACACGTAAACATCACATGTCATCGACGTAAGTAAATATGCGTATCCCGAATGCCATTGACGTATAGCAACGAGATCGGGGATATCCCATATATTACACTTACGGTCGTAGAAAAGAAATAAAAACTACAATATTTAGAATCCGCATTAAGCTTAGACATCATAAACCCGGAATATCTCATATTCCGAATTTCATGCCTAACCCTATAAATCTTGCATTTTAGTCTCAAATCGAAAACACTTTTCAACAACTTAGTCGGGTAATTCAACAAGATTCCTGACTACCTGATCGAATGCTCATAGGGAACTTTAGTAGATGGCCGCACCCCCGATGCTGTCGACGAAGTGCACTTAGGCGGAACACCGTGGTCGTGAGCACCCGAGTGGATGCTTTGGGAAACAGGGGTTCTCCTACAGTCACTTGGCCGGGGCTATGGGGCGTGGCTATCTAGTAGTGTTACCCGGCGAGTGTTCGCGTACTATACGAGATTGCAACGGAGTTTTGATCCGAATCAAAACTCCGTGGCAATCGAACAACCGAGACTAAAACGCTAGATTTACTAATAACAAACTAGTTTTCACAAAACTAATTTAATGTGGATTCCAAATATTGTATCACATATCAAACTTAAATCCGAAACAATGTTAAATTGCGACTACGAAACACTCTGAATTGCCCCAATACAAAAGATAACATCACATGCAATCTGGGCAAAAACTAACATAACCTGAAACCTGAAACCCAAGCTACCAGAACACTAAAAAAATACGAGACCAAAGACAGAAGGGTGGGCCAGCCAGGCCGGGAATTTAGGGCATTTCGCCGGCCAAATATTAGATTCTTGGTCTCGTTTTTCTTTAGTGTTCTGGTTACATCACATGTAACATTCTGCACTTGTTTAAAAAAATTTCAGAGGACTTAAAAAAATGTACAGAAACTAGGGTTTCGGTTTGACTATTTCGGAGTTGTTTCATTATCGTAATTCTAATTACACCGTCTAATTCTCTAGCTTGGCTCTGATACCATGAAAGTGTGTCTTAGCACCATCACTAGGTTAAAACAAGTATCAAGTATGCAATTTAAAAAATTTAGGGGTGCTAAGCTACACTAACCTAGGATCTAACTAGAGTATTAAGGTTTATAGCATGATATAGCAAGTTCTACTCTAAGTGATGGAGACTACAACCTTTGTAGACCAAGTCCTTCTCTTTTAAAGCTCCGAGTAGTAATCCCTACGACTCCTCTTGGCTCCACTTGAAGAAAGGATCGAGCTTGCTTCGCGATCTTCGAGGCCGAAAATGATCCACCTTGAAGTTTCTCTAGATCAAGCCACCTCTTCACTAATCAAGTATTAGTGAAGAAAACAACCTAAACTAAATGGCTAATCTAGTGTAGGTTGATAAAGTAGGTGTTTTGGCTCATTTAGAAATGAATATCTCTTTTTTTTCCAACTCAAGGAAACCCTAGTGAGCTCTTGATGAAGGAGAGGATAAACATGAGTGGAGTGAAGAATGAGAGCTTAGGGTTTTCCAAGCCAAGTAAAGAATGGTTCTCACATTCACTTATTGAAGCATGGATTATTTGCAATACAAATAATCAACCATGCTTCAATAGTGAAGTCAAACAAATAAATAAATCATTAAAGCCATGTTTCACCCATGCCTAAAATATCTCTCATTTTCCACCTCATAATTCTATTTTCTCAAAATAGAAAAACCATGTTCCATGCATCATTATCCATGATACAATATATATATATATATATATATATAGTAAGAAAAGAAAATAATTAGTGAGAATTAATATTAGTTAATATATAAATATATCAAATATAAATATATATCAAATTATTAAATCAACACTTGATTTAATAATCCGGTTATATCATATATAATCGACTAATATCATTATTTGTATATCAAATTATCAAATCAACACTTGATTCAATAATCCAGTTATATCACATATAACCTAACCAATATCAAATATCGCCAGATTAGAATACGGTATCACATACTCGTATTTAATCAGGCTCCCGCACATATTAGCATATGTGCTCTACTTCGTTTCGCTTGAACTATGAAAGCTCTGTGTGGGACTCTAAAGACTCGTCAATATGCCAGCAGTAAGTAATGATCACATCAGTTACCCACAAACCATCAGCGGTACTAGCTGGACATAACGGCTACCCAGGTATTGAACGATTAGAAGATCAACAAGTAAGATTGTCCAAATTCCCATGAAGCCTATAAGTAACACTTACCGTACAGTCCGGTCTTTTCGTTTGATATGTCGCATATGGAGTCTAAGGGTGGAATCGTCAGACCCCAGTAACTTGATAAGTCATGCCGATGTGTGGCTCATAACAGTTCGAGAAACTACTGATAACACTTACCTGTAAATCTCATCAGCCCTGGCCAGGGACTTACTGTTATAGCCAATCAAGTATAGCGCAACATCCACTCCCTATACCGGGAGAGACGAAACCCCTCCTATCGCTCACTGCCTCCATGTGACTCGGGACTGTACCCAAAATCCACCTATTTGCACGACTCCTTTGAGTCATGGTAGGGAGGAAATTAAATCATAGTGGGAACCACACAAGACACTATGACACTCTCGGTTCTACAGACTAACATGTACCAGTGTCACCAGAGAACTGCTATCTGACGATAGGTATAGTACCATCTAGGAGTTCTCGGCGAGTCCTGGTCGGTGTACCCATTCTCTAATGAACACATGTGTACAATCTTTGATATCAAACACCAATGGTTATGGGATCAACCATCGCCCCCTACAGGGTCAAGAAACGCACACATTAGTCTACTCTGGAATATCGATACCCTGTCTCGAAACTCAATCGACTAGGAACAGTTAAAGGATGTACTTGTGGACTACACAAGTCCTAGTAATATGATCCACATCATAGTCCTGGTAGTCAAGCAAACATCCTAAAGTCTTTATCAACATGTATCAGAGAGACAGTATAATAATACAAGTGTATATGTTAAGATAAAGAGCAACCAGATAGCATGCTATCATGTCGAGCAAGAAAGTCCTCTATATATATGTCCAAGCATCCACTATATCATACAATAATGGCCTCTAGGGCATATATATTCCTAACACGAGCTTGAAGGGGTCTTCCACAATTGGGTGGACACACGATAAAGGTTGTATTTTCTCAACCATTATACTTTTAGTTAGCTAGTTTAAGTCTATGGATCGAATCTTGGTCAAGAGCCACATGCTCCCTATAGCGAAGGCTTGTCCGATTATGGGACCAATGCCGACCTTTTTGAAGCTTCTACCGATGAGAACGTGGCGACTAATCTCCAAGCCACTCTTGATGCTTCGGAACGCTTAGCCCATGAGCAAGCAGTGCTTGCTGCTCTTGTGGCGTCAGGTACATTTCATTTACATTCTTTACATATCTTAGAATAAAATGGAGTTGTGTTCTTATTTAACATTTTATTTTCCCAACAAGCATCTTTGTTGAAGAGGCTCTCAGGCATCCACTAGGACATACGAGGAAGAGGACAGACTTCGTACTTCCATGGGCCTTGGCACGATTTATCTTATGCGCTTTAGAACGTTTAATTCATTTCGCCATACCTTGACTCCTTTCTTTTTATTTTATTATAGGAGCCTTTGTAACTAGTGCTACTTCGAGCGGGGCACCATCTTTGGGTGTTAACATAGAGGATATTCTTCACTCGACAACCCCTACGGAATCTTCAGAGCCGCCGACTGTTGCTCAGGCCTCCTCAGCGCCACCATTGGAAGCATCATTGAAGCAGTCGATGATGGATGTCGTAGCAGATCCTGAGGCTGAATCCAATTCAGATGAGGATCTTCCTCTATCGGTTGTCCTGGAGAGATCTCTCCGTATGGCTAAAACCGAGGAGAAGCGCCGGAAGTATGTAGCAAGGGAGCATCAGGCCGGTTTGGCCACAGGTGCAGGCTTGAGCAAAACACAAACCCTTAATGCTCCTATGGAGGATATCCCTCTTTCCTTGTCAACCGCTAACAGGCAGATTGTGCGTGCAGCGCGTGAAGAGGCGGAGCGTTTACTTTAGGAGGAAATAACGCATGGTAGCTTGACAAAACCTGGTAGGATTTATTTATTTTCCAGGTTTCTTCCCGTAGCAACTTATTTGAATTATAACATTCTCATTTTTTTATGATGCCACCTGACACAGTAGGCACAAGTTTAGTTGACGAAGCAGCAAATAAAGCAGCGGCATTTGAAGATTCTGGGACAAAGGCAACCTCAATATGGACCCAAGCAACGTAAGTCAGGCTATCTGCTGATGGACAACTATCTTTTTCGGGGACTGCAACTCTGCATCCCAGAGTGTTCGCTGCGAGAAAAGATCATGGAGGAACTTCATAACGAGGGCCATTTTGGGCGCGACAAACTCCTGGCCCTTATCTCTCATGACTACTACTGGCCTAACATGAAATGAGATGTGATACGTTTTGGAGAACGCTACCATATTGCTAAGTGTCCAAGGGGACAGCTACGAATGCGGGTTTGTATACCCCGCTCCCAGCTCCGGCGGCACCATAGGAAGACATCGGCATGGTTTGTTAGGAGAACTTGAGCTCACTACTAGGATTTTAGAACAAGCAAAACTAGGTTTTAAAATTTTCAAGTAAGCTCAAGTCTACATAAACTAGGATACTAGTTAAAGAATTAAATATGCAAATATAAACCAAGTGTTTTCATTCAAGGTTAGAACCATACAACTTTTGTAACATCTTCATTTGCTCCAATTGGGTTGGACTCCATTGTCGGCTCCTTGAAGGTCTATAGAACATATTTACAAGCCCACATCCTCCATCGAAGATGATCCACCTTGAAGACTCAAGAATTTTAGCTCCAATATCAAATTGAGATAACCTAAGCAATTAGGTTGCTAAACTATCTAACTAGGAGTTGTAGTTTTTTCTTCACTGTAATTTTTCTCTCATTTTTCTTTCTTTTTCTAATTTGTTTTCTCATTTTAGAGGAGGGGGATGAGAGCTTCATGGCTAATGAGAGGAAGAACTAGAGAAATGAATTAGTTAACCATTCACTTTAAAAAGAAAATGGTTACTAATAATCATTCTCTACAAAATCCTAGCCATAGAATTTAATCAAGCTACCAAGTGTCCACCCACTTCTCTCCCTTCCACATATCACCCTAAAGAGTGAGGCAAAAATTATGTTATTCCCTTAGAATAACATAAGCTAAAGAAAAAGAATAAAAAAAACAATATATACATTTTTATGTAATATAACATATTAAATACATATCCTTGTAATTGTTATCCAAGATATTTAAAATATATAAAAGAGAGATTAATTAATAGTGATATAATACTAGTAAATACATATACAATATATATGTATTAAATATTAAATCGACACCCGATTTAATATCCGTCTTTCTAAAAAGACCGACTAGTATTACAACCGTCTGATTACCGTAAGTGTATAAAATACACTAGTTTTAATTGAACCCTGGCGTATACAAATGTACCACAACTACAACATTCAGCCAAAACTGGAAACCCTCTGTGTGGGACTCTAAAGACTCGACAATACGCTGGCAGTAATTTTAACCATAAGCACGTCATCGGCACTTGCTGTACGTAACGGTTATGCAGGTATTGTCGAAAAGGAGATCGACAGGCAAGCTAGTCTGAAAACCTACTGAGCCTTTCAGCGACATATACCATACAGTCCGGTCTGTTCGTCTGAGACTGTCGCATATCGGGTTTAGGAGGGTGGTAAACGTCAGACTCCTAGTAACACAATAAGTCGTGCCGATGTCAAGCCCATCACCATCCAAGAAACTACTGATCCAAATCAGTAAATCACAGCCGTCTGGCCAGGTCCTATGGTGATGGCCAATCGGGCACAGCGCGATATCAACCCCCAATACCGAGAGAGACGAATTTCCGCAATCCGCTCACTGCCTCTATGTGGCTCGGGACTGTACCCAACTAAAACCTGTTTGCATGACTCCATTGAGCCATAATAGGGTAGTTATCAAAATACAGTGGAAACTCACACAAGACAAATGATGATCTTAGGTCGACAAACTAACCTGTTCTAATGCCACCAGAGACCAGCTACATAACGATAGGTATAACACCATCTAGCATGATCTCAGTGAGTCCGTCCAGTGTAACTCATAACCTAATGAGCACCTGTATACAATCTCGGTGACTAACTAACACCAACGGCTGTGAGACTGGCTATCGCCCCTCATCGGGGTCAAGAAATGTATATACTAGTCTACTCTAAAATATCGATGCCCATTCTTGATATTCTCACGATTAGGGACATTTAAGGATGTGCTTATAGACTACCAAATTCTCATAAGTGTGATCGCCACAATAATCCTCGTAGTCAAGCATAAATCCTATGGGCTCTATCAATATGTAATAGTGAAATGCAATACCATATAAGACATGTACATGATGATAAAGTCAAACCAGCTAGCATACTATCATCTCGAGTGAAACTGTTCTAGGTCCACCTTCAATTATCATAATCGCCTGTCTACAATTACAATAATTGCCTTGAGGGCACTACATCCAACATGGACTTTGTACTAGGCCTACCCCGAACTCAAAGGAGCATGGACTCGGTCTGTGTCATGGTGGATCAGTTCTCTAAGATGATGTATTATCCGGCCTGCAAGAAATTATGGACGCATATCGGATCGGTGACCTGTAGTTCAAAGAAATCGTGCGTCTTCATGGGGTACCTAAATCCATCACATCGGATAAGGACACCAAGTTCATGAGCCATTTTTAGAAGATCTTATGGAAGAATCCGGGAACTAAACTGTATTTTAGCAACGCTTAGCACCCGTAAACAGATGGTCTAACTGAAGTAGTCAACAGAAACCTCGGTAATCTCCTCCATAGCCTAGTTGGATACAGCCCAAGAAAGTGAGGCCTTGCTCTCGCACCAGCTGAGTTCGCTTACTACCGTTTTATTAACCGCACGATGAAGAGGAGTCCATTTGAGATCTTGTATAGAAGTAACATCACTGCCATCCTCGACTTGGGGCCAATTCTCTATATGAGGCGTCTCAATGTTAAAAATGAAGACATGACCGAGCACCTGAAAAGCATTCATGATCAAGTTCGACAGCAGATTGACACTGCCAATTCTAAAAATGAAGCTGTGGCGAATAAGCATCGTCGTCGCGTGGTGTTCGAAGAAGGTGACATTGTTTGGGCCGTCCTCACCAAGGACCGCTACCCGGTAGGTGAGTATAATAAATTGAGCTGTAGAAAAGTGGATCCTTGTGAGATTTTTAGGAAGGTAGGCGACAACGCGTGACTATTGAAATTGCCTAGTCATCTGAAAACTTCAGACAAATTCAATGTCAAGCACTTGATTCCATATGCGGGTGACGGAAGCTCTTCCGAAGACGATGGCCTGAGCTCGAGGTCGAGCTCTCTTTACAACGCGGGGTGATGCAGCCTAGCCTATATGGAACGGCTTAACCGTTCCAAAACACATCACATCTAGTTCTACCAAGAAAGCCGAACTGCCGAATCTTTTCCGATTCGCTCGTTCTTCCCGTCAAATCGAAGCTCTTACAAAATCGTTTGGATCAATGCAGCAAGCAAATTGATGTCTCTCAGAATCGCGAAAATCCACCATTTAGGGCCCCGAAATCGCGGTCAAAGATTTGTTTCAAAACTTTGGCTTTCGAATTATAGATAAAATCAATGCACGGATCAGTTAAGATTTTATCGGGAATCAATTCTGAACGCAATCAAATAATTACTTTCGATTTTTAGCAACTTTCTATTTTTATCGGGAATCAATTCTGAACGCAATCAACAGAAGAAGCCCCAAACTCCAAGACTCCAACATGGCCGCGGAACCGCGGCCTGAGCCTGCTTGCGCCGCGGTTCCGTGGCCATCTTGCCACGCCACCTTCTCAATTTTAGTGCACAATGCTTCTCTCAGTGGCTACAGTTCAGAAATGTACCTCAAGTTCCAGAAGACTCCAGAGACTTCTGCCATATCAGCAAGCTTTGGGATCAACACTAAACTAGCCTATCATTCTAGAAACTTCTTCTTAAACCCTAGCTTAAACCCTAAGCTAAGCCTGACAAACTCCTTCTAGAAGTCTTTCAACAAACTTTTGGAGGGAACTCAAAGGCTTAGGGTTTGGGTGTTCTATAAATAAGACCCTAGGCTCACTTGTAAAACATTATTCAATATCTTGGAAAAATCAATCCATTAGTTCATTTGAGAGCCATTCTATCTCTTTCTTCATCTTCTTCTTCCACAAGTCTAGTGATAGGACTTGTGTGAAACCCTAACCCTAATTCCAATCAAAAGCCAAGATACAGTGGAAACTCACACAAGACAAATGATGATCTTAGGTCGACAAACTAACCTGTTCTAATGCCACCAGAGACCTGCTACATAACGATAGGTATAACACCATCTAGCATGATCTCGGTGAGTCCGTCCAGTGTAACTCATAACACAATGAGCACCTGTATACAATCTCGGTGACTGACTAACACCAACTGCTGTGAGACTGGCCATCGCCCCTCATCGGGGTCAAGAAATGTATACACTAGTCTACTCTAGAATATCGATGCCCATTCTTGATATTCTCACGATTAGGGACATTTAAGGATGTGCTTATAGACTACCAAATTCTCATAAGTGTGATCGCCACAATAATCCTCGTAGTCAAGCATAAATCCTATGGGCTCTATCAATATGTAATAGTGAAATGCAATACCATATAAGACATGTACATGATGATAAAGTCAAACCAGCTAGCATACTATCATCTCGAGTGAGACTGTTCTAGGTCCACCTTCAATTATCATAATCGCCTGTCTGCAATTACAATAATTGCCTTGAGGGCACTACATCCAACATGGACTTTGTACTAGGTCTACCCCGAACTCAAAGGAGCATGGACTCAGTCTGTGTCGTGGTGGATCAGTTCTCTAAGATGATGTATTTTCCGGTCTGCAAGAAATTATGGACGCATATCGGATCGGTGACCTGTAGTTCAAAGAAATCGTGCGTCTTCATGGGGTACCTAAATCCATCACATCGGATAAGGACACCAAGTTCATGAGCCATTTTTAGAAGATCTTATGGAGGAATCCGGGAACTAAACTGTGTTTTAGCAACGCTTAGCACCCGTAAACAGATGGTCTAACTGAAGTAGTCAACAGAAACCTCGGTAATCTCCTCCGTAGCCTAGTTGGATACAACCCAAGAATGTGAGACCTTGCTCTCGCACCAGCTGAGTTCGCTTACTACCGTTTTATTAACCGCACGATGAAGAGGAGTCCATTTGAGATCTTGTATAGAAGTATCATCACTGCCATCCTCGACTTGGCGCCAATTCTCTATATGGGGCGTCTCAATGTTAAAGCTGAAGACATGACCGAGCACCTGAAAAGCATTCATGATCAAGTTCGACAGCAGATTGACACTGCCAATTCTAAAAATGAAACCGCGGCGAACAAGCATCGTCGTCGCGTGGTGTTCGAAGAAGGTGACTTTGTTTGGGCCGTCCTCACCAAGGACCGCTACCCGGTAGGTGAGTATAATAAATTGAGTTGCAGAAAAGTGGATCCTTGTGAGATTCTTAGGAAGGCAGGCGACAACGCGTGATAATTGAAATTGCCTAGTCATCTGAAAACTTCAGACAAATTCAATGTCGAGCACTTGATTCCATATGCAGGTGACGGAAGCTCTTCCGAAGACGATGGCCTGAGCTCGAGGTCGAGCTCTCTTTATAACGCGGGGTGATGCAGCCTAGCCTATATGGAGCGGCTTAACCGTTCCAAAACGCATCACATCTAGTTCTACCAAGAAAGCCGAACTGCCCAATCTTTTCCGATTCGCTCGTTCTTCCCGTCAAATCGAAGCTCTTACAAAATCGTCTGAATCAATACAGCAAGCAAATTGATGTCTCTCAGAATCGCGAAAATCCACCATTTAGGGTCCCGAAATCGCGGTCAAAGATTTGTTTCAAAACTTCGACTTTCGAATTATAGATAAAATCAATGCACGGATCAATTAAGATTTTATCGGGAATCAATTCTGAACGCAATCAAATAATTACTTTCGATTTTTAGCAACTTTCTATTTTAGGCAGTTTTTATTCTGTTGGTAAATTAGTTATAATTTTTTATTTTATATGGATCTATATAAGAGACTCCTTGCAATTGTAATAGATAGATTTTGATTAATAAAACCCCCATTGTTATTGTTTTATTCCTTCAAGCTTCTCTAAATGCAGCCTAAAATTGCAGCATCCTAAATCAGGTCTGCAACATAAGTCTGTCAGGTTGTAAAGTAACATAAATTGAATAAAAGATGGCCATCATGAAGGCATGAAAGTGTCTCCATGTGATGCGTGTGATGTGAACATAAATAAGGAAGCATAGGAAATAAATAAAGTTAATTAAGCCTTAACCATGGAATATTGTATTGGTAGCATGTTACCATGATGAAATTATCATTTTTGTCTTATATTTTCATATGTGTATCCACGAACGTATTCCGGTGGAACCACATCAAATACAGATTCAAGAGATGGTCTTCCATGGATTCAAGAGATGTCCCCCACCATCGTCAAAACGTGTATTTTGCTCTGTATGGCATTTAATTTGTTCCGTATATGATATCAACGGTCGCCTGACCAGGGCTCTAACAACTCAATATGAGTATTCTATCATAACTAGAGCATGCAACATCATGAATGTTCCGTTAGTTATGTCAGAACATCATATGAGAATTCTAAAGATAGCCTCCATAGAATCAAGAGGTGGCCCCCGCAGCCATGGCGTGGCACTATGCTCCACGTGGCACTTAGTTCTTCATACAATCGCACATTTTCTCCTTTCCGATGTTCAGGGCTTTAATCATCCAGTCCACACATGTCAATAATAAATTCTAAGCACAATTAGAAGTATTACATGAAATATCATAAGCATGAATCATGCAGGAGTTCAAGACGGATCAAGTTCAGGTTTAACTTTGAGCAAATATTAATTTGGTTAACATGCAATTGGAGTGTTTCTTCACGCTTAATATGTGAAGCAAGTATTGCGAATGGTAAACGAGTAGTTGGACAGTAATTCTCGTGATAATTAGGGTTTTGCAAATGATGTTTCGTCTATTACCGATATCGCATGGAAACAACTTGAATATATGTTCTAGAGGCGAATTTTAGGTTCTAACTAAAGTCAAGTGTGTCTATGTAATAAAGCGACACTAGGTCGAATAAGGAAATTGCCAAAGGATAACCAAATAAAGGGTAGACTAAACAAAATCACAACTCTGTATAGCAACCGTGAATTTTCGAAGCTCGATCTCCCAAACCGTAAGACCTTGAAATTTTTATACAAACAAAAAAAAAGGGTCTAGGATTTTTGGTAATTTTTTGAGAATTTTTAGAATATATTTTGGGTTCCAAATGATTAAAATAACACAGCTTGTATTTATTGGGGGGAAAAATAAATTAAAATTAGCAAAATAAATCCCCCCAAACCTTGCCGGCAGCCCCAACGACCGCCACAGGCAACGCGAGCGCCTGCCAGCATCTGTGGAGGCGCCGCCCGTGCTGAGAGCAGCCATGCCTGTGTGGCGCGTGTGAGCCGGTTGTCTTGGGTTGGGCCGGATCTCTAGGCCAAGTTGGGTCGGGATTGGGTTTTGTTTTAAATTTTTTTCAAAAATCAGATTAAATCCTAACAAATTGTAATAAATTATTTTCTCCACTTTAAATTTTTTTAATAAATACTTTTAACCCTGTTCAAAAGAAATTCTTCCCTAAAAATCCTTTGTATAAATTCCTTTATCTTAAAACAAAATTTCCCTTTAATCTTTATAAAGTTAATAGAATATTCAATTCAAACAAAAATTCCTATTTATAAAATTGGCTGTGGTACATATATGGTCCATGGGAAGTGATAATGGTAGCAAGTTAAAATTAAACCTAAGTTTTTTTATATGATGGGCTAGTAATTGAGTTCACTGGCAAGTGTTATTGGTTTATTAAAAATCATTGTATAATGATTTTCAATAAGACATAATCCTTATTTTGCCCCTACTAACCGAAACTCATACATCCGTTCTTGTCCAGAAAACCGCACGAATTTATTCCGAAAACCGTAATTTGTGACCCAGATATTAATAACACAAGTGATATATAATCTCTAATCTTATCCATAAAGCAAATCTTGAGCTGACTAAGTAACCGTGGACTGATGATCTATTTATATGGACAAGGAGTGAAAAAATATTTTTTGAAACAAGAAACAAGAATTCATCATACACTTTGCATTTGCATATATGTATGTTTTAAATATAATGAAAAAATTTGAGAGCACATGATGAACATAGAGTGCATTCCAAATGACAGGTGAGCAGCTAGCAAACTCACAAATAGATACAACCATCTCTCTCTCTCTTGTTGTGCCAATTAATTTGCAAAACAGTATGACTTATTTATGAATTAAAAAAAAAACCCTAGGACCAAGTATTTTTCCCTAATTATTTATTTATTTTATAATTGTATGGACTGAGTCATAATGCAAATCCAAACCCTAATCCTTGGAGAAATACTTAGTTCTATTTTTATTTTTCCTAAGCCGGCCTGGCTCTTAGCAAAAAAAAATTTGTTTGCTAAGAAGAAAAGCTCTCAGTAAAATTGCACATTAGCAGGATATATACTATAAATAGATGCTTAAATGTAACATGATGTATTCACCTACAAAGCCTAATCAAGCAAGCAAATTAAGGCGAGGCAAGCTAGAATGGCCTTTACTCAAGTGATTTCCACCCTTGCTCTTCTTTTGGCGACGGTTTCAGTGGCTCAAGCCACCGTACATATCGTTGGAGACCATTATGGCTGGACCCTCCACTTCGACTATGCTGCTTGGGCTAAGGGCAAAGACTTTCGAGTTGGAGATAAGCTCGGTAAATTTATCTGCTTATTACTTCAAACTTGCCAAATGTATAAAACGTACGGTCACGGTCGTCGTCCACAACCCGCTGGTTTTAGGTTTTTGATGGAGTGGTATACAACATCTTGTCAAAGACCAAAATAGGTCAATTAATAGTTTAGCCCTCATGGATGTTAATTAAAAAATGTTTCTCTCTCGTGTTTTATCTTTCATGTGTGCAATCTTCAATGTGAAGTATGGTGTTACAAGTGATAAACCTATAACCTACCCGTGTTCATTATTTCTACATTTTAGTTAATTATTAACAACAATATACTATATAATACATAAATTTTAGAAACCACTAATCCAAACATTTAAAATAGCTGGTGAACGTGGAGGGTACACCAAGAGATTATTTTATTCCTGCTCGCGAAACTAATATATTCGTCCAATATCACTCTAATAACTTGAGCGTATAAATACAATACAGTTTTCAATTATCCTGTCCAGATACATAACGTCTTAAAAGCAAGTGGCCCCGAGTTCGATGCATGCCAAGAATCACCCACCAATGTGGCGATGACGACTGGAAAAGATATAGTCACCCTCACAACTCCTGGAAGAAAATGGTACATTTGTGGCGTAGGAAATCATTGTCAAATGGGAATGAAGCTATTCATCATCGTCAAGCCAGCAGTAGGGAGTACTCCCTCTCCAGCATTACCTCGCGTGCCGACACATCATATAGTCGGTGACAGCCATGGATGGAAACTCAAATTCGACTATGCTGCTTGGGCCAGGACTAGAGTATTCAGGGTTGGAGACTCTCTTGGTATGTCTTGTACTCTTGTATCATTCATATATCTTCAATATTTAGAATGATCCGAGTTTTTGACTCGATTGTATTATTATTTTATTTTGCAGTTTTCCAATATAAAGTAGGGAATCACAATCACTACTACAAATAAGGGTTGCCCCTACGGATTTATCGGTAGGGGCAACCCACTACCCCTACGGATATATACGTAGGGGCGAAAAAAGACCCCGTAGGTGCAAAGGCCGCAGGTGCAAGTTGAGGTCCTGAACTTGGCCCTACGGATAAATTGAAGCCCCTACGGATAACTCTGTAGGTGCTATAGCCCCTACGGAATACCCCGTAGGGATAATAAAATCATATATTTAATTTTTTTTTTTGAATATATTGTATATACCTACGGATATATCCGTAGGTCCTATTTCGTCCCCTACGGATACAGCCGTAGGGGATATAAAGTAGCCCCTACGGCTGTTTCCATAGGGGCCACTCACAACACAATGCACTGAGATCGGGGGGAAAATATCAGGGAACCTGATATTTTGCCCCTACGGATATATACGTAGGGGATAAATATTGGCCCCTACGTATATATCCGTAGGGGCACCCCCAACACCCTGCACTGATATCAGGTGGGAAAATATCAGGTTTCCTGATAGTTTGCCCCTACGGATAACTCCGTAGGGGCAATATGTATACCTACGGAGTAATCCGTAGGTACATGTTTTCTGTATTTTTTTTTAAAAAAGGGCTGCTAGATTTTTTCCCGCCCTGTGCACAATACTATTTACATCAATCAAATCATATATTGCAGTATTCATAATCACATCCCACGCATATATATAATATACAAAAGAAACCCAAAAACTGAATATGATATAAATTCAAACCAATATCAATATCGTTTCAAAATGTAGTACAATGTGATATAAATAAATACATGTTTCAAAAAATAAGAACCAAAAAGCTACCCTAGTTCGGTCCAGCTCCACCTCCGAGTAACGTTCGAATAACGCGCGCCTGCTCCTCGGTAAATACACTATCCAATACTGCAAATAAAGAAGTCTGAGCGGCATGTGGAGCTGGCGTCGTGGTCTGCGCAGCCGCCGTCGAGGTAGTCGCTTGCGGAGCCGCGGCTGCGGGAGTCTGAGTGGGCGGTGGAGCTACAGGAGCTGTCTGCGGAACCGCAGCCGATGTAGTGGCTTGCGGAGCCGCAGCCGAAGGAGATGCATGTGGAGGCTCGGCCGATCTACCCTGTCGCGTCTGGACATAACGTGTGTAAGAAGCGTCTAAGAACTGTGTATTATTCGAATTCGTTTCATTATTAAGTTATTTCGAAACCCTGTTTGGATATCTAGTTTGGAAAAGCGTTGTTTATTTTAATTACATATGTATGTATGATTAATCAGACTTGCGTACTAATAAGGGTTGTGTTGATATGTATATAATATGAAATGATATTTTACTATAAAGTAGTATACATACCAGCATCTCCTTCAACTCCTGAACGGTGGCCCTCAAGCTATCCAGTTCCTGATGGACATGCCGGCCACTGGAGACGGAGGAAGTAACCGCCGGGGTGGAGTCCAACCTCATATGGGCCCTGCTAGGGCCCAATCCCCGGCCTCTCTCCCAACCTCCGTGGTGCCCTCCGTGTGCGGCGTCCAGAACTGGGGTCAGCAGCCTCGGATCGTTCTGTCCGGTAAAATCGATCCCCGAGGCCTGGGCCTGCTCAACCACCCGCTCCTACACCCACATTAAGCAGTAAAGTATAAGTATAAAATTTAAACTTGAACCTTCCAAAACTAAAATTTCAAATTTGGGTAGAAAAAATATTAACACTTACGCAGTACTCCTGGGTAGCGACGTCGGGACATCGAAGCTCGCCCGTGGCGGGATCTGTCGAGGTGCCGTGGACGGCAATATATGCGGACAGCACGCTCGGTGTACCACCTGACGCCACGGTCCGAGATGTCTGCAATATTAGAAAGTAACTCTTAATATTAGAAATATTAGAGAATAACTCTTAATATTGCAGAATATTAGAGAATAACACTTAATTTACCGATAACTCCATGGCTCGAGTAATGTTCCTCGAGCCACCTGTGTAAGTGGGGCGACCCCTCTTCGCCGACTTCCTGTTCTCCGTATTCTGAGCGGCCTGTTTCTGCACAACGCATTAACATTTAGTTTTCTAATTAAGAAACACAAAGAAATAAATTATATCATAAATAATGAATTAAATTTAAAATACATACTTGTTTGCGTTCGGAGTCGAAATAAGCGCACAATAGAGGCCATGTCTCTACGTCGACTCTCGCAAACGCCGGAGTAGATAGGAGGGCCGCTCTCTCTGCCTCGGGGGTCGCTATCCACAGGGAGTAGCAGTCGGCCTTCAGCTCATTCCTGTTGTATCGGACCTTGGCCTGCATGTTCTTCATCAGGCCATTGTACAGAGCATGAAGGTCGAGCACCCTCCCCGAGTGATCAGGGTCGGCTACAGGCTGAAAATCATAATCCAACTGAAAATACAAAAAAAAACATTGTTATTAGATTGCAAGTGTTAATAATAAATATATTGGATAGATCAAATGAAAATATATATTAATACATACCCGAGCCTGTTCAAAGAAGAGGGCGAATGAGCGCTGGTGCTGCTCGCCCCACTCAACGTGAAGTGGATAGTTCTTCACGATCCGGCTCTCGTCCCCCAAATACCGGCCGAACCTCTCGGCATGAGGACCGGTATAGCGATAGTCAAGGGTAAAAAATAGGGGGAATGCTGCCTCCCCCCTAGCTCTATTAGGCCTCAGCCTATGGGACTGATTCGGGCCTCGAGTCCCCCTCTGGGGATGGAGAGGCCCTGCGTCTGCACGAAATATCAAGACAATCAATAATAATACAAAGTTGTATTAAGAAATCAAGGTTAAACAAAAATTCAAGTGTGATATATACCTCCGGTGAATAACGCACGAGCCTGGGCCCGAGCAGCAGCACGAGCGGGACGATAGTTCCTCCGGTGAGGAACAACCGGGGTCCCGGACCCGGACGCATCCCCTCCAACTATAAAATAAACATCGACGCTAAATCTCCATGAAGTTCATATTTATTCTATAGAGCATATGTAAAATAAATAAATATTTTAAATTTATTCATACTAACCAGCAGACGATGCGGAGGGTACGGAAGCGGCAGGAGTGGCCCCTGTGGAAGGTGTGGACGCACCACCTATAATTAGACAATTAAAAATAGATTTTATAAGTAATTGCAAAAAGAATGTGTAGATCAATAATATAACGTTCTAAATCAATATGCATGAACTATAGGACATATAAACATACCCGCAGGTGCGGTGGTGTCACCACCTACAGCTAGACAATAATAAAAATTGCTAAGTAAGAGCAAAAGGAATGTGTATATTTATGATATAGCATTCTAAATCAATATACATACACTATATGATATATGAACATACCTGGAGGAGCGGGGGTGGCCTCTGTCCCAGATGTGGACGCAGGACCAACAACTAGACAATTAAAAATAGATTTGATAAGTAATTGCAAAAAGAATGTGTAGATCAATAATATAACGTTCTAAATCATTATGCATGCACTATATGATATATAAACATACCTGGAGGAGCGGGGGTGGCCTCTGTCCCAGATGTGGACGCAGGACCAACAACTAGACAATCAAACATTGACAATATAAGTAATTTTGACATAAACAGGCATGAATATCTGTAATATTAAATTGAAAATGGATATGCGTGCAGTATACCTGGAGGTGTGGCAAAATCCACACGGAAGGAGGCATCCGAAGGGGTCTCCGATCTGGGTGCAAGACCGGCCCTCTGAAGCTCCCTACGGAGCTCTCCGGGCGGCAGAACCGCTCTGCCTCTGCCTCTGCCTCTGCCGCGGCTGGAGCTCCTGCCGCCCCTCGCTGCTCCCGACATCGTCATCCAATCTAGATAAACGGTTCGTGGACGCATTAGACAATCATTAAAAGTATTGACTATATATGATCTAGAGCGTAAAATGTGAAGTAATAATATAACATTACTCATAACCTTTTTCGTTTCGTGGGCGCATCATACATATCTACTTGGATTTCATCGTCGATGTCATTTCTAACCCACGTAACTTCATGATCGGTCGAAGACAACCCGTCCTTCGAAACAGACGGTCGGAGCACTTTAAGCCTTCTCTCTTCTTCGTCCTCATCGCTGTCCTCGTATTCTGGGACATCGTAGACATCTCTAGGTTTCCATCTGCATACAACACTCCACCCCGGATGCTTCAAACACTGTGAGTAGTATACTTGGAACGCTTGGTTCGGAAAGATAAACGGATCGTCTTGACCGTAAAATCGAAGTGTGTTCACACTGGTCAATCCATATTCATCTTTCCAAGTCCCAAGACTGCTTCTCCACCTGTCTGTATCGGTTCGCGGATCGTACCAAGTACAGTGGAATATATAAAAGGGTTCTGATCGTCCGGGATAGTGGATGCCGAGTATACAATTTAAGTACCCATAGTAAATCACACCGTCCGATCCTACCGTCGCAATACCACTATTCTGAGTGATTCTAGATGTTTCTATGTCCTTAATTTTGAATTTGTATCCAAGGACACCAAATCCTTTGTAATGTGCAACCTCCATACTAGGAAATTGAGCTAAACATCTTAAATCACTCTCAAATGATGCAGACAAGTTCGGATCGTGGATCTAACAAAACAAATTTTACGATAAATACATAACGATACAAGTTTAGATTAAAACTGATAGCAATAAAATGTAATTCGAATAACTTACATGCTCTGTGACCCAATCACAAAAATTATCCTGATGGTATTTTTCCAAACGCTCTTCGTTCCAATCAGGATGCCCCTCACGTACCTCGTTAAAATGAGTTCTGTTTTCGACAAATAATTGTGACATTAATATTATGTCATTTCATACACACACAAACATAGATATAACAATTAATCCAAAAGAACTTACTCTCTAATTTGTTCAAGACATTCGCAATTAAGCAAGATAAACCGGTATATCTTGTTGATAAACATAGTGTCTACCCTCTTATACTCGGCTTTACCATATGGCCCGTCTTGAATTCTTCGAGGTCGGTTAAGCCTTGTCTCAATGTTCTCGTCCAGATAGCGGGAACAAAATGTGGTTGCTTCATCAAGAAGATAACCTTGCATGATAGAACCCTCTGGTCGATTTTTATTGCGTATATACTTCTTAAGAGTGTAAAGGTACCTAATGAGAATATATTGAATAAATAAACACGGGCATACATGACAAAAATAAATTTATAAATTGCGCGAAACGAAAAATTACACGTACCTCTCGACGGGATACATCCATCGATATTGTACCGGTCCGGCTAACTTCGCCCCAGTTGCAAGATGAACCGTCAAGTGTATTATGATATCGAAGAATGACGGTGGGAAAATACGTTCAAACTTGCAAAGTATCAACGCAATAGAATTTTCTAGTTTATCCAGCGTCACAACCTCCAGCGTTTTAGCACACAACTCCCTGAAAAAACAACATAGGTCGTTGATTACTAGACCAACCGAGTCGGGGAGAGAAGTCCTGAGGGCTAATGGAAGAAGGTGCTCCACGATAACATGGTGGTCATGACTTTTCAGCCCATCGATCTTGCCCTTCACAATTTTTATTTTCTTGCTGAATGATCCTGAGAAACCTGTGGGGACTTTCAAATCATGCAACACCTGCAGGAATCTTTTCTTCTCCGGTTGTGACATATGATAAGCGGCATTGGGAAGTACAAACTTGCCCGGTTTACCCGCTACCGGTTTAGGGTGCAGTTCACTTCTTATTCCCCACTCTTGTAGATCCATCCGGGCATTCATGTTGTCTTTCGATTTCCCGTCTTTACACAGAAGCAAGTTAAGTATGTGCTCTGATACTCCCTTTTCTATATGCATGACGTCCAGACAATGACGCACTGAATTTGTAGACCAGTACGGAAGCTCGAAGAAAATGCTTAACTTATTCCAATATTGTGGTTTGACCTGTCTCGTCGGATCCATCCCGAAGGTCATGTTATTGTAACCATCCCATTTAGCAGTCACGTCCTCTCCGGACAATGGGGATGGAGGCCCAAGAAGCTCCTGATGACCATCAAAGTGAACCGTGTCTAACCTGTAGGGGTGGTCTGGAGGCAGAAAACGTCGATGGCCGCAATAACAAACCTTCCTGCTAAAATTCAAAAATTTTGATGTTGTGTGTTCATGGCAATGAGGACATGCTTTGTGACCATGTACGGACCAACCTGAAAGCATTCCATATGCAGGAAAGTCATTAATTGTCCACATTAAAGCCGCACGCAGTATGAAGGTTGTATTTGTGTTTGAATCATATGTCTCTACACCATCAATAAACAAAGTTTTCAGCTCCTCAATCAGAGGTCGGAGATAGACGTCGATATTGTTCCCCGGTGAGTTTGGTCCGTCGATAAGAAGAGGCATCATAAAGTATGATTGGTCCATAGCCAACCAAGGCGACAGATTATAAATTATCATTACAACGGGCCATGTACTGTGACTTCCAGCCATATAGTTGAATGGGCAGAAGCCATCGGCAGCCAGTCCGAGCCGGACATTGCGGGGATCGCTACTGAATATTGTGTGCCTCCTATCGAAATCCTTCCATGCCGGTGAATCTCTTGGATGGCTCATTTTTCCATTTTCGCTTGGAGGAGCACGATGATGCCAAATCATTGCCTCGGCTGTTTTCTTGCACCTGAATAGCCTCTGTAGCCTCTGTGTTATGGGAAAATATCGTGCTATCTTCACAGGTATATCAGGCTTCTTATCAGAATCTTTCGGCTTATACCTTGCCTCTCCGCATGTTGGACACTCTTTCAAATCTGAATTCTCTTTCCGGTACAACACGCAATTTTTAGGACATGCTTGAATCTTCTCGCACTTTAGACCCAAATCAGACATCATTTTCTGGGCTTCGTACCAGCTTTCGGGCACATTATTTCCCGGAGGCATAGAATCTTTCAAGAACGAAAGAAGCATTGTGAATGACTTGTTGCTCCATCCATTTAGGCACTTAATTTGGAAAAGTTGGACGAACCATGAGAGGGTGGAATACTTCGCATTCTCATAAATTGGTTTCCTAGCATCATTCATGAAATTTTCATATTTATCCGCACGCGGTCCTTGACCGGAAGGAATGTCATCTTCGATACGAATAGATTCACCTAGGGCAGCCTCTACCATATCCTCCATTTCTTCTGATGGAAATAAATTTCCGTATCCTGCCGTATTACCGAATTCTTCTTCTTCTCCTGCCGCATTATCGTGTTCTCCTTCTTCTACCGCAGTACTGCATTCTTCTCCTTCCCCGTGATATTTCCAAATTGAATAAAGTCTAGTAAACCCATGTTTTACAATATGAAGCTCTGCTAATTCTATCTTCTGCCAGTACTTATTGCCACATCTATCGCACGGACAGAGAATCTTCTCTATTATGATCTTATTATGTGCTCGTGCAAATTCAAGGAAAGCAGCAACCCCTGCGACAAACTTAGGTTGCATACGTTGTTTCCAATCCACATACATCCAGTCCTTAACTCTGACGTACTCATGGGCCATGTTAGACTGAATAACATATAAATTGTAGGTTATGCTGACTATATTGAGAAATATAAGAACGGGATAGTTACTGACAAAGGAGAAAATCCATGTATATGCTTTGTGTGTGCGTTTGTCGTTGAAAAGAATAAATTATCGCATGTTATGTTGACCGATAGACGGGGACTAAGTGGCGCTTTTAATTAGTTTCATATATGGGTATCGATGGGAATATGAAGGTTTCATATTATCATATATTGGTTTTAACCCGAACATCTCGAGTCGCTCTCTGATTATGCGTTTGTATGTATGTGTTCCGGCTGTCGGGGGTAGGCTTCTATCCCATTAAGAATGTATAGAGCGAACGCCCATCACTTGTGCTTTCAACCGTTTCAAGTAAATTTCGGCAGCACCTCCCCGCTGTTCTCCGAGTACACTGTAATAGAATAGATAATCATTTCAAAGCTGTGAAACAACGTTGAAATGAACATCTAATCTATCTTTGTACACGGAGAACCAGCGGAAAGGTACCGACGAAATATCTCGAAACGGATGAAAACACAAGTGAATGAAGGCGTTTGCTTTATACATTCTTAATTTGTCCACACGGGACAAATCTATGGGTTACCATACGATTGAATTTTCTCGTCGCGCAGACTATACGACGGTTGTTAGTATCGAGCTATACTGTCCGATATTTAACAACCTTCGTATAGTTCTAGGTCACGACGAGCATCGCACGTATGTTAACCGATAGACGGGGACTAAGTGGCGCTTTTAGTTTCATATACGGGTATCGATGGGAATATGAAGGTTTCATATCATCATCGAGTATCATATATTGGTTTTAACCCGAACATCTCGAGTCGCTCTCTAATTATGCGTTTGTATGTATGTGTTCCGGCTGTCGAGGGTAGGCTTCTATCCCATTAAGAATGTATAGAGCGAACGCCCATCACTTGTGCTTTCAACCGTTTCGAGTAAATTTCGGCAGCACCTCCCCGCTGTTCTCCGAGTACACTGTAATAGAATAGATAATCATTTCAAATCTGTGAAACAACGTTGAAATGAACATCTAATCTATCTTTGTACACGGAGAACCAGCGGAAAGGTACCGACGAAATATCTCGAAACGGATGAAAACACAAGTGAATGAAGGCGTTTGCTTTATACATTCTTAACTTGTCCACACGGGACAAATCTATGGGTTACCATATGATTGAATTTTCTCGTCGCGTAGACTATACGACGGTTGTTAGTATCGAGCTATACTGTCCGATATTTAACAACCTTCGTATAGTTCTAGGTCACGACGAGCATCGCACGTATGTTAACCGATAGACGGGGACTAAGTGGCGCTTTTAGTTTCATATACGGGTATCGATGGGAATATGAAGGTTTCATATCATCATCGAGTATCATATATTGGTTTTAACTTGAACATTTAACGTGAATAAGTTTTACGTTTACGTTTCGTTATTAAGAGTTCGAAATTTCATGTTTAGGGTAAATTTTTCTTGCGTTTGTGGTAAAGTTGTACGTTTATGTTGTCATCGAGTATCATATTGTAATGAACTAGTGTATCCTACTAAATAAATTAGTGCACCATAAACCTAAATAACCCAAATTAACCTAATTAACCACAATTAACCATAATTGTTACCCTAACACAAATTATCACTAATTAACCCAATTTACCCAAATTAACCTAATTAACCCTAATCAACCCAAACTTAACCAAATTTACCCAAATTAACCAAATTAAGCCTAATCAACACCCTAACCTTTTCAAATTATCACTAATTAACCCAAATTAACCCTACACTGCAATTAACCCAAATTAACCATAGCCTCTAACCCTAAACATGACCCTAACCCTAACACTAACCCTAACCCTAAATACCATAACCCTAACCCTAACCCTTAACCCTAACCACAACCCGGCCAACACCAATCCCAACCCCAACCGAACCCTAATCCCAACCCCAACCCCAACCGGCCCCAACCAAACCCTTACCCTAACCCCAACCCCAACCCCAATCGAACCCTAACCCTAACCACAACCCGGCCAACACCAATCCCAACCCCAACCGAACCCTAATCCCAACCCCAACCCCAACCGGCCCCAACCAAACCCTTACCCTAACCCCAACCCCAACCCCAATCGAACCCTAACCCTAACTGACCCGATGCCACCCCTACCCGAACCCAGATCCCTGAACCCTACCCCTAACATCATCAAAAGAGGGAAATAAAAGTATTAAATTAGAAGTAAAAATTGGAAATTTACTAACCGCGGTGGAGGAGACGACGGAGGAGGCCAGTAGTCGACGATGCGATCGGCGACGAGTCAAGCACGGTTGCGACGTGGAAGTCGACGAGTCAAGCACGGTTGCGGTGGCGAGGTCAGGATGAGGACGTCGATGGCCGACGAGATCGGGATCGAGACGCGGGAAGAATAAGAGAGAAGAAAAATTTGGGAACGGTGAGGGATTTTCTGTGCCTTTTTTTTTTATTATTAACCCGTATACATGCCCCTACGTACTTAGCCGTAGGTTCTTTGTTTGCGCCACCGTAGGGCCAAACAACAAATTATGATTAAATATTTTTAAATTAAAATATAGAAAACCGTAGGGACAACAGTGGGCACCTACGGATTAATCCGTAGGGGCAATAAAACGTTGCCCCTACGGATTCCTTTATCCGTAGGGGCAACCCCTATTTGTAGTAGTGAATGTCTTCAAGGTGAGTGAGCATGACTTCCATGCATGCAACATACCACCAATGAACCAAGCTTTGACCACAGGAAACGATGTAATCACGCTCACAACTCCGGGAAAGAAGTGGTACATATGTGGTGCTTCTTACGGCAGGCATTGTCAAATGGGACAGAAGTTATTCATCATCGTCCTTCCGTAATATTGATTTTCTCAACAAGCTAATTAGTAGTTCCGACTTCCTTCCATTCGGCATCGATGGATGGATACGGATCGATTATCATAAGTAGTGCCTTTCTTAACTTGTTCGATATTGTACGAGGTGCATGCATGTTTGAGTTTTGTGTGGCGAACTGCTTTTATTCGGGTTGAATAAGATTATTATTAAGCAAATTTCACATGTCCTTGCTACTTATTTACATCCTTTTTTCTCGGATTGAATCGAGTATAAGTATTTTATTTATTGTATGGTTTTAGTCATTAACTAACTCATCGAACAACTTGAAATAATCCCGAGGAAAAATATAAATTAACTTGGATCAGTGATAAAGAAAAAGAATAAGAGAAAACCAAGTTGAGGTCCTTGTAACCGAATCTATTAATTAAGTAGGAATGGTCTTTGGCACACATTTTATCATTAAAGGAATTGTTTTTGCATTTTTGCCCTCTTTTTCTTTTCATCTGCTTCACATAAAAAACCCTCCAAGCTTTTAACTGACAAAAGAATTCTTCAGCGGCCTCTAACAAAGTTATTTCCATATTTGTCCTCCTCCTTCGTCTTCTTCTTCTTCTTCTTCGAACTTTCCGATATTAGAAAAGCAACATAATATGTTTTTGGTGGCGATTATGGTTGGACTCTCAACTACAACCAGACTGCTTGGGCTAAGAATAAAGTGATGCAAAACCAACTTTAAGATTTAGTTTAAATATTTTGGTTTTAATAAATTTGAATCTATTTTTAATTTTTTTCATTTTAGTTGGATGTTATAAGGAAAGTGTAATAGGATCTCTAGGGTTTTAAGGGAGACCAACGATATTTAATTGAAAAAAAATGTAAGTTTGAGATTGAGAATCGTGTGCTCTGCGTTGTAACTTTCGGTTGCTGTGGAAATCTTTCATTTGGCTATCTAACATCCGTCGTTACTATCTTCGTCAACTGGCCGCAAGCATCGCTTGCCAAGGCATCGATCGTCGCCACTAAATTACTGTTAAGTCTGGTGGCTTTTGGATCAAATCAAACAAGTGTAGAATGAAAGTGTCAGGGTTTTCACGTGATCAAAGCACATGCATAAGGTCACGTGGGCATTACAATCATTCAAGGCAAGAAAGACGAATATTCAGAGGAAAGGGTAAAATTTTAATTTTCTTTTGATTATTAGCCGGGTTATTAATCTGCATCTAAATATTTCATACATAATATTTGGGATCATTAAGAAGAGTTGTCTGCTAATTTGCACTTGAGAATTATCCGATATTAGCACACGGTCAAATATTTAGGCAAGATATGCTTGTTATAGTAGGAATTATTATTATGATAATTAAAGAGTTTCATAAACATTCTTCTCATTATTAGTCATAATGATTATTCTCAATATGATTTTTATTCGAGACAAGATATGCTTGTTAAAGGTAGACCTAGACGGATAGTTAAGCCAAATTAATGATTTCTACGGTAAGAAGGGTCCGCATTATGTTATTGATTGGTTAGCAAACATGCATGGATGAATATCTTGATTATCATAATTTATATGATTATCGTAGAATTAGGTTGGCTAATGGAAATTAAAAGAAAAACACTATAAGAAAACGGCATTTATTTATTTCGTCGGGGTGGTTATTAAATAAACCCTCAATCCGACGAAATAAACTTCATTACTGATTTGGTATCAGTTAGTCACCTAAGATAGTATACATGTGCTCATTGGGTTATGAATTACACTGGACGGACTCGCCGGGAAAATACTATATGGTATTATACCTATTGTCAGATAGCAGTTCTTAGGTGACATGAGTACATGTTAGTCTGTCAACCTGAGATCGTCATTTGTCTCGTGTGAGTTTCCACTGTGCTTTGATTACTACCCTACCACGGCTCAAAGGAGTTGTGCAAATAGGTTTTAGTTGGGTCGTCGGGGATTCGTCTCTCCCGGTATTTGGGGTTGATGTCGCACTGTGCATGGATGGCCATCACCAGAAATCCTTGGCCAAGATAGACGAGAATTGCTGATTTGGATCAGTAGTTTCTCAGTGGGTGATGGTCTTCACACCGACACGAAAATATCGCGTTATTAGGGGTCTGACTTTATCCACCTCTCTAGACCCGATATGCGATACTCTTAGACGTACAGACCGGACTGTATGGAGATTGTCACTGACAGGCTCAGTAGGGGTTCGGATGAGTTTGCTCATCGGCCTTCCTTTCTCTCAATACCTAGGTAGCCATTACGTACAGTTAGTGCCGCTGACGTGATTGTGGTTAAACCCACTGCCAGCGTATTGACGAGTCTTTAGAGTCCCACACAGAAAGTTTACCTGGTTCTAGAGAAATGATGTAGTATCCGTATTGGATACGTGCAGCGTTCCGATCGAATGATTATACCAATTACCCGGATTTTCGATCGAACGGTTGATAATACTAGCCGGCTCGAGATTGAGCCGGATTATTAAATCAGGTATTGATTTAATAATTTACATATATGTATTTCGATATGTGTTGGCTATAATGCCCTCAAGTCAATTATAGGATCGCAGGCACGTGATTGCAATGATTGAGGGAGGACCTATACCGGTAGAACAGTCTTACTCGAGATGATAGTATACTATCTGGTTTGTCTTTATTATCGTGTACATGCTTCCGGTGACATTACAGATAACTATTACATGTTGATAGAGCGCATAAGATTCTTGCTTGATGTTCATATAAGAATTTTGTATTATTATATTCCCCATTTTTAATCATATTGAAAATACATAAGTGATTTTGATCCATGTCTGCTAAATAGTTGCAGGTTACAGGTTCTCGGAAAAATACAGTGAAAATGGTGAAAAGACGCTACAAATATGAGAATACGACCAACAAATAGACGAATCAGCAAGATGCCGCCTACCAGTTTGAGGAACAAACGGAGATCAACAAACAGTTCAATACACAAAGTACAAGTGCAGCACAAGATTCAAGATTTCAACGCGAAGCATACGGTAAAAGTCCACAAATTCTGCACTGTTGGAAATCTGGAAGAAAATGGAAAAGATTCTGCGAAACCAAGTGAAGAAAACAGATGGAAAAAGCAACTTGAAGCATCACAGAAGAAATCAGACCAAGACCCTACCATATGGCCGCGGATCCGCGGCCAAACAAGGCTTATGGCCACGGTTCCGCGGCCATGCTGAGCACGTGTCGGTGCAGTTTGTCGGTGGGTGTCGGTGCGTTGACCAGGCTTCTCAGGGTAGTCTTGTAATTTTAGATGTGGATCTGATATAAACCCTAGGGTTTCTCCTATCTATAAATAGGAAAGCCTACAGCCTCTTTAAGGGCATGCCTCTTTTAATTTCTAGATTAAAGTTTTCAATTCCTTGTAATCGTTCAAGATTGCATCAATAAAGTAATTTTTTTTTATCTTGTGTTCTTAGTTGCAATTTTATTTCTCTGCAATTTTTTACCTGTCGTAGTTATCTGCAAGTTCATTAGTTAATTAAAAAGAAAATCATAAAAATGAATTTTGTCGCAATTTCCCTAATGAGTGAGTAGTTCCTCACTTGTTAGGGTTAGGATTGGATAGGTTTGAGAGATGAACATCTCTCACTCCTTTGTTTCCCTTATAATATTTTTAAATTAGGACTCTATATAAATCAATCACCTACCGTTCACTATGGCACCCTATCCTACTAGATAGCGGTGATTCCCTAGATAGATCGGTCGTGGTTGATTTAGATAGAGATTAGGGCTAAGAGTTAAGAAAGGACGAACAAGGACCAAAAGGAAGAAACTACGTTTCTTCCCAGACGTGCTAATCCCCTTTGTTAATTATTAACCCAAAATCTAAGTTCTTGACTAGGGCAAAAAAAGCGGTGAGTAGAATTAACTTTCCAAACTAATTTAATCCTAACCCTAGCAAGGTTTTTAATTCAAATCAAATTCAATTTTTAGTTTTTATAAAAAATCAAAACCTACCACAAATAGGAATTGACTCGTTAAAACAATTAGAAAAGAACATGTTTTCCCTGTGGACCGACCCTTACTCAATCGGTTAGCTCCCAAGCGACACCGTTATTGATTGCGGTAATTCTTAGTCTTTGATTCAAAACGCATACGCAAAATCATCTATCAATCAAATGGCGCCGTTGCCTGGGATAACGGTAGTTATTTTTTTTTGTAATTTTCGGGTTAATTAAAAATAAAAAAATCATAAAAACTATAAAAAAAAAACAAAATAAAAATTATCTTTTTATTTTTTGATCTGCTTTTGTGCGAATTGTGCAGGAATGGAAAGACGGACAGATTCAGATCTGGAAAAAGCCAGTGAACAAATCAACAAACAGAAGATCTGAACAGACAGAGGAGAATCAAAACAGCACAGAAAAAAAATTGGGATCTGAACCGACCATTCGACCGCGGAACTGCCGCGATTTCTTACCTCTGACCGCGGAACCGCGGCGCTTTGCTGACGTCAACAGTTCAATTCTCTCTGTAAGTATTCCTTACCTCCTCTGTAACCCTCTGTAGTCCACTGAAAATTTTTCCTGCAGGGTTCTTTGCGCAAAACTTCTTCCCCCTCTCCAATAAATCAATCTTGTGCAGGATTCTTTGCGTGGCAATAAAAAAAATTTTGGCAAGTGTTTTGGATTTTTGTGTGTTTACCGCTTTGCATTTTTAAAACGGACTTTTAAGGGGCTATAACACCAATCCAGATTGGGTGGAGATTTCATTACCCTTCTTAGAACCCCAAAAATCACAAAAAGCATTTGCATTAACCCTCGAGTTAATTAAAAAATATTTAGACTCAGCCAATAAAGACTGTTGCGCTCATTAGGACAAAGGAAAGTTGAGGGCAATCGGTCGTTTATCTAAACCTGACTTTGTGGTGCCTAGGCTAGACAAGTGGGAAAGGTAATTTTAAAAAGCCCATCTCACGGTGATTCGTGAGCGGATCTCTCCTTTCTTTACTTGTGCTTACCTGGCCATAATTGGCGGTGAAGAGGCGAATTGAGAGTTATCTCACAACTTGTCCTTTGGATCAGTTAGGAGCGGTCTAGTTGACTTAGGAGACCCTAGCTCTAGGCTTGATTGTGCATGTTCAAATTGTGATTGCTTGAAAGTGTGTCGTAGTTCCATATAAAAATATTTTTGCAAAAATCTTTATAAAAAAAAACCACAAAACAAATTTTTTTTACAAAAACTTGCCATTTGTCGCTAGAAATCCATTACACCCAACTTTCACCCACATTCTCTCATTGACGTTTTCTTACCCTCACCTTCTGCTTTTTGACTACACTTAAACCGTTTAGTGTATGTCTGGTTGGACTAGTGACACTAGCGCCCGTTTAGTCCGTGTCTCGTTAGTTCCTACTGACGACGCGTTTGACTCCGAAGTAGAAATTCCCTCCACTTCTTTACCTTCATCTTCAAATTCACCACCTTCTAAAGAGATGTCAGGATTCAATCCTAACAGCCCTTTACCGCCTGTTGAAGTGCCCCAACGAATCACGCTCCCGGATCTTTTCTATCCAACCCGCACCGCACTTTCCACTTGTCTTTCACTTCCACCGGCTAATGGGGATAACTTTGAAATTAAACCCCACGTCATCAATATGTTGCCCAAATTTCTTGGGCTGGAATCCGAAGATGTCTACATCTTCATTAACAAATTCCAGAATGTTTGCGCAATGATGAAGACCACTCAACTTTCCGATGATGCTATAAGGCTACGTGTGATTCCCTTCACTTTATGTGATCTAGCTGAAAAGTGGCTGTATAGCACCGCATCACATTCCATAAATTGTTGGGAAGAGTTTGTTAAAGATTTTCTTAAAAAAAAATTATCCACACCACAAGACCGCGAGAATTCGCAATGAAATTAATCAATTTTCCCAGCTTCCTTCCGAACCTTTTTGGAAGTGTTTCGAACGATTTAAGGACCTTCTTGTTCAGTGCCCTCACCACGGTATTGAGAAATTGCAACTTTGCCAAACTTTATACGAGGGACTGAACCCAGCAACTAAGCAGTTGCTGGAAACCATTTGTCAAGGTCACTTTCTAACCAAATCGAGCGAGGAAGCTTGGCAATTTCTCGATGATCTTGCTGAACAAATACTTCAGTGGGAAAGCACTAGACATACCACTTCATCTACTTCATCAGGTCAGTCTAGGGCAGGCATACATCAACTTGATATGTCGATTGCAATGAAGGCCGAAATGGCTGCAATCACGAAAAAACTAGAGGCAATTGAGAGCAAATTCTCATCGTCTTCTTCTGCCCCTGCTTTACCCACTCGCACTATTTGCGCTTGTTGTTCGGATCCATCACATCTTACTGAAGAGTGTCCTTACAATCCACCTGTTCAAGGACAAGATCAAGTCAATGCTGCCTTTCAGCAAAGACAAAGAAATGATCCATACTCTTCAACTTATAATCCTGGTTGGAGGAGCCACCCAAATTTTGCTTGGAATCAAAATCAACAACAATTACAAGGCAATAACAATTTTCAAAGGCCTCCTCCACAACAACAAGCCCCTCAACAAACTCAATATCAGCAACCTTTCCAACCCCAACCTTACCAAAACCAAATGAACAATTTCGCACCAAACAACTCTTTTCCTCAAAATAATTTTGTTCAACCAAATAACGATAAGGTTTTCTCGCTAGAACGAAGTCTGGATGCGTTCATAAAACAATCTACGCAATCCTCAGCAAGCATCCGGTCTTCCATTCAGTCTTTGGTGCAACACACTGCTTCACATGATCAAAGCATCAAAACAATTGAAGCTCAAATTGCACAACTGAATGCTGCTCTAAGCGAGCGAGAAAAGGGAAAGCTTCCATCTCAACCATTGCCAAATCCCGGTCACACACAAAATGCACATGTTGCTTATGAACAACAAAATCATAATGTAAGTGCTGTGGCTACGTTGAGATCTGGAAGAGTGTTGCATAATAATGTGGGAATTAATGATGACACTCCGACCGCTTCTTCTTCTTCTTCATCTTCTTCATCTTCTTCTTCTTCAGAGCCTGTTCTCCATTCTTCACAAGGCTCTAATTCTTCTACTACTTCGAATGGACCCACATCTCACTTTACGAAAACACCAACACTGGGATCCATTCCAACTCCGCAATCTCCTCCACAAACATTAGACTCAACGAATTTTCAAAATGTTCCATTTCCAAACAGGTTGAGATCCAATAAACCAACTCCACAAATAGAGAAGATTATGGAGTTATTTAAACAGGTTAGCATTAACAATCCCCTCTTGGATGCAGTCCAACAGGTCCCTTCTTACGCTAAAATTTTGAAGGACTTATGCACCAAGAAAAGGAAATCACAGGTACCCAAGAAAGTTTTCTTGGCTAATACAGTGAGTGATGCTCTTACCCAACCGTTACCTCAAAAGCAAAAGGACCCTGGCTGTCCTACAATTTCAATAACTATTGGGGATAAGAACATCAATCGCGCACTTTTAGATCTTAGTGCCAGTGTTAATTTGCTTCCCTATTCAGTATATGAGCAATTAGGCGTTGGAGAGTTGAAATCCACACATTGTACTCTCCAAATGGCCGACCGATCCATCACCCATTCTAGGGGTGCGTTAGAGGATGTGTTGATTAAAGTAGGGGACTTCATATTCCCTGTTGATTTCATTATTCTGAACACACAGCCTGTAGCAAACCCCCTGGGTCAAATTCCGGTGATCCTTGGTCGACCATTCCTTGCAACTTCTAATGCGGTGATCAATTGTCGAAATGGTTCAATGAACCTATCTTTTGGAAACATGACAGTTGAGCTCAACATTTTTAAGTTGGGGAATCAACCCTCCAAACCTAATGCTAATATACTTGATGTTTGCTCGATCCAAGATATCACTCAGGAGGACTGTGAGCTCGAAAAATTTCTATTCGATCACAACAACTTTGACGCCACTAGTGCGTTCCTCCTAGATTCTGATACTGCTTTCACACCCGATAATGATTACGAGTGTTTCACTTTTTCGAACGATTTTGAAGAATCACCACCCGAGTTCGAAACCTTTGAATTTTCGGATAAGTTAGCTGAACCATCCGACTCGGTTGCTTATACTCGCTTCGAACCTTTGTTGGAATCCTTCGAGTTCGAGACAGTTTCACCAATTTTACCTTCAATTGTTTTGCCTCCAAAACTCGAACTCAAGCTATTGCCGTCTCACCTTAAATATGCTTACTTAGGTGAGAATGAGACCCTTCCTATTATCATATCGGCATCTCTAGCCACCGAGCAAGAGAAAGCACTTTTAACGGTCTTACAAAATAATCGGCAAGCTTTTGGCTGGTCTATGGCGGACATCAAGGGGATTAGTCCCCTCATTGTTGAACATCATATTCATATGATGGATGATGCCAATCCAGCAATGGATCCACAGAGACACCTCAACCATGTAATGAAGGAGGCTGTTAAAAAGGAGATCATAAAATATCTTGATAGTGGTATCATTTACCCTATCTCCGATAGCCAACGGGTTAGCCCCATTCATGTTGTCCCAAAGAAATCGGGCATAATGGTCATAACTAATGAGGCGAATGAGTTAATACCTACTCGCACCTAAACTGGGTGGCGAGTATGCATCAATTACAGAAAACTCAATGCCGCGACATGGAAAGACCACTTTCCATTACCTTTCATTGACCAAATGCTAGAACGATTGGCTAGGCATGAATTTTATTGCTTTTTGGATGGCTATTCCGGCTATAATCAAATTCCCATCGCCGAAAAGGACCAAGACAAGACCACATTCACTTGTCTGTTCGGTACATTTGCTTACCGTCGCATGCCCTTTGGGTCGTGCAATGCACCCGCTACTTTTCAGCGGTGTATGAAGGGAATTTTTTCAGATATGGGTGAAAAATTCTTGGAGATCTTCATGGATGATTTCTCTATTTTCGGCGACTCCTTTGATGAGTGTTTGCTACATTTAGACGCAGTCCTTACCCATTGTAAGGATAAGAATCTTACTCTAAATTGGGAGAAATGCCACTTTATGGTACGAGAAGGTATTGTCTTAGGACATATCATCTCGTAAAATGGCATTGAGGTAGATAAGGCTAAGATTGAAGTTATTTCTAATCTTCCTCCTCCCAAGTGCGTCAAAGACATTCGAGCCTTCCTTGGCCATGCCGGTTTCTATAGACGGTTCATCAAGGATTTTAGCAAGATTGCTAGACCCTTGACTCTTTTGTTGGCCAAGGACGCTACTTTTGATTTCGACTCGAGCTGTATGAAGGCGTTCGAGTCTTTGAAAAACTCACTTACTTCCGCTCCCATTCTCTCGTCCCCTGACTGGACTCATCCATTTGAAATTATGTGCGATGCATCAGATTTTGCTATTGGTGCTGTCCTTGGGCAGCACATAAATAAGATGCCGCATGTAATTTATTACGCTAGCCGGACATTGAACGAGGCCCAACTAAATTACACCACAACTGAGAAGGAATTTTTAGCTGTTGTGTTTGCACTTGAAAAATTCAGGCCTTACTTAATCGGCTCTCCAGTCATCGTTTACACTGACCACTCAGCTCTCGCCATCTTTTTGCGAAGAAGGATGCTAAATCTCGGCTTATACGTTGGATCCTCCTACTACAAGAGTTCGATCTTGTCATCAGAGATAAGAGAGGATGCGAAAACGTAGTCGCCGATTATCTTTCACGCCTTCCTTCTTCGCCAAAGCTTCAAATTCTTATAAAAGACGTTTTCCCAGATGAGCAGCTCTTAACTGTATCATGCGAACCTTGGTTCGCAGATATTGTAAATTATTTGGCCACCGGACTTATACCTAATGATTGGTCGAATCAGGACAAACTCCGATTCCTATCCCAAGTAAAAAAAATTTACTGTGATGAACCGTATCTCTTCAAATACTGTTCTGACCAAATCATTCGTCGGTGTGTCCCCGGGGGAACGAGTTTAAGAGCGTGCTGTCTTTTTGCCATGATCAAGCATGTGGCGGGCATTTTGGCCCTAAAAAGACAGCCGAAAAGATCTTGCAGTGTGGCTTCTACTGGCCATAACTTTTTAAAGACGCACACGATTACTGCAAGACGTGCTCTCGGTGCCAGCACTTAGGCCGGATATCTAGGAGGAATGAAATGCCGCTCCAACCAATTTTGGTTGTTGAAATTTTTGATGTTTGGGGGGATAGACTTTATGGGACCTTTTCCCAATTCCTTTGGGAACATGTATATTCTACTCGCTGTTGACTATGTTTCAAAATGGGTCGAGGCTGTGCCCAACCGAACTAATGACAACAAAGTTGTCGTTAGATTTATAAAAAAACATCTTTTCTCGGTTTGGGCATCCTCGCACGATTATCAGTGATAATGGATCTCACTTTTGTAATAGGACTTTCGAGTTCTTAATGCGAAAATACTCCATTACTCACAAACTGTCAACGCCCTATCATCCCCAAACTTGTGGGCAAGCCGAGATTTCGAATCGGCAGATTAAACAGATATTGGAGAAAACGGTTTCCATAAAACGTAAAGATTGGTCGTCAAAACTGATTGATGCCCTTTAGGCATTCCGAACTGCCTTTAAGACCGATCTTGGCATGTCTCTATATAGGCTTGTTTATGGAAAGGCTTGCTACCTTCCTGTTGAAATTGAGCATAGGGCATTTTAGGCAATAAAAGAGTTGAATTTATCTCTGGGAGATGCGGGCAGCAATAAAAAGCTGCAGTTGAACGAATTGAACGAGCTGCGGGATGAAGCCTACGAGAACGCAGTAGTCGTTAAAAACAGAACGAAGGTGTTTCACGATAAACACCTTATGCGCAAAACTTTCAAACCTGGTCAACAGGTTTTACTTTACGACACGCGATTACATTTCCATCCCGGAAAGCTCCGATCTCGATGGAAAGGGCAATTTTTGGTACGCACCGTATATCCGCACGGTGCAGTTGATCTAGAAAACCCGGAGGACGGTTCACTATTTAAAGTGAACGGACATAGACTTAAACCATTCCTCACTACGGACCCTTCGGAGGAGCTCCTGTTTTTACAGGAACCGATCTACATTGACTGACCTTCCTCCATTTACCCCTAAATTTCGATTTTCTAGCTAAAACACTGTTTCAAACAAGTTTGGGGGTATGTATTATTTGTAATTATATTAAAACAAAATAAAAAAATGAAAATTTGAAAATAATTTTTTTTTGGGTATTTTTGTAAATTTCCAGTTTTAATAAAAAAAAATTTATTTACAAATAATTTCCTCTTTTCAAGAGGGGCTTTTTGCAAATAACCAAAACAACCCCCTATAAATAGAACCCGACCCCTCTCTGTTTTCATAACCCTGAAAAAAAATTCCATCAGAGAACCCTAGCCGCCGCCGCAGCCAGAGCAAGGAGATCCCCTCATCGCGCCGCCTTTCCGCCGCAGGAACCCCCATTCGGCCACGCAACCGCCGCTCCTTGTTCTCTTCTCCCTCTGAAAATTTCAGAGGTGGTTCGATCTCTAAACCCTTCTCTGTTAAATTACAAATTCTGCATTTTAATTCTCTGTGATGGCACCAACAATGCAATTAGAACGTGATTTTTCACAAATCTTCTCACACACAATTTACGGAAGTTATTTTGCTGATGAAATCACTCGGCGAGGGTGGAACTTTTTAATCTACAATCATCCCAATGCCTACGCTCTTCCAGATCTAGTCACTCGTTTTTACGAGTGCATGGAGGAAGGTTGCTTAGCATAATACGGGTTTATAAAATTACTTTGGGGCGATAGAGAAATCATAATCGATAGGGACTTCATCAATGAAGTCACCTTAATTCCTAGGCTACCTGTTCATGACCAACCGCTTCAATTTGAAGATTACTTACCCTTAATAGGTAATGACTGTTCGAGGGAACCTAGAAAAGGCATACAAGCTTGAACCCTCTTCGCCAATGTATTAACCGTGTGCCGTTGGACACAAAACAACATTTTTGGCAGCTCACATAACACAACATTTTTCACCCCATCTCTTCACATCGTGCATACCTTAATGACTAGGAACCCTAGATTTGACATGTGCACTATTTTACTTAATTCAATTGGTGTTGGAAAAAAGGCCGCAAATTACCCATGTCCTATGTTAGTGACACAACTGTGTCGCTATTTCCTCCCTGTAGAGGAATTTGATTTTTACATGCATGGAGGTATACCCATCAGGCCTCTTATTGAGGGCGTATCCACGTCTTATACCCGCCTAACTGATGTATGGTCGCGAAGGGAACCGGCCGAACATGTACCCGCCAGAACACCCAGCTCCAGCTCGACCGCGAGCGGGGAAGAGCTTACCCCCATAGAACATGCATGTCTTCTTAGAAGAGCCGTTAGGGGAATTGATAATTTGATAGGGATGGTGACCGACTTGGGTCACCGGGTGACAGATATTGAGCATGGCGTATCTACGCTGCTGGCGCGAGAGGAGCGTTCCCGTTCACGTTCAAGGGGACGGCGAGGTCCTGAGCAGTGAGGGCACTGCTTTTGGTAAGTTTGGGGGTGGAGGTGGTTTGTATATAGTTATCTTTGCATTTGCATATTTTTATTTTTGTGCATATTTTTATTTTTTTTACATATTTGTTTTTTCTTTCTTTGCATATTTAATTCCGCATTGCATCTTTATAAAAAAACTATTAAAATTAAAAAAATGAAAATAAAAAAAAATTTAAAAATAAAATCAAATAAAAATTGAAAAACTTTAAAAAAAAATATTATAAAAAATTGAAAAATTCAATTTTGGCCATATTTGACTTAAGTTTGACAAAACGGTTAACTAGCTAGGAAAAACTAGATCCTAAACTTAGGAAAGTAAAAACCCTAAAAATAACTTTTCTTAAAGTTTAACCGTAGAAAATATATGCCCTTGTAGATTATTTAGAAATAGGTAAATTTTGAGTTCAATTCTTGGGCCAAGTCAAAATAAGGGAAAAGTATTGAAATTTCTTATTGAAGTGTAAGTCTGAAAAATAATTCCGAATCTTAAGTCTAAATTCTGAATATATATACCCTACAAACTCGCACATACACGCACCTCGAAACTTAGAATAGTAGAGAATACCTTGAAATGCTCTTGTCTAAAATCCTTGATATTAAGGAAAATAAAATAAAAAGTACAAGTGTGAATAAAGAGATATAAAAAAAATGAACATTGGTTTTGTAATCACTTAAGGCTGCATAAATAAAAAATATATATATAGTGATGGTGCTTTATCACCTAGTGCCTTAGACCAACTGGTTTGGGAGTCACTGCTAAAGCCTTAGGTATTACAAGACGAGAAATTACGACTCAATGCGCGAACACATTTTGTAATCGGTCGTTAGTACCTCAAGAAGTATTAACGGTCGCATGAAAGATGTGTGAGCAATTTATTCTAAAAATTCACCAACTAAAAGTATTTTGGACTATGGACAAGAGTATGCTAGCTAGAATTGAATTTCCAAGTGTAGGGGTGATACATACATACACGTAGGGGTATATGATTGGGGTTTGGATGAGAGATAGGAATGAAAAATAGGGCTTATACTTTCAGTAGAGATGATAAAAATTCCTAAGTTGAGATGGAAACTTAGAAGAAAAATTTAAAAGATGCTAAAAGCTAAGTAAATTTATAGAACATATACGATCTTAAGTTAAATGATAAGTGAGTGTGAAAAATATGGGATGATGATTTCTAAGTTGAAGAAAGTAGAATTTCTTGCTAGAACACCGAATTGAAAGATGAAAGTCAATAGGCCAAATTGATCGGATTTTGTGGGTAGTATCCGCTGAAAACCCTCAGGAGACAACACTCCTCCTACTAGGGATACCTAGAGGTTTAACGGCTTGTTGTACGAGCTCAGTGTAATCGCGATTCCCTGCGAAAGTAAGGTTAGGATTTTTCGAGAATAAAATAGTTTTGCTCAGGACGAGCAAAAGATAAGTTTGGGGGTATTTGTTCATATCAGAATTTTGTATTATTATATTCCCCATTCTTAATCATATTGAAAATAAATAGGTGCTTTTGATCCATGTCTGCTAAATAGTTGCAGGCTACAGGTTCTCGGAACAATACAGTGAAAATGGTGAAAAGACGCTACAAATGTGAGACTACGACCAACAAATAGACGAATCTGCAAGATGTCGCCTACCAGTTTGAGGAACAAACGGAGATCAGCAAACAGTTCAATACACAAAGTACAAGTGCAGCACAAGATTCAAGACTTCAACGCGAAGCTTACAGTAAAAGTCCATAAATTCTGCACTGTTGGAAATCTGGAAGAAAGTGCAAAAGATTCTGAGAAACCAAGTGAAGAAAACAAATGGAAAAAGCAACTTGAAGCATCACAGAAGAAATCAGCCCAAGACCCCACCATAAGGCCGCGGATCCGCGGCCAAACAAGGCTTATGGCCGCGGTTCCGCGGCCGTGCTGAGCACGTGTCGGTGCAGTTTGTCGGTGGGTGTCGGTGTGTTGACCAGGCTTCTCAGGGTAGTCTTGTAATTTTAGATGTGGATCCGATGTAAACCCTAAGGTTTCTCCTATCTATAAATTGGAAAGCCTACAGCCTCTTTAAGGGCATGCCTCTTTTAATTTCTAGATTAAAATTTTCAATTCCTTGTAATCGTTCAAGAGTGCATCAATAAAGTAAGTTGTTTTTTTTATCTTGTGTTCTTAGTTGCAATTTTATTTCTCTGCAATTTTTTACCTGTCGTAGTTATCTACAAGTTCATTAGTTAATTAAAAAGAAAATCATAAAAATGAATTTTTTCGCAATTTCCCTAATGAGTGAGTAGTTCCTCACTTGTTAGGGTTAGGATTGGGTAGGTTTGAGAGATGAACATGTCTCACTCCTTTCTTTCCCTTATAATATTTTTAAATTAGGCCTCTATGTAAATCAATCACCTACCGCTCACTACGGCACCCTATCCTACGAGATAGCGGTGATTCCCTAGTTAGACCGGTCGTGGTTGATTTAGATAGAGGTTAGGGCTATGAGTTAAGAAAGGACGGACAAGGACCAAAAGGAAGAAACTACGTTTCTTCCCAGATGTGCTAATCCACTTTGTTAATTATTAACCTAACACCTAAGTTCTTAATTAGGGCAAAGAAAGAGGTGAGTAGAATTAACTTTCCAAACTAATCTAATCCTAACCCTAGCAAGGTTTTTAATTCAAATCAAATTCAATTTTTAGTTTTTATAAAAAATCAAAACCTACCACAAATAGGAATTGACTTGTTAAAACAATTAGAAAAGAACACGTTTTCCCTGTGGACCGACCCGTACTTAATCGATTAGCTACCAAGCGACACCGTTATTGATTGTGGTAATTCTTATTCTTTGATTCAAAACGCATATGCAAAATCTCTCTCAATCACTTGACTGCCAGCAGTGTGATGGCGATCATATACGTGGGAGCTGGGGTCTATAAGCACATCCTCAAAAGTCCCTAGTCGTGGGAGTTTCGAGATTGGGCATCGATACTCCAGAGTAGACTAGTGTATACTGATCGAGACCCTGACGAGGGGCGGTGGCCGGTCTCACAAGCCATTGGTGTCTGTTGGTTTACCTAAGATGTATACAGGTGCTCATTAGGTTATAAGTACACCGGACGGACTCGCCGGGAACATGCTAGTTGGTATTATACCTATTGTTAGATAGCAGTTCCCTGATGACATGTGTACAGGTTAGTCTATCGACCTGAGATCGTCATTTGTCTTGTGTGAGTTCCCACTGTGCTTTGATTACTACCCTACCACGGCTCAAAGGAGGCGTGCAAACAGGTTTTAGTTGGGTACAGTCCCGAGCCACATGGAGGCAGAGAGCGGATCGTCAGGGGATTCGTCTCTCCCGGTATTGGGGGTTGATGTCACGTTGTGCACGGATGGCCATCACCAGAAATCCTCGGCCGGGGTAGTCGAGAATTACCGATCTAGGATCGGTAGTTTCTTAGGTGGTGATAGGGTTTCATACCGACACTAAATGTCAAGTTATTAGGGGTCTGACTTTATCCACCCCCCTAAACTCGATATACGATACTCATAGACGAACGGACCGGATTGTACGGATATTATCACTGTCAGGCGCAGTAGGGTTTCAGGATGAGTTTGCTCGTCGGCCTCCCTTTCGCTCAATACTTCGGTAGCCGTTACGTACAGCTAGTGCCACTGACGTGCTTGTGGTTAAACCCACTGCCAGCGTATTGACAAGTCTTTAGAGTCCCACACAGAGGGCTTCCCTAGTTCGGGCGAAACGTTGTAGAGGCCGTATGGTTTTATGAGAGGGTTCGATCATATACATGCACTTATGCACAGATCATAATCGGATGTATAATACTAGTGGGCTTTGGTTTAAGCCGAATCCTAGTATTATATTGTTAGATTACTTTCGTCTCGTTGTATTCGTATTCAGTCGGAATACGGATGCAGGTATGCATATACGGATGAGGGGTATTCTTGTAATTCGTTACGAGTTTACTTTTGAAGTTGCCATTTTTTTTTCTTGGATTTAAACATTTAGTTTAATGTTTTAATTTTTTGGAATTTGTGAGGTTAAGTCTTGGCATTTGGCATTGATAGTGGCATGACACATGAGTGCAAGTTTTGTTATGGTGCATTGATGTAGCATGTGCACTTGTTTTTGTTTTGGTGAGGATATTTGTGGTGAGCATGAGAGTGGCAGATCTTTTGTGTGAGTGTGTGAGTTTTCTTTGGTTGCTCTTATGCTCACAACAATATATAACACAATATCAATCCAAGACAAAACGAATACAAAAAAAGAACAGAGAGTTTTTTCTTCACTTGCCAAAAGCCAAAACTTGAGCTCACTTCTTCACCCATGGCAATTTCTTCACCTCCACCCATACCCTCTCATGAGTTGAGAATACTTGGGTATTTTGAGACAAAATATTCACACACACTCTCTACTTCATCTTGGGTATCTAGGCTAGCAAACTGGATGCCCGAGTTGCTTCGGTTTTGAAGCGGGAGCCCGTATTACTAATCCTCGACGTGGATCCTCTTCGATGAGGGAGACCGGAGATCGAACTTGTTAGAGGCAGCCGCAACGAGCTAAGGACAGAGGTTGAAGACCGAAGGACACGGATCGATCGGTATAACCTCTCTAAACTCTTTACAGTTAACTAGTATAGGGTTAATGATACGATCCGTCGATTAGGGTTCCGTTAGCGACGGTTTTCTAAAGTTTTTGTTCCGCGTTTGGCCATGGATTAATGGCCGGGGCGCCGGCGTAGCCTTACATGGTATCAGAGCCAACCCATTAATCACATACTAGTTGTTTTGACGATGTTAAACTATCGAAACCGAAACAACTCCAAATCAATACCAACGATATTCTAGTTTCTGTTATTTTTTTCCGAGTTTTCTAAAAATATTTTAGCAACTGCCGAAGACTTATTAGGTGACCACTAGACTTCATCCCTAATATGAGACCATTCTACCCAACTTGACCCGAGCACATTGGCTCAAAATCCGGCCAGGCCGACCATTCTTCTGAGTTTGGATTTCGTATTTTGGGTGTATTTTAGTGTCTGAAATATTGGTTTATTGGTATTGCTTATTTAGCCCAGTTTGGATATGGTTTTATCTAGTTGTTTGGGGCTATTCGGGGTTATTTCGAACTCAATATTTCTAACATTGTTTAAAGTTTTCAGTACATGCATTACTATCTGCGACCGTGAATGTCATTAGATCGGTACAACTTGTCTAATTGCTACAGTTCTTTTAGACGGGTTTGCGAACGTGACATTCACGTTGATGTTCTGTGTTGTGCTGTGTTTGTTGCGGATTCATCGTGGTGGATAGCTTGGATGCAATGATAGTACAGTTTAGTTTTATTTGTACATTTGATATCGCGGGGCGAGCGTCCGAAATGTGGACTGTCGTCACTGCCTGTTTGTATATTATTTGTTTGGGGCACGACCGGGTTGAGGACTGTTCATACCAGAATATTGATACCGCTCATTCATTATCTATTTTTTTGTATATATCGGTACTTGTTCAGTTGAAAATATTGCACTTTGGTATAAGTATTTTCCTTACATTTCTTAAATAATAAAAGGTGTTTATTGTAAATATTAAACATATTTGGATTTATCTGCAAAATACTATTTGCCATATGTTTATATATTATATTAATATTATGAAGGAAAATATAAGCATTTTATATTTATATAATATTTTGATACTTGAAAATATGCATATCATATCAAATATTCTAATCACAATTCTTAAAAGATATAATATCATACAAATGGTTAGAATAATATTTCAAAATATATGCATAATATTTTAGTAATTAAAAGATGCATAGCATATTAAATATTCTTAATCAAGTTTCTTAAAGATTTATTACCATATATAGTGATTAAGATACTCTCTCCAATTTAATAAATAAACTAACATTATTCATAGAGATATTGTGTAAGATTTAGCTCAGGTCAAGAGATCAAGATGTTCAAGATGTCAAGATCAAAAATCTGCCAAAATTATAAAATCAATACTGACAGGGACTCAGAATCCAGGCATGGAAAGTCACCATATTAGGAAGTCACCATATATGGTAACTAGTTTTTCTTCTTTGAGGGCTATATAAAGGACCAAGGGCTAAAGTTAGAAGGCATCAAGTCGACGAGATCACGAAGTCCAAGACGACTCACGCATCCAGACTGATCATCAACTGTTCGTCTACCTCCTTAGAAGAGATCGAGAAGCAAACTAGTATTTGTAATCATTTTCTAAGGATTCAAGTGTAATGAATATTGTTGATTAATAAAGGTAGCTTTCTTTTTCTTATTCTATTTCTTCGTAGTTTAATTATGCAATTTCTCTCCATCTCTTTTTCTTCCAACATGCGCGAGTAATTCTCCGCTTGTTAGGGTTCGTAGGATTATGGTAGGCTAATGGATGATGAACATCCCTAAACCCTTTTTAAGTCCTATAAAGTTTATGAACTTTATCAAAAGAATCATTAACATCCTAATCGGGCGCGCTAACAATTCTTTGTTAGTTCCGACTGCGATTAGAAATTAGATTAATGATTGTTTTGGTAAAGGCTAGATATGAACGGAGTTCCGTGTCGAGATAAGGGTTAAGAGTGGGATTCCTTTTCCCTCCAGAAACCCTAATCTACACGCATCACCGTCGTTCTAGTTTTAAATCTATTAAAGGATAAAAATTGTAACTTTTAATTAATCATCCATAACTACTAAATCCTAACGAACCCTACAAGCCCCCCTATTATATTAACTACATCCCTAAAATAATCTAAATCTATATTTTTGCATTAGTGCTTAACATAGATCTAAAAACCATTCTACAACATTCTTATTTCTTCATCATTTCTCAACACATTTAAAGTAAGAGTAAAAAGGTTCCACGTTTCCCTGAGGACGACCCGTACTCATCTCGGTCTAGCTACGCGCGACACCGTTATTGATTGCGGTTATTCTACAAACACTTTTTCACACCAATCAAATGGCGCCGTTGCCGGGGAAACGTGCGTAATTTTTTATTCTTGCTATTTGTGTTGCATTCTTAGACGATTCATATCATTATTAAAACAAAACTGCAAATTGCATATTTAACGATTTGTGTGTGAATTTTGCGAGGGAATCTGGAGTCACGGACTTGAGGAAACAGGAGATCTAGGGTTTCACACTTCTCTGGTATCTTTCTTAACTCCTTCTTTCTCCTCTCAAATCCAATAAAATCTATTTTCTGCAGGATTCTTTGCAAAATATCGCCGCTCAAAAATCTTTTTGCAAAGTTTTGTTTTGCGGTTTGTTTTTGCATATTTTAATACAGATTTTTAAGGGGCAAAGACCAAATCAAGATTATGTGGGGATTTCATCACCCTTCCTAAGCCACCCAAATCACAAACCGAGCATCTGCATCAACCCTACATTAATTAAAAAAATATCTAGACCAGACTCTAAGGACTGTCGCGCTCAATAAGGACAGAGGAAGGTCATGGGTAATCTATCGATTATCCGCATTACTTTTGTAGTGTCTAGGCAAGTGTGTCAAAGGCTAGTTGTTTTTAATTAGGCCCACTACTGTGGTTCCTTCCCACTTACCTGGCACTTACCTGGCTACAAGGGTAGTACAGAGGCGGTAGAGGATTGATCCTGCGGCTTGTCCTTTGGAAGTCTAGAAGCGGTCTAGAGACTGGACCTAGGTAACCATAGTTCTAGAGTTGTGCATTTTTGTGTGATTTGTCTAAATCCGTCATTTTTTAAAACAAACCAATTACTTTCTCTCCTTTTTACCCCTTCCCCCTTCTTCTTTTCTTATAATGGGTGACCTAAACAGAAGAACACTTGCCGAGCTTTGCTGTCCACAACCAGATATCTCTTGTTTTCGTAATCCCTTCGGTATACCGTCCGGCTCTTCCATGTCCTTAAGAGATCATATAGAACAAGAGGGAAGAAACAGTTGGCCACCTCAGTCTAGGTCTTATCAACCGTATCCTAATCCTACACCTGTTTCAGTTCATACCCAGAGTGAGAAAGCCCCTAGACGAATGTCCATTGCTGAGCATATAGCTAGGGCTAGAGGCCAAAGTTTCAACCCGGACCAATATCAACCATCACCACCACTGTCCGGAGAAGAGTTTGATATGCGGTTTGTGGCATATAAGATGTCTGTTGAAAATAGCCAACCAACCAACCCATATCAATATTCTTCTTATCATAATATTGATCCTACTCCTACCCAAGTTCCGCAACCATTCTATTCCTATCAATCCAATCCGACTTTTCCACCTACTCTAGACAGTTCTTCTAATCAGTCATTTGGGAGTTTTAATTATCCACAGGAATTTCAATCTTATACTGAAACCCCTTATCAACCCAAGACTAGTCTGGAGCAGACATTAGAAAAATTTCTGGAAATGTCGAACCAAATTATGAAGGATTTGGGTAGTAAGACAGAACTGTACACACTTCCTAATCAAACCTCCCCATTCCAAACTGAAATCCACAACTCCAGTTTCATAGATTCATCAAGTACACCAAATAGAATGTCTGAAAAGTTGTGTGACTTTGTAGTGTTTGATTTACCCGACTGTGAAGGGTCCATTTCAAGTGAAACCATATCCAACCCTTGTGATCTTTACACCTCCACTCTTGAACCAAAACTGATTGAAAACCATACTTTTGATGAGGTGTTTGAGAATTTTAACCTTCACTTGAATGAGGTGATTGACGTTGGGGATATATTGATTGATGAACCCGAAATTTTGGATGATTTTGTCCCACCAATTCATCAAATCCTTTCACTTCCGTGTGGTCATCATCTTGAGCCTTTAATTCTTCCCGAACCCCAAATATGTCTTGAAGTTGAGGATAATGGTATACCCGAAGATCAGACCGAAATACAGCGTCCATCTTCCACATCTGGTTCAGCAACACTCGACACACCAATTTGTTTACCCATTTCACCTTCTACTTTCTCCGGTTCTTCTTATGTTCCTATTGTTTCAGTTAGTTTTGATGAATCACAATCCGTTAATTCAAGTTCAATAATACCAGAAATTCAACTTGATTTGGATATTTTTGAAAATGAAGTAGATGAGTTTTTCAAATCCTCTACCTCAATAATTTTTGATGAATCAAGTAGGATAAATTCTGGCACAAAACTCTTTGACAGCAAAATGTTCAATCACACCATTGATAAAAGTTTTGAAGAACTTTTTGCTGACGAACTTGAATTTTTAAACAATACGGATTTTGTAATTGATCAATCTCCACCTATAGAGGTTGAACCGTCACCATTCCTTCTTCCTAATCATTCACATTCATCCCCATTCTTTCTTTTCTCTAATTTCAAACCCTTTCCAGACCACCTCTTATCCCTTCCCCATTTTTTCTTGACTCGATACAACACATTCTTCCACCAACCTATACGCTATACTGATAAAATCTTTGAATGGTTGGTGTTAACTTTTGGTCTTTGTAAAGTTTTATTTTTATCAAATGACTCACCCCCTCTTAAAATACTTCATATTGTCTAACTCATGTTTGAGGGGGGGTATATTTTTGGCTCTTGAACATAACTTTTGTTCTCAAATTTGTGAGCCAAAAATAAGTTTGGGGGAGCATTTTCACTTTCATATATTCTTGCCCCCATTAATAATGTCCTCCCAAGCTTACAGGCTTTTGTGATCCAGCAGATAGCAACAGTGAGGACACTGTTGAAAACAAGTTTGGGGGAGGTTTGTGCTTATTTACGCATACTTTGCATTATACTATATTTAAGCATAAAATTTTTTTGATAATAAAAGAATAGAAAGTGAAAAATTATATATGAAAGATAGGAATAGTTTAAGAAAACCAAGAAAATTAGAAGTTTTCTTAAACGAACTAGTAATAAGTAGTTATGAGCTGTTGTCCCAAGGGTTAGTAAGATGATGGAAGTCACTAATCTGAGGATAAAAATAAGTCTGAAAAATAATTTCTATTCTGGAAGCCAAACATTTGAATGTTGATACCCTACTATATGCACTTACACACGTCTTGAAACTCGGGATAGTAGAGGATACCTTGAAATGCTCTTGTCTAAAAGCCAAAGTATGAAGGAAATGAAAAAAAATGAAGAAAATGAAGAAAATATAAAAATGGTGAAAAGAAAAAAATGAACACTGGTTTTGTATCGCCAAGGCAGCAATAAAAAAATATAGCGAGGGTGCCTCTTCACCTAGTGCCCTAAGGCCAACTGGTCTGAGAGTCACTGCTAAGCCTTAGGTGGTGCAAGACGAGGAAAATATTATCACCTAATCAGCAAGCACACGAGTAATCGGTCGGTTAGTACCTCAAGAAGTATTAACGGTCGCATGAAAATGTGTGAGCAAATCTAAATATTCATCAAGTTAAAAAGTACTGAGGTAGATGGACAAGAGTATGATAGCTTGAATTGAATTCTCCGAGTGTAGGGATGTCCATTTCACACACGTAGGGGTATATGATCGATATTTGGATGAAAAATAGGAATGAAGAATAAAGACGATGTTTTATTGAGGGATGATGTGATTTCTAACATTTTTCATGACTATTAAGATAGGGCTCATGACAACTGAAAAGCTAGTATAGTTGGAAACTCTTATTTTCAAAGTCTTTCTTTTATGGTTCTTATCTTTATATGTAAATTTCACCATCTCTCTTTTATTATAGGATTTTGTGGGTGTAATCCACTGAAAACCCTCAGGAGACAACACTCCTCCTATTAGGGACACCTAGAGGTTTAACGGCTTGTTGCACGTGCTCAGTGCAATCGTGTTTGCCTACGAAAGTGTGCTAATTAGGTTTTTCTTTTTCTTTTTCTCTTTCTCTTGAATAACTAGTTTGCTCGGGACGATCAAAGTTAAGTTTGGGGGTATTTGTTCAGTTGAAAATATTGCACTTTGGTATAAGTATTTTCCTTACATTTCTTTAATAATAAAAGGTGTTTATTGTAAATATTAAACATATTTGGATTTATCTGCAAAATACTATTTGCCATATGTTTATATATTATATTAATATTATGAAGGAAAATATAAGCATTTTATATTTATATAATATTTTGGTACTTGAAAATATGCATATCATATCAAATATTCTAATCACAATTCTTAAAAGATATAATATCATACAAATGGTTAGAATAATATTTCAAAATATATGCATAATATTTTAGTAATTAAAAGATGCATAGCATATTAAATATTCTTAATCAAGTTTCTTAAAGATTTATAACCATATATAGTGATTAAGATACTCTCTCCAATTTAATAAATAAACTAACATTATTCATAGAGATATTGTGTAAGATTTAGCTCAGGTCAAGAGATCATGATGTTCAAGATGTCAAGATCAAAAATCTGCCAAAATCATAAAATCAATACTGACAGGGACTCAGAATCCAGGCATGGAAAGTCACCATATTAGGAAGTCACCATATATGGTAACTAGTTTTTCTTCTTTGAGGGCTATATAAAGGACCAAGGGCTAAAGTTAGAAGGCATCAAGTCGACGAGATCACGAAGTCCAAGACGGCTCACGCATCTAGACTGATCATCAACTGTTCGTCTACCTCCTTAGAAGAGATCGAGAAGCAAACCAGTATTTGTAATCATTTTCTAAGGATTCAAGTGTAATGAATATTGTTGATTAATAAAGGTAGCTTTCTTTTTCTTATTCTATTTCTTCGTAGTTTAATTATGCAATTTCTCTCCATCTCTTTTTCTCCCAACATGCACGAGTAATTCTCCGTTTGTTAGGGTTCGTAGGATTAGGGTAGGCTAATGGATGATGAACATCCCTAAACCCTTTTTAAGTCCTATAAAGTTTATGAACTTTATCAAAAGAATCATTAACATCCTAATCGAGTGCGCTAACAATTCTTTGTTAGTTCCGACTGCGATTAGAGATTAGATTAATGATTGTTTTGGTAAAGGCTAGATATGAACGGAGTTCCGTGTCGAGATAAGGGTTAAGAGTGGGATTCCTTTTCCCTCCAGAAACCCTAATCTACACGCATCACCGTCGTTCTAGTTTTAAATCTATTAAAGGATAAAAAATGGTAACTTTTAATTAATCATCCATAATTACTAAATCCTAACGAACCCTACAAGCCCCCCTATTATATTAACTACATCCCTAAAATAATCTAAATCTATATTTTTGCATTAGTGCTTAACATAGATCTAGAAACCATTCTACAACATTCTTATTTCTTCATCCTTTCTCAACACATCTAAAGTAAGAATAAAAAGGTTCCACGTTTCCCTGAGGACGACCCGTACTCATTTTGGTCTAGCTACGCACGACACCGTTATTGATTGCGGTTATTCTACAAACACTTTTTCACACCAATCAGTACTATTAACCGGTGTTTTCTCAGTAATACAGATTACAGGTATCCGTGACAAAATACTGGAAATACATTCAAAATCACGGATATAACATTTGTGAGCCGACACTGCAACCAGAACTGCAAACCGACCGATATTTCTTGGGTTTCTTTGCTTGTGTACACACTTTTTATCTAAATGGACCAACACAATACAAGTGTGTACACAAGTGTGTACTAGGACCTAGGGGGGCTGCCATGGCACACACTCATGATGGCTTTGTGCAAGTGGGGGGGGGACAAGTGCAATAAATGCTAAAAGTGTTGATGCGATTCATAGCTACAAGCTTCCCTCCGAGCCCTGAGTGCATCCAGAGCCTTTACTGAGAAAACAAACTGCACCAGAGTGATGTGGGAGACAACAATTGTGCACACAACAAATACGGGCCCTTGTGGTCGGATTTGACCCAAGCACAAGCCCCTTGTGGCCGGCCAAACAGTGCCTAGCGGGCCCCAGTTTTGTACAGTGCATCCCTTGCTGCCACGTGGTCTTAGTTTTATTTTTTGTTTATTTTGCTTTTTTGCCTATCTAAACAAGGCAGTGGGCAAGGGGTTAAGGGTCATTCTTTTTCTTACATTTTACATCTTCATACTCTTTTGCTTTCATTTTATTCTTGTATATAGCTTAGTCCCCTTGAGATCCTTGCCTTCTCTTGATCTTGCAACCTCTTATTTGAGCTTGCATGTTTAAGTTTTGGTATTCGATCTCAAGGGTTGTATCTTCTTTTGGAATTAATAAAGCTCTCTTTTTTGCTTTCATTTCACATGAGTTCTTTACCCTTCTCTTGATCTTGCAACCTCTTAATTGAGCTTGCAAGTTTAAGGGTTAGTTATTGATCTCATGTATTGTCTTGTGTTCTATGGTTCCTAGTTGTTTATTTCTTGCATTTACTTACTTGCACTTACATTCCATGCTTTACTTACCTTGCAATTTATTACCATGCCCTTTACTTACTTATAATGCTTTTTCCTTTCTTTTCTTTTCTCTTTTCTTTTGCTCTCTTTGTTGTTGTTTTGTTTGGTTTGTGAATATGTGTTGTTAGGAAAAGAGAAAGATATTGTAAGTTAAAGTTTCGTTTCCTATTTCCTTTTCCCGTATTTTCCATTTGAAACTCCGCCCAAACCTTACGCAAGCGCTCCGTTAGGCACCCTATCCTACCAAGGTATCGGTGATTCCTAACCGCGACCGATTGCGTTCGAATTGGCCGGAGGCGAAAGCAAGAGACAAGAACGGACGAACAATGGTCAATAAGCCGGATTCCATGAATACCGTGCTTAAGCAACCTAATCCACGTTGTTTCCGATTGCTCTAGCTTTATTGGTTGAGTTCGGCTCAAAGGACTTGAATACGGATTTCCTTAACTTACACTATTCTATCTAATCCTAACAAACGGTTACTTTGCATATAACACATAGGATAGATACAAACATTCGGCCCACGCGCATTAACTCGTAAGAACAAGAACTTAAAATGCTCCGTCTCCCTGTAGATCGACCCGTGCTCATCGCGGTTAGCTGCAAAGCGACACCGTCCTTGATCGCGGTTAACTTTAGAACTTAAAATTCGACATGCGGAATGCGTGCGATCAAATGGCACCATTGCCGGGGAGACGGTAACGTTTTAATTCTTGTTATTTCGGGTTAATCATTGTACATCTCATTTATACAACTAACCCTATTTTCAAAACAAACTAAAAATTTCAAAAAACCAAAACAAAAACTAACAAGCTAACCATTTTTGCTCTCTGGAATTCTTACCTGCTTGCACTCTGAAACTAAATTAAAAAGATAAACAATACCAGTGAGATATTACTTGAATAGTGTGAACACAGAAGAAGTTTGGAGCCCATCTGCCACAACCAGACCGACGACACACCATTCATAACCGAGCTCGCCGGCCCCTCCTCTTCCTTCTTCCTCCAATTTCTTCTCTGTGCCCCATTGTTCTGTTTCTATCCCATTTTTATTGTTTGTTTTTTATGATTTTTATTGTGCAGGTATTTGGGCATTCGTATCGCTTTTCGCACTAAATATCCATTTTCCGACATTTGTAGATTTTTGCGGAATTGCGAATGGCGATTGTGGGGAGCAAAGTGTACATTCCAAGCTAAGGTGATTGTGAAGTACAGTGCCAAAGATCCGGATAGTTTGACCCGCGCAAGCGAACTTTTCAAGCTTACCGGATTTGATTCAACGCGGGTTTCCTAACCCAAAAACTTAACGGTACGTACTTTACTAACATCTTCTCCTCAAATCTGACGCATCCAATTTTCTATCTTTGCAGGATTCTTTGCAAGTTCGCTAGCAAACGCTAAAGTGACTAACCCGTATTTGTTGCAGTGCCAAGCTTAAACATAAAAAACGATTGTTTGATTCTTTGAATAATTTTTTATTGAATTGCGCATTGCATACATTAATACGGACTTAAGGGCAAGCGAACCCCACAACATACGGTAAAGGATTTCATCACCTTTTCCGTGGCCCCCAAATCACGAACTTGAACATAACGTTCACCCACACAAATTTTAAAAGAAATTAGACTTTAAGCCTTAAGGACTTCGCGCTCACTAGGATAAGTTAACTGTGTTTAGAACACCGCTTAACGATATATCGTTTACGGGGTATCTAGGAAAGTGTTCACGGCGAAACCGTCAAAAGAGAAAGGGTTATTTAATTAAGGACATTCGCGAAAGCGTCGGAAAACCTCCCCTTATCTCTGCACTTACCTGGCCTCGTGATCAGTATATCTTGAGCCCGTTTCTCGACACAGTTTTACTTCGAAAATCAAGTTCTTGAGCAAGTCTAGTTGACCTAGGTGAACCCTAGACTGATTAGGTGCGTGGTATTTTTGTGTCGTGATTGTTTTTGTCCAGATTCTTTTTGCGTGTATATTTCATTCTTTTGTTAATAACTAACTTTAAAAAAATAATATAAAAAAAAATCACATTCTTTTTCCCCTCCTTTTCTTTTTCTTCCTCTTCCTCTCTTCATATCATGGGTACCCCACCCAGAAAAACTCTTGCCGAACTTTGGTACCCACAACCAGACATAACTTCCTACGGTTCTTGCTTTGGCCGAACGTCGAACGATCCCTCCATGCCCAAAATTTCTTTGAAAGATCGGATAGACGCATCTAGGACATACAACTGGACTCCCCAATCCACTTTGTATCAACCATTTCAACCTTCACCACCTTCCTACGCTGATACTCCTTTTGAGAGTCCAGTTGTAACTCCAAGACCCATGTCTATTGCTGAACGTATTGAACAATCCCGTAGCTGATCTTTCACTCCTTTCACCTCTGCCAATTCTTTTGATCAACAATTTCAGTCACCTTCATATCCGAATGTTGATCCTACTCCTGTCCAGCCATTCAATTCCTACCAGTCCTACCCGAATTTTGAACCTTCCCTAGACATTGCTTCTAAACAGCTGATTGGTAGGGTAAGAGCGTGTTCAAGTTCTAGTTTAAATACCGCAATCAAGACGGTTTCGCACGTAGCTAGCCGGTTGAGTACGGGTCGTCCGCAGGGAGATGGGAATCTTTTTCTATGTGTTTTTCGACGAGTTAAGTCCGGTTGTTCAGATTTTGTTTGTAGTTATCTAAGTGTTGAGTTGATATTTAAAGAGAGCATGTTAGGCTTAGGATTAGGTTAGTTTGAGTTAGGAGTCTCCACATCTTTCGTTGCCCTTCTTAATATCGTGTTACGGTAATCGGCAACAACGGGGATTAGCACGACTAGGAAGGACTTTGCGAGTATAAGCTAGGCTTTCCAACGCATAAGTCTTCCTTTTGGTGCTTGTCCGTCCGTTCTTGGCTCTTAGCCATAACCTCCGGTTAATCCAACCACAACCGGTCTCACTACGGAATCACCGCTATCATGTAGGATAGGGTGCCGTAAGGAGCGGATTGTGGTTGGGTTAACGGGAGTCGATTTAAGATGTTGGGCAAGGAAAGAGTGAGAGAGATTTCCTTCTCTCAAACTTCCCTTATCCTACCCTAACAAGAATGAACTACTCACACATCATAATACGGAAAAATAAAACAACACAAAAGAGGAAGATAGAAAGAAGGAGATTAGAAGAATACGACTAACTGTTTGCGACCTCACCTTGGCGAGGATCAAGCGTAAGTATCATTGTCATATGTAAGGATAACGAAAAAAGAGAAGAAAGAAATAATAAGGAAATAACAACAACTACTTAACGAATTAAAATTACAACAAGCATAAATATAAGGAGACAAGCATGATAATAAAATGGTCTTCTTTATTCATCACTCTTCACTCAAAAGCTCACTTACAAGTTTAATGGAGAAGAGGTGAGAAGAGGAAGAAGAACATGTAACTAAAACTTAGCAAAAGAAATACAAGAATTGGACTCCTTCCTTCACAGAATTCTGGGGTATTTATAGGCTGTAAAATGAGAAACTAGGGCAAAAATACTGGCCCATATGAAATTACAAAACACCCCCTGAAAACCCTAATTTTCTGGCGCCAGAACGGCCGCGGAAGCGCGGCCAATACCCCCCTTTGGCCGCCCTTCCGCGGCCGTATAGAGGAATTGGGTCTAGGGTTTTTTTGTGGGACCCTGGTTTGCTGTGAGCTTCAATCTGGTATATGTGTTTTCCCATAATTTCTTCACGAATTTTCCAGAATTTCTGTTGAGGGAAAGGTGGACTTTTTGTCAAGATTTTGTCATGATTGCCTCGAGCTCCGCGTAGATCTCTTGGATCTTGTGCCACCATTGAGCCTTGTGCATAGATTTGACATTTTGTTTTCCTACTGGTATCTGGTAACAAACGGATGAGGGACGGAGACCGTGTTTTATCTGTGGTCGGCAAGAACCCGGATTTTTTCGTCTTTTCCATGAATTTCTCCGTTTGAGAACCGGGAACCTGTATCCTGCAATTGACTAGCAAACACGGCTCAAGAGTATCTACCGACATGCAATGTGATAAAAATTGGGCAGTATGAAAATGCAAAAATCTGATATGAACAAATACCCCCAAACTTATCATTTGCTCGTCCCGAGCAAAGTCCACTTATTCACAAAAATTTCCTAACCTCACTTTCGCAGGGAACGCGATTGCACTGAGCATGTGCAACAAGCCGTTAAACCTCTAGGTGTCCCTAGTAGGAGGAGTGTTGTCTCCTGAAGGTTTTCAGCGGATACTACCCACAAAATCCGGTCAAGTTGGTTTGTAAAAATGACTAAGTTTCAAACCCTAAAGTTTTGTTTTAGAAAATAACAATTCTATAATCCTTAGTCTAGACTATCGAACCTTTATTTTTCACACCTCACATTTTATTTAACTACAGATTTTATATGTCTTTACGTGCAGTGCGGATAGTGTCGTTAAGTTCCAGAAGGATCGATTAGAGTCATCATGTCGCACAATAAAGCCCAGATAACAATTTTAAAAGGATCACATAAGTTTTATAATGAGTTAAGCATTTTTCAAGTTTCGTTTTGCAGTAAGGTTTCAACTTTAGAATTTCTATCTTCCTTAACAGGAAACTAAGTCGTATTTTTCACTCCACCTTTTTCTTGTTTTCATTTCATACACACCACTGTGAACGTGCAATAGTCTTTATCAAAGAGTAAAACCTTCATATCTCCGTTAAAATTTTTTTTAAAAGCCTGTCTTTTATCAAGATTATTCTCACACAAAGAACCGTTAGGAATTTTAACTCGGAGAGAACACTTGCTTGACTTTGTTTTAAACTGGACTTTCTAGGCTTCTTAGCGAGCTTTGGGCCAATGCACCCAAACCAGTTGGTTTTAGGGCATTAGGTGTAGAAACACCCCAGCGGACTTAATTACTCAAGTTACCTAGGTCCAAAAACAAAAGACAGTTTGGCGTGAAAATCAGATGATTTAATACGAACGGAGATATAACCGGCAGTTCAAATATTTTTTGGATAAAAGACGTGTCTAGTGGGTTTGGTGTGTAATCATTCCAATCAAGTTTCCGATGGGTTATTTTTCAGACTTAGCTCCAATTACGGCATCAATAACATTCCTTCATATTCGCTTTACTTCATAAACTATTCTTGACATTACTTATTTTAGAACAAACCTATTTGATCCTCAAAAAATCATTTATCTGTTTTAAAAGTTTAATCATGAAAGACTTGTCATCTAATTCCCAAAATCTTACGACATGTGTAGTGTGATGTAAAGACGTATATCAGCTATAGTTAACTTCAAAGGAGAGTTATCTTTCAGGTTTTCAAAATCCAAACATAAGATCTAGTTATTCCTATTTTTTCAAACAAAAACCGTCGAATGTTGAATCAGAGTTCTTCCACAAGTTAACTTGACAAAAAGTTTTTATATTTTTTTAGAAAATTTTCAAATTTTTATGGATTTAAATATGCAGATGCAAAATATACATATGAATGCGAATGTAAGAAATGCGTACCGAGCGTACCCCCAAACTTAAACTGGACAGTGTCCTCACTGTCGTTGCATGAAGAGATCAGTTTGAAGGTTCAAAATTGTCGGTTAGCGATACACAATTTTTATTTGTTTTTGTTTTTAAAGAAAAGAAAAAGAATATACACAAATATATACACAATGGTTTGTACATACCCCCAAACTTATTTGGAACAGTGTCTACTGTTCGTGGTTGGATAACCGAAGTTTGGAGGTAAGCAGAGGAAGATCATTCAGGGTAAACCGGCTCCTGTAAGAACAGGAGCTCCTCTGTTGGTTCGGCGCTAAGGTACGGTTTGCATCGGTGTCCATTGACCTTGAAGAGTGAACCGTCCTTTGGATTTTCCAAATCCACAGCACCCTGCGGATACACATTCCGCACAAAATACGGCCCTTTCCAGCGAGATCGGAGCTTTCCAGGATGGAAGTGAAGTCGGGTGTCGTAAAGAAGTACCTGCTGACCAGGTACGAAGGTTTTGCGCACAAGGTGTTTATCATGAAACACCTTCGTTCGATTCTTAACGACAACCGCGTTGTCGTAAGCCTCATCCCTAAGCTCGCTCAGTTCGTTCAGCTGCAGCTTCCGATGGCTGCCCGCGTCCTCCAGAGACAGATTCAGCTCCTTTATCGCCCAAAACGCGCGATGCTCGATTTCGACAGGAAGGTGGCAGGCTTTTCCGTACACAAGCCGATAGGGAGACATGCCAAGGTCGGTCTTATAAGCGGTTCTAAATGCCCAAAGGGCATCAGTGAGTTTCAAAGACCAATCCTTACGGTTCTTGGAAACCGTTTTCTCCAGTATCTTCTTGATTTGCCGATTTGAAACTTCGGCCTGCCCGCAGGTTTGGGGGTGGTAGGGCGTAGAGAGCTTATGATTTATGGAATATTTCCGCATCAAGGCTTCGAAAGTTTTATTGCAGAAATGACTTCCATTGTCGCTAATGATTGCTCGGGGGTGCCCAAACCGGGAGAAAATGTTTTCTTTAAGGAACCTAACGACAACCTTGTTGTCGTTAGTCCGGCTGGGCACAGCCTCGACCCATTTAGAGACGTAATCAACAGCTAGAAGAATGTACAAGTTCCCAAAAGAGCTGGAAAACGGCCCCATGAAGTCTATCCCCCAAACATCGAAAATCTCCACAACCAAGATTGGTTGGAGCGGCATCTCATTCCTCCGGGATATCCGGCCCATGTGTTGGCACCGGGAGCAAGTCTTGCAATAGTCGTGAGCGTCTTTGAAAAGTTGTGGCCAGTAGAAACCACATTGCAAGATCTTCTCAGCTGTCTTTCTGGGCCCAAAATGCCCGCCACATGCTTGGTCGTGGCAAAATGACAGCACACTCTTGAATTCCTCATCAGGGACACACCGACGAATAATCTGGTCGGGACAGTACTTGAACAAGTAGGGTTCGTCCCAGTAAAAATGTTTTACTTGGGATAAGAAGCGAAGTCTGTCCTGACTCGACCATTCAGTCGGTAGTAATCCCGTGGCCAAATAGTTCACAATATCTGCGAACCAGGGTTCGCGAGATACTGTCAAGAGTTGTTCATCCGGAAAGACGTCATTGATTGGGATAGGAAGCGACGGCGAAGAAGGAAGTCGTGAAAGATGGTCGGCGACAACGTTTTCACATCCTCTTTTGTCCTTAATGACAAGGTCAAACTCTTGAAGCAAGAGGATCCAACGTATAAGCCGAGATTTGGCATCTTTCTTCGCAAAAAGATGGCGCAGAGCAGAATGATCAGTGTAAACGATGACTGGAGAGCCGATGAGGTACGGCCTGAACTTCTCTAAAGCAAATACAACAGCTAAGAATTCCTTCTCAGTTGTTGTATAATTGAGTTGTGCGTCGTTCAGGGTTCGGCTTGCGTAATAGATCACGTGCGGCATCTTGTTGATGTGCTGTCCAAGGACAGCACCGATGGCAAAGTCGGATGCATCGCACATAATCTCGAATGGGTGCGTCCAGTCAGGGGAAGAGATAACGGGAGCAGAAGTGAGTGAGTGTTTCAATGATTCAAAAGCAGCCGCACAGCTTGAGCTGAAGTCGAATGGCGTGTCCTTGGCCAGGAGAAGAGTCAAGGGCCTAGCAATCTTGCTAAAGTCCTTGATAAACCGTCTATAAAAACCGGCGTGGCCAAGGAAGGCTCGGATATCTCTGACGCATCGGGGAGGAGGCAGATTGGAAATGACCTCAATCTTTGCTTTGTCAACCTCTATGCCATTTTCCGAGATGATATGTCCTAAGACAATACCTTCACGCACCATGAAGTGGCATTTCTCCCAGTTCAAAGTGAGGTTCTTGTCCTTACATCTGGTAAGGACAGCGTCGAGATGCAGCAGACACTCGTCAAAGGAGTCGCTGAAGATGGAGAAGTCATCCATGAAAATCTCCAGAAATTTTTCCACCATGTCCGAGAAAATTCCCATCATACACCGCTGGAAGGTAGCGGGCGCATTGCATAACCCAAAGGGCATGCATCGATATGCAAACGTGCCGAAAGGACAAGTGAAAGTGGTTTTGTCCTGGTCTTTTTCGGCGATGGGAATTTGATTGTAGCCAGAGTAGCCATCAAGAAAGCAATAGTACTCATGTCCGGCCAATCGTTCGAGCATCTGGTCAATAAAAGGTAGCGGAAAGTGGTCTTTCCGCGTTGCGGCGTTGAGTTTTCTGTAATCAATGCAAACTCGCCACCCAGTTTGGGTGCGAGTAGGGATTAACTTATTCGCCTCGTTGGTTATGACCGTGATGCCCGACTTCTTGGGGACAACGTGAATGGGGCTAACCCACTGGCTATCAGAGATAGGGTAAATGATACCACTATCTAGACATTTGACGATCTCCTTCTTCACAGCCTCCTTTATGACTGGATTAAGACGTCTTTGTGGATCCCGGGCTGGTTTGGCATCATCCATCAGATGAATGTGATGCTCAACGATGAGGGGACTAATCCCCTTGATGTCCGCCATGGACCAGCCAAAAGCTTGCCTGTTGTCGTGCAAGACCGCGAGAAGGGCTTTCTCTTGCTCGGGAGCTAGAGAAGCCGAGATGATGACAGGGAGGGTCTCGTTCTCACCTAAGTAAGCATACTTAAGGTGAGGCGGCAACGGCTTGAGTTCGAGCGTTGGAGGTGAAATGATGGAAGGCAAGACCGGTGCAAAGGTCTCGAACTCAAAGGACTCCAGCAAAGGTTCAAAACGAGTGTAGGCAACCGAGTCGGATGGTTCAGGTAACTCATCCGAAAAGTCGAAAGATTCAAACTCGGGTTGTGCGCGGCTAAGATCGTTCGTGAACGTGAAACACTCGTAGTCGTTATCGGGCGCAGAAACAGCAGCAGGTTCGAAGAGACACGCACTAGTGGCGTCAAGATCATCGTGTTCAAACAGAAACTCCTCGAATTCACACTCTTCTGGTGTGATCTCCTGGATCGAGCAGACATCCAGTATATGAGCATTAGGTTCGGCGGGCTGATTCCCCAACCTAAAAATGTTGAGTTCAATTGTCATATTTCCAAAAGAGAGGTTCATCGAACCATTGCGACAATTGATCACAGCATTTGAGGTTGCGAGAAATGGGCGACCGAGTATCACCGGAATTTGATTCCGGGGGTTAGCTACAGGCTGTGTATCTAAGACAATGAAGTCAACGGGGAATATGAAGTCCCCGACTTTGATTAACACATCCTCTAGCTCACCCCTAGGATGGGTGATCGATCGGTCGGCCATCTGGAGAGTGCAGTGTGTGGGTTTCAGCTCTCCGACGCCTAATTGCTCGTATACTGAATACGGAAGCAAGTTAACACTGGCACCAAGATCTAATAGTGCGCGGTTGATGTTCTTATCCCCAATGGTAATTGAAATCGTAGGACAGCCAGGGTCCTTCCGTTTTTGTGGTAAAGATTGGGTAAGGGCATCACTCACAGCACTAGCCAAGAAAACTTTCTTGGGTACCTGAGACTTCCTCTTTTTCGTGCACAAGTCCTTTAAGATTTTTGCGTAAGATGGGACTTGTTGGACAGCATCTAAAAGAGGAATGTTAATGTTAACTTGCTTAAATAACTCCAGAATCTTCTCCATTTGTGGATTTTGTTTGTTAGACCTCAACCGGTTTGGAAATGGAACATTTTGAAAATTGGTTGAGTCTAAAGCTGGAGGAGGAGATTTTGGAGTTGGAACGGATCCCAGAATAGGTGTTTTCGTGGAGTGAGAAGCGGATCCGTTCAGGGCAGAAGAAGAAGCGGGAGAGCCTTGTGAAGAACGGAGAATAGGCTCGGAAGACGAAGAAGAAGAAGAAGAAGAAGCAGAAGAAGAAGCAGAAGAAGAAGCGGCCGGGGTGTCATCGTTGATTCGCTTGCCAATGTCGTTTTGCAGCACCCTCCCTGATCTCAGTGTGGTCACGGCACTCACATTATGGTTTTGTTGTTCAAGAGCAACAAGTGCATTATGTGGGTGGCCGGGATTTGGAAGTGGCTGGGACGGGAGCTTCCCCTTCTCTCGCTCGCTCAAGGCCGCGTTCAGCTGTGCAATCTGGGCCTCGATGGTCTTGATGCTCTGCCCGTGTGCGGCGGTGTGTTGCACTAAAGATTGGATCGAAGACTGGATGTTGGCGGTGGATTGAGTCGATTGTTTAACAAACGCATCCAGACTTCGCTCGAGCGAGGAAACCTTATCGTTGTTCGACGGAACAAAGTTGTTTGGTGGAAAGGAATTGTTCGGTGCAAAGTTGTTCGTCTGGTTTTGGTAAGGTTGGGGTTGGAAGGGCTGCTGATACTGAGTTTGTTGTTGCGCTTGTTGTTGCGGTGGAGGGGCCCTTTGGAAATTGTTGCCCTGGAATTGATTCTGATTCTGATTCCAGGCGAAATTGGGGTGGTTCCTCCAACCGGGATTGAAGGTGGAAGAGTATGGATCATTCCTCGGTCTTTGCTGGAATGCATTAACCTGATCCTGTCCTTGCGAGGGTGGATTGTAAGGACACTCTTCGGTCAAGTGAGAAGGATCGGAACAACAAGCGTAGATGGTACGAAGGGGGAGAACAGGGGCAGGAGTAGGAGAAGAAAATTTGCTCTCTATTGCTTCAAGCTTTTTTGTTATTGCAGCCATTTCAGCTCTCATCGCAATAGAGACATCAAGCTGGTGAATTCCTACCCTAGACTGACCGGTAGAAGTGGAGGTAGAAGAAGAAGAAGGAGTCGGTCTGGTGCTCTCCCACTGTAGCGTTTGCTCCGCAAGATCGTCAAAGAACTGCCATGCTTCTTCGTCAGATTTGGATAGGAAGTGGCCCTGACAGATTGTTTCCAGCAACTGCTTCGTTGCTGGGTTCAGTCCCTCGTATAAGGTCTGGCAGAGTTGCCATTTTTCTATACCGTGGTGAGGACACTGAACAAGAAGGTCTTTGTATCGGTCAAAGCACTTCCAGAAGGGTTCAGAAGGAAGCTGGGAGAATTGGTTGATCTCATTTCGAATTCTTGCGGTCTTATGATTTGGGTAGAATTTTTTCAGAAACGCTTTAACAAACTCGTCCCAGCTGGTGATTGAGTGGGAAGCGGTGCTATACAGCCATTTTTCTGCGAGATCGCATAAAGTGAACGGAATGACCCGTAGACGTATAGCATCGTCCGACAGCTGGGTGGTTTTCATCATGGCACAGACATTTTGAAATTTATTTATGAAGATATAGGCATCTTCAGATTCAAGCCCATGAAAACGTGGAAGCATGTTGATGAAATGGGGCTTAATTTCAAAGTTGTCCCCATTGGCCGGAGGAAGAGAAAGGCAGGTTGGAAGTGCAGAACGGGTAGGGTAGAAACGATCCTGGAGCGCAATTCGCTGCGGCGCTACAACAGGCGGAGGTGGTGGGAGATTGGTCTCCATAGGAGGTGGAGCCAATCCAGGGGTGGTCAACGAGATGTTCGGATTAAATCCCGACATCACGGAAGAAGAGGTTGGTGAAGGTGAAGGTGAAGGTGAAGATGTATGAACAGAATTCCGGTCAACGTCGGAGTTGGCCGGCAAAAGAAGGGGAGAAAGAGGAGTGGACGGAGTATCGACTTCGGAGTCGATCGCGTAGTCGGTCGCGACTAACGTGACGCGGACTAGACGGGCGCTAGTGTCCCGAGTCCAAGCGGACATACACTAAACGAGTTTAGTATAGTCAAAGCGGAGAAGGTGATGGTAAGAAAACGTCAATGAAGAAAGGCGATGGGTGTTGGGTGAAAATGGATTTGGCGACAAAAGGGCAAGTTTTTATAAAAGTTTTTGATTTTTTTTTTATTTTGTTTTTAGAAAGAGATTTACAGAAGTATGTACGGAAATACGGCTTAAGCAATCACAAACAAGATATGCACAATCACACCTAGATCTAGGGTAACCTAGGTCTACTAGACCTGCTCCTGAACTTGATTGTCGAAGTTAAACAGTGTCGAGAAACAGGCTTAAAAATACACTGATCACGAGGCCAGGTAAGTGCAGAGATAAGGGGAGGTTGTCCAACGCTTTCGCGAAGTTCCTTAATTAAATAACCCTTTCTCTTTCGGCGGTTGCGCCTTTAACACTTTCCTAGACACCCCGTAAACAATATACGGTTAAGCAAGGTTCTAAACAAGGTTTATCTTCTCCTAATGAGCGCGAAGTCCTTAGGGCTGAAGTCTAGTATTTTTTAATTTACAATGGACAATGCATATGCTTTAGTGATTTCCGGGGTCCTGGGAAGGGTGATGAAATCCCCACCCAATCTGGATTGGTTTCAAGCCCCTTAAGTCCGTATTAAAGAATGCAAAACAGTAACAATATCAACAGCAAACAATTTTATTTGCGGCGCAAAGAATCCTGCACAAGAACAGTTTATTGGAAGGGGGAGAAGAATTTGCGCAAAGAAAGATGCAGAAAACACAGTTTATTGGAGTTCAGAGAAGTGGAGAGAGGCAGAGGGACTTACAGAGAGAAGATGGCACACTGACCCCACCAAGTGGCCGCGGAAGGGCGGCAAAAAGGCCCTAATGCCGTGGTTCCGCGGCGGAAATGAGGAATTGGTGCTTCATTTTTCTGGTGTGGTCTCTGTTTGGTCTCCTCTACTTGTCTGGATGTGTGGAATTCTAATATGCTCACTGTATCTGCTCCAGATTTCTACAGTAGACCGGATGCTTCGTTTTTGTCCGTCGCGGTGTAGCCGCGAAATGTGGGTCTATCTTCCCACGTCTTTGGCACTGTACTTGAACTCCGTATTTCCAACGTCTTTGGCGTCGATCTTGAGCTTCGTATTTCCTGCACGCTTGCACAAAAACTAATCAAGAATAACAAGATGGTTTCTACAAAGTATATATATATTTTTTTGGTTTTTTGGTTGTTTTTATATTCACAAATTAACCCGAAATTTCACTTAGAAATAGACTACCGTCTCCCCGGCAACGGCGCCATTTGATTGGTAGGGTAAGAGCGTGTTCAAGTTCTAGTTTAAATACCGCAATCAAGACGGTTTCGCACGTAGCTAGCCGGTTGAGTACGGGTCGTCCGCAGGGAGATGGGAATCTTTTTCTATGTGTTTTTCGACGAGTTAAGTCCGGTTGTTCAGATTTTGTTTGTAGTTATCTAAGTGTTGAGTTGATATTTAAAGAGAGCATGTTAGGGTTAGGATTAGGTTAGTTTGAGTTAGGAGTCTCCACATCTTTCGTTGCCCTTCTTAATATCGTGTTACGGTAATCGGCAACAACGGGGATTAGCAAGACTAGGAAGGACTTTGCGAGTATAAGCTAGGCTTTCCAACGCATAAGTCTTCCTTTTGGTGCTTGTCCGTCCGTTCTTGGCTCTTAGCCATAACCTCCGGTTAATCCAACCACAACCGGTCTCACTACGGAATCACCGCTATCATGTAGGATAGGGTGCCGTAAGGAGCGGATTGTGGTTGGGTTAACGGGAGTCGATTTAAGATGTTGGGCAAGGAAAGAGTGAGAGAGATTTCCTTCTCTCAAACTTCCCTTATCCTACCCTAACAAGAATGAACTACTCACACATCATAATACGGAAAAATAAAACAACACAAAAGAGGAAGATAGAAAGAAGGAGATTAGAAGAATACGACTAACTGTTTGCGACCTCACCTTGGCGAGGATCAAGCGTAAGTATCATTGTCATATGTAAGGATAACGAAAAAAGAGAAGAAAGAAATAACAAGGAAATAACAACAACTACTTAACGAATTAAAATTACAACAAGCATAAATATAAGGAGACAAGCATGATAATAAAATGGTCTTCTTTATTCATCACTCTTCACTCAAAAGCTCACTTACAAGTTTAATGGAGAAGAGGTGAGAAGAGGAAGAAGAACATGTAACTAAAACTTAGCAAAAGAAATACAAGAATTGGACTCCTTCCTTCACAGAATTCTGGGGTATTTATAGGCTGTAAAATGAGAAACTAGGGCAAAAATACTGGCCCATATGAAATTACAAAACACCCCCTGAAAACCCTAATTTTCTGGCGCCAGAACGGCCGCGGAAGCGCGGCCAATACCCCCCTTTGGCCGCCCTTCCGCGGCCGTATAGAGGAATTGGGTCTAGGGTTTTTTTGTGGGACCCTGGTTTGCTGTGAGCTTCAATCTGGTATATGTGTTTTCCCATAATTTCTTCACGAATTTTCCAGAATTTCTGTTGAGGGAAAGGTGGACTTTTTGTCAAGATTTTGTCATGATTGCCTCGAGCTCCGCGTAGATCTCTTGGATCTTGTGCCACCATTGAGCCTTGTGCATAGATTTGACATTTTGTCTTCCTACTGGTATCTGGTAACAAACGGATGAGGGACGGAGACCGTGTTTTATCTGTGGTCGGCAAGAACCCGGATTTTTTCGTCTTTTCCATGAATTTCTCCGTTTGAGAACCGGGAACCTGTATCCTGCAATTGACTAGCAAACACGGCTCAAGAGTATCTACCGACATGCAATGTGATAAAAATTGGACGGTATGAAAATGCAAAAATCTGATATGAACAACAGCCATTTGGGAGTTTCCACTATCCAAACGGTTTGAATCTTTTACTGAAACCCCTTCACAACTAATGTCCAGTCTAGAACAGTCGTTAGAAGACTTTAGGGTAGCGTCGTACCAACAGAGTGACCCGGTAGCTAGTTTCCAACTAGCTCCAAATTTTCCAATGTATGATGAGGCGGTAGGACAGGTTGAGAATTTGAGTGGAGAGAGTGAGCTGTACACCCTTCCAAATCAAACCTACCCATTGCAAATTGAATCCCACAACTTCGGTTTTGAATGTCTATCTAGTGTTCCAAACGATTCACCGATTGAAGATAGAAGAATTAATGAGTTGTGCGACTTTGTAGTGTTTGATTTACCTGATTGTGAAGGGACCATTTTAAGTGAAACCGCACCCAATCCTTTTTACCTCTACACCTCCATCTTAGAACTTGAATTGATTAATATCCATGCTTTTGATGAGGTGTCTGAGAAAATTGATTTTTACTTGAATGAGGATATTGACGCTGGGAATATTTTAGATGATGAACCCGCTGATTTGGCTGAGTTTTTCTCTCCAATTCATCATCCCGAGTCATTAAATGTTTTTCCCGAACTTTATATGCGTCTTGATTTTGATGAGAATTGCATGGATGAGCTAAATTTTGAGGAGAATATTGAGGATAGTTTTGAGGATGAACCAGTTTTACTTGATGAGTCGGATTTTCCAATTCATCATGTCCTTTTCATTGACTGTGTACACCTTCCTGAACCTTTAACTGATATCCTTCCTCAATCACTTCGCTCCATTATCGTTCCGACCTTGCAAGACATTGTATCAATTTCATTTTTTATGTCTGGTTTACCAAGTTCGGCGTACCCATATTTTCTCACGGATCTTGAGGGATTTGACCCAATTTCTCGACAGGTTGATAGATTAGCACAATCACTTTTCACACATCGGTCATCGAAAACTGTGCTAATTTATTCACTCCATTTCCACCCTCAAGTTCGTATTCCACTTCTTTTTCCCCTCCGCCATTCTTCTCATATACCGGGACCGTATTCCGCTTCCATTCACATACGGTCTCGCGTATTCTCCATTTCTTTCCTCTCCGCATTCTTTCACCAACCAACACACTACAGAGATAGAATTTTTGAATGGTTGGTGCTCACTTTTGGCCTGTGTAAGGCCTTGTATAGATTGATACTGTTCTTCCCCCCAATCCTGAACTTCACAGCTTAGACAGTGGAAACACTGTTTCACTTAAGTTTGGGGGGATCCTTTTTGTGTATATATATATTTTTTTTGCTTTTTACTTTATATATATTTCTTTTAGGAAGCGCCGACAATTTTGACCCTCTTGGTATAGCCTGAAAGTGAGGGCACTGTCAAGTTTAAGTTTGGGGGTGTGCTCGGTAAGGTTTCTTCCTTCGCATTCATTTGTATATTCTGCATTTTCATTCTTATTTAAAAAATGCACAAAAATAAAAAAAATTCAAAAAAAATATAAAAACTTTGTCGTCAAGTTAGCTAATAGGGTAACTTAGATTTTATTCCGAGAGTTTAGTTGATACGTTAAAAATAACTAAATCCTAGGCTTAGAAATTGAAAACCCTAAAAATAACCCTCATTCTGTTTAACCTTAGTAAGTATACGTCCTTACAGTTTTTTTTAAGAAATAGGTAATCTTGAGTTCAGTTCTTGAGTTAAGTCGAAATGAAGGGAAAGTATTGAAGCTTTACTGAAGGATAAGTCTGAAAAATAGTGTAACGTTTTGAAAATCGTTTCGGTGAAATTTCAAAAAAATCGGTAAAATAAAGGGGTTTTCTGTAAAAAGTCAAAATACAAATATCTTATTATAAAAATTAAATATACATATTCTAGCTATGTAATTGCTATTATTTGGTGTTTATTGAGCCGCTGGTGAAATTTCAAATTTTCTGAAAAAAATATTATTTTATTATTATTTTAAGCCGTCACTAATACATTTAATTAGGGAAAATTACAAATTGGAATGAGTTGAAACAAATTTTGTGCATCATAAAACATTAAATAAAATTTTATCATGTGGTTTTTGGAACGAAATCATTTGCCAAAACGGTTTAGAAATTATTGAAGAAAAAACGCTTTTTTTTAGCGTAAATGGATGTTTGGGGTATTGTATTTATCATTTTTCATCACCCCACACCCGTACCCACACCCACACACCCCCATTCACTTATCCCCTTGAAGAATTCAGCAGCCCCCATTTATTTTCCCCACTTGAATTTCAAAGGAAAGAAATGAAAGAAAAGAAAAGAAAATGGAGAAATGAGGTGGACCTTTGACCTTGAATTGACTTTGACTTCTTCCCCCACTTTCTCTACCTCCCTCTCTCCTCTCCCACTCCAATTCCAGCAGTCCCCCCTCTCCTACTCCAGCAACAGCCCCCCCATTTCCCTTCTCTTTTCTCTTCAAAACTTCATCAAAAATTGCCCCAAAATCCATCAAAAAAATCCCAAAACCCAAATCCGACTCCTACCCATTTTAGCTTAGCCCGTATAGCATGGATCCTTGTGAAAAGAGAGCATTTTGGAGGGCCATGGATGCTTGTGGGATCTTCAATTTGTTTGGGTAAATTCTAACCCTTTTGCTTAAATTGTTGTTAATTGCTTGTAGTTAGCTTAATTAAGTGTTAATTTGGTTTTATGTGGGTTCAATTGTATGATTAAGGAATTCTAGTTAGGGTTTTGTTTTGAATTTGGGTTGTGATCACTTGTGCATGGTTTGTGATGTGAGCTAACATCTTGAAAAAATTGTTAAAATTTATCTAGTTGCATATTACAAGTTGTTACTTGAAAAATGTCCAAATTAAGCTTTTTTGTGCAAACTAGGGTTTTATGAAATGCATTTATATGTGAGATTAAAAATATGGTTAGGGTTTTTACCATATTATTAACTTTATTAAGTGTAGTTTAATACTTTAGTTCATGGAAATCCAACCTAAATTGTAGTTTGTGCATTTTTGCTATGAAATTGTTAAAAAGAGTATTTTTGTAAACTAGAATATTAGGGTTTTTGGAATTTAATGAGATTAAATTCCGGAAATTGTTTATATGACTTATTTAAGATATTTAATAAATATATTGGCCGCCACATTCATTTAAACATCATGTTTTGTACAAAAACGGCGAAATGTGCTTGCTAGATTTTCGGAAAAATGACATTTTAAGTGAAATTGGGGTTTTTGTGAGTTTTAACCTAGTTTATATTAAAATTAGTGTTCCTGAATGTGCAAATGAGTGTGATTGGATTTTTCTCGATGGTTTGACGTTTGTACATCGACATCGAGGGTTGGTTTGACTATTCTTGCATGCGTAGGCGATAGGTTTGGACCTATGCGTGATACGCGTGCCGATTTGATTTTCGTATGCCGTTTCGATTTTGAATTTAGTTTTAATGCGATACGGTGCGTTATGATATGTAGGGACCCCATGCTGACTTCGAGACGACAAGCAAGTGTGTGGCGACGTCGGCACCGGCGAGCGAGGACCAGGTGAGTAGATTTATATCTACGGGGAGAAGTCGGGTGGATGGCGTATAGCACCCTCGCAGTCCGTGGTGGTGTATACGGATGCGTATACACACCAACATTTATTATATGTTATTTGGGATTAATAACGTTTCTTAGGATGGATATTGGTGTGTTGGATTACCTTAGTGTTGCGAACCCTAGGGCAGTGTTGCACTACACACACACACACACATACGCACATACATACTTGCATACATTCCTATTGATATGTGCTCATGGGATTCTTTATAGTTATGTGTTCACATGGGTATGGGACTATGTGTTCACATACGGATTGAGGATGATACTTGGGGTTGAGCTGAGTCGATGAGATTTGATTGAGGCCGTGAGATCGGTGATATAGCAGGACACGTATTTGAGATACGACATGACGTTGTAGCGGGTCCTTGACGTAGTGTTTCACACACGTCCATGCATACTTAGGCGGTATCAGTATGGTACTAGACGTAGATCAGTACCCCGATCATGATAATTTATAAAGAGGATACCAGGTGAATAGTATGATGAATGTGATATTGACCCGTACCCAGATTTGGGATGCCGTACGACGGATTTACGTACGAGCTATATTGATGATTGATCCGCACTCTTGACTTGGGATGCCTGATTATAGATATGGTATCGGCTATGATATTATTGAGGCGGGATCACCGACTATACATATACATGTATGGATACGTATCGACTCAGATGATAGGCGGTTTCCTTACCTGTAGTTCAGCTCGTTAGCTTAGCCCTTTAGTTTAGTTTAGTTATTAGATTAGATTCGATTCTTACCTATTTCAAAAAAAAACTAACGAATCGTGGGTATTTTAAAAGACAGCCCAAGGGATCCTACGGATATTTCAAAAGACGTATCTTTTCATAAAAACACCGTAGCCCCTATTTTCAAAACCCCATGATTCGTGTTATTTCAAAAGGCACCATTTGTAGGACTTATATTAGTTTAATACTGATTAGTTATCGTTGTGTCTAGTATTCTGCTTCCGCACATTATTGCTGTTCGCTCTGCCCCGCATACTTATTTTGCTGCATACTCGATTATTGATATCATGCTGTTAGGACACCAGCACCATTACCGATGATGCGTATGTACCACATACACTTACTTGCCGGCTCACACACATCTTCATCGGTAATTGCCATGTCACGTACACTTAGAAAATACTATTTCTTGGCTTAGCTTGTTAGTTAGTAGTTGATACGATATTAGTGTACCTGGGTTATATGCCAGTTTAGACATTGTAGTTATTACTTATCACTTCATGCATACTGTTATTCCATTGTTCATGCCTAGTTATTAATCATACATTGCAACTTGGTTATTGATACCATATACATTCATTAGCATTGACATATGCACTTGTGATGACTTCTTGAGATTTATGATATTTCTGGATTTCGGGGGAAAGCCGCAAAATTTCTAAACTTATTAACCTTTTAAAATATGTAAATTGCGGTTTTCTAGTGATGTAAGTGTCGTCCACCATGAGTTTGCTGTGGTTTTCGAGATCCGTGTCGAGGAGTGGAGGAACCGTCACGGGTACATGGTGGGCCCGGTATGGTACCCCGGGGCAAGATGAATGTGGTGTTGACGTTGAGCCTGGCAGGGGACCGATTACCTACCGGTGATATTACCCGACGCGTCGGATATCCGGAGGATACCGTCGTGGTCTTGAGATGGATGGTAGGGGCCGGTCTGGACTGACGGCGCCCTAGATATTGAGATTGAGACATTGATATTTCGAGACAGTGAGATTTATGTTTTGTGTCGATGCTAGACACTGTTGATACTGATTTCATTATGATACCTCAGTTTAAAAATACGAAGGAAATCTCACTAATTTATGAAAACAGTTTCTTCATTTACATGTATTCTGTTTTCATGCATTCATACCTCATTCATATGATATATTGCTACCTGAGGCACTGACACGGGCACATGAGGTTTCACTCGGTTAGATATTACCCTAGCCATTGTTATTGGCTGCTTGTTATTTATATTTTTGAGGTTATATTATGATCATTGACCTAGGTTGCGTTATTTATGCGATTTCTGTGCGTAGATGTTTTTCTATTCACGAGTTGGCAACTCACCCCCGTTGTGCCCCAGTTTCTTGCAGGTTTGCCGTACAGGTTTCATTACGGCGTTGCGGGCTCAGTTTCATTCGGGTGACTTGCTAGTAGGTGGGTTTTTCTTGTATCGTACCCATCATATTACCTTGTATAATATTATTCAGTTGTATCTAGTAAATTCCATCAACCAAACATGTATTTTTGAGATAGAGACCGGTGTTGTTTATTCTTTCGACCTTAGAGTCGCTCGTTATGTTTCTGGTGGTTCTGAGTTTCCTTTTGAGTTTTGATCCTCGCCGTTGGCGTTGTATATTATATTGCTTGTGTGGTTGTGACCGTCGATTGACGAAGAGCTAGCTCCCGCTTGGGGATGCCTTTTTCTTGATTTCGTATACTATTCATGTTGTATCCCGTTTGGGGGCCTGTATTTACAAAGGAGACTCTGCCGAAATTTTCAGTAAATTTTTGATGTTTTTTTTAAACCGCATAATTCGGCTTATGCTATTGAAACCACTTGCTTTAAGTTGGTTTTTCCTGCACTCTACTACTTTTCTTGGTTTGGATTTCTAGGTTTTCGGTTTACTTGGATTACGTACGCCTCGAGACGTTCGTAGTTTAAGTGCCGGTCATGTTCCGTACTTTCGGGTCGTGACAAAGTTGGTATCAGAGCGTTAGGTTTTAACCTTCGGAGCGTAGGATGACCCTTGGTTGATGGAATAGGTGACTAAAGTAGAGTGACGTACCGTTGATATGTTCCGCGGCATATTTACGGCACGCCACTCCACTTAAGAAGCCTTAGGATGTACATTTCCTTGTTCAGTATTATATTCCTTCCTGATCTAGCCTCATCATTTCCAGTTTGGTTTTGCTGCCACGATTACGGGCAGGGAGAGCTACGGCTAGAGTTGCGGTCAGCACGAGCTCGTCACGGACGAGGACTGACCAGGGCGAAATTCCGGCGACACCCGATTGTAGAGAGGTGTCTTTTGATTGTGTTTTCACACCACGAGCGTTTGGCGGATCGCCTTTATGAGATTTCTCGGACGTGCCGATCAGTATCAGAGGATTGGGCCACTGGCAGAGGCCAGCCAGATTTTGATGACCGTTGGTGTGTTGCTTATTCATGATGGTTGAGGCACTGTTCAGCGTGCGAGCCAGTTATTGCTGCGAACGACGAGATATTGCCCCAGATGCTGGCGTTAGTGCAGAACGAGTTGTACTAAGAGATGATAGAAGGTCGCTAGTCATCTAGGATGAATGACTAGGACATGTGGATCGTTCGCCTACCCCGATGCGAGGTCATCAGATAGATTGATTCCAGCTAGAGACGACTTCACGCGGAGACGTTGGGAGTCGACAGAGACGATCGAATGTCAGAAACCTATTATTCCAAGTTTAAAGTATTCGGAAAGACATGCAGGCAATTCTATGGTCCCTCTAGAAGAATGAAACCCTAACTCGACTTAATGACCGTATGAAAGCCTTTGAACCTTAGGGTTTGCGGCAGTTCTGCGGCGCCATTAGTGAGGCTTGGGTTTGCCCTTCTACGGCTGGACCACCGATGCTGTGGTATATATATTCGATACTATTAAACGGTACCAAGATGTTGAGCTCTTGGGGGATTATGAGGTTTCGACGAATCGATCGAATGGTTCGACTTCAATCGGATGCTAGGTGGTGAGACGCATTTTTGGGAGACTCCAGATACGAGGATAGTCGTTGGAGCTCAGTCCATGCAGCCGCGACGAGACGAGTCCAAAGCAGACGACGTTAGAAAAAAATGGAGTAAGAGGTTCGCACCAGATCTAGATGAGATGACGTTCCACTCCGCCGACATTAGAGATGCGATGCGCATGCCGAGGCATGGTACTTGGACTTACCTTCCAGAAGGAGTCGCGATGGGTATGCAGCCGTTCCAGAGCAAGATGCAGATATAGGAAAGGACGATGATTTCCGGACAGTTGGCAGAGACGAGACATGGAAGAGACCGTGAGCAGGATTCCTTCCAGGACACTGCTGCAATGATACTTGCACCCAGGGTCAGATGTGTCACGTACATTCAGAGAGCCAGAGGCCGACGCCAGTGATATGCTGTCTTACGAGTGGTCGCGATGATTGACCAAGAGATGACCAGAGAAGTGCCAGAACGGAATCGTCCCCGTTAGCACACCTGACAGGGCCGATGAGCCGATGGACCGAAAGATTGGTAATTCACAGTGAAGACCTTGACCCAGGAGTGGTCATGGTTACGCACACCAGCAGGACAGAGTTCATGATCATCGACGAGACGTCCCACTAGTGACCGTGACAGTTGGCCGAGATTCTTAGAGGATGCACTTGAGCAGTACTATTCCGCCATTATTGATTACGATGTTTTTGGTGATTTATTCGTATGATTTGATTTTGATGATTGAGGATTTACGACCTTTGCACAGTGTTGCACTTGATATCGTTTTCGTGCTTTAGTTTCACATGTTTGTGATATTACGGTTTTAAACAGTTGACTTGGTTTTGTGCGTATGCATGCACACGATTTCGTTCCTGCACTCGGTATAGTTTATATATGCTTGCAGTGCAGTGATACGCCTTTTGTGCACTTAGATGCACTGGACTTCGATTTCGATTGTGATACTCGATATTTGTTTTGTGCACCTTGTGCACCTGATTGGATTTTCGCGCATGTTGGGCGCATGTTTTGAAGGGTGATTTTGGTGCACACCAGAGGCACTAAATCGAGATTTTTTTTTGTGCATGTCAGATGCACCTGATTTTGCTGTCAGGCACACCTGTTGCCTACGACAGATGTTTCGTGCACACCCGATGCACTTAGATGTTGTTTCTGTGCGCATGTATGGCACATTCATGGATTTTGATTTCCGTGCGCACCAGACGCACGTAGTATTCATGTGCATATTTTGGGATTGATTTCTTATAGAGTAGTACGTTTTTATGATATTGCTATGTGTTTTCGTACTGAGCAGGACTAGTCAGAGGACAGTACCTGAATATATTTTGCATGCATTGATAGTTATTGAAGGGATTTCCAAAAAACGAGCTATAGCCTCAGTATTTACCTACATGTCTGATATGGCACGAAATGTTTAAAACAAGGAGACCCTTCTAAATTGTTTCCAAAACGGCGGAACGTACATTTCAAACAAAGGTATATATGTATATAGTTATTTTCTTATGATAGACGTCCGCCACTGTGCAGTGTTATACGCGTTGCACAGCGACTTAAGGAGATTTGGCATGCATTTCCTTCGGATACTTACAGATATAGATTCGATATTTACATGTATAGTTTCGAGTTATATCATATTGGTTTTGATTTGGATTTGGCATTGATATCTTCTCCATGACTCCGATGATTGCGGGATGCTTGACGAAGTTGTGATTTGAGTTATATGCTCATTTTTCATGCGCATGTGCTGCGCTACGAATTGTTTTATGTATTTACAATTTCGGAGCCCCGACGACTTGATGGTTTTGGTTTAGATGTTTTAGTATTTGGGGAGAGTTTTAATTTAAATTCGGGGACCGAATTTCTTTAAGGGGGGAAGATTGTAACGTTTTGAAAATCGTTTCGGTGAAATTTCAAAAAAATCGGTAAAATAAAGGGGTTTTCTGTAAAAAGTCAAAATACAAATATCTTATTATAAAAATTAAATATACATATTCTAGCTATGTAATTGCTATTATTTGGTGTTTATTGAGCCGCTGGTGAAATTTCAAATTTTCTGAAAAAAATATTATTTTATTATTATTTTAAGCCGTCACTAATACATTTAATTAGGGAAAATTACAAATTGGAATTAGTTGAAACAAATTTTGTGCATCATAAAACATTAAATAAAATTTTATCATGTGGTTTTTGGAACGAAATCAATTGCCAAAACGGCTTAGAAATTATTGAAGAAAAAAGGCTTTTTTTTAGTGTAAATGGATGTTTGGGGTATTGTATTTATCATTTTTCATCACCCCACACCCGTACCCACACCCACACACCCCCATTCACTTATCCCCTTGAAGAATTCAGCAGCCCCCATTTATTTTCCCCACTTGAATTTCAAAGGAAAGAAATGAAAGAAAAGAAAAGAAAATGGAGAAATGAGGTGGACCTTTGACCTTGAATTGACTTTGACTTCTTCCCCCACTTTCTCTACCTCCCTCTCTCTCCTCTCCCACTCCAATTCCAGCAGTCCCCCCTCTCCTACTCCAGCAACAGCCCCCCCACCATTTCCCTTCTCTTTTCTCTTCAAAACTTCATCAAAAATTGCCCCAAAATCCATCAAAAAAATCCCAAAACCCAAATCCGACTCCTACCCATTTTAGCTTAGCCCGTATAGCATGGATCCTTGTGAAAAGAGAGCATTTTGGAGGGCCATGGATGCTTGTGGGATCTTCAATTTGTTTGGGTAAATTCTAACCCTTTTGCTTAAATTGTTGTTAATTGCTTGTAGTTAGCTTAATTAAGTGTTAATTTGGTTTTATGTGGGTTCAATTGTATGATTAAGGAATTCTAGTTAGGGTTTTGTTTTGAATTTGGGTTGTGATCACTTGTGCATGGTTTGTGATGTGAGCTAACATCTTGAAAAAATTGTTAAAATTTATCTAGTTGCATATTACAAGTTGTTACTTGAAAAATGTCCAAATTAAGCTTTTTGTGCAAATTAGGGTTTTATGAAATGCATTTATATGTGAGATTAAAAATATGGTTAGGGTTTTTATCATATTATTAACTTTATTAAGTGTAGTTTAATACTTTAGTTCATGGAAATCCAACCTAAATTGTAGTTTGTGCATTTTTGCTATGAAATTGTTAAAAAGGGTATTTTTGTAAACTAGAATATTAGGGTTTTTGGAATTTAATGAGATTAAATTCCGGAAATTGTTTATATGACTTATTGAAGATATTTAATAAATATATTGGCCGCCACATTCATTTAAACATCATGTTTTGTACAAAAACGGCGAAATGTGCTTGCTAGATTTTCGGAAAAATGACATTTTAAGTGAAATTGGGGTTTTTGTGAGTTTTAACCTAGTTTATATTAAAATTAGTGTTCGTGAATGTGCAAATGAGTGTGATTGGATTTTTCTCGATGGTTTGACGTTTGTACATCGACATCGGGGGTTGGTTTGACTATTCTTGCATGCGTAGGCGATAGGTTTGGACCTATGCGTGATACGCGTGCCGATTTGATTTTCGTATGCCGTTTCGATTTCGAATTTAGTTTTAATGCGATACGGTGCGTTATGATATGTAGGGACCCCATGCGGACTTCGAGACGACAAGCAAGTGTGTGGCGACGTCGGCACCGGCGAGCGAGGACCAGGTGAGTAGATTTATATCTACGGGGAGAAGTCGGGTGGATGGCGTATAGCACCCCCGCAGTCCGTGGTGGTGTATACGGATGCGTATACACACCAACATTTATTATATGTTATTTGGGATTAATAACGTTGCTTAGGATGGATATTGGTGTGTTGGATTACCTTAGTGTTGCGAACCCTAGGACAGTGTTGCACTACACATACACACACACATACGTACATACATACTTGTATACATTCCTATTGATATGTGCTCATGGGATTCTTTATAGTTATGTGTTCACATGGGTATGGGACTATGTGTTCACATACGGATTGAGGATGATACTTGGGGTTGAGCTGAGTCGATGAGATTTGATTGAGGCCGTGAGATCGGTGATATAGCAGGACTCGTATTTGAGATACGACATGACGTTGTAGCGGGTCCTTGACGTAGTGTTTCACACACGTCCATGCATACTTAGGCGGTATCAGTATGGTACTAGACGTAGATCAGTACCCCTATCATGATAATTTATAAAGAGGATACCAGGTGAATAGTATGATGAATGTGATATTGACCCGTACCCAGATTTGGGATGCCGTACGACGGATTTACGTACGAGCTATATTGATGATTGATCCGCACTCTTGACTTGGGATGCCTGATTATAGATATGGTATCGGCTATGATATTATTGAGGCGGGATCACCGACTATACATATACAGGTATGGATACGTATCGACTCAGATGATAGGCGGTTTCCTTACCTGTAGTTCAGCTCGTTAGCTTAGCCCTTTAGTTTAGTTTAGTTATTAGATTAGATTCGATTCTTACCTATTTCAAAAAAAAACTAACGAATCGTGGGTATTTTAAAAGACAGCCCAAGGGATCCTACGGATATTTCAAAAGACGTATCTTTTCATAAAAACACCGTAGCCCCTATTTTCAAAACCCCATGATTCGTGTTATTTCAAAAGGCACCATTTGTAAGACTTATATTAGTTTAATACTGATTAGTTATCGTTGTGTCTAGTATTCTGCTTCCGCACATTATTGCTGTTCGCTCTGCCCCGCATACTTATTTTGCTGCATACTCGATTATTGATATCATGCTGTTAGGACACCAGCACCATTACCGATGATGCGTATGTACCACATACACTTACTTGCCGGCTCACACACATCTTCATCGGTAATTGCCATGTCACGTACACTTAGAAAATACTATTTCTTGGCTTAGCTTGTTAGTTAGTAGTTGATACGATATTAGTGTACCTGGGTTATATGCCAGTTTAGACATTGTAGTTATTACTTATCACTTCATGCATACTGTTATTCCATTGTTCATGCCTAGTTATTAATCATACATTGCAACTTGGTTATTGATACCATATACATTCATTAGCATTGACATATGCACTTGTGATGACTTCTTGAGATTTATGATATTTCTGGATTTCGGGAGAAAGCCACAAAATTTCTGAACTTATTAACCTTTTAAAATATGTAAATTGCGGTTTTCTAGTGATGTAAGTATCGTCCACCATGAGTTTGCTGTGGTTTTCGAGATCCGTGTCGAGGAGTGGAGGAACCATCACGGGTACATGGTGGGCCCGGTATGGTACCCCGGGGCAAGATGAATGTGGTGTTGACGTTGAGCCTGGCAGGGGACCGATTACCTACCGGTGATATTACCCGACGCGTCGGATATCCGGAGGATACCGTCGTGGTCTTGAGATGGATGGTAGGGGCCGGTCTGGACTGACGGCGCCCTAGATATTGAGATTGAGACATTGATATTTCGAGACAGTGAGATTTATGTTTTGTGTCGATGCTAGACACTGTTGATACTGATTTCATTATGATACCTCAGTTTAAAAATACGAAGGAAATCTCACTAATTTATGAAAACAGTTTCTTCATTTACATGTATTCTGTTTTCATGCATTCATACCTCATTCATATGATATATTGCTACCTGAGGCACTGACACGGGCACATGAGATTTCACTCGGTTAGATATTACCCTAGCCATTGTTATAGGCTGCTTGTTATGTATATTTTTGAGGTTATATTATGATCATTGACCTAGGTTGCGTTATTTATGCGATTTCTGTGCGTAGATGTTTTTCTATTCACGAGTTGGCAACTCACCCCGTTGTGCCCCAGTTTCTTGCAGGTTTGCCGTACAGGTTTCATTACGGCGTTGCGGGCTCAGTTTCATTCGGGTGACTTGCTAGTAGGTGGGTTTTTCTTGTATCGTACCCATCATATTACCTTGTATAATATTATTCAGTTGTATCTAGTAAATTCCATCAACCAAACATGTATTTTTGAGATAGAGACCGGTGTTGTTTATTCTTTCGACCTTAGAGTCGCTCGTTATGTTTCTGGTGGTTCTGAGTTTCCTTTTGAGTTTTGATCCTCGCCGTTGGCGTTGTATATTATATTGCTTGTGTGGTTGTGACCGTCGATTGACGAAGAGCTAGCTCCCGCTTGGGGATGCCTTTTTCTTGATTTCGTATACTATTCATGTTGTATCCCGTTTGGGGGCCTGTATTTACAAAGGAGACTCTGCCGAAATTTTCAGTAAATTTTTGATGTTTTTTTTAAACCGCATAATTCGGCTTATGCTATTGAAACCACTTGCTTTAAGTTGGTTTTTCCTGCACTCTACTACTTTTCTTGGTTTGGATTTCTGGGTTTTCGGTTTACTTGGATTACGTACGCCTCGAGACGTTCGTAGTTTAAGTGCCGGTCATGTTCCGTACTTTCGGGTCGTGACAAATAGTTTCTATTCTTAAGTTCAAATTTAGAAAATATATACCCTACAAACTGCACATACACGCACCTTGAAACTTGGGATAGTAGAGAATACCTAGAAACACTCTTTCTTGAAAACCTAGTATGAAAGAAAAAACGGTATTTAAAGCTAAACACCAAGAGCATCATTGAAAAATATTTTCGGTCTTGAAAAGAAAAAGAAAAAAATAAAAGAAAAATAAATAATGTCAAGACCTGCAATCTTCTATTTACGCTTTAAGCTCATATATTTAGTAATCGGCTGTTAGTGCCTCAAGATTCATTAATAGTCGCATGAAAGGTGTGTGAGCAACACCGTCCATCATTTAATGAAAATAAGTAGTATTAGGCATTAGGGTAAGGGTACTATAGCTTGAATTGAATTCTCAAGTGTAGGGGTAAAAATTACACACACGTACGGGTATACAATCGATGTTTGGAGGAAAGATATGAATAAAGAATAAGACTTATATTTTCTGTAAAGTCGATAAAAATCCCTGATTTGAGACCGCACTTTTAGAAGGAAAACTCAGGAGATACCAACATCTTTCTAAACTTTTTTGGAACGTATAGGATTTAAGGTTAAATAGATAGGAGGTGTGAAATATAAAGGTTGAAATTTCTAACTTAGGATGATGGAGTCTCTAACATAGATACTAAACTGTAGTAGTAAGATCAACGTTAACTTATGAAACTAGCTTGACGGGATTTTATGGGTAGTATCCACTGAAAACCCTCAGGAGATAACACTCCTCCTACTAGGGACACCTAGAGCTTTAACGGCTTGTTGCACGCGCTCATTGCAATCGCGTTCCCTGCGAAAGTGAGGCTAGGATTTTGTTTTGCTTGGGACGAGCAAAAGATAAGTTTGGGGGCATTTGTTCATACCAGAATATTGCATTTTAATACCGCTCATTTATTATCTATTTTTTGTATATATCGGTATTATTAATCGGTGTTTGCTCAGTAATACAGATTACAGGTATCCGTGACAAAATACTGGAAATTCATTCAAAATCACGGATATAACATTTGTGAGCCGACACTGCAACCAGAACTGCAAACCGACCGATATTTCTTGGGTTTCTTTGCTTGTGTACACACTTTTATCTAAATGGACCAACACAATACAAGTGTGTACACAAGTGTGCACTAGGACCTAGGGGGGCTGCCATGGCACACACTCATGATGGCTTTGTGCAAGTGGGGGGGGGACAAGTGCAATAAATGCTAAAAGTGTTGATGTGATTCATAGCTACAAGCTTCCCTCCAAGCCCTAAGTGCATCCAGAGCTTTTACTGAGAAAACAAACTGCACCAGAGTGATGTGGGAGACAACAATTGTGCACACAACAAATACGAGCCTTTGTGCTCGGATTTGACCCTAGCACAAGCCCCTTGTGGCCGGCCAAACAGTGCCCAATGGGCCCCAGTTTTGTACAGTGCATCCTTTGCTGCCACATGGTCTTAGTTTTATTGTTTGTTTATTTTGCTTTTGTGCCTATATAAAGCAGGCAGTGGGCAAGGGGTCAAGGGTCATTCTTTTTCTTACATTTTACATCTTCATACTTTTTGCTTTCATTTTATTCTTGTATATAGCTTAGTCCCCTTGAGATCCTTGCCTTCTCTTGATCTTACAACCTCTTAATTGAGCTTGCAAGTTTAAGTTTTGGTATTCGATCTCAAGGGTTGTATCTTCTTTTGGAATTAATAAAGCTCTCTTTTTTGCCTTCATTTCACATGAGTTCTTTACCCTTCTCTTGATCTTGCAACCTCTTAATTGAGCTTGCAAGTTTAAGGGTTGGTTATTGATCCCATGGCTTGTCTTGTGTTCTATGGTTCCTAGTTGCTTATTTCTTGCATTTACTTACTTGCACTTACATTCCATGCTTTACTTACCTTGGAATTTATTACCATGCACTGTACTTACTTATAATGCTTTTTCCTTTTTTTTTCTTTTCTCTTTTCTTTTGCTCTCTTTGTTGTTGTTTTGTTTGGTTTGTGAATATGTGTTGTTAGGAAAAGAGAAAGATATTATAAGTTAAGGTTTCATTTCCCATTTCCTTTTCCCGTATTTTCCATTTGAAACTTCGCCCAAACCTTACGCAAGCGCTCCGTTAGGCACCCTACCCTACCAAGGTATCGGTGATTCCTAACCGTGACCGGTTGCATTCGGATTGGCCAGAGGCAAAAGAAAAAGATAAGAACGGACGGATAAGGGTCAATAAGCCGGATTCCACGAATACCGTGCTTAAGCACCCTAATCCACGTTGTTGCCGATTGCTCTAGCTTCATTGGTTGAGTTCGGCTCAAAGGACTTGAATACGGATTTCCTTAACTTACACTATTCTATCTAATCCTAACAAACGGTTACTTTGCATATAACACATAGGATAAATACAAACATTCCGCCCACGCGCATTAACTCGTAAGAACAAGAACTTAAAACGCTCCGTCTCCTTATGGATCGACCCGTGCTCATCGCGGCTAGCTGCAAAGAGACACCGTCCTTGATCGTGGTTAACTTTAAAACTTAAAATTCGACACGTGGAATGCGTGCGATCAAGGTCGATGTCACCGATGTACTTATTTTCTTTTCTGTACTAGGATTACCTAGTGGTGAAGTGCACGGATAGTCGGGTTCTAAAGGGCAACAGGTCCGCATCTCATGGCGTTGAGAAGGAGGAGGCCTCACTCTAGAATTGGCGGGCTATTCGCCGCACTCGTAGGGGGTACAGGTTGACCCAAGGAGGGGTGCTCAAGTTACCGGATTCCGTTAAGTGCTGGGTGGCCCATTCACTTTGATGAAGGGGGCTGTCTCGCTTCTGATTTTGACGGGTAATTTGTCGCACTCGTAGGGGTCTAGGTTTTCATTGTACAGGCTATCCACACGACCAGGGGAACGTCGGATTTCACTTGCGGCTCAAATAAAACCCGGGGCTTCCAGATTATCTGTATTGTTCTGTGATGCTTATCGCTATTCTGTGATGTTGCATTGATCACGCCTGGTGCGATTATTATATATTGTTATATATATACTAGTAGATGTTGTATATATTTTACACCCGCGCTAGTCCAGTCCCCGCTCTGTCGTTAGTTAAGTAACCTAACGGGTGATGACGAGACCCAGTGGCGAATGCGGATGGCATATACGTGCATCATATTTTCGTTCTTTTCTGGTGTGATTAATTGATGGGACTGCATTGATTCAGATCAATGCAAGGAAAACAGACCTATTCGATATTGTTGGAACAATTTTCAAAAGCTGTTATTACAAGGGCGTTTTCTTTTGTTTTGCATAGCAATATTCGGTTATGAATATCCAGCACCTCATTCTACGAGGCAAGGGCCGAGATCTCTTCACCGGGAGTGACCCCTTGGGCAGAGATTTGCATCAGGGTAATAATTTCACTATAGTCGATTACTTTTTGCTTTACATCGCAGTATCCAGTTTAGAATATCCTTCACCTCATTCCACGAGGAAAGAGCCGAGATCCCTTCACCGGGAGTGGCCTCTTTAGCTAAGCTTTTCGCCACTATATATTTGTAAAAAGTTATCTGGTTCCTTCAACGATATCAAGTTCATTACGTTAAAGGTTTTTCGCCAAAAACCATTCATAGCCCTCCGTCATTTCAGACGGGTAGCACTTAGTATTCATGCTATGTATGTTGGCCTTCGTCAAGGTATAGTGTATGGTAGCTATTTGTTACTTTTCTGTTGCATAGATAGATGCGTTAGTTTGGGACAGTCGTACTACTATTTTGGCCTTCGTCAAGGGTATATACGGGTGGATTCAAATTAACCTGGACAATGACGGGTAGAACTTAACATGTGACTTATGATATCTTGGCCTTCGTCAAGGTCATAAGAGTATGGGGTAAAAATCATATCGGGAGTTTCAAACATACAGAAAACTTGCTAGGCATGTGCATACCTTCTGGAGTGTGATAACTTGAATGGATTCCATCAAGTTATCATGCGATGATAGTTGGATCCCGATACCCACTGATGAGTTCGTTTATTCCTCGGGTGATTTTATATGATCCCGACTAATTCTTCTTTAGGGTTTGGAGGAGAATTTGAGGATACAGTAGGAGACATCCTGATTAGATAAAGTGATTGACCATTCTGATCTAGGTTAGAGTGCACTCTGAGTGTTTCTTTCTCTCTCTCTCTCTTTGGCAGTGACCATGACCCGACCCTAGACTAGAACTCATAAACCAAGTTAACCGAACCTTCTTAAAACACACTGACTTTTGGATTGTCTAAGTTGCATACTTCATTGCCACTCCTACTTTTACCCTTTGCTTTTTCCCGGAACACTCCGTATTACTACGAAGATCCCCTTTTGTTGGATATGACCATCGTATAGTTACATACGAACTCGAAGAAACTTGTTTCAGATTCGAGGATGGTTTCCGGTTCTGGAGAAATTGAATAGGACTATTCAGTTGTCTTTTCCTTTTACCTTCTCTCAGGTAGCGAGTGCTCCTAGGATTAAGAGATGGTACACCTATTGCGCTTATTGGATAGTCTTCTTCCAAACCATAGGTAGGTGCCGAAAGGTGGAGAATGAAGAAAACCAATTAGCCTAAGTGTGGTGTACAGAAAGTAATAAGTAAAGACAAATAAAGGGATTAGAAAGAGGGCAAAGTAAAATGCGACTGCTATCATTCACGACCAAACCACGTATATCATCGCCACTCCTGTTTCACCTTTGCATTTCTCCGGTTCAGGGGAAATTGAATAGGATTATTCAGGTTGTCTTTTATCATTACATTCTCTCAGGTTGCGAGGGCTCCTAGGATTAGGAAGGTACACCTATTATGCTTATTGGATAGTCTTCTTCCAAAGCATAGGCTGGTGCCGAACGGTAGGGAAGGAAGAAAACTATTTAGCCTAAGGTTGGTGTACAGGAGGTAATGAGTAAAGACAAATAAAGGGATTTAGACAGACGGCAAAGAAATATACGGTTACAGTCATGAATCTGATAATGGAAGAGGCATTACTAGGAATACCAGAATACTCCTTCGAAACATTTTCATGTTTTAGTTTCACTGTACATTGTTAATTGAAAACCGATTTCCCAATTAGATCCTTACTCCAGGATATGTATTTACCAGGTTTGATTCTCACATCTGTATGGTTTTACATATGATGAGTGGGAGTAAGTTATTGGGAATTAGGTGATTATATCCTTATTATATCAGAATTCGTTGTAATTGGTGATATTTGAGAAAATCACCTAAGGTTTTTGCCTGATGGCAAATATTTGGTTTTGAATATCCGTTGTTATGCACCAATTTCAAACTGATATATCTGTACGTTTATTTCATAAAGTGAGATATAAAAATTTTAAATTATGTCCATGACATTTACCTATATCAGTAGATGGTTAGGTAAGGAGCATTAACCAACGGTGTAATTCTTCTTAAGCATAGTACAGTTTTCAACCTACGACGCACAGGGTTTGAGTTATTCAACTCAGGAGACTTATACAAAGTATTTTATGTTGTCCAGTGTCTATTAGGATAGAGGGGTTGGTACTCGTACCATATTCTGTTTACTTGTAACTTCTCCAGTTTTAGACATGTATTTCGTAGAAATGCAAAGTCCAAGTTTTGAGAAGTTATAGGCACAAGGATAAAGTAGAGAATCATGTGTTGCAAGTACCAGGATTCTTCAAGGTGATTAAAGATATAGATACTTGTGTTTGGTATTCAGTTGATAGTAATGGTTTTGAGAACTTGTTTCTCTTTCAGGTTACTCATATCTGGATGTAATCCTGGTTGAGTAATGCTGATCAGCTTCCTTCCATTTAGTTGACATGCACTGGAGACAGCTGCATGATTTGAATCTGGTTCCAATTAAATCAGTGCCTCTGTTTCTATATTATATATAGAATGGTTCATATCTTAACGATGTTAAGGTATATGGAGTTGTCCAGCTTATGCTTAAAACCAGACTCTGGATAACTCAAGGCACGTTTCTGTAATGGCATTTTGTGGGTTATCCCAGTTTATGACGAGGGTTAACTTTCTACCATCTGGAAGATCAATAGTGATATTGTTCTTGACTCGCCACAGTTTTAGTAAAATGCATTTTTGTAGAAAACAGTAGTGGGGGTATGGTAGAACTGGAAGTGATTCCAGAACCACAAATGATTACTGAAAATTTAATAGAACCTAAAGATTCAATCAGGTTTGACATTCCATTAGCCACTCCGTAGATATGGTGGGTAACCTCAGGCACCCGAGAGGTACTTCGGTATTCTCAAGGACTGTGACAGGGAGGTTCTTATTTATCCAGACTTGACACTACTGCTGTTCTAGACTATGAGACCCGGCAGGAGAATGAGTATAGCGTCGTTCTAAACAAGCTTTAGAAGTGCACGTGTATATGACTCTGTCAGAGGGTTTTTGTGGTCAGTGGGAGCAGCGGAAGCATAGTGGACAAGTAGCTTATGTCTATTTATAGACTAAAGTAGATATAGCGGAGATAGATCATCCATTTTTGATGTGACAGTCATAGGTTTTGACTTTATCAGAATAGGGGATGGATCTGTTAAGAAGATAGTAAGGTGTGATGTCCTGGTATTTGGATGACATGCACCTTATAGGAAGTGAAATTCCTATACTATGATCGGTTATACTATGGTTGTCACACAGTTGTTTCTCCATATAGGATATGGATATGATATCAGGCATTCTGGTTACTAGATTTATGGTTTTAGATCTAGATTTGGTTAGTTTACCAATCTGGGTACGTAGACAGTATTCTAAAGGTGTTTTAGAATGGACGACTTCTGGCATGGTGGTGTACCTGCAGGTGATGGAGTCACCCTCTCTAAAGGTGTCTTACAGATTAAAGGGGAGAGAGATGTGCATGATTGGCATATCACTTGCTTAGGCAATTGATTCAATCATGAGATGTCAAGTACCACACCAGATTTTGTTTTTGCACTAGATGCAATAAGTTTTTATATTAATCCAATCCTGGAGAAACGTTCGGAAGCAGTTTATGAACATAAGTGGATGTTCTAAGGATATGGTAACGGCAGCTTCTTTCGGGGGACGGTTATCATTCCAGGCTTCCAAGGTGACCTTGATAACAGAGCGACTGTCAGAGTTATAGTTTTCCCTCTTTCGAGGGCAGTAGTTTGGACAGATGGTCCAAGCGGATACTGAGGGAGGTATGGCGCAGGATACTGATTAAATTCAGTAGACGATACAGTCTAAGAAGTTTGCTGGATTTGGAGTTCATTTGTTAACTGGGTACCATCAGATATCCAGACATATTCTAAGACAGGTATTGCTCATTTCGGGAGATAGTTTTCTTCGCGAACTTGAGATAAAGAGAGACATAGAAAGAAACATTGGAGCGGATCCACTCACTGAGGCTATTTCTCAAACAAAATTGTTTCACAAACGAGCTTTGTGAAACTGATTAGTAGAGAAGTTGGGTGTTCGGTATCACACGGGCTGTGACTATGCGACACCGCAATAATTAGCCTTGAGTGCAAGTGGGAGATTGTTGGCTATAGTGCCCTCAAGTCAATTATTGGATAGCAGGCACGTGATTGCAATGATTGAGAGAGGACCTATACCGGTAGAACAGTCTTACTCGAGATAATAGTATGCTATCTGGTTTGTCTTTATCATCGTGTACATGCTTCAGGTGACATTACATATCACTATTACATGTTGATAGAGTCCATATGATTCTTGCTTGACTGCCAGCAGTGTGATGGCGATCATATACATGGGATCTGGGGTCTATAATCACATCCTTAAAAGTCCCTAGTCGTGGGAGTTTCGAGATTGGGTATCGATACTCCAGAGTAGACAAGTGTATAATGATCGAGACCCCGACGAGGGGCGGTGGCCGGTCTCACAAGCCATTAGTGTCTGTTGGTTCACCTAACATGTATACAGGTACTCATTAGGTTATGAGTACACCGGACGGACTCGCCGGGAATATGCTAATTGGTATTATACCTATTGTCAGATAGCAGTTCCCTGGTGACATGTATACAGGTTAGTCTATCGACCTGAGATCGTCATTTGTCTCGTGTGAGTTTCCATTGTGCTTTGATTACTACCCTACCACGGCTCAAAGGAGTCGTGCAAACTGGTTTTAGTTGGGTACAGTCCCGAGCCACATGGAGGCAGTGAGCGGATCGTCAGGGGATTCGTCTCTCCCGGTATTAGGGGTAGATGTCGCGTTGTTCATGGATGGCCATCACCAGAAATCCTCGGCTGGGGTAGTCGAGAATTACCGATCTTGGATCGGTAGTTTCTCAGGTGGTGATAGGGTTTCATACCGACACTAAATGTCAAGTTATTAGGGGTCTGACTTTATCCATCCCCGTAGACTCAATATGCGATACTCATAGACGAACGGACCGGACTGTACGGATATTGTCACTGTCAGGCTCAGTAGGGTTTCAGGATGAGTTTGCTCGTCGGCTTCCCTTTCGCTCAATACCTGGGTAGCCGTTACGTACAGCTAGTGCTACTGACGTGCTTATGGTTAAACCCACTGCCAGCGTATTGACGAGTCTTTAGAGTCCCACACAGAGGGTTTTCCTGGTTCAGGCGAAACGTTATAGAGGTCGTATGGTTTTATGGCAGGGTTCGATCATATACGTGCACATGTGCACGGATCATGATCGGACGGATAATACTAGTGGGCTTTGGTTTAAGCCAGATCCTAATATTATATTGTTGGATTACTTTCGTCTCGTTGTATTCATATTCAGTCGGAATACGGATGCAGGTATGTATATACAGATGAGGGGTATTCTTGTAATTCGTTATGAGTTTACTTTTGAAGTTGCCATTTCTTTTTCTTGGATTTAAACATTTAGTTTAATGTTTAATTGTGTGCAATTTGTGAGGTTATGTCTTGGCATTTGGCATTGATTGTGGCATGGCACATGAGTGCAAGTTTTGTTATGGTGCATTGATGTAGCATGTGCACTTGTTTTTGTTTTGGTGAGGATATTTGTGGTGAGCATGAGAGAGGTAGATCTTTTGTGTGAGTGTGTGAGTTTTCTTTGGTTGCTCTTGTGCTCACAACAATATATAACACAATATCAATCCAAGACAAAACGAATACAAAAAAAAGAACAAAGAGTTTTTTCTTCACTTGCCAAAAGCCAAAACTTGAGCTCACTTCTTCACCCATGGCAACTTCTTCACCTCCACCCATACCCTCTCATGAGTTGAGAATCCATTGGTGTTTTGAGACAAAATATTCACACACACTCTCTACTTCATCTTGGGTATCTAGGCTAGCAAACTGGATGCCCGAGTTGCTTCGGTTTTGAAGTGGGAGCCCGTATTACTAATCCTCGATGTGGATCCTCTTCGACGAGGGAGACCGGAGATCGAACTTGTTCGAGGCAGCCGCAACGAGCTAAGGACAGAGGTTGAAGACCGAAGGACACGGATCGATCGGTATAACCTCTCTAAACTCTTTACAGTTAATTAGTACAGGGTTAATGGTACAATCCGTCGATCAAGGTTCCGTTAGCGCCGGTTTTCTAAAGTTTTTGTTCCGTGTTTGGCCATAGATTAACGGCCGGGGCGCTGGCGTAGCCTTACAATATGAATATTCTAGTATTATGTTCTTTGTGTCATTCTATCTCTTTACGTATTCGTATTTTAGTACGAATACTGGTATGTATATACAATAGAGTGTAATCTGTATTTATACGGAAAACATTCTAGAAGGTGAACACCTCATCTTGGATTTTATCCGTTTATATTAAATAGAAAATGAGGTGTAAAGCAGGAGAGGGGAGTATGGTGAGAGCCATACTTCAATAGAGTTGCACAAATGAATTAACAATTCATTTGTGCAAACTATTCAAGCATGGTTGAATATATTTATATGAAAAATTAGTTTTTACAAAACCTTGCTTGAGATTTTCTCTCTCTTGGATGGTTCATTATTTTTGGGATGGGAAAAACACTCTCACCATTAGCTTCACTCTCCTCACTAGATTTCTTGAGCTCCTCCACTTTCATCTTCAACCTCCTCTCTACAATCTCATGTGTTGAGAATCAAGAGAGGAGGTGAGATAGATACACACTTAGATCACTTCACTACATCCCAAGCACCCTAAATTAGCAACCTAAAATCCCTAGTTTCTTCGCTAGACTCTTAGTGTGGAGCTAGATCCATGAGCTACATCTCTAGGATGGATCATCTTCGACGGAGGAAGACCGGTGATCAAGCTCGATCCAAAGGACCTCAAGGAGCTAAGGAAGATGGTAGAAGACCGAAGAACATGTATCATTCGGTATAACCACTTCTAACCTTGTAGTTAAGATCTTCTTTTGTAGCTAGTTTAGGTTTATGGTTCGATTCTAGGATGGGTTCGTTAGCTCCAGTTTTTTAAACGACAATTTTTCCGCATCGGCCACGGTAGATGGCCAGGGAGCTAGCAAATCTCAACATGGTATCAGAGCTACTAGACAGGGATGCTGACTTATGGGGGGTTCTTACTGTGGTGACAGTAGTAGCGCAGGCTCTTACCACCAGGATGCCCCGTGCGGTTATATGGTCCGACGGGTTGTAGTCCGTCGCAAGGGGAATACGTAAAAAGTAGCTGCTGAGAGACCTATGGATGACACAGCCAGTTTCCGCTGCGCTGACTAACCCAACATGGTATCAGAGCTACTAGGAAGGGATGCCGACCCATGGGGGGTTCTCACTGTGGTGACAGTAGTGGCGAAGCGGAGGCTCTTAACCCCAGGGTGCCCCGTGCGTTTATATGGTCCGGCGGGTTGTAGTCCAGCGGGTTGTAGTCCGTCGCTGGGGGATTATATAAAAAGAAGTTGCTGAGGGACCTATGGGCGCCACAGCTAGTTTCTGCTGCGCTGACTGACCCAACATGGTATCAGAGCCACCCCATAAACCTTTACTAGCTAGTTTACACAAGGTTAAAACATCGATCGACTAAATTTTCCGAATCATTTTTCCACTTTTCCATGCTTGATGTCGTTTTTAAAACTTGTTCAAAAAATTATTCAGAATGTCTTAAAAATACATGCAGGCATATTTAGAGCACCACAAGAAATTTGGGCATGTGAGCCAATAAATTAGCCACGGAACTGCCGTAAGTCATGCCCATTGGCGACGGTTCCGCGGTTGTTTTGTGGCTACTGTGCGCCAAATTTCTTCTGGCACTCTATAACTTGGAAATATGATTTTTGGGATATTTGGTTTTGGCCCAGATTTGTTTGAGTGCTGGTTTGCATTTGGGGCCAATATGGATTAGTTTATTCGATCGAAATTTTAAGTATATGTTTATCAGTGCTTGTGTTAATATCTGCGACCGTGAATATTATTGAGCGGTATAACCCGACTAGTTGCTATATGTTCAATTAGACAGGTTTGCGAACATAATATTCATGTTGATGTTCTTTGTTGTGCTGATATTGTGGTTGGATTGTCCTGTTGGATAGCCTATAGTGCAATAGTAGTAGTACAGTTCAGATTCATTTGTATATTCATTATTGCGGGGGCGAGCGTCCGACATGTGGACTGCCGTTTATGCTAGTTTGTATATTCTTTTATTGGGACACGACCGGGTTGAGGTCGATGTCGCCATTGTATATATACTTTTCTTTTATGTACTAGGATTACCCCGCGGTGGAGTGCTTGAATAGCCGGCTTCTAGAGAGCAACGGACCCAGATCTCATGGCGTTGAGACGGATGGGGCCATACTCTAGAATTGGCAGGCTATTCTCCGCACTCATAAGGGGTATAGGATGACCCATGAACGGGTGCTCAAGTTACCGGATTCCGTGAAGTGCTGGGTGGCCCATTCACTTTGTTGATTGGGGTTGCCTCACTTCTGGGATTGGCGGGTAACTTGCCGCACTCGTAAGGGTCTTGGTTATATATTGCACAGGCTATCCACATGACTGGGGAACGTCGGGTTTCATTTGTGGCTCAAAGGAAACCCGGGGCTCCTTGATTATCCGTTATTCTGTGTTGCTTATCGCTTTTCTGTGATGTTGTTTATATCATGCCTGGGACGAATGCTATATATATATATATTTATATATACTAGTAGATGTTGTATATGTTTTGCATCCGCGCTAGTCCAGCCCCCGCTCTGCCGTTAGTTAAGTAACCTAACGGTGCATGACGGAGCCCCGTGGCGAATGCGTGTGGCATATATGTACATTGTATTTTCGTTTTTTTCTGGTGTGATATAGATTAATTGATGGGACTGCATTAATTCTGATTAATGCAAGGAAAATAAATCTAAATTATGTTGTTGGAATCAATTTTTAAAAACTGACATTACAGATGTTTCGTTTTGCTTTGCACAACGGTATTCGGTTATGAATATCCAACACCTCATTCGACGAGGCAAGAGTCGAGATCCCTTTATAGGGAGTGACCTCTTGGGCAAAAATTTGCGTCATTTTAATTACTTCATTATAGTCGATTCTTTTGCTTTGCATCGTGGTATTCAGTTAGGAATATCCTGCACCTCATTCGATAAGGAAAGAGCCGAGATCCCATCATAGGGAGTGACCTCTTTAGCAAAAGTTTATGTCGCTATAAATTTGTAAAACCATTCGGGTTCCTTCAACGATATCAAGTTCATTACGTTAATGGTTTTTCGCCGAAAACTAGCCGTAGCCCTCCGTCATTTCCTACGAGTAGTGCTTAGTATTTGTACTGCGGTTGTTGACTCTGTCAAGGCTTAGTGTACGATAGCTAAGTGGCGCTTGTTTGTAGCATACGATGCGATTGGTTAGGACAATCGTGCGGCTTTGTTGACTTCGTCAATGGCTCGTGCGGGTGGGTTTAATCCAATCAAGATAATAACGGATTGAACTTGACTATGACTCTTTAATTTATTGACTCCGTCAAGATCACTAGGGTCTTAGGGTTAAAAACCACATCGGGAGTTTCAAATATACAGGAAACTTGTTAGGAATGCGAATACCTTATGGAGTGTGGTGACTTGAGTGGCTTCTATCAAGTTATCACGCGGCGATAGTTGAATCCCGATTCTCACTGATGAGTAGGTGTTACTGTAAGTCCATGCTACCTCTCCCGTTACTTTCGGGCATACGGAATTTGGTGAAAAACATTTTTCTAGAGGCGGTAACATGGACTCAAAACCGGATCTTGGTTAAACATCTAACTAACAACCTAACTAGGAGTTGTTAACTACTCGGTTAGGGGGTTATACCTTTCTTTCTTGAACTCCTTCGTCTTCAAGCCTCGATGGTTGTCCGGATCGGCTTCACCCCGTCGTCTCCTTGCACCGAAGATCGATCCACCTGAAAGCTTCTACCTTTGGCTTCTTCTTCGGTCTTTGAAAAAACTAGTTCACTTGGTTTGCTAAACCTTATGAACTAGAGTGAGTAGAGAAGAGTGTGTTGGGATTTTCTCTATGGTTCTTGGTTCTCAACACATGAGACAAGTGAACCATAGACAAAGAGAGGGAGAGCAAGAGGAAGAAGATGAGAGCTCAAAAACAAGAGAGAGAATGAAAATGATAGAATGAGAAAGACTTTTCTCTCTTGGCTCTCATAATCCAAAACCATCATCACAAAAATAGTAATCAAGTATTGTGTAAATGGTTTAAGTCAAAATGGCTATATCATTTCATGCACTCATATTGCACAAGAGAACAAGCAAGCAAAAAGACTTTTCCATGAAATGATAGCCATTGTCATCATGATGGTCAACTAATCCAACCTAGTCAACCGGTCAACAAAGTCAACAAGTCAACAAAGTCAACCCCTCAACAACCATGTCACCACAATACTTAATTAATATTATTGTTAATCATATATCATATTCTCATTAGGGTTGAGCAAAAAGTCAATAGTCAACAGTCAACGGTCAACAACCCTAATGAGAATCCTCTGCCTCTGTCTCTCCGTCAACTGTGCATACACACCCGCATCCGCGTTCCGAGGAACACGAATACAAACTGGATAAAACCAATCCCAAAACGTACACTTGGATCTGGCTTAAACCAAAGCCCGCTAGTGTTAACTGTCCGGACACTGTACGTGCACAAGTGCACGGATGTGACCGGACCCTGTCGCAAAACCATGCGATCTGTCGCAAAACCATGCGACCTCTACTCTTTTGCCTAAAGGCGAATAGCTTTCTGTGTGGGACTCTAAAGACTCGACACTACGCTGGCAGTGGGTTTAACCACAGACCGCAAGCGGCACTAGCTGTGCGTAACGGTCCCCAGGTAGATGCCGACAAGAAGACTGACGGGGTGAAACCCATCTGAACTCCTACTAAGCCTGAATGTGACAATCTCCGTACAGTTCGGTCTGTTCCTCTGATACATCGCATGGCGGGCCTAGGGGGCGGTAAACGTCAGTCCCCTAATAGCGGTACAAGTCGTGTCGGAGTGAAGCCTAATACACCCTGAGATAACACTGGAATCCTACCAGTATATCTCGCTTGCCCTGGCCAGGGACTACTCGTGTAATGGCTCTCCTAGACACAGCGCGATGTCAACCCCCAATACCGGGAGAGACGAATCCTGTCTAACCGTCACTTCCTCCAAGTGCTTCGGGACTGCACCCAACTACTACCTGTTTGCACGACTCCTTTGAGCCGTGGTAGGGTAGTAATCAAAGTACAGTGGGAACACACTCGAGGCGAAGTGACAGTGTCAAGTCAGCGGACTAAGCTGTACTCATATCACCTGGGAACTGATAACTGACGATAGGTATAATACCAACCGGTCAGTTCCCGACGAGTCCTGTCCAGTGTACTCGTAACCTAACGAGCACCCGTATACTATCTCCAGTACGACGTACTGATGGCTGTGGGACAGACCATCTCCCACACTGGGATGAGAAGCGCATACGCTAGTCTACTCCGGAGTATCGATGCCCTGTCTCGATAGTCCTGCGACTAGGGACCTGTATAAGGATGTGCTTATAGATTACCCAGCCCCCACTAGTGTGACTGCCATCACAACGCTGGTAATCAAGCAAAGATCCTAAGGGCTCCACTAATGTGTATAGGTGATATACTAAAATAAATACATGTACACATTGAAGTAGAAACAAACCAAGTAGCATACTACTATATTGAGCAAGATTGTTTATACAAGGTGAATATCCCAAGCTTCCATTAAGTAATATACAAACTAGTATGATACAGTAATGGCCTCTAGGGCATATACACTAACAATCTCCCACTTGCACTAAGGCCATGTACTGGCGTATTGAAGACCTATCATCTCGATCAGCCGCTCGAACTGAGTCTGGGGCAAGGCCTTGGTGAATGGATCTGCAGTGTTATCTTCTGAAGCGACCCTCCGGACCTCGATCTCCTGGCGATCCACGATCTCCCTGATCAGGTGATACCGCCTCAAGATGTGTCTGGATCTCTGATGGGACCTGGGTTCCTTCGCTAAAGCTATAGCCCCGTTGTTGTCGCAATACAGAGGTATTGGATCAACAATGGACGGAACCACCTGAAGTTCTTTCAAGAACTTCCTCATCCAGACAGCTTCTTTTGCGGCATCAGATGCAGCGATGTATTCCGCTTCCATCGTCGAGTCTGCAACGGTTTCCTGTTTGGAACTCTTCCAACACACCGCCCCTCCATTGAGGGTAAAGACAAAACCCGACATGGACTTGGAATCATCCTTGTCACTCTGGAAGCTGGAGTCAGCAAAGGCCTCGATCTGGAGGTCTTTTCCGCCATACACCAAGAACATCTCCTTAGTCCTTCTCAGGTACTTGAGAATGTTCTTTACCGCTATCCAGTGTTTCTCCCCAGGGTTTGACTGATACCGGCTTACCACACTCAGTGCATAAGCTACATCCGGTCTGGTACACAACATCGCATACATTATAGAGCCTACCGCAGAAGCGTAGGGTATAATAGACATGCGATCCCTCTCCAAATCAGTCTTGGGAGACATCTCTTTAGAGAGGGTGATCCCGTGACAAGCCGGTAGGTTACCGCGCTTGGAATCCTCCATACTGAATCTTTTCAGTATAGTGTCGATGTACCTGGACTGTGAAAGTCCTAATATCCTCTTGGATCTATCACGATGGATCCGGATCCCCAGGATGTATGAGGCATCACCCAGGTCTTTCATGGAGAACCTGTGTGACAAGAACCCCTTGACAGATTGTAGCATAGGAATGTCATCCACGTATAAAACGAGGAATACTACAGTTCTCGCTACAAATCTACTATAGATGCATGGTTCATCTGGATTTTTGATAAAGCCAAATTCCTTGACCGTCTCATCAAAACAGATGTTCCAACTCCGCGATGCCTGCTTTAGTCCATAGATGGACTTAAGCAACTTGCACACCTTTCCGCTGCTTCCACTATGAATGAAACCCTCTGGTTGGTCCATATAGACACACTCCTCTAAATTTCCATTTAGAAAAGCAGTCTTTACGTCAATCTGCCAGATCTCATAATCGTGGAAGGCAGCAATGGTAAGAAGGATCCAAATGGATTTCAGCATAGCCACTGGAGAAAAGGTCTCGTCATAGTCCAAACCAGGTCTTTGACGAAAACCCTTTGCAACAAGTCTAGCTTTATAGGTCTCAACCTGTCCATCTACACCAATCTTCCTTTTGAAGATCCACTTGCATCCTACGGGTTTTATCCCGTCTGGAGCAATGTCCAACGTCCATACCTTGTTGGTGTACATGGACTCCATTTCGGTCCGCATTGCATCCAGCCATTTTACCGAGTCAACGCTCTGAACGGCCTGCTGGAAGTTAGTAGGCTCATCATAATCTATGATGCAATCCTCTCTATCCCCGTCTATGAGAAAACCGTAGTATCTCTCGGGCGGATGAGACTGCCTACTACTCCTGCGGAGCGGCGTAGGAATGTCTTGTTCTTTTGAACCCTCTGGTTCCACTAAGCTTTCAGTAATAGCTCGTGGTTCTGGAATTTCTTCCAGTTCTACTGTGCTCCCACTTATCTGGTTTTCCAAAAACTCAGTTTCCAAGAAGTAGGCATGACGAGAAACAAAAACCTTTTGTTTCTCTTCGCAGTAGAAGAAATATCCCTTGGAGTTCTTTGGATATCCCACGAACTTGCACTGTACTGAGCGTGCCTCGAGCTTGTCCGCATGCTGCTTTTTGACAAAAGCTGGACTTCCCCATGTCTTAATGTGATTAAGATAGGGTCTCTTCCCACACCACATCTCATATGGTGTAGTAGGCACAGTCTTAGTGGGAACTCGGTTCAAAAGGTATGCAGCTGATTCTAGCGCATACCGCCAGAATGATCGCGGTAACTCAGCGTTACTCATCATGGACCGTACCATATCCAATAGGGTTCGGTTCCGTCTCTCCGATACACCGTTATGTTGCGGAGTGTATGGAGGAGTAAGCTGAGAGAGAATTCCGTTCTCTTTTAAATAATCCAGGAACTCGGCACTTAAGTATTCTCCACCTCGATCCGATCTTAGAATCTTGATATTTTTGCCGGTTTGTTTTTCTACTTCATTCTTATATTCCTGGAACTTTCCAAAGGCTTCAGACTTATGTTTCATTAAGAAGACATAACCGTACCTTGAAAAGTCATCCGTAAAAGTAATGAAGTAAGAATAACCGCTTCGCGCATGTGTAGACATTGGACCGCACACGTCGCTGTGTACGAGTCCCAAGAGCTCGCTCGCCCTTACTCCGTGTCCAGTGAACGGAGTCTTTGTCATCTTTCCTTTGAGACAGGATTGACAAGTGGCATACGATTGATATTCGAACGGATTCAAATATCCTCCTGTATGTAACTTCGTCAACCTTCTCACATTGATGTGACCTAGTCTACAATGCCATAAGAAAGTCTGATTTATTTCCGGAGACTTTTTTTTGTGTGTATTCTGGACATTGAAAATCTGTGGTTGGTTCAATACGTATATACTATTGCTCAATGTACCTGACCCAATCAAAACTTGATTAAGGTGAATGTTTACAACATTACTTACAAACGCAAATTCATAACCTTCTTTAGAAACTAAAGATACAGAAATGATATTACAAGTTGCGTTGGGTACAAAAAAGCAATTACGCAAAACCAAAACATGTCCATCTGACATTCCCAGGTGATAGTCCCCCACGGCCTTAGCATCCATGCTAGCTCCGTTTGCAACTTTGAGGGTCATGTCACCTGCCTTCAAAACCCTACGGTTTCTCAACGCCTGCAAAGAATTACAGATATGAGATCCTGATCCGGTATCCAATACCCAGGAAGTAGAGTTTATTGAAAGACAGTTTTCAATAACATACACACCTGAAGCTGAAGCCGCAACCTGCTTCAATTCCTGTGTCCTGGCTTTCCAAACCCTGTAATCATTCTTCCAGTGTCCTATCTTATGACAATAGAAGCATTCTTCTTTATCCACAAGCTGCCCCGCTTTCTTTGTTGCTTTTGCTTTTCCCTTCGTATCCACTTTACTAACACCGCCCCTTGGTTTGGCGAAGGCTTTCTTCTTCTTTCCCTTGGCTTTCGCCTTGGACCTAGAAGAGGAAGATCCTCCTACAAACAAAGTGGATGTTTCCCTACCTTTCTGTAGGGTGCCCTCTGCACTCCTCAGCATGTTGAGGAGTTCTGAAAGTTCAACTTCTTTTTCTTGTAAGTTGAAGTTCAGTATAAACTGGGCGTAAGTGGAAGGAAGGGACTGGAGAATCAAGTCCGTATAGAGCTCGTTCTCTAACGTGGTCCCAAGTTCTGCGAGCTCCTCAATGAAGCCAATCATCTTAAGCACGTGTTCCGCTACCGATGATCCGATGGCCAACCTCGCCGAAAATAACTTCTTCGACACTTCGTATCTTGCGATACGAGACTGCTCTCCATACAGTTCTTTTGTATGGAGAAATATGGATTCAAGGTCCATATTCTCGTGCCTCCTCTGATGTTCGTTGTCCATAGAGGCAAGTACGAGGCACTTGGCCTTCGCGCTATCAATCTCCCAAGTCTTACGGATTTCCTTATCGGCGACGCTGGAGGTGGGACTTGGGACAGGGGGAGCTTTGGTGGTAAGAAGATACCCCAGCTTGTCGTAAGTGATTGCCATTTTGACATTCCTGAGCCAATCTTTGTAGTTTGGCCCTGTCAGTATGTTTTTATCTAGAAGTAACTTAAGTCCAGTCATGTCGATTGGTCGCTGCAATTAGGAGAGAGAAGAAGAAACACTTAGCATGATGCTCTTGCAAGTTTAGAGTGGTTTTTAGTTTGTCTAAACAGGATGGCTCCCACTGTTTCTCGAATCCCTCCTCAAACCAAAAAGGAAGAATTAGTCAGGATCAATCTCACCGTACAATACTTGCTTAACCGTTCGGCCAGGCTGGTGTCGGTACTTCGAGGGAGGTTTTCCAACGCTTTCGCGAAGTTCCTTAATTTAAGAACCTCTTTTCCCTGGGGGCGTAGCCCCGCTAACACCTTTCTAGACACCTACTTGGTTTATAGCATTGATCTTTAAGTGAGAAATTTCCCGAGGAGTAGCATATACTCACAGTAGGATCGGGATCCAAATATCATTGCGTGACGAAACTGAAGGAATCCTACCAGAATCATCACACTCCAAATGGTATGCAACACTAGCAAGTTTCAGTTCTTTTGAAACTCCCGATGTGGATTTTTGCCCCATGCTCTTATAACCTTGACTTTGGCCAACAAATCATAAGTCACATGTCAAGTTCTACCCGTCGTTCTCCAGGTTAATTTGAATCCACCCGTACCTACCCTTGACTTTGGCCAACAAGGCAGTACGACTGTTCCAAACTAACGCATCTATCTATGCTGCACATGAATACCCAATAGCTACCAATCACTATGCCTTGACTTTGGCCAACAAACACAGCTTGAATACTATTGACTATTCATGTGAAACGACGGAGGGCTACGAATGGTTTTGGCGAAACCGTGAACGTAGAGAACTTGATATAATCGATGGAACGAGATAGCTTTTAAAAGGAGTGGCTCAAACTCCGCATTTTAAAAGTTTGTTTTGAAAAGAACCGAGTGGTTTTTCGAAAGTGTTCCAACGACTTTAATCTTGGTTTATTTTCTTGCATTAGTTCTTTTAATGCGTGATATTCTTGCATTAGTTCTTTTAATGCGTCCCATCATTTAATCCTACCATTGCAGAAAACAACCAAAATATGACGTACGCTTATGCCATTCGCATTCGCCACGGGGCCCCGTCATTACCCGTTAGGTTACTTAACTAACGACAGAGCGGGGGCTGGGCTAGCGCGGCTGTAAAATATAAGCAACGCCTAAATAATATCATATATAGATATATTGCAATGATAGACATTTCAGATCACAGATGAACACATTGGATATACTAGGAACCCGCAATTCGTACGAGCCTGTAACGAAAAGCAGATTACATGGTCGCGGTGAATAGCCAATACCCCACCCAAGACCCCTACGGGTGCGGCAAACTACCCGCTAAGTACCCGAAGCGAAGCAACCTCCCTCAACCCCATGAATAGGCCACTCGGCACTTCGGCTTACCCGGTAGTTTGTGCACCCCCTCCATGGGTCTATCCTAGGAGCAAAAACAGTAAAAAGAAATTATACAATGACGGCTACAACCCCGACCCGGTTGTGCGGCCATACAAATAATTATTACATCAATTTATAAATTTACATGAATTGAAAGAAAAGAAAACTCTCGTCTCACAACCTCGGCTATTCACCCGCGACAATCCAATGAATTCATATACACATTCCAATGACATTACAGATCACAGATTTGTATAACCCCCACTAATCGACATATAGCGATTAGTAGACGTTCAATACAAATATCACATCACAGAAAAACCCGTCAGCTTAAGTCTTTTAGAAGTTCGATCAAAAATACGGATTTATAGGCCCCAAACACAAAATTTTCGTTCTGGAAAATCTGGGCAGAAAATACATATTCCAAAAATCCCAAAACAACCCCAGAAATACACTGCACTAAATTTGGACCTCGGCCGAGTCAACTCGGCCGTGGAACCGCGGCGGGAGCGTGCTCCCGCCGCGTTTCCGCGGCTCTTTAAACGGTTCGTGGGACCAAATTTGGTGGTTATTCAAACAAAAGCCTGAGCCGATTTTTAAGATGAAAATTATCAACTTTTGAACAGAATAAAAATCGGCAGAAACTTGACTACTCGGGTTCGTTTTGTGACTTTTTCTTTGATCGATCTTCTAATTACTTTGCTAACATGTTAGATAGAGTTTAACTAGGCTCTGATACCACTGTAAGTCCATGCTACCTCTCCTGGTACTTTCGGGCATGCGGAATTTGGTGAAAAACATTTTTCTAGAGGCGGTAACATGGACTCAAAACCGGATCTTGGTTAAACATCTAACTAACAACCTAACTAGGAGTTGTTAACTACTCGGTTAGGGGGTTATACCTTTCTTTCTTCAACTCCTTCGTCTTCAAGCCTCGATGGTTGTCCGGATCGGCTTCACCCCATCGTCTCCTTGCGCCGAAGATCGATCCACCTGAAAGCTTCTACCTTTGGCTTCTTCTTCGGTCTTTGAAGAAACTAGTTCACTTGGTTTGCTAAACCTTATGAACTAGAGTGAGTAGAGAAGAGTGTGTTGGGATTTTCTCTATGGTTCTTGGTTCTCAACACATGAGACAAGTGAACCATAAACAAATAGAGGGAGAGCAAGAGGAAGAAGATGAGAGCTCAAGAACAAGAGAGAGAAAGAAAATGATAGAATGAGAAAGAATTTTCTCTCTTGGCTCTCATAATCCAAAACCATCATCACAAAAATAGTAATCAAGTATTGTGTAAATGGTTTAAGTCAAAATGGCTATATCATTTCATGCACTCATATTGCATAAGAGAACAAGCAAGCAAAAAGTCTTTGCCATGAAATGATAGCCATTGTCATCATGATGGTCAACTAGTCCAACCTAGTCAACCGGTCAACAAAGTCAACAAGTCAACAAAGTCAACCCCTCAACAACCATGTCACCACAATACTTAATTAATATTATTGTTAATCATATATCATATTCTCATTAGGGTTGAGCAAAAAGTCAATAGTCAACGGTCAACGGTCAACAACCCTAATGAGAATCCTCTGCCTCTGTCTCTCCGTCAACTGTGTATACACACCCGCATCCGCGTTCCGAGGAACACGAATACAAACTGGATAAAACCAATCCCAAAACGTACACTAGGATCTGGCTTAAACCAAAGCCCGCTAGTGTTAATTGTCCGGACACTGTACGTGCACAAGTGCACGGATGTGACCGGACCCTGTCGCAAAACCATGCGACCTGTCGCAAAACCATGCGACCTCTACTCTTTTGCCAAAAGGCGAATAGCTTTTTGTGTGGGACTCTAAAGACTCGACACTACGCTGGCAGTGGGTTTAACCACAGACCGCAAGCGGCACTAGCTGTGCGTAACGGTCTCCAGGTAGATGCCGACAAGAAGACCGACGAGGTGAAACCCATCTGAACTCCTACTGAGCCTGAATGTGACAATCTCCGTACAATCCGGTCTGTTCGTCTGATACATCGCATGGCGGGCCTAGGGGGGCGGTAAACGTCAGTCCCTTAATAGCGGTACAAGTCGTGTCGGAGTGAAGCCCAATACACCCTGAGATAACACTGGAAGCCTACCAGTATATCTCGCTTGCCCTGGCCAGGGACTGTTAGTTATATGTATGCCCTAGAGGCCATTACTATACATAGGATGTATAATGTAGTGGATGCTTGGACATATATAGGGAGGACTTTCTTGCTCGACATGATAGTATGCTATCTGGTTGCTCTTTACCTTAACGTGTACACTGATTGTCTCTCTGTTACATGTTGGTAAAGCCCTTAGGATGTGTATTTGACTACCTGGACTATGATGCGGATCATACTAGTGGGGACATGGTAGTCTATAAGTACATCCTTCAAAGTCCCTAGTCGTGGGTGTATTGAGACGGGGCATCGATATACCAGAGTAGACTAGCGTATACCTTCTCGACCCATACAGATGGGCGATGGATGATCCCATATCCATTGGTGTTTGACATCAGAGATGATATACGGGTGCTCAGTAGGGACTGGGTACACTGGACGGACTCGCCGAGAACTCCCAGATGGTATTATACCTTACGTCAAATGGCAGTTCTCTGGTGACACTGGTACAGAGTAGTCTGTTGACCCGAGATCGTCATAGAGTCTTGTGTGGTTCCCACTGTGCTTTGATTTCCACCTTACCACGTCCAAGAGGGCGTGCAAAACGGTGGTTTTTGGGTACAGTCCCGAATCACATGGAGGCAATGAGCGATAGGAGGGTATTCGTCTCTCCCGGTATAGGGAGTTGATGTTGCGCTGTGTTCGATTGGCTATAACCGGAAATCCCTGGCCAGGGTTGCTGAGATTTACTGGTAAGTGTTACCAGTAGTTTCTCAAACTGTTATAGACCTCATATCGACACGACTTATCGAACTATTGGGGTCTGACGTTTACCACCCCTAGGCGAGATATGCGACATATCAGACGATCAGACCGGACTGTATGGTAGTGTTACTGGTTGGATTCACAAGAGTGTGAGCGGGCTTGCTCGTCGATCTTCTGATCGCTCAATACCCGGGTGGCCGTTACGTTTAGCAGACCGCTTGCGGCTTGTGGGTGTTTGATATGATCATCACCTGCTGCCGGCGTATTGACGAGTCTTTAGAGTCCTACACAGAGGTTTCCTGGCTCAAGCGAAACGAAATAGGAGCGCATATGAGATATGTGCGGGATCGAGAATAATGCGTGTATGTGATACCGTATTTCATTCTCGCGATGAATGTATCGAATGGTTATATGCGATATAACCTAGTTATTGAATCGAGGGTTGATTCGATAAGCCGATACATTGGATACTAGTCGGTTATATGCGATATGACCGGATCATTGAATCAAGTGTTGATTTAATGATTTAATGCATAATTATATATTTGATATATTACTTTGCATTAACTAGTATTGGTTCACTTTAAATGGATTTTCTCACTTGGATGTACAAGTTGTATATGTGATATACTTTTTGTGCAAATGATTGTATCATGTTTGATGATGCATGTTTACTTGAGTTTGTGTAAAGATTGAACCATGGTTATTTAAATGGTTAGGGTTTTGGTTTCTAATTTATTTATTTATTCTTTATGGAAAATAATGAGCATAAAGAAAAATGGTGGCTTTCTTTGGATGGATATTGAAGCTTCATGAAGCTTTGACTTAGTCACCATTTTTGTCTTCATGCTTAACCCTAACCATTCACTTAACCCTAGTTCATTCTCTACATTTGACCATGGTTGGATTATGATAAGTATTCAATTCTTTTTCTATTTTGAATTAACTTATCATAATATTATCTTCTTCTTCTTCTTCTTCAAGATGAAGAAGCTTGACTTCATCAATGGTGGATTGATGAAATGAGTGAGAAATCCAATTCTAAAGTCTACCCACTTCCTATTTCTTCATCCTCTACCTCTTGCCAAGTAGTAGAGTGTGTTTCCTTCACAAGTTTTCTAGACTTGGTGAAGTTGGAGCTTGATCTAGCGATGCCTCGACGTAGATCATCTTCGGCACGTCGTCGATGATCTAACCCGCTCTTTCTCCGATGAAGCCGACGCTAGAGCCCGGGATTTGATTTGGACAGCGGAGAGGACTTCATCACGGAGCCGTGGAGGTGGAGGACCGGATCTACAAAGGTTGTATTTCCGTATTCTCTTAGTAAAGTAGTTTACTAGTTGCTTATTCGCCTAGAATTCTAGTTAACGATCCGTATTAGGGTTTCTCGGCACATGTAAATTTTGAAATTGGCATGGTTGATGCCTTGTGAGACCTCTTGAGAGTGCCTAGGAACCCTACAGTGGTATCAGAGCCTAGCTAGAGCCTTAGGCGAAGTCTAGACGGAGTTTGAAACCCGATCGACCCGAAACCCAAACCCAAATTTGCTCTCTGGACAATTTTGAAAAACTGGGTTTTTTCCATATTAAAAATTCTTAAAAAATTCAGCAGGAAGATCTAAGAGTTATGGTGCAAAACGTGATCCTAATTCATCTAAACCGCCGCGGTTCCGCGGCATGAGCATGGCTCATGCGGCGGTTCCGCGGCCGTACGGTCGACTCTCACAGTAATTGTTGCACAGTAACTCCTATTTTATTATGCTGTATTTTCTGGGAATTTTTAATATTTATTCAAGAGTTGAATTTTCTGGGGTTGTTTTGGGGATTCGGTGTTTCGATCGGGGTATCAGATTTTGTCTATGTGGCTTTCCGGATAATTTTTAGAATATGTTAAAAAGTTCGACCGGATATAAATACCCAACTCTTCCCCTGTCGGGAAATTTCCAAGTGTTGGATCTTTCCGTAGTTTAACGACGTTCTAAGTAGTGCAAGTAACGCGATGGACCCTCTAGAAGACAACAAACCTTAACTCGATTATGTGACCGTCTTGAACTGCCCTTTGAACCTTAGGGTTTGGGGGAGTACGGCGTGCCACATGTGAGGCGTTGGCTTGACCCTTCTACGGCTGGACCGTTGGTACTGAGGCACGAACTGAATGTTTTTAGACTTATTTCAAGAGTTGATCTGTTTCGGGAAAACTTGGGTGTTTGACTGTTCGATCGGAAAGTTTAACATTTTCTATTTATCCGGAATGGGATACAATAATTGGAATTCACAAGAACTTATGAGATAACTGAATGAATGTTATAAACATAGCAGTTTAGTCTCACTTGATCGGTGGCCACAGAATTTTGATGTGATCAAAAGTCCGTCGCAATCACGTAGTGTACGCGGATACTCGCCGGGTAAACTTAATAGACAGCCTCACTCCATAGCCCCGACCAAGTGACTGTAGGAGAACCCCCTCGCCGAAAGCATCTGTCCGGGTGCTCGCGGTAGCGGTGTTCCGCCTTGGTGCACTTCGTCGACGGTATCGGGGGTGCGGCCGTCTACTGAAGTTTGCGACGAGCATTCGATCACATTGTCGGAAATCTTGTTGAATTGCCCGACTTGATATTGAAAAGTGTTTTCGATTTTGAGACTAAAATGCGGGGTTTATAATTGTTAGGCATGTGATGTCTAAGGAATTCATTGGTTTAGGCATGCGATGTCTAAGAAGGTTGCGGATTCCAACTGTTGTAGTTTTACACTTTCTTTTTTGTGACCGTAAGTGTAATATGTGATATCGCCGGTTTCGTTGCTATATGTCAACGACAATTGGGATGCGCATATTTACTTACGTTGATGACATGTGATGTTATGTGTTGCTGGATATGTTATATTGGATCGTCGTGTTTGAATAGCCGGGGTTTTTTTATGTGAGATGAGTGTTTTCATTTTCATTCATGTAAAAACTTGTATGTAATATTCTTTTATTGGGGCACTTCCAGGTTGCGGAAGTTGTCACCGTTTGTATATTATTTACTTTTCCGCACTAGGATAGACCCAAGGAGGAGAGCATAAGTAACCGGGTTCTGGAGTCCAGTGGGAGACCAACTCGAGGAGTCGAGTCCGGGTCTCCTAACTCCAGAATTGGTAGGGTTGCTTGCCGCTCTCGTAGGGGTCTTGGGGTGTGGGTTTGGCTATTCATCGCGACCGTGGAATCCGTGTTTTATACTGGCTCGTATTGAAAACACGGACGTCCTAGTACATCCAATATTTCATATGATTCTTCTGCTGCGATATCTGTGATATGATCATGTGATGTTCTCTGATAGATACAGTATATAGTATATATGATATATTATATAGACGTTACTTATGTTTTACACCCGTGCTAGCCCTGCCCCGCTCTGCCGTTAGTTACCTAACCTAACGGTGCACGAGGGGACATCGAGGCGAATGCGGATGGCATAAGTGTACGTCGTATTTATCTGTGATGTTTAGGTGCTTAAATGATGGGACTTAATTAATGAGATTAATGAAATAAAAGAAACCTAAAGATGTTGTGGAATCGAATTTCAAAATAAAACAGGTAGCTACAGTTCTTGCTTTGCACAGCAGTATATGTGATATATCCTGCACCTTATTCGATGAGGAAAGGACCGAGATCCCTTCACCTGGAGTGACTCCTTTAGCAATAACTGGCAGATGCTACACACTCGGTTTGTCTTTTGATTGCTTTTAAGAGTTTTTGCTTTGCACAGTGATATATATGATATATCCCGCACCTCATTCGACGAGGAAAGGACCGACGATCCCTTCACCGGGAGTGACTCCTTTAGCAAAACTAGAAAAGCCTCAAAAGCACTCCATTTTAAAATCATTTGATTCTACAACGATATCAAGTTCATTACGCAATAGGTTTTCAGAAAAACCTGTCGTAGCCCTCCGTCATTTCAGATAAATCCTGTTTAGTATTCGTGCTGCGTTTGTTGACGTTGTCAAGGCGCAGTGTGCGGTAGCTAACCAGTATTTATCTGCTTATGCATATGATGCAGATTGGGTTAGGGTAGTCGTGCGGCCTTGTTGACCTTGTCAAGGGTCGTGCGGGTGGGTTTGATTCAATCAAGAAATGACGGGTTGAACTTGACTTACGGTCTATGGTTTGTTGACCTTGTCAAGGTCATAGATCGTTCGGGGCAAAATAATATCGGGAATTTCAAGTGTTGAAATTTGCAATGAGATTGCATACCTTCTATGAGATTGTTGGATCCCGATACCCGCTGCGAGTAAGTGTTACTCCTGGGAGAGTTTTATATATTACAATTAGCCGATCAAGTAGGTGTCTAGAAAGGTGTCAACGGGGTTACGCCTCTGGGAAAACGAGGTTTACATTAATTAGGTTCGTGCGAAAGCACGGGGGACCTCCCTCAAAGTACCGACACTGGCCTGGCTGAAAGATTGGCGAACTTGTAGTGTGTAATTAATCCCGGCTAGTCTTTCCTTTTAGGGTTTGAAGGAAGATTTGATAAAAACCAGTGGGAGCCATCCTGATTAGATAAAATAATAACCAATCTAATCTTGCAAGAGCGCACGCAGAGTGTTTTCTTCTCTCTCTCTCCTGGTAGCGACCATATCACGCCTTAATCAAGATAATAATATGGATGTATTGACCGAACCCGCTTGTTATACTGAGCTGGGGAACGTTGGTCCCGCTCCAACTTATAATTGTTATAAGACAGAGCAGGAAATTGGGGATTACCAGAATTCCCGTGCCGCCCAAACGAAGAGAGTGCATGCTGATGCATCATCTTCGGATGTGTTCGTTACAAAGAACTGGTTCTCAGTATCCTCCGCATCCTGGGTATATGATACCGGATCAGGATCCCAGATATGTAATCTGTTACATAGGGCTACAGATAGGTAGAGAACTGAGAACGGGTGATAAGTTTCATGAGGAAGAAAACGGGGCAAGTGTTGCAGCCAAGTCTGTTGGTCACTGTCACCCTGTATTACCAATACAATGATTCTGAACGAATGCTGTTAGATACCGAACCTGATATACAAAATCATATCAGTCTCTTTATTAGTAAAGAAACGATAAAATTTTGTATTGCTGGATAATGTTTTGAACATTTACTATATCAAAAGTTGATCGGTTCAGGCACGTTATCTAAAAGCATTGATGTTCTAAATCAAACTACAGTTCTTAGTATACGGAACACACACAAGAGGAAGAGTTCAGAAATGAACGAATCCTTCTTGAGGCATTGTAGACTAGGTCATATCACTGCGACCCGACTAGCTGAAGTTACATGTAGATGCATATTTAAATCAGTTTGAATTTACATCTTGTGAAACTTGCAAGTCATGTCACAAAGATAAGATGACCAGAGCTCTGTTTAATGGAAACAGAGAAAGAGTTAGTAAACTCTTGGGACTGATACATGATGATGTATGTAAGGTCCCCTGTCTACACATACCAGGATCGGTTCTTTGTACTTCATTACATTCTCTGATGATCTTTCGAGATTCAGACCTATGTTCCTGTTGAAACACAAGTCCGAACCTTTTGAGATATTCACAGAATATAAGTTAGAAGTAGAGAACCAAATACGGGTAAAAGTATTATGTCCTATGATGAGATCAAGGAGGAGAATACTTGAGCACAAAATTCTTGGACTTTTCTAAAGGAGAATGAGATTCTCTCTCAGCATTACTCCTCCGCATATACCATAGCACGATGGTATATCGGGGTGGAGCAATCACACCCTATATGATAAGGTGTGCTCTATGATGAGTACTACTGAGTTACCTATTTCCTTTTTGGGAGTTATGCACTTGAGAAGCTGCATACCTATTGAATAGGGTTCAAATCAAATCAGTTGCCTACCATTTCATATGTGATATGGAAAGGGTAGAGCCTATCTCTTAAGCTAGTTAAGATTTGGGGTTGTCCGGCCTATGTCTGAAAAGCAAAATCCGGACAAGCTCGAGACAAGGTCTGTAATGTAGAACTGGAAAGGTTCCAGCCATACAAACAACAGCAGATGATTTGGTAGAACCAAAGGATTCAGTAGATTCCAGCGAACCTCAGCCTCTCCGCCGATCTAGTAGGGTTCCTCACCCACCTGAGAGATATTTCGGTTTCTCTATGACAGTGGGAGCGAGGATTGTATCATGAGATGATGACCCAACTAGTTTCGAGCTGGCCATCAGGAGTGGGACTCTGTAAGAATGGCTGGATGCTTAGCGATCTGATATGGAATCCATGTACACCAACAAAGTATGGACTTTGGTTGCTATATCTGAAGGGTTAAATCCCCATCAGGAATAAGTATATCTTGAGAAGATTACTTGGTGTACATGGAAAAGTTGAGACTTTCAAAGCTAGACTTGTTAAAGGTTTGCATTATTGACCAGCTATGGATTTTGTTGAAACCTTTTCTAAGTAGCTATGCTTAAGTCCATCCAGATCCTACTTGCCACGGCTACATACCAGGACCACGATATCTGGTGGTTGGGTGTCATGACAGCTTTTCTAAATGATGTTTTAGAAGAAAACGTCTATAAGTACACAGCCAGAGGGCTTCGTAGTCAGTGGGAGCAGCGGAAACGTGTGCAAGATGCTTTATAGGATAAAGCAGGCATCGCGGAGTTGGAACATCTGTTTTGATATGGAAGTCAAAGAGTATGACTTCATCAAAATGGTAGATGAACCTTGTATATACAAGAAGGTAGTAGGGAGTATGGTAGTGATCCTCGTAGAGTACGTGGATGACGTGCTATTGATAGGGAAGGAGTTTCCTATGCTACGCTCGGTCAATCTCCGCTTATCACAATGATTCTCAATATAGGATCAAAGTGATACCTCCTAAATCCTGGGTTTTGGATCTATGAGATAGATCTAACTGGATGTTAGAATTCTCACTAGTTGTAGTGAGATGGTATCAACCGATCCTGAGGAGAATCACTGGAAGTGTTCCAGGGTGATAAAGACGACTGAGTGTCAGTCACAGGCATTGTCTTTACCCTCATAGGAGGGACGGTATGTTGGAAGAGTTCCAAGCAAGATACCGTGGCTATCTAGACGATAAAGGCAGGATACATCGCTACTTAAGATGCTACCGAAGAGGCTGTTTGGGTGTATATTGGTTCATGAAATGAACTACGTTCCCACCATTGTGAGACAATGGAGTTGTGGCTTATGCCGAGGAACGCCGGTCCCATCAGTGATCCAAACATATTCTAAGGCAGTGTCACCTGATCATGGAGATGGTTGATCTCCAGGGTGATCGAGGTTTGGAGAGTAGACTCAGAGGACAAACACAGCGGATCCACTCACAAAGGCTTGTTCCCAGAGAGAGACTTTTATGGGATGGTTGAGTATGAGATACTGTAACCACTGCTATCAGATGGCCCTAGTGCAAGTGGGAGATTGTTAGTTATATGTATGCCCTAGAGGCCATTACTATACATAGGATGTATAATGTAGTGGATGCTTGGACATATATAGGGAGGACTTTCTTGCTCGACATGATAGTATGCTATCTGGTTGCTCTTTACCTTAACGTGTACACTGATTGTCTCTCTGTTACATGTTGGTAAAGCCCTTAGGATGTGTACTTGACTACCTGGACTATGATGCGGATCATACTAGTGGGGACATGGTAGTCTATAAGTACATCCTTCAAAGTCCCTAGTCCTGGGTGTATCGAGACGGGCCATCGATATACCAGAGTAGACTAGCGTATACCTTCTCGACCCATACAGATGGGCGATGGATGATCCCATATCCATTGGTGTTTGACATCAGAGATGATATACGGGTGCTCAGTAGAGACTGGGTACACTGGACGGACTCGCCGAGAACTCCCAGATGGTATTATACCTTACGTCAGATGGCAGTTCTCTGGTGACACTGGTACAGAGTAGTCTGTTGACCTGAGATCGTCATAGAGTCTTGTGTGGTTCCCACTGTGCTTTGATTTCCACCTTACCACGTCCAAGAGGGCGTGCAAAACGATGGTTTTTGGGTACAGTCCCGAATCACATGGAGGCAATGAGCGATAGGAGGGGATTCGTCTCTCCCGGTATAGGGAGTTGATGTTGCGCTGTGTTCGATTGGCTATAACCGGAAATCCCTGGCCAGGGTTGCTGAGATTTACTGGTAAGTGTTACCAGTAGTTTCTCAAACTGTTATAGACCTCATATCGACACGACTTATCGAACTATTAGGGTCTGACGTTTACCACCCCTAGGCGAGATATGCGACATATCAGACGATCAGACCGGACTGTACGGTAGTGTTACTGGTTGGATTCACAAGAGTGTGAGCGGGCTTGCTCGTCGATCTTCTGATCGCTCAATACCCGGGTGGACGTTACGTTTAGCAGACCGCTTGCGGCTTGTGGGTGTTTGATATGATCATCACCTGCTGCCGGCGTATTGACGAGTCTTTAGAGTCCTACACAGAGGTTTCCTGGCTCAAGCGAAACGAAATAGGAGCGCATATGAGATATGTGCGGGACCGAGAATAATGCGTGTATGTGATACCGTATTTCATTCTCGCGATGAATGTATCGAATGGTTATATGCGATATAACCTAGTTATTGAATCGAGGGTTGATTCGATAAGCCGATACATTGGATACTAGTCGGTTATATGCGATATGACCGGATCATTGAATCAAGTGTTGATTTAATGATTTAATGCATAATTATATATTTGATATATTACTTTGCATTAACTAGTATTGGTTCACTTTAAATGGATTTTCTCACTTGGATGTACAAGTTGTATATGTGATATACTTTTTGTGCAAATGATTGTATCATGTTTGATGATGCATGTTTACTTGAGTTTGTGTAAAGATTGAACCATGGTTATTTAAATGGTTAGGGTTTTGGTTTTCTAATTTATTTATTTATTCTTTATGGAAAATAATGAGCATAAAGAAAAATGGTGGCTTTCTTTGGATGGATATTGAAGCTTCATGAAGCTTTGACTTAGTCACCATTTTTGTCTTCATGCTTAACCCTAACCATTCACTTAACCCTAGTTCATTCTCTATACTTGACCATGGTTGGATTATGATAAGTATTCAATTCTTTTTCTATTTTGAATTAACTTATCATAATATTATCTTCTTCTTCTTCTTCTTCTTCAAGATGAAGAAGCTTGACTTCATCAATGGTGGATTGATGAAATGAGTGAGAAATCCAATTCTAAAGTCTACCCACTTACTATTTCTTCATCCTCTACCTCTTGCCAAGTAGTAGAGTATGTTTCCTTCACAAGTTTTCTAGACTTGGTGAAGTTGGAGCTTGATCTAGCGATGCCTCGACGTAGATCATCTTCGGCACGTCGTCGATGACCTAGCCCGCTCTTTCTCCGATGAAGCCGACGCTAGAGCCTGTGATTTGATTTGGACAGCGGAGAGGACTTCATCACGGAGCCGTGGAGGTGGAGGACCGGATCTACAAAGGTTGTATTTCCATATTCTCTTAGTAAAGTAGTTTACCAGTTGCTTATTCGCCTAGAATTCTAGTTAACGATCCGTATTAGGGTTTCTCGGCACATGTAAATTTTGAAATTGGCATGGTTGATGCCTTGTGAGACCTCTTGAGAGTGCCTAGGAACCCTACAGGGACTACTCGTGTAATGGCTCTCCTAGACACAGCGCGATGTCGACCCCCAATACCGGGAGAGACGAATCCTGTCTAACCGTCACTGCCTCCAAGTGCTTCGGGACTGCACCCAACTACTACCTGTTTGCATGACTCCTTTGAGCCTTGGTAGGGTAGTAATCAAAGTACAGTGGGAACATACTCGAGGCGAAGTGACAGTGTCAAGTCAGCGGACTAAGCTGTACTCATGTCACCTTGGAACTGATAACTGATGATAGGTATAATACCAACCGGTCAGTTCTCGACGAGCCCTGTCCAGTGTACTCGTAACCTAACGAGCACCCGTATACTATCTCCAGTACGACGTACTGATGGCTGTGGGACAGACCATCTCCCACACTGGGATGAGAAGCGCATACGCTAGTCTACTCCGGAGTATCGATGCCCTGTCTCGATAGTCCTGCGACTAGGGACCTGTATAAGGATGTGCTTATAGATTACCCAGCCCCCACTAGTGTGACTGCCATCACAATGCTGGTAATCAAGCAAAGATCCTAAGGGCTCCACTAATGTGTATAGGTGATATACTAAAATAAACACATGTACACATTGAAGTAGAAACAAACCAAGTAGCATACTACTATATTGAGCAAGATTGTTTATACAAGGTGAATATCCCAAGCTTCCATTAAGTAATATACAAACTAGTATGATACAGTAATGGCCTCTAGGGCATATAAACTAACAGTTACTCCTCGGGTGATTTTCAGATGATCCTGACTAATTCTCCTTTTAGGATTTGAAGGAGAGTTCGAGGAAACAGTGAGAGCCATCCTGATTAGATAAAGTGATTAACCAATCTAATCTAGGTTAGAATGCACGTGGAGTGTTTCTTTTCTCTCTCGCTCTCTTTGGAAGCGGCCATGACCTGACCCTAAACTAAAACTCATGAACCAAGTGAACCGAACCATCTTAAAATACTTTGGCTTTTGGATTGTCATTTAGTCGCATATATCCCTGCTACTCCTACTTTCCCTTTGCATTTCTCCAGAACACTCCATATCACTACAAAGATCGATATTGATTGGGTATTCCATCGTATAGTTACATACGAACTTGAAGAAACTTGTTTCTTATCGAGGATGGATTCTGGTTCTGGAGAAATTAAATAAGATTATTCGGTTGTATTTTCTCTTTACCTTCTCTCAGATTGCGAGGGCTCCTAGTGTTAGGAGAGTACACCTATTACGCTTATTGGATAGTCTTCTTCCAAATCATAGGCAGGTGCCGAATGGTAGGGAAGGAAGAAAACCAATTAGCTTAAGTGTTGTGTATAGAAGGTAATAAGTAAAGACATATAAAGGGATTAGAATGAGGGCAAAGGAAATTGCGACTATTATCATTCACGACAAAGCCGCGTATATCCCCTGCCACTCCTACTTCCCCTTTGCATTTCTTCAGAACACTCCGTATCACTACGAAGATCCATATTTCTTGGATATGCCATCGAATAGTTACATACGAACTCGAAGGAACTTGTTTCAGTTCGAGGATGATTTCCGGTTCGAGAGAAATTGAATAGGATTATTCGGTTGTTTTTCTCTTTAACTTCTCTCAGGTTACGAGGGCTCCTAGTGTTAGAAGAGTACACCTATTACACTTATTGGATAGTCTTCTTCCAAACCATAGGCAGGTGCCGAAAGGTAGGAAAGGAAGAAAATCAATTAGCCTAAGTATGGTGTACAGAAGGTAAGAAGTAAAGACATATGAAGGGATTGCGGTGAGGGCAAGGAAATATACAGTTACTGTCGTGAATCTGGATAGTGGAAGAGGCATTACTAGGAATACCCGGCTACCCCTTCGAAATATTTTCATGTTTCAGTTTTACTGTGCGGTGTTAATTGAAAACTATTTTCCCAATTAAATTCTGACTCCAGGGTATGTATTTACCAGACTTGATTCTCACATCTGTATGGCATTACAGATGCTGAGTGGGAGTAAGATATTGGGAATTGGGTGATTAGATCCTTAATATATATCAGAATTCTTTGTAATTGGTGATATTTGGGGAAATCACCTGGGTTTTGCTTAACGGAAAATATTTGGTTTTGAATATCCGTTGTTTTACACCAGTTTTAAACTGATATATCTGTACGTTTATTTTATAAAGTGAGATATAACATTTTGAAATTATGTCTATGACATTTACTAATATCAGTGTATGGTTAGGTAAGGTGCATTCAACAACTGTGTAATTCTTCTCAACCATGACACAGTTTTCAACCTACGACGCACAGGGTTTGAGTTATTAAACTCAGTGGACTTATACAGAGTATTGTATGTTGTCCGATGTCCATTAGGACAACGGGGTTTGTACTCGTACTATATTCTGTTTACTCATGACTTCTCTAGTTTTAGACATGTATTTCATTGAAATACAAGGTCCAAATTCTGAGAAGTTATAGGTACAAGAATAAAGTAGAGAACCATATGTTGCAAGTATCAGGATTCTTTAAGATGATCGAAAATGTAGATACTTGTGCTAGGTATTCCGTCGTAAGTAATAGCTTTGAGAACTTGCTTCTCTTTTCAGATTACTCATATGTGGGTACATTCCTTGATGAGTAATGTTGCTTGGCCTCCTTCCATTTAGTCGATATGCACTGGAAACAGCTGCATGATTTTTGAATCCGGTTCCAATTAAATTAGTGCCTTTGTTTCTATATTAGATATAGAATGGATTCATATCTTAATACTGTTAAGGTATATGGAGTTGTCCGGCTTATGCTTAAAATTAGAATCCGGATAAACTCAAGGCACGTTTCAGTAATAGCAGTTTGTGGGTTATCCCGGGCTTTGACGAGGGTTAACATTCTACCATTTGGAGGATCAATAGTTATATTGTTCTTGACTCGCCACCTCTTTTGTAAAATGAATTCTTTTCAGAAAACATTAGTAGGAGTATGGTAGAATTGGAAGTGATTTCAGAACCACAAACGATTACTAAAAATTTAGTAGAACCCGAGGATTCAATTGGTTTCAATGATTCATTAGCCACTCCGCAGATTTGGTAGGTAACCTCAGCCACCCGAGAGGTATTTCGGTCTCCTCAAAGACAGTGACAGGGAGTTTTTGATGACCCAAGCTTGCCACAACAGTTGTCCTAGACTATGAAATCTGGCAGGTAGATGACTATAACGTCGTTCTAAATTAGTTTTAGAAGTGCACATGTATATGACTCTGCCAGAGGGTTGTTGTAGTCAGTGGACGCAGTAGAAGCGTGGTAGGCCAGTAGCTTATGTCTATTTATAGACTAAAACAAGTATAGCGGAGATAAATCATCTAGTTTTGATGTGAAAGTCATAGAGTTTGACTTCATTAGAATAACAGATTGACCTGGTAAGAAGATGGTAGGGAGTGATGTCCTGGTATTTGGATGACATGCTCTTGATAGGAAGTGATTTTCCTATACTACAATCGGTTATACTGTGGTTGTCACAAAGTGTTTCTCTACATAGGATCTGGATAAAATATCAGAGATTCTGCTCACTAGATCTATGATTTTAGATCTAGATTTGGGAAGTGTCCCAATTCGGGTACTTGACACTATTCTAAAGTGTTTTAGAATGGATGACTCTTGACGTTGTGGTGTACCCGTAAGTGATGGAGTCACCCTCTCTAAAGAGATGTCTTTCTGACCGATGAGGAGAGGGATTTGTATGATTGACATGTCACTTGCTTAGGCAATTGAGTTAATCATGAAATGTCAAGTACCATACCAGATATTGCTTTTGCACTAGCTGCAATAAGCATATATTAATCCAATCCTGGAGAAACATTGGGAAGCAGTTATGAACATATGAGGATGTTCTTGGTATATGGTAACGACAGCCTCCTTCAGGAGGCGGTTACCATTTCAGGCTTCCAAGGTGACCTGGATGACAGAGTGACTGTCAGAGTTATAGTTTTCTCTTTTTTGAGGGGCAGTATGTTAGACGGGTTGTCCAAGCGGATACTGAGGAAGGCATGGCGCTGGATACTGATTAAATTCAGTGGAAGATACGGTCTAAGAAGTTTGTTGAATTTGAAGTTCATTTATGAATTAGGTCCCATCAGATATCCAGATGAATTCTAAAACATGTATCGCTCATTTCGGGAGATAGTTTTTCTCCGCAAAATTGAGATATAAAGAGATAAAGATAGAAACACTGGAGCGGATCCACTCACTGAGGCTATTTCTCGAACGCAATAGTTTCGAAAACAAGCTTTGCGAGACTGATTAGTAGAGAAGTTGGGTGTTCGGTATCACACAGGCTGTGAGTATGCGACATCACATTAATTAGCCTTAAGTGCAAGTGGGCGATTGTTGGATATAGTGCCCTCAAGTCAATTATTGTGATCGTAGGCACGCAATTGTGATGATTGAGGGAGGACCTATATGGGTAGAACAGCCTTACTCGAGATGATAATATACTATCTGGTTTGTCTCTATCATCATGTACATGCATTATGTGGTATTACAGATCACTATTACATGTTGATAGAGCCCATAGGATTCTTGCTTGACTACCAGCATTATTATGGCGATCATATACGTGGGAGCGGGTGGTCTATAACCACATCCTTAAATATCCCTAGTCGAGGGAGTATCGAGACTGGGCATCGATAATCCGGAGTAGATTAGTGTATATTTTTCGAGACCCTGACATTGGGCGGTGGCCGGTCTCGCAAGCCATTGGTGTCAGTTAGCCACCTAAGATAGTATACAGGTGCTCATTGGGTTATGAGTTACACTAGACGGACTCACCGGGAACATGCAAGATGGTATTATACCTATTGTCAGATAGCAGTTCTCAGGTAACATGAGTACAGATTAGTTTGTCGACCTGATATCGTCATTTGTCTTGTGTGAGTTCCCACTGTGCTTTGATTACTACCCTACCACAGCTCAAAGGAGTCGTGCAAACAGGTTTTATTTGGGTATAGCCCCGAGCTACATGGAGGTTGTGAGCGGATCGTCGGGGATTCGTCTCTTTCGGTATTGGGGGTTGATGCCGCACTGTGTACGGGTGGCTGTTCTCCACCGAACGACACGACTGGGACGTCGGGACGTCTGGCCTGAATTTTGGGGGCAGATGCTATTTGGTTTTATCCGTCCACCTCTCCGAAGATGCCAAATTGATTTATGGCACCGTGTATTGGAGGTTTAGACGGATGCGGCCGATGTAGCAGACTTCGTCAGATTCCCCCTCATCGTGAGGGGTTTTTGATTGTGGGGATGCTCTTCCCTGCAGGCGCAAACCCCTGCAGTTAATTACGCTACCACATCGTGGTAACCACTTTCTCCTTCTCCAGATGGTCACTTCGTGTCGTGTGTGTTTGTTTTGTTTTTGGTTGCCCGTGGATTGTATACGGAGACTAATTTATGTTGTCGCCCGTAGGGCGTGGATTAGTCCAAATCCGTATTTTCTTAGATTTGGGTTTGAGTTTGGGTTTAAGGATGCGTTAGTCTCATTTGAAACTAAGATCAACTTAAACGTTTGTTAAGGATACGTTAGTCTAATTTTAGAATAAGATCAACTTAAACGTTTGTTAAGGATACGTTGGTCTAATTTTAGACTAAGATCTACTTAACAGGATCATTTAGATCCAATAAAAGAGCATTTGGGCTCTATTGTTTTAGTTTAAGGACGTTGCGGTCCACAAGTTTAAGGACATCTTAGTCCAGTTTAAAGACGTCATAGTCTGTAAAGCTTAAAGACATCATAGTCTATGAGTTTAAGGACCTCACAGTCCGTAAAGTTTAAGGACATCATAGTCCAGTTTAAAGACGTCATAGTCTGTGTGGTTTTGGTTCAACCGTTTGGGGATGCACCAAAAGTTATCGGTTATTGGGACCCTCCATCTCTCTGAAGATGTTGAGAATTACAACGACATACATTAAAGGTATGAAGAGATGTACCCTTGAACCAAATGACAGATTAAAAGGTTCTGAGATGAATATTACTTTGAATGCCATATGAACTGATCAATTCTGGAAGACCAAAGTATGTTTGGGGTTCGGTTTGAAAGGATTTTACCTCTGGAAGACTTAGCTAATTTGGGCTAAGATTGGTTTGAATATAGTGTTAAACACTAGAGTATACTCGGTGATCACGTGTTCTTACGTGAGGCGCTTAAAGTAGTGTTAAACACTAAGAATGAAGCGCTCACGTGAGGTCACGTGAGGCGCCTGAAGATTGGGCCTTACTTCTTTTATTTTACTCCCAGAATATGCACATAAGTATTAAAACTTGATTTTTATCACCATCACGTATGGACATGTGAGGGTATCTATGCATTGGATATTAATCCCTCAGTTTTTCCAAATTTTCTCATCAAAAAGGTGTTTGTGAAGGGTCACGTGGCGACACGTGAGGCACCCTTTAGGCGGGAATTGCCTTTGGGAATTTTCCTCTTTTTCATGGGTGTTTGATAACTGCTAGGGGTCATGTAGGAACACGTGAGACGCCCAAAAGTGAAACTGCCTTAACTTTGCTCCCTTTTTATTTTGGGAAGCTTGTTCAAGGGTCATGTGGGAGCACGTGACCTAATCTCATTCGTTCTTTTTGATCATAAAGGGGGGCTCACATGGACACACGTGATCTGACATTTATCTTGTTGGGTGTTGATCTCTTTTACGTGCATGGAGAGTAAAGTCCCCTGTTTAAGAATTAAATTCTTATATAGGGTTAAACCCCAATTTTATTTAGAGGAATTCAATTCCTCTGTATTTGAAAGAATTAAATTCTTAAAACACAATTCTCCCTCTAAGTTTTGGATCTGCATGGCCGAATCTCCCCGATGAGAATTAAATTCTCAACTTGTGGGGAGATCTGCTTCTGCAGATCTTCAACCAGAGGAAGAACTGAGTTCTTTTCAGAAGAGTTAAACTCTTGATTTGAGAATTAAATTCTCTTTTGTTTTATGGGAGCTTATGGAATGATCTCCTTCCTTCTCTTACCTAGAGTTTCTTTCTTCTTTGAAGAGATCTTCTTCTCTCTGGAGAATTAAATTCTCTTCTTTTTTTTGCTTTCAAGGAGGGTTTTTTCTCTTTTTTTCTCTGTTCTTCTCTATATGTATCTCTCTCTTGTTGTCTCCCTTTTTCTCTTTTTTCTTTTTCCTTCTTGGCTCCTATTTATTGGAGAAAAAAAAGAATCAGTTTGTTCAGCCCATCTCTCATTGAGAGATTTTGATTGATTTTATAACCAACATGATCTTTTAGATCATTCGGTGAATTTTAATCACCATTGGATTTTTAATCCATAAGATATTTTATTTGTTGTTCCTGACAATTTTTAGGAAAATATTTTCTTGTACAGAATCTTTCTATAAATTGGTGGTTTTTTAATCACCATTGGATTTTTAATCCAACGGTGCTCCACTTTACAGAGTGCAATCTTTTTTGTTTGGAAAGATCTAGAGAAATATTTTTCCAATTAGGGCTTTTGATTCCTTTTAATTAGAATTTAATTCTATTAGTTCAAAGGGTTTAGAAATCCATCACGTGTTGGCACGTGACCTTACCAATTAAGTATCTAATTAGAATTTAATTCTATTAGTTCAGAGGGCTCATGAACCCATCACGTGTTGGCACGTGACCCCACTGATTAAGCATCTGATTAGAATTTAATTCTATTAGTTCAGAGGTCTCATGAACCCATCACGTGTTGGCACGTGACCCCACTGATTAAGTATCTCCAATTGTTTATTTCAGCGCCTATGGACTTTGCCCATAAAAGGTCACGTGTCCTCACGTGAGGCCCGATCACGTGTGGGTACGTGATGCTCCACTTGGAGGTTTTCTTTGCTGCTTTATTTATATGTTTTATTCAGTTCCCATGAGGGAACAAATGCCCCCACAGCGTTGTTCTCACGTGTTTGCACGTGAGTGCAACGCTGTCACCTTTGTGGCCGTTGGATTTGCTTAGGGAATGGGGAACATGAACCGTTTCCCATCATGTCCTGTAAATGCAGCGGTCTCATCAGCAACGCCTTCGTTCCTTCATCTTCTTCCTTCTTCGTTTTCTTTGAGAATTTAATTCTCTTCATCAGAGCTCAGTTCTCTATTCAAAAAATTTCAGAGTTTAAATCTGTCCAAAAAAGAATCTTTTTTCAGGTAAGGGTCTTGAACAGCCGAGAAACTTTTTCTTCTCCTTTTCTAAAATTCTCTTTGGATTTTAAATCCACATTGAAGGTTTTTCCCTTTAATGAAAACTCATCTTTCCGAGCTCTAAAAAAAATGCACGATCTTTAGGTAGTAAGCCCCCAATGTTAGGCGTTTTTTCTGATCTCAGGGGGTTTGATGATGGCACATGTTTTCTTCTGGAATTTAATTCCATTCCAAAGAGCACAGCTCTAAAAATTTTCTTGGAATTTAATTCCTCTGTTCAAAAGGAATTTATTTCCTCCTATAGAACTTAGTTCTAATGGTCAAGAAGACCTCTTGGGATTTTTACTCAGCTGTTCTTGACAAAAATTTTAAGAGAGATTCTTCTTTGATTTGCACAGAGTTCATGATGGGTTTTTCCTTGGGGGAATGTGCAGAGGTGTTTAAATTCCACTATTCATTTATTGAGAATCTTCTTTTTGTTCTCATAATGATTATCCTGCTTCATCATTAGTGAGCCGCCATATTGATTTTGTGGGGCCCATGTGTTTTGCAATCAATGGTCCCATGGAATAAACTGCTTGTCGTTTTCTACCATTGTCTTTTTATATATATATTTATACACACACACACACACACACACGTGTGGATTTCATTAACAGTTTTTCCTTCCCTTATTTCAGGAACAATGGCTTCTCTTCCATACTTTCCTTTTACCCACTCGGAGGCTGCTTTTCCTCGGTCACCGTCTGACGAAGAAGTGATGGAAATGATCCGGGCCCATGACAAAGACTGTACTAATTTTCTTTTATGGGGTACCTGGTATGGGCATATCATTCGGGGCCGCCGCAACTTTCTTTGCGAGGTGCCAACAGAGCCTCTCCGCCCATTCTTGCCGATGGAGCGTCCGCAGACCGCTTTTGTCATGGAAGTGATGGATTGGACTCCTACAGGCCGACTTGAGCCGTCGACAGCTGGGATACCAAACCGGCCTTTGCCAACTATAGACATCTTGGGGCATCGTATTTGCCAAGGTGAAGCCCAGCCCTGGGGAAAAGTCTATAAGATAGGGCTTACCCCTCGCCATCCAACGGGCTATCTTCTCTGGGCTCGTTATATCTTGTCCGCTCATCGTGCGCGACTGCAGAAGGTCGGGCTTTATTAGGCGGTGTACGCGTCTCTCTTTCATTATCAGTCTCCCCATATCTGGTGGGTTAAAGCTTTCCTAAATCAATGGAATCTTCCCACCAACACTTTCTTGTTAGGGGATCGCGAAGTTTCGATTTCTTTGGAAGAGTTTCACGAGATCTCCGGATTGCCGATCAGGGGAGTGCCCTATGAAGAATTGCTGCCTCGTGATGAGTATGCATTCGCAACTGTGCCTGCTATGCTTGACGGCTTGTCGACCGAAATGCCGTCCGTCATAAGTATCCAAGTCTAATCAAGATTCTGGGTATTTTCGAGAAGCTGTTCGCGGAGTCAGAGGAACAGGGCGTCACTTTTAAGAGTTTTATCGTCTGCTTCCTTCGTGGAGACGTCCTATCAAAGGAGGCTCCGAAATTCGTGAATATTAACGACCCCTTCGGGTTTGGGCTAAATAAGCTACTGACTAAAGAAGAAGATTTGCCACAGTTTTACATTCCAATCTTGTCAGCCATATCTTTTGATTTGATTGCGGCTCCCGGTATGGATGAAGAGACCTTCTTCGTCGGTTTTATCAGCCTTTGGCTTAGTTGGTTTGTCGTTCCAACGCATCGTCGCTTTATGAGAGCCTCGGTCATTTATCCTGCTCATCGCGTTGCCGAAGGGACATGACTAGCTGTGGGCGTTGCAGGGTTATCGCACTTGTACTATGGGTTGAGCACTGCGGCCAATACTTCGACCCCGGGTGTGGATGTGGTGAGTTTCTCTCTTCATTATTTTACGTCGTGGATTGAGATGCACGTGTTAGGAGCATTCGCTACGCACTAGAGACCGGGTTTTTATAATGCTTATACCTTCCCGTGGCTCATGAAGTTGGTGGACGCTTCTGCTCCTGACCCGACTTAGTTAGGGGCTCTTCGTGTGCTGCTTAATCCTTATTCCAACGAAGGCGGGATGGTATTCATTGACCGAGTCCTCTCTACTCCTTCGGGACATATTCAGCAGTTGTTCAATTTATCGAAAGGGGGAGCACCATCCTTGAAGCCTAGGGAAGCCATCCACCTGTATTCGATTAGGCCGGGTTATTTGGTGTTCCGTCGAAATGGTACGGTTCTTTTTATGTGGTATAATCCACACCGCTTCGCCCGACAATTGGGTTATAACCAGGGTGTTCCCTTCGAGGCATTCATGGTGGAGCCTAGCTCATCTTTGGAAGTTGTTCGTGACGCCACCCATCACTTCATGCGTCTGAACACCGGCTCTCACTTCATGATCCCCGAGGACGACTACATTCCAAGGTGTGTGGGGGCTTTTATGGGTTGGTACCGCCACCGAGTTAGTCCCATCATTGCTGAGGAGAAGATGATACTTTTTGGATATAGAGCTCCCGCCCCGATCCAGGCTATGGGAGTCCCGCCGCGACCGTGAACAATGGTTCACCCTCCCTTGAGGGGTACTGGTGCCTTACTTATTCCCGAGGCGGCGGATGCGGACCTGACTCCTCCCACAGTTGGTATGCCTATGCGCACTAGAGCTCAGGCAAGGGCTTCTGATAGGGCGTCAGTAGCAGTTCCATCAGTTGCGGCGTCGTCAATGGCAGTGTCATCATCGATAGCACCGCCAAAAGAGGATACTGGAGGCGAGGTTGGGCAGCGCCGTATCAAAGCATTAAAAGGGAAGAAACGATCCGCTTCCTCTGTTGTCAGTTCTGGGTCGAAAAGGAGAAAGAAGACGGTCACCGGTCTGCTTGACCTTTTGGTGGAATCCGAGCCTATTGTTCAAGACGAACCAATATCCATGCAAGAGCCGGATGATGGTCTTCTTTTTCCGGGTTCATCTGCCGAGGAAGCCGCACAATTGGCTGAGGCTATAAGGCGTTCTCAGGATGAAACCGAGAACGTGTGTGTCTCGAAGAGTTCCTATCCTGCTATCATATTCTATGAAGATCCTCCATCAATACGGCAAATATTTATAGGTCCTCTAGAGCAGGGAGGCGAGATAGCCCTCAAACAGCCTATCTCAGCCGCTTCTGAAGATGAATTGTCGTTGTGGACCGCCGGCCATGAATCTACACTTGAGCCCCGGCGAGCATACCTTCTCAGGAAGGAACGTCGGCTTGAAAAAGCCATACTAGAGGCATCTTGGCGTATCGGTATGCATGTTACCTGTATTTTTTCTTCGGCAAGTAATTGGTTTCGCTTTCTATGTCTTCTTATTTTCGCAAAACTTTGCAGGAACTTCGGCAATGGCAGAGAATCTGAGCTCGAGTCGTGTCTTGACCGTGGACTCTGTAAATATTCCCGATGAGACACCAGTAGGTGTGGAGGGGGTCGTTACAGTCGCTACTCCTGTTGCAAAGCTTCCATTGGTGGCCTCTGTTCTCCCGGTGCTTGCTCTCCTAGAAGAGGCATCTTCATTGGCCGCAGATTCAATGGATCTTTCTGGTGACGGCCCGAAGATTGTGGAACAGGTAGTCGAGACCACCGTCCTTTCATTGGAGCCTGAAGCGGTGGCCGCTGCCCCTCAATTGGAAGCTGTTACACCGGTCCATGTCCCCGATGATGTGCCTGAGGGTATGGAGGAGGCTACCGAAGCTGCTATCCCTCCTGTTCAAAGCGGGAGGAGTATCGAAGGTAGTCTTATATATTTTGTTTTAATGATCTCTTCATTATCTGAATCTTTCTGTCTTTTCAGAATTACGAGGATTAGCGGCATCCATTGCAGATCTGTCCCCTAGAAAATCTTTTTAGCGTCTGCTAGAGATGGCCGCTCCGCAGGCAATATCCCCGCAACGCATCATCCTCTCTTCTGGGCAAGGTTAGTGTTATTTGTCCCCCCCTCATTGCATTATTATTATTTCGTATAACGATGCTAATCTCTTCTGTAGTTCTGGAAGATGACGACGAAGTTGAGATCCTCGATGGGTCTGGGGATCTTTTAAACCCTCTTTGCATGACTGTAGGTAAGTAAAGTTTTGACGTTGTTCCATCTATTCTCTGTTTGTAAATCTCGCTGATTATTTATGTCACGCCCCGCTTCCCAAAATACGGAATACGAGGGGTAGACAAGGCCAGCCATGCTCCTACGGTCAAGAAAATGTCCTGCCGTAGTCACACTTCGGCTTCTAGTTTATCATGGTAAACAGTAAACGATGCGCAGGTAATGAGAAATGCAGTAACTGAAGGAAACAGTATAAAGACTGACCTGAAGTGGAACAAATGAATGTAAATCGGGAAGGCAAGTTAAGAAGTCTGTGATGCACGTCTAGATCTGGTCCAAGCTAAATCTTCTCCTCATACTGAGCATGCATACTCAGGTCGTCAGAGCGACACAAAAGCAATATATTATATATGAAAACAAGTGACAATTCTGACAGTGGTAATGGACATGAATATCAATGGATCAATAATAGCATGAATATGAAAGTGCAGTAATCAATGCAGCGGGAAAGTAAAGCAGTATAACAATATGTCACGAATGTCAACACAGTATAGAAGGAATGTAAATGACAGTAACCCTATCAGTCTCTAAGTCTCACTGTACAGGTCACTAAGCCTATCGTCAGTCCAAGTGTGAGAGTCAACCACTCGCGAGTGTCCTCCACCCAAGGGTAGAACCCAAGGGCAAGGGACCACGGCCCCAACATGTAACGAGTGTATCACGGTGATATAGCACATACCCTGTAAATCTCCATATAACTCCCTAAATATATAAGCCGGCATGGGACTCCCGAGATTCTGTTGAATTCACACTTGAACTACCCCACACCCCGAGGTCTACATCCAACGCTAACCATAACCCTAAATACTAATCGATCCGTGACAAGTCTGCGCGAGAACTGGAGGCAGGACCTCCATCAAGCACGTCCCGACCAATACCTAAGATAAATGGCAGTGTCGGATGCCTTATCTGTGACACCCGTGCAAGCGCTTCCATAAGTGTCCCATACCACTTATAGTCACACGTACACGCATCCCACAGACGTCGACAATGCAATAGAATAAAAGGGACACTGATTGTGCACAAGTACGTATCACTTTCACTTAATCACGAATACACGAACACTGACGTACTTGCCGCAATCAACACTAAAATCTAACACTGGGTAAATGCACGATGTCACTAGGTTATCACTACAATGATATAGGTATGATATGATGCATGAACAGTATAAGAAGCACAACTAAGGTATCATAAAAACAGCAGTCTATCACTTGCACGATTTATCATGAAACATATGTATATAATTTAGCAAAATGATAAACAGGTAGTATTTAATATGTTCAGCTATCTATCCTTAGAATTTTGTTTCAGGTCAAACGGGTTTCAGGATCATTAGTTATAACTGTTTCATTTTAAGCGCACGCGGCTGGAAATCCAATTTCAGAATCAGGAATTCATTTCGCAACGCATTTTAACCCCGGTTGGGATCATAATTTAGCGACGCTACAGTTGAAAGAATTCTAGGGTTTTCAGTAAAGTTTTCAACGCAACAAACGGATCTCCAATCGCGTCTGTACGTTAGGAGTTATAATCTGTTTAATATCAACATGTCAATTCTGATTCTGCTGGGACCGTGATGTGTCCCGATCTTCTAAATTACAGATTAAATATCAAATGGTAACGAAACAGAATGAAATTAATTGTGTTGTCTAGCTAACAGATTTATCTATAATAAACAGCGGAGTTCCGCGACTTACAAGTTAAGGAAATTCTATGGTGTCCAATACGAAACAGCAAGCAAAGACTGGAGTCACTCTGGACTGCAGTCCAGAGCCGCACTCCGAACCGAATATCATCACAGTTTAAATACTGAAACGTCTGGAAACTGGTATGGAGTTAAAGTTCATCGAGTCGGCTCCAATTTGAGCCCTCGAACGCACCATTCTACTATGTACTTAATTTATGGTGAATTTAACGGTTTTCAGGTGCAACAGAAATACAGTTTTACGGTTAAACTTTGGGGCAGTTGTTTTGGTCATAAACGATCAATTTATCCAACGAAACTTGCACACGTTGCTCATCACAGCAAGGGCCCAAGTAATAAATTAAGTTCCGTCAATTTAGAAATGTATTTTCTTTGGGAACACGCACCGAACAGGTACGGCACAAAATCAGTTAAACTTGTAACTCTAATAATTTATGTATTTAATGATTTTAACCTAAGTAAAATAGCATGAAAGCAAGTAAAAACTTGCCTGGAGACGTCTTGGAGCACACGGCAGCGGCAACGACGTGAACGCGCGATGAATGACGCGTGCAAGGTTCGCGGTCTAGGCTCGTGCTCGGGCTCTGGGCATATGGTGGCATGGTGCTGGTGGCATGGTGGCATGGTGCTGGTGGTATGGTGCTGGGCACAAGGTGGCATGGTGCTGGGCACAAGGTGGGTACGAGAGAGAGAGAATTGAGAATGAGAGAGAGAGAGAGAGAGAGAGAGAGAAAGACAGAACTGAGAGGGACAGGGGAGAACTGTGAGAGAGAGGGCTAGAGAGAGAGAAAGAGAAACGAGAGAGAGAGAGAGAGAGAGAGAGAAACATTGCAGAGAAAGAGAAGGAGAGGGGAATGGATTCGTAGGGGATATGGTGAGCTCGGGAGAGGGATAGAGGGATGGAGGGATGAAGGAGGGAGCTCGGGGTGCTGGAAGTGAGGGAGAAAGAGGTGGCCGGAGATGCTGGTCGACGACGAAGGGAGTGAACGTCGGCGACAGAGCAGGCGGGGCGTGGCTGTGACAGAGGAGGCGGGTGCGTGGGTGGTGTGCAGGGATGGTCGAGCTCGGTGCATGGCGGTTAGCTGCGGTAAGCGAAGCTGAGGGCAAGGGTGAGGATGGTGAGGTGATGGAAGAGTGGGAATTGGTCGTCGTCGTTGGTGGAAGGAGTGGGAGCGGGAGTGGTTGAGAGAGGAGGAACGAGGCAGTGAAGAGGAGTGAGATCCAGAAAAGAGGGTGTAGGTGTGAAGAGAGGGGAAGTAGTGGAGACGGGGTCGTGCGTCGAGGGCTGTAACGTACGCAAACGACGAGGCGCGGGCGTCGGTGGGGGCGACGGAGCCGTGTCGAGCGCGCGCGGGGATGAGGGATATAACCGTTGGAGATTTGAAGGAGAAGAACAGTAAGGGGTAGGGGTGAGTGGGCTTGATCACGGGCCGCTGTGTGGGCTGGAAGACTGGGCCAGTGGGAAAAATAAAAGAATTTTATTTAAGAAAATCTGGAAACAGGCCGGGCCTTGGAAATAATTAGAATCTAAAGAAAAATAACAGATGGTGGGCTGAGTGGAAAATTAAATGGGGTTTATGTTTAATATAGGGTTGTGGAATTTAATAAAGAAGAAATTTGATTAGGGAAAAATAAATAGAAACTGTCCAGAGGCTAAAAATAAAATAATTATTAGTGTGGGCTGGTACTGTGGGTTCGTTCAAAATAGGTTTATTTAAAAAGAAAGAATGGGCTGACGAGGGAAAACGTAGGCCGAACTTTGAATAGATTTGGAGGGTTTAAACTAAATAGTTTTGAAGACCTTGATTTGTTAATGGGCTGGAGGAAGGTAAGGAAAATGATAAGAATGGGCTTGGGTTTGGAAACAAATAAGGATAGGGAAAATTTGGGAAGAGGGCGGGAATAACAAATACAAGAATCTGGGAAAAATATACTAGATAGGTAATAAGATATTTAAACTAACTAAATATAATTTTGAAAGTGAACTAACAAACTGGTAAGTGGTAATTTATATAAATACGGACTTTGACGTACAAAGAGAACCGGGTATTACAATTTATGAATCTTGACAGCTTTTCCCGTTCTTATCCCGCTGGAATCTCGCATCCTCATGCCACCCGGCCCTTATGCCCTACGTGCATCTGAACGAATGGTGAAGCAAAGCCTTCACTCTTTGTCAGCTCTCATCGAAGATCTTCGTGCTGGTAGCTCGATCACAGACGAAGAATTTTCTGCTGAAACCAACATTTCTCTCCCCTTTCTTGATGCTTACCATGGTGAAACATTGGTGCATGTCTGGGTCGAGTTTTTTCGTCGGGTGGAGGCTTGCTTACGTAGTCTTGAGTGCACACGCCTTCCTTCAGAGGTCGTGGCTGCAAAGGCGAGCTTGCGGGGGCTGGTTGAACGGTGCGCCGCAAATCTGCAGTCATGTGAGAAGAGGCTCAACCAAAAATTTTTGGAGAGGGAGCTAGCTTCAAATGCGCTGGGGGAACTTCAAGCTGAACTCATGGCCAAGACCGCTCGTGCGTATGAACTTTGGCGGGTGCTTCAAGAAGCTATCAGGGAGGTGGTAGCTATTGATAAAGCCATTATCTTTACTCGCGAGATGGTTGAAGCTCACAAAGTTACTGAAAAGGAGCTTGAAAGTCGGCTCGCCTCGTATCAGGCCCAACAGTCTCAAGTGGAGGCCCGTCTCATAGCAATAACAAATCATGAAGCCGAGACCCAGCGGAAGAAAGATGAACTGACGAATCTATTAAATCGTCCGCCGGCTTTAAAAAAAATGTATATGTTTCTTTTTATTCTCTTTTTGTACTTACTCCTGAATGAGAGTATTTTTTGACTCTTTTATAGATTGTATTTTGTATTCATTTTGATTCATGAATAAAAAACATATTTTGTTTCATGGTGATGTGTCCCTTCCAGCAAATGCATTGTGTAGATAATCTATTTTGATCTCTTTGCAAGACAGTGGTGGCTTAGGAGTCAGGTTCAGATCTGCCACCTAAGGCTTTTCAACTTTTTGAGCCGTGAGGGTCTCACAAAGGTTTATCTCCCTACGAGTCGAGAGGATCTCGTAGGTGTATTTTCTCCTTAGGAATCGTGAGGATTCCTAAGTGTGTTTTCTCTTGAGAGTCGTAAGGATCTCACAAGAGAATTTTCTTCCTTACAAGTCGAGAGGACTCGTAAGTGATTGATGAGTTGACCTGCTCCCGGATCAAAACATTGCTTCGACGGGGAGGTCGAGGATTGACTTTGGCCGTTTTCCACGGGGTCAGGATTGACTTTAGCCGTGTTCTACGGGGTCAGGGGTTGACTTTGGCCGTTTTCCATGGGGTCAGGATTGACTTTAACCGTGGTATACGGGGTCAGGAGTTGACTTTGGCCGTTTTCCACGGGGTCAGGATTGACTTTAGCCGTGGTATACGGGGTCAGGAGTTGACTCTCGGTTGTCTGTGCACCGCCGAGTCCTAGAACTAGGGACATTGCCATGGCTCCGCTTTGCTGACGTTGTGTCTGCTGTAACAAGACGAATGTCGAGGTGGTCTCTAGGTTGTCTGTGAACCGTCGAGATTTGGGACTAGGGACTTTGCCATGGCTCCGCTTTGCTGACGTTGCGTCTGTTGTAATGAGACGAATGTCGAGGTGGTCTCTAGGTTGTCTGTGAACCATCGAGATTTGGAACTAGGGACTTTGCCATGGCTCCACTTGATTGTTGCGTCTGAATCCTGCTGGAATGAGGAGGAACGCTGTTGTGGGTCTCCAGGTTGTAGATGTGGCCATCGAGACTTGGAACTAGGGACTCTGCCATGGCCCCGAGATAGTCTCTAGGCTATCCGTGAACCTTCGAGATTTCGAACTAGGGGACTTTGCCATGGCTCCGTTTGTTGACGTCGTATCTGCTTCTGGTTGGAACGAGAAGGAACGCCGTTGTTGATCTCTAGGTTGTAGATGTTGCCATCGAGACTTGGCTCTCTTTCTGATGGAGCCTGGTGGGATGATATGGTTCCCTCTTTGTTTGTTCCCCTGGATTGTATACAGGGATCGATGTGATCTCACTTGTAGGGCAAAAGTTTCATTTTATATGTATTATTTTTTTTCTTTCCGTGACGCTCTATCATTTCAGCTTTTTGTATCACGAAAGTCGTGATTGCCCAATCATTTCGGCTATTTTTCGCGGTGCCCAATCCTTTCGGCTATTTATTTATTTATTTTTTTTACTCGCTGCTTTTTATTGCGAGTTGCCTAATCATTTCGGCTATTTTGTATGCATATATTTTACTTGCTGATTTTGTTGCAAGTCGCCCTATCATTTCGGCTATTTCATATGCATTTGTGGCTCGCTGACTTTTGCCGCAAGTATGTAACTCGGGATCCGATACCAATTTAGGCATCAGCATCGCTTCAACTGAGATATTGTCAGGAGCGAATCATCATTTGCCTTTGTCGATTCGAACAAAGGTGGCTTAGCAATCAGGGTTAGGATCCTGTCGACTAAGGCTTTTAACTTCATGAGTCGTAAGGGTCTCATAAAGGTGTTTCTCCCTACGAGTCGTGGGGCTCTCGTAAGTGCGTTTTCTCCTTAAAAATCGTGAGGATTCTTAAGTGTATGTTCTCTTATAAGTCGTAAGGATCTTACAAGAGTGTTTTCTCCTTATAAGTCGAGAAGACTTACAAGGGTCGCTCACCGTGTGAGCATATCCCAAGTCGCTAGTGGGACTTTGTTAGGGAAATGTTTATTCGTGCCCATGGATTGTATACAAGGGTCAGTATTGAAACGCTTGTAGGGCAATATTGGAGTGTATGACGGCTTAAGAACAGGTTCAGATTCCTATAGCATATGGCTTTTGAATCCTATAAGCCGTGAGGGTCTCATAGGGGAATTCTCCTTACGAGTCGGGAGGATCTCGTAAGTGTAACTTCTCCTTAGGAATCGTGGGGATTCTTAAGTGTGTTGCTCCCTTGTGAGTCGTAAGGATCTCACGCAGGTATTTTCTCCTTACAAGGTCGAGAGGACCTTGCAAGTGTCTTTTAACGAGATTGCGTCCTTTCGGGTTTTCACAAACTCGCTGGAAGCCCTGCTGTTTTTACTCACGGAGCCCTTTCGGGTTTTCATCCGTGCCCATTTTGCTTATGGACGTACCGTTTTTTTTTATTTCTTTTTTTTGTTTTTTTTTGCGTCAGCCTTGGGATGCTGCGGTTTGTAGTTTTCTATTTTTAGAGTTCGGACTCAAGAAGATAGCGAGCGGATATAGTCGTCGTCATCTATCATTAACCTGGTTGTGACTCGTCAGGCGTAGTACTTCTTAAGAAATCGGCCGTTTATTGGTCAAAAGGGTCTTTCGCCATGCATATCCATGAGCAAGTAAGCCCCACCTTGGTAGACTTTGTCTATGATATATGGGCCTTCGTAGTTTAGCTCGAACTTCCCTCGTTTGGCACGATTGGGGATCATAGGTCTCTTGACCACTAGCACGAGTTCGCCTTGGCGGAATGTTCTCGGCCTAGTCAATCTCTCGTACGAGCGCGCCATCTTTGCTTTGTAAGCTTCCAAGTTTTGCAGCGCCATGAGCCGGGTATCGTCAAGGGCGTCGATCTCCTCGAGCCGAAGATGAGCATTCTCTTCGTCCGTTAGCTCGTAATGAACTGCCACTCGCAGAGAGGGTAACTCTATCTCCAAGGGGAGTACTGCTTCAGCACCGAATACCAATGCATACGGCGTTGTGTTTGTGGCCGTTTTGAACGTAGTTCGATACGCCCATAGAGCTTCATGCGGTCTTTTGTGCCAGTCCTTCTTATTTTTGGACACCGTCTTTTTCACGATCTTCGTCAAGGTCTTGTTGAAAGACTCAGCCAGACCGTTAGCTCGGGGATTATAGACCGAAGAGTATCTCCAGTCTATATTATGTTGTTGTGCGAAGCGGCTGATTTTGAGGCTTCTGTAGGCCGGCCCGTTATCGGAGATAATCCGTCGCGGAGTGCCGAACCGATAAATGACATGTGTCTTGAAGAAATGGAGGATATTCTCCATCTTCACTTCTCTTAACGGCACTGCTTCTGCCCACTTAGAGAAGTAATCGGTTATTGCCAATATGAACCGATGTCCCCTGGACGATATTGGCTCGATGGGCCCGATTATATCGGTTCCCCATGTTGGGATACCTACAACGGCTGCAAGGTTTCGGGTAGCATCATCTATGCCAATTTTAAAATTTGCCATTATAGATAACCCTCAACCTAAGATCTTGAACTAGAGAATCAAACAAAAACCAACAAGTAAACATCTTTACTTCTAAGAGTTTGGGATTACAACCGTTTTAGTCCATTCCATCACTTCATAAGCTCCATGTTGAGGTCCCTTCACTGCGATCATCAAGTACCCGGACTCTAGAGAAGCTCCATGAGGTGAATGAGGCATCTTGCTTGAAGTCTTCACTTTCTAAGATGATCTACCTTGAAGAAACACTAACCCAAGCTCACACTTCTCTAATGAGGTATTAGTGAAGTGAACACTCTAATTTAAGTGGCTAGAATAGATGAGGATAATGAAGTAGGAATTTTGCTCTCTTTTGTTTTCTATTTCTCACAAACAAATCATCACTTGCAAAAATCAAGCAAGCTTTTTTATCAAGAAGAAGAAGAAGAATTACAAGTGATGAATGAATTATTGTTTAGGTTAGAATTGCAACCAAGGTTAAGTATGTGTCATGGCTAACTCATGTAGAGAATAAACCATAGGCTAGGCTTAAACTTAAGTTAACAAATATCAAGGATAAAACAAAGAGGGTGGACTTTGTCAAAGGATCATGAAGCTTCCTCAAAGCTCATCCAAAACATTATCCATCCAAAAAGAATTAACCAAAAAGAAAATGTTAACCCAAGTTTAAACCCTAGCATGGTTTTAACCCTAGTTCATTTGTAACCCTAACATGTTACAATATTATATATCGCATATACAATATTTTGTAACAAAAGAAAATAATACAATTAACATATATCACATATATATCAATGTATCATCAAGTGAGAAAAAGAATCTTTAAGTGAGCTTATATTAGTTAATGTAATGTAATATATCAAATATATAATTATATATTAAATTATCGAATCAACACTTGATCCGATAATCCAGCTATTTTGCAAATAACCGACTAATATAATCTTTATCAGTTTATCGAATCAACACTTGATCCGATGACCCAGCTATATCACATATACCCGGCCGATATCACATATCGCGAGAATCGAATACGGTATCACATACATGTATTATTCTCGGTCCCGCACATATCACATATGTTCTCTTACTCCGTTTTGCCTGAGCCAGGAAACCTCTGTGTAGGACTCTAAAGAATCGTCAATACGCCGGCAGTAGATGATGATCATATCAAACACCCACAAGGTGCAAGCGGTCAGCTAAACGTAACAGCCACCCAGGTATTGAGCGATCAGAAGATCAACAATTAAGCCTGTACATTCTCCTGTGAATCCAATCAGTAACACTCCCAAACAGTTCGGTCTCTTTGTCTGATATGTCGCATATCCAGTTTAGGGGTGGTAAACGTCAGACCCCAGTAACCGATAAGTCGTGTCAATGTAAGGCTCATAACGGGTTGATAAACTATTGATAACACTTACCAGTAGATCTTCATATCAGCCCTGGCTATGGACTTCTAGTTATAGCCAATCGAACACAGCGCAACATCAACTCCCAATACCGCGAGAGACGAAACCCCTCTTATCGCTCATTGCCTCCATGTGATTCGGGACTGTACCCAAAAGCCACCGTTTTTCATGCTCTTGTGAACGTGGTAAGGTGGAAATCAAAGCACAGTGGGAATCACACAAGACTTTATGACGATCTCGGGTCTACAGACTAACCTGTACCAGTGTCACCAGAGAACTGCTATCTGGCCATAGGTATAATACCATCTAGGAGTTCTCGGCGAGTCCGTTCAGTGTACCCAGTCTACACTGAGCACCCGTATACCATCTTTGATGTCAAACACCGATGGATATGGGATCATCTATCGCCCATCATATGGGTCAAGATGCGTATACGCTAGTCTACTCTGGAGTATCGATGCCCTGTCTCGATACTCCCTCGACTAGGAACAGTTATAGGATGTACTCTTGGACTACCCTGGCCCCACTAGTATGATCTGTATCATAGTCCCAGTAGTCGAGTACATATCCTAAGGGCTTTATCAACATATGAGAGCAAGACAATAAACCAATACAAGTCAACATGTTAAGACAAAGTGAAACCAAATAGCATACTATCATATCGAGCAAAAAAATCCTTTCTATATATATCCAAGCATCCATGTAACGTTTTGAAAATCGTTCCGGTGAAATTTCGGAAAAATTGATAAAATAAGGGTTTTTTTGTAAAAAGTCAAAATACAAATATCTTTATTATAAAATTAAATATACATATTCTAGCTATGTAATTGATAGTATTTGGTATTTATTGAGCCACTCGTAAAATTTCTAATTTTCTGAATTTTTTTCCGAAATTAATTATTTTAACATTATTTTAAGCTGTTAAAAGTACATTAAGTTAGCGATAAATACAAATTTGAATAGGCTAATTACACCCTATAGAACCATGACAACTAAAATCTAGTTAGTAATATAAATTTTTAGCAATTTATTTCAAGTTCTAATTGGTTATAATTATGGGAAAACTAAAATTTAAATAGTTAAACTAAAATTTGCATCTTTGTAACTTGAGGGGTTCTTTTTGCATGAAATTTTCTTGTACACTCTCTCACACACCCTCACCTCCCCTTGGCCGGCCCTACTACCACCTGCAGCCCACATTCCCCCCCCCCCCTCATTCTTTTGCTTCTTTAACTCATTTAAATGGTTTAAAATATAGGTTTTTATATATATTAGTTGGGTGGGGGTATTATGGTAATTGGGAAGGGCTTTGACTTGGATCTTTTGGCGCCATCCCCTCACCTTTTCCCCCTCTCCCCCTTGGCCGAAACCTGCAACAGCAGTAGCCCCCCCATTTCTCCTTCTCTTTTCTCTTCAAAATTCCATCAAAAATTCATCCAAAATGCTTCAAAAATCCCACAAAATCAAAATCTAATCCCTACCCATTTTTACTTGACCATTCTAGTATGGATCTAGGGAACAAGATGGCAATTTGAGAGGCTAGATTTCAAATTGGATCAATGGGTTGTGAGGTATAAAAATCTTGACCTTTTTGTTAAATTGTTGATTAATGCTTATGTTAGCTTAATTAAATGTTAATTAGGTTTTATATGGGTTCAAATTGCATGATTAAAAATTTAAGAGAAGGGGTTGTGATCAAATTAGAGTTTTGGGTATTTGGATCATGATTTGTGTGTTGTAATTTGAGATCTTAAGTCATGTAAGGAAAAGCTAGTTACTAGTTGCTATTTGTTAGTTTAAAATTTTGCTAATTGTGTTAATTTTGTTAACTAGGTTTTGGGAATTTAATTAATCAATTGGGATAAAAATATAATTAGGGTATTCATGGTATTATTAACATTTTAAATTGTATTTTAATATTTTAGATCATGCAAATCCAAGCTAAATTGTTGTTTATGCATTTTTGCTAAAATGGTTGAAATTTGGGTAAAATTGCAAACTAGTTTTTTTGAACGTATATAGTTTGGTGAAATTAAATTGTGGAAATGGTTTGTATGGCTTATTTAAGTTATTTAGTAAATATTATGGCCATTAGTTTTGTTTAAACATCAAGATTTGTATTAAAACGGTTAACGACCGCTAACTAGATTTTTGGGAAATAAAACGATTTGTTTACTTTTATGGTTTTGATGAATTAAAACCTATTTCATATATAATTAGTGAGTTTTGAAACCAAGATTGGAGCGTTTGAGTTTTTCACGATCACTCGGCGTTTGTAGGTCGATGTCGAGGGTTTTGGGTTGATTTGTGAAAGCAAACCATAGGTTTTGACCTATGTGGGAATTCGTGTGTCGTTTTGGTCATGAGTCGGATTTTAATGCGATACGGTGCGTTATGATATGTAGGTACCCTATATAGACTTCGAGACGACAAGCAAGCGCGTGGCGACGTCGTCACCGGCGAGCGAGGACCAGGTGAGTAGATTTATATCTACGGGGAGAGTCCGGTGAATGGCGTATAGCACCCCCGCAGTTTGTGGTGATGTATACGAATACGTATATACACATATATATTGATTATATATTGTTGAGTTTATTGATGATAAAGATAGATTTTAGGTGTGATTGGATAGGTTTAGTGTTGCGAAACCCTAGAGTAGTGGTTGCACCACACATACACATACACACCCATACTTGCATACATTCTTCTTTCATTTGTCCTTATACGGGAATATGTTTTTATGTGTTCACATAGGTATGGGACTATGTGTTTACATACTGGATTTGAGGATAGTATTTGGGATTTGATGTGACTCGATGATATTAATTTGAGACCGTGAGATCGGTGATATAGGAGGATTCGTATTTGAGATACGTCATGATGTCATAGCGGATCTTTGGACGACGATACCATGTGAATAGTGATAATAATGAAATGATCGACATGTGATCGTGTTATGAGATATGATATGTTAGGATGTTTATGATAGGCCGCATTGGGCGATGTATACTTCTTTATGATGATATGTGCTGATGATATCGGTTTGTACGAGACTGTCGATCAGTGGTCAGATCATGGTTATATTGATGATATTAGTATCGTACTAGACGTAAATGAGTACCCGGATTATGATCTTGGATAAAGAGGATACCAGATGAATAATGTGATGAATGTGATATTGACCCGTACCCAGATTTGGGATGTCGTACGACGGATTTACGTACGAGCTATATATTGATGTTTGATCCGCACTCTTGACTTGGGAATATTTAATTATAGATATGGTATCGGATGTGATATTATCGAGACGAAATCACCGACTATATATATATATATATATATATCGACTCAGATATTAGGCGGTTTCCTTACCTTTAGTTTAGCTTGTTAGCTCGGCCATATAGCTTAGTGTAGTTGTAAGACTAGATTTATATTAAATGTAGTTTGTTATCATTGTGTCTAGTATTTAGCTCCCGCTCATTATTGCTGTTCGCTCCGCATCGCATATTTATATTGTGATTTCATATTGCTTTGTTGATAGCATGCTGTTAGGACACCAGCACCATTACCGATGATGCGTATGTTCCGCGTACACTTGCTTGCCGGCTCACACACATCTTCATCGGTAATTGCCATGTCACGAACACTTTAGAAAATACTATTTCATTGACATAGTTTGTTAGTTAATAGTTTAGACATGATATTAGTGTACTTGCCTTACATGCTAGTTTAGACATTGTAGTTATTACTTGCTGCTTCATGCATGTTATTATTCACTGTTATGCCGCATTCATAGATTTTATGCCTATATTCACTGTTTATATGCTATTGATGATTTGGATTCGGATTTCATGAGATTTCCTGGATTTGGGGGAAAACCACAAAAACATTTACAAACTTCTTTCTCTCTCTTTTTAAATGAAAAGTGCGGTTTTCCCATGATGTATGAATCGTCCACAATGAGTTTGCTGATGGATTTCAAAGCCCGATTCGAGAAGTTGGATGAACCGTTTCGGGTACATGGTGGACTCGGCAAGGTACCCCGGGGCAAGAAGCTCGTGGTGATGATGATGAGCCTGGCAGGGGAAGACTACCGACCGGTGATTTTACCCGACGCGTCGGATATCCAGAGGATACCGTCGTGGTCTTGAGATTGATGGTAGGGGCCGATCCGGACTGACGGCGCCCTAGATAGTGAGATTGAGACATTGAGATTTTGAGACATCGAGGTACTGAGATTGATGATTCAGGCCAGTCCGGATAGCCGGAGCCTGAGATATTGAGATATTGGGATTTATGTTTTGTGTCAATGCTAGACCCTGTTTATGCTGATTTCATTTATGATACCTCGTTTTTAAAAAGATATAGAAATCTCACTAATTTATGAAAGCATTTTTCTTCAGTACATGCATTCTGTTTCATGCATTCATACATCATCCATATGATAATTGCTACCTGAGGTACTGACACGGGCACATGGGATTACACTTGGAATAGATATTTACCCTAGCCATTGTTATAGGTTGCTGGTTATATATTCGAGGATATATTATGATCATATGACCTAGGATTACGTTGTTCATGCGATTTCTGTTCGTAGATGTCTTTCTACTCACGAGTTGGCAACTCACCCCCGTTGTGCCCCAGTTTCTTGCAGGTTTTGCCGTACAGGTTTCATTACGGCTTACTGGCACTATTTCCATTCCGGGTGATTTGCTAGTAGGTGGGTTTATTTGTATCATACCCATCATTATACCTTGTATATTATTCTGTTGTATCTAGAAGTTCCATCAACCAAACATGTATTTATTTCAGAGATAGAGACCAGTGATGTTTATTCTTTCGACCTTAGAGTCGCGCGTTGTATTTCTATGGATTTCTTGCTGTTTTGAGTTTCCTTTTGAGTTTTGATCCTCGCCCTTGGCGTTGTATATTATATTGCTTGCGTGGTTTTGACCGTCGCTTGACGAAGAGCTAGCTCCCGTTTGGGGATGCCTTTTTATTGATTTCGTATACTATTCATGTTGTATCCCGTTTGGGGGCCAGTATTTACAAAGGAGATTCTGCCGAAATTTTCAGAAAATACTTGATGTTTTTTTTAAATCGCATAATTCGGCTTATACTATTAAAGCTACTTGCTTTAGTTGGTTTTCCTTCACTCTACTGCTTTCTGGGTTTTCGGCTAACTTAGATTACGTACGCCTCAAGACATTTCCTAGTCTAAGTGCCGGTCATGTTCCGTACTTTCGGGTCGTGACAATCCACTATAATATACATCATATGTACAACAATGGCCTCTAAGGCATATATATAACTAACAATCTCCCACTTGCACTAAGGCCAGCTGTTGTAGTATCCCATACCCAACATCGCGAAGAGTCACTCAAATTGTATCTGGGGTATGGCCTTCATGAGTGGATCCGCAGTGTTGTCCTTCATGTCAACTCTCCTGACCACGATCTCTTGGCGATCAACTATCTCCCGGATCAGGTGATACCGCCTCAGAATATGCCTGGATCTCTGATGGGACCTGGGTTCCTTGGCCAAAGCCACAGCTCCATTGTTATCACAATACAAAGGTATTGGATGTTCAATGGATGGAACCACACCAAGTTCAGTGATGAACTTCTTCATCCAGACAGCCTCTTTGGCAGCATCGTTTGCAGCGATATATTCAGCCTCCATCGTCGAGTCTGCCACGGTTTCTTGCTTGGAACTCTTCCAACAAACCGCCCCTCCATTTAGGGTAAAGACAAATCCCGAGTGCGACTTAGAGTCGTCCTTATCACTTTGGAAGCTCGAATCGGTAAAGGACTCCACCTGGAGTTCTCCGTTACCATACACCAAGAACATCTCCTTAGTCCTTCTCAAGTACTTAAGAATGTTCTTCACAGCTGTCCAGTGACTCTCTCTTGGATCTGCTTGATACCTACTCACTACACTTAGTGAGTATGCTACATCGGATCTAGTATATAGCATCGCGTACATGATAGAGCCTACTGCCGAAGCATAGGGTATCCCTTGCATGCGAGCTCTCTCCAAATCAGTCTTAGGAGACATCTCTTTGGAGAGAGTGAGTCCAGAAATCGTGGGTTGGTTACCACGCTTGGATTCTTTCATACTAAACCTCTTTAGTATGGTGTCAATGTACCTAGATTGGGACAATCCCAGTATCCTCTTAGATCTATCTCTATAGATCTTAATCCCCAAATTGCAGGAGGCATCACCTAGATCTTTCATTGAGAATCTATGTGATAAGAAGAGCATGACCGAGTGCAGCATAGGAACATCATTTCCTATCAAGAGTATGTCATCCACGTACAATACGAGGAAGACAACCTTACTCTCTGCAACCTTCTTATAAATACAAGGTTCATCTACGTTCTTGATGAAATCAAACTCTTTGACTACCACATCAAAATAGATGTTCCAACTCCGCGATGCCTGCTTTAACCCGTAGATGGATTTAAGCAGCTTGCACACCTTTCCGCTGCTCCCACCGTCTACGAAGCCCCCTGGCTGAGTCATGTACACGCACTCCTCTAAATCACCATTTAAAAAGGCGGTCTTAATATCCATCTGCCAGATTTCGTAGTCATGGTATGCAGCAATGGCAAGTAGGATCCGGATGGACTTAAGCATAGCCACTGGAGAAAAGGTTTCGTCATAATCCACACATGGTCGTTGACGAAAACCCTTTGCAATAAGTCTAGCTGTGAAAGTCTCCACTTTTCCATCTACACCAAGTTTCTTCTTAAAGATCCATTTGCTCCCAATGGATTTAACCCCTTCAGGAGCAACTTCCAAAGTCCATACTTTGTTGGTGTGCATGGATTCCATCTCAGATCGCATTGCATCCAACCATTTCACAGAGTCCCCACTCGTGATGGCCTGCTCGAAGCTAATCGGGTCATCATCTTCTATGATGCAATCCTCGCTCCCACCATCGATGCGAAAACCGTAGTATCTCTCAGGTGGATGAGGAACTCTACTAGATCGGCGGAGCGGCTGAGGTTCGTCGGGAACTACTGAATCCTCTGGTTCCACCAAATCTTCTGTTGTAGTTTGTGTAGCTGGAACATCTTCCAGTTCTACCTCATTGCCATTGATTTGTTTCATAAGAAAACCCTTTTCTAAGAAGGTGGCATGACGAGAAACAAACACTTTTTGTTTCTCGGAGTGGTAGAAGATATACCCTTGCGAGTTTTTGGGATATCCTACAAATTTGCACAGGACAGACCTTGCCTCGAGTTTGTCCGGATTATACCTTTTGACTTAGGCCGGACAGCCCCATATCTTAACATAATTAAGAGATGGTCTCTTCCTCTTCTATATCTCATATGGAGTGGTAGGCACTGATTTGGTAGGAACCATATTCAATAGATGTATGGCTGTCTCAAGCGCATACCCCCAAAAGGAAATAGGTAACTCAGCAGTGCTCATCATAGAGCGCACCATATCTAATAGGGTGAGATTCCTCCGCTCCGATAAACCATTGTGCTGTGGTGTATAGGGAGGAGCAAGCTGAGAGAGAATCCCATTCTCTTTTAGATAGTCTAGAAACTCATTGCTCAAGTATTCTCCTCCTCGATCAGATCGAAGGATCTTAATACTTTTACCCGTTTGGTTCTCGACTTCGTTCTTATATTCTCTGAATTTCTCAAAAGCTTCAGACTTGTGTTTCAACAGGAACATATGTCCGTATCTTGAGAGATCGTCAGTGAATGTAATGAAGTACGAAGAACCATCCCTGGCATGTGTAGACATGGGATCACATACATCACTATGTATCAGTCCTAAGAGTTCTTTAACTCTTTCTCCATGTCCACTAAATGGAGTTTTGGTCATTTTGCCTTTGAGACATGACTGGCAAGTGTCATAAGATGAAAATTTGAACGGATTCAAATATCCATCCTTATGTAACTTTGGTAGTCGTATCGCATTGATATGGCCTAGTCTACAATGCCACAAGAAGGATTCGTTCATTTCTGAACTCTTCCTATTGTGTGTGTTCTGTACATTAAGAACTGTAGTTTGGTTCAGAACGTATATGCCATTATTTAACGAGCCTGATCCAATCAACATTTGATTCAGGAATATGTTCATAACATTATCCTGTACTATAAAATTATATCCTTCTTTACTCAATAAAGAAACTGATATAAGATTGCATATCAGGGTCGGAATGTAATAGCATTCGTTCAGAATTAATGTATTACCATTTAGCAATACTAGGTGATATTCGCCAACTGTTTTGGCTGCAACATTTGCACCATTCCCAACTTTTACGGAATGATCACCCTCACCCAGTTCTCTACCTCTCTTAAGCCCATGTAACATATTACATATGTAGGATCCCGATCCAGTATCTAATACCCAAGACGTAGAGTGAATTGAGAAACAGTTCTCGATAACTAAAACACCCGAAAAAGATGCATCAGCATGTTTGTTCTTCATATGGGCGGTGTGAGTATCCGGATATGTCCCTATTCCCTGCTCGGACTTAAAACAATTATAAGTTGGAGCGGAACCAACGTTCCCCTGCTCAGTATAATAAGCGGGTTCGGTCAATACATCCATATTATTATCTTGATTAAGGCCTGGCATGGTCGCTACCTGGAGAGAGAGAGAAGAAAACACTTTAGCGTATGCTCTTGCAAGATTAGATTGGTTATTATCTTATCTAATCAGGATGGCTCCCACTGTTTTCATCAAATCTTCCTTCAAACCCTAAAAGGTAAGACTAGCCGGGATTAATTACACCTTACAAGTTCGCCAATCTTTCAGCCAGGTCAGTGTTGGTACTTTGAGGGAGGTTCCCCGTGCTATCGCACAGACCTAATTAGAATAAACCTCGTTTTCCCAGAGGCATAACCCCGTTAACACCTTTCTAGACACCTACTTGATCGGCTAATTATCATGTGTAAAACTCTCCTAGGAGTAACTCTTACTCGCAGTGGGTATCAGGATCCAACTATCTCATAGAAGGTATGCAATCTCATTGCAAATTTCAACACTCGAAATTCCCGATAATGCTTTTACCCCTAACGTGCTATGACTTTGACAAATGCCAAACAACCCATAGTCCGCTAGTCAAGTTCAACCCGTACATTTCTTGATTTGAATTAAACCCACCCGCATGACCCTTGACGAAAGCCAAACAACGCCGTACGAATACCCTAATCCAATCGCATCATATGCAGCAGATAAGCAGTAAACTGTGTAAGTCCACGTTGCCCATCCCGGTTCTTACGGGGAGGCGGAAACGGTAAAAACGATTTTTGAACTCAAGGCAACATGGACTAGAAAAGGAGGATCTTTGCTAAACTAAAACCTAGCAAACTAACTAGAAGTTTAACTACTATGTTAGAGGGTTATACCTAAGTCTTGAACTCCTTCTCTTCTTCCTCCTTTGGATGGTTCGAACGGCTCCACCTCGTAGTCTCCTCTTTGTCGAAGAAGGATCCACCCGAAAGCTTCTACCTTGAGCTCCTACCTCAACCGAGAGGCAACTAAAGTGCTTGGCTTGCTAAACCTAGAACTCTAGAATGAGTAGAGAAGAGTTTTAGTGGTTTTACCTCAATAGCTCATGCTTCTCAACACATGAGACATGAGAGCTATGAGATAGAGAAAAAGGATGAGCTTTGGATGAGAGAGAGTGAGCAAGTGAGAATGATACAATTTTTTACAACCATACTCTCATATTAGGAATTATGATAATAATAATAATAATTAAGAAAAGGTGTGATGGTTAGTTTATGAATGAACATTATCATTTCATTCATTAAATGCATTTTGCAAAGAATAAGAAGCATCTTTGAAAAGAAATGATGATAGTCAACAAGTCCACTTTGGTCAACCGGTCAACTAAGTCAATAAAGTCAAGAGTTCAACTCAACCATGGCATAATAATCCTTAATTAATATTATTAATCATATTTCCCATTCTCATTAGGGTTTAGAAAAAGTCAATGGTCAACAACCCTAATGAGAATCCTCTGCCTCTGCCTCAGTCAACTGTGCATACACACCCGCATCCGTGTTCCGAGGAACACGAATACAATGAGATAAAACCAATCCCAAAACATATACTAGGATCTGGCTTAAACCAAAGCCCGCTAGTAATAACTGCCCGGACACCAAACGTGCACAAGTGCGTAGATGTGAATGAACCCTGTCGCAAAACCATACGACCTCTACTCTGTTTTGCCCAAAGGCGAATAGCCTTCTGTGTGGGACTCTAAAGACTCGACACTACGCTGGCAGTGGGTTTAACCACATGCCGTAAGCGGTACTAGCTGTACGTAACGGTCCCCAGGTAGATGCCGATAAGAAGACTGATGAGGCGAACCCATCCGAACTCCTACTGAGCCTGAATGTGACAATCTCCATACAGTCCGGTCTGTTCGTCTGAGAATATCGCATGGCGGGCCTAGGGGGCGGTAAACGTCAGTCCCCTACTAGCAGTACAAGTCATGTCGGAGTGTAGCCCAGAACACCCTGAGATAACACTAGAAAACCTACCAGTATATCTCGCTTGCCCTGGCCAGGGACGACTATGTGTAATGGCTCTCCTAGAGACAGCGCGATATCAACCCCCAATACCGGGAGAGATGAATCCTGTCTAACCGTCACTGCCTCCAAGTGCTTCGGGACTGCACCCAACTGCTACCTGTTTGCACGACTCATTTGAGCCATGGTAGGATAGCAATCTAAGAACTGTAGGAACACACTCGAGGCGAAGTGACAGTGTCAAGTCTGCGGACTACGCTGTACTCATGTCACCTGGGAACTGATAACTGACGATAGGTATAGTACCAACCAACAGCTCCCGACGAGTCTTATCCAGTGTACTCGTAACCTAACGAGCACCCGCATTCTATCTTAAGTACGACATACTGACGGCTGTGGGACAGACCATCTTCCCTGCTGGATTGAGAAGCGCATACGCTAGTCTACTCCGGAGTATCTATGCCCTGTCTTGATAGTCCTACAACTAGGGACCTGTATAAGGATGTGCTTGTAGATTACCCAGCCCCCACTAGTGTGACTGCCGTCACAACGCTGGTAATCAAGCAAAGATCCTAAGGGCTCCACTAATGTGTATAGGCGATATGCTGAAAGAAACACATGCACACATTAAAGTAGTAACAAATCAAGTAGCATACTACTATTTTGAGCAAGATTATCTATACAACTGTGAATATCCCAAGCTTCCATCAAGTAATATACAAACTAGTATGATACAGTAATGGCCTCTAGGGCATATACACTAACAATCTCCCACTTGCACTAAGGCCATGTACTGGCGTATCGATGACCTATCATCTCGATCAGCCGCTCAAACTGAGTCTGGGGTAAGGCCTTCGTGAATCGATCTGCAGTGTTATCTTCTGTAGCAACCCTCCGAACCTCGATCTCCCGGCGATCCACGATCTCCCTGATCAGGTGATACCGCCTTAAGATGTGTCTGGACTTCTGATGGGACCTGGGTTCCTTCGCTAAAGCTATAGCCCCATTGTTGTCACAATACAGAGGTATTGGATCAACAATGGACGGAACCACCTGAAGTTCTATCAAGAACTTCCTCATCCAGACGGCTTCTTTTGCGGCATCAGATGCAGCGATATATTCCGCTTCCATTGTCGAGTCAGCAACGGTTTCCTGTTTGGAACTCTTCCAACACACTGCCCCTCCATTGAGGGTAAAGACATAACCTGACATGGATTTGGAGTCATCCTTATCACTTTGGAAGCTGGAGTCAGCAAAAGCCTCCATCTGGAGGTCTTTTCCGCCGTAAACCAAAAACATATCCTTAGTCCTTCCCAGGTACTTCAGAATGTTCTTTACTTCTATCCAGTGCTTCTCCCCGGGGTTTGACTGATACCGGCTTACCACACACAGTGCATAAGCTACATCTGGTCCGGTACATAACATCGCATACATTATAGAGCCTACCGCAGAAGCGTAGGGTATAATAGACATACGATCCCTTTCCAAATCAGTCTTGGGAGACATCTTTTTGGAGAGGGTGATCCCGTGACAAGCCGGTAGATTACCACGCTTGGAATTTTCCATACTGAACCTTTTCAGTATGGTGTCGATATACCTGGACTGTGAAAGTCCTAATATCCTCTTGGACCTATCACGATAGATCCGAATCCCCAGAATGTAAAAGGCATCACCCAGGTCTTTCATGGAGAACCTGTGTGAAAAGAACCCTTTGACAGATTGTAGCATAGGAATATCATTTCCTATCAAGAGAATGTTATCCACGTATAATACGAGGAATACGACAGTTCGTGCTACAATTTTACTATAAATGCATGGTTCATCTGGATTTTTGATAAAGCCAAATTCTTTGACCGTTCCATCAAAACAGATGTTCCAACACCGCGATGCCTGCTTCAGTCCATAAATGGACTTAAGCAACTTGCACAACTTCCCCCTGCTCCCACTCTGAATGAAACCCTCTGGCTGGTCCATATAGACACACTCCTCTAAATTTCCATTTAGAAAAGCGGTCTTTACGTCCATCTGCCAAATTTCATAATCGTGGAAGGCACCAATGGCAAGAAGGATCCGAATGGATTTGAGTATAGCCACTGGAGAAAAGGTTTCGTCATAGTCCAAACCAGGTCTTTGATGAAAACCCTTTGCAACAAGTCTAGCTTTATAGGTCTCAACCTGTCCATCTACACCAATCTTCTTTTTGAAAATCCATTTGCAGCCTACGGGTTTTACCCCTTCTGGAGCAACGTCCAAAGTCCTTACTTTGTTGGTGTACATGGACTCCATTTCGGTCCGTATTGCATCCAGCCATTTCACCGAGTCAGCGCTCTGAATGGCCTGCTGGAAGCTAGTGGGCTCATCATTATCAATGATGCAATCCTCTCTATCCCCGTCTATGAGAAAACCGTAGTATCTCTCGGGCGGATGAGACTGCCTACCACTCCTGCGGAACGGCGCAGGAATGTCCTGTTCTTTCGAACCCTCTGGCTCTACTAAGCTTTCAGTAATAGCTTGTGGTTCTGGAATTTCTTCCAGTTCTATTGCGCTCCCACTTATTTCTTTTTCTAAGAATTGATATTCCAGAAAGTGGGCATTACGAGAGACAAAAACCTTTTGTTCTTCTGCGTAATAGAAAATATACCCCGTGGAGTTCTTTGGGTATCCCACAAATTTGCACTGTACTGAGCGTGCCTCGAGTTTGTCCGTTTGCTGCTTTTTGACAAAAGCTGGACATCCCCAAATCTTCAGATATTGAAGATAGGGTTTCTTCCTACTCCACATCTGATATGGTGTGGTAGGCACTGTCTTAGTTGGAACTCAGTTCAAAATGTATGCAGCCGATTCTAGTGCATATCCCCAGAATGATCACGGCAACTCAGCGCTACTCATCATGGAACGTTCCATATCCAATAGGGTCCGGTTCCGTCTCTCCGATACACCGTTATGTTGTGGAGTGTATGGAGGAGTAAGCTGAGAGAGAATTCCATTCTCTTTTAGGAAATCCAGGAACTCGGCACTCAAGTATTCACCACCTCGATCAGATCTCAGTGTCTTGATACTTTTGCCTGTTTGTTTTTCTACTTCATTCTTGTATTCCTGGAATTTTTCAAAGGCTTTAGATTTATGCTTCTTTAAGAAGACATGCCCGAACCTTGAAAAATCATCCGTAAAAGTAATGAAGTAAGAATAACCACTTCGCGCATGTGTAGACATTGGACCGCATACATCGCTATGTACGAGTCCCAAGAGCTCGCTCGCTCTTACTCCATGTCCAGTAAATGGATTCTTTGTCATCTTTCCTTTGAGACAGGATTGACAAGTTGCATATGATTGATATTCGAACGGATCCAAATATCTTTCTGTCTGTAACTTCGTCAACCTTCTCTCATTGATGTGACCCAGTCTACAATGACATAAGAAAGCATGATTTATTTCTGGAGACTTTCTTTTGTGTGTATTCTGGACATTGAAAATCTATGGTTGGTTCAATACGTATATACCGTTGCTTAATGTACCCGACCCAATCAGAACATGATTAAGGTAAATGTTTACAACATCGCTTACAAATGTAAAATCATAACCTTCTTTAGACATTAAAAATACAGATATGATATTACAAGTCGCATTGGGTACAAAATAACAATCATGTAAAACCAAAACAAGTCCATCTGACAATCCCAAGTGATAGTCCCCCACGAACTCAGCATCCATGCCTGCTCCGTTTGCAACTCTGAGGGTCATATCACCTGCCTTCAAAACCCTACGCTTTCTCAGTGCCTGTAAAGAATTACAGATATGAAATCCTGATCCGGTATCCAATACCCAGGAAGTAGAGTTTACTGATAGACAGTTTTCAATAACATACACACCTGAAGCCGAAGCCATAACTTGCTTCGGGTCCTGGTTCTTGGCCTTCCAAGCCCTGCAATCCTTTTTCCAGTGTCCTTTCTTATGACAATAAAAGTACTCTTCCTTTCCCACAAGCTGTCCCGCTACCTTTGTTACCTTTGCCTTTCCCTTGGCTTCCACTTTACTAACACCGCCCCTTGGTTTGGTGGGGGTCTTCTTCTTCTTTCCCTTGGCTTTCGCCTTGGACCTAGAAGAAGAAGGTCCTCCAACAGACAAAGTGGATGTTTCCCACCTTTCTGTAGGGTGCCCTCTGCACTCCTCAACATGTTGAGGAATTCCGGAAGTTCAACTTCTTTTCCTAGCATGTTGAAGTTCAGGATAAACTGGCCGTAAGTGGAAGGGAAGGACTGGAGAATCAAGTCAGTGTAGAGATCGTTCTCTAACGTGGTCCCGAGGTCCGCGAGCTCTTCAATAAAGCCAATCATCTTAAGCACGTGTTCCGCTACCGATGATCCGACGGCCAATCTCGCCGAAAACAACTTTTTCGAGACTTCGTATCTGGCGATACGGGATTGCTCTCCATATAGTTCCTTAGTATGGAGAAATATGGATTCTAGGTCCATATTTTCGTGCCTCCTCTGATGTTCATTGTCCATAGAGGCAAGCACGAGGCACTTGGCCTTCGCGCAATCAATCTCCCAGGTCTTACGGATTTCCTTATCCACGATGCTGGATGTGGGACCTAGGACAGGGGGAGCTTTGGTGGTAAGGAGATACCCCAACTTGTCATAAGTGATTGCCATTTTGATATTCCTGAGCCAATCTTTGTAGTTTGGCCCAGTCAGTATGTTTTTATCTAGTAGTAACTTAAGGCCGGTCATGATGTTTGGTCGCTGCAATTAGGAGAGAGAGAAGAAACACTTTAGCATGATGCTCTTGCAAGTTTTGAGTGGTTTTTAGTTTGTCTAAACAGGATGGCTCCCACTGTTTCTCGAATCCTTCCTCAAACCATAAAAGAAGAACTAGTCAGGATTGATCTCACTGTACAATACTTGCTTAACCGTTCAGCCAGGCCAGTGTCGGTACTTCGAGGGAGGTTTTACGACGGTTTCGCGAAGTTCCTTAATTAAATAACCTCTTTTCCCTGTGGGCGTAGCCCCGCTAACACCTTTCTAGACACCTAGTTGGTTTATAGCATTGATCGTTAAGTGAAAAAGTTTCTCAAGGAGTAGCATATACTCACAGTAGGATCGGGATCCAAATATCATCGTGTGATAAAGCTGAAGGAATCCTACCAGAATCATCACACTCCAAATGGTATGCAGCACTAGCAAGTTTCAGTTTCTTTAGAAACTCCCGATGTGGATTTTTGCCCCATGCTCTTATGACCTTGACGTAGGCCAAAATATCATAAGTCACATGTCAAGTTCTACCCATCATTTACCAGGTTAATTTGAACCCACCCGTGCATATCCTTGACGTAGGCCAAAATGGCAGTACGACTGTCTCAAACCAACACATCTATCTATGCAACAGATAAATATCCGGCAGCTACCAATCACTATGCCTTGGCGTAGATCAAAATACATAGCTTGAATACTACCGAATATTTAACTGAAATGATGGAGGGCTACGAATGGTTTTGGCGAAACCGTGAACGTAGTGAACTTGATATAATCGAAGGAACGTGATAGCTTTTAAAAGGAGTGGTTTAAGCTCCGCGTTTTTAAAAGTTTTTCTGTTTTGGAAAAAACCGAGTGGTTTTGAAATTGTTCCAACGATTTTAACTTTGGTCTATTTTCTTGTATTAATTTAATGCGTCCCATCAATTAATCCTACCATTGCAGAAAACAATGAAAATATGACGTACGCTTATGCCATCCGCATTCACCGCGGGGCCCCGTCATCACCCGTTAGGTTACTTAACTAACGACAGAGCGGGGGATGGACTAGCGTGGATGCAAAACATAAGCAACGCCTACTAGATATCATATATAGATATATACATTCGTCAGATGCAATGATAGCCATTCCAGATCACAGATGAACACATTGGATATACTAGGAATCCGGGTTTCGTTCGAGCCTGCAACGAAAAGCGGATTACGCGGTCGCGATGAATAGCCAAACCCCACCCTAGACCCCTACGGGTGCGGCAAACTACCCGTCAAATACCCGAAGTGGAGCAGCCTCCCTCAACAAAGTGAGTAGGCCACTCGGCACTTCAAAGTACCGGTAGTTTGTGCACCCCACCTTGGGTCTATCCTGGGAGCATAAACAGTAAAAGAAATAATATACAATGGCGGCAACAACCTCATCCCGGATGTGCGGCCATGAAAATAATATTACATCAATTTACATATTACATCAAATGAAAGAGAAAGAAAACTCTCATCTCACAAAATCCCGGCTATTCATCCGCGACAATCCAACGAGTTCATATACACAATCCATCAACATTACAGATCACAGATATGTATAACCCCCACTAATCGACGTATAGCGATTAGCAAACGTTCAATACATATATCACATCACAGATATAACCCATTAGCTAAAGTCTATAGAACTTCGATCAAAATACGGATTTGTAACCACCCCAAACACAACTTTGTTCTCTGGAAATTCTGGGCAGAAACAAATTATCCTAAAAATCCCAAAACAGAACACTGAGAATACTGCAGCAAAAACGATTCACGGCCGAGTCAACTCGGCCGCGGATCCGCGGCAAGAAGCATGTTCTCACCGCGGTTCCGCGGCGCGTTGACCGAGTCAGTGGATCGTTTTTGCTGACGATTCTTAAAAAACCCTGAGCCGATTTTTAGTATATGTCGAATTAAATTTTAAACAGGTTTAAAAATCAGCAGAAAGATCATTTTTCGGACGTGTTTTGCGATTTTTTTCTCCAATCGAAATTCTAAATACTTTGCTAACATGCTAGTTTTTGTTTAGCTAGGCTCTGATACCACTGTAAGTCCACGTTGCCCACCCCGGTTCTTACGGGGAGGCGGAAACGGTAAAAACCATTTTTGAACTCAAGGCAACATGCACTAGAAAAGGAGGATCTTTGCTAAACAAAAACCTAGCAAACTAACTAGAAGTATAACTACTATATTAGAGGGTTATACCTCAGTCTTGAACTCCTTCTCTTCTTGCTCCTTTGGATGGTTCGAACGGCTCCACCTCGTAGTCTCCTCTTTGTCGAAGAAGGATCCACCCGAAAGCTTCTACCTTGAGCTCCTACCTCAACCGAGAGGCAACTAAAGTGCTTGGCTTGCTAAACCTAGAACTCTAGAATGAGTAGAGAAGAGTTTTAGTGGTTTTACCTCAATAGCTCATTCTTCTCAACACAGGAGACATGAGAGCTATGAGAGAGAGGAAGAGGATGAGCTTTGGATGAGAGAGAGTGAGCAAGTGAGAATGATACAATTTTTTACAACCATACTCTCATATTAGGAATTATGATAATAATAATAATAATTAAGAAAAGGTGTGATGGTTAGTTTATGAATGACCATTATCATTTCATTCATTAAATGCATTTTGCAAATAATAAGAAGCATCTTTGAAAAGAAATGATGATGGTCAACAAGTCCACTTTGGTCAACCGGTCAACTAAGTCAACAAGTCAACAAAAGTCAAGAGTTCAACTCAACCATGGCATAATAATCCTTAATTAATATTATTAATCATATTTCCCATTCTCATTAGGGTTTAGAAAAAGTGAATGGTTAACAACCCTAATGAGAATCCTCTGCCTCTGCCTCAGTCAACTGTGCATACACACCCGCATCCGTGTTCCGAGAAACACGAATACAATGAGATAAAACCAATCCCAAAACATATACTAGGATCTGGCTTAAACCAAAGCCCGCTAGTAATAACTTCCCGGACACCAAACGTGCACAAGTGCGCGGATGTGAACGAACCCTGTCGCAAAACCATACGACCTCTACTCTATTTTGCCCAAAGGCGAATAACCTTCTGTGTGGGACTCTAAAGACTCGACACTACGCTGGCAGTGGGTTTAACCACAGGCCGCAAGCGGTACTAGCTGTACGTAACGGTCCCGAGGTAGATGCTGATAAGAAGACTGATGAGGCGAACCCATCCGAACTCCTACTGAGCCTGAATGTGACAATCTCCATACAGTCCGGTCTGTTCGTCTGAGAATATCGCATGGCGGGCCTAGGGGGCGGTAAACGTCAGTTCCCTACTAGCGGTACAAGTCGTGTCGGAGTGTAGCCCAGAACACCCTGAGATAACACTGGAAAACCTATCAGTATATCTCACTTGCCCTGGCCAGGGACGACTATGTGTAATGGCTCTCCTAGACACAGCGCGATATCAACCCTCAATACCGGGAGAGACGAATCCTGTCTAACCGTCACTGCCTCCAAATGCTTCGGGACTGCACCCAACTGCTACCTATTTGCACGACTCATTTGAGCCGTGGTATGGTAGAAATCTAAGAGCAGTGGGAACATACTCGAGGCAAAGTGACAGTGTCAAGTCAGCGGAATAAGCTGTACTCATGTCACCTGGGAACTGATAACTGACGATAGGTATAGAACCAACCAACAGTTCCCAACGAGTCCTGTCCAGTGTACTCGTAACCTAACGAGCACCCGCATACTATCTCAAGTACGACGTACTGACAGCTGTGGGACAGACCATCTCCCCTGCTGGGATGAGAAGCGCATACGCTAGTCTACTCCGGAGTATCGATGCCCTGTCTCGATAGTCCTACGACTAGGGACCTGTATAAGGATGTGCTTGTAGATTACCCAGCCCCCACTAGTGTGACTGCCGTCACAACGCTGGTAATCAAGCAAAGATCCTAAGGGCTCCACTAACGTGTATAGGCGATATGCTAAAAGAAACACATGCACACATTAAAGTAGAAACAAACCAAGTAGCATACTACTATTTTGAGCAAGATTGTCTATACAACTGTGAATATCCCAAGCTTTCATCAAGTAATATACAAACTAGTATGATACAGTAATGGCCTCTAGGGCATATACACTAACAAATAGCTACCGCACACTACGCCTTGACGAAAGCCAAACTACCGTAGCACGAATACTAAATAATACTTATCTGAAATGACGGAGGGCTATGCAGGATTTTCAGAAAACCATGAGTGTAATGAACTTGATATCATTGTAGAAGTAAGTGATTTTGGAAAAGGAGTGCTTTTGAGACTTTTATTAGTTTCGCTAAAGAGGTCACTCCTGGTGAAGGGATCTCGGCTCTTTCCTTATCGAATAAGGTGCAGGATATTTCACAAATACCACTATGCAAATCAAGAACTTTAGAAGCAATCAAAAACTAAACTGTGAGTTTGTAGCATCTGCTAGTTTCGCTAGAGAGGTCACTCCCGGTGAAAGGATCTCGGATCTTTCCTTATCGATTAAGGTGCTGGATATTCTACAAGGAATACCGCTATGCAAAGCAAAAACTAGATCTACCCATTTTATAAATATGATTCTACAACATCTTTTAGGTTTCTTTTTCTTTCATTAATCTCATTAATGAATCACATCATTTATGCTTCTTAAGTATCACAGAAGAAACGAAAATACAACGTACGCTTATGCCATCCGCATTCGCCACAATGTCCCGTTATGCACCGTTACGTTACTTAACTAACGGCATACCGGGACGGGACTAGCGCGGGTGCCAAAACATAAGCAACGTTTATTATATATCATATATACAATAATAAAGCATTCGTCTCACGCATATAATATGATCACATCACATAATATCAGCAGCTGAAGATACATATGAAATATTGGATGTACTAGGAGGTCCGTGTTTTATTTTGAGCCTGTATAAAACACGGATTCCACGGTCGCGATGAATAGACAAACCCACATCCCTAGACCCCTACGAGAGTAGCAAGCAACCCTCCTAATTCTAGGGTTAGGAGACCCGGTCTCGACTCCTCGAGATGGCCTCCCACTGGACCCTAGAACCCGGCTACTTGTGCTCTCCTCCTTGGGTCTATCCTAATGCGGAAAAGTAAATAATATACAATGGTGACATCATCCTCAACCCGGAAGTGCCCCAATAAAAGAATATTACATACATTGAATTTTACATGAATGAAAATAAAAACCCTCATCTCACATAAAACCCCCGGCTATTCAAAACACGACGATCCAATATAACATATCGCAGCAACACATAACATCACATGTCATCAGCGTAAGTAAATATGCCTATCACAATTGTCGTTGACATATAGCAACGAAAACGGTGATATACCACATATTACACTTACGGTCGCAGAAAAGAAAGTGAAAAACTACAACATTTGGAATCCACTATCACTTTAGACATCGTAAACCCGAAATATCACATATTACGGATTTCATGCCTAACTATATGAATTCAACATATTGTATCAGATTACAGAAAAAGGTAGACGATGTTAAACATTCCGATCGAATCAACAAACACCCAAAATTTCCCAAAATGCTCAACACTTGAGCGTAGTTAAGAAGTATCCATCACAAGCCACAGTAGTAGTGAACCAGCCGTAGAAGGGTCAACCAATGCCTCAATTGTGGCACCGCTAAACTACCAAAAACCCTAGAGTTTAGAGGCGGTTCTGACGGTCACATAATCGAGTTAAGGTTTTCGTTCTTCTAGAGGGTCCACCGTATCACTTGCACGATATTTGAATGTTCTTTAACTATGAAAAAGATCCAAATCTTGAAAAAATTTCAGCAAGGGAAAAAGTGGGTATTTGATATCCGTTCGAACTTTTTAATACCGTCTAAAATAACCGAAACAAAAACCGGAATTACGAATACGAAACACTCCGAATTACCTTTGCTAAAAGATAACATCATATGAAAAATTAGCAAAAACAAACAACACCTAAAGTATCAAAACCCAGACCTTTAAACACTGTGCAAATTCCAGCCTGTTTGGACTCGATCTGGCCGGTTTTTAAGGTTGTGATCTCCGCCAAATTTTCATGGTTTGGGATGAAATTTGTACAATGTTCATTATGTATCATATACATCATTCTGCAACTGTTTAAAAAAAAATTTGACATCTAGAAAAAATCGACAGAAACTAGGGTTTTGATACGGATGTTTCGGAGTTGTTTCGGTTTCGTAATCCTACACATATCCGTCTAATTCTCTAGCTAGGCTCTGATACCACTTTTGGGATACCTACAATGGCAGCAAGGTTTCGGCTAGCATCATCCATGCCAATTTTAAAATTTGCCATTATAGATAACCCTTAACCTAGGATCTTGAACTAGAGAATCAAACAAAAACTAACAAGTAAACATCTTTACTTCTAAGAGTTTGGGATTACAACCGTTGTAGTCCATTCCATCGCTTCATAAGCTCCATGTTGAGGTCCCTTCACTGCGATCATCAAGTACCCGGACTCTAGAGAGGCTCCATGAGGTGAATGAGGCATCTTGCTTGAAGTCTTCACTTTCTAAGATGATCTACCTTGAAGAAACACTAACCCAAACTCACACTTCTCTAATGAGGTATTAGTGAAGTGAACACCCTAATCTAAGTGGCTAGAATAGATGAGGATGATGAAGTCGGAATTTTTCTCTCTTTTGTTTTCTATTTCTCACACACAAATCATCACTTGCAAAAATCAAGCAAGCTTTTTTATCAAGAAGAAGAAGAATAATTACAAGTGATGAATGAATTATTGTTTAGGTTAGAATTGCAACCAAGGTTAAGTATGTGTCATGGCTAACTCATGTAGAGAATAAATCATAGGCTAGGGTTAAAATTAGATTAACAAATATCAAGGATAAAACAAAGAGGGTGGACTTTGTCAAAGGATCATGAAGCTTCCTCAAAGCTCATCCAAAACATTATCCATCCAAAAAGAATTAACCAAAAAGAAAATGTTAACCCAAGTTTAAACCCTAGCATGGTTTTAACCCTAGTTGCATTTGTAACCCTAACATGTTACAATATTATATATCACATATACAATATTTTGTAACAAAAGAAAATAATACAATTAACATATATCACATATATATCAATGTATCATCAAGTGAGAAAAAGAATCTTTAAGTGAGCTTATATTAGTTAATGTAATGTAATATATCAAATACATAATTATACATTAAATTATCGAATCAACACTTGATCCAATAATCCGGCTATTTTGCAAATAACCGACTAATATAATCTTTACCAGTTTATCGAATCAACACTTGATCCGATGACCCGGCTATATCACATATAGCCGGCCGATATCACATATCGCGAGAATCGAATACGGTATCACATACATGTATTATTCTCGGTCCCGCACATATCACATATGTGCTCCTACTCCGTTTTGCCTGAGCCAGGAAACCTCTGTGTAGGACTCTAAAGAATCGTCAATACGCCGGCAGTAGGTGATGATCATATCAAACACCCACAAGCTGCAAGCGGTCAGCTAAACGTAACAGCCACCCAGGTATTGAGCGATCAGAAGATCAACAAGCAAACCTGTACATTCTCCTGTGAATCCAATCAGTAACACTCCCGTACAGTCCGGTCTCTTTGTCTGATATGTCGCATATTGAGTCTAGGGGTGTTAAACGTCAGACCCCAGTAACCCATAAGTCGTGTCGATTTAAGGCTCATAACGGGCCGAGAAACTACTGATAACACTTACCAGTAGATCTCCATATCAGCCCTGGTTAGGGACTTCCAGTTATAGCCAATCGAACACAGCGCTGTTAGTTATGTATATGCCCTAGAGGCCATTGTTGTACATATGATGTATATTATAATGGATGCTTGGATATATATAGAGATGACTTTCTTGCTCGTCATGATAGTATGCTATTTGGTTTCACTTTATCTTAACATGTTGACTTGTATTGGTTTACTGTTTTACTCTCACATGTTGATAAAGCCCTTAGGATCTGTACTCGACTACTGGGACTATGATGAGATCATACTAGTGGGGCCACGGTAGTCGAAGAGTACATCCTATAACTGTTCCTAGTCGAGGGTATATCGAGACAGGGCATCGATACACCAGAGTAGACTAGCGTATACGCATCTTGACCCATATGATGGGCGATGGATGATCCCATATCCATCGGTGTTTTGACATCAGAGATGGTGTACGGGTGCTCAGTGGAGACTGGGTACACTGGACGGACTCGCCGAGAACTCCCAGATGGTGATATACCACACGTCAGATGGCAGTTCTCCGGTGACACTGGTACAGGGTAGTCTGTAGACCCGAGATCGTCATAGAGTCTTGTGTGATTCCCACTGTGCTTTGATTTCCACCTTACCACGTCCAAGAGGGCGTGCAAAATGGTGGCTTTTGGGTACAGTCCCGAATCACATGGAGGCAATGAGCGATAGGAGGGGATTCGTCTCTCCCGGTATAGGGAGTTGATGTTGTGCTGTGTTCGATTGGCTATAACTGGAAGTCCCTGGCCAGGGCTGATATAGAGATTTACTGGTAAGTGTTACTAGTAGTTTCTCTACCCGTTATGAGCCACACATCGACATGACTTATCGGTTACTGGGGTCTGACGTATACCACCCCTAGACTTGATATGCGACATATCAGACGAACAGACCGGACTGTACGGAAGTGTCACTGATTGGATTCACAGGAGAACGCACAGGCTAGCTTGTTGATCTTCTGATCGCTCAATACCTGGGTGGCTGTTACGTTTAGCTGACCGCTTGCAGCTTGTGGGTGTTTGATATGATCATCACCTGCTACCGGCGTATTGACGATTCTTTAGAGTCCTACACAGAGGTTTTTTGGCTCAGGCGAAACGGAGTAGAGGCACATATGTGATATGTGCAGAACCGAGAATAATGCGATATGGGATACCGTATTATATTCTCGCGATATTTAGTTATGAACCGGGTCATCGGATCAAGTGTTGATTCGATGAATCGGTACATGATATATTAGTCGGTAATATTCGATATAGCCGGATCGTCGAATCAAGTGTTGATTCGATGATTTAATGTATAATAATATATATGATATATTATTACATTATCTAATATTGGCTCGCTTTATTATTTCATTTTCTCATTCGATGATACATTGATATATATGCGATATATGTTAATTGTATTATTTTCTTTTGTTGCAAATATATAATATATATGTGATATATATTATTGTGACATGATATGATTAATTGTTAAACATGTTTAAGGATGATTAATTGAGGTTAGGGTTTGATTAGGGTTAGATGCTTCATGCACCTTCTAGAATCTTTTTCTTTTGTCATTCTTAAGATATTTTTGGATGACACATTCTTAACCCAACTAAACCCTAACTCTAGTTTATTCTCTACTAAATCCTAGCCACTCATCCTTGAACATGGTTTATAAATCAATCATATAGTCTTCTTTCTATTCATCACAAAAGGATTAATCTTATTATTTGTTTTTCCATTATCATCTTCTTCTCTCTTGTAAAAGCTTACTAGAAAATCTTTAAGTGATGAATAAATATGAGAAAATGATATAAAAAGAAAACAAAAATACTACTCTCTCATCCTCATCTCATCTAGCCCATGAGATTAGTGTGTTCATCTCTTTAGAGTGAGAAAGCTTGAGTCTTTGCAACTTCGACGTAGATCATCGGAGATTTGGAACACTTCAAGCTAGCATGAATCGTTCGAGTCGTGGAGCCTCTCATGAGTCTGGGAGATCGTGGATCGCGGCAAAGGGACTTCTACTCGGAGCTTGTGAAACGAAGGAGCGGACTACAAAGGTTGTAATCCCTCACACTTAGATAAAAGTTATCATCTTGCATGTTAAACCCTAATAATCTAGCAAAGATCCCGGCTTTGGGTTGTTCGGCACGTCTAAATTTTTATCCGGGCATGTTTGATGCCTTATGAACCTTCACAAGAGTGCCTAGGAACCCTACAGTGGTATCAGAGCCTAGCTAGAGCATTAGGCGATGTGTTTACGAAGTTAAAACTCCGATCGAACCCGAAACGACAAAATTGGACCCCTCTCTGGAAATTTTTCAAAATTTAGGATTTTTCTGAATTAAAAATATGTAAAAAAATCAGCAGTGAATTCTAAGAATTACCATAAAACCCGAGCCCCCAATTCGACCAAACGGCGGCGGAACCGCGGCGCAAGCATGCTTGCGCGGCGGTTCCGCGGCGGATTCATCGATTGGCGACACGTGGCTTTTCTGGTAATATCCGTAGGTGCTTGTTGATGCTTCTGGATATTTTTAAAAGTGATTCCAGTGTTGTTTAATTCTGGGGTTTGTTTTGTAATAGTAGGTTCGATCGGAATATTTAAATTCGTATTTCTTTCCGGATATTTAGAAACTGTTAAACTATTTGAACGGATATCATTAACTCACTGTTTCCCGGTACGGCAAACTTTCAAGTGTTGAAATTTTTTTCGGGTTTAAATCTTTCGGAAAAATTGTACAAGTTAAGCGGTGGACCCTCTAGAAGACAACAAACCTTAACTCGATTATGTGACCGTCTTGAACTGCTTTTTGAACCTTCGGGTTTGGGGCAGTACGGCGTGCCACATGTGAGGCGTTGGCTTGACCCTTCTACGGCTGGATCACTGGTACTTTGACATGTTCTAGGATTATTTGAACTCTGCTCAAGAGTTGAGCACTTTGGGAAATCTTGGGTATTTGATTATCTGTTCGGAAAGTTTAATACTGTCTATTTATCTGGAATGTGATACAATATGTGGAATTCATAGAGTTAGGCATGAAATGCGGAGTATGTGATGTTTCGGATTTATGATGTCTAAAGTGATTGTGAATTCCAAATATTGTAGTTTTACACTTTCTTTTCTGTGACCGTAAGTGTAATATGTGATATCGCCGGTTTCGTTGCTATATGTCAACGACAATTGGGATGCGCATATTTACTTACGTTGATGATATGAGATATTATGTGTTGCTATGATATGTTATATTGGATCGTCGCGTTCAGAATAGCCGGGGGTTTTATGTGAGATGAGGGTTTTTATTTTCATTCATGTAAAATTCATTTGTAATGTAATATTCTTTTATTTGGGGCACTTCCTGGTTGCGGTTGCTGTCACCAGTGTATATTATTTACTTTTCCGCATTAGGTAGCCCCAAGGAGTGGAGCACAAGTAACCGGGTTCTAGGGTCCAGTGGGAGGCCATCTCGAGGAGTCGAGACCGGGTCTCCTAACCCTAATATTGGCAGTGTTACTTGCCGCTCTCGTAGGGGTCTTGGGATGTGGGTTTGGCTATTCGTCGCGACCGTGGAATCCGTGTTTTATACAGGCTTGTATTGAAAACACGGACGTCCTAGTATATCCAATATTTCATATATGTTCTTCTGCTGCAATGTTCTGTGATGAGATCATATTACTGCCTGAGACGAATGCTTATACTATATATATATGCTGATATATAAATATTACTGCTTTCGTTTCTTCTGTGATGCTTAGGAAGCATAAGCTGATGGGATTTTTATTAATGTGATTAATAAAAGAAAAGAAATCTAAAGATGTTGTAGAATCAAAACTTTATAAAAAGGGTAGCTACAGTTTTGCTTTGCACAGTGATATATATGATATATCCTGCACCTTATTCGATGGGGAAAGAGCCGACGATCCCTTCACCGGGAGTGACCTCTTTAGCGAAACTGGCAGATGCTACAAAACGCGGTTTGTCTTTTGAATGGTTTTAGTGTTTTGTTTTGCACAGCGGTATATATGATATATCCTGCACCTTATTCGATGAGGAAAGGGCCGACGATCCCTTCACCGGGAGTGACCCCTTTAGCGAAACTAAGAAAAGCCTCAAAAACACTCCTTTTCAAAACTTCACTCGATTCTACGACGATATCAAGTTCATTACGCTCAGGGTTTTCTGAAAAACCTGCGTAGCCCTCCGTCATTTCAGATAAGTACTTCTTAGTATTCGTGCTGCGTTTGTTGACCATGTTAAGGCGTAGTGTGCGGTAGCTAATTAATACTTATCTGTTAAAACATATGATGTGATTGGATTAGGGTAGTCGTACGACTTTGTTGACCATGTTAAGGGTCGTACGAGTGGGTTTAATTCAATCGGGAAATGACGGGTTGAACTTGGCTAGCGCTTATGATTTGTTGACCATGTTAAGGTCATGAGTTGCTAGGGGCAAAAGTATTATTGGGAATTTCAAGTGTTGAAATTTGCAATGAGATTGCATACCTTCTATGAGATAGTTGGATCCCGATACCCACTACGAGTAAGAGTTACTCCTGGGAGAGTTTTACACAGGACAATTAGTCATTCAAGTAGGTGTCTAGAAAAGTGTTAACGGGGTTACGTCTCTTGGAAAACGAGGTTTACTTTAATTAGGTCCGTGCGAAAGCACGGGGAACCTCCCTCAAAGTACCGACACTGATCTGGCTGAAAGATTGACGAAATTGTAAGGTGTAATTAATCCCGGCTAATCTTACCTTTCAGGGTTTTAAGGTAGATTTGATAAAAACAGTGGGAGACATCCTGATTAGATAAGATAATAACCAATCTAATCTTGCAAGAGCATACGCTAAAGTGTTTTCTTCTCTCTCTCTCCAGGTAGCGACCATGTCAGGCCATAATCAAGATAATAATATGGATGTATTGACTGAACCCAATTATTGTACTGAGCAAGGGAACGTTAGACCCGTTCTTTCTTATAAGAGTTATAAGACTGAACAGGAAACAGGAGAATATCTGGATTCTCAAGCCGCCCAAAAGAACATGCATGTTGATGCATCTTCTTCGGGTGTGTTAGTTATTGAGAACTGTTTCTCAGTTCACCGTACGTCCTGGGTATTAGATACCGGATCAGGATCCCACATATGTAAACAGTTACATGGGCTACGTAAAGGTAGAGAACTGGGAAAAGGTGATCATTCCGTTCAAGTAGGGAACGGTGCAAGTATTGTAGCCAAAGCAGTTGGCGAAAATCACCTAGTATTGCCGAGTCGTAATACACTGATTCTAAATGAGTGCTATTATATACCGAACATGATGTGCAACATTATATCAGTTTCTTTATTGAGTAAAGAGGGATATAATTTTGTAGTACAGGATAATATTATGAACATATTCCTAAATCAAAAGTTGATTGCATCAGGCTCGTTACATAATGGCATATTCATTCTAAATCAGAATACAGTCCTGAATATACAAAACACACACAAGAGGAAAAGTTCAGATGTGAACGAATCCTACTTGTGGCATTGTAGACTTGGTCATATCAATGCGACACGACTGGCTAAGTTACATAAGGATGGTTATTTGAATCCGTTCGAATTATCATCTTATGATACTTGCCATTCATGTCTCAAAGGAAAAATGACCAAAGCTCCGTTTAGTGGACACGGAGGAAGAGTTACCGAACTCTTAGGACTAATACATAGTGATGTATGCGGTCCCATGTCTACGCATGCCAGGAACGGTTCTTCCTACTTCATTATATTCACTGACGATCTCTCTAGATTCGGACATGTGTTCCTGATGAAACATAAGTCTGAAGCTTTTGAGAAATTCAGAGAATATAAGCACGAAGTAGAGAACCAAACGGGCAAAAGTATTAAGATTCTTCGATCTGATCGAGGAGGTGAATACTTAAGCAATGAGTTCCTAGATTATCTAAAAGAGAATGGGATTCTCTCTCAGCTTACTCCTCCTTATACACCACAGCACAACGGTGTATCGGAACGAAGAAATCGCACCCTATTAGATATGGTGCGCTCAATGATGAGCACAGCTGAGTTACCTATTTCCTTTTGGGGGTATGCACTTGAGACAGCAGCATATCTATTGAATAAAGTTCCGTCTAAATCAGTGCCTACAACCCCATATGAGATATGGAGGGGAATGAGACCATATTTTAAACGGTTTAAGATATGGGGTTGTCCGGCCTATGTAAAAAGACAAAATCCGGACAAACTCGAGGCACGATCAGTTCTTTGCAAATTTGTGGGATATCCTAAGAATTCTCAAGGATATATTTTCTATCACGCTGAGGAACAAAAAGTGTTTATTTCTCAATATGCCACCTTTTTAGAAAAGGAATTTCTTGCAAAAGAAATTAGTGGTAAAGAGGTAGAGCTGGAAGAGGTTCCAGCACCACAGACTACAACTGATGATTTATTGGAGCCAGAGGATTCAGTAGTACCCGACGAACCCCAGCCTCTCCGCCGATCTAGTAGGCTTTCTCGTCCACCTGAGAGATACTACGGTTTTCTCATTGATGGTGGAAGCGAAGATTGCTTCATGGATGATGATGACCCCACTAGTTTCGAGCAGGCCATCACGAGTGGTGACTCTGTGAAATGGCTGGATGCAATGCGATCTGAGATGGAATCCATGTACACCAATAAAGTATGGATTTTGGAAAATGCTCCTGAAGGGGTAAAACCCATTGGGAGCAAGTGGATTTTTAAAAAGAAATTTGGTGTAGATGGAAAGGTTGAGACTTTCAAAGCTAGGCTTGTAGCAAAGTGATTTCGTCAACGACCAGGTGTGGATTATGACGAAACCTTTTCTCCAGTGGCTATGCTTAAGTCCATCCGGATCTTACTTGCCATTGCAGCATACCATGACTACGAAATCTGGCAAATGGATGTTAAGACCGTCTTTCTAAACGGTGATTTAGAAGAGAGCGTGTACATGACTCAGCCAGAGTGCTTTGTAGATAGTGGGAGCAGCGGAAAGGTGTGCAAGCTGCTTAAATCCATTTATGGGTTAAAGCAAGCATCACGGAGTTGGAACATCTGTTTTGATGTTGTAGTCAAAGAGTTTGACTTCATCAAAAATATAGATGAACCTTGTATCTATAAGAAGGTAGCAGAGGGTAAGGTTGTCTTCCTCGTATTGTACGTGTATGACATACTCTTGATAGGAAATGATATTCCTATGCTGCAATCAGTCAAGCTCTTCTTATCACAGAGATTCTCAATGAAAGATCTAGGTGATGCCTCCTGCATATTGGGAATCATGATCTATAGAGATAGATCTAAACGGATACTGGGATTGTCCCAATCCAGGTACATTGACACCATACTAAAGAGGTTTAGTATGGAAGAATCCAAGCGTGGGAACCAACCCACGATCTCTGGACTCACTCTCTCCAAAGAGATGTCTCCCAAGACTGATTTGGAGAGAGCTCGCATGCAAGGGATACCCTATGCTTCGGCAGTAGGCTCTATCATGTATGCGATGCTATGTACCAGACCCGATGTAGCATACTCACTAAGTGTAGTGAGTCGGTATCAAGCAGATCCTGGGGAGAGTCACTGGACAGCTGTGAAGAACATTCTCAAGTACTTACGAAGGACTAAGGAGATGTTCTTGGTGTATGGTAATGGAGAACTCCAGGTAGAGTCCTTTACCGATTCCAGCTTCCAAAGTGATAAGGACGACTCTAAGTCGCATTCAGGTTTTGTCTTTACCCTCAATGGAGGGGCGGTATGTTGGAAGAGTTCCAAACAGGATACCGTTGCAGACTCGACGATGGAGGCTGAATACATCGCTGCCAACGATGCTGCCAAAGAGGCTGTCTGGATCAAGAAGTTCATTAGTGAACTTGGAGTGGTTCCATCCATTGAGCATCCAATACCTCTGTATTGCGATAACAATGGAGCTGTGGCATTGGCCAAGGAACCCAGATCCCATCAAAAGTCCAGACATATTCTGAGGCGATATCACCTGATCAGGGAGATAGTTGATCGCCGGGAGATCGAGGTCAGGAGAGTAGATACGAAGGACAACACTGCGGATCCATTCACGAAGGCTATTCCCCAGATACAGTTTGAGAGATTATTCGGGATGCTAGGTATGAGATACTACAGCAGCTGGCCTTAGTGCAAGTGGGAGATTGTTAGTTATGTATATGCCCTAGAGGCCATTGTTGTACATATGATGTATATTATAATGGATGCTTGGATATATATAGAGATCACTTTCTTGCTCGTCATGATAGTATGCTATTTGGTTTCACTTTATCTTAACATGTTGACTTGTATTGGTTTACTGTTTTACTCTCACATGTTGATAAAGCCCTTAGGATCTGTACTCGACTACTGGGACTATGATGAGATCATACTAGTGGGGCCACGGTAGTCGAAGAGTACATCCTATAACTGTTCCTAGTCGAGGGTATATCGAGACAGGGCATCGATACACCAGAGTAGACTAGCGTATACGCATCTTGACCCATATGATGGGCGATGGATGATCCCATATCCATCGGTGTTTTGACATCAGAGATGGTGTACGGGTGCTCAGTGGAGACTGGGTACACTGGACGGACTCGCCGAGAACTCCCAGATGGTGATATACCACACGTCAGATGGCAGTTCTCCGGTGACACTGGTACAGGGTAGTCTGTAGACCCGAGATCGTCATAGAGTCTTGTGTGATTCCTACTGTGCTTTGATTTCTACCTTACCACGTCCAAGAGGGCGTGCAAAACGGTGGCTTTTGGGTACAGTCCCGAATCACATGGAGGCAATGAGCGATAGGAGGGGATTCGTCTCTCCCGGTATAGGGAGTTGATGTTGTGCTGTGTTCGATTGGCTATAACTGGAAGTCCCTGGCCAGGGCTGATATAGAGATTTACTGGTAAGTGTTACTAGTAGTTTCTCGACCCGTTATGAGCCACACATCGACACGACTTATCGGTTACTGGGGTCTGACGTATACCACCCCTAGACTTGATATGCGACATATCAGACGAACAGACCGGACTGTACGGGAGTGTCACTGATTGGATTCATAGGAGAACGCACAGGCTAGCTTGTTGATCTTCTGATCGCTCAATACCTGGGTGGCTGTTAAGTTTAGCTGACCGCTTGCAGCTTGTGGGTGTTTGATATGATCATCACCTGCTACCGGCGTATTGACGATTCTTTAGAGTCCTACACAGAGGTTTCTTGGCTCAGGCGAAACGGAGTAGAGGCACATATATGATATGTGCAGGACCGAGAATAATGCGATATGGGATACCGTATTATATTCTCGCGATATTTAGTTATGAACCGGGTCATCGGATCATGTGTTGATTCGATGAATCGGTACATGATATATTAGTCGGTAATATTCGATATAGCCGGATCGTCGGATCAAGTGTTGATTCGATGATTTAATGTATAATAATATATATGATATATTATTACATTATCTAATATTGGCTCGCTTTATTATTTCATTTTCTCATTGGATGATACATTGATATATATGCGATATATGTTAATTGTATTATTTTCTTTTGTTGCAAATATATAATATATATGTGATATATATTATTATGACATGATATGATTAATTGTTAAACATGTTTAAGGATGATTAATTGAGGTTAGGGTTTGATTAGGGTTAGATGCTTCATGCACCTTCTAGAAGCTTTTTCTTTTGTCATTCTTAAGATATTTTTGGATGACACATTCTTAACCCAACCAAACCCTAACTCTAGTTTATTCTCTACTAAATCCTAGCCACTCATCCTTGACCATGGTTTATAAATCAATCATATAGTCTTCTTTCTATTCATCACAAAAGGATTAATCTTATTATTTGTTTTTCCATTATCATCTTCTTCTCTCTTGTAAAAGCTTACTAGAAAATCTTTAAGTGATGAATAAATATGAGAAAATGATATAAAAAGAAAGCAAAAATACTACTCTCTCATCCTCATCTCATCTAGCCCATGAGATTAGTGTGTTCATCTCTTTAGAGTGAGAAAGCTTGAGTCTTTGCAACTTCGACGTAGATCATCGGAGATTTGGAACACTTCAAGCTAGCATGGATCGTTCGAGTCATGGAGCCTCTCATGAGTCCGGGAGATCATGGATCGCGGCAAAGGGACTTCTACTCGAAGCTTGTGAAGCGAAGGAGCGGACTACAAAGGTTGTAATCCCTCACACTTAGATAAAAGTTATCATCTCGCATGTTAAACCCTAATAATCTAGCAAAGATCCCGGCTTTGGGTTGTTCGGCATGTCTAAATTTTTATCCGGGCATGTTTGATGCCTTATGAACCTTCACAAGAGTGCCTAGGAACCCTACAAGCGCAACATCAACTCCCAATACCGGGAGAGACGAAACCCCTCCTATCGCTCATTGCCTCCATGTGATTCGGGACTGTACCCAAAAGCCACCGTTTTGCATGCTCTCGTGAACGTGGTAAGGTGGAAATCAAAGCACAGAGGGAATCACACAAGACTCTATGACGATCTCGGGTCTACAGACTAACCTGTACCAGTGTCACCAGAGAACTGCTATCTGACCATAGGTATAATACCATCTTGGAGTTCTCGGCAAGTCCGTTTAGTGTACCCAGTCTCCACTGAGCACCCGTACAACATCTTTGAAGTCAAACACCGATGGATATGGGATCATCCATCGCCCATCATATGGGTCAAGATGCGTATACGCTAGTCTACTCTGGAGTATCGATGCCCTGTCTCGATACTCCCCCGACTAGGAACAGTTATAGGATGTACTCTTGGACTACCCTGGCCCCACTAGTATGATCTGCATCATAGTCCCAGTAGTCGAGTACTTATCCTAAGGGCTTTATCAACATGTGAGAGCAAGACAGTAAACCAATACAAGTCAACATGTTAAGACAAAGTGAAACCAAATAGCATACTATCAAGTCGAGCAAGAAAGTCCACTCTATTTATATCCAAGCATCTACTATAATATACATCATATGTACAACAATGGTCTCTAGGGCATATATATAACTAACACCCCACATTTCGAACAGCCAGCTAGCCACCGTCGGGTGTAGCTGATTTAGATGCTGATAGATGAAGTCTTCGTTAATTTGGTACGAGTGACACTGCTTCGCGTATTCGAGGCAGTCTTGGATCATTGTGGGCCAATAGTTGCCCATCCTTTTGATCTTTAGCTTCGTCTTCGGCCCGGCTTGATGAGAACCGCAGAGTCCGTCATGAGTTTCTTGGACGAATCTCCTTGCCTCTTCAGGTCTGAGGCATCTTAGCCATAAAGAATCAAATGATCTTTTATATAGAGTGTCATTGACGAAGGCGAATGATAGAGCTCGTTTCATGAGCTGATGTCTAAAGGATGCAGCTTTAGGTGTTCGACGGGATTTAAAGTAGTCTATAAAGACTTCTCTCCAATCCTTAGCCTTTTCCTGGTCCTTTATTTGTAGGGTCGTTTGCTTGGTCGCTCCCTTTTCTTTGGACGAATCCGGAGACATTTCTGCCGGTGCAAGAACCCGACGTTTTTGCACAACGATCCTCACATCATCGAGGTTTTCATCAGCCAGTTCTTTAGCGAGTTTGGCTAACGCATCCGCCTTGCTATTCTCCGCTCGCGGTATGCTTTCCAGGGCATAGGAAGGGATCTGAGTCAGCAATTGCTGCACTCTCTCCCCGTACTTTACCAACTCTGGTTTGCACGTTTGATAGACGCCATTTACTTGACTAACGACCAGCTGGGAGTCTCCGTATATTACGAGGTTTTCGCTTCCTATGTCAACAGCGATCTCGAGACCTGCTATCAAAGCTTCATACTCGGCTTCATTGTTTGTCCTCGGCTCTGTTAGGGAGAAGGCAAAGCTCATTATCCCTCCTTGAAGAGTCACGAAGATGAGGCCTACCCCAGATTTGATTATGGGGGAGCTGTGCTTTCGCTTCTTCATGGAAGATTCTCCATCGAAGTAGAGCTTCCATCGGGTATCACTCCCTCCTCTCTCCCTGTCGATCATGTCAAACGCGTGCTCGTCTGGCAATTCGCAAATTAGGGGTGAGTCGGCAGGTATTGGATACTCAGCGAGGAAGTCGGCGATGGCCTGGCCTTTCACTGCCTTGAGAGGACGATAAGTTATCGAGAACTCCATCAAGAGTAAGGCCCATTTAGCGAGTCGTCCTGTTAGTATGGCTCTTGACATCAAATATTTGAGAGGATCCACCTTTGATATGAGATGGACCTCATGCACCAAAGCGTAGTGTCTGAGCTTCGTTATCGCAAAGATTAACGTCAGATAGTGTTTTTCAATGGGGGATTAATTTTTTTCTGCCCCCAGGAGAACTCGGCTCAAATAATAGAGGGCTCTTTCTTTCCCTTGGTCATTCTCTTGTGCCCATAGCGCGCCTAAGGAACTCTCAAGGGCGGTTGTGTACAGAATGAGGGGCTTTCCCTTGATCGGAGTGGTTAGTACCGGCGGATTCTGCAGGTATTGCTTGATTTCGTCCATTGCGCTTTGGCATTTATGATCCTAGACGAAAGGTGTCCCCTTCTTCATCAGGTGGCTGTAGGGACGGCATTTGCCGGAGAGGTTAGCTATGAATCGCCTGATATACGCGAGCTTCCCTTGGAGAGATCGCAGTTGCTTCAAAGTTCTTGGAGAAGGCATTTCCATAATCTCCTTGATCTTCAACGGGTCTATCTCGATGCCCCGGTGTTGTACGATGAATCCTAGGAATTTGACGGAGGAAACTCCAAACGCGCATTTGAGCGGGTTCATTTTCAGATTGTATTTCCGAAGACGTTAGAACACTATTTTCAGATGCTCCCAATGCTCATCGTACGATTTGCTTTTCACTATAAGGTCGTCGATATAACATTCGACGATTTCATGTATGAGGTCATCAAAAATCTTCGTCATTGCCCTCTGATAGGTAGCGCCGGTGTTCTTCAGACCGAAAGGCATCACTTTGTAGCAGAATATGCCTAGCAGGGTCCGGAAAGCAGTATGCTTCTGGTCTTCGGGATGCATCTTTATTTGATTGTACCCTGATGACCCGTCCATGAAAGAGAAGACTTCATGAGTGGACGTGTTGTCTATCATCAGCTCGGTGACCGGTATCGGAAAGTCATCCTTCGGACAGGCTTTGTTGAGGTCCCGAAAGTCCACGCAGATGCGCATCGTTCCATTTTTCTTCATTACTGGGACAATGTTGGCGATCCAGTCAGGGTACTGAACCTCTTGGAAGAAGCCGAAATCGATTAGCTTCTTGACCTCGGCATTGATGCACATTTCAAGTTCGAGCCGCATCCTTTTTGGCGCTTGTTTGACTGGCTTGACGTTCAGAGATATTGCCAATTTGTGCACAGCAATCTCTGGATCTAGTCTCGGCATCTTGGAGTAGTTCCAAGCGAAACAGTCTTTATACTGCATGAGCACGTCCTTGAGCGTAGCCACCTTTTCTTCAGACAACAGCTCACTGACGAACGTCGACCGCGGGTCATTTGCTGTTCCCAAGTCGATTTTTCTGAGGTTATCTGCAGTAGTATGTATCCCATCTTCTAGCTCTTTTGGTGCCGGTGGAAACTCTGAGATCACTTCGTCATCATCGTTTTCGAAGCACCAGGAGAGGTCATCCATATTCTCGGGCCCTCCTTCCTCTGTCAGCGTTATTATGTGACAGGTATGAGATCGTTTCCAAGACCGATATTGATCTGGTTCTACTCTCGCTGCATACGTTTCTTTTGGTACGTGGATTTATGGTGGGGTTACCCTCCAACAGCTGGATAAAGCGAACCTGCCTTACTGATACTGGTCTTCTACCCAGTCTTTGAACCTGAAGCAGTCTTCGAGAGGATGTCCTATCGCTCGGTGATAGGAGCAATAATCCGGGAGAGAGACCTCATTTGCTTGTTCGGGATGTTTGGACTCCGGGAGCATAATCATTTGATGTTTCATGACAAGATCGAATATCTTCCTTATCTTGTCTTGGGGAAAAGAATATGCTCGACCCATCTTCTTTATAAGAGACGGATCCTGGCTGCCCAGTTCTCGATCGCGTGGCTTCTTGGACCCGCTTTGTTGTTGTCGAACGTTTTTTCCGTTCTTCAACTTGTTTTTGCCTTTGCGTCGAGTCTTCTTTGTGACGGGCTGGCGACGAAGGGCATCGTCATTCTCCATAGCATGCTGAAAGAGGCATTGCGTCCTGGCTTTCTTGTAGATGGCCATTTCGCGGCTATGGTCATCTCGGACCTTTTGACCCGCTTCCCTTATTAGCTTGTCCATCTGTTCTTCGAACGACAGACTTGGCACTTTCATGGCGGGACCTCGTTTTGGTTCAGGGTTAGCGTCTTCTAACAGAGCATCCCCTTCTTCATCAAAGTCATGTATAACATAGCAGCCATAGAATCGCTTCCGTTCCTTGGATGGAACATATCCAAGCCCAATCGTTTCCATTTTCCCGTTGGGCAATTTTCGCTGAGTTCCGAGGATGTTCCACATCTTATTGTAGAACTGAGCTTGTTGAGCAGTCTGTTTGAAGGGAACACCTTGGCGTCCCAACAGCTTTTTTAATCCTTCTGTGTAGTATTTGTGCAGACGGATGGGCTGGAGCCTGTCAAGTGCTGAATCGGCACCATGCCAGATTTCTTTCTTCACTTTGGTTTTCGTGGATCGATAAAAGAGGATAGGATTTTCATCTCTTTTCCTGGGAGGGACGTAGAATGTTTGCAGCTCTTGTACACTATAGATATCAAGTGCGTCGAGTTCTTTGTAGTGCCACTGCGGAACCATGGCGATCTGCAAACTCTGATCATCTCCAATAAAGGCTTGCACTGATGGACGAGCCGAGAATACTGCGTTGACCTCGTCTTCAGAGTCACTGCCAAAGACCAGAATAGGGGTAGACGGTCCCGGTTTGTTGCATTGGGGCAGTCCTGAATAAGCTATCTCTTCTTCCTCTTCGGTATCGCTCCCGAAGACCGGAATGGTGGTGATAGCTTTTTGCTTATTCTCTGGCTTATAGCACCTTTCCGTGTCTGACAGGAAATACTTCACATCCTCGTATTTGCGGACTTCATTCACAGAGAATGGGTTCAGTTCTCCTGTCACGGTATACTCGAGACCGTCTTTGAAATACTTTATACACTGATGTTGTGTAGAAGGGATGTTGTTGTACTCGTGTAACCAAGGCCTGCCGAGCAAAGCGTTGTAGCATGTTTTGGCGTCAATGACATGAAATTTGATGTCAGTGATGAGCAGCCCAAAGCGTAATGTCAGAATTACAGACCCGAGCGTCCGTGATGACCGGGAATTGAATCCGAAGATAGTGATTTTATCCCGAGCGAGATGTTGAACGCTCATGCAAATCTCCCTCAATACTCTCACATTGAGAAGGTTGACGGAGGATCCATTGTCGACGAGGATTTTTCCTATCTTGATGTCATGACAGTATCCGGAGACATATAGGGGATGGTTGTGCTCGCACGTCCCGAGGAGGAGGTCTTCATCGCCAAAAGTGATGTCAGCTATGTGAACTTCTTCCAGTTCGTCCTTCATCTTTCCTTCGGTAAGGAAAGCTTGAAACTGGTCAGGCTCTTGTAGTGCCTTGATCAGAGAATCTATCGCTTCTTTGGATAGCAGAAAGGCATTGAGAATGCTTAGCTGCGAAGGTATTTTCCTCAGGTGTGCCAAAACGTTGTAATCCACTTTGTTTTTCTTGGGCCGGTCCTCGGCTACAAGCTCTTCGATAACTCGATCATCGAGGGCGATATCCTCAGGGACTTTTTCCTTCCCCTTATCTTTTCTATCCGATCCCCTGTTTGCGGATCCGAGATTCTTTTCGGGTAACATGCGATTGCGCAGCTGAATGTTCTCACAGGTCTTCATCTCTTCTGCTTCAGAGATGGATTCCTTGAAGAGAGGACCAAGGGCTATTTCTTCATCCGAATCGCTCCCGAAGGTGAGAACTTGCGATTCCCCGGAATCAACCATGTGTCAATTGCCGGTAGTTCTTTTGCGTTCATCTGTCGTGCTTCTCTGTTCCCGACGAGCCTTGCGCTTCATTCGCTGAACGTGTTGTCGGTGGGCAACATATCCCTGCCACCAGTTTTTAAAGGCCATGCACTCTTCGGTAAGGTGTGCAATCCTCTGATGGTATAAACAGAAGTTAGGATGTACGTCCGCTTCATCAAGATGTATATTACCAGGAGAATTTCCTCTGAAAGAGCGCAACTTCATTCCCATTGACAGGGCTTTAGCGAATCGTTTCCTTGTCTTAAGTTTGCTTTTGTCTGTGGCGGACGTACTTCAATCTGGTTGGAGTGCTTCAACCTTTTCATTCAGTCGCCGGCGTTTGGCTTTTTCTAATATGGCCATTTCGCGTTCTTGATCATCCTTTCTCTTCTGAAGAGCTCCGTTCAGGAATATGTCAATCATCTCGTCTGACGGTTCTAGGAGTTCCGGTTCGGGATCTTCTCCCAGTTTCTCTACATCAGGAGCTTCTTTACCATCTACTGATGAGTGAGAGATCACGTGGCAGCTTACCACATAATCCTCAGGTTCATTTGACGAGTCTTCTCCCTCATCTTTATCGCCATCTCCTTCTTCAAGGATGTGGTTGAGAAACTCTTGGAGGGTGACCGGAGTTCGCGCTTTCTGGTTATATTCTTCCATCGCGTCAATATGTTTTTGCAGGTCCGTGCGCTTGTCATCAGGCTTCACGGGCTTTTTGGTCTTCTTCTTCTTCTTCGAAGACTTTGACGGCTGGGCATGGGCGTTTTGGTTATCGCTACCAATTCTTGGCGTCGGGCGTGGCTTCAGCATTCCCTCGATGACCTCGAGTTCTAGCGGACTTTTCCATCTGATTGCCGGGCATGTTTGAAGATCCTTCAGCATTCTTTTCGTTTTGGCTGAAAGAGCGACCTCCCATGGAGCTTCTTCTATAAAAGAGCACGATGCCCCCGGTGTGTCCCCCCTTTTAAGAGCATGCGGCTGAGGCGGGCTTACTTTCTAATTCTCAGACAGTGCGAATTTTCCTTGTTGGTATTGGTCCTCAATCCAGCCTTTGAAGACGAAATAATTTTCGATTGGATGGCCTACCATTTGGTGATAGGGGCAATAATTGGGATTATTGGCCTCACCGGGTTGCAATGGGCGTTTTGGATCCGGCAAGGTGATGAGCCTGTTGCGCACTGCCAGCTCGAACAGTCTCCTCGTTTTATCCCGGGGAAACGAATAAGGGCGCTTCAGTTTCTCATTAAAGAATCGTCGTCTATCGTCTTGGCGATCAGTTGGTTTTGGACCACTGGGCTGCTACTGAGCATTGGTGACGAAGGTCGCTTTCCTTTTCCCTTTTTCGTTTTGAGGTTCCAACTTCGAAGAAGATGGTCTATGACCCATCTGATCCATTTGGGCCAGCTTGTCAATCAAGGCCTGGAAAGTAGTTGGCTTGAAGAACATCATGAACTGGGATGTGGTCGCCTGCGGATCAAGAGTACCCACGAACATGCCTACCGCAGGCGCTTTTTTGATGCACTGCTCGCACTTCGACCATAGATTCCGCCACCGTATCGCGTACTGCACCCATGTTTCGCCCGGCTTCACCCTGGCGTTAATTAATGCTGTGATTGGGGTGCGTTCGCTAGTGCTTGCGAACCTTTGTGTAAACAGTAACTCCATTTCTGCAAATGTCTTGACAGAGTCATTCGGGAGTTCAGAATACCACTCGAATGCTGTCTTCGACAAGCTGCCAACGAATTGGCGAAGCAGTAGCTATCGTTACCTCCGGTGTTGCCGCACAGAGCCCTGAATTGAGCAACGTGCTGGTGTGGATTCCCCGTCCCTTTATACACATGGAACTTAGGGATCGTGTATCCCGGCGGGTACTTTATTTGATCGTACCAACCCGGATAGGGTCGTCCAGTCTTAACAATTTGCCCGGCCGCTTCGCTCACCTGATGAGCTCGTAACTGCTGAGCAATATAGTCATCCGGGCGGCTTTGGAGATGGTCTCCACCTTGGCTGCTGGACAAGCTGGAAGAGGGTTTGACGTCTCCCCTCGGCCATCTTCAAGGATAATCGGAGGGTCTTCAGCTGGTGGATCCGGCTGTATCATCATCCCGACCGTATCTTGGAATAAAAGTGCCATTCGTTTTATGTTGGCAGCTTGTTCCGCTGCCTCTTTGTCCTTCTTCTCGAGGATTCTGCAGAGGAGCTCAGCATCAGTTTCTTGTTCATGACGCTGCTCTGACGATGTCTCCGGGCTTTCTTTTGGCCCAGTGAGTGCGGCCATCTGTGTCAACATTTTCTGAAGCTTCTATTGTTGCTTCTGAGCCTTTGTTACGGATCTGGTGAGTGGTCGATGGCCCGTAGAGATACGGCTATCCTCTTTTCCGGATGCCATATAAACAGTGTACACCACCATGCCCCCAGACTTGGGGCGTTTAGATTCAGTGCCCTTGCGATTCTTCGCAGACATGGGGACTTTCTCCGGCCTTCTTCTTTTTTGGGCGGTCGAAGTTGAGGGAGCCGTTGCAGCGGGCACCCAAATAGATGACATCTCCTGTGGAATGACAGGGTTGTCCTTCTCTTGCCGAACTTTCATCTTCTTCGATCAGCGGGAGTAGTCATGGTCGATCATCGAGTTTTGGACCTGTCGCCAAACTTTATGAATTTTAGCGGACAACCGCTGAGAGGGCTGCTCTGGATTCACCTTCACAACGTTTTCCATAGGTGGAGGAGATCTTTTCAGCACGGCCGTCGGAGAGTTCTTGCGCACCCTCCTGAGTGGTTCAAAGCTGTTCCCAGTTGGAACAACAGTATCAATTTCCACCATTGAAGCTGGCGGAGTCAGTCCAGAAGGAGAGCTGCCCCCAGCCTTCCTTACTCGGCGCCAGTGCCGACGGCGAGTATGTCGAGCGGCCGGGACCACTTTTGCTGTTGGGTGAGCTTCTTCATGCCCCCCGCTCTGATGAAGGGTTGTTGTCGTGGTTAGCCTATCAAAGACCGACATCCGCTGAGAGGGGATGGCCAATCTATCGAAGGCAGACTTTTGCACAGGGGGAGCAGTTTTGATGACTTCGCCTGGAGCGGGAGTTGAAACGGCCAGTCTTGCAAAGACCGACTCCTTAGCAGGGGAAGCCGCTCTGACGACTTCAGGAGAAGGAATGGCTATCCGTTTCGGGATAACACTTTCTGGTCTTGCGGGTTTTTTCATAGGCCCACTTGAGCTTTGGCCCAGTCTGTTGAAAACCGAGACACTGGATTTGGGTGACCCGTTGAGAGGGGCCACAGTAGTTACAAGCCGATCAAAGACCGACTTCTTTGGAGCCTCTTGTGATGGCATTGGGGCGTTAAAGCTCATGGGGTGGCTTGCGTCACCTGGTCCACCGGCATCGTAAAAAAGGAGGCCGCTTGAGGCCCGTAGGTCACTCCTCCGGCGAGGACGGAGTGGGAGTTTTTGCAATTAGTGCAGTTTGAAACCATTGATCTTTTGTTTTTTCTGCGCGGAGCAAGATACCAAATCTTAGTGCTTCACATCCAAAGGCAACCATGTCAAACCGCGATTTGTTCGTGAAATACGACACACGAAATGTGGAGTGGAAAGAGGAAAAGGTCCCACCGGGCGTGCCAGAATCTACTCTCCGCCGAAAGACGGGACCGGGACGTCGGGACGTCCGGCCTGAATTTTAGGGACATATGCTATTTGGTTTTACTCGTCCACCTCTCCGAAGATGCCAAATTGATTTATGGCACCGTGTATTGGAGGTTTAGACGGATGCGGCCGATGTAGCAGACTTCGTCAGATTCCCCTTCATCGTGAGGAGTTTTTGATTGTGGGGATGCTCTTCCCTGCAGGCGCAAGCCCCTGCAGTTAATTACGCTACCGCATCGCGGTAACCACTTTCTCCTTCTCCAGATGGTCACTTCGTGTCGTGTGTGTGTATTTTGTTGTTGGTTGCCCGTGGATTGTATACGGAGACTAATTTATGTTGTCGCCCGTAGGGTGTGGATTAGTCCAAATACGGATTTTCTTAGATTTGGGTTTGGGGTTGGGTTTAAGGATGAGTTAGTCTCATTTGAGACTAAGATCAACTTAAACATTTGTTAAGGATACGTTAGTCTAATTTTAGACTAAGATCAACTTAAACGTTTGTTAAGGAAACGTTGGTCTAATTTTAGACTAAGATCTACTTAACATGATCAATTAGATCCAACAAAAGAGCATTTGGGCTCTATTTTTTTAGTTTAAGGACGTTGCGGTCCACAAGTTTAAGGACATCTTAGTCCAGTTTAAAGACATCATAGTCTGTAAAGTTTAAAGACATCATAGTCTATAAGTTTAAGGACCTCACAGTCCGTAAAGTTTAAGGACATCATAGTCCAGTTTAAAGACGTCATAGTCTGTGTGGTTTTGGTTCAACCGTTTGGGGATGCACCAAAAGTTATCGGTTATTGGGACCCTCCATCTCTCTGAAAACGTTGAGGAATTACAACGACATACATCAGAGGTATGAAGAGATGTACAACCAAATGACAGATTAAAAATCTCTGAGATGAACATTACATTGAATGCCATATGAGCTGATCAATTCTGGAAGACCAAAGTAATTTTGGGGTTCGGTTTGAAAGGATTTTGCCCCTGGAAGACTTAGCTAATTTGGGCTAAGATTGGTTTGAATATAGTGTTAAACACTAGAGTATACTCGGTGATCACGTGTTCTCACGTGAGGCGCTTAAAGTAGTGTTAAACACTAAGAATGAAGCGCTCACGTGAGGTCACGTGAGGCGCCTGAAGATTGGGCCTTACTTCTTTTATTTTACTCCCAGAATATGCACATAAGTATTAAAACATGATTTTTATCACCATCACGTGTGGATACGTGAGGGTATCCATGCGTTGGATATTAATCCCTCAGTTTTACCCCATTTTCTCTTTAAAAAGGTGTTTGTCAAGGGTCACGTATGGACACGTGAGGCACCCTTTAGGCGGGAATTGCCTTTGGGTATTTTCCTCTTTTTCATGAGTGTTTGATAACTGCTAGGGGTCACGTGGGAACACGTGAGACGCCCAAAAGTGAAACTGCCTTGACTTTACTCCCTTTTTTATTTTGGGAAGCTTATTCAAGGATCACGTGGGAGCACGTGACCTAATCTCATTCGTTCTTTTTGATCATAAAGGGGGGGCTCACGTGGACACACGTGATCTGACATTTATCATTTTGGGTATTGATCTCTTTTACGTGCATGAAGAGTTAAGTCCCTTATTTAAGAATTAAATTCTTTTATAGGGTTAAACCATAATTTTATTTAGAGGAATTAAATTCCTCTGTATTTGAAAGAATTAAATTCTTAAAACACAATTCTCCCTCTAAGTTTTGGATCTGCATGGCAGAATCTCCCCAATGAGAATTAAATTCTCAACTTGTGGGGAGATCTGCTTCTGCATATCTTCAACAAGAGGAAGAACTGAGTTCTTTTCAGAAGAGTTAAACTCTTGGTTTGAGAATTAAATTCTCTTTTGTTTTATGGGAGCTTATGGAATGATCTCCTTTCTTCTCTTACCTAGAGTTTCTTTCTTCTTTGAAGAGATCTTCTCTCAGGAGAATTAAATTCTCTTTTTTTTTTGCTTTCAAGGAGGGTTTTTTCTCTCTTTTTCTCTGTTCTTCTCTGTATGTATCTCTCTCTTATTGTCACCCTTTTTCTCTTTTTTCTTTTTCCTTCTTGGCTCCTATTTATAGGAGAAAGAAAAGAATCAGTTTGTTCAGCCCATCTCTCATTGAGAGATTTTGATTGATTTTATAACCAACATGATCTTTTAGATCATTCGGTGAATTTTATTCACCATTGGATTTTTAATCCATAAGATATTTTATTTGTTATTCCTGAGAATTTTTAGGAAAATATTTTCTTGTACAGAATCTTTCTATAAATTGGTGGTTTTTTAATCACCATTGGATTTTTAATCCAACGGTACTCCACTTTACAGAGTGCAATCTTTTTTGTTTGGAAAGATCTAGGGAAATATTTTTCCAATTAGGGCTTTTGATTCCTTTTAATTAGAATTTAATTCTATTAGTTCAGAGGGTTTAGGAATCCATCACGTGTTGGCACGTGATCTTACCAATTAAGTATCTAATTAGAATTTAATTCTATTAGTTCAGAGGGCTCAGGAACCCATCACGTGTTGGCACGTGACCCCACTGATTAAGCATCTGATTAGAATTTAATTCTATTAGTTCAGAGGGCTCATGAACCCATCACGTGTTGGCACGTGACCCACTGATTAAGCATCTCCAGTTGTTTATTTCAGCGCCTATGGACTTTGCCCATAAAAGGTCACGTGTCCTCACGTGAGGCCCGATCACGTGTGGGCACGTGATGCTCCACTTGGGGGTTTTCTTTGCGGCTTTATTTATATGTTTTATTCAGTTCCCATGAGGGAACAGTGGCCATCACCAGAAATCCTTGGCCAAGGGAGACGAGAATTACTGATTTGGATCAGTAGTTTCTCGGTGGGTGATGGGCTTTACACCGACATGAAATATCGCGTTATTAGGGGTCTGACTTTATCCACCCCTAGACCCGATATGCGATACTCATTGACGAACAGACCGGACTGTATGGAGATTGTCACTGACAGGCTCAGTATGGATTCGGATGAGTTTTCTTTTCGGCCTTCTTTCGCTCAATACATGGGTAGCCGTTACGTACAGCTAGTGCTGCTGACGTGCTTGTGGTTAAACCCACCGCCAGCGTATTTATAAGTCTTTAGAGTCCCACACATAGGGTTTTCCTAGTTCTGGCGAAATGATGTAGTAGCCGTATTGGATACGTGCAGGGTTCCGATCGAATGATTGTACCAGTTACCCGGATTTTCGATCGGACGGTTGATAATACTAGCCGGCTCGGGATTGAGCCGGATTATTAAATCAGGTATTGATTTAATAATTTACATATATGTATTTCGATATGTATATTCTAGTATTATGTTCTTTGTGTCATTCTATCTCTTTGGGTATTCGTATTTTGGTAAGAATACAGGTATGTATAAACAGTAGAGTGTAATCTGTATTTATTCGGAAGTCATTCTAGAAGGTGGACACCTCATTTTAGATTTTATCAATTTATATTAAATAGAAAATGAGGTGTAAAGCAAGAGAGGGGAGTATGGTGAGAGCCATACTTCAATAGTGTTGCACAAATGAATTAACAATTCATTTGTGCAAACTATTCAAGCATGGTTGAATATATTTATTTGAAAAATTGGATTTTACAAAATCTTGCTTGAGATTTTCTCACTTGGATGGTCCATTATTTTTGAGATGGGAAAAACACACTCACCATTAGCTTCACTCTCCTCACTAGATTTCTTGAGCTCCTCCACATTCATTTTCAACCTGCTCTCTACAATCTCATGTGTTGAGAATCAAGAGAGAAAGTGAGATAGATACACACTTAGATCACTTCACTACATCCTAGGCACTCTAGATTAGCATTCTAGAGTCCCTAGTTGCTTCACTAGACTCTTAGTGTGGAGCTAGAGCCATAAGCTACATCTCTCGGGTGGATCATCTTCGACGGAGAAAGACCGGTGATCAAGCTCAATCCAAAGGACCTCAAGGAGCTAAGGAAGATGGTAGAAGACCGAAGGACGTATCATTCGGTGTAACCACTTCATACCTTGTAGTTAAGATCTTCTTTTGTAGCTAGTTTATGTTTATGGTTTGATTCTAGAATGGGTTCGTTAGCGCCAGTTTTTCAAAAGCCAATTTTTGTTCCCCATTGGCCACGGTAGATGGCCAGGGCGCTAGCAAACCCCAACAAATTGAACCTTGAACGAACTTCAAAATAACATGAAAATATTATACTAAGTGTACGAAACTCAACGATAATATGGAATTTATATGTTATCATCGAGAATCTCACATTAAAAAAATGTAACGCGCCTTACACCCCGCCTATCAGTTATATATGCAATGGTTTCCATCATAACATAAACCTACATAATGGTTGTCAAAACGAAACATTTAATCGTTTGTTTATGGAAGCCGTCATGTATTTTTTATGATGAGAAAACTGGTCGTACAATAACCGATAGATTTTTCCAGTGTGGACTAGTTAAGAATTTACAACGCAAACACACCGTGCATTTGTGCTTTCAATCATTTCAAGATTACTTTTGTCGGCACCTTTTCGCTGGTCCTCCGTGTACAAATATAAAGGGTATGATCATTTCAGTGTTGGTATTAAGTATTAAAATGATTATTATCCTTTTTATTATAGTGACTCGAAGAACAACGAGAAGGTACTGCCGAAATTTTCTCGAAACGAATGAAAGCACAAACACAGGGGTGTATGCATTAAAAGTTCTTAATAGGATAGATGCCTTATCCCGACAGTCGATGTAATGGATTGATGGATCAAACTGAAATATTAAAGCTTAATTACAAGTCATAAAATAAATGTCCAAATGAAATGCTAATTATTTAATACATGGTGTCAGAAATCGGAGAGTAATGGATAGGAGTTGGATGAAAGTGTCCAAATTTAGTGATGAATACAAGGCCAACATTGAAGAGTTTATTGAATTTGCATTGAGAGACCGATCCCCTGAAGAATTGATTTCGTGTCCATGTAAAAAGTGTCATAACGGTTTCGACTTCCGTCGAGATATAGTGTACGCTTATCTAATGAAGAACAAGATTTCATCTGAGTATACAAAATGGACGTACCATGGAGAAGCTGCACCGAGAGTCGATATTTGTACGAGTCGTTAAATTAGAAAAAATGATCCTTCTCGACCATCGCCTCCTCTAAACCCAGTGAAGGTATTTTCTTTTTAAATTTATTTTCCCCAATTTTATTTGTTTGTTTTTAGTTAATATTTCAATTTTATGTTCTATTATAAATTGTTGATATATAAATGAAATATTGTAGTTAGGATTGATGATAAAAGAGATATTGTAGTTGATATTTTAGTATAAATTGCCTCGAATAACCTATAAAGCTTAATATGAGACCAAAACAATAAGTTGAAACCAAAACTGTAAGTTGTAATGAAAAACATTTAAAAACACATATGTTGAACCTTGAACTTCAAAATAATATGAAAATCTTGATGGAGTTCGGTGCTCGAGCCACGGAAGCCGCGGCCTAGGCGGAAGCGATAACAAAAAAATTTCACGAGCACCAAGCACGCATAACCCAGGATACATCAATACACCTAAACTAACAAACTAAAACATGTAAAGGGTATGAAGTTACAACTTTCGATGTGTGTCCACCCAATTATGGAAGACCCCTCCAAGTTTGTAGCCGCCGGGATCGCGCTTGAAAGTCGACCACTCTCGCCGAAAAAGATCCACCCGAGGGAAACAGGAAAAAGCTCCGACCGACGATCCAAACTTGCTAAGGATGGATGGTGGGTAATATAGGAATTTTTTCACTAAACTTTTTCTCTCTAAACCACGCTCACTGAGAGGAAAAAGATGAAGGAAAGAGAGGGGAGGAGAGAGTGGTGAAAATGGTTAAGTCTCTCATCCATGAAGCATGAACTCTAGAATGTGCAATAAAACCTTAAGTGTAGAAAAAAGAATAGCTTTTCATTTTTACAACCATGGTTCAAATAGTGCAACCAAATCAAATCATCATTTATTACCAAAGCCATACCTTTCTACATATCACAACCATGCTTCATGCCATCACCTTTTCCAACTCAATTCCATTTATTTTTCTAAATAGAAAAATAAATATGAGGTGTCCTTCTTCTAGAAATATTCCTGTATAAATATGGAATATTTCACCCGGTATACGTATCGCTACATATACGCGTATCCGTATAAAAAATGGATAGCACCAAAGAGAGAAAATGAGAAGTGAACAATAATACTAAAATATATATCAATATATATATATATATATATATATAAATTATTAAATCAAATCCTGATTTAATAATCCGGCTTAATTCTAAGCCGGCTAGTATTATCAACCATCCGATTAAAATCCGTGTATCCCGTATATGTATTTAATCGGACCCCTGCACGTACTAACGTATGGCTCCTACATTTATCGCCCAAACCGGGAAAAACCCTCTGTATGGAACTCTAAAGACTCGACAATACGCTGGCAGTGAATTTAACCACAAGCACGACAGCGGCACTAACTGTACGTAACGGCTACCCAGGTACTTGCCGAAAGGGGGTCGACAATCAAGTATGTCCTTACCCTACTGAGCCGGAATATGACAATCTCCGTACAGTCCGGCCTCTTCATCAAAGAGTATTGCATATCGGGTCTAGGAGGTGGAAAACGTCAGACCCCTACTAACCCGATAAGTTATGTCTGAGTCAAGCTCATCACAACATAGATACTACTGATCAAATCAGCAAATCTCATCCACCGTGGCCACGTATTTCTAGTGATAGCGTGAAAACAGCGCGACATCGACTCCTAATACCAGGAGAGATGAATCCCTGACAATCGACCACTGCCTCCATGTGGCACGGGACTGTACCCAGCTAAAACCTGTTTGCATGACTCCTTGAGCCGTGGTAAGGTAGTAATCAAAATACGGTAGGAACTCACACGAGACAGATGATGATATCAGATCAAAGGACTAACCTGTACCCATACCACCTAAGAACTTCCATCTGACGATAGATATAATACCATCTAGAAGTTCTCGGCGAAGTCGTCTGGTGTACTCACCTCCAGTAAGCACCGGTATACTATCTTAGGTGACACAACACCAATGGCTTGTGAGACCGGCCACCGCCCCTCGTCGGGGTCTAAAAACGTATACACTAGTCTACTCCGAAATATCGATACCTGGTCTCGATACTCACACGACTAGGGACATTTAAGGATGTGCTTATGGACAACCCAGCTCCCACATATAATATTGCCATCATAATGCTGGTTATCAAGCAACAATCCTACGTGCTTCATCAACGATGAAGACAAACCAGATAGCATACTATCATCTCGAGTAAGACTGTTATACCAGTATAGGTCCTCGTTCAATTATCATAATTGTCTACTTGCAATCACAATAATTGCCTTGAGGGCACTATATCCAACAATCTCCCACTTACACTTAAGGCAAATTATTTCGATATCACATACCCACAGCTCGTGTACTATCGAATATCCAACTTCTCTATTAATTAGTTTCACAAACTATGTTTGTGAAACTTAATGTATTGGAGAAATAGCCTCAGTGAGTGGATCCGCTTCAATGCTCCAATTTCATCTCTCTATTTCTCAACCTTGCGTAGATCAACAATCTTCCAAACTGAGCGATACCTCGCCTCAAGAATTTGTCTGGATACTTGATGGGACCAAGTTCATAAATGAACAACTCCATCTAACAAATTTCTTAGGATGTATCCTTAGTTGAGTCACAACTAGTATCCTGCACCATGATTACCTCAGTATCCCTATTGGAACACTATCCAATATACTGATCCTCCGAAGAGGCTAAACTCAAAATTCTGACAGCATCCATGTCAACTAGGTCACCTTGGAAGTCTGAACCGATAACCGCCTTCCAGAGGAGGCTGCCGTTACCTTATACCAAGAACATCCATTTATGTTCTTTACTGCTTCCCAATATTTCTCCAGAATTGGACTAACATATTCTTATTGCAACTAGTGCAAAAGCAATATTTGGTGTTAAACAAGATATTGCATGATTGACTTAATTGTCTAATCAAATTATATATCATTCATGCATGTCCCTCTCCTCATCAGTCTAGAAGACATCTCTTTAGAGAGGGTAACTCCATCACCTGCGGGTTCACCACTACGCCAGGAGTCATCCATTCTAAAATATATTTAGAATGCTGTCTAAGTACCCGATTGGGAAACATCCTAAATCTCGATCTAAAACCAGAATTATTTATCTTGTTTTGTATGATACATTGCATGATTGACTCAATTGCCTAAGCAATGATATGTCATTAATATCAGTCCCACTCCTCATCAGTCTAGAAGACATCTCTTTGGAGAGGGTGACTCCATTGCCTGCGGGTACATCACCACGCTAGGAGTCATCTATTCTAAATTACTTTTAGAATGCTTTCTAAGTACCTAATTAGAGAACTTCCCAAATCCATATCTAGTCACCAGAATTCCTGATATATTATCCATATCCAACGTGGAGAAAACACTATGTGACAACAAAAGTTTAACCGATTGTAGTATAGCAACATCACTTCCTATCTGGAGTATGTCATCCAAATCCCAGGACAGTACTCTCTACGTTCTTCTTACTAGGTACATCTATTGTTTTGATGAAGTCAATCACTTTGACTGTCATATCAAAACAGATGATCCGTCTCCGCTATCCATTCTTCAGTCTACAATTAGACATAAGCAACTTGCATACCTTCCGCTGCTCCCACTGACTACGATAACCCTCCGGCAGAGTCATATACACGTGCACTTCCAAATTCCCATTTGGAAAGACGTTATAGTCATCCACTTGCCAGATATCATAGCCATGAACTGCATCAGCGCCAAAGCATATCCATATGGATTTCAGCGTAGACACTGAAGTAAAAATCACACCACAATCCACAACGGATGTTTGATGAAAACTCTTTACAACAAGTCTAGCCTTATTAGGTTAGTACCATTCCACATGCACAGATCCTGAAAGATCTACTTTCTCCTAATGGGCTTCACCCCTTCAGGAGCACCCAGCAAAGTCTAAAATCCATAATTTGCTGAAGTGCCTAGAGTCCATCTTGGATATGAAGTATCTGGTCACTTGGAAGTTACCACTTCCTATGACCTGCTGATAACAAGTAGGGGGAATAGCAGTGCCAAGTCATATCCATATATCCCTATGGGTTTCAGCATAGACACTGAAGTAAAAGCCTCATCACAATCCACAACAAATATTTGATGAAAACTCTTTACAACATGTTTAGCCATATTAGTTTGGTACCTTTCCACCTGCACAGATCTCGAAAGATCTAGTTGCTCCTAATGGGTTTTACCCCTTCAGGAGCACCCAACAAAGTCAAAAATCCATGATTTGCTGAAGTGCATAGAGTCCATCTTGGATATGAAGTATCTGGTCATCTCGAAATTACCACTTCCTATGACCAGCTGAGAACTAGTAGGACCATCATCACCATGATGACTTCCTGTCACCGTCTACAAGAAAACCGAAGTACCTCTCGGGTGGCTGAGGTCACCTACTTTATCTGCGGAGTGGCTAATGGTTTGTCAAGTCCAATTGAATACTTAGGTTCTACTAAATTTTTAGTAACTGTTTGTTGTTCTGGAATCACTTCCAATTCTACCATGCTCCTACTAGTTTCTTCTGCAAAAAGATTTCTTTTATAAAAATGTGGCGAGTCAAGAACAATATAAGTATTGATCTTGAAAATGGTAGAAACAAAATCCTAGCGAATACTTGGGATAATCTACAAATCGCCATTACCGAAGCATGCCAAGAGTTTGTCCGGATTCTACTTTTAAACAGAAACAGGATAACTCAATATCTTAACAATCTCAAGATATATAACCATTCTATGTTCATTTAGAATCAATGCACTAATTTAGATGAAACCAGATTCAAAAGTCATGCAGCTGTTTCCAGTACATATCACATAATGGAAAAAGGCCAATACAGCATTACTCATCAAGGAGCACACCCACGAATGAGCAACCTGCGAGAGAATCAAGTTCTCAGTATTACTATGATGGAACATCTAGCATAAGTATCTACATTTTCGATCACCTCGAAAAATCCTGATACTTCTAACGTATGGTTCTCTACTTTATTCTTATACCTACAAACTTCTCAAAATCTCTAGACCTTGCAATATAACGAATGCGTATCTAAAACCAGAGAACTCATAGGTAAACCTGAATGAAATAAGAGTACCAACCCCTCGTCCCGAAGGACATTAGACAACATACATTTTCATGTATAAGTCTCAAGAGTATACTAACTCAAATTCTGTGTTTTGTAAATTGAAAACTGTATTTTGGTCGAGAATGTTTTACACCGTTATTCAATACACCTTACCTTATCTTCAACTGATAAAGGTAAACGTTTATAACATAATTTTCAAAATGTACATCTCACTTTATAAAATAAAGGTACAGATATTTCATTTTAAAATTTGGTGCATTACAAAGGTTATTCAAAACCAAATATTTGCCTTCAGGCAAAGCTAGGTGATTTAATCTAATATTACCAATTGCAACGAATCCCGATATTGAGGATCAAATCGCCCATTTCCCAATATTCTACTTCCACTCAACGTCTGTAACACCGTACAAATATGAGATCCAAATCCGGTAAATACAAAACCTGGAGTTAGAATTAATTGGGAAAATAGTTCTCGATAACAAGCACATAGAAAATCTGAAACATGAAAATGTTTCATAGGGGGTGGCCAGGTATTCCTAGTAATGCCTGTTTCATTATCTAGATTCAAGACAGTAGTCGCAATTTCCTTTGCACTTACTTCAATCCCTTCATATGTCTCTATATCATACTTTCTGCACACCGCACTTGTGCTAATTGATTTTCTTCCTTCCCTATCTTTCGGCACCAGCCTAAGGTTTTTAAGAAGACTATCCAATAAGTGTAATAGGTGTACTCTCCTAATACAAAGAGCTCTCGCAATCTAAGGTAAAGGGGAAAGATAACCGAATAATGCTATTCAATTTCTCCAGAACCTGTGGCCATCCTCGACTGAAGTAACTTCTTCGAGTTCGTATGTAACTATATGATGGCCGTTCTAATCAATATGGATCATCGTAGTGATATGAAATGTTCTGAAGAAATGCAAAGGGTAAAGTAGAAGTGGCAGAGATATGTGTGACTTTGTCGTGAATCTTGACAATCCAAAGCCCAAGTGTGTAAGAAGGTTCGATTAACTTGGTTCATGAGTTTTTAAGGTATATCATGGGTCGCTGTACCAGAAAGAGAGAAAAGAAACACTCAGTGTGCACTCTATCAAAATTAGATTGGTTATCATTTTATCTAATAAGGATGGCACCCACTGTTTCCTCGAATTCTTCTTCAAACCCTAAAAGGAGAACTAGTCGGGATCATTTACACTTTACAAGTTCACTAACTGTTCAGCCAGGCCGGTGTTGGTACTTCGAGGAAGGTCTCCCGTGCTTTCGTACGGACCCAATTAATAACCTCGTTTTCGTAGAGGCGTTAGCTCGTTAACACTTTCTAGGCACCTAATAGGTTAGCTAATTGTGAAGTGAAAAATCCCCCGAGGAGTATACTCATCAGTGGGAATCGGGACCCAACTATCATCGTGTGATAAGTTTGATGGAAGCCGACCAAAATTACCATACTCCAGAAGGTATGCGCATGTATGGCAAGTTTCCCATATATTTGAAACTCCCGATATTGTTTTTGCCCCTAATGACTTATGACCTTGATTAGGTCAACATATTATAAGTCGCAAGTCAAGTTCAACCCGTCATTATCCTAGATTAATTAGACCCATCCGTACAAGCCCTTGAATAGGTCAAAATGACCGTACGACCGTCCTAACCAATCGCAGCACCATGCAGCAGAAAAGTACTACAGAGCTACCAAACACTACACCTTGACTAAGTCAACATACGCAGCATGAATACTCAGTAATACAAATATGAAATGATGGAGGGTTACGGCTGGTTTTTGGCAAAAAGCCTTTAACATAATGAACTTGATATTGTTGAAGGAACTCGAGTGACTTTGAAATGGAGTGGTTTAGGCTCCGCTTTTTAAAACTAGTAACATAAAACTTTTTCTTAAGAGCGAACTCCCAGTAAAGAGATCAAGGCCGTTCCCTTATAGAATGAGGTGCGGGATATTCCTAACCGAATATCTCAATGCAAAGCAAAAGAATATGACTATGAGTTTTGAAGAAAACCAAGTAGTTTTAAAATTGGTTCCGACAACATCATTTAGGTTTATTTTCCTTGCATTATACAGATAATGCGTTCTCATCATTTTAAGTTTCCAAGCCACAAAAAAAATAACCAAAATAGCATGCTTTTATATACCACCCGCAGTCGCCACGGGGCCCTATCATGCACCGTTAGGTTTACTTAACTAACGGCAGAGCGGGGGCAGGACTAGCGCGGATGCAAAACATATAGAAGCATCTAATATATATATATATATCCACATCGCAGGCATATAATAGTCACCATATGCAGATAAAAATCATCACAAGTATGCGAACAACAATATGGAACAGTGGATAAAGTAGGAGCACCACATTTCATTTGAGCCGTAAATGAGACGGGACGTTCCCCGATTGTGTGGATAGCCAGTGCAATGAAGAACCTAGATCTCTATGAGTGCGGCAAATTACCCGCCAATCTCGGAAGTGAGGCAACCTCAATCAAAAAAGTGAATGGGTCACCCAGCACCTCACGAAATCCGGTAACTCGAGCACCTCTCCGTGGGTCAACCTCTACCCCCTACAAGTGCGGCGAATAGCCCCTCAATTCTAGAGTAAAGACCTCCCGGTCTCAACGCCATCAGATGCAGACCCGTTGCCCTCTAGAACCCAGCTATTCGAACAATCCTCTACGGGGTAATTCTAGTATAGAAAAGAAAAATATATATACAAATGGTGACATCGACCTCAACCTGGCCGTGCCACAATAAAAGAATATAAAAACTGGAAAAGACGGCAGTCCACATGTCGGACGCTCACCCCACAATAATGAATATACAAATGAATCTGAAATGTACATCTAACATTGCACACAAGGCTATCCATCACGACAATCTATCCAAAAGATCAGTACAACACAGAACATTAATGCGGATATCATGTTCGTAAACCCGTCTGATTGTACATATAGAAACCAGTCAGATTATACCGCGCTATGATATTCACGGTCGCAGAAACGAAAAATGCACTAAAAACAATGAATTTAAAATTTCGATCGATTAAAACTTTCCGCATTGGCCGCAAGTACAAACCGGTACTCAAACAATACTGGACGAAAACCAAATATTTAAAAAATCACATTTCAATGAATTAGAGCACCAGAAAAAATTTGAGACACTGTGGCTAAAATTGGACCGCAGATCCGCGGACAAATGGTACATTTGGCGGCGGTTTAGCGATCTAATTTTGGGCTTAAGTGCCCAAATTTCTTTCTGGTCTCTAGTTTTGCCTGCACATAATTTTAATGCAACCTGAACAATTTTTTGAACAACTCTAAAATTCGAACAGAAAGCAGTAAATTGGAAATATGAATCAGAAAATTCCGTTGATCGAAACTCTAAATTAGTGCTAACAAACTAGTTAAGCTTTATGGAGTGGCTCTGATACCATGTTGGAGTTTGGTGCCCACGGCGCGGATGCCGCGGCCGAAGTGGAACCGATAACAAAAATTTAAAACGAGCACTAAACACACATAACCCAGGATACGATTCATACACCTAAACTAGCAAACTAAAACATGTAAAGGGTATGAAATTATAAATTTCGACGTGTGTCCACCCAATTGTAGAAGAACCCTCAAAACTCGTAGCCGCCGGGATCGCACTTTAAAGTCGACCACCCTCGCCAAAGAAGATCCATCTGAGGGAAACTGAAAAAAGATCTGACCGATGATCCAAACTTTCTAAGGATGGATGGTGGGTAATGTAGAAAATTTTCCACCAAACCTTTTCTCTTTAAATCGTGCTCACTAGAGAGCAAGAAGAAGAAGGAAAGAGAAGTGAGGAGAGAGTGGTGAAAATGGCTTAGTCTCTCATCCATGAAGCATGAACTCTAAAATGTGGAATAAAATCTCAAATTAGAAAAAGGAATAGCTTTTTATTTTTACAACCATGATTCAAATAGTGCAACCAAATCAAATCATCATTTAATGCCAAAGCCATACCTTTCTACATATCATAATCTTGCTTCATGCCACCACCTTTTCCACCTCATTTCCATTTATTTTTCTAAATAGAAAAATATATATGAGGTGTCCTTCTACTAGAAGTATTCCCGTATAAATACGGAATATTTCACCAGGTATACATATCGCAACATGTACGCGTATCTGTATAAAAATACGGATAGTACCAAAGAGAGAAAAAGAGAAGTGAACAATAATACTAAAATATATATATCAATATATATATATATATAAATTATTAAATCAAATCCTGATTTAATAATCCGGCTCAATCCTAAGCCGGCTAGTATTATCAACCATCCGATTAAAGTACGTGTATCACGTACACGTATTTAATCGGACCCCTGCACGTACCAATGTACAGCTCCTACGTCTATCGTCCGAACTGGTAAAAACCCTCTGTGTGGGACTCTAAAGTATCGACAATATGCTGGCAGTGGATTTAACTACAAGCACGTCAGCGGCACTAGCTGTACGTAACGGCTACCCCGGTACTTGCCGAAAGGGGGGTCGACAATTAAGTATGTCCTTACCCTACTGAGCTTGAATGTGACAATCTCCATACAGTAAGGTCTCTTCGTCAAAGAGTATCGCATATCGGGTCTAGGGGTGGATAACGTCAGACCTTTACTAACTCGATAAGCCGTGTCTGAGTCAAGCTTATCACCAACAGAAATACTACTGATCAACTATCAGCAAATGTCATCCACCGTGGCCACAGATTTCTAGTGATAGCCAACTGAACATAGCACGACATCGACTCCTAATACCAGGAGAGACGAATCCCTGACAATCGACCACTGCCTCTATGTGGCTCGGGACTGTACCCAACTAAAACCTGATTGCACGATTCCTTTGAGCCGTGTAACATAGTAATCAAAATACAGTGGGAACTCACACGAGACAAATAACGATCTCAGGTCAAAGGACTGACCGGTTCTTATGCCACCTGAGAACTTCCATCTGACGATAGATATAATATTATCTAGAAGTTCTCGACGAGTCCGTCCAGTGTACTCACCTCCAGTGAGCACCTGTATACTATCTTAGGTGACACAACACTAATGGATTATGAGACCAGCCACCGCCCCTCATCGGGATCTAGAAACGTATACACTAGTATACTCCGGAATATCGATGCACAGTCTCGATACTCCCACAAGTAGGGACATTTAAAGATGTGCATTTGGACAACCAAGCTCCCACATATATTGCAGGATTACCTAGCACGGCAGCAAGGTTTCGGGAGGCATCGTCCATTCCAAATTCAAAAATTTGTCATTCTAGCTAACCCTAAACATTGAATCGTTAACTAGAAATCGACGGAATAGAAATGCAAACGACTTTGCAAGTAAAGTGAACAGGAAATACTGTTGGAGATAGTGCCCTCAGAGTCAATTATTGGATCACAGGCACGTGATTGCAATGATTGAGGGAGGACCTATCCCGGGACGACAGTCTTACTCGAGATGATAGTATGCTATTTGGTTTACCTTTATCATCGTGTACTGCTTCAGGTGACCTGACAAGTCGCTATTGCACGTTGATAGAGCCCCTAGGATTCTTGCATGACCACCAGCAGTATGAGGGCGATCATATAAGTGGGAGCTGGGGTCTATAAGCACATCCTTAAAAGGTCCCTAGTCGTGGGAGATTCGAGACAGGGCATCGATTCTCCAGAGTAGACTAGTGTATACAGTCGAGACCCCGACGAGGGGCGGTGGCCGGTCTCATAGGCCACTGGTGTCAGTTGGTTCACCTAAGATGTATACAGGTGCTCATTGGGTTATGAGTACACCGGACAGGACTCGCCGGGAACATGCTAGTTGGTCTTATACCTGACGTCAGATAGCAGTTCCCAGGTGACATGTGTACAGGTTAGTTCATCGACCTGGGGATCATCATTTGTCTCGTGTGAGTTCCCACTGTGCTTTGATTACTACCCAACCACGGCTCAAAGGAGTCGTGCAAACAGGTTTTAGTTGGGTACAGTCCCGAGTCACATGGAGGCAGTGAGCGGATCTTCGGGGGTTCGTCTCTCCCGGTATTGGGGGTGAGGTCGCGCTGTGTCTAGGAGAGCCATTACACGAAGTCCTTGGCCAAGGCAGGAGATTTACTGGTAGGTATTCCGGTAGTATCTCAGGATGTTCTGGGCTACACTCCGACACGACTTGTACCGCTTTTGGGGGTCTGACTTTTACCCACCCCCTAGGCCCGACATGCGATGCTCATAGACGAACGGACCGGACCGTACGGATATTGTCACTGACAGGCTCAGTAGGGTGTCAGGATGAGTTCGCTCATCGACGTCCCTTTTGCTCAATAGCTGGTGGCCCGTTACGTATTGGCTTATACCTCTGACGTGCTAGTGGTTAAATCCACAGCCATAGTATTGACGAGTCTTTAGAGTCCACCACACATTCAGTTACTCAGCTTTCGGGCGAAACGCTGTAGAGGCCGTATGGAGATATGGCAGGGTCCGATCAGATACGTGCGGTATTGCACGGATCAGGATCGGACGGTTTGTACTAGAGGCCGTATGGAGATATGGCAGGGTCCGATCAGATACGTGCGGTATTGCACGGATCAGGATCGGACGGTTTGTACTAGAGGCCGTATAGATATATGGCAGGGTTCGATCAGATACGTGCGGTATTGCACGGATCAGGATCGGACGGATATTACTAGCCGGCTTTGGTTTAAGCCGGATCCTAGTATAGTACAGTGTAGATTTTGTCTCTTTGCATTTGTATCCGGACGGAATACAGATGCGGGTGTGTATGCACAGTATCGGGGTTTTCCTGTAATTTATTACGTGACCAGTTTTCTGGAGTTGCCAGTTTGCATTCCGTTCCGGCCGGTTTTCGTTTGTTCTTTCCCGGCCGGACTTTTCCGATGGAAGGGGTTATTTGCAATTGTGCAAATAACATTTGTGGAGGGGTTTATTGCATAAAAGATTGATATGTTAAGCATCTTTGCTTTTTTCTTCCATGATGCATTTATTGTGATTAGATGGTGGTATGGGTTTTGTGATGATGATGTTTTTTGGGTATGGTCACCTCTTCATTTCTTCCTACAATAACCTCCCTTCTTATCTTTGGATCACCACCATTCTCTTGGTTAAGAGGGGCCGGCCAATTTTTGAGAGAGAGAGAGAGAATTCATTTTGGGAGAAAGAATAGTTTCATATCATTTCTTACATTCTACACTAATTCTATCTCCTTGGTTCATATTTCCTCCATCCAAAGGCAACCAATACCCCAAAGTGAGACACAACTCTATACTATATTCTACAGCACATCTTGGGCGCGTCGGCTAGCCAACTTCGCGCCCGAGTTGCCTCGGTATTGAGGTGGAAGCCCGTAAAAGTACCCGGCTTCGTGGTGCCCTTTTCCGACGAGGAGGAGACGGACGGAGATCCCGCGAGGAGATCGGAGTGGAGATGAAGACCGGAGGACTCGGATCAGTCGGTATATCTCTTCCCTATCTTGTTACTTTGCTAGAACTAGTTTAATGGCCCGATCCGGGGTTTAGTGCGCGGTGGTGCCGGTTTGCTAAGTTCGCAAAATTAAAGTTTATCACCGTTTCCGCATTTGGCCGTCGGATTGACGACCGGGGCGCCGCCGTGCACTTACAGTGGTATCAGAGCCTCGCCATTAACTTGGTCTAGCTTTGTTTGATGTGTTTTACATTTCCGATCGACCAAAATTCCAAAACTTGCATTTTTTGTTAGCATCAGTTTCTGTTGAAAATTTTTGGTCTCGAAAAATTTTTCAGGTCGTCTCAGAATGATGTACAGGCAGTTCTAAGAACACTGGAAAAATTCGACAACACAATCCCTCAGTAAGACCGCGGATCCGCGGCCATTGACCTTTCTTGGGCCGCGGATCCGCCGCAGTAATGAGGGATCATGTGATCGTTTTTTTGCAGTGGGCTTGTGGACTAAAAATAGGGGTTTTGGAATATTAAAATTGGGCCCATAATTTCTGTGAGTGCTACAGTATTGCTTGGGGGCCCACTTGTTAATTTTTGATCGATCGGATATTTTAAACACATTTTTCACAGTATTTACATTATATCTGCGACCGTGAATGTCACTTGATCGGTAAATCCGGTCTAACTGCTATAGCCCGGTTAGACGGATTTGCGAACGTGACTTTCACGTTGATGTTCTGTGTTTTGCTGTGATGTTGCGGATCGGTCGGTGGGGATAGCCTGGATGCAATGCTAGTACAGTGTTGTTGTATTATGTACATTTGATTTTGCGGGGCGAGCGTCCAACATGTGGACTGCCGTCACTGCCTGATTGTATTATTCTTTTGGGGCACGACCTGGTTGCGGTCGATGTACGCGTTGTATGTATATTTTACTTTCTGTACTAGGGTTACCCCGCGGAGGGGTGCACGGATAGCCGGGTTCTGGAGGGCAACAAGCCCGCATCTCAGGGCATTGAGACGGAGGGGGCTTCAGTCTGGAATTGGCGGGCTATTCGCCGCACTCGTAGGGGGTACAGGTTGACCCAGGAGGGGTGCCCAAGTTACCGGATTCCGTGAAGTGCTGGGTGGTCCATTCACGGCGCTGAAGGGGGCTGCCTCGCTTCAGGTTTTGGCAGGTGACTTGCCGCGCCCGTAGGGGTCTAGGATTTCATTGCACAGGCTATCCACACGACCAGGGGAACGTCGGGTTTCAGTAGTGGCTCTGTGAAACCCGGGGATCCCAGATATCTGTATTGTTCTGTGATGCTGTACATTTCTGTGATGTTGCATTTATTTCACGCCTTGAGCGAAATACTATATATTGGTATATATATTAGTAGATGTTGTATATGTTTTTCATCCGCGCTAGTCCAGTCCCCGCTCTGCCGTTAGTTAGCTAACCTAACGGGTGATGACGGGACCCAGTGGCGAATGCGGATGGCATATACGTACGTCAGTATATTTTCGTTCTTTGTGGTGTGATCAATTGATGGGACTGCATTGATTCGGATCAATGCAAGATAAACAAACCTAATCTGATGTTGTTGGAACACTTTTCAAAAAGCTGTTATTGCAAGGACGTTCTCTTTTGTTTTGCACCGTGGTATTCATTTGGAATATCCTGCTCCTCAGTCGACGAGGCAAGGGCCGAGATCCCTTCACCGGGAGTGACCCCTTAGACAGAAGTTTGCGTCAGGGCATTAATTTCACTATAGCCGATTACTTTTGCTTTGCACAGTGATATTCGGTTATGAATATCCAGCACCCCATTCTACGGGGAAAGAGCCGAGATCCCTTCACCGGGAGTGACCTCTTTAGTAAAGGTTTTCGTCACTATATTTTCTAAAAAGCTATCCGTTCCTTCAACGATATCAAGTTCATTACGTTAAAGGTTTTCGCCAGAAACCATTCGTAGCCCTCCGTCGTTTCATATGGATAGTCAATAGTATTCAAGCTGTGTTTGTTGGCCATAGTCAAGGCACAGTGTTTGGTAGCTGTTGGTTATTCATATGCAGCATAGATAGATGCGTTGGTTTGGGACAGTCGTATAGCCTTGTTGGCCCTAGTCAAGGGCTTGTACGGGTGGGTTCAAATCAACCTGGATAATGACGGGTAGAACTTGATATGTGACTTATGATTTGTTGGCCATAGTCAAGGTCATAAGAGCATGGGGTAAAAATCCACATCGGGAGTTTCAAAAGAACTGAAACTTGCCAGATATGCGCATACCTTCTGGAGTGTGACACCGTGAGCGGATTCCGTCACGTTATCATGCAATGATAGTTGGATCCCGATTCCCACTGATGAGTTGGTTTACTCCTCGGGTGATCCCGACTAATTCTTCTTTTAGGTTTGGAGGAGAATTTGAGGTACAGTGGGAGGTTTCCAGATTAGATAAATTGGTAACCATTCTGATCTAGGTTAGAGTGCACGCTGAGTGTTTCTTTTCTCTCTCTCTTTGGCAGCGACCATTGACCCGACCCTAAGACTATGACTCAGAGACCAAGTTGACCGAACCTTCTTAACACTGGCTTTTGGATTGTCAGAGTTGCAGACCTCATTGCCACTCCTACTTTTACCCTTTTCTCCAGGACACCCCGTATTACTGCGAACGTCCACTTCCATTGGACAAAACCATCGTATGGTTAGATACGAACTCAAAGGAATTCGAGGATGGTTTCCGGTTCTGGAGAAAACGGATAGGATTATTCAGTTGTCTTTTCCCTTTTACCTTCTCTCAAGTTGTGAGTACTCCTTGGTTTAGGAGATAGTACACATATTATGCAAATTAGATAGTCTTCTTCCAAACCTTAGGCTGGTGCCGACCGGTAGGGAATGAAGAAAACCAATTAGCATAACGATGGTGTGCAGAAGGTATTAAGATTAAGACAAAGCAAGGGATTAGTAAGAGGGCAAAGTAAATTGCGACTGATATTCACGACCAAACCAAGTATTTCTTCGCCAATCCTAAATCACCTTTGTATTTCTCCAGGACACTCGGTATCACTACGAAGATCCACAGTTTATTGGATACTCCATCGTATGGTTATATACGAACTCGAAAGGAACTTGTTCCAGTTCGGGGATGGATTCTGGTCCAGGAGAAATAGGAATAAGGCTTATTCGGTTGTCTTTTATCTTCACCTTCTCTCACATTGCGAGTGCTCCTAGGGTTAGGACAGTACACCCATTATGCTTATTAGATAGTCTTCTTCCAAACCATAGGCTGGTGCCGAACGGTAGGGAAGGAAGAAAACCAATTGGCCTAAAGGGGTGTGCAGAAGGTAATGACTAAAGACATATAAAGGGATTTGGAGAGATGGCAAAGAATTATACGGTTATAGTTGTGAATCTGGATAATGGTAGAGGCATTACTAGGAATACCAGAATACCCCATCGAAACATTTTAATGTTTCAGTTCAACTGTGTACTGTTAAAGGAAAACTGATTTCCCGATCAGACACTTGCTCCAGGGTATGTATTTACCAGGTTTGATTCTCACATCTGTATGGTTTTACAGATGATGAGTGGGAGTAAGTTATTGGGAATTGGGTGATCATCCTCATTATATCGGGATTCGTTGTAATCGATAATAATTGAGGAGATCACCTGGGCTGTTTGCCAGTCGGCAAATATTTGGTTTTGAATATCCGCTGTTGTGCACCAATTTCAAATTGATATATCTGTACGTCTATTTTCATAGAGTGAGACATACCTTTTGATATTATGTCGATGACATTTACCTATATCAGTGGATGGCTAGGTAAGGAGCATTAAACAGCGGTGTAATTCTTCTTAACCATAAGTACAGTTTTCAACCTACGACACACAGTGAAAGAGTTGTTAGACTCAGCGGACTTATACAGAGTATTGTATGTTGTCCAGTGTCCATTAGGACAGAGGGGTTGGTCCTCATACTGTATTCTGTTTACTTTTAACTTCTCTAGTTCTTAGACATGTGTTTCGTAGAAACACAGGGTCTAAGTTTTGAGGAGTTATAGGTATTTGAATAGAGTAGAGAACCAGGTGTAGCAAGTATCGGGATTCTTCAAAGTGATCGAAGATATAGATACTTGTGTATGGTATTCAGTTGATAGTAATGATAAAGAGAAATTGCTTCTCTTTCAGGTTACTCATAATTGGAAGCATTCCTAAGTTGAGTAACGCTGATCGGCCTCTCTCCATTTAGTTGACATGCACTGGAGAAAGTTGCAGGATTTGAATCTGGTTAAATTAAATCAGTGCCTCTGGTTCTATATTGGATATAGTACAGTTCATATCTTAACATTGTTAAGGTACGGGGAGTTGTCCGGCTTATGATTAAAACCAGACTCTGGATAACTCAAGGCACGTTTCTGTAATGGCTGTTTGCGGGTTGACCCAGGCTATGACGAGGGTTGATTTTCTACCATAAGAAAGATCAATAGTGATATTGTTCTTGACTCGCCACAGTTTTAATAAAAATGGATTTTTTCAAAAACAGTAGTGGGAGTATGGTAGAACTGGAAGTGATTCCAGAACCGCAAACGATTACTGAAGATTTGATAAGGAACCTAAAGATTCAACCTGATTTGACATTCCATTGGCCACTCCGCAGATAAGGTGGGTAACTTCAGGCACCCGAGAGGTACTCCGGTAGCCTCAAGGACGGTGACAGGGAAGTTCTTGTTTACCCACACTTGCCATTGTTGTTGATTCCAGACTGCGAGACCCGGCAGGAGGATGAGTATAGCGTCGTTCTAAACTAGCTTTAGAAGTGCACATCTATATGACTCTGCCAGAGGGTTTTCGTGGTCAGTGGGAGCAGCGGAAGCATTGGTGGACATCAGGCTTATGTCTATTTATAGACTAAAGCAGATATAGCGGAGTTAGATCATCTGTTTCTGATGTGACAGTCATAGGTTTGACGTCATCAGAATAGGGGATGGATCTGTTGAGAAGGTAGTAGGAAGTGATATTCCTATACTACGATCGGTTATATTTTGGTCGTCACACAGTGGTTTCTCCACATGGGATTTGGACATTATATCAGACATACTGGTTACTAGATCTATGGTTTTAGATCTAGATTTGGGTGGTTTCCCAATCAGGGTACTTTGACAGCATTCTAAGAGTATTTAGAATGGACGACTCCTGGCATGGTAGTGTACCTGCAGGTAATGGAGTCACCCTCTCTAAAGGTGTCTTATAGACTAAAGTAGAGAGGGATGTGCATGATTGGCAGATCACTTGCTTAGGCAATTGAGTCAATCATGAGATGTCAAGTACCACACCAGATGTTGTTCTTGCACTAGATGCAATAAGTTGATATTGATCCAATCCTGGAGGAACAGTCGGAAGCAGTTTTAGAACATAAGTGAATGTTCTAGGGATATGATAACGGCTGCCTCCTTTAGGAGACGGTTATCACTCCAGGCTTCCAAGGTGACATGGACGACAAGGAGGTTATCGGAGTTATAGTTTTCCCTCTGACGAGGGACAGTATTCTGGACAGGTGATCCAGGAAGATACTGAGGGAGGCATGGCGCAGGATACTGATTAAGTTCAGTTGACGATACAGTCTAAGAAGTTTGGATTTGGAGTTCATTTATGAGCTCGGTCCTATCAGACATCCAGACACTCTAAGACAGGTATTGCTCATTTCGGGAGATGGTTTTCTCCGCGAACTTGAGATATAGAGAGACATAGAAAGAAACATCTAGGCGGATCCACTCACTGAGGCTATTCCTCGAACGCAAGAGTTTCGCAAACAGGCTTTATGAGACTGACTAGTAGAGGAGTTGGGTGTTCGGTATCACACGGGCTGTGAGTATGCGACATCGCAATAATTAGCCTTGAGTGCAAGTGGGAGATTGTTGGAGATAGTGCCCTCAGAGTCAATTATTGGATCACAGGCACGTGATTGCAATGATTGAGGGAGGACCTATCCCGGGACGACAGTCTTACTCGAGATGATAATATGCTATCTGGTTTACCTTTATCATCGTGTACTGCTTCAGGTGACCTGACAAGTCACTATTGCACGTTGATAGAGCCCCTAGGATTCTTGCTTGACCACCAGCAGTATGAGGGCGATCATATAAGTAGGAGCTGGGGTCTATAAGCACATCCTTAAAAGGTCCCTAGTCGTGGGAGATTCGAGACAGGGCATCGATTCTCCAGAGTAGACTAGTGTATACAGTCGAGACCCCGACGAGGGGCGGTGGCCGGTCTCACAGGCCACTGGTGTCAGTTGGTTCACCTAAGATGTATACAGGTGCTCATTGGGTTATGAGTACACCGGACAGGACTCGCCGGGAACATGCTAGTTGGTCTTATACCTGACGTCAGATAGCAGTTCCCAGGTGACATGTGTACAGGTTAGTTCATCGACCTGGGGATCGTCATTTGTCTCGTGTGAGTTCCCACTGTGCTTTGATTACTACCCAACCACGGCTCAAAGGAGTCGTGCAAACAGGTTTTAGTTGGGTACAGTCCCGAGCCACATGGAGGCAGTGAGCGGATCTTCGGGGGTTCGTCTCTCCCGGTATTGGGGGTGAGGTCGCGCTGTGTCTAGGAGAGCCATTACACGAAGTCCTTGGCCAAGGCAGGAGATTTACTGGTAGGTATTCCGGTAGTATCTCAGGGTGTTCTGGGCTACACTCCGACACGACTTGTACCGCTTTTGGGGGTCTGACTTTTACCCACCCCCTAGGCCCGACATGCGATGCTCATAGACGAACGGACCGGACTGTACGGATATTGTCACTGACAGGCTCAGTAGGGTGTCAGGATGAGTTCGCTCATCGACGTCCCTTTTGCTCAATAGCTGGTGGCCCGTTACGTATTGGCTTATACCTCTGACGTGCTAGTGGTTAAATCCACAGCCATAGTATTGACGAGTCTTTAGAGTCCACCACACATTCAGTTACTCAGCTTTCGGGCGAAACGCTGTAGAGGCCGTATGGAGATATGGCAGGGTCCGATCAGATACGTGCGGTATTGCACGGATCAGGATCGGACGGTTTGTACTAGAGGCCGTATGGAGATATGGCAGGGTCCGATCAGATACGTACGGTATTGCACGGATCAGGATCGGACGGTTTGTACTAGAGGCCGTATAGATATATGGTAGGGTTCGATCAGATACGTGCGGTATTGCACGGATCAGGATCGGACGGATATTACTAGCCAGCTTTGGTTTAAGCCGGATCCTAGTATAGTACAGTGTAGATTTTGTCTCTTTGCATTTGTATCCGGACGGAATACAGATGCGGGTGTGTATGCACAGTATCGGGGTTTTCCTGTAATTTATTACGTGACCAGTTTTCTGGAGTTGCCAGTTTGCATTCCGTTCCGGCCGGTTTTCGTTTGTTCTTTCCCGGCCGGACTTTTCCGATGGAGGGGGTTATTTGCAATTGTGCAAATAACATTTGTGGAGGGGTTTATTGCATAAAAGATTGATATGTTAAGCATCTTTGCTTTTTTCTTCCATGATGCATTTATTGTGATTAGATGGTGGTATGGGTTTTGTGATGATGATGTTTTTTGGATATGGTCACCTCTTCATTTCTTCCTACAATAACCTCCCTTCTTATCTTTGGATCACCACCATTCTCTTGGTTAAGAGGGGCCGGCCAATTTTTGAGAGAGAGAGAGAGAATTCATTTTGGGAGAAAGAATAGTTTCATATCATTTCTTACATGCTACACTAATTCTATCTCCTTGGTTCATATTTCCTCCATCCAAAGGCAACCAATACCCCAAAGTGAGACACAACTCTATACTATATTCTACAGCACATCTTGGACGCGTCGGCTAGCCAACTTCACGCCCGAGTTGCCTCGGTATTGAGGTGGGAGCCCGTAAAAGTACCCGGCTTCGTGGTGCCCTTTTCCGACGAGGAGGAGACGGACGGAGATCTCGCGAGGAGATCGGAGTGGAGATGAAGACCGGAGGACTCGGATCAGTCGGTATATCTCTTCCCTATCTTGTTACTTTGCTAGAACTAGTTTAATGGCCCGATCCAGGGTTTAGTGCGCGGTGGTGCCGGTTTGCTAAGTTCGCAAAATTAAAGTTTATCACCGTTTCCGCATTTGGCCGTCGGATTGACGACCGGGGCGCCGCCGTGCACTTACAAATACAACCTTTGTAGACCGGTCCTTCACTTCATTAGCTCCATCTAGTAGTCCCTTCGTTGCGATCAAGAAGTCCCGAACTCTAGAGAGGCTCCGATGAAGAAACGAACATGCTTGCTTCGAAGTTTTCGAGGCCGAAGATGATCTACGTCGAGGAGACACTAACCCAAGCTTTCTCTTCACTAATCATGGAATTAGTGAAGCAAACACCCTATACTAAATGGAAAGTAGTAGAGGATGATGAAGTAGGAATTTTGCTCACATTAGATTTCATATTCTCACAAGTTTTCATCACAAACTCAAACCGTAAAAAACTCTTTTCTCTTTGAGCTCATGAAGAAGATGAAGAATTATCAAGAGAGAATGTGTCACGCCCCGCTTCCCAGAGTACGCTAAGATGGACACGTTACATAGCCAACCATGCAACCTGTGGATAGGAAAAATCCCTCCACAGTCACATTACGGCTGTAGAGATATCAAGAAAAGGAAAGTAACTAAACTATCTAATACATGTCCATGAGCCAGAGTAAAAGAGTCAAGAAATAATAATATGCGGAAGCAAAAGATACAATATAATGAAACACCTGGAAAGTAAAACTGCATACCTATAGGATCTTCACCGCTCGGTCTAACAGCGGCAATACTCCTGATCAGTCTGCAACAAAGGTAAAGGATCTGGGCCATGCAAAACCCAGACGTCAGCGCGTCATAACATCAAGCAATAATATATAAACAGAGTAGCAAGACGTGCAAGTATGATCATAAAACAGGCATAACAGTGATATAAATAAGGACAGTGGAGTAAAGTGTAGTGAATAACTTAAACTAGTCAATTGGGTCAACTACTCTCAAGTCTTTGAAATCAATTTGATGAATCATCGATGTAACTCAATAGTATCCCGTGCGTACCCGGGACCACGGTCAAGACTCTCGGGCTGAATCCGAGACGTGCCGCTATGCAGTAAAAGGGTAGTATGTAAAGATGAGTGATGTCAGCATCATCACCCCGGGGCTGGTCTAGCCCGTAAGACTGATCAGAACAGGTATCGAACTGTAGAGTTACAAGTCAGGTTTCATCATTGATTTCCCCATACCCCCAAGTTATATGTATTCAAGTCAGGTTTTATGTAATCCAGAGCTAATGCCAACACAGGATCAGGCAGGTACAGGTTTGTCTGGATAGACAACAGGAACGGTCCGTAAGGACAACAGGTCAGGTTTGTCGGCATTAGACACAAGATCAGGTAACAGGTAAAGCATGGTACATCAGGTCAAGTCAAGTAATGTATAGGTGTCATGTCATGTCAAGAGTTGCACGGTACCATGTTGGGTCAAGTAATCGGTGTAACAAGTCATGTCAGGGTGTACAAGATATTGTGTGGGTGCTCATAATCAAAATAGCATAAGCATGGGTATGCAAAACAAGCATGGGTACTAAAAGAACAATAAACTGGAACATGAAATATGATATGCGAATAGGTACAGGTTAAACTATATGGATGTACGGTTAACGATTAGAGTTAGGGTTATGGTTCCAACATTGAGTATTATACATTTAAACAAATATGGATTGTTAAAATCATGTTAATATGTACTAAATAAGGTAGAGATGCAATTGAAAAAAAATTAGACTAGATGTATGCAAACGGTCATCCGATAGGGTATAAACTATAAAGGGGTACTGTGGGTTATACAAATAATTGTTAAGTGACTTAGGCATGGATGTTGGTACTATATATAGTAAACCAAATGCTACACGATAAGTTTCAAGTTGTAAATCTAAAATGTTAACATGGACATCGAAGTGTTAAGATGAAACAATGGCCTTGGTTTAATTTACAGGTTTAATCTACAGGTTTAATCATGCAATTAAATATATATAAAATAATATAATAGCATGTAGCAAGTTTTACTTGCCTCGGGGATCCACAGATGCACGGCACACAGCAAGAATGCGAGAAACGACGGAAAAAATCTCTACTGGGGCATTTTATCGAACACCTCGCGTGTAAAAATCGAACATTGTCGGAACGTAGATCCGGAGGCACGAAAATGATCATCTCATTCACGCGAACTCTGGCCAAACCTTGGAGTCTCGATTCATGGCCGGAACGGCGTCGAACCGCTGTCGCAGACATGGGCTTGGTGTCGTCGAGGTGGCAGTTGCTGTCGCGCGGAGAACAAGGCGACAGTGGCGACGACAGAGGTTGAAGAAGAAGGATGAAGAGGGAGAATGGATCTGGGGTTTTAGGGACAGAGGAGAAACGAGGGCGTCGACGGGGGTTTTCCGGCGATGGGGTTTGGTGCTGCGAGGGTTCACGTCGAGTGTACAGGGAAGGATCTTAGGGAAGAAGGTAGTGGTGTCAGGTGCAATGGTAGAGAGGAAGAGGAGGTCATGGTGATGGGGACGGTGACGACGGGGGTCGGAGTTCCGGGGACGTGATGGTGCCGGCAAGGGTGGTGATGGGTATTCATGGGTTGGCTTGGGGCTGTCGGGGTTTGCAGAGGTTGGTGATGGTGTTGGGAGGTCAGGAGAGGGAGGATGATGAAGGTGACGAGGCCGGAGGAGGTGTTCGACGGCGAGGTGATAGGTGCAGTGAAGGTGGCAGTGATCATGGGTTTCGTCGGGGGTCCTGTGCAGAGGTCGGGGAGGAAGGAGTCGTGGATGAGGGTTTGCAGCGGAGAGAGGGAAAGGCGAGGTCAAGGGTTTGACGACGACGAGCATGGTCGCCGGCGGTGGTGGCGAGGTGTGCAGGCGACGATGGGTTCTAGGGTTCGGGTCTCGTGCAAGTTGTGGGTTTGTATGGGGTTGGGTGAAGAGAGAGGTGAGCAGGGAGAGGGAGGAGGTGAGGGAGGTCGCTGGCGGTAGTTTCGACGTCGACGAGGGGATGAGGGTAAAGGGTCGGTTTGGAGTTCGGAAGCGGGAATGGTGAAAATAAAAAAATTTAGAGAAGAAAGGAAGAGAGAGAGAGAGAGCGTGAGTTGGTTAAGGAAACGTATAAAGAATTAAAGAGAGAGAGAGAAAGATCCACACTGATTGTTAATAAAGATATAAACTATATTTATAGTGAGGAGAGAGAGAGAGAGCTGGGATTGAATGAGGCTGAGAAAAAATAGGTTAGGTAAAAAAATATTTATTATAATTTATAATAAGAGAGAGACAGAGAGAGGCTGCTGAGATTGGATTTATTTTGAAAAATATTTTGGTTAATAACGTATTAACAGTTATAATAGTATATAAAGAATTAAGGAATATAATATTAGTCCGTTTTGAGATTTTGGCAAATACAAACTTACTCCAAAACATGCCCGGGTCGGGTCTAAAAATCCGGTTTTAAAATATGAAAAATATATGCGACTTCCAAATTTCAAAATGAATGCTCAGGTAACGAAAACGCATACCCCCAAGATCGGATGCACATACGTGCGCGTAGCCATCCAAACACGTCCGTTTCACTGAACGGAACGAGAACAAGATGTGCGGATGCTACCACGGGGTTAGGGGTATCATGCAGGCTATGAAGTGTATTTTTAAAATATTTTACGCTACCTAAAATGTTATATGTAAAATGTGCGATGCTAGATGAATTGCCAGTATGCAGTCCACATTAAATGCATGTGTCTAATTAACAAGTCAGGGTAGTTTATAAATATGAATCAACCAGTCCAAGCAAGCGGGTCGGGGCGAATGCAATGTAAAATGTATAATACCATTCGCGCCCAAAATACGATAAATCAAGAAAATACCACAGATATATAAATACGGGAACTGAATTGGTATAAATGAACTCGGGTGTTACATTATACCCAACTACAAAAAGAATTTCGTCCTCGAAATTCCAAGAACAAGAAAGGAAAAACAAACAAGAAATTACGAGAATAGATAGGAAAACTTCTGTCGAATTTCATCTTCTCGTTCCCAAATTGATTCTCCATGCGAGAGATTTCCCAAAGAAACAAATACAAGAGGGATAACTTTATTCTTAAGAACCCTTTTCCCTTCGATCCATAATCAACATCAGTTGCTCCTCAAAGTCAACTCTTCTCGTAAAGTCACCTCCGAATGATCCAGCATATGTGTTTCATCTCGAACATATTTACGGAGTTGAGATACATGAAACACGTCATGAACACTCGCCAAAGATTGCGGTAAAGCCAAACGATACGCCACTTCTTCAACACGTTCGAAAATTTCGAAAGGCCCAACGAATCGAGGACTAAGCTTTCCTCGATTTCCGAAACGGATCACCCCTCTAGTCGGTGATATCTTCAAGAATACTAGATCACCAACAGCGAACTCTAGAGGTCTTCTCGATGTATCGACCCAACTCTTCTGCCAATCTTGCACTGCCTTCGTATGATTCCGGATAGTATTAACATTCTCAACTGTCTGCACAACCAAATCTGGTCCCAACAATCTTCATTCACCGACATCGTCCCAACAAACAGGTGAACGACACTTGCGACCATAAAAAGCCTCGAATGGAGCCATCTGAATAGTCGCCTGAAAACTGTCATTGTAAGAAACTCCACTAAGTGTAGATGATCCTCCCATGAACCCTTCAAGTCTAACATGCAATCTCTCAACATGTCTTAAAGAGTTTGGATCGTTCTCTCCGACGGGCCATCTGTCTAAGGATGATAGGCTGTGCTAAATTTCAATCGCGTCCCAAACTTTCCTGTAAGCTCTTCCAAAAGTGTGATAAGAAACGTGTGTCACGGTCGGACACGGTGTTCACCGGTACTCCATGAAATCTTACAATCTCCTGCATGTATCGTTCTGCCAAAGCTTCTGTTGGTTGACCAACTCGAAATGGAATGAAATGAGCCGCTTTGATCAATCGATCAACAATCACCCAAACTGCATTGTTGCCTTTCGGACTCCTCGGTAGAGCCATCATGAAATCCATGGTTATATGTTCCCACTTCCATTGAGGAATCGGAAGTGGTTGCAATAAACCAGCAACCCGTTGATATTCAGCCTTAACTTGCTGACACACCAAGTACTTTTCTACAAAGCGGGCAATCTCCCGTTTCATGCCTTCCCACCAGAAATGTTGTAGTAGATCTCGGTACATCTTTGTGCATCTTGGATGTACGGAATATGCAGAACTGTGCGCCTCTGCTTCGTGGATGTCTCCCTTGGCACACACAAACGACTACCACATCGCAACGAACCATCTTCATGAACCACTAAGCCCGTTCGAAGTCCAACTTCAACCTGTTCTCGAAACTTCAATCTTGGGTCCTGCAATTGCGCTGCTTTAAAATTCTCGATCAACGACGACTGTACCTGCAGCTACATCAACTGTCTCGAAGATTATGGTAGGACAACCTCCAAATCGAATCTCCGAAAAATCTTCAATAAGTTCTTTTAGAGCAGTCCACGTCTGAATTGTTGGCAACCGACTAAGCATATCCGGCACAACATTAACTTTCCCGGTTGGTTCTTAAGACCAAGATCGTAGTCAGCCATCAGCTTCAACCATCTTCGCTGACCCATATTTAGCTCCTTCAGAGTAAACACGTACTTTAGGTTTTTGTGATCGGTGAATACTTCGACCCTTTCGCCCAATAAGTAGTGTCTCCAAATCTTCAAAACGAACATCACAGCTGTTAGCTCTAAGTAAGGAGTTGGGTAATTCTTCTCATGGGTCTTCAACTGTCTCGATGCGTAAGCTATAATCTTCCCATGCTGCATCAAAACATATCCCAAACCATTCCCAGATGCGTCGCTGTGAATCACCAATTCTCCGGAGCGTCGCTGTGAATCACCAATTCTCCGGAACCGTCTGGTACGGTTAAAATAAGAGCGGTTATCCATCCTTGCCTCAACGCCTCAAAGGTCGACGCACACTTATTCGTCCAGACATTGAACAAGTAAGATACCGAAATGACTTCAACCGAAGTCAAGATATTGAAGAGGATTAAGCATGGTAAACATGATTCAAGATGGCGATAAAACAAGAACTGGTAAGCCAGAGAAGCAAGGTGATACAACGGCCATGAAATAAGGAAGTGAATCAAGACTAGGACTCCAAGTTACTTAAATAGAATACCGCATTGTAACCATGCTGCAGTTCATAGGTACAATTACATAACTCCACTCAAGTCACCCAAATCCTAGTATCAGAATCAAAGAACAGGGAGAAACAATAGAGAACCAAAAGGTTTCAAGCCGAGATGCAAAGTTGTTTACATATCGTCAAGACGAAGGATAAAAGAAAGATATGATTCAAGAATCACGATAACAAGGTGGCAGGATATGTTCCAAATCACAAGTATTCTGATTCGTGTATTGGGTCCAATACCCAACTACAAAAAGAATCAAACTCGATTAACCTATATCCCATGGCTCTGATACCAAAAGAACCATGTCACGCCCCGCTTCCCAGAGTACGCTAAGATGGGCACGTGACATAGCCAACCATGCTATCCGTGGACAGGAAAAATCCCTCCACAGTCACATTACGGCTGTAGAGATATCAAGAACAGGAAAGTAACTAAACTATCTAGTACATGTCCATGAGCCAGAGTAAAAAAGTAAAGAAATAATAATATGCGGAAGCAAAAGATACAATAAATGAAACACCTGGAAAGTAAAACTGCATACCGACAGGATCTTCACCGCTCGGTCTAACAGCGGTAATACTCCTGATCAGTCTGCAATAAAGGTAGAGGATCTGAGCCATGCAAAACCCAGACGTCAGCGCGTCATAACATCAAGCAATAATATATAAACAGAGTAGCAAGACGTGCAAGTATGATCATAAAGCAGGCATAACAGTGATATAAATAAGGACAGTGGGGTAATGTGTAGTGAATAATTTAAACTAGTCAATTGGGTCAACTACTTTCAAGTCTTTGAAATCAATTTGATGAATCATCGATGTAACTCAATAGTATCCCGTGCGTGCCCGGGACCACGGTCAAGATTCTCAGGCTAAATCCGAGACGTACCGCTAGGCAGTAAAAGGGTAGTATATAAAGATGAGTGATGTCAGCATCATCACCCCGGGGCTGGCCTAGCCCGTAAGACTGATCAGAACAGGTATCGAACTGTCGAGTTACAAGTCAGGTTTCATCATTGATTTCCCCATACCCCCAAGTTATATGTATTCAAGTCAGGTTTTAAGTAATCTAGAGCTAATGCCAACACAGGATCATGCAGGTACAGGTTTGTCTGGATAGACAACAGGAACGGTCCGTAAGGACAACAGGTCAGGTTTGTCGGCATTTGACACAAGATCAGATAACAGGTAAAGCATGGTACATCAGGTCAGGTCAAGTAATGTATAAGTGTCATGTCATGTCAAGAGTTGCACGGTACCATGTCGGGTCAAGTAATCGGTGTAACAAGTCATGTCAGGGTGTACAAGATATTATGTGGGTGCTCATAATCAAACTAGCATAAGCATGGGTATGCAAAACAAGCATGGGTACTAAAAGAATAATAAACTGGAACATGAAATATGATATGCGAAGAGGTACAGGTTAAACTATATGGTTGTACGGTTAACGATTAGAGTTAGGGTTATGGTTCCAATATTGAGTATTATACATTTAAACAAATACGGATTGTTAAAATCATGTTAATATGTACTAAATAAGCTAGAGATGCAATTGAATAAAAATTAGACTAGATGTATGCAAACGGTCGTCCGATAGGGTATAAACTATAAAGGGATAATGTGGGTTATACAAATAATTGTTAAGTGACTTTGGAACAGATGTAGGTACTATATATAGTAAACCAAATGCTACACGATAGGTTTCAAGTTGTAAATCTAAAATGTTAAAATGGACATCGAAGTGTTAAGATGAAACAATGGCCTTAGTTTAATTTACTGGTTTAATCATGCAATTAAATATATATAAAATAATATAATAGCATGTAGCAAGTTTTACTTGCCTCGGGGATCCACAGATGCACGGCACGCAGCAAAAATGCGAGAAACGACGGAAAAAATCTCCACTGGGGCATTTTATCGAACACCTCGCGTGTAAAAATCGAACATTGTCAGAACAGAGATCCGGAGGCACAAAAACGATCATCTCATTCACGCGAACTCGGGCCAAACCTTGGAGTCTCGATTCATGGCCCGGAACGGCGTTGAACCGCTGTCGTAGTCATGGGCTTGGTGTCGTCGAGGTGGCAGTTGCTGTCGCGCGGAGAACAAGGAGACAGTGGCGACGACAAAGGTTGAAGAAGAAGGATGAAGAGGGAGAAGGGATCTGGGGTTTTAGGGACAGAGGAGAAATGAGGGCGTCGACGGGGGTTTTTCGGCAATGGGGTTTGGTGCTGCGAGGGTTGCAGGCGAGGGTTCACATCGAGTGTGCAGGGAAGGAGCTTGGGGAAGAAGGTAGTGGTGTCAGGTGCAATGGTAGAGAGGAAGAGGAGGTCGTGGTGATGGGGATGGTGACGACGGGTATCGGAGTTCCGGCGATGTGAGGGTGCCGGCAAGGGTGGTGATGGGTTTTCATGGGTTGGCTTGGGGCTGTCGGGGTTCGCAGAGGTCGGTGATGGTGTTGGGAGGTCGGGAGAGGGAGGATGATGAAGGTGACGAGGCCGGAGGTGGTATTCGACGGCGAGGTGATAGGTGCAGTGAAGGTGGCAGTGATCATGGGTTTCGTCGGGGGTCCTATGCAGAGGTCGGGGAGGAAGGAGTCATGGATGAGGGTTTGCAGCGGAGAGAGGGAAAGGCGAGGTCGAGGGTTCGACGACGATGAGCATGGTCACCGACGGTGGTGGCGAGGTGTGTAGGCGACGATGGGTTCTAGGGTTCGGGTCTCGTGCAAGTTGTGGGTTTGTATTGGCTTGGGTGAAGAGAGAGGTGAGCAGGGAGAGGGAGGAGGTGAGGGAGGTCGCCGGCGGTGGTTTCGACGTCGACGAGGGGATGAGAGCAAAGGGTCGGTTTGGAGTTCGGAAGCGAGAATGTTGAAAATAAAAAATTTTAGAGAAGAAAGGAAGAGAGAGAGAGAACGTGAGTTGGTTAAGGAAACGTATAAAGAATTAAAGAGAGAGAGAGAGAGAGAAAGATCTGCACTGATTGTTAATAAAGATATAAACTATATTTATAGTGAGGAGAGAGAAAGAGAGAGGTGGGATTGAATGAGGCTGAGGAAAAATAGGTTAGTTAAAAAAATATTTATTATAATTTATAATAAGAGAGAGACAGAGAGAGGCTGCTGAGATTGGATTGATTTTGAAAAATATTTTGGTTAATAACGTATTAACGGTTATAATAGTATATAAAGAATTAAGGAATATAATATTAGTCCGTTTTGAGATTTTGGTAAATACAAATTTACTCCAAAACATGCCCGGCTCGGGTCTAAAAATCCGGTTTTAAAATATGAAAAATATATGCGACTTCCAAATTTCAAAATGAATACTCAGGTAACGAAAATGCATACCCCCAAGAACGGATACACGTACGTGCGCGTAGCCATCCAAACATGTCCGTTTCACTGAACGGAACGAGAATAAGATGTGCGGATGCTACCACGGGGTTAGGGGTATCATGCAGGCTATGAAGTGTATTTTTAAAATACTTTACGCGACCTAAAATGTTATATGTAAAATGTGCGATGCTAGATGTATTGCTAGTATGCAGTCCACATTAAATGCACGTGTCTAATTAACAAGTCAGGGTAGTTTATAAATATGAATCAACATATCCAAGCAAGCGGGTCGGGACAAATGCAATGTAAAATGTATAATACCATTCGCGCCCAAAATACGATAAATCAAGAAAACACCACAGATATATAAATACGGGAACTGAATTGGTATAAATGAACTCGGGTGTTACAGAATGAATTATTGTTGAGGTTAAAAATGCAACCAAGGGTTAAGCATGGCATGCTTAACCCTTGTAGAGACATAACCTTGAGCTAGGGTTAAAGCTAGGTTAACAAATATCTTAAGGTAGACAAAAAGGGTGGACAAAGTCAAAAAAGCCTACAAACTTCTTGCAAAATATCAACTATGACTAATTCCACAATTTTTGAATTTCCTTAATAATAAACATAAACCCTAATCTAACCCTAGTATGGTTCAAGTCTCATAAACCCTAGTTGCATTTGTAACCTAGCATGATACATTTAATATATATCACATATATATCAATATATCCAAAGTGAGAAAAGAAATCATAAGTGAGCTAATACTAGTTAATGTAATGTAATATATCAAAATTATAATTATACATTAGATTATCAAATCAACTCTTGATTTATTAATCCGGCTATATCACCTATAACCGACTAATATCATATGAATCAACACTTGATCCGATAACCCGGCTATATCATATATAACCGACTGATATCTCATATCGCGAGAATAGAATACGGTATCTCATATCGTATCAATCTCGGTCCCGCACATATCACATATGTGCTCCTACTCCGTTTCGCTTGAGCCAGGAAACCCCTATGTAGGACTCTAAAGATTCGTCAATACGCCGGCAGTAGGTGATGATCATATCAAACACCCACAAGCCGCAAGCGGTCTGCTAAACGTAACGGCCACCCGGGTATTGAGCGATCAGAAGATCAACAAGCAAGCTTGCTCACACTCCTGCGAATCCAATCAGTAACACTACCGTACAGTCCGGTCTCTTCATCTGATATGCCGCATATCTCTTCTAGGGGTGGTAAATGTCAGACCCCAGTAACTCGATAAATCGTGTCGATATGAGGCTCATAACAGGTCGAGAAACTACTGATAACACTTACCAGTATATCTCTAAAGCAGCTTTGGCCAAGGACTTCCTGTTATAGCCAATCGAGCACAGCGCAACATCAACTCCCAATACCGGGAGAGACAAAACCCCTCCTATCGCTCATTGCCTCCATGTGACTCGGGACTGTACCCAAAAGCCACCGTTCTGCACGTTCTCTTGAACGTGGTAAGGTGGAAATCAAAGCACAGTGGATATCACACAAGACTCTATGACGATCTCGGGTTTACAGACTAACCTGTACCAGTGTCACCAGAGAACTGCCATCTGACGTTAGGTATAATACCATCTGGGAGTTCTCAGCGAGTCCGTCCAGTGTACCCAGTCTCCACTGAGCACCGGTATACTGTCTCTGATGTCAAACACCAATGGATATGGGATCATCCATCGCCCATCTACATGGGTCGAGAAGCTATACGCTAGTCTACTCTGGTATATCGATACCCTGTCTCGATACACTCTCGACTAGGAACATTTGAAGGATGTACTTAACGACTACTCTGTCCCCACTAGTATGATCTGCATCGTAGTCCTGGTAGTCAAGTACTCATCCTAAGGGCTTTATCAACATGTAACATAGAGACAATTAGTGTACATGTTAAGATAAAGAGCAACCAGATAGCATACTATCATGTCGAGCAAGAAAGTCCTCCCTATATATGTCCAAGCATCCACTACAATATACATCGTATGTACAGTAATGGCCTCTAGGGCATACATATAACTAACAATCTTCCACTTGCACTAGGGCCGTCTGTTGTAGTATCCCATACCCAACAATCATCAGTGGTTGAAGTATCTCATACTCAACCATCCCATAAAAGTTTCTCCTGGGAGTAGGCCTTTGTGAGTGGATCCACCCTGTTCTCCTCTGTGTCTACTCTCCTAACCATCCCATAAAAGTTTCAACTCGATCTCCCTAGAAATCATCCATCTCCATGATCAGGCGATGCAGCCTTAGTATATGTCTGGATAACTAATGGGACGGGGATTCCTAGGCTAAAGCCACAACTCCATTGTCACACAATGGTAGGAACGAAGTTCATCTCATGAACTAATATTCATCCAGACTACATCTTTGGTAGTATCCTTGGTAGCAATGTATCCAGCTTTTATCGTCTAGTTTGCCACGGTATCTAGCTTGGAACTCTTCCAACATACCGGCCCTCCACTGAGGGTAAAGACAATGCCTGTGACTGACATTCAGTCAACCTTACCACCCTGGAAGCTATCCAGTGATTCTCCCCAGGATCGATTGATACCATATCACTACACATAGTGAGAATCCTAACATCCATTTAGATCTATCTCATAGATCCAAAACCCAGGATTTAGGAGGTATCACCTTGATCCTATATGGAGAATCCTTGTGATGAGAGGAGATTGACCGAGCGTATCATAGGAAACTCCTTTCCTATCAAGAATATGTCATCCACGTACAATACGAGGATCACCACCTGTCACGACCCGAAAGTACGGAACATGACCGGCACTTAGGCTACGAACGTCGCAAGGCGTACGTGCTCTAAGTAAGCCGAGCCCAGAAATCCAAACCAAGAAAAGTAGTGGAGTGAAGGAAAAACCATAAGTAAATCAACCAGTTTGCTATATAATATACAACACCTAAAGGCGAGGATCATAACAGAAAAGGGAACTCAACAGCATGAAACCCAGAGAAATATAACGTGCGACTCTAAGGTCGAAAGAATAAACACCACTGGTCTCTATCTCAAATAAGTACATGTTTGGTTGATGGAACTTCTAGATACAACTGAAATATAATATATAATGTATAATGATGGGTATGATACAAATAACCCACCTACAAGCAAGTCACCTGAAGAAGCTGTGCCCGCAAGCCGTAATGAAACCCGTACGGCAAAACCTGCAAGAAACTGGGGGCACAACGGGGGTGAGTTGCCAACTCATGAATAGAAAACATCTACGAACAGAAAATCGCATGTATGACGCAATCCTAGGTCATACGATCATAATATAATCCTCAAATATATAACCAGCATTCTATAACCATGACTAGGGTAACTATCTAACCCAAATATAATCCCATGTACCCGTGTCAATGTCAGTGCCTCAGGTAGCAATGTATCATATGAATGATGTATGAATGCATGAAAAGTATGATCAATGTAATCAAGTCTGTATGTGATCAATGTCTGTATATAGGTGGATCCCGTCCACGTATCACCCAATGACAATAAACATCATGCATGTAAATATGAGGATATAGTCAAAATCATGAAAATACATTATGAAACCTGTGCCCAGCATCGACACAAAACATAGCCTCAATCTCAATACCTCAATGCCCCAGATAAGTCTCACTATCTAGGGTGCCGTCAATCCAGACCGGCCCCTACCATCAATCTCAAGACCACGACGGTATCCTCCGGATATCCGACGTGTCGGGTAAAATCACCGGTCGGTAGTGCTCCCCTGCCAGGCTCAACGCCATTTCCTGCGATCTTCTTGCCCCGGGATACCGCACCGGGCCCACCATGTACCCGCAATCGGCCTCATCCGCCTCCTCGAATCGGGTTTCACATGTCGCTCTCAGCACCGAGAAAACACATGGTGGACGCATTGAAATATCATATCAGGGGTAACCGGGTTTTTACAACAATTACATACTCTCTTTGAAATACCCACGGTTCCCAAATCCAGAATATCATAGAAACAACATATCTCAATGCGCATAATCAGAAAACATGATGTATGTGACATATCAATAAAGTGCAAGTATAACAGTATATCATGCAACATGGAATAATAGTATGCACATACAAGGGTCATATCCTGCAGCAATAATACTACTGTGTGGTGACATGGCAATTACCGATGAAGATGTGTGTGAACTGGCAAGTGAGTGTACGTGGTACATACGCATCATCGGTAATGGTGCTGGTGTCCTAACAGCATAATGTCAACAATAGAATATAAATCATAATAAGTATGCGATGCAGAACAACAAGAATAATATGCGGGAGCTGAATACCAAATACAATGATAGCTAAACTGCATCTAATGTCATAAGAGTCATATAGATATACCACTATAAGGCTGAGCTAAAGCTAACAGTAGGTAAGGAAAACCGCCTAACCTCTGAGTCGATACATATATATATAGTCGGTGATCCCGCCTTATCATATCACATCCGATACCATATCTCTATAATCGGTTATTCTCAAGTCAAGAGGGCGGATCAAACATCAATTTACAGCTCGTACGTAAATCCGTCGTACGGCATCCCCAAATCTGGGTACGGGTCAATATCACATTCGTCATACCATTCATCCAATATTCTCTATATCAAATATCATAATCTGGGTACTGACCTACGTCTAGTACAAGGAAAACATCATCACTATAATTATGACCTGACTACTGATCGACAGTCTCGTATAAATCGATATCATCATCATATATCATCAATATAATCATAATCCGGCTTCCGATTGACAGCCTCTAGCAAAACGACATCATCAGCACATATCATCTCAAGGAGTAAACAATGCCCAAGGCGGCCTATCATAAATATCTTGTCATCTCATATCATATCATATCCTATCTCGTATCATAATCACATGTTGCTCACTTTATATATATCACTATTCCTATGGCATTATCATCCAAGACCCGCTATCATATCGGGACGTATATCAAGTACGAATCCTGCCAATCACCGATATCATAATCTCAGATCAACTCTCATTGACTCATCTCAATCCCAAGTATCATCCTCAAATTCGTATGTGAACACATAGTCCCATACCCGTGTGAACACATAACTATAGAATCCCATAACCACATATGAAATAAAGATGTATGCAAGTATGTATGTGTGTATATGTATGTGTAGTGCACCTACTACCCTAGGGTTCGTAACCTTTCACCAATCCAACACACCAATAGCCATTTTAACATTATCATTAATCCCAACTAACATATAATATTTGTAAGTGTGTATACGCATCCGTATACATCACGACGAATTGCGGGGGTGCTATACTCCATCCACCCGACTTCTCCCCGTAGATATAAATCTACTCACCTTTCATATGTGTGCCGGTGCCGATGTCGCCATTTGTATCTCCAACGCTTTGACGCCACGTGGGGTACCTACAAGGATATCACACGCTAAAACACATGAAAACCATGTCGGGAACCAAAATGGTGCGCGCTACGCTCATAGGTAAAAACCTGTAGCCTTGCGTGCAAACACGGCCAACAACCTGCTGCCGTTGGCGTTCAAACGCTACCCGACAGAAACGAATCATCGAATACCAAACTCCATACAAAAACAAGTCGTAAATCACGCGCCAACTCAAGAAAATCAACCCAGATTCTACCCTAACTGGAATCAGTCAAAACTAGACATACCAGGGGTCAAGTTTATAGGTAAAAGAGCCGTGCACGCAAAACGAAAGGGTTTCCTAAGGCTCTGGCCGCAAATTGCGGCCAGATGGAATATATCTGCGGCCGGGATAAAGAGGTGGGGGCTAGGGTTTTGTGGGATTGTTCCAGGGTGCCTGCACAGCTTACTGCCAAGTCAATTTTATTTTAGGAGGTCCGGGTTGATGGCAGTTTCCAGTAAAGCCACAAAGTCGACGTTATCGATAAAATACGCCAAGTTGAAACTTTCAGGTATGTTACTGGAAATCTGGGGTATTCTGGGGTTAACTGGTCTCAAACACACCTAATAAGGTTATACCAACCATCAAAACCAACACTCGGTCAAGTCTCACTCAGATTAGCCTAAACTAGCACTAATTACGATATAAACACCTAATTTCAGCTATATGACCAGAACTTGGCAAGATAGGAATTGGGTTGTGAGATTATACCTCAAGAGATCCAAGAATGAAGGAGAAGGGAAGGAGGAGTGGGTTGGTGCTGCTGAAGTGCTACAGCTACAGCTTGTGGCTGGGTTATCTCTGGTGGCTGATGGTGTTGCTGCTCAGGCTGTTGTTGCTGCTGATGAATATTTTTTTGAGTGGGTGCTTTGGCTGCTGCTGCTGCTTGGAATTTGTTTTGTTGCAGCAGCAGGAGTTTTTGTGGCTATGGGAGGGTGTGGTGTTGTGTTGGGTTATGAAGTTATGGTTGAAGTGTTGGTATTAGGGCTAAACTTTTACATCAGCTGCTGTTGCAGAAGATGATGCTGCTGCTGATGCTTGTTGCAGCTGATGTGTTGATATGGGGGCTGAAGTTGTGCTGATGTGAGTGTGTAGGTGTTGGGCTATGGTGTTAGGGGCTGGTGTGTGTGTTGTTTTGATGGGGCTGATGCTGATGCAAGCTTGGGCTGATGGAATGTTTCAACAGCTGCTGCTGCTGCTGCTGTGCAGTCCTAAGAGATGTGAGTGTGAGAGTTTTGTGTGACACAACCTCATAGCCTCCTCTCTCTATCTCTCTCTCTCTCCTTAGTCAACCCCCAACCTAATTACCTTAAACAAAACCAAAACCCTTAATTAACCCCAATATCTTAACCAAATGGTTAACCCAACATCCTCATCTAAACATGGTAACCCTAGACTACACCTAAGTTAACATGCACAAGTGTGTGCAGTCCAGATAAAATTCTGATAAAATAACCATAACCCAGATAAAATATTTAAAAGCCATTTTGGTAAACTTTTTACCAAAAACCCCACATTAAGACACCCTTACCACTAAACACAAACTCAGGTGTTACACCACCATACTCCCTACTGCCTTTTTGTATATACAAGGTTCATCTACCATTTTAATGAAGTCAAACTCTTTGACTACCACATCAAAACAGATGTTCCAACTCCGCGATACCTGTTTTATCCCATAAAGCAGCTTGCACACGTTTTCGCTGCTCCCACTGTCTACGAAGCCCTCTAGCTATGTACTTATAGGCGCTCTCTTCTAAATCATTATTTAGAAAAGAAGACATCACACTCAACCGCCATATATCGTAGTCATGGTATGTAGCAATGGCAAGTAGGATCCGGATGGACTTAAGCATAGGGACTAGAAAAGGTTTCATCATAATTCACACCTGGTGGATGACAAGAACCTTTTGCAACAAGTCTTAGCTTTGAAAGTCATAACTTTTCCATGTACACCAAGTAATCTTCTCAAGATATACTTGCTCCTGATGGGGATTTAACCCTTCAGATAAAGCAACCAAAGTCCATACTTTATTGGTGTATATGGATTCCATCTCAGATCGCTTAGCATCCAGCCATTCTCACAGAGTCCCCACTCCTGATGGCCTGCTCGAAACTAGTTGGGTCATCATCTCATGATGCAATCCTCGCTCCAACTGTCCTAGAGAAAACCGAAGTATCTCTCAGGTGGGTGAGGAACCTTTCCAGTTCGGCGGAGAGGCTGAGGTTCGTTGGGAACTATTGAATCCTCTGGTTCTACCAAATCATCAGCTGTAGTTTGTATAGCTGGAACTGCATCCAGTTCTACCTCATGACCATTAATTTCTTCATAAGAAATTCCCTTTCCAAAAGGTGGCATGCTGAGAAACAAAACCCATTTTGCTCCTCAGTGTGGTAGAAGATATTCCCTTGCGAATGCTTGGGATATCCAACAAACTTCCACAGAACTGACCTTGCCTCGAGCTTTTCTGGATTTTTCTTTTAGACATAGGCCGGACAATCCAAATCTTAACATACTTAAGAGACGGGATCTTCCCATTTCATATCACATATGGAGTGGTAGGCATCTGATTTGATTGGAACCCTATTCAATTGGTATGCAGCTTCTCAAGTGTATAACCCCAAAAGGAAATAGGCAACTCAGTAGTACTCATCATAGAGCACACCATAACACATAGGGTGCAATTGCTCCGCCCCGATATATCAACGTGCTGTGGTGTATTCGAAGGAGTAATGCTGAGAGACGAGTCCCCTCCTATCGCTCACAGCGCAACATCAACTCCCTATACCGGGAGAGACGAGTCCCCTCCCATCGCTCATTGCCTCCATGTGATTCGGGACTGTACCCAAAAACCACCGTTTTGCACGCCCTCTTAGACATGGTAAGGTGGAAATCAAAGCACAGTGGAAACCACACAAGACTCTATGACGATCTCGGGTCAACAGACTACTCTGTACCAGTGTCACCTGAGAACTGCCATCTGACGTAAGGTATAATACCATCTGGGAGTTCTCGGCGAGTCCGTCCAGTGTACCCAGTCTCCACTGAGCACCCGTATATCATCTCTGATGTCAAACACCAATGGATATGGGATCATCCATCGCCCATCTGTATGGGTCGAGAAGGTATACGCTAGTCTACTCTGGTATATCGATGCCCTGTCTCGATATACCCACGACTAGGGACCTTGAAGGATGTACTTATGGACTACCATGTCCCCACTAATATGATCCGCATCATAGTCCAGGTGGTCAAGTATACATCCTAAGGGCTTTACCAACATGTAACAGAGAGACAATCAGTGTACACGTTAAGGTAAAGAGTAACCAGATAGCATACTATCATGTCGAGCGAGAAAGTCCTCCCTATATATGTCCCAGCATCCACTACAATATACATTCTATGTATAGTAATGGCCTCTAGGGCATACATATAACTAACAATCTCCCACTTGCACTAGGGCCATCTGATAGCAGTGGTTGTAGTATCTCATACACAACCATCCCATAAAAGTCTCTCTTTGGGAAAAGGCCTTTGTGAGTGGATCCGCTGTGTTGTCCTCTGAGTCTACTCTCCTAACCTCGATCACCCTGGAGATCAACTATCTCCATGATCAGGTGACACTGCCTTAGAATATGTTTGGATCACTGATGGGACTGGCGTTCCTTGGCATAAGCCACAACTCCATTGTCACACAATGGGAGGAACAAAGTTCATCTCATGAACCAATATACATCCAGACTGCCTCTTTGGTAGCATCTTAAGTAGCGATGTATCCTGCCTTTATCGTCTAGTATGCCACGGTATCTAGCTTGGAACTCTTCCAACATACCGTCCCTTTACTGAGGGTAAAGACAACGTCTGTAACTGACATTCAGTCGTCCTTATCACCCTGGAACCCTTCCAGTGATTCTCCCCAGGATCAGTTGATACCATCTTACTACAACTAGTGAGAATCCTAACATCCAATTAGATCTATCTCATAGATCCAAAACCCAGGATTTAGGAGGTATCACTTTAATCCTATATGGAGAGTCATTGTGATAAGCGGAGATTGACCGATCGTAGCATAGGAAACTCCTTCCCTATCAAGAGTATGTCATCCACGTATTCTACGAGGATCATCACCATACTCCCTACTACCTTTTTGTATATACAAGGTTCATCTACCATTTTGATGATGTCAAACTGTTTGACTACTATATCCAAACAGATGTTCCAACTCCGCGATGCCTGCTTTATCTTATAAAGCATCTTGTACACGTTTCCGCTGCTCCCACTATCTACGAAACCCTCTGGCTGTGTACTTATAGACGTTCTCTTCTAAAACATCATTTAGAAAAGCTGTCATGACACCCAACCGCCAGATATCGTAGTTATGGTATGTAGCCGTGGCAAGTAGGATCTGGATGGACTTAAGCATAGCCACTTGGAAAAAGGATTCATCATTATCCACGCCTGGTCGATGATGAAAACCTTTAACATGTCTAGCTTTGAAAGTCTCAACTTTTCCAAGTACACCAAGTAATCTTCTCAAGATATACTTGCTCCTGATGGGGATTTAACCCTTCAGATATAGAAACTAAAGTCCATACTTTGTTGGTGTACACGGATTCCATCTCAGATCGCTAAGCATCCAGCCATTCTTATAGAGTCCTACTCCCGATGGCCAGCTCGAAACTAGTTGGGTCATCATCTCATGATGCAATCCCCGCTCCCACTGTCATAGAGAAACCGAAGTATCTCTCAGGTGGGTGAGGAACCCTACTAGATCGGCGGAGAGGTTGAGGTTCGTTGGTTACTATTGAATCCTTTGGTTCTACCAAGTCATATGCTGTAATTTGTATAGCTGGAACCTTTCCAGTTGTACATAACAGACCTTGCCTCGAGCTTGTCCGGATTTTGCTTTCAAACATAGCCCGGACAACCCCAAATCTTAACTAACTTAAGATATGGGCTCTTCCCTTTCCATATCACATATGAAGCGGTAGGCATAGATTTGATTTGAACCCTATTCAATAGGTATGCAGCTTCTCAAGTGCATAACTCCCAAAAAGGAAATAGGAAACTCAGTAGTATTCATCATAGAGCACACCATATCACATAGGGTGCTATTGCTCCGCCCCGATATACCATCGTGCTATGGTGTATACGGAGGAGTAATGCTGAGAGAGAATCTCATTCTCCTTTAGAATAGTCCAGGATTTCCGTGCTCAAGTATTCTCCTCCTCGATTACATCAAAGGACATAATACTTATACCCTTATTGGTTCTCTACTTCCAGCTTATATTCTGTGAATATCTCAAAAGGTTCGGACTTGTGTTTCAACAGGAACATATGTCTGAATCTTGAGAGATTATCAGAGAATGTAACGAAGTATAAAGAACCGGTCTTGGCATGTATAGACAGGGGACCTTTATACATCAACATGTATCATCCCAAGAGTTCACTAACACTTTCTCTGTTTCCAGTAAACGGAGCTATGGTCATCTTATCTTTGTGACATGACTGGCAAGTTTCATAAGATGTAAATTTAAACTAATTTAAATATGCATCTTTATGTAACTTCAGCTAGTCGGGTCGCATTGATATGACCCAGTCTATATTGCCTCAAGAAGGATCCGTTCATTTCTGAACTTTTCCTCTTGTGTGTGTTCCGTATACTAAGAACTGTAGTTTGATTTAGAACGTCAATGCTTTTAGATAACGTGCCTGAACCGATCAACTTTTGATATAGGAAATGTTCAAAACATTATCCATCAATACAGAATTTTATCATTTCTTTACTAATAAAGAGACTGATATGATTTTGTATATCAGGTTCGATATCTAATAGCATTTGTTCAAAATCAATGTATTGGTAATACAGGGCGACAGTGACCAACAGACTTGGCTGCAACACTTGCCCCGTTTTCTGCCTCATGAAACTTATCACCCGTTCTCAGTTCTTTACCTATCTGTAGCCCATGTAACAAATTACATATGCGGGATCCTGATCTGGTATCACATACCCAGGACGTAAAGAATACTGAGAAACAGTTCTGTATAATGAACACACCCGAAGATGATGCATCAGCATGCACTCTCTTCGTTTAGGCGGCATGGGAATTCTGGTAATCCCCAATTTCCTTCTCTGTCTTATAACAATTACAAGTTGGAGCGGGACCAATGTTCCCCAGCTCAGTATAACAAGCGGGTTCGGTCAATACTTCCGTATTATTATCTTGATTAAGGCGTGATATGGTCGCTACCTAGAGAGAGAGAGAAGAAAACACTCAGCGTGCGCTCTTGCAAGATCAGATTGGTTATTATTTTATCTAATCAGGATGGCTCCCACTGCTTTTTATCCAATCTTCCTTCAAACCCAAAAAGGAAAGACTAGCCGGGATTAATTACACACTACAAGTTCGCCAATCTTTCAGCCAGGCCAGTGTCGGTACTTTGAGGGAGGTCCCCCGTGCTTTCGCACGAACCTAATTAATGTAAACCTCGTTTTCCCAGAGGCGTAACCTCGTTAACACCTTTCTAGACACCTACTTGATTGGCTAATTGTAATGTGTAAAACTCTCCCAGGAGTAACACTTACTCGCAGCGGGTATCGGGATCCAACTATCTCATAGGAGGTATGCAATCTCATTGCAAATTTCAACACTTGAAATTCCCGATAATTTTGCCCCTAGCGTCCTATGACCTTGACGCAGGCCAACAAACCATAGTGCGCTAGTCAAGTTCAACCCGTCATTTCCTGATTGAATTAAACCCACCCGCACGACCCTTGACGCAGGCCAACAAAGTCGCACGACTACCCTAATCCAATCTGCATCATATGCATAAGCAGATAAATACCAGTTAGCTACCGCACACTACGCCTTGACGCAGGCCAACAAACGTAGCACGAATACTAATTACTACTTATCTGAAATGACGGAGGGCTACGACAGGTTTTTCTGAAAACCTATTGCGTAATGAACTTGATATCGTTGTAGGATCGAATGAATTTTGAAATGGAGTGTCTTTGAGGCTTTTCTAGTTTTGCTAAAGGAGTCACTCCCGGTGAAGGGATCGTCGGTCCTTTCCTCGTCGAATGAGGTGCGGGATATATCAAATATATCACTGTGCAAAGCAAAAACACTTAAAAGCAATCAAAAGACAAACCGAGGGTTGTAGCATCTGCCGGTTATTGCTAAAGGAGTCACTCCCGGTGAAGGGATCTCGGTCCTTTCCTCATCGAATAAGGTGCAGGATATATCATATATACCGCTGTGCAAAGCAAGAACTGTAGCTACCTGTTTTATTTTGAAATTCGATTCTACAACATCTTAGGTTTCTTTTATTTTCATTAATCACATTAATGAAGTCCCATCATTTAAATACCTAAACATCACAGATAAATACGACGTACACTTATGCCATCCGCATTCGCCTCGATGTCCCCTCGTACACCGTTAGGTTAGGTAACTAACGGCAGAGCGGGACAGGGCTAGCGCGGGTGTAAAACATAAGTAACGTCTATATAATATATCATATATACTATATACTGTATCTATCACAGAACATCACATGATCACATCACAGATATCGCAGCAGAAGAATCATATGAAATATTGGATATACTAGGACGTCCGTGTTTTCAATACGAGCCAGTATAAAACACGGATTCCACGGTCGCGATGAATAGCCAAACCCACACCCCTGGACCCCTACGAGAGCGGCAAGCAACCCTACCAATTCTGGAGTTAGAAGACCCGAACTCGACTCCTCGAGTTGGTCTCCCACTGGACTCCAGAATCCGGTTACTTGTGCTCCCCTCCTTGGGTCTATCCTAGTGCGGAAAAGTAAATAATATACAAACGGTGACATCTTCCGCAACCTGGAAGTGTCCCAATAAAAGAATATTACATACAAGTTTTTACATGAATGAAAATGAAAAACACTCATCTCACATAAAAACCCCCGGCTATTCAAACACGACGATCCAATATAACATATCCAGCAACACATAACATCATATGTCATCAACGTAAGTAAATATGCGCATCCCAATTGTCGTTGACATATAGCAACGAAACCGGCGATATCACATATTACACTTACGGTCACAGAAAAGAAAGTGTAAAACTACAACAGTTGGAATTCACAACCTGCATAGACATCACATGCCTAATCAAATGAATTCCTTAGACATCGCATGCCTAACAATTATAAACCCCGCATTTTAGTCTCAAAATCGAAAACACTTTTCAATATCAAGTCGGGCAATTCAACAAGATTCCCGACATCCTGATCGAATGCTCGTCGCAAACTTCAGTAGACGGCCGCACCCCCGACGCCGTCGACGAAGTGCACCAAGGCGGAACACCGCTGCCGTGAGCACCCGAACGGATGCTTTCGGCGACGGGGTTCTCCTACAGTCACTTGGTCGGGGCTATGGAGCGAGGCTGTCTATTAAGTTTACCCGGCGAGTATCCGCGTACACTACGTGATTGCAACGGAGTTTTGATCTCATCAAAATTCCGTGGCAACCGATCAAATGAGACTAAACTGCTATGTTTATAACATTCATTCAGTTATCTCATAACTATTTGTGAATTCCAATTGTTGTATCACATTCCAGATAAATAGAAAATGTTAAACTTTCCGATCGAGCAATCGAACACCTAAGTTTTCCCGAAACATCTCAACACATGAAATAAGTCTAAAAACATTCAGTTCGTGCCTCAGTACCAACGGTCCAGCCGTAGAAGGGTCAAGCCAACGCCTCACATGTGGCACGCCGTACTACCCTAAACCCTAAGGTTCAAAGGGCAGTTCAAGACGGTCACATAATCGAGTTAAGGTTTGTTTTCTTCTAGAGGGTCCATCGCGTTACTTGCACTACTTAGAACGTCTTTAAACCACAGAAAAATCCAACACTTGGATATTTTCCGGCAGGGGAAAGATTGGGTATTTACATCCGGTCGAACTTTTTAACATATTCCAAAATATCCGGAAAGCCACATAGACAAAGTCTGATAATCCGATCGAATCTGCGAACTCCCAAAACACCCCAGAAAATTCAACTCTTGAATAAATATTAAAAATTCCCATAAAACTCAGCATTTAAATAAAGAAGTTACTGTGCAAAAATGGTTGACTGAAGAGACTAAATGGGCGCGAAACCGCCGCAATAGGCGGCTAATGCCGCGGATCCGCCGTGCTTTAGACAGATCATTAGGTAATTTTTGCACCGTAATTCTTAGAATTTCCTGCTTAATTTTTTCAGCATTTTTAATTTGGAAAAAACCACTTTTTCAGAAAAAGTCCAGAGAGGGTTAAAAGTTAGGGTTTCGGGGTTCGATCGGGTTTCTAACATCGTCTACGCATCGCCTAAGGCTCTAGCTAGGCTCTGATACCACTGTAGGGTTCCTAGGCACACTAATGAGGTCTCACAAGGCATTAACCATGAGCGTTTTCAAATTTTACAAGTGCCGAGAAACCCTAATACGGATCGTTGACTAGATTTTTAGGCGAAACAAGAAGCTAGTTAACAACTTAACTAAAAGAACGGAAATACAACCTTTGTAGATCCGGTTCTCCACCTCCATAGCTCCGCAATGAAGTCTCCTCGCTGTCCAAATTGAATCTCGGGCTCTAGCGTCGGCTTCATCGGAAAAATGGGCGGGCTAGGTCGTCGACTTCGATGCCGAAGATGATCTACGTCGAGGCATCACAAGATCAAGCTCCCACTTCACCAAGTCATGAAACTTGTGAAGAAAACACCCTATACTACTTGGCAAGAGGTAGAGGATGAAGAAATAGGAGGTGGGTTCACTTTAGAATTGGATTTCTCACTCTTTACATCAAGTTACCATTGATGAAGCAAGGTTTTCTTCAAGTGAAGAAGAAGAAGAAGATAAAGATAATCATATGATAAGTGAAAAGAAAATAATACTTATCATATATTTAACCATGGTCAAGTGTAGAGAATTAACTAAGGTTATGTGAATGGTTAGGGTTAAAAGAAGAAGACAAAATGGTCACTTGGTCAAAACTTCATGAAGCTTCAACAAGCTTCATGAAAGAAAACAAAGAAAGAAACCATTTTGCTTTTCTTTTATCCATTTCTCAAAAAGAATAGATAAATAAATAAATGAATAAGTAAAAACAAAACCCTAACCATTACACAACCATGGTTTAATCTTTACACTTAGCCAATTTTGCATGCATCATCAAACATGATACAAACAAGTGCACAAAATTATATCGGATATACAATGTGCACATCCGAGTGAGAAAATCCATCTTAAGTGAACCAATACAAGTTAATGCAAAGTAATATATCAAATATATATTTATGCATTAAATCATTAAATCAACACTTGATTTAACGATCCGGTCATATCGCATATAACCGACTAATATCCAATGTATCGACTTATCGAATCAATCCTTGATTCGATAACTAGGTTATATCGCATACAACCAATCGATACATTCATCGCGAGAATAGAATACGGTATCACATACATGCATTATTCTCGGTCCCGCACATATCTCATATGCGCTCCTATTTCGTTTCGCTTGAGCCAGGAAACCTCTGTGTAGGACTCTAAAGACTCGTCAATACGCCGGCAGCAGATGATGATCATATCAAACACCCACAAGTCGCAAGCGGTCTGCTAAACGTAACGGCCACCCGGGTATTGAGCGATCAGAAGATCGACGAGCAAGCCCGCTCACACTCCTGTGAATCCAACCAGTAACACTTACCGTACAGTCCGGTCTCGTCGTCTGATATGTCGCATGTCTCGCCTAGGGGTGGTAAACGTCAGACCCCAATAGCTCGATAAGTCATGTCGATATGAGGTCTATAACAGTTCGAGAAACTACTGGTAACACTTACCAGTAAATCTCAGCAACCCTGGCCAGGGATTTCCGGTTATATCCAATCGAACACAGCGCAACATCAACTCCCTATACCGGGAGAGACGAGTCCCCTCCTATCGCTCATTGCCTCCATGTGATTCGGGACTGTACCCAAAAACCCCCGTTTTGCACGCCCTCTTGGACGTGGTAAGGTGGAAATCAAAGCACAGTGGGAACCACACAAGACTCTATGACGATCTCGGGTCAACAGACTACTCTGTACCAGTTTCACCTGAGAACTGCCATCTGACGTAAGGTATAATACCATCTGGGAGTTCTCGGCGAGTCCGTCCAGTGTACCCAGTCTCCACTGAGCACCCGTATATCATCTCTGATGTCAAACACCAATGGATATGGGATCATCCATCGCCCATCTGTATGGGTCGAGAAGGTATACGCTAGTCTACTCTGGTATATCGATGCCCTGTCTCGATATACCCACGACTAAGGACCTTGAAGGATGTACTTATGGACTACCATGTCCCTACTAGTATGATCCGCATTATAGTCCAGGTGGTCAAGTACACATCCTAAGGGCTTTACCAACATGTAACAGAGAGACAATCAGTGTACACGTTAAGGTAAAGAGTAACCAGATAGCATACTATCATGTCGAGCGAGAAAGTCCTCCCTATATATGTCCCAGCATCCACTACAATATACATCCTATGTATAGTAATGGTCTCTAGGGCATACATATAACTAACAGCCCTTGGCCTCCCAAGTGACCTCTTCACCATTCGAGCTGCGTCAAAGAATCCTTACTGATGGCAAGACCCTCGGCCTAAGTTTCTTCACTTGTCGGTCCAATATCACGACTGGCTGCTCGGTGAATGTAAGATTGCGCTCAGGCTGAATGGTCTGATGCTGAATTATGTGCGAAGGGTCATATAGGTATCTGCAAAGTATCTACACGTGGAAGATGGGGTGAACATCTGAAAAGTTGGGTGGAAGAGCCAAACGATATGCTACTATGCCGCACGCTCGAGGACCTCGAAGGGACCCACAAATCTAGGGCTAAGCTTCCCCCTTCCGTCCACACCTCATCACTCCCTTCATCAGAGAAACCCTTAGACAAAATGTCATCACCACTGCGAACTCTAATCTGCGGCGGCGCCTGTCAGCATACGATCTCTGCTCGCTCTGAGCTGTCCTCACCCTGTCTCGAATCAGCTGTATCTTCTCGGTCGTCTCTTGTACGATCTGTGGCCCTAAAGTACTGCTCTCACTAAGCTCTGTCCAACAGACGGGCGGTCTGCATCTCCTCCCATTACAAGGCCTCGAAATGTGTCATCTGAATAGTGTCCTGGAAGCTGTTGTTGTAGGTGAACTCCACCAAGGGTAAATGATGATCCCAGCTACCACCAAAGTCTAAAACGCATGCTCGGAGCATGTCCTCGAGAGTCTGAATAGTCCGCTCTGACCGTCCGTCATCCTGCGGATGAAATGTTGTGCTGAAACTTAAACGAGCGCCCAAAGCCTCCTGAAGCCTCTGCCGTAGTCGGCCGGTAAACTGGGTGCCTCTGTCGGACACGATACACATCGGGACTCCATGCAGTCGTACAATCTCGTTGATGTAAATCTGGGCGTACTGAGCAATCCGAAAGTCGTCTTCACTGGCAGGAAGCGAGCCGCTTTCGCCAAACGATCCATGATCACCCAAATGGAGTCGTACCCTTGCTTAGTCCTGGGTAGACCCATAACGAAATCCATCGAAATCTGTTCCCATTTCCACTCCGGAATGGGTAACGGCTGAAGTTCACCTGTTGACTTGCTAGCAAGTCAGGCATCTCGACACGAAATCTTTGATGTCCCTCTTCATTCCGTCTCGCCAGTAAACATCTCTCCTATCATGGTATATCTTGGTGGAACCCGGATGAACACTGTACACCGATCGATGTGCCTCCTCAAGGATCTCACGCTGCAGTCCCTCGGCACCTGGTACGCGCAGTCTAGTCCCAAATCACCGTATCCCCTGATCATCAAATCAGTCATGTGAATAAATCGCCCAAATCACAAAATCGAGTATGGCGGAATAGTCCCACTCAAGCACATCCTCCACGAATCTCTGGCAACTGTCGTGTTCACGAATAACATATCTCGTCGACGATCCTGAACTCTGGCCTGCTGGTGTGCGTAACATGACCACTCCTGGGTCTAAGTCTCCTCTGTGGATTACCAATCTCACGATCCATTGGCTCATCGACCCTGTCAGACGTGCTAACGGGGAAGATTCCGTCTTGGCACTTCTCTCGGTCAATCATCGCGACCACTCGTGAAGCAACATGTCACCGGCGTCGGCCTCTGGCTCTCTGAATGCACGTGACACATCTGATCCTGGGTGCAAATATCATTGCAGCAGTGTCCTGGAAGGAATCCTGCTCAAAGTTGCTTCCAAATCTCGTTTATGCCTAACTGTCCGGAAATCCTCATCCGTTACTATATCTACTTTTGCTCCGGAATGGCTGCATACTCACCGCGACTCCTTTTGGAAGGTATATCCAAGTACAATATCTCGGCATTCGTATCGCATCTCTGGTGTCGGCGGAGTGGAACGTCATCATATCCAGATCTTGTACGAACCTCTTACTCCACTTTTCTCTAATGTCGACTGCTTCGGACTCGCCTCGTCGTGGCTGCATGGACTGAGCTCCAACGGCTATCCTCGTATCTGGAGTCTCCCAAGAAGTGCATCTCACCATCTAGCATCCGAATTAGTCGAGCCATCCGATCGATTTGTTAAGACCTCATAATCCCCTAAGAGCTCAACATCTTGGGTACAGTATAATAGTATTGAGTACATACCACAGCATCGATGGTCCAGCCGTAGAAGGGCAAACCCAAGCCTCACGAATGGCGCCGCAGAAATGCCGCAAACCCTAAGGTTCAAGGGCTTTCACACGGTCATTAAGTCGAGTTAGGGTTTCATTCTTCTAGAGGGACCATAGAATTGCCTGCCTGTCTTTCCGAATACTTTAAACTTGGAATAATAGGTTTCTGACATTCGATCGTCTCTGTCAACTCTCAACGTCTCCGCGTGAAGTCGTCTCAGCTGAAATCAATCTATCTGATGACCTCGCATCGGGGTAGCGAACAAACCACACGTCCTAGTCATTCATCCTCGGGGACTAGCGACCTGCTATCGTTTCTTAGTATACTCGTACCGCAATAGCTCCAACATCTGGGGCGATATCTCATCGTTCGCAGCAATAACTGGCTCACTCGTCTGCACGCTGAACAGTGCCTCAGTCATCATGAATAAGCCATACATCAACGGTCATCAAAATCTGGCTGGCATCTATCAGTGGCTCAATCCTCTGGTGCCAATCCGCACGTCCGAGTAATCTCATGCAGCGATCCACCCAATGCTCGTGGCGCAAACACAATCGAAAGACACATCTCAACAATCGTGTGTCGCCAGAATCACGCCCTGGTCAGTCCTCGTTCGTAACGAGCTCATGCTGACCGCAACTCTAGCCATAGCTCTCCCTGCCCGTAATCGTGGCAGCAAAACCATAACGGGTACCGATGAGGCTAGATCAGAAAGGAATATAATACTGAACAAGAAATGTACATTCTAAGGCTTCTTAAGTGGAATGGCGTGTCGTAAATATGCCGCGGAACATACCCACGGTACGTCACTCTACTTTAGTCACCTATTCAATCAACCAAGGTCATCCTATGCTCCGAAGGTAAAACCTAACACTCTGATACCAACTTTGTCACGACCCGAAAGTACGGAACATGACCGGCACTTAGGCTACGAACGTCATAAGGAGTACGTGCTCTAAGTAAGCCGAGCCCAGAAATCCAAACCAAGAAAAGTAGTGGAGTGAAGGAAAAACCATAAGTAAATCAACCAGTTTGCAACATAATATACAATGCCTAAAGGCGAGGATCACAACAGAAAAGGGAACTCAACAGCATGAAACCCAGAGAAATATAACGTGTGACTCTAAGGTCGAAAGAATAAACACCACTGGTCTCTATCTCAAATAAGTACATGTTTAGTTGATGGAACTTCTAGATACAACTGAAATATAATATACAATGTATAATGATGGGTATGATACAAATAACCCACCTACTAGCAAGTCACCTGAAGAAGCTGTGCCCGCAAGCCGTAATGAAACCCGTACGGCAAAACCTCCAAGAAACTGGGGGCACAACGGGGGTAAGTTGCTAACTCGTGAATAGAAAACATCTACGAACAGAAAATCGCATGTATGACGCAATCCTAGGTCATACGATCATAATATAATCCTCAAATATATAACCAGCATTCTATAACCATGACTAGGGTAACTATCTAACCCAAATGTAATCCCATGTACCCGTGTCAATATCAGTGCCTCAGGTAGCAATGTATCATATGAATGATGTATGAATGCATGAAAAGTATGATCAATGTAATCAAGTCTGTATGTGATCAATGTCTGTATATAGGTGGATCCCGTCCACGTATCACCCAATGACAATAAACATCATGCATGTAAATATGAGGATATAGTCAAAATCATGAAAATACATCATGAAACCTGTGCTCAGCATCGGCACAAAACATAGCCTCAATCTCAATACCTCAATGCCTCAGATAAGTCTCACTATCTAGGGCGCCGTCAATCCAGACCGGCCCCTACCATGAATCTCAAGACCACGACGGTATCCTCCGGATATCCGACGTGTCGGGTAAAATCACCGGTCGGTAGTGCTCCCCTGCCAGGCTCAACACCATTTCCTGCGATCTTCTTGCCCCGGGATACCGCACCGGGCCCACCATGTACCCGCAATCGGCCTCATCCGCCTCCTCGAATCGGGTTTCACATATCGCTCTCAGCACCGAGAAAACACATGGTGGACGCATTGAAATATCATATCAGGGGTAACCGGGTTTTTACAACAATTACATAATCTCTTTGAAATACCCACGGTTCCCAAATCCAGAATATCATAGAAACAACATATCTCAATGCGCATAATCAGAAAACATGATGTATGTGACATATCAATGAAGTGCAAGTATAACAGTATATCATGCAACATGGAATAATAATATGCACAAACAAGGGTCATATCCTGCAGCAATAATACTACTGTGTAGTGACATGGCAATTACCGATGAAGATGTGTGTGAACTGGCAAGTGAGTGTACGTGGTACATACGCATCATCGGTAATGGTGCTGGTGTCCTAACAGCATAATGTCAACAATAGAATATAAATCATAATAAGTATGCGATGCAGAACAACAAGAATAATATGCGGGAGCTGAATACCAAATACAATGATAGCTAAACTGCATCTAATGTCATAAGAGTCATATAGCTACACCACTATAAGGCTGAGCTAAAGCTAACAGTAGGTAAGGGAAACCGCCTAACCTCTGAGTCGATACATATATATATAGTCGGTGATCCCGCCTTATCATATCACATCCGATACCATATCTCTATAATCGGTTATTCTCAAGTCAAGAGGGCGGATCAAACATCAATTTATAGCTCGTACGTAAATCCGACGTACGGCATCCCCAAATCTGGGTACGGGTCAATATCACATTCGTCATACCATTCATCCAATATTCTCTATATCAAATATCATAATCTGGGTACTGACCTACGTCTAGTACAAGGCAAACATCATCACTATAATTATGACCTGACTACTGATCGACAGTCTCGTATAAATCGATATCATCATCATATATCATCAATATAATCATAATCCGGCTTCCGATTGACAGCCTCTAGCAAAACGACATCATCAGCACATATCATCTCAAGGAGTAAACAATGCCCAAGGCGGCCTATCATAAATATCTTGTCATCTCATATCATATCATATCCTATCTCGTATCATAATCACATGTTGCTCACTTTATATATATCACTATTCCTATGGCATTATCATCCAAGACCCGCTATCATATCGGGACGTATATCAAGTACGAATCCTGCCAATCACCGATATCATAATCTCAGATCAACTCTTATTGACTCATCTCAATCCCAAGTATCATCCTCAAATCCGTATGTGAACACATAGTCCCATACCCGTGTGAACACATAACTATAGAATCCCATAACCACATATGAAATAAAGATGTATGCAAGTATGTATGTGTGTATATGTATGTGTAGTGCACCCACTACCCTAGGGTTCGTAACCTTTCACCAATCCAACACACCAATAGCCATTTTAACATTATCATTAATCCCAACTAATATATAATATTTGTAAGTGTGTATACGCATCCGTATACATCACGACGAATTGCAGGGGTGCTATACGCCATCCACCCGACTTCTCCCCTTAGATATAAATCTACTCATCTTTCATATGTGTGCCGGTGCCGATGTCGCTATTTGCATCTCCAACGCTTTGACGCCACACGGGGTACCTACAAGGATATCACACGCTAAAACACATGAAAACCATGTCGGGAACCAAAATGGTGCGCGCTACGCTCATAGGTAAAAACCTGTAGCCTTGCGTGCAAACACGGCCAACAACCTGCTGCCGTTGGCGTTCAAACGCCACCCGACAGAAACGAATCATCGAATACCAAACTCCATACAAAAACAAGTCGTAAATCACGCGCCAACTCAAGAAAATCAACCCAGATTCTACCCTAACTGGAATCAGTCAAAACTAGACATACCAGGGGTCAAGTTTACAGGTAAAAGAGCCGTGCACGCAAAACGAAAGGGTTTCCTACAGCTCTGGCCGCAAATTGCGGCCAGATGGAATATATCTGCGGCCGGGATAAAGAGGTGGGGGCTAGGGTTTTGTGGGATGGTTCCAGGGTGCCTGCACAGCTTACTGCCAAGTCAATTTTATTTTAGGAGGTCCGGGTTGATAGCAGTTTCCAGAAAAGCCACAAAGTCGACATTATCGATAAAATACGCCAAGTTGAAACTTTCAGGTAAGTTACTGGAAATCTGGGGTATTCTGGGGTTAACTGGTCTCAAACAGACCTAATAAGGTTATACCAACCATCAAAACCAACACTTGGTCAAGTCTCACTCAAATTAGCCTAAACTAGCACTAATTACGATATAAACACCTAATTTCATCTATATGACCAGAACTTGGCAAGATAGGAATTGGGTTGTGAGATTATACCTCAAAAGATCCAAGAATGAAGGAGAAGGGAAGGAGGAGTGGGTTGGTGCTGCTGAAGTGCTACAGCTACAGCTTGTGGCTGGGTTATCTCTGGTGGCTGATGGTGTTGCTGCTCAGGCTGTTGTTGCTGCTGATGAATATTTTTTTGAGTGGGTTGTTGCTGTTGCTTTGGCTGCTGCTGCTACTTGGAATTTGTTTTGTTGCAGCAGCAGGAGTTTTTGTGGCTATGGGAGGGTGTGGTGTTGTGTTGGGTTATGAAGTTGTGGTTGAAATGTTGGTATTAGGGCTAAACTTTTACATCAGCTGTTGTTGCAGAAGATGCTGCTGCTGCTGATGCTTGTTGCAGCTGATTTGTTGATATGGGGGCTGAAGTTGTGCTGATGTGAGTGTGTAGGTGTTGGGCTATGGTGTTAGGGGCTGGTGCGTGTGTTGTTTTGATGGGGCTGATGCTGATGCAAGCTTGGGCTGATGGAATGTTTCAACAGCTGCTGCTGCTGCTGCTGTGCAGTCCTGAGAGATGTGAGTGTGAGAGTTTTGTGTGACACAACCTCATAGCCTCCTCTCTCTCTCTCTCTCTCTCTCTCCTTAGTCAACCCCCAACCTAATTACCTTAAACAAAACCAAAACCCTTAATTAACCCCAATATCTTAACCAAATGGTTAACCCAACATGCTCATCTAAACATGGTAACCCTAGACTACACCTAAGTTAACATGCACAAGTGTGTGCAGTCCAGATAAAATTCTGATAAAATAACCATAACCCAGATAAAATATTTAAAAGCCATTTTGGTAAACTTTTTACCAAAAACCCCCACATTAAGACACCCTTACCACTAAACACAAACTCAGGTGTTACACCACCATACTCCCTACTACCTTTTTGTATATACAAGGTTCATCTACCATTTTAATGAAGTCAAACTCTTTGACTACCACATCAAAAAAGATGTTCCAACTCCGCGATACCTGTTTTATCCCATAAAGCAGCTTGCACACGTTTTCGCTGCTCCCACTGTCTACGAAGCCCTCTGGCTATGTACTTATAGGCGCTCTCTTCTAAATCATTATTTAGAAAAAAAGACATCACACTCAACCGCCATATATCGTAGTCATGGTATGTAGCAATGACAAGTAGGATCCGGATGGACTTAAGCATAGGGACTAGAAAAGGTTTCATCATAATTCACACCTGGTGGATGACGAGAACCTTTTGCAACAAGTCTTACCTTTGAAAGTCATAACTTTTCCATGTACACCAAGTAATCTTCTCAAGATATACTTGCTCCTGATGGGGATTTAACCCTTCAGATAAAGCAACCAAAGTCCATACTTTATTGGTGTATATGGATTCCATCTCAGATCGCTTAGCATCCAGCCATTCTCACAGAGTCCCCACTCCTGATGGCCTGCTCGAAACTAGTTGGGTCATCATCTCATGATGCAATCCTCGCTCCCACTGTCATAGAGAAAACCGAAGTATCTCTCAGGTGGGTGAGGAACCTTTCCAGTTCGGCAGAGAAGCTGAGGTTCGTTGGGAACTATTGAATCCTCCGGTTCTACCAAATCATCAGCTGTAGTTTGTATAGCTGGAACTGCATCCAGTTCTACCTCATGACCACTAATTTCTTCACAAGAAATTCCCTTTCCAAAAGGTGGCATGTTGAGAAACAAAACCCATTTTGCTCCTCAGTGTGGTAGAAGATATTCCCTTGCGAATGCTTGGGATATCCAACAAACTTCCACAGAACTGACCTTGCCTCGAGCTTTTCCGGATTTTTCTTTTAGACATAGGCCGGACAATCCAAATCTTAACATACTTAAGAGACGGGCTCTTCCCATTTCATATCACATATGGAGTGGTAGGCATCTGATTTGATTGGAACCCTATTCAATAGGTATGCAGCTTCTCAAGTGTATAACCCCAAAAGGAAATAGGCAACTCAGTAGTACTCATCATAGAGCACACCATAACACATAGGGTGCGATTGCTCCGCCCCGATATATCAACGTGCTGTGGTGTATTCGAAGGAGTAATGCTGAGAGAGAATCTCATTCTCCTTTAGAATAGTCCAGGAATTCCGTGCTCAAGTATTCTCTTCTTTGATCATATCAAAGGACATAATACTTATATCCATTTTGGTTCTCTACTTCTGATTTATATTCTTTGAATATCTCAAAAGGTTCAGACTTGTGTTTCAACAAGAACATATGTCCGAATCTTGAGAGATCATCAGTGAATATAATGAAGTACAAAGAACCGTTCCTGGCATATATAGACAGGGGACCTACATACATCATCATGTATCAATCCCAAGAGTTCATCTAACTCTTTCTCTGTTTCCAATAAACGGTGCTATGGTCATCATCTCTTTGTGACATGACTGGCAAGTTCCACAAGATGTAAATTCAAACTGATTTAAATATGCATCTTTATGTAACTTCAGCTAGTCGAGTCGCATTGATATGACCTAGTCTACAATGCCTCAAGAAAGATTCGTTCATTTCTGAACTCTTCCTCTTGTGTGTGTTCTGTACGTTTAGAATTGCGGTTTGATTTAGAACGTATATTCTTTTAGATAACGTGCGTGAACCGATCAACTTTTGATATAGGAAATGTTCAAAACATTATCCAACAATATAAAATTATATCCTTCTTTACTAAATAAAGAGACTGATATGATGTTGTATATCAGGTTCGGTATCTAATAATATTCGTTCAGAATCAATGTATTTGGTAATACAGGGTGATAACTGCCAACATACTTGGCTGCAACACTTGCACCGTTTTTAACTCTTAAAACTTATCACCCATTCTCAGTTCTCTACCTGTCTGTAGCCCATGTAACAGATTACATATGTGGGGTTCTGATCCAGTATCTCATACCCAAGACGTAGAGGATACTGAGAAACATTTCTCGGTAATGAACACACCCGAAGAAGATGTATCAACATATACTTTCTTCGTTTGGACGGTACGGGAATTCTGGTAATCCCCTATTTCCTGCTCGGTCTTATAACAATTATAAGTTGGAGCGGGACCAACGTTCCCCAGCTCAGTATAACAAGCAGGTTCAGTCAATACATCCGTATTATTATCTTGATTAAGGCGTGACATGGTCTCTACCTGGAGAGAGAGAGAAGAAAACACTCAGCGTATACTCTTGCAAGATTAGATTGGTTATTATTTTATCTAATCAGGATGGCTCCCACTGTTTTAGTCAAATCTTTCTTCAAACCCTAAAAGGAAAGACTAGCAGGAATTAATTACACCTTACAAGTTCGCCAATCTTTCGGCCAGGCCAGTGTCGGTACTTTGAGGGAGGTTCCCCGTGCTGTCGCACGGACCTAATTAAAATAAACCTCATTTTTCTAGAGGCGTAACCCCATTGACACCTTACTAGACAACTACTTGATCGGCTGATTGTAATGTGTAAAACTCTCCCAGGAGTAACTCTTACTCGCAGTGGGTATCGGGATCCAACTATCTCATAGAAGGTATGCAATCTCATTGCAAATTTCAACACTTGAAATTCCCAATAGTATTTTGCCCCTAGCGTGCTATGACCTTGACGCATGCCAAACAACCCATAGTCCGCTAGTCAAGTTCAACCAATGCATTTCCTGATTGAATTAAACCTACCCGTACGATCCTTAACGCATGACAAACAACGCTGTATGAATACCCTAATCCAATCGCATCGTATGCTAGCAGATAAGCACTAGTTAGCTACCGTACACTACGCCTTGACGCCAAACTACCGCAGCACGAATACTAAGTAGTACTTATCTGAAATGACGGAGGGCTACGCAGGTTTTTAAGAAAACCATTAGCGTAATGAACTTGATATCGTCGTAGAATCGAGTGATTTTAAATGGAGTGTTTTTTAGGCCTTTACTAGTTTTGCTAAAGAGGTCACTCCCCGTGAAGGGATCTCGGCTCTTTCCTCGTCGAATGAGGTGCAGGATATTCACAATACCACTATGCAAAGCAAAAACTATAAAAGCAATCAAAAGACAAACCGAGTTTGTAGCATCTGCTAGTTTCGCTAAAGAGGTCACTCCCGGTAAAGGGATCTCGGCTCTTTCCTTATCGAATAAGGTGCTGGATATTCTACAAGGAATACCGCTATGCAAAGCAAGAACTAGAGCTACCAGTTTTCGAGACAAGTTTCTACAACATCTTTAGGTTTCTTTTATTTCATTAATCTCATTAATGAAGTCCCATTATTTAAAATATGCTTCTCAAGCATCACATATGAAACGAAAGCAACAATATGTAATCTATATCATATATATATAATATTAGCATTTGGCTCATAATATACACAATGATCACATCACAGAATATCGCAGCAGAATAAAACATATGAAATATTGGATATACTAGGATTTCCGTGTTTTAGATTAAGCCTCTATAAAACACGGATTCCACGGTCGTGATGAATAGCCAAACCCACATCCCAAGACCCCTACGATAGCGGCAAGCAACCCTACCAATTCTAGAGTTAGGAGACCCGATCTCGACTCCTTGAGATGGTCTCCCACTGGACCCTAGAACCCGGTTACTTGTCCTCCCCGCCTTGGGTGTATCCTAATGCGGAAGAGTAAATAATATACAATGGTGACATCATCCTTAACCCGGAAGTGCCCCAATAAAAGAATATTACATACAATAAATTTTACATGAATAAAAATGAAAAACTCTCATCTCACATAAAAACCCCCGGCTATTCAAAACACGACGATCCAATATAATATATCACAGCAACACATAACATCACATGTCATCAACGTAAGTAAATATGCGTATCCCAATTGTCATTGACGTATAGCAACGAAACCGGCGATACACCATATATTACACTTACGGTCGCAGAAAAGAGAGTGACCACCTTAGACATCATATGCCTAACCAAATGAATTCCTTAGACATCGCATGCCTAACAATTATAAACCCCGCATTTTAGTCTCGATCTCGAAAACACTTTTCAATATCTAGTCGGGTAATTCAACAAGATTCCTGACATCCTGATCGAATGCTCGTCGGAAACTTTAGTAGACGGCCGCACCCCCGATACCGTCGACGAAGTGCACTAAGGCGGAACACCGCTGCCCGCGAGCACTTGAACGGATGCTTTTGGCGACGGGGTTCTCCTATAGTCAATTGGTCGGGGCTATGGGACGTGGCTATCTATTATGTTTACCCGGGAAGTATCCGCGTACACTACGTGATTGCGACGGACTTTTGATCGCATCAAAATCCCGTGGCAACCAATCAAATGAGACTAAAGTGCTAGATTTATAAAATTCAAATTAGTTATCTCATAACTACTTGTGGATTCCAAATATTGTATCCCATCACATGATATCCGGATGACGTTAAACTTTTCGATCGATTCATCAAAGTCCCACAATTTCCCGACAGCTCAACACTTGAGCACAGTTCAATAATACCCAGAATATGCCACAATACCTATGCACCAGCCGTAGAAGGGCAAACCCAAGCCTCACTCATGTCGCCATGGAACTACGGCAAACCCTAGAGGGTTCATAGGATTACTTGCATGTTTTTCCGAATACGTTAAACTTGGGAAAATGGGTTTTTGACAATCGTTCGAACTTTTTAACTTCGCTTAGACAATATGTGAATAACTCAAAACGATGTTAAAACTACGAATACGAAACACTCCGAATTGCTTATAGTGTAAGTTCACATCACATGCAAAATTAGCAAAAACAAACAACACCTGAAACATCAAAACCAAGTCACTTGAACACAGTCAAAATTTCAGAGGATTCTGCTCGGATTTGGCCGAGATTGGGTGTATGGTGGCCGGCCAAATTTTCATGAAACCCCCTCAAATTTTCACAGTGTTCATATTATATCACATACAGCACACTGTACTTGTTTAAAAAAAAATTTTGACAATTATTTAAAATCGACAGAAACTTGATTTTCGCGTTTAAAGTTTCGGAGTATTTCGGTTTCGTAATCTTAACAAAATCCGTATAAATTTCTAGCATGGCTCTGATACCACTGCAGGGTTACCTAGCACGGCAGCAAGGTTTCGGGAGGTATCGTCCATGCCAAATTCAAAATTTTGCCGTTCTAGCTAACCCTAAATATTGAATCGTTGACTAGAAATCGACGGAATAGAAATGCAAACGACTTTGCAAGTAAAGTGAACAGGGAATACAACCTTTGTAGACCGGTCCTTCACTTCATTAACTCCGTGTAGTAGTCCCTTCGCTGCGATCAAGAAGTCCCGGACTCTAGAGAGGCTCCGATGAAGAAACGAACATGCTTGCTTCGAAGTCTTCGTGGCCGAAGATGATCTACGTCGAGGAGACACTAACCCAAGCTATCTCTTCACTAATCATGGAATTAGTGAAGCAAACACCCTATACTAAATGGCAAGTAGTAGAGGATGATGAAGTAGGAATTTTGCTCACATTAGATTTCATATTCTCACAAGTTTTCATCACAAACTCAAACCCTAGAAAACTCTTTTCTCTTTGAGCTCATGAAGAAGATGAAGAATTATCAAGAGAGAATGAATTTTTGTTGAGGTTAAAAATGCAACCAAGGGTTAAGCATGGCATGCTTAACCCTTGTAGAGACTTAACCATGAGATAGGGTTAAAACTATGTTAACAAATATCTTAAGGTAGACAAAAGGAGTGGGCAAAGTCAAAGAAGCCTACAAGCTTCTTGCAAAATATCAACTATCACTAATTCCACAATTTTTGAATTTCCTTAATAATAAACATAAACCCTAATCTAACCCTAGCATGGTTCAAGTCTCAGAAACCCTAGTTGCATTTGTAACCTAGCATGATACATTTAACATATATCACATATATATCAATGTATTCAAAGTGAGAAAAGAAATCATAAGTGAGCTAATACTAGTTAATGTAATGTAATATATCAAAAATATAATTATACATTAGATTATCAAATCAACTCTTGATTTGATAATCCGGCTATATCACCTATAACCGACTAATATCATATGAATCAACACTTGATCCGATAACCCGGCTATATCATATATAACCGACCGATATCTCATATCGCGAGAATAGAATACGGTATCTCATATCGTATCAATCTCGATCCGGCACATATCACATATGTGCTCCTACTCCGTTTCGCTTGAGCCAGGAAACCCCTGTGTAGGACTCTAAAGACTCGTCAATACGCCGGCAGTAGGTGATGATCATATCAAACACCCACAAGCAGCAAGCGGTCTGCTAAACGTAACGGCCACCCGGGTATTGAGCGATCAGAAGATCAACAAGCAAGCCTGCTCACACTCCTGCGAATCCAATCAGTAACACTACCGTACAGTCCGGTCTCTTCGTCTGATATGTCGCATATCTCGTCTAGGGGTGGTAAACGTCAGACCCCAGTAACTCGATAAGTCGTGTCGATATGAGCCTCATAACAGGTCGAGAAACTACTGATAACACTTACCAGTATATCTCTGAAGCAGCCTTGGCCAAGGACTTCTTGTTATAGCCAATCGAGCACAGCGCAACATCAACTCCTAATACCGGGAGAGACGAAACCCCTCCTATCGCTCATTGCCTCCATGTGACTCAGGACTGTACCCAAAAGCCACCGTTCTGCACATTCTCTTGAACGTGGTAAGGTTGAAATCAAAGCACAGTGGGAATCACACAAGTCTCTATGACGATCTCGGGTCTACAGACTAACCTGTACCAGTGTCACCAGAGAACTGCCATCTGACGTTAGGTATAATACCATCTGGGAGTTCTCGGCGAGTCCATCCAGTGTACCCAGTCTCCACTGAGCACCCGTATACTGTCTCTGATGTCAAACACCAATGGATATGGGATCATCCATCGCCCATCTACATGGGTCGAGAAGCTATACGCTAGTCTACTCAGGTATATCGATGCCCTGTCTCGATACACCCTCGACTAGGAACATTTGAAGGATGTACTTAATGACTACTCTGTCCCCACTAGTATGATCTGCATCATAGTCCTGGTAGTCAAGTACTCATCCTAAGGGCTTTATCAACATGTAACATAGAGACAATCAGTGTATATGTTAAGATAAAGAGCAACCAGATAGCATACTATCATGTCGAGCAAGAAAGTTCTCCCTATATATGTCCAAGCATCCACTACAATATACATCGTATGTACAGTAATGGCCTCTAGGGCATACATATAACTAACATATATGATCGCCATCATAATGCTGGTTGTCAAGAAACAATCCTTTCATCAACGATGAAGACAAACCAGATAGCATACTATCATCTCGAGTAAGACTGTTATACCAGTATAGGTCCTCATTCAATTATCATAATTGCCTAGTTTCAATCACAATAATTACCTTGAGGGCACTATATCCAACAAATCTTATACTAAGCAAATGTCATATATTAAAATACAATTAAAAATATGCAAGAAAAAAATAAAGAAAAACAAACTAGTTAGTAGATCTCTTACCATAAATAAACCAAGCAACTATTCTAGTCTCTCTCTCTAACCATTCATTTTTCACATCCATAAGATGGATAGAGAGTGCGATACATGGCACAACCCTCGCCGATGCTCGATAACATATTTTCACCTCTTCAAATTTAGAAAATGTTTGCCGATGTAGCACTGAACGGTAACAAGACAAAAACTGTCACGACTGGGAGTGAAGTAAACAGTCAGATACTTCTATCTCTTATAGTAAAACTTTGAATTACGAGGTCTGCGGAAGCTTTTGGCCCATTCATGAATTCAAAGTTGGAATTACTGAAGTGGACCAAAAGTTTCTGCAGACCCTGTAATTCAAAGTTTTACTGTGAGAGCTAGGAGTACCTGCCTATTCACTTCACTCCTAGTCGCGACGATTCTTTTCTTGTTACCGGACAGCTCTACATTGACAGGTATTTCCCAAATTGGAATTGAGGTGAAAGTATGTTATCGAGCGTCGGTGAGTGCTGTGCCTTATGTCTCACTATCTATCTATCTTTTGGATATGAAAAATGAATGGATAGAGGTATTGGATATGTATGCTCTAGATGCCATTATTGTAAATGTATATATAGTGGATACTTGGACATAGGTATGACAGGACAATCTTGCTCGATATGATAGTATGCTATTTGGTTTGTCTTTATCTTAACATGTGTTTATGTTTTACTTGTTATTAAGAATCTCTAATACATTTTGATAAAACCCGTAAGATTATTACTTGACTACCAGCGTTAAGATGGTGATCATACATGTAGGGGATGGGTAGTACATAAGCACATTCTTAAATGTCTTTAGTCGTGGGAGTACCGAGACTAGGCATCGATATTCCGGAGTAAACTGGTGTATACGTTTCTAGACCCTGACAAGGGACGATAGTTGGTGCCACAGCCATTGGTCTTTGGCACTTAAGATCGTATACAGCTGCTCACTAGGGGTGAGTATATTGGACGGACTCGCCGAAAACTTCTAGGTGGTACTATACCTATCCAGATAGCAGTTCTCATGCGGCATGAGTACATGTTAGTCTTTAAACCTGAGATGACGGAGGGCTATGACTGGTTTTGAAGAAAACGTTTATCGTAATGAACTTGATATCGTTGTAGAATCCAGTGATTTGAAAAGGAGTGGTTTAAACTCCGCTTTTAAAATCGAGTAGTTTTCAAAACAAACCGAGTGGGTTGCAGCATTTGCTAGTTTTTCTAAAGAGGTCACTCCCGGTGAAGGGATCTAGGCTCTTTCCTCATCGAATGAGGTGCTGGATATTCATAAAGGAATACCACTATGCAAAGTAAGAACTAGAGCTACCTTTTTGAAAAATTTAATTCTATAATATCTTTAGGTTTCTTATCTTTTCATTAATCTTATCAATGAAGTCCCATCATTTATGTTTTCTAAACATCACAGAAGAAAAGAAAATAAAATGTACGCTTATGCCATTCGCATTAGCCACGGGGCCCCGTCATGCACCGTCAGGTTACTTAACATCGGCAGAGCGGGGGCTGGACTAGCGCGGGTGCAAAACATAAGCAACGTTTATTATATATATCATATATATATAGCATTCGTCTCACGCAGTTATATGATCACATCACAGAACTCAAGCAGCAGAAGCAAAACATATGAAATATTGGATATATTAGGAGGTCCGTGTTTTAAATTAAACCAGTAATGAAAAACATGGATTCCATGGTCGTGATGAATAGCCAAACCCATATCCCTAGACCCCTATGAGAACGGAAAGCAACACTGCCAATTCTAGAGTTAGGAGACCCAGTCTCGACTCCTCGAGATGGTCTCCTACTGGACTCTAGAACTCGGTTACTTGTGCTCCCCGCCTTGGGTCTATCCTAATGCGGAAAAGTAAATAATATACATCAATGGTGATATCATTCTCAACCTGGAAGTGTCCTAATAAAAGAATATTACATACAATTTTTATATGAATGAAAATTGTAAAACTCTCATCTAACGCAAAAACCCCCTGGCTATTCAATCACGACGATCTAATACAACATATCACAGCAACACGTAAACATCACATATCATCAACGTAAGTAAATATGCGTATCCCGAATGTCGTTGACGTATAGCAACGAGATCGGGGATACCCCACATATTACACTTACGGTCGTAGAAAAGAAATGAAAACTACAATATTTAGAATCCGCATGAAGCTTAGACATCATAAACCCGGAATATCTCATATTCCGAATTTCATGCCTAACCCTATAAATCTTGCATTTTAGTCTCAAATCGAAAACACTTTTCAATAACTTAGTCAGGTAATTCAACAAGATTCCTGACTACCTGATCGAATACTCGTCGGGAACTTTAGTAGATGGCCGCACCCCCGATGCTGTCGACGAAGTGCACTTAGGCGGAACACCATGGTCGTGAGCACCCGAGTGGATGCTTTTGGAAACGGGGTTCTCCTACAGTCACTTGACCGGGGCTATGGGGCGTGGCTATCTAGTAATGTTACCCGGCGAGTGTTCGCGTACTATATGAGATTGCGACGGAGTTCTGATCCGAATCAAAACTCCGTGGCAATCGATCAACCGAGACTAAAACGCCAGATTTACTAATAACAAACTAGTTTTCGCAAAACTAATTTAATGTGGATTCCAAATATTGTATCACATATCAAACTTAAATCCGAAACGATGTTAAATTGCGACTACGAAACACTCCGAATTGCCCTAATACAAAAGATAACATCACATGCAATCTGGGCAAAAACTAAAATAACCTGAAACCTGAAACCCAAGCTACCAGAACACCAAAAAAATACGAGACCAAAAACAGAAGGGTGGGCCAGCCAGGCCGGGAATTTGGGGGATTTCGCCTGCCAAATATTAGAGTCTTGGTCTCGTTTTTCTTTAGTATTCTGGTTACATCACATGTAATATTCTGCACTTGTTTAAAAAAATTTCAGAGGACTTAAAAAAATATACAGAAACTAGGGTTTCGGTTTGACTGTTTCGGAGTTGTTTCATTTTCGTAATTCTAATTACACCGTCTAATGCTCTAGCTTGGCTCTGATACCATGAAAGTGTGTCTTAGCACCATCACTAGGTTAAAACAAGTATCAAGTATGCAATTTTAAAAATTTTGGGGTGCTAAGCAACACTAACCTAGGATCTAACTAGAGTATTAAGGTTTATAGCATGATATAGCAAGTTCTACTCTAAGTAATGGAGACTACAACCTTTGTAGACCAAGTCCTTCTCTTCTAAAGCTCCGTGTAGTAATCCCTACGACTCCTCTTGGCTCCACTTGAAGAAAAGATCGAGCTTACTTCGCGATCTTCGAGGCCGAAAATGATCCACCTTGAAGTTTCTCTAGATCAAGCCACCTCTTCACTAATCAAGTATTAGTGAAGAAAACAACCTAAACTAAATGGCTAATCTAGTGTAGATTGATAAAATAGGTGTTTTGGCTCTCTTAGAAATGAATATCTCTTTTTTTTCCAACACAAGAAAACCCTATTGAGCTCTTGATGAAGGAGAGGATGAACATGAGTGGAGCGAAGAATGAGAGCTTAGGTTTTTCCAAGCCAAGTAAAGAATGGTTCTCACATTCACTTATTGAAGCATGGATTATTTGCAATACAAATAATCAACTATGCTTCAATAGTGAAGTCAAACAAATAAATAAATCATTAAAGACATGCTTAACCCATGCCTAAAATATCTCTCATTTTCCACCTCACAATTCTATTGTCTCAAAATAGAAAAACCATGTTCCATGCATCATTATCCATGATACAATATAAAACACACACACACACACACACACACACATATATCATATATATATAAATATATATATATTAAGAGAAGAAAATAATTAGTGAGCTTTAATATTAGTTAATATATAAATATATCAAATATAAATATATATCAAATTATTAAATCAACACTTGATTTAATAATCCGGTTATATCATATATAATCGACTAATATCATTTATCTGTATATCAAATTATCAAATCAACACTTGATTGAATAATCCGGTTATATCACATATAACCTAACCAATATCAAATATCGCCAGATTAGAATACGGTATCACATACTCGTATTTAATCAGGCTCCTGCACATATTAGCATATGTGCTCTACTTTGTTTCGCTTGAACTATGAAAGCTCTATGTGGAACACTAAAGACTCATCAATACGCCAGCAGTAAGTAATGATCACATCAGTTACCTACAAGCCGTCATCGGTACTAGCTGGACGTAACGGCTACCCAGGTATTGAACGATTAGAAGATCAACAAGCAAGATTGTCCAAATTCCCATGAAGCCTATAAGTAACACTTACAGTACAGTCCGGTCTCTTCGTTTGATATGTCGCATATGGAGTCTAGGGGTAGAATCGTCAGACCCCAGTAACTTGATAAGTCATGCCGATGTATGGCTCATAACGGTTCGAGAAACTACTGATAACACTTACCTGTAAATCTCATCAGCCCTGGCTAGGGACTTACTGTTATAGCCAATCAAGTATAGCACAACATCCACTCCCTATACCGGGAGAGACGAAACCCCTCCTATCGCTTACTGCCTCCATGTGACTCGGGATTGTACCCAAAATCCACCTGTTTGCACGACTCCTTTGAGCCATGGTAGGGAGGAAATTAAAGCACAGTGGGAACCACACAAGACACTATGACAATCTCGGATCTACAGACTAACATGTACCAGTGTCACCAGAGAACTGCTATCTGACAATAGGTATAGTACCATCTAGGAGTTCTCGGTGAGTCCTGGTCAGTGTACCCATTCTCTAATGAACACCTGTGTACAATCTTTGATGTCAAACACCAATGGTTATGGGATCAACCATCGCCCCCTACAGGGTCAACAAACGTACACATTAGTCTACTCTGGAATATCGATGCCCTGTCTCGATACTCAATCGACTAGGAACAGTTAAAGGATGTGCTTGTAGACTACACAAGTCCCAGTAATATGATCCACATCATAGTCCTGGTAGTCAAGCAAACATCTTAAAGGCTTTATCAACATGTATCAGAGAGACAATATAATAATACAAGTGTATATGTTAAGATAAAGAGCAACCAGATAGCATGCTATCATGTCGAGCAAGAAAGTCCTCTATATATATGTCCAAGCATCCACTATATCATACAATAATGGCCTCTAGGGCATATATATTCCTAACACGAGCTTGAAGGGGTCTTCCACAATTGGGTGGAAACACGACAAAGGTTGTATTTTCTCAACCATTATACTTTTAGTTAGCAAGTTTAAGTCTATGGATCGAATCTTGGTCAAGAGCCACATGCTCCCTATAGCGAAGGCTTGTCCGAATATGGGACCAATGCCGACCTTTTTGAAGCTTCTACCGATGAGAACGTGGCGACTGATCTCCAAGCCACTCTTGATGCTTCGGAACGCTTAGCCCATGAGCAAGCAGTGCTTGCTGCTCTTGTGGCGTCAGGTACATTTCATTTACATTCTTTACATATCTTAGAATAAAATAGAGTTGTGTTCTTATTTAACATTTTATTTTCCCAACAAGCATCTTTGTTGAAGAGGCTCTCTGGGCATCCACTAGGACATACGAGGAAGAGGACAGACTTCGTACTTCCATGGGCCTTGGCACGATTTATCTTACGCGCTTTAGAACGTTTAATTCATTTCGCAATACCTTGACTCCTTTTTTTTTTTTATTATAGGAGCCTTTGTAACTAGTGCTACTTCGAGCGAGGTGCCATCTTTGGGTGTTAACATAGAGGATATTCTTCACTCGACAACCCCTATGGAATCTTCAGAGCCGCCGACTGTTGCTCAGGCCTCCTCAGCGCCACCACTGGAAGCATCATTGAAGCAGTCGATGATGGATGTCGTAGCAGATCCTGAGGCTGAATCCAATTCAGATGAGGATCTTGCTCTATCGGTTGTCCTGGAGAGATCTCTCCGTATGGATAAAGCCGAGGAGAAGCGCCGGAAGTATGTAGCAAGGGAGCTTCAGGCCGGTTTGGCCACAGGTGCAGGCTTGAGCGAAACACAAACCCTTAATGCTCCTATGGAGGATATCCCTCTTGCCTTGTCAACCGCTCACAGGCAGATTGTGCGTGCAGCGTGTGAAGAGGCGGAGCGTTTACTTCAGGAGGAAATAACGCATGGTAGCTTGACAAAACCTGGTAGGATTTATTTATTTTCCAGGTTTCTTCCCGTAGCAACTTATTCGAATTATAACATTCTCATTTTTTTATGATGCCACCTGACACAGTAGGTACAAGTTTAGTTGACGGTGCAGCAAATAAAGCAGCGGCATTTGAAGATTCTGGGACGAAGGCAACCTCAATATGGACCCGAGCAACGTAAGTCAGGCTATCTGCTGATGGACAACTATCTTTTTCGGGGACTGCAACTCTGCATCCCAGAGTGTTCGCTGCGAGAAAAGATCATGGAGAAACTTCATAACGAGGGCCATTTTGGGCGCGACAAACTCCTGGCCCTTATCTCTCATGACTACTACTGGCCTAACATGAAACGAGACGTGATACGTTTTGGAGAACGCTACCATATTTGCTAAGTGTCCAAGGGGACATCTACGAATGCGGGTTTGTACACCCCGCTCCCAGCTCCGGCGGCACCATAGGAAGACATCAGCATGGACTGTTAGGAGAACTTGAGCTCACTACTAGGATTTTAGTACAAGCAAAACTAGGTTTTAAAATTTTCAAGTAAGCTCAAGTCTACATAAACTAGGAAACTAGTTAAAGAATTAAACATGCAAATATAAACCAAGTGTTTTCATTCAAGGTTAGAACCATACAACCTTTGTAGCATCTTCATTTGCTCCAATTGGGTTGGACTCCATTGTAGGCTCCTTGAAGGTCTATGGAATATATTTGCAAGCCCACATCCTCCATCGAAGATGATCCACCTTGAAGGCTCAAGAATTTTAGCTTCAATATCAAATTGAGATAACCTAAGCAATTAGGTTGCTAAACTATCTAACTAGGAGTTGTATTTTTTTCTTCACTATAATTTTTCTCTCAGTTTTCTTTCTTTTTCTATTTTTTTTTCTCATTTTAGAGGAGGAGGGAGATGAGAGCTTCATGGCTAATGAGAGGAAGAACTAGAGAAATGAATTAGTTAACCATTCACTTTAAAAAGAAAATGGTTACTAATAATCATTCTCTACAAAATCCTAGCCATAGAATTTAATCAAGCTACCAAGTGTCCACCCACTTCTCTCCCTTCCACATATCACCCTAAAGAGTGAGGCAAAAATTATGCCATTCCCTTAGAATAACATAAGCTAAAGAAAACAAAAGAAAAAGAATAAAAAAAACAATATATACATTTTTATGTAATATAACATATTAAATACATATCCTTGTAATTGTTATCCAAGATATTTAAAATATATAAAAGAGAGGTTAATTAATAGTGATATAATACTAGTAAATACATATACAATATATATGTATTAAGTATTAAATCGACACCCGATTTAATATCCGTCTTTCTAAAAAGACCGACTAGTATTACAACCGTCCGATTACCATAAGTATATAAAATACACTAGTTTTAATCGAACCCTGGCGTATACAAATGTACCACAACTACAACATTCAGCCAAAACTGGAAACCCTCTGTGTGGGACTCTAAAAACTCGACAATACGCTGGCAGTAGGTTTAACCATAAGCACGTCAGCGGCACTTGCTGTACGTAACGGTTATGCAGGTATTGTCGAAAAGGAGATCGACAGGCAAGCTAGTCTGAAAACCTACTGAGCCTTTCAGCGACATGTACCGTACAGTCCGGTCTGTTCGTCTGAGACTGTCGCATATCGGGTTTAGGAGGGTGGTAAACGTCAGACTCCTAGTAACACAATAAGTCGTGCCGATGTCAAGCCCATCACCATCCAAGAAACTACTGATCCAAATCAGTAAATCTCAGCTGCCTGTCCAGGTCCTATGGTGATGGCCAATCGGGCACAGCGCGATATCAAGCCCCAATACCGAGAGAGACGAATTCCCGCAATCCGCTCACTGCCTCTATGTGGCTCGGGACTGTACCCAACTAAAACCTGTTTGCATGACTCTATTGAGCCGTGGTAGGGTAGTAATCAAAATACAGTGGAAACTCAGACAAGACAAATGATGATCTTAGGTCGACAAACTAACATGTACTAATGCCACCAGAGACCTGCTACATGACGATAGGTATAACACCATCTAGCATGATCTCGGTGAGTCCGTCCAGTGTAACTCATAACCCAATGAGCACCTGTATACGATCTCGGTGACTGACTAACACCAACGGCTGTGAGACTGGCCATCGCCCCTCATCGGGGTCAAGAAATGTATACACTGGTCTACTCTAGAATATCGATGCCCATTCTTGATATTCTCACGACTAGAGACATTTAAGGATGTGCTTATAGACTACCAAATTCTCATAAGTGTGATCGCCACAATAATCCTGGTAGTCAAGCATAAATCCTATGGGCTCTATCAATATGTAACAGTGAAATGCAATACCACATAAGATATGTACATGATGATAAAGTCAAACCAGCTAGCATACTATCATCTCGAGTGAGACTGTTCTAGGTCCACCCTCAATTATCATAATCGCATGTCTGCGATTACAATAATTGCCTTGAGGGCACTACATCCAACATGGACTTTGTACTAGGCCTACCCCGAACTCAAAGGAGCATGGACTCAGTCTGTGTCGTGGTGGATCAGTTCTCTAAGATGACGTATTTTCCGGCCTGCAAGAAATTATGGACGCATATCGGATCGGTGACCTGTAGTTCAAAGAAATCGTGCGTCTTCATGGGGTACCTAAATCCATCACATCGGATAAGAACACCAAGTTCATGAGACATTTTTAGAAGATCTTATGGAGGAATCCGGGAACTAAACTGTGTTTTAGCAACGCTTAGCACCCGTAAACAGATGGTCTAACTGAAATAGTCAACAGAAACCTCGGTAATCTCCTCCGTAGCCTAGTTGGATACAACCCAAGAAAGTTAGACCTTGCTCTCGCACCAACTGAGTTCGCTTACTACCGTTTTATTAATCGCACGATGAAGAGGAGTCCATTTGAGATCTTGTATAGAAGTAACATCACTGCCATCCTCGACTTGGCGCCAATTCTCTATATGGGGCATCCCAATGTTAAAGCTGAAGACATGACCGAGTACCTGAAAAGCATTCATGATCAAGTTCGACAGCAGATTGACACTGCCAATTCTAAAAATGAAGCTGCGGCGAACAAGCATCGTCGTCACGTGGTGTTCGAAGAAGGTGACTTTGTTTGGGCCGTCCTCACCAAGGACCGCTACCCGGTAGATGAGTATAATAAATTGAGCTGCAGAAAAGTGGATCCTTATGAGATTCTTAGGAAGGTAGGCGACAACGCGTGACAATTGAAATTGCCTAGTCATCTGAAAACTTCAGACAAATTCAATATCAAGCACTTGATTCCATATGCGGGTGACGGAAGCTCTTCCGAAAACGATGGCCTGAGCTCGAGGTCGAGCTCTCTTTACAACGCGGGGTGATGCAGTCTAGCCTATATGGAGCGGCTTAACCGTTCCAAAACAAGTCACATCTAGTTCTACCAAGAAAGCCGAACTGCCAAATCTTTTCCGATTCGCTCGTTCTCCCCGTCAAATCGAAGCTCTTACAAAATCGTCTGGGTCAATACAGCAAGAAAATTGATATCTCTCAGAATCGCGAAAATCCACCATTTAGGGTCCCGAAATCGCGGTCAAAGATTTGTTTCAAAACTTTGACTTTCGAATTATAGATAAAATCAATACACGTATCAGTTAAGATTTTATCGGGAATCAATTCTGAACGCAATCAAATAATTACTTTCGAATTTTTGCAACTTTCTATTTTTAGTAGTTATCTATTTTAGGCAGTTTTTATTCTGTTGGTAAATTAGTTATAATTTTTTTATTTTATATGGGTCTATTTAACAGACTCCTTGCAATTGTAATAGATAGATTTTGATTAATAAAACCCACATTGTTATTGTTTTATTCCTTCAAGCTCCTCAAAATTCAGCCTAAAATTGCAGCATCCTAAATCAGGGCTGCAACATAAGTCTGTCAGGTTGTAAAGTAACTTAAATTGAATAAAAGATGGTCATCATGAAGGCATGAAAGTGTCTCCATGTGATGTGAACATAAATAAGGAAGCATAGGAAATAAATAAAGTTAATTAAGTCTTAACCATGGAATATTGTGTTCATGTAGCATGTTACCATGATGAAATTATCATTTTTGTAATATATTTTCATATGTGTATCCACGAAGGTCTTCAGGTGGAACCACATCAAATACAGATTCAAGAGATGGTCTTCCATGGATTCAAGAGGTGTTCCCCACCATCGTCAAAACGTGCATTTTGCTCTGTATGGCATTTAATTTGTTCCGTATATGATATCAACGGTCGCCTGACCTGGGCTCTAACAACTCAATATGTGTATTCCATCATAACTAGAGCATGCAACATCATGAATGTTCTGTTAGTTATGTCAGAACATCATATGATGGCCTCCATAAAATCAAGAGGTGGCCCCCGCAGCTATGGCGTGGCACTATGCTCCACGTGGCACTTAGTTCTTCATACAATAGCACATTTTCTCCTTTCCGATGTTCAGGACTTTAATCATCCAGTCCACACATGTCAATAATAAATTCTAAGCACAATTATAAGTATTACATGAAATATCATAAGCATGAATCATGCAGGAGTTCAAGACGGATCAAGTTCAGGTTTAACTTTGAGCAAATATTAATTTGGTTAACATGCAATTGGAGTGTTTCTTCACGGGTAATATGTGAAGCAAGTATTGCGAATGGTAACCGAGTAGTTGGACAGTAATTCTGGTGATAATTAGGGTTTTGCAAATGATTTTTCAAAAATCAGATTAAATCCTAATAAATTGTAATAAATTATTTTCTCCACTTTAAAATTTTTTAATAAATACTTTTAACCCTGTTTAAAAGAAATTCTTCCCTAAAAAATCCTTTGTATAAATTCCTTTATCTTAAAACAAAATTTCCCTTTAATCTTTATAAAGTTAATAGAATATTCAATTCAAACAAAAATTCCTATTTATAAAATTGGCTGTGGTACATATATGGTCCATGGGAAGTGATAATGGTAGCAAGTTAAAATTAAACCTAATTTTTTTTATATGATGGGCTAGTAACAGAGTTCACTGGCAAGTGTTATTGGTTTATTAAAAATCATTGTATAATGATTTTCAATAAGACATAATCCTTATTTTGCCCCTACTAACCGAAACTCATACATCCGTTCTTGTCCAGAAGACCGCACGAATTTATTCCGAAAACCGTAATTTGTGACCCAGATATTAATAACACAAGTGATATATAATCTCTAATCTTATCCATAAAGCAAATCTTGAGCTGACTAAGTAACCGTGGACTGATGATCTATTTATATGGACAAGGAGTGAAAAAATATTTTTTGAAACAAGAAACAAGAATTCATCATACACTTTGCATTTGCATATATGTATGTTTTAAATATAATGAAAAAATTTGAGAGCACATGATGAACATAGAGTGCATTCCAAATGACAGGTGAGCAGCTAGCAAACTCACAAATAGATACAACCATCTCTCAATCTCTCTCTCTCTCTCTCTCTCTCACCTTTGATCATTTCCTTCTAGAAAAACAAAAATATGCCTCCCTTGTTGTGCCAATTAATTTGCAAAACAGTATGACTTATTTATGAATTAAAAAAAAACCCCTAGGACCAAGTATTTTTCCCTAATTATTTATTTATTTTATAATTGTATGGACTGAGTCATAATGCAAATCCAAACCCTAATCCTTGGAGAAATACTTAGTTCTATTTTTATTTTTCCTAAGCCGGCCTGGCTCTTAGCCAAAAAAAATTTGTTTGCTAAGAAGAAAAGCTCTCAGTAAAATTGCACATTAGCAGGATATATACTATAAATAGATGCTTAAATGTAACATGATGTATTCACCTACAAAGCCTAATCAAGCAAGCAAATTAAGGCGAGGCAAGCTAGAATGGCCTTTACTCAAGTGATTTCCACCCTTGCTCTTCTTTTGGCGACGGTTTCAGTGGCTCAAGCCACCGTACATATCGTTGGAGACCATTATGGCTGGACCCTCCACTTCGACTATGCTGCTTGGGCTAAGGGCAAAGACTTTCGAGTTGGAGATAAGCTCGGTAAATTTATCTGCTTATTACTTCAAACTTGCCAAATGTATAAAAACGTACGGTCACGGTCGTCGTCCACAACCCGCTGGTTTTAGGTTTTTGATGGAGTGGTATACAACATCTTGTCAAAGACCAAAATAGGTCAATTAATAGTTTAGCCCTCATGGATGTTAATTAAAAAATGTTTCTCTCTCCTGTTTTATCTTTCATGTGTGCAATCTTCAATGTGAAGTATGGTGTTACAAGTGATAAACCTATAACTAACCCGTGTTCAATATTTCTACATTTTAGTTAATTATTAACAACAATATACTATATAATACATAAATATTAGAAACCACTAATCCAAACATTTAAAATAGCTGGTGAACGTGGAGGGTACACCAAGAGATTATTTTATTCCTGCTCGTGAAACTAATATATTCGTCCAATATCAATCTAATAACTTGAGCGTATAAATACAATACAGTTTTCAATTATCCTGTCCAAATACATAACGTCTTCAAAGCAAGTGGCCCCGAGTTCGACGCATGCCAAGTATCACCCACCAATGTGGCGATGACGACTGGAAAAGATATAGTCACCCTCACAACTCCTGGAAGAAAATGGTACATTTGTGGCGTAGGAAAACATTGTCAAATGGGAATGAAGCTATTCATCATCGTCAAGCCAGCAGTAGGGAGTACTCCCTCTCCAGCATTACCTCGCGTGCCGACACATCATATAGTCGGTGACAGCCATGGATGGAAACTCAAATTCGACTATGCTGCTTGGGCCAGGACTAGAGTATTCAGGGTTGGAGACTCTCTTGGTATGTCTTGTACTCTTGTATCATTCATATATCTTCAATATTTTGAATGATCCGAGTTTTTGACTCGATTGTATTATTATTTTATTTTGCAGTTTTCCAATATAAAGTAGGGAATCACAATGTCTTCAAGGTGAGTGAGCATGACTTCCATGCATGCAACATACCACCAATGAACCAAGCTTTGACCACAGGAAACGATGTAATCACGCTCACAACTCCGGGAAAGAAGTGGTACATATGTGGTGCTTCTTACGGCAGTCATTGTCAAATGGGACAGAAGTTATTCATCATCGTCCTTCCGTAATATTGATTTTCTCAACAAGCTAATTAGTAGTTCCGACTTCCTTCCATTCGGCATCGATGGATGGATACGGATCGATTATCATAAGTAGTGCATTTCTTAACTTGTTCAATATTGTACGAGGTGCATGCATGTTTGAGTTTTGTGTGGCGAACTGCTTTTATTCGGGTTGAATAAGATTATTATTAAGCAAATTTCACATGTCCTTGCTACTTATTTACATCCTTTTTTCTCGGATTGAATCGAGTATAAGTATTTTATTTATTGTATGGTTTTAGTCATTAACTAACTCATCGAACAACTTGAAATAATCCCGAGGAAAAATATAAATTAACTTGGATCAGTGATAAAGAAAAAGAATAAGAGAAAACCAGGTTGAGATCCTTGTAACCGAAGCTATTAATTAAGTAGGGATGGTCTTTGGCACACATTTTATCATTAAAGGAATTGTTTTTGCATTTTTGCCCTCTTTTTCTTTTCATCTGCTTCACATAAAAAACCCTCCAAGCTTTTAACTGACAAAAGAATTCTTCAGCGGCCTCCAACAAAGTTATTTCCATATTTGTCCTCCTCCTTCGTCTTCTTCTTCTTCTTCTTCTTCTTCTTCGAACTTTCCGATATTAAAAAAGCAACATAATATGTTTTTGGTGGCGATTATGGTTGGACTCTCAACTACAACCAGACTGCTTGGGCTAAGAATAAAGTGAGGCAAAACCAACTTTAAGATTTAGTTTAAATATTTTGGTTTTAATAAATTTGAATCTATTTTTAATTTTTTTCATTTTAGTTGGATGTTATAACGAAAGTGTAATAGGATCTCTAGGGTTTTAAGGGAGACCAACGATATTTAATTGAAAAAAAATGTAAGTTTAAGATTGAGAATCGTGTGTTCTGCGTTGTAACTTTCGGTTGCTGTGGAAATCTTTCATTTGGCTATGTGGCGATCTAACATCCGTCCTTACTGTCTTCGTCAACTCGCCGCAAGCATCGCTTGCCAATAGGTTTTAGTTGGGTCGTCGGGGATTCGTCTCTCCCGGTATTGGGGGTTGATGTCGCACTGTGCATGGGTGGCCATCACCAGAAATTCTTGGCCAAGATAGACGAGAATTGCTGATTTGGATCAGTAGTTTCTCAGTGGGTGATGGGCTTCACACCGACACGAAAATATCGCGTTATTAGGGGTCTGACTGTATCTGCCCCTCTAGACTCGATATGCGATACTCTTAGACGTACAGACCGGACTGTATGGAGATTGTCACTGACAGGCTCAGTAGGGGTTCGGATGAGTTTGCTCATCGGCCTTCCTTTCTCTCAATACCTAGGTAGCCATTACGTACAGTTAGTGCCGCTGACGTGATTGTGGTTAAACCCACTGCCAGCGTATTGACGAGTCTTTAGAGTCCCACTCAGAAAGTTTACCTGGTTCTAGAGAAATAATGTAGTATCCATATTGGATACGTGTAGCGTTCCGATCGAATGATTATACTAGTTACCCGGATTTTCGATCGAACGGTTGATAATACTAGCCGGCTCGAGGTTGAGCCGAATTATTAAATCAGGTATTGATTTAATAATTTACATATATGTATTTCGATATGTGTTGGCTATAGTGCCCTCAAGTCAATTATTGGATCGCAGGCACGTGATTGCAATGATTGAGGGAGGACCTATACCGGTAGAACAGTCTTACTCGAGATGATAGTATGCTATCTGGTTTGTCTTTATCATCGTGTACATGCTTCCGCTGACATTACAGATAACTATTACATGTTGATAGAGCGCATAAGATTCTTGCTTGATGTTCATATCAGAATTTTGTATTAATATATTCCCCATTCTTAATCATATTGAAAATAAATAGATGCTTTTGATTCATGTCTGCTAAATAGTTGCAGGTTACAGGTTCTCGGAACAATACAGTGAAAATGGTGAAAAGACGCTACAAATATGATAATACGACCAACAAATAGACGAATCTGCAAGATGCCGCCTACCAGTTTGAGGAAAAAACGGAGATCAGCAAACAGTTCAATACATAAAGTACAAGTGCAGCACAAGATTCAAGATTTCAACGCGAAGCTTACGGTAAAAGTCCATAAATTCTGCACTGTTGAAAATCTGGAAGAAAATGGAAAAGATTCTGAGAAACCAAGTGAAGAAAACAGATGGAAAAAGCAACTTGAAGCATCACAGAAGAAATCAGCCCAAGACCCCACCATATGGTCGCGGATCCGCGGCCAAACAAGGCTTATGGCCGCGGTTCCGCGGCCGTGCTGAGCACGTGTCGGTGCAGTTTGTCGGTAGGTGTCGTTGCGTTGACCAGGCTTCTCAGGGTAGTCTTGTAATTTTAGATGTGGATCTGATATAAACCCTAGGGTTTCTCCTATCTATAAATAGGAAAGCCTACAGCCTCTTTAAGGGCATGCCTTTTTTAATTTCTAGATTAAAATTTTCAATTCCTTGTAATCGTTCAAGATTGCATCAATAAAATAATTTTTTTTTTATCTTGTGTTCTTAGTTGCAATTTTATTTCTCTACAATTTTTTACCTGTCGTAGTTATCTGCAAGTTCATTAGTTAATTAAAAAGAAAATCATAAAAATGAATTTTGTCGCAATTTCCCTAATGAGTGAGTAGTTCCTCACTTGTTAGGGTTAGGATTGGATAGGTTTGAGAGATGAACATCTTTCACTCCTTTGTTTCCCTTATAATATTTTTAAATTAGGACTCTATGTAAATCAATCACCCACCGTTCACTACGGCACCCTATCCTACTAGATAGCGGTGATTCCCTAGTTAGATCAGTCGTGGTTGATTTAGATAGAGGTTAGGGCTTAGAGTTAAGAAAGGACGGACAAAGACCAAAAGGAAGAAACTACGTTTCTTCCCAGACGTGCTAATCCCCTTTGTTAATTATTAACCCAAAACCTAAGTTCTTGACTAGGGCAAAAAAAACGGTGAGTAGAATTAACTTTTTAAACTAATTTAATCCTAACCCTAGCAAGGTTTTTAATTCAAATCAAATTCAATTTTTAGTTTTTATAAAAAATCAAAACCTACCACAAATAGGAATTGACTCGTTAAAACAATTAGAAAAGAACAAGTTTTCCCTGTGGACCGACCTGTACTCAATCGATTAGCTACCAAGCGACACCATTATTGATTGCGGTAATTCTTAGTCTTTGATTCAAAACGCATACGCAAAATCATCTATCAATCAAATGGCGCCGTTGCCGGGGATAACGGTAGTTATTTTTTTTTTGTAATTTTCGGGTTAATTAAAAATAAAAAAATCATAAAATCTATAAAAAAAAGAAACAAAATAAAAATTATCTTGTTATTTTTTGATCTGCTTTTGTGCGAATTGTGCAGGAACGGAAAGACGGACAGATTCAGATCTGAAAAAGCCAGTGAACAAATCAACAAACAGAAGATCTGAACAGACAGAGGAGAATCAAAAAAGCACAGAAAAAAAAATTTGGGATCTGAACCGACCATTCGACCGCGGAACTGCCGCGATTTCTTACCTCTGACCGCGGAACCGCGGCGCTTTGCTGACGTCAGTAGTTCAATTCTCTCTGTAAGTATTCCTTACCTCCTCTGTAACCCTCTGTAGTCCAGTGAAAATTTTTCCTGTAGGGTTCTTTGCGCAAAACTTCTTCCCCCTCTCCAATAAATCAACCTTGTGCAGGATTCTTTGCGCCGCAATAAAAAAAATTTTGGCAAGTGTTTTGGATTTTTGTGTGTTTACCGCTTTGCATTTTTAAAACGGACTTTTAGGGGTTATAACACCAATCCAGATTGGGTGGGGATTTCATTACCCTTCTTAGGACCCCAAAAATCACAAAAAGCATTTGCATTAACCCTCGAGTTAATTAAAAAATATTTAGACTCTGCCAATAAAGACTGTTGCGCTCATTAGGATAAAGGAAGGTTGAGGGCAATCGGTCGTTTATCTAAACCTGACTTTGTGGTGCCTAGGCTAGACAAGTGGGAAAGGTAATTTTAAAAAGCCCATCTCACGGTGATTCGTGAGCGGATCTCTCCTTTCTTTACTTGTGCTTACCTGGCCATAATTGGCGGTGAAGAGGCGAATTGAGAGTTATCTCACAACTTGTCCTTTGGATCAGTTAGGAGCGGTCTAGTTGACTTAGGAGACCCTAGCTCTAGGCTTGATTGTGCATGTTCAAATTGTGATTGCTTGAAAGTGTGTCGTAGTTCCGTATAAAAATATTTTTGCAAAAATCTTTATAAAAAAAAACCACAAAACAAATTTTTTTTACAAAAACTTGCCATTTGTCGCTAGAAATCCATTGCACCCAACTTTCACCCACATTCTCTCATTGACGTTTTCTTACCCTCACCTTCTGCTTTTTGACTACACTTAAACCGTTTAGTGTATGTCTGGTTGGACTAGGGACACTAGCGCCCGTTTAGTCCGTGTCTCGTTAGTTCCTACTGACGACGCGTTTGACTCCGAAGTCGAAATTCCCTCCACTTCTTTACCTTCATCTTCAAATTCACCACCTTCTAAAGAGATGTCAGGATTCAATCCTAACAACCCTTTACCGCCTGTTGAAGCGCCCCAACGAATCACGCTCCCGGATCTTTTCTATCCAACCCGCACCGCACTTTCCACTTGTCTTTCACTTCCACCGGCTAATAGGGATAACTTTGAAATTAAACCCCACGTCATCAATATGTTGCCCAAATTTCTTGGGCTGGAATCCGAAGATGTCTACATCTTCATTAAAAAATTCCAGAATGTTTGCGCAATGATGAAGACCACTCAACTTTCCGATGATGCTATAAGGCTACGTGTGATTCCCTTCACTTTATATGATCTAGCTGAAAAGTGGCTGTATAGCACCGCATCACATTCCATAAATTGTTGGGAAGAGTTTGTTAAAGCTTTTCTTTAAAAAAAATTATCCACACCACAAGACCGCGAGAATTCGCAATGAAATTAATCAATTTTCCCAGCTTCCTTCCGAACCTTTTTGGAAGTGTTTCGAACGATTTAAGGACCTTCTTGTTCAGTGCCCTTACCACGGTATTGAGAAATTGCAACTTTGCCAAACTTTATACGAGGGACTGAACCCAGTAACTAAGCTGTAATACCCGGTTTCCTTTTATACGCCTAAGTCCGTATTTTGTTACTTTAGAATTCTCTTTATTTCTAATTGTGAATTATTTATTTTATTTATAGATTTATTATTATACTTTATTTTTTGAACACCATTTCTTTCTCTAACTAATTCCTTAGGCCCAGCCCTCATTTCTTTTCTACTATTTTCTTCATTACCCAGCTATCAACTCATCCTTCTCTATTTTGTTAAATTAATTAATTAAACTCCCTTGGCCTACAGCTTAAGCCCTGGGCCCTCTCCATTATCATTTCTTTTATTCATTAAGATTTAAACCCAAACCCAAACTACAGTTATTTTAACCCAACCCATTCTTTTCTTTATCAAATATTTCCTGGCCTGGCCTTTTCCATTTTTCCTTTTATAAATTCTCTGCAGCAGCTCCATCTCCTTTCCCTATATTTTTCCATTTGATTTTTCATTAAATCCAGCAGCCCAATTTCCTTTACCAAAATTACTCCCAAAATTCCTTTTAATTTATTTTGGCCCAAGCCCAGCACATATAATTTCCTCAGCCATTAAATTCCTTTCCCCACATTCAACCCCAACCGGCCCGTCTCTATCTCTCTCTTCAAATTCTCTATATCTTTCATGATTATTTCCTCAGCCCACGTGGCCCGGCCCACATCTCCTTTCTCTTTTCCCCCTTCTCTATTTATTTTCCCTGCGGCCCACTTCTCCATTTTCACCAAATTTTCCTTTAAATTCATCGGCCCGGCCTGCCTCCACTCTCACTGTTCATCTCCTTCAAAAAATCTCCAACGGCTCCTTCCCTCTCTCGCGCGCGCGTTTCCTCCGCCGCACGCCCCGCCTGCGCCCACGTTGCCTCTCCGCGCGCCCCGCTCGCAAACGTTACCACGACGCCCTCCCCCACGTCTCCCCAAATTTTTCCCCCTCACATCCAGAACTCTCTCGAACTCACATCACTCTCCCTCGTCGTCTCCCTCCTTTCTCTCGCCCTCGGTCACGGGAGTCCATCACCATCGCCCGCCCTCGTCTTCCTCCTCCTGCTCCCCAAGCACCGCGCCTGAGCCCCGCCTCCTGCACCTCTCGTCGGCGGGCCCACTGCACCGTCGTCGACACATCATCAGCATCACCCGCGTCGACCTCACTCCCCGACCTCCGATCACTTCTCATTCTCTCTACCTCACTCTCTCTGCATCTCTCGTTTCTCTCTCTCTCTCTCTCTCTTCCTCTCTCCCTTCTCTCTAATTCTTTCTATCTCTCCCTCTCACTTCTCTCTCTCTCTCCACCTCACAGTTCACCCTCTCTCATTCTCTCTCTTCTCACTGAACTCTCTCTCTCTCTTCTCACTAAACTCTCTCTCTCTCTCTCTTTTCCCCCTTAACTCTACAGCCCCTCTCCGTCGCACCCGCAAACTACCAACAGCACGAGCCCCAGCTTCACAGCAGAACCCCGACCACCAAGCTGCGAGCCGCCGCTGCCGAGACACGAGTCCGAGCCAAGTCAAGTTGCCGTGTCGCGCGTTCGTGACGACACAGCCACCGTACATCCCCGGGACATCTCCAGGCAAGTTTTTACTTGCTTACATGCTATTTACTTATGATACAATTGTTAATTACATAAATATTAAAGTTGCAAGATTAGTTAAAATTATGGGTCGAAACTGTTCGACGCTTGTTCCCTTAGGAAAATATTATCAGATTTGACGGAACTCGAGGGTGTAGGTTGGCCCGTAGGGCTGTGAGCATAGTGTGTGATTTTGGTTGGATAATGTAATCGATAATGAGTAAAACAACTACCCTCAAGTTTGATCGTAAAACCGTAATCCTGTTGTATCTGAAAATCGTCAAATTCACCATAAATCATATACACACTAGAATGGTGCGTTCGAGGGCTCAAATCGAAGCCAACTCGACGAACTTTAACCCTGTACTAATTTCCAGACATACCTGTGCTTAAACTGTGGTGAAAATTGGATCAGAGTGCGACTCTGGACTGCAGTCCAGAGCGACTCAAGTGTTGCTTGCTGTTCCGTAACTGGTACCACAGGATTTCCTTAACACTTAGGTTGCGGAACTCCACTGTTTATTGTAGATAAATCTGTTAACTAGATAACACAATTGATTTCATACTGTTTCGTTACCATTTGTTATTTATTCTGTAATTTAAAAGATCGGGACGCATAACAGTCCCAACCGAATCAGAATTGACATGTTAATATTAAACTGAGTATAACTCCTAGTGTACAGATGCGATTGAAGATCCGTTTGTTGAGTTGAAAACTTTACTGAAAACCCTAGGATTCATTCAACTGTAGCGTCGCTAAATTATGATCCCAACTGGGGTTAAAATGCGTTGCGAAATGGATTCCTGATTCTGAAGCCGGATTTCCAGCCGCGTGCGCTTAAAATGAAACAGTTATAACTAATGATCCTAAAACCCGATTGGCTTGAAACAAAATTCTATGGATAGCTAACTGAACATATTAATTACTACCTGTTTATCATTTCGCTAAATTATATACATATACTTCATGATAAATCGTGCAAGTAATAGACTGTTGTTTTTATGACACCTTAATTGTGCTTTTATACTGTTCATGCATCACATCATACCCATATCATTGTAGTGATAACCTAGTGATATTGTGTATTTACCCAGTGTTAGACTCTAGCGATGATTGTGGCAAGTACGTCATTGTTCGTGTATTCGTGATTAAGTGAAAGTGATACGTACTTGTGCACAATCAGTGACCATATTATTCTATTGCATTGTCGACGTCTGTGGGATGCGTGCACGTGTGACTAATAAGTGGAATGGGACATTTATGGAAGCGTTTGCACCGGTGTCACAGATAAGACACCAGACACTGCCATTTATCTTAGGTATTAGTCGGGACGTGCTTGATGGAGGCCCTGCCTCCAGTTCTCGCGCAGACTTGTCACGGATCGATTAGTATTTAGATTGATGGTTAGTGTTTGATGTAGACCTCGGGGTGTGGGGCAGTTCAAGTGTGAATTCAACAGAATCTCGGGAGTCCCATGCCGGCTTATATATTTAGGGAGTTATATGGAGATTTACAGGGTATGTGCTATAGACACCGTGATACACTCGTTACATGTTGGGCCCGTGGTCCCTTGCCCTTGGGTTCTACCCTTGGGTGGAGGACACTCGCGAGTGGTTGACTCTCACACTTGGACTGACGATAGGCTTATTGACCTGTGCAGTGAGACTTAGAGACTGATAGGGTTACTGTCGTTTACATTCCTTATATACTGTGTTGACATACATGACATATCGTTATACTGCTTTACTGCTCCGCTGCATTTATCTCTGCTCATTTATATTCATGCTGTCATTGATTTACGGTTATTCATATCCTTCACCACTGTTAGAACTGTTACTTGATTATATACATTATATTGCTATTGTGTCGCTCTGACGACCTGAGTATGCATGCTCAGTGTGAGGAGAAGATTTAGCTTGGACCAGAACTAGACGTGCATCACAGACTTCTTGACTTGCAGTTCCGAGTTACATTCGTTTGTTCCACTTCAGGTCAGTCTTTATATTGTTCCTCTCATTTACTGCATTTCTCATTACCTGAGCATCATTTACTGTTTACCATGATAAACTAGAAGCCGAAGTGTGACTACGGCAGGACTTTTCCTTGACCGTAGGAGCATGGCTGGCCTTGTCTACCCCTCGTATTCCGTATTCTGGGAAGCGGGGCGTGACATAGTTTAGTTGGTATCAGAGCCAGGTTTTGCATCGATTGGGATTGCAGTTTTCCGTGTACAGTTTGGCAATCTAAGACGTCCCTCGGTCTAGATTGTAAACTTGTCACTCTTGATCCATATTCACATCGTGTATTCAGCTATCTATTCGCTGTGGTTTCGGGTGACTTGACAAGGTTACATAGTTGCAATTGCACTACCGAACCCTATTCAAGTGACTTAAAGTCGTACCGTTGATTTTCCCCTCTTGTAATAAAATTCATCGTCTCTGATATTCTTGAATCCTTGTTCTATCCATATCATATTTTGATTCATTTGGCGTGTGACTCATATCATTCTCGAAATTGTTGTTTCAGGATCATGTCTTCCAACGACTCTTCATCTGTATTCGCTCCCCAGAATCAGACCGTTGAGATTCTGAGTGTACTGCAAGGTTTAAAGGAAGCCCAGGAGCGAACAAACGACTTATTAGCTGAAGGACTGAGAAGACAGATAAATCAGGCATCAGCGGCTGTCTCCAATCACAAAGGGATCACCGTTGGACGAGGAAGGGAGAAAAAGATGAAGCGTCAACAGAAGCATCAGAAGAACCCTTGCTGTGGATATTGTAAGAGGCCAGGACACCTTCAGAAGGATTGCCGCCGTGCCCAAGGGAAATGTCTGATATGCGGGTCCAACAAACATCTCATCAACGGTTGCCCAGAAAGGAAGGAACTACAAGGAGGAGATTCGTCCATACTCCCCACTTCTGCCAAGTGAGGATTATTGCGTAGTTCGCTCTTCGAGGATAAAGCGGACCCAACCCAAGATTCAACTCGCATGACGATGATGCAGCATTCTGGCAATCAAAGAAGAAGGTTATGTTTTCCCAATTTCAGTATAAAATTGTCATCTTTTTATGAATATTCCTTTCCATTTGAAATCTTGTATCCGCTGAACTTTAATTGAATGCAATAAAATTTGAATCATAATATATGTATCATTCTCTTGTTTTCTCCTTATTCATATTATTCGTGATCACAGCGTTTCTATCCTGATTTTCAGTCCCTGCAACCGCATATCTTTCTATACTTCGTACACTTGACTATTCTTCTTGATGTATTCCATTGTTTAATCATGACTTTTCTTTCCATAACACGGCCCACCCGGGAGCAGCGCCGCATTTGGATGAAGATGCGCAATCTTGCGTTTCCTTAGACCGCACGCTGATGAGTTCTAACGACGAGATAAACGGTCCCCAAGTCAATTTCGGAAACCACGATCCAGAGGACGAAGGAGTAGCCGCCCCAGAGTTTGGTATGATAGGCGGTTCCGACGAAGAGGAAGAAGAACTTGAAGAGAACCTGATAGAGGAAGAAAGACCGGAAGATCCCGATGAAGACCCGATAGAAGAAAATCCAGTTGAGGAGAATCCCGTGGAAGAAAATGCAGAAGGAAAGAACCACATGGAATCGGACCTCGATGAAAGAGCTCTATCCGAAAAAGAAGGACCAGAGGATCAGGACCTTGCTGTGGACGAACTTCCAATGGCGATACCTGCGAGGCGCTATGGAAATGGACGCCCCTACCTGAGCGTGCGAGCCTACCGCAACCTGCTGAACCTCCACAACCGCGACTGACGGGATTTCTTTTAATGTTGTCTTTCTGGCCAAATAAAATGTGTATAGTTTAGGGTCACTTTTCGTCCTTGAGAATGCCTTGCTTCAGATTTTCTTGAATGAAATAAATCTTCTGAATTCGTAAACCTTTTGATTATTAGTTCACTTGACACCTGTTCATTGCCCATATCCATTTACTTTTCTGCTGAGATCCTTGACTGTCCATCCCTACCCATTGTATGGTTTTCACCCCGTTTTGATTAGAAAGTACCGCCCCTTGATCCTTGGAATGAGCCACCATCCATTCTTCGCTCGTGCCTCGTTTGTAATTCTTTTGGGAGGAGAAAATTTTGGAGAAACTTCCGAGTTCGCTAACCCTTCACATCTTGATTCATATGTTATACCGACCGCTATCCTACCCATACTTCTTCCCTTGTAGTCATTTGTTGTTCGCCCTTACTTCCTGTGCTGATCCGATCCTAATCCCCTTGGTCCTCAGCCTAAAGCCGCCACACTCCGACTTTTGATTGAGCCATACTTCCTTGTAATCATTACCCTAACTAGCCTATGCAATTTTGGTCTTCTTTATATTATCCTAACTATATATAGGGACTGTGTTATTCGAAAAATTTAGTTTTCATTATTTTGGTTTGTGTTATTGCTTACTCCGTTTTTGTATTGTAAGTACAACTATTATTATTTTCAGTTTTCAGTAGCGCACTCTTATACCGCGCAAATTTTGTTCCATGTTTCTTAGATTCACTATACAAGTTTTCTAAATCATTTTAAACCTATTTTTCGATACGTTTTAATCTACTGACTAGTTTTCACTACATTATCGTCGTTACTTTAATTTTGAGTTTTGTGCCTACGATTACTATTATATATAGTTGAACCTTACACTTATTTCTCTGTTTGCTATTTTGATATACTTAGATGTGCACACATTTGGGTTTCGATCTTATTGAACACGTCTTGAATATTTCCGTTCGCTAGTGTTACCTATATTCTCGTGTACTCATAGCTCGACCATATAGTTGTTCCTGCCGTATACTTAATTAAATCCTTTCTGTGTATGTTGTTCTTGCATATATATATATATATCTTCACAAAATTCATCCACCCGTTTTAAGTAAACCATTATGAGTTAGTTTTTGATATGGTAGCTTTCGTTTTTGATTTTACAACTTATCATTAGTTTTAAATTTCGAGGACGAAATTTTTGTAAGGGTGGTATGATGTAATACCCGGTTTCCTTTTATACGCTTAAGTCCGTATTTTGTTACTTTAGAATTCTCTTTATTTCTAATTGTGAATTATTTATTTTATTTATAGATTTATTATTATACTTTATTTTTTGAACACCATTTCTTTCTCTAACTAATTCCTTAGGCCCAGCCCTCATTTCTTTTCTACTATTTTCTTCATTCCCCAGCTATCAACTCATCCTTCTCTATTTTGTTAAATTAATTAATTAAACTCCCTTGGCCTACAGCTTAAGCCCTGGGCCCTCTCCATTATCATTTCTTTTATTCATTAAGATTTAAACCCAAACCCAAACTACAGTTATTTTAACCCAACCCATTCTTTTCTTTATCAAATATTTCCTGGCCTGGCCTTTTCCATTTTTCCTTTTATAAATTCTCTGCAGCAGCTCCATCTCCTTTCCCTATATTTTTCCATTTGATTTTTCATTAAATCCAGCAGCCCAATTTCCTTTACCAAAATTACTCCCAAAATTCCTTTTTATTTATTTTGGCCCAAGCCCAGCACATATAATTTCCTCAGCCATTAAATTCCTTTCCCCACATTCAACCCCAGCCGGCCCGTCTCTATCTCTCTCTTCAAATTCTCTATATCTTTCATGATTATTTCCTCAGCCCACGTGGCCCGGCCCACATCTCCTTTCTCTTTTCCCCCTTCTCTATTTATTTTCCCTGCGGCCCACTTCTCCATTTTCACCAAATTTTCCTTTAAATTCATCGGCCCGGCCTGCCTCCACTCTCACTGTTCATCTCCTTCAAAAAATCTCCAACGGCTCCTTCCCTCTCTCGCGCGCGCGTTTCCTCCGCCGCACGCCCCGCCTGCGCCCACGTTGCCTCTCCGCGCGCCCCGCTCGCAAACGTTACCACGACGCCCTCCCCCACGTCTCCCCAAATTTTTCCCCCTCACATCCAGAACTCCCTCGAACTCACATCACTCTCCCTCGTCGTCTCCCTCCTTTCTCTCGCCCTCGGTCACGGGAGTCCATCACCATCGCCCGCCCTCGTCTTCCTCCTCCTGCTCCCCAAGCACCGCGCCTGAGCCCCGCCTCCTGCACCTCTCGTCGGCGGGCCCACTGCACCGTCGTCGACACATCATCAGCATCACCCGCGTCGACCTCACTCCCCGACCTCCGATCACTTCTCATTCTCTCTACCTCACTCTCTCTGCATCTCTCGTTTCTCTCTCTCTCTCTCTATCTTCCTCTCTCCCTTCTCTCTAATTCTTTCTATCTCTCCCTCTCACTTCTCTCTCTCTCTCCACCTCACAGTTCACCCTCTCTCATTCTCTCTCTTCTCACTGAACTCTCTCTCTCTCTTCTCACTAAACTCTCTCTCTCTCTCTCTTTTCCCCCTTAACTCTACAGCCCCTCTCCGTCGCACCCGCAAACTACCAACAGCACGAGCCCCAGCTTCACAGCAGAACCCCGACCACCAAGCTGCGAGCCGCCGCTGCCGAGACACGAGTCCGAGCCAAGTCAAGTTGCCGTGTCGCGCGTTCGTGACGACACAGCCACCGTACATCCCCGGGACATCTCCAGGCAAGTTTTTACTTGCTTACATGCTATTTACTTATGATACAATTGTTAATTACATAAATATTAAAGTTGCAAGATTAGTTAAAATTATGGGTCGAAACTGTTCGACGCTTGTTCCCTTAGGAAAATATTATCAGATTTGACGGAACTCGAGGGTGTAGGTTGGCCCGTAGGGCTGTGAGCATAGTGTGTGATTTTGGTTGGATAATGTAATCGATAATGAGTAAAACAACTACCCTCAAGTTTGATCGTAAAACCATAATCCTGTTGTATCTGAAAATCGTCAAATTCACCATAAATCATATACACACTAGAATGGTGCGTTCGAGGGCTCAAATCGAAGCCAACTCAACGAACTTTAACCCTGTACTAATTTCCAGACATACCTGTGCTTAAACTGTGGTGAAAATTGGATCAGAGTGCGACTCTGGACTGCAGTCCAGAGCGACTCAAGTGTTGCTTGCTGTTCCGTAACTGGTACCACAGGATTTCCTTAACACTTAGGTTGAGGAACTCCACTGTTTATTGTAGATAAATCTGTTAACTAGATAACACAATTGATTTCATACTGTTTCGTTACCATTTGTTATTTATTCTGTAATTTAAAAGATCGGGACGCATAACAGTCCCAACCGAATCAGAATTGACATGTTAATATTAAACTGAGTATAACTCCTAGTGTACAGACGCGATTGAAGATCCGTTTGTTGAGTTGAAAACTTTACTGAAAACCCTAGGATTCATTCAACTGTAGCGTCGCTAAATTATGATCCCAACTGGGGTTAAAATGCGTTGCGAAATGGATTCCTGATTCTGAAGCCGGATTTCCAGCCGCGTGCGCTTAAAATGAAACAGTTATAACTAATGATCCTGAAACCCGATTGGCTTGAAACAAAATTCTATGGATAGCTAACTGAACATATTAATTACTACCTGTTTATCATTTCGCTAAATTATATACATATACTTCATGATAAATCGTGCAAGTAATAGACTGTTGTTTTTATGACACCTTAATTGTGCTTTTATACTGTTCATGCATCACATCATACCCATATCATTGTAGTGATAACCTAGTGATATTGTGTATTTACCCAGTGTTAGACTCTAGCGATGATTGTGGCAAGTACGTCATTGTTCGTGTATTCGTGATTAAGTGAAAGTGATACGTACTTGTGCACAATCAGTGACCATATTATTCTATTGCATTGTCGACGTCTGTGGGATGCGTGCACGTGTGACTAATAAGTGGAATGGGACATTTATGGAAGCGTTTGCACCAGTGTCACAGATAAGACACCAGACACTGCCATTTATCTTAGGTATTAGTCGGGACGTGCTTGATGGAGGCCCTGCCTCCAGTTCTCGCGCAGACTTGTCACGGATCGATTAGTATTTAGATTGATGGTTAGTGTTTGATGTAGACCTCGGGGTGTGGGGCAGTTCAAGTATGAATTCAACAGAATCTCGGGAGTCCCATGCCGGCTTATATATTTAGGGAGTTATATGGAGATTTACAGGGTATGTGCTATAGACACCGTGATACACTCGTTACATGTTGGGCCCGTGGTCCCTTGCCCTTGGGTTCTACCCTTGGGTGGAGGACACTCGCGAGTGGTTGACTCTCACACTTGGACTGACGATAGGCTTATTGACCTGTGCAGTGAGACTTAGAGACTGATAGGGTTACTGTCGTTTACATTCCTTATATACTGTGTTGACATACATGACATATCGTTATACTGCTTTACTGCTCCGCTGCATTTATCTCTGCTCATTTATATTCATGCTGTCATTGATTTACGGTTATTCATATCCTTCACCACTGTTAGAACTGTTACTTGATTATATACATTATATTGCTATTGTGTCGCTCTGACGACCTGAGTATGCATGCTCAGTGTGAGGAGAAGATTTAGCTTGGACCAGAACTAGACGTGCATCACAGACTTCTTGACTTGCAGTTCCGAGTTACATTCGTTTGTTCCACTTCAGGTCAGTCTTTATATTGTTCCTCTCATTTACTGCATTTCTCATTACCTGAGCATCATTTACTGTTTACCATGATAAACTAGAAGCCGAAGTGTGACTACGGCAGGACTTTTCCTTGACCGTAGGAGCATGGCTGGCCTTGTCTACCCCTCGTATTCCGTATTCTGGGAAGCGGGGCGTGACATAAGCAGTTGCTGGAAACCATTTGTCAAGGTCACTTTCTAACCAAATCGAGCGAGGAAGCTTGGCAATTTCTCGATGATCTTGCTGAACAAACACTTCAGTGGGAAAGCACTAGACAGACCACTTCATCTACTTCATCAGGTCAGTCTAGGGCAGGCATACATCAACTTGATATATCGATTGCAATGAAGGCCGAAATGGCTGCAATCACGAAAAAACTAGAGGCAATTGAGAGAAAATTCTCATCGTCTTCTCCTGCCCCTGCTTTACCCACTCGCACTATTTGCGCTTATTGTTCGGATCCATCACATCTTACTGAAGAGTGTCCTTACAATCCACCTGTTCAAGGACAAGATCAAGTCAATGCTGCCTTTCATCAAAGACAAAGAAATGATCCATACTCTTCAACTTATAATCCTGGTTGGAGGAGCCACCCAAATTTTGCTTGGAATCAAAATCAACAACAATTCCAAGGCAATAACAATTTTCAAAGGCCTCCTCCACAACAACAAGCCCCTCAATAAACTCAATATCAGCAACATTTCCAACCCCAACCTTACCAAAACCAAATGAACAATTTCGTACCAAACAACTCTTTTCCTCAAAATAATTTTGTTCAACCAAATAACGATAAGGTTTTCTCGCCAGAACGAAGTCTGGATGCGTTCATAAAACAATCTACGCAATCCTCAGCAAGCATCCAGTCTTCCATTCAGTCTTTGGTGCAACACACTGCTTCACATGATCAAAGCATCAAAATAATTGAAGCTCAAATTGCACAACTGAATGCTGCTCTAAGCGAGCGAGAAAAGGGAAAGCTTCCATCTCAACCATTGCTAAATCCCGGTCACACACAAAATGCACATGTTGCTTATGAACAACAAAATCATAATGTAAGTGCTGTGGCTACGTTGAGATCAGGAAGAGTGTTGCATAATAATGTGGGAATTAATGATGACACTCCGACCGCCGCTTCTTCTTCTTCATCTTCTTCATCTTCTTCTTCTTCAGAGCATGTTCTCCATTCTTCACAAGGCTCTAATTCTTCTACTACTTCGAACGGATCCACATCTCACTTTACGAAAACACCAACATTGGGATCCATTCCAACTCCGCAATCTCCTCCATAAATATTAGACTCAACGAATTTTCAAAATGTTCCATTTCCAAACAGGTTGAGATCCAATAAACCAACTCCACAAAAGGAGAAGATTATGGAGTTATTTAAACAGGTTAGCATTAACAATCCCCTCTTGGATGCAGTCCAACAGGTCCCTTCTTACGCTAAAATTTTGAAGGACTTATGCACCAAGAAAAGGAAATCACAGGTACCCAAGAAAGTTTTCTTGGCTAATGCAGTGAGTGATGCTCTTACCCAACCGTTACCTCAAAAGAAAAAGGACACTGGCTGTCCTACAATTTCAATAACTATTGGGGATAAGAACATCAATCGCGCACTTTTAGATCTTAGTGCCAGTGTTAATTTGCTTCCCTATTCAGTATATGAGCAATTAGGCGTTGGAGAGTTGAAACCCACACATTGTACTCTCCAAATGGCCGACCGATCCATCATCCATCCTAGGGGTGCGTTAGAGGATGTGTTGATTAAAGTAGGGGACTTCATATTCCCTGTTGATTTCATTATTCTAGACACACAGCCTGTAGCAAACCCCCGGGGTCAAATTCCGGTGATCCTTGGTCGACCATTCCTTGCAACTTCTAATGCGGTGATCAATTGTCGAAATGGTTCAATGAACCTATCTTTTGGAAACATGACAGTTGAGCTCAACATTTTTAAGTTGGGGAATCAACCCTCCAAACCTAATGCTAATATACTTGATGTTTGCTCGATCCAAGAGATCACTCAGGAGGACTGTGAGCTCGAAAAATTTCTGTTCGATCACAACAACTTTGACGCCACTAGTGCGTTCCTCCTAGATTCTGATACTGCTTTCACACCCGATAATGATTACGAGTGTTTCACTTTTTCGAACGATTTTGAAGAATCACCACCCGAGTTCAAAACCTTTGAATTTTCGGATGAGTTAGCTGAACCATCCGACGCGGTTGCTTACACTCGCTTCGAACCTTTGTTGGAATCCTTCGAGTTCGAGACAGTTTCACCAATTTTACCTTCAATTGTTTCGCCTCCAAAACTCGAACTCAAGCTATTGCCGTCTCACCTTAAATATGCTTACTTAGGTGAGAATGAGACCCTTCCTATTATCATATCGGCATCTCTAGCCACCGAGCAAGAGAAAGCCCTTTTAACGGTCTTACAAAACAATCGGCAAGCTTTTGGCTGGTCTATGGAGGACATCAAGGGGATTAGTCCCCTCATTGTTGAACATCATATTCATATGATGGATGATACCAATCCAGCAAGGGATCCACAGAGACGCCTCAACCTTGTAATGAAGGAGGCTGTTAAAAAGGAGATCATAAAATGTCTTGATAGTGGTATCATTTACCCTATCTCCGATAGCCAACGGGTTAGCCCCATTCATGTTGTCCCAAAGAAATCGGGCATAACGGTCATAACTAATGAGGCGAATGAGTTAATACCTACTCGCACCCAAACTGGGTGGCGGGTATGCATCGATTACAGAACACTCAACGCCGCGACACGGAAAGACCACTTTCCATTACCTTTCATTAACCAAATGCTAGAACGATTGGCTAGGAATGAATTTTATTGCTTTTTGGATGGCTATTCCGGCTATAATCAAATTCCCATCGCCAAAAAGGACCAAGACAAGACCACATTCATTTGTCCGTTCGGTACATTTGCTTACCGTCGCATGCCCTTTGGGTCGTGCAACGCACCCGCTACTTTTCAGCGATGTATGAAGGGAATTTTTTCAGACATGGTTGAAAAATTCTTGAAGATCTTCATGGATGATTTCTCCATTTTCGGCGACTCCTTTGATGAGTGTTTGCTACATTTAGACGCAGTCCTTACCCATTGTAAGGATAAGAATCTTACTCTAAATTGGGAGAAATGCCACTTTATGGTACGAGAAGGTATTGTCTTAGGACATATCATCTCGTAAAATGGCATTGAGGTAGATAAGGCTAAGATTGAAGTTATTTCTAATCTTCCTCCTCCCAAGTGCGTCAAAGACATTCGAGCCTTCCTTGGCCATGCCGGTTTCTATAAACGGTTCATCAAGGATTTTAGCAAGATTGCTAGACCCTTGACTCTTTTGTTGGCCAAGGACGCTACTTTTGATTTCGACTCGAGCTGTATGAAGGCGTTCGAGTCTTTGAAAAACTCACTTACTTCCGCTCCCATTCTCTCATCCCCTGACTGGACTCATCCATTTGAAATTATATGCGATGCATCAGATTTTGCTATTGGTGCTGTCCTTGGGAAGCACATAAATAAGATGCCGCATGTAATTTATTACGCTAGCCGGACATTGAACGAGGCCCAACTAAATTACACCACAACTGAGAAGGAATTCTTAGCTGTTGTGTTTGCACTTGAAAAATTCAGGCCTTACTTAATCGGCTCTCCGGTCATCGCTTACACTGACCACTCAGCTCTCGCCATCTTTTTGCGAAGAAGGATGCTAAATCTCGGCTTATACGTTGGATCCTCCTACTACAAGAGTTCGATCTTGTCATCAGAGATAAGAGAGGATGCGAAAACGTAGTCGCCGATCATCTTTCACGCCTTCCTTCTTCGCCAAAGCCTCAAATTCCTATAAAAGACGTTTTCCCAGATGAGCAGCTCTTAACTGTATCATGCGAACCTTGGTTTGCAGATATTGTAAATTATTTGGCCACCGGGTTTATACCTAATAATTGGTCGAATCAGGACAAACTCCGATTCCTATCCCAAGTAAAAAAATTTTACTGGGATGAACCGTATCTCTTCAAATACTGTTCCGACCAAATCATTCGTCGGTGTGTCCCCGGGGGAACGAGTTTAAGAGCATGCTGTCTTTTTGCCATGATCAAGCATGTGGCGGGCATTTTGGCCCTAAAAAGACAGCCGAAAAGATCTTGCAGTGTGGCTTCTACTGGCCATAACTTTTTAAAGACGCACACGATTACTGCAAGACGTGCTCTCGGTGCCAGGACTTAGGCCGGATATCTAGGAGGAATGAAATGCCGCTCCAACCAATTTTGGTTGTTGAAATTTTTGATGTTTGGGGGGATAGACTTTATGGGACCTTTTCCCAATTCCTTTGAGAACATGTATATTCTACTCGCTGTTGACTATGTTTCAAAATGGGTCGAGGCTGTGCCCAACCGAACTAATGACAACAAAGTTGTCGTTAGATATCTAAAAAAAGATCTTTTCTCGGTTTGGGCATCCTCGCGCGATTATCAGTGATAATGGATCTCACTTTTGTAATAGGACTTTCGAGTTCTTAATGCGAAAATACTCCATTACTCACAAACTCTCAACGCCCTATCATTCCCAAACTTGTGGGCAAGCCGAGATTTCGAATCGGCAAATTAAACAGATATTGGAGAAAACGGTTTCCAAAAACCGTAAAGATTGGTCGTCAAAACTGATTGATGCCCTTTAGGCATTCCGAACTGCCTTTAAGACCGATCTTGGCAGGTCTCTATATAGGCTTGTTTATGGAAAGGCTTGCCACCTTCCTGTTGAAATTGAGCATAGGGAATTTTAGGCAATAAAAGAGTTGAATTTATCTCTGGGAGATGCGGGCAGCAATAAAAAGCTGCAGTTGAACGAATTGAACGAGCTGCGGGATGAAGCCTACGAGAACGCAGTAGTCGTTAAAAACAGAACGAAGGTGTTTCACGATAAACACCTTATGCGCAAAACTTTCAAACCTGGTCAACAGGTTTTACTTTACGACACGCGATTACATTTCCATCCCGGAAAGCTCCGATCTTGATGGAAAGGGCAATTTTTGGTACGCACCGTATATCCGCACGGTGCAGTTGATCTAGAAAACCCGGAGGACGGTTCACTATTTAAAGTGAACGGACATAGACTTAAACCATTCCTCACTGCGGACCCTTCGGAGGAGCTCATGTTTTTACAGGAGCCGATCTACATTGACTGACCTTCTTCCATTTACCCCTAAATTTCGATTTTCTAGCCAAAACACTGTTTCAAACAAATTTGGGGGTATGTATTATTTGTAATTATATAAAAACAAAATAAAAAAAATGAAAATTTGAAAATAATTTTTTTTTGGGTATTTTTGTAAATTTCCAGTTTTAATAAAAAAAAAATTATTTACAAATAATTTCCTCTTTTCAAGAGGGGCTTTTTGCAAATAACCAAAACAACCCCCTATAAATAGAACCCAACCCCTCTCTGTTTTCATAACCCTGAAAAAAAATTCCATCAGAGAACCGTAGCCGTGGCCGCAGCCAGAGCAAGGAGATCCCCTCATCGCGCCGCCCTTCCACCGCAGGAACCCCCATTCGGCCGCGCAACCGCCGTTCCTTGTTCTCTTCTCCCTCTGAAAATTTCAGAGGTGGTTCGATCTTTAAACCCTTCTATGTTAAATTACAAATTCTGCATTTTAATTCTCTGTGATGGCACCAACAATGCAATTAGAACGTGATTTTTCACAAATCTTCTCACACACAATTTACGGAAGTTATTTTGCTGATGAAATCACTCGGCGAGGGTGGAACTTTTTAATCTACAATCATCCCAATGCCTACGCTCTTCCAGATCTAGTCACTCGTTTTTACGAGTGCATGGAGGAAGGTTGCTTAGCATAATACGGGTTTATAAAATTACTTTGGGGCGATAGAGAAATCATAATCGATAGGGACTTCATCAATGAAGTCACCTTAATTCCTAGGCTACCTGTTCACGACCAACCGCTTCAATTTGAAGATTACTTACCCTTAATGGGTAATGACTGTTCGAGGGAACCTAGAAAAGGCATACAAGCTAGAACCCTCTTCGCCAATGTATTAACCGTGTGCCGTTGGGCACAAAACAACATTATTGGCAGCTCACATAACACAACATTTTTCACCCCATCTCTTCACATCGTGCATACCTTAATGACTAGGAACCCTAGATTTGACATGTGCACTATTTTACTTAATTCAATTGGTGTTGGAAAAATGGCCGGAAATTACCCATGTCCTATGTTAGTGACACAACTGTGTCGCTATTTCCTCCCTGTGGAGGAATTTGATTTTTACATGCATGGAGGTATACCCATCAGGCCTCTTATTGAGGGCGTATCCACGTCTTATACCCGCCTAACTGATGTATGGTCGCGAAGGGAACCGGCCGAACATGTACCCGCCAGAACACCCAACTCCAGCTCGACCGCGAGCGGGGAAGAGCTTACCCCCATAGAACATGCACGTCTTCTTAGAAGAGCCGTTAGGGGAATTGATAATTTGATAGGGATGGTGGCCGACTTGGGTCACCGGGTGACAGATATTGAGCATGGCGTATCTACGCTGCTGGCGCGAGAGGAGCGTTCCCGTTCACGTTCAAGGGAACGACGAGGTCCTGAGCAGTGAGGGCACTGTTTTTGGTAAGTTTGGGGGTGGAGGTGGTTTGTATATAGTTATCTTTGCATTTGCATATTTTTATTTTTTGTGCATATTTTTATTTTTTTTACATATTTGTTTTTTCTTTCTTTGCATATTTAATTCCGCATTGCATCTTTATAAAAAAAACTATTAAAATTTAAAAAATGAAAATTAAAAAAAAATTAAAAAATAAAATCAAATAAAAATTGAAAAACTTTTAAAAAACATATTATAAAAATTTAAAAATTCAATTTTGGCCATATTTGACTTAAGTTTGACAAAACGGTTAACTAGCTAGGAAAACTAGATCCTAAACTTAATAAAGTAAAAACCCTAAAAATAACCTTTCTTAAAGTTTAACCGTAGAAAATATATGCCCTTGTAGATTATTTAGAAATAGGTAAATTTTGAGTTCAATTCTTGGGCCAAGTCAAAATAAGGGAAAAGTATTGAAATTTCTTATTGAAGTGTAAGTCTGAAAAATAATTCCGAACCTTAAGTCTAAATTCTGAATATATATACCCTACAAACTCGCACATACAGGCACCTTAAAACTTAGAATAGTAGAGAATACCTTGAAATGCTCTTGTCTAAAATCCTTGATATTAAGGAAAATAAAATAAAAAGTACAAGTGTGAATAAAGAGATATAAAAAAAATGAACATTGGTTTTGTAATCACTTAAGGCTGCATAAATAAAAAATATATATATAGTGAGGGTGCTTTATCACCTAGTGCCTTAGACCAACTGGTTTGGGAGTCACTGCTAAAGCCTTAGGTATTACAAGACGAGAAATTACGACTCAATGCGCGAACACATTTTGTAATCGGTCGTTAATACCTCAAGAAGTATTAACGGTCGTATGAAAGATGTGTGAGCAATTTAATCTAAAAATTCACCAACTAAAAGTATTTTGGACGATGGACAAGAGTATGCTAGCTAGAATTGAATTTCCAAGTGTAGGGGTGATACATACATACATGTAGGGGTATATGATTGGGGTTTGGATGAGAGATAGGAATGAAAAATAGGGCTTATACTTTCAGTAGAGATGATAAAAATTCCTAAATTGAGATGGAAACTTAGAAGAAAAATTTAAAAGATGCTAAAAGCTAAGTAAATTTATAGAACATATACGATCTTAAGTTAAATGATAAGTGAGTGTGAAAAATATGGGATGATGATTTCTAAGTTGAAGATAGTAGAATTTCTTGCTAGAACACCGAATTGAAAGATGAAAGTCAATAGGCCAAAGTGATCGGATTTTGTGGGTAGTATCCGCTGAAAACCCTCAGGAGACAACACTCCTCCTATTAGGGATACCTAGAGGTTTAACGGCTTGTTGTACGAGCTCAGTACAATCGCGATTCCCTGCGAAAGTGAGGTTAGGATTTTTCGAGAATAAAATAGTTTTGCTCAGGACGAGCAAAAGATAAGTTTGGGGGTATTTGTTCATATCAGAATTTTGTATTATTATATTCCCCATTCTTAATCATATTGAAAATAAATAGGTGCTTTTGATCCATGTCTGCTAAATAGTTGCAGGCTACAGGTTCTCGGAACAATACAGTGAAAATGGTGAAAAGACGCTACAAATGTGAGACTACGACCAACAAATAGACGAATTTGCAAGATGTCGCCTACCAGTTTGAGGAACAAACGGAGATCAGCAAACAGTTCAATACACAAAGTACAAGTGCAGCACAAGATTCAAGACTTCAACGCGAAGCTTACAGTAAAAGTCCATAAATTCTGCACTGTTGGAAATCTGGAAGAAAGTAGAAAAGATTTTGAGAAACCAAGTGAAGAAAACAGATGGAAAATGCAACTTGAAGCATCACAGAAGAAATCAGCCCAAGACCCCACCATAAGGCCGCGGATCCGCGGCCAAACAAGGCTTATGGCCGTGGTTCCGCGGCCGTGCTGAGCACGTGTCGGTGCAGTTTGTCGGTGGGTGTCGGTGTGTTGACCAGGCTTCTCAGGGTAGTCTTGTAATTTTAGATGTGGATCCGATGTAAACCCTAGGGTTTCTCCTATCTATAAATTGGAAAGCCTACAGCCTCTTTAAGGGCATGCCTCTTTTAATTTCTAGATTAAAATTTTCAATTCCTTGTAATCGTTCAAGAGTGCATCAATAAAGTAAGTTGTTTTTTTTATCTTGTGTTCTTTGTTGCAATTTTATTTCTCTGCAATTTTTTACCTGTCATAGTTATCTGCAAGTTCATTAGTTAATTAAAAAGAAAATCATAAAAATGAATTTTTTCGCAATTTCCCTAATGAGTGAGTAGTTCCTCACTTGTTAGGGTTAGGATTGGGTAGCTTTGAGAGATGAACATGTCTCACTCCTTTCTTTCCCTTATAATATTTTTAAATTAGGACTTTATGTAAATCAATCACCCACCGCTCACTACGGCACCCTATCCTACGAGATAGCGGTGATTCCCTAGTTAGATCGGTCGTGGTTGATTTAGATAGAGGTTAGGGCTATGAGTTAAGAAAGGACGGACAAGGACCAAAAGGAAGAAACTACGTTTCTTCCCAGACGTGCTAATCCACTTTGTTAATTATTAACCTAACACCTAAGTTCTTAATTAGGGTAAAGAAAGAGGTGAGTAGAATTAACTTTCCAAACTAACCTAATCCTAACCCTAGCAAGGTTTTTAATTCAAATCAAATTCAATTTTTAGTTTTTATAAAAAATCAAAACCTACAACAAATAGGAATTGACTTGTTAAAACAATTAGAAAAGAACACGTTTTCCCTGTGGACCGACCCGTACTTAATCGATTAGCTACCAAGCGACACCGTTATTGATTGCGGTAATTCTTATTCTTTGATTCAAAACGCATATGCAAAATCTCTCTCAATCACTTGAATCACTTGACTGCCAGCAGTGTGATGGCGATCATATACGTGGGAGCTGGGGTCTATAAGCACATCCTCAAAAGTCCCTAGTCGTGGGAGTTTCGAGATTGGGCATCGATACTCCAGAGTAGACTAGTGTATACTGATCGAGACCCTGACGAAGGGCGGTGGCCGGTCTCACAAGCCATTGGTGTCTGTTGGTTGACCTAAGATGTATACAGGTGCTCATTAGGTTATAAGTACACCGGACGGACTCGCCAGGAACATGCTAGTTGGTATTATACCTATTGTTAGATAGCAGTTCCCTGGTGACATGTGTACAGGTTAGTCTATCGACCTGAGATCGTCATTTGTCTTGTGTGAGTTCCCACTGTGCTTTAATTACTACCCTACCACGGCTCAAAGGAGTCGTGCAAACAGGTTTTAGTTGGGTACAGTCCCGAGCCACATGGAGGCAGAGAGCGGAACGTCAGGGGATTCGTCTCTCCCGGTATTGGGGGTTGATGTCGCGTTGTGCACGGATGGCCATCACCAGAAATCCTCAGCCGGGGTAGTCGAGAATTACCGATTTAGGATCGGTAGTTTCTCAGGTGGTGATAGGGTTTCATACCGACACTAAATGTCAAGTTATTAGGGGTCTGACTTTATCCACCCCCTAAACTCGATATACGATACTCATAGACGAACGGACCGGACTGTACGGATATTGTCACTGTCAGGCTCAGTAGGGTTTCAGGACGAGTTTGCTCGTCGGCCTCCCTTTCGCTCAATTCTTCGGTAGCCGTTACGTACAGCTAGTGCCACTGACGTGCTTGTGGTTAAACCCACTGCCAGCGTATTGATTAGTCTTTAGAGTCCCATACAGAGGGCTTCTTTAGTTCGGGCGAAACGTTGTAGAGGCCGTATGGTTTTACGAGAGGGTTCGATCATATACATGCACTTGTGCACAGATCATAATCGGATGGATAATACTAGTGGGCTTTGGTTTAAGCCGAATCCTAGTATTATATTGTTAGATTACTTTCGTCTCGTTGTATTCGTATTCAGTCGGAATATGGATACAGGTATGCATATACGGATGAGGGGTATTCTTGTAATTCGTTACGAGTTTACTTTTGAAGTTGCCATTTCTTTTTCTTGTATTTAAACATTTAGTTTAATGTTTTAATTTTGAGGAATTTGTGAGGTTAAGTCTTGGCATTTGGCATTGATAGTGGCATGACACATGAGTGCAAGTTTTGTTATGGTGCATTGATGTAGCATGTGCACTTGTTTTTGTTTTGGTGAGGATATTTGTGGTGAGCATGAGAGTGGCAGATCTTTTGTGTGAGTGTGTGAGTTTTCTTTGGTTGCTCTTGTGCTCACAACAATATATAACACAATATCAATCCAAGACAAAACGAATACAAAAAAAGAATAGAGAGTTTTTTCTTCACTTGCCAAAAGCCAAAACTTGAGCTCACTTCTTCACCCATGGCAATTTCTTCACCTCCACCTATACCCTCTCATGAGTTGAGAATCCTTGGGTGTTTTGAGACAAAATATTCACATACACTCTCTACTTCATCTTGGGTATCTAGGCTAGCAAACTGGATGCCCGAGTTGCTTCGGTTTTGATGCGGGAGCCCGTATTACTAATCCTCGACGTGGATCCTCTTCGATGAGAGAGACCGGAGATCGAACTTGTTAGAGGCAGCTGCAACGAGCTAAGGATGGAGGTTGAAGACCGAAGAACACGGATCGATCGGTATAACCTCTCTAAACTCTTTACAGTTAACTAGTATAGGGTTAATGATACGATCCGTCGATTAGGGTTCCGTTAGCGACGGTTTTCTAAAGTTTTTGTTCCGCATTTGGCCATGGATTAATGGCTGGGGCGCCGGCGTAGCCTTACATGGTATCAGAACCAACCCATTAATCGCATACTAGTTGTTTAGACGATGTTAAACTATCGAAACCGAAACAACTCCAAATCAATACCAACGATATTCTAGTTTCTGTTATTTTTTTCCGAGTCTTCTAAAAATATTTTAGCAACTGTAGAAGACTTATTAGGTGACCACTAGACTTCATCCCTAATACGAGACCATTCTACCCAACTTGACCTGAGCACATTGGCTCAAAATCCGGCCAGGCCGACCATTCTTCTGAGTTTGGATTTCGTATTTTGGGTGTATTTTAGTCTCTGAAATATTGGTTTATTGGTATTGCTTATTTAGCCCAGTTTGGATATGGTTTTATCTAATTGTTTGGGGCTATTCGGGGTTATTTCGAACTCAATATTTCTAACATTGTTTAAAGTTTTCAGTACATGCATTACTATCTGCGACCGTGAATGTCATTAGATCGGTACAACTTGTCTAATTGCTACAGTTCTTTTAGACGGGTTTGCGAACGTGACATTCACGTTGATATTCTGTGTTGTGCTGTGTTTGTTGCGGATTCATCGTGGTGGATAGCTTGGATGCAATGATAGTACAGTTTAGATTTATTTGTCCATTTGATATCGCGGGGCGAGCGTCCGACATGTGGACTGTCGTCACTGCCTGTTTGTATATTATTTGTTTGGGGCACGACCGGGTTGAGGACTGTTCATACCAGAATATTGATACCGCTCATTCATTATCTACTTTTTTTGTATATATCGGTACTTGTTCAGTTGAAAATATTGCACTTTGGTATAAGTATTTTCCTTACATTTCTTAAATAATAAAAGGTGTTTATTGTAAATATTAAACATATTTGGATTTATCTGCAAAATACTATTTGCCATATGTTTATATATTATATTAATATTATGAAGGAAAATATAAGCATTTTATATTTATATAATATTTTGGTACTTGAAAATATGCATATCATATCAAATATTCTAATCACAATTCTTAAAAGATATAATATCATACAAATGATTAGAATAATATTTCAAAATATATGCATAATATTTTAGTAATTGAAAGATGCATAGCATATTAAATATTCTTAATCAAGTTTCTTAAAGATTTATTACCATATATAGTGATTAAGATACTCTCTCCAATTTAATAAATAAACTAACATTATTCATAGAGATATTGTGTAAGATTTAGCTCAGGTCAAGAGATCATGATGTTCAAGATGTCAAGATCAAAAATCTGCCAAAATCATAAAATCAATACTGACAGGGACTCAGAATCCAGGCATGGAAAGTCACTATATTAGAAAGTCACCATATATGGTAACTAGTTTTTCTTCTTTGAGGGCTATATAAAGGACCAAGGGCTAAAGTTAGAAGGCATCAAGTCGACGAGATCACAAAGTCCAAGACGGCTCACGCATCCAGACAGATCATCAACTGTTCGTCTACCTCCTTGGAAGAGATCGAGAAGCAAACTAGTATTTGTAATCATTTTCTAAGGATTCAAGTGTAATGAATATTTTTGATTAATAAAGGTAGCTTTCTTTTTCTTATTCTATTTCTTCGTAGTTTAATTATGCAATTTCTCTCCATCTCTTTTTCTCCCAACATGCGCGAGTAATTCTCCGCTTGTTAGGGTTCGTAGGATTAGGGTAGGCTAATGGATGATGAACATCCCTAAACCCTTTTTAAGTCCTATAAAGTTTATGAACTTTATCAAAAGAATCATTAACATCCTAATCGGGCGCGCTAACAATTCTTTGTTAGTTCCGACTGCGATTAGAGATTAGATTAATGATTGTTTTGGTAAAGGCTAGATATGAACGGAGTTCCGTGTCGAGATAAGGATTAAGAGTGAGATTCATTTTCCCTCCAGAAACCCTAATCTACACGCATCACCGTCGTTCTAGTTTTAAATCTATTAAAGGATAAAAATGGTAACTTTTAATTAATCATCCATAACTACTAAATCCTAACGAACCATACAAGCCCCCTATTATATTAACTACATCCCTAAAATAATCTAAATCTATATTTTTGCATTAGTGCTTAACATAGATCTAGAAACCATTCTACAACATTCTTATTTCTTCATCCTTTCTCAACACATCTAAAGTAAGAGTAAAAAGGTTCCACGTTTCCCTGAGGACGACCCGTACTCATCTCGGTCTAGCTACGCGCGACACCGTTATTGATTGCGGTTATTCTACAAACACTTTTTCACACCAATCAGTACTATTAACCGGTGTTTGCTCAGTAATACAAATTACAGGTATCCGTGACAAAATACTGGAAATACATTCAAAATCACGGATATAACATTTGTGAGCCGACACTGCAACCAGAACTGCAAACCGACCGATATTTCTTGGGTTTCTTTGCTTGTGTACACACTTTTTATCTAAATGGACCAACACAATACAAGTGTGTACACAAGTGTGCACTAGGACCTAGGGGGGCTTCCATGGCACACACTCATGATGGCTTTGTGCAAGTGGGGGGGGGGACAAGTGCAATAAATGCTAAAAGTGTTGATGCGATTCATAGCTACAAGCTTCCCTCCGAGCCCTGAGTGCATCCAGAGCCTTTACTGAGAAAACAAACTGCACCAGAGTGATGTGGGAGACAACAATTGTGCACACAACAAATACGGGCCCTTGTGGTCGGATTTGACCCAAGCACAAGCCCCTTGTGGCCGGCCAAACAGTGCCTAGTGGGCCCCAGTTTTGTACAGTGCATCCCTTGCTGCCACGTGCTCTTAGTTTTATTGTTTGTTTATTTTGCTTTTGTGCCTATATAAAGCAGGCAGTGGGCAAGGGGTTAAGGGTCATTCTTTTGCTTACATTTTACATCTTCATACTCTTTTGCTTTCATTTTATTCTTGTATATAGCTTAGTCTCCTTGAGATCCTTGCCTTCTCTTGATCTTGCAACCTCTTAATTGAGCTTGCAAGTTTAAGTTTTGGTATTCGATCTCAAGGGTTGTATCTTATTTTGGAATTAATAAAGCTCTCTTTTTTGCTTTCATTTCACATGAGTTCTTTACCCTTCTCTTGATCTTGCAACCTCTTAATTGAGCTTGCAAGTTTAAGGGTTGGTTATTGATCTCATGGATTGTCTTGTGTTCTATGGTTCCTAGTTGTTTATTTCTTGCATTTACTTACTTGCACTTACATTCCATACTTTACTTACCTTGCAATTTATTACCATGCCCTTTACTTACTTATAATGCTTTTTCCTTTCTTTTCTTTTCTCTTTTCTTTTGCTCTCTTTGTTGTTGTTTTGTTTGGTTTGTGAATATGTGTTGTTAGGAAAAGAGAATGATATTGTAAGTTAAGGTTTCGTTTCCTATTTCCTTTTCCCGTATTTTCCATTTGAAACTCCGCCCAAACCTTACGCAAGCGCTCCGTTAGGCACCCTATCCTACCAAGGTATCGGTGATTCCTAACCGCGACCGATTGCGTTCGAATTGGCCGGAGGCGAAAGCAAGAGACAAGAACGGACGAACAAGGGTCAATAAGCCGGATTCTATGAATACCGTGCTTAAGCAACCTAATCCACGTTGTTTCCGATTGCTCTAGCTTTATTGGTTGAGTTCGGCTCAAAGGACTTGAATACGGATTTCCTTAACTTACACTATTCTATCTAATCCTAACAAACAGTTACTTTGAATATAACACATAGGATAGATACAAACATTCGGCCCACGTGCATTAACTCGTAAGAACAAGAACTTAAAACGCTCCGTCTCCCTGTAGATCGACCCGTGCTCATCGCGGTTAGCTGCAAAGCGACACCGTCCTTGATCGCGGTTAACTTTAGAACTTAAAATTCGACATGCGGAATGCGTGCGATCAAATGGCGCCGTTGCCGGGGAGACGGTAACGTTTTAATTCTTGTTATTTCGGGTTAATCATTGTACATCTCATTTATACAACTAACCCTATTTTCAAAACAAACTAAAAATTTCAAAAGACCAAAACAAAAACTAACAAGCTAACCATTTTTGCTCTCTGGAATTCTTACCAGCTTGCACTCTGAAACTAAATTAAAAAGATAAACAATACCAGTGAGATATTACTTGAACAGTGTGAACACAGAAGAAGTTTGGAGCCCATCTGCCACAACCAGACCGGCGACACACCATTCATAACCGAGCTCGCCGGCCCCTCCTCCTCCTTCTTCCTCCAATTTCTTCTCTGTGCCCCATTGTTCTGTTTCTGTCCCATTTTTATTGTTTGTTTTATGATTTTTATTGTGCAGGTATTTGGGCATTCGTATCGCTTTTTGCACTAAATATCCATTTTCCGACATTTGTAGATTTTTACGGAATTGCGAATGGCGATTGTGGGGAGCAAAGTGTACATTCCAAGCTAAGGTGATTGCGAAGTACAGTGCCAAAGATCCGGATAGTTTGACCCGCGCAAGCGAACTTTTCAAGCTTACCGGATTTGATTCAACGGGGGTTTCTTAACCCAAAAACTTAACGGTACGTACTTTACTAACATCTTCTCCTCAAATCTGACGCATCCAATTTTCTATCTTTGCAGGATTCTTTGCAAGTTCGCTAGCAAACGCTAAAGTGACTAACCCGTATTTGTTGCAGTGCCAAGCTTAAACATAAAAAACGATTGTTTGATTCTTTGAATAATTTTTTATTGAATTGCGCATTGCATACATTAATACGGACTTAAGGGCAATCGAACCCCACAACATACGGTAAAGGATTTCATCACATTTTCCGTGGCCCACAAATCACGAACTTGAACATAACGTTCACCCACACAAATTTTAAAAGAAATTAGACTTTAAGCCATAAGGACTTCGTCCTCACTAGGAGAAGTTAACCGTGTTTAGAACACCGCTTAACGGTATATCGTTTACAGGGTGTCTAGGAAAGTGTTCACGGCGAAACCGTCAAAAGAGAAAGGGTTATTTAATTAAGGACCTTCGTGAAAGCGTCGGAAAACCTCCCCTTATCTCTGCACTTACCTGGCCTCGTGATCAGTATATCTTGAGCCCGTTTCTCGACACAGTTTTACTTTGAAAATCAAGTTCTTGAGCAAGTCTAGTTGACCTAGGTGAACCCTAGACCGATTAGGTGCGTGGTATTTTTGTGTCGTGATTGTTTTTGTCCAGATTCTTTTTGCGTGTATATTTTATTCTTTTGTTAATAACTAACTTTAAAAAAATAATATAAAAAAAAATCACATTCTTTTTCCCCTCCTTTTCTTCTTCTTCCTCTTCCTCTCTTCATATCATGGGTACCCCACCCAGAAAAACTCTTACCGAACTTTGGTACCCACAACCAGACATAACTTCCAACGGTTCTTGCTTTGGCCGAACGTCGAACGATCCCTCCATGCCCAAAATTTCTTTGAAAGATCGGATAGACGCATCTAGGACATACAACTGGACTCGCCAATCCACTTTGTATCAACCATTTCAACCTTCACCACCTTCCTACGCTGATACTCCTTTTGAGAGTCCAGTTGTAACTCCAAGACCCATGTCTATTGCTGAACGTATTAAACAATCCCGTAGCCGATCTTTCACTCCTTTCACCTCTTCCAATTCTTTTGATCAACAATTTCAGTCACCTTCATATCCAAATGTTGATCCTACTCCTGTCCAGCCATTCAATTCCTACCAGTCCTACCCGAATTTTGAACCTTCCCTAGACATTGCTTCTACACAGCCATTTGGGAGTTTCCAGTATCCAAACGAGTTTGAATCTTTTACTGAAACCCCTTCACAACTAATGTCCAGTCTAGAACAATCGTTGGAAGACTTTTGGGTAGCTTCGTACCAACAGATGATGGATTTGAATGCGTCCATGGCCACCCTCATACAACCTAGTGACCCGGTAGCTAGTTTCCAACTAGCTCCAAATTTTCCAATGTATGATGAGGCGGTAGGACAGGTTGTGAATTTGAGTGGAGAGAGTGAGCTGTACACCCTTCCAAATCAAACCTACCCATTGCAAATTGAATCCCACAACTCCGGTTTTGAATGTCTATCTAGTGTTCCAAACGATTCACCGATTGAAGATAGAAGAATTAATGAGTTGTGCGACTTTGTAGTGTTTGATTTACCTGATTGTGAAGGGACCATTTCAAGTGAAACTGCACCCAATCCTTTTTACCTCTACACCTCCATCTTAGAACCTGAATTGATTAATATCCATGCTTTTGATGAGGTGTCTGAGAAAATTGATTTTCACTTGAATGAGGATATTGACGCTGGGAATATTTTAGATGATGAACCCGCTGATTTGGCTGAGTTTTTCTCTCCAATTCATCATCCCGAGTCATTAAATGTTTTTCCCGAACTTTATATGCGTCTTGATTTTGATGAGAATTGCATGGATGAGCTGAATTTTGAGGAGAATATTGAGGATAGTTTTGAGGATGAACCAGTTTTACTTGATGAGTCGGATTTTCCAATTCATCATGTCCTTTTCATTGACTGTGTACACCTTCCTAAACCTTTAACTGATACCCTTCCTCAATCACTTCGCTCCATCATCGTTCCGACCTTGCAAGACATTGTATCAATTTCATTTTTTATGTCTGGTTTACCAAGTTCGGCGTACCCATGTTTTCTCACGGATCTTGAGGGATTTGACCCAATTTCTCGACAGGTTGATAGATTAGCACAATCACTTTTCACACATCGGTCATCGAAAATTGTGCTAATTTATTCACTCCATTTCCACCCTCAAGTTCGTATTCCACTTCTTTCTCCCCTCCGCCATTCTTCTCATATACCGGGACCGTATTCCGCTTCCATTCACATACGGTCTCGCGTATTCTCCATTTCTTTCCTCTCCGTATTCTTTCACCAACCAACACACTACAGAGATAGAATTTTTGAATGGTTGGTGCTCACTTTTGGCCTGTGTAAGGCCCTATATAGATTGATACTGTTCTTCCCCCCCCCCCAATCCTGAAATTCACAGCTTAGACAGTGGAAACACTGTTTCACTTAAGTTTGAGGGGATCCTTTTTGTGTATATATTTTTGTTTTGCTTTTTACTTTGTATATATTTCTTTTAGGAAGCGCCGACAATTTTGACCTTCTTGGTATAGCCTGACAGTGAGGGCACTGCCAAGTTTAAGTTTGGGGGTGTGCTCGGTAAGGTTTCTTTCTTCGCATTCATTTGTATATTCTGCATTTTCATTCTTATTTAAAAAACCCACAAAAATAAAAAAAAATTCAAAAAAAATATAAAAACTTTGTCGTCAAGTTAACTAATAGGGTAACTTAGATTTTATTCCGAAAGTTTAGTTGATACGTTAAAAATAACTAAATCCTAGGCTTAGAAATTGAAAACCCTAAAAATAACCCTCATTCTGTTTAACCTTGGTAAGTATACGTCCTTACAGTTTTTTTTTAAGAAATAGGTAATCTTGAGTTCAGTTCTTGAGTTAAGTCGAAATAAAGGGAAAGTATTGATGCTTTACTGAAGGATAAGTCTGAAAAATAGTTTCTATTCTTAAGTTCAAATTTAAAAAGTATATACCCTACAAACTGCACATACACGCACCTTGAAACTTGGGATAGTAGAGAATACCTAGAAACACTCTTGCCTGAAAACCTAGTATGAAAGAAAAAACGGTATTTAAAGCTAAACACCAAGAGCATCATTGAAAAATATTTTCGATCTTGAAAAGAAAAAGAAAAAAATAAAAGAAAAATAAATAAAGTCAAGACCTGCAATCTGCTATTTACGCTTTAAGCTCACATATTTAGTAATCGGCTGTTAGTGCCTCAAGATTCATTAATAGTCACATGAAAGGTGTGTGAGCAACACCGTCCATCATTTAATGAAAAGAAGTAGTATTAGGCATTAGGGCAAGGGTACTATAGCTTGAATTGAATTCTCAAGTGTAGGGGTAAAAATTATACACACGTAGGGGTATACAATCGATGTTTGGAGGAAAGATAGGAATAAAGAATAAGACTTATATTTTCTGTAAAGTTGATAAAAATCCCTGATTTGAGACCGCGCTTTTAGAAGGAAAACTCAGGAGATACCAACATCTTTCTAAACTTTTTTGGAACATATAGGATCTAAGGTTAAATAGATAGGATGTGTGAAATATAAAGGTTGGATATTTCTAACTTAGGATGATGGAGTCTCTAACATAGATACTAAACTGTAGGAGTAAGATCAACGTTAACTTATGAAACTAGCTTGACGGGATTTTATGGGTAGTATCCGCTGAAAACCCTTAGGAGATAACACTCCTCCTACTAGGGACACCTAGAGCTTTAACGGCTTGTTGCACGCGCTCATTGCAATCGCGTTCCCTGCGAAAGTGAGGCTAGGATTTTGTTTTGCTTGGGACAAGCAAAAGATAAGTTTGGGGGCATTTGTTCATACCAGAATATTGCATTTTAATACCGCTCATTTATTATCTATTTTTTGTATATATCGGTATTATTAATCGGTGTTTGCTCAGTAATACAGATTACAGGTATCCGTGACAAAATACTGGAAATACATTCAAAATCACGGATATAACATTTGTGAGCCGACACTGCAACCAGAACTGCAAACCGACCGATATTTCTTGGGTTTCTTTGCTTATGTACACACTTTTATCTAAATGGACCAACACAATACAAGTGTGTACACAAGTGTGCACTAGGACCTAGGGGAGCTGCCATGGCACACACTCATGATGGCTTTGTGCAAGTGGGGGGGGGGGACAAGCGCAATAAATGCTAAAAGTGTTGATGTGATTCATAACTACAAGCTTCCCTCCAAGCCCTAAGTGCATCCAGAGCTTTTACTGAGAAAACAAACTGCACTAGAGTGATATGGGAGACAACAATTGTGCACACAACAAATACGAGCCTTTGTGCTCGGATTTGACCCTAGCACAAGCCCCTTGTGGCCAGCCAAACAGTGTCCAATGGGCCCCAGTTTTGTACAGTGCATCCCTTGCTGCCACATGATCTTAGTTTTATTATTTGTTTATTTTTCTTTTGTGCCTATATAAAGCAGGCAGTGGGCAAGGGGTCAAGGGTCATTCTTTTTCTTACATTTTACATCTTCATAATCTTTTGCTTTCATTTTATTCTTGTATATAGCTTAGTCCCCTTGAGATCCTTGCCTTCTCTTGGTCTTGCAACCTCTTAATTGAGCTTGCAAGTTTAAGTTTTGGTATTCGATCTCAAGGGTTGTATCTTCTTTTGGAATTAATAAAGCTCTCTTTTTTGCCTTCATTTCACATGAGTTCTTTACCCTTCTCTTGATCTTGCAACCTCTTAATTGAGCTTGCAAGTTTAAGGGTTGGTTATTGATCCCATGGCTTGTCTTGTGTTCTATGGTTCCTAGTTACTTATTTCTTGCATCTACTTACTTACACTTACATTCCATGCTTTACTTACCTTGGAATTTATTACCATGCCCTGTACTTACTTATAATGCTTTTTCCTTTTTTTTCTTTTCTCTTTTCTTTTGCTCTCTTTGTTGTTGTTTTGTTTGGTTTGTGAATATGTGTTGTTAGGAAAAGAGAAAGATATTATAAGTTAAGGTTTCATTTCCCATTTTCTTTTCCCGTATTTTCCATTTGAAACTTCGCCCAAACCTTACGCAAGCGCTCCGTTAGGCACCCTACCCTACCAAGGTATCGGTGATTCCTAACCGCGACTGGTTGCATTCGGATTGGCCGGAGGCGAAAGCAAGAGACAAGAACGGACGGATAAGGGTCAATAAGCTGGATTCCACGAATACCGTGCTTAAGCACCCTAATCCACGTTGTTGCCGATTGCTCTAGCTTCATTGGTTGAGTTCGGCTCAAAGGACTTGAATACGGATTTCCTTAACTTACACTATTCTATCTAATCCTAACAAACGGTTACTTTGCATATAACACATAGGATAAATACAAACATTCCGCCCACGCGCATTAACTCGTAAGAACAAGAACTTAAAACGCTCAGTCTCCTTGTGGATCGACCCGTGCTCATCGCGGCTAGCTGCAAAGCGACACCGTCCTTGATCGTGGTTAACTTTAAAACTTAAAATTCGACACGTGGAATGCGTGCGATCAAGGTCGATGTCACCGCTGTACTTATTTTCTTTTCTGTACTAGGATTACCTCGTGGTGAAGTGCACGGATAGTCGGGTTCTAAAGGGCAACAGGTCCGCATCTTATGGCGTTGAGAAGGAGGGGGCCTCACTCTAGAATTGGCGGGCTATTCACCGCACTCGTAGGGGGTACAGGTTGACCCAAGGAGGGGTGCTCAAGTTACCGGATTCCGTTAAGTGCTGGGTGGCCCATTCATTTTGATGAAGGGGGCTGCCTCGCTTCTGATTTTGACGGGTAATTTGTCGCACTCGTAGGGGTCTAGGTTTTCATTGCACAGGCTATCCACACGACCAGGGGAACGTCGGGTTTCACTTGCGGCTCAAAGAAAACCCGGGGCTTCCAGATTATCTGCATTGTTCTGTGATGCTTATCGCTATTCTGTGATGTTGCATTGATCACGCCTGGTGCGATTATTATATATTATTATATATATACTAGTAGATGTTGTATATATTTTACACCCGCGCTAGTCCAGTCCCCGCTCTGTCGTTAGTTAAGTAACCTAACGGGTGATGATGGGACCCAGTGGCGAATGCGGATGGCATATACGTGCATCATATTTTCGTTCTTTTCTGGTGTGATTAATTGATGGGAGTGCGTTGATTTAGATCAATGCAAGGAAAACAGACCTATTCGATATTGTTGGAACAATTTTCAAAAGCTGTTATTACAAAGGCGTTTTCTTTTGTTTTGCATAGCAATATTCGGTTATGAATATCCAGCACCTCATTCTACGAGGCAAGGGCCGAGATCCCTTCACCGGGAGTAACCCCTTGGGCAGAGGTTTGCATCAGGGTAATAATTTCACTATAGTCGATTACCTTTTGCTTTGCATCACGGTATTTAGTTTAGAATATCCTGCACCTCATTCCACGAGGAAAGAGCCGAGATCCCTTCACCGGGAGTGGCCTCTTTAGCTAAGGTTTTCGCCACTATATATTTGTAAAAAGTTATCTAGTTTCTTCAACGATATCAAGTTCATTACGTTAAAGGTTTTTCGCCAAAAACCATTCGTAGCCCTCCGTCATTTCAGACGGGTAGCACTTAGTATTCATGCTATGTATTTGGCCTTCGTCAAGGTATAGTGTATGGTAGCTATTTGTTACTTTTCTGTTGCATAGATAGATGCGTTAGTTTGGGACAGTCGTACTACTATTTTGGCATTCGTCAAGGGTATATACGGGTGGGTTCAAATTAACCTGGACAATGACGGATAGAACTTGACATGTGACTTATGATATCTTGGCCTTCGTCAAGGTCATAAGAGTATGGGGTAAAAATCATATCGGGAGTTTCAAACATACAGAAAACTTGCTAGGCATGTGCATACCTTCTGGAGTGTGATAACTTGAATGGATTCCATCAGGTTATCATGCGATGATAGTTGGATCCCGATACCCACTGATGAGTTCGTTTACTCCTCGGGTGATTTTATATGATCCCGACTAATTCTTCTTTAGGGTTTGGAGGAGAATTTGAGGATACAGTGGGAGACATCCTGATTAGATAAAGTGATTGACCATTCTGATCTAGGTTAGAGTGCACTCTGAGTGTTTCTTTCTCTCTCTCTCTCTTTGGCAGCGACCATGACCCGACCCTAGACTAGAACTCATAAACCAAGTTAACCGAACCTTCTTAAAACACACTAACTTTTGGATTGTCTAAGTTGCATACTTCATTTCCACTCCTATTTTTACCCTTTGCTTTTCCCCGGAACACTCCGTATTACTACGAAGATCCCCTTTTGTTGGATATGACCATCGTATAGTTACATACGAACTCGAAGAAACTTGTTTCAGATTCGAGGATGGTTTCCGGTTCTGGAGAAATTGAATAGGACTATTCAGTTGTCTTTTCCTTTTACCTTCTCTCAGGTAGCGAGTGCTCCTAGGATTAGGAGATGGTACACCTATTGCGCTTATTGGATAGTCTTCTTCCAAACCATAGGCAGGTGCCGAAAGGTGGAGAATGAAGAAAACCAATTAGCCTAAGTGTGGTGTACAGAAAGTAATAAGTAAAGACAAATAAAGGGATTAGAAAGAGGGCAAAGTAAAATGCGACTGCTATCATTCACGACCAAACCGCGTATATCATCGCCACTCCTGTTTCACCTTTGCATTTCTCCGGTTCAGGGGAAATTGAATAGGATTATTCAGGTTGTCTTTTATCATTACATTCTCTCAGGTTGCGAGGGCTCCTAGGATTAGGAAGGTACACCTATTACTCTTATTGGATAGTCTTCTTCCAAAGCATAGGCTGGTGCCGAACGGTAGGGAAGGAAGAAAACTATTTAGCCTAAGGTTGGTGTACAGGAGGTAATGAGTAAAGACAAATAAAAGGATTTAGAGAGACGGCAAAGAAATATACGGTTACAGTCATGAATCTGATAATGGAAGAGGCATTACTAGGAATACCAGAATACTCCTTCGAAACATTTTCATGTTTTAGTTTCACTGTACATTGTTAATTGAAAACCGATTTCCCAATTAGATCCTTACTCCAGGATATGTATTTACCAGGTTTGATTCTCACATCTGTATGGTTTTACATATGATGAGTGGGAGTAAGTTATTGGGAATTAGGTGATTATATCCTTATTATATCAGAATTCGTTGTAATTGGTGATATTTGAGAAAATCACCTAGGGTTTTTGCCTGATGGCAAATATTTGGTTTTGAATATCCGTTGTTATGCACCAATTTCAAACTGATATATCTGTACGTTTATTTCATAAAGTGAGATATAAAAATTTTAAATTATGTCCATGACATTTACCTATATCAGTAGATGGTTAGGTAAGGAGCATTAACCAACGGTGTAATTCTTCCTAACCATAGTACAGTTTTCAACCTACGACGCACAGGGTTTGAGTTATTCATCTTAGGAGACTTATACAAAGTATTTTATATTGTCCAGTGTCCATTAGGATAGAAGGGTTGGTACTCGTACCATATTCTGTTTACTTGTAACTTCTCCAGTTTTAGACATGTATTTCGTAGAAATGCAAGGTCCAAGTTTTGAGAAGTTATAGGCACAAGGATAAAGTAGAGAATCATGTGTTGCAAGTACCAGGATTCTTCAAGGTGATTAAAGATATAGATACTTATGTTTGGTATTCAGTTGATAGTAATGGTTTTGAGAACTTGTTTCTCTTTCAGGTTACTCATATCTGGATGTAATCCTGGTTGAGTAATGCTGATCAGCTTCCTTCCATTTAGTTGACATGCACTGGAGATAGCTGCATGATTTGAATCTGGTTCCAATTAAATCAGTGCCTCTGTTTCTATATTATATATAGAATGGTTCATATCTTAACGATGTTAAGGTATATGGAGTTGTCCAGCTTATGCTTAAAACCAAACTCTGGATAACTCAAGGCACGTTTCTGTAATGGCATTTTGTGGGTTATCCCAGGCTATGACGAGGGTTAACTTTCTACCATCTGGAAGATCAATAGTGATATTGTTCTTGACTCGCCACAGTTTTAGTAAAATGCATTTTTTCAGAAAACAGTAGTGGGGGTATGGTAGAACTGGAAGTGATTCCAGAACCACAAATGATTACTGAAAATTTAATAGAACCTAAATATTCAATCAGGTTTGACATTCTATTACCCACTCCGTAGATATGATGGGTAACCTCAGGCACCCGAGAGGTACTTCGGTATTCTCAAGGACTGTGACAGGGAGGTTCTTATTTACCCAGACTTGACACTACTTCTGTTCTAGACTATGAGACCCGGCAGGAGAATGAGTATAGCGTCGTTCTAAACTAGCTTTAGAAGTGCACGTGTATATGACTCTGTCAGAGGGTTGTTGTGGTCAGTGGGAGCAGCGGAAGTATAGTGGACAAGTAGCTTATGTCTATTTATAGACTAATGTAGATATAGCGGAGATAGATCATCCATTTTTGATGTGACAGTCATAGGTTTTGACTTTATCAGAATAGGGGATGGATCTGTTAAGAAGATAGTAAGGTGTGATGTCCTAGTATTTGGATGACATGCACCTTATAGGAAGTGAAATTCCTATACTATGATCGGTTATACTATGGTTATCACACAGTTGTTTCTCCATATAGGATATGGATATGATATCAGGCATTCTGGTTACTAGATTTATGGTTTTAGATCTAGATTTGGTTAGTTTCCCAATCTGGGTACATAGACAGTATTCTAAAGGTGTTTTAGAATGGACGACTTCTGGCATGGTGGTATACCTGCAGGTGATGGAGTCACCCTCTCTAAAGGTGTCTTACAGACTAAATGGGGGAGAGATGTGCATGATTGGCATATCACTTGCTTAGGCAATTGATTCAATCATGAGATGTGAAGTACCACACCAGATTTTGTTTTTGCACTAGATGCAATAAGTTTTTATATTAATCCAATCCTGGAGAAACGTTCGGAAGCAGTTTATGAACATAAGTGGATGTTCTAAGGATATGGTAACGGCAGCTTCTTTCAGGGGACGGTTATCATTCCAGGCTTCCAAGGTGACCTTGATAACAGAGCGACTGTTAGAGTTATAGTTTTCCCTCTTTCAAGGGCAGTAGTTTGGACAGATGGTCCAAGCGGATACTGAGGGAGGTATGGCGCAGGATACTGATTAAATTCAGTGGACGATACAGTCTAAGAAGTTTGCTGGATTTGGAGTTCATTTGTTAACTGGGTACCATCAGATATCCAGACATATTCTAAGACAGGTATTGCTCATTTCGGGAGATGGTTTTCTTCACGAACTTGAGATAAAGAGAGACATAGAAAGAAACATTAGAGCGGATCCACTCACTGAGGCTATTTCTCGAACACAATAGTTTCACAAACGAGCTTTGTGAAACTGATTAGTAGAGAAGTTGGGTGTTCGGTATCACACGGGCTGTGAGTATGCGACACCGCAATAATTAGCCTTGAGTGCAAGTGGGAGATTGTTGGCTATAGTACTCTCAAGTCAATTATTGGATCGCAGGCACGTGATTGCAATGATTGAGGGAGGACCTATACCGGTAGAACAGTATTACTCGAGATAATAGTATGCTATCTGGTTTGTCTTTATCATCGTGTACATGCTTCAGGTGACATTACATATCACTATTACATGTTGATAGAGCCCATATGATTCTTACTTGACTGCCAGCAGTGTGATGGCGATCATATACGTGGGATCTGGGGTCTATAAGCACATCCTTAAAAGTCCCTAGTCATGGGAGTTTTGAGATTGGGCATCGATACTCCAGAGTAGACAAGTGTATAATGATCGAGACCCCGACGAGGGGCGGTGGCCGGTCTCACAAGCCATTAGTGTCTGTTGGTTCACCTAAGATGTATACAGGTACTCATTAGGTTATGAGTACACCGGACGGACTCGCCGGGAATATGCTAATTGGTATTATACCTATTGTCAGATAGCAGTTCCCTGGTGACATATGTACAGGTTAGTCTATCGACCTGAGATCGTCATTTGTCTCGTGTGAGTTTCTATTGTACTTTGATTACTACCCTACCACGGCTCAATGGAGTCGTGCAAACAGGTTTTAGTTGGGTACAGTCCCGAGCCACATGAAGGCAGTGAGCGGATCGTCAGGGGATTCGTCTCTCCCGGTATTGGGGGTGAATGTCGCGTTGTTCATGGATGGCCATCACCAGAAATCCTCCGCTGGGTAGTCGAGAATTACCGATCTAGGATCGGTAGTTTCTCAGGTGGTGATAGGGTTTCATACCGACACTAAATGTCAAGTTATTAGGGGTCTGACTTTATCCACCCCCGTAGACTCAATATGCGATACTTATAGAAGAACGGACCGGACTGTACGGATATTGTCACTGTCAGGCTCAGTAGGGTTTCAGGATGAGTTTGCTCGTCGGCCTCCCTTTCACTCAATTCCTGGGTAGCCGTTACGTACAGCTAGTGCTACTGACGTGCTTGTGGTTAAACCCACTGCCAGCGTATTGATGAGTCTTTAGAGTCCCACACAGAGGGTTTCCCTGGTTCGGGCGAAACGTTATAGAGGTCATATGGTTTTATGGCAGGGTTCGATCATATACGTGCATATATGCACGGATCATGATCGGACGGATAATACTAGTGGGCTTTGGTTTAAGCCAGATCCTAGTATTATATTGTTGGATTACTTTCGTCTCGTTGTATTCATATTCAGTCGGAATACGGATGCAGGTATGTATATACGGATGAGGGGTATTCTTGTAATTCGTTATGAGTTTACTTTTGAAGTTGCCATTTCTTTTTCTTGGATTTAAACATTTAGTTTAATGTTTAATTGTGTGCAATTTGTGAGGTTATGTCTTGGCATTTGGCATTGATTGTGGCATGGCACATGAGTGCAAGTTTTGTTATGGTGCATTGATGTAGCATGTGCACTTGTTTTTGTTTTGGTGAGGATATTTGTGGTGAGCATGAGAGAGGTAGATCTTTTGTGTGAGTGTGTGAGTTTTTTTTGGTTGCTCTTGTGCTCACAACAATATATAACACAATATCAATCCAAGACAAAACGAATACAAAAAAAAGAACAGAGAGTTTTTTCTTCACTTGCCAAAAGCCAAAACTTGAGCTCACTTCTTCACCCATGGCAACTTCTTCACCTCCACCCATACCCTCTCATGAGTTGAGAATCCATTGGTGTTTTGAGACAAAATATTCACACACACTCTCTACTTCATCTTGGGTATCTAGGCTAGCAAACTGGATGCCCGAGTTGCTTCGGTTTTGAAGTGGGAGCCCGTATTACTAATCCTCGATGTGGATCCTCTTCGATGAGGGAGATCGGAGATCGAACTTGTTCGAGGCAGCCGCAACGAGCTAAGAACAGAGGTTGAAGATCGAAAGACACGGATCGATCGGTATAACCTCTCTAAACTCTTTACAGTTAATTAGTACAGGGTTAATGGTACAATCCGTCGATCAAGGTTCCGTTAGCGCCGGTTTTCTAAAGTTTTTGTTCCGTGTTTGGCCATAGATTAATGGCCGGGGCGCTGGCGTAGCCTTACAATATGTATATTCTAGTATTATGTTCTTTGTGTCATTCTATCTCTTTACGTATTCGTATTTTAGTACGAATACAGGTATGTATATACAATAGAGTATAATCTGTATTTATACGGAAAACATTCTAGAAGGTGGACACCTCATCTTGGATTTTATCCGTTTATATTAAATGGAAAATGAGGTGTAAAGCAGGAGAGGGGAGCATGGTGAGAGCCATACTTCAATAGAGTTGCACAAATGAATTAACAATTCATTTGTGCAAACTATTCAAGCATGGTTGAATATATTTATATGAAAAATTGGTTTTTACAAAACCTTGCTTGAGATTTTCTCTCTCTTGGATGGTTCATTATTTTTAAGATGGGAAAAACACTCTCACCATTAGCTTCACTCTCCTCACTAGATTTCTTGAGCTCCTCCACTTTCATCTTCAACCTCCTCTCTACAATCTCATGTGTTAAGAATCAAGAGAGGAGGTGAGATAGATACACACTTAGATCACTTCACTACATCCCAGGCACCCTAAATTAGCAACCTAAAATCCCTAGTTGCTTCACTAGACTTTTAGTGTGGAGCTAGATCCATGAGCTACATCTCTAGGATGGATCATCTTCGACGGAGGAAGACCGGTGATCAAGCTCGATCCAAAGGACCTCAAGGAGCTAAGGAAGATGGTAGAAGACCGAAGAACATGTATCATTCGGTATAACCACTTCTAACCTTGTAGTTAAGATCTTCTTTTGTAGCTAGTTTAGGTTTATGGTTCGATTCTAGGACGGGTTCGTTAGCTCCAGTTTTTTAAACGCCAATTTTTCCGCATCGGCCACGGTAGATGGCCAGGGAGCTAGCAAATCTCAACATGGTATCAGAGCTACTAGACAGGGATGCTGACTTATGGGGGGTTCTTACTGTGGTGACAGTAGTGGCGAAGCACAGGCTCTTACCCCCAGGATGCCCCGTGCGGTTATATGGTCCGACGGGTTGTAGTCCGTCGCAAGGGGAATACGTAAAAAGTAGCTGCTGAGAGACCTATGGATGACACAGCCAGTTTCCGCTGCGCTGACTAACCCAAAATGGTATCAGAGCTACTAGGAAGGGATGCCGACCCATGGGGGGTTCTCACTGTGGTGACAGTAGTGGCGAAGCGGAGGCTCTTACCCCCAGGGTGCCCCGTGCGGTTATATGGTCCGGCGGGTTGTAGTCCAGCGGGTTGTAGTCCGTCGCTGGGGGATTATATAAAAAGAAGTTGCTGAGGGACCTATGGGCGCCACGGCTAGTTTCCGCTGCGCTGACTGACCCAACATGGTATCAGAGCCACCCCATAAACCTTTACTAGCTAGTTTACACAAGGTTAAAACATCGATCGACTAAATTTTCCGAATCATTTTTCCACTTTTCCATGCTTGATGTCGTTTTTAAAACTTGTTCAAAAAATTATTCAGAATGTCTTAAAAATACATGCAGGCATATTTAGAGCAGCACAAGAAATTTGGGCACGTGAGCCAATAAATTGGCCACGGAACTGCCGCAAGTCATGCCCATTGGCGACGGTTCCGTGGTTGTTTTGTGGCTACTGTGCGCCAAATTTCTTCTGGCACTCTATAACTTGGAAATATGATTTTTGGGATATTTGGTTTTGGCCCAGATTTGTTTGAGTGCTGGTTTGCATTTGGGGCCAATATGGATTAGTTTATTCGATCGAAATTTTAAGTATATGTTTATCAGTGCTTGTGTTAATATCTGCGACCGTGAATATCATTGAGCGGTATAACCCGACTAGTTGCTATATGTTCAATTAGACAGGTTTGCGAACATAATATTCATGTTGATGTTCTTTGTTTTGCTGATATTGTGGTTGGATTGTCGTGTTGGATAGCCTATAGTGCAATAGTAGTAGTACAGTTCAGATTCATTTGTATATTCATTATTGCGGGGGCGAGCGTCCGACATGTGGACTGCCGTTTATGCTAGTTTGTATATTCTTTTATTGGGACACGACCGGGTTGAGGTCGATGTCTCCATTGTATATATACTTTTCTTTTATGTACTAGGATTACCCCGCGGTGGAGTGCTTGAATAGCCGGCTTCTAGAGAGCAACGGACCCAGATCTCATGGCGTTGAGGCGGATGGGGCCATACTCTAGAATTGGCAGGCTATTCTCCGCACTCATAAGGGGTATAGGATGACCCATGAACGGGTGCTCAAGTTACCAGATTCCGTAAAGTGCTGGGTGGCCCATTCACTTTGTTGATTGGGGTTGCCTCACTTCTGGGATTGGCGGGTAACTTGCCGCACTCGTAAGGGTCTTGGTTATATATTGCACGGGCTATCCACATGACTTGGGAGCGTCGGGTTTCATTTGTGGCTCAAAGGAAACCCGGGGCTCCTAAATTATCCGTTATTCTGTGTTGCTTATCGCTTTTCTGTGATGTTGTTTATATCATGCCTGGGACGAATGTTATATATATATATATATATTTATATATACTAGTAGATGTTGTATATGTTTTGCATCCGCGCTAGTCCAGCCCCCGCTCTGCCGTTAGTTAAGTAACCTAACGGTGCATGACGGAGCCCCGTGGCGAATGCGTATGGCATATACGTACATTGTATTTTCGTTTTTTTCTGGTGTGATATAGATTAATTGATGGGACTGCATTAATTCTGATTAATGCAAGGAAAATAAATCTAAATGATGTTGTTGGAACCAATTTTTAAAAACTGACATTACAGACGTTTCCTTTTGCTTTGCACAACGGTATTCGGTTATGAATATCCAACACCTCATTCGACGAGGCAAGAGCCGAGATCCCTTTATAGGGAGTGAACTCTTGGGCAAAAATTTGCGTCATTGTAATTACTTCATTATAGTCGATTCTTTTGCTTTGCATCGTGGTATTCAGTTAGGAATATCCTGCACCTCATTCGATAAGGAAAGAGCCGAGATCCCATCATAGGGAGTGACCTCTTTAGCAAAAGTTTATGTCGCTATATATTTGTAAAACCATTCGGGTTTCTTCAACGATATCAAGTTCATTACGTTAATGGTTTTTCGCCGAAAACCAGCCGTAGCCCTCCATCATTTCCTATGAGTAGTGCTTAGTATTTGTACTGCGGTTGTTGACTCTGTCAAGGCTTAGTGTATGATAGCTAAGTGGTGCTTGTTTGTAGCATACGATGCGATTGGTTAGGACAATCGTGCGGCCTTGTTGACTCCGTCAAGGGCTCGTGCGGGTGGGTTTAATCCAATCAAGATAATGACGGATTGAACTTGACTATGACTCTTTGATTTGTTGACTCCGTCAAGATCACTAGGGTCTTAGGGTTAAAAACCACATCGGGAGTTTCAAATATACAGGAAACTTGTTAGGATTGCGCATACCTTATGGAGCGTGGTGACTTGAGTGGCTTCTATCAAGTTATCACACGGTGATTGTTGAATCCCGATTCCCACTGATGAGTAGGTGTTACTCCTCGGGTGATTTTCAGATGATCCTGACTAATTCTCCTTTTAGGATTTGAAGGAGAGTTCGAGGAAACAGTAAGAGCCATCCTGATTAGATAAAGTGATTAACCAATCTAATCTAGGTTACAGTGCACGTGGAGTGTTTCTTTTCTCTCTCTCTCTTTGGAAGCGGCCATGACCTGACCCTAAACTAAAACTCATGAACCAAGTTAACCGAACCATCTTAAAACACTTTGGCTTTTGGATTGTCATTTAGTCGCATATATCCCTGCCACTCCTACTTTCCCTTTGCATTTCTCCAGAACACTCCATATCACAACAAAGATCGATATTGATTGGGTATTCCATCGTATAGTTACATACGAACTCGAAGAAACTTGTTTCTTATCGAGGATGGATTCTGGTTCTGGAGAAATTGAATAAGATTATTCGGTTGTATTTTCTCTTTACCTTCTCTCAGATTGTGAGGGCTCCTAGTGTTAGGAGAGTACACCTATTACGCTTATTGGATAGTCTTCTTCCAAATCATAGGCAGGTGCCGAATGGTAGGGAAGGAAGAAAACCAATTAGCTTAAGTGTGGTGTATAGAAGGTAATAAGTAAAGACATATAAAGGGATTAGAATGAGGGCAAAGGAAATTGCGACTATTATCATTCAGGACAAAGCCGCGTATATCCTCTGCCACTCCTACTTCCCCTTTGCATTTCTTCAGAACACTCCATATCACTACGAAGATCCATATTTCTTGGATATGCCATCGAATAGTTACATACGAACTCGAAGGAACTTGTTTCAGTTCGAGGATGATTTCCGGTTCGAGAGAAATTGAATAGGATTATTCGGTTGTTTTTCTCTTTACCTTCTCTCAGGTTACGAGGGCTCCTAGTGTTAGAAGAGTACACCTATTACACTTATTGGATAGTCTTCTTCCAAACCAAAGGCAGGTGCCGAAAGGTAGGAAAGGAAGAAAATCAATTAGCCTAAGTATGGTGTACAGAAGGTAAGAAGTAAAGACATATGAAGGGATTGCGGTGAGGGCAAGGAAATATACAGTTACTGTCATGAATCTGGATAGTGGAAGAGGCATTACTAGGAATACCCGGCTACCCCTTTCAAATATTTTCATGTTTCAGTTTTACTGTGCGGTGTTAATTGAAAACTGTTTTCCCAATTAAATTCTGACTCCAGGGTATGTATTTACCAGACTTGATTCTCACATCTGTATGGCATTACAGATGTTGAGTGGGAGTAAGATATTGGGAATTGGGTGATTAGATCCTCAATATATATCAGAATTCTTTGTAATTGGTGATATTTGGGGAAATCACCTGGGTTTTGCTTAACGGAAAATATTTGGTTTTGAATATCCGTTGTTTTACACCAGTTTTAAACTGATATATCTGTACGTTTATTTTATAAAGTGAGATATAACATTTTGAAATTATGTCTATGACATTTACCAATATCAGTATATGGTTAGGTAAGGTGCATTCAACAACTGTGTAATTCTTCTAAACCATGACACAGTTTTCAACCTACGACGCACAGGGTTTGAGTTATTAAACTCAGTGGACTTATACAGAGTATTGTATGTTGTCCGATGTCCATTAGGACAACGGGGTTTGTACTCGTACTATATTCTGTTTACTCATGACTTCTCTAGTTTTAGACATGTATTTCATTGAAATACAAGGTCCAAATTCTGAGAAGTTATAGGTACAAGAATAAAGTAGAGAACCATATGTTGCAAGTATCAGGATTCTTTAAGATGATCGAAAATGTAGATACTTATGCTAGGTATTCCGTCGTAAGTAATAGTTTTGAGAACTTGCTTCTTTTTTCAGATTACTCATATGTGGGTACATTCCTTGATGAGTAATGTTGCTTGGCCTCCTTCCATTTAGTCGATATGCACTGGAAACAGCTACATGATTTTTGAATCCGGTTCCAATTAAATTAGTGCCTTTGTTTCTATATTAGATATAGAATGGATTCATATCTTAATGCTGTTAAGGTATATGGAATTGTCCGGCTTATGCTTAAAATTAGAATCCGGATAAACTCAAGGCATGTTTCAGTAATAGCAGTTTATAGGTTATCCCGGGCTTTGACGAGGGTTAACATTCTACCATTTAGAGGATCAATAGTTATATTGTTCTTGACTCGCCACCTCTTTTGTAAAATGAATTCTTTTCAGAAAACATTAGTAGGAGTATGGTAGAATTGGAAGTGATTTCAGAACCACAAACGATTACTGAAAATTTAGTAGAACCCGAGGATTCAATTGGTTTCGATGATTCATTAGCCACTCCGCAGATTTGGTGGGCAACCTCTGTTGGAGATAGTGCCCTCAGAGTCAATTATTAGGTCACAGGTACGTGATTGTAATGATTGATGGAGGACCTATCCCGGTAGGACAGTCTTACTCGAGATGATAGTATGCTATCTGGTTTACCTTTATCATCGTGTACTGTTTTAAGTGACATGACGCGTCGCTATTACACGTTGATAGAGCCCCTAGGATTCTTGCTTGACCACCAGCAGTATGAGGGCGATCATATAAGTGGGAGCTGGGGGTCTATAAGCATATCCTTAATAGGTCCCTAGTCGTGTGAGTTTCGAGACAGGGCATCGATACTCCATAGTAGACTAGTGTATACAGTCGAGACCCCGACAAGGGGCGGTGGCCGGTCTCACAAGCCACTGGTGTCAGTTGGATCACCTAAGATGTATACAAGTGCTCATTGGGTTATGAGTACACCGGACAGGACTCGCCGGGAACATGCTAGTTGGTCATATACCAGACGTCAGATGGCAGTTCCCTGGTGACATGTGTGCAGGTTAGTTCATCGACCTGGGGATCGTCATTTGTCTCGTGTGAGTTCCCACTGTACTTTGATTACTACCCTACCACGGCTCAAAGGAGTCGTGCAAACAGGTTTTAGTTGGGTACAGTCCCGAGCCACATGGAGGCAGTGAGCGTATCTTCAGGGGTTCGTCTCTCCCGGTATTGGGGGTGAGGTCGTGCTGTGTCTAGGAGAGCCATTACACGAAGCCCTCGGCCGAGGCAAGGAGATTTACTGGTAGGTATTCCAGTAGTATCTCAGGGTGTTCTGGGCTACACTCCGACACGACTTGTACCGCTTTTGGGGGTCTGACTTTTACCAACCCCCTAGGCCCGCCATGCGATGCTCATAGACGAACGGACCGGACTGTACGGATATTGTCACTGACAGGCTCAGTAGGGTTGTCAGGCTGAGTTTGCTCACAGACATCCCTTTTAGTCAGTACCTGGTAGCCCGTTACGTATTGGCTTATACCTCTGACGTGCTAGTGGTTAAATCTACAACCAAGGTGTTGATGAGTCTTTAGAGTCCCCCACATTTCAGTTACTCAGCTTTCGGGCGAAAGGTTGTAGAAGCCGTATGGAGATATGGCAAGGTCCGATCAGATACGTGCGGTATTGCACGGATCAGGATCGGACAGTCTGTACTATAGGCCGTATGCATATATGGCAGGGTTCGATCAGATACGTGCGGTATTGCACGGATCAGGATCGAACGGATATTACTAGCCGGCTTTGGTATAAGCCGGATTCTAGTATAGTACAGTGTAGATTTTGTCTCATTGCATTTGTATTTCGGTCGGAATACAAATGCGGGTGTGTATGCACAGTATCGGGGTTTTCCTGTAATTTATTACGGGACCAGTTTTTGGAGTTGCCAGTTTGTTTTCCGTTTCGGCCAATTTTCCTTTGATCGTTCATTGGCCGATGTTTGGTGGAGGAGGGCTTATTTGCATTGTTGCAAATAAGTATTTGTGGAGGGGGTCTTTGCATATATTCATGCCATGATTATAGCACCATCCATTGACTTGCTTGACTTCATACTTCATGATGGATTGACTTTGTGGACTTGATGTTTAGTGATGGTTATGTGTTGAGTGTGGTTTTGGTGTTGTCATCATATTCTTTCATGATGCCCTCTTGCATTATTGATCTACTCACTTCCTCATGCTATCCACTCTCTCTCTCTCCACCCCTCATTTTGTAGTGGCCGGCCAAGTCCTAGTGGGGCTGTCAAAAATTGTAGTGGGGTTTTTTTGTTGTTGATTTCATGTTCCAAAATCCACAAGTTCCTCCACAAAACTCCTTGCATCATCCCTCCACCACAATGGCATCTCCAATACCCCAAAAGTGAGACACAAGCTCTACCAAACATTCTACAGCAAATCTTGGGCACGTCGAGTAGCCGGCTTCGTGCCCGAGTTGCCTCGGCATTGAGGTGGGAGCCCGTAAAAGAAGTAGGCGATGTGGTGCACTTCCGGCGACGAGGAGGAGACAGGACATTCTGCAGGAGATCGGGACGATGACGAGAAGACCGGAGGACTTGGATCGTCGGTATATCTCTATTCCCTTTCTTGTAGATAGCTAGGACTAGTTAATGGTTCGATCCGGGTATTAGTGCGCGGCGGTTTGCCAATTCAAGAAAATTAAAGTTATTCACCGCTTCCGCATTTGGCCGTCGGTTTGACGGCCGGGGCGCCGCCGTGCACTTACAGTGGTATCAGAGCCTCCCCATTAACTTAGTCTAGCTTTGTGTAATGTGTTTTTCAGTTCCGATCGATCGAAATGTCCAAAAACCCGTATTTGCCCACGACAGTTTTCTGTTGAAATTTTTTGGTCCCCAAAAATTTTTCAGGTTGTATAAAAGTACTGTACAGAGAGACCTAAGACTACTGTAGAAATACGACGCACTAATCTTTCAAATAGAGCGCGGAACCGCGGCCAACCCCTGCTTGTGGCCGCGGTTCCGCCGCTGAGTAAAGGAATCAGGGTGTTGGATTTCTACAGTGGGCTTCTGGGGATAAATTTGGGTTTCTGGAACATTAAAATTGGGCCCATATTTTCTGTAACTGCTACAGTATTGTTTCGGGGCCCACTTGTTAATATTCGATCGGTCGGATATTTTAAACACATTTTTCACAGTATTTACATTATATCTGCGACCGTGAATGTCACTCGATCGGTAAATCCGGTCTAACTGCTATAGCCCGGTTAGACGGATTTGCGAACGTGACTTTCACGTTGATATTCTGTTTTTTGCTGTGATGTTGCGGATCGGTCGTGGGGGATAGCCTGGATGCAATGCTAGTACAGTTTTGTTGTATTATGTACATTTGATATTGCGGGGCGAGCGTCCGACTTGTGGACTGCCGTCACTGCCAGTTTGTATTATTATTTTGGGGCACGACCTGGTTGCGGTCGATGTACCCGTTGTATGTATATTTTACTTTCTGTACTAGGATTACCCCGCGGAGGGGTGCACGGATAGCCGGATTCTGGAGGGCAACAAGCCCGCATCTCATGGCATTGAGACGGAGGGGGCTTCACTCTAGGATTGGCGGGATATTCGCCGCACTCGTAGGGGGTACAGGTTGACCCAGGAGGGGTGCCCAAGTTACCGGATTCCGTGAAGTGCTGGGTGGTCCATTCACGGCGCTGAAGGGGGCTGCCTCGCTTCAGGTTTTGGCGGGTGACTTGCCGCACCCGTAGGGGTCTAGGTTTTCATTGCACAGGCTATCCACACGACCAGGGGAACGTCGGGTTTCAGCAGTGGCTCTGTGAAACCCGGGGATCCCAGATATCTGTATTGTTTCTGTGATGCTGTACATATCTGTGATGTTGCATTTTATTCACGCCTTGAGCGAATATAATATATTGGTATATATATTAGTAGATGTTGTATATGTTTTACATCCGCGCTAGTCCAGTCCCCGCTTTGTCGTTAGTTAGCTAACCTAACGGGTAATGACGGGACCCAGTGGCGAATGCGGATGGCATATACGTACATCAGTATATTTTCGTTCTTTGTGGTGTGATCAATTGATGGGACTGCATTGATTCGGATCAATGCAAGTTAAAACAAACCTTATCTGATGTTGTTGGAACATTTTTCAATAAGCTGTTATTGCAAGGACGTTTACTTTTGTTTTGCATCGTGGTATTCATTGGAATATCCTGCTCCTCAGTCGACGAGGCAAGGGCCGAGATCCCTTCACCGGGAGTGACCCCTTGGACAAAAAGTTTGCGTCAGGGCATTAACTTCACTATAGCCGATTACTTTTGCTTTGCATCGCGGTATTCATTTGGAATATCCTGCACCCCATTCTACGGGGAAAGAGCCGAGATCCCTTCACCGGGAGTGACCTCTTTAGCAAAGGTTCTCGTCACTATATTTCTAAAAAGCTATCCGTTCCTTCAACGATATCAAGTTCATTACGTTAAAGGTTTTCGCCAGAAACCATTCGTAGCCCTCCGTCATTTCAGTTAAATATTCGGTAGTATTCAAGCTATGTATTTTGACCTCACGCCAAGGCATAGTGATTGGTAGCTGCCGGGTATTTATCTGTTGCATAGATAAATGCGTTGGTTTGGGACAGTCGTACTACTATTTTGGCCTACGTCAAGGGTATGTACGGGTGGGTTCAGATTAACCTGGATAATGACGGGCAGAACTTGACATGTGACTTATGATATTTTGACCTCATGCCAAGGTCATAAGAGCATGGGGCAGAAATCACATCGGGAGTTTCAAAAGAACTGAAACTTGCTAGATATGCGCATACCTTCTGGAGTGTGATAGCGTGAGCGGATTCCGTCACGTTATCATGCAATGATAGTTGGATCCCGATTCCCACTGATGAGTTAGTTTACTCCTCGGGTAACCCCGACTAATTCTTCTTTCAGGTTTGGAGGAGAATTTGAGGTACAGTGGGAGGTTTCCTGATTAGAAAAAGTGATAACCATTCTGATCTAGGTTAGAGTGCATGCTGAGTGTTTCTTTTCTCTCTCTCTTTGGCAGCGACCATTGACCCGACCCTAAGACTTTGACTCAGAGACCAAGTTGACCGAACCTTCTTAACACTGGCTTTTGGATTGTCAGAGTTGCAAACCTCATTGCCACTCCTACTTTTACCCTTTTCTCCAGGACACCCCGTGTTGCTACGAACGTCCACTTCCATTGGACAAAACCATCGTATGGTTAGATACGAACTCGAAAGAATTTATTCGAGGATGGTTTCAGGTTCTGGAGAAGACGGATAGGATTATTCAGTTGTCTTTTCCTTTTACCCTCTCTCAGGTTACGAGTACTCCTTGGTTTAGGGGTAGTACACCTATTACGCAAATTGGATTGTCTTCTTCCAAACCTTAGGCTGGTGCCGACCGGTAGGGAATGAAGAAAACCAATTAGCCTAACCATGGTGTACAGAAGGTATTAAGTTCAGACAAAGCAAGGGATTAGTAAGAGGGCAAAATAAATTGCAACAGATATTCATGACCAAACCAGGTATTTCGTTACCACTCCCACATCATCTTTGTATTTCTCCAGGACACTCCGTATCACTACGAAGATCCACAGTTTATTGGATACTCCATCGTATGGTTATATACGAACTCGAAAGGAACTTGTTCCAGTTCGGGGATGGATTCTGGTCCAGGAGAAATAGGAATAAGGTTTATTCGGTTGTCTTTTATCTTCACCCTCTCTCATTGCGAGTGTTCCTAGGATTGGGACAGTACACCCATTATGCTTATTGGATAGTCTTCTTCCAAACCATAGGCTGGTGCCGAACGGTAGGGAAGAAAGAAAACCATTTGGCCTAAAGGGGTGTACAGAAGGTAAAGACTAAAGACATATGAAGGGATTTGGAGAGGTGGCAAAGAACTATACGGTTACAGTCGTGAATCTGGAAGAGGCATTACTAGGAATACCAGATTACCCCATCGGAACATTTCAATGTTTCAGTTTCACTGTGTACTGTTAAAGGAAAACTGATTTCCCAATTAGATACTTACTCCAGGGTATGTATTTACCAGGTACGATTCTCACATCTGTATGGTTTTACAGATGATGAGTGGGAGTAAGTTATTGGGAATTTGGTGATTATCCTCATTATATCGGGATTCGTTGTAATCGGTGACATTTGAGGAAGTCACCTGGATTGTTTGCCGGTCGGCAAATATTTGGTTTTGAATATCCGCTGTTATGCACCAATTTCAAATCGATATATCTGTACGTCTATTTTCATAGAGTGAGATATACCTTTCTGAAATTATGTCTACGACATTTACCTATATCAGTGGATGGTTAGGTAAGGAGCATTAAACAGCGGTGTAATTCTTCTTAACCATAAGTACAGTTTTCAACCTACGACACACAGTGAATGAGTTTTCAGACTCAAGGGACTTATACAGAGTATTGTATGTTGTCCAGGGTCCATCAGGACAGAGGGGTTGGTCCTCGTACTATATTCGGTTTACTTATGACTTCTCTAGTTTTTAGACAAGTGTTTCGTGGAAACACAGGGTCCGAATTTTGAGAAGTTATAGGTATTTGAATAGAGTAGAGAACCAAGTGTAGCAAGTATCGGGATTCTTCAAAGAGATCGAAGATGTAGATACTTGTGTACGGTATTCAGTTGATAGTAATAATTTAAGAGATCTTGCTTCTCTTTCAGGTTACTCATGATTGGAAGCATTCCTAAGTTGAGTAACGCTGATCGGCATCCTTCCATTTAGTTGACATGCACTGGAGACAGTTGCATGATTTGAATCTGGTTCAATTAAATCAGTGCCTCTGGTCCTATATGGGATATAGAACAGTTCATATCTTAACGATGTTAAGGTACAGGGAGTTGTCCGGCTTATGCTTAAAACCAGACACTGGACAACTCAAGGCACGTTTCTGTAATGGCTGTTTGTGGGTTGACCCAGGCTATGATGCGGGTTGACTTTCTACCATCTGGATGAACAATAGCAATATTGTTCTAGACTCGCCACAGTTTTAATAAAAATGGATTTTTTCAGAAAACAGTAGTGGGAGTATGGTAGAACTGGAAGTGATTCCAGAACCACAAACGATTACTGAAGATTTGATAAGGAACCTAAAGATTCAATCTGGATTGACATTCCATTGGCCACTCCGCAGATACGGTGGGTAACTTCAGGCACCCGAGAGATACTCCGGTAGCCTCAAGGACGGTGACAGGGAAGTTCTTGTTTACCCACAATTGCCATTGCTGTTGTTCCAGGTTACGAGACCCGGCGGGAGGATGAGTATAGCGTCGTTCTAAACCAGTTTTAGAAGTGTACGTCTATATGACTCTGCCAGAGGGTTGTCGTAGTCAGTGGGAGCAGCGGAAGCATTGGTGGACAGGTTGCTTATGTCTATTTATAGACTAGAGCAGATGTAGCGGAGATAGATCATCTATTTCTGACGTGACAGTCATGGGTTTGACTTCATCAGAATAGGGGATGGATCTGTTGAGAAGGTAGTAGGGTGTGATATCCTGGTATTTGGATGATATACACAGAGTAGGAAAAGAAACTCCTACACTACGATCGGTTATACTTTGGTCGTCACACAGTTGTTTCTCCACAAAGGATATGGATTTTATATCAGACATACTGGTTACTAGATCTATGGTCTTAGATCTAGATTTGGGTGGTTTCCCAATAAGGGTACTTGACAGCATTCTAAGAGTATTTAGGATGGGCGACTCCTGGCACGGTAGTGTACCTGCAGGTAATGGAGTCACCCTCTCCAAAGGTGTCTTACAGACTAAAGGGGAGAGGGACGGGCATGATTCAGATCACTTGCTCAGGCAATTGAGTCAATCGTGAGATGTCGAGTACCACACCAGATGTTGTTCTTGCACTAGATGCAATAAGTTGACATTAATCCAATCCTGGAGAAACAGTCGGAAGCAGTTTTAGAACATAAGTGGATGTTCTAGGGAGATGATAACGACAGCCTCATTCAGGAGACAGTTATCATTCCAGGCTTCCAAGGTGACATGGACGACAAGGAGGTTGTCAGAGTTATATTTTTCCTTCTGATGAGGGGCAGTATTTTGGACAGGTGATCCAAGGCAATACTGAGGGAGGCATGGCGCGCAGGATACTGATTAAGTTCAGTTGACGATACAGTCTAAGAAGTTTGGATTTGGAGTTCATTTATGAGCTTTGTCCCATCAGACATCCAGACACATTCTAAGACAGGTATTGCTCATTTCGGGAGATGGCTTTCTCCGCGAACTTGAGATATAGAGAGACATTGAAAGAGACAACAAAGCGGATCCACTCACTGAGGCTATTCCTCGAACGCAATAGTTTCGCAAACGAGCTTTGTGAGACTGACTAGTAGAGGAGTTGGGTGTTTGGTATCGCACGGGCTGTGAGTATGCGACATCGCAATAATTAGCCTTGAGTGCAAGTGGGAGATTGTTGGAGATAGTGCCCTCAGAGTCAATTATTAGGTCACAGGTACGTGATTGTAATGATTGATGGAGGACCTATCTCGGTAGGACAGTCTTACTCGAGATGATAGTATGCTATCTGGTTTACCTTTATCATCGTGTACTGTTTTAAGTGACATGACGCGTCGCTATTACACGTTGATAGAGCCCCTAGGATTCTTGCTTGACCACCAGCAGTATGAGGGCGATCATATAAGTGGGAGCTGGGGGTCTATAAGCATATCCTTAATAGGTCCCTAGTCGTGTGAGTTTCGAGACAGGGCATCGATACTCCATAGTAGACTAGTGTATACAGTCGAGACCCCGACGAGGGGCGGTGGCCGGTCTCATAAGCCACTGGTGTCAGTTGGATCACCTAAGATGTATACAGGTGCTCATTGGGTTATGAGTACACCGGACAGGACTCGCCGGGAACATGCTAGTTGGTCATATACCAGACGTCAGATGGCAGTTCCCTGGTGACATGTGTGCAGGTTAGTTCATCGACCTGGGGATCGTCATTTGTCTCGTGTGAGTTCCCACTGTACTTTGATTACTACCCTACCACGGCTCAAAGGAGTCGTGCAAACAGGTTTTAGTTGGGTACAGTCCCGAGCCACATGGAGGCAGTGAGTGTATCTTCAGGGGTTCGTCTCTCCCGGTATTGGGGGTGAGGTCGTGCTGTGTCTAGGAGAGCCATTACATGAAGCCCTCGGCCGAGTCAAGGAGATTTACTGGTAGGTATTCCAGTAGTATCTCAGGGTGTTCTGGGCTACACTCCGACACGACTTGTACCGCTTTTGGGGGTCTGACTTTTACCAACCCCCTAGGCCTGCCATGCAATGCTCATAGACGAACGGACCGGACTGTACGGATATTGTCACTGACAGGCTCAGTAGGGTTGTCAGGCTGAGTTTGCTCACAGACATCCCTTTTAGTCAGTACCTGGTAGCCCGTTACGTATTGGCTTATACCTCTGACGTGCTAGTGGTTAAATCCACAACCAAGGTGTTGATGAGTCTTTAGAGTCCCCCACATTTCAGTTACTCAGCTTTCGGGCGAAAGGTTGTAGAAGCCGTATGGAGATATGGCAAGGTCCGATCAGATACGTGCGGTATTGCACGGATCAGGATCGGACAGTCTGTACTATAGGCCGTATGCATATATGGCAGGGTTCGATCAGATACGTGCGGTATTGCACGGATCAGGATCGAACGGATATTACTAGCCGGCTTTGGTATAAGCCGGATTCTAGTATAGTACAGTGTAGATTTTGTCTCATTGCATTTGTATTTCGGTCGGAATACAAATGCGGGTGTGTATGCACAGTATCGGGGTTTTCCTGTAATTTATTACGGGACCAGTTTTTGGAGTTGCCAGTTTGTTTTCCGTTTCGGCCAATTTTCCTTTGATCGTTCATTGGCCGATGTTTGGTGGAGGAGGGCTTATTTGCATTGTTGCAAATAAGTATTTGTGGAGGGGGTCTTTGCATATATTCATGTCATGATTATAGCACCATCCATTGACTTGCTTGACTTCATACTTCATGATGGATTGACTTTGTGGACTTGATGTTTAGTGATGGTTATGTGTTGAGTGTGGTTTTGGTGTTGTCATCATATTCTTTCATGATGCCCTCTTGCATTATTGATCCACTCACTTCCTCATGCTATCCACTCTCTCTCTCTCCACCCCTCATTTTGTAGTGGCCGGCCAAGTCCTAGTGGGGCTGTCAAAAATTGTAGTGGGGTTTTTTTGTTGTTGATTTCATGTTCCAAAATCCACAAGTTCCTCCACAAAACTCCTTGCATCATCCCTCCACCACAATGGCATCTCCAATACCCCAAAAGTGAGACACAAGCTCTACCAAACATTCTACAGCAAATCTTGGGCACGTCGAGTAGCCGGCTTCGTGCCCGAGTTGCCTCGGCATTGAGGTGGGAGCCCGTAAAAGAAGTAGGCGATGTGGTGCACTTCCGGCGACGAGGAGGAGACAGGACATTCCGCAGGAGATCGGGACGATGACGAGAAGACCGGAGGACTTGGATCGTCGGTATATCTCTATTCCCTTTCTTGTAGATAGCTAGGACTAGTTAATGGTTCGATCCGGGTATTAGTGCGCGGCGGTTTGCCAATTCAAGAAAATTAAAGTTATTCACCACTTCCGCATTTGGCCGTCGGTTTGACGGCCGGGGCGCCGCCGTGCACTTACAACCTCAGCCACCCGAGAGGTACTTCGGTCTCCTTAAAGACAGTGACAGGGAGTTTTTGATGACCCAAGCTTGCCACAACAGTTGTCCTAGACTATGAGATCTGGCAGGTAGATGACTATAACGTCGTTCTAAATTAGTTTTAGAAGTGCACGTGTATATGGCTCTGCCAGAGGGTTGTTGTAGTCAGTGGACGCAGTGGAAGCGTGGTAGGCCAGTAGCTTATGTCTTTTTATAGACTAAAACAAGTATAGCGGAGATAAATCATCTAGTTTTGATGTGAAAGTCATAGAGTTTGACTTCATTAGAATAACAGATTGACCTGGTAAGAAGGTGGTAGGGAGTGATGTCCTGGTATTTGGATGACATGCTCTTGATAGGAAGTGATTTTCCTATACTACAATCGGTTATACTGTGGTTGTCACAAAGTGTTTCTCCACATAGGATCTGGATAAAATATCAGAGATTCTGCTCACTAGATCTATGATTTTAGATCTAGATTTGGGAAGTGTCCCAATTCGGGTGCTTGACACTATTCTAAAGTGTTTTAGAATGGATGACTCCTGACATTGTGGTGTACCCGTAAGTGATGGAGTCACCCTCTCTAAAGAGATGTCTTTCTGACCGATGAGGAGAGAGATTTGTATGATTGACATGTCACTTGCTTAGGCAATTGAGTTAATCATGAAATGTCAAGTACCATACCAGATATTGCTTTTGCACTAGCTGCAATAAGCATATATTAATCCAATCCTAGAGAAACATTGGGAAGCAGTTATGAACATAAGAGGATGTTCTTGGTATATGGTAACGGCAGCCTCCTTCAGGAGGCGGTTACCATTTCAGGCTTCCAAGGTGACCTGGATGACAGAGTGACTGTCAGAGTTATAGTTTTCTCTTTTTTGAGGGGAAGTATGTTAGACAAGTTGTCCAAGCGGACACTGAGGAAGGCATGGCGCTGGATACTGATTAAATTCAGTGGAAGATACGGTCTAAGAAGTTTGTTGAATTTGAAGTTCATTTATGAATTTGGTCCCATCAGATATCCAGATGAATTCTAAGACATGTATCGCTCATTTCGGGAGATAGTTTTTCTCCGCAAAATTGAGATATAGAGAGATAAAGATAAAAACACTGGAGCGGATCCACTCACTGAGGCTATTTCTCGAACGCAATAGTTTCGAAAACAAGCTTTGCGAGACTGATTAGTAGAGAAGTTGGGTGTTCGGTATCACACAGGCTGTGAGTATGCGACATCACATTAATTAGCCTTAAGTGCAAGTGGGAGATTGTTGGATATAGTGCCCTCAAGTCAATTATTGTGATCGTAGGCACACAACTGTGATGATTGAGTGAGGACCTATATGGGTAGAACAGTCTTACTCGAGATGATAATATACTATCTGGTTTGTCTCTATCATCATGTACATGCATTATGTGGTATTACAGATCACTATTACATGTTGATAGAGCCCATAGGATTCTTGCTTGACTACCAGCATTATTATGGCGATCATATACGTGGGAGCGGGTAGTCTATAACCACATCCTTAAATATCCCTAGTCGAGGGAGTATCGAGACTGGGCATCGATAATCCGGAGTAGATTAGTGTATATTTTTCGAGACCCTGACATTGGGCGGTGGCCGGTCTCGCAAGCCATTGGTGTCAGTTAGCCACCTAAGATAGTATACTGGTGCTCATTGGGTTATGAGTTACACTGGATGGACTCACCGGGAACATGCTAGATGGTATTATACCTATTGTCAGATAGCAGTTCTCAGGTAATATGAGTACAGATTAGTCTGTCGACCTGAGATCGTCATTTGTCTTGTGTGAGTTCCCACTGTGCTTTGATTACTACCTTACCACAGCTCAAAGGAGTCGTGCAAACAGGTTTTAGTTGGGTATAGCCCCGAGCCACATGGAGGTAGTGAGCGGATCGTCGGGGATTCGTCTCTCTCGGTATTGGGGGTTGATGCCGCACTGTGTACGGGTGGCTGTTCTCCACCGAAAGACGCGACTGGGACGTCGGGACGTCTGGCCTGAATTTTGGTGGCAGATGCTATTTGGTTTTATCCGTCTACCTCTCCGAAGATGCCAAATTGATTTATGGCACCATGTATCGGAGGTTTAGACGGATGCGGCCGATGTAGCAGACTTCGTCAGATTCCCCCTCATCGTGAGGGGTTTTTGATTGTGGGGATGCTCTTCCCTGCAGGCGCAAACCCCTGCAGTTAATTACGCTACCGCATCGTGGTAACCACTTTCTCCTTCTCCAGATGGTCACTTCGTGTCGTGTGTGTTTGTTTTGTTTTTGGTTGCCCGTGGATTGTATACGGAGACTAATTTATGTTGTCGCCCGTAGGGCGTGGATTAGTCCAAATCCGTATTTTCTTAGATTTGGGTTTGGGTTTGGGTTTAAGGATGCGTTAGTCTCATTTGAAACTAAGATCAACTTAAACGTTTGTTAAGGATACGTTAGTCTAATTTTAGACTAAGATCAACTTAAACGTTTGTTAAGGATACGTTGGTCTAATTTTAGACTAAGATCTACTTAACAGGATCATTTAGATCCAATAAAAGAGCATTTGGGCTCTATTGTTTTAGTTTAAGGACGTTGCGGTCCACAAGTTTAAGGACATCTTAGTCCATTTTAAAGACGTCATAGTCTGTAAAGTTTAAAGACATCATAGTCTATGAGTTTAAGGACCTCACAGTCCGTAAAGTTTAAGGACATCATAGTCCAGTTTAAAGACGTCATACTCTGTGTGGTTTTGGTTCAACCATTTGGGGATGCACCAAAAGTTATCGGTTTTTGGGACCCTCCATCTCTCTGAAGACTATGACGTCTTTAAACTTTGCATACACACCCGCATCCGTGTTCCGAGGAACACGAATACAATGAGATAAAACCAATCCCAAAACTTATACTAGGATCTGGTTTAAACCAAAGCCCGCTAGTAATAATTGCCTGGACACCAAACATGCACAAGTGCGTGGATGTGAACGAACCCTGTCGCAAAACCATGCGACCTCTACTCTGTTTTGCCCAAAGGCGAATAGCCTTCTGTGTGGGACTCTAAAGACTCGACACTACGCTGGCAGTGGGTTTAACCACAGGCCGCAAGCGGTACTAGCTGTAGGTAACGGTCCCCAGGTAGATGCCGATAAGAAGACTGATGAGGCGAACCCATCCGAACTCCTACTCAGCCTGAATGTGACAATCTCCATACAGTCCGGTCTGTTCGTCTGAGAATATCGCATGGCGGGCCTGGGGGGCGGTAAACGTCAGTCCCCTACTAGCGGTACAAGTCGTGTCGGAGTGTAGCCCAGAACACCCTGAGATAACACTGGAAAACCTACCAGTATATCTCGCTTGCCCTGGCCAGGGACGACTATGTGTAATGGCTCTTCTAGATACAGCGCGATATCAACCCCCAATACCGGGAGAGACGAATCATGTCTAACCGTCACTGCCTCCAAGTGCTTCGGGACTGCACCCAACTGCTACCTGTTTGCACGACTCATTTGAGCCATGGTAGGGTAGCAATCTAAGAACAGTGGGAACACACTCAAGGCGAAGTGACAGTGTCAACTCTGCGGTCTACGCTGTACTCATGTCACCTGGGAACTGATAACTGACGATAGGTATAGTACCAACCAACAGTTCCCGATTAGTCCTGTCCAGTGTACTCGTAACCTAACGAGCACCCGCATATTATCTCAAGTACGACTTACTGACGGCTGTGGGACAGACCATCTCCCCTGCTGGGATGAGAAGCGCATACGCTAGTCTACTCCGGAGTATCGATGCCCTGTCTTGATAGTCCTACGACTAGGGAGCTGTATAAGGATGTGCTTGTAGATTACCCAACCCCCACTAGTGTGACTGCCGTCACAACGCTGGTAATCAAGCAAAGATCCTAAGGGCTCCACTAATGTGTATAGGCGATATGCTGAAAGAAACACATGCACACATTAAAGTAGTAACAAATCAAGTAGCATACTACTATTTTGAGCAAGATTGTCTATACAACTGTGAAAATCCCAAACTTCCATCAAGTAATATACAAACTAGTATGATATAGTAATGGCCTCTAGGGCATATACACTAACAATCTCCCACTTGCACTAAGGCCATGTACTGGCGTATCGATGACCTATCATCTCGATCAGCCGCTCAAACTGAGTCTGGGGTAAGGCCTTCGTGAATCGATCTGCAGTGTTATCTTCTGTAGCAACCCTCCGAACCTCGATCTCCCAGCGATCCACGATCTCCCTGATTAGGTGATACCGCCTTAAGATGTGTCTGGACTTCTGATGGGACCTGGGTTCCTTCGCTAAAGCTATAGACCCATTGTTGTCATAATATAGAGGTATTGGATCAACAATGGACGGAACCACCTGAAGTTCTATCAAGAACTTCCTCATCCAGACGGCTTATTTTGCGGCATCAGATGCAGCGATATATTCCGCTTCCATTGTCGAGTCAGCAACGGTTTCCTGTTTGGAACTCTTCCAACACACTACCCCTCCATTGAGGGTAAAGACATAACCTGACATGGATTTGGAGTCATCCTTGTCACTTTGGAAGCTGGAGTCAGCAAAGGCCTCCATCTGGAGGTCTTTTCTGCCGTAAACCAAAAACATATCCTTAGTCCTTCTCAGGTACTTCAGAATGTTCTTTACTGCTATCCAGTGCTTCTCCCCAGGGTTTGACTGATACCGGCTTACCACACACAGTGCATAAGCTACATCTGGTCTGATACATAACATTGCATACATTATAGAGCCTACCGCAGAAGCGTAGGGTATAATAGACATACGATCCTTTTCCAAATCAGTCTTGGGAGACATCTCTTTGGAGAGGGTGATCCCGTGACAAGCCGGTAGATTACCACGCTTGGAATCTTCCATACTGAACCTTTTCAGTATGGTGTCGATGTACCTGGACTGTGAAAGTCCTAATATCCACTTGGACCTATCACGATAGATCCGGATCCCCAGAATGTAAGAGGCATCACCCAGGTCTTTCATGGAGAACCTGTGTGAAAAGAACCCTTTGACAGATTGTTGCATAGGAATATCATTTCCTATCAAGGGAATGTCATCCACGTATAATACGAGGAATACAACAGTTCGTGCTACAATTTTACTATAAATGCATGGTTCATCTGGATTTTTGATAAAGCCAAATTCTTTGACCGTTTCATCAAAACAGATGTTCCAACACCGCGATGCCTGCTTCAGTCCATAAATGGACTTAAGCAACTTGCACACCTTCCCGCTGCTCCCACTCTGAATGAAACCCTCTGGCTGGTCCATATAGACACACTCCTCTAAATTTCCATTTAGAAAAGCGGTCTTTACGTCCATCTGCCAAATTTCATAATCGTGGAAGGCACCAATGGCAAGAAGTATCCGAATGGATTTGAGCATAGCCACTGGAGAAAAGGTTTCGTCATAGTCCAAACCAGGTCTTTGACGAAAACCCTTTGCAACAAGTCTAGCTTTATAGGTCTCAACCTGTCCATCTACACCAATCTTCTTTTTGAAAATCCATTTGCAGCCTACGGGTTTTACCCCTTCTGGAGCAACGTCCGAAGTCCATACTTTGTTGGTGTACATAGACTCCATTTCGGTCCGCATTGCATCCAGCCATTTCACCGAGTCAGCGCTCTGAATGGCCTGCTGGAAGCTAGTGGGCTCATCATTATCAATGATGCAATCCTCTCTATCCCCGTCTATGAGAAAACCGTAGTATCTCTCGGGCGGATGAGACTGCCTACCACTCCTGCGGAGCGGCGCAGGAATGTCCTGTTCTTTCGAACCCTCTGGCTCTACTAAGCTTTCAGTAATAGCTTGTGGTTCTGGAATTTCTTCCAGTTCTATTGCGCTCCCACTTATTTCTTTTTGTAAGAACTGATGTTCCAGAAAGTGGGCATTACGAGAGACAAAAACCTTTTGTTCTTCTGCGTAATAGAAAAGATACCCCCTGGAGTTCTTTGGGAATCCCACAAACTTGCACTGTACTGAGCGTGCCTCGAGTTTGTCCGTTTGCTGCTTTTTGACAAAAGCTGGACATCCCCAAATCTTCAGATATTGAAGATAGGGTTTCTTCCCACTCCACATCTGATATGGTGTGGTAGGCACTGTCTTAGTTGGAACTCGGTTCAAAATGTATGCAGCCGATTCTAGTGCATATCCCCAGAATGATCGCGGTAACTCAGCGTTACTCATCATGGAACGTACCATATCCAATAGGGTCCGGTTCCGTCTCTCCGATACACCGTTATGTTGTGGAGTGTATGGAGGAGTAAGCTGAGACAGAATTCCATTCTCTTTTAGGTAATCCAGGAACTCGGCACTCAAGTATTCACCATCTCGATCAGATCTCAGTGTCTTGATACTTTTGCCTGTTTGTTTTTCTACTTCATTCTTGTATTCCTGGAATTTTTCAAAGGCTTTAGATTTATGCTTCTTTAAGAAGACATGCCCAAACCTTGAAAAATCATCCGTAAAAGTAATGAAGTAAGAATAACCACTTCGCGCATGTGTAGACATTGGACCGGATACATCGCTGTGTACGAGTCCCAAGAGCTCGCTCGCTCTTACTCCATGTCCAGTAAATGGATTCTTTGTCATCTTTCCTTTGAGACAGGATTGACAAGTTGCATATGATTGATATTCGAACGGATCCAAATATCCTTCTGTCTGTAACTTCGTCAACCTTCTCTCATTGATGTGACCTAGTCTACAATGACATAAGAAAGCATGATTTATCTATGGAGACTTTCTTTTGTGTGTATTTTGGACATTGAAAATCTGTGGTTGGTTCAATACGTATATACCGTTGCTTAATGTACCCGACCCAATCAGAACATGATTAAGGTGAATGTTTACAACATCGCTTACAAATTTAAAATCATAACCTTCTTTAGACATTAAAGATACAGATATGATATTACAAGTCGCACTGGGTACAAAATAACAATCACGTAAAACCAAAACAAGTCCATCTGACAATCCCAAGTGATAGTCCCCCACGAACTCAGCATCCATGCCTGCTCCGTTTGCAACTCTGAGGGTCATATCACCTGCCTTCAAAATCCTACGCTTTCTCAGTGCCTGCAAAGAATTACAGATATGAAATCCTGATCCGGTATCCAATACCCAGGAAGTAGAGTTTACTGATAGACAGTTTTCAATAACATACACACCTGAAGCCGAAGCCATAACTTGCGTCGGGTCCTGGTTCTTGGCCTTCCAAGCCCTGCAATTCTTTTTCCAGTGTCCTTTCTTATGACAATAAAAGTACTCTTCCTTTCCCACAAGCTGTCCCGCTACCTTTGTTACCTTTGCCTTTCCCTTGGCTTCCACTTTACTAACACCGCCCCTTGGTTTGGTGAGGGTCTTCTTCTTCTTTCCCTTGGCTTTCGCCTTGGACCTAGAAGAAGAAGGTCCTCCAACAACAAAGTGGATGTTTCCCTATCTTTCTGTAGGGTGCCTTCTGCACTCCTCAACATGTTGAGGAGTTCCGAAAGTTCAACTTCTTTTCCTTGCATGTTGAAGTTCAGGATAAACTGGCCGTAAGTGGAAGGGAGGGACTGGAGAATCAAGTCAGTGTAGAGATCGTTCTCTAACATGGTCCCGAGGTCCGCGAGCTCTTCAATAAAGCCAATCATCTTAAGCACGTGTTCCGCTACCGATGATCCGACGGCCAATCTCGCCGAAAACAACTTTTTCGAGACTTCGTATCTGGCGATACGGGATTGCTCTCCATATAGTTCCTTAGTATAGAGAAATATGGATTCTAGGTCCATATTCTTGTGCCTTCTCTGATGTTCATTGTCCATAGAGGCAAGCACGAGGCACTTGGCCTTCGCGCAATCAATCTCCCAGGTCTTACGGATTTCCTTATCCACGATGCTGGATGTGGGACCTAGGACAGGGGGAGCTTTGGTGGTAAGGAGATACCCCAACTTGTCATAAGTGATTGCCATTTTGATATTCCTGAGCCAATCTTTGTAGTTTGGCCCAGTCAGTATGTTTTTATCTAGTAGTAACTTAAGGCCGGTCATGATGTTTGGTCGCTGCAATTAGGAGAGAGAGAAGAAACACTTTAGCATGATGCTCTAGCAAGTTTAGAGTGGTTTTTAGTTTGTCTAAACAGGATGGCTCCCACTGTTTCTCGAATCCTTCCTCAAACCATAAAAGAAGAACTAGTCAGGATTGATCTCACTGTATAATACTTGCTTAACCGTTCAGCCAGGCCGGTGTCAGTACTTCGAGGGAGGTTTTACGACGCTTTCGCGAAGTTCCTTAATTAAATAACCTCTTTTCCCTGTGGGCGTAGCCCCGATAACACCTTTCTAGACACCTACTTGGTTTATAGTATTGATCGTTAAGTGAAAAAGTTTCCCAAGGAGTAGCATATACTCACAGTAGGATCGGGATCCAAATATCATCGTGTGATAAAGCTGAAGGAATCCTACCAGAATCATCACACTCCAAATGGTATGCAGCACTAGCAAGTTTTAGTTTCTTTAGAAACTCCCGATGTGGATTTTTGCCCCATGCTCTTATGACCTTGACGTAGGCCAAAATATCATAAGTCACATGTCAAGTTCTACCCATCATTTACCAGGTTAATTTGAACCCACCCGTACATATCCTTGACGTAGGCCAAAATGGCAGTACGACTGTCTCAAACCAACACATCTATCTATGCAACAGATAAATATCCGGCATCTACCAATCACTATGCCTTGGCGTAGATCAAAATACATAGCTTGAATACTACCGAATATTTAACTGAAATGATGGAGGGCTACGAATGGTTTTGGCGAAACCGTGAACGTAGTGAACTTGATATAATCGAAGGAACGCGATAGCTTTTAAAAGGAGTAGTTTAAGCTCCGCGTTTTTAAAAGTTTTTCTGTTTTGGAAAAAACCGAGTGGTTTAAAAATTGTTCCAACGATTTTAACTTTGGTTTATTTTCTTGTATTAATTTAATGCGTCCCATCAATTAATCCTACCATTGCAGAAAACAACGAAAATATGACGTACGCTTATGCCATCCGCATTCGCCACGGGGCCCCGTCATCACCCGTTAGGTTACTTAACTAATGACAGAGCGGGGGCTGGACTAGCGTGGATGCAAAACATAAGCAACGCATACTAGATATCATATATAGATATATACATTCGTCAGATGCAATGATAGCCATTCCAGATCACAGATGAACACATTGGATATACTAGGAATCCGGGTTTCGTTCGAGCCTGCAACGAAAAGCGGATTACACGGTCGCGATGAATAGCCAAACCCCACCCTAGACCCCTACGGGTGCGGCAAACTACCCGCCAAATACCCGAAGTGGAGCAGCCTCCCTCAACAAAGTGAGTAAGCCACTCGGCACTTTAAAGTACCCGGTAGTTTGTGCACCCCACCTTGGGTCTATCCTGGGAGCATAAACAGTAAAAGAAATAATATACAATGGCGGCTACAACCTCATCCCGGATGTGTGGCCATGAAAATAATATTACATCAATTTACATATTACATCAAATGAAAGAGAAAGAAAACTCTCATCTCAAAAAATCCCGGCTATTCATCCGCGACAATCCAACGAGTTCATATACACAATCCATCAACATTACAGATCACAGATATGTATAACCCCCACTAATCGACGCATAGCGATTAGCAGACGTTCAATACATATATCACATCACAGATATAACCCATTAGCTAAAGTCTACAGAACTTCGATCAAAATACGATTTGTAACCACCCCAAACACAACTTTGTTCTCTGGAAATTCTGGGCAGAAACAAATTATCCTAAAAATCCCAAAACAGAACACTGAGAATACTGCAGCAAAAACGAGTCACGGCCGAATCAACTCGGTCGCGGATCCGCGGCAAGAAGCATGTTCTCACCGTGGTTCCGCGGCGCGTTGACCGAGTCAGTGGATCGTTTTTTCTGACGATTCTTAAAAAACCCTGAGCCGATTTTTAGTATATGTCGAATTAAATTTTGAACAGGTTTAAAAATCGGCAGAAAGTTCATTTTTCGGACGTGTTTTGCGATTTTTTTCTCCAATCGAAATTCTAAATACTTTGCTAACATGCTAGTTTTTGTTTAGCTAGGCTCTGATACCACTGTAAGTCCACGTTGCCCACCCCGGTTCTTACGGGGAGGCGGAAACGGTAAAAACGATTTTTGAACTCAAGGCAACATGGACTAGAAAAGGAGGATCTTTGCTAAACAAAAACCTAGCAAACTAACTAGAAGTTTAACTACTATGTTAGAGGGTTATACCTAAGTCTTGAACTCCTTCTCTTCTTGCTCCTTTGGATGGTTCGAACGGCTCCACCTCGTAGTCTCCTCTTTGTCGAAGAAGGATCCACCCGAAAGCTTCTACCTTGAGCTCCTACCTCAACCGAGAGGCAACTAAAGTGCTTGGCTTGCTAAACCTAGAACTCTAGAATGAGTAGAGAAGAGTTTTAGTGGTTTTACTTCAATAGCTCATTCTTCTCAACACATGAGACATGAGAGCTATGAGAGAGAGGAAGAGGATGAGCTTTGGATGAGAGAGAGTGAGCAAGTGAGAATGATACAATTTTTTACAACCATACTCTCATATTAGGAATTATGATAATAATAATAATAATTAAGAAAAGGTGTGATGGTTAGTTTATGATTGACCATTATCATTTCATTCATTAAATGCATTTTGCAAAGAATAAGAAGCATCTTTGAAAAGAAATGATGATGGTCAACAAGTCCACTTTGGTCAACCGGTCAACTAAGTCAACAAGTCAACAAAAGTCAAGAGTTCAACTCAGCCATGGCATAATAATCCTTAATTAATATTATTAATCATATTTCCCATTCTCATTAGGGCTTAGAAAAAGTCAATGGTTAACAACCCTAATGAGAATCCTCTGCCTCTGCCTCAGTCAACTGTGCATACACACCCGCATTCGTGTTCCGAGGAACACGAATACAATGAGATAAAACCAATCCCAAAACATATACTAGGATCTGGCTTAAACCAAAGCCCGCTAGTAATAACTTCCCGGACACCAAACGTGCACAAGTGCGCGGATGTGAACGAACCCTGTCGCAAAACCATGCGACCTCTACTCTGTTTTGCCCAAAGGCGAATAACCTTCTGTGTGGGACTCTAAAGACTCGACACTACGCTGGCAGTGGGTTTAACCATAGGCCGCAAGCGGTACTAGCTGTACGTAACGGTCCCCAGGTAGATGCCGATAAGAAGACTGATGAGGCGAACCCATCCGAACTCCTACTGAGCCTGAATGTGACAATCTCCATACAGTCCGGTCTGTTCGTCTGAGAATATCGCATGGCGGGCCTAGAGGGCGGTAAACGTCAGTCCCCTACTAGCGGTACAAGTCGTGTCAGAGTGTAGCCCAGAACACCCTGAGATAACACTGGAAAACCTACCAGTATATCTCGCTTGCCCTGGCCAGGGACGACTATGTGTAATGGCTCTCCTAGACGCAGCGCGATATCAACCCCCAATACCCGAAGAGACGAATCCTGTCTAACCGTCACTGCCTCCAAATGCTTCGGGACTGCACCCAACTGCTACCTGTTTGCACGACTCATTTGAGCCGTGGTAGGGTAGCAATCTAAGAACAGTGGGAACATACTCGAGGCAAAGTGACAGTGTCAAGTCAGCGGACTAAGCTGTACTCATGTCACCTGGGAACTGATAACTGACGATAGGTATAGTACCAACCAACAGTTCCCGACGAGTCCTGTCCAGTGTACTCGTAACCTAACGAGCACCCGCATACTATCTCAAGTACGACGTACTGACGGCTGTGGGACAGACCATCTCCCCTGCTGGGATGAGAAGCGCATACGCTAGTCTACTCCGGAGTATCGATGCCCTGTCTCGATAGTCCTACGACTAGGGACCTGTATAAGGATGTGTTTGTAGATTACCCAGCCCCCACTAGTGTGACCGCCGTCACAACACTGGTAATCAAGCAAAGATCCTAAGGGCTCCACTAACGTGTATAGGCGATATGCTAAAAGAAACACATACACACATTAAAGTAGAAACAAACCAAGTAGCATACTACTATTTTGAGCAAGATTGTCTATACAACTGTGAATATCCCAAGCTTCCATCAAGTAATATACAAACCAGTATGATACAGTAATGGCCTTTAGGGCATATACACTAACAAATAGCTACCGCACACTACGCCTTGACGAAAGCCAAACTACCGTAGCACGAATACTAAATAATACTTATCTGAAATGACGGAGGGCTATGCAGGTTTTTCAGAAAACCATGAGCATAATGAACTTGATATCGTTGTAGAAGTAAGTGATTTTGAAAAAGGAGTGCTTTTGAGACTTTTATTAGTTTCGCTAAAGAGGTCACTCCCGGTGAAGGGATCTCGGCTCTTTCCTTATCGAATAAGGTGCGGGATATTTCACAAATACCACTATGCAAAGCAAGAACTATAGAAGCAATCAAAAACTAAACTGTGAGTTTGTAGCATCTGCTAGTTTCGCTAAAGAGGTCACTCCCGGTGAAGGGATCTCGGCTCTTTCCTTATCGATTAAGGTGCTGGATATTCTACAAGGAATACCGCTATGCAAAGCAAAAACTAGATCTACCCTTTTTATAAATATAATTCTACAACATCTTTTAGGTTTCTTTTTATTTCATTAATCTCATTAATGAATCACATCATTTATGCTTCTTAAGCATCACAGAAGAAACGAAAATACAACGTACGCTTATGCCATCCGCATTCGCCACAATGTCCCGTTATGCACCGTTAGGTTACTTAACTAACGGCATACCGGGACGGGACTAGCGCGGGTGCCAAAACATAAGCAACGTTTATTATATATCATATATACAATAATAAAGCATTCGTCTCACGCATATAATATGATCACATCACATAATATCAGCAGCTGAAGATACATATGAAATATTGGATGTACTAGGAGGTCCGTGTTTTATTTTGAGCCTGTATAAAACACGGATTCCACGGTCGCGATGAATAGCCAAACCCACATCCCTAGACCCCTACGAGAGTAGAAAGCAACCCTCCCAATTCTAAGGTTAGGAGACCCGGTCTCGACTCCTCGAGATGGCCTCCCACTGGACCCTAGAACCCGGCTACTTGTGCTCTCCTCCTTGGGTCTATCCTAATGCGGAAAAGTAAATAATATACAATGGTGACATCATCCTCAACCCGGAAGTGCCCCAATAAAAGAATATTACATACATTGAATTTTACATGAATGAAAATAAAAACCCTCATCTCACATAAAACCCCCGGCTATTCAAAACACGACGATCCAATATAACATATCGCAGCAACACATAACATCACATGTCATCAGCGTAAGTAAATATGCCTATCACAATTGTCGTTGACATATAGCAACGAAAACGGCGATATACCACATATTACACTTACGGTCGCAGAAAAGAAAGTGAAAAACTACAACATTTGGAATCCACTATCACTTTAGACATCGTAAACCCGAAATATCACATATTACGGATTTCATGCCTAACTATATGAATTCAACATATTGTATCAGATTACAGAAAAAGGTAGACGATGTTAAACATTCCGATCGAATCAACAAACACCCAAAATTTCCCAAAATGCTCAACACTTGAGCGTAGTTAAGAAGTATCCATCACAAGCCACAGTAGTAGTGAACCAGCCGTAGAAGGGTCAACCAATGCCTCACTTGTGGCACAGCTAAACTACCACAAACCCTAGAGTTTAGAGGCGGTTCTGACGGTCACATAATCGAGTTAAGGTTTTCGTTCTTCTAGAGGGTCCACCGCGTAACTTTCACGATATTTGAATGTTCTTTAACTATGAAAAAGATCCAAATCTTGAAAAAATTTCAGCAAGGGAAAAAGTGGGTATTTGATATCCGTTCAAACTTTTTAATACCGTCTAAAATAACCGAAACAAAAACTGGAATTACGAATACGAAACACTCCGAATTACCTTTGCTAAAAGATAACATCATATGAAAAATTAGCCAAAACAAATAACACCTAAAGTATCAAAACCCAGACCTTTAAACACTGTGCAAATTCCAGCCTGTTTGGACCCGATCTGGCCGGTTTTTAAGGTTGTGATCTCCGCCAAATTTTCATGGTTTGGGATGAAATTTGTATAGTGTTCATTATGTATCATATACATCATTCTGCAACTGTTTAAAAAAAAATTTGACATCTAGAAAAAATCGACAGAAACTAGGGTTTTGATACAGATGTTTCGGAGTTGTTTCGGTTTCGTAATCTTACACATATCCGTCTAATTCTCTAGCTAGGCTCTGATACTACTGTTGGGATACCTACAATGGCAGCAAGGTTTCGGCTAGCATCATCCATGCCAATTTTAAAATTTGCCATTATAGATAACCCTTAACCTAGGATCTTGAACTAGAGAATCAAACAAAAACCAACAAGTAAACATCTTTACTTCTAAGAGTTTGGGATTACAACCGTTGTAGTCCATTCCATCACTTCTTAAGCTCCATGTTGAGGTCCCTTCACTGCGATCATCAAGTACCCGGACTCTAGAGAGGCTCCATGAGGTGAATGAGGCATCTTGCTTGAAGTCTTCACTTTCTAAGATGATCTACCTTGAAGAAACACTAACCCAAACTCACACTTCTCTAATGAGGTATTAGTGAAGTGAACACCCTAATCTAAGTGGATAGAATAGATGAGGATGATGAAGTAGGAATTTTTCTCTCTTTTGTTTTCTATTTCTCACACACAAATCATCACTTGCAAAAATCAAGCAAGCTTTTTTATCAAGAAGAAGAAGAATAATTACAAGTGATGAATGAATTATTGTTTAGGTTAGAATTGCAACCAAGGTTAAGTATGTGTCATGGCTAACTCATGTAGAGAATAAATCATAGGCTAGGGTTAAAATTAGGTTAACAAATATCAAGGATAAAACAAAGAGGGTGGACTTTGTCAAAGGATCATGAAGCTTCCTCAAAGCTCATCCAAAACATTATCCATCCAAAAAGAATTAACCAAAAAGAAAATGTTAACCCAAGTTTAAACCCTAGCATGGTTTTAACCCTAGTTGCATTTGTAACCCTAGCATGTTACAATATTATATATCACATATACAATATTTTGTAACAAAAGAAAATAATACAATTAACATATATCACATATATATCAATGTATCATCAAGTGAGAAAAAGAATCTTTAAGTGAGCTTATATTAGTTAATGTAATGTAATATATCAAATACATAATTATACATTAAATTATCGAATCAACACTTGATCCGATAATCCGGCTATTTTGCAAATAACCGACTAATATAATCTTTATCAGTTTATCGAATCAACACTTGATCCGATGACCCGGCTATATCACATATAGCCGGCCGATATCACATATCGCGAGAATCGAATACGGTATCACATACATGTATTATTCTCGGTCCCGCACATATCACATATGTGCTCCTACTCCGTTTTTCCTGAGCCAGGAAACCTCTGTGTAGGACTCTAAAGAATCGTCAATACGCCGGCAGTAGGTGATGATCATATCAAACACCCACAAGCTGCAAGCGGTCAGCTAAACGTAACAGCCACCCAGGTATTGAGCGATCAGAAGATCAACAAGCAAACCTGTACATTCTCCTGTGAATCCAATGGGTAACTCTCCCGTACAGTCCGGTCTCTTTGTCTGATATGTCGCATATCCAGTTTAGGGGTGTTAAACGTCAGACCCCAGTAACCGATAAGTCGTGTCGATGTAAGGCTCATAACGAGTCGAGAAACTACTGATAACACTTACCAGTAGATCTCCATATCAGCCCTGGCTAGGGACTTCCAGTTATAGCCAATCGAACACAGCGCAACATCAACTCCCAATACCGGGAGAGACGAAACCCCTCCTATCGCTCATTGCCTCCATGTGATTCGGGACTGTACCCAAAAGCCACCATTTTGCATGCTCTCGTGAACGTGGTAAGGTGGAAATCAAAGCACAGAGGGAATCACACAAGACTCTATGACGATCTCGGGTCTACAGAACCTATACCAGTGTCACCAGAGAACTGCTATCTGACCATAGGTATAATACCATCTAGGAGTTCTCGGCAAGTCCGTTCAGTATACCCAGTCTCCACTGAGCACCCGTACAACATCTTTGAAGTCAAACAACGATGGATATGGGATCATTCATCGCCCATCATATGGGTCAAGATGCGTATACGCTAGTCTACTCTGGAGTATCGATGCCCTGTCTCGATACTCCCCCGACTAGAAACAGTTATAGGATGTACTCTTGGACTACCCTGGCCCCACTAGTATGATCTGCATCATAGTCCCAGTAGTCGAGTACTTATCCTAAGGGCTTTATCAACATGTGAGAGCAAGACAGTAAACCAATACAAGTCAAAATGTAAGACAAAGTGAAACCAAATAGCATACTATCATGTCGAGCAAGAAAGTCCACTCTATATATATCCAAGCATCTACTATAATATACATCATATGTAAAACAATGGCCTCTAGGGCATATATATAACTAACACCCCACATTTCGAACAGCCAGCTAGCCACCGTCGGGTGTAGCTGATTTGGATGCTGATAGATGAAGTCTCCGTTAATTTGGTACGAGTGACACTGCTTCGCGTATTCGAGGCAGTCTTGGATCATTGTGGGCTAATAGTTGCCCATCCTTTTGATCTTTAGCTTCGTCTTCGGCCCGGCTTGATGAGAACCGCAGAGTCCGTCGTGAGTTTCTTGGACGAATCTCCTTGCCTCTTCAGGTCCGAGGCATCTTAGCCATAAAGAATCAAATGATCTTTTATATAGAGTGTCATTGACGAAGGCGAATGATAGAGCTCGTTTCATGAGCTGATGTCTAAAGGACGCAGCTTTAGGTGTTCGACGGGATTTAAAGTAGTCTATAAAGACTTCTCTCCAATCCTTAGCCTTTTCCTGGTCCTTTATTTGTAGGGTCGTTTGCTTGGTCGCTCCCTTTTCTTTAGACGAATCCGGAGACATTTCTGCCGGTGCAAGAACCCGACGGTTTTGCACAACGATCCTCACATCATCGAGGTTTTCATCAGCCAGTTCTTTAGCGAGTTTGGCTAACGCATCCGCCTTGCTATTCTCCGCTCGCGGTATGCTTTCCAGGGCATAGGAAGGGATCTGAGTCAGCAATTGCTGCACTCTCTCCCCGTACTTTACCAACTCTGGTTTGCACGTTTGATAGTCGCCATTTACTTGACTAACGACCAGCTGGGAGTCTCCGTATATTACGAGGTTTTCGCTTCCTATGTCAACAGCGATCTCGAGACCTGCTATCAAAGCTTCATACTCGGCTTCATTGTTTGTCCTCGGCTCTGCTAGGGAGAAGGCAAAGCTCATTATCCCTCCTTGTGGAGTCACGAAGATGAGGCCTACCCCAGATTTGATTATGGGGGAGCTGTGCTTTCGCTTCTTCATGGAAGATTCTCCATCGAAGTAGAGCTTCCATCGGGTATCACACCCTCCTCTCTCCCTGTCGATCATGTCAAACGCGTGCTCGTCTGGCAATTCGCAAATTAGGGGTGAGTCGGCAGGTATTGGATGCTCAGCGAGGAAGTCGGCGATGGCCTGGCCTTTCACTGCCTTGAGAGGACGATAAGTTATCGAGAACTCCATCAAGAGTAAGGCCCATTTAGCGAGTTGTCCTGTTAGTATGGCTCTTGACATCAAATATTTGAGAAGATCCACCTTCGATATGAGATGGACCTCATGCACCAAAGCATAGTGTCTGAGCTTCGTTATCGCAAAGATTAACGCCAGATAGTGTTTTTCAATGGGGGAGTAATTTTTTTTCTGCCCCCAGGAGAACTCGGCTCAAATAATAGAGGGCTCTTTCTTTCCCTTGATCATTCTCTTGAGCCCATAGCGCGCCTAAGGAACCCTCAAGGGCGGTTGTGTACAGAATGAGGGGCTTTCCCTTGATCGGAGTGGTTAGTACCGGCGGATTCTGCAGGTATTGCTTGATTTCGTCCAGTGCGCTTTAGCATTTGTGATCCCAGACGAAAGGGGTCCCCTTCTTCATCAGGTGGCTATAGGGACGGCATTTGCCGGAGAGGTTAGCTATAAATCGCCTGATATACGCGAGCTTCCCTTGGAGAGATCGCAGTTGCTTCAAAGTTCTTGGAGAAGGCATTTCCATAATCTCCTTGATCTTCAACGGGTCTATCTCGATGCCCCGGTGTTGTACGATGAATCCTAGGAATTTGACGGAGGAAACTCCAAACGCGCATTTGAGCAGGTTCATTTTCAGATTGTATTTCCGAAGACGTTAGAACACTATTTTCAGATGCTCCCAATGCTCATCGTACGATTTGCTTTTCACTACAAGGTCGTCGATATAACATTCGACGATTTCATGTATGAGGTCATCGAAAATCTTCGTCATTGCCCTCTGATAGGTAGCGCCGGCGTTCTTCAGACCGAAAGGCATCACTTTGTAGCAGAATATGCCTAGCGGGGTCAGGAAAGCGGTATGCTTCTGGTCTTCGGGATGCATCTTTATTTGATTGTACCCTGATGACCCGTCCATGAAAGAGAAGACTTCGTGAGTGGACGTGTTGTCTATCATCAGCTCGGTGAACGGTATCGGAAAGTCATCCTTCGGACAGGCTTTGTTGAGGTCCCGAAAGTCCACGCAGATGCGCATCGTTCCATTTTTCTTCATTACTGGGACAATGTTGGTGATCCAGTCAGGGTACTGAACCTCTTGGAAGAAGCCGGAATCGATTAGCTTCTTGACCTCGGCGTTGATGCACATTTCAAGTTCGAGCCGCATCCTTTTTGGCGCTTGTTTGACTGGCTTGACGTTCGGATATATTGCCAATTTGTGCACAGCAATCTCTGGATCTAGTCTCGGCATCTCGGAGTAGTTCCATGCGAAACAGTCTTTATACTGCATAAGCACGTCCTTGAGCATAGCCACCTTTTCTTCAGACAACAGCTCACTGACGAACGTCGACCGCGGGTCATTTGCTGTTCCCAAGTCGATTTTTCTGAGGTTATCTGCAGTAGTATGTATCCCATCTTCTAGCTCTTTTGGTGCCGGTGGAAACTCTGAGATCACTTTGTCATCATCGTTTTCGAAGCACCAGGAGAGGTCATCCATATTCTCGGGCCCTCCTTCCTCTGTCAGCGTTATTATGTGACATGTATGAGATCGTTTCCAAGACCGATATTGATCTGGTTCTACTCTCGCTGCATACGTTTCTTTTGGTACGTGGATTTATGGTGGGGTTACCCTCCAACTGCTAGATAAAGCGAACCTGCCTTGCTGATACTGGTCTTCTACCCAGTCTTTGAACCTGAAGCAGTCTTCGAGAGGATGTCTTATCGCTCGGTGATAGGAGCAATAATCCGGGAGAGAGACCTTGTTTGCTTGTTCGGGATGTTTGGACTCCGGGAGCATAATCATTTGATGTTTCATGACAAGATCGAATATCTTCCTTGTCTTGTCTTGGGGAAAAGAATATGCTCGACCCATCTTCTTTATAAGAGACGGATCCCGGCTGCCCAGTTCTCGATCGCGTGGCTTCTTGGACCCGCTTTGTTGTTGTCGAACGTTTTTTCCGTTCTTCAACTTGTTTTTACCTTCGCGTCGAGTCTTCTTTGTGACGGGGTGGCGACGAAGGGCATCGTCATTCTCCATAGCATGCTGAAGGAGGCATTGCGTCCTGGCTTTCTCGTAGATGGCCATTTTGCGGCTATGGTCATCTCGGACCTTTTGACCCGCTTCCCTTATTAGCTTGTCCATCTGTTCTTCGAACGACAGACTTGGCACTTTCATAGCGGGACCTCGTTTTGGTTCAGGGTTAGCGTCTTCTAACAGAGCATCCCTTTCTTCATCAAAGTCATGTATAACATAGCAGCCATAGAATCGCTCCCGTTTCTTGGATGGAACATATCCAAGCCCAATCGTTTCCATTTTCCCGTTGGGCAATTTTCACTGAGTTCCGAGGATGTTCCACATCTTATTGTAGAACTGAGCTTGTCGAGCAGTCTGTTTGAAGGGTACACCTTGGCATCCCAACAGCTTTTTTAATCCTTCTGTGTAGTATTTAGGCAGACGGATGGGCTGGAGCCTGTCAAGTGTTGAATCGGCACCATGCCATATTTCTTTCTCCACTTTGGTTTTCGTGGATCGATAAAAGAGGATAGCCTTTTCATCTCTTTGCCTGGGAGGGACGTAGAATGTTTGCAGCTCTTGTACAATATAGATATCAAGTGCGTCGAGTTCTTTGTAGTGCCGCTGCGGAACCATGGCGATCTGCAAACTCTGATCATTTCCAATAAAGGCTTGCACTGATGGACGAGCCGAGAATACTGCGTTGACCTCGTCTTCAGAGTCACTGCCAAAGATCAGAATAAGGGTAGACGGTCCCGGTTTGTTGCATTGGGGCAGTCCTGAATAAGCTATCTCTTCTTCCTCTTCGGTATCGCTCCCGAAGACCGGAATGGTGGTGATAGCTTTTTGCTTATTCTCTGGCTTATAGCACCTTTCCGTGTCTAACAGGAAATACTTCGCATCCTCGTATTTGCGGACTTCATTCACAGAGAATGGGTTCAGTTCTCCTGTCACGGTATACTCGAGACCGTCTTTGAAATACTTCATACACTGATGTTGTGTAGAAGGGATGATGTTGTACTCGTGTAACCAAGGCCTGCCGAGCAAAGCGTTGTAGCATGTTTTGGCGTCAATGACATGAAATTTGATGTCAGTGACGAGCAGCCCAAAGCGTAATGTCAGAATTACAGACCCGAGTGTCCGTGATGACCGGGAATCGAATTCGAAGATAGTGATTTTATCCCGAGCGAGGTGTTGAACGCTCATGCAAATCTCCCTCAATACTCTCACATTGAGAAGGTTGACGGAGGATCCATTGTCGACCAGGATTTTTCCTATCTTGATGTCATGACAGTATCCGGTGACATATAGGGGATGGTTGTGCTCGCACGTCCCGAGGAGGAGGTCATCATCGCCGAAAGTGATGTCAGCTATGTGAATTTCTTCCAGTTTGTTCTTCATCTTTCCTTCGGTAAGGAAAGCTTGAAACTGGTCAGGCTCTTGTAGTGCCTTGATCAGAAAATCTATCGCTTCTTTGGATAGCAGAAAGGCATCGAGAATGCTTAGCTGCGAAGGTATTTTCCTCAGGTGTGCCAAAACGTTGTAATTCACCTTGTTTTTCTTGGGCCGGTCCTTGGCTGCAAGCTCTTCGATAACTCGATCATCGAGGGCGATATCCTCTGGGACTTTTTCCTTCCCCTTATCTTTTCTATCCGATCCCCTGTTTGCGGGTCCGAGATTCTTTTCGGGTAACGTGCGATTGCGCAGCTGAATGTTCTCACAGGTCTTCATCTCTTCTGCTTCAGAGATGGATTCCTTGAAGAGAGGACCAAGGGCTATTTCTTCATCCGAATCGCTCCCGAAGGTGAGAACTTGCGATTCCCCGGAATCAACCATGTGTTAATTGCCGGTAGTTCTTTTGCGTTCATCTGTCGTGCTTCTCTGTTCCCGACGAGCCTTGCGCTTCATTCGCTGAACGTGTTGTCGGTGGGCAACATATCCCTGCCACCAGTTTTTAAAGGCCATGCACTCTTCGGTAAGGTGTGCAATCCTCTGATGGTATAAACAGAAGTTAGGATGTACGTCCGCTTCATCAAGATGTATATTACCAGGAGAATTTCCTCTGAAAGAGCGCAACTTCATTCCCATTGACAGGGCTTTAGCGAATCGTTTCCTTGTCTTAAGTTTGCTTTTGTCTGCGGCGGACGTACTTCGATCTGGTTGGAGTGCTTCAACCTTTTCATTCAGTCGCCGGCGTTTGGCTTTTTCTAATATGGCCATTTCGCGTTCTTGATCATCCTTTCTCTTTTGAAGAGCTCTGTTCAGGAATATGTCAATCATCTCGTCTGACGGTTCTAAGAGTTCCGGTTCGGGATCTTCTCCCAGTTTCTCTATATCAGGAGCTTCTTTACCATCTACTGATGAGTGAGAGATCACGTGGCAGCTTACCACATAATCCTCAGGTTCATTTGACGAGTCTTCTCCCTCATCTTTGTCGCCATCTCCTTCTTCAAGGATGTGGTTGAGAAACTCTTGGAGGGTGACCGGAGTTCGCGCTTTCTGGTTATATTCTTCCATCGCGTCAATATGTTTTTGCAGGTCCGTGCGCTTGTCATCAGGCTTCACGGGCTTTTTGGTCTTCTTCTTCTTCTTCGAAGACTTTGACGGCTGGGCATGGGCGTTTTGGTTATCGCTACCAATTCTTGGCGTCGGGTGTGGCTTCAGCATTCCCTCGATGACCTCGAGTTCTAGCGGACTTTTCCATCTGATTGCCGGGCATGTTTGAAGATCCTTCAGCATTCTTTTCGTTTTGGCTGAAAGAGCGACCTCCCATGGAGCTTCTTCTATAAAAGAGCACGATGCCCCCGGTGTGTCCCCCCTTTTAAGAGCGTGCGGCTGAGGCGGGCTTACTTTCTAATTCTCAGACAGTGCGAATTTTCCCTGTTGGTATTGGTCCTCAATCCAGCCTTTGAAGACGAAACAATCTTTGATTGGATGGCCTACCATTTGGTGATAGGGGCAATAATTGGGATTATTGGCCTCACCGGGTTGCAATGGGCGTTTTGGATCCGGCAAGGTGATGAGCCTGTTGCGCACTGCCAGCTCGAACAGTCTCCTCGTTTTATCCCGGGGAAACGAATAAGGGCGCTTCAGTTTCTCATTAAAGAATCGCCGTCTATCGTCTTGGCGATCAGTTGGTTTTGGACCACTGGGCTGCTACTGAGCATTGGTGACGAAGGTCGCTTTCCCTTTCCCTTTTTCGTTTTGAGGTTCCAACTTCGAAGAAGATGGTCTATGACCCATCTGATCCATTTGGGCCAGCTTGTCAATCAAGGCCTGGAAAGTAGTTGGCTTGAAGAACATCATGAACTGGAATGTGGTCGCCTGCGGATCAAGAGTACCCACGAACATGCCTACCGCAGGCGCTTCTTCGATGCACTGCTTGCACTTCGACCATAGATTCCGCCACCGTATCGCGTACTGCACCCATGTTTCGCCCGGCTTCACCCTGGCGTTAATTAATGCTGTGATTGGGGGCGTTCGTTAGTGCTTGCGAACCTTTGTGTAAACAGTAACTCCATTTCTGCAAATGTCTTGACAGAGTCATTCGGGAGTTCAGAATACCACTCGAATGCTGTCTTCGACAAGCTGCCAACGAATTGGCGAAGCAGTAGCTATCGTTACCTCCGGTGTTGCCGCACAGAGCCCTGAATTGAGCAACGTGCTGGTGTGGATTCCCCGTCCCTTTATACACATGGAACTTAGGGATCGTGTATCCCGGCGGGTACTTTATTTGATCGTACCAACCCGGATAGGGTTGTCCAGTCTTAACAATTTGCCCGGCCGCTTCGCTCACCTGATGAGCTCGTATCTGCTGAGCGATATAGTCATCCAGGGCGGCTTTGGAGATGGTCTCCTCCTTGGCTGCTGGACAAGCTGGAAGAGGGTTTGACGTCTCCCCTCGGTCATCTTCAAGGATAATCGGAGCGTCTTCAGCTGGTGGATCCGGCTGTATCATCATCCCGACCGTATCTTGGAATAAAAGTGCCATTCGTTTTATGTTGGCAGCTTGTTTCGCTGCCTCTTTGTCCTTCTTCTCGAGGATTCTGCAGAGGAACTCAGCATCAGTTTCTTGTTCATAACGCTGCTTTGACGATATCTCCGGGCTTTCTTTTGGCCCAGTGAGTGCGGCCATCTGTGTCAACATTTCCTGAAGCTTCTGTTGTTGCTCCTGAGCCTTTGTTACGGATCTGATGAGTGGTCGATGGCCCGTAGAGATACGGCTATCCTCTTTTCCGGATGTCATATAAACAGTGTACACCACCATGCCCCCAGACTTGGGGCGTTTAGATTCAGTGCCCTTACGATTCTTCGCGGACATGGGGCTTTCTCCGGCCTTCTTCTTTTTCGGGCGGTCGAAGTTGAGGGAGCCGTTGCAGCGGGCACCCAAATAGATGACATCTCCTGTGGTATGACAGGGTGTTCCTTCTCTTGCCGAACTTTCATCTTCTTCGATCAGCGGGAGTAGTCATGGTCGATCATCGAGTTTTGGACCTGTCGCCAAACTTTATGAATTTTAGCGGACAACCGCTGAGAGGGCTGCTCTGTATTCACCTTCACAACGTTTTCCATAGGTGGAGGAGATCTTTTCAGCATGGCCGTCGGAGAGTTCTTGCGCACCCTCCTGAGTGGTTGAAAGCTGTTCCCAGTTGGAACAGCAGCATCAATTTCCACCATTGGAGCTGGCGGAGTCAGTGCAGAAGGAGAGCTACCCCCAGCCTTCCTTACTCGACGCCAGTGCCGACGGCGAGTATGTCGAGCGGCCGGGACCACTTTTGCTGTTAGGTGAGCTTCTTCATGCCCCCCGCTCTGATGAGGGGTTGTTGTCGTGGTTAGCCTATCAAAGACCGACATCCGCTGAGAGGGGATGGCCAATCTATCGAAGGCAGACTTTTGCACAGGGGGAGCAGTTTTGATGACTTCGCCTGGAGCGGGAGTTGAAACGGCCAGTCTTGCAAAGACCGATTCCTTAGCAGGGGAAGCCGCTCTGACGACTTCAGGAGAAGGAATGGCTATCCGTTTCGGGATAACACTTTCTGGTATTGCGGGCTTTTTCATGGGCCCACTTGAGCTTTGGCCCAGTCTGTTGAAAACCGAGACACTGGATTTGGGTGACCCGTTGAGAGGGGCCACAGTAGTTACAAGCCGATCAAAGACCGACTTCTTTGGAGCCTCTTGTGATGGCATTAGGGCGTTAAAGCTCATGGGGTGGCTTGCGTCACCTGGTCCACCGGCATCGTAAAAAGGGAGGCCGCTTGAGGCCCGTAGGTCACTCCTCCGGCGAGGACGGAGTGGGAGTTTTTGCAATTAGTGCAGTTTGAAACCATTGATCTTTTGTTTTTTCTGCGCGGAGCAAGATACCAAATCTTAGTGCTTCACATCCAAAGGCAACCATGTCAAACCGCGATTTGTTCGTGAAATACGACACACGAAATGTGGAGTGGAAAGAGGAAAAGGTCCCACCGGGCGTGCCAGAATCTATTCTCCGCCGAAAGACGGGACCGGGACGTCGGGACGTCCGGCCTGAATTTTGGGGACAGATACTATTTGGTTTTACTCGTCCACCTCTCCGAAGATGCCAAATTGATTTATGGCACCGTGTATTGGAGGTTTAGATGGATGCGGCCGATATAGCAGACTTCGTCAGATTCCCCCTCATCGTGAGGAGTTTTTGATTATGGGGACGCTCTTCCCTGCAGGCGCAAGCCCCTGCAGTTAATTACGCTACCGCATCGCGGTAACCACTTTCCCCTTCTCCAGATGGTCACTTCGTGTCGTGTGTGTATATTTTGTTGTTGGTTGCCCGTGGATTGTATACGGAGACTAATTTATGTTGTCGCCCGTAGGGTGTGGATTAGTCCAAATCCGTATTTTCTTAGATTTGGGTTTGGGGTTGGGTTTAAGGATGAGTTAGTCTCATTTGAGACTAAGATCAACTTAAACATTTGTTAAGGATACGTTAGTCTAATTTTAGACTAAGATCAACTTAAATGTTTGTTAAGAATACGTTGGTCTAATTTTAGACTAAGATCTACTTAACAGGATCATTTAGATCCAACAAAAGAGCATTTGGGCTCTATTTTTTTAGTTTAAGGACGTTGCGATCCACAAGTTTAAGGACATCTTAGTCCAGTTTAAAAACATCATAGTCTGTAAAGTTTAAAGACATCATAGTCTACGAGTTTAAGGACCTCACAGTCCGTAAAGTTTAAGGACATCATAGTCCAGTTTAAAGACGTCATAGTCTGTGTGGTTTTGGTTCAACCGTTTGGGGATGCACCAAAAGTTATCGGTTATTGGGACCCTCCATCTCTCTGAAAACGTTGAGGAATTACAACGACATACATCAGAGGTATGAAGAGATGTACAACCAAATGACGGATTAAAAAGCTCTGAGATGAACATTACATTGAATGCCATATGAGCTGATCAATTCTGGAAGACCAAAGTATTTTTGGGGTTCGGTTTGAAAGGATTTTGCCCCTGGAAGACTTAGCTAATTTGGGCTAAGATTGGTTTGAATATAGTGTTAAACACTAGAGTATACTCGGTGATCACGTGTTCTCACGTGAGGCGCTTAAAGTAGTGTTAAACACTAAGAATGAAGCGCTCACGTGAGGTCACGTGAGGCACCTGAAGATTGGGCCTTACTTCTTTTATTTTACTCCCAGAATATGCACATAAGTATTAAAACATGATTTTTATCACCATCACGTGTGGATACGTGAGGGTATCCATGCGTTGGATATTAATCCCTCAGTTTTACCCCATTTTCTCTTCAAAAAGGTGTTTGTCAAGGGTCACGTATGGACACGTGAGGCACCCTTTAGGCGGGAATTGCCTTTGGGTATTTTCCTCTTTTTCATGAGTGTTTGATAACTGCTAGGGGTCACGTGGGAACACGTGAGACGCCCAAAAGTGAAACTGCCTTGACTTTACTCCCTTTTTTATTTTGGGAAGCTTATTCAAGGGTCACGTGGGAGCACGTGACCTAATCTCATTCGTTCTTTTTGATCATAAAGGGGGGGCTTACGTGGACACACGTGATCTGACATTTATCATGTTGGGTATTGATCTCTTTTACGTGCATGAAGAGTTAAGTCCCTTATTTAAGAATTAAATTTTTTTTTAGGGTTAAACCCTAATTTTATTTAGAGGAATTAAATTCCTCTGTATTTGAAAGAATTAAATTCTTAAAACACAATTCTCTCTCTAAGTTTTGGATCTGCATGGCAGAATCTCCCCGATGAGAATTAAATTCTCAACTTGTGGGGAGATCTGCTTCTGCATATCTTCAACAAGAGGAAGAACTGAGTTCTTTTCAGAAGAGTTAAACTCTTGGTTTGAGAATTAAATTCTCTTTTGTTTCATGGGAGCTTATGGAATGATCTCCTTTCTTCTCTTACCTAGAGTTTCTTTCTTCTTTGAAGAGATCTTCTCTCTGGAGAATTAAATTCTCTTTTTTTTGGCTTTCAAGGAGTGTTTTTTCTCTCTTTTTCTCTGTTCTTCTCTGTATGTATCTCTCTCTTATTGTCTCCCTTTTTCTCTTTTTTCTTTTTCCTTCTTGGCTCCTATTTATAGGAGAAAGAAAAGAATCAGTTTGTTCAGCCCATCTCTCATTGAGAGATTTTGATTGATTTTATAACCAACATGATCTTTTAGATCATTTGGTGAATTTTATTCACCATTGGATTTTTAATCCATAAGATATTTTATTTGTTATTCCTGGCAATTTTTAGGAAAATATTTCCTTGTACAGAATCTTTCTATAAATTGGTGGTTTTTTAATCACCATTGGATTTTTAATCCAACGGTGCTCCACTTTACAGAGTGCAATCTTTTTTGTTTGGAAAGATCTAGGGAAATATTTTTCCAATTAGGGCTTTTGATTCCTTTTAATTAGAATTTAATTCTATTAGTTCAGAGGGTTTAGGAATCCATCACGTGTTGGCACGTGATCTTACCAATTAAGTATCTAATTAGAATTTAATTCTATTAGTTCAGAGGGCTCAGGAACCCATCACGTGTTGGCACGTAACCCCACTGATTAAGCATCTGATTAGAATTTAATTCTATTAGTTTAGAGGGCTCATGAACCCATCACGTGTTGGCACGTGACCCCGCTGATTAAGCATCTCCAATTGTTTATTTCAGCGCCTATGGACTTTGCCCATAAAAGATCACGTGTCCTCACGTGAAGCCCGATCACGTGTGAGCACGTGATGCTCCACTTGGGGGTTTTCTTTGCGGCTTTATTTATATGTTTTATTCAGTTCCCATGAGGGAACAGTGGCTATCATCAGAAATCCTTGGCCAAGGGAGACGAGAATTACTGATTTGGATCAGTAGTTTCTCAGTGGGTGATGGGCTTCACACCGACATGAAATATCGCGTTATTAGGGGTCTGACTTTATCCACCCCTAGACCCGATATGCGATACTCATTGACGAACAGACCGGACTGTATGGAGATTGTCACTGACAGGCTCAGTATGGATTCGGATGAGTTTTCTTTTCGGCTTTCTTTCGCTCAATACATGGGTAGCCGTTACGTACAGCTAGTGCTGCTGACGTGCTTGTGGTTAAACCCACCGCCAGCGTATTTATGAGTCTTTAGAGTCCCACACAGAGGGTTTTCCTAGTTCTGGCGAAATGATGTAGTAGCCGTATTGGATACGTGCAGGGTTCCGATCGAATGATTGTACCAGTTACCCGGATTTTCGATCGGACGGTTGATAATACTAGCCGGCTCGGGATTGAGCCGGATTATTAAATCGGGTATTGATTTAATAGTTTACATATATGTATTTCGATATGTATATTCTAGTATTATGCTCTTTGTGTCATTCTATCTCTTTGGGTATTCGTATTTTGGTAAGAATACAGGTATGTATAAACAGTAGAGTGTAATCTGTATTTATTCGGAAATCATTCTAGAAGGTGGACACCTCATTTTAGATTTTATCGATTTATATTAAATAGAAAATGAGGTGTAAAGCAAGAGAGGGGAGTATGGTGAGAGCCATACTTCAATAGTGTTGCACAAATGAATTAACAATTCATTTATGCAAACTATTCAAGCATGGTTGAATATATTTATTTGAAAATTTGGATTTTACAAAATCTTGCTTGAGATTTTCTCACTTGGATGGTCCATTATTTTTGAGATGGGAAAAACACTCTCACCATTAGCTTCACTCTCCTCACTAGATTTCTTGAGCTCCTCCACATTCATTTTCAACCTGCTCTCTACAATCTCATGTGTTGAGAATCAATCGAGAAAGTGAGATAGATACACACTTAGATCACTTCACTACATCCTAGGCACTCTAGATTAGCAACCTAGAGTCCCTAGTTGCTTCACTAGACTCTTAGTGTGGAGCTAGAGCCATAAGCTACATCTCTTGGGTGGATCATCTTCGACGGAGAAAGACCGGTGATCAACCTCGATCCAAAGGACCTCAAGGAGCTAAGGAAGATGGTAGAAGACCGAAGGACGGATCATTCGGTGTAACCACTTCATACCTTGTAGTTAAGATCTTCTTTTGTAGCTAGTTTAGGTTTATGGTTTGATTCTAGAATGGGTTCGTTAGCGCCAGTTTTTCAAAAGCCAATTTTTGTTCCCCATCGGCCACGGTAGATGGCCAGGGCGCTAGCAAACCCCAACAAATTGAACCTTGAACGAACTTCAAAATAACATGAAAATATTATACTAAGTGTACGAAACTCGACGATAATATAGAATTTACATGTTATCATCGAGAATCACACATTAAAAAAATGTAACGCGCCTTACACCCCGCCTATTAGTTATATATGCAATGGTTTCCATCATAACATAAACCTACATAATGGTTGTCAAAACGAAACATTTAATCGTTTGTTTATGGAAGCCGTCATGTATTTTTTATGACGAGAAAACTGGTCGTACAATAACCGATAGATTTTTCCAGTGTGGACTAGTTAAGAATTTACAGCGCAAACACACCGTGCATTTGTGCTTTCATTCATTTCAAGATTACTTTTGTCGGCACCTTTTCGCCGGTCCTCCGTGTACAAATATAAAGGGTATGATCATTTCAGTGTTGGTATTAAGTATTAAAATGATTAATATCCTTTTTATTATAGTGACTCGAAGAACAACGAGAAGGTACTGCCGAAATTTTCTCGAAACGAATGAAAGCACAAACGCAGGGGTGTATGCGTTAAAAGTTCTTAATGGGATAGATGCCTTATCCCGACAGTCGATATAATGGATTGATGGATCAAACTGAAATATTAAAGCTTAATTACAAGTCATAAAATAAATTTCCAAATAAAATGCTAATTATTTAATACATGATGTCAGAAATCGGAGAGTAATGGATAGGAGTTGGATGAAAGTGTCTAAATTTAGTGATGAATACAAGGCCAACATTGAAGAGTTTATTGAATTTGCATTGAGAGACCGATCCCCTGAAGAATTGATTTCGTGTCCATGTAAAAAGTGTCATAACGGCTTCGACTTCCGTCGAGATATAGTGTACCCTTATCTAATGAAGAACAAGATTTCATCTGAGTATACAAAATGGACGTACCATGGAGAAGCTGCACCGAGAGTCGATATTTGTATGAGTCGTTAAATTAGAAAAAATGATCCTTCTCGACCATCGCCTCCTCTAAACTCAGTGAAGGTAATTTCTTTTTAAATTTATTTTCCCCAATTTTAGTTGTTTGTTTTTAGTTAATATTTCAATTTTATGTTCTATTATAAATTGTTGATATATAAATGAAATATTGTAGTTAGGATTGATGATAAAAGAGATATTGTGGTTGATATTTTAGTATAAATTGCCTCGAATAACCTATAAAGCTTAATATGAGACCAAAACAATAAGTTGAAACCAAAATTGTAAGTTGCAATGAAAAACATTTAAAAACACATATGTTGAACCTTGAACTTCAAAATAATATGAAAATCTTGATGGAGTTCGGTGCTCGAGCCGCGGAAGCCGCGGCCTAGGCGGAAGCGATAACAAAAAATTTTCACGAACACCAAGCACGCATAACCCAGGATACGATCTATACACCTAAACTAGCAAACTAAAACATGTAAAGGGTATGAAGTTACAACTTTCGATGCGTGTCCACCCAATTGTGGAAGACCCCTCCAAGTTTGTAGCCGCCGGGATCGCGCTTGAAAGTCGACCACTCTCGCCGAAAAAGATCCATCCGAGGGAAACAGGAAAAATCTCCGACCGACGATCCAAACTTGCTAAGGATGGATGGTGGGTAATATAGGAATTTTTTCACTAAACTTTTTCTCTCTAAACCACGCTCACTGAGAGGAAAAAGATGAAGGAAAGAAAGGTGAGGAGAGAATGGTGAAAATGGCTAAGTCTCTCATCCATGAAGCATGAACTCTAGAATGTGCAATAAAACCTTAAGTGTAGAAAAAAGAATAGCTTTTCATTTTTACAACCATGGTTCAAATAGTGCAACCAAATCAAATCATCATTTATTACCAAAGCCATGCTTTTCTACATATCACAACCATGCTTCATGCCATCACCTTTTCCAACTCAATTCCATTTATTTTTCTAAATAGAAAAATAAATATGAGGTGTCCTTCTTCTAGAAATATTCCTGTATAAATATGGAATATTTCACCCGGTATACGTATCGCTACATATACGCGTATCCGTATAAAAAATGGATAGCACCAAAAAGAGAAAATGAGAAGTGAACAATAATACTAAAATATATATCAATATATATATATATATATATATAAATTATTAAATCAAATCCTGATTTAAAAATCCGGCTTAATTCTAAGCCGGCTAGTATTATCAACCATCCGATTAAAATCCGTGTATCCCGTATATGTATTTAATCGGACCCCTGCACGTACCAACGTATGGCTCCTACATTTATCGCCCAAACCGGGAAAAACCCTCTGTATGGAACTCTAAAAACTTGACAATACGCTGACAGTGAATTTAACCACAAGCACGACAGCGGCACTAACTGTACGTAACGGCTACCCATGTACTTGCCAAAAGGGGGTCGACAATCAAGTATGTCCTTACCCTACTGAGCCGGAATATGACAATCTCCGTACAGTCCGGCCTCTTCATCAAAAAGTATTGGATATCGGGTCTAGGAGGTGGAAAACGTCAGACCCCTACTAACCCGATAAGTCATGTCTGAGTCAAGCTCATCACAATATAGATACTACTGATCAAATCAGCAAATCTCATCCACCGTGGCCACGCATTTCTAGTGATAGCGTGAAAACAGCGCGACATCGACTCCTAATACCAGGAGAGATGAATCCCTGACAATCGACCACTGCCTCCATGTGGTACGGGACTGTACCCAGCTAAAACCTGTTTACATGACTCCTTGAGCCGTGGTAAGGTAGTAATCAAAATACGGTAGGAACTCACACGAGACAGATGACGATATCAGGTCAAAGGACTAACCCGTACCCATACCACCTAAGAACTTCCATCTGACGATAGATATAATACCATCTAGAAGTTCTCGGCAAAGTCGTCTGGTGTACTCACCTCCAGTAAGCACCTGTATACTATCTTTGGTGACACAACACCAATGGCTTGTGAGACCGGCCACCGCCCCTCGTCGGGGTCTAAAAACGTATACACTAGTCTACTCCGAAATATCGATACCTGGTCTCGATACTCACACGACTAGGGACATTTAAGGATGTGCTTATGGACAACCCAGCTCCCACATATAATATTGCCATCATAATGCTGGTTATCAAGCAACAATCCTACGTGCTTCATCAACGATGAAGACAAACCAGATAGCATACTATCATCTCGAGTAAGACTGTTATACCAGTATAGGTCCTCGTTCAATTATCATAATTGTCTACTTGCAATCACAATAATTGCCTTGAGGGCACTATATCCAACAATCTCCCACTTACACTTAAGGCAAATTATTTCGATATCACATACCCACAGCTCGTGTACTATCGAATATCCAACTTCTCTATTAATTAGTTTCACAAACTATGTTTGTGAAACTTAATGTATTGGAGAAATAGCCTCAGTGAGTGGATCCGCTTCAATGCTCCAATTTCATCTCTCTATTTCTCAACCTTGCGTAGATCAACAATCTTCCAAACTGAGCGATAGCTCGCCTCAAGAATTTGTCTGGATACTTGATGGGACCAAGTTCATAAATGAACAACTCCATCCAACAAATTTCTTAGGCTATATCCTTAGTTGAGTCACAACTATTATCCTGCACCATGATTACCTCAGTATCCCTATTGGAACACTATCCAATATACTGATCCTCCGAAGAGGCTAAACTCAAAATTCTGACAGCATCCATGTCAACTAGGTCACCTTGGAAGTCTGAAACCGCCTTCCAGAGGAGGCTGCCGTTACCTTATACAAAGAACATCCATTTATGTTCTTTACTGCTTCCTAATATTTCTCCAGAATTGGACTAACATATTCTTATTGCAACTAGTGCAAAAGCAATATTCAGTGTTGTACAAGATATTGCATGATTGACTTAATTGCCTAATCAAATTATATATCATTCATGCCTGTCCCTCTCCTCATCAGTCTAGAAGACATCTCTTTAGAGAGGGTAACTCCATCACCTGCGGGTTCACCACTACGCCAGGAGTCATCCATTCTAAAATATATTTAGAATGCTGTCTAAGTACCCGATTGGGAAACATCCCAAATCTCGATCTAAAACCAGAATTATTTATCTGGTTTTGTATGATACATTGCATGATTGACTCAATTGCCTAAACAAATGATATGTCATTAATATCAGTCCCACTCCTCATCAGTCTAGAAGACATCTCTTTGGAGAGGGTGACTCCATTGCTTGCGGGTACATCACCACGCTAGGAGTCATCTATTCTAAATTACTTTTAGAATGCTTTCTAAGAACCTAATTAGAGAACTTCCCAAATCCATATCTAGTCACCAGAATTCCTGATATATTATCCATATCCAACGTGGAGAAAACACTATGTGACAACAAAAGTTTAACCGATTGTAGTATAGCAACATCACTTCCTATCTGGAGTATGTCATCCAAATCCCAGGACAGTACTCTTTACGTTCTTCTTACTAGGTACATCTATTGTTTTGATGAAGTCAATCACTTTGATTGTCATATCAAAACAGATGATCTATCTCCGCTATCCATTCTTTAGTCTACGAATAGACATAAGCAACTTGCATACCTTCCGCTGCTCTCACTGACTACGATAACCCTCTGGCAGAGTCATATACACGTGCACTTCCAAATTCCCATTTGGAAAGACGTTATAGCCATCCACTTGCCAGATATCATAGCCATGAACTGCATCAGCGCCAAAGCATATCCATATGGATTTCAGCGTAGACACTGAAGTAAAAGTCACACCATAATCCACAACGGGTGTTTGATGAAAACTCTTTACAACAAGTCTAGCCTTATTAGGTTAGTACCATTCCACATGCAAAGATCCTGAAAGATCTACTTTCTCCTAATGGGCTTCACCCCTTCAGGAGCACCCAGCAAAGTCTAAAATCCATAATTTGCTGAAGTGCCTAGAGTCCATCTTGGATATGAAGTATCTGGTCACTTGGAAGTTACCACTTCCTATGACCTACCGATAACAAGTAGGGGGAATAGTAGTGCCAAGTCATATCCATATATCCCTATGGGTTTCAGCATAGACACTGAAGTAAAAGTCTCATCACAATCCACAACAAATATTTGATGAAAACTCTTTACAACATGTTTAGCCATATTAGTTTGGTACCTTTCCATCTACACAGATCTCGAAAGATCTAGTTGCTCCTAATGGGTTTTACCCCTTCAGGAGCACCCAACAAAGTCAAAAATCCATGATTTGCTGAAGTGCATAGAGTCCATCTTGGATATGAAGTATCTGGTCATCTCGAAATTACCACTTCCTATGACCTGCTGAGAACTAGTAGAACCATCATCACCATGATGCTGACTTCCTGTCACCGTCTACAAGAAAACCGAAGTACCTCTCGGATGGCTGAGGTCACCTACTTTATCTGCGGAGTGGCTAATGGTTTGTCAAGTCCAATTGAATACTTAGGTTCTACTAAATTTTTAGTAACTGTTTGTTGTTCTGGAATCACTTCCAATTCTACCATACTCCTACTAGTTTCTTCTGCAAAAAGATTTCTTTTATAAAAAGGTGGCGAGTCAAGAACAATATAAGTATTGATCTTGAAAATGGTAGAAACAAAATCCTAGCGAATACTTGGGATAATCCACAAATCGCCATTACCGAAGCGTGCCAAGAGTTTGTCCGGATTCTACTTTTAAACAGAAACATGATAACTCAATATCTTAACAATCTCAAGATATATAACCATTCTATGTTCATTTAGAATCAATGCACTAATTTAGATGAAACCAGATTCAAAAGTCATGCTGCTGTTTCCAGTACATATCACATAATGGAAAAAGGCCAATACAGCATTACTCATCAAGGAGCACACCCACGGATGAGCAACCTGCGAGAGAATCAAGTTCTCAGTATTACTATGATGGAACATCTAGCATAAGTATCTACATTTTCGATCACCTCGAAGAATCCTGATACTTCTAACATATGGTTCTCTACTTTATTCTTATACCTACAAACTTCTCAAAATCTCTAGACCTTGCAATATAACGAATGCGTATCTAAAACCAGAGAACTCATAGGTAAACCTGAATGAAATAAGAGTACCAACCCCTCGTCCCGACGGACATTAGACAACATACATTTTCATGTATAAGTCTCAAGAGTATACTAACTCAAATTCTATGTTTTGTAAATTGAAAACTGTATTTTGGTCGAGAATGTTTTACACCGTTATTCAATATACCTTACCTTATCTTCAACTGATAAAGGTAAATGTTTATAACACAATTTTCAAAATGTACATCTCACTTTATAAAATAAAGTTACAGATATTTCATTTTAAAATTTGGTGCATTACAACGGTTATTCAAAACTAAATATTTGCCTTCAGGCAAAGCTAGGTGATTTAATCTAATATTACTAATTGCAACGAATCCCGATATTGAGGATCAAATCGCCCATTTCCCAATATTCTACTTCTACTCAACATCTGTAATACCATACAAATGTGAGATCCAAATCCGGTAAATACAAAACCTGGAGTTAGAATTAATTGGGAAAACAGTTCTCGATAACAAGCACATAGAAAATCTGAAACATGAAAATGTTTCATAGGGGGTGGCCAGGTATTCCTAGTAATGCCTTTTTCATTATCTAGATTCAAGACAGTAGTCGCAATTTCCTATGCACTTACTTCAATCCCTTCATATGTCTCTATATCATACTTTCTGCATACCGCACTTATGCTAATTGATCTTCTTCCTTCCCTACCTTTCGGCACTAGCCTAAGGTTTTTAAGAAGACTATCCAATAAGTGTAATAGGTGTACTCTCCTAATACAAAGAGCTCTCGCAATCTAAGGTAAAGGGGAAAGATAACCGAATAATGCTATTCAATTTCTCCAGAACCTGTGGCCATCCTCGACTGAAGTAACTTCTTCGAGTTCGTATGTAACTATATGATGTCCGTTCTAATCGATATGGATCATCGTAGTGATATGAAATGTTCTGAAGAAATGCAAAGGGTAAAGTAGAAGTGGCAGAGATATGTGTGACTTTGTCGTGAATCATGACAATCCAAAGCCCAAGTGTGTAAGAAGGTTCGATTAACTTGGTTCATGAGTTTTTAAGGTATATCATGGGTCGCTGTACCAGAAAGAGAGAAAAGAAACACTCAGTGTGCACTCTATCAAAATTAGATTGGTTATCATTTTATCTAATAAGGATGGCTCCCACTGTTTCCTCGAATTCTTCTTCAAACCCTAAAAGGAGAACTAGTCGGGATCATTTACACTTTACAAGTTCACTAACTGTTCAGCCAGGCCGGTGTTGGTACTTCGAGGAAGGTCTCCCGTGCTTTCGTACGGACCCAATTAATAACCTCGTTTTCATAGAGGCGTTAGCTCGTTAACACTTTCTAGGCACCTAATAGGTTAGCTAATTGTGAAGTGAAAAATCCCCCGAGGAGTATACTCATCAGTGGGAATCGGAACCCAACTATTATCGTGTGATAAGTTTGATGGAAGCCGACCAAAATTACCATACTCCAGAAGGTATGCGCATGTATGGCAAGTTTCCTATATATTTGAAACTCCCGATATTGTTTTTTCCCCTAATGACTTATGACTTTGATTAGGTCAACATATTATAAGTCGCAAGTCAAGTTCAACCCGTCATTATCCTAGATTAATTAGACCCATCCGTACAAGCCCTTGAATAGGTCAAAATGACCGTACGACCATCCTAACCAATCGCAGCACCATGCAGCAGAAAAGTACTACAGAGCTACCAAACACTACACCTTGACTAAGTCAACATACGCAGCATGAATACTCAGTAATACAAATATGAAATGATGGAGGGTTACGGCTGGTTTTTGGCAAAAAGCCTTTAACATAATGAACTTGATATTGTTGAAGGAACTCGAGTGACTTTGAAATGGAGTGGTTTAGGCTCCGCTTTTTAAAACTAGTAACATAAAACTTTTTCTTAAGAGCGAACTCCCAGTAAAGAGATCAAGGCTGTTTCCTCATAGAATGAGGTGCGGGATATTCCTAACCGAATATCTCAATGCAAAGCAAAAGAATACGACTATGAGTTTTGAAGAAAACCAAGTAGTTTTAAAATTGGTTCCGACAACATCATTTAGCTTTATTTTCCTTGCATTATACAGATAATGCGTTCCCATCATTTTAAGTTTCTAAGCCACAAAAGAAATAACCAAAATAGCATGCTTTTATATACCACCCGCAGTCGCCACGGGGCCCCGTCATGCACCGTTAGGTTTACTTAACTAACGACAAAGCGGGGGCAGGACTAGCGCGGATGCAAAACATATAGAAGCATCTAATATATATATATATGTATATATATATATATATCCACATCGCAGGCATATAATAGTCACCATATGCAGATAAAAATCATCACAAGTATGCGAACAACAATATGGAACAGCGGATAAAGTAGGAGCACCACATTTCATTTGAGCCGTAAATGAGACGGGACGTTCCCCGATTGTGTGGATAGCCAGTGCAATGAAGAACCTAGATCTCTACGAGTGCGGCAAGTTACCCGCCAATCTCGGAAGTGAGGCAACCTCAATCAAAAAAGTGAATGGGTCACCCAGCACCTCACGAAATCCGGTAACTCGAGCACCTCTCCGTGGGTCAACCTCTACCCCCTACGAGTGCGGCGAATAGCCCCTCAATTCTAGAGTAAAGACCTCCCGGTCTCAACGCCATCAGATGCAGACCCGTTGCCCTCTAAAACCCAGCTATTCGAACAATCCTCTACGGGGTAATTCTAGTATAGAAAAGAAAAATATATATACAAATGGTGACATCGACCTCAACCTGGCCGTGCCACAATAAAAGAATATAAAAACTGGAAAAGACGGCAGTCCACATGTCGGACGCTCGCCCCACAATAATGAATATACAAATGAATCTGAAATATACATCTAACATTGCACACAAGGCTATCCATCATGACAATCTATCCAAAAGATCAGTGCAACACAGAACATCAATGCGGATATCATGTTCGTAAACCCGTCTGATTGTACATATAGAAACCAGTCAGATTATACCGCGCTATGATATTCACGGTCGCAGAAACGAAAAATGCACTAAAAAAATGAATTTAAAATTTCGATCGATTAAAACTTTCCGCATTGGCCGCAAGTACAAACCGGTACTCAAACAATACTGGATGAAAACCAAATATTTAAAAAATCACATTTCAATGAATTAGAGCACCAGAAAAAATTTGAGACACTGTGGCTAAAATTGGACCGCAGATCCGCGGACAAATGGTACATTTGGCGGCGGTTTAGCGATCTAATTTTGGGCTTAAGTGCCCAAATTTCTTTCTGGTCTCTAGTTTTGCCTGCACATAATTTTAATGCAACCTGAACAATTTTTTGAACAACTCTAAAATTCGAACAGAAAGCAGTAAATTGGAAATATGAATCGGAAAATTCCGTTGATCGAAACTCTAAATTAGTGCTAACAAACTAGTTAAGGTTTATGGAGTGGCTCTGATACCATGTTGGAGTTTGGTGCCCGCGGCGCGGATGCCGCGGCCGAAGTGGAACCGATAACAAAAATTTTTAACGAGCACTAAACACACATAACCCAGGATACGATCCATACACCTAAACTAGCAAACTAAAACATGTAAAAGGTATGAAATTATAAATTTCGACGTGTGTCCACCCAATTGTAGAAGAACCCTCAAAACTCGTAGCCGCCGGGATCGCACTTTAAAGTCGACCACCCTCACCAAAGAAGATCCACCTGAGGGAAACTGAAAAAAGATCTAACCGATGATCCAAACTTGCTAAGGATGGATGGTGGGTAATGTAGAAAATTTTCCACCAAACCTTTTCTCTTTAAATCGTGCTCACTAGAGAGCAAGAAGAAGAAGGAAAGAGAAGTGAGGAGAGAGTGGTGAAAATGGCTTAGTCTCTCATCCATGAAGCATGAACTCTAAAATGTGGAATAAAATCTCAAATTAGAAAAAGGAATAGCTTTTTATTTTTACAACCATGATTCAAATAGTGCAACCAAATCAAATCATCATTTAATGCCAAAGCCATACCTTTCTACATATCATAACTTGCTTCATGCCACCACCTTTTCCACCCCATTTCCATTTATTTTTCTAAATAGAAAAATATATATGAGGTGTCCTTCTAGTAGAAGTATTCCCGTATAAATACGGAATATTTCACCCGGTATACATATCGCAACATATACGCGTATCTGTATAAAAATACGGATAGTACCAAAGAGAGAAAAAGAGAAGTGAACAATAATACTAAAATATATATATATATATATAAATTATTAAATCAAATCCTGATTTAATAATCCGGCTCAATCCTAAGCCGGCTAGTATTATCAACCATCCGATTAAAGTCCGTGTATCACGTACACGTATTTAATGGGACCCCTGCACGTACCAATGTACAGCTCCTACATCTATCGTCCGAACTGGTAAAAACCCTCTGTGTGGGACTCTAAAGTATCGACAATATGCTGGCAGTGGATTTAACCACAAGCACGTCAGCGGCACTAGCTGTACGTAACGGCTACCCCGGTACTTGCCGAAAGGGGGGTCGACAATTAAGTATGTCCTTACCCTACTGAGCTTGAATGTGACAATCTCCATACAGTAAGGTCTCTTCGTCAAAGAGTATCGCATATCGGGTCTAGGGGGTGGATAACGTCAGACCTCTACTAAATCGATAAGCCGTGTCTGAGTCAAGCTTATCACCAACAGAAATACTACTGATCAACTATCAGCAAATCTCATCCACCGTGGCCACAGATTTCTAGTGATAGCCAATTGAACATAGCACGACATCGACTCCTAATACCAGGAGAGACGAATCCCTGACAATCGATCACTGCCTCTATGTGGCTCGGGACTGTACCCAACTAAAACCTGATTGCACGATTCCTTTGAGCCGTGTAACATAGTAATCAAAATACAGTGGGAACTCACACGAGACAAATAACGATCTCAGGTCAAAGGACTGACCGGTTCTTATGCTACCTGAGAACTTCCATTTGACGATAGATATAATATTATCTAGAAGTTCTCGGCGAGTCCGTCCAGTGTACTCACCTCCAGTGAGCACCTGTATACTATCTTAGGTGACATAACACTAATGGATTATGAGACCAGCCACCGCCCCTCGTCGGGATCTAGAAACGTATACACTAGTATACTCCGGAATATCGATGCCCAGTCTCGATACTCCCACAGGTAGGGACATTTAAAGATGTGCTTATGGACAACCAAGATCCCATATATATTGCAGGATTACCTAGCACGGCAGCAAGGTTTCGGGAGGCATCGTCCATTCCAAATTCAAAAATTTGCCGTTCTAGCTAACCCTAAACATTGAATCGTTAACTAGAAATCGACGGAATAGAAATGCAAACGACTTTGCAAGTAAAGTGAACAGGAAATACAACCTTTGTAGACCGGTCCTTCACTTCATTAGCTCCGTTTAGTAGTCCCTTCGCTGCGATCAAGAAGTCCCGGACTCTAGAGAGGCTCCGATGAAGAAACGAACATGCTTGCTTCGACGTTTTCGAGGCCGAAGATGATCTACGTCGTGGAGACACTAACCCAAGCTTTCTCTTCACTAATCATGGAATTAGTGAAGCAAACACCCTATACTAAATGGAAAGTAGTAGAGGATGATGAAGTAGGAATTTTGCTCACATTAGATTTCATATTCTCACAAGTTTTCATCACAAACTCAAACCTTAAAAAACTCTTTTCTCTTTGAGCTCATGAAGAAGATGAAGAATTATCAAGAGAGAATGTGTCACGCCCCGCTTCCCAGAGTACGCTAAGATGGGCACGTTACATAGCCAACCATGCAACCTGTGGATAGGAAAAATCCCTCCACAGTCACATTACGGCTGTAAAGATATCAAGAATAGGAAAGTAACTAAACTATCTAGTACATGTCCATGAGCCAGAGTAAAAGAGTCAAGAAATAATAATATGCGGAAGCAAAAGATACAATAAATGAAACACCTGGAAAGTAAAACAGCATACCGACAGGATCTTCACCGCTAGGTCTAACAGCGGCAATACTCCTGATCAGTCTGCAACAAAGGTAGAGGATCTGGGCCATGCAAAACCCAGACGTCAGCGCGTCATAATATCAAGCAATAATATATAAACAGAGTAGCAGGACGTGCAAGTATGATCATAAAACAGGCGTAACAGTGATATAAATAAGGACAGTGGAGTAAAGTGTAGTGAATAACTTAAACTAGTCAATTGGGTCAACTACCCTCAAGTCTTTGAAATCAATTTGATGAATCATCGATGTAACTCAATAGTATCCCGTGCGTGTCCGGGACCACGGTCAAGACTCTCGGGCTGAATCCGAGACGTGCAGCTATGCAGTAAAAGGGTAGTATGTAAAGATGAGTGATGTCAGCATCATCACCCCGGGGCTGGCCTAGCCCATAAGACTGATCAGAACAGGTATCGAACTGTCGAGTTACAAGTCAGGTTTCATCATTGATTTCCCCATACCCCTAAGTTATATGTATTCAAGTCAGGTTTTAAGTAATCCAGAGCTAATGCCAACACAGAATCAGGCAGGTACAGGTTTGTCTGGATAGACAACAGGAACGGTCCGTAAGGACAACAGGTCAGGTTTGTCGGTATTAGACACAAGATCAGGTAACAGGTAAAGCATGGTACATCAGGTCAAGTCAAGTAATGTATAGGTGTCATGTCATGTCAAGAGTTGCACGGTCCCATGTCGGGTCAAGTAATTGGTGTAACAAGTCATGTCAGGGTATACAAGATATTGTGTGGGTGCTCATAATCAAACTAGCATAAGCATGGGTATGCAAAACAAGCATGGGTACTAAAAGAACAATAAACTGGAACATGAAATATGATATGCGAATAGGTACAGGTTAAACTATATGGATGTACGGTTAACGATTAGAGTTAGGGTTATGGTTCCAACATTGAGTATTATACATTTAAACAAATATGGATTGTTAAAATCATGTTAATATGTACTAAATAAGCTAGAGATGCAATTGAATAAAAATTAGACTAGATGTATGCAAACGGTCATCCGATAGGGTATAAACTATAAAGGGGTACTGTGGGTTATACAAATAATTGTTAAGTGACTTAGGCACGGATGTTGGTACTATATATAGTAAACCAAATGCTACACGATAGGTTTCAAGTTGTAAATCTAAAATGTTAACGTGGACATCGAAGTGTTAAGATGAAACAATGGCCTTGGTTTAATTTACAAGTTTAATCATGCAATTAAATATATATAAAATAATATAATAGCATGTAGCAAGTTTTACTTGCCTCGGGGATCCACAGATGCACGGCACACAGCAAGAATGCGAGAAACGACGGAAAAAATCTCTACTGGGGCATTTCATCGAACACCTCGCGTGTAAAAATCGAACATTGCCGGAACGGAGATCCGAAGGCACGAAAACGATCATCTCATTCATGCGAACTCTGGCCAAACCTTGGAGTCTCGATTCATGGCCCGGAACGGTGTCGAACCGCTGTCGCAGACATGGGCTTGGTGTCGTCGAGGTGGTAGTTGCTGTCGCACGGAGAACAAGGCGACAGTGGCGACGACAGAGGTTGAAGAAGAAGGATGAAGAAGGAGAAGGGATATGGGGTTTTAGGGACAGAGGAGAAATGAGGGCGTCGACGGGGGTTTTCCGGCGATGGGGTTTGGTGCTGCGAGGGTTTACGTCGAGTGTACAGGGAAGGATTTTAGGGAAGAAGGTAGTGGTGTCAGGTGCAATGGTAGAGAGGAAGAGGAGGTCGTGGTGATGGGGACGGTGACGACGGGGGTCGGAGTTCCGGGGAAGTGAAGGTGCCGGCAAGGGTGGTGATGGGTATTCATGGGTTGGCTTGGGGCTGTCGGGGTTTGCAGAGGTTGGTGATGGTGTTGGGAGGTCAGGAGAGGGAGAATGATGAAGGTGACGAGGCCGGAGGAGGTGTTCGACGGCGAGGTGATAGGTGCAGTGAAGGTGGCAGTGATCATGGGTTTCGTCGGGAGTCCTGTGCAGAGGTCGGGGAGGAAGGAGTCGTGGATGAGGGTTTGCAGCGGAGAGAGGGAAAGGCGAGGTCGAGGGTTTGACGACGACGAGCATGGTCGCCGGCAGTGGTGGCGAGGTGTGCAGGCGACGATGGGTTCTAGGGTTCGGGTCTCGTGCAAGTTGTGGGTTTGTATGGGGTTGGGTGAAGAGAGAGGTGAGCAGGGAGAGGGAGGAGGTGAGGGAGGTCGCTGGCGGTGGTTTCGACGTCGACGAGGGGATGAGGGCAAAGGGTCGGTTTGGAGTTCGGAAGTGGGAATGGTGAAAATAAAAAATTTTAGAGAAGAAAGGAAGAGAGAGAGAGAGAGCGTGAGTTGGTTAAGGAAACGTATAAAGAATTAAAGAGAGAGAGAGAGAAAGATCCACACTGATTGTTAATAAAGATATAAACTATATTTATAGTGAGGAGAGAGAGAGAGCTGGGATTGAATGAGGCTGAGAAAAAATAGGTTAGGTAAAAAAATATTTATTATAATTTATAATAAGAGAGAGACAGAGAGAGGCTGCTGAGATTGGATTGATTTTGAAAAATATTTTGGTTAATAACGTATTAACAGTTATAATAGTATATAAAGAATTAAGGAATATAATATTAGTCCGTTTTGAGATTTTGGCAAATACAAACTTACTCCAAAACATGCCCGGGTCGGGTCTAAAAATCCGGTTTTAAAATATGAAAAATATATGCGACTTCCAAATTTCAAAATGAATGCTCATGTAACGAAAATGCATACCCCCAAGATCGGATGCACGTACGTGCGCGTAGCCATCCAAACACGTCCGTTTCACTGAACGGAACGAGAAAAAGATGTGCGGATGCTACTACGGGGTTAGGGGTATCATGCAGGCTATGAAGTGTATTTTAAAAATATTTTACGCGACCTAAAATGTTATATGTAAAATGTGCGATGCTAGATGAATTGCCAGTATGCAGTCCACATTAAATGCATGTGTCTAATTAACAAGTCAGGGTAGTTTATAAATATGAATCAACCAGTCCAAGCAAGCGGGTCAGGGCGAATGCAATGTAAAATGTATAATACCATTCGTGCCCAAAATACGATAAATCAAGAAAATACCACTGATATATAAATACGGAAACTGAATTGGTATAAATGAACTCGGGTGTTACATTATACCCAACTACAAAAAGAATTTCGTCCTCGAAATTCCAAGAACAAGAAAGGATAAACAAACAAGAAATTACGAGAATAGATAAGAAAACTTCTGTCGAATTTCATCTTCTCGTTCCCAAATTGATTCTCCATGCAAGCGATTTCCTAAAGAAACAAATACAAGAGGGATAACTTTATTCTTAAGAACCCTTTTCCCTTCGATCCATAATCGACATCAGTCGCTCCTCAAAGTCAACTCTTCTCGTACAGTCACCTCCGAATGATCCAGCATGTGTGTTTCATCTCGAACATATTTACGGAGTTGAGATACATGAAACACGTCATGAACACTCGCCAAAGATTGCGGTAAAGCCAAACGATACGCCACTTCTTCAACACGTTCGAAAATTTCGAAAGGCCCAACGAATCGAGGACTAAGCTTTCCTCGATTTCCGAAACGGATCACCTCTCTAGTCGGTGATATCTTCAAGAATACTAGATCACCAACAGCGAACTCTAGAGGTCTTCTCGATGTATCGACCCAACTCTTCTGCCGATCTTGCACTGCCTTCGTATGATTCCGGATAGTATTAACATTCTCAACTATCTGCACAACCAAATCCGGTCCCAACAATCTTCATTCACCGACATCGTCCCAACAAACAGGTGAACGACACTTGCGACCATAAAAAGCCTCGAATGGAGCCATCTGAATAGTCGCCTGAAAACTGTCATTATAAGAAACTCCCATGAACCCTTCAAGTCTAACATGCAATCTCTCAACATGTCTTAAAAAGTTTGGATCGTTCTCTCCGACGGGCCATCTGTCTGAGGATGATAGGCTGTGCTAAACTTCAATCGCGTCCCAAACTTTCCTGTAAGCTCTTCCAAAAGTGTGATAAGAAACGTGTGTCACGGTCTGACACGGTGCTCACCGGTACTCCATGAAATCTTACAATCTCCTACATGTATCATTCTGCCAAAGCTTCTGTTGGTTGACCAACTCAAAATGGAATCAAATGAGCCGCTTTGATCAATCGATCAACAATCACCCAAACTGCATTGTTGCCTTTCGGACTCCTCGGTAGAGCCATCATGAAATCCATGGTTATATGTTCCCACTTCCTTTGAGGAATCGGAAGTGGTTGCAATAAACCAGCAACCCGTTGATATTCAGTCTTAACTTGCTGACACACCAAGTACTTTGCTACAAAGCGGGCAATCTCCCGTTTCATGCCTTCCCACCAGAAATGCTGTAGTAGATCTCGGTACATCTTTGTGCCTCTTGGATGTACGGAATATGCAGAACTGTGCGCCTCCATCATAACTTCTTCGCGGATGTCTCCCTTGGCACACACAAACGACTACCACATCGCAACGAACCATCTTCATGAACCACTAAGCCCGTTCGAAGTCCAACTTCAACCTGTTCTCGAAACTTCAATCTTGGGTCCTGCAATTGCGCTGCTTTAAAATTCTCGATCAACGACAACTGTACCTGCAGCTACATCAACTGTCTCGAAGATTGTGGTAGCACAACCTCCAAATCGAATCTCCGAAAAATCTTCAATAAGTCCCTTTAGAGTAGTCCATGTCTGAATTGTTGGCAACCGACTAAGCATATCCGGCACAACATTAACTTTCCCGGTTGGTTCTTAAGACCAAGATCGTAGTCAGCCATCAGCTTCAACCATCTTCGCTGACCCATATTTAACCCCTTCTGAGTAAACACGTACTTTAGGCTTTTGTGATCGGTGAATACTTCGACCCTTTCGCCCAATAAGTAGTGTCTCCAAATCTTCAAAACGAACATCACAGCCGTTAGCTCCAAGTAAGGAGTTGGGTAATTCTTCTCACGGGTCTTCAACTGTCTCGATGCGTAAGCTATAATCTTCCCATGCCGCATCAAAACATATCCTAAACCTTTCCCAGATGCGTCGCTGTGAATCACCAATTCTCCGGAACCGTCTGGTACGGTTAAAATAAGAGCGGTTATCCATCCTTGCCTCAACGCCTCAAAGGTCGACGGACACTTATCCGTCCACACCAATGGTACTTCCTTGCGCTTAAGCTTGGTCAGAGGCTCAACCAAACGAGTACAATTCTCCACGAACCTTCTATAATACCCGGCAAGTCCAAGGAAACTTCTTACCTCCGCAACATTCTTCGGAATTGGCCAATCTCGAACTGCTGTAGTCCTTCAGGATCAACGGCGATTCCATCTCCAGCCTCAACGTGCCCCAAAACTTCACTTCTTCCAGCCAAACTCGCACTTGCTCATCTTTGCATATGATTTTTCTTGTCTCAACGTCTGCAGTGCGATCTTCAAGTGTTCTGCATGCCCTTCAATGCTCCTCGAGTAAACCAAAATATCATCAATGAACACCACTCTAAACTGGTCCAAGAATGGTGAAGAGATTCGGTTTATCAAGTCCATGAATATCGCCGATGCATTCGTTACTCCGAAGGGCATCACTAAATACTCGTAATGTCCATACCAAGTTCTGAACGCAGTCTTGCAAATATCCTCTGACTTAACTCGTACCTAATGATATCCAAATCGCAAATCCATCTTCGTGAATACCCTCGCGTCACTAAGCTGCCCAAATAATTTGCCAATGCGAGGGATCGGGTACTTATACTCAATAATCACCTGGTTTTAAATTCTCGATAATCGATGCACATCCTCCTTGTGCCATCTTTCTTCTTTACTAGAAGAACTGGAGCTCTCCAAAGTGAGTTGCTGCTGCGAATCCACTCCTTCTCTAGCAATTCGGCAACCTGCTTCTTGACTTCTTCCAACTCCACTGGTGCCATCGGGTAATACCCCTTTGAGATTGGCGCTGCACCAGGAACAAAATCAATCGCAAACTCCACGTCTCGCTTCGGCGGTAAACCTGATATGTCTTCAAACACGTCCATGAAATCTCGAACAACAGCTGGCACTTCTTCCTTAATAACTTCCATCGACGTAAGGACATTGTTTGTTGGCCTAGCCCTAAACTCGACTGGCCCGACAGAACTGCTTCCTCCAGCAAAACAAACTCCGGATGTCCGGGAATCTGGAGAATCACTTTCCTTTCCTTACAATCAATATGAGCGTGGAAAGTGCCGCGAAAATCCATTCCCAAGACAACAACAAACAAAGGGGGTGCACCAGAATTGAATAATTCTAATACGAGGAAAACATGAACAAGTAAGATACCGAAATGACTTCAACCGAAGTCAAGATATTGAAGAGGATTAAGCATGGTAAACATGATTCAAGTTGGCGATAAAACAAGAACTGGTAAGCCAGAGAAGCAAGGTGATACAACGGCCATGAAACAAGGAAGTGAATCAAGACTAGGACTCCAAGTTACTTAAATAGAATACCGCATTGTAACCATGCTGCAGTTCATAGGTACAATTACATAACTCCACTCAAGTCACCCAAATCCTAGTATCAGAATCAAAGAACAGGGAGAAACAATAGAGAACCAAAAGGTTTCAAGCCGAGATGCAAAGTTGTTTACATATCATCAAGACGAAGGATAAAAGAAAGATATGATTCAAGAATCACGATAACAAGGTGGCAGGACATGTTCCTAATCACAAGTATTCTGATTCGTGTATTGGGTCCAATACCCAACTACAAAAAGAATCAAACTCGATTAACCTATATCCCATGGCTCTGATACCAAAAGAACCATGTCACGCCCCGCTTCCCAAAGTACACTAAGATGGGCACGTGACATAGCTAACCATGCTATCCGTGGATAGGAAAAATCCCTCCACAGTCATATTACGGCTATAGAGATATCAAGAATAGGAAAGTAACTAAACTATCTAGTACATGTCCATGAGCCAGAGTAAAAGAGTAAAGAAATAATAATATGCGGAAGCAAAAGATACAATAAATGAAACACCTGGAAAGTAAAACTGCATACCGACAGGATCTTCACCGCTCGGTCTAACAGCGGTAATACTCCCGATCAGTCTGCAATAAAGGTAGAGGATCTGGGCCATGCAATACCCAGACGTCAGCGCGTCATAACATCAAGCAATAATATATAAACAGAGTAGCAAGACGTGCAAGTATGATCATAAAGCAGGCATAACAGTGATATAAATAAGGACAGTGGGGTAATGTGTAGTGAATAACTTAAACTAGTCAATTGGGTCAACTACTTTCAAGTCTTTGAAATCAATTTGATGAATCATCGATATAACTCAATAGTATCCCGTGCGTGCCCGGGACCACGGTCAAGATTCTCAGGCTGAATCCGAGACGTGCCGCTAGGCAGTAAAAGGGTAGTATATAAAGATGAGTGATGTCAGCATCATCACCCCGGGGCTGGCCTAGCCCGTAAGACTGATCAGAACAGGTATCGAACTGTCGAGTTACAAGTCAGGTTTCATCATTGATTTCCCCATACCCCCAAGTTATATGTATTCAAGTCAGGTTTTAAGTAATCTAGAGCTAATGCCAACACAGGATCATGCAGGTACAGGTTTGTCTGGATAGACAACAGGAACGGTCCGTAAGGACAACAGGTCAGGTTTGTCGGCATTTGACACAAGATCAGATAATAGGTAAAGCATGGTACATCAGGTCAGGTCAAGTAATGTATAGGTGTCATGTCATGTCAAAAGTTGCACGGTACCATGTCGGGTCAAGTAATCGGTGTAACAAGTCATGTCAGGGAGTACAAGATATTGTGTGGGTGCTCATAATCAAACTAGCATAAGTATGGGTATGCAAAACAAGCATGGGTACTAAAAGAACAATAAACTGGAATATGAAATATGATATGCGAAGAGGTACAGGTTAAACTATATGGATGTACGGTTAACGATTAGAGTTAGGGTTATGGTTCCAACATTGAGTATTATACATTTAAACAAATATGGATTGTTAAAATCATGTTAATATGTACTAAATAAGCTAGAGATGCAATTGAATAAAAATTAGACTAGATGTATGCAAACGGTCGTCCGATAGGGTATAAACTATAAAGGGATACCGTGGGTTATACAAATAATTGTTAAGTGACTTTGGCACGGATGTAGGTACTATATATAGTAAACCAAATGCTACACGATAGATTTCAAGTTGTAAATCTAAAATGTTAACATGGACATCGAAGTGTTAAGATGAAACAATGGCCTTAGTTTAATTTACAGGTTTAATCATGCAATTAAATATATATAAAATAATATAATAGCATGTAGCAAGTTTTACTTGCCTCGGGGATCCACAGATGCACGGCACGCAACAAAAATGCGAGAAACGACGGAAAAAATCTCCACTGGGGCATTTCATCGAACACCTCACGTGTAAAAATCGAACATTATCATAACAGAGATCCGGAGGCACAAAAACGATCATCTCATTCACGCGAACTCGGGCCAAACCTTGGAGTCTCGATTCATGGCCCGGAACGGCGTTGAACCGCTGTCGCAGTCATGGGCTTGGTGCCGTCGAGGTTGCAGTTGCTGTCGCGCGGATAATAAGGCGACAGTGGCGACGACAGAGGTTGAAGAAGAAGGATGAAGAGGAAGAAGGGATCTGGGGTTTTAGGGATACAGGAGAAACGAGGGCGTCGACGGGGGTTTTTCGGCGATGGGGTTTGGTGCTGCGAGGGTTGCAGGCGAGGGTTCACATCGAGTGTGCAGGGAAGGAGCTTGGGGAAGAAGGTAGTGGTGTCAGGTGCAATGGTAGAGAGGAAGAGGAGGTCGTGGTGATGGGGACGGTGACGACGGGTGTTGTAGTTCCGGCGACGTGAGGGTGCCGGCAAGGGTGGTGATGGGTTTTCATGGGTTGGCTTGGGGCTGTCGGGGTTCGCAGAGGTCGGTGATGGTGTTGGGAGGTCGGGAGAGGGAGGATGATGAAGGTGACGAGGCCGGAGGAGGTATTTGACGATGAGGTGATAGGTGCAGTGAAGGTGGCAATGATCATGGGTTTCGTCGAGGGTCCTGTGCAGAGGTCGGGGAGGAAGGAGTCGTGGATGAGGGTTTGCAGTGGAGAGAGGGAAAGGCGAGGTCGAGGGTTCGACGACAATGAGCATGGTCACCGGCGGTGGTGGCGAGGTGTGCAGGCGACGATGGGTTCTAGGGTTCGGGTCTCGTGCAAGTTGTGGGTTTGTATAGGCTTGGGTGAAGAGAGAGGTGAGCAGGGAGAGGGAGGAGGTGAGGGAGGTCGCCGGCGGTGGTTTCGACGTCGACGAGGGGATGAGGGCAAAGGGTCGGTTTGGAGTTCGGAAGCGAGAATGTTGAAAATAAAAAATTTTAGAGAAGAAAGGAAGAGAGAGAGAGAACGTGAGTTGGTTAAGGAAACGTATAAAGAATCAAAGAGAGAGAGAGAGAGAAAGATCCACACCGATTGTTAATAAAGATATAAACTATATTTATAGTGAGGAGAGAGAGAGAGAGAGGTGGGATTGAATGAAGCTGAGGAAAAATAGGTTAGGTAAAAAACTATTTATTATAATTTATAATAAGAGAGAGACGGAGAGATGCTGCTAAGATTGGATTGATTTTGAAAAATATTTTGGTTAATAACGTATTAACGGTTATAATAGTATATAAAGAATTAAGAAATATAATATTAGTCCGTTTTGAGATTTTGGTAAATACAAATTTACTCCAAAACATGCCCGGGTCGGGTCTAAAAATCCGATTTTAAAATATGAAAAATATATGCGACTTCCAAATTTCAAAATGAATACTCAGGTAACGAAAATGCATACTCCCAAGAACGGATGCACGTACGTGCGCGTAGCCATCCAAACATGTCCGTTTCACTGAACGGAACGAGAACAAGATGTGCGGATGCTACCACGGGGTTAGGGGTATCATGCAGGCTATGAAGTGTATTTTTAAAATACTTTACGCGACCTAAAATGTTATATGTAAAATGTGCGATGCTAGATGTATTGCTAGTATGCAGTCCACATTAAATGCACGTGTCTAATTAACAAGTCAGGGTAGTTTATAAATATGAATTAACATATCCAAGCAAGCGGGTCGGGACGAATGCAATGTAAAATGTATAATACCATTCGCGCCCAAAATATGATAAATCAAGAAAATACCACAGATATATAAATACGGGAACTGAATTGGTATAAATGAACTCGGGTGTTACAGAATGAATTATTGTTGAGGTTAAAAATGCAACCAAGGGTTAAGCATGGCATGCTTAACCCTTGTAGAGACATAACCTTGAGCTAAGGTTAAAGCTAGGTTAACAAATATCTTAAGGTAGACAAAAAGGGTGGACAAAGTTAAAAAAGCCTACAAACTTCTTGCAAAATATCAACTATGACTAATTCCACAATTTTTGAATTTCCTTAATAATAAACATAAACCCTAATCTAACCCTAGTATGGTTCAAGTCTCATAAACCTTAGTTGCATTTGTAACCTAGCATGATACATTTAACATATATCACATATATATCAATATACCCAAAGTGAGGAAAGAAATCATAAGTGAGCTAATACTAGTTAATGTAATGTAATATATCAAAATTATAATTATACATTAGATTAACAAATCAACTCTTGATTTAATAATCCGGCTATATCACCTATAACCGACTAATATCATATGAATCAACACTTGATCCGATAACCCGGCTATATCATATATAACCGACTGATATCTCATATCACGAGAATAGAATACGGTATCTCATATCGTATCAATCTCGGTCCCACACATATCACATATGTGCTCCTACTCCGTTTCGCTTGAGCCAGGAAACCCCTATGTAGGACTCTAAAGATTCGTCAATACGCCGGCAGTAGGTGATGATCATATCAAACACCCACAAGCCGCAAGCGGTCTGCTAAACGTAACGGCCACCCGGGTATTGATCGATTAGAAGATCAATGTTCATATCAGAAAATTGCATTCTAATACCGTTCATTCATTATCTAATTGTTGTATTTATCGGTATTATTGACCAGTGTCTGCTCAGTATTACAGATTACAGGTATCCATGACAAAATACTGGAAATGCATCCAACAGCGCGGATATATCACTTGAGGGAAGACACTGCGACCAGAAACGCTAACCGACCGATACTTCAGGAGTTCCTTTATGCAACAAGTTGTGTACACATTTTTTTCTAAATGGTCCAACACAACAAGTGTGTACACAAGACTTTTAAGCACATGTGGATATGATTTTATATGCAATCAAGGATATGATTTTATATGCAATCAAGGATAAGATTTTATATGCAATCATCAAGGATATGATTCTATATGCAATCAAGGATATGATTTTATATGCATATGATATTATATGCATTCAAGACTAAAAAGCATGTGTTCAAATCAAAGGCAATCAAACAAATCAGCATGAGCCATAATGGGGCAGATATGAATATTTCTTTCTGAGCCTATAAATAGAGACCAGAGGGAAGAGGAAAAGGTAGCTTTTTCTTTAGTTCTATCTTAGAATTCTTGTAATTTTTCTTTTCATTCTTGAGCTCTTGCCCCTTTGTCTTGACCTTGCAACTTCTCATTTAGAACTTGCAAGCTTAAGGCTTAGGTTCTTGACTTCAAGATCTCTTGTAACAAGTTTGTTCTTCAATAAAAGTTTGTATTTTTATTACATGTCTTGTTCCACTTTACATGATTTCAATTGTGAAATTCATGCCTTGCTTTGATCTTGCAACCTCTTAAGTGAGCTTGCAACCTTAAAGCTTGGTATTTGGATCTCACACGTTGCCGGGGATTGAACACTGGGAGATAAAACGCTTGAACTCATCGGTTCTCTTTTCCTCTTTATTTCATTGCATGTTTTTATATATCTTCTCTTTTCTTTCTTGTTAATTTGTAAATATGTGTGAGTAATCTTTTCACTTGTTAAGGGTGTAATATGTTAGATCGTATTCGAAGATTTTCTTTGTCTAAACTTTAAAACCTAAAACTTGCCTATTGAAACTTCGTGCAAATCACCCGCAACTCCGCTCACTAGGCATCTTATCCTACCCCGATAGTGATGATTCCTAATCATGACCGGATTGCCCGTGGTTTGCCGAAGGCTAAAATCAAGAGATAACAACGGAAGGACAAGGGACAAGGAAAACGGATTTAGTGAAATACCGCAAATACCATATTTCAAGTTCCCTAATCCGCGTTGTTACCTATTGCTTTAGTATCAATACCAAGTCGGGGCTATAAGGAATTGGCAAACATCACCTTCATACAATCTAACTTATTACTACCCTTAACAAGCCCTTTTTATTCATATCTTTGTTACGACAATTAGTTAACCAACAAATCAAAACACGGAATTAACTCGTTAAAACAAGCAATAAGAAACTTACCATCTCCCTGCGGACGACCCGTATTCATCGCGGCTCGCTACAAGCGACACCGTTTTGATTGCGGTAATTTCAGAATTCTTTTTAAACACGACACAGTTAGAGCGTGACAATCAAATGGCGCCGTTGCCGGGGAGACGGTAACGCTTTTTATACTTGTAGTTTCGGGTTAAATTTGTGCATATTCTGTATAAAACTAACTTCTAACACATTCAAACAAATAACCATTCTTTTTGAAACCAACCACAAACACAAATAAAATTCTTTTCTTCTCTGGATTTGAATTCTGCTAACACTCTGATTTTCTTAATTATTTGTGTTCAGAATTGTGGTTGTTAATATTGCTTTTTGGCTCAAATATCCGTATTTTTCCAACATATGCAGATTTGACGGATTTTGAGCAGCGATCATACGGAACAAAGGGGCATTTTCAAGTGCAAAGGAGGGTGAACACTCAGTGCCAAAGATCCGGGTAGTTAGACCCGCGCAAGCGAACCATTCGACCACTCGGAGGCAATATCAACACGAGTTTCTGAAACTCGTGCTTTTTGGTACGTATTTTTCTAAACTTCCCCTCTCAAACCCGACGCTCCAATATTCTTGTCTTTGCAGGATTCTTAGCAAAAATCGCAGCAAAAAGCCAAAAAAAAAAACTAACCGTATTTATTGCAGCGCCGCATTAAAAGTAAAAAACGATAACTGATTGCTTGAAAACAAAACTTGGTTGAATTTTGCGCATTGCATCATTTAATACGGACTTAAGGGGCTCTAACACCAATCCAGATTGGGTGGGGATTTCATCACCCTTCCCAGGACCCCAAAAATCACTAAAGCATATGCATTGTCCATTGTAAATTAAAAAATACTAGACTTCAGCCCTAAGGACTTCGCGCTCATTAGGAGAAGATAAACCGTGTTTAGAACCTCGCTTAACGGTATATTGTTTACGGGGTGTCTAGGAAAGTGTTAAAGGCGCAACCGCCGAAAGAGAAAGGGTTACTTAATTAAGGAACTTCGCGAAAGCGTTGGACAACCTCCCCTTATCTCTGCACTTACCTGGCCTTGTGATCAGTGTATTTTTAAGCCCGTTTCTCGACACTGTTTAACTTCAACAATCAAGTTCAAGAGCAGGTCTAGTAGACCTAGGTTACCCTAGATCTAGGTGTGATTGTGCATATCTTGTTTGTGATTGCTTAAGTCGTATATCCGTACATATTTCTGTAAATCTCCTTCTAAAAAAAAAGGAAAAATCAAAAACTTTTATAAAAAAAAACTTGCCCTTTGTCGCCAAATCCATTTTTCACCCATCACCCATCGCCTTTCTCCATTGACGTTTTCTTACCCTCACCTTCTCCGCTTTGACTATACTAAACTCGTTTAGTGTATGTCCGCTTGGACTCGGGACACTAGCGCCCGTCTAGTCCGCGTTACATTAGTCGCTACCGACTACGCGATCGACTCCGAAGTCGATACTCCTTCCACTCCTCTTTCACCCCTACCTTTGCCGGCCAACTCCGACGTTGACCGGAATTCTGTTCATACTTCTTCACCTTCACCTTCACCTTCGCTTTCACCAACCTCTTCTTCCGCGATGTCGGGATTCAATCCGAACATCTCTTTGACCACCCCTGGATTGGCTCCACCTCCTACGGAGACCAATATCCCACCACCTCCGCCTGTTGTAGTGCCGCAGCGAATCGCGCTCCAGGATCGTTTCTACCCCACCCGTTCTGCACTTCCCACCTGCCTTTCTCTTCCTCCGGCCAATGAGGACAACTTTGAAATTAAGCCCCATTTCATCAACATGCTTCCACGTTTTCATGGGCTTGAATCTGAAGATGCCTATATCTTCATCAACAAATTTCAAAACGTCTGTGCCATGATGAAAACCACCCAGCTGTCGGACGATGCTATACGTCTACGGGTCATTCCGTTCACTCTATGCGATCTCGCTGAAAAATGGCTGTATAGCACCGCTTCCCATTCCATAACCAGTTGGGATGAGTTTGTTAAAGCGTTTCTCAAAAGGTTTTATCCAAATCACAAAACTGCAAGGATTCGCAATGAAATCAATCAATTCTCCCAGCTTCCTTCTGAACCCTTCTGGAAGTGCTTTGACCGGTACAAAGACCTTCTTGTTCAGTGTCCTCACCACGGTATAGAGAAATGGCAACTTTGCCAAATCTTATACGAGGGCCTGAACCCAGCAACGAAGCAGTTGTTGGAAACCATCTGTCAGGGCCACTTCCTATCCAAATCTGACGAGGAAGCATGGCAATTCTTTGACGACCTTGCGGAGCAAACGCTACAGTGGGAGAGCACGAGACCGACGACTTCTTCTTCTTCTACCTCCACTTCTACCGGTCAGTCTAGGGTAGGAATTCATCAACTTGACGTCTCTATTGCAATGAAAGCTGAAATGGCTGCAATAACTAGAAAGCTTGAAGCGATAGAGAGCAAATTTTCTTCTCCTGCTCCTAGCCCTGTTCTTCCACTTCGTACCATCTGCGCTTGTTGTTCCGATCCCTCTCATTTAACCGAAGAGTGTCCTTACAATTCTCCATCTCAAGGACAGGATCAGGTTAATGCTGCATTTCAGCAAAGACCAAGGAATGATCCGTACTCTTCCACGTACAATCCCGGTTGGAGGAACCACCCCAATTTCGCCTGGAATCAGAATCAGAATCAATTCCAAGGCAACCACTTCCAAAGACCCCCTCCACCGCAACAACAAGCGCAACAACAAACTCAACATCAATATCAGCAGCCCTTCCAACCCCAGCCTTTCCAAAACCAGACGAACAACTTTGCACCCAACAACTCTTTTCCACCAAACAACTTTGTTCCGTCAAACAACGATAAGGTTTCCTCGCTCGAGCGAAGTCTGGAGGCGTTTGTTAAACAATCGACTCAATCCACCGCCAACATCCAGTCTTCGATTCAATCTTTAGTGCAACACACTGCCGCACACGGGCAAAGCATCAAGACCATCGAGGCCCAGATTGCACAGCTGAACGCGGCCTTAAGCGAGCGAGAGAAGGGGAAGCTCCCGTCCCAGCCACTTCCAAATCCCGGTCACCCACATAATGCACATGTTGCTCTTGAACAACAAAACCATAATGTGAGTGCCGTGACTACACTGAGATCGGGGAGGATGCTGCAAAACAACATTGGCACACGGATCAACGATGACACCCCGGCCGCTTCTTCTTCTTCTTCTTCTTCTCCTTCTTCTTCTTCATCTTCTGAGCCTATTCTCCGTTCTTCACAAGGCTCTCCTTCCTCTTCTTCTATGAACGGACCCACTTCTCACTCCACGAAAACACCTATTCTGGGATCCGGTCCAACTCCACAATCTCCTCCTCCAGCATTAGACTCAACCAATTTTCAAAATGTTCCATTTCCAAACCGGTTGAGATCTAATAAACAAAATCCTCAAATGGAGAAGATTCTGGAGTTATTTAAGCAAGTTAACATTAACATTCCTCTTTTAGATGCTGTCCAACAAGTCCCGTCTTACGCGAAAATCTTAAAGGACTTGTGCACGAAAAAGAGGAAATCTCAGGTACCCAAGAAAGTTTTCTTGGCTAGTGCTGTGAGTGATGCCCTTACCCAATCTTTACCACAAAAACGGAAGGACCCTGGCTGTCCTACGATTTCAATTACCATTGGGGATAAGAACATCAACCGCGCACTATTAGATCTTGGTGCCAGTGTTAACTTGCTTCCGTATTCAGTATACGAGCAATTAGGCGTCGGAGAGCTGAAACCCACGCACTGCACTCTCTAAATGGCCGACCGATCGATCACCCATCCTAGGGGTGAGCTAGAGGATGTGTTGATAAGAGTCGGGGACTTCATATTCCCCGTTGACTTCATTGTATTAGATACACAGCCTGTAGCTAACCCCCGGAATCAAATTCCGGTGATACTCGGTCGCCCATTTCTCGCAACCTCAAACGCTGTGATCAATTGTCGCAATGGTTCGATGAACCTCTCTTTTGGAAATATGACGATTGAACTCAACATTTTTAGGTTGGGGAATCAGCCCGCCGAACCTAATGCTCATATACTGGACGTCTGCTCGATCCAGGAGATCACCCCGGAAGAGTGTGAATTCGAGGAGTTTCTGTTTGAACGCGATAACCTTGACGCCACTAGTGTGTTTCTCTTCGAACCTGCTGCTGCTTCCGCGCCCGACTACGACTACGAGTGTTTTACGTTCTCACACGATCTTAGCCGCTCACAACCCGAGTTTGAATCTTTTGACTTTCCGGATGAGTTACCTGAACCATCCAACTCGGTAGCTTACGCTCGTTTTGAACCTTTGATGGAATCCTTTGAGTTCGAGACTTTTTCTCCAATCCAGCCTTCAATCATTTCACCTCCAATTCTCGAACTCAAGCCTTTGCCGTCTCACCTTAAGTACGCTTACTTAGGTGAGAACGAGACCCTCCCGGTTATCATTTCGGCTTCTCTTGCTCCCGAGCAAGAGAAAGCCCTTCTTTCGGTCTTACATGGCAATAGGCAAGCTTTTGGCTGGTCCATGGCGGACATCAAGGGGATTAGTCCCCTGATCGTTGAGCATCATATTCATCTGATGGATGATGCCAAACCAGCCCGGGATCCACAAAGACGTCTCAATCCAGTCATGAAGGAGGCTGTGAAGAAGGAGATCGTCAAATGTCTGGATAGTAGTATCATTTACCCTATCTCCGATAGCCAGTGGGTTAGCCCCATTCATGTTGTCCCCAAGAAGTCGGGCATCACGGTCATAACCAACGAGGCGAACGAGTTAATCCCTACTCGCACCCAAACTGGGTGGCGAGTATGCATTGATTACCGAAAACTCAACGCCGCAACGCGGAAAGACCACTTTCCGCTACCTTTTATTGACCAGATGCTCGAACGATTGGCCGGACATGAGTACTATTGCTTTCTTGATGGCTACTCTGGCTATAATCAAATTCCCATCGCCGAAAAGGACCAGGACAAGACTACTTTCACTTGTCCTTTCGGCACGTTTGCATATCGTCGCATGCCCTTTGGGCTATGCAATGCGCCCGCTACCTTCCAACGGTGTATGATGGGAATATTCTCAGACATGGTGGAGAAATTCTTGGAGATCTTCATGGACGACTTCTCCATCTTTGGTGATTCCTTTGACGAGTGTCTGCTGCATCTCGACGCTGTCCTTACCAGATGTAAGGACAAGAATCTCACTTTGAACTGGGAGAAATGCCACTTCATGGTGCGCGAAGGTATTGTCTTAGGACATATCATCTCGCAGAAAGGCATTGAGGTAGACAAAGCAAAGATTGAGGTCATTTCCAATCTTCCTCCTCCCCGATGCGTCCGAGATATCCGAGCCTTCCTTGGCCACGCCGGTTTCTATAGACGGTTTATCAAGGACTTTAGCAAGATTGCTAGGCCCTTGACTCTTCTACTGGCCAAGGACACGCCATTCGACTTCAGCCCGAGCTGTGTGGCTGCTTTTGAATCATTGAAACACTCACTCACTTCTGCTCCCGTTCTCTCTTCCCCTGACTGGACGCACCCATTCGAGATTATGTGCGATGCATCCGACTCTGCCATCGGTGCTGTCCTTGGACAACACATCAACAAGATGCCGCACGTAATCTATTACGCTAGCCGAACCCTGAACGACGCCCAACTCAATTATACAACAACTGAGAAGGAATTCTTGGCTGTTGTATTTGCTTTAGAGAAGTTCAGGCCCTACCTCATCGGCTCTCCAGTCATTGTTTACACTGATCATTCTGCTCTGCGCCATCTTTTTGCGAAGAAAGATGCCAAATCTTGGCTTATACGTTGGATCCTCTTGCTTCAAGAGTTTGACCTTGTCATTAAGGACAAACGAGGATGTGAAAATGTCGTTGCCGACCATCTCTCACGATTTCCTTCTTCGCCGTCGCTTCAAATCCCGATCAATGACGTTTTCCCGGATGAACAACTCTTGACAATATCTCGCGAACCTTGGTTCGCAGATATTGTGAACTATTTGGCCACAGGGTTACTACCAACCGAATGGTCAAGTCAGGACAGACTTCGCTTTTTATCCCAAGTAAAACATTTTTACTGGGACGAACCCTATCTGTTCAAGTACTGTCCTGACCAGATTATTCGTAGGTGTGTCCCTGATGAGGAATTCAAGAGTGTGCTGTCATTTTGCCACGATCAAGCGTGTGGCGGGCATTTTGGCCCCAGAAAGACAGCTGAGAAGATCTTGCAATGTGGTTTCTACTGGCCACAACTCTTCAAAGACGCTCATGACTATTGCAAGACTTGCTCCCGGTGCCAACATATGGGCCGGATATCCCGGAGAAACGAGATGCCGCTCCAACCAATCTTGGTTGTGGAGATTTTCGACGTGTGGGGGATAGATTTCATGGGGCCGTTTCCCAGCTCTTTCGGGAACTTGTACATCCTTCTAGCTGTTGATTACGTCTCTAAGTGGGTCGAGGCTGTGCCCAGCCGGACTAACGACAACAAGGTTGTCGTTAGGTTCCTTAAAGAAAATATTTTCTCCCGTTTTGGGCACCCCCGAGCGATCATTAGCGACAATGGAAGTCATTTCTGCAATAAGACTTTCGAGGCCTTAATGCGGAAGTATTCCATTAATCATAAGCTATCCACGCCCTATCACCCCCAAACCTGTGGTCAAGCCGAAGTCTCAAATCGGCAGATCAAGCAGATACTGGAGAAGACGGTTTCCAAGAACCGTAAGGATTGGTCGCTGAAACTAACTGATGCCCTTTGGGCTTTTCGCACTGCTTATAAGACCGACCTTGGCATGTCTCCCTATCGGCTTGTATACGGAAAAGCTTGCCACCTCCCTGTCGAAATAGAGCATCGCGCATTTTGGGCGATAAAAGAGCTGAATCTATCTCTCGAAGATGCGGGCAGCCATCGGAAGCTGCAACTGAACGAACTGAGCGAGCTTAGGGATGAGGCTTATGATAACGCGGTTGTCGTTAAGAATAGAACGAAGGTGTTTCACGATAAACACCTTTTGCGCAAAACCTTCGTACCTGGTCAGCAGGTACTGCTTTACGACACCAGACTTCATTTCCATCCAGGAAAGCTCCGATCTCGCTGGAAAGGGCCGTATTTTGTGCGGAATGTGTATCCGCAGGGCGCTGTGGATTTGGAAAATCCAAAGGACGGTTCATTTTTCAAAGTGAACGGACACCGGCTAAAACCGTACCTTAGCGCCGAACCAACAGAGGAGCTCCTATTCTTACAGGAGCCGGTTTACCCTGCCTGATCTTCCTCTGCCCACCTCCAAACTTCGGTTATCCAGCCAAGAACAGTGGACACTGTTCCAAATAAGTTTGGGGATATGTATAAAGCCTTTTGTATATATTTGTGAATATTCTTTTCCATTCTTTTTCTTTTTCTTTTCTTTACAAACAAAAACAAATAAAAATTGTGTATCGCTAACCGACAATTTTTGACCCTTCAAATGATCTCTTCATGCAATGACAGTGAGGACACTGTTCAGTTTAAGTTTGGGGGTATGCTCGGTACGCATTTTTTACCTTCGCATTCATATGTATATTTTGCATCTGCATATTAAAATCCATAAAATCCATAAAAATCTGAAAATTTTCTAAAAACATAAAAACTTTTCTGTCAAGTTAGCTAGTGGGAGGACTCTGATTCAACATTTCGACGGTTTTGTTTGATAAAATAAGAATAACTAAATCTTATGTTTAGATTTTGAAAACCTGAAAAATAACTCTCCTTTGAAGTTAACTATAGCTGATATACGTCTTTACATCACACTACACGTGTCGTGAGTTTTTGGGAATTAGATGATAAGTCTTTTATGTCGAAAAACTTTTAAATGAATCAATGATTTTCTGAGGATCAAATAGGTTTGTTCTGAAATAAGTAGTGTCAAGAATAGTTTATGAAGTAAAGCGAATATGAAGGAATGTTATTGATGCCGTAATTGGAACTAAGTCTGAAAAATAACCCATCTGAAACTTGATTGGAATGATTACACACCAAACCCACTAAACACGTCTTTTATCCAAAAAATAATTGAACTGCCGGTTATATCTCCGTTCGTATTAAATCATCTGATTTTCACGCCAAACTGTCTTTTGTTTTTGGACCTGGGTAACTTGAGTAATTAAGTCCGCCGGGGTGTTTCTACACCTAATGCCCTAAAACCAACTGGTGTGGGTGCATTGGCCCAAAGTTCGCTAAGAAGCCTAGAAAGTCCAGATTAAAACAAAGTCAAGCAAGTGTTCTCTCCGAGTTAAAATTCCTAACGGTTTTTTGTGTGAGAATAATCTTGATAAAAGACAGGCTTTTTTAAAAAAATTTAGCGGAGATATGAAGGTTTTATTCTATGATAAAGACTATTGCACGATTCACAGAGGTGTGTATGAAATGAAAACAAGGAAAGGGTGGAGTGAAAAATAAGACCTAGTTTCCTGTTAAGGAAGATAGAAATTCTGAAGTTGAAACATTTTACTGGAAAACGAAGCTTGAAAAAAATTGCTTAACTCTTTATAAAACTTATGTGATCCTTTTAAAATTTTTATCCGGGCTTAATTGTGTGATATGATGACTTTATTCGACCTTTCGGGAACTTAACGACACTATTTGCACTGCACGTGAAGACATATAAAAGCTGTAGTTAAACAAGAAGCGAGGTGTTAAAAATAAAGGGTCGATAGTCTAGACTTAGGATAATAGAATTGTTATTTTCTGAAACAAAACTTTAGGGTTTGAATCTTAGTTATTTTACAAAACTAGCTTGACCGGATTTTGTGGGTAGTATCCGCTGAAAACCCTCAGGAGACAACACTCCTCCTACTAGGGACACCTAGAGGTTTAACGGCTTGTTGCACTTGCTCAGTGCAATCGCGTTCCCTGGGAAAGTGAGGTTAGGAAATTTTTTGTGAATAAATTGGTTTTGCTCGGGACGAGCAATAGATAATTTTGGGGGTATTTGTTCATATCAGAAAATTGCATTCTAATATTGTTCATTCATTATCTAATTGTTGTATTTATCGGTATTATTGACCAGTGTCTGCTCAGTATTACAGATTACAGGTATCCATGACAAAATACTGGAAATGCATCCAACAGCGCGGATATATCACTTGAGGGAAGACACTGCGACCAGAAACGCTAACCGACCGATACTTCAGGAGTTCCTTTATGCAACAAGTTGTGTACACTTTTTTTTCTAAATGGTCCAACACAACAAGTGTGTACACAAGACTTTTAAGCACATGTGGATATGATTTTATATGCAATCAAGGATATGATTTTATATGCAATCAAGGATATGATTCTATATGCAATCAAGGATATGATTTTATATGCAATCATCAAGGATATGATTCTATATGCAATCAAGGATATGATTTTATATGCATATGATATTATATGCATTCAAGACTAAAAATCATGTGTTCAAATCAAAGGCAATCAAACAAATCAGCATGAGCCATAATGGGGCAGATATGAATATTTCTTTCTAAGCCTATAAATAGAGACCAGAGGGAAGAGGAAAGGGTAGCTTTTTCTTTAGTTCTATCTTAGAATTCTTGTAATTTTTCTTTTCATTCTTGAGCTCTTGCCCCTTTGTCTTGACCTTGCAACTTCTCATTTAGAACTTGCAAGCTTAAGGCTTAGGTTCTTGACTTCAAGATCTCTTGTAACAAGTTTGTTCTTCAATAAAAGTTCGTATTTTTATTACATGTCTTGTTCCACTTTACATGATTTCAATTGTGAAATTCATGCCTTGCTTTGATCTTGCAACCTCTTAAGTGAGCTTGCAACCTTAAAGCTTGGTATTTGGATCTCACACGTTGCCGGGGATTGAACACTGGGAGATAAAACGCTTGAACTCATCGGTTCTCTTTTCCTCTTTATTTCATTGCATGTTTTTATGTATCTTCTCTTTTCTTTCTTGTTAATTTGTAAATATGTGTGAGTAATCTTTTCACTTGTTAAGGGTGTAATATGTTAGATCGTATTCGAAGATTTTCTTTGTCCAAACTTTAAAACCTAAAACTTGCCTATTGAAACTTCGTGCAAATCACCCGCAACTCCGCTCACTAGGCATCCTATCCTACCCCGATAGTGATGATTCCTAATCATGACCGGATTGCCCGTGGTTTGCCGAAGGCTAAAATCAAGAGATAACAACGGAAGGACAAGGGACAAGGAAAACGGATTTAGCGAAATACCGCAAATACCGTATTTCAAGTTCCCTAATCCGCGTTGTTACCTATTGCTTTAGTATCAATACCAAGTCGGGGCTATAAGGAATTGGCAAACATCACCTTCATACAATCTAACTTATTACTACCCTTAACAAGCCCTTTTTATTCGTATCTTTGTTACGACAATTAGTTAACCAACAAATCAAAACACGGAATTAACTCGTTAAAACAAGCAATAAGAAACTTACCATCTCCCTGCGGACGACCTGTATTCATCGCGGCTCGCTACAAGCGACACCGTTTTGATTGCGGTAATTTCAGAATTCTTTTTAAACACGACACAGTTAGAGCGTGACAATCAATCAACAAGCAAGCTTGCTCACACTCCTGCGAATTCAATCAGTAACACTACCGTACAGTCCGGTCTCTTCGTCTGATATGCCGCATATCTCATCTAGGGGTGGTAAACGTCAGACCCCAGTAACTCGATAAATCGTGTCGATATAAGGCTCATAACAGGTCGAGAAACTACTGATAACACTTACCAGTATATCTCTAAAGCAGCCTTGGCCAAGGACTTCCTGTTATAGCCAATCGAGCACATCGCAACATCAACTCCCAATACCGGGAGAGACGAAACCCCTCCTATCGCTCATTGCCTCCATGTGACTCGGGACTGTACCTAAAAGCCACCGTTCTGCACATTCTCTTGAACGTGGTAAGGTAGAAATCAAAGCACAGTGGATATCACACAAGACTCTATGACGATCTCGGGTCAACAGACTAACATGTACCAGTGTCACCAGAGAACTGCCATCTGACGTTAGGTATAATACCATCTGGTAGTTCTCAGTGAGTCCGTCCAGTGTACCCAGTCTCCACTGAGCACCCGTATACTGTCTCTGATGTCAAACACCAATGGATATGGGATCATCCATCGCCCATCTACATGGGTCGAGAAGCTATACGCTAGTCTACTCTGGTATATCGATGCCCTGTCTCGATACACCCTCGACTAGGAACATTTGAAGGATGTACTTAACGACTACTCTGTCCCTACTAGTATGATCTGCATCATAGTCCTGGTAGTCAAGTACTCATCCTAAGGGCTTTATCAACATATAATATATAGACAATCAGTGTACATGTTAAGATAAAGAACAACCAGATAGCATACTATCATGTCGAGCAAGAAAGTCCTCCCTATATATGTCCAAGCATCCACTACAATATACATCGTATGTACAGTAATGGCATCTAGGGCATACATATAACTAACAATCTTCCACTTGCACTAGGGCCGTCTGTTGTAGTATCCCATACCCAACAATCATCAGTGGTTGAAGTATATCATACTCAACCATCCCATAAAAGTTTCTCCTGGGTGTAGGCCTTTGTGAGTGGATCCGCCCTGTTCTCCTCTGTGTCTACTCTCCTAACCATCCCATAAAAGTTTCTCCTCGATCTCCCTAGAAATCATCCATCTCCATGATCAGGCGATACAGCCTTAGTATATGTCTGGATAACTAATGGGACGGGGATTCCTAGGCTAAAGCCACAACTCCATTGTCACACAATGGTAGGAACGAAGTTCATCTCATGAACTAATATTCATCCAGACTACATCTTTGGTAGTATCCTTGGTAGCAATGTATCCAGCTTTTATCGTCTAGTTTACCACGGTATCTAGCTTGGAACTCTTCTAACATACCGTCCATCCACTGAGGGTAAAGACAATGCCTGTGACTGACATTCAGTCGACCTTACCACCCTGGAAGCTATCCAGTGATTCTCCCCAGGATCGATTGATACCATCTCACTACACCTAGTGAGAATCCTAACATCCATTTAGATCTATCTCATAGATCCAAAACCCAGGATTTAGGAGGTATCACCTTGATCCTATATGGAGAATCCTTGTGATGAGAGGAGATTGACCGAGCGTAGCATAGGAAACTCCTTTCCTATCAAGAATATGTCATCCACGTACAATACGAGGATCACCACCTGTCACGACCCGAAAGTACGGAACATGACCGGCACTTAGGCTACGAACGTCGTAAGGCGTATGTGCTCTAAGTAAGCTGAGCCCAGAAATCCAAACCAAGAAAAGTAGCGGAGTGAAGGAAAAACCATAAGTAAATCAACCAGTTTGCAACATAATATACAACGCCTAAAGGCAAGGATCACAACAGAAAAGGGAACTCAACAGCATGAAACCCAGAGAAATATAACGTGCGACTCTAAGGTCGAAAGAATAAACACCACTGGTCTCTATCTCAAATAAGTACATGTTTGGTTGATGGAACTTCTAGATACAACTGAAATATAATATATAATGTATAATGATGGGTATGATACAAATAACCCACCTACTAGCAAGTCACCTGAAGAAGCTGTGCCCGCAAGCCGTAATGAAACCCGTACGGCAAAACCTGCAAGAAACTGGGGGCACAACGGGGGTGAGTTGCCAACTCGTGAATAGAAAACATCTACGAACAGAAAATCGCATGTATGACGCAATCCTAGGTCATACGATCATAATATAATCCTCAAATATATAACCAGCATTCTATAACCATGACTAGGGTAACTATCTAACCCAAATGTAATCCCATGTACCCGTGTCAATGTCAGTGCCTCAGGTAGCAATGTATCATATGAATGATGTATGAATGCATGAAAAGTATGATCAATGTAATCAAGTCTGTATGTGATCAATGTCTGTATATAGGTGGATCTCGTCCACGTATCACCCAATGACAATGAACATCATGCATGTAAATATGAGGATATAGTCAAAATCATGAAAATACATCATGAAACCTGTGCCCAGCATCGGCACAAAACATAGCCTCAATCTCAATACCTCAATGCCTCAGATAAGTCTCACTATCTAGGGCGCCGTCAATCCAGACCGGCCCCTACCATCAATCTCAAGACCACGACGGTATCCTCCGGATATCCGACGTGTCGGGTAAAATCACCGGTCGGTAGTGCTCCCCTGCCAGGCTCAACGCCATCTCCTGCGATCTTCTTGCCCCGGGATATCGCACCGGGCCTACCATGTACCCGCAATCGGCCTCATCCGCTTCCTCGAATCGGGTTTCACATGTCGCTCTCAGCACCGAGAAAACACATGGTGGACGCATTGAAATATCATATCAGGGGTAACCGGGTTTTTACAACAATTACATAATCTCTTTGAAATACCCACGGTTCCCAAATACAGAATAGCATAGAAACAACATATCTCAATGCGCATAATCAGAAAACATGATGTATGTGACATATCAATGAAGTGCAAGTATAACAGTATATCATGCAACATGGAATAATAGTATGCACATACAAGGGTCATATCCTGCAGCAATAATACTACTGTGTAGTGACATGGCAATTACCGATGAAGATATGTGTGAACTGGCAAGTGAGTGTACGTGGTACATACGCATCATCGGTAATGGTGCTGGTGTCCTAACAGCATAATATCAACAATAGAATATAAATCATAATAAGTATGCGATGCAGAACAACAAGAATAATATGCGGGAGCTGAATACCAAATACAATGATAGCTAAACTGCATCTAATGTCATAAGAGTCATATAGCTACACCACTATAAGGCTGAGCTAAAGCTAACAGTAGGTAAGGGAAACCGCCTAACCTCTGAGTCGATACATATATATATAGTCGGTGATCCCGCCTTATCATATCACATCCGATACCTGTTCCCCTCCGAACGGCGGCCTGTACTTCGCGTCCGTGCCTGGGGTTCGGGGCAGATGCTATTTGGTTTTATCCGTTTATCTCTCCGAAGATGCCAAGTTGATTTATGGCACCGTGTATCGGAGGTTTAGACGGATGCGGCCGATGTAGCAGACTTCGTCAGATTCCCCCTCGGGGTGAGGGGTTTTTGATTGTGGGGACGCTCTTCCCTGCAGGCGCAAGCCCCTGCAGTTAATTACGCTACCGCATCGCGGTAACAACTTTCTTCTTCTCCAGAATTTCACTTCGTGTCGTGTGTGTTTGTTTTGTTTGTGGTTTTTCATGGAAGATGCTCCGTCAAAATAAAGCTCCCATCGGGTATTATCACCATCGATCGCATCAAACGCATGTTCGTCCGGAAGATCGCAGTTTAAAGGAGAGTCGGCTGGTATCGGGTGCTCAGCAAGGAAGTCGGCGATGGCCTGGCCTCTTACTGCCCTGAGAGGTTGATATGTTATCGAAAATTCCATCAAGAGCAGGGCCCATTTAGCGAGTCGCCCTGTCAATATGGCTTTTGACATTAGATATTTGAGAGGGTCCACTTTTGAAATAAGACGGACTTCGTGCACCAACGCATAGTGCCTGAGCTTTGTTATCGCGAAGATCAACGCTAGGCAGTGTTTTTCAATGGGGGAGTAGTTGCTTTCTGCCCCCAGTAGAACTCGACTTAAGTAATAGAGTGCTCTTTCTTTCCCTTGGTCGTTCTCTTGTGCCCATAATACGCCTAAGGAACCTTCGAGGGCAGTTGTATAAAGAATGAGGGGCTTCCCCTTAACCGGAGCAGCCAGCACCGGCGGGTTCTGCAGGTATTGTTTGATTTCGTCTAGTGCGTCTTGGCATTTGCGATCCCAGACGAACGGGGTTCCCTTCTTCATCAGGTGGCTGTAAGGACGGCACTTTCCTGAAAGGTTGGCTATAAATCGCCGTATGTATGCGAGTTTCCCTTGGAGAGACCGCAGCTGTTTGAGAGTCATCGGCGGAGGCATTTCCATGATCGCTTTAATCTTTGACGGATCTATTTCAATACCTCGGTGTCGAACAACGAATCCCAGGAATTTTCCCGAGGAAACCCCGAACGCACATTTAAGAGGATTCATCTTCAAGTTGTATTGCCGAAGGCGTTGAAATACAGTCTTCAGATGCTCGAGATGTTCCTCGTATGATTTGCTTTTAACCACGAGATCATCGATATAGCATTCAACGATTTCATGTATAAGGTCATCGAAGATCTTTGTCATGGCCCTCTGATAAGTAGCACCGGCGTTCTTCAAACCGAAGGGCATCACTTTATAACAAAATATACCAAGAAGAGTCCTGAAGGCTGTGTGCTTCTGGTCTTCTGGATGCATTTTTATCTGGTTATACCCCGATGAGCCGTCCATGAAGGAGAAAACTTCATGAGTGGATGTATTGTCTATCATCAGTTCAGTGACTGGCACTGGGGAATCATTCTTCGGGCAAGCTTTATTAAGATCCCGGAAGTCTACGCATATGCGCACTGTCCCATTTTTCTTCATCACTGGGACGATGTTGGCGATCCATTCAGGGTACTGAACTTCCTGGATGAAGCCAGAGTCGATTAACTTTTTGACTTCGGTATTTATGCTCATCTCAAGCTCGAGTCGCATTCTTCTCGGCGCCTGTTTGACTGGCTTGATGTTCGGGGATATTGCTAGTCTATGTACAGCAACTTCTGGATCTAGTCCCGGCATCTCGGAATAGTTCCATGCGAAGCAATCTTTATGCTGCACAAGGACGTCTTTTAACGCAGCCACCCTCTCTTCAGACAGCAGCTCGCTGACGAATGTCGGCCGCGGATCATTTATTGTCCCCAACTCGATTTTCTTGAGGTTATCTGCTGTAGTATGGATTCCATCCTCCAGTTCTTTCGGAGCTGGGGGAAATTCTGAGATTACCTCATCGCTGCCGCTTTCAAAGCACCAAGGAAGGTCATCCATGTTCTCGGGCTCTTCCCTTGATATCACTATCACGTGACAAGTACGAATTCGCTTCCAATCCCAATGCAGAACTGGTTCTTCTTTCGTGGCCTTGGGCTCGTGCTTTTGTGGTGGTGCTACCCTCCAGTTGTCAGACAACGCGAATTTGCCAAGCTGATATTGGTCCTCAACCCAATTCTTAAAGGTGAAGCAATCTTCAAGCGGATGCCCTACTACTCGATGGTAAGAGCAATAATTTGGGTTGGAGACTTCGCCCGCTTGCTCAGGGTGTTTAGACTCTGGCAGTGTAAGCATTTGATGTTTTAGAGAAAGATCAAGTATTTTCCTTGTTTTGTTCCGAGGAAATGAGTATGCTCGACCCATTTTCTTCATGAGGCCTAAGTCAATAACGCTCGACTCTCGGATGCGTGGCTTCTTAGCTCTGCTTTGTGGTTGTCGAGCGCCTTTCTTGCCTTTCGACTTGTTTTTGCTTTCGCGTCGAACCTTTTTTGCAGCAGGTTGACAAGGAGCGGCATTTTCATCCCTCACCGCCTGTTGAAGGAGGCGCTGTGTCTTGGCTTTCTCATAGATTTCCATTTCACGATCGTGATCATTTCGGGCTTTTTGACTCGCATCCTTTATAAGTTTGCTCATCTGGTCTTCAGACGATGGACTGGGCGGTTTTGCATCAGGAACTTTTGCTGGGTCAGGATTAGCGTCCTCCCATTGAGCGTCCGCCTCTTCATCGAAGTCATACATGACATAACAGCTGTTTACTAGCTCCCGTTTCTTTGACCGGATGTACCCAAGCCCTTTTGTTTCTATTCTCCCGTTAGGCAGTTTGCACTGAGTCCCGGGAACGTTCCATACTTTGTCATAGAATTTGGCCTTTCTAACGGTTTGTTCGAAAGGTATTCCCTGGCGTTTCAGCAGTTTCTTCAAACCTTCGGTATAATATCTGGGATGACGGATAGGCTGAAGCCCGTCGAGCGTGGGATCTGCGCCATGCCAAATTTCTTTTTGCACCTTGTTTTCTTCAGAACGGTAGAATAGGATTGCCTTCTCGCCTTTTCGTCCGGGAGGAATATAGAATGTGTGCAATTCTTCTACGCTGTTGGCGTTGAGTGCATCCAGTTCTTTGTAATGTTCAAGCGGCACCATGGTTATCTGCAGACTTCGCTCTTCATCAGCGGAAACCCGTATTGAAGGCCGAGCAGGGAATACAGCATGCACTTCATCCTCTGAATCACTACCGAAGATCAATAAAGGAACGGATGGTCCTGGCCTAGTGGACTGGGATGGACCTGAATAATTTATATCCTCCTCCTCCTCGGTGTCACTGCCGAAGACAGGGATGGTAGCGTTAGTTTTGTTCTCCGGTTTGTGACACCTTTCCATGTCTTTGAAACTCGGTAAGAAGTACTTGGCATCTTCATACTTGCGAACTTCGTTCACGAAAAACGGATTCAACTCTCCCGCCACAGTGTACTCAAGGCCATCCCTAGAATACTTCATGCACTGATGCTGTGTAGAAGGGATGATATTGTACTCGTGTAGCCATGGTCGGCCGAGCAGAGCATTGTAGCACGTCTTGGCGTCTATAACATGGAATTTGATGTCTGTGACGAGCAACCCGAAGCGTAGCGTCAATATCACAGATCCAAGAGTCTTTGAGGATTGAGAGTCGAAACCGGAGATGGTGATTTTGTCTCGGGCGAGGTGTTGGACACTCATGCAAATCTCCTTTAACACTCGCACATTGAGTAAATTAACAGACGATCCGTTATCGACCAAGATTTTACCTATCTTTATGTCATGGCAGTATCCTGAGACATAAAGGGGGCGATTGTGTTCACACGTCCCGAGGAGAAGGTCTTCATCACTAAAAGCAACGTCGGCTGTGTGCACCTCTTCCAATTCATCCTTCATCTTTTGTTCGGCTAGGAAGGCTTGGAACTGGTCCGGATCTTGTAGGGCCTTAATCAAAGAATCCCTCGCCTCTTTTGATAGTAATAGGGCATCGAGAATGCTGAGTTGTGAGGGTAGCTTTCTCAGATGCGCCAAGACATTGTAATCCACTTTATTCCTCTTTGGCGGGTTCTTGGCGGTTAACTCTTCCGCGACTTGGTCATCCAAAGCGATGTCTTCAGAGACCTTCTCTTTCCCTTTGTTTTTCTTGTTTAAGGGTCCGAGATTCTTTTCAGGTAGCGTCCGATTGCGTAGCTGTATATTTTCGCAAGCCTTCGGTTCTTCTTCTTTTCCCGAAATGGATTCTTTGAAGAGGGAGCCAAGCTCTAGCTCCTCATCGGAATCGCTCCCAAATGTAGGCACTTGTGACCCGGCGGTGTTAACCATGTGACAATTGTTGGCGGTTCTTTCAAGCTCTTTGGTCGTGTTTCTTTGCTCCCGACGAATTTTACGCTTTTCCCGTTTAAAGCGTTGTCGATTAGCGACGTATCCTTGCCACCACTTATCGAAAGCTTTACAATCTTGGGTGGAATGCGAGACCTTCTGATGATATAAGCAATAAGAGGGGTGCATTTCCACCACGCCAGTAACTTTTTCTTCAGAGGGTGGTAGATTCATGCCCATCGATATGGCCTTAGCAAACTTCTTTTTTATCTTGAATTGGCTTTTGTCAGCGGTGGAGGCATTTTTCTCCAGCGGGATCATTTCAGCTCCTTCCTCAAGTCGCTGGCGCTTGGCCCTTTCGAATATAGCCGTCTCACGTTCTCGATCAGCTTTGCTTTTCAACCGAGCTTCATTAAGAAACGCGCTAATCATTTCAACTGATAACCCTAGGGCTCTTGATTCGGCATTTGCCCCCAGCGTTTCAGTGCCAGAAGTCCCTTCATCGTTCATGGTCGAATGGGAGATCATATGACAGCTCGCCACATATTCCTCGGATTCATCCGATGAACTTTCTCCCTCATCTTCTTTTTGGAAGACGTGATCAAGGAAATCTTGGAGCGTAATGGGAGTCCGCGCCTTTTGGTTGTACTCATCCAGTGCGTCGATTTGCTTTTGTAAGTCCGTGCGCTTGTCGCCAGGCTTCACGGGCTTCTTAGATTTCTTCTTCTTCTTTTTCGAAGATTTTGACGGCTAACTATGAGCGCTTGAACTACCACCATCGGTCTTCGGAGTCGGTCGTGGCTTCAACATCCCCTCAATAACCTGCGGTTCCAAGGGGTTCTTCCACTTGACCGCTGGACAGGTCTGAAGATCATTTAGCATCCTCCTCGTTTTGGCTGATAATACAACCTCCCAGGGAGTTTCTTCAACAACGGAGCATGTTGCCCCCGGCATATTCGTCCCCTTAGAGGTGTGGGGCTGCGGAGGATTCACCTTCCATTTGTCAGATAGCGCAAATTTGCCCTGACGGTACTGGTTCTCAAGCCAATTCTTGAAAACGTAGCAATCCTCGATGGGATGGCCTAGCACTCGATGGTAAGGGCAATAATTGGGCTCGTTGGCGTCGTTCGGTTGCAACGGACGTTTTGGATCTGGCAGATTTATGAGTCTGTTGCGCAGCGCCAGCTCGAATAGCCTCCTCGTTTTATCACGGGGGAAAGAGTAAGGGCGTCCCATCCTGTCCTCAAGGGGTACGTATGGGCGTGTATTGTTTGGACGAGCAACCGGCTTCGAGTCGCTCGGTTGTTGTTGGGCATTAGCGACAATGATCGCTTTTCCCTTTCCTTTATCGTTTCGAGAGTCCGGTTTCGGGAGAGGGGGTTTATGGCCCATCTGGTCCATCTGCGCTAATTTGTCGATCAAAGCCTGGAAGGTAGTCGGCTTGAAGAACATCATGAACTGCGAGATGGTTGCCTGTGGATCAAGCGTTCCAACAAACATTCCCACCGCTGGAGCTTCTTCTATGCGCTGTTCGCACTTCGACCATAGATTTCGCCACCGTATAGCGTACTGAACCCATGTCTCGCCGGGTTTTACCCTGGCATTGATCAGTGCCGTCATCGGGGTACGCTCACTGGCACTTGCAAAGCGTTGGGTGAAGAGCAGCTCCATCTCCGCAAAGGTTTTAATAGAATCGTTGGGAAGCTCAGAATACCATTCAAACGCCGTGTCTGATAAGCTTCCAACAAACTGGCGAAGCAAAAGCTTGTCGTCGCCGCCGGTGTTACCACAAAGCGCCCTGAATTGGGCAACATGTTGATGGGGATTGCCGGTCCCTTTGTAGACATGAAACTTGGGAATTGTGTAACCTGGCGGGTATTTGATTTGGTCATACCAGCCTGGATACGGTCGCCCCGTTTTTACGACGTGGCCGGCTGCTTCGGTCGCCTGATGCACCCGTATTTGCTGGGCGATATATTCATCCAAATCAGATTTTGATATGGTATCCTCTTTAGCTGCGGATAGAGCCGGTGGATGATTCGATGTCTCTCCCCTATCATCTCCAAGGACGATCGGGGGTTCTTCAGTTGGGGGATCTGGTTGTATCATCATCCCTATCATGTCCTGGAAGAGGAGACCCATACGCTGTATATTGGCTGCTTGTTCAGCAGCCTCTTTGTCTCTCTTTTCCAGTACTCGGCGGAGGAACTCGGCGTCGGTCTCTTCCTCTTGGCGTTCATCTAAAGACGTCCCAGGATTCTCTTTTGGCTCCGTGGGTGCAGCCATTGTAGTCATCATCTCCTGGAGCTTTTGTTGCTGCTCCTGAGCCTTGGTCACTGATCGGGTAAGTGGTCGGTGACCCGTAGAAGTACGACTTTCTTCCTTTCCAGAAGCCATATAAACCGTATGAACTGTTATGCCCCCTGACTTGGGGCGTTTAGGTTCACCTCTTTTAAACTTTGTCAGTGTCACAGGAGCTTTCTCTGGCCTTTTTCTTTTGTGGACCATTGAGGTTGAAGGAGCCGTTGAAGTGGGCATCCTAGCATTTGTTGCCCCCTGCTGTTTAATGGGGCGGTTTTTGTCCTTTTCCACCTTTGCCTTTTTCTGGCGACGAAAGTGGTCTGAGTCAATCACGGAGTCTTGAACCCTCCGCCAAACTTTATAAATTTTTGACGACAGCCGTTGAGAGGGTTGTTCCTGTTTTGTCTCCGGAGTTTTTTCCATAGGCGGAGGAGATCTTTTCAATGTAGCAATTGGAGAGTTCTTTCTCACCTTCCTCAGCAATTCAAAGCTGTTCCCAATTGGAACAGCAGCGTTGACCTCCACCACTGGAGCAGGTGGGGTTAGCCCTGAGGGGGAGTTGCCCCCTGCTTTCCTTATTCGTTGCCAATGGCGACGTCGCGCACGACGAGCCGTTGGGACCGGCTCGGAAATCGAGATGGTTTCTTGTTGCTCCCTGTTTGAGTGTGGGGTAACTGCCGATGTCAGCCTATCGAAGACTGATGCCTTCTGACCAGCTGGGGGAAGATTGGGAGCCGTCAACTTGTGAAGACCGACTCTCTGATGGGAGAAGCCGCTTTAACGACTTCCAAAGCAGCGGCCGTTGCCCTCTTTGGGACGGCCACTTTATAGTTATGACCTAGCCTGGTGAAAACGGAGGCTGTCGGTTTAGTAGCGGGCGACCCGTTGACAGGGGTTGTGGTAGCAGTGAGCCGGTCGAACACCGACTTCTTGTTCGCTTCCGGTGCGGATATCGGCATAGAGAAGCTTGTAGGCGGGACCATGGTCCCGAAAAACAGGCCGGTGGTGGCCTGGGTCACCTGTTCAACCGGTAAAGCGAGGAAGGAGGCAGCTTGGGGCCCATATGTTACACCTCTCGGTGAGGTGGAGCGTCCATTGCAGTGGTGCTTCACGCATTTGGTGCAGTTAGAATCCATGGATGCTTGAGTTCTGCGCCAGACAAAAGACCAAATCTTAGCAACTTGAAATCCGAAGGCAACCATTTAACAAACCGCGATTGGTTCGCGAAAACGACACACGAAGTGTGGAGTGGAAAGAGGAAAAGGTCCCACCGGGCGTGCCAGAATCTGTTCCCCTCCGAACGGCGGCCTGGACTTCGCGTCCGTGCCTGGGGTTCGGGGCAGATGCTATTTGGTTTTATCCGTTTATCTCTCCGAAGATGCCAAGTTGATTTATGGCACCGTGTATCGGAGGTTTAGACGGATGCGGCCGATGTAGTAGACTTCGTCAGATTCCCCCTCAGGGTGAGGGGTTTTTGATTGTGGGGACGCTCTTCCCTGCAGGCGCAAGCCCCTGCAGTTAATTACGCTACCGCATCGCGGTAACAACTTTCTCCTTCTCCAGAATTTCACTTCGTGTCGTGTGTGTTTGTTTTGTTTGTGGTTGCCCGTGGATTGTATACGGAGACTGAGTAATGCCGTCGCCCGTAGGACGTGGATTAGTCCAAATCCGTATTTACTTAGATTTGGGTTTGGTGTTTTTTTGGTTTAAGGATACATTAGTCGCGTTGCGGCTAAGATCAACTTAAACGTTCGTCAAGGATACGTTAGTCCTGTTTTGGACTAAGATCGACTTGACGTAGTGATTGATTTAATTATCTGGCCGTTGGGACTCGTCACCTCTCTGACGTCGTTGAGGGATTACAACGACAGGCGTCAGAGGAGTTCAGAAATGTACCCTTGAACCAAAGTTGATTTGGAGTTTTATTATTTATTTAAATATCTAAGGACACATTAACCGTATTTGAGGCTAAGATCAACTTAGACGGGACCGTTTAGATCCGGCAAAAGAGCATTCGGGCTCTATTGCGCCAGTTTAAGGACGTGGTGGTCCATTAGTAGTTTAGGGACGTTCCGGTCCGTCGCCAGTTTAAGGACGTAGTGGTCCATCATTAGTTTAAGGACGTTTCGGTCCAATATTGGTTTAGGGACGTTTCGGTCCATCATTAGTTTAAGGACGTTTCGGTCCAATATTAGTTTAAGGACGTTTCGGTCCAATATTAGTTTAAGGACGTCTCGGTCCAATATTAGTTTAAGGACGTCTCGGTCCAATATTAGTTTAAGGACGTCTCGGTCCACGAGTTTAAGGACCCCGCAGTCCATATGGGTGTGTGGTCGTTGGGACCCGTCACCTCTTTGACGTCGTTGAGGAATTACAACGATAGATGTCAAAGGAGTTCGGAGATGTACCCTCGAACCGGACGCATTTTGCTCAGTCAATTTAATTTAAGGACTTACGGCCAAAATTGGGCTAAGTCCAGTTGAAAAAATGTTCAACACCATCATTTATTTTTTATTATTAGACCTGTGCTAGGGCTTTGCCCATACTTAAATAATGCATTGCATTACTTCAGGCCATTTATGCCCATTTTGATTGGGATCTGCCCTTTTTATTATGATGCAGATCATTTATTTTGGTCCATTGGACCTTTCAATTGGGCTCTGCCCTTCCAAATAATGCACAGCATTTTATTTATTAGGCTTGTTAAGCCTTTTAATTGGGCTTGGCCTTTCAGGAAGTGAAATGCATTGCATTTGTCAGGCGCTTTGCGCCAATCACTGAGCGTAAGCTCATATGGTGATGACACGTGTCATGCTCTGGGGAGCGCAAGCGCAACAGTGCAGCGCGCTGCGCTGTTGCACTGGAGACACGTGGCGTGCTCTCAGCGAGTTGCGCCAATTCCAGAGAGCAAAGCTCTATCTTAAGGGCACTTAGCGCAAGTGGTTTTATAGCCGACACGTGGCGCTCTCTCAAGAGCGCAACGGCGCAGTTTGGAAGTGCAAAGCACTAAGAATATTTTAGATTCAAGAAGGGAAGTGCAAAGCACTGTTTAATTTCTTGATCTGAATTAGATCAAAGAAAAATAAATTTTTCTTTATTTGGAGAACCAGAGGTTCATAAAAGTGCAAAGCACTATTTAATTTCTTGATCTGAAATAGATCAAAAATAAATTTTTCTTTATTTGAAGAACCAGAGGTTCATAAAAGTGCAAAGCACTATTATTATATTTTTTTTTTGTTTTTAAAGAACCAGGGGTTCACAAGAAGTGCAAAGCTCTGTTTATTATGTAAAGATCATTGGTCTTGTTTTTAGACCAATGATCTATTAGAAGGAATTTCTTCTAATCCATGAAGGTTCTTTACCTTTTTCTTGAAATCTTCTCAGAGTTCTCTCTGTTTAAAGTTCTCGAGTTCTCAAAAAAATATGTTGATGCCTTTGAATTGAGGCTTAGGGTCCTTTTTATAGTGCTCACAAATTAGTTAAATTTGTTAAAGAGATCATTCTCTGAGTGATTTGGGGAATTTTCCCCACCGTTGGATCTTTGATCCAAGGGCTTCTGCTTTGCAGAAGAAAATCTTCTTGTTTTAACAAGAACAGAAAAGATTTCTTAAAATCTTAATTCAGTTTTGGCGCAGATGCCCCAGCGTGTGACACGTGTCGCGCAGCGCAGAGCGCAGCGCAACTGCGCTAGCGCATCTGCGCTGACACGTGTCGCGCAGCGAAGAGCGCAGCGCAACTGTGCTAGCGCATCTGCGCTGACACGTGTCGCGCAGCGCAGAGCGCAGCGCAGCTGAAGCGTTGCTTCCTTTAAACAGAGCTTTGCTCTGATTGGGTGCACCTTCTTGGGCGCTGCGCTGACGTATTAGCGCCAGACTCGCGGCGCGTTGCGCCCGAGACTTGAAGCGTTGCTTCAAAATTTGAATTTTGAATTCAAACAGAGCTTTGCTCTGATTGGGCGAAACAATACCATATCTCTATAATCGGTTATTCTCAAGTCAAGAGGGCGGATCAAACATCAATTTACAGCTCGTACGTAAATCCGTCGTACGGCGTCCCCAAATCTGGGTACGGGTCAATATCACATTCGTCATACCATTCATCCAATATTCTCTATATCAAATATCATAATCTGGGTACTGACCTACGTCTAGTACAAGGCAAACATCATCACTATAATTATGACCTGACTACTGATCGACAGTCTCGTATAAATCGATATCATCATTATATATCATCAATATAATCATAATCCGGCTTCCGATTGACAGCCTCGAGCAAAACGACATCATCAGCACATATCATCTCAAGGAGTAAACAATGCCCAAGGCGGCCTATCATAAATATCTTGTCATCTCATATCATATCATATCCTATCTCGTATCATAATCACATGTTGCTCACTTTATATATATCACTATTCCTATGGCATTATCATCCAAGACCCGCTATCATATCGGGACGTATATCAAGTACGAATCCTGCCAATCACCGATATCATAATCTCATATCAACTCTCATTGACTCATCTCAATCCCAAGTATCATCCTCAAATCCGTATGTGAACACATAGTCCCATACCCATGTGATCACATAACTATAGAATCCCATAACCATATATGAAATAAAGATGTATGCAAGTATGTATGTGTAGTGCATCCACTACCCTAGGGTTCGTAACCTTTCACCAATCCAACACACCAATAGCCATTTTAACATTATCATTAATCCCAACTAACATATAATATTTGTAAGTGTGTATACGCATCCGTATACATCACGACGAATTGCGGGGGTGCTATACGCCATCCACCCGACTTCTCCCCGTAGATATAAATCTACTCACCTTTCATATGTGTGCCGGTGCCGATGTCGCCATTTGCATCTCCAACGCTTTGACGCCATGCGGGGTACCTACAAGGATATCACACGCTAAAACACATGAAAACCATGTCGAGAACCAAAATGGTGCGCGCTACGCTCATAGGTAAAAACCTGTAGCCTTGCGTGCAAACACGGCTAACAATCTGCTGCCGTTGGCGTTCAAATGCCACCCGACAGAAACGAATCATCGAATACCAAACTCTATACAAAAACAAGTCGTAAATCACGCGCCAACTCAAGAAAATCAACCCAGATTCTACCCTAACTGGAATCAGTCAAAACTAGACATACCAGGGGTCAAGTTTACAGGTAAAAGAGCCGTGCACGCAAAACAAAGGGGTTTCCTATAGCTCTGGCCGCAAATTGCGGCCGGATGGAATATATCTGCGGCCGGGATAAAGAGGTGGGGGCTAGGGTTTTGTGGGATGGTTCCAGAGTGCCTGCACAGTTTACTGCCAAGTCAATTTTATTTTAGGAGGTCCGGGTTGATAGCAGTTTCCAGAAAAGCCACAAAGTCGACATTATCGATAAAATACGCCAAGTTGAAACTTTCAGGTAAGTTACTGGAAATCTGGGGTATTCTGGGGTTAACTGGTCTCAAACACACCTAATAAGGTTATACCAACCATCAAAACCAACACTTGGTCAAGTCTCACTCAAATTAGCCTAAACTAGCACTAATTACGATATAAACACCTAATTTCAGCTATATGACCAGAACTTGGCAAGATAGGAATTGGGTTGTGAGATTATACCTCAAGAGATCCAAGAATGAAGGAGAAGGGAAGGAGGAGTGGGTTGGTGCTGCTGAAGTGCTACAGCTATAGCTTGTGGCTGGGTTATCTCTGGTGGCTGATGGTGTTGCTGCTCAGGCTGTTGTTGCTACTGATGAATATTTTTTTGAGTGGGTTGTTGCTGTTGCTTTGGCTGCTGCTGCTGCTTGGAATTTGTTTTGTTGCAGCAGCAGGAGTTTTTGTGGCTATGGGAGGGTGTGGTGTTGTGTTGGGTTATGAAGTTGTGGTTGAAGTGTTGGTATTGGGGCTGAACTTTTACATCAGCTGATGTTGCAGAAGATGATGCTGCTGCTGATGCTTGTTGCAGCTGATGTGTTGATATGGGGGCTGAAGTTGTGCTGATGTGAGTGTGTAGGTGTTGGGCTATGGTGTTAGGGGCTGGTGTGTGTGTTGTTTTGATGGGGCTGATGCTGATGCAAGCTTGGGCTGATGGAATGTTTCAGCAGCTGCTGCTGCTGCTGCTGTGCAGTCCTGAGAGATGTGAGTGTGAGAGTTTTGTGTGACACAACATCATAGCCTCCTCTCTCTCTCTCTCTCTCCTTAGTCAACCCCCAACCTAATTACCTTAAACAAAACCAAAACCCTTAATTAACCCCAATATCTTAACCAAATGGTTAACCCAACATGCTCATCTAAACATGGTAACCCTAGACTACACCTAAGTTAACATGCACAAGTGTGTGCAGTCCAGATAAAATTCTGATAAAATAACCATAACCCAGATAAAATATTTAAAAACCATTTTGGTAAACTTTTTACCAAAAACCCCACATTAAGACACACTTACCACTAAACACAAACTCAGGTGTTACACCACCATACTCCCTACTACCTTTTTGTATATACAAGGTTCATCTACCATTTTAATGAAGTCAAACTCTTTGACTACCACATAAAAACAGATGTTCCAACTCCGCGATACCTGTTTTATCCCATAAAGCAGCTTTCGCACGTTTTCGCTGCTCCCACTGTCTACGAAGCCCTCTGGCTATGTACTTATAGATGCTCTCTTCTAAATCATTATTTAGAAAAGAAGACATCACACCCAATCGCCATATATCGTAGTCATGGTATGTAGCAATGGCAAGTAGGATCCGGATGGACTTAAGCATAGGGACTAGAAAAGGTTTCGTCATAATCCACACCTGGTGGATGACGAGAACCTTTTGCAACAAGTCTTAGCTTTGAAAGTCATAACTTTTCCATGTACACCAAGTAATCTTCTCAAGATATACTTGCTCCTGATGGGGATTTAACCCTTCAGATAAAGCAACCAAAGTCCATACTTTGTTGGTGTATATGGATTCCATCTCAGATCGCTTAGCATCCAGCCATTCTCACAGAGTCTCCACTCCTGATGGCCTGCTCGAAACTAGTTGGGTCCTCATCTCATGATGCAATCATCGCTCCCACTGTTATAGAGAAAACCGAAGTATCTCTCAGGTGGGTGAGAAACCTTTCCAGTTCAGCGGAGAGGCTGAGGTTCGTTGGGAACTATTGAATCCTCCGGTTCTACCAAATCATCAGCTGTAGTTTGTATAGCTGGAACTGCATCCAGTTCTACCTCATGACCACTAATTTCTTCACAAGAAATTCCCTTTCCAAAAGGTGGCATGCTGAGAAACAAAACCCATTTTGCTCCTCAGTGTGGTAGAAGATATTCCCTTGCGAATGCTTGGGATATCCAACAAACTTCCACAGAACTGACCTTGCCTCGAGCTTTTTCGGATTTTTCTTTTAGACATAGGCCGGACAATCCAAATCTTAACATACTTAAGAGACGGGCTCTTTCCATTTCATATCACATATAGAGTGGTAGGCACCTGATTTGATTGGAACCCTATTCAATAGGTATACAGCTTCTCAAGTGCATAACCCTAAAAAGAAATAGGCAACTCAGTAGTACTCATCATAGAGCACACCATAACACATAGGGTGCGATCGCTCCGCCCCGAGATACCAACGTGTTGTGGTGTATTCGAAGGAGTAATGCTGAGAGAGAATCTCATTCTCCTTTAGAATAGTCCAGGAATTCCGTGCTCAAGTATTCTCTTCTTTGATCACATCAAAGGACATAATACTTATACCCATTTTGGTTCTCTACTTCTGACTTATATTCTTTGAATATCTCAAAAGGTTCAGACTTATGTTTCAACATGAACATATGTCCGAATCTTGAGAGATCATCAGTGAATATAATGAAGTACAAAGAACCGTTCCTAGCATATGTAGACAGGGGACCTACATACATCATCATGTATCAATCCCAAGAGTTCATCTAACTCTTTCTCTGTTTCCAATAAACGGAGCTATGGTCATCATCTCTTTGTGACATGACTGGCAAGTTTCACAAGATGTAAATTCAAACTGATTTAAATATGCATCTTTATGTAACTTCAGCTAGTCGAGTCGCATTGATATGACCTAGTCTACAATGCCTCAAGAAAGATTCGTTCATTTCTGAACTCTTCCTCTTGTGTGTGTTCTGTACGTTTAGAATTGCGGTTTGATTTAGAACGTATATTCTTTTAGATAACGTGCGTGAACCGATCAACTTTTGATATAGAAAATGTTCAAAACATTATCCAACAATATAAAATTATATCCTTCTTTACTAAATAAAGAGACTGATATGATGTTGTATATCAGGTTCGGTATCTAATAATATTCGTTCAGAATCAATGTATTTGGTAATACAGGGTGATAACTGCCAACATACTTGGCTGCAACACTTGCACCGTTTTTAACTCTTAAAACTTATCACCCATTCTCAGTTCTCTACCTGTCTGTAGCCCATGTAACAAATTACATATGTGGGGTTCTGATCCAGTATCTCATACCCAGGACGTAGAGGATACTGAGAAACATTTCTCGGTAATGAACACACCCGAAGAAGATGTATCAACATATACTTTCTTCGTTTGGGCGGTACGGGAATCCTGGTAATCCCCTATTTCCTGCTCGGTCTTATAACAATTATAAGTTGGAGCGGGATCAACGTTCCCCAGCTCAGTATAACAAGCAGGTTCGGTCAATACATCTGTATTATTATCTTGATTAAGGCGTGACATGGTCTCTACCTGGAGAGAGAGAGAAGAAAACACTCAGCATATACTCTTGCAAGATTAGATTGGTTATTATTTTATCTAATCAGGATGGTTCCCACTGTTTTAGTCAAATCTTTCTTCAAACCCTAAAAGGAAAGATTAGCCGGGATTAATTACACCTTACAAGTTCGCCAATCTTTCGGCCAGGCCAGTGTCGGTACTTTGAGGGAGGTTCCCCGTGCTGTCGCACGGACCAAATTAAAATAAATCTCATTTTTCCAGAGGCGTAACCCCGTTGACACCTTACTAGACAACTACTTGATCGGCTGATTGTAATGTGTAAAACCCTCCCAGGAGTAACTCTTACTCGCAGTGGGTATTGGGATCCAACTATCTCATAGAAGGTATGCAATCTCATTGCAAATTTCAACACTTGAAATTCCCAATAGTATTTTGCCCCTATCGTGCTATGACCTTGACGCATGCCAAACAACCCATAGTCCGCTAGTCAAGTTCAACCCATGCATTTCCTGATTGAATTAAACCCACCCGTACGATCCTTAACGCATGCCAAACAACGCTGTACGAATACCCTAATCCAATCGCATCGTATGCTAGCAGATAAGCACTAGTTAGCTACCGTACACTACGCCTTGACGCATGCCAAACTACCGCAGCACGAATACTAAGTAGTAGTTATCTGAAATGATGGAGGGCTACGCAGGTTTTTAAGAAAACCATTAGCGTAATGAACTTGATATCGTCGTAGAATCGAGTGATTTTAAATGGAGTGTTTTTTAGGCCTTTACTAGTTTTGCTAAAGAGGTCACTCCCCGTGAAGGGATCTCGGCTCTTTCCTCGTCGAATGAGGTGCAGGATATTCACAATACCACTATGCAAAGCAAAAACTATAAAAGCAATCAAAAGACAAACCGAGTTTGTAGCATCTGCTAGTTTCGCTAAAGAGGTCACTCCCGGTGAAGGGATCTCGGCTCTTTCCTTATCGAATAAGGTGCTGGATATTCTACAAGGAATACCGCTATGCAAAGCAAGAACTAGAGCTACCAGTTTTCGAGACAAGTTTCTACAATATCTTTAGGTTTCTTTTATTTCATTAATCTCATTAATGAAGTCCCATTATTTAAAATATGCTTCTCAAGCATCACATATGAAACGAAAGCAACAATATGTAATCTATATCATATATATATATATAATATTAGCATTTGTCTCATAATATACACAATGATCACATCACAGAATATCGCAGCAGAATAAAACATATGAAATATTGGATATACTAGGATTTCCGTGTTTTAGATTAAGCCTCTATAAAACACGGATTCCACGGTCGTGATGAATAGCCAAACCCACATCCCAAGACCCCTACGATAGCGGCAAGCAACCCTACCAATTCTAGAGTTAGGAGACCCGGTCTCGACTCCTTGAGATGGTCTCCCACTGGACCCTAGAACCCGGTTACTTGTCCTTCCCGCCTTGGGTCTATCCTAATGCGGAAGAGTAAATAATATACAATGGTGACATCATCCTCAACCCGGAAGTGCCCCAATAAAAGAATATTACATACAATAAATTTTACATGAATAAAAATGAAAAACTCTCATCTCACATAAAAAAACCCGGCTATTCAAAACACGACGATCCAATATAATATATCCCAGCAACACATAACATCACATGTCATCAACGTAAGTAAATATGCGCATCCCAATTGTCGTTGACGTATAGCAACGAAACCGGCGATACACCATATATTACACTTACGGTCGCAGAAAAGAGAGTGACCACCTTAGACATCATATGCCTAACCAAATGAATTCCTTAGACATCGCATGCCTAACAATTATAAACCCCGCATTTTAGTCTCGATCTCGAAAACACTTTTCAATATCTAGTCGGGTAATTCAACAAGATTCCTGACATCCTGATCGAATTCTCATCGGAAACTTTAGTAGACGGCCGCACCCCCGATACCGTCGACGAAGTGCACTAAGGCGGAACACCGCTGCCGCGAGCACTTGAACGGATGCTTTTGGCGACGGGGTTCTCCTACAGTCAATTGGTCAGGGCTATGGGGCATGGCTATCTATTAAGTTTACCTGGGGAGTATCCGCGTACACTACGTGATTGCGACGGACTTTTGATCGCATCAAAATCCCGTGGCAACCGATCAAATGAGACTAAAGTGCTAGATTTATAAAATTCAAATTAGTTATCTCATAACTACTTGTGGATTCCAAATATTGTATCCCATCACATGATATCCGGATGACGTTAAACTTTTCGATCGATTCATCAAAGTCCCACAATTTCCCGACAGCTCAACACTTGAGCACAGTTCAATAATACCCAGAATATGCCACAGTACCTATGCACCAGCCGTAGAAGGGCAAACCCAAGCCTCACTCATGTCGCCATGGAACTACGGCAAACCCTAGAGGGTTCATAGGATTACTTGCATGTTTTTCCGAATACGTTAAACTTGGAAAATTGGGTTTTTGACAATCGTTCGAACTTTTTAACTTCGCTTAGACAATATGTGAATAACTCAAAACGATGTTAAAACTACGAATACGAAACACTCTGAATTGCTTATAGTGTAAGTTCACATCACATGCAAAATTAGCAAAAACAAACAACACCTGAAACATCAAAACCAAGTCACTTGAACACAGTCAAAATTTCAGAGGATTTTGCTCGGATTTGGCCGAGATTAGGTGTATGGTGGCCGGCCAAATTTTCATGAAACCCCCTCAAATTTTCACAGTGTTCATATTATATCACATACAGCACACTGTACTTGTTTAAAAAAAATTTTGACAATTATTTAAAATCGACAGAAACTTGATTTTCGCGTTTAAAGTTTCGGAGTATTTCGGTTTCGTAATCTTAACAAAATCCGTATAAATTTCTAGCATGGCTCTGATACCACTGCAGGGTTACCTAGCACGGCAGCAAGGTTTCGGGAGGCATCGTCCATGCCAAATTCAAAATTTTGCCGTTCTAGCTAACCCTAAACATTGAATCGTTGACTAGAAATCGACGGAATAGAAATGCAAACGACTTTGCAAGTAAAGTAAACAGGGAATACAACCTTTGTAGACCGGTCCTTCACTTCATTAGCTCCGTGTAGTAGTCCTTTCACTGCGATCAAGAAGTTCCGGACTCTAGAGAGGCTCCGATGAAGAAACGAACATGCTTGCTTCGAAGTCTTCGTGGCCGAAGATGATCTACGTCGAGGAGACACTAACCCAAGCTATCTCTTCACTAATCATGGAATTAGTGAAGCAAACACCCTATACTAAATGGCAAGTAGTAGAGGATGATGAAGTAGGAATTTTGCTCACATTAGATTTCATATTCTCACAAGTTTTCATCACAAACTCATACCCTAGAAAACTCTTTTCTCTTTGAGCTCATGAAGAAGATGAAGAATTATCAAGAGAGAATGAATTATTGTTGAGGTTAAAAATGCAACCAAGGGTTAAGCATGGCATGCTTAACCCTTGTAGAGACTTAACCATGAGATAGGGTTAAAACTATGTTAACAAATATCTTAAGGTAGACAAAAGGGGTGGGCAAAGTCAAAGAAGCCTACAAGCTTCTTGCAAAATATCAACTATCACTAATTCCACAATTTTTGAATTTCCTTAATAATAAACATAAACCCTAATCTAACCCTAGCATGGTTCAAGTCTCATAAACCCTAGTTGCATTTGTAACCTAGCATGATACATTTAACATATATCACATATATATCAATGTATCCAAAGTGAGAAAAGAAATCATAAGTGAGCTAATACTAGTTAATGTAATGTAATATATCAAAAATATAATTATACATTAGATTATCAAATCAACTCTTGATTTGATAATCCGGCTATATCACCTATAACCGACTAATATCATATGAATCAACACTTGATCCGATAACCCGGCTATATCATATATAACCGACCGATATCTCATATCGCGAGAATAGAATACGGTATCTCATATCGTATCAATCTCGATCCCGCACATATCACATATGTGCTCCTACTCCGTTTCGCTTGAGCCAGGAAACCCCTGTGTAGGACTCTAAAGACTCGTCAATACGCCGGCAGTAGGTGATGATCATATCAAACACCCACAAGCCGCAAGCGGTCTGCTCAACGTAACGGCCACCCGGGTATTGAGCGATCAGAAGATCAACAAGCAAGCCTGCTCACACTCCTGCGAATCCAATCAGTAACACTACCGTACAGTCCGGTCTCTTCGTCTGATATGTCGCATATCTCGTCTAGGGGTGGTAAACGTCAGACCCCAGTAACTCGATAAGTCGTGTCGATATGAGGCTTATAACAGGTCGAGAAACTACTGATAACATTTACCAGTATATCTCTAAAGCAGCCTTGGTCAAGGACTTCCTGTTATAGCCAATCGAGCACAGCGCAACATCAACTCCTAATACCGGTAGAGACGAAACCCCTCCTATCGCTCATTGCCTCCATGTGACTCGGGACTGTACCCAAAAGCCACCGTTCTGCATATTCTCTTGAACGTGGTAAGGTTGAAATCAAAGCACAGTGGGAATCACACAACACTCTATGACGATCTCGGGTCTACAGACTAACCTGTACCAGTGTCACCAGAGAACTGCCATCTGACGTTAGGTATAATACCATCTGGGAGTTCTCGGCGAGTCCGTCCAGTGTACCCAGTCTCCACTGAGCACCCGTATACTGTCTCTGATGTCAAACACTAATGGATATGGGATCATCCATCGCCCATCTACATGGGTCGAGAAGCTATACGCTAGTCTACTCAGGTATATCGATGCCCTGTCTCGATACACCCTCGACTAGGAACATTTGAAGGATGTACTTAATGACTACTCTGTCCCCACTAGTATGATCTGCATCATAGTCCTGGTAGTCAAGTACTCATCCTAAGGGCTTTATCAACATGTAACATAGAGACAATCAGTGTACATATTAAGATAAAGAGTAACCAGATAGCATACTATCATGTCGAGCAAGAAAGTTCTCCCTATATATGTCCAAGCATCCACTACAATATACATCGTATGTACAGTAATGGCCTCTAGGGCATACATATAACTAACATATATGATCGCCATCATAATGCTGGTTGTCAAGAAACAATCCTTTCATCAACGATGAAGACAAACCAGATGGCATACTATCATCTCGAGTAAGACTGTTATACCAGTATAGGTCCGCATTCAATTATCATAATTGCCTACTTTCAATCACAATAATTACGTTGAGGGCACTATATCCAACAAATCTTATACTAAGCAAATGCCATATATTAAAATACAATTAAAAATATGCAGGAAAACAATAAAGAAAAACAAACTAGTTAGTATATCTCTTACCATAAATAAACCAAGCAACTATTCTAGCCTCTCTCTCTAACCATTCATTTTTCACATCCATAAGATGGATAGAGAGTGCGATACATGGCACAACCCTCGTCGATGCTCGATAACATATTTTCACCTCTTCAAATTTGGAAAATGTTTGCCGATGTAGCACTGAACGGTAACAAGACAAAAACTGTCACGACTGGGAGTGAAGTAAACAGTCAGATACTTCTATCTCACATAGTAAAACTTTGAATTACGAGGTCTGCAGAAGCTTTTGGCCCATTCAGTAATTCAAAGTTGGAATTACTGAAGTGGACCAAAAGTTTCTGCAGACCCTGTAATTCAAAGTTTTACTGTGAGAGCTAGGAGTACCTGCTTATTCACTTCACTCCTAGTCGCGACGATTCTTTTCTTGTTACCGGACAGCTCTACATTGACAGGTATTTCCCAAATTGGAATTGAGGTGAAAGTATGTTATCGAGCGTCGGCGAGTGTTGTGCCTTATGTCTCACTATCTATCTATCTTTTGGATATGAAAAATGAGTGGATAGAGGTATTGGATATGTATGCTCTAGATGCCATTATTGTATATGTATATATAGTGGATACTTGGACATAGGTATGACAGGACAATCTTGCTCGATATGATAGTATGCTATTTGGTTTGTCTTTATCTTAACATGTGTATATGTTTTACTTGTTATTAAGAATCTCTAATACATTTTGATAAAACCCGTAAGATTATTACTTGACTACCAGCGTTAAGATGGTGATCATACATGTAGGGGATGGGTAGTACATAAGCACATTCTTAAATGTCTTTAGTCGTGGGAGTATCGAGACTAGGCATCGATATTCTGGAGTAAACTGGTGTATACGTTTCTAGACCCTAACAAGGGGCGATAGTTGGTGCCACAGCCATTGGTCTTTGGCACTTAAGATCGTATACAGGTGCTCACTAGGGGTGAGTATATTGGATGGACTAGCCGAAAACTTCTAGGTGGTACTATACCTATCCAGATAGCAGTTCTCATGCGGCATGAGTACATGTTAGTCTTTAAACCTGAGATGACGGAGGGCTATGACTGGTTTTGAAGAAAACGTTTATCGTAATGAACTTGATATCGTTGTAGAATCCAGTGATTTGAAAAGGAGTGGTTTAAACTCCGCTTTTAAAATCGAGTAGTTTTCAAAACAAACCGAGTGGGTTGCAGCATTTGCTAGTTTTTCTAAAGAGGTCACTCCCGGTGAAGGGATCTAGGCTCTTTCCTCATCGAATGAGGTGCTGGATATTCATAAAGGAATACCACTATGCAAAGTAAGAACTAGAGCTACCTTTTTGAAAAATTTGATTCTATAATATCTTTAGGTTTCTTATCTTTTCATTAATCTCATCAATGAAGTCCCATCATTTATGTTTTCTAAACATCACAGAAGAAAAGAAAATAGAATGTATGCTTATGCCATTCGCATTAGCCACGGGGCCCCGTCATGCACCGTCAGGTTACTTAACTATCGGCAGAGCGGGGGCTGGACTAGCGCGGGTGCAAAACATAAGCAACGTTTATTATATATATCATATATATATAGCATTCGTCTCACGCAGTTATATGATCACATCACAGAACTCAAGCAGCAGAAGCAAAACATATGAAATATTGGATATATTAGGAGGTCCGTGTTTTAAATTAAACCAATAATGAAAAACATGGATTTCATGGTCGTAATGAATAGCCAAACCCATATCCCTAGACCCCTATGAGAACGGAAAGCAACCCTGCCAATTCTAGAGTTAGGAGACCCGGTCTCGACTCCTCGAGATGGTCTCCTACTGGACTCTAGAACTCGGTTACTTGTGCTCCCCGCCTTGGGTCTATCCTAATGCGGAAAAGTAAATAATATACATCAATGGTGATATCATTCTCAACCTGGAAGTGTCCCAATAAAAGAATATTACATACAATTTTTACATGAATGAAAATTGTAAAACTCTCATCTAACGCAAAAAACCCCTGGCTATTCAATCACGACGATCTAATACAACATATCACAGCAACACGTAAACATCACATATCATCAACGTAAGTAAATATGCGTATCCCGAATGTCGTTGACGTATAGCAACGAGATCGGGGATACCCCACATATTACACTTATGGTCGTAGAAAAGAAATGAAAACTACAATATTTAGAATCCGCATTAAGCTTAGACATCATAAACCCGGAATATCTCATATTCCGAATTTCATGCCTAACCCTATAAATCTTGCATTTTAATCTCAAATCGAAAACACTTTTCAATAACTTAGTCAGGTAATTCAACAAGATTCCTGACTACCGATCGAATGCTCGTCGGGAACTTTAGTAGATGGCCGCACCCCCGATGCTGTCGACGAAGTGCACTTAGGCGGAACACCGTGGTCGTGAGCACCCGAGTGGATGCTTTTGGAAACGGGGTTCTCCTACAGTCACTTGACCGGGGCTATGGGGCGTGGCTATCTAGTAATGTTACCCGGCGAGTGTTCGCGTACTATACGAGAATGCGACGGAGTTCTGATCCGAATCAAAACTCCGTGGCAATCGATCAACCGAGACTAAAACACAAGATTTACTAATAACAAACTAGTTTTCACAAAACTAATTTAATGTGGATTCCAAATATTGTATCACATATCAAACTTAAATCCGAAACGATGTTAAATTGCGACTACGAAACACTCCGAATTGCCCCAATACAAAAGATAACATCACATGCAATCTGGGCAAAAACTAAAATAACCTGAAACCTGAAACCCAAGCTACCAGAACACCAAAAAAATACGAGACCAAAAACAGAAGGGTGGGCCAGCCAGGCCGGGAATTTGGGGGATTTCGCCTGCCAAATATTAGAGTCTTGGTCTCGTTTTTCCTTAGTATTCTGATTACATCACATGTAATATTCTGCACTTGTTTAAAAAAATTTCAGAGGACTTAAAAAAATGTACAGAAACTAGGGTTTCGGTTTGACTGTTTCGGAGTTGTTTCATTTTCGTAATTCTAATTACACCGTCTAATACTCTAGCTTGGCTCTGATACCATGAAAGTGTGTCTTAGCACCATCACTAGGTTAAAACAAGTATCAAGTATGCAATTTTAAAAATTTTAGGGTGCTAAGCAACACTAACCTAGGATCTAACTAGAGTATTAAGGTTTATAGCATGATATAGCAAGTTCTACTCTAAGTAATGGAGACTACAACCTTTGTAGACCAAGTCCTTCTCTTCTAAAGCTCCGAGTAGTAATCCCTACGACTCCTCTTGGCTCCACTTGAAGAAAGCATCGAGCTTACTTCGCGATCTTCGAGGCCGAAAATGATCCACCTTGAAGTTTCTCTAGATCAAGCCACCTCTTCACTAATCAAGTATTAGTGAAGAAAACAACCTAAACTAAATGGCTAATCTAGTGTAGATTGATAAAGTCGGTGTTTTGGCTCACTTAGAAATGAATATCTTTTTTTTCCAACACAAGAAAACCCTATTGAGCTCTTGATGAAGGAGAGGATGAACATGAGTGGAGCGAAGAATGAGAGCTTAGGTTTTTCCAAGCCAAGTAAAGAATGGTTCTCATATTCACTTATTGAAGCATGGATTATTTGCAATACAAATAATCAACCATGCACCAATAGTGAAGTCAAACAAATAAATAAATCATTATAGCCATGCTTCACCCATGCCTAAAATATCTCTCATTTTCCACCTCACAATTCTATTGTCTCAAAATAGAAAAACCATGTTCCATGCATCATTATCCATGATACAATATAAAACACACACACACACACACACACACACACACACACACACACACACACATATATATATCATATATATATATATATTAAGAGAAGAAAATAATTAGTGAGCATTAATATTAGTTAATATATAAATATATCAAATATAAATATATATCAAATTATTAAATCAACACTTGATTTAATAATCCGGTTATATCATATATAATCGACTAATATCATTTATCTGTATATCAAATTATCAAATCAACACTTGATTCAATAATCCGGTTATATCACATATAACCTAACCAATATCAAATATCGCCAGATTAGAATACGGTATCACATACTCGTATTTAATCAGGCTCCTGCACATATTAGCATATGTGCTCTACTTCGTTTCGCTTGAACTATGAAAGCTCTATGTGGAACACTAAAGACTCATCAATACGCCAGCAGTAAGTAATGATCACATCAATTACCTACAAGCCGTCAGCGGTACTAGCTGGACGTAACGGCTACCCAGGTATTGAACGATTAGAAGATCAACAAGCAAGATTGTCCAAATTCCCATGAAGCCTATAAATAACACTTACCGTACAGTCCGGTCTCTTCGTTTGATATGTCGCATATGGAGTCTAGGGGTAGAATCGTCAGACCCCAGTAACTTGATAAGTCATGCCGATGTGTGGCTCATAACGGTTCGAGAAACTACTGATAACACTTACCTGTAAATCTCATCAGCCCTGGCCAGGGACTTACTGTTATAGCCAATCAAGTATAGCGCAACATCCACTCCCTATACCGGGAGAGACGAAACCCCTCCTATCGCTTACTGCCTCCATGTGACTCGGGATTGTACCCAAAATCCACCTATTTGCACGACTCCTTTGAGCCATGGTAGGGAGGAAATTAAAGCACAGTGGGAACCACACAAGACACTATGACAATCTCGGATCTACAGACTAACATGTACCAGTGTCACCAGAGAACTGCTATCTGACGATGGGTATAGTACCATCTAGGAGTTCTCGGCGAGTCCTGGTCAGTGTACCCATTCTCTAATGAACACCTGTGTACAATCTTTGATGTCAAACACCAATGGTTATGTGATCAACCATCGCCCCCTACAGGGTCAAGAAACGTACACATTAGTCTACTCTGGATTATCGATGCCCTGTCTCGATACTCAATCGACTAGGATGTACCAGTAATATGATCCACATCATAGTCCTGGTAGTCAAGCAAACATCCTAAAGGCTTTATCAACATGTATCAGAGAGACAATATAATAATACAAGTGTATATGTTAAGATAAAGAGCAACCAGATAGCATGCTATCATGTCGAGCAAGAAAGTCCTCTATATATATGTCCAAACATCCACTATATCATACAATAATGGCCTCTAGGGCATATATATTCCTAACACGAGCTTGAAGGGGTCTTCCACAATTGGGTGGACACACGACAAAGGTTGTATTTTCTCAACCATTATACTTTTAGTTAGCAAGTTTAAGTCTATGGATCGAATCTTGGTCAAGAGCCACATGCTCCCTATAGCGAAGGCTTGTCCGAATATGGGACCAATGCCGACCTTTTTGAAGCTTCTACCGATGAGAACGTGGCGACTGATCTCCAAGCCACTCTTGATGCTTCGAAACTCTTAGCCCATGAGCAAGCAGTGCTTGCTGCTCTTGTGGCGTCAGGTACATTTCATTTACATTCTTTACATATCTTAGAATAAAATAGAGTTGTGTTCTTATTTAACATTTTATTTTCCCAACAAGCATCTTTGTTGAAGAGGCTCTCTGGGCATCCACTAGGACATACGAGGAAGAGGACAGACTTCGTACTTCCATGGGCCTTGGCACGATTTATCTTACGTGCTTTAGAACGTTTAATTCATTTCGCCATACCTTGACTCCTTTCTTTTTATTTTATTATAGGAGCCTTTGTAACTAGTGCTACTTCGAGCGAGGTGCCATCTTTGGCTGTTAACATAGAGGATATTCTTCACTCGACAACCCCTATGGAATCTTCAGAGCCGCCGACTGTTGCTCAGGCCTCCTCAGCGCCACCACGGGAAGCATCATTGAAGCAGTCGATGATGGATGTCGTAGCAGATCCTGAGGCTGAATCCAATTCAGATGAGGATCTTCCTCTATCGGTTGTCCTGGAGAGATCTCTCCGTATGGATAAAGCCGAGGAGAAGCGCCGGAAGTATGTAGCAAGGGAGCTTCAGGCTGGTTTGGCCACAGGTGCAGGCTTGAGCGAAACACAAACCCTTAATGCTCCTATGGAGAATATCCCTCTTGCCTTGTCAACCGCTCACAGGCAGATTGTGCGTGTAGCGCGTGAAGAGGCGGAGCGTTTACTTCAGGAGGAAATAACGCATGGTAGCTTGACAAAACCTGGTAGGATTTATTTATTTTCCAGGTTTCTTCCCGTAGAAACTTATTCGAATTATAACATTCTCATTTTTTTATGATGCCACCTGACACAGTAGGCACAAGTTTAGTTGACGGAGCAGCAAATAAAGCAGCGACATTTGAAGATTCTGGGACGAAGGCAACCTCAATATGGACCCGAGCAACGTAAGTCAGGCTATCTGCTGATGGACAACTATCTTTTTCGGGGACTGCAACTCTGCATCCCAGAGTGTTCGCTGCGAGAAAAGATCATGGAGAAACTTCATAACGAGGGCCATTTTGGGCGCGACAAACTCCTAGCCCTTATCTCTCATGACTACTACTGGCCTAACATGAAACGAGACGTGATACGTTTTGGAGAACGCTACCATATTTGCTAAGTGTCCAAGGGGACAGCTATGAATGCGGGTTTGTACACCCCACTCCCAGCTCCGGCGGCACTATAGGAAGACATCAGCATGGACTGTTAGGAGAACTTGAGCTCACTACTAGGATTTTAGTACAAGCAAAACTAAGTTTTAAAATTTTCAAGTAAGCTCAAGTCTACATAAACTAGGATACTAGTTAAAGAATTAAACATGCAAATATAAACCAAGTGTTTTCATTCAAGGTTAGAACCATACAACCTTTGTAGCATCTTCATTTGCTCCAATTGGATTGGACTCCATTGTAGGCTCCTTGAAGGTCTATGGAACATATTTGCAAGCCCACATCCTCCATCGAAGATGATCCACCTTGAAGGCTCAAGAATTTTAGCTTCAATATCAAATTGAGATAACCTAAGCAATTAGGTTGCTAAACTATCTAAGTAGGAGTTGTAGTTTTTTCTTCACTATAATTTTTCTCTCAGTTTTCTTTCTTTTTCTAATTTTTTTTTCTCATTTTAGAGGAGGAGGGAGATGAGAGCTTCATGGCTAATGAGAGGAAGAACTAGAGAAATGAATTAGTTAACCACTCACTTTAAAAATAAAATGGTTACTAATAATCATTCTCTACAAAATCCTAGCCATAGAATTTAATCAAGCTACCAAGTGTCCACCCACTTCTCTCCCTTCCACATATCACCCTAAAGAGTGAGGCAAAAATTATGTCATTCCCTTAGAATAACATAAGCTAAAGAAAAAAAAAAAGAAAAAGAATAAAAAAAAACAATATATACATTTTTATGTAATATAACATATTAAATACATATCCTTGTAATTGTTATCCAAGATATTTAAAATATATAAAAGAGAGGTTAATTAATAGTGATATAATACTAGTAAATACATATACAATATATATGTATTAAGTATTAAATCGACACCCGATTTAATATCCGTCTTTCTAAAAAGACCGACTAGTATTACAACCGTCCGATTACCGTAAGTGTATAAAATACACTAGTTTTAATCGAACCCTGGCGTATACAAATGTACCACAACTACAACATTCAGCCAAAACTGGAAACCCTCTGTGTGGGACTCTAAAGACTCGACAATACGCTGGCAGTAGGTTTAACCATAAGCACGTCAGCGGCACTTGCTGTACGTAACGGTTATGCAGGTATTGTCGAAAAGGAGATCGACAGGCAAGCTAGTCTGAAAACCTACTGAGCCTTTCAGCGACATGTACCGTACAGTCCGGTCTGTTCGTCTGAGACTGTCGCATATCGGGTTTAGGAGGGTGGTAAACGTCAGACTCCTGGTAACACAATAAGTCATGCCGATGTCAAGCCCATCACCATCCAAGAAACTACTGATCCAAATCAGTAAATCTCAGCTGCCTGTCCAGGTCCTATGGTGATGGCCAATCGGGCACAGCGCGATATCAAGCCCCAATACCGAGAGAGACGAATTACCGCAATCCGCTCACTGTCGCTATGTGGCTCGGGACTGTACCCAACTAAAACCTGCTTGCATGACTCCATTGAGCCGTGGTAGAGTAGTAATCAAAATATAGTGGAAACTCAGACAAGACAAATAATGATCTTAGGTCGACAAACTAACCTGTACTAATGCCACCAGAGACCTGCTACATGACGATAGGTATAACACCATCTAGCATGATCTCGGTGAGTCCGTCCAGTGTAACTCATAACCTAATGAGCACCTGTATACGATCTCGGTGACTAACTAACACCAACGGCTGTGAGACTGGCCATCGCCCCTCATCGGGGTCAAGAAATGTATACACTGGTCTACTCTAGAATATCGATGCCCATTCTTGATATTCTCACGACTAGAGACATTTAAGGATGTGCTTATAGACTACCAAATTCTCATAAGTGTGATCGCCACAATAATCCTGATAGTCAAGCATAAATCCTATGGGCTCTATCAATATGTACTAGTGAAATGCAATACCACATAAGATATGTACATGATGATAAAGTCAAACCAGCTAGCATACTATCATCTCTAGTGAGACTGTTCTAGGTCCACCCTCAATTATCATAATCGCATGTCTGCGATTACAATAATTGCCTTGAGGGCACTACATCCAACATGGACTTTGTACTAGGTCTACCCCGAACTCAAAGGAGCATGGACTCAGTCTGTGTCGTGGTGGATCAGTTCTCTAAGATGACGTATTTTCCGGCCTGCAAGAAATTATGGACGCATATCGGATCGGTGTCCTGTAGTTCAAAGAAATCGTGCGTCTTCATGGGGTACCTAAATCCATCACATCGGATAAGAACACTAAGTTCATGAGCCATTTTTAGAAGATCTTATGGAGGAATCCGGGAACTAAACTGTGTTTTAGCAACGCTTAGCACCCGTAAACAGATGGTCTAACTGAAGTAGTCAACAGAAACCTCGGTAATCTCCTCCGTAGCCTAGTTGGATACAACCCAAGAAAGTTAGACCTTGCTCTCGCACCAGCTGAGTTCGCTTACTACCGTTTTATTAATCGCACGATGAAGAGGAGTCCATTTGAGATCTTGTATAGAAGTAACATCACTGCCATCCTCGACTTGGCGCCAATTCTCTATATGGGGCATCCCAATGTTAAAGCTGAAGACATGACCGAGCACCTGAAAAGAATTCATGATCAAGTTCGACATCAGATTGACACTGCCAATTCTAAAAATGAAGCTGCGGCGAACAAGCATCGTCGTCGCGTGGTGTTTGAAGAAGGTGACTTTGTTTGGACCGTCCTCACCAAGGACCGCTACCCGGTAGATGAGTATAATAAATTGAGCTGCAGAAAAGTGGATCCTTGTGAGATTCTTAGGAAGGTAGGCGACAACGCGTGACAATTGAAATTGCCTAGTCATCTGAAAACTTCAGACAAATTCAATATCAAGCACTTGATTCCATATGCGGGTGATGGAAGCTCTTCCGAAGACGATGGCCTGAGCTCGAGGTCGAGCTCTCTTTACAACGCGGGGTGATGCAGCCTAGCCTATATGGAGCGGCTTAACCGTTCCAAAACACGTCACACCTAGTTCTACCAAGAAAGCCGAACTGCCAAATCTTTTCCGATTCGCTCGTTCTCCCCGTCAAATCGAAGCTCTTACAAAATCGTCTGGGTCAATGCAGCAAGCAAATTGATGTCTCTCAGAATCGCGAAAATCCACCATTTAGGGTCCCGAAATCGCGGTCAAAGATTTGTTTCAAAACTTTAACTTTCGAATTATAGATAAAATAAATACACGGATCGGTTAAGATTTTATCAGGAATCAATTCTGAACGCAATCAAATAATTACTTTCGAATTTTTGCAACTTTCTGTCAGTCATATGTATGCCCTAGAGGCCATTACTGTACATACGATGTATATTGTAATGGATGCTTGGACATATATAGGGAGGACTTTCTTGCTCGACATGATAGTATGCTATCTGGTTGTACTTTATCTTAACATGTACTCTGATTGTCTCTATATTACATGTTGATAAAGCCCTTAGGATATGTACTCGACTACTGGGACTATGATGAGATCATACTAGTGGGGCCACGGTAGTCAACGAGTACATCCTATAACTGTTCCTAGTCGAGGGTGTATCGAGACAGGGCATCGATGCACCAGAGTAGACTAGCGTATACGCATCTTGACCCATATGATGGGCGATGGATGATCCCATATCCATCGGTGTTTGACATCAAGGATGGTGTACGGGTGCTCAGTAGAGACTGGGTACACTGGACGGACTCGCCGAGAACTCCCAGATGGTATTATACCATACGTCAGATGGCAGTTCTCCGGTGACACTGGTACAGAGTAGTCTGTTGACCCGAGATCGTCATAGAGTCTTGTGTGGTTCCCACTGTGCTTTGATTTCCATCATACCACGTCCAAGAGGGCGTGCAAAAAGGTGGCTTTTGGGTACAGTCCCGAATCACATGGAGGCAATGAGCGATAGGAGAGGATTCGTCTCTTCCGGTATAGGGAGTTGATGTTGTGCTGTGTTCGATTGGCTATAACCGGAAATCCCTGGCCAGGGTTGCTGAGATTTACTGGTAAGTGTTATCAGTAGTTTCTCGAACTGTTATAGACCTCATATCGACACGACTTATCAAGCTACTGGGGTCTGACGTTTACCACCCCTAGGCGAGATATGCAACATATCAGACGACGAGACCGGACTGGACGGGAGTGTTACTGTTTGGATTCACAGGAGAAGTTACAGGCTTGCTTGTTGATCTTCTGAGCGCTCAATACCTGGGTGGTTGTTACGTTTAGCTGACCGCTTGCAGCTTGTAGGTGTTTGATATGATCATCACCTACTGCCGGCGTATTGACGATTCTTTAGAGTCCTACACAGAGGTTTCTCGGCTCAGGCAAAACGGAGTAGGGGCACATATGTGATATGTGCGGGACCGAGGATAATGCTATATGAGATACCGTATTCTATTCTCGCGATATTTGATATCAGCCGGGTCATCGGATCAAGTGTTGATTCGATGAATCGGTACGGATAAATATTAGTCGGTTATATGCGATATAGCCGGATTGTCGGATCAAGTGTTGATTCGATAATTTAATGTATAATAATATATATGATATATTAAATTACATTAACTAATATTAGCTCACTAAAAGATTCTTTTTCTCACTCGGGTAATACATTGATATATATGCGATATATGTTAATTGTATTATTTTATTTGGTTACAATAAATATTATATATGTGATATATAATATTGTAACATGATATGATAAATAATGCAAGATGTTTAGTAGAGATTAAACAAGATTAGGGTTTGATTTGGGTTAATGGTTTCTAGATGATTCTAGAAGGTTTTTGTTTTGTCATGATAAAGATATTTTTAAGTGAGTCATGCTTTAACCCAACCCAAACCCTAACCCTAGTTAATTCTCTACAAAGGTTCACTTGACCATGGTTGCATAATTCTATCATATTATTCTTTTCCTATTCATCACAAAAGGATTCTAACATTATTCATCTTCTTCTTCCTTGATTCTTTCATGAAAAACCTTGCTTGTTTTTCAAAAGTGATGAATAAATATGAGAAAAAGATAAATAAAGAGAGCAAAAATCCTACTTCATCATCCTCATCTTCCCTTGCAATTTAGATGAGGGTGTTCACATCATTTCATGAGTGTTAGCTTGTGTTAAAGAAACTTCAAGGTAGATCATCTTAGTATCGAAGATCGGAAGCAAAGGTTGCGTCTTTCTTTTCGTGGAACCTCTCGAGAGTCCGGATCCCGATGATCGCAGCGAAGGGACCACAACACGGAGCATATGAAGTGAAGGACCGGATCTACAAAGGTTGTAATCCCTCTCACTTAGTGTTAAAGTTGTTAACATGCTTGTTTTCGCCTAATCTCTAGTTTAAAGTTCCGTATTCGGGTTGTTCGGCACGGCTAAATTTTTATTCGGGCATGGTTGATGCCTCGTAGACCCTTGTGCGCGTGCCTAGCAACCCTACAGTGGTATCAGAGCCAAGCTAGAGCTTTAGGCGAAATCTAGACGAAATTTAAAGTCCGATCGAACCCGGAAAACCCGATATAACCCCTTCTCTGGAAATTTTCTGAAACTTTGGATTTTTGTGAATTAAAAATTGCCAAAAAATTCAGCAGGGAATTCTATGAGTTACTGTGAAGCACGTGATGCTAACTCGACAAAGGAGACGCGGAACCGCGGCCCAACCCTGGGTTTCGCGGCGGTTCCGCGGCCACTTTGGTGAGTTACACCACGTGGCTTGCACAGTAATTCTTGTCTTCAAGTGCTGAGTCTTCTGGAAATTTTTATTTTTTTTTATTCAACTGTTGAATTATCTGAGTTGTATTGGGGACATAAAGATTCGATCGGATATTTTAAGTTTGTTTAGTTTTGTCCGGATAATTTTTAGAAACTGTTAAAAAGTTCGAACGGATATCAATAACTCACTTTTTCCCCTGTCGGAAAATTTTTCAAAAGTTGGATTTGTCCTCATGTTTAAGAACGTTCTAAGTCGTGCAAGTAACGCGGTGGACCCTTTAGAAGACAACAAACCTTAACTCGATTATGTGACCGTCTTGAACTGCCTTTTGAACCTTAAGGTTTGGGGCAGTACGGCGTGCCACATGTGAGGCGTTGGCTTGACCCTTCTACGGCTGGACCATTGCTACTGTGGCATGTAATGGATGTTTTTAAACTGATTTCAAGTGTTGAGATATATTGGGGAAATCTTGGGTGTTTGATGATTCGATCGGAAAGTTTAACTTTTTCTATTTATCTGGAATGTGATACAATATTTGGAATCCACAGGTAGTTATGAGATAACTAATTTGAATATTATAAACATAGCAGTTTAGTCTCAGATGATCGGTTGCCACGGAATTTTGATGTGATCAAAAGTCCGTCGCAATCACGTAGCGTACGCGGATACTCGCCGGGAAAACTTAATAGACAGCTACACCTCTTAGCCCCGACCAAGTGACTGTATGAGAACCCCGTCGCCGAAAGCATCCGTTCGGGTGCTCGCGGTAGCGGTGTTCCGCCTTAGTGCACTTCGTCGACGGCATCCAGGGGTGCAGCCGTCTACTAAAGTTTGCGACGAGCATTCGATCAGGACGTCGGGAATCTTGTTGAATTGCCCGACTTGATATTGAAAAGAGTTTTCGATAAATGAGACTAAAATGCAGGGTTTATAATTGTTAGGCATGCGATGTCTAAGGAATTCATTTGATTAGGCATGCGATGTCTAGGGAAGTTGCGGATTCCAACTGTTGTAGTTTTACACTTTCTTTTCTGTGACCGTAAGCGTAGTATGTGATGTATCGCCGGCTTCGTTGCTATACATCAACGACAATCGGGATACGCATACTTGCTTACGTTGATGATATGTGATATTATGTGTTGCTGTGATATGTTATATTGGATCGTCGCGTTTGAATAGCCGGGGGTTTTATGTGAGATGAGAGTTTTTTTCTTTTTCATTCATGTAAAATTCATTTGTATGTAATATTCTTTTATTGGGGCACTTCCAGGTAGCGGAAGCTGTCACCGTTGTATATTATTTACTTTTCCGCATTAGGTAGACCCAAGGCGGGGAGCACAAGTAACCGGATTCTAGGTCCAGTGGGAGACCATCTCGAGGAGTCGAGACCGGGTCTCCTAACCCTAGAATTGGCAGTGTTACTTGCCGCTCTCGTAGGGGTCTAGGGATATGGGTTTGGCTATTCATCGCGACCGTGGAATCCGTGTTTTATACAGGCTCGTATTGAAAACACGGACGTCCTAGTATATCCAATATTTCATATATGTTCTTCTGCTGCAATGTTCTGTGATGAGATCATATTACTGCCTGTGACGAATGTTTATATTATATATATGAGATATATGTTATATTGCAGATTTCGTTTCAAAAAGAGATGCTTGTGAAGCATAATAAAATGGGACTTCATTAATGAGATTAATGAAATAAAAGAAACCTAAGATGTTGTAGAAACTTGTTTATAAAAACTGGTAGCTCTAGTTCTTGCTTTGCATAGCGGTGTTCCTTGTAGAACATCCAGCACCTTATTCGATAAGGAAAGGACCGAGATCCCTTCACCGGGAGTGACTCCTTTAGCAATAACTGGCAGATGCTACAAACTCGGTTTGTCTTTTGATTGCTTCTATAGTTTCTGCTTTGCACAGAGGTATATATGATATATCCCGCACCTCATTCGACGAGGAAAGGGCCGACGATCCCTTCACCGGGAGTGACCCCTTTAGCAAAACTAGAAAAGCCTCAAAAACACTCCATTTAAAATCACTCGATTCTACGACGATATCAAGTTCATTACGCAATAGGTTTTCTTAAAAACCTGTCGTAACCCTCCGTCATTTTAGGAAGTAGAGTACTTAGTATTCGTGCTGTGTTTGTTGACCATAGTTAAGGCACAGTGTACGGTAGCTAAGTGATTTCTTCCTATATAGCATATGATGTGATTAGTTGGGACAGTCATATGACTTTGTTGACCTTAGTTAAGGGTCATGTGGGTGGGTCTAATTAATCAAGAAATGACGGGTAGAACTTGACTAGTGCTTATGATTTGTTGACCATAGTTAAGGTCATAAGTCACTAGGGGTAAAATATTATTGGGAATTTCAAGTGTTGAAATTTGCAATGAGATTGCATACCTTCTATTAGATAGTTGGATCCCGATACCCGCTGCGAGTAAGAGTTACTCCTAGGAGAGTTTTACACATTACAATTAGCCGATCAAGTAGGTGTCTAGAAAGGTGTTAACGGGGTTACGCCTCTGGGAAAACGAGGTTTACTTTAATTAGGTTCGTGCGAAAGCACGGGGGGGCCTCCCTCAAAGTACCGACACTGGCCTGGCTGAAAGATTGGCGAACTTGTAGCGTGTAATTAATCCCGGCTAGTCTTTCCTTTTAGGGTTTGAAGGAAGATTTGACTAAAACAGTGGGAGACATCCTGATTAGATATATTAGATAACCAATCTAATCTTGCAAGAGCATACGCTGAGTGTTTTCTTCTCTCTCTCTCTCCAGGTAACGACCATATCACGCCTTAATCAAGATAATAAAAACGGATATATTGACCGAACCCGCTTGTTATACTGAGCTGGGGAACGTTGGTCCCGCTCCAACTTATAATTGTTATAAGACAGAGCAGGAAATTGGGGATTACCAGAATTCCCGTGCCGCCCAAACGAAGAAAGTGCATGTTGATGCATCATCTTCGGGTGTGTTCATTACACAGAACTGTTTCTCAGTATCCTTTACGTCCTGGGTATATGATACCGGATCAGGATCCCGTATATGTAATCTGTTACATGGGCTACAGATAGGTAGAGAACTGAGAACGGGTGATAAGTTTCATGAGACAGAAAACGGTGCAAGTGTTGCAGCCAAGTCTGTTGGTCACTGTCACCCTGTATTACCGGAATACATTGATTCTGAACAAATGTTATTAGATACCGAACCTGATATACAAAATCATATCAGTCTCTTTATTAGTAAAGAAATGATAAAATTTTGTATTGTTGGATAATGTTTTGAGCATTTCCTATATCAAGAGTTGATCGGTTCAGGCACGTTATCTAAAAACATTGACGTTCTAAATCAAATTACAGTTCTTAGTATACGGAACACACACAAGAGGAAGAGTTCAGAAATGAACGAATCCTTCTTGAGGTATTGTAGACTAGGTCACATCAATGTGACCCGACTGGCTGAAGTTACATATAGATGCATATTTAAATTAGTTTGAATTTACATCTTGTGAAACTTGCCGGTCATGTCACAAAGATAAGATGACCACAGCTCTGTTTGTTGGAAACAGAGAAAGAGTTAGTGAACTTTTGGGATTGATACATGCTGATGTATGAAAGGTCCCCTGTCTACACATGCCAAGACCGGTTCTTTGTACTTCATTACATTCTCTGATAATCTCTCAAGATTCAGACATATGTTTCTGTTGAAACACAGGTCCGAAGCTTTTGAGATATTCATAGAATATAAGTTAGAAGTAGAGAACCAACAAATACGGGTAAAAGTATTATGTCCTTTGATGTGATAAAGGAGGAGAATACTTGAGCACGGAATTCCTGGACTATTCTAAAGGAGAATGAGATTCTCTGTCAGCATTACTCCTTCGAATACACCACAGCACGTCGGTGTATCGGGGCGGAGCAATAGCACCCTATGTGATATGGTGTGCTCTATGATGAGTACTACTGAGTTTCCTATTTCCTTTTGGATGTTATGCGCTTGAGAAGCTGCATACCTATTGAATAGGGTTCAAATCAAATCAGTTGCCTACCACTTCACATGTGATATGGAAAGGGAAGAGCCCATATCTTAAGTTGGTTAAGATTTGGGGTTGTCCGGCCTATGTCTAAAAGCAAAATCCGGACAAGCTCGAGGCAAGGTCTGTTATGTAGAACTGGAAATGTTCCAGCTATACAGACTGCAGCTGATGATTTGATAGAACCAAAGGATTCAGTAGATTCCAACGAAACTCAGCCTCTCCGCCGATCTAGTAGGGTTCCTCACCCACCTGAGAGATACTTCAGTTTCTCTATGACAGTGGGAGCGAGGATTGCATCATGAGATGATGACCCAACTAGTTTCGAGCTGGCCATCAGGAGTAAGACTCTGTAAGAATGGCTGGATGCTTATCGATCTGAGATGGAATCCTTATACACCAACAAAGTATGGACTTTGGTTGCTCTATCTGAAGGGTTAAATCCCCATCAGGAGCAAGTATATCTTGAGAAGATTACTTGGTGTACATGGAAAGGTTGAGACTTTCAAAGCTAGACTTGTTAAAGGTTTGCATTATAGACCAGGTATGGATTATGTTGAAACCTTTTCTAAGAATCTATGCTTAAGTCCATCCAGATCCTACTTGCCACGGCTACATACCATGACTACGATATCTGGTGGTTGGGTGTCATGACTTCTTTTCTAAGTGATGTTTTAAAAGAGAACGTCTATAAGTACACAGCCAGAGGGCTTCGTAGACAGTGGGAGCAGCGGAAACGTGTGCAAAATGTTTTATATGATAAAACAGGCATCGCGGAGTTGGAACATCTGTTTTGATATGGTAGTCAAAGAGTTTGACTTCATCAAAATGGTAGATGAACCTTGTATATACGAAAAGGTAGTAGAGAGTATGGTGGTGATCTTCGTAGAGTACGTGGATGACATACTCTTGATAGGGAAGGAGTTTCCTATGCTACGCTCAGTCAATCTCCGCTTATCACAAGGATTCTCCATATAGGATCAAAGTGATACCTCCTAAATCCTGGGTTTTGGATCTATGAGATAGATCTAATTGGATGTTAGGATACTCGCTAGTTGTAGTGAGATGGTATCAATCGATCCTGGGGAGAATCACTGGAAAGGTTCCAGGCTGATAAGGACGACTGAATGTCAGTCGCAGGCATTGTCTACACCCTCAGTGGAGGGACGGTATGTTGGAAGAGTTCCAAGCTAGATACCGTGACATACTAGACGATTAAAGGCAAGATACATCGTTACCAAGGATGCTACCAAAAGAGGCAGTCTGGATATTTATAAGTTCATGCGATGAACTTCGTTCCTACCATTGTGTGACAATGGAGTTGTGGCTTCAGCCAAGGAACTACCGCCCCATCAGAAATCCAGATATAATTCTTAGGCAGTATCACCTGATCATGGAGATGGTTGATCTCCAGGGAGATCGAGGTTAGGAGAGCAGACACAGAGGACGACAGCACGGATCCACTCACAAAGGCCTTTTTCCCAGTAGAGACTTTTACGGGATGGTTGAGTATGAGATACTTCAACCGCAGCTAATTGTTGGGTATGCGATACCATAACAGATGGCCCTAGTGCAAGTGGGAGATTGTTAGTTATATGTATGCCCTAGAGGCCATTACTGTACATACGATGTATATTGTAATGGATGCTTGGACATATATAGGGAGGACTTTCTTGCTCGACATGATAGTATGCTATCTGGTTGTACTTTATCTTAACATGTACTCTGATTGTCTCTATATTACATGTTGATAAAGCCCTTAGGATATGTACTCGACTACTGGGACTATGATGAGATCATACTAGTGGGGCCACGGTAGTCAACGAGTACATCCTATAACTGTTCCTAGTCGAGGGTGTATCGAGACAGGGCATCGATGCACCAGAGTAGACTAGCGTATACGCATCTTGACCCATATGATGGGCGATGGATGATCCCATATCCATCGGTGTTTGACATCAAGGATGGTGTACGGGTGCTCAGTAGAGACTGGGTACACTGGACGGACTCGCCGAGAACTCCCAGATGGTATTATACCATACGTCAGATGGCAGTTCTCCGGTGACACTGGTACAGAGTAGTCTGTTGACCCGAGATCGTCATAGAGTCTTGTGTGGTTCCCACTGTGCTTTGATTTCCATCATACCACGTCTAAGAGGGCGTGCAAAAAGGTGGCTTTTGGGTACAGTCCCGAATCACATGGAGGCAATGAGCGATAGAGGGGATTCGTCTCTCCCGGTATAGGGAGTTGATGTTGTGCTGTGTTCGATTGGCTATAACCGGAAATCCCTGGCCAGGGTTGCTGAGATTTACTGGTAAGTGTTATCAGTAGTTTCTCGAACTGTTATAGACCTCATATCGACACGACTTATCAAGCTACTGGGGTCTGACGTTTACCACCCCTAGGCGAGATATGCAACATATCAGACGACGAGACCGGACTGTACGGGAGTGTTACTATTTGGATTCATAGGAGAAGTTACAGGCTTGCTTGTTGATCTTCTGAGCGCTCAATACCTGGGTGGCTGTTACGTTTAGCTGACCGCTTGCAGCTTGTGGGTGTTTGATATGATCATCATCTACTGCCGGCGTATTGACGATTCTTTAGAGTTCTACACAGAGGTTTCTCGGCTCAGGCAAAACGGAGTAGGGGCACATATGTGATATGTGCGGGACCGAGGATAATGCGATATGAGATACCGTATTCTATTCTCGCGATATTTGATATCAGCCGGGTCATCGGATCAAGTGTTGATTCGATGAATCGGTACGGATAAATATTAGTCGGTTATATGCGATATAGCCGGATTGTCGGATCAAGTGTTGATTCGATAATTTAATGTATAATAATATATATGATATATTAAATTACATTAACTAATATTAGCTCACTAAAAGATTCTTTTTCTCACTCGGGTAATACATTAATATATATGCGATATATGTTAATTGTATTATTTTATTTGGTTACAATAAATATTATATATGTGATATATAATATTGTAACATGATATGATAAATAATGCAACATGTTTAGCAGAGATTAAACAAGATTAGGGTTTGATTTGGGTTAATGGTTTCTAGATGATTCTAGAAGGTTTTTGTTTTGTCATGATAAAGATATTTTTAAGTGAGTCATGCTTTAACCCAACCCAAACCCTAACCCTAGTTAATTCTCTACAAAGGTTCACTTGACCATGGTTGCATAATTCTATCATATTATTCTTTTCCTATTCATCACAAAAGGATTCTAACATTATTCATCTTCTTCCTCCTTGATTCTTTCATGAAAAACCTTGCTTGTTTTTCAAAAGTGATGAATAAATATGAGAAAAAGATAAATAAAGAGAGCAAAAATCCTACTTCATCATTCTCATCTTCCCTTGCCATTTAGATGAGGGTGTTCACATAATTTCATGAGTGTTAGCTTGTGTTAAAGAAACTTCAAGGTAGATCATCTTAGTATCGAAGATCGGAAGCAAAGGTTGCGTCTTTCTCTTCGTGGAACCTCTCGAGAGTCCGGATCCCGATGATCGCAGCGAAGGGACCACAACACGGAGCATATGAAGTGAAGGACCGGATCTACAAAGGCTGTAATCCCTCTCACTTAGTGTTAAAGTTGTTAACATGCTTGTTTTCGTCTAATCTCTAGTTTAAAGTTCCGTATTCGGGTTGGTCGGTACGGCTAAATTTTTATTCGGGCATGGTTGATGCCTCGTAGACCCTTGTGCGCGTGCCTAGCAACCCTACACTTTCTATTTTTAGTAGTTATCTATTTTAGGCAGTTTTTATTCTGTTGGTAAATTAGTTATAATTTTTTTATTTTATATGGGTCTATTTAAGAGACTCCTTGCAATTGTAATAGATAGATTTTGATTAATAAAACCCACATTGCTATTGTTTTATTCCTTCAAGCTCCTCTAAATTCAGCCTAAAATTGCAGCATCCTAAATCAGGGGTGCAACATAAGTCTGTGAGTTTGTAAAGTAACTTAAATTGAATAAAAGATGGCCATCATGAAGGCATGAAAGTGTCTCCATGTGATGTGAACATAAATAAGGAAGCATATGAAATAAATAAAGTTAATTAAGTCTTAACCATGGAATATTGTATTCATGTAGCAAGTTACCATGATGAAATTATCATTTTTGTAATATATTTTCATATGTGTATCCACGAAGGTCTTCAGGTGGAACCACATCAAATACAGATTCAAGAGATGGTCTTCCATGGATTCAAGAGGTGTCCCCCACCATCGTCAAAACGTGCATTTTGCTCTGTATGGCATTTAATTTGTTCCGTATATGATATCAACGGTCGCCTGACCTGGGCTCTAACAACTCAATATGTGTATTCCATCATAACTAGAGCATGCAACATCATGAATGTTCCGTTAGTTATGTCAGAACATCATATGATGGCCTCCATAGAATCAAGAGGTGGCCCCTACAGCCATGGCGTGGCACTATGCTCCACGTGGCACTAAGTTCTTCATACAATCACACATTTTCTCCTTTCCGATGTTCAGGGCTTTAATCATCCAGTCCACACATGTCAATAATAAATTCTAAGCACAATTATAAGTATTACATGAAATATCATAAGCATGAATCATACAGGAGTTCAAGACGGATCAAGTTCAGGTTTAACTTTGAGCAAATATTAATTTGGTTAACATGCAATTGGAGTGTTTCTTCACGCTTAATATGTGAAGCAAGTATTGCGAATGGTAAACGAGTAGTTGGACATTAATTCTCGTGATAATTAGGGTTTTGCAAATGATGTTTCGTCTATTACCGATATCGCATGGAAACAACTTGAATATATGTTCTAGAGGAGAATTTTAGGTTCTAACTAAAGTCGAGTGTGTCTATGTAATAAAGCGACACTAGGTCGAATAAGGAAATTGCCAAAGGATAACCAAATAAAGGGTAGACTAAACAAAATCACAACTCTGTATAGCAACCGTGAATTTTCGAAGCTCGATCTTCCGAACCGTAAGACCTTGAAATTTTTATACAAACAAAAAAAAAAGGGTCTAGGATTTTTGGTAATTTTTTGAGAATTTTTAGAATATTTTTTGGGGTCCAAATGATTAAAATACCACAGCTTGTATTTATTGGGGGAAAAAATAAATTAAAATTAGCAAAATAAATCCCCCCAAACCTTGCTAGCAGCCCCAACGACCGCCACAGGCAACGCGAGCGCCTGCCAGCATCTGTGGAGGAGCCGCCCGCGCTGAGAGCAGCCATGCCTGTGTGGCGCGTGTGAGCCGGTTGTCTTGGGTTGGGCCGGATCTCTAGGCCAAGTTGGGTCGGGATTGGGTTTTGTTTTAAATTTTTTTCAAAAATCAGATTAAATCCTAATAAATTGTAATAAATTATTTTCTCCACTTTAAAATTTTTTAATAAATAGTTTTAACCCTGTTCAAAAGAAATTCTTCCCTAAAAAATCCTTTGTATAAATTCCTTTATCTTAAAACAAAATTTCCCTTTAATCTTTATAAAGTTAATAGAATATTCAATTCAAACAAAAATTCCTATTTATAAAATTGGCTGTGGTACATATATGGTCCATGGGAAGTGATAATGGTAGCAAGTTAAAATTAAACCTAATTTTTTTTATATGATGGGCCAGTAACAGAGTTCACTGGCAAGTGTTATTGGTTTATTAAAAATCATTGTATAATGATTTTCAATAAGACATAATCCTTATTTTGCCCCTACTAACCGAAACTCATACATCCGTTCTTGTCCAGAAAACCGCACGAATTTATTCCGAAAACCGTAATTTGTGACCCAGATATTAATAACACAAGTGATATATAATCTCTAATCTTATCCATAAAGCAAATCTTGAGCTGACTAAGTAACCGTGGACTGATGATCTATTTATATGGACAAGGAGTGAAAAAATATTTTTTGAAACAAGAAACAAGAATTCATCATACACTTTGCATTTGCATATATGTATGTTTTAAATATAATGAAAAAATTTGAGAGCACATGATGAACATAGAGTGCATTCCAAATGACAGGTGAGCAGCTAGCAAACTCACAAATAGATACAACCATCTCTCTCTCTCTCTCTCTCTCTCTCTCTCACCTTTGATCATTTCCTTCTAGAAAAACAAAAATATGCCTCCCTTGTTGTACCAATTAATTTGCAAAACAGTATGACTTATTTATGAATTAAAAAAAAAACCCTAGGACCAAGTATTTTTCCCTAATTATTTATTTATTTTATAATTGTATGGACTGAGTCATAATGCAAATCCAAACCCTAATCCTTGGAGAAATACTTAGTTCTATTTTTATTTTTCCTAAGCCGGCCTGGCTCTTAGCCAAAAAAAATTTGTTTGCTAAGAAGAAAAGCTCTCAGTAAAATTGCACATTAGCAGGATATATACTATAAATAGATGCTTAAATGTAACATGATGTATTCACCTACAAAGCCTAATCAAGCAAGCAAATTAAGGCGAGGCAAGCTAGAATGGTCTTAACTCAAGTGATTTCCACCCTTGCTCTTCTTTTGGCGACGGTTTCAGTGGCTCAAGCCACCGTACATATCGTTGGAGACCATTATGGCTGGACCCTCCACTTCGACTATGCCGCTTGGGCTAAGGGCAAAGACTTTCGAGTTGGAGATAAGCTCGGTAAATTTATCTGCTTATTACTTCAAACTTGCCAAATGTATAAAACGTATGGTCACGGTCGTCGTCCACAACCCGCTGGTTTTAGGTTTTTGATGGAGTGGTATACAACATCTTGTCAAAGACCAAAATAGGTCAATTAATAGTTTAGCCCTCATGGATGTTAATTAAAAAATGTTTCTCTCTCGTGTTTTATCTTTCATGTGTGCAATCTTCAATGTGAAGTATGGTGTTACAAGTGATAAACCTATAACCTACCCGTGTTCATTATTTCTACATTTTAGTTAATTATTAACAACAATATACTATATAATACATAAATTTTAGAAACCACTAATCCAAACATTTAAAATAGCTGGTGAACGTGGAGGGTACACCAAGAGATTATTTTATTCCTGCTCGCGAAACTAATATATTCGTCCAATATCACTCTAATAACTTGAGCGTATAAATACAATACAGTTTTCAATTATCCTGTCCAAATACATAACGTCTTAAAAGCAAGTGGCCCCGAGTTCGATGCATGCCAAGAATCACCCACCAATGTGGCGATGACGACTGGAAAAGATATAGTCATCCTCACAACTCCTGGAAGAAAATGGTACATTTGTGGCGTAGGAAATCATTGTCAAATGGGAATGAAGCTATTCATCATCGTCAAGCCAGCAGTAGGGAGTACTCCCTCTCCAGCATTATCTCGCGTGCCGACACATCATATAAGTCGGTGACAGCCATGGATGGAAACTCAAATTCGACTATGCTGCTTGGGCCAGGACTAGAGTATTCAGGGTTGGAGATTCTCTTGGTATGTCTTGTACTCTTGTATCATTCATATATCTTCAATATTTAGAATGATCCGAGTTTTTGACTCGATTGTATTATTATTTTATTTTGCAGTTTTCCAAAATAAAGTAGGGAATCACAATGTCTTCAAGGTGAGTGAGCATGACTTCCATGCATGCAACATACCACCAATGAACCAAGCTTTGACCACAGGAAACGATGTAATCACACTCACAACTCCGGGAAAGAAGTGGTACATATGTGGTGCTTCTTACGGCAGGCATTGTCAAATGGGACAGAAGTTATTCATCATCGTCCTTCCGTAATATTGATTTTCTCAACAAGCTAATTAGTAGTTCCGACTTCCTTCCATTCGGCATCGATGGATGGATACGGATCGATTATCATAAGTAGTGTCTTTCTTAACCTTTTCAATATTGTACGAGGTGCATGCATGTTTGAGTTTTGTGTGGCGAACTGCTTTTATTCGGGTTGAATAAGATTATTATTAAGCAAATTTCACATGTCCTTGCTACTTATTTACATCCTTTTTTCTCGGATTGAATCAAGTATAAGTATTTTATTTATTGTATGGTTTTAGTCATTAACTAACTCATCGAACAACTTGAAATAATCCCGAGGAAAAATATAAATTAACTTGGATCAGTGATAAAGAAAAAGAATAAGAGAAAACCAGGTTGAGATCCTTGTAACCGAAGCTATTAATTAAGTAGGGATGGTCTTTGGCACACATTTTATCATTAAAGGAATTGTTTTTGCATTTTTGCCCTCTTTTTCTTTTCATCTGCTTCACATAAAAAACCCTCCAAGCTTTTAACTGACAAAAGAATTCTTCAGCGGCCTCCAACAAAGTTATTTCCATATTTGTCCTCCTCCTTCGTCTTCTTCTTCTTCTTCTTCTTCGAACTTTCCGATACTAGAAAAGCAACATAATATGTTTTTGGTGGCGATTATGGTTGGACTCTCAACTACAACCAGACCGCTTGGGCTAAGAATAAAGTGATGCATAACCAACTTTAAGATTTAGTTTAAATATTTTGGTTTTAATAAATTTGAATCTATTTTTAATTTTTTTCATTTTAGTTGGATGTTATAAGGAAAGTGTAATAGGATCTCTAGGGTTTTAAGGGAGACCAACGATATTTAATTGAAAAGAAATGTAAGTTTGAGATTGAAAATCGTGTGCTCTGCGTTGTAACTTTCGGTTGCTGTGGAAATCTTTAATTTGGCTATGTGGCGATCTAACATCCGTCGTTACTGTCTTCGTCAACTCGCCGCAAGCATCGCTTGCCAAGGCATCGATCGTCGCCACTAAATTACTGTTAAGTCTGGTGGCTTTTGGATCAAATCAAACAAGTGTAGAATGAAAGTGTCAGGGTTTTCACGTGATCAAAGCACATGCATAAGGTCACGTGGGCATTACGATCATTCAAGGCAAGAAGGACGAATATTCAGAGGAAAGGGTAAAATTTTAATTTTCTTTTGATTATTAGCCGGGTTATTAATTTGCATCTAAATATTTCATACATAATATTTGGGATCATTAAGAAGAGTTGTCTGCTAATTTGCACTTGAGAATTATCCGATATTAGCACACGGTCAAATATTTAGACAAGATATGCTTGTTATGGTAGGAATTATTATTATGATAATTAAAGAGTTTCATAAACATCCTTCTCATTATTAGTCATAATGATTATTCTCAATATGATTTTTATTCGAGACAAGATATGCTTGTTAAAGGTAGACCTAGACGGATAGTTAAGCCAAATTAATGATTTCTACGGTAAGAAGGGTCCGCATTATGTTATTGATTGGTTAGCAAACATGCATGGATGAATATCTTGATTATCATAATTTATATGATTATCGTAGAATTAGGTTGGCTAATGGAAATTAAAAGAAAAACACTATAAGAAAACGGCATTTATTTCGTCGGGATGGTTATTAAATAAACCCTCAATCCGACGAAATAAACCTTATTACTGATTTGGTATCAGTTAGTCACCTAAGATAGTATACAGGTGCTTATTGGGTTATGAATTACACTGGACGGACTCGCCGGGAACATGCCAGATGGTATTATACCTATTGTCAGATAGCAGTTCTTAGGTGACATGAGTACATGTTAGTCTGTCAACCTGAGATCGTCATTTGTCTCGTGTGAGTTTCCACTGTGCTTTGATTACTACTCTACCACGGCTCAAAGGAGTCGTACAAATAGGTTTTAGTTGGGTACAGTCCCGAGCCACATGGAGGCAGTGAGCGGATCGTCGGGGATTCGTCTCTCCCGGTATTGGGGGTTGATGTCGCACTGTGCACGGGTGGCCATCACCAGAAATCCTTGGCCAAGATAGACGAGAATTGCTGATTTGGGTCAGTAGTTTCTCAGTAGGTGATGGGCTTCACACCGATACGAAAATATCGCATTATTAAGGGTCTGACTTTATCCACCCCCTAGACCCGATATGCGATACTCTTAGACGTACAGACCGGACTGTATGGAGATTGTCACTGACAGACTCAGTAGGGGTTCGGATGAGTTTGCTCATCGGCCTTCCTTTCTCTCAATACCTCGGTAGCCATTACGTACAGTTAGTGCCGCTGACGTGATTGTGGTTAAACCCACTGCCAGCGTATTAACGAGTCTTTAGAGTCCCACACAGAAAGTTTACCTGGTTCTAGCGAAATGATATAGTATTCGTATTGGATACGTGCAGCGTTCCGATCGAATGATTATACTAGTTACCCGGATTTTCGATCGAACGGTTGATAATACTAGCCGGCTCGAGGTTGAGCCGGATTATTAAATTAGGTATTGATTTAATAATTTACATATATTTATTTCGATATGTGTTGGCTATAGTGCCCTCAAGTCAATTATTGGATCGCAAGCACGTGATTGCAATGACTGAGGGATGACCTATACCGGTAGAACAGTCTTACTCGAGATGATAGTATGCTATCTGGTTTATCTTTATTATCGTGTACATGCTTCCGGTGACATTACAGATAACTATTACATGTTGATAGTGCCCATAAGATTCTTGCTTGATGTTCATATCAGAATTTTGTATTATTATATTCCCCCTTCTTAATCATATTGAAAATAAATAGGTGTTTTTGATAGTTGCAGGTTACAGGTTCTCGGAACAATATAGTGAAAATGGTGAAAATACGCTAAAAATATAAGACTACGACCAACAAATAGACGAATCTGCAAGATGCCGCCTACTAGTTTGAGAAACAAACGGAGATCAACAAACAGTTCAATACACAAAGTACAAGTGCAGCACAAGATTCAAGATTTCAACGCGAACCTTACGGTAAAAGCCCACAAATTCTGCACTGCTGGAAATCTGGAAGAAAGTGGAAAAGATTCTGAGAAACCAAGTGAAGAAAACAGATGGAAAAAGCAACTTGAAGCATCACAGAAGAAATCAGCCCAAGACCCCACCATATGGCCGCGGATCCGCGGCCAAACAAGGCTTATGGCCGCGGTTCCGCGGCTGTGCTGAGCACATGTCGGTGCAGTTTGTCGGTGGGTGTCGGTGCGTTGACCAGGCTTCTCAGGGTAGTCTTGTAATTTTAGATGTGGATCCGATGTAAACCCTAGGGTTTCTCCTATCTATAAATAGGAAAGCCTACAGTCTCTTTAAGAGCATGCCTCTTTTAATTTCTAGATTAAAATTTTCAATTCCTTGTAATCGTTCAAGAGTGTATCAATAAAGTAAGTTGTTTTTTTTATCTTGTATTCTTAGTTGCAATTTTATTTCTCTGCAATTTTTTACATGTCGTAGTTATCTGCAAGTTCATTAGTTAATTAAAAAGAAAATCATAAAAATGAATTTTGTCGCAATTTCCCTAATGAGTGAGTAGTTCCTCACTTGTTAGGGTTAGGATTGGGTAGGTTTGAGAGATGAACATCTCTCATTCCTTTGTTTCCCTTATAATATTTTTAAATTAGGACTCCATGTAAATCAATCACCCACCGCTCAATACGACATCCTATCCTACTAGATAGCGGTGATTCCCTAGTTAGATCGGTCGTGGTTGATTTAGATAGAGATTAGGGCTAAGAGTTAAGAAAGGACGGATAAGGACCGAAAGGAAGAAACTACGTTTCTTCCTAGACGTGCTAATTCCCTTTGTTAATTATTAACCCAACACCTAAGTTCATGATTAGGGCAAAGAAAGCGGTGAGTAGAATTAACTTTCCAAACTAATCTAATCCTAACCCTAGCAAGGTTTTTAATTCAAATCAAATTCAATTTTTAGTTTTTATAAAAATTCAAAACCTACCACAAATAGGAATTGACTCGTTAAAACAATTAGAAAAGAACAAGTTTCCCTGTGGACCGACCCGTACTCAATCGGCTAGCTACCAAGCGACACCGTTATTGATTGCGGTAATTCTTATTCTTTGATTCAAAATGCATACGCAAAATCATCTATCAATCAAATGGCGCCGTTGCCGAGTATAACGGTAATTATTTTCTTTTTGTAATTTTCCGGTTAAATAAAAATAAAAAAATCATAAAAACTATTAAAAAAACAAAATAAAAATCATCTTGTTATTTTTTGATCTGTTTTTGTGCGAATTGTGCAGGAACGGAAAGACGGACAGATTCAGATCTGGAAAAAGCCAGTGAACAAATCAACAAACAGAAGATCTGAACAGACAGAGGAGAATCAAAACAGCACAGAAAAAAAAATTTGGGATCTAAACCGACCATTCGACCGCGGAACCGCGGCGCTTTGCTAACGTCAGCAGTTCAATTCTCTCTGTAAGTATTCCTTACCTCCTCTGTAACCCTCTGTAGTCCACTGAAAATTTTTCCTGCAGGGTTCTTTGCGCAAAACTTCTTCCCCCTCTCCAATAAATCAATCTTGTGCAGGATTCTTTGCGCCGCAATAAAAAAAAATTTGGCAAGTGTTTTGGATTTTTGTGTGTTTACCGCTTTGCATTTTTAAAACGGACTTTTAAGGGGCTATAATACCAATCCAGATTGGGTGGGGATTTCATTACCCTTCCTAGGACCCCAAAAATCACAAAAAGCATTTGCATTAACCCTTGAGTTAATTAAAAAATATTTAGACTCAGCCAATAAGGACTGTCGCGCTCATTAGGACAAAGGAAGGTTGAAGGCAATCGGTCGTTTATCTAAACCTGATTTTCTGGTGCCTAGGCTAGACAAGTGGGAAAGGTAATTTTAAAAGGCCCGTCTCACGGTGATTCGTGAGCGGATCCCTCCTTTCTTTACTTGTGCTTACCTGGCCATAATTGGCGGTGAAGAGGCGAATCGAGGGTCATCTCACAACTTGTCTTTTGGATCAGTCAGGAGCGGTCTAGTTGACTTAGGAGACCCTAACTCTAGGCTTGATTGTGCATGTTCAAATTGTGATTGCTTGAAAGTGTGTCGTAGTTCCGTATAAAAATCTTTTTGCAAAAATCTTTATAAAAAAAACCCCACAAAACAATTTTTTTTTACAAAAACTTGCCATTTGTCGCTCGAAATCCATTGCACCCAACTTTCACCCATATTCTCTCATTGACGTTTTCTTACCCTCACCTTCTGCTTTTTGACTACACTTAAACCGTTTAGTGTATGTCTGGTTGGACTAGGGACACCAACGCCCGTTTAGTCCGTGTCTCGGCCTTCCTTTCTCTCAATACCTCGGTAGCCATTACGTACAGTTAGTGCCGCTGACGTGATTGTGGTTAAACCTACTGCCAGCGTATTAACGAGTCTTTAGAGTCCCACACAGAAAGTTTACCTGGTTCTAGCGAAATGATGTAGTATCCGTATTGGATACGTGCAGCGTTCCGATCGAATGATTATACTAGTTACCCGGATTTTCGATCGGACGGTTGATAATACTAGTCGGCTCGAGGTTGAGCCGGATTATTAAATCAGGTATTGATTTAATAATTTACATATATGTATTTCGATATGTGTTGGCTATAGTGCCCTCAAGTCAATTATTGGATCGCAGGCACATGATTGCAATGATTGAGGGAGGACCTATACCAGTAGAACAGTCTTACTCGAGATGATAGTATACTATCTGGTTTGTCTTTATCATCGTGTACATGCTTCCGGTGACATTACAGATAACTATTACATGTTGATAGAGCCCATAAGATTCTTGCTTGATGTTCATATCAGAATTTTGTATTATTATATTCCCCATTCTTAATCATATAGAAAATAAATAGGTGCTTTTGATCCATGTCTGCTAAATAATTGCAGGTTATAGGTTCTCGGAACAATACAGTGAAAATGGTGAAAAGACGCTACAAATATGAGACTACGACCAACAAATAGACGAATCTGTAAGATGCTGCTTACCAGTTTGAGGAACAAACGGAGATCAACAAACAGTTCAATACACAAAGTACAAGTGCAGCACAAGATTCAAGACTTCAACGCGAAACTTACGGTAAAAGTCCACAAATTCTGCACTGTTGGAAATCTGGAAGAAAGTGGAAAAGATTCTGAGAAACAAAGTGAAGAAAACAAATGGAAAAAGCAACTTGAAGCATCACAGAAGAAATCAGCCTAAGACCCCATCATATGGCCGCGGATCTGCGGCCAAACAAGGCTTATGGCCGTGGTTCCGCGGTCGTGCTGAGCACGTGTTGGTGCAATTTGTCGGTGGGTGTCGGTGTGTTGACCAGGCTTCTCAGGATAGTCTTGTAATTTTAGATGTGGATCCGATGTAAACCCTAGGATTTCTCCTATCTATAAATAGGAAAGCCTACAGCCTCTTTAAGGGCATGCCTCTTTTAATTTCTAGATTAAAATTTTCAATTCCCTGTAATCGTTCAAGAGTGCATCAATAAAGTAAGTTGTTTTTTTTATCTTGTGTTCTTAGTTGCAATTTTATTTCTCTGCAATTTTTTACCTGTCGTAGTTATCTGCAAGTTCATTAGTTAATTAAAAAGAAAATCATAAAAATGAATTTTGTCGCAATTTCCCTAATGAATGAGTAGTTCCTCACTTGTTAAGGTTAGGATTGGGTAGGTTTGAGAGATGAACATCTCTCACTCCTTTCTTCCCTTATAATATTTTTAAATTAGGACTCTATGTAAATCAATCACCCACCGCTCACTACGGCACCCTATCCTACTAGATAGCGGTGATTCTCTAGTTAGATCAGTCGTGGTTGATTTAGATAGAGGTTAGGGCTAAGAGTTAAGAAATGACGGATAAGGACCAAAACGAAGAAACTACGTTTCTTTCTAGACGTGCTAATCCCCTTTGTTAATTGTTAACCCAACCCTTAAGTTCTTGATTAGGGCAAAGAAAGCGGTGAGTAGAATTAACTTTCTAAACTAACCTAATTCTAACCCCAGCAAGGTTTTTAATTCAAATCAAATAAAATTTTTAGTTTTTATAAAAAATCAAAACCTACCACAAATAGGAATTGACTCGTTAAAACAATTAGAAAAGAACAAGTTTTCCATGTGGACCGACCCGTACTCAATCGGCTAGCTACCAAGCGACACCGTTATTGATTGCGGTAATTCTTATTCTTTGATTCAAAACGCATACGCAAAATCATCTATCAATCAAATGGCGCCGTTGCCGGGGATAACGGTAGTTATTTTCTTTTTGTAATTTTCGGGTTAATTAAAAATAAAAAAAAATCATAAAAACTATTAAAAAAACAAAATAAAAATCATCTTGTTATTTTTTGATCTGCTTTTGTGCGAATTGTGCAAGAACAGAAAGACGGACAGATTCAGATATGGAAAAAGCCAGTGAACAAATCAACAAATAGAAGATCTGAACAGACAGAGGAGAATCAAAACTACACAGAAAAAAAAATTGGGATCCGAACCGACCATTCGACCGCGGAACCGCCGCGATTTCTTACCTCTGACCGCGGAACCGCGGCGCTTTGCTGACGTCAGCAGTTCAATTCTCTCTGTAAGGATTCCTTACCTCCTTTGTAACCCTCTGTAGTCCACTGAAAAATTTTCCTGCAGGGTTCTTTGCGCAAAACTTCTTTCCCCTCTCCAATAAATCAATCTTGTGCAGGATTCTTTGCGCCGTAATAAAAAAAGTTTTGGCAAGTGTTTTGGATTTTTGTGTGTTACCGCTTTGCATTTTTAAAACAGACTTTTAAGGGGCAATAACACCAATCGAGATTGGGTGGGGATTTCATTACCCTTCTTAGGACCCCAAAAATCACAAAAAGCATTTGCATCAACCCTCGAGTTAATTAAAAAATATTTAGACTCAGCCAATAATGACTGCCGCGTTCATTAGGACAAAGGAAGGTTGAGGGCAATCGGTCGTTTATCTAAACCTGACTTTGTGGTGCCTAGGCTAGACAAGTGAGAAAGGTAATTTTAAAAGGCCCGTCTCACGGTGATTCGTGAACGGATCCCTCTTTTCTTTACTTGTGCTTGCCTGGCCATAATTGGCGGTGAAGAGGCGAATCGAGGGTTATCTCACAACTTGTCCTTTGGATCAGTTAGGAGCGGTCTAGTTGACTTAGGAGTCCCTAACTCTAGGCTTAATTGTGCATGTTCAAATTGTGATTGCTTGAAAGTGTGTCGTAGTTTCGTATAAAAATCTTTATAAAAAAAACCACAAAACAAAATTTTTTTACAAAAACTTGCCATTTGTCGCTAGAAATCCATTGCACCCAACTTTCACCCACATTCTCTCATTGACGTTTTCTTACCCTCACCTTCTGCTTTTTGACTACACTTAAACCGTTTAGTGTATGTCTGGTTGGACTAGGGACACTAGGGCCCATTTAGTCCGTGTCTCGTTAGTTCCTACTGACGACGCGTTCGACTCCGAAGTCGAAATTCCCTCCACTTCTTTACCTTCATCTTCAAATTCACCACCTTCTAAAGAGATATCAGGATTCAATCCTAACAACCCTTTATCGCATGTTGAAGTGCCCCAACGAATCGCGCTCCAGGATCTTTTCTATCCAACCCGCACTGCACTTCCCACTTGTCTTTCACTTCTACCGGCTAATGGAGATAACTTTGAAATTAAACCCCACTTCATCAATATATTGCCCAAATTTCACGGGGTGGAATCCGAAGATGCCTACATCTTCATTAACAAATTCCAGAATGTTTGCGCAATGATAAAGACCACTCAACTTTCCGATGATGCTATAAGGCTACGTGTGATTCCCTTCACTCTATGTGATCTAGCTGAAAAGTGGCTGTATAGCACCGCATCACATTCTATAAATTGTTGGGAAGAGTTTGTTAAAGCTTTTCTTAAAAAAATTTATCCACACCACAAGTCCGCGAGAATTCGCAATGAAATTAATCAATTATCCCAGCTTCCTTCCGAACCTTTTTGGAAGTGTTTTGAATGATTTAAGGACCTTCTTGTTCAGTGTCCTCACCACGGTATTGAGAAATAGCAACTTTGCCAAACTTTATACGAGGGACTGAATCCAGCAACTAAGCAGTTGCTGGAAACCATTTGTCAAGGTCACTTTCTAACCAAATCGAGCGAGGAAGCTTGGCAATTTCTCGATGATCTTGCTGAACAAACACTCAGTAGGAAAGCACTAGACAGACCACTCCATCTACTTCATCAGGTCAGTCTAGGGCAGGCATACATCAACTTGATATATCGATTGCAATGAAGGACGAAATGGCTGCAATCACATAAAAACTAGAGACAATTGAGAGCAAATTCTTATCGCCTTCTCCTGCCCCTGCTTTACCCACTCGCACTATTTGCGCTTGTTGTTCGGATCCATCACATCTTACTGAAGAGTGTCCTTACAATCCACCTGTTCAAGAACAAGATCAAGCCAATGCTGCCTTTCAGCAAAGACAAAGAAATGATCCATACTCTTCAACTTATAATCCTGGTTGGAGGAGCCACCCAAATTTTGCTTGGAATCAAAATCAACAACAATTCCAAGGCAATAACAATTTTCAAAGGCCTCCTCCACAACAACAAGCCTCTCAACAAACTCAATATCAGCAACCTTTCCAACCCCAACCTTACCAAAACTAAATGAACAATTTCACACCAAACAACTCTTTTCCTCAAAATAATTTTGTTCAACCAAATAACGATAAGGTTTTCTCGCTAGAACGAAGTCTGGATGCGTTCTTAAAACAATCTACGCAATCCTCAGCAAGTATCCAGTCTTCCATTCAGTCTTTGGTGCAAAACACTTGTAACATTTCAGAAAATATAAAATATTATTTTTGGAATTTAATATTAAAATAATATTTTCCCCGAAAACTGCCCGATTTGCGAAATTGGGGTTTTCGAAAATGGGTATAATATATACCAATAATTATGAAATAAATAGAAATTAAAATGATTTATTCATTTAATTATATATTTAAAGGATTTGGCATTTTTAAAATTTATAATATGCAGTTTTGATAAAAAACCGTTTAGTGAACTGCTAATCGCGATTAAGCCAAATCAGCATTTCTACAGTTTTTCGTGGCCAGTGCCCATGTCATATTGCATTTGGTTACATGTATTTTTCTTGTGATGGTTTGGGTATTTTGTGTATTGGTTTTAAAGTTATAGGAGAAAAGAAAAGAAAAAGGGAATGGCAAAAGGGTAATTAGTGAGAGTAGGTGAGAATAAAAGAGAGAGGAGAGAGAGGGGCAGCAACAAAATCCCTTCCCCATTATTTCTTCCATCTTCTTCTTCCTCTCTTCCCTCCACTTCACCCCTAGAGATCCACCTCAAAAACTACACCAAAACCCTAATTCCCTTTCACAAAAAAACAATCCCCTCTACACCCTCTTCATATTGGACCAAGAAAAGTGGGATTTGGACAACATTGGCAAACTAGGGTTTTTCTTGGGTTGCCCAAGTGAGGTAATTTCATCACCCTTAGCATAGTATTTCTTTGAATTTAGCTTTCATGCAAGTTTAGAGGTCAAATGGTGATGTTTAGTGAGGTTAGAAAATTCCTAGTTAGGGTTTGAGTGTTGTTTGAAATTGGTGATGTTAGAGGCTGTTAACTAGACTTGGGTGCTTTTTAATTGTTGGATATAGTGCCCTCATAGTCAATTATTGGATCACAGGCACGTGATTGCAATGATTGAGGGAGGACCTATACCGGTAGGACAGTTTTACTCAAGATGATAGTATGATATCTGGTTTACCTTTATCATCGTGTACTGCTTCTGGTGACCTTACAGGTCACTATTGCACGTTGATAGAGCATTTAGGATTCTTGCTTGACGGCCAGCAGTATGATGGCGATCATATACGTGGGAGCTGGGGTCTATAAGCACATCCTTAAAAGGTCCCTAGTCGTAGGAGTTTCGAGACTGGGCATCGATACTCCATTAGTAGACTAGTGTATACAGTCGAGACCCCGACGAGGGGCGGTGGCCGGTCTCACAAGCCACTGGTGTCTGTTGGTTCATCTAAGATGTATACAGGTGCTCATTGGGTTATGAGTACACAGGACAGGACTCGCCGGGAACCTGCTAGTTGGGATTATACCAGACGTCAGATAGCAGTTCCCTGGTGACATGTGTACAGGTTAGTTCATCGACCTGAGATCGTCATTTGTCTCGTATGAGTTCCCACTATGCTTTGATTACTACCCTACCACGGCTCAAAGGAGTCGTGCAAACAGGTTTTAGTTGGGTACAGTCCCGAGCTACATGGAGGCAGTGAGCGGATCTGCAGGGGTTCATCTCTCCCGGTATTGGGGGTGAGGTCGTGCTGTGTCTAGGAGAGCCATTACACAAAGCCCTCGGCCGAGGCAGGAGATTTACTGGTAGGTATTCCAGTAGTATCTCAGCGTGTTCTGGGTTACACTCCGACACGACTTGTACCGCTTTTAGGGGTTTGACTTTTACCAACCCCCTAGGCCTGCCATGCGATGCTCATAGAAGAACGGACCGGACTGTACGGATATTGTCACTAACAGGCTCAGTAGGGTGTCAGGATGAGTTTGCTCATCGACCTCCCTTTTGGTCAATACTTGGTAGCCCGTTACGTACGGCTAATAGCTCTGACGAGCTAGTGGTTAAATCCACAGCCAAAGTATTGACGAGTCTTTAGAGTCCCCCACAGACAGTTTCTCAAGTTTCGGGCGAAACGTTGTAGAGGACGTATGATATATGGCAGGGTTCGATCTTATACGTGCGGTATTGCACTGATCTTGATCGGACGGATCATACTAGTGGGCTTTGGTTTAAGCTGGATCCTAGTATTAGATTTGTTGGATTACTTTAGTCTCATCGCATTCGCATTCAGTCGGAATGCGGATGCAGGTATGTATATACAGCTGAGGGGTATCCTTGTGATCCGTCACGAGTTTACTTTAGATGTTGCCGGATCTTTTTGTTGGACCAAACATTTGGATTAATGTTTGGATAATGGAATTAGTGAGCTAGAATTCATCATGGAATGCATTAAATGTGACATAGACATGTATCATGACTCATGGTCTCTTTTTTAGCAAATATGTCACATTTGATGTTTGATTTGAGTCATGAAATGAGATGGAGAGAGAGAGGGGCTGCCTTGTGTGGATGTTTGCTCTCATATTATTCTTCTCACTCTCTCTCACTCTCATTACATTCCAACAAAAGAAAAGAAAAGCAAAAGAAAAGCTCTTGTTCTTGTTCTTCTTCTTCCTCTAGTTCATTGCTTCCATCAATGGCAACACTTTTACCTCCATCCAAAGCCATGGATGCAAGAGACAAAGTGATCACAACATTCTCTACTTCACCTTGGGCACGTCGGCTAGCACACTTCGTGCCCGAGTTGGTTCGGACGAAGCGGGAGTCCATAAAACGACTTCTCGATATGGTGCCCTTTCCGACGAGAAGATGAAGACCGGAGTTGCCGCGGGGAGCTTGGGATGGTGGCCAAAGACCGAAGAACACGGATCGATCGGTATAGCATTCTATCCCTTTCTCTAGTTAGCTAGGTATAGGTTAATGGTCATGATCCAGGTTTTAGGATGCGGTAGTGCCGGTTTCAAGTCAAGAAAATTTTCGTTTCCGCATTTTGGCCTCGGATAGACGGCCGGGGCGCTACCGTAGTCTTACATTAATGACCTGGACCAGAGCTTAGAAACCCAAAAACACGGATTTAGAAACCCCGACATCGGATAAATGTGTGATTTTAGAGGGTATTTTGGAATCAGGAGCAACCCGGGGACACTAGAAATGATTTTGCAATTACTGGGAGTCGTGCAGGCACCTAGGAAGCTACCACCAAGATCTGAGCCCCATCCCCTGCACCGAGGCCGCAGATTTATTCAATCTAGCCGCAATTTGCGGCTAGGGTAGCTCAGAATTGAACCGTGTTTGTTCTGGCGTCCCTTTAGATGTAAATTAAGTCCTCTATATATGCAGAATTGACCAATTTCGCTTAGGGTAAAATCTAGGACCATTTTCATGAGTAGGTGCATTGTTTTACGACTTCGTTTTGACTTGATTTTGGTATTTGGTATTGTATTTCCGTCGTGTGGCGTTTGGACGTCCATGACCGGGTTTTTTGTCGTGTTTTGCACGCAAAGCTATAGGTTTTGACCTATGAGCGAAACGTGTACCGTTTTGGTTTTCCGCCTTGATTATAATACGTATTGCGATTTTTTATCATTGTAGGTACCTTCACGTGGATTCCGAGGCGACGGAGCGTGGCGTCATCGATTTCGGCGAGCGAAGACCAGGTGAGTGGATCTATATCCACAGGGGGAAGTCGGGTGGATGGCGTATAGCACCCCCGCAAAGTGTTGATGGAAACCGATTTGTAGTATATGGTTAAGGAAATCTAGATTAGGAAACTAGGATTAGAATTGAATAGATTGTTAGTGAAACCATATTGAAACTAAAGATAGTTAGAAGTGAGATGATACGACTAGTATGTGATGACGAAACTTGAGGATGATATTTGATGATATTGCTGTTCAGGGTACTATAGGACTAGATAGTCGACGTAGGTGTGTCATCCGAACCATACATATTTCTAAATTGAAGAATCGTATGCATCTTTTAAACAGATAGCTCGAGGGACATGTTCATATCAGATTTTTGCATTTTTATACCGCCCATTTTTTAGCACATTGCTTATAGGTAGGTACTCTTGAGCCGTGTTTGTTAGATAATTGCAGGTTACAGGCTCTCAGCTCTAAGCAGTGAAATTCATGGAAAAACACGACAAATTCTGGATTACTGCCAACCACAGATAAAATACGGGTCTCCGCTCTCTATCCGTATGTTGCTGCACACCAGTTTAAGGGAAAAAATGGCAAATCGATGGTCATTTTCATGCATAAAGCACAATGTTAACACAAGATCCAACATGTCTATGCGGAGCTCAAGAAAATCATGGCAAAAGATCCACATCAAATCACCTTTTGATCTGCTGAAAATCTGGAAGAAATGTGAAGAGCTTCTGAGAAACCACATATACCATACTGAAGAGAACAGAAAAATAGGGAAACCCACAAAAAATGAGGATCTAATTCCCCTAAATGGCCGCGGATCCACGGCCGAGTTGAATCGGCAGAAGGAGCTTTTCTGGGGGCTGTTTGGTAATTTTATTTGGTGGCAGATTGTTGCCCTAGGTTTCCAGTTTCCTGCCTATAAATAGCCCAGAACAATGCCAAGTGAAGGGTGCTTAATTCTTGTGTTAGATTTTAGGATATATCTTGTTGTTCTTCTTCCTCTTTTCATATTTTCTCCATTAAAACCTTGTAGTGAGCTTTTATGAGTGAAGTGATGAATAAAAGAGTTCTTTTCTTTATCATGCTTGTCTTGTTATGTTGTTAATTATAATTTCTTGTATTTTTTTTTGCTAATCTAGTTGTTGTTATTTGTTGTTTGTTTTCTTTCTTGTTCTCTTTTTCTTTATCCTTAACAACAATGATGCTTAAGCTTGATCCTTACCAAAGTGAGGTCTCCAATAGCTAGTTGTAATCTTCTCACCTCTTTCTTTCTATCTTCCTCCTTTGTTGTATTTTCCTTTTTTTTTGTAATGGGTGAGTAGTTTCTCACTTGTTAGGGTAGGATAAGGAAAGTTTGAGAGAAGAAAATCTCCCTCATTCTTTCCTTACCCAATATCTTAATTCGGACTTCCGTTAATTGAACCACAATCCGCTCCCTATGGCACCCTATCCTACATGATAGTGGTGATTCCTTAGTGAGACCGGTTGTGGTTGAATTAACCGGAGGTTAAAGCTAAGAGCCAAGAACGGACGAACAAGGACCAAAAGAAAGAAACTAAGCGTTGCAAAGCCTAGCTTATACTCGCAAGTTCCTTCCTAGTCGTGCTAATCCCCGTTGTTGCCGATTACCGTAACACCGATATTAAGAGTAGCAACGAAAGAAGTGAGCGACTCCTAACTCAAACTAATCTAATCCTAACCCTAACAAGCTCTCTTTATATACATTTTAGCACATAGTCAATCTCAAACAAACCTGGACATTTGGACTTAACTCGTTAAAGCACATAGAAAAAGATTCCCATCTCCCTGCGGACGACCCAGTACTCAACCGGTTAGCTACAAGCGAAACCGTCTTGATTGCGGTAATTAACTAAGCACGCAAAAACTTTAATAATCAAATGGCGCCGTTGCCGGGGAGACGGTAGTTTATTTATTTGTGTAATTTCGGGTTAATTTGTGAATATAAATATAACCAAAAAATAAAACAAAAAATATATTGTAAAAATCATTTTGTTATTTTTGATTAGTTTTTGTGCAAGTGTGCAGGATAAAAAGAAGGTCGAGTTCAGTGCCAAAGACGTGGGAAGTTAGACCCACAACTCGCGGCTACACCGCGGGTGATTAAGATGGAACCAACGGTCTACTGTAAAATTCTAGAGCAGACCCAGTGAGCAAATCAAGATTCAGGGGCTCCAAACAAGAATAGGACACCCAACCCAGCAGAGCCCAGAAATTTGAAGGCCCAAATCCACCTTTTCGCTGCGGAACCGCGGTATAAGCACGTGTTTGGCCGCGGAACCGCGGCCGTTTGCTGACATCAGCAACCCAAATCTTCTGTGAGTATTTCTAGCCTCTTCCCCACTCCTCTGAACTCCACTGAACTGTATTTTCTGCAGCATTCTTTGCGCAAACTCTCTTCCCCGTTCTAATAAATTGTTTTTGTGCAGGATTCTTTGCGCCACGCTAAAAACTAAAAAATTGATTGCAATTGGCTGTTATTGCTTTGCATATTTTTAATCGGACTTTAAAGGGCTTGAAACCAATCCAGATTGGGTGGGGATTTCATCACCCTTCCGAGGACCCCAGAAATCACAAAAGGCATATGCATTGACCATTATTTAATTAAAAAAAATACTAGACTCAGCCCTAAGGACGTCGCGCTCAATAGGACAGAGGACTGGTTGTAGGCATCGGCCATTTATCCTAACCCGACTTTGCGGTGTCTAGGAAAGTGTGTCTAAGGTAAGTGGTTACTTAATTAGGACCACTACTTACGTAGTGGGGAGCCTCTCACTTACCTGGCACTTACCTGGACGCAATTGGCGGTGAAGAGGCGGTTTGAGGTCCTATTTCTAGCCCTTTGGAACAGTTAGGAGCTGTCTAGCTGACCTAGGTGACCCTAGATCTAGGTGTGATTGTGCATATTTTGTCTGTGATTGTTTGAAGCCGTAAGTCCGTACACATTTCTGCAAAGCTCTTTCTAAAAAAAAGAAAAAAAAGAAAAATAAAACACAAAATAAAAACTTTTTATAAAAACTTGCCCTTTGTCGCCAGACTCCCATTTTTTTTTCACCCACCTCCCATCGTATTTCTCCATTGATGTTTTCTTACCCTCACCTTCTCCGCTTTGACTACACTAAACTCGTTTAGTGTATGTCCGGTTGGACTCGGGACACTAGTGCCCGCCTTGTCCGCGTTACGTTAGTCGCTACCGACTACGCGATCGGCTCAGACGTCGAAACTCCTTCCACGCCTCTTTCACCTTTACCTTTGCCGGCCAACTCCGACGTTGACCGGGATTCTGTTCATACATCCTCACCTTCACTATCACCAACCTCTTCTTCTGCGATGTCAGGATTTAATCCAAACATCCCTTTGACTCCTCCGGGATTGATTCCACCTCCTATGGATGCGAATAACCCACAACCACCGCCTGTTGTAGCGCCACAGCGAATCACGCTCCAGGATCGTTTCTATCCTACCCACTCTGCACTTCCCACCAATCTTTCCCTTCCACCGGCCAATGGGGATAATTTCGAAATTAAGCCCCACTTCATTAACATGCTTCCGAAATTTCATGGACTTGAATCTGAAGATGCCTATATCTTCATCAACAAGTTCCAGAATGTTTGTGCCATGATGAAAACGACCCAGCTGTCAGACGATGCTATACGGCTACGGGCCATTCCGTTCACTTTGTGCGATCTTGCTGAAAAGTGGCTGTATAGCACTGCTTCCCACTCCATAACCAGTTGGGACGAGTTTGTGAAAGCGTTTCTCAAGAAATTCTATCCGAATCATAAAACCGTGAGGATCCACAACGAAATCAACCAATTTTCCCAGCTTCCTACTCAACCTTTTTGGAAGTGTTTTGACCGGTATAAAGACCTTCTTGTTCAGTGCCCTCACCACGATATTGAGAAATGGCAACTTTGCCAAACCTTATACGAGGGCCTGAACCCAGCAACCAAGCAGTTGTTGGAAACCATTTGTCAAGGCCACTTCCAATCCAAATCTGACGAGGAAGCATGGCAATTCTTCGACGACCTTGCGGAACAAACGCTTCAATGGGAGAGCACCAGACCAAGTACTTCTTCTTCTTCCTCTACTTCTACTGGTCAGTCTAGGGTAGGCATTCACCAACTCGATGTCTCTATTGCAATGAAAGCTGAAATGGCTGCAATAACGAGAAAACTTGAAGCGATAGAGAGCAAATTTTCATCTCCTGCCCCTGTTCTTCCCCTTCGTACCATTTGTGCTTGTTGTTCCGATCCATCTCACTTAATCGAAGAGTGTCCTTACAATCTACCATCTCAAGGACAGGTTCATGTTAATGCTGCATTTCAGCAAAGACCAAGAAACGATCCATACTCTTCCACCTACAATCCCGGTTGGAGGAACCACCCCAACTTTGCCTGGAATCAGAACCAGCATCAATTCCAAGGCAACAATTTCCAGAGGCCCCCTCCTCCGCAACAACAAGCTCAGCAACAAACTCAACATCAATTTAAGCAGCCCTTCCAACCCCAACCTTTTCAAAATCAGACGAACAACTTTGTACCCAACAATTCTTTTCCTCAAAACAACTTTGTTCCGTCAAACAACGAGAAGGTTTCCTCGTTAGAACGAAGTCTGGAGGCATTTGTAAAGCAATCAACACAATCCACCGCCAACATCCAGTCTTCCATTCAGTCTTTAGTGCAACACACTGCCGCTCACGGGCAAAGCATCAAAACCATCGAAGCCCAGATAGCACAACTGAATACGGCCTTAAGCGAGCGAGAGAAGAGGAAGCTTCCATCTCAACCACTCCCAAATCCTGGTCACCCACATAATATACATGTTGCTTTTGAACAACAGAACCATAATATGAGTTCCGTGACTACATTGAGATCTGGAAGGATGCTGCACAACAACATTGGGACACGGATAGATGATGACACCCCGGCCGCTTCTTCTTCTTCTTCTTCTCCGTCTTCTGAGCCTATTCTCCCTTCTTCAAAAGGCTCTTCTTCTTCTGCTGCTGCTCTGAACGGACCCACTTCTCACTCTACGAAAACTCCAGCTCTGGGATCCGTTCCAACTCCACAATCTCCTCCACAAGCATTGGACTCAACCAATTTTAAAAACGTTCCATTTCCAAACCGGTTGAGGTCCAATAAACAAAATCTATAAATGGAGAAGATTCTGGAGTTGTTTAAGCAGGTTAACATCAACATTCCCCTTTTAGATGATGTCCAACAAATCCCTTCCTACGCGAAAATCTTAAAGGACTTGTGCACGAAAAAGAGGAAATCTCAGGTACCCAAGAAAGTTTTCTTGGCTAGTGCTGTGAGTGATGCTCTTACCCAATCTTTACCTCAAAAATGGAAGGACCCTGGCTGTCCTACGATTTCTATTACCATTGAGGATAAGAACATCAACCGTGCACTCTTAGATCTTAGTGCCAGTGTTAACCTGCTTCCGTACTCAGTATATGAGCAACTAGGTGTAGGAGAGCTGAAACCCACACACTGTACTCTCCAAATGGCCGATCGATCAATCACCCATCCTAGGGGTGAGCTAGAGGATGTGTTAATCAAGGTTGGGGACTTCATATTCCCCGTTGACTTCATTGTTTTAGACACACAGCCTGTAGCTAACCCCCGGAATCAAATTCCGGTGATACTCGGTCGCCCATTCCTTGCAACCTCAAATGCTGTGATCAATTGTCAAAATGGTTCGATGAACCTATCTTTTGGAAACATGACAATTGAACTCAACATTTTTAGGTTGGGGAATCAGCCCTCCGAACCTAATGTTCATATACTAGACGTTTGCTCAATCCAGGAGATCACCTCGGAGGACTGTGAATTCGAGGAGTTTTTGTTCGATCACAACAATTTTGACGCCACTAGTGCGTTCCTCCTCGAACCTGCTGCTGCTTCTGCGCCCGACAATGACTACGAATGTTTCACTTTCTCGACCGATCTTAGCCAGTCACCACCCGAGTTAGAATCCTTTGAATTTCCGGATGAGTTAGCAGAACCATCCAACTCGGTCGCTTACACTCATTTTGAACCTTTGCTGGAGTCCTTTGAGTTCGAGACCATTTCACCAATCTTGCCTTCAATTGTTTCACCTCCAACGCTCGAACTCAAACCATTGCCGTCTCACCTTAAGTACGCTTACTTAGGTGAGAATGAGACCCTCCCTGTTATCATCTCGGCTTCTCTAGCTCCAGAGCAAGAGAGAGCCCTTCTTGCGGTCTTGCACAGCAACAGGCAAGCTTTTGGCTGGTCAATAGCGGACATCAAGGGGATTAGTCACCTGATCGTTGAACATCACATTCATCTGATGGGTGATGCCAAACCAGCCAGGGATCTACAAAGGCGACTCAACCTAGTCATGAAGGAGGCTGTAAAAAAGGAGATCGTAAAGTGTCTGGATAGTGGTATCATTTACCCTATCTCTGATAACCAGTGGGTTAGCCCCATTCACGTTGTCCCCAAGAAATTAGGCATAACGGTCATAACCAACGAGGCGAATGAGTTAATCCCTACTCGCACCCAGACTGGGTGGCGAGTATGCATCGATTACAGAAAACTCTGTTGGGGTAAAAATTTACACCCCGGTTGACCGAGTCAAAGTCAAGGTCAACCCCCAAGTTAGGTGGGCCCAAGCCCAGGTCAAGCGGACCCATGCCCAAGTCGAGCCCGCGACCAGCCTCCCCATGCCAACAACAAAATCATGTAATAAATAATTTTTATGTAATTTTTTATACATGAATGTATGCAAAATGGGCATAAAGCCAATATTTTGTAAGCCCGTGGCTTATGTGCAAAAATGAAATGGCACATGAGCCATGGGATGGCTAAAATGCCATTTTTGTAAAGCCCAAGGGGCTATGTACAAATATGTAAGCCTATAAAAGGCAACATGATGAAAAAAAAAAGACACTTTTTCATTCCCCCAAAATTAGGGTTCTTTGTGCCTCTTGCTCCTTCTCCAAGGTTCTAAACCTTCTCAATTCTTTTGAATTAAATCGAGAGTTTTACTCTTTCTTTTCCAAAACTAAGTAGTTTTCCACCACAAAACCCACAAAGGGGAACTCAGATCTCCCATCAGATCCCAAAAAGGAGAGATTTTGATATCTCACATCTCTTGATCTTCAAGATCCGGCCAAACAACAGGAGGAAGAAGAAGAACATCTTTCACTAAACCCCAAAGAAAGAAGAAAAACACTCAGGAGTCCAACTCCTCTTTGATTTCTCTTCAGAGAAATCTTTTTAGGCTAAAAGCCTTTTGTCCTCTCCGGCGCGCAGCGCAAGTGCGCAAAGTGCCCGCGTGCCGACACGTGGCGCGCGCTTGCGCACCTGCGCGCTTGCGCAAGTGCGCAAAGCGCCCGCGTGCCGACACGTGGCGCGCGCGCTTGCGCAAGTGCGCAAAGCGCCCGCGTGCCGACACGTGGCGCGCGCGCTTGCGCACCTGCGCGCTTGCGCAAGTGCGCAAAGCGCCCGCGTGCCGACACGTGGCGCGCTTGCGCAAGTGCGCAAAGCGCCCGCGTGCCGACACGTGGCGCGCGCGCGCTTGCGCACCTGCGCGCAGCGCTCTTGCGCAAAACGCCAACATGCCGACACGTGGCGCGTGCGCTTGCGCACCTGCGCGCAGCGCTCATGCGCGCAGCGCCCACGTGTCGACACGTGGCGCGCGCGCGCCTGAGCGCACAGCACCTTAGCGCACAGCGCTCTAGGCGCTGGCCCACGCATCCTTTGGATGTCTTTTTCCCCTTTACTTATATATGCATACATATATACATATGTATACAAATTTGTGCACACACGCACTCCACGACACTGTCCTTGTTAGAAAAAAATTTCTAACGGGGCGCTGCCCCGCACCCCGCAAGGGGGCTGCTAGCCCCCTTGACCCCCAGCCCGCTATCCGGGTAGCGGGACCCCCGTAAAAACTCTGCGTGGCTCCCGATATATCCAAAACCCCCCTTTCAGAACAGAACACACGTACACTGCACATTGAGTTCGCATGACCAGTTTAACCCGTTAATCGGAGGTTCCCTCGCCCCAAAGGCGAGGGGTAATTAACGGAAGCTTAGTCCGCGGCTGCCGGAGATTCGGAGCCCCACAATCATTAAACCCCGGCCTACCCTAGGCAGGGGGAATCTGTAGCACGCCTGACAAGCGCGCGCGTATTCCCATCTCTATGGGGTGACGAAAAACACCCTACAGATTCTGGCACGCCCGGTGGGACCATCTCTCCTCCCATATTTCGGGTTAAACGTTCATGCGAACTCAATCAATATACATACCTATATTTATACTAAAAATAATGTTTTTTTTTCATGCAGATCTTCAAGCAATCACCTTTCGACGATGTCTTCGACGATGAACTCGGCTCCCGTCTCCTACACGATGAGGATAGACTCTAGGACGGTCCTTCCGGCCAGCCTCGGGCAATAATGGGAGGAGCCGTTGCTACCATTCGGCTCTATTTTGTTCATGCCAGTTGGCGCCATCCCAGCTTCTCAAGCCCCGGTGGCAGACAAACCGGTCTCGAAAGGCAGGAAACCAAATGTGGTGATCTCAAGGGCGCCCCAACCCAAACGCAAGTCGGTGTCTGAACGAATTTCCTTGGCCCCAGCTGGGGGCATGGCCATCAACGTCAACGAAGCAACTGGGCATCTCGGGCAAGCTCCAGCGGTACCCCCGACAACTGCTCGATCGGGTGTCTTTTCTAAGCTCCCCGCTAATCAACTCACAATGGCCTCCCAAAGAGCAGAAGCCTGCCAAGCGCTTAAGGCAGAGAAGCTGAGGCAGAAGCGGCTCAGATATAGAGCCAACAAAAGGGCTAGGGCTCTGGCCATGTTAAAATTTATGAATTTCCAAAGCCCGGACCGCTCCACGAAACCAGCTGCCAGTGATGAAAGAATGGCTGAATGTGTTATCCACACTGTCTACATGGCCGGATATGAAGAAATGAACCCTCCTCTTCTTCACAACCATGGTGATGAAATGGTTGACCCTACCCAGCATCGGCTCGATCTAATTGAAGAAGAGCCCGCTCAGGCCGATAAGCCAGAGGAGCCCGTGGTTCCTGCAGAATTGAGCTCAGGCAATAAAGATTACCCGGTTGTCATAACTGGAACTACAGAACAAGCATTATTCCAATGGCTTCAAAGGCAATTTCAGGACAGGGATGAGAAGATGGCCGAGGTCTATTCCAAAGTCGACGAGCTGGAAAACGTTGTGGCAGATCTCGCGACCCAAGTCGCCCGGTTGCAATTACAGCAGAATCAAATTTTGGCTCATGAGCCAGGGATTGGTACCCGGGAGCAGCCAACTGATATCCCTTTAAATCTAAAAGCGGAGCTCTTTCGTGAGAAACGGCCGCAATCAGCCTCCAGTCCCTCCGATACATACGCCGGGGGGGAATCGCCTCTGAAAGAGAAGCTGGAAAAAGTCTATTCCTTCAAGAGGGAAAAAGTCCACAAGATATTCAAGGACGCCCTAAGAAACGGTCTACAACTGCCAGAATCAAAGAGACCGCAAGAAGCGAATATGACCGACGACCCAGAATATTGCCCGTATCACAGGGTGATAGGTCATGCCATTGAGGACTGCTTCGTCTTCAAAGATTGGGTCGAAAAGCAATACATGGCGGGAGAGATAGAACTGTCTAAAGGCGCGTTAGCAAACAGTCAAGCTACGACCGCCGATTTCATGCAAATGGAGACCGAAGCCTTTCGGGAACCTAATCCTCCCAGACATGTGCCATTATTTGAAAGGGGCGAACCAAAGACCGATCGGCCTCGAGGACCAACATCAGTAAAGGCACCTACCCCAATGGAGAGAACGAAGAAGGTATACTCCTTCAGGAGGGATGAAGTCCGCAAAATATTCATGGACGCCTTGAACAACGGTCTGCAACTACCTGTTCCAAAGAGGCCACAGGAAATGAACATGACCGGCAATCCCATATACTGCCCATATCATAGAGTGGTGGGTCATACCATCGAAAACTGCTATATTTTCAAAGATTGGGCAGAGGACCAATATAAGCTGGGAAAAACCTCACAATCCTCGGATGTATCGGCAAGCCACAGAGCTAGGTCATCAACACAGCTCCGCCAAGATCAAAGTTCAAGGAGCTGGGATAAGCAAAAAGGACCACCACGTCGTTAAACTGGGAACACCCGCTGACCACCACGTCATTAAACTGGGAACAATTGACCACCATGTCACTAAACTGGGAATAATTGACCTCTAAGTCATTAAACTGGGAATGTAAAAATATATAAATATATATGTAAATAAAAAAAATATGTAAATAAAAGAAAAATAAAGAAAAGCCGAAATGATAGGGCAACTCGCAATAAAAATCAGCGAGTAAAAATAAAGTTGAAAATAAAGCCGAAATGATTGGGCAACCGCGAATAAATAGCCGAAATGATAGGGCAATCGCGATCTTCGCGATAAGAAAAGCTGAAATGATAGAGTAATCGCGGTATAAAAAAAAAAAAAAAAAACAAAGACGAATGATGAGTCGCTCCTGGTACCATATTCCAGTGCAGCGATGCAGACGCCAACAAAAATTCAAATTTCCAAAGTTTTTCCAGCCCTACGGCCAGTCCCCAAATTGACTACCGTATACAATCCACGGGCTCAAATAATTCTCGTCATACCCATACCCCACCGTAATCACCAGTTACGCGGCTGGTCTCCGCCTTTGGATTTATGCTCCATTGAGAAGACTCACTCATGTGTCCTCACGATACATGAGGAGAACAAACCTTTGTGGGATCCTTACGACTCACAAAGGAAAAACACACTTAGGAGTCCTTACGACCCCTAAGGAGAAAATACACCTGCGGGATCCTCACGACTCGCAGGGAGAAAATGGTTTTATGGGACCCTCGCGGCCCATAAAATTGAAAAGCCTTAGGCGACAGGGACCTAAACCCGTCTCCTAAGCCATCGCTCCGCCAACAAGAGTAGGCAAATGATGAATTGCTCCTGGCACCTCTGCTTCAGTGTTAGCAACGCTGATGCCGGCCCCTACCCCAAAATTCCAAGCTCGCCATCAATAGACCTCTAAGTCTTTAAACTGGAAACAGCTGACTACCAAGTCATTAAACTGGAAACAAATGACCTCTACGTCGTTAAACTGGAAACAGATGACCTCCAAGTCGTTAAACTGGAAACAGATGACCCCCAAGTCGTTAAACTGGAAACAGATGACCCCTGAGTCTTTAAACTGGAAACAGAGGACCCCCACGTCTTTAAAACTGGAAACAGATGACCTCTACGTCGTTAAACTGGAAACAGAGGACCCCCACGTCTTTAAAACTGGAAACAGATGACCTCCAAGTCGTTAAACTGGAAACAGATGACCCCTAAGTCTTTAAACTGGAAACAGAGGACCCCCACGTCTTTAAAACTGGAAACAGATGACCTCCAAGTCGTTAAACTGGAAACAAATGACCTCTAAGTCATTAAACTGGAAACAGATGACCACCACGTCTTTAAAACTGAAACAGATGACCTCTAAGTCGTTAAACTGGAAACAGATGACCTCTATGTCGTTAAACTGGAAACAATAGACCTCCACGTCTTTAAAACTGGAAACAGTCGACCTCTAAGTCATTAAACTGGGAATGAGGGAAATCCACTCATATGTCCTCACGATACATGAGGAGAACAAACCTTCGTGGGATCCTTACGACCCATGAAGGAAAAACACACTTGGGAGTCCTCACGACTCCTAAGGAGAACGTACACCTGCGGGATCCTTACGACTCGCAGGGAGAAAATACCTTTATGGGACCCTCACGGCCCATAAAATTGAAAAGCCTTAGGCGATAGGGATCTAAACCTGTCTCTTAAGCCATCGCTCCCCAGCCCCTAAGTGGCGAATGATGAGTCGCTCCTGGTACCATATTCCAGTGCAGCGATGCAGACGCCAACCAAATTCCAAACCCCATGCACCAAGAGGCGAATGATGAGTCGCTCCTGGTACCATATTCCAGTGCAGCGATGCAGACGCCAACCAAATTCGCTCCCCAATCCCCAACGGCGAATGATGAGTCGCTCCTGGTACCATATTCCAGTGCAGCGATGCAGACGCCAACCAAATTCCAAATCTCATACCAACGGCGAATGATGAGTCGCTCCTGGTACTACACTCAAGTGCAGCGATGCAGACGCCAACAAAGTCCTGAAATGTTTCTGGCCCTACGGTCTGATCACACATCCTGCAAAACCGTATACAATCCATGGGCGTAAAACAATCCCAATCTCTCCACAAAAAAAAAAGAAAAGAAAGAAAAAAAAAAAAGAAAAGAAAAAGAAGAAGAAAAGAACGGTATGTTCACAAGCAAAACGGGCACGGATGAAAACCCGGAAGGGCTCCGTGAGTAAAAACAACAGGACTGCCGGCGAGTTTGTGAAAACCCGAAAGGGCGCAAACTCGTAAAAAAAGAGAGGAGGAAATGCACTCGCAAAGTCCTCTCGACTTTGTGAGGAGAAAATTCCCGCGTGAGATCCTTACGACTCACAAAGGAGCAACACGCTTGGCAGTCCCCACGACTCCCAAGGAGAAAATGCACTTACGGGATCCTTACGATCCGTAGGGAGAAAATGCTTTATGAGACCCTTACGGCTCACAAAATTGAAAAGTCTTAGGTGATAGGGACCTAAAACCTGTCTCCTAAGCCATCGCTTCTTGATAAGCAAGCACAATTGATGATTCGCTCCTGGTACCATATTCCGGTGTAGCGATACTGATGCCAAACAAAAACCAATTCCCAAATCCTTCCGAGGAAAATGATGAGTTGCTTGGGGCATTCTTCCAGTGCAGCAATGCAGATGCCGACCAAAACAAAAACCCTCAAACCCTCTCATGACAAATGATGATTCGCTCTTGGTACTATATTCCAGTGTAGCGATGCTGATGTCAACCCAAATCAAATCAAACCAACAACCTCTACGGCGGAATCATGCTCTGTCCCAGAATTTACCCCGTGTCGAAATCATGCTTCACCTCGGGATATCTACCTTCCCTGCCGGAATTATGCTTCGCCTCGGAATCAAATCAACCAGCGACACTCCGTGCCGGGGAAAAGTCAACCAACGACACTCCGCGCCGGGGAAAAGTCGATCAGCGACACTCCGTGCCGGGGAAAAGTCAACGACACTCCGCGCCGGGGAAAAGTCCATCAGCGACACTCCGTGCCGGGGAAAAGTCAACCCGACACTCCGCGCCGGGGAAAAGTCCATCAGCGACACTCCGTGCCGGGGAAAAGTCAACCTGACACTCCGCGCCGGGGAAAAGTCGATCAGCGACACTCCGTGCCGGGGAAAAGTCAACCCGACACTCCGCGCCGGGGAAAATTCGATCAGCGACACTCCGTGCCGGGGAAAAGTCAACCTGACACTCCGTGCCGGGGAAAAGTCAACGACACTCCGCGCCGGGGAAAAGTCCATCAGCGACACTCCGTGCCGGGGAAAAGTCAACCTGACACTCCGCGCCGGGGAAAAGTCGATCAGCGACACTCCGTGCCGGGGAAAAGTCAACCTGACACTCCGCGCCGGGGAAAAGTCGATCAGCGACACTCCGTGCCGGGGAAAAGTCAACGACACTCCGCGCCGGGGAAAAGTCCATCAGCGACACTCTGTGCCGGGGAAAAGTCAACGACACTCCGCGCCGGGGAAAAGTCCATCAGCGACACTCTGTGCCGGGGAAAAGTCAACCCGACACTCCGCGCCGGGGAAAAGTCCATCAGCGACACTCCGTGCCGGGGAAAAGTCAACCCGACACTCCGCGCCGGGGAAAAGTCCATCAACGACACTCCGTGCCGGGGACGCGTCAACCAGACGATACTCCGGCTCGGGGAAACGTCAAACAGACACTCCGTGCCGGGGGCACATCGACAACAGACACTCCGCCTCGGGGAAACGTCGACCAGCGACACTCCGTGCCGGGCACACGTCTACCAAATCGCTTCGTAACAGAGTATCGACCGTCTATGTCGCAAAAAGGGCAGCGCAGGCTCCCGCAAATTGGGAACCCAAATCGCTTCGTAACAGAGCGTCGACCGTCTATGTCGCAAAAAGGGTAGTGCAGGCTCCCGCAAATTGGGAACCCAAATCGCTTCGTAACAGAGCGTCGACCGTCCATGTCTCAAAAAGGGCGGTGCAGGCTCCCTACAAAGCAGGAACCAGATTGCTCTGGGCCAGGGAAACGTCTACCACGGACACTCCGTCTCGGAGACGCGTCAAGCGTCGACCGTCCACGTCGCAAAAATGGCAGTGCGGGCTTCCTACAAAGCAGGAACCAGATCACTCCGTGCTGGGGACACGTTAGCAAGTGACACTCTGCATCGGGGAAATGTCCAACACAGACACTCCGCATCAGGGAAACGTCCAACACGGACACTCCGTCTCGGAGACGCGTCAAGCGTCGGCCGTCCATGTCGTAAAAAGGGCACTGCATCCCAAAAAGTGGGAACCAAATCAAGTCGCCTCCACGTGAAAGAAGATCCATCAATTTCATGCACACGACCTACATATGTGGTGTACATTTATTGATGGGGGGCAATTTGTTGGGGTAAAAATTTACACCCCGGTTGACCGAGTCAAAGTCAAGGTCAACCCCCAAGCTAGGTGGGCCCAAGCCCAGGTCAAGCGGACCCATGCCCAAGTCGAGCCCGCGACCAGCCTCCCTATGCCAACAACAAAATCATGTAATAAATAATTTTTATGTAATTTTTTATACATGAATGTATGCAAAATGGGCATAAAGCCAATATTTTGTAAGCCCGTGGCTTATGTGCAAAAATGAAATGGCACATGAGCCATGGGATGGCTAAAATGCCATTTTTGTAAAGCCCAAGGGGCTATGTACAAATATGTAAGCCTATAAAAGGCAACATGATGAATAAAAAAAAAGACACTTTTTCATTCCCCCAAAATTAGGGTTCTTTGTGCCTCTTGCTCCTTCTCCAAGGTTCTAAACCTTCTCAATTCTTTTGAATTAAATCGAGAGTTTTACTCTTTCTTTTCCAAAACTAAGTAGTTTTCCACCACAAAACCCACAAAGGGGAACTCAGATCTCCCATCAGATCCCAAAAAGAAGAGATTTTGATATCTCACATCTCTTGATCTTCAAGATCCGGCCAAACAACAGGAGGAAGAAGAAGAACATCTTTCACTAAACCCCAAAGAAAGAAGAAAAACACTCAGGAGTCCAACTCCTCTTTGATTTCTCTTCAGAGAAATCTTTTTAGGCTAAAAGCCTCTTGTCCTCTCCGGCGCGCAGCGCAAGTGCGCAAAGCGCCCGCGTGCCGACACGTGGCGCGCGCTTGCGCACCTGCGCGCTTGCGCAAGTGCGCAAAGCGCCCGCGTGCCGACACGTGGCGCGCGCGCTTGCGCAAGGGCGCAAAGCGCCCGCGTGCCGACACGTGGCGCGCGCGCTTGCGCACCTGCGCGCTTGCGCAAGTGCGCAAAGCGCCCGCGTGCCGACACGTGGCGCGCTTGCGCAAGTGCGCAAAGCGCCCGCGTGCCGACACGTGGCGCGCGCGCGCTTGCGCACCTGCGCGCAGCGCTCTTGCGCAAAACGCCAACATGCCGACACGTGGCGCGTGCGCTTGCGCACCTGCGCGCAGCGCTCATGCGCAAGTTGCCCACGTGTCGACACGTGGCGCGCGCGCGCCTGAGCGCACAGCACCTTAGCGCACAGCGCTCTAGGCGCTGGCCCACGCATCCTTTGGATGTCTTTTTCCCCTTTACTTATATATGCATACATATATACATATGTATACAAATTTGTGCACACACGCACTCCACGACACTGTCCTTGTTAGAAAAAAATTTCTAACGGGGCGCTGCCCCGCACCCCGCAAGGGGGCTGCTAGCCCTCTTGACCCCCAGCCCGCTATCCGGGTAGCGGGACCCCCGTAAAAACTCTGCGTGGCTCCCGATATATCCAAAACCCCCCTTTCAGAACAGAACACACGTACACTGCACATTGAGTTCGCATGACCAGTTTAACCCGTTAATCGGAGGTTCCCTCGCCCCAAAGGCGAGGGGTAATTAACGGCAGCTTAGTCCGCGGCTGCCGGAGATTCGGAGCCCCACAATCATTAAACCCCGGCCTACCCTAGGCAGGGGGAATCTGTAGCACGCCTGACAAGCGCGCGCGTATTCCCATCTCTATGGGGTGGCGAAAAACACCCTACAAACTCAACGCCGCAACGCGAAAGGACCACTTTCCGCTACCTTTCATTGACCAGATGGTTGAACGATTGGCTGGACACGAGTACTACTGCTTTCTTGATGGCTACTCCGGCTATAATCAGATTCCCATCGCCGAAAAAGACCAGGACAAGACCACATTCACTTGTCCTTTCGGCACGTTTGCATATCGTCGAATGCCCTTTGGGTTATGCAATACGCCCGCTACCTTCTAGCGGTGTATGATGGGAATCTTCTCAGATATGGTGTAAAAATTCTTGGAGATCTTCATGGATGATTTCTCCATTTTCGGCGATTCCTTTGATGAGTGTTTGCTGCATCTCGACGATGTCCTTACCCGGTGTAAGGACAAGAACCTCACTTTGAACTGGGAGAAGTGCCACTTCATGGTACACGAAGGTATTGTCTTAGGACATATCATCTCGCAAAATGGCATTGAGGTAGATAAAGCAAAAATTGAAGTCATTTCCAAAGCAAGTTCTACTCTAAGTGATGGAGACTACAACCTTTGTAGACCAAGTCCTTCTCTTCTAAAGCTCCGAGTAGTAGTCCCTACGACTCCTCTTGGCTCCACTTGAAGAAAGGATCGAGCTTGCTTCGCGATCTTCGAGGCCAAAAATGATCCACCTTGAAGTTTCTCTAGATCAAGCCACCTCTTCACTAATCAATTATTAGTGAAGAAAACAACCTAAACTAAATAGCTAATCTAGTGTAGGTTGATAAAATAGGTGTTTTGGCTCACTTAGAAATGAATATCTCTTTTTTTTTTCCAACTCAAGAAAACCCTAGTGAGCTCTTGATGAAGGAGAGGATGAACATGAGTGGAGTGAAGAATGAGAGCTTAGGTTTTTCCAAGCCAAGTGAAGAATGGTTCTCACATTCACTTATTGAAGCATGGATTATTTGCAATACAAATAATCAACCATGCTTCAATAGTGAAGTCAAACAAATAAATAAATCATTAAAGCCATGCTTCACCCATGCCTAAAATATCTCTCATTTTCCACCTCACAATTCTATTTTCTCAAAATAGAAAAACCATGTTCCATGCATCGTTATACATGATACAATATAAAATACATACATACATACATACATACATACATACATATATATATATATATATATATATATATATATATATATATTAAGAGAAGAAAATAATTAGTGAGCATTAATATTAGTTAATATGTAAATATATCAAATATAAATATATATCAAATTATTAAATCAACACTTGATTTAATAATCCGGTTATATCATATATAATCGACTAATATCATTTATCTGTATATCAAATTATCAAATCAACACTTGATTCAATAATCCGGTTATATCACATATAACCTAACCAATATCAAATATCGCCAGATTAGAATACGGTATCACATACTCGTATTTAATCAGGCTCCCGCACATATTAGCATATGTGCTCTACTTCGTTTCGCTTGAACTATGAAAGCTCTGTGTGGAACTCTAAAGACTCGTCAATACGCCAGCAGTAACTCATGATCACATCAGTTACCCACAAGCCGTCAGCGGTATTAGCTGGACGTAACGGCTATCCAGGTATTTAACGACTAGAAGATCAACAAGCAAGATTGTCAAAATTCCTATGAAGCCTATAAGTAACACTTACCGTACAGTCCGGTCTCTTCGTTTGATATGTCGCATATGGAGTCTAGGGGTGGAATCGTCAGACCCCAGTAACTTGATAAGTCATGCCGATGTGTGGCTCATAACGGTTCGAGAAACTACTGATAACACTTACCTGTAAATCTCATCATCTCTGGCCAGGGACTTACTGTTATAGCCAATCAAGTATAGCGCAACATCCACTCCCTATACCGGGAGAGACGAAACCCTTCCTATCGCTCACTGCCTCCATGTGACTCGGGACTGTACCCAAAATCCACCTGTTTGCATGACTCCTTTGAGCCATGGTAGGGAGGAAATTAAAGCTCAGTGGGAACCACACAAGACACTATGACAATCTCGGATCTACAGACTAACATGTACCAGTGTCACCAGAGAACTGCTATCTGACGATAGGTATAGTACCATCTAGAAGTTCTCGGCGAGTCCTGGTCGGTGTACCCATTCTCTAATGAACACCTGTGTACAATCTTTGATGTCAAACACCAATGGTTATGGGATCAACCATCGCCCCCTACAGGGTCAAGAAACGTACACATTAGTCTACTCTGGAATATCGATGCCCTGTCTCAATACTCAATCGACTAGGAACAGTTAAATGATGTGCTTGTGGACTACACAAGTCCCAGTAATATGATCCACATCATAGTCCTGGTAGTCAAGCAAACATCCTAAAGGCTTTATCAACATGTATCAGAGAGACAGTATAATAATACAAGTGTATATGTTAAGATAAAGAGCAACCAGATAGCATGCTATCATGTCGAGCAAGAAAGTCCTCTATATATATGTCCAAGCATCCACTATATCATACAATAATGGCCTCTAGGGCAAATATATTCCTAACACGATCTTGAAGGGGTCTTCCACAATTGGGTGGACACACGACAAAGGTTGTATTTTCTCAACCATTATACTTTTAGTTAGCTAGTTTAAGTCTATGGATCGAATCTTGGTCAAGAGCCACATGCTCCCTATAGCGAAGGCTTGTCCGAATATGGGACCAATGCTGTCCTTTTTAAAGCTTCTACCGATGAGAACGTGGCGACTGATCTCCAAGCCACTCTTGATGCTTCGGAACGCTTAGCCCATGAGCAAGCAGTGCTTGCTGCTCTTGTGGCGTTAGGTACATTTCATTTACATTCTTTACATATCTTAGAATAAAATGGAGTTGTGTTCTTATTTAACATTTTATTTTCCCAACAAGCATCTTTGTTGAAGAGGCTCTCTAGGCATCCACTAGGAAGAGGACAGACTTCATACTTCCATGAGCCTTGGCACGATTTATCTTACGCGCTTTAGAACGTTTAATTCATTTCGCCATACCTTGAATCCTTTCTTTTTATTTTATTATAGGAGCCTTTGTAACTAGAGCTACTTCGAGCGGGGCGCCATCTTTGGTTGTTAACATAGAGGATATTCTTCACTCGACAACCCCTACGGAATCTTCAGAGCCGCTGACTGTTGCTCAGGCCTCCTCAGCGCCACCACTGGAAGCATCATTGAAGCAGTCGATGATGGATGTCGTAGCAGATCCTGAGGCTGAATCCAATTCAGACGAGGATCTTCCTCTATCGGTTGTCCTGGAGAGATCTCTCCGTATGGCTAAAGCCGAGGAGAAGCGCCGGAAGTATGTGGCAAGGGAGCATCAGGCCGGTTTGGCCATAGGTGCAGGCTTGAGCGAAACACAAACCCTTAATGCTCCTATGGAGGATATCCCTCTTGCCTTGTCAACCGCTCACAGGCAGATTGTGCATGCAGCGCGTGAAGAGGCGGAGCGTTTACTTCAGGAGGAAATAACGCATGGTAGCTTGACAAAACCTGGTAGGATTTATTTATTTTCCAGGTTTCTTCCCGTAGCAACTTATTCGAATTATAACATTCTCATTTTTTTATGATGCCACCTGACACAGTAGGCACAAGTTTAGTTGATGGAGCAGCAAATAAAGCAGCGGCATTTGAAGATTCTGGGACGAAGGCAACCTCAATATGGACCCGAGCAACGTAAGTCAGGCTATCTGCTGATAGACAACTATCTTTTTCGGGGACTGCAACTCTGCATCCCAGAGTGTTCGCTGCGAGAAAAGATCATGGAGGAACTTCATAACGAGGGCCATTTTGGGCGCGACAAACTCCTGGCCCTTATCTCTCATGACTACTACTGGCCTAACATGAAACGAGATGTGATACGTTTTGGAGAACGCTGCCATATTTGCTAAGTGTCCAAGGGGATAGCTACGAATGCGGGTTTGTACACCCCGCTCCCAGCTCCGGCGGCACCATAGGAAGACATCGGCATGGACTGTTAGGAGAACTTGAGCTCACTACTAGGATATTAGAACAAGCAAAACTAGGTTTTAAAATTTTCAAGTAAGCTCAAGTCTACATAAACTAGGATACTAGTTAAAGAATTAAACATGAAAATATAAACCAAGTGTTTTCATTCAAGGTTAGAACCATACAACCTTTGTAGCATCTTCATTTGCTCCAATTGGGTTGGACTCCATTGTAGGCTCCTTGAAGGTCTATGGAACATATTTGCAAGCCCACATCCTCCATCGAAGATGATCCACCTTGAATGCTCAAGAATTTTAGCTCCAATATCAAATTGAGATAACCTAAGCAATTAGGTTGCTAAACTATCTAACTAGGAGTTGTAGTTTTTTCTTCACTATAATTTTTCTCTCATTTTTCTTTTTTTTTCTAATTTGTTTTCTCATTTAAGAGGAGGAGGGAGATGAGAGCTTCATGGCTAATGAGAGGAAGAACTAGAGAAATGAATTAGTTAACCATTCACTTTAAAAAGAAAATGGTTACTAATAATCATTCTCTACAAAATCCTAGCCATAGAATTTAATCAAGCTACCAAGTGTCCACCCACTTCTCTCCCTTCCACATATCACCCTAAAGAGTGAGGCAAAAATTATGTTATTCCCTTAGAATAACATAAGCTAAAGAAAACAAAAGAAAAAGAATAAAAAAAACAATATATACATTTTTATGTAATATAACATATTAAATACATATCCTTGTAATTGTTATCCAAGATATTTAAAATATATAAAAGAGAGATTAATTAATAGTGATATAATACGAGTAAATACATATACAATATATATGTATTAAATATTAAATCGACACCCGATTTAATATCCGTCTTTCTAAAAAGACCGACTAGTATTACAACCGTCCGATTACCGTAAGTGTATAAAATACACTAGTTTTAATTGAACCCTGGCGTATACAAATGTACCACAACTACAACATTCAGCCAAAACTGGAAACTCTCTGTGTGGGACTCTAAAGTCTCGACAATACGCTGGCAGTAGGTTTAACCATAAGCACGCCAGCGGCACTTGCTGTACGTAACGGTTATGCAGGTATTGTCGAAAAGGAGATCGACAGGCGAGCTAGTCTGAAAACCTACTGAGCCTTTCAGCGACATGTACCATACAGTCCGGTCTGTTCGTCTGAGACTGTCGCATATCGGGTTTAGGAGGGTGGTAAACGTCAGACTCCTAGTAACACAATAAGTCGTGCCGATATCAAGCCCATCACCATCCAAGAAACTACTGATCCAAATCAGTAAATCTCAGCCGCCTGGCCAGGTCCTATGGTGATGGCCAATCGGGCACAGCGCGATATCAACCCCCAATACCGAGAGAGACGAATTCCCGCAATCCGCTCACTGCCTCTATGTGGCTCGGGACTGTACCCAACTAAAACCTGTTTGCATGACTCCATAAGCCGTGGTAGGGTAGTAATCAAAATACAGTGGAAACTCACACAAGACAAATGATGATCTTAGGTCGACAAACTAACCTGTACTAATACCACCAGAGACCTGCTACATGACGATAGGTATAATACCATCTAGCATAATCTCGGTGAGTCCGTCCAGTGTAACTCATAACCCAATGAGCACCTGTATACAATCTCGGTGAATGACTAACACCAACGGCTGTTAGACCAGCCATCGCCCCTCATCGGGGTCAAGAAATGTATACACTAGTCTACTCTAGAATATCGATGCCCATTCTTGATATTCTCACGACTAGGGACATTTAAGGATGTGCTTATAGACTACCAAATTCTCATAAGTGTGATCGCCACAATAATCCTCGTAGTCAAGCATAAATCTTATGGGCTCTATCAATATGTAATAGTGAAATGCAATACCATATAAGACATGTACATGATGATAAAGTCAAACCAGCTAGCATACTATCATCTCGAGTGAGACTGTTCTAGGTCCACCCTCAATTATCATAATCGCCTGTTTGCGATTACAATAATTGCCTTGAGGGCACTACATCCAACATGGACTTTGTACTAGGCCTACCCCGAACTCAAAGGAGCATAGACTCAGTCTGTGTCGTGGTGGATCAGTTCTCTAAGATGACGTATTTTCCGGCCTGCAAGAAATTATGGACGCATATCGGATCGATGACCTGTAGTTCAAAGAAATTGTGCGTCTTCATAGGGTACCTAAATCCATCACATCGGATAAGGACACCAAGTTCATGAGTCATTTTTAGAAGATCTTATGGAGGAATCCGGGAACTAAACTGTGTTTTAGCAACGCTTAGCACCCGTAAACAGATGGTCTAACTGAAGTAGTCAACAGAAACCTCGGTAATATCCTCCGTATCCTAGTTGGATACAACCCAAGAAAGTGAGACCTTGCTCTTGCACCAGCTGAGTTCGCTTACTACCGTTTTATTAACCGCACGATGAAGAGGAGTCCATTTGAGATCTTGTATAGAAGTAACATCACTGCCATCCTCGACTTGGCGCCAATTCTCTATATGGGGTGTCCCAATGTTAAAGCTAAAGACATGACCGAGCACCTAAAAAGCATTCATGATCAAGTTCGACAGCAGATTGACACTGCCAATTCTAAAAATGAAGCTGCGGCGAACAAGCATCGTCGTCGCGTGGTGTTCGAAGAAGGTGACTTTGTTTGGGCCGTTCTCACCAAGGACCGCTACCCGGTAGGTGAGTATAACAAAATCACAACTCTGTATAGCAACCGTGAATTTTCGAAGCTCGATCTCCCGAACCGTAAGACCTTGAAATTTTTATACAAACAAAAAAAAGGGTCGAGGATTTTTGGTAATTTTTTGAGAATTTTGAGAATATATTTTGGGGTCCAAATGATTAAAATACCACAGCTTGTATTTATTGGGGGAAAAAATAAATAAAAATTAGCAAAATAAATCCCCCCAAACCTTGCTGGCAGCCCCAACGACCGCCACAGGCAACGCGAGCGTCTGCCAGCATCTGTGGAGGCGCCGCCCGCACTGAGAGCAGCCATGCCTGTGTGGCGCGTGTGAGCCGGTTGTCTCGGGTTGGGCCGGATCTCTAGGCCAAGTTTGGTCGGGATTGGGTTTTGTTTTAAACTTTTTTCAAAAATCAGATTAAATCCTAATAAATTGTAATAAATTATTTTCTCCACTTTAAATTTTTTTAATAAATAGTTTTAACCGTGTTCAAAAGAAATTCTTCCCTGAAAAATCCTTTGTATAAATTCCTTTATCTTAAAACAAAATTTCCCTTTAATCTTTATAAAGTTAATAGAATATTCAATTCAAACAAAAATTCCTATTTATAAAATTGGCTGTGGTACATATATGGTCCATAGGAAGTGATAATGGTAGCAAGTTAAAATTAAACCTAATTTTTTTTTATATGATGGGCTCCTAACAGAGTTCACTAGCAAGTGTTATTGGTTTATTAAAAATCATTGTATAATGATTTTCAATAAGACATAATCCTTATTTTGCCCCTACTAACCGAAACTCATACATCCCGCACGAATTTATTCCGAAAAACGTAATTTGTGACCCAGATATTAATAACACAAGTGATATATAATCTCTAATCTTATCCATAAAGCAAATCTTGAGCTGACTAAGTAACCGTGGACTGATGATCTATTTATATGGACAAGGAGTGAAAAAATATTTTTTGAAACAAGAAACAAGAATTCATCATACACTTTGCATTTGCATGTATGTATGTTTTAAATATAATGAAAAAATTTGAGAGCACATGATGAACATAGAGTGCATTCCAAATGACAGGTGAGCAGCTAGCAAACTCACAAATAGATACAACCATCTCTCTCTCTCTCTCTCTCTCTCTCTCTCACCTTTGATCATTTCCTTCTAGAAAAACAAAAATATGCCTCCCTTGTTGTGCCAATTAATTTGCAAAACAGTATGACTTATTTATGAATTAAAAAAAAAACCCTAGGACCAAGTATTTTTCCCTAATTATTTATTTATTTTATAATTGTATGGACTGAGTCATAATGCAAATCCAAACCCTAATCCTTGGAGAAATACTTAGTTCTATTTTTATTTTTCCTAAGCCGGCCTGGCTCTTAGCAAAAAACAATTTGTTTGCTAAGGAGAAAAGCTCTCAGTAAAATTGCACATTAGCAGGATATATACTATAAATAGATGCTTAAATGTAACATGATGTATTCACCTACAAAGCCTAATCAAGCAAGCAAATTAAGGCTAGGCAAGCTAGAATGGCCTTTACTCAAGTGATTTCCACCCTTGCTCTTCTTTTGGCGACGGTTTCAGTGGCTCAAGCCACCGTACATATCGTTGGAGACCATTATGGCTGGACCCTCCACTTTGACTATGCTGCTTGGGCTAAGGGCAAAGACTTTCGAGTTGGTGATAAGCTCGGTAAATTTATCTGCTTATTACTTCAAACTTGCCAAATGTATAAAACGAGGAGGGTACACCAAGAGATTATTTTATTCCTGCTCGCGAAACTAATATATTCGTCCAATATCACTCTAATAACTTGAGTGTATAAATACAATACAGTTTTCAATTATCCTGTCCAAATACATAACGTCTTCAAAGCAAGTGGCCCCGAGTTCGATGCATGCCAAGAATCACCCACCAATGTGGCGATGACGACTGGAAAAGATATAGTCACCCTCACAACTCCTGGAAGAAAATGGTACATTTGTGGCGTAGGAAATCATTGTCAAATGGGAATGAAGCTATTCATCATCGTCAAGCCATGCCAGCAGTAGGGAGTACTCCCTCTCCAGCATTACCTCGCGTGCCGACACATCATATAGTCGGTGACAGCCATGGATGGAAACTCAAATTCGACTATGCTGCTTGGGCCAGGACTAGAGTATTCAGGGTTGGAGACTCTCTTGGTATGTCTTGTACTCTTGTATCATTCATATATCTTCAATATTTAGAATGATCCGAGTTTTTGACTCGATTGTATTATTATTTTATTTTGCAGTTTTCCAATATAAAGTAGGGAATCACAATGTCTTCAAGGTGAGTGAGCATGACTTCCATGCATGCGACATACCACCAATGAACCAAGCTTTGACCACAGGAAACGATGTAATCACGCTCGCAACTCCGGGAAAGAAGTGGTACATATGTGGTGCTTCTTACGGCAGGCATTGTCAAATGGGACAGAAGTTATTCATCATTGTCCTTCCGTAATATTGATTTTCTCAACAAGCTAATTAGTAGTTCCGACTTCCTTCCATTCGGCATCGATGGATGGATACGGATCGATTATCATAAGTAGTGCCTTTCTTAACTTGTTCAATATTGTACGAGGTGCATGCATGTTTGAGTTTTGTGTGGCGAACTGCTTTTATTCGGGTTGAATAAGATTATTATTAAGCAAATTTCACATGTCCTTGCTACTTATTTACATCCTTTTTTCTCGGATTGAATCGAGTATAAGTATTTTATTTATTGTATGGTTTTAGTCATTAACTAACTCATCGAACAACTTGAAATAATCCCGAGGAAAAATATAAATTAACTTGGATCAGTGATTAAGAAAAAGAATAAGAGAAAACCAAGTTGAGATCCTTGTAACCGAAGCTATTAATTAAGTAGGGATGGTCTTTGGCACACATTTTATCATTAAAGGAATTGTTTTTGCATTTTTGCCCTCTTTTTCTTTTCATCTGCTTCACATAAAAAACCCTCCAAGCTTTTAACTGACAAAAGAATTCTTCAGCGGCCTCTAACAAAGTTATTTCCATATTTGTCCTCCTCCTTCGTCTTCTTCTTCTTCTTCGAACTTTCCGATATTAGAAAAGCAACATAATATGTTTTTGGTGACGATTATGGTTGGACTCTCAATTACAACCAGACTGCTTGGGCTAAGAATAAAGTGATGCAAAACCAACTTTAAGATTTAGTTTAAATATTTTGGTTTTAATAAATTTGAATCTATTTTTAATTTTTTTCATTTTAGTTGGATGTTATAACGAAAGTGTAATAGGATCTCTAGGGTTTTAAGGGAGACCAACGATATTTAATTGAAAAAAAATGTAAGTTTGAGATTGAGAATCGTGTGCTCTGCGTTGTAACTTTCGGTTGCTGTGGAAATCTTTCATTTGGCTATGTGGCGATCTAACATCCGTTCGTTACTGTCTTGATCAACTCGCCGCAAGCATCGCTCGCCAAGGCATCGATGGTCGCCACTAAATTACTGTTAAGTCTGGTGGCTTTTGGATCAAATCAAACAAGTGTAGAATGAAAGTGTCAGGGTTTTCACGTGATCAAAGCACATGCATAAGGTCACGTGGGCATTACGATCATTCAAGGCAAGAAGGACGAATATTCAGATGAAAGGGTAAAATTTTAATTTTCTTTTGATTATTAGCCGGGTTATTAATTTGCATCTAAATATTTCATACATAATATTTGGGATCATTAAGAAGAGTTGTCTGCTAATTTGCACTTGAGAATTATCCGATATTAGCACACGGTCAAATATTTAGACAAGATATGCTTGTTATGGTAGGAATTATTATTATGATAATTAAAGAGTTTCATAAACATTCTTCTCATTATTAGTCATAATGATTATTCTCAATATGATTTTTATTCGAGACAAGATATGCTTGTTAAAGGTAGACCTAGACGGATAGTTAAGCCAAATTAATGATTTCTACGGTAAGAAGGGTCCGCATTATGTTATTGATTGGTTAGCAAACATGCATGGATGAATATCTTGATTATCATAATTTATATGATTATCATAGAATTAGGTTGGCTAATGGAAATTAAAAGAAAAACACTATAAGAAAACGACATTTATTTCGTCGGGGTGGTTATTAAAGAAACCCTCAATCCGACGAAATAAACCTCATTACTGATTTGGTATCAGTTAGCCACCTAAGATAGTATATAGGTGCTCATTGGGTTATGAATTACACTGGACGGACTCGCCGGGAACATGCTAGATGGTATTATACCTATTGTCAGATAGCAGTTCTTAGGTGACATGAATACAGGTTAGTCTGTCAACCTGAGATCGTCATTTGTCTCGTGTGAGTTTCCACTGTGCTTTGATTACTACCCTACCACGGCTCAAAGGAGTCGTGCAAATAGGTTTTAGTTGGGTACAGTCCCGAGCCACATGGAGGCAGTGAGCGGATCATCGGGGATTCATCTCTCCCGGTATTGGGGGTTGATGTCGCACTGTGTACGCGTGGCCATCACCAGAAATCCTTGGTCAAGTTAGACGAGAATTGCTGATTTGGATCAGTAGTTTCTCAGTAGGTGATGGGCTTCACACCGACACGAAATATCGCGTTATTAGGTGTCTGACTTTATCCACCCCCTACACCCGATATGCGATACTCTTAGACGAACAGACCGGACTGTATGAAGATTGTCACTGACAGACTCAGTAGGGGTTCGGATGAGTTTGCTCGTCGGCCTTCCTTTCTCTCAATACCTGGGTAGCCATTACGTACAGTTAGTGCCGCTGACGTGATTGTGGTTAAACCCACTGCCAGCGTATTGACGAGTCTTTAGAGTCCCACACAGAAAGTTTACCTGGTTCTAGCGAAATGATGTAGTATCCGTATTGGATACGTACGGCGTTCCGATCGAATGATTATACTAGTTACCCGGATTTTCGATCGGACGGTTGATAATACTAGCCGGCTCGGGATTGAGTCGGATTATTAAATCAGGTATTGATTTAATTATTTACATATATGTATTTCGATATGTGTTGGTTATAGTGCCCTCAAGTCAATTATTGGATCGCAGGCACGTGATTGCAATGATTGAGGGAGGACCTATACCGGTAAAACAGTCTTACTCGAGATGATAGTATGCTATCTGGTTTGTCTTTATTATCGTGTACATGCTTCCGGTGACATTACAGATAACTGTTATATGTTGATAGAGCCCATAAGATTCTTTCTTGATGTTCATATCAGAATTTTGTATTATTATATTCCCCATTCTTAATCATATTGAAAATAAATAGGTGTTTTTGATCCATGTCTGCTAAATAATTGCAGATTACAGGTTCTCGGAACAATAAGTGAAAATGGTGAAAAGACGCTACAAATATGAGACTACGACCAACAAATAGACGAATCTGCAAGATACCGCCTACCAATTTGAGGAACAAACGGAGATCAGCAAACAGTTCAATACACAAAGTACAAGTGCAGCACAAGATTCAAGACTTCAACGCGAACCTTACGGTAAAAGTCCACAAATTCTGCACTGTTGGAAATCTGGAAGAAAGTGGAAAAGATTCTGAGAAACCAAGTGAACAAAACAGATGGAAAAAGCAACTTGAAGCATCATAGAAGAAATCAGCCTAAGACCCCACCATATGGCCGCGGATCCGCAGCCAAACAAGGCTTATGGCCACGGTTCCGCGGCCGTGCTGAGCACGTGTCGGTGGGTGTCGGTGCATTGACCAGACTTCTCAGGGTAGTCTTGTAATTTTAGATGTGGATCCGATGTAAACCATAGGGTTTCTCCTATCTATAAATAGGAAAGCCTACAGTCTCTTTAAGGGCATGCCTCTTTTAATTTCTAGATTAAAATTTTCAATTCCTTGTAATCATTCAAGAGTGCATCAATAAAGTAAGTTGTTTTTTTAATCTTGTGTTCTCAGTTGCAACTTTATTTCTCTGCAATTTTTTACCTGTCGTAGTTGTAGGGTGTTTTTTGTCACCCAATTGAGATGGGAATACGCGCGCGCTTGTCAGGCGTACTACAGATTCTCCCTGCCCAGAGTAGGCTGGGGTTTATTGATTGTGGGGATCCGAATCTCCGGCAGCCGCGGACTAAGCTGCCGTTAATTACCCATCGCATTTGGAGCGAAGGAACCTCCGATTTGACAGGTTAAATTGGTCATGCGAACTCAATATGCAGTGTGTTGGTGTGTGTGTATTTTTTTTGTTTTATTCCACTTGTAAAAAGAGATATATACATATATATATATTTTCTATATATAAAAACGAAAATAAATAAGTAAATAAATATTTGGAGAATTTTTTTTATTTTTAAAATATTTTTTTTTATTTTAAAATATTATTTATAATTTATTTTTATTTATTTAATATTTTTTTAAAATAAAAAAAGGAATTAAATAAAGAAAAGAAGAGAAGAAAATAATTATGTTTTTATTTTAATTTTTCAAAATATTATTTATAATTTATTTTTATTTATTTAATATTTATTTATTTTTATTTTAAATAAAAAAGGGAGGAAGAAAGAAGAAAAGAGAATTTTATTTTTATTTTTATTATATATATATATATTTTTTTTAAAAATGGGGGTCACATGCTAACATGTGACCCCTCATGTGAGGGGGTCACATGTTAAACATGTGACCCGGGCACATGCTAACATGTGACCCCTCACCGGTCTGGTCACATGCTAAGCATGTGACCGCAAATTTTTTTTTTTTCTTTTTTTTTTTTTCTTTTTTCGGAAACGTGGAGTTCAACTCCAAAATAATTTTATATGGCTAAAAAAAATGTAATGTGGAGTTAAACTCCCAAAAAAAAAGTATATTTTTGTGGAGTTAAACTCCAAAAGAATTTCTGTAGTGGAGTTAAACTCCAAAAGAATTTTATTTGTGGAGTTGAACTCCAAAAGATTTTATTTATGGAGTTGAACTCCAAAGATTTTTACTGTGGAGTTAAACTCCAAAAGAATTTTTGTAGTGGAGTTAAACTCCAAAATAATTTTCCTGATGGTGGAGTTGAACTCCAAAAGAATTTTATTTGTGGAGTTAAACTCCAAAAGATTTTCTCCTTTCTCCTTTGAGAAGAAACCCAAAATGGGTTCTCTTGAAACTCCAAGATCTAGATCTAGGATGATAAAAAAAGAGACCCTTTTTCTTCTCTTGATGGAGTTTTTGGAGATGGGTTTATGGTAAAACTTTATTTAGTTTTAAAAAAAAGGAGAGCTAAGCTCTTGATTTATTTGGAAAATGAAAAGGAAGAGGAAGGACTTGGAACAGAGAGAATGGAGGAACAAACCCTAGTTTTTGAGGGAATGAAAAAAGTCTTCTTCTATTCATCATCATGTTGCCTTATATAGGCTTACACATTTACATATAACCCCTTGGGCTTTTCAAAATGACTTTTTGCCTATCCCATGGCTTATGTGTCATTTGTTTTTGCACATAAGCCATGAGCTTACAAAAATTTGGCTTTATGCCCATTTTGCATACATTCATGCACAAAAATTACATAAAAATTATTTGTTACATGATTTTTGTTGTTGGCATGGAGGAGGCTGGCCGCGGGCTCGACTTGGGCATGGGCCCGCTTGACCTGGGCTTGGGCCCACCTGGCTTGGGGTTGACCTTGACTTTGACTCGGTCAACGGGGGTGTAAATTTTTACCCCAACAAAGTGCCCCCCATCAATAAATGCACACAGCATATATGGGTCGTGTGCATGAAATTGATGGATTTTCTTTCACGTGGAGGCGACTTGCTTTGGTTCCCACTTTTTGGGACGCACTGCCCTTTTTACGACATGGACGGTCGACGCTTGACGCGTCTCCGAGACGGAGTGTCCGTGGTAGACGTTTCCCTGACCCGGAGTGATTTGGTTCCCGATTTGTGGGGAGCCCGCACTGCCCGTTTTACGACATGGACGGTCGACGCTTAACGCGTCTCCGAGACAGAGTGTCCGTGGTAGACGTTTCCCTGGCCCGGAGCGATCTGGTTCCTGCTTTGTAGGAAGCCTGCACTGCCCTTTTTGCGACATGGACGGTCGACGCTCTGATCCGAAGCGATTTGGGTTCCCAATTTGCGGGAGCCTGCACTGCCCTTTTTGCGACATAGACGGTCGACGCTCTGATCTGGAGCGATTTGGGTTCCCAATTTGCGGGTGCCTGCACTGCCCTTTTTGCGACATAGACGGTCGACGCTCTGTTACGGAGCGATTTGGGTTCCCAGTTTGCGGGAGCCTGCACTGCCCTTTTTGCGACATAGACGGTCGACGCTCTGATCCGGAGCGATTTGGGTTCCCAGTTTGCGGGAGCCTGCACTGCCCTTTTTGCGACATAGACGGTCGACGCTCTGTTACGGAGCGATTTGGTAGACGTGCCCCCGGCACGGAGTGTCGCTGTTTGACGCAAAGGTCGATGTTGGAATTGGATGGTTTGATTTGTTTGACTTGAGTTGACATCAGCATCGCTATACTGGGATATGGTACCAGGAGCGAATCATCATTCGTCATGAGAGAATTTTGGGATTGGTATTTTTGTCGGCATCTGCATTGCTGCACTGGAATAATGCCAGGAGCAACTCATCATTTGCCCCGGGAGGACTTGGATTTGGTTTTTTTTGTTTGTCATCTGCATTGCTGCACTGGAATAATGCCAGGAGCAACTCATCATTTGCCCCGGGAGGATTTGGATTTGATTTGTTTGGCATCTGCATTGCTGCACTGGAATAATGCCAGGAGCAACTCATCATGTGCCCCGAGAGGATTTGGATTGGTGGCTTAGGAGACAGGTTTAGATCCCTATCACCTAAGGCTTTTCAATTTTGTGGGCCGCGAGGGTCCCATAAAAGCATTTTCTCCCTGCGGGTCGTAAGGATCCCGCAGGTGTATTTTCTCCTTAGGAGTCGTGGGGACTCCTAAGTGTGTTGCTCCTTTGTGAGTCGTAGGGATTTCACGCGGGAATTTTCTCCTCACAAAGTCGAGAGGACTTTGCGAGTGCATTTCATTTCATTTTTTTTTTATTTTTTTACGAGTTTGCGCCCTTTCGGGTTTTCACGAACTCGCCGGCAGTCCTGCTGTTTTTACTCACGGAGCCCTTTCGGGTTTTCATCCGTGCCCATTTTGCTTGTGGACATACCGTTCTTCCTTTTTTTGTTTTCCTTTTTTTTCTCTTTTTTTTTTCTTCATTTTTTTCATTTTTTTTTTTGGAATCTTCCCTGCCGGTGGGACTTTGAATGTGGTCTCGCCGGTAGGACTTGGGAGAGATTGGGATCGTTTTATGCCCGTGGATTGTATACGGTTTTGCAGGATGTATGATCCAGACCGTAGGGCCAAAAACATTTCGGGACTTTGTTGGCGTCTGCATCGCTGCACTGGAATATGGTACCAGGTGCGACTCATCATTCGCCGTTGGGGTATGGGAGTTGGAATTTGGTTGGCGTCTGCATCGCTGCATTGGAATATGGTACCAGGAGCGACTCATCATTCGCCACTTGGGGATTGGGATTTGGAATTTGGTTGGCGTCTGCATCGCTGCACTGGAATATGGTACCAGGAGCGACTCATCATTCGCCACTTGGGGATTGGGGAGCGATGGCTTAGGAGACAGGTTTGGATCCCTATCACCTAAGACTTTTCAATTTTATGGGCCGTGAGGGTCCCATAAAAGCATTTTCTCCCTACGAGTCGTAAGGATCCCGCAGGTGTATTTTCTCCTTAAGAGTCGTGAGGACTCCTAAGTGTGTTTTTCCTTGGTGAGTCGTAAGGATCTCACGAAGGTTTGTTCTCCTCATGCATCGTGATGACACATGAGTGGGTCTTTCCAATGAAGCATAATTCCAAAGGCGGAGACCAGCCGCGTAATTGGTGGTTGCGGTGGGGCATGAGTATACTGAGAATTATTTGAGCCCGTGGATTGTATACGGTAGTCAATTTGGGGACTGGCCGTAGGGCTGGAAGAATTTTGGGAAATTGGATTTTGGTTGGCGTCTGCATCGCTGTACTGGAATATGGTGCCAGGAGCGACTTATCATTCGCCGTTTTTTTTGTTTTTTTTTTGTTTTTTTTTTGTTTTACCGCGATTGCTCTATCATTTCAGCTTTTTTTTTATCGCGAAGGTCGCGATTGCCCTACCATTTCGGCTTTTATTCGCGGTTGCCCTATCATTTCGGCTTTATTTTCATTTTTATTTTTACTCGCTGATTTTTATTGCGAGTTGCCCCATCATTTCGGCTTTTCTTTATTTTTCTTTTATTTACACTTTTTTTTTTACTTACATTTTTACATTTTTTTTTTACATTCCCAGTTTAACGACTTAGAGGTCGACTGTTTCCCGTTTAACGACGTGGTGGTCCTCTTTGCTTATCCCAGCTCCTTGAACATTGATCTTGGCGGAGCTGTGTTGATGACCTAGCTCTGTGGCTTGCCGATACATCCGAGGATTGAGAGGTTTTTCCAAGCTTATATTGGTCCTCTGCCCAATCTTTGAAAACACAGCAGTCTTCAATGGTATGACTCAGCACCCTATGGTATGGGCAGTATATGGGATTGCCAGTCATATTCATTTCATGTGGCCTCTTTGGAATAGGCAGTTGCAGGCCATTGTTCAGGGCTTCCTCGAATATATCGCGGACCTCATCCCTCCTAAAGGAGTACACCTTCTTCCTTCTCTCCATCAGAGTAGGTGCCCTCACTGACGCCGGTCCCTGAGGCCGATCAATCTTTGGTTCGCCCTGCACATGTCTGGGAGGGTTAGGTTCCCGAAAGGTTTCGGTCTCCATTTGCATGAAATCGGCGGTCGTAGCTTGACTGTTTGCTAACACGCCTTTAGACAGTTCTATCTCTCCCGTCTTGTATTGCTTTTCGACCCAATCTTTGAAGACGAAGCAGTCCTCAATGGAATGACCTATCACCCTGTGATAGGGGCAATATTTTGGGTCGTCGGTCATATTCTCTTCTTGCGGTCTCTTTGATTCTGGCAGTTGTAGACCGTTTCTTAGGGCGTCCCTGAATATCTTGTGGACCTTTTCTCTCTTGAAGGAATAGACCTTTTCCAGCTTCTCTTTCAGAGGCGATTCCCCCCCGGCGTATGTATCGGAGGGACTGGAGGCTGATTGCGGCCGTTTTTCGCGAAGGCGCTCCGCTTTTAGGTTTAAAGGGATATCAGTTGGCTGCTCCCGGGTCCTAATTCCTGGCTCATGAGCCAAAATTTGATTCTGCTGTAATTGCAATCGGGCGACTTGGGTCGCGAGATCTGCCACGACGTTTGCCAGCTCGTCGACTTTGGAATAGACCTCGGCCATCTTCTCATCCCTGTCCTGAAATTGCCTTTGAAGCCATTGGAATAATGCTTGTTCTGTAGTTCCGGATATGACAACCGGGTAATCTTTATTGCCTGAGCTCCATTCCGTAGGAACCACGGGATCCTCTGGCTTATCGGCCTGAGCGGGCTCTTCATCATTTAGATCGAGCCGATGCTGGGTAGCGTCAACCGTATCATCACCATGGCTGTGAAGAAGAAGAGGGTTCGTTTCTTCATGTCCGGCCATGTAGACAGTGTGGATAACTCATTCAGCCATTCTTTCATCACTGGCAGCTGGTTTCGCCGGACGGTTCGGGCTTTGGAAATTCAGAAATTTTAACATGGCTAGAGCCCTAGCCCTTTTGTTGGCTCTATATCTGAGCCGCTTCTGCCTCAGCTTCTTTGCCTTAAGCGCTTGGCAGGCTTCTGCTCTTTGGGAAGCCATTGTGAGTTGATTAGCGGGGAGCTTAGAGAAGACACCCGATCGAGCAGTTGTCGGGGGTACCGCTGGAGCTTGCCCGAGATGCCCAGTTGCTTCATTGACGTTGATGGCCATGCCCCCAGCTGGAGCGATGGAGGGTCGTTTGGAAACGGATTTGTGCTTGGGCTGAGGTGCCCTCGCGACCACCACATTTGGTCTCCTGCCTCTCGAGACCGGTTTGTCCGCCACCGGGGCTTGAGGAGCTGGGATGGCCCCAACTGGCATGAACACAATAGAGCCGAATGGTAGCAGCGGCTCTTCCCATTGTCGCCCGAGACTGACCGGAAGGACCGTCCTAGAGTCTATCCTCATCGTGTAGGAGACGGGAGTCGTGCTGAGAGCTGAGTTCATCTTTGGAGACATGGTTGAAAAGTGATTGCTTGAAGACTTGCTAGAAAGAGCATTATTTTAGTATAAATATAGACATGTAAATTGATTGAGTTCGCATGAACGTTTAACCCGAAATATGGGAGGAGAGATTGGTCCCACCGGGCGTGCCAGAATCTGTAGGGTGTTTTTCGTCACCCCATTGAGATGGGAATACGCGCGCGCTTGTCAGGCGTACTACAGATTCCCCCTGCCTAGAGTAGGCTGGGGTTTATTGATTGTGGGGATCCGAATCTCCGGCAGCCGCGGACTAAGCTGCCGTTAATTACCCCTCGCATTTGGAGCGAAGGAACCTCCGATTTGACGGGTTAAATTGGTCATGCGAACTCAATATGCAGTGTGTTGGTGTGTGTGTATTTTTTTTGTTTTATTCCACTTGTAAAAAGAGATATGTACATATATATATATTTTCTATATATAAAAACGAAAATAAATAAGTAAATAAATATTTGGAGAATTTTTTTTATTTTTAAAATATTTTTTTTTATTTTAAAATATTATTTATAATTTATTTTTATTTATTTAATATTTTTTTTAAATAAAAAAAGGGATTAAATAAAGAAAAGAAGAGAAGAAAATAATTATGTTTTTATTTTAATTTTTCAAAATATTATTTATAATTTATTTTTATTTATTTAATATTTATTTATTTTTATTTTAAATAAAAAAGGGAGGAAGAAATAAGAAAAGAGAATTTTATTTTTATTTTATTATATATATATATATATATTTTTTTTTTTAAAAATGGGGGTCACATGCTAACATGTGACCCCTCATGTGAGGGGGTCACATGTTAAACATGTGACCCGGGCACATGCTAACATGTGACCCCTCATGTGCCCGGTCTGGTCACATGCTAAGCATGTGACCGCAATTTTTTTTTTTTTTTGGAAACGTGGAGTTCAACTCCAAAATAATTTTATATGGCTAAAAAAATGTAATGTGGAGTTAAACTCCCCAAAAAAAGGTATTTTTTTGTGGAGTTAAACTCCAAAGGAATTTCTGTAGTGGAGTTAAACTCCAAAAGAATTTTATTTGTGGTGTTGAACTCCAAAAGATTTTATTTGTGGAGTTGAACTCCAAAGATTTTTACTGTGGAGTTAAACTCCAAAAGAATTTTTGTAGTGGAGTTGAACTCCAAAATAATTTTCCTGATGGTGGAGTTGAACTCCAAAAGAATTTTATTTGTGGAGTTAAACTCCAAAAGATTTTCTCCTTTCTCCTTTGAGAAGAAACCCAAAATGGGTTCTCTTGAAACTCCAAGATCTAGATCTAGGATGATAAAAAAAGAGACCCTTTTTCTTCTCTTGATGGAGTTTTTGGAGATGGGTTTATGGTAAAACTTTATTTAGTTTTAAAAAAAAGGAGAGCTAAGCTCTTGATTTATTTGGAAAATGAAAAGGAAGAGGAAGGACTTGGAACAGAGAGAATGGAGGAACAAACCCTAGTTTTTGAGGGAATGAAAAAAGTCTTCTTCTATTCATCATCATGTTGCCTTATATAGGCTTACACATTTACATATAACCCCTTGGGCTTTTCAAAATGACTTTTTGCCTATCCCATGGCTTATGTGTCATTTGTTTTTGCACATAAGCCATGAGCTTACAAAAATTTGGCTTTATGCCCATTTTGCATACATTCATGCACAAAAATTACATAAAAATTATTTGTTACATGATTTTTGTTGTTGGCATGGAGGAGGCTGGCCGCGGGCTCGACTTGGGCATGGGCCCGCTTGACCTGGGCTTGGGCCCACCTGGCTTGGGGTTGACCTTGACTTTGACTCGGTCAACGGGGGTGTAAATTTTTACCCCAACAGTAGTTATCTGCAAGTTCATTAGTTAATTAAAAAGAAAATCATAAAAATGAATTTTGTCGCAATTTTCCTAATGAGTGAGTAGTTCCTCACTTGTTAGGGTTAGGATTGGGTAGGTTTGAGAGATGAACATCTCTCACTCCTTTCTTTCCCTTATAATATTTTTAAATTAGGACTCTATGTAAATCATTCACCCATCGCTCACTACGGCACCCTATCCTACTAGATAGCGGTGATTCCCTAGTTAGATCGGTCGTGGTTGATTTAGATAGAGGTTAGGGCTAAGAGTTAAGAAAGGACGGACAAGGACCAAAAGGAAGAAACTACGTTTCTTTCCAGACGTGCTAATCCCCTTTGTTAATTATTAAACCAACACCTAAGTTTTTGATTAGGGCAAAGAAAGCGGTGAGTAGAATTAACTTTCCAAACTAACCTAATCCTAACCCTAGAAAGGTTTTTAATTCAAATCAAATTCAATTTTTAGTTTTTATAAAAAATCAAAACCTACCACAAATAGGAATTGACTCGTTAAAACAATTAGAAAAGAACAAATTTTCCCTGTGGACCGACCCGTACTCAATCAGCTAGCTACCAAGCGACACCGTTATTGATTGCGGTAATTCTCATTCTTTGATTCAAAACGCATACGCAAAATCATCTATCAATCAAATGGCGCCGTTGCCGGGGATAACGGTAGTTATTTTCTTTTTGTAATTTTCGGGTTAATTAAAAATAAAAAAATCATAAAAACTAAAAAAAAAATAAAAATAAAAATCATCTTGTTATTTTCTGATCTGCTTTTATGCGAATTGTGCAGGAACGGAAAAACGGACAGATTCAGATCTGGAAAAAGCCAGTGAACAAATCAACAAACAGAAGATCTGAACAGACAGAGGAGAATCAAAACAGCACACAAAAAAAATTTGGGATCTGAACCGACCATTCGACCGCGGAACCACCGCGATTTCTTACCTCTGACCGCGGAACCGCGGCGCTTTGCTGACGTCAGCAGTTCAATTCTCTCTGTAAATATTCCTTACCTCCTCTGTAACCCTCTGTAGTCCACCGAAAAAATTTCCTGCAAGGTTCTTTGCGCAAAACTTCTTCCCCCTCTCTAATAAATCAATCTTATGCAGGATTCTTTGCGCTGCAATAAAAAACAATTTTGGCAAGTGTTTTGGATTTTTGTGTGTTTACCGCTTTGCATTTTTAAAACGGACTTTTAAGGGGCTATAACACCAATCCACATTGGGTAGGGATTTCATTACCCTTCCTAGGACCCCAAAAATCACAAAAAGCATTTGCATCAACCCTCGAGTTAATTAAAAAATATTTAGACTCAGCCAATAAGGACTGTCGCGCTCATTAGGACAAAGGAAGGTTGAGGGCAATCGGTCGTTTATCTAAACCTAACTTTGTGGTGCCTAGGCTAGACAAGTGGGAAAGGTAATTTTAAAAGGCCCGTCCCACGGTGATTCGTGAGCGGATCCCTCCTTTCTTTACTTGTGCTTACCTGGCCATAATTGGCGGTGAAGAGGCAAATCGAGGGTTATCTCACAACTTGTCCTTTGGATCAGTTAGGAGCGGTCTAGTTGACTTAGGAGATCCTAGCTCTGGGCTTGATTGTGCATGTTCAAATTATGATTGCTTGAAAGTGTGTCGTAGTTGTAAGTGCACGGCGGCGCCCCGGCCGTCAATCCGACGCCGGAATGCGGAAACGGTGATAAACTTAAATTTTTGCGGACTTTGCAAACCGGCACCACCGCGCACTAAACTCCGGATCGTAACCATTAACAAGTCTACGCTACAATAAGAAAGGGAAGAGATGTATACCGACGATCCAAGTCCTCCGGTCTTCATCTCCACTCCGATCTCCTCGCGGGATCTCCGTCCGTCTCCTCCTCGTCGGAAAGGGCACCACGAAGCCGGGTACTTTTACGGGCTCCCGCCTCTATACCGAGGCAACTCGCGCATGAAGCCGGCAACTCGACATGCCCAAGGCTCGCTGTAGGATGTGTAGGGTTTATGTCTCATTGGGGTTTTGGTTGCCTTTTGAAGATGGAGGAATGAAGGTATGAAAAATGGTGCTTTCATTTTTCTTGGCATGAAAAGAGATCAAGAATGAAAAACACTCTCAAGGATGAAGCTCTCTCCTTCTCTTTTCTTCTTCTCACTCAACCATGAAAAAACTTATGAACTTAGAAAATGGAGGAGGAAAGAATATGAAGCAATAAGGGAGGTGAGTGTAGGAGATGAGAAGAGGTGACCACATCAAGGGACAAAGAAACATACAACCATGCCTTTCACTATTAAACCCATACCCTCACTTTATCACAATCAAATCTCATAAAGCAAAAGCATGGTTGAAAAGAAAATGATAGCTATCATAATCAAACATTTACAAGAAACCCCCTCCACAAATGTTATTTGCACAATTGCAAATAACCCCCTCCATCGGAAAAGTCCGGCCGGGAAAGAACAAAGGAAAACCGGCCGGAACGGAATGCAAACTGGCAACTCCAGAAAACTGGTCCCGTAATAAACTACAGGAAAACCCCAATACTGTGCATACACACCCGCATCTGTATTCCGTCCGGATACAAATGCAATGAGACAAAATCTACACTGTACTAAACTAGGACCGGCTTAAACCAAAGCCGGCTAGTAATATCCGTTCAATCCTGATCCGTGCAATACCGCACGTATCTGATCGAACCCTGCCATATACCTATACGGCTACTAGTACAAACCGTCCGATCCTGATCCGTGCAATACCGCACGTATCTGATCGGACCCTGCCATATCTCCATACGGCCTTTACAGCGTTTCGCCCGAAACTTGAGTAACTGAAAGTGTGGTGGACTCTAAAGACTCGTCAATACTATGGCTGTGGATTTAACCACTAGCACGTCAGAGGTATAAGCCAATACGTAACGGGCCACCAGCTATTGACCAAAAGGGACGTCGATGAGCGAACTCATCCTGACACCCTACTGAGCCTGTCAGTGACAATATCCATGCAGTCCGGTCCGTTCGTCTATGAGTATCGCATGGCGGGCCTAGGGGGTTGGTAAAAGTCAGACCCCCAAAAGCGGTACAAGTCGTGTCGGAGTGTAGCCCAGAACACCCTGAGATACTACTGGAATACCTACCAGTAAATCTCCTTGCCTTGGCCAAGGACTTTGTGTAATGGCTCTCCTAGACACAGCACGACCTCACCCCCAATACCGGGAGAGACGAACCCCTGAAGATACGCTCACTGCCTCCATGTGGCTCGGGACTGTACCCAACTAAAACCTGTTTGCACGACTCCTTTGAGCCGTGGTAGGGTAGTAATCAAAGTACAGTGGGAACTCACACGAGACAAATGACGATCCCCAGGTCGATGAACTAACCTGCACACATGTCACCAGGGAACTGCCATCTGACGTCTGGTATATGACCAACTAGCATGTTCCCGGCGAGTCCTGTCCGGTGTACTCATAACCCAATGAGCACCTGTATACATCTTAGGTGATCCAACTGACACCAGTGGCTTGTGAGACCAGCCACCGCCCCTCGTCGGGGTCTCGACTGTATACACTAGTCTACTAATGGAGTATCGATGCCCGGTCTCGAAACTCCCACGACTAGGGACCTTTTAAGGATATGCTTGTAGACCCCCAGCTCCCACTTATATGATCGCCCTCATACTGCTGGTGGTCAAGCAAGAATCCTAGGGGCTCTATCAACGTGTAATAGCGACGTGTCATGTCACCTAAAGCAGTACACGATGATAAAGGTAAACCAGATAGCATACTATCATCTCGAGTAAGACTGTCCTACCGGGATAGGTCCTCCCTCAATCATTACAATCACGTACCTGTGACCTAATAATTGACTTTGAGGGCACTATCTCCAACAATCTCCTACTTGCACTCAAGGCTAATTATTGCGATGTCGCATACTCACAGCCCGTGTGATACCGAACATCCAACTCCTCTACTAGTCAGTCTCACAAAGCTCGTTTGCGGAACTATTGCGTTCGAGGAATAGCCTCAGTGAGTGGATCCGCTTAGTTGTTTCTTTCTATGTCTCTCTATATCTCAAGTTCGCGGAGAAAGCCATCTCCCGAAATGAGCAAAATCAGTCTTAGAATATGTCTGGATGTCTGATGGGACGTAGCTCATAAATGAACTCCAAATCCAAACTTCTTAGACTGTATTGACAACTGAACTTAATCAGTGTCCTGCGCGCCATGCCTCCCTCAGTATTGCCTTGGACCACCTGTCCAAAATACTGCCCCTCATCAGAAGGAAAAACTATAACTCTGACAACCTCCTTGTCGTCCATGTCACCTTGGAAGCCTGGAATGATAACCGTCTCCTGAATGAGGCTGTCGTTATCATATCCCTAGAACATCCACTTATGTTCTAAAACTGCTTCCGACTGTTTCTCCAGGATTGGATTAATGTCAACTTATTGCATCTAGTGCAAGAACAACATCTGGTGTGGTACTTGACATCTCATGATTGACTCACTTGCCTAAGCAAGTGATCTGCCAATCATGCACGTCCCTCTCCCCTTTAGTCTGTAAGACACCTTTAGAGAGGGTGACTCCATTACCTGCAGGTACACTACCGTGCCAGGAGTCGTCCATCCTAAATACTCTTAGAATGCTGTCAAGTACCCTGATTGGGAAACCACCCAAATCTAGATCTAAAACCACAGATCTAGTAACCAGTATGTCTGATATAAAATCCATGTCCTTTGTGGAGAAACCACTGTGTGACGACCAAAGTATAACCGATTGTAGTATAGGAGTTTCTTTTCCTATTCTGTGTATGTCATCCAGATACCAGGACATCACACCCTACTACCTTCTCAACAGATCCATCCCCTATTCTGATGAAGTCAAACCCATGACTGTCATGTCAGAAACAGATGATCTATCTCCGCTAGATCTATCTCCGCTACATCTGCTCTAGTCTATAAATAGACATAAGCAACCTATCCACCAATGCTTCCGCTGCTCCCACTGACTACGACAACCCTCTGGCAGAGTCATATAGACGTACACTTCTAAAACTAGTTTAGAACGACGCTATACTCATCCTCCTGCCGGGTCTCGCAGCCTGGAACAACAGCAATGGTATTTGTGGGTAAGCAAGAACTTCCCTGTCACTGTCCTTGAGGCTACCGTATTAGTACCTCTCGGGTGCCTGAAGTTACCCACCTTATCTGCGGAGTGGCCAATGGAATGTCAATCCAGATTGAATCTTTAGGTTCCTTATCAAATCTTCAGTAATCGTTTGTGGTTCTGGAATCACTTCCAGTTCTACCATACTCCCACTACTGTTTTCTGAAAAAATCCATTTTTAATAAAACTGTGGCGAGTCTAGAACAATATTGCTATTGTTCATCCAGATGGTAGAAAGTCAACCCTCGTCATAGCCTGGGTCAACCCACAAACAGCCATTACAGAAACGTGCCTTGAGTTGTCTAGTGTCTGGTTTTAATCATAAGCCGGACAACTCCCCGTACCTTAACATCGTTAAGATATGAACTGTTCTATATCCAATATAGAAACAGAGGCACTGATTTAATTGAACCAGATTCAAATCATGCAGCTGTCCCCAGCACATGTCAACTAAATGGAAGGAGGCCGATCAGCGTTACTCAACTTAGGAATACTTCCAATTATGAGTAACCTGAAAGAGAAGAAAGATCTCTTTATCATTACTATCAACTGAATACCATACACAAGTATCTACATCTTCGATCACTTTGAAGAATCCCAATACTTGCTACACCTGGTTCTTTACTCTATTCAAATACCTATAACTCCTCAAAACTTAGACCCTGTGTTTCTACGAAACACATGTCTAAGAACTAGAGAAGTTAAAAGTAAACAGAATATAGTATGAGGACCAACCCCTCTGTCCTGATGGACCCTGGACAACATACAATACTCTGTATAAGTCCCTTGAGTCTGATAACTCATTCACTGTGTGTCGTAGGTCGAAAACTGTACCTATGGTTAAGAAGAATTACACCGCTGTTTAATGCTCCTTACCTAACCATCCACTGATATAGGTAAATGTCGTAGACATAATTTCAGAAAGGTATATCTCACTCTATGAAAATAGACGTACAGATATATCAATTTGAAATTGGTGCATAACAGTGGATATTCAAAACCAAATACTTGCCGTCCGGCAAATAACCCAGGTGACTTCCTCAAATATCACCGATTACAACGAATCCCGATATAACGAGGACAATCACCTAATTCCCAATAGCTTACTCCCACTCATCATCTGTAAAACCATACAGATGTGAGAATCGTACCTGGTAAATACATACCCTGGAGTAAGTATCTAATCGGGAAATCAGTTTTCCTTTAACATTACACAGTGAAACTGAAACATTGAAATGTTCCGATGGGGTATTCTGGTATTCCTAGTAATGCCTCTTCCAGATTCACGACTGTAACCGTATAGTTCTTTGCCACCTCTCCAAATCCCTTCATATGTCTTTAGTCTTTACCTTCTGCACACCCTTTTAGGCCGAATGGTTTTCTTCCTTCCCTACCGTTCGGCACCAGCCTATGGTTTGGAAGAAGACTATCCAATGAGCATAAGGGGTGTACTGTCCCAATCCTAGGAACACTTGCAATGAGAGAGGGTGAAGATAAAAGACAACCGAATAAACCTTATTCCTATTTCTCCTGAACCAGAATCCATCCCCGAACTGGAACAAATTCCATTCGAGTTCGTATATAACCATACGATGGAGTATCCAAATAAACTGTGGATCTTCGTAGTGATACGGAGTGTCCTGGAGAAATACAAAGGTGATGTGGGAGTGGTAACGAAATATTTGGTTTGGTCGTGAATATCTGTTGCAATTTACTTTGCCCTCTTACTAATCCCTTGCTTTGTCTTAATCTTAATACCTTCTGCACACCGTTTAGGCTAATTGGTTTTCTCCATTCCCTACCGGTCGGCACCAGCCTAAGGTTTGGAAGAAGACTATCCAATCTGCATAATAGGTGTACTATCTCCTAAACCAAGGAGTACTCATAACTTGAGAAAAGGTAAAAGGGAAAAGACAACTGAATAATCCTATCCGTTTTCTCCAGAACCGGAAACCATCCTCGAATTCCTTCGAGTTCGTATCTAACCATACGATGGCTTTGTCCAATGGAAGTGGACGTTCGCAGTAATACGGGGTGTCCTGGAGAAAAGGGTAAAAGTAGGAGTGGCAATGAGGTCTGCAACTCTGACAATCCAAAAGCCGGTGTAAAGAAGGTTCGGTCAACTTGGTCACTGAGTCAAAGTCTTAGGGTCGGGTCAATGGTCGCTGCCAAAGAGAGAGAGAAAAGAAACACTCAGCGTGCACTCTAACCTAGATCAGAATGGTTACCAATTTATCTAATCTGGAATCCTCCCACTGTACCTCAAATTCTCCTCCAAACCTGAAAGAAGAATTAGTTGGGGTCACCCGAGGAGTAAACTAACTCATCAGTGGGAATCGGGATCCAACTCTCATCGCATGATAACGTGACGGAATCCGCTCACGGTATCACACTCCAGAAGGTATGCGCATATCTGGCAAGTTTCAGTACTTTTGAAACTCCCGATGTGATTTCTGCCCCATGCTCTTATGACCTTGACGAAGGCCAACAAATCATAAGTCACATGTCAAGTTCTACCCGTCATTCTCCAGGTTGATTTGAACCCACCCGCACAAGCCCTTGACGAAGGCCAACAAGGCTATACGACTGTCCCAAACCAACGCATCTATCTATGCTGCAGAAAGGCAACAAGCAGCTACCATACACTATGCCTTGACGAAGGCCAACAAACATAGCATGAATACTACGTGCTACCCGTCTGAAACGACGGAGGGCTACGAATGGTTTCTGGCGAAAACCTTTAACGTAAAGAACTTGATATCGTTGAAGGAACTGATAGCTTTTAAAAATATAGTGATGAAAAACCGTTGCTAAAGAGGTCACTCCCGGTGAAGGGATCTCGGCTCTTTCCCCGTAGAATGGGGTGCAGGATATTCCAACTGAATACCACGGTGCAAAGCAAAAGTAATCGGCTATAGTGAAGTTAATGCCCTGACGCAAACTTTTTGTCCAAGGGGTCACTCCCGGTGAAGGGATCTCGGCCCTTGCCTCGTCGACTGAGGAGCAGGATATTCTAAATGAATACCACGATGCAAAACAAAAGTAAACGTCCTTGCAATAACAGCTTTTTTTGAAAAAGTGTTCCAACAACATCAGATTAGGTTTGTTTTTAACATGCATTGATCCGAATCAACGCAGTCCCATCAATTGATCACACCACAAAGAACGAAAATATACTGATGTACGTATATGCCATCTGCATTCGCCACTGGGTCCCGTCATCACCCGTTAGGTTAGCTAACTAACGGCAGAGCGGGGACTGGACTAGCGCGGATGAAAAACATATACAACATCTACTAATATATATACCAATATATAGTATTTCGCTCAAGGCGTGAATAAAATGCAACATCACAGAAATGTACAGCATCACAGAACAATACAGATATCTGGGATCCCCGGGTTTCACAGAGCCACTGCTGAAACCCGACGTTCCCCTGGTCGTGTGGATAGCCTGTGCAATGAGAATCCTAGACCCCTACGGGCGCGGCAAGTCACCCGCCAAAACCTGAAGCGAGGCAGCCCCCTTCAGCACCGTGAATGGACCACCCAGCACTTCACGGAATCCGGTAACTTGGGCACCCCTCCTGGGTCAACCTGTACCCCCTACGAGTGCGGCGGATAGCCAGCCAATCCTGGAGTGAAGCCCCCTCCGTCCCAATGCCATGAGATGCGGGCTTGTTGTCTTCTAGAACCCGGCTATCCGTGCACCCCACCGCGGGGCAATCCTAGTACAGAAAGTAAAATATACATACAACGGGTACATCGACCGCAACCAGGTCGTGCCCCAAAAGAATAATACAAACAGGCAGTGACGGCAGTCCACATGTCGGACGCTCGCCCCGCAATATCAAATGTACATAATACATCAAAAACTGTACTAGCATTGCATCCAGGCTATCCCCCACGACCGATCCGCAACATCACAGCAAATACATAGAACATCAACGTGAAAGTCACGTTCGCAAATCCGTCTAACCGAGCTATAGCAGTTAGACCGGATTTACCGATCAAGTGACATTCACGGTCGCAGATATAATGTAAATACTGTGAAAAATGTGTTTAAAATATCCGACCGATCGAATATTAACAAGTGGGCCCCAAAACAAAACTGTAGTAGTTACAGAAAATATGGGCCCACTTTTAATGTTCAAAAACCCCAAAAATAATGCCAGAGGCCCACTGAAAAAATACGGCCCATTGAATCCTCTACTCTGCGGCGGAAGCGCGGCCAGAAGGTGGTTTTGGCCGCCCTTCCGCGCTCAGGTTGGAAGATCATGGTGTCGGATTTTTCCAGATGTCTTAAGTTTGCCTGTACAGTGCTTTTATACAACCTGAAAAATTTTTCGACACTAAAAATTTCCAACAGAAAACTGATATGGGCAAATACGGGTTTTTGGACATTTCGATCGATCGGAACTAAAAAACACATTACACAAAGCTAGACTAAGTTAATGGGGAGGCTCTGATACCACTGTAAGTGCACGGCGGCGCCCCGGCCGTCAATCCGACGCCGGAATGCGGAAACGGTGATAAACTTAAATTTTTGCGGACTTTGCAAACCGGCACCACCGCGCACTAAACTCCGGATCGTAACCATTAACAAGTCTACGCTACAATAAGAAAGGGAAGAGATGTATACCGACGATCCAAGTCCTCCGGTCTTCATCTCCACTCCGATCTCCTCGCGGGATCTCCGTCCGTCTCCTCCTCGTCGGAAAGGGCACCACGAAGCCGGGTACTTTTACGGGCTCCCGCCTCTATACCGAGGCAACTCGCGCATGAAGCCGGCAACTCGACATGCCCAAGGCTCGCTGTAGGATGTGTAGGGTTTATGTCTCATTGGGGTTTTGGTTGCCTTTTGAAGATGGAGGAATGAAGGTATGAAAAATGGTGCTTTCATTTTTCTTGGCATGAAAAGAGATCAAGAATGAAAAACACTCTCAAGGATGAAGCTCTCTCCTTCTCTTTTCTTCTTCTCACTCAACCATGAAAAAACTTATGAACTTAGAAAATGGAGGAGGAAAGAATATGAAGCAATAAGGGAGGTGAGTGTAGGAGATGAGAAGAGGTGACCACATCAAGGGACAAAGAAACATACAACCATGCCTTTCACTATTAAACCCATACCCTCACTTTATCACAATCAAATCTCATAAAGCAAAAGCATGGTTGAAAAGAAAATGATAGCTATCATAATCAAACATTTACAAGAAACCCCCTCCACAAATGTTATTTGCACAATTGCAAATAACCCCCTCCATCGGAAAAGTCCGGCCGGGAAAGAACAAAGGAAAACCGGCCGGAACGGAATGCAAACTGGCAACTCCAGAAAACTGGTCCCGTAATAAACTACAGGAAAACCCCAATACTGTGCATACACACCCGCATCTGTATTCCGTCCGGATACAAATGCAATGAGACAAAATCTACACTGTACTAAACTAGGACCGGCTTAAACCAAAGCCGGCTAGTAATATCCGTTCGATCCTGATCCGTGCAATACCGCACGTATCTGATCGAACCCTGCCATATACCTATACGGCTACTAGTACAAACCGTCCGATCCTGATCCGTGCAATACCGCATGTATCTGATCGGACCCTGCCATATCTCCATACGGCCTCTACAGCGTTTCGCCCGAAACTTGAGTAACTGAAAGTGTGGTGGACTCTAAAGACTCGTCAATACTATGGCTGTGGATTTAACCACTAGCACGTCAGAGGTATAAGCCAATACGTAACGGGCCACCAGCTATTGACCAAAAGGGACGTCGATGAGCGAACTCATCCTGACACCCTACTGAGCCTGTCAGTGACAATATCCGTGCAGTCCGGTCCGTTCGTCTATGAGTATCGCATGGCGGGCCTAGGGGGTTGGTAAAAGTCAGACCCCCAAAAGCGGTACAAGTCGTGTCGGAGTGTAGCCCAGAACACCCTGAGATACTACTGGAATACCTACCAGTAAATCTCCTTGCCTTGGCCAAGGACTTTGTGTAATGGCTCTCCTAGACACAGCACGACCTCACCCCCAATACCGGGAGAGACGAACCCCTGAAGATACGCTCACTGCCTCCATGTGGCTCGGGACTGTACCCAACTAAAACCTGTTTGCACGACTCCTTTGAGCCGTGGTAGGGTAGTAATCAAAGTACAGTGGGAACTCACACGAGACAAATGACGATCCCCAGGTCGATGAACTAACCTGCACACATGTCACCAGGGAACTGCCATCTGACGTCTGGTATATGACCAACTAGCATGTTCCCGGCGAGTCCTGTCCTGTGTACTCATAACCCAATGAGCACCTGTATACATCTTAGGTGATCCAACTGACACCAGTGGCTTGTGAGACCAGCCACCGCCCCTCGTCGGGGTCTCGACTGTATACACTAGTCTACTAATGGAGTATCGATGCCCGGTCTCGAAACTCCCACGACTAGGGACCTTTTAAGGATATGCTTGTAGACCCCCAGCTCCCACTTATATGATCGCCCTCATACTGCTGGTGGTCAAGCAAGAATCCTAGGGGCTCTATCAACGTGTAATAGCGACGTGTCATGTCACCTAAAGCAGTACACGATGATAAAGGTAAACCAGATAGCATACTATCATCTCGAGTAAGACTGTCCTACCGGGATAGGTCCTCCCTCAATCATTACAATCACGTACCTGTGACCTAATAATTGACTTTGAGGGCACTATCTCCAACAGTAGTTCCGTATAAAAATCTTTTTGCAAAAATATTTATAAAAAAAAAACCCACAAAACAAATTTTTTTTACAAAAACTTGTCATTTGTCGCTAGAAATCCATTGCACCCAACTTTCACCCACATTCTCTCATTGACGTTTTCTTACCCTCACCTTCTGCTTTTTGACTACACGTAAACCGTTTAGTGTATGTCTGGTTGGACTAGGGACACTAGCGCCCGTTTAGTTCGTGTCTCGTAAGTTCCTACTGACGACGCGTTCGACTCCGAAGTCGAAATTCCCTCCACTTCTTTCCCTTCATCTTCAAATTCACCACCTTCTAAAGAGATGTCAGGATTCAATCGTAACAACCCTTTACCGCCTGTTGAAGTGCCCCAACGAATCGCGCTCCAGGATCTTTTCTATCCAACCGGCACCGCACTTCCCACTTATCTTTCACTTCCACCGGCTAATGGGGATAACTTTGAAATTAAACCCCACTTCATCAATATGTTGTCCAAATTTCACGGGCTGGAATCCGAAGATGCCTACATCTTCATTAACAAATTCCAGAATGTTTGCGCAATGATGAAGACCACTCAACTTTCCGATGATGCTATAAGGCTACGTGTGATTCCCTTCACTCTATGTGATCTAGCTGAAAAGTGGCTGTATAGCATCGCATCACATTCCATAAACAGTTGGGAAGAGTTTGTTAAAACTTTTCTTAAAAAAAATTATCCACACCACAAGACCGCGAGAATTCGCAATGAAATTAATTAATTTTCCCAGCTTCCTTCCGAACCTTTTTGGAAGTGTTTCGAACGATTTAAGGACCTTCTTGTTCAGTGCCCTCACCACGGTATTGTGAAATGGTAACTTTGCCAAACTTTGTACGAGGGACTGAACCCAGCAACTAAGCAGTTGTTGGAAACCATTTGTCAAGGTCACTTTCTAACCAAATCGAGCGAGGAAGCTTAGAAATTTCTCGATGATCTTGTTGAACATACACTTCAGTGGGAAAGCACTAGACAGACCACTTCATCTACTTCATTAGGTCAGTCTAGGGTAGGCATACATCAACTTGATATGTCGATTGAAATGAAGTCCGAAATGGCTTCAATCATGAAAAAACTAGAGGCAATTGAGAGCAAATTCTCATCGCCTTCTCCAGCCCCTGCTTTACCCACTCGCACTATTTGCGCTTGTTGTTCGGATCCATCACATCTTACTGAAGAGTGTCCTTACAATCCACCTGTTCAAGTACAAGATCAAGTCAATGCTGCCTTTCAGCAAAGAAAAAGAAATGATCCATACTCTTCAACTTATAATCCTGGTTGGAGGAGCCACCCAAATTTTGCTTGGAATCAAAATCAACAACAATTCCAAGGCAATAACAATTTTCAAAGGCATCCTCCACAACAACAAGCCCCTCAACAAACTCAATATCAGCAACCTTTCCAACCCCAACCTTACCAAAACCAAATGAACAATTTCGCACCAAACAACTCCTTTCCTCAAAATAATTTTGTTCAATCAAATAACGATAAGGTTTTCTCGCTAGAACGAAGTCTGGATGCGTTCTTAAAACAATCTACGCAATTCTCAGCAAACATCCAGTCTTCCATTTAGTCTTTGGTGCAACACACTTGTAACATTTCAGAAAATATAAAATGTTATTTTTGGAATTTAATATTAAAATAATATTTTTCTCGAAAACTGCCCGATTTGCGAAATTGGGGTTTTCGAAAATGGGTATAATATATACCAATAATTATGAAATAAATAGAAATTAAAATGATTTATTCATTTAATTATATATTTAAAAGATTTGGCATTTTTAAAATTTATAATATGCAGTTTTGATAAAAACCCGATTAGTGCATTGCTAATCGTGATTAAGCCAAATCCGCATTTCTACAGTTTTTCGTGGCCAGTGCACATGTCATATTGCATTTGGTTACATGTAGTTTTCTTGTGATGGTTTGGGTATTTTGTGTATTGGTTTTAAAGTTATAGGAGAAAAGAAAAGAAAAAGGGAATGGCAAAAGGGTAATTAGTGAGAGCAGGTGAGAATAAAAGAGAGAGGAGAGAGAGGGGCAGCAACAAAATCCCTTCCCCATTATTTCTTCCATCTTCTTCTTCCTCTCTTCCCTCCACTTTATCCCTAAAGATCCACCTCAAAATCTACACCAAAACCCTAATTCCCTTTCACAAAAAATGATCCCCTCTACACCCTCTTCTTATTGGACCAAGAAAAATGGGATTTGGACAACATTGCCAAACTAGGGTTTTTCTTGGGTTGCCCAAGTGAGGTAATTTCATCACCCTTAGCATAGTATTTCTTTCACTTTAGCTTTCATGCAAGTTTAGAGGTGAAATGGTGATGTTTAGTGAGGTTAGAAAATTTTCTAGTTAGGCTTTGAGTGTTGTTTGAAATTGGTGATGTTAGAGGCTGTTAACTAGACTTGGGTGCTGTTTAATGACCTGGACCAGAGCTTAGAAACCCAAAAACACGAATTTAGAAACCCCGACATCGGATAAATGTGTGATTTTAGAGGGTATTTTAGAATCTGGAGCAACCCGGGGACACTAGAAATGATTTTGCAATTACTGGGAGTCGTGCAGGAACCTAGGAAGCTACCACCAAGACCTGAGCCCCATCCCCTGCACCTAGGCCGCAGATTTATTCAATCTGGCCGCAATTTATGGCCAGGATAGCTCAGAATTGAACCGTGTTTGTTCTGGGGTCCCTTTAGTTGTAAATTAGGCCCTCCATATATGCAGAATTGACCAATTTGGCTTAGGGTAAAATCTGGGACCATTTCCATGAGTTGGTGCATTGTTTTACGACTTCGTTTTGACTTGATTTTGGTATTTGGTATTGTGTTTCCGTCGTGTGGCGTTTGGATGTCCACGACCAGGGTTTTTGGTCGTGTTTTGCACGCAAAGCTATAGGTTTTGACCTATGAGCGAAACGTGTACCGTTTTGGTTTTCCGCCTTGATTATAATACGTATTGCGATTGTTTATCATTGTTGGTACCTTCACGTGGATTCCGAGGCAACGGAGCGTGGCGTCATCGATTTCGGCGAGCGAAGACCAGGTGAGTGGATCTATATCCACGGGGGGAAGTCGAGTGGATGGCGTATAGCACCCCCGCAACGTGTTGATGGAAACCGATTTGTAGTATATGGTTAAGGAAACCTAGATTTGAAAACTAGGATTAGAATTAAATAGATTGTTAGTGAAACCATATTGAAACTAAAGATAGTTAGAAGTGAGATGATACGACTAGTATGTGATGACGAAACTTGAGGATGATATTTGATGATATTGCTGTTCAGGGTAATATAGGACTTGATGGTCGACGTATGTGTGTCATCCGAACCATACGTATTTCTAAACTGAAGAATCGTATGCATCTTTTAAACAGATACCTTGAGGGGCGTTACGGAATTTCAAATGATATCTTTTCCTTAAAAACACCGTAACCCCTATTTTCAAAACTACGATTCGCATCTTTCCAAAAACTGTTTGTATGGTTCGGATGTGTAGGTTAAATTAGGTACTTATACTTATAGTGGAGATAGAATGTTTATGTAAACTCGACTTGATGTGAGATATATAAATGTGATGAAAAGAATATAAGACGAATATGATGATCTGATGATATGTTGGTATACGGATGCGAGTCGATTGAGATGATTGATACCTTGTCGGTCCCCTGATATGAGATCGTTATGGATATGACTTGAGACATAGGTGTGTGTGTGTGTGTGTGTGTGTGTGTGTGTGTAGAATGTTGAAAATCATGGATGATAGGCCATACGTGATATTAGGCCGTAACCTCGTTGTCTTATAGGTTGATAGGATCCCTATTAACTTAATGCCGCCGGACGATGATTTTCCGTGCGTGATGAGTTGACTTGATGATTGATCCTTACCCTTGACTAGAGGTTGTCGTACGATGGATTATACCGTACGCGATGTTGTTTAGGCTGGATGCCGATCGATAGATTCACTGACTTGATCATGTTAGATACGTATACCCGTCAGTATTTGCATATGATTTACCTTATGCTGCATTCCTGTTATTCGCATTGCATTACTTATACCTGTGTTAGTACACTTACACTATTATCGATGATGCGTATGTTACACGTACACATATTTGCCGGCTCACACACTTCATCATCGATAATTGCCATGTCACTACACAGTAGGGTTGCTGCATCATGATATACATATTGTACATACATAGATAACTGGTTTTATTGGGAAATTGGGAATCGCAGGTTATATTTTAAAAAAACTGGAATCATTTAAAAGAGCGGTTTGCCCTTAATACGTCATATCACTGTTCCATGTTGCATGATATACGGATATGCTTGCATTTCTATTTTATGTCGCATACATCATGTAAGTCCATGCTACCTCTCCCGGTACTTTCGGGAATGCGGAATTTGGTAAAAAACGATTTTTATGGAGGTGGTAACATGGACCTAAAACCCGGATCTTGGTTAAACATCTATCTAACAACCTAACTACGAGTTTCTAGCTACTCGGTTAGGGGATTATACCTTGCTTGTCTTGAACTCCTTCGTCTTCAAACTCCGATGGTGGTCCGGATTGGCTTCTTCCCGTCGTCTCCATACGCCGAAGATAGATCCACCTGAAAGCTCCAACCTTTGGCTCCTTCTTCGTTCTTTGAAGAAACTAGTTCACTCGGTTTGCCAAACCTTGTGAACTAGAGTGAGTAGAGAAGAGTTTGTATGGGATTTTATCTATGGTTCTTGATTCTCAACTCATGAGACAAGAGAACCATAGATTAAAGAGAGGGAAAAAGAGCAAGAGGGTGAGAGCAAAAACAAGAGAGCTCAAGAACAAGAGAGAGAATGAGCAAGAAAGAATGAGCAACTCTTTTGTCTCTCACCCTCTCATAATCCAAAGTCATGATAACTCATCATACCAAATAAGTCTTATGTGATGGTTGAAGCAACCATAACCATATCATTTCATGCACTCATTTTACACAAATGAGCAAGCAAACAAAAGTCTTTGCCATGAAATGATGGCTATGGTTATCATGATGGTCAACTAGTCAAGCCTAGTCAACCGGTCAACAAAGTCAACAAGTCAACAAAAGTCAACAAGTCAACAAAGTCAACAAAAGTCAACAACCATGTCACCATAATACTCAATTAATATAATAGTTAATCACATATCATATTCTCATTAGGGTTGAGCAAAAAATCAAATAGTCAACTGTCAACAACCCTAATGAGAATCTGCTGCCTCTGTCTCCCCGTCAACTGTGCATACACACCCGCATCCGCGTTCCGAGGAACACGAATGCAAACTGGATAAATCCAATCCCAAAAGGTACACTAGGATCTGGCTTAAACCAAAGCCCACTAGTGTAAACTGTCCGGACACTGTACGTGCACAAGTGCACGGATGTGACCGAACCCTGTCGCAAAACCATGCGACCTGTCGCGATACCATGCGACCTCTACTCTTTTGCCTAAAGACGGAAAGCTTTCTGTGTGGGACTCTAAAGACTCGACACTACGCTGGCAGTGGGTTTAACCACAGACCGCAAGCGGCACTAGCTGTGCGTAACGGTCCCCAGGTAATGCCGACAAGAAGACCGACGAGGCGAAACCCATCTGAACTCCTACTGAGCCTGAGTGTGACATTCTCCGTATAGTCCGGTCTGTTCGTCTGATACATCGCATGGCGGGCCTAGGGGGCGGTAAACGTCAGTCTCCCAATAGCGGTACAAGTCGTGCCGGAGCGAAGCCCAAAACACCCTGAGATAACACTGGAAGCCTACCAGTATATCTTGTTTGCCCTGGCCAGGGACTACTCGTGTAATGGCTCTCCTAGACACAGCGCGATGTCAACCCCCAATACCGGGAGAGACGAATCCTGTCTAACCGTCACTGCCTCCAAGTGCTTCGGGACTGCACCCAACCACTACCTGTTTGCACGACTCCTTTGAGCCGTGGTAGGGTAGTGATCAAAGTACAGTGGGAACACACTCGAGGCGAAGTGACAGTGTCAAGTCAGCGGACTAAGCTGTACTCATGTCACCTCGGAACTGATAACTGACGATAGGCATAATACCAACTAGTCAGTTCCCGACGAGTCCTGTCCAGTGTACCCGTAACCTAACGAGCACCCGCATACTATCTCAAGTACGACGTACTGACGGCTGTGGGACAGACCGTCTCCCACACTGGGATGAGAAGCGCATGCGCTGGTCTACTCCGGAGTATCGATGCCCTGTCTCGATAGTCTTGCGACCAGGGACCTGCATAAGGATGTGCTTATAGATTACCCAGCCCCACTAGTGTGACGGCCATCACATCGCTGGTAATCAAGCCAAGATCCTAAGGGCTCCACTAATGTGTATAGGCGATATACAAAAATAAACACATGTACACATTGAAGTAGAAACAAACCAAGTAGCATACTACTATTTTGAGCAAGATTGTATATACAAGGTGAATATCCCAAGCTTCCATTAAGTAATATACAAACTAGTATGATACAGTAATGGCCTCTAGGGCATATACACTAACACATCATGCTTTATGATTTTACGCATTGAGATATGCTGTTTCATGAGATTTCTGGATTTGAGGACCTTGGCGATTTCAAAAGAAAGCATGTACTATTTTAAAAACCCGGTTTCTCTTGATATAATATTTCAGTGCGTGCACCATGTGTTTTCTCGGTTCTGAGAGCGACATGTGAAACCCGATTCGAGGAGGCGGATGAGGCCGATTGCGGGTATATGGTGGACCCAGTAAGGTACCCCGGGGCAAGAAGTTCGAGGTGTAGACGATGAGCCTGGCGGGGGAGCACTACCTACCGGTGATTGTTTTTGGACTCGGCGGTTATCCGGAGGATACCGACCGGAGTAGAGAGATGGATATGAGGGCCGACCAGGGTGTGCAGCGCCTGAGACATATGAGGATTTACGTGTCGATGCTGGACACGGGTTTCATGATGTTTTTGAGTGTCAAGGTTGGACACTCCAGTTCCATGGTTTTGATGTGTCACGAGGGACACACGTTGATTTATATTCTCATATTTTCATGCATATGCTTTTCTGATATTTACATACATTGATCATATGGTTGGACGAGATTCACGTACATACAGACATTGATTATCTGATTGGATGATATTAGCATGCTTATAGACTTTGACCACCTTGTTGGCACAGATACAGACCCGGTCACCCTAGATATCATAGTATTACCTTTATGATATAGTTGACCTAGGAGTCGTTGTTTATCCGATTTCTAACTGTTGATATTTTTCTACTCACGAGTTGGCAACTCACCCCCGTTGTGCCACAGTTCTTACAGGTTGACCGCTTGGATCAGTAGCGGCTTCGCTGGCACACAGTTGCATTCGTGTGTTTTGCATTGGTAGGTAGGACACTTGTATCGTACCCACTCTTGTATCTATATTTCATATTGTATCTAGTTAACTCCATCAATCAAAATTAGTAAATTGTATAAGTAATGAGACTTAGTGGGATGGTGGTTGCGAGACTTAGGGCGAGAGGTTTTCCGCTACTTATGATTTTTATGTCTTGCTTTTCCTTATCTTTTGTGGTGATCTTCGCCGTTGGGCGTCGTATACTTATTTATATTGTCTTGCGTTGTTGTGATCCGTTAATTGACGAAGTGCTAGCTCCCGCTTGGGGATGCCTTTATTCATTATTTATGCTTTATCAGGTTTGTATCCGTTTGGGGTCAGTTTTTACAAAGGAAACTCTACCGAAATTTTTAGAAAAGACTTGAGATTTTAAAAATGAATATTTCAGCTTATGTTGTTAAACTTCTTGCTTTAAATTGTTTCTCCTTCACTCTACTGCTTTACTTGGTTTGGATTTCTGGGTTTCGGTTTACTTAGATTACGCACGCCTCGAGACGTTTCGTAATTTAAGTACCGGTCATGTTCCGTACTTTTCGGGTCGTGACAAAGTTGGTATCAGAGCGTTAGGTTTTACCTTCGGAGTGTAGGATAACCCTTGGTTGATGGAGTAGGTGACTCAAGTAGAGTGACGTACCGTGTGTATATTCCGCGGCATACTTACGATACGCTACTCCGCTTAAGAAGCCTTAGGATGTACATTTCTTTGCACAGTATTATATTCCTTCTTATGATCTATCCTCATCAGTACCAGTTATGGTTTTGTTACCACGATTGTACGGGCACAGAGAGCTACGGCTAGAGTTGCGGTCAGCACGAGCTCGTCACGAACGAGGACTGACCAGGGCGTAATTCCGGCGACACACGATTGCAGAGATGTGTCTTTTTATTGTGTTTTCATGCCACGAGCGTTTGATGGATCGCTGTATGAGATTTCTCGGACGTGCAGATTTGCACCAGAGGATTGAGCCACTGATAGAGGCTAGCAAGATGGTGATGACCATTGATGTATCGCTTATTCATGATGATTGAGACACTGTTCAGCGTGTAGACGAATGAGCCAGTTGTTGCTGCGAACAACGAGATATTGCCCCAGATATTGGAGCTATGGAAGTACGAGTTGTACTCAGAGATATGATAGAAGGTCGCTAGTCACCTGAGGATGAATGACTAGGACTTGTGGTTCGTTCGCTTACCCGATGCAAGGTCATCAGATAGATTGATTCCAGTTAGAGACGACTTCACGCGGATACGTTGAGAGTCGACAGAGGCGATCGAATGTCAGAAACCCATATTCCAAGTTTAAAGTATTCGGAAAGACATGCAGGCAATTCTATGGACCCTCTAGAAGAATGAAACCCTAACTCGACATAATGACCGTGTGAAAGCCTTTGAACCTTAGGGTTTGCGGCAGTTCCGCGGTGCCATTAGTGAGGCTTGGGTTTGCCCTTTTATGGCTGGTCCACCGATGCTGTGGTATGTACTCGATACTATTAAACTGTACCCAAGATGTTGAGCTCTTGGGGGATTATGAGGTTTTGGCGAATCGATCGAATGGTTCGACTTCATTCGGATGCTATGCGGTGGGATGCATTGCTTGGGAGACTCCAGATACGAGTATAGCCATTGGAGCGCAGTCCATGCAACCACAAAGAGACGAGTACGAAGCAGTCGACATTAGATAAAAGTGGAGTAAGAGGTTCATACGGGATCTTGATGAGCTAACGTTCCACTCCGCCGACATCAGAGATGTGATACGCATGCAGAAGCGTTGTATATGGATATATCTTCCAGAAGGAGTCGCGATGAGTATGCAGCCGTTCCAGAACAAGAAACAGATTTAGTGAAGGGTAATAACTTCCGGACAGTTCGGCAGAGACGAGATTTGGGAGAGACCTCGACAGGACCTTTTTGGAATAATGCATGAGAAGATTGGGACCCAGGAGTGGTCATATTGCACACGCCCGGCAGTCCAGAGTTCAGCATCGTTGACGAGACATGTTACGAGTGACCACGACTGTTGGCCAGAGATTCTTAGAGGATGTGCTTGAGCGGGACTATTCCGCCATACTTGATTTCGGTATTTTGGGTGATCCATTCGCATGATCGAGTTTTGATGACCGAGTTTCATTATATTTGTTTTCGTTCACCATGGTTGCACCTACTGAGTATTTACGATTTTTGCACAGTTATTGCATTTGATATCGTTTTCGTGCCTTGGTTGCACATGTTTATGATTTTATGGGTTTTATACAGTTGAGATGATTTTGTGCATATGTACGCACATGATTTGGTTTTTGCACTCGGTATAGTTCACACATGCTTGCAGTGCAGTGATACGCATTTTGTGCACCACAGTTGCACTGGACTTCGATTTGATGTCATTTGAGATATTGATTTGGATTTCATGCCTAGGGCATGTATATGATTTGACTTATGCTTACGGTATAGTTTTCATGCACTTTTAGTGTTTTAATTAGATTTTGTGCACGCTGATGCACCTGGTTGTGAGATTTGATACCGCGGTATACCTGATTTGGATTTGAGATATGTTGTATACCGTCGATTTCGATTGTGATGCTCGATATTTGTTTTGTGCACCTTGTGAACCTGATTGGATTCTTGCACATGTTCGGCGCTTGATATTGGATTTCATGATTTCGTGCATGTTGGATGCACACGGTTTAGATTTTATTCGTGCATGATGGATGCACCTGATTTGGATTTTCGCGCATGTTGGGTGCATGTTAGGAGATGCGATTTTGGTGCACACCAGATGCACTAAATCGAGATTCTTCGTGCATGTCAGATGCACCTGATTTTGCTGTCAGGCACACACGTTACCTCTGACAGGCATTTCGTGCACACCCGTTGCACTTAGATGTGGTTTTGTGCACATGTTTGGCATATTCATGGATTTTGATTTCCGTGCGCACCAGACGCACGTAGCATTTATATGCACATTTCGGATTGATTCTTATGGAGCAGTACGTTTTATGATATTACTATTGTCTTCGTACCGAGCAGGACTAGTCAGAGGACAGTACTTGGATATATTTTGCATGCATTGACAGTTATCGAAGGGATTTCTAAAAAGAGAGTTATAGTCTCAGTATTTATCTACGTGTCTGAGATGACACGAAACGTTTAAAACAAAGAAACCCTTCTAAATTGTTTTCAAAAACGGCGGTACGTGCATGTAAACAAAGGATATGTATATAAAGTTATTTTCTTACTAGAGACGTCCGCCACTGTGCAGTGTTATGCGCATCGCACAACGATTTCAAACGGTTTGGCATGCATTTTCTTCAGGTGTTTATATGTACAGTGTTGATGTATATCATATTGGTCTTCGTATTGGATTTAGGCATTGATGTCTTCCCCATGAATCCTATGATTTGCGTGATGCTTTACGGAGTTCGGTTTTGAGTTATGTACTCATTTTCATGCGCACTTGACGCGCTGTGTTATTTCTGCGTTTTCCATGATTTCGGAGCCCCGTTGTTTTGAGTCGATTATTGAAATGTTTTAGATTTAGAGGGTTTAAATTTAAATTCGGGGTTGAATTTATTTAAGGGGGGAATATTGTAACATTTCAGAAAATATAAAATATTATTTTTGAAATTTAATATTAAAATAATATTTTTCCTGAAAACTGCTCGATTTGCGAAATTGGGGTTTTCGAAAATGGGTATAATATATACCAATAATTATAAAATAAATAGAAATTAAAATGATTTATTCATTTAATTATATATCTAAAGGATTTGGCATTTTTAAAATTTATAATATGCAGTTTTGATAAAAACACGATTAGTGCACTGCTAATCGCGATAAAGCCAAATCCGCATTTTTACAGTTTTTTGTGGCCAGTGCACCATGTAATATTTCATTTGGTTACATGTAGTTTTCTTATGATGGTTTGGGTATTTTGTGTATTGGTTTTAAAGTTATAGGAGAAAAGAAAAGAAAAGAAAAAGGGAATGGCAAAAGGGTAATTAGTGAGAGTATGTGAGAATAAAAGAGAGAGGAAAGAGAGGGGCAGCAACAAAATCCCTTCCCCATTATTTCTTCCATCTTCTTCTTCCTCTCTTCCCTCCACTTCACCCCTAGAGATCCAGCTCAAAAACTACACCAAAACCCTAATTCCCTTTCACAAAAAATGATCCCCTCTACACCCTCTTCATATTGGACCAAGAAAAGTGGGATTTGGACAACATTGGCAAACTAGGGTTTTTCATGGGTTGCCCAAGTGAGGTAATTTCATCACCCTTAGCATAGTATTTCTTTCACTTTAGCTTTCATGCAAGTTTAGAGGTGAAATGGTGATGTTTAGTGAGGTTAGAAAATTCCTAGTTAGGGTTTGAGTGTTGTTTGAAATTGGTGATGTTAGAGGCTGTTAACTAGACTTGGGTGCTGTTTAATGACCTGGACCAGAGCTTAGAAACCCAAAAACATGGATTTAAAAACCCCGACATCAGATAAATGTGTGATTTTAGAGGGTATTTTGGAATCTGGAGCAACCCGGGGACAGTAGAAATGATTTTGCAATTACTGGGAGTCGTGCAGGCACCTAGGAAGCTACCACCAAGATCTGAGCCCTATCCCCTGCACCCAGGCTGCAGATTTATTCAATTTGGCCGCAATTTGCGGCCAGGGTAGCTCAGAATTGAACCGTGTTTGTTCTGGGGTCCCTTTAGATGTAAATTAGGTCCTTCATATATGCAGAATTGACCAATTTGGCTTAGGGTAAAATCTGGGACCATTTCCATGAGTTGGTGCATTGTTTTACGACTTCGTTTTGAATTGATTTTGGTATTTGGTATTGTGTTTCCGTCGTGTGGCATTTGGACGTCCACGACCAGGGTTTTTGGTCGTGTTTTGCACGCAAAGCTATAGGTTTTGACCTATGAGCGAAACGTGTACCGTTTTGGTTTTCCGCCTTGATTATAATACGTATTGCGATTGTTTATCATTGTAGGTACCTTCATGTGGATTCCGAGGCGACGGAGCATGGCGTCATCGATTTCGGCGAGCGAAGACCAGGTGAGTGGATCTATAATCACGGGGGAAAGTCGGGTGGATGGCGTATAGCACCCCCGTAAAGTGTTGATGGAAACCGATTTGTAGTATATGGTTAAGGAAACCTAGATTAGGAAACTAGGATTAGAATTAAATAGATTGTTAGTGAAACCATATTGAAACTAAAGATAGTTAGAAGTGAGATGATACGACTAGTATGTGATGACGAAACTTGAGGATGATATTTGATGATATTGCTTTTCAGGGTACTATAGGACTAGATAGTCGACGTAGGTGTGTCATCCGAACCATACATATTTCTAAACTGAAGAATTGTATGCATCATTTAAACAGATACCTTGAGGGACGTTACGGAATTTCAAATGATATCTTTTCCTTAAAAACACCGTAACCCCTATTTTCAAAACTACGATTCACATCTTTCCAAAAACTGTTTGTATGGTTCGGATGTGTAGGTTAGATTAGGTACTTATACTTATAGTGGAGATAGAATGTTTATTTAAACTCGACTTGATGTGAGATATATAAATGTGATGAAAAGAATATAAGACGAATATGATGATCTGATGATATGTTGGTATACGGATGCGAGTCGATTGAGATGATTGATACCTTGTCCGTCTCCTGATATGAGATCGTTATGGATGTGACTTGGGACATAGGTATATATATATATATAATGTTGTAAATCATGGATGATAGGCCGTACATGATATTAGGCCGTACCCTCGTTGTCTTATAGGTTGATAGGATCCCTATTAGCTTAATGCCACCGGACGATGATTTTCCGTGCGTGATGAGTTGGTTTGATGATTGATCCTTACCCTTGACTAGAGGTTGTCGTACGTGTTAGTGTATATACCCTAGAGGCCATTACTGTATCATACTAGTTTGTATATTACTTAATGGAAGCTTGGGATATTCACAGTTGTATATACAATCTTGCTCGAAATGGTAGTATGCTACTTGGTTTGTCTCTGCTTTAATATGTGCATGTGTTTCTTTTAGCATATTGCTGGTATACATATTAGTAGAGCCCTTAGGATCTTTGCTTGATTACCAGCGTTGTGATGGCGCTCGCACTCGTGGGAGCTGGGTAATCTATAAGCACATCCTTATACAGGTCCCTGGTCGTTGGACTATCGAGACAGGGCATCGATACTCCGGAGTAGACTAGCGTATGCGCTTCTCATCCCAGTGTGGGAGACGGTCTGTCCCACAGCCGTTAGTACGTCGTACTTGGGATAGTATACGGGTGCTCGTTAGGTTACTAGTACACTGGACAGGACTCGTCAGGAACTGTTGGTTGGTAATATACCTATCGTCAGTTATCAGTTCCCAGGTGACATGAGTACAGCTTAGTCCGCTGACTTGACACTGTCACTTCGCCTCGAGTGTGTTCCCACTGCACTTTGATTACTACCCTACCACGGCTTAAAGGAGTCGTGCAAACAGGTAGTTTTTGGGTGCAGTCCCGAAGCACTTGGAGGCAGTGACGGTTAGACAGGATTCGTCTCTCCCGGTATTGGGGGTTGACATCGCGCTGTGTCCAGGAGAGCCATTACACGAGTAGTCCCTGGCCAGGGCAAGCGAGATATACTGGTAGGTTTCCAGTGTTATCTCAGGGTGTTCTGGGCTACACTCCGACACGACTTGTACCGCTATTAGGGGACTGACGTTCACCGCCCCCTAGGCCCGCCATGCGATGTATCAGACGAACAGACCGGACTGTACGAAGACTGTCACATACAGGCTCAGTAGGAGTGCAGATGGGGTTCACCTCGTCAGTCTTCTTATCGACATCTACCTGGGGACCGTTACGTACAGCTAGTGCCGCTTGCGGTCTGTGGTTAAACCCACTGCCAGCGTAGTGTCGAGTCTTTAGAGTCCCACACAGAGAGCTATTCGCCTTTAGGCAAAATGAGTAGAGGTCGCATGGTTTTGCGACAGGGTTCGTTCGCATCCGCGCACTTGTGCACGTTTGCTGTCCGGACAGTTTATACTAGCGGGCTTTGGTTTAAGCCGGATCCTAGTATATGATTTGAGATTGGTTTTTCTCAGAGTATTCGTGTTCCTCGGATCACGAATGCGGGTGCGTATGCACAGTTGCTTGAGATTGAGGGAGAGGACCTTGTTTAGGGTTAATGGCTATTGTCATTTTATTAACCCTATTGCTTTTGTGTGTATTATAGTTAATTGATAATTAGCTTAATCATTGTACATGGTTGTTGTTGTTGACCATTTGACTTCATTGACTTGTTGACCTAGGTTGACACTTTGACCATCATCATTTCTTTTGGAAGATGCTCTTTGATCTTTGCAAATTGAAATGATAATGGTCATGTCATGATTTACCATGACAATTTTCAAGCTAATTATTCAATTAAAATTATTCACACATATTAGTGAGAATGGCTCACTAATAATTCACTCTTTCATATCATTTCTCTCTCTTGCTCATCCTCTCCCTTGCTCATCCTCTCCCTCAAGCTCTCTCCCTCTCATGTGTTGAGAAACAAAAAGCTTGAGAAAAACGCTCACTTGATCTTCTCTACTCTCTTCTAGGGTTCAAGTCTTAGCATTTCTTGCACTCTAGTTACTCCTAGCTTGGAGTTGAAGCTAAAGGTCGAGGCTTTCGGATGGATCCTTCTTTGACGGAAGAAGACAAGCTAGGTGACCTCTTTCTACCATTCCAAGGAGCAAGGAGAGAAGGACTTTGAGCTCAAGGTATAACCTTTCCATCACTTAGCTAGTTACTAGTTAGGGTTAGCTTGTTTTTGTTTAGCAAAGATCCTTAAAGCTTGGCCCATGTTGCCTATAGTTGATAAAAATCCAATTTTTATTATGTTTTCCGCCTCCCCGTAAGCACCGGGGTGGGCAACGTGGACTTACAGTGGTATCAGAGCCTAACTAAACATAACTAAACATAAACTAGCTAAGTAGTAAAGTGTAACGAAGTTTCGAAACCGGAAAATCGAAAAACCAAACTCGCAAAACCCTAAGTTTCTGTTAATTTTTTTTCTGGTCAAAATAAAATTTGTTATACACCAAAAATTATCTCAGGGTTTTGTTAAGAACACCACCAAAAACGAGACAGAGAGTCGACCAAGTGGCCGCGGATCCGCGGCAATAGGAAGCTATTGAGCCGCGCATCCGCGGCCGTCTTGTCTCCTTTCTGCCTCGATTTTGGTGCAGTGTGTTTCTGTGTTGGTTTTGTGATTTTTAGGATATGTTATATATGCCCAGATTTTCCAGAACTAAAATTTACTTTTGGGGGCATATAAATCCGTATTTTTTCCGAAACTTCACTACACTTTAACTATATCGGTTGTATCTGTGATGCTTGTATGTATTGAACGTCGGCTAATCGCTATAAGTCGATTAGTCGGGGTTATACATCTCTGTGATCTGTGATTGTTATTGGTTTGTGGATATGAATGGATTGGATTGTCGCGGGTGAATAGCCGGGGTGGATGTGAGATGAGCGTTATTTTTCTTTCATTCATTTGTAACATGTAATTTGATGTAATAATATTATTTGTATGGCCGCACAACCGGGTCGGGGTTGTAGCCGTCATTGTATAATTCTTTTTACTGTTTTTTTGCTCCTAGGATAGACCCATGGAGGGGGTGTACAAACTACCGGGTATCTCGAAGTGCCGAGTGGCCTACTCACGGTGGTGAGGGAGGTTGCTTCGCTTCGGGTGCTTGGCGGGTAGTTTGCCGCACCCGTAGGGGTCTTGGGTGGGGTATTGGCTATTCACCGCGACCGTGTAATCCGCTTTACGTTGCAGGCTCGAACGCATTGCGGATTCCTCGTATATCCAATGTATTCATCTGTGATCTGTAATGTCTATCATTGCTATATATTTATATAATAACTATTTAGGCGTTGCTTATGTTTTACAGCCGCGCTAGCCCAGCCCCCGCTCTGTCGTTAGTTAAGTAACCTAACGGGTGATGACGGGGCCCCGTGGCGAATGCGAATGGCATAAGCGTACGTCATATTTTGTTTGTTTTCTGCAATGGTAGGATTAAATGATGGGACGCATTAAAAGAACTAATGCAAGAAATAAACCAAGTAAAAGTCGATTGGAACACTTTGAAAACCACTCGGTTCTTTTCAAAACGAAACTTTTAAACGCGGAGCTTGAACCACTCCTTTTAAAAGCTATCTCGTTCCATCGATTATATCAAGTTCACTACGTTCACGGTTTCGCCAAAACCATCCGTAGCCCTCCATCATTTCGGTTAAATATTCGGTAGTATTCAAGCTATGTATTTTGACCTCACGCCAAGGCATAGTGATTGGTAGCTGCCGGATATTTATCCGTTGCATAGATAGAATGCGTTGATTTGAGACAGTCGTACTGCCGTTTTGGCCTACGTCAAGGGTAGGTACGGGTGGGTTCAAATTAACCAGGATAATGATGGGAAGAACTTGACATGTGACTTATGACATTTTGACCTCACGCCAAGGTCATAAGAGCATAGGGCAAAAATCCACATCGGGAGTTTCATAAGTACTGAAACTTGCTAGCGTTGCATACCATTTGGAGTGATAATTCTGGTAGGATTCCTTCGGTTTTATCACGCGATGATATTTGGATCCCGATCCTACTGTGAGTATATGCTACTCCTCGGGAAAACTCTCACTTAACGATCAATGCTATAAACCTAGTAGGTGCCTAGAAAGGTGTTAGCGGGGCTACGCCCACAGGGAAAGGAGGTTACTTAACTAAGGAACTTCGCGAAAGCGTTGGAAAACCTCCCTCGAAGTACCGACACTGGCCTGGCTGAACGGTTAAGCAAGTATTGTACGGTGAGAATGATCCCGACTAATCCTTTTCTTTATGGTTTGAGAAGGGATTCGAGAAACAGTGGGAGCCATCCAGTTTAGACAAACTAAAAACCACTCTAAACTTGCAAGAGCATCATGCTAAAGTGTTTCTTTTCTCTCTCCTAATTGCAGCGACCACTCAAGATGACCGGACTTAAGTTACTATTAGATAAAAATATATTGACAGGGCCAAACTATAAAGATTGGCTCAGGAATGTCAAGATGGCTATCACTTATGACAAGCTGGGGTATATACTTACCACCAAAGCTCCCCCTGTCCCAGGTCCCACCTCCAGCGTCGCGGATCTAGAAATCCGTAAGACATGGGAGATAGATTGCGCGAGGGCCAGATGCCTCGTACTAGCCTCGATGGACAACGACCATCAGAGGAGGCACGAGAATATGGACCTAGAGTCCATATTTCTCCATACAAAAGAACTGTATGGAGAGCAGTCTCGTATCGCTAGATACGAAGTGTCGAAGAAGCTTTTTTCGGCAAGGTTGGCCGTCGGATCATCGGTAGCGGACCACGTGCTTAAGATGATCGGCTACATAGAGGAGCTCGCGGACCTTGGGACCACGTTGGAGAATGAACTCTATACTGATTTGATTCTCCAGTCCCTTCCTTCCACTTACGCCCAGTTCATTCTTAACTTCAACATGCAAGGAAAGGAGGTTGAACTTGCCGAACTTCTGAACATGTTGAGGACTGCTGAGGGCACCCTACAGAAGGGTAGGGAGACATCCACTTTGTTTGTAAGAGGATCTTCCTCTTCTAGGTCCAGGGCGAAAGCCAAGGGCAAGAAGAAGAAAGCCCCCGCCAAACCAAGAGGCGGTGTCGGTAAAGTGGATACGAAGGGAAAGGGTAAAGCAACAAAGGTAGCGGGGAAGCTGGTGGGGAAGGAAGAATGCTTCTATTGTCACAAAAGTGGTCACTGGAAACAAGATTGCAAGGCTTGGAAAGCCAGAACACAGGATTTGAAGCGAGTTGCAGCTTCAGCTTCAGGTGTGTATGTTATTGAAAACTGTCTATCAATAAACTCTACATCCTGGGTATTGGATACCGGATCAGGATCTCATATCTGTAATTCTTTGCAGGAGTTGAGAAAGCGTAGAGTTTTGAAGGCAGGTGACATGACCCTCAGAGTTGCGAACGGTGCTAGCATGGATGCTGAGGCCGTGGGGGACTATCACCTGGGATTATCAGATGGACACTTTTTGGTTTTGCGTAGTTGTTATTATGTACCAAATGCAACCTGTAATATCATTTCTGTATCTTTATTATCTAAAGAAGGTTATGAATTTGCATTTGTAAGTAATGTAGTGAACATTCACCTTAATCAAGTTTTGATTGGGTCAGGTACATTGAACAACGGTATATACGTTTTAAACCAACCACAGGTTTTCAATATCCAGAATACACACAAAAGAAAGTCTCCAGAAATTAATAAAACTTTCTTATGGCATTGTAGACTGGGTCACATCAATGAGAGAAGATTGACTAAGTTACATACTGAAGGATATTTAGATCCGTTCGAATATCAATCGTATGCAACTTGTCAATCCTGTCTCAAAGGAAAGATGACAAAGGCTCCGTTTTCTGGACACGGAGAAAGAGCGAGCGAGCTCTTGGGACTCGTACACAGCGACGTGTGCGGTCCAATGTCTACACATGCGCGAAGCGGTTTTTCTTACTTCATTACTTTTATGGATGATTTCTCAAGATTCGGACATGTCTTCTTAATGAAGCATAAATCCGAAGCTTTTGATAAGTTCCAGGAATATAAGAATGAAGTAGAAAAACAAACAGGCAAAAGTATTAAGATCCTAAGATCGGATCGAGGAGGAGAATACTTAAGTGCCGAATTCCTGAATTACTTAAAAGAGAATGGAATTCTCTCTCAGCTTACTCCTCCATACACTCCGCAACATAACGGTGTATCGGAGAGACGGAACCGAACCCTATTGGATATGGTACGGTCCATGATGAGTAACGCTGAGTTACCGCGATCGTTCTGGGGATATGCGCTAGAAACAGCTGCATATCTTTTGAACCGTGTTCCTACTAAGACTGTGCCTACCACACCATATGAGTTATGGAGTGGGAAGAAACCCTATCTTCAATACTTGAAGATTTGGGGATGTCCAACTTATGTCAAAAAGCAGCATATGGACAAGCTCGAGGCACGCTCAGTACTGTGCAAGTTTGTGGGATACCCAAAGAACTCCAGGGGGTATCTTTTCTATTATGCAGAGGAACAAAAAGTCCTTGTTTCTCGTAATGCCCATTTTCTGGAACATCAGTTTTTAGAAAAAGAAATAAGTGGGAGCGCAATAGAACTGGAAGAAATTCCAGAACCACAAACTATTACTGAAAGTTTAGTGGAACAAGAAGGTTCAAAAGAACAGGACATTCCTACGCCACTCCGCAGGAGTAGTAGGCAGTCTCATCCGTCCGAGAGGTACTACGGTTTTCTCATTGACGGGGATAGAGAGGACTGCATCATAGATTGTGATGAGCCTACTAGCTTCCAGCAAGCCATTCAGAGCGTCGACTCGGTAAAATGGCTGGATGCAATGCGGACCGAGATGGAGTCCATGTACACCAACAAAGTATGGACGTTGGACATTGCTCCAGACGGGGTAAAACCCGTAGGATGCAAGTGGATCTTCAAAAGGAAGATTGGTGTAGATGGACAGGTTGAGACCTATAAAGCTAGACTGGTAGCAAAGGGTTTTCGTCAGCGACCTGGTTTGGACTATGACGAAACCTTTTCTCCAGTAGCTATGCTGAAATCCATTCGGATCCTTCTTGCCATCGCTGCTTTCCATGATTATGAGATTTGGCAGATGGACGTAAAGACAGCTTTTCTAAATGGTCATTTAGAGGAGTGTGTCTATATGGACCAGCCAGAGGGTTTCATTCAGGGTGGGAGCAGCGGAAAGGTGTGCAAGTTGCTCAAGTCCATTTATGGACTTAAGCAGGCATCGCGGAGTTGGAACATCTGTTTTGATGAGACGGTCAAAGAATTTGGCTTTATCAAAAATCCAGATGAACCATGCATTTATTGTAGATTTGTAGCGAGAACTGTAGTATTCCTCGTTTTATACGTGGATGACATTCTCTTAATAGGAAATGACATTCCTATGCTACAATCTGTCAAGGGGTTCTTGTCACACAGGTTCTCCATGAAAGACCTGGGTGATGCCTCATACATTCTGGGTATCCGGATCTACCGTGACAGATCCAAGAGGATATTAGGACTCTCGCAGTCCAGGTACATCGACACCATACTGAAGAGATTTAGTATGGAAGATTCCAAGCGCGGTAATCTACCGGCTTATCACGGGATCACCCTCTCCAAAGAGATGTCTCCCAAGACTGATTTGGAGAGGGATCGCATGTCTATTATACCCTACGCTTCTGCGGTAGGCTCTATAATGTATGCGATGTTGTGTACCAGACCGGATGTGGCTTATGCACTGAGTGTGGTAAGCAGGTATCAGTCAAACCCTGGGGAGAAACATTGGATAGCAGTAAAGAACATTCTCAAGTACCTGAGAAGGACTAAGGAGATGTTCTTGGTGTATGGCGGAAAAGACCTGCAGATTGAGGCCTTTGCTGACTCCAGCTTCCAGAGTGACAAGGATGATTCCAAGTCCATGTCGGGTTTTGTCTTTACCCTCAATGGAGGGGCGGTGTGTTGGAAGAGCTCCAAACAGGAAACCGTTGCTGACTCGACTATGGAAGCGGAATACATCGCTGCATCTGATGCCGCAAAAGAAGCTGTCTGGATGAGGAAGTTCTTGAAAGAACTTCAGGTGGTTCCGTCCATTGTTGACCCAATACCTTTGTATTGCGACAACAACGGGGCTATAGCTTTAGCGAAGGAACCCAGGTCCCATCAGAAATCCAGACACATCTTAAGGCGGTATCACCTGATCAGGGAGATCGTGGATCGCCAGGAGATCGAGGTCCGGAGAGTTGCATCAGAGGATAACACAGCAGATCCATTCACCAAGGCCTTGCCCCAGACTCAGTTCGAGCGGCTGATCGAGATGATAGGTCTTCGATACGCCAGTACATGGCCTTAGTGCAAGTGAGAGATTGTTAGTGTATATGCCCTAGAGGCCATTACTGTATCATACTAGTTTGTATATTACTTAATGGAAGCTTGGGATATTCACAGTTGTATATACAATCTTGCTCGAAATGGTAGTATGCTACTTGGTTTGTCTCTGCTTTAATATGTGCATGTGTTTCTTTTAGCATATTGCTGGTATACATATTAGTAGAGCCCTTAGGATCTTTGCTTGATTACCAGCGTTGTGATGGCGCTCGCACTTGTGGGAGCTGGGTAATCTATAAGCACATCCTTATACAGGTCCCTGGTCGTTGGACTATCAAGACAGGGCATCGATACTCCGGAGTAGACTAGCGTATGCGCTTCTCATCCCAGTGTGGGAGACGGTCTGTCCCACAGCCGTTAGTACGTCGTACTTGGGATAGTATGCGGGTGCTCGTTAGGTTACGAGTACACTGGACAGGACTCGTCGGGAACTGTTGGTTGGTAATATACCTATCGTCAGTTATCAGTTCCCAGGTGACATGAGTACAGCTTAGTCCGCTGACTTGACACTGTCACTTCGCCTCGAGTGTGTTCCCACTGCACTTTGATTACTACCCTACCACGGCTCAAAGGAGTCGTGCAAACAGGTAGTTTTTGGGTGCAGTCCCGAAGCACTTGGAGGCAGTGACGGTTAGACAGGATTCGTCTCTCCCGGTATTGGGGGTTGACATCGCGCTGTGTCCAGGAGAGCCATTACACGAGTAGTCCCTGGCCAGGGCAAGCGAGATATACTGGTAGGTTTCCAGTGTTATCTCAGGGTGTTCTGGGCTACACTCCGACACGACTTGTACCGCTATTAGGGGACTGACGTTCACCGCCCCCTAGGCCCGCCATGCGATGTATCAGACGAACAGACCGGACTGTACGGAGACTGTCACATACAGGCTCAGTAGGAGTGCAGATGGGGTTCACCTCGTCAGTCTTCTTATCGACATTTACCTGGGGACCGTTACGTACACCTAGTGCCGCTTGCAGTCTGTGGTTAAACCCACTGCCAGCGTAGTGTCGAGTCTTTAGAGTCCCACACAGAGAGCTATTCGCCTTTAGGCAAAATGAGTAGAGGTCGCATGGTTTTGCGACAGGGTTCGTTCGCATCCGCGCACTTGTGCACGTTTGCTGTCCGGACAGTTTATACTAGCGGGCTTTGGTTTAAGCCGGATCCTAGTATATGATTTGAGATTGGTTTTTCTCAGAGTATTCGTGTTCCTCGGATCACGAATGCGGGTGCGTATGCACAGTTGCTTGAGGTTGAGGGAGAGGACCTTGTTTAGGGTTAATGGCTATTGTCATTTTATTAACCCTATTGCTTTTGTGTGTATTATAGTTAATTGATAATTAGCTTAATAATTGTACATGGTTGTTGTTGTTGACCATTTGACTTCATTGACTTGTTGACCTAGGTTGACACTTTGACCATCATCATTTCTTTTGGAAGATGCTCTTTGATCTTTGCAAATTGAAATGATAATGGTCATGTCATGATTTACCATGACAATTTTCAAGCTAATTATTCAATTAAAATTATTCACACATATTAGTGAGAATGGCTCACTAATAATTCACTCTCTCATATCATTTCTCTCTCTTGCTCATCCTCTCCCTTAAGCTCTCTCCCTCTCATGTGTTGAGAAACAAAAAGCTTGAGAAAAACCCTCACTTGATCTTCTCTACTCTCTTCTAGGGTTCAAGTCTTAGGATTTCTTGCACTCTAGTTACTCCTAGCTTGGAGTTGAAGCTAAAGGTCGAGGCTTTCGGGTGGATCCTTCTTTGACGGAAGAAGACAAGCTAGGTGACCTCTTTCTACCATTCCAAGGAGCAAGGAGAGAAGGACTTTGAGCTCAAGGTATAACCTTTCCATCACTTAGCTAGTTACTAGTTAGGGTTAGCTTGTTTTTGTTTAGCAAAGATCCTTAAAGCTTGGTCCATGTTGCCTATAGTTGATAAAAATCCAATTTTTATTATGTTTTCCGCCTCCCCGTAAGCACCGGGGTGGGCAACGTGGACTTACAGTACGATGGATTATACCGTACGCGATGTTGTTTAGGCTGGATGCCGATCGATAAATTCACCGACTCGATCATGTTAGATACGTATACCCGTCAGTATTTGCATATGATTTACCTTATGTTGCATTCCTGTTATTCGCATTGCATTACTTATACCTGTGTTAGTACACTTACACCATTATCGATGATGCGTATGTTACACGTACACATATTTGCCGGCTCACACACTTCATCATCGATAATTTCTATGTCACTACACAGTAGGGTTGCTGCATCATGATATACATATTGTACATACATAGATAACTGGTTTTATTGGGAAATTGGGAACCGCAGGTTATATTTAAAAAAAACTGGAATCATTTAAAAGAGCGGTTTTCCCTTAATACGTCATATCACTGTTCCATGTTGCATGATATACGGATATGCTTGCATTTCTATTTTATGTCGCATACATCATGCTTTATGATTTTACGCATTAAGATATGATGTTTTCATGAGATTTCTGGATTTGAGGACCGTGGCGATTTCAAAAGAAAGCATGCACTATTTTAAAAACCCGGTTTCTCTTGATATGATATTTCAGTGCGTCCACCATGTGTTTTCTCGGTTCTGAGAGCGACATGTGAAACCCGATTCGAGGAGGCGGATGAGGCCGATTGCGGGTACATGGTGGACCCGGTAAAGTACCCCGGGGCAAGAAGTTCGAGGTGTAGACGATGAGCCTGGCGGGGAAGCACTACCTACCGGTGATTGTTTTTGGACTCGGCGGTTATCCGGAGGATACCGACCGGAGTAGAAAGATGGATATGAGGGCCGACCAGGGTGTGCGACGCCTGAGACATATGATGATTTACGTGTTGATGCTGGACATAGGTTTCATGATGTTTTCTAATGTCGAGGTTGGACACTCCAGTTTCATGGTTTTGATGTGTCGCGAGGGACACACGTTGATTTATATTCTCATATTTTCATGCATATGCTTTTCTGATATTTACATACTTTGATCATATGGTTGGACGAGATCCACGTACATACAGACATTGATTATCTGATTGGATGATATTAGCATGCTTATAGACTTTGACTACCTTATAGGCACAGATACCGACCCGGTCACCCTAGATATCATAGTATTACCTTTATGATATAGTTGACCTAGGAGTCGTTGTTTATTCGATTTTTATCTGTTGATATTTTTCTACTCACGAGTTGGCAACTCACCCCCGTTGTGCCACAGTTCTTGCAGGTTGACGGCTTGGATCAGTAGCGGCTTCGCTGACACACAGTTGCATTCGGGTGTTTTGCATTGGTAGGTGGGACACTTGTATCGTACCCACTCTTATATCTATATTTCATATTATATCTAGTTAACCCCATCAATCAAAATTAGTAAATTGTATAAGTAATGAGACTTAGTGGGATGGTGGTTGCGAGACTTAGGGCGAGGGGTTTTCCGCTACTTGTGGTTTTTATGTCTTGCTTTTCCTTATCTTTTGTGGCGATCTTCGCCGTTGGGCGTCGTATACTTATTTATATTGTCTTGCGTGGTTGTGATCCGTCGATTGACGAAGAGCTAGCTCCCGCTTGGGGATGCCTTTATTCATTATTTATGCTTTATCAGGTTTGTATCCGTTCGGGGTCAGTTTTTATAAAGGAAACTCTGCCGAAATTTTTAGAAAAGACTTAAGATTTTAAAAATGAATATTTCGGCTTATGTTGTTAAACTTCTTGCTTTAAATTGGTTTCTCCTTCACTCTACTGCTTTACTTGGTTTGGATTTCTGGGTTTCGGCTTACTTAGATTACGCACGCCTCGAGACGTTTCATAATTTAAGTGCCGGTCATGTTCTGTACTTTTCGTGTCGTGACAACACTGCTTCACATGATCAAAGAATCAAAACAATTGAAGCTCAAATTGCACAACTAAATGCTGCTCTAAGCGAGCGAGAAAAGGGAAAGCTTCCATCTCAACCATTGTCAAATCCCGGTCACACACAAAATGCACATTTTGCTTATGAACAACAAAATCATAATGTAAGTGCTGTGACTACTTTGAGATCTGGAAGAGTATTGCATAATAATGTGGGAATTAATGATGACACCCCGGCCGCCACTTCTTCTTCTTCATATTCTTCTTCTTCTTCAAAGCCTGTTCTCCATTCTTCGCAAGGCTCTAATTCTTCTACTACTTCAAACGGACCCACATCTCACTTCACGAAAACACCAATACTGGGATCCATTCCAACTCCGCAATCTCCTCCACAAACATTGGACTCAACGAATTTTCAAAATGTTCCATTTCCAAACAGGTTGAGATCCAATAAACCAACTCCACAAATGGAGAAGATTGTGGAGTTATTTAAACAGGTTAGCATTAACAATCCCCTCTTGGATGCAGTCTAACAGGTCCCTTCTTACACTAAAATTTTGAAGGACTTATGCACCAAGAAAAGGAAATCACAGGTACCCAAGAAAGTTTTCTTGGCTAATGCAGTGAGTGATGCTCTTACCCTACCGTTACCTCAAAAGCAAAAGGACCCTGGCTGTCCTATGATCGCACGCTTTTGGCGTGTCGGATGTTCAAAGTTCTAAAGTTATAACCGCGATCAGGACGGTGTTGCTATGCAGCTAGCCGGCTGAGCACGGGTCGATCCATAGGGAGATGCTTGTATGTCCGTTCGAGTTTTAGACGAGTCAATAAAGAATGCGTATATGTTTGTTCAATTCTATCCTAAGTGTTCGTATTTATGTTCAAGTAAGCTTGTTAAGGTTAAGGTTGGTTAGTAGAGTTAGGATTAGTCTTGTACTTATCTTTTGCCATTCTTAAAACGATATTGGGATAATCGGAAGTAGCGGGGATTAGGAGGACATAGGAATGGGATTTGCGAGTTTAAGCAAACTTTCCAACGCTAAATCCTTTCCTAGTGCCCCTTGTCAGTCCGCTAAATACGCTTATTTCCAACCCTTGGCCAAACACCAGCAACCATGTATACAATTAAGTCACAACTACATGTCACGTTGTAGTGCGCTTAAAGGACTTCTCAACTTAGGTCACGGCTACTTGTCACGTATAGCGCGCCTAAGTGAGGGGGTTGCGTTTGTTTGGTCGGGGTTCGTTTCAAGATGTTTGGCGAAGAGAAGCACAAGAGATTTCTCCGTCTCTCATACCACCTTCCTTAGCCTTAACAAGGGGGAAATTATTCACACATTACAAAAGAAAAGAAAACAAAACAAGAAGGAAGAAAAGAGGAAAATACGGTTTTACAAGTGAAGCAAACTAACTCTTGGGTCCTCACCTTAGCAAGGAACTCCGTCAAGTATCATCGCTTGAAAATACGAATAAAAGAAGAAAAGAAAAGAGAACAAGAAAAGAAATAACAACAACTAGTTAACAACAAATAATAAAATTAAAATACAAGATAATAAAATTACAAGACAATAAATAAAAGAGACAAGATAAAAATAACCCTCATCTTCATTTCATCATCCACTCAATGCTCTCACTACATTTTAATGGAGGAAGATATGAAGAAGAAGAAGAAGCTAAACTAAATCCTAACAAAAGAGATGGGAAAAGAAGACATCAAGAAGACCCTTGGTTTGGCACAAAATTGGGCTATTTATAGGCTGCGTGCTGAAACCCTAGGGCAACATTCTGGCCCTAAATGAAATGTCCAAACTGCCCCCAAATTATTAGCTGCCATCGAGTTAACTCGGCCACGGATCCACGGCCGAGTCGCCATGTTGGCCGCGGATCCGCGGCCCTTTTGAGGAGTTGGCGATTCGTATTTTGTGGGTTCCCCTATGTTGCTTTCCTCTGTTGTTTTACATGTTCCAAATTGCAAATTGCTTCCACAATTTCTTCAGATTTGCAACAGTCCAAAATGGCATCAAGAATAATACTTTTGACCTTTTCTCTCTCGAGCTCCGCACACCCATTGATTCTTGTGCTGCCTTTTTCGTGCTTTGTGCTTGTCCCTCTCGTGCTTTGTGCTTGTCCCAGACACGAATGACCACTGTCATTTGTCCTGTCTCTGGAATTGGTACGCGGCACTGGACGGATACAGATGATCGGAACCCGGCTTTTATCTGTTGTCAACAGGCGTTCTGTATTTTGGCGTAACTGTGGAGATTTTGTATCAATTGCGTTATTTTGGAGTAGGAACCTGTAGCCTGTAAATATGTAGCAAACACGGATTAAAAGCACCTACCTATAAACAAACGAGCGTAAGAATGGGCGATATTAAATGCAATATACTGTGATGAACAAATACCCCCAAACTTAACTTTTGCTCGTCCCGAGCAAAACCAATTATTCACAAAAAAGTCCTAACCTCACTTTCGCAGGGAACGCGATTGCACTGAGCTCGTGCAACAAGCCGTTAAACCTCTAGATGTCCCCAGTAGGAGGAGTGTTGTCTCCTGAGGGTTTTCAGCGGATTACACCCACAAAATCCCGTCAAGCTAGTTTCATAAGTTAACGTCGATTCTACTCCTACAGTTTAGTATCTACGTTAAAAATTCTATCATCCTAAGTTAGAAATATCCAACCCTTATTTTTCACACCTCCTATCTATTTAACCTTAGATCCTATACGTTCCAAAAGAGTTTAGAAAGATGTTGGTATCTCCTGAGTTTTCCTTCTAAAGTGCGGTCTCAAATCAGGGATTTTTATCAACTTTACAGAAAACATAAGTCTTATTCTTCATTTTTATCTTTTATCCAAATTTCGATTGTATACCCCTACGTGTGTGTAAATTTCACCCCTACACTTGAGAATTCAATTCAAGCTATAATACCCTTTCCCTAATACCTAATACTACTTCTTTTCATTAAATGATGGACGGATTTGCTCACACATTTTTCATGCGACTATTAATGCTTCTTGAGGTACTAACAGCCGATTACTGAATGTGTGAGCTTAAAGCGTAAATAGCAATTTCCAGGTCTTGACTTTATTCTATTTTTCTTTTCTTTATTTTTCTTTTTCAAGACCGGATATATTTTTCAATGATGCTCTTTTGGTGTTTAGCTTTAAATACCATTTTTTCTTTCATACTAGGCTTTCAGGCAAGAGTATTTCTAGGTATCCTCTACTATCCCAAGTTTCAAGGTGCGTGCATATGCAATTTGTAGGGTATATACTTTCTAAATTTGGATTCAAGAATAGAAACTATTTTTCAGACTTATCTTTCAGTAAAGCATCAATACTTTCCCTTCATTTTGACTTAACTTAAGAACTGAACTCGAGATTACCTAGTTCCCAAAAAAAACTGTAAGGACGTATATTTACCAAGTTTAAACAGAAAGAGGGTTATTTTTAGGGTTTTCAATTCCTAAGCCTAGAATTTAGTTACTTCTAACGTATCAACTAAACTTTCGGAATAAAAATCTAAGTTACCCTATTAGCTAACTTGACGACAAAGTTTTTATATTTTTGGAAAAAATTTCGATTTTTTTGTGGGTTTTTAAATAGGTATGCAAATGCAAAATATACAAATGAATGTGAAGGAAAGAAAGCTTACCGAGCACACCCCCAAACTTAAACTTGACAGTGTCCTCACTGTCAGGCTACACCAAGAGGGTCAAAATTGTCGGCGCTCCCCAAAAGATTTATACACAACAAAAAGAAAAACAAAAATATATACACAAAAAGGTTCCCCCCAAACTTAAGTAAAACAGTGTTTCCACTGTTAAGCGTTGAAGTTCAAGATTAGGAGGGAAAGAACAGTATTAATTTATACAAGGCCTTACACAGGCCAAAAGTGAGCACCAACCATTCAAAGATTTTATCGCTATAATGTACAGGTTGGTGGAAGAAGGCGTAGAGAAAAGAGATGGAGAATATGCGAGACTGTATGGAGATAGAAGTGGTATACGGTCTCGGTATATAAGAATAAGAATGGAAGAAGGGAGAAAGAAGTTGAATACGAACTTGATGGTGGAAATGGATTGAATAAATTAGTACAATCTGTAATGATGGATGTGAAAAGAAGGATTGTACTAATTTATCAATATGGCGAGAAATGGGGTCAAATCCCTCAAGATTCGTGAGAAACCATGGGTACGCCAAACTTGGTAAACCAGACACAGGAAGTTAAAATGATACGGTTTCTTGCAATGTCGAAACGATGGGAAGGATAGGGGGAAGTGATTGAGGAAGGGTATTGGTTAAGGGTTCTGGAGGGTGTACACAGTCAATGACAGGGACATGATGAATTGGGAAATCCGACTCATCAAGAAAAGCTGGTTCATCCTCAAAACTATCCTCAAAATTTTCCTCAAAATTCAGCACATCCATGCATTTATCCTCAAAATCCAGACGCATATGGGGTTCGGGAAAAACATTTAATGATTCAGGATGATGAATTGGAGAGAAAAACTCAGCCAAATCTACGGGTTCATCATCCAAAATATTCCCAGCGTCAATATCCTCAATCAAGTGAAAATCTATATTCTCAGACACCTCAACAAAATCATGGATATCAATCAATCCAGGTTTTAGAGTGGAGGTGTAGAGCTCAAAAGGATTGGGATTGGTTTCACTCAAAAGGGACCCTTCACAATCGGGTAAATCAAACACTACAAAGTCGCACAACTCATTCATCATTCTATCTTCAATTGATAAATCATGTGGGACACTCGATAGACTTTCAAAACAGGAGTTGTGGGATTGAATTTGGGACGGGTAGGTTTGATTTGGAAGGGGGAACAACTCACTCTCTCCACTCAAATTCTCAGCCTGTCCTACCGCCTCCTCATACATTGGAAAATTTGGAGCTAGTTGGAAACTAGCTACCGGGTCAGTAGGTTGTATGAGGGCGGCCATGGACGCATTCAAATCCATCATCTGTTGGTACGACGCTACCCTAAAGTCTTCCAACGACTGTTCCAAACTAGACATAGGTTGTGAAGAAGCAATGTCTAGGGAAGGTGCAAAATTCGGGTAGGACTGGTAGGAATTGAATGGCTGGACAGGGGTAGGATCAACATTCGGATAAGAAGTTGAATGGAATTGTTGATCCCAAAAATTTGAAGTGGTGAAAGGAGTGAAAGATCGGCTACGAGATTGTTCAATATGTTCAGCAATAGACATTGGTTTCGGAGTTACGATCGGACTTTCAAAAGGGGTATCAACGTAAGAAGGGGTGAATTTTTGAAACGGTTGATACGAAGTGGATTGCGGAGTCAAATTGTTTGTCCTAGACGCGTCTATCCGATCTCTCAATGAAATTTTGGGCATGAAGGGGTCGTTTGAAATTCGACCAAAGCAAGAACCGTAGGAAGTTATGTTTGGTTGTGGGTACCAAAGATCGGCAAGAGTTTTGCGAGGCAGGGTACCCATGTTAGAAGAGTGAAAAGGGAGGGAAGGAAGTGGTGTTTTTTTTTAATTATTTATTTTTATTTTTTATTTTATTATTATTATTATTTTTTTATTAAAGAAATGTTTGTTTTTGGAGTTTTTGAAATTGTTTATATGAAAGAATACGAAATTATGGGACTGAATTTTTTACGAGCACAACCATAATCACAATATGCATAAACACACCTAGAGCTAGGGTCTTTAAAGTCCAACTAGACCACTCCTAGACTTCCAAGCGACAAGTTGCAGGATAACTCTCGAATCGCCTCTTCACTGCCAATTGTGGCCAGGTAAGCACAAGTGAGGTAAGGAGGGTTCCGCTCACGAATCACCGTGAGACGGGCCTTTTAAAATTACCTCCTCACTTGTCTAGCCTAGGCACCACAAAGTCAAGTTTAGATAAACGACCGATTCCCCGCAACCTTCACTTGTCCTAAATGAACGCGACAGGTCCTTATAGGTTTGGTCTAGATATTTTTTTATTAGCTCAAGGTAATGCGTATGCAATTTATGATTTGTGGGGTCTTAGGAAGGGTGATGAAATCCCCACCCAATCTGAATTGGTGTTATAGCCCCTTAAAGTCCGTATTAATGCAAAGCGCTTAAACAAAAAAAAATCTAAAACAACAAAAATTTATTTTGCGGCGGAGCAATTCTGTGCAAAGATACCTGCAGAAAATACAGTATAGTGGAATTCAGAGAGGGAACTAGAGGAAAGAGAAAGGGCAGAAAAAATTTAGAGCTCAGAAGCCTCAATATGACCGCGGAACCGCCACCGAATCCCCTCTTTGACCGCGGTTCCACGGTCAATTTGATGAGCTGGCGCCTGAAACTTAGGTCAATACACGTGCCCTTCTCTGTACACCCTAATAAAAACCTCTGTTTCTTGATTTGATTACTGTACTTGCTCCAGATTAGCCTGCACACTTTCACACAAAAATTATCAAAAAATAACAAAAAGATTTTATTTTATATATATACAAAAAGAATATTAACCCGAATAACAAGAAAGAAAATACGTTACCGTCTCCCCGGCAACGGTGCCATTTGATCGCACGCTTTTGGCGTGTCGGATGTTCAAAGTTCTAAAGTTATAACCGCGATCAGGACGGTGTTGCTATGCAGCTAGCCGGCTGAGCACGGGTCGATCCACAGGGAGATGCTTGTATGTCCGCTCGAGTTTTAGACGAGTCAATAAAGAATGCGTATATGTTTGTTCAATTCTATCCTAAGTGTTCGTATTTATGTTCAAGTAAGCTTGTTAAGGTTAATGTTGGTTAGTAGAGTTAGGATTAGTCTTGTACTTATCTTTTCCATTCTTAAAACGATTTTGGGATAATCGGAAGTAGCGGAGATTAGGAGGACATAGGAATGGGATTTGCGAGTTTAAGCAAGCTTTCCAACGCTAAATCCATTCCTAGTGCCCCTTGTCCGTCCGCTAAATACGCTTATTTCCAGCCCTCGGCCAAACACCCACAACCATGTATTCAATTAAGTCACAACTACATGTCACGTTGTAGTGCGCTTAAAGGAATTCTCAACTTTGGTCGCGGCTACTTGTCACATATAGCGCGCCTAAGTGAGGGGGTTGCGTTTGTTTGGTCGGGGTTCGTTTCAAGATGTTTGGCGAAGAGAAGCACAAGGGATTTCTCCGTCCCTTATACCACCTTCCTTAGCCTTAACCAGGGGGAAATTATTCACACATTACAAAAGAAAAGAAAACAAAACAAGAAGGAAGGAAAGAGAAAAATACGGTTTTACAAGTGAAGCAAGCTAACTCTTGGGTCCTCACCTTAGCAAGGAAGTCCGTCAAGTATCATCGCTTGAAAATACGGATAAAAGAAGAAAAGAAAAGAGAACAAGAAAAGAAATAACAACAACTAGTTAACAACAAATAATAAAATTAAAATACAAGATAATAAAATTACAAGACAATAAATAAAAGAGACAAGATAAAAATAACCCTCATCTTCATTTCATCATCCACTCAATGCTCTCACTACATTTTAATGGAGGAAAACATGAAGAAGAAGAAGAAGCTAAACTAAATCCTAACAAAAGAGATGGGAAAAGAAGACATCAAGAAGACCCTTGGTTTGGCACAAAACTGGGCTATTTATAGGCTGCGTGCTGAAACCCTAGGGCAACATTCTGGCCCTAAATGAAATGTCCAAACTGCCCCTAAATTATTAGCTGCCATCGAGTTAACTCGGCCGCGGATCCGCGGCCCTTTTGAGGAGTTGGCGATTCGTATTTTGTGGGTTCCCCTGTGTTGCTTTCCTCTGTTGTTCTACATGTTCCAAATTGCAAATTGCTTCCACAATTTCTTCAGATTTGCAACAGTCCAAAATGGCATCAAGAATAATACTTTTGACCTTTTCTCCCTTGAGCTCCGCGCACCCATTGATTCTTGTGCTGCCTTTTTCGTGCTTTGTGCTTGTCCCTCTCGTGCTTTGTGCTTGTCCCAGACACGAATGACCACTGTCATTTGTCCTGTCTCTGGAACTCGTACACGGCACTAGGCGGATACGGATGATCGGAACCCGGCTTTTATCTGTTGTCAACAGGCGTTCTGTATTTTGGCATAACTGTAGAGATTTTGTATCAATTGCATTATTTTGGACTAGGAACCTGTAGCCTGTAATATGTAGCAAATACGGATTAAAGCACCTACCTATAAACAAACGAGCGTAAGAATGGGCGATATTAAATGCAATATTCTGTGATGAACATCTTACAATTTCAATAACTATTGGGGATAAGAACATCAATCGCGCACTTTTAGATCTTGGTGCCAGTGTTAATTTGCTTCCCTATTCAGTATATGAGCAATTAGGCGTTGGAGAGTTGAAACCTATACATTGTACTCTACAAATGGCCGACCGATCCATCACCCATCCCAGGGGTGAGTTAGAGGATGTGTTGATTAAAGTAGGGGACTTCATATTCCCTGTTGATTTCATTGTTCTGGACACACAGCCTGTAGCAAACCCCCGGAGTCAAATTCCGGTGATCCTTGGATGACCATTCCTTGCAACTTCTAATGCGGTGATCAATTATCGAAATGGTTCAATTAACCTATCTTTTAGAAACATGACAGTTGAGCTCAATATTTTTAAGTTGGGGAATTAACCCTCCGAACCTAATGCTAATATACTTGATGTTTGCTCGATCCAAGAGATCACTCAGGAGGACTGTGAGCTCGAAAAATTTCTGTTCGATCACAACTACTTTGACGCCACTAGTGCGTTCCTCCTAGATTCTGATACTGCTTTCACACCCGATAATGATTACGAGTGTTTCACTTTTTTGAACTATTTTGAAGAATCACCACCCGAGTTCGAAACCTTTGAATTTTCGGATGAGTTAGTTGAACCATCCGACTCGGTTGCTTACACTCGCTATGAACCTTTGTTGGAATCCTTCAAGTTCGAGACAGTTTCACCAATTTTACCTTCAATTGTTTCGCCTCCAAAGCTCGAACTCAAGCTATTGCCGTCTCACCTTAAATATGCTTACTTGGGTGAGAATGAGACCCTTCCTGTTATCATATCGGCATCTCTAGCCACCGAGCAAGAGAAAGCCCTTTTAACGGTCTTACAAAACAATCGGCAAGCTTTTGGCTGGTGTATGGTGGACATCAAGGGGATTAGTCCCCTCATTGTTGACCATCATATTCATATGATGGATGATGCCAAGCCAGCAAGGGATCCACAGAGACGCCTCAACCCTGTAATGAAGGAGGCTGTTAAAAAGGAGATCGTAAAATGTCTTGATAGTGGTATCATTTACCCTATCTCCGATACCCAATGGGTTAGCCCCATTCATGTTGTCCCAAAGAAATCGGGCATAACGGTCATAACTAATGAGGCGAATAAGTCAATACCTACTCGCACCCAAACTGGGTGGCGAGTATGCATCGATTACAGAAAACTCAACGCCGCGACACGGAAAGACCACTTTCCATTACCTTTCATTGACCAAATGCTAGAACGATTGGCCGGGCATGAATTTTATTGCTTTTTGGATGGCTATTCCGGCTATAATCAAATTCCCATCGCCGAAAAGGACCAAGACATGACCACATTCACTTGTCCGTTCGGTACATTTGCTTACCATCGCATGCCCTTTGGGTTGTGCAACGCACCCGCTACTTTTCAGCGGTGTATGAAGGAAATTTTTTCAGACATGGTTGAAAAATTCTTGGAGATCTTCATGGATGATTTCTCCATTTTCGGTGACTCCTTTGATGAGTGCTTGCTACATTTAGACGCAGTCCTTACCCGTTGTAAGGATAAGAATCTTACTCTAAATTGGGAGAAATGACACTTTATGGTACGAGAAGTTATTTTCTTAGGACATATCATCTCGCAAAATGGCATTGAGGTAGATAAGGCTAAGATTGAAGTTATTTCTAATCTTCCTCCTCCCAAGTGCGTCAAAGACATTCGAGCCTTCCTTGGCCATGCCGGTTTCTATAGACGGTTCATCAAGGATTTTAGCAAGATTGCTAGACCCTTGACTCTTTTGTTGGCCAAGGACGCTACTTTTGATTTCGACTCGAGCTGTATAAAGGCGTTCGAGTCTTTGAAAAACTTGCTTACTTCCGCTCCCATTCTCTCGTCCCCTGACTGGACGCATCCATTTGAAATTATGTGCGATACATCAGATTTTTCCATTGGTGCTGTCCTTGGACAGCATATAAATAAGATGCCGCATGTAAGTTATTACGCTAGTCGGACATTGAACGAGGCCCAATTAAATTACACTACAATTGAGAAGGAATTCTTAGCTGTTGTGTTTGCACTTGAAAAATTCAGGCCTTACTTAATCGGCTCTCCGGTCATCGTTTACACTGACCACTCAGTTCTTCGCCATCTTTTTACGAAGAAGGATGCTAAATCTCGGCTTATACGTTGGATCCTCCTACTACAAGAGTTCGATCTTGTCATCAGAGATAAGAGAGGATGCGAAAACGTAGCCGCCGATCATCTTTCACGCCTTCCTTCTTCGCCAACGCTTCAAATTCCTATAAAAGACGTTTTCCCAAATGAGCAGCTCTTAACTGTGTCATGCGAACCTTGGTTCGCAGATATTGTAAATTATTTGGCCACCGGACTTATACTTAATGATTGGTCGAATCAGGACAAACTCCGATTCCTATCCCAAGTAAAATTTTTTTACTGGGATGAACCGTATCTCTTCAAATACCGTTCCGACCAAATCATTCGTCGGTGTGTCCCCGACAACGAGTTTAAGAGCGTGCTGTCTTTTTGCCACGATCAAGCATGTGGCGGGCATTTTGGCCCTAAAAAGACAGCCGAAAAGATCTTGCAGTGTGGCTTCTACTGGCCATAACTTTTTAAAAACGCACACGATTACTGCAAGACGTGCTCCCGGTGCCAACACTTGGGCCAGATATCTAGGAGGAATGAAATACCGCTCCAACCAATTTTGGTTGTTGAAATTTTTGATGTTTGGGGGATAGACTTTATGGGACCTTTTCCCAATTCCTTTGGGAAGATGTATATTCTACTCGCTGTTGACTATGTTTCAAAATGGGTCGAGACTGTGCTCAACCGAACTAATGACAACAAAGTTGTCGTTAGATTTCTTAAAGAAAACATCTTTTCTCGGTTTGGGCATCCTCACGCGATTATCAGTGATAATGGATCTCACTTTTGTAATAGGACTTTCGAGTCCTTAATGCGAAAATACTCCATTACTCACAAACTGTCAATGCCCTATCATCCCCAAACTTGTGAGCAAGCCGAGATTTCGAATCGGCAGATTAAACAGATATTGGAGAAAACGGTTTCCAAAAACCGTAAAGATTGGTCGTCAAAACTGATTGATGCCCTTTGGGCATTCCGAACTGCCTTTAAGACCGATCTTGGCATGTCTCCATATAGGCTTGTTTATGGAAAGGCTTGCCACCTTCCTGTTGAAATTGAGCATAGGGTATTTTGGGCAATAAAAGAGTTGAATTTATCTCTGGGAGATGCGGGCAGCAATAGAAAGCAGCAGTTGAACGAATTGAACGAGCTGCGGGATGAAGCCTACGAGAACGCAGTAGTCGTTAAAAAAAGAACGAAGGTGTTTCATGATAAACACCTTATGCGCAAAACTTTCAAATCTGGTCAACAGGTTTTACTTTACGACACGCAATTACATTTCCATCACGGAAAGCTCCGATCTCGATGGAAAGGGCAATTTTTGGTACGCACCGTATATCCGCACGGTGCAGTCGATCTAGATAACCCGGAGGACGGTTCACTATTTAAAGTGAACGGACATAGACTTAAACCATTCCTCACCGCGGACCCTTCGGAGGAGCTCTTTCTTTTACAGGAGCCGATCTACATTGACCGACCTTCCTCCATTTACCCCTAAATTTCGATTTTCTAGCCAAAACACTGTTTCAAACAAGTTTGGGGGTATATATTATTTGTAATTATATAAAAACAAAATAAAAAAATGAAAATTTGAAAATAAATTTTTTTGGGTATTTTTGTAAATTTTCAGTTTTAAGAAAAAAAATAAAAATTTTATTTACAAATAATTTCCTCTTTTCAAGAGGGGCTTTTTGCAAATAACCAAAACAACCCCCCTATAAATAGAACCTGACCCCTCTCTGTATTCATAACCCTAAAAAAAAATTCCATCAGAGAACCCTAACCGCCGCCGCAGCCAGAGCAAGGAGATCCCCCCATCGCGCCGCCCTTCCGCCGCAGGAATCCCCATTCGGCCACGCAACCGCCGCTCCTTGTTCTCTTCTCCCTCTGAAAATTTCAGAGGTGGTTCGATCACTAAACCCTTCTCCGTTAAATTACAAATTCTGCATTTTAATTCTCTGTGATGGCACCAACAATGTAATTAGAACGTGATTTTTCACAAATCTTCTCACACACAATTTACGGAAGTTATTTTGCTGATGAAATCACTCGGCGAGGGTGGAACTTTTTAATCTACAATCATCCCAATACCTACGCTCTTCCAGATCTAGTCACTCGTTTTTACGAGTGCATGGAAGAAGGTTTCTTAGCACAATACGGGTTTATAAAATTGCTTTGGGGCGATAGAGAAATCATAATCGATAGGGACTTCATCAATGAAGTCATCTTAATTCCTAGGCTACCTGTTCACGATCAACCGCTTCAATTTGAAGATTACTTATCCTTAATGGGTAATGACTGTTCGAGGGAACCTAGGAAAGGCATACAAGCTAGAACCCTCTTCGCCAATGTATTAACCGTGTGTCGTTGGGCACAAAACAACATTTTTGGCAGCTCACATAACACAACATTTTTTACCCCATCTCTTCACATCGTGCACACCTTAATGACTAGGAACCCTAGATTTGACATGTGCACTGTTCTACTTAATTCAATTGGTGCAGGAAAAAGGGCCGCAAATTACCCATGTCCTATGTTAGTGACACAACTGTGTCGCTATTTCTTTCTTGTGGAGGAATTTGATTTTTACATGCATGGAGGTATACCCATCAGGCCTCTTATTGAGGGCGTATCCACGTCTTATACCCGCCTAATTGATGTATGGTCGCGAAAGGAACCGGGCGAACATGTACCCGCCAGAACACCTAGCTCCAGCTCGACCACGAACGGGGAAGAGCTTACCCCCATAGAACTTGCACGTCTTCTTAGAAGAGCCATTAGGGGAATTGATAATTTGACAGGGATGGTGACCGACTTGGGTCACCGGGTGACAGATATTGAGCATGGCGTATCTACGCTGCTGGCGCGAGAGGAGCGTTCCCGTTCACGTTCAAGGGGACGGCGAGGTCCTGAGCAGCGAGGGCACTGCTTTTGGTAAGTTTGGGGGTGGAGGTGGTTTGTATATAGTTATCTTTGCATTTGCATATTTTTATTTTTTGTGCATATTTTTATTTTTTGTACATATTTGTTTTTTCTTTCTTTGCATATTTAATTCCGCATTGCATCTCTATAAAAAAAACTATAAAAATTTAAAAAATGAAAATAAAAAAAAAATTTAAAAAATAAAATCAAATAAAATTTGAAAAACTTTAAAAAAAAATTATAAAAATTGAAAAATTCAATTTTGGTCATATTTGACTTAAGCTTGACAAAACGGTTAATTAGCTAGGAAAAACTAGATCCTAAACTTAGTAAATTAAAAACCCTAAAAATAATCTTAAAGTTTAACCGTAGAAAATATATGCCCTTATAGATTATTTAGAAATAGGCAAATTTTGAGTTCAATTCTTGGGCCAAATCAAAATAAGGGAAAAGTATTGAAATTTCTTATTGAAGCGTAAGTCTGAAAAATAATTCCGAACCTTAAGTCTAAATTCTGAATATATATACCCTACAAACTCGCACATACACTCACCTTGAAACTTAGAATAGTAGAGGATACCTTGAAATGCTCTTGTCTAAAATCCTTGATATTAAGGAAAATAAAATAAAAAGTACAAGTGTGAATAAAGAGATATAAAAAAAAATGAACACTGGTTTTGTAATCACTTAAGGCTGCATAAATAAAAAATATATATATAGCAAGGGTGCCTTATCACCTAGTGCTTTAGACCAACTGGTTTGGGAGTCACTGCTAAAGCCTTAGGTTTTACAAGACGAGAAATTACGACTCAATGCGCGAACACATTTTGTAATAGGTCGTTAGTACCTCAAGAAGTATTAACGGTCGCATGAAGGATGTGTGAGCAATTTAATCTAAAAATTCACCAACTAAAAGTATTTTGGACGATGGACAAGAGTATACTAGCTAGAATTGAATTTCCAAGTGTAAGGGTGATACATACAAACACGTAGGGGTATATGATTGGGGTTTGGATGAGAGATAGGAATGAAAAATAGGGCTTATACTTTCAGTAGAGATGATAAAAATTCCTAAGTTGAGATGGAACCTTAGAAGAAAAATTTAAAAGATGCTAAAAACTAAGTAAATTTACAGAACATATACGATCTTAAATTAAATGATAAGTGAGTGTGAAAAATATGGGATGATGATTTCTAAGTTGAAGATAGTAGAATTTCTTGCTAGAACACCGAATTGAAAGATGAAAGTCAATAGGCCAAATTGATCGGATTTTATGGGTAGTATCCATTGAAAACCCTCAGGAGACAACACTCCTCCTACTAGGGATACCTAGAGGTTTAACGACTTATTCCACAAGATCAGTGCAATCGTGATTCCCTGCGTAAGTGAGCTTGGGATTTTTCGAGAATAAAATAGTTTTGCTCGGGACGAGTAAAAGATAAGTTTGGGGGTATTTATTCATATCAGAATTTTGTATTATTATATTCCCCATTTTTAATCATATTGAAAATAAATAGGTTCTTTTGATCTATGTCTGCTAAATAGTTGCAGGTTACAGGTTCTCGGAACAATACAGTGAAAATGGTGAAAAGACGCTACAAATGTGAGGCCACGACCAACAAATAGACGAATCTGCAAGATGCCGCCTACCAGTTTGAGGAACAAACGGAGATCAGCAAACAGTTCAATACACAAAGTACAAGTGCAGCACAAGATTCAAGACTTCAACGCGAAGCTTACGGTAAAAGTCCACAAATTCTGCACTGTTGGAAATCTGGAAGAATGTGGAAAAGATTCTGAGAAACCAAGTGAAGAAAACAGATAGAAAAAGCAACTTGAAGCATCACAGAAGAAATCAGCCCAAGACCCTACCATATGGCCGCGGATCCGCGGCCAAACAAGGCTTATGGCCGCGGTTCCGCGGCCGTGCTGAGCACGTGTCGGTGCAGTTTGTCGGTGGGTGTCGGTGTGTTGACCAGGTTTCTTAGGGTAGTCTTGTAATTTTAGATATGGATCCGATATAAACCCTAGGGTTTCTCCTATCTATAAATTAGAAAGCCTACAGCCTCTTTAAGGGCATGCCTCTTTTAATCTCTAGATTACAATTTTCAATTCCTTGTAATCGTTCAAGAGTGCATCAATAAAGTAAGTTGTTTTTTTTTATCTTGTGTTCTTAGTTGCAATTTTATTTCTCTACAATTTTTTACCTATCGTAGTTATCTGCAAGTACATTAGTTAATTAAAAAGAAAATCATAAAAATGAATTTTGTCGCAATTCTCTAATGAGTGAGTAGTTCCTCACTTGTTAGGGTTAGGATTGGGTAGGTTTGAGAGATGAACATCTCTCACTCCTTTCTTTCCCTTATAATATTTTTAAATTAGGACTCTATGTAAATCAATCACCCATCGCTCACTACGGCACCCTATCCTACGAGATAGCGGTGATTCCCTAGTTAGACCTGTCGTGGTTGATTTAGATAGAGATTAGGGCTAAGAGTTAAGTAAGGACGGACAAAGGACTAAAAGGAAGAAACTACGTTTCTTCCCAGACGTGCTAATCCACTTTGTTAATTATTAACCTAACACATAAGTTCTTGATTAGGGCAAAGAAAGCGGTGAGTAGAATTAACTTTCCAAACTAACCTAATCCTAACCCTAGCAAGGTTTTTAATTCCAATCAAATTCAATTTTTAGTTTTTAAAAAAAATCAAAACCTACCACAAATAGGAATTAACTTGTTTAAACAATTAGAAAAGAACACGTTTTCCCTGTGGACCGACCCGTACTCAATCGGCTAGCTACCAAGCGACACCGTTATTGATTGCGGTAATTCTTATTCTTTGATTCAAAACGCATACGCAAAATCTCTCTCAATCACTTGACTGTCAGCAGTGTGATGGCGATCATATATGTGGGAGCTGGGGTCTATAAGCACATCCTTAAAAGTCCCTAGTCGTGGGAGTTTCGAGATTGGGCATCGATACTCCAGAGTAGACTAATGTATACTGATCGAGACCCCGACGAGGGGCGGTGGCCGGTCTCACAAGCCATTGGTGTCTGTTGGTTTACCTAAGATGTATACAGGTGCTCATTAGGTTATGAGTACACCGGACGGACTCGCCGGGAACATGCTAGTTGGTATTATACCTATTGTTAGATAGTAGTTCCCTGGTGACATGTGTACAGGTTAGTCTATCGACCTGAGATCGTCATTTGTCTTGTGTGAGTTCCCACTGTACTTTGATTACTACCCTACCACGGCTCAAAGGAGTCATGCAAACAGGTTTTAGTTGGGTACAGTCCCGAGCCACATGGAGGCAGTGAGCGGATCGTCAGGGGATTCATCTCTCCCGGTATTGGGGGTTGATGTCGCGTTGTGCACGGATGGCCATCACCAGAAATCCTCGGCCGGGGTAGTCGAGAATTACCGATCTAGGATCGGTAGTTTCTCAGGTGGTGATAGGGTTTCATACCGACACTAAATGTCAAGTTATTAGGGGTCTGACTTTATCCACCCTACTAAACTCGATATACGATACTCATAGACGAACGGACCAGACTGTACGGTTATTGTCACTGTCAGGCTCAGTAGGGTTTCAGGATGAGTTTGCTCGTCGGCCTCCCTTTCGCTCAATACCTCGGTAGCCGTTACGTACAGCTAGTGCCACTGACGTGCTTGTGGTTAAACCCACTGCCAGCGTATTGACGAGTCTTTAGAGTCCCACACAGAGGGTTTCCCTGGTTCGGGCGAAACGTTGTAGAGGCCGTATGGTTTTATGAGAGGGTTCGATCATATGCGTGCACTTGTGCACGGATCATAATCGGACGGATAATACTAGTGGGCTTTGGTTTAAGCCGAATCCTAGTATTATATTGTTGGATTACTTTCGTCTCGTTGTATTCGTATTCAGTCGGAATACGGATGTAGGTATGTATATACGGATGGGGGGTATTCTTGTAATTCGTTACGAGTTTACTTTTGAAGTTGCCATTTCTTTTTCTTGGATTTAAACATTTAGTTTAATGTTTAATTGTGTGGAATTTGTGAGGTTAAGTCTTGGCATTTGGTATTGATTGTGGCATGACACATGAATGCAAGTTTTGTTATGGTGCATTGATGTAGCATGTGCACTTGTTTTTGTTTTGGTGAGGATATTTGTGGTGAGCATGAGAGTGGCAGATCTTTTGTGTGAGTGTGTGAGTTTTCTTTGGTTGCTCTTGTGCTCACAATAATATATAACACAATATCAATCCAAGACAAAACGAATACAAAAAAAGAACAGAGAGTTTTTTCTTCACTTGCCAAAAGCCAAAACTTGAGCTCACTTCTTCACCTCCACCCATACCCTCTCATGAGTTGAGAATCCTTGGGTGTTTTGAGACAAAGTATTCACACACACTCTCTACTTCTTCTTGGGTATCTAGGCTAGCAAACTGGATGCGCGAGTTGCTTCGGTTTTGAAGCGGGAGCCCGTATTACTAATTCTCGACGTGGATCCTCTTCGACGAGGGAGACCGGAGAACGAACTTGTTAGAGGCAGCCGCAACGAGCTAAGGACAGAGGTTGAAGACTGAAGGACACGGATCGATCGGTATAACCTCTCTAAACTCTTTACAGTTAACTAGTACAGGGTTAATGGTACGATCCGTCGATTAGGGTTCCGTTAGCGACGGTTTTCTAAAGTTTTTGTTCCGCGTTTGGCCATGGATTAATGGTCGGGGCGCTGGTATAGCCTTACATTTTATCAGAGCCAACCAATTAATCGCATACTAGTTGTTTAGACGATGTTAAATTATCGAAACCGAAACAACTCCAAATCAATACCAACGATATTCTAGTTTCTGTTATTTTTTTCCGAGTCTTTTAAAAATATTTTAGCAACTGCAGAAGACTTATTAGGTGACCACTAGACTTCATCCCTAATACGAGACCATTCTACCCAACTTGACCCGAGCACATTGGCTCAAAATCCGGCCAGGCCGGCCATTCTTCTGAGTTTGGATTTCGTATTTTGGGTGTATTTTAGTCTCTGAAATATTGGTTTATTGGTATTGCTTATTTAGCCCAGTTTGGATATGGTTTTATTTAGTTGTTTAGGGCTATTCGGGGTTATTTCGAACTCGATGTTTCTAACATTGTTTAAAGTTTTCAGTACATGCATTACTATCTGCGACCGTGAATGTCATTAGATCGGTACAACTTGTCTAATTGCTATAGTTCTTTTAGACAGGTTTGCGAACGTGACATTCACGTTGATGTTCTGTGTTGTGCTGTGTTTGTTGCGGATTCGTCGTGTTGGATAGCTTGGATGCAATGATAGTACAGTTTAGTTTTATTTGTACATTTGATATCGCGGGGCGAGCGCCCGACACGTGGACTGCAGTCACTGCCTGTTTGTATATTATTTGTTTGGGGCAGGACCGGGTTGAGGACTGTTCATACCAGAATATTGCATTTTAATACCGCTCATTCATTATCTATTTTTTGTATATATCGGTACTATTAACCGGTGTTTGCTCAGTAATACAGATTACAGGTATCCGTGACAAAATACTGGAAATACATTCAAAATCACGGATATAACATTTGTAAGCCGGCAGTGCAACCAGAACTGCAAACCGACCGATATTTCTTGGGTTTCTTTGCTTGTGTACACACTTTTTATCTAAATGGACCAACACAATACAAGTGTATACACAAGTGTGCACTAGGACCTAGGGGGGCTGTGATGGCACACACTCATGATGGCTTTGTGCAAGTGGGGAGGACAAGTGCAATAAATGCTAAAAGTGTCGATGCGATTCATAGCTACAAGCTTCCCTCCAAGCCCTGAGTGCATCCAGAGCCTTTACTGAGAAAACAAACTGCACCAGAGTGATGCGGAAGAAAACTATTGTGCACATAACAAATACGAGCCCTTGTGCTCGGATTTGACCCGAGCACAAGCCCCTTGTGGCCGGCCAAACAGTGCCCAGTAGGCCCAAGTGTTTTACTGTGCATCCCTTGTTGCCATGTGGTCTTAGTTTTATTGTTTGTTTATTTTGCTTTTGTGCTAATTTGGGCTAAGATTGGTTTGAATATAGTGTTAAACACTAGAGTATACTCGGTGATCACGTGATCTCACGTGAGGCACTTAAAGTAGTGTTAAACACTAAGAATGAAGTGCTCACGTAAGGTCACGTGAGGTGCCTGAAGATTGGGCCTTACTTCTTTTATTTTACTCCCAGAATATGCACATAAGTATTAAAACTTGATTTTTATCACTATCACGTATGGACACGTGAGAGTATCCATGCATTAGATATTAATCCCTCAGTTTTGCTATATTTTCTCTTCAAAAAGGTGATTGTCAAGGGTCACGTGGCGACACGTGAGGCACCCTTTAGGCGGGAATTGCCTTTGGGTATTTTCCTCTTTTTCATGAGTGTTTGATAACTGCTAGGGGTCATATGGGAACACGTGAGACGCCCAAAAGTGAAACTGCCTTAACTTTACTCCCTTTTTATTTTGGGAAGCTTGTTCAAGGGTCACGTGGGAGCACGTGACCTAATCTCATTCGTTCTTTTTTATCATAAAGGGGGGCTCACATGGACACACGTGATTTGACATTTATCATGTTGGGTGTTGATCTCTTTTACGTGCATGGAGAGTTAAGTCCCTTGTTTAAGAATTAAATTCTTATATAGGGTTAAACCCTAATTTTATTTAAAGGAATTAAATTCCTCTGTATTTGAAAGAATTAAATTCTTAAAACACAATTCTCCCTCTAAGTTTTGGATCTGCATGGCCGAATCTTCCCGATGAGAATTAAATTCTCAACTTATGGGGAGATCTGCTTCTGCAGATCTTAAACCAGAGGAAGAACTTAGTTCTTTTCAGAAGAGTTAAACTCTTGGTTTGAGAATTAAATTCTCTTTTGTTTTATAGGAGCTTATGGAATGATCTCCTTCCTTCTCTTACCTAGAGTTTCTTTCTTCTTTGAAGAGATCTTCTTCTCTCTGGAGAATTAAATTCTCTTCTTCTTTTTTTGCTTTCAAGGAGGGTTTTTTCTCTTTTTTTCTCTGTTCTTCTCTGTATGTATCTCTCTCTTATTGTCTCCCTTTTTCTCTTTTTTCTTTTTCCTTCTTGGCTCCTATTTATTGGAGAAAGAAAAGAATCAGTTTGTTCAGCCCATCTCTCATTGAGAGATTTTGATTGATTTTATAACCAACATGATCTTTTAGATCATTCGGTGAATTTTATTCACCATTGGATTTTTAATCCATAAGATATTTTATTTGTTGTTCTTGGCAATTTTTAGGAAAATATTTTCTTGTACAGAATCTTTCTATAAATTGATGGTTTTTTAATCACCATTGGATTTTTAATCCAACGGTGCTCCACTTTACAGAGTGCAATCTTTTTTGTTTGGAAAGATCTAGGGAAATATTTTTCTAATTAGGGCTTTTGATTGCTTTTAATTAGAATTTAATTCTATTAGTTCAGAGGGTTTATGAATCCATCACGTATTGGCATGCGACCTTACCAATTAAGTATCTAATTAGAATTTAATTCTATTAGTTCAGAGGGCTCAGGAACCCATCACGTGTTGGCACGTGACCCCACTGATTAAGCATCTGATTAGAATTTAATTCTATTAGTTCAGAGGGCTCATGAACCCATCACGTGTTGGCACGTGACCCCACTAATTAAGCATCTGATTAGAATTTAATTCTATTAGTTCAGAGGGCTCATGAACCCATCACGTGTTGGCACGTGACCCCACTGATTAAGCATCTCCAATTGTTTATTTCAGTGCCTATGGACTTTGCCCATAAAAGGTCACGTGTCCTCACGTGAGGCCCGATCATGTATGGACACGCGATGCTCCACTTGGGGGTTTTCTTTGCTTCTTTATTTATATGTTTTATTCAGTTCCCATGAGAGAACAAATGCCCCCACAGCGTTGTTCTCACGTGTTTGCACGTTAGTGCAACGCTGTCACCTTTGTGGCCGTTGGATTTGCCTAGGGAACGGGGAACATGAACCGTTTCCCATCATGTCCTATAAATGCAGCGGTCTCATCAGCACCGTCTCCGTTCCTTCATCTTCTTCCTTCTTCGTTTTCTTTGAGAATTTAATTCTCTTCCTCGAGCTCAGTTCTCAGTTCAAAAAATTTCAGAGTTTAACTCTGTCCAAAAAAGAATCTTTTTTCAGGTAAGGGTCTTGAATGGCCGAGAAACTTTTTCTTCTCCTTTTCTAAAATTCTCTTTGGATTTTAAATCCACATCGAGGGTTTTTCCCTTTAATGAAAACTCATCTTTCCGAGCTCTAAAAAAAATGCACGATCTTTAGGTAGTAAGCCCCCAATGTTAGGCATTTTTTCTGATCTTAGGGGGGTTGATGATGGTACATGTTTTCTTCTGGAATTTAATTCCATTCTAAAGAGCTTAGCTCTGAAAATTTTCTTGGAATTTAATTCCTCTATTCAAAAGGAATTTAATTCCTCCTATAGAACTTAGTTCTAACGATCAAGAAGACCTCTTGGGGTTTTTACTCAGCTGTTCTTGACAAAAATTTTAAGAGAGATTCTTCTTTGATTTGCACAGAGTTCATGATGGGTTTTTCCTTGGGGAAATGTGCAGCGGTGTTTAAACTCCACTATTCATTTATTGAGAATCTTCCTTTTGTTCTCATAATGATTATCCTGCTTCATCATTAGTGAGCCGCCATATTGATTTTGTGGGGCCCATGTGTTTTGCAATCAATGGTCCCATGGAATAGGATGCTTGTCGTTTTCTTCCATTATCTTTATATATATATATATATATATATATATAGACACACACACACGTGTGGATTTCATTAACAGTTTTTCCTTCCCTTATTTCAGGAACAATGGCTTCTCTTCCATACTTTCTTTTTACCCGCTCGGAGGCTGTTTTTCCTCGGTCACCGTCTGACGAAGAAGTGATGGCAATGATCCGGGCCCATGACAAAGACTGTACTAATTTGCTTTTATGGGGTACCTGGTATGGGCATATCATTCGGGGCCGCCGCAGCTTTCTTTGCGAGGTGCCAACAGAGCCGCTCCGCCCATTGTTGCCGATGGAGCGTCCGCAGACCGCTTTTGCCGTGGAAGTGATGGATTGGAGTCATACAGGCCGGCTTGAGCCGTCGACAGCTGGGATACCAAACCGGCCTTTGCCAGCTATAGACATCTTAGGGCGTCGTATTTGCCAAGGTGAAGCCCAGCCCTCGGGACAAGTCTATAAGATAGGGCTTACCCCTCGCCATCCAATGGGCTATCTTTTCTGGGCTCGTTATATCTTGTCCACTCATCGTGCGCGACTGCAGAAGGTTGGGCTTGATCAGGCGGTGTATGCGTCTCTCTTTCATTATCAGTCTCCCCATGTCTGGTGGGTTAAAGCTTTCCTAAATCAATGGAATCTTCCCACCAACACTTTCTTGTTAGGGGATCGCGAAGTTTCGATTTCTTTGGAAGAGTTTCGCGAGATCTCTGGATTGCCGATCAGGGGAGCGCCCTATGAAGAATTGCTGCCTCGTGACGAGCATGCATTCGCAACTGTGCCTGCTACGCATGACGGCTTGTCGACCGAAAATGCCGTCCGTCACAAGTATCCAAGTCTAATCATGACTCTGGGTATTTTCGAGAAGCTGTTTGCGGAGTCAGAGGAACAGGGCGCCACTTTTAAGAATTTTATCGTCTGCTTCCTTCGTGGAGACGTCCTATCAAAGGAGGCTCCGAAATTCGTGAATATTAACGACCCCTTCGGGTTTGGGCTAAATAAGCTACCAGCCAAAGAAGAAGATTTGCCATAGTTTTACATTCCAATCTTGTCGGCCGTATCTTTTGATTTGATTGCGGCTCCTGGTATGGATGAAGAGACCTTCTTCGTCGGTTTTATCAGCCTTTGGCTTAGTTGGTTTGTCGTTCCAACGCATCGTCGCTTTATGAGAGCCTCGGACATTTATCCTCCTCTTCGCGTTGCCGAAGGGACATGGCTAGCTGTGGGCGTTGCAGGGTTATCGCACTTGTACCATGGGCTGAGCACTGCGGCCAATACCTCGACCCCGGGTGTGGATGTGGTGAGTTTCTCTCTTCATTATTTTACGTCGTGGATTGAGATGCACGTGTTAGGAGCATTCGCTGTGCACCAGAGACCGGGTTTTTATGATGCTTATACCTTCCCGCGGCTCATGAGGTTGGTGGATGCTTCTGCTCCTGATCCGACTTAGTTAGGGGCTCTTCGTGTGCTGCTTAATCCTTATTCCAACGAAGGAGGGATGGTATTCAATGACCGAGTCCTCTCTACTCCTTCAGGACCTATTTAGCAGCTGTTCGATTTATCGAAGGGGGAGCACCATCCTTGAAGCCTAGGGAAGCCATGCACCTATATTCGATTAGGCCGGGTTATTTGGTGTTCCGTCAAAATGGTACGGTTCTTTTTATGCGGTATAATCCATACCGCTTCGCCCGGCAATTGGGTTATAATCAGGGTGTTCCCTTCGAGGCATTCATGGTGGAGCCTAGCTCGTCTTTGGAAGTTGTTCGTGACGCCACCCATCACTTCATGCGGCTGAACACCGGCTCTCACATCATGATCCCCGAGGCCGACTATATTCCAAGGTTTGTGGGGGCTTTTACGGGTTGGTACCGCCACCGAGTTGGTCCCATCATTGCTGAGGAGAAGAGGATACTTTTTGGATATAGAGCTCCCGCCCCGATCCAGGCTATGGGAGTCCCGCCGCGACTGCGAACAATGGTTCGCCCTCCCTTGAGGGGTACTGGTGCCTTACTTATTCCTGAGGCGACGGATGCGGACCTGACTCCTCCCACAGTTGGTATGCCGATGCGCACTAGAGCTCAGGTAAGGGCTTCTGATAGGGCGTCAGTAGCAGTTCCATCAGTTGCGTCGTCGTCAATGGCAGTGTCATCATCGATAGCATTGCCAAAAGAGGATACTGGAGGCGAGGTTGGGCAGCGCCGTATCAAAGCGTTAAAAGGGAAGAAACGATCCTCTTCCTCTGTTGTCAGTTCTGGGTCGAAAAGGAGAAAGAAGATAGTCACCGGTCTGCTTGACCTTTTGGTGGAATCCGAGCCTATTGTTCAAGACGAACCAATATCGATGCAAGGGCCGGATGATGGTCTTCTTTTTCCGGGTTCATCTGCCGAGGAAGCCGCACAATTGGCTGGGCTATAAGGCGTTCTCAGGATGAAACCGAGAACGTGCGTGTCTCGAAGAGTTCCTATCCTGTTGTCATATTCTATGAAGATCCTCCATCAATACGGCGAATATTTATAGGTCCTCTGGAGCCGAGAGGAGAGATAGCCCTCAAACAGCCTATCTCAGCCGCTTCTGAAGATGAATTGTCGTTGTAGACCGGCGGCCATGAATCTACACTTGAGCCCCGGCGAGCATACCTTCTCAGGAAGGAACGTCGGCTTGAAAAAGCCATACTAGAGGCATCTTGGCGTATCGGTATGCATGTTTCCTGTATTTTTCTTTCGGCAAGTAATTTGTTTCGCTTTCTATGTCTTCTTATTTTCGCAAAACATTGCAGGGACTTCGGCAATGGCAGAGAATCTGAGCTCGAGTCGTGTCTTGACCGTGGACTCTGTAAATATCCCCGATGAGACACCAGTAGGTGTGGAGGGGGTCGTTACAGTCGCTATTCCTTTTGTAGAGCTTCCATTGGTGGCCTCTGTTCTACCGGTGCTTGCTCTCCTAGAAGAGGCATCTTCATTGGCCGCAGATTCAATGGATCTTTATGGTGACGGCCCGGAGATTTTGGAACAGGTAGTTGAGACCGCCGTCCTTTCATTGGAGCCTGAAGCAGTGGTCGCTGCCCCTCAATTGGAAGCTGTTACACAGGTCCATGTCCCCGATGATGTGCCTGAGGGTATGGAGGAGGCTACCGAAGCTGCTATCCCTCCTGTTCAAAGCGGGAGGAGTATCGAAGGTAGTCTTCTATATTTTGTTTTAATGATCTCTTCATTATCTGAATCTTTCTGTCTTTTCAGTATTACGAGGATTAGCGGCATCCATTGCAGATCTGTCCCCTAGAAAATCTTTTCAGTGTCTCCTAGAGATGGCCGCTCCGCAGGCAATATCCCCGCAACGCATCATGCTCTCTTCTAGGCAAGGTTAGTGTTATTTGTCCCCCCCATTGCATTATTATTATTTCGTATAACGATGCTAATCTCTTCTATAGTTCTGGAAGCTGACGACGAAGTTGAGATCCACGACGGGCCTGGGGATCTTTTAAACCCTCCTTGCATGACTGTGGGTAAGTAAAGTTTTGACGTTGTTCCATCTATTCTCGGTTTGTAAATCTCGTTGATTATTTATGAATCTTGACAGCTTTGCCCGTTCTTATCCCGCTGGAATCTTACATCCTCATGCCACCCGGCCCTTATGCCCTACGCGCATTTGAACGAATGGTGAAGCAAAGCCTTCACTCTTTGTCAGCTCTCATCGAAGATCTTCGTGCTGGTAGCTCGATCACAGCCGAAGAATTTTCTGCCGAAGAAAACATTTCTCTCCCTTTCTTGCTGCTTACCATGGTGAAACATTGGTGCATGTCTGGGTCGAGTTTTGTTGTCGGGTGGAGGCTTACTTACATAGTCTTCAGTGCACGCGCCTTCCTTCAGAGGTCATGGCAGCAAAGGCGAGCTTGCGGGGGCTGGTTGAACGGTGCGCCGCAAATCTGCAGTCATGTGAGAAGAGGCTCAACCGAAAATTTTTGGAGAGGGAGCTGTAGGGTTCATAGGCACTCTTACAAGGGTTAATAAGGCATCAAGCATGCCCGAATAAAATTTTAGACGTGCCGAACAACCCAAAACCGGGATCTTTGCTTGATAATTAGGGATATGAAAAACAAGTAAACATCTTTACAACTAAAAGTGAGGGATTACAACCTTTGTAGTCCGCTCCTTCGCTTCATAACCTCCGAGTAGAAGTCCCTTCGCTGCGATCCACGATCTCCCGGACTCAAGAGAGGCTCCACAACCCGAATGATCCATTCTAGCTTGTAGTGTTCCTTTTCTCCGATGATCTACGTCGAAGTTTCTATAACTCAAGCTCTCTCACTCTAATGAGGTGAACACCTTAATCTAATTGACTAGATTAGATTAGGATGATGGAGTAGTATTTATGCTTTCTTTTTATATCAAATTCTCATATGAAATCACCACAAAATGAAAACCTAGTAAGCTTTCTCAAAGCTCAAGGTTGAAGATGAAGATGAAAAATGAATTAAAACTTTTTGTGATGAATAATGAAAAGATATATGATTAATAATGCAACCATGGTCAAGGATGACAAGGATAACTTATGTAGAGAATTAACTAGGGCTAGGGTTTGGGTTGAGTTAAACAATGAGTCGCTAGAAAATATCAAGCATAAAACAAAATAAATCCTTCTAGAAGCATCAAGAAAGAACTAACCCAAATCAAACCCTAACCTTATTTAATTTCCACTAAACATGTTGCATTAGTAATCATATCATGTTACAATATTATATATCACATATATAATATATATTTTGTAACAAAAGAAAATAATACAATTAATATATATCGCATATATATCAATGTATTATCCGGTGAGAAAATGAAATAATAAAGCGAGCCAATATTAGATAATGTAATACAATATATCATATATATTATTATACATTAAATTATCGAATCAACACTTGATCCGACAATCCGGCTATATCAAATATAACCGACTAATATATCATGTACCGATTCATCGAATCAACACTTGATCCGATGACCCGGCTCATATCTAGATATCGCGAGAATATAATACGGTATCTCATATCGCATTATCCTCGGTCGTGCGCATATCACATATGGGCCCCTACTCCATTTTTTCTGAGTCAAGAAACCTTTGTGTAGGACTCTAAAGAATCATCAATACGCCGGTAGCAGGTGATGATCATATCAAACACGCATAAGCTGCAAGCGGTCAGCTAAACCTAACAGCCACCCAGGTATTGAGCGATCAGAAGATCAACAAGCTAGCCTGTACATTCACCTGTGAATCCAATCAGTAACACTCCCGTACAGTCCGGTCTCTTCGTCTGATATGGTACATATCTAGTCTAGGGGTGGTATACGTCAGACCCCAGTAACCGATAAGTCATGTCGATGTGAGGCTCATAACAGGTCAAGAAACTACTGGTAACACTTACCAGTAAATCTCTATATCAGCCCTGGCCAGGGACTTCCAGTTATAGCCAATCGAACACAGCACAACATCAACTCCCTATACCGGGAGAGACGAATCCCCTCCTATCGCTCATTGCCTCCATGTGATTCGGGACATTACCCAAAAGCCACCGTTTTGCGCGCCCTCTTGGACATGGTAAGGTTGAAATCAAAGCACAGTGGGAATCACACAAGACTCTATGACGATCTCGGGTCTACAAACTACTCTGTACCAGTGTCATCGGAGAACTGCCATCTAACGTGAGGTATAATACCATCTGGGAGTTCTCGGCGAGTCCGTCCAGTGTACTCAGTCCCCACTGAGCACCCGTACACCATCCTTGGTGTCAAACACCGATGGATATGGGATCATCCATCGCCCATCATATGGGTCAAGATGCGTATACGCTAGTCTACTCTGGTGTATCGATGCCCTGTCTCGACACACCCTCGACTAGGAACAGTTATAGGATGTACTCATCGACTACCGTGGCCCCACTAGTATGATCTCATCATAGTCCCAGTAGTCGAGTACAGATCCTAAGGGCTTTATCAACATGTGAGAGTAAGACAGTAAACTAATACAAGTCAACATGTTAAGATAAAGTGAAACCAAATAGCATACTATCATGACGAGCAAGAAAGTCCTCTCTATATATATCCAAGCATCCATTATAATATACATCAAATGTACAACAATGGCCTCTATGGCATATACTTAACTAACAATCTCCCACTTGTACTAAGGCCAGCTGCTGTAGTATCTCATACTTAGCATCCCGAATAATCTCTCAAACTGTATCTGGGGAATGGCCTTCGTGAATGGATCCGCAATGTTGTCCTTCGTAACTACTCTCCTGACCTCGATCTCCCGGCGATCAACTATCTCCCTGATCAGGTGATACCGCCTCAGAATATGTCTAGACTTCTGATGGGACCTGGGTTCCTTGGCTAAAGCCACAGCTCCATTGTTATCGCAATACAAAGGTATTGGATGTTCAATGGATGGAACCACACCAAGTTCATTAATGAACTTCTTCATCCAGACAACCTCTTTGGCAGCATCGTTGGCAGCGATCTATTCAGACTCCATCGTCGAGTCTGCAACAATATCCTGTTTGGAACTCTTCCAACATACCTCCCCTCTATTGAGGGAAAAGACAAATGCCGAGTGCGACTTAGAGTCGTCCTTATCACTCTGGAAGCTCGAATCGGTAAAAGACTCCACCTAGAGTTCTCCATTACCATACACCAAGAACATCTCTTTAGTCCTTCGCAAGTACTTGAGAATGTTCTTCACAGCTGTCTAGTGACTCTCTCCAGGATCTACTTGATACCGACTCACTACACTTAGTGAGTATGCTACATCGGGTCTGGTACATAGCATCGCATATATGATAGAGCCTACTGCCGAAGCATAGGGTATTCCTTGCATGCGAGCTCTTTCCAAATCAGTCTTGGGAGACATCTCTTTGGAGAGAGTGAGTCCAGAGATCGTGGGTTGGTTCCCATGCTTGGATTCTTCCATACTAAACCTTTTTAGTATGGTGTCAATGTACCTGGATTGGGACAATCCCAGTATCCGTTTAGATCTATCTCTATAGATCATGATTCCCAATATGCAGGAGGCATCACCTAGATCTTTCATTGAGAATCTTTGTGATAAGAAGAGCTTGACTGATTGCAGCATAGGAATATCATTTCCTATCAAGAGTATGTCATCCACGTACAATACGAGGAAGACAACCTTACTCTCTGCAACCTTCTTATAGATACAAGGTTCATCTATATTTTTGATGAAGTCAAACTCTTTGACTACAACATCAAAACAGATGTTCCAACTCCGCGATGCTTGCTTTAACCCATAAATGGATTTAAGCAGCTTGCACACCTTTCCGCTGCTCCCACTATCTACGAAGCCCTCTGGCTGAGTCATGTACACGCACTCTTCTAAATCACCGTTTAGAAAGACGGTCTTAACATCCATTTGCCAGATTTCGTCGTCATGGTATGCAGCAATGGCAAGTAAGATCCGGATGGACTTAAGCATAGCTACTGGAGAAAAGGTTTCGTCATAATCCACACCTGGTCGTTGACGAAAAGCCTTTGCAACAAGTCTAGCTTTGAAACTCTCAACTTTTCCATCTACACCAATTTTCTTTTTAAAGATCCACTTGCTCCTAATGGGTTTTACCCCTTCAGGAGCGTTTTCCAAAGTCCATACTTTGTTGGTGTACATGGATTCCATCTCAGACCGCATTGCATCCAGCCATTTCACAGAGTCACCACTCGTGATGGCCTGCTCGAAACTGGTCGGGTCATCATCTTCCATGATGCAATCCTCGCTTCCACCATCAATGAGAAAACCGTAGTATCTCTCAGGTGGATGAGAAACCCTACTAGATCGGCGGAGAGGCTAGGGTTCGTCGGGTACTACTGAATCCTCTGGTTCCAATAAATCATCAGTTGTAGTTTGCGGTGCTGGAACCTCTTCCAGCTCTACCGCTTTGCCACTAAATTTTTTTGCAAGAAATTCCTTTTCCAAAAAGGTGGCATGTTGAGCAACAAACATCTTTTGTTCCTCAGCGTGGTAGAAAAAATATCCTTGAGAATTCTTTGGATATCCCACAAACTTGCAAAGAACTGATCGTGCCTCGAGTTTGTCCGGATTTTGCCTTTTGATATAGGCCGGACAACCCCATATCTTAACTCGTTTAAAATATGGTCTCTTCCCACTCCATATCTCATATGGTGTGGTAGGTACAGATTTAGATGGAACTAGATTCAATAGGTATATGGCTGTCTCAAGCGCATACCCCCAAAAGGAAATAGGTAACTCAGCATCACTCATCATAGAGCGTACCATATCTAATAGGGTGCGATTCCTCCGCTCCGATACACTGTTGTGCTGTGGTGTATAAGGAGGAGTAAGCTGAGAGAGAATCCCATTCTCTTTTAGATAATCCAGAAAATCATTGCTCAAGTATTCTCCTCCTCGATCAGATCGAAGGATTTTAATACTTTTGCCCGTTTGGTTCTTTACTTCGTGCTTATATTCTCTGAATTTCTCAAAAGCTTCAGACTTGTGTTTCATTAGAAACACATGTCCGTATCTAGAGAGATCGTCGGTGAATGTAATGAAGTAGGAAGAACCATTCCTGGCATGCGTAGACATAGGACCGCATACATCACTATGTACTAGTCCTAAGAGTTCCGTAACTCTTTCTCCGTGTCCACTAAACGGAGTTTTGGTCAATTTTCCTTTGAGACATGAATGGCAAGTATCATAAGATGATAATTCGAACGTATTCAAATATCCATCATTATGTAACTTAGCTAGCCGTGTCGCATTGATATGACTAAGTCTACAATGCCACAAGAACGATTCGTTCATTTCTGAACTCTTCCTCTTGTGTGTGTTTTGTATATTAAGGACTGTATTTTGATTGAGAATGAATATCCCATTATGTAACGAGCCTGATCCAATCAACTTTTGATCTAGGAATATGTTCATAACATTATCCTTTACTACAAAATTATATCCTTCTTTACTTAATAAAGAAACAGATATAATGTTGCACATCATGTTCGGTATATAATAGCACTCATTCAGAATCAGTGTATTACGACTTGGTAATACAAGGTGATATTCGCCATCTGCTTTGGCTGCAATACTTGCACCATTCCTTACCTGAACGGAATGATCACCTTTTCCCAGTTCTCTACATTTCCGTAGACCATGTAACAATTTACATATGTGGGATCCTGATCCGGTATCTAATACCCAGGACGTAGGGTGAACTGAGAAACAGTTCTCAATAACTAACACACCCGAAGAAGATGCATCAACATGCATGTTCTTTGTTTGGGCGGCATGAGAATCCAGATATTCTCCTGTTTCCTGTTCAGTCTTATAACTCTTATAAGAAAAAACGGGACCAACGTTCCCATGCTCCGTATAATAAGCGGGTTCAGTCAATACATCCATATTATTATCTTGAATATGGCCTGACATGATCGCTACCTGGAGAGAGAGATAAGAAAACACTTTAGCGTATGCTCTTGCAAGATTAGATTGGTTATTATCTTATCTAATCAGGATGTCTCCCACTGTTTTTATCAAATCTTCCTTCAAACCCTAAAAGGTAAGATTAGCCGGGATTAATTACACCCTACAATTTCGGCAATCTTTCAGCTAGATCAGTGTAAGTACTTTGAGGGAGGCTCCCCGTGCTTTCGCACGGACCTAATTAAAATAAACCTCATTTTCCCATAGGCATAACCCCGTTAACACTTTTCTAGACACCTACTTGATCGGCTAATTGTCCTGTGTAAAACTCTCCCAGGAGTAACTCTTACTCGCAGTGGGTATCGGGATCCAACTATCTCATAGGAGGTATGCAATCTCATTGCAAATTTCAACACTTGAAATTCCCGATAATATTTTGCCCCCAGCGATCTATGACCTTGACTAAGTCAACAAACCATAAATCGCAAGTCAAGTTCAACCCGCACATTTCCCGATTGAATTAAACCCACCCGTACAACTCTTGACTAAGTCAACAAGATCGTACGACTACCCTAATCCAATCACATCTCATGCTTTAGCAGATAAACACTATTTAGCTACCGTACACTACGCCTTGACTAAGTCAACAAACATAGCACGAATACTAAGTAATATCTATCTGAAATGACGGAGGGCTACGCAGGTTTTTCAGAAAACCATAAGCGTAATGAACTTGATATCGTTGTAGAAACAAGTGATTTTTGAAAAGGAGTGTTTTTGAGGCTTTTCTAGTTTCGCTAAAGAGGTCACTCCCGGTGAAGGGATCTCGGCTCTTTTACTATCGAATAAGGTGCAGGATATATCATATATACCGCTGTGCAAAGCAAGAACTATAGAAGCTGTCAAAAACTAAACCGCGAGTTTGTAGCATCTGCCAGTTTAGCTAAAGAGGTCTCTCCCGGTGAAGGGATCTCGGCTCTTTCCTCATCGAATAAGGTGCAGCATATATCATATATACCGCTATGCAAAGCAAAACTGTAGCTACCCTTTTTTATAAAGTTTTGATTCTACAACATCTTTTAGGTTTCTTTTCTTTTTATTAATCTCATTAATAAATCCCATCAGCTTATGCTTCCTAAGCATCACAGAAGAAACAAAAGCAGTAATATTTATATATCAGCATATATATATATATATTGTATAAGCATTCGTTTCAGGCAATAATATGAGCTCATCACAGAACATTGCAGCAGAAGAACATATATGAAATATTGGATATACTAGGATGTCCGTGTTTTAATACGAGCCTGTATAAAACATGGATTCCACGGTCGCGATGAATAGCCAAACCCATATCCTTAGACCCCTACGAGAGCGGCAAGTAACACTGCCAATTTTAGGGTTAGGAGACCCGGTCTCGACTCCTCGAGATGGCCTCCCACTGGACCCTAGAACCCGGTTACTTGTGCTCCCCTCATTGGGTCTACCTAATGCGGAAAAGTAAATAATATACAATGGTGACATCAACCTCATCCCGGAAGTGCCCCAATAAAAGAATATTACATACAAATGAATTTTACATGAATGAAAATAAAAACCCTCATCTCACATAAAAATCCCGGCTATTCAGAACACGACGATCCAATATAACATATCACAGCAACACATAATATCTCATATCATCAACGTAAGCAAGTATGCGTATCCCGATTGTCGTTGATATATAGCAACGAAGCCGGCGATACACTACATACTACGCTTACGGTCACAGAAAAGAAATTGTAAAACTACAACATTTGTATCCACAATCACTTTAGACATCGTAAATCCGAAATATCACATACTTCGCATTTCATGCCTAACTATATGAATTCCACATATTGTATCACATTCCAGATAAATAGACAAAGTTAAACTTTCCGATCGAATAATCAAATACGCAAGATTTCCCAAATAGCTCAACACTTGAGCAGAGTTCAAAAATCCCAAAATATGTCACAGTAGCAAAGGTCCAGCCGTATAAGGGTCAAGCCAACGCCTCACATGTGGCACGCCGTACTTCTCCAAACCCTAAGGTTTAGAGGCGGTTCAGAAGGTCACATAATCGAGTTAAGGTTTGTGTTCTTCCAGAGGGTCCACCGCGTTACTTGCACGTTTTTCCGAAAGATTTAAACTCAAGAAAAATTCAACACTTGAAAGTTTTTCGTGCCGGGAAAAAATGAGTTAATGATATCCGTTCGAACATTTTAACAGTTTCTAAAATATCCGGAAAACAGAACGAAATTAAATTTTCCGATCGAATCAACGAATTCAAAATAATCCCCAGAACACTCAACACTTGAGTCAGATTAAAAATACCTAGAAATATGTACTAGCAGCGATAGATATTACTGTGCAAAAACCAAAGTAAAATCGAACTGTACGGCCGCGGATCCGCGGCCCAAGCAAGGTATGGCCGCGGTTCCGCGGCGGTCCGTACTGTTTAGCTTCTCGTTTTTCACAGTGATACTTATAATTCCCTGCGAATTTTTTAGGTATTTTTAATACAGAAAAAATCACATTTTTAAAATTTGTCCAGAGAGGGGGTCAAATCGACGTTTTGGGGTTCGATCGGAGTTTTAACTTCGTATACACGTCGCCTAATGCTCTAGCTAGGCTCTGATACCACTGTAGGGTACAAGGGTTAATAAGGCATCAACCATGCCCGAATAAAATTTTAGACATGCCGAACAAACCAAAGCCGGGATCTTTGCTAGATAATTAGGGATATAAAAAACAAGTAAATATCTTTACAACTAAAAGTGAGGGATTACAACCTTTGTAGTCCGCTCCTTCGCTTCATAACCTCCGAGTAGAAGTCCCTTCACCACGATCCACGATCTCCCGGACTCAAAAGAGGCTCCACAACCTGAATGATCCATGCTAGCTTGTAGTGTTCCTTTTCTCCGATGATCTACGTCGAAGTTTCTATAACTCAAGCTCTCTCACTCTAATGAGGTGAACACCCTAATCTAATTGGCTAGATTAGATGAGGATGATGGAGTAGTATTTATGCTCTTTTTATATCAAATTCTCACATGAAATCATCACAAAATGAAAACCTAGTAAGCTTTCTCAAAGCTCAAGGTTGAAGAAGAAGATGAAAAATGAATTAAAACCTTTTGTGATGAATAATGAAAAGATATATGATTAATAATGCAACCATGGTCAAGGATGACAAGGATAACTCATGTAGAGAATTAACTAGGTCTAGGGTTTGGGTTGAGTTAAACAATGAATCGCTAGAAAATATCAAGCATAAAACAAAATAAATCCTTCTAGAAGCATCAAGAAAGAACTAACCCAAATCAAACCCTAACCTTGTTAATTTCCACTAAACATGTTGCATTAGTAATCATATCATGTTACAATATTATATATCACATATATAATATATTTTGTAACAAAAGAAAATAATACAATTAATATATATCGCATATATATCAATGTATTATCCGGTGAGAAAATGAAATAATAAAGCGAGCCAATATTAGATAATGTAATACAATATATCATATATATTATTATACATTAAATTATCGAATCAACACTTGATCCGACAATCCGGCTATATCAAATATAACCGACTAATATATCATGTACCGATTCATCGAATCAACACTTGATCCGATGACCTGGCTCATATCTTGATATCGCGAGAATATAATACGGTATCTCATATCGCATTATCCTCGGTCGTGCGCATATCACATATGTGCCCCTGCTCCGTTTTGTCTGAGTCAAGAAATCTCTGTGTAGGACTCTAAAGAATCGTCAATACGCGGGTAGCAGGTGATGATCATATCAAACACCCACAAGCTGCAAGCGGTCAGCTAAACATAACAGCCACCCAGGTATTGAGCGATCAGAAGATCAACAAGCTAGCCTGTACATTCTCCTGTGAATCCAATCAGTAACACTCCCGTACAGTCCGTTCTCTTCGTCTGATATGTTGCATATCTAGTCTAGGGGTGGTATACATCAGACCCCAGTAACCGATAAGTCGTGTCGACGTGAGGCTCATAACAGGTCGAGAAACTACTGGTAACACTTACCAGTAAATCTCTATATCAGCCCTGGCCAGGGACTTCCAGTTATAGTCAATCGAACACAGCACAACGTTAACTCCGTATACCGGAAAAGACGAATCCCCTCCTATCGCTCATTGCCTCCATGTGATTCGGGACAGTACCCAAGAGCGACCGTTTTGCATGCCCTCTTGGATGTGGTAAGGTAGAAATCAAAGCACAGTGGGAATCACATAAGACTCTATGACGATCTCGGGTGTACAGACTATCCTGTACCAGTGTCACCGGAGAACTGCCATCTGACGTGAGGTATAATACCATCTGGGAGTACTTGGCGAGTCCGTCCAGTGTACCCAGTCCCCACTGAGCACCCGTACACCATCCTTAGTGTCAAACACCGATGGATATGGGATCATCCATCGCCCATCATATGGGTCAAGATGCATATACGCTAGTCTACTCTGGTGTATCGATGCCCTGTCTCGACACAACCTCGACTAGGAACAGTTATTGGATGTACTCATTGACTACCGTGGCCCCACTAGTATGATCTCATCATAGTCCCAGTAGTCGAGTACAGATCCTAAGGGCTTTATCAACATGTGAGAGTAAGACAATAAACTAATACAAGTCAACATGTTAAGATAAAGTGAAACCAAATAGCATACTATCATGACGAGCAAGAAAGTCCTCTCTATATATATCCAAGCATCCATTATAATATACATCATATGTACTACAATGGCCTCTAGGGCATATACATAACTAACAATCTCCCACTTGCACTAAGACCAGCTGCTGTAGTATCTCGTACCTAGCATCCCGAATAATCTCTCAAACTGTATCTGGGGAATGGCCTTCGTGAATGGATCCGCTGTGTTGTCCTTCGTATCTACTCTCCTGACCTCGATCACCCGACGATCAACTATCTCCCTGATCAGGTGATACCGCCTCAGAACATGTCTGGACTTCTGATGGGACCTGGGTTCCTTGGCCAAAGCCACAGCTCCATTGTTATCGCAATACAAAGGTATTGGATGTTCAATGGATGGAACCACACCAAGTTCATTAATGAACTTCATCATCCAGAACGACATCGCTTGGTAGCTAGCCGGTGAGTATGGGTCGATCCACAGGGATGTTGTGAATTTCCTAATCGCTCTTACGAGTTAATTCCGATGGGTGTCGGATCTTATTGATTAAATTTAAAAACTAAATCTATCTAGATCTAAATCTTGCTAGGATTAGGTTTAGGGTAGGTTTGGAAATGTAAATAAATCTCACCGCTTTCTATACCCAAATTAAGATCTATTAGGAGTTATGGTAATTATTAATAAATTGGATTAGAATCATTCGGGAAGATGTTTCTTCCTCTAGGTTCTTGTCCTTCCTTTATCAATCCTTACCCTAACCTTCATGGAAAACACGCTCAACCAAGTCTTTATACTACGGTATCACCGCTACCTCGAGGGATAGGGTGCCGTAGGGAGCGGTGTGTGCGTGTATGCATGGAGTCCTATTAAAAACGTGTGATGGGCAAGAAAGGGATGAGAGATCTCATCTCTCAAAAGTCTTCCCCAAAGCTAACCCTAACAAGCGAGGAGACTACTCGCTCATTAGGGAATTGAAGAACTTGCTATCTATCTATCTAGGGCAAGGAATTAAATCTAAGCTAGGGCAAGGAATTAAAATCTATACTAGGGCAATTAAATAAAACTACTTACTTTGATGGCTCTCCCCAAACATTTACACAAGACTTTTCAGATCTGAATAGATGAAATGAAAAGAGGCATCGATACTCTCTAAAAGAAATCTGAATTTTATTAATGAAAGGAGGCATACCTCAAAAGATGTATTAGGGCTTCTATTTATAGATTCATAGAAACCCTAGGTTACAATTGACTCGCACATCTACTTTTACAAAAATACCCTCTATGAAAAAGACCTAGTCAACGATCCGCCCGCGCCAATAGAATTTTGCACCGACACGGGCCTTACATGGCCGCGAATCCGAGGCCAAAGCCCATGTTTGGCCGTGGATCCGCGGCCAAGTAATGGGCTTGTGGGCTCATCTTCTTAGGTATTGTTCTGTTGCTTATTTACTTCTATTTTCTTCAGTTTGTTCTTCTGAGTGTCTTCTGGTTCTCTTCCAGATCTCCACAGTGAATAATTGTAGTGGACTTTTACCGTTGCTTCATGACGAAGTCTTGAACCTTGCACTGCCTTTGTTCCTTGTGAAATCGTCCATTGATCTTCGTTCAGTCTTCAAACTGTAGGCAAGATAAAGATTCTCTGTTTGTTGGTCGAAATCTCACTTTCGTATCGTCTTTTGTCTTTTTCACTGTTTTTATTCTAAGAACCTGTAACTGAGTAGCAGACATGGGTCAAAAGCACCTGTTTATTTGTAAAATAACTAGGACTGGGGAATATAATAATGCAATATTATGATATGAACAAATACCCCCAAACTTATCTTTTGCTCGTCCTCGAGCAAACCTAGTTTTATTCTCAACAAAATCCTAAGCTCACTTTCGCAGGGAAACGCGATTGCACTGAGCTCGTGCAACAAGCCGTTAAACCTCTAGGTGTCCCTAGTAGGAGGAGTGTTGTCTCCTGAGGGTTTTCAGCGGATACTACCCACAAAATCCTATCAATTTGGCCTATTAACTTTTATTCTCTAATTAGGTTTTCTAACAAGGAAGTCTATTATGTTCGACTCATAAATTATCCACCCGTATTCTTCACGCTTCCTTATCATTTAACTTAAGATTATATATGTTCTGTAGACTTACTTAGCTTTCAGCATCTCTTAAGTTTTCCTTCCAGGGTTATATCTCAACTTAGGAATTTTTATCATCTCTATTAAAGATATAAGTCTTATTCTTCATTCCTATCTCTTATCTAAACCCCAATCACATACCCCTACGTGTGTGTATATATCACCCTTACACTTGGAAATTCAAATCAAGCAATCATACTCTTGTCCGTTGTCCAAAGCACTTCTTAATTGGTGAATTTTTAGATGAATTTCGCACACATCCTTCATGCGACCGTTAATACTTCTTGACGTACCAACAACCGATTACAAGATGTGTTTGCACATTAAAGCGTAATTCCTAGTCTTGTAACACCTAAGGTTTTAGCAGCGACTCCCAAACCAGTTGGTCTAAGGCACTAGGTGATGAAACACCCTCGCTAAATATTTTTCTATTTTTGCAGCCTTAAGTAATCACAAAAACCAGTGTTCATTTTTTTATTATCTCTTTATTCACACTTGAATTTTTATTTTATTTTTCTTCGTACTAAGGACTTTAGACAAGAGTATTTCAAGGTCTCTCCGACTATTCCAAGTTTCAAGGTTCGTGTTTGTGCAAGTTGTAGGGTATATATTTTTGGAATTTAGACTTAAGCTTAGGATTTATTTTTCAAACTTATACTTTAATAAAAATATCAATAATTTTCCCTTATCTTGACTTAGCCTAAGAAGTGAACTCAAATTTTGCCTATTTCTAAATAACCACAAAGACATATACTTTCTACCGTTAAACTTTAAGAAAGGTTATTTTTAGGGTTTTTAATTTACTAAGTATAAGATCTAGTTGTTCCTAGCTAGTTAACCTATTTGTCAAACTCAAGTCAAATAAGGCCAAAATTGAATACTTTAATTTTTATAATTTTTTGAAATTTTCAATTTTTATTGGTTTTTCTTTTTCAATTTTTTTTTTATTTCAAATTTTTCAATTTTTATGATTTTTATATAAGAATGCAAATGCAAAAATATACATATGAATGCGAAGGAAGAAGACTTACCGAGCATACCCCCAAACTTAAACTTGACAGTGTCCTCACTGTCATGCCACACCAAGAGGGTCAAAATGTCGGCACTTCCCTGTTTATTTATTTACAAAAAAAAAATTTGTTGTTAAAAGAAAAAAAAACAAAATAATATACAACAAGATTCCCCCCAAACTAAACAAGGCCTTACACAGACCAAAGATTAGCACCAACCATTCAAAAATCTTATCGTGGTAATGGTAGGGTTGGTGAAAGAATGGAGTGGAAAGAAAAGAAATGAGAAGCACACGAGACCGTGTGGAGATAGAAACGGTATACGGTCTCGGTGGAGGAGAAGAATGCGGAAAAGAGAAAGAAGTGTAGTACGATCTTGAGGGTGTAAATCGAGTAAATAAATTAGCGCAATTTGTGATGACTGATGTGTCAAAAGCGATTGTGCTAATCTATCAACCCGTCGAGAAATGGGGTCAAATCCCTCAAGATTCGTAAGAAAACATGGGTACGTCGGACTTGGTAAACCCTCCATTGAAAATGGAAACGCGACGGAGTCTTGCGTGGTCGAAACGATAGGAAGGACGAAAGTGAGTGATTGGGGGATAGTCTTAATCTCACCTAAGTAATCTGTTTCGAGCTTGAAGGATTCCATCAATGGTTCAAAATGACTGTAAGCAACCGAGTCTGATGGTTCAACTAACTCATCTGAAAATGTAAATGACTCAAACTCGGGAGGTGAGTTGTCAATATCGTCCGAAAAAGTGAAACACTCGTAATCATTATCGTCTGTGAGAACCGTGCCAGATTCAAAAAGAAATTTTTCAAGCTCACAGTCTTCAAGCGTGATCTTTTGCGTGGTCGGAACGATGGAAAGGAGGGGGTTTGATTTAGGAAGTATAACAGTTAAAGGTTCAGAAGGATGAATTGGGAAATCCGACACATCAAACAAAAATGGTTCAACCTCAATATTATCCTCAATACTCTCCTTAATACTATCCTCATAATTCTCCTCAAAATTTAGCTTATCCATGCCATTATCATCAAAATCTAGACGCATATGAGGTTCGGGAGAAACAATTAATGACTCGGGATGATGAATTGGAGATAAAATTTCAGTCAAATTTACAGGTTCATCATCCAAAATATTCCCGGCGTCTATATCCTTAATCAAGTGAAAATCAATTTTTTCGGTCACCTCATCAAAAGCATGGATATCAATTAATTTAGGCTCTAGAGTGGAAGTGTAAAGTTCAAAAGGATTAGGTATGGTTTCACTCGAAAGGGACTCTTCACAATCTGGCAAATCGAGCACTACAAAGTCACACAACTCATTATTTTGGACACTTGTTTGAAGACTGGAGTTGTTGAATTCAATTGGTAATGGGTAGGTTTGATTTGGAAGTGTGTACAGCTCACTCTCACCACTCAAATTCTCACTCTGTCCAACCGCCTCCTCATACATTGGAATTTTTGAGCTAGTTGGAAACTAGCTACCGATTCACTAGGTTGCATAAGGGCGGCCATGGACGCATCCACATTCCTCATCATTTTGTTTGTTGCTAAAATATAAGCTTCCAACAACTGTTCCAAACTAGACGTGAGTTGTGAAGGGTTTCGATAAAAGATTCAAAATTGTTTGGATACGTGAAACTCCCAAATGGCTGTGTAGAAGCAATGTCTAGTGAAGGTGGGAAAGTCGGGTAGGACTGATAGGAATTGGAAGGTTGGACAGGAGTAGGATCAACATTTGGATAAAAAGGTGAATGGACTTGTTGATCCCTAGAACTGGATGTGTGGAAAGGAGTGAAAGATCGGCTACAAGATTGTTCAATATGCTCAGCAATAGACATGGGTTTAGGAGTTACAACAGGACTCGAAAAAGTGGTATCAACGTAAGAAGGTGGTGAAGGTTGACACGGTTGATACAAAGTGGATTGCAAAGTCGAACTGTTTCTCCTAGACGCTTCTATTCGATCTTTCAAAGAAATTTTGGGCATGGAGGGGTCGTCCTTAAATCGACCGAAACAATTCGCGTAAGAGGCAAAGTTTGGTTCGGGGTACCAAAGTTCGGCAAGAGATTTGTGATGTGGGGTACCCATGATGTAAGAAGGAGAAGAGAAAGAAGGTGGGTGGTGTAAGGAGTTCTTAGCGACAAAATTTGCAAGTTTTTTTTTTAATTTCCTCTTTTTTTTATTATTTGGAACTTTTTGCAAAAAAGATTTTCGATAAAGAGCTTAAACACACTTTCAATCAACCACAAATGCACAATCAGGCCTAGATCTAGGGTCACCTAGTGTAGGGTTCCTGGGCACACTAATGAAGTCTCACAATGCATCAAACATGGCTAATTTAAATTTTATGAGTGCCGAGAAACCCTAACACGGATCGTTAACTAGATATATAGGCTATGCGATGCAAGTTAACGACTTTAACTTAAAAGGAAAGGGGGTACAACCTTTGTAGATCCGGTCCACCACTTCCTAGGCTCCACGATGATGTCCCTCCGCTGTCCAAATCGGATCCCGGACTCTAGCATTGACTTCATCGAAGAAATGGGCGGGCTTGATCGTCGGCTTCGATGCCGAAGATGATCTACGTCGAGGCATCACAAGATCAAACTCCCACTTCACCAAGTCATGAAACTTGTGAAGGAAACACCCTATACTACTTGGCAAGAGGTAGAGGATGAAGAAATAAGAAGTGGGTTCACTTTAGAATTGGATTTCTCACTCTTATTCTCAAGTTGCCATTGATGGTGGCATAGTTTTATTCTTGAAGAAGAAGAAGATGATGAAGATAAGAATATGATAAGTTGTTATTCAAAATAAAAAACAATATGATACTTATCATAATCTTAACCTTAGTTAAGTGTAGAGAATTGACTAAGGTTAGGTTGAATGGTTAGGGTTAAGCATGAGACAAGAATGGTGGACTAGTTCAAAGCTTCAAGAAGCTTCAACAAACAAACAAAGAAAGCCACCATGCTTTTCTTTATCATTTTCTTTTGCCAAAATAAACAAAATGAATAAATAAATGAATAAGTAAATAAACAAAACTCTAACCACTCAAATAACCATGGTTTAATTCTTTACACTTAACCAAATAAGCATGTATCATCAAACATGATACAATCATGTACACAAAAGTATATCACATACACAACTTGCACAATTCAAGTGAGAAAATCCATTTAAAGTGAACCAATACTAGTTAATGCAAAGTAATATATCAAATATATAATTCTACATTAAATCATTAAATCAACACTTGATTTAACGATCCGGTCATATCGCATATAACCGACTAGTATCCTATGTATCGGCTTATCGAATCAATGCTTGATTCGATAACTAGGTTATATCGCATATAACCAATCGATACATTCATCGCGAGAATTAAATACGATATCACATACACGCATTATTCTCGGTCCTGCACATATCTCATATGCGCTCCTATTTCGTTTCGCTTGAGCCAGGAAACCTCTGTGTAGGACTCTAAAGACTCGTCAATACGCCGGCAGCAGGTGATGATCATATCAAACACCCACAAGCCGCAAGCGGTTTGCTAAACGTAACGGCCGCCCGGGTATTGAGCGATCAGAAGATCGACGAGCAAGCCCGCTCACACTCCTGTGAATCCAACCAGTAACACTTACCGTACAGTCCGGTCTGTTCGTCTGATATGTCGCATATCTCGCCTAGGGGTGGTAAACGTCAGACCCCAATAGCTTGATAAGTCATGCCGACGAAGGGTCCATAACTATCGCGAAACTACTGATAACTCTTACCAGTATATCACTGCAACCCTGGCCAGGGATTTCCTGTTATGGCCAGTCGAGCATAGCGCAACATCAACCCCCAATATCGGGAGAGACGAATCCCCTCCTATCGCTCATTGCCTCCATGTGAATCGGGACTGTACCCAAAAACCACCTGTTTGCACGACTCAGTAGAGCCGTGGTAGGGTGGAAATCAAAGCACAGTGGGAGACACACAAGACTCTATGACGATCTCGGTTCAACAGACTAAGCTGTACCAGTGTCACCAGAGAACTGCCATCTGACGTGAGGTATAATACCATCTGGGAGTTCTCGGCGAGTCCGTTCAGTGTACCCAGTCTCCACTGAGCACCCGTATACCATCTCTGATGTCAAACACCAATGGATATGGGATCATCCATCGCCCATCGCATGGGTCGAGAAGATATACGCTAGTCTACTCTGGAATATCGATGCCCCGTCTCGATATTCCCTCGACTAGGAACATTGAAGGATGTACTCATGGACTATTCATGCCCCACTAGTATAATCTGCATCACAGTCCTGGAAGTCGAGTACACATCCTAAGGGCTTTATCAACATGTAACAGAGAGACAGAAAGTATACACGTTAAGATAAAGAGCAACCAGATAGCGTACTATCATGTCGAGCAAGAAAGTCCTACCTATATATGTCCCAGCATCCACTACAACATACATCCAATGTACAGTAATGGCCTCTAGGGCATACATATAACTAACAATCTCCCACTTGCACTAGGGCCATCTGTAGCAGTGGTTGCCGTATCTAATAATCAACCATCCCATAAAAGTCTCTCTTTGGGCAAAGGCCTTCGTGAGTGGATCCGCCGTGTTGTCCTCTGAGTCTACTCTCCTAACCTCGATCAACCTGGAGATCAACTATCTCCATGATCAGGTGATGCTGCCTCAGAATTTGTCTGGGTCACTGATGGGACCAGGGTTCCAGGGCCAAAGCCACACTTCCATTGTCACACAATGGTGGGAACCTAGTTCATCTTATGAACCAATATACACTCAAACTGCCTCTTTGGTAGTATCTTAAATAGCGATGTTACCAGCCTTTATCGTCTAGTTTGCCACGGTATCTAGCTTGGAACTCTTCCAACATACCGTCCCTTTACTGAGGGTAAAGACAATGCCTGCGACTGACATTCAGTCGTCTTTATCACCCTGGAACCCTTCCAGTGATTCTCCCCAGGATCGATTGATACCATCTCACTATATCTAGTGAGAATCCTAGCATCCAATTACATCTATCTCATAGATGAAAACTCAGGATTTAGGAGGTATCACTTTGATCCTATTGGAGAATCTATGTGATAAGAGGAGATCGACCGATCGTAGCATAGGAAACTATTTTCCTATCAAGAGTATGTAATCCACGTACTCTACGAGGATCATTACCATACTCCATACTACCCTTTTGTACATACAAGGTTCATCTACCATTTTGATGAAGTCAAACTCTTTGACTACCACATCAAAACAGATGTTCCAACTCCGCGATGCCTGCTTTATTCTGTAAAGCAACTTGCACACGTTTCCGCTGCTCCCATTGTTTACGAAGCCCTCTGGCTATGTTCTTATTGACGTTCTCTTCTAAATCATTATTTAGAAATGTAGTCATGGCACCCAACCACCAGATATCGCAGTTATGGTATGTAGCAGTGGCAAGTAGGATCTGGATGGACTTAAGCACAGCTACTGGAAAAGGTTTCATCATTATCCACGCCTGGTCGATGACGAAAAAACCTTCAACAATTCTAGCTTTGAAAGTCTCAAGTTTTCCATCTACACCAAGTAATTTTCTCAAGATATACTTGCTCCTGATGGGGATTTAACCCTTCAGATATAGCAGCTAAAGTCCATACTTTGCTGGTGTATATGGATTCCATCTCAGATCGCTAAGCATCCAGCCATTCTTACAGAGTCCCTACTCTAGATGGCCTGCCCGAAACTGGTTGGGTCATCATCTCATGTTGCAATCCTCGCTTCCACTGTCATCGAGAAACCAAAGTATCTCTCAAGCGGATGAGGAACCCTACCAGATCGGCGGAGAGGCTGAGGTTCATCGGGGACTATTGAATCCTTTGGTTTTGTCAAATCATCAGTTGCAGTTTGTATAGCTGGAACCTTTCCAGTTCTACAGAACTGACATTGCCTCGATCTTGTCCGGATTTTGCTTTTGACACAGGCCGGACAATCCCAAATCTTAACTTACTTAAGAGATAGGCTCTTCCCATACCATATCTCATATGGAGTGGTAGGCACTGATTTGAATCGAACCCTATTCAATAGGTATGCAACTTCATAAGTGCATAACTCCCAAAAGGAAATAGGAAACTCAGTAGTACTCATCATAGAGCACACCATATCTAATATTGTGTGATTGCTCCGCCCTGATACACCGTTGTGCTGTGGTGTATTCAGAGGAGTAATACGGAGAGAGAATCTCATTCTCCTTTAGAATGGTCCAGGAATGCCATGCACAAGTATTCTCCTCCCTGATCTCATCATAGGACATAATACTTATACCCGGTTATTGGTTCTCTACTTCTAACTTATATTCTGTGAATACCTCAAAAGGTTCGGACTTATGTTTCAACAGGAACATATGATTGAATCTTGAGAGATTTTCAGAGAATATAATGAAGTATAAAGAACCAGTCCTGGCATGTGTAGACAGGAGACCTTACATACATCATCATGCATCAGTCCCAAGAGTTTACTAACTCTTTCTCAGTTTTCAGCAAATGGAGCTATGGTCATCTAATCTTTGTGACATGACTGGCAAGTTTCACAAGATGTAAATTCAAACTAATTTAAATATGCATCTAAAATGTAACTTCAGCCAGTCGGGTCGCATTGATGTGACCTAGTCTACAATACCTCAAGAAGGATCCGTTCATTTCTGAACTCTTCCTTTTGTGTGTGTTCTGTATACTAAAGAACTGCAGTTTGATTTAGAACGTTAATGCTTTTAGATAACGTGCCTGAACCGATCAACTTTTGATATAGGAAATGTTCAAAACATTATCCATCAATACAAAATTTTATCATTTCATTACTAATAAAGAGACTGATATGATTTTGTATATCAGGTTCGGTATCTAATAGCATTTGTTCAGAATCAATGTATTGGTAATACAGGGTGACAGTGACCAACAGACTTGGCTGCAACACTTGCCCCGTTTTCTGTCTCATGAAACTTATCACCCGTTCTCAGTTTTTCTACCTTTTTGTAGCCCTATGTAACAGATTACATATCTGGGATCCTGACCCGGTATCAAATACCCAGGATTCAGAGGATACTGAGAAACAGTTCTTTGTAATGAACACACCCGAAGGAGATGCATCATATGCACTTTCTTCGTTTGGACGGCATAGGAATTCTGGTATTCCCTATTTCCTGCTCTGTCTTATAACAATTATAAGTTGGAGCGGGACCAACGTTCTCCAGCTCAGTATAACAAGCGGGTTCGGTCAATACATCCATATTATTATCTTGATTAAGGCGTGATATGGTCGCTACCTGGAGAGAGAGAGAAGAAAACACTCTGCGTGCGCTCTTGCAAGATCAGATTGATTATATATTTTATCTAATCAGGATGGCTCCCACTGTTTTTATCAAATCTTCCTTCAAACCTTAAAAGGAAAGACTAGCCGGGATTAATTACACTCTACAAGTTCGCCAATCTTTCAGCCAGGCCAGTGTCGGTACTTTGAGGGAGGTTCCCCGTGCTTTCGCACGGACCTAATTACAGTAAACCTCGTTTTCCCAGAGGCGTAACCCCGTTGACACCTTTCTAGACACCTACTTGATCGGCTAATTGCAAAGTGCAAAACTCTCCCAGGAGTAACAATTACTCGCAGTGGGTATCGGGATCCAACTATCACATAGAAGGTATGCAATCTCATTGCAAATTTCAACACTTGAAACTCCCGATAATGGTTTTTACCCCTAGCACCTATGACCTTGGCTAAGGTCAACAAATCATAGGTACTAGTCAAGTTCTACCCGTCATTTCATGATTAATTAGACCCACCCACATGACTTTTGGCTAAGGTCAACAAAGCCACATGACTGTCCTAACTAATCGCATCATATGCTGTGTAGGAAGACATCACTTAGCTACCACATACTACGCCTCGGCTATGGTCGACAAACGTAGCACGAATACTAAGTACTCTACTTCCTAAAATGACGGAGGGTTGCGAATGGTTTTTATGAAAACCTTTAACGCTTTGAACTTGATCTCGTTGCGGAATCAAATGGTTTTTAAATGGAATGTTTTTGAGGCTTTTCTAGTTTTGCTAAAGGGGTCACTCCCGGTGAAGGGATCGTCGGCCCTTTCCTCGTCGAATGAGGTGCGGGATATATCATATATATCACTGTGCAAAGCGGAAACTATAGAAGCTATCAAAAGACAAACCGAGTGATGTAGCATCTGCCAGTTATTGCTAAAGGAGTCACTCCCGGTGAAGGGATCTCGGTCCTTTCCTCATCGAATAAGGTGCAGGATGTTCTATAATGAACACCGTGATGCAAAGCAAGAACCGTAGCTACCTGTTTTATTTTGAAATTCGATTCCACAACATCAATTAGGTTTATTTTCTTTCATTAATCTCATTAATGAATATCCCATCATTTAAGTCCACCTAACCATCACAGATAAATATAACGTACGCTTATGCCATCCGCATTCGTCTCGATGTCCCGTCTGCACCGTTAGGTTAGGTAACTAACGCCACAGCGAGGCAGGGCTAGCACGGGTGTAAAACATAAGCAACGTCTATATAATATATCATATATACTATATATTAAATCTATCTGAACAAATCACATGATCACATCATAGATAACGCAGCAGAAAAATATCATATGAAATATTGGATATACTAGGACGTCCGTGTTTTCAATACGAGCCAGTATACAACACGGATTCCACGGTCGTGATGAATAGCCAATCCCACACCCCTAGACCCCTACGAGAGCGGCAAGCAACCCTACCAATTCTATGGTTAGGAGACCCGGACTCGACTCCTCGAGTTGGTCTCCCACTGGACCCCAGAACCCGGTTACTTATGCTCCCCTCCTTGGGTCTATCCTAATGCGGAAAAGTAAATAATATACAAACGGTGACATCTTCCGCAACCTGGAAGTGCCCCAATAAAAGAATATTACATACAAGATTTTACATGAATGAAAAGGAAAAACACTCATCTCACATAAACCCCCCCGGCAATTCAAACACGACGATCCAATATAACATATCCAGCAACACATAACATCACATGTCATCAACGTAAGTAAATATGCGCATCCCAATTGTCGTTGACATATAGCAACGAAACCGGCGATATCACATATTACATTTACGGTCACAGAAAAGAAAGTGTAAAACTACAACAGTTGGAATCCGCAACCACCTCAGACATCGCATGCCTGACCAAATGAATTCTTTAGACATCGCATGCCTAACAATTATAAACTCCGCATTTTAGTCTCATTATCGAAAACACTTTTCAATACCAAGTCGGGCAATTCAACAGGATTCCCGACATTTTGATCGAATGCTCGTCGCAAACTTTAGTAGACGGTCGCACCCCTGATACCGTCGACGAAGTGCACCAAGGCGGAACACCGCTACCGTGAGCACCCAAACGGATGCTTTCGGCGACGGGGTTCTCCTACAGTCACTTGGTCGGGGCTATGGGGTGAGGCTGTCTATTAAGTTTACCCGGCGAGTGTCCGCGTACGCTACGTGATTGCGACGGACTTTTGATCACATCAAAACTCCGTGGCAACCGATCAAGTGAGACTAAACTGCTATGTTTATAATATTCATTCCGTTATCTCATAACTATTTGCGAATTCCAAGTATTGTATCACATTCCGGATAAATAGAAAATGTTAAACTTTCCGATCGAACAATCGAACACCCAAGTTTTCCCGATACAGTCCAACACATGAAATAAGTCTAAAAACATTCAGTTCGTGCCTCAGTACCAACGGTCCAGCCGTAGAAGGGTCAAGCCAACGCCTCACATGTGGCACGCCGTACTGCCCCAAACCCTAAGGTTCAAAGGGCAGTTCAAGGCGGTCACATAATCGAGTTAAGGTTTGTTGTCTTGTAGAGGGACCATCGTGTTACTTGCACTACTCAGAACGTCCTTAAACCTCGGAAAAATCCAACACTTGGAAATTTTCCGGCAGGGGAAAAAGTGGGTATTTATATCCGGTCGAACTTTTTAACATATTCTAAAATTACCCGGAAAAACACACACTGACAAAATTAGACAATCCGGTCGAAACACCGAGTCCCCAATACAACCCAAAAAATTCAACTCTTGAATAAATATTAAAAAATTCCCAGGAAAACCAGCACTGCAATCTAAGAATTACTGTACAAAATTCGATGCATAACAAGACAAAATGGCCGCGGAACCGCCGCAGGAGCATGCTCCTGCCGCGGATCCGCGGCGCCTTTAAGGAATTAGGCCATCGAATTTTACAGTAACCCTTACAATCCCCTGCTGATTTTTCTGCATATTTTTAATTTACAAAAAACCACGAATTTCAAAAATGTATAGAGAGCTATATTAGGGTTAGGGTTTCGGTTCAATCGGACTTCTAACTCCGTCTACGCATCGCCTAAGGCTCTAGCTAGGCTCTGATACCACTGTAGGGTTCCTGGGCACACTAATGAAGTCTCACAAGGCATCAAACATGGCTAATTTAAATTTTATGAGTGCCGAGAAACCCTAACACGGATCGTTAACTAGATATATAGGCTATGCGATGCAAGTTAACGACTTTAACTTAAAAGGAAAGGGGGTACAACCTTTGTAGATCCGGTCCACCACTTCCTAGGCTCTGCGATGATGTCCCTCCGCTGTCCAAATCGGATCCCGGACTCTAGCATCGACTTCATCGAAGAAATGGGCGGGCTTGATCGTCGGCTTCGATGCCGAAGATGATCTACGTCGAGGCATCACAAGATCAAACTCCCACTTCATCAAGTCATGAAACTTGTGAAGGAAACACCCTATACTACTTGGCAAGAGGTAGAGGATGAAGAAATAGGAAGTGGGTTCACTTTAGAATTGGATTTCTCACTCTTATTCTCAAGTTGCCATTGATGGTGGCATAGTTTTATTCTTGAAGAAGAAGAAGATGATGAAGATAAGAATATGATAAGTTGTTATTTAAAATAAAAAACAATATGATACTTATCATAATCTTAACCTTAGTTAAGTGTAGAGAATTGACTAAGGTTAGGTTGAATGGTTAGGGTTAAGCATGAGACAAGAATGGTGGACTAGTTCAAAGCTTCAAGAAGCTTCAACAAACAAATAAAGAAAGCCACCATACTTTTCTTTATCATTTTCTTTTGCCAAAATAAACAAAATGAATAAATAAATGAATAAGTAAATAAACAAAACCCTAACCACTCAAATAACCATGGTTTAATTCTTTACACTTAACCAAATAACCATGTATCATCAAACATGATACAATCATGTGCACAAAAGTATATCACATACACAACTTGCACAATTCAAGTGAGAAAATCCATTTAAAGTGAACCAATACTAGTTAATGCAAAGTAATATATCAAATATATAATTCTACATTAAATCATTAAATCAACACTTGATTTAACGATCCGGTCATATCGCATATAACCGACTAGTATCCTATGTATCGGCTTATCGAATCAATGCTTGATTCGATAACTAGGTTATATCGCATATAACCAATCGATACATTCATCGCGAGAATGAAATACGATATCACATACATGCATTATTCTCGGTCCTGCACATATCTCATATGCGCTCCTATTTCGTTTCGCTTGAGCCAGGAAACCTCTGTGTAGGACTCTAAAGACTCGTCAATACGCCGGCAGCAGGTGATGATCATATCAAACACCCACAAGCCGCAAGCGGTCTGCTAAACGTAACGGCCACCCGGGTATTGAGCGATCAGAAGATCGACGAGCAAGCCCGCTCACACTCCTGTGAATCCAACCAGTAACACTTACCGTACAGTCCGGTCTGTTCGTCTGATATGTCGCATATCTCGCCTAGGGGTGGTAAACGTCAGACCCCAATAGCTTGATAAGTCATGCCGACGAAGGGTCCATAACTATCGCGAAACTACTGATAACTCTTACCAGTATATCACTGCAACCCTGGCCAGGGATTTCCTGTTATGGCCAGTCGAGCATAGCGCAACATCAACCCCCAATACCGGGAGAGACGAATCCCCTCCTATCGCTCATTGCCTCCATGTGAATCGGGACTGTACCCAAAAACCACCTGTTTGCACGACTCAGTAGAGCCGTGGTAGGGTGGAAATCAAAGCACAGTGGGAGACACACAAGACTCTATGACGATCTCGGGTCAACAGACTAAGCTGTACCAGTGTCACCAGAGAACTGCCATCTGACGTGAGGTATAATACCATTTGGGAGTTCTCGGCGAGTCCGTTCAGTGTACCCAGTCTCCACTGAGCACCCGTATACCATCTCTGATGTCAAACACCAATGGATATGGGATCATCCATCGCCTATCGCATGGGTCTAGAAGATATACGCTAGTCTACTCTGGAATATCGATGCCCCGTCTCGATATTCCCTCGACTAGGAACATTGAAGGATGTACTCATGGACTATTCAGGCCCCACTAGTATGATTTGCATCACTGTCCTGGAAGTCGAGTACACATCCTAAGGGCTTTATCAACATGTAACAGAGAGACAGAAAGTATACACGTTAAGATAAAGAGCAACCAGATAGCGTACTATCATGTCGAGCAAGAAAGTCCTACCTATATATGTCCCAGCATCCACTACAATATACATCCAATGTACAGTAATGGCCTCTAGGGCATACATATAACTAACACCTAGGTCAGCTAGATAGCTCCTAATTGTTCCAAAGGGCAAGAAATAGGACCTCAAACCGCCTCTTCACCGCCAATTGCGGTCAGGTAAGTGCCAAGTGAGTGGGAGGCTCTCCACTACAAGTAGTGGCCCTAATTAAGTAACCACTCGCCTTAAACACACTTGCCTAGACACTGCAAAGTCAGGTTAGGATCAATGGCCGATGCTTACAACTAGTCCTCTGTCTTATTGAGCGCGAAGTCCTTAGGGCTGATTCTAGTATTTTTTTAGTTAATTGATGGTTAATGCATATGCCTTATGTGATTTCTGGGGTCCTGGGAAGGGTGATGAAATCCCCACCCAATCTGGATTGGTTTCAAGCCCCTTAAAGTCCGATTAAAAATATACAAAACAGTAACAACCACTTGCAATCAAATTTTTTTATTTTAAGCGCGGCGCAAAGAATCCTGCACAAGATTTGTTATTGGAAGGGGGAAGATTTTTAAGTGCAAAGAATCCTGCAGGACATTTTTCAGAGGAGATATCAGAGATTTGCAGAGGAGGAGATCAGAAGACTTACAGAGATTTTTTTTTTACCGCGCTTCTGCCCTTTTTATGGAGAACCGATCCGTCGCCTCCACCGCGGAGCCGCCGCGAATTGCCCTTTGCGACCGCGGATCCGCCGCAGGTTGGTCGCTTCAGCAGTTTTTTTTGTCACCAGATCGCCGCGGTTGACTTGTTGACTCAGTTCTCCAAATTTCTTCTGTTGTCTATAGTGATATTCCTCTGTTTGTTCAGATTTGATATTTGCTGTTTTGATCTCTGGAGATTTCCAGATCCGAACTTGATTATAGATCCTGCAAAATTCAAACAAAGATACCCTTCACAAAATAACAAAATGATAAATTTTTATATTTTTTTGATTTTTCAGTTTTTATGATTTTTTAATTTTAGATTAACCCGAAATTGCAAAAAGAAAATAACATGCCATCCCCGGCAACGGCGCCATTAGATTGAGAGAGATTTAGTGATCAAAGATATTTTTACCGCAATCAAGAACGGCGTCACTTGGTAGCTAGCCAGTGAGTACGGGTCGGTCTACAGGGATGTTGTGAATTTCCTAATCGCTCTTACGAGTTAATTCCGATGGGTGTCGGATCTTATTGATTAAATCTAAAAACTAAATCTATCTAGATCTAAATCTTGTTAGGATTAGGTTTAGAGTAGGTTTGGAAATGTAAATAAATCTCACCGCTTTCTATACCCAAATTAAGATCTATTAGGAGTTATGGTAATTATTAATAAAGTGGATTAGAACCATTCGGGAAGATGTTTCTTCCTCTAGGTTCTTGTCCTTCCTTTATCAATTCTTACCCTAACCTCCATGGAAAACACGCTCAATCGAGCCTTTGTACTACGGTATCACCGCTACCTCGAGAGATAGGGTGCCGTAGGGAGCGGTGTGTGCATGTATGCATAGAGTCCTATTAAAAACGTGTGATGGGAAAGAAAGGGATGAGAGATCTCTTCTCTCAAAAGCCTTCCAAAAAGCTAACCCTAACAAGCGAGGAGACTACTCGCTCATTAGGGAATTGAAGAACATGCTATCTATCTATCTAGGGCAAGGAATTTAATCTAAACTAGGGCAAGGAATTAAAATCTATACTAGGAAAATTAAATAAAACTACTTACTTTGATGGCTCTCTCCAAACATTTACACAAGACTTGTCAGATCTGAATAGATGAAATGAAAAGAGGCATCGATGCTCTCCAAAAGAAATCTGAATTTTATTAATGAAAGGAGGCATACCTCAAAAGAGCTATTAGGGCTTCTATTTATAGATTCATAGAAACCCTAGGTTACAATTGACTCGCACATCTGCTTTTACAAAAATACCCCCTAAGAAAAAGACCTAGTCAACGATCCGCCAGCGCCAATAGAATTTTGCACCGACACGGGCCTTACATGGCCACGAATCCGCGGCCAAAGCCCATGTTTGGCCGCGGATCCGCGGCCAAGTAATGGGCTTGTGGGCTCATCTTCTTAGGTATTGTTCTGTTGCTTATTTACTTCTATTTTCTTCAGTTTGTTCTTCTGAGTGTCTTCTGGTTCTCTTCCAGATCTCCACAGTGAATAATTGTAGTGGACTTTTACCGTTGCTTCGTGACGAAGTCTTGAACCTTGCACTGCCTTTGTTCCTTGTGAAATCGTCCATTGATCTTCGTTCAGTCTTCAAACTGTAGGCAAGATAAAGATTCTCTGTTTGTTGGTCGAAGTCTCACTTTCGTATTGTCTTTTGTCTTTTTCATTGTTTTTATTCCAAGAACCTGTAACCTGCAACTGAGTAGCAGACATGGGTCAAAAGCACCAGTTTATTTGTAAAATAATTAGGACTGGGGAATATAATAATGCAATATTATGGTATGAACAGTTCTACGGGGTCAGGGGTTGACTTTGGCCGTTTTCCACGGGGTCAGGATTGACTTTAGCCGTGTTCTACGGGGTCAGGGATTGACTTTGGCCGCTTTCCACGGGGTCAGGATTGACTTTAACCATTTTCCACGGGGTCAGGATTGACTTTAGCCGTGTTCTACAGGGTCAGGGATTGACTTTGGCCGTTTTCCACGGGGTCAGGATTGACTTTATCCGTAGTATACGGGGTTAGGAGTTGACTTTGGCCATATTCCACGGGGCCAGGATTGACTTTAGCCGTGGTATACGGGGTCAGGAGTTGACTCTCGGTTGTCTGTGCACCGCCGAGTCCTGGAATTAGGGACTTTGCCATGGCTCCGCTTTGCTGACGTTGCATCTGCTGTAACAAGACGAATGTCGAGGTGGTCTCTAGGTTGTCCGTGAACCGTCGAGATTTGGGACTAGGGACTTTGCCATGGCTCCGCTTTGCTGACGTTGCGTCTGCTGTAATGAGACGAATGTCGAGGTGGTCTCTAAGTTGTCTGTGAACCGTCGAGATTTGGAACTAGAGACTTTGCCATGGCTCCGCTTGATTGTCGCGTCTGAATCCTGCTGGAATGAGGAGGAACGCTGTTGTGGGTCTCCAGGTTGTAGATGTGGCCATCGAGACTCGGAACTAGGGACTCTGCCGTGGCTCCGAGATAGTCTCTAGGCTGTCCATGAACCTTCGAGATTTGGAACTATGGGACTTTTCCATGGCTCCGTTTGTTGACGTCGTATCTACTTCTGGTTGGAACGAGAAGGAACGCCGTTGTTGATCTATAGGTTGTAGATGTTGCCATCGAGACTTGGCTCTCTTTCTGATGGAGCCTGGTGGGATGATATGGTTCCCTCTTTGTTTGTGCCCCTGGATTGTGTACAGGGATCGATGTGATCTCAATTGTAGGGCAAAAGTTTTATTTTATATGTATTATTTTTTTTCTTTCCGCGACGCTCTATCATTTCAGCATTTTGTATCGCGAAACTTGCGATTGCCCAATCAATTCGGCTATTTTTCGCGGTGCCCAATCTTTTCGGCTATTTATTTATTTATTTATTTTACTCGCTGGTTTTTATTGCGAGTTGCCTAATCATTTCGGCTATTTTGTATGCATATATTTTACTTGCTGATTTTGTTGTAAGTCGCCCTATCATTTCGGCTATTTCATATGCATTTGTGGCTCGCTGACTTTTGCCGCAAGTATGGAACTCGAGATCCGATACCAATTTAGGCATCAGCATCGCTTCAACTGAGATATTGTCAGGAGCGAATCATCATTTGCCTTTGTCGATTCGAATAAAGGTGGCTTAGCAATCAGGGTTAGGATCCTGTCGACTAAGGCTTTTAACTTCATAAATCGTAAGGGTCTCATAAAGGTGTTTCTCCCTACGAGTCGTGGGGCTCTCGTAAGTGCGTTTTCTCTTTAAAAATCGTGGGGATTCTTAAGTGTATGTTCTCTTATAAGTCGTAAGGATCTTACAAGAGTGTTTTCTCCTTATAAGTTGAAAGGACTTACAAGGGTCGTTCACCGTGTGAGCATATCCCTAGTCGCTAGTGGGGCTTTGTTAGGGAAATGTTTATTCGTGCCCATGGATTGTATACAAGGGCCAGTATTGAAACGCTTGTAGGGCAATATTGGAGTGTATGACGACTTAAGAACAGGTTCAGATCCCTGTAGCTTAAGGCTTTTGAATCCTATAAGCCGTATGGGTCTCATAGGGGAATTCTCCTTACGAGTTGTGAGGATCTCGTAAGTGTAACTTCTCCTTAGGAATCGTGGGGATTCTTAAGTGTGTTGCTCCCTTGTGAGTCGTAAGGATCTCACGCAGGTATTTTCTCCTTACAAGATCGAGAGGATCTTGCAAGTGTCTTTTAACGAGATTGCGCCCTTTCGGGTTTTCACAAACTCGCTGGTAGCCCTGCTGTTTTTACTCACGGAGCCCTTTCGGGTTTTCATCCGTGCCCATTTCGCTTATGGACGTACCGTTTTTCCTTCTTTTTTTTCTTCTTTTTCTTTTTTTTTTTGCGTCAGCCTTGGGATGCTGCGGTTCGTAGTTTTCTATTTTTAGAGTCCGGACTCAAAAAGATAGCGAGCGGACATAGTCGTCGTCATCTATCATTAACCTGGTTCATGACTCGTCAGGCGTAGTACTTCTTAAGAAATCGGCCGTTTATTAGTTGAAAGGGTCTTTCGCCATGCATATCCATGAGCAAGTAAGCCCCACCTTGGTAGACTTTGTCTATGATATATGGGCCTTCATAGTTTGGCTCGAACTTTCCTCGTTTGGCACGATTGGGGATCATAGATCTCTTGACCACTAGCACGAGTTCGCCTTGGTAGAATGTTCTCGGCCTAGTCAATCTCTCGTACGAGCGCGCCATCTTTGCTTTGTAAGCTTCGAAGTTTTGCAGCGCCATGAGCCGGGTTTCGTCAAGGGCGTCGAGCTCCTCGAGCCGAAGATGAGCATTCTCTTCGTCCGTTAGCTCGTAATGAACTGCCACTCGCAGAGAGAGTAACTCTATCTCCAAGGGGAGTACTGCTTCAGCACCAAATACCAATGCATATGGCGTTGTGTTTGTGGCCGTTTTAAACTTAGTTCGATATGCCTAGAGAGCTTCATGCAGTCTTTCATGCTAGTCCTTCTTATTTTTAGACACTGTCTTTTTCACGATCTTCATCAAGGTCTTGTTGAAAGACTCAGCCAGACCGTTAGCTCGGGGATTATAGACCGAAGAGTATCTCCAGTCTATATTATGTTGTTGTGCGAAGCAGCTGATTTTGTAGCTTCTGTAGGCCGGGCCCTTATCGGAGATAATCCGTCGTGAAGTGCCGAACCGATAAATGACATGTGTATTGAAGAAATGGAGGATATTCTCTGTCTTCACTTCTCTTAACGGCACTGCTTCTGCCCACTTAGAGAAGTAATCGGTTGTTGCCAATATGAACCGATGTCCACTGGACGATGCTGGCTCGATGGGCCCGATTATATCGGTTCCCCATGTTGGGATACCTACAACGGCAGCAAGGTTTCGGGTAGCATCATCCATGCCAATTTTAAAATTTTCCATTATAGATAACCCTCAACCTGGGATCTTGAACTAGAGAATCAAACAAAAACCAACAAGTAAACATCTTTACTTCTAAGAGTTTGGGATTACAACCTTTGTAGTCCGTTCCATCGCTTCATAAGCTCCATGTTGAGGTCCCTTCACTGCGATCATCAAGTACCCGGACTCTAGAGAGGCTCCATGAGGTGAATGAGGCATCTTGCTTGAAGTCTTCATTTTCTAAGATGATCTACCTTGAAGAAACACTAACCCAAGCTCACCCTTCTCTAATGAGGTATTAGTGAAGTGAACACTCTAATCTAAGTGGTTAGAATAGATGAGGATGATGAAGTAGGAATTTTGCTCTCTTTTGTTTTCTATTTATCACAAACAAATCATCACTTGCAAAAATCAAGCAAGCTTTTTTATCAAGAAGAAGAAGAATAATTACAAGTGATGAATGAATTATTGTTTAGGTTAGAATTGCAACCAAGGTTAAGTATGTGTCATGGCTAACTCATGTAGAGAATAAATCATAGGCTAGGCTTAAAGTTAGGTTAACAAATATCAAGGATAAAACAAAGAGGGTGGACTTTGTCAAAGGATCATGAAGCTTCCTCAAAGCTCATCCAAAATATTATCCATCCAAAAAGAATTAACCAAAAAGAAAATGTTAACCCAAGTTTCAACCCTAGCATGGTTTTAACTCTAGTTACATTTGTAACCCAAACATGTTACAATATTATATATCACATATACAATATTTTGTAACAAAAGAAAAGAATACAATTAACATATATCACATATATATCAATGTATCATCAAGTGAGAAAAAGAATCTTTAAGTGAGCTTATATTAGTTAACGTAATGTAATATATCAAATATATAATTATACATTAAATTATCGAATCAATACTTGATCCGATAATCCGGCTATTTTGCAAATAACCGACTAATATAATCTTTATCAGTTTATCGAATCAACACTTGATCCGATGACCCGGCTATATCACATATACCCGGCCTATATCACATATCGTGAGAATCGAATACGGTATAACATACATGTATTATTCTCGGTCCCGCACATATCACATATGTGCTCCTGCTCCGTTTTGCCTGAGCCAGGAAACCTCTGTGTAGGAGTCTAAAGAATCGTCAATACGCCGGCAGTAGGTGATGATCATATCAAACACCCACAAGCTGCAAGCGGTCAGCTAAACGTAACAGCCACCCAGGTATTGAGCGATTAGAAGATCAACAATCAAGCGTGTATATTCTCCTGTGAATCCAATCAGTAACACTCCTGTACAGTCCGGTCTCTTTGTCTGATATGTCGCATATCCAGTTTAGGGGTGGTAAACGTCAGACCCCAGTAACCGATAAGTCGTGTCGATATAAGGCTCATAACGGGTCGATAAACTACCGATAACACATACCAGTAGATCTCCATATTAGCCCTGGCCAGGGACTTCCAGTTATAGCCAATCGAACACAGCGCATCATCAACCCCCAATACCGCGAGAGACGAAACCCCTCCTAACGCTCATTGCCTCCATGTGATTTGGGACTGTACCCAAAAGCCACCATTTTGCACGCTCTCGTGAACGTGGTAAGGTGGAAATCAAAGCACAGTGGGAATCACACAAGACTCTATGACGATCTCGGGTCTACAGACTAACCTGTACCAGTGTCACCAGAGAACTGCTATCAGACCATAGGTATAATACCATCTAGGAGTTCTCGGCGAGTCCGTTCAGTGTACCCATTCTCTACTGAGCACCTATACACTATCTTTGATGTCAAACACCGATGGATATGGGATCATCCATCGCCCATCATATGGGTCAAGATGCCTATACGCTAGTCTACTCTGGAGTATCGATGCCCTGTCTCGATACTCCCTCGACTAGGAACAGTTATAGGATGTACTCTTGGACTACCCTGACCCCACTAGTATGATCTGCATCATAGTCCCAGTAGTCGAGTACATATCCTAAGGGCTTTATCAACATTTGAGAGCAGGACAGTAAACCAATATAAGTCAACATGTTAAGACAAAGTGAAACCAAATAGCATACTATCATGTCGAGCAAGAAATTCCTCTCTATATATATCCAAGCATCCACTATAATATACATCATATGTACAACAATGGCCTCTAGGGCATATATATAACTAACAATCTCTCACTTGCACTAAGGCCAGCTGTTGTAGTATCTCATACCCAACATCCCGAAGAGTCACTCAAAATGTATCTGGGGTTTGGCATTCGTGAGTGGATCCGCAGTGTTGTCCTTCATGTCGACTCTCCTGACCTCGATCTCTCGGCGATCAACTATCTCCCGGATCAGGTGATACCGCCTCAGAATATGCCTGGATCTCTGATGGGACCTGGGTTCCTTGGCCAAAGACACAGCTCCATTGTTATCATAATACAAAGGTATTGGATGTTCAATGGATGGAACCACACCAAGTTCAGTGATGAACTTCTACATCCAAACAGCCTCTTTGGCAGCATCGTTGGCTGCGATGTATTCAGCCTCCACCATCGAGTCTGCCACGGTTTCTTGCTTGGAACTCTTCCAACAAACCGCCCCTCCATTTAGGGTAAAGACAAATCCCGAGTGTGACTTAGAGTCGTCCTTATCAATTTGGAAGCTCGAATCGGTAAAGGACTCCACCTGGAGTTCTCCGTTACCATACACCAAGAACATCTCCTTAGTCCTTCTCAAGTACTTGAGAATGTTCTTCACAGCTGTCCAGTGACTCTCTCCTGGATCTGCTTGATACCTACTCACTACAATTAGTGAGTATGCTACATCGGGTTTAGTATATAGCATCGCGTACATGATAGAGCCTACTGCCGAAGCATAGGGTATCCCTTGCATGCGAGCTCTCTCCAAATCATTCTTAGGAGGCATCTCTTTGGAGAGAGTGAGTCCAGAGATCGTAGGTTAGTTACCACGCTTGGATTCTTTTATACTAAACCTCTTTAGTATGGTGTCAATGTACCTGGATTGGGACAATCCCAGTATCCTCTTAGATCTATCTCTATAGATCTTAATCCCCAAAATGCAGGAGGCATCACCTAGATCTTTCATTGAGAATCTATGTGATAAGAAGAGCTTGACCGAGTGCAGCATAGGAACATCATTTCCTATCAAGAGTATGTCATCCAGGTACAATACAAGGAAGACAACCTTACTCTCTGCAACCTTCTTGTAAATACAAGGTTCATCTACGTTCTTGATGAAATCAAACTCTTTGACTATCACATCAAAACAGATGTTCCAACTCAGCGATACCTGCTTTAACCCGTAGATGGATTTAAGCAGCTTGCACACCTTTCCACTGCTCCCACTGTCTACGAAACCCTCTGGCTGAGTCATGTACACACACTCCTCTAAATCACCATTTAGAAAGGCGGTCTTAACATCCATCTTCCAGATTTCGTATTCATGGTATGCAGCAATGGCAAGTAGGATCCGGATGGACTTAAGCATAGCCACTGAAGAAAAGGTTTTATCATAATCCACATATGGTCGTTGACGAAAACCCTTTGCAACAAGTCTAGCTTTGAAAGTCTCCACTTTTCCATCTACACCAAGTTTCTTCTTAAAGATCCATATGCTCCCAATGGATTTAACCCCTTCAGGAGCAACTTCCAAAGTCCATACTTTGTTGGTGTGCATGGATTCCATCTCAGATCGCATTGCATCCAACCATTTCACAGAGTCCCCACTCGTGATGGCCTGCTCGAAGCTAGTCGGGTCATCATCTTCCATGATGCAATTCTCGCTCCCACCATCGATGAGAAAACCGTAGTATCTCTCAGGTGGATGAGAAACCCTACTAGATCGGCGGAGCGGCTGAGGTTCGTCGGGAACTACTGAATCCTCTGGTTCCACTAAATTTTCTGTTGTAGTTTATGTAGCTGGAACTTCTTCCAGTTCTACCTCATTACCACTGATTTGTTTCATAAGAAAACCCTTTTCTAAGAAGGTGGCATGACGAGAAACAAACAGTTTTTGTTCCTCGGAGTGGTAGAAGATATACCCTTGCGAGTTTTTGGGATATCCTACAAACTTGCACAGGACAGACCTGTTCATATCATAATATTGCATTATTATATTCCCCATTCATAGTTATTTTACAAATAAACAGGTGCTTTTGACCCATATCTGCTAATTAGTTGCAGGTTACAGGTTCTTAGAATAAAAACAGTGAAAAAGACAGAAGACGATACAAAAGTGAGACTTCGACCAATAAACAGAGAATCTTGATAAAGCCTACACAAAGATCAGTTCACAAAGCACAAGGCAGCGCAAGATTCAAGACTTCGTCACGAAGCAATGGTAAAAGTTCACTACAATTATTCACTGTGGAATCTGGAAGAAGCCTAGAAGCAAACCTGAGAAAAGAACCAAAGAAATAGGGAGAAAAAAAAGACCAGAAGAATTGCAGAAGAAAATGAAGCATTGATCTTCTCACTTGGCTGCGGAACCACGGCCAAGGCATGCTATTGGCCGCGGAACCGCGGCCGGGATTGACCCGTGTCGGCGCGAAATTTTGTGGCGGTGCGCGGGCTTTGACTAGGTAATTTCTTAGGGGGTATTTTTGTAAAAGCAGATGTGCGAGTCAATTGTAACCCTAGGGTTCCTATCCTCTATAAATAGGAACTCTAAATCTTGTATGAGGCTATGCCTCTTTTCATTTCATAAATTCAGATCTGTACTGTGTTGATGTTTGGAGAGAGCCATCAATAAAAATTAGTAAGTTCTTTTATTTCTTTGCCTTATTTTACTTTTAATTTAGAATGTCTTTTAATCCCCTAATGAGCGAGTAGTCTCCTCGCTTGTTAGGGTTAGCTTTAGGGAAACGTTTGAGAGATGAGATCTCTCACCCCTTTCTTGCCCCTTCACACATAATAATTAGAACTCTATGCATACACGTACACACCGCTCCCTGCGGCACCTTACCCCTCGAGGTAACGGTGATACCGTAGTATAAAGGACCGGTTGCGCGTGTTTTCCATGGAGGTTAGGGTAAGGATCGATAAAGGAAGGACAAGAACCTAGAGGAAGAAACATCTTCCCGATGGTACTAATCCCTTTTATTGATAATTACCATAACATCTAATAGATCTAAAATAGGGTATTGAAAGCGGTGAAGAAACCTTTAATCTCTCAACTTATCCTAGACCTAACCCTAGCAAGACTTAGATCTAGATAATCTTAGTATAAATCAACTTAGTTTTTAGATTAAAACAATCCGACACCCATCGGAATAAACTCGTTAGAACGATTAGGAAAACACAAAATCCCTGTGGACCGATCCGTACTCACCGGCTAGCTACCAAGCGACGCCGTTCTTGATTGCGGTTACTAAATATTTTTGATCTATCTTTTAAAAGCGCATAGGCACGCTGAATCTCATATTAAATCAAATGGCGCCGTTGCCGGGGATGGCGTAGTATTTCCTTTTTGCAATTTCGGGTTAATCAAAAATTAAAAAATCATAAAAAACTGAAAAATAAAAAAAATATAAAAATTTATCATCTTTTTCTTGTTTGAAGGGTATTTTTTGTTTGAATTTTGCAGGATCTACAATCGAACTCAGATCTGGAAAAATCCAAAGAGCGAAACAGAAAACAGAATATCTGAACAACAGAGCAATATCACAACAGAGCAGCATAAGAAGTCTCGGGATCTGAACCGTCGCCTCCGCCGCGGAACCGCCGCGGGACCCCCATCTTTGCCGCGGAAGCGCGGTGATGTAGTGACGTCATCTCGTGCAAAATTTTCTGTGAGCATATTTTCTTCTCCTTTGCAACCTAAAAAAATATCTTCTGTAAATCTCCTGCAGGATTCTTTGCGCTAAAAATCTTCTCCTTTCTAATAACAAATCTTGTGCTGGATTCTTTGCGCCGCGAATAAAATAAAAAGATTTGATTGCAAGTGATTTACTGTTTTGCATATCTTTAATCGGACTTTAAGGGGCTTTTGACCAATTCAGATTGGGTGGGGATTTCATCACCCTTCCCAGGACCCCAGAAATCACATAAGGCATTTGCATTGACCAATTTTTAATTAAAAAATACTAGACTCAGCCCTAAGGACGTCACGCTCAATAGGACAGAGGACTAGTTGTAGGCATCGACCGTTAATCCTAACCTGACTTTACGGTGTCTAGGCAAGTGTGTCTAAGGCGAGTGGTTACTTAATTAGGCCTGCTATTTTCGGTGATTCGTATAGCGGATACCTCCCACTCACCTGGCCGCAATTGGCGGTGAAGAGGCGGTTTGAGGTCCTATTTCTAGCCCTTTGGAACAGTTAGGAGCTGCCTAGCTGACCTAGGTAACCCTAGATCTAGGCCTGATTGTGCATTTGTGGTTGATTGCATTTGTGTCTAAGCCCTTTATCAAAAATCTTTTTTGCAAACAGATCCAAATAAAAAAAATAAAAAAAAGGAAAAAGGAAAAATCTTTTATAAAAACTTGCAACTTGTCGCTAAAAATCCTTGCACCCCACCACCACTCACTTTCTTTTCGTTGACATTTTCTTACCTCCACATTCTGTCTTTCACCTTTTGACTACACTACCTCTTTAGTGTATGTCCGGTTGGACTAGGGACACTAGTGCCCGATTAGTCCGTGTTTCGTTGGTACCGACCGACGAACTTTTCGACTCCGAAGTCGAAATTCTTTCCACTTCCTCACCTTCACCCTTAAATTCTTCTTTCGAAGGTATGTCGGGATATAATATTAACAACACCTTACCGACGGGACTGATTCCACCTCCGTTAGGTGCGAATAACCCGAATCACCCGCCTGTTGTAGCGCCCCAACGAATCGCGCTCCAGGATCTCTTCTACCCTATCCGCACCTCCTTACCTACATGTCTTTCACCCCCACCGGCAAATGGGGACAATTTTGAGATAAAACCCCACTTCATCAATATGCTGCCAAAATTTCATGGATTGGAATCCGAAGATACCTATATCTTTATCAATAAATTCCAAAACGTTTGCGCCATGATGAAAACAACCCAATTATCAGATGATGCTATAAGGCTAAGGGTCATTCCTTTCACCTTATGTGACTTAGCCGAGAAGTGGCTATACAGCATAGCATCACATTCAATTAGAAATTGGGATGAGTTTGTTAAAGCTTTTCTTAAAAAATTTTATCTTCATCCCAAGACCGCGAGAATTCGCAATGAGATTATACAATTTTCACTATGCAAAGCAAGAACTATAGAAGCAATCAAAAACTAAACCGTGAGTTTGTAGCATCTGCTAGTTTCGCTAAAGAGGTCACTCCCGGTGAAGGGATCTCGGCTCTTTCCTTATCGAATAAGGTGCTGGATATTCTACAAGGAATACCACTATGCAAAGCAAAAACTAGAGCTACCCTTTTTATAAATATAATCCTAAAACATCTTTTAGGTTTCTTTTTCATTCATTAATCTCATTAATGAATCGCATCATTTATGCTTACTAAGCATCACAGAAGAAACGAAAATATAACGTACGCTTATGCCATCCGCATTCACCACAATGTCCCGTTATGCACCGTTAGGTTACTTAACTAACGGCATACCGGGACGGGACTAGCGCGGGTGCCAAAACATAAGAAACGTTTATTATATATCATATATACAATAATAAAGCATTCTTCTCACGCATATAATATGATCACATCATATAATATCAGCAGCAGAAGATACATATGAAATATTGGATGTACTAGGAGGTCCGTGTTTTATTTTGAGTTTGTATAAAATACGGATTCCACGGTCGCGATGAATAGCCAAACCCACATCCCTAGACCCCTACGAGAGCAGCAAGCAACCCTCCCAATTCTAGGGTTAGGAGACCCGGTCTCGACTCCTCGAGATGGCCTCCCACTGGACCCCAGAACCCGGCTACTTGTGCTCTCCTCCTTGGGTCTATCCTAATGCGGAAAAGTAAATAATATACAATGGTGACATCATCCTCAACCCGGAAGTGCCCCAATAAAAGAATATTACATACATTGAATTTTACATGAATGAAAATAAAAACCCTCATCTCACATAAAACCCCCGGCTATTCAAAACACGACGATCCAATATAACATATCGCAGCAACACATAACATCACATGTCATCAGCGTAAGTAAATATGCCTATCACAATTGTCGTTGACATATAGCAACGAAAACGGCGATGTACCACATATTACACTTACGGTTGCAGAAAAGAAAGTGAAAAACTAAAACATTTGGAATCCGCTATCACTTTAGACATCGTAAATCTGAAATATCACATATTACGGATTTCATGCCTAACTATATGAATTCCACATATTGTATCAGATTACAGAAAAAGGTTGACGATGTTAAACATTCCGATCGAATCAACAAATACCCAAAATTTCCCAAAATGCTCAACACTTGAGTGTAGTTAAGAAGTATCCATCATATGCCATAGTAGTAGTGAACCAGCCGTAGAATTAACCAATGCCTCACTTGTGTCACCGCTAAACTACCACAAATCCTAGAATTTAGAGGCGGTTCTGACGGTCACATAATCGAGTTAAGGTTTTCGTTCTTCTAGAGGGTCCACCGCGTCACTTGCACGATATTTGAATGTTCTTTAACTATGAAAAAGATCCAACTCTTGAAAAAATTTCAGTAAGGGAAAAAGTGGGTATTTGATATCCGTTCGAACTTTTTAATACCGTCTAAAATAACCGAAACAAAAACTAGAATTACGAATGCGAAACACTCTGAATTACCTTTGCTAAAAGATAACATCATATGAAAAATTAGCAAAAACAAACAACACCTAAAGTATCGAAACCCAGAGCTTTAAACACTGTGCAAATTCTAGCCTGTTTGGACCCGATCTGGCCGGTTTTTAAGGTTGTGATCTCGGCCAAATTTTCATGGTTTGGGATGAAATTTGTACAGTGTTCATTGTGTATCATATACATCATTCTGCAACTGTTTAAAAAAAAATTTGACATCTAGAAAAAATCGACAGAAACTAGGGTTTTGATACGGATGTTTCGGAGTTGTTTCGATTTCGTAATCCTATACATATCCGTCTAATTCTCTAGCTAGGCTCTGATACCACTGTTGGGATACCTACAATGGCAGCAAGGTTTCGGGTAGCATCATCCATGCCAATTTTAAAATTTGCCATTATAGATAACCCTCAACCTAGGATCTTGAACTAGAGAATCAAACAAAAACCAATAAGTAAACATCTTTACTTCTAAGAGTTTGCGATTACAACCTTTGTAATCCGTTCCTTCGCTTCATAAGCTCTATGTTGAGGTCCCTTTGCTGTGATCATCAAGTACCCGGACTCTAAAGAGGCTCCATGAGGTGAATGGGATATCTTGCTTGAAGTCTTCACTTTCTAAGATGATCTACCTTGAAGAAACACTAACCCAAGCTCACACTTCTCTAATGAGGTGTTAGTGAAGTGAACACCCTAATCTAAGTGGCTAGAATAGATGAGAATGATGAAGTAGGAATTTTTCTCTCTTTTGTTTTCTATTTCTCACAAACAAATCATCACCTGCAAAAATCAAGCAAGCTTTTTTATCAAGAAGAAGAATAATAATTACAAGTGATGAATGAATTATTGTTTAGGTTAGAATTGCAACCAAGGTTAAATATGTGTCATGGCTAACTCATGTAGAGAATAAACCATAGGCTAGGGTTAAAGTTAGGTTAACAAATATTAAGGATAAAACAAAGAGGGTGGACTTTGTCAAAGGATCATGAAGCTTCCTCAAAGCTCATCCAAAACATTATCCATCCAAAAAGAATTAACCAAAAAGAAAATGTTAACCCAAGTTTAAACCCTATCATGGTTTTAACCCTAGTTGCATTTATAACCCTAACATGTTACAATATTATATATCACATATACAATATTTTGTAACAAAAGAAAATAATACAATTAACATATATCACATATATATCAATGTATCATCAAGTGAGAAAAACAATCTTTAAGTGAGCTTATATTAGTTAATGTAATGTAATATATCAAATATATAATTATACATTAAATTATCGAATCAACACTTGATCCGATAATCCGGTTATTTTGCAAATAACCGACTAATATAATCTTTATCAGTTTATTGAATCAACACTTGATCCGATGACCCGGCTATATCACATATACCTGGCCGATATCACATATCGCGAGAATCGAATACGGTATCACATACATGTATTATTCTCGGTCCCGCACATATCACATATGTGCTCCTACTCCGTTTTGCCTGAGCCAGGAAACCTCTGTGTAGGACTCTAAAGAATCGTCAATAAGCCGGCAGTAGATGATGATCATATCAAACATCCATAAGCTGGAAGCGGTCAGCTAAACGTAACGGCCACCCAGGTATTGAGCGATCAGAAGATCAACAAGCAAGCCTGCACATTTTCCTGTGAATCCAATCAGTAACACTCCCGTACAGTCCGGTCTCTTTGTCTGATATGTCGTATATCCAGTCTAGGGGTAGTAAACGTCAGACCCCAGTAACCGATAAGTCATGTCGATGTAAGGCTTATAACGGGTCGAGAAACTACTGATAACACTTACCAGTAGATCTCCATATCAGCCCTGGTCAGGGACTTCCAGTTATAGCCAATCGAACACAGCGCAACATCAACTCCCAATACCGGCTCATTGCTTCCATGTGATTCGGGACTGTACCCAAAAGCCACCGTTTTGCATGCTCTCGTGAACGTGGTAAGGTGGAAATCAAAGCACAGTGGGAATGATACAAGACTCTATGATGATCTCGGGTCTACAGACTAACCTGTACCAGTGTCACCAGAGAACTGCTATCTGACCATAGGTATAATACCATCTAGGAGTTCTTGGCAAGTCCGTTCAGTGTATCCAGTCTCCACTGAGCACCCGTACACCATCTTTGATGTCAAACACCGATGGATATGGGATCATCCATCGCCCATCAAATGGGTCAAGATACGTATATGCTAGTCTACTCTGGAGTATTGATGCCCTGTCTCGATACTCCCCCGATTAGGAACAGTTATAGGATGTACTCTTGGACTACCCTGGCCCCACTAGTATGATCTGCATCATAGTCCCAGTAGTCGAGTACATATCCTAAGGGCTTTATCAACATGTGAGAGCAAGACAGTAAACCAATACAAGTCAACATGTTAAGATAAAGTGAAACCAAATAGTATACTATCATGTCGAGCAAGAAAGTCCTCTCTATATATATCCAAGCATCCACTATAATATACATCATATGTACAACAATGGCCTCTAGGGCATATATATAACTAGCACCCCACATTTCGAACGGCCAGCTAGCCACCGTCGGGTGTAGCGGATTTGGATGCTGATAGATGAAGCCTCCGTGAATTTGATACGAGTGGCACTGCTTCGCGTATTCGAGGAAGTCATGGATCATTGTAGGCCAATAGTAGCCCATCCTTTTGATCTTCAGCTTCATCTTCGGCCCGGCTTGATGAGAATCGCAGAGTCCATCGTGAGTTTCTTGGACGACTCTCCTTTTTCCCAGGCATCTTAGCCATAGAGAATCAAATGATCTTTTATATAGAGTGTCATTGACAAAGGCGAAGGATAAAGCTCGTTTCATGAGCTGATGTCTTAAGGACGCAGCTTCATGTGTTCGACGGGATTTAAAGTAGTCTATAAAGACTTCTCTCCAATCCTTAGCCTTTTCCTGGTCCTTTATTTGTAGGATCGTTTGCTTGGTCACTCACTTTTCTTTGGACGACTCCGGAGACATTTTTGCCGGTGCAAGAACCTGACGGCTTTGAACAACGATCCTCACATCATCGAGGTTTTCGTCAGCCACTTCTTTAGCGAGTTTGGCTAACGCATCCGCCTTGCTATTCTCCGCTCGTAGTATGCTTTCCAGGGCGTAGGAAGGGTTCTGAGTCAGCAATTCCTGCACTCTCTCTCCGTACTTTACCATCTCTGGTTTGCACATTTGATAGTTGCCATTTACTTGACTAACAACCAGCTGGGAGTCTCCGTATATGAGGAGGTTTTCGATTCCCATGTCGACAGCGATCTCGAGACCTGCTATCAAAGCTTCATACTCGGCTTCATTATTTGTCCTCGGCTCTGTTAGGGAGAAGGCAAAGCGTATTATCCCTCCTTGTGGAGTCACGAAGATGAGGCCTACCCCAGATTTGATTATGGGGGAGCTGTGCTTTCGCTTCTTCATGGAAGATGCTCCATCGAAGTAGAGCTCCCATCAGGTATCACTCCCTCCTCTCTCCCTGTCGATCGTGTCAAACGCGTGCTCGTCTGGAAATTCGCAATTTAGGGGTGAGTCGGTAGGTATTGGATGCTCAGCGAGGAAGTCGACGATGGCCTGGCCTTTCACTGCCTTGAGAGGACGATAAGTTATCAAGAAATCCATCAAGAGTAAGGCCCATTTAGCGAGTCGTCCTGTTAGTATGGCTCTTGACATCAAATATTTGAGAGTATCCACCTTTGAAATGAGATGGACCTCATGCGCCAAAGCGTAGTGTCTGAGCTTCGTTATCGCAAAGATTAACGCCAGACAGTGTTTTTCAATGGGGGAGTAATTGTTTTCTGCCTCCTGGAGAACTCGGCTCAAATAATAGAGGGATCTTTCTTTCCCTTGGTCGTTCTCTTGTGCCCATAGCACGCCTATGGAACCCTCAAGGGCGGTTGTGTACAGAATGAGGGGCTTTCCCTCGATCCGAGTGGTCAGTACCGGCGGATTCTGCTGGTATTTCTTGATTTCGTCCAGTGCGCTTTGGCATTTGTGATCCCGGACGAAAGGGATCCCCTTCTTCATCAGGTGGCTGTAGGGACGGCATTTACCGGAGAGGTTAGCTATGAATTTCCTGATATACACGAGCTTCCCTTGGAGAGATCGCAGTTGCTTCAAACTTCTTGGAGAAGGCATTTCCATAATCGCCTTGATCTTCAACGGGTCTATCTCGATGCCCCGGTGTTTTACGATGAATCCTAGGAATTTGACGGAGAAAACTCCAAACGCGCATTTGAGCGGGTTCATTTTCAGATTGTATTTCCGAAGACGTTGGAATACTATTTTCAGATGCTCCCAATGCTCATCGTATGATTTGCTTTTCACTACTAGGTCGTCGATATAGCATTCGACAATTTCATGTATGAGGTCGTCGAAAATCTTCGTCATTGCCCTCTGATAGGTAGCGCCGGCGTTCTTCAGACCGAAAGGCATCACTTTGTAGCAGAATATGCCTAGCGAGGTCCGGAAAGCGGTATGCTTCTGGTCTTCGGGATGCATCTTTATTTGATTGTACCCCGATGATCCGTCCATGAAAGAGAAGACTTCATGAGTGGACGTGTTGTCTATCATCAGCTCGGTGACCGGTAGCGGAAAGTCATCTTTCGGACAGGCTTTGTTGAGGTCCCGAAAGTCCACGCAGATGCGCACCGTTCCATTTTTCTTCATTACTGGGACAATGTTTGCGATCCAGTCAGGGTACTGAACCTCTTGGATGAAGCCGGAATCGATTAGCTTCTTGACCTCGGCGTTGACGCTCATTTCAAGTTCGATCCGCATCCTTCTTGGCGCTTGTTTGACTGGCTTGACGTTCGGAGATATTGCCAATTTGTGCACAGCAATCTCTGGATCTAGTCCCGGTATCTCGGAGTAGTTCCATGCGAAACAGTCTTTATGCTGCATGAGCACGTCCTTGAGCGTAGCCACCTTTTCTTCAGACAACAGCTCACTGACGAACGTCGACCGCGGGTCATTTGCCGTTCCTAAGTCGATTTTTCTGAGGTTATCTGCAGTAGTATGTATCCCATTTTCTAGCTCTTTTGGTGCCGGTGGAAATTCTGAGATTACTTCGTCATCATCGTTTTCGAAGCACCAGGAGAGGTCATCCATATTCTCGGGCCCTCCTTCCTCTGTCAGTGTTATTATGTGACAGGTATGAGATCGTTTCCAAGACCGATATTGATCTGGTTCTACTCTCGCTGCATACGTTTCTTTTGGTACGTGGATTTGTGGTGGGGTTACCCTCCAACTGCGGGATAAAGCGAACCTACCTTTCTGATACTGGTCTTCTACCCAGTCTTTGAATATGAAGCAGTCTTCGAGAGGATGTCCTATCGCTCGGTGATAGGAGCAATAATCCGGGTGAAAGACCTCGTTTGCTTGTTCGGGATGTTTGGACTCTGGGAGCATAATCATTTGATGTTTCATGACAAGATCGAATATCTTCCTTATCTTGTCTTGGGGAAAAGAATATGCTCGACCCATCTTCTTTATAAGAGACGGATCCCGGCTGCCCAGTTCTCGATCGCGTGGCTTCTTGGACCCGCTTTGCTGTTGTCGAACGTTTTTTCCGTTCTTCAACTTGTTTTTGCCTGTGCATCGAGTCTTCTTTATGACGGGTTGGCGATGAAGGGCATCGTCATTCTCCGTAGCATGCTGAAGGAGTCGTTGTGTCCTGGTTTTCTCGTAGATGGCCATTTCGCGGCTATGGTTATCTCGGACCTTTTGACCCGCTTCCCTTATTAGCTTGTCCATCTGTTCTTCGAATGACAGACTTCGCACTTTCATGGCGGGACCTCGTTTTGGTTCAGGGTTAGCGTCTTCTAACAGAGCATCCCCTGCTTCATCAAAGTCATGTATAACGTAGCAGCCATAGAATCGCTCCCGTTTCTTGGATGGAATATATCCAAGCCCAATCGTTTCTATTTTCCCGTTGGGCAATTTTCGCTGAGTTCCGAGGATGTTCCACATCTTATTGTAGAACTGAGCTTGTCGAGCAGTCTGTTTGAAGGGTACGCCTTGGCGTCCCAACAGCTTTTTTAATCCTTCTGTGTAGTATCTGGGCAGACGAATGGGCTGGAGCCTGTCAAGTGCTGAATCGGCACCATGCCAGATTTCTTTCTCCACTTTGGTTTCCGTGGATCGATAAAAGAGGATCACCTTTTCATCTCTTTTCCTGGGAGGGAAGTAGAATGTTTGCAGCTCTTGTACACTATAGGTATCAAGTGCGTCAAGTTCTTTGTAGTGCCGCTGCGGAACCATGGCGATATGCAAACTCTGATCATTTCCAATAAAGGCTTGCACTGATGGACGGGCCGAGAATACTGCGTTGACCTCGTCTTCAGAGTCACTGCAAAAAACCAGAACAGGGGTATACGGTCCCGGTTTGTTGCATTGGGGCAGTCCTAAACAAGCTATCTCTTCTTCCTCTTCGGTATCGCTCCCGAAGACCGGAATGGTGGTGATAGCTTTTTGCTTATTCTCTGGCTTATAGCACCTTTCCGTGTCTGATAGGAAATACTTCGCATCCTCGTATTTGCGGACTTCATTCACGGAGAATGGGTTCAGTTCTCCTGTCACGGTATACTCGAGACCGTCTTTGAAATACTTTATGTTGTGTAAAAGGGATGATGTTGTACTCGTGTAACCAAGGCCTGCCGAGCAAAGCGTTGTAGCTTGTCCTGGCATCAATGACATGAAATTTGATGTCAGTGACGAGTAGCCCAACGCGTAATGTCAGAATTACAGACCCGAGAGTCCGTGATGACTGGGAGTCGAATCCGGAGATAGTGATTTTATCCCGTGCGAGGTGTTGAACGCTCATGCAAATCTCCTTCAATACTCTCACATTGAGAAGGTTGATGGAGGATCCATTGTCGACCAGAATTTTTCCTATCTTGATGTCATGACAGTATCTGGTGACATATAGGGGACGGTTGTGCTCGCACGTCCCGAGGAGGAGGTCTTCATCGCCGAAAGTGATGTCAGCTGTGTGAACTTCTTCCAGTTCGTCCTTCATCTTTCCTTCGGCAAGGAAAGCTTGAAACTGGTCAGGCTCTTGTAGTGCCTTGATCAGAGAATCTATCGCTTCTTTGGATAGCAGAAAGGCATCGAGAATGCTTAACTGCGAGGGTATTTTCCTCAGGTGTGCCAGAACGTTGTAATGCACCTTGTTTTTCTTGGGTCGGTCCTTGGCTGCAAGCTCTTTGATGACTCGATCATCGAGGGCGATATCCTCAGGGACTTTTTCCTTCCCCTTATCTTTTCTATCCAATCCCCTGTTTGCGGGTCCGAGATTCTTTTCGGGTAACGTGTGATTGCGCAGCTGAATGTTCTCACAGGTCTTCATCTCTTCTGCTTCAGAGATGGATTCTTTGAAGAGAGGACCGAGGGCTATTTCTTCATCCGAATTGCTCCCGAAGGTGAGAACTTGCGATCCCCCGGAATCAACCATGTGACAGTTGCTGGTAGTTCTTTTGCATTCATCTGTCGTGCTTCTCTGTTCCCGACGAGCCTTGCGCTTCATTCGCTGAACGTGTTATCGGTGGGCAACATATCCCTGCCACCAGTTTTTAAAGGCCATGCACTCTTCGGTAGGGTGTGCAATCCTCTGATGGTATAAACAGAAGTTAGGATGTACGTCCGCTTCATCAAGATGTATACTGCCAGGAGAATTTCCTCTGAAAGAGGGCAACTTCATTCCCATTGAAAGGGCTCTAGCGAATCATTTCCTTGTCTTAAGTTTGCTTTTGTCTGCGGCGGACGTACTTCGATCTGGTTGGAGTGCTTCAACCTTTTCATTCAGTCGCCGGCGTTTGGTTTTTTCTAATATGGCCATTTCGCGTTCTTGATGATCCTTGCTCTTCTGAAGAGCTCCGTTCAGGAATATGTCAATCATCTCGTCTGACGGTTCTAAGAGTTCCGGTTCGTGATCTTCTCCCAGTTTCTCTACATCAGGAGCTTCTTTACGATCTACTGACGAGTGAGAGATCACGTGGCAGCTTACCACATAATCCTCAGGTTCATTTGACGAGTCTTCTCCCTCATCTTTGTCGCTATCTCCGTCTTCAAGGATCTGGTTGAGAAACTCTTGGAGTGTGACCGGAGTTCGCGCTTTCTGGTTATTGTTAGTTATGTATATGCCCTAGAGGCCATTGTTGTACATATGATGTATATTATAATGGATGCTTGGTTATATATAGAGATGACTTTCTTGCTCGTCATGATAGTATGCTATTTGGTTTCACTTTATCTTAACATGTTGACTTGTATTGGTTTACTGTTTTACTCTCACATGTTGATAAAGCCCTTAGGATCTGTACTCGACTACTGGGACTATGATGAGATCATACTAGTGGGGCCGCGGTAGTCGATGAGTACATCCTATAACTGTTCCTAGTCGAGGGTATATCGAGACAGGGCATCGATACGCCAGAGTAGACTAGCGTATACGCATCTTGACCCATATGATGGGCGATGGATGATCCCATATCCATCGGTGTTAGACATCAGAGATGGTGTACGGGTGCTCAGTGGAGACTGGGTACACTGGACGGACTCGCCGAGAACTCCCAGATGGTGTTATACCACACGTCAGATGGCAGTTCTCCGGTGACACTGGTACAGGGTAGTCTGTAGACCCGAGATCGTCATAGAGTCTTTTGTGATTCCCACTGTGTTTTGATTTCCACCTTACCACGTCCAAGAGGGCGTGCAAAACGGTGGCTTTTGGGTACAGTCCCGAATCACATGGAGGCAATGAGCGATAGGAGGGGATTCGTCTCTCCCGGTATAGGGAGTTGATGTTGTGCTGTGTTCGATTGGCTATAACTGGAAGTCCCTGGCCAGGGCTGATATGGAGATTTACTGGTAAGTGTTACTAGTAGTTTCTCGACCCGTTATGAGCCATACATCGACACGACTTATCGGTTACTGGGGTCTGACGTATACCAGCCCTAGACTTGATATGCGACATATCAGACGAACAGACCGGACTGTACGGGAGTGTTACTGATCGGATTCACAGGAGAACGCACAGGCTAGCTTGTTGATTTTCTGATCGCTCAATACCTGGGTGGCTGTTACGTTTAGCTGACCGCTTGCAGCTTGTGGGTGTTTGATATGATCATCACCTGCTACCGGCGTATTGACGATTCTTTAGAGTCCTACACAGAAGTTTCTTGGCTCAGGCGAAACAGAGTAGTGGTACATATGTGATATGCGCAGGAGCGAGAATAATGCGATATGGGATACCGTATTATATTCTCGCGATATATGGATATGAATCGGGTCATCGGATCAAGTGTTGATTCGATGAATCGGTACATGATATATTAGCCGGTTATATTCGATATAGCCGGATCGTCGGATCAAGTGTTGATTCGATGATTTAATATATAATAATATATATGATATATTATTATATTAACTAATATTGGCTTACTTTATTATTTCATTTTCTCAGTGGATGATACATTGATATATATGCGATATATGTTAATTGTATTATTTTATTTTGTTGCAAATATATATAATATATATGTGATATATATTATTGTGACATGATATGATTAATTGTTAAACATGTTTAAGGATGATTAATTGAGGTTAGGGTTTGATTAGGTTTAGATGCTTCAAGTTCCTTCTAGAAGCAATTTTCTTTTGTCATTTGTAAAGATATTTTGTGATGACACATTATTAACTTAACCAAACCCTAACTCTAGTTGTTTCTCTACACATTCCCATCCATTCATCCTTGACCATGGTTATATATCAATCATATGATTTATAATTCTATTCATCACAAAAGGAAAATGATATGATCATTATACTTTTTCCATTATCATCTTCTTCTTCTCTCTTGAAGAAGCTCTCTTGAAAATTCTTATGTGATGAAAGATTATGAGAAAATGATATAAAAAGAAAGCTAAATTACTACTCTCTCATCCTCATCTCATCTAGCCCATGTGATTAGGGTGTTCTTCTCTTTTGAGTGAGAAAGCTTGAGTCGAAGCAACTTCAAGGTAGATCATCGGAGATTTGGAATACGACAAGCTAGAATGGATCGTTCGAGTCGTGGAGCCTCTCATGAGTCCGGGAGATCGTGGATCGCGGCAAAGGGACTTCTACTCGGAGCTTGTGAAGTGAAGGAGCAGACTACAAAGGTTGTAATCCCTCACTCTTAGATAAAAGTTATCGTATTGCATGTTTAACCCTAATAATCTAGCAAAGATCCCGGCTTTGGGTTGTTCGGCACGTCTAAAATTTTATCCGGGCATATTTGATGCCTTTAGAACCTTCACAAGAGTGCCTAGGAACCCTACAGTAGTATCAGAGCCTAGCTAGAGCATTAGGCGATGTGTTTACGAAGTTAAAACTCCGATCGAACCCGAAACGAACAAAATGGACCCCTCTCTGGAAATTTTTTAAATTTTGGGATTTTTCAGAATTAAAAATATGTAAAAAAATCAGCAGGGAAATCTAAGAAATATCATGAAACACGTGCCCTCAATTCCACAGAGGGAGCGCGGAACCGCGGCAAGAACATGGTTCTCGCGGCGGTTCCGCGGCCTGACTGTGGGATTAGGACACGTGGCTTCATGGTATTGGTCGTAGGTTCTTGCTGACTATTCTGGGTATTTTTAATCTGTTCCAGGTGTTTAAAATTCTGGGGTTTGTTTTGTAATAGTAGTCTCAATCGGAAATTTTAAATTCGTATTTCTTTCCGGATATTTAGAAACTGTTAAACTATTTGAACGGATATCATTAACTTACTGTTTCCCGGTACGGCAAATTTTCAAGTGTTGAAATTTATTTGGGTTTAAATCGTTCGGAACAATTGTACAAGTTAAGCGGTGGACCCTCTAGAAGACACAAACCTTAACTCGATTATTTGACCGTCTTGAACTGCCTTTTGAACCTTCGGGTTTGGGGCAGTACGGCGTGCCACATGTGAGGCGTTGGCTTGACCCTTCTACGGTTGGATCACCGGTACTGTGACATATTCTGGGATTATTTGAACCCCGCTCAAGAGTTGAGCAGTTTGGGAAATTTTGGGTGTTTGATTATCTGTTCGAAAAGTTTAATACTGTCGATTTATCTGGAATGTGATACAATATGTGGAATTCATAGAGTTAGGCATGAAATGCGGAGTATGTGATATTTCGGATTTACGATGTCTAAAGTGATTATGGATTCCAAATATTGTAGTTTTACACTTTCTTTTCTGTGACCGTAAGTGTAATATGTGATATCGCCGGTTTCGTTGCTATATGATTCAACGACAATTGGGATGCGCATATTTACTTACGTTGATGATATGAGATATTATGTGTTGCTGTGATATGTTATATTGGATCGTCGCGTTCTGAATAGCCGGGGGTTTTTATGTGAGATGAGGGTTTTTATTTTCATTCATGTAAAATTCATTTGTAATGTAATATTCTTTTATTTGGGGCACTTCCTGGTTGCGGTTGATGTCACCAGTGTATATTATTTACTTTTCCGCATTAGGTAGACCCAAGGAGGAGAGCACAAGTAACCGGGTTCTAGGGTCCAGTGGGAGGCCATCTCGAGGAGTCGAGACCGGGTCTCCTAACCCTAGAATTGGCAGTGTTACTTGCCGCTCTCGTAGGGGTCTTGGGATGTGGGTTTGGCTATTCGTCGCGACCGTGGAATCCGTGTTTTATACAGGCTCGTATTGAAAACACGGACGTCCTAGTATATCCAATATTTCATATATGTTCTTCTGCTGCAATGTTCTGTGATGAGATCATATTACTGCCTGAGACGAATGCTTATACTATATATATATGCTGATATATAAATATTACTGCTTTCGTTTCTTCTGTGATGCTTAGGAAGCATAAGCTGATGGGATTTTTATTAATGAGATTAATAAAAGAAAAGAAACCTAAAGATGTTGTAGAATCAAAAACTTAATAAAAAAGGTAGCTACAGTTTTGCTTTGCACAGTGATATATACGATATATCCTGCACCTTATTCGATGAGGAAAGGACCGAGATCCCTTCACCGGGAGTGACTCCTTTAGCAAAACTGGCAGATGCTACAAAACGCGGTTTGTCTTTTGATTGCTTTTAGTGTTTTGCTTTGCACAGCGGTATATATGATATATCCTGCACCTTATTCGATAAGGAAAGAGCCGACGATCCCTTCACCAGGAGTGACCCCTTTAGCGAAACTAAGAAAAGCCTCAAAAACACTCCTTTTCAAAACTTCACTCGATTCTACGACGATATCAAGTTCAATACGCTCAGGGTTTTTCTGAAAAAAAACTGCGTAGCCCTCCGTCATTTCAGATAGATGTTATTTAGTATTCGTGCTATGTTTGTTGACTTAGTCAAGGCGTAGTGTACGGTAGCTAAGTAGTGTTTATCTGTTAAAACATGAGATGTGATTGGATTAGGGTATTCGCACGGCCTTGTTGACTCAGTCAAGGGTCGTACGGGTGGGTTTAATTCAATCAAGAAATGTACGGGTTGAACTTGACTTGCGATTTATGGTTTGTTGACTTAGTCAAGGTCATAGATCGCTAGGGGCAAAAGCATTATCGGGAATTTCAAGTGTTGAAATTTGCAATGAGATTGCATACCTCCTATGAGATAGTTGGATCCCGATACCCACTGCGAGTAAGAGTTACTCCTGGGAGAGTTTTACACAGGACAATTAGTCATTCAAGTAGGTGTCTAGAAAAGTGTTAACGAGGTTACGCCTCTGGGAAAACGAGGTTTACTTTAATTAGGTCCGTGCGAGAGCACGGGGAACCTCCCTCAAAGTACCGACACTGATCTGGCTGAAAGATTGACGAAGTTGTAGGGTTTAATTAATCCCGGCTAATCTTACCTTTTAGGGTTTTAAGATAGATTTGATAAAAACAGTGGGAGACATCCTGATTAGATAAGATAATAACCAATCTAATCTTGCAAGAGCATACGCTAAAGTGTTTTCTTCTCTCTCTCTCCAGGTAGCGACCATTTCAGGCCATAATCAAGATAATAATATAGATGTATTGACTAAACCTAATTATTGTACTGAGCAAGGGAACGTTAGACCCGTTCTTTCTTATAAGAGTTATAAGACTGAACAGGAAACAGGAGAATATCTGGATTCTCACGCCGCCCAAAAGAACATACATGTTGATGCATCTTCTTCGGGTGTGTTAGTTATTGAGAACTGTTTCTCAGTTCACCCTACGTCCTGGGTATTGGATACCGGATCAGGATCCCACATATGTAAACTGTTACATGGGCTACGTAAAGGTAGAGAACTGGGAAAAGGTGATCATTCCGTTCAAGTAGGGAACGGTGCAAGTATTGTAGCCAAAGCAGTTGGCGAATATCACCTTGTATTACCAAGTCGTAATACACTGATTCTAAATGAGTGCTATTATATACCGAACATGATGTGCAACATTATATCAGTTTCTTTATTGAGTAAAGAGGGATATAATTTTGTAGTACAGGATAATGTTATGAACATATTCCTAGATCAAAAGTTGATTGCATCAGGCTCGTTACATAATGGCATATTCATTCTAAATCAGAATACAGTCCTGAATATACAAAACACACACAAGAGGAAAAGTTCAGATATGAACGAATCCTTCTTGTGGCATTGTAGACTTGGTCATATCAATGCGACACGACTGGCTAAGTTACATAAGGATGGTTATTTGAATCCGTTCGAATTATCATCTTATGATACTTGCCATTCATGTCTCAAAGGAAAAATGACCAAAGCTCCGTTTAGTGGATACGGAGAAAGAGTTACCGAACTCTTAGGACTAATACATAGTGATGTATGTGGTCCCATGTCTACGCATGCCAGGAACGGTTCTTCCTACTTCATTACATTCACTGACGATCTCTCTAGATACGGACATGTGTTCCTGTTGAAACACAAGTCTGAAGCTTTTGAGAAATTCAGAGAATATAAGCACGAAGTAGAGAACCAAACGGGCAAAAGTATTAAGATTCTTCGATCTGATCGAGGAGGTGAATACTTAAGCGGTGAGTTCCTAGATTATCTAAAAGAGAATGGGATTCTCTCTCAGCTTACTCCTCCTTATACACCACAGCACAACGGTGTATCGGAACGAAGGAATCGGACCCTATTAGATATGGTGCGATCTATGATGAGCGAAGCTGAGTTACCTATTTCCTTCTGGGGGTATGCGCTTGAGACAGCCATATACATATTGAATCTAGTTCCGTCTAAATCTGTACCTACCACACCATATGAGATATGGAGTGGGAAGAGACCATATTTTAAACGAGTTAAGATATGGGGTTGTCCGGCCTATGTCAAAAGACAAAATCCAGACAAACTCGAGGCACGATCAGTTCTTTGCAAATTTGTGGGATATCCTAAGAATTCACAAGGATATTTTTTCTACCACGCTGAGGAACAAAAAGTGTTTGTTGCTCAACATGCCACCTTTTTGGAAAGGGAATTTCTTGCAAAAGAAATTAGTGGCAGAGAGGTAGAGCTGGAAGAGGTTCCAACACCACAAACCGCAACTGAAGATTTAGTGGAACCAGAGGATTCAGTAGTACCCGACGAACCCCAGCCTCTCCGCCGATCTAGTAGGGTTTCTCGTCCACCTGAGAGATACTACGGTTTTCTCATTGATGGTGGAAGCGAGGATTGCATCATGGATGATGATGAACCGACTAGTTTCGAGCAGGCCATCACGAGTGGTGACTCTGTGAAATGGCTGGATACAATGCGATCTGAGATGGAATCCATGTACACCAACAAAGTTTGGACTTTGGAAAATGCTCCTGAAGGGGTAAAACCCATTGGGAGCAAGTGGATCTTTAAAAAGAAATTTGGTGTAGATGGAAAAGTTGAGACTTTCAAAGCTAGACTTGTAGCAAAGGGTTTTCGTCAACGACCAGGTGTGGATTATGACGAAACCTTTTCTCCAGTGGCTATGCTTAAGTCCATCCGGATCTTACTTGCCATTGCTGCATACCATGACTACGAAATCTGGCAAATGGATGTTAAGACCGCCTTTCTAAACGGTGATTTAGAAGAGAGCGTGTACATGACTCAGCCAGAGGGCTTCGTAGATAGTGGGAGCAGCGGAAAGGTGTGCAAGTTGCTTAAATCCATTTATGGGTTAAAGCAAGCATCGCGGAGTTGGAACATCTGTTTTGATGTTGTAGTCAAAGAGTTTGACTTCATCAAAAATATAGATGAACCATGTATCTATAACAAGGTGGCAGAGGGTAAGGTTGTCTTCCTCGTATTGTACGTAGATGACATACTCTTGATAGGAAATGATATTCCTATGCTGCAATCAGTCAAGCTCTTCTTATCACAGAGATTCTCAATGAAAGATCTAGGTGATGCCTCCTGCATATTGGGAATCATGATCTATAGAGATAGATCTAAACGGATATTGGGATTGTCCCAATCCAGGTACATTGACACCATACTAAAGAGGTTTAGTATGGAAGAATCCAAACGTGGGAATCAGCCCACGATCTCTGGACTCACTCTCTCCAAAGAGATGTCTCCCAAGACTGATTTGGAGAGAGCTCGCATGCAAGGGATACCCTATGCTTCGGCAGTAGGCTCTATCATGTATGCGATGCTATGTACCAGACCCGATGTAGCATACTCACTAAGTGTAGTGAGTCGGTATCAAGCAGATCCTGGAGAGAATCATTGGACAGCTGTGAAGAACATTCTCAAGTACTTACGAAGGACTAAGGAGATGTTCTTGGTGTATGGTAACGGAGAACTCCAGGTGGAGTCCTTTACCGATTCCAGCTTCCAAAGTGATAAGGACGACTCTAAGTCGCATTCGGGTTTTGTCTTTACCCTCAATGGAGGGGCGGTATGTTGGAAGAGTTCCAAACAGGATACTGTTGCAGACTCAACGATGGAGGCTGAATACAACGCTGCCAACGATGCTGCCAAAGAGGCTGTCTGGATCAAGAAGTTCATTAGTGAACTTGGAGTGGTTCCATCCATTGAGCATCCAATACCTCTGTATTGCGATAACAATGGAGCTGTGGCTTTGGCCAAGGAACCTAGGTCCCATCAGAAGTCCAGACATATTCTGAGGCGGTATCACCTGATCAGGGAGATAGTTGATCGCCGGGAGATCGAGGTCAGGAGAGTAGATACGAAGGACAACACTGCGGATCCATTCACGAAGGCTATTCCCCAGATACAGTTTGAGAGATTATTCGGGATGCTAGGTATGAGATACTACAGCAGCTGGCCTTAGTGCAAGTGGGAGATTGTTAGTTATGTATATGCCCTAGAGGCCATTGTTGTACATATGATGTATATTATAATGGACGCTTGGTTATATATAGAGATGACTTTCTTGCTCGTCATGATAGTATGCTATTTGGTTTCACTTTATCTTAACATGTTGACTTGTATTGGTTTACTGTTTTACTCTCACATGTTGATAAAGCCCTTAGGATCTGTACTCGACTACTGGGACTATGATGAGATCATACTAGTGGGGCCGCGGTAGTCGATGAGTACATCCTATAACTGTTCCTAGTCGAGGGTAAATCGAGACAGGGCATCGATACGCCAGAGTAGACTAGCGTATACGCATCTTGACCCATATGATGGGCGATGGATGATCCCATATCCATCGGTGTTAGACATCAGAGATGGTGTACGGGTGCTCAGTGGAGACTGGGTACACTGGACGGACTCGTCGAGAACTCCCAGATGGTGTTATACCACACGTCAGATGGCAGTTCTCCGGTGACACTGGTACAGGGTAGTCTGTAGACCCGAGATCGTCATAGAGTCTTTTGTGATTCCCACTGTGTTTTGATTTCCACCTTACCACGTCCAAGAGGGCGTGCAAAACGGTGGCTTTTGGGTAGAGTCCCGAATCACATGGAGGCAATGAGCGATAGGAGGGGATTCGTCTCTCCCGGTATAGGGAGTTGATGTTGTGCTGTGTTCGATTGGCTATAACTGGAAGTCCCTGGCCAGGGCTGATATGGAGATTTACTGGTAAGTGTTACTAGTAGTTTCTCGACCCGTTATGAGCCATACATCGACACGACTTATCGGTTACTGGGGTCTGACGTATACCAGCCCTAGACTTGATATGCGACATATCAGACGAACAGACCGGACTGTACGGGAGTGTTACTGATCGGATTCACAGGAGAACGCACAGGCTAGCTTGTTGATCTTCTGATCGCTCAATACCTGGGTGGCTGTTACGTTTAGCTGACCGCTTGCAGCTTGTGGGTGTTTGATATGATCATCACCTGCTACCGGCGTATTGACGATTCTTTAGAGTCCTACACAGAAGTTTCTTGGCTCAGGCGAAACAGAGTAGTGGCACATATGTGATATGCGCAGGAGCGAGAATAATGCGATATGGGATACCGTATTATATTCTCGCGATATATGGATATGAATCGGGTCATCGGATCAAGTGTTGATTCGATGAATCGGTACATGATATATTAGCCGGTTATATTCGATATAGCCGGATCGTCGGATCAAGTGTTGATTCGATGATTTAATATATAATAATATATATGATATATTATTATATTAACTAATATTGGCTTACTTTATTATTTCATTTTCTCAGTGGATGATACATTGATATATATGCGATATATGTTAATTGTATTATTTTATTTTGTTGCAAATATATATAATATATATGTGATATATATTATTGTGACATGATATGATTAATTGTTAAACATGTTTAAGGATGATTAATTGAGGTTAGGGTTTGATTAGGTTTAGATGCTTCAAGTTCCTTCTAGAAGCAATTTTCTTTTGTCATTTGTAAAGATATTTTGTGATGACACATTATTAACTTAACCAAACCCTAACTCTAGTTGTTTCTCTACACATTCCCATCCATTCATCCTTGACCATGGTTATATATCAATCATATGATTTATAATTCTATTCATCACAAAAGGAAAATGATATGATCATTATTCTTTTTCCATTATCATCTTCTTCTTCTCTCTTGAAGAAGCTCTCTTGAAAATTCTTATGTGATGAAAGATTATGAGAAAATGATATAAAAAGAAAGCTAAATTACTACTCTCTCATCCTCATCTCATCTAGCCCATGTGATTAGGGTGTTCTTCTCTTTTGAGTGAGAAAGCTTGAGTCGAAGCAACTTCAAGGTAGATCATCGGAGATTTGGAATACGACAAGCTAGAATGGATCGTTCGAGTCGTGGAGCCTCTCATGAGTCCGGGAGATCGTGGATCGCGGCAAAGGGACTTCTACTCGGAGCTTGTGAAGTGAAGGAGTGGACTATAAAGGTTGTAATCCCTCACTCTTAGATAAAAGTTATCTTATTGCATGTTTAACCCTAATAATCTAGCAAAGATCCCGGCTTTGGGTTGTTCGGCACGTCTAAAATTTTATCCGGGCATATTTGATGCCTTTAGAACCTTCACAAGAGTGCCTAGGAACCCTACAGTTATATTCTTCCACCGCGTCAATATGATTTTGCAGGTCCGTGCGCTTGTCATTAGGCTTCACGGGCTTTTTGGTCTTCTTCTTCTTCTTCGAAGACTTTGACGGCTGGGCATGGGCGTTTTTGTTATCGCTACCAATTCTTGGCGTCGGGCGTAGCTTCAGCATTCCCTCGATGACCTCAAGTTCTAGCGGACTTTTCCATCTGATTGCCGGGCATGTTTGAAAATCCTTCAGCATTCTTTTCGTTTTCGCTGAAAGAGCGACCTCCCATGGAGCTTCTTCTATAAAAGAGCACGATGCCCCCGGTGTGTCCCCCTTTTAAGAGCGTGCGGCTAAGGCAGGCTTACTTTCCAATTCTCAAACAGTGCGAATTTTCCCTGTTGGTATTGGTCCTCAATCCAGCCTTTGAAGACGAAGCAATCTTCGATTGGATGGCCTACCACTTGGTGATAGGAGCAATAATTGGGATTATTGGCCTCACCGGGTTGCAATGGGCGTTTTGGATCCGGCAAGGTGATGAGCCTGTTGCGCACTGCCAGCTCGAACAGTCTCCTCGTTTTATCCCGGGAAAACGAATAAGGGCACTTCAGTTTCTCATTAAAGAATCGCCTTCTATCGTCTTGGCGATCAGTTGGTTTTGGACCACTGGGCTGCTGCTGAGCATTGGTGACGAAGGTCGCTTTCCTTTTCCCTTTTTCGTTTCGAGATTCCAACTTTGAGGAAGATGGTCTATGACCCATCTGATCCATTTGGGCTAGCTTGTCAATCAAAGCCTAGAAAGTAGTTGGCTTGAAGAACACAATGAACTGGGATGTGGTCGCCTGCGGATCAAGAGTACCCACGAACATGCCTACCGCAGGCGCTTCTTCGATACGCTGCTCGCACTTCGACCATAGATTCCACCACCGTATCGCGTACTGCACCCATGTTTCGCCCGGCTTCACCCTCGCGTTAATTAATGCTGTGATTGGGGTGCGTTCGCTAGCGCTTGCGAACCTTTGTGTAAACAGTAACTCCATTTCTGCAAATATCTTGACAGAGTCATTCGGGAGTTCGGAATACCGCTCGAATGCTGTCTCCGACAAACTGCCAACGAATTGGCGAAGCAGTACCTTATCGTCACCTCCGGTGTTGCCGCACAGAGCCCTGAATTGAGCAACGTGCTGGTGTGGATTCCACGTCCCTTTATACACATGGAATTTAGGGATCGTGTATCCCGGCGCGTACTTTATTTGATTGTACACACCCGGATAGGGTCGTCCAGTCTTAACAATTTGCCCGGCCGCTTCGCTCACCTGATGAGCTCGTATCTGCTGAGCGATATAGTCATCCAGGGCGGCTTTGGAGATGGTCTCCTCCTTGGCTGCTGGACAAGCTGGAAGAGGGTTTGACGTCTCCCCTCGGTCGTCTTCAAGGATAATCGGAGGGTTTTCAGCTGGAGGATCCGGCTGTATCATCATCCCGACCATATCTTGGAATAAAAGTGCCATTCATTTTATGTTGGCAGCTTGTTCCGCTGCCTCTTTATCCTTATTCTCGAGGATTCTGCAGAGGAACTCAGTATCAGTTTCTTGTTCATGACGCTGCTCTGACGATGTCTCCGGGCTTTCTTTTGGCCCAGTGAGTGTGGCCATCTGTGTCAACATTTCCTGAAGCTTCTGTTGTTGCTCCTGAGCCTTTGTTACGGATCTGGTGAGTGGTCGATGGCCCGTAGAGATACGGCTATCCTCTTTTCCGGATGCCATATAAACATTGTACACCACCATGCCCCCAGACTTGGGGCATTTAGATTCAGTGCCCTTGCGATTCGTCGCGGACACGGGGACTTTCTCCGGCCCCCTTCTTTTGTGGGCGGTCGAAGTTGAGGGAGCCGTTGTAGCGGACACCCAAATAGATGACATCTCCTGTGGTATGACAGGGTGGTCCTTCTCTTTCCGAACTTTCATCTTCTTCGATCGGCGGGAGTACTCTTGGTCGATCATCGAGTTTTGGACCTGTTGCCAAACATTATGAATTTTAGCGGACAACAGCTGAGAGGGCTGCTATGGATTCACCTTCGCAACGTTTTCCATAGGTGGAGGAGATCTTTTCAGCACGGCCGTCGGAGAGTTCTTGCACACCCTCCTGAGTGGTTCAAAGCTGTTCCCAGTTGGAACAGCAGCATCAATTTCCACCATTGGAGTTGGTGGAGTTAGTCCAGAAGGAGAGCTGCCCCCAGCCTTCCTTACTCGGCGCCAGTGACGACGGCGAGAATGTCGAGCAGCTGGGACCACTTTTGCTGTTGGGTGAGCTTCTTCATGCCCCCCGCTCTGATGAGGGGCTGTTGTCGTGGTTAGTCTATCAAAGACCGACGTCTACTGAGAGGGGATGGCCAATCTATCGAAGGCAGACTTTCGCGCAGGGGCAGCAGTTTTGATGACTTCGGCTGGAGCGGGAGTTGAAACGGCTAGTCTTGCAAAGACTGACTCCTTAGCAGGGGAAGCCGCTCTGACGACTTCAGGAGCAGGAATGGCTATCCGTTTTGGGATAACACTTTCTGGTATTGCGGGCTTCTTCACGGGCCAACTTGAGCTTTGGCCCAGTCTGTTGAAAACCGAGACACTGGATTTGGGTGACCCGTTGAGAGGGGCCACAGTAGTTGCAAACCGATCAAAGACCGACTTCTTCGGAGCCTCTTGTGATGGCATTGGGGTGTTAAAGCTCATGGGGGTGGCTTGCGTCACCTGGTCCACCGGCATCATAAAAAGGGAGGCCGCTTGAGGCCCGTAGGTCACTCCTCCGGCGAGGACGGAGTGGGAGTTATTGCAATTAGTGCAGTTTGAAACCATTGATCTTCTGTTTTTTCTGCACGGAGCAAGATACCAAATCTTAGTGCTTCACATCCAAAGGCAACCATGTCAAATCGCGATTTGTACGCGAAACACGACACACGAAATGTGGAGTGGAAAGAGGAAAATGTCCCACCGGGCGTGCCAGAATCTATTCTCCGCCGAAAGACGGGACCGGGACGTCGGGACGTCCGGCCTGAATTTTGGGGGCAGATGATATTTTGTTTTATCCGTCCACCTCTTCGAAGATGCCAAATTGATTTATGGCACCGTGTATCAGAGGTTTAGACGGATGCGGCCGATGTAGCAGACTTCGTCAGATTTACCCTCATCTTGAGGAGGTTTTGATTGTGGGGACGCTCTTCCCTGCAGGCGCAAGCCCCTGCAGTTAATTACGCTACCGCATCGCGGTAACCACTTTCTCCTTCTCCAGATGGTCACTTCGTGTCGTGTGTGTGTGTTTTGTTTTTGGTTGCCAGTGGATTGTATATGGAGACTAATTTATGTTGTCGCCCGTAGGGTGTGGATTAGTCCAAATCCGTATTTTCTTAGATTTGGGTTTGGGATTGGGTTTAAGGATGCGTTAGTCTCATTTGAGATAAAGATCAACTTAAACGTTTGTTAAGGATACGTTAGTCTAATTTTAGACTAAGATCAACTTAACCGTTTTTTAAGGATACGTTAGTCTAATTTTAGACTAAGAACAACTTAAACGTTTATGAAGGATACGTTGGTCTAATTTTAGAGTAAGATCTACTTAACATGATCATTTAGATCCAACAAAAGAGCATTTGGGCTCTATTTTTTTAGTTTAAGGACGTTGCGGTCTACAAGTTTAAGGACATCTTAGTCCAGTTTAAAGACGTCATAGTCTGTAAAGTTTAAAGACATTATAGTCTATGAGTTTAAGGACCTCACAGTCCATAAAGTTTAAGGACATCATAGTCCAGTTTAAAGACGTCATAGTCTGTGTGGTTTTGGTTCAACCGTTTGGGGATGCACCAAAAGTTATCGGTTATTGGGACCCTCTATCTCTCTGAAGACGTTGAGCAATTACAACGACATACATCAGAGGTATGAAGAGATGTACCCTTGAACCAAATGACAGATTAAAAGGATCTGAGATGAACATTACTTTGAATGCCATATGTGCTGATCAATTCTGGAAGACCAAAGTATGTTTGGGGTTCGGTTTGAAAGGATTTTGCCCCTGGAAGACTTAGCTAATTTGGGCTAAGATTGGTTTGAATATAGTGTTAAACACTAGAGTATACTCGGTGATCACGTGTTCTCACGTGAGGCGCTTAAAGTAGTGTTAAACACTAAGAATGAAGAGCTCACGTGAGGTCACGTGAGGTGCCTGAAGATTGCGCCTTACTTATTTTATTTTACTCCCAGAATATGCACATAAGTATTAAAACTTGATTTTTATCACCATCACGTGTGGATACGTGAGGGTATCCATGCGTTGGATATTAATCCCTCAGCTTTACCCCATTTTCTCTTCAAAAAGGTATTTGTTAAGGGTCACGTGGGGACACGTGAGGCACCCTTTAGGCAGGAATTGCCTTTGGGTATTTTCCTCGTATTCATGAGTGTTTGATAACTGCTAAGGGTCACGTGGGAACACGTAAGATGCCCAAAATTGAAACTGCCTTGACTTTACTCCCTTTTTATTTTGGGAAGCTTGTTCAAGGGTCACGTGGTAGCATGTGACCTAATCTCATTCGTTCTTTTTGATCATAAAGGGGGGCTCACGTGGACATACGTGATCTGACATTTATCATGTTGGGTATTGATCTCTTTTACGTGCATGAAGAGTTAAGTCCCTTGTTTAAGAATTAAATTCTTTTATAGGGTTAAACCCCAATTTTATTTAGAGGAATTAAATTCCTATGTATTTGAAAGAATTAAATTCTTAAAACACAATTCTCCCTCTAAGTTTTGGATCTGCATGGCAGAATCTCCCCGATGAGAATTAAATTCTCAACTTGTGGGGAGATCTGCTTATGCAGATCTTCAACCAGAGGAAGAACTGAGTTCTTTTCAGAAGAGTTAAACTCTTGGTTTGAGAATTAAATTCTCTTTTGTTTTATAGGAGTTTATGGAATGATCTACTTCCTTCTCTTACCTAGAGTTTCTTTCTTCTTTGAAGAGATCTTCTCTCTGGAGAATTAAATTCTCTTCTTTTTTTTGCTTTCAAGGAGGGTTTTCTCTCTCTTTTTCTTCGTTCTTCTCTGTATGTATCTCTCTCTTATTGTCTCCCTTTTTCTTTTTTTTCTTTTTCCTTCTTGGCTCCTATTTATAGGAGAAAGAAAAGAATCAGTTTGTTCAGCCCATCTCTCATTGAGAGATTTTGATTGATTTTATAACCAACATGATCTTTTAGATCATTCGGTGAATTTTATTCACCATTGGATTTTTAATCCATAAGATAATTTATTTGTTATTCCTGGAAATTTTTAGGAAAATATTTCCTTGTACAGAATCTTTCTATAAATTGGTGGTTTTTTTAATCACCGTTGGATTTTTAATCCAACGGTGCTCCACTTTACAAAGAGCAATCTTTTTTGTTTGGAAAGATCAAGGGAAATATTTTTCCAATTAGGGCTTTTAATTCCTTTTAATTAGAATTTAATTCTATTAGTTCAGAGGGTTTAGGAATCCATCATGTGTTGGCACGTGATCTTACCAATTAAGTATCTAATTAGAATTTAATTCTATTAGTTCAGAGGGCTCAGGAACCCATCACGTGTTGGCACGTGACCCCACTGATTAAGCATCTGATTAGAATTTAATTCTATTAGTTCAGAGGGCTCATGAACCCATCACGTGTTGGTACGTGACCCCACTGATTAAGCATCTGATTAGAATTTAATTATATTAGTTCAAAGGGCTCATGAACCCATCACGTGTTGGCACGTGACCCCACTGATTAAGCATCTCCAATTGTTTATTTCAGCGCCTACGGACTTTGCCCATAATAGGTCACGTGTCCTCACGTGAGGCCCGATCACGTGTGGGCACGTGATGCTCCACTTGGGGGTTTTCTTTGCGGCTTTATTTATATGTTTTATTCAGTTCCCATGAGGGAACAGTGGCCATCACCAGAAATCCTTGTCCAAGGGAGACGAGAATTACTGATTTGGATCAGTGGTTTCTCAGTGGGTGATGGGCTTCATACCGACATGAAATATCGCATTATTAGGGGTCTGACTTTATCCACCCCTAGACTCGATATGCGATACTCTTTGATGAACATACCGGACTATATAAAGATTGTCACTGACAGGCTCAGTAGGGATTCAGATGAATTTTCTTGTCGGCCCTCTTTCGCTCAATACCTGGGTAGCCGTTACGTACAGCTAATGCTGCTGACGTGCTTGTGGTTAAACCCACTGCCAGCGTATTGATGAGTCTTTAGAGTCCCACACAGAGGGTTTTCCTAGTTCTGGCGAAATGATGTAGTAGCCGTATTGGATACGTGCAGGGTTCCGATCGAATGATTGTACTAGTTACCCGGATTTTCGATCTGACGGTTGATAATACTAGCCGGCTCGGCATTGAGCCGGATTATTAAATCGGGTATTGATTTAATAATTTACATATATATATTTCGATATGTATATTCTAGTATTAAGTTCTTTGTGTCATTCTATCTCTTTGGGTATTCGTATTTTGATAAGAATACATGTATGTATATACAGTAGAGTGTAATCTGTATTTATTCGGAAATCATTCTAGAAGGTGGACACCTCATTTTAGATTTTATCGATTTATATTAAATGGAAAATGAGGTGTAAAGCAAGAGAGGGGAGTATAGTGAGATCCATACTTCAATAGTGTTGCACAAATGAATTAACAATTCATTTGTGCAAACTATTCAAGCATGGTTGAATATATTTATTTGAAAAAATGGTTTTTACAAAATCTTGCTTGAGATTTTCTCACTTGGATGGTCCATTATTTTTGAGATGGGAAAACCACTCTCACCATTAGCTTCACTCTCCTCACTAGATTTCTTGAGCTCCTCCACATTCATTTTCAACCTGTTCACTACAATTGTAGCGTCTTGAAAAGTCGTTTTGGTGTTTTCCTGAAATTCGGTGAAAATTCGGTATTTTTCCGAAAACCGTCTTTCTTGTTATTTTGCAGTTTAGGGCTAATTATACTTAAAATGGATAGGTAATTGCTTGTTTTTAGTAGCTAATGAGTTAATTATGAAATTCTGGTCGTTTAAAAATTTTCCCTAATTTTTCAATTTTTTAATATTATTTTAAGCCGGTAAGAAAATACATTAAATAAGCGATAAATACAAATTTTTCCGGACTAATTTTAATCTCTAAAATTATGATAATTATAATCTAGTGATAACATAAATTTTTAGTAATTTATTTTGATTTTTAACAAATTTTTATGATTTGAAACGAATTTATTGAATTTTGAGCTAAAACTTGCAATTTTTGAGTTGTAGGGGGCCTTTTTGCATAAAATTTCTTTTGTAAAACCCCTCTCTCTTTTCCCTCAGCCCTAGGACAGTCCAACCCTGACCAAGACCAGAAATTTCTGGCCTCTCTTTTCTTTGGTTGCTTTCTTGAGTTGTTTTGTTAGTTTATGGATTTTTTTTTAATTATAATTGATAAAGTATGATACATTGACTTTGGAAACTTGACCCATGACTTTTCCCCACTTGCCCACACCCTCCCCCATTCCTCTACTGGCCAAAACTGCACCTCCCCCTCCTTCATCTATTTTCTTCTCATTTCTTCACAATTCTTCAAGTTTAATTCATCAAAAATTCAAATTAAAGCTTGCAAATTAAAACCCTCCTTCATCCTTCTTTTCCTTCACCTCCCTAGCTTGGATCTTGGTGCTTGAGGCCATCAATTGGAGCAAAATTTTCTTGCTTGATCCATAGATCAAGAGGTATAATTTCCATCAAATTACTTTCTTTTTTTGCTAAATTCCTTTAATTGCATGGTTTAGTGTTAAAAGTTAGCTTATTTCTAATCTTGTTTTTTAAAAAAAGAGAGTAGTTTGTTTTAACTAGGGTTTGAAAGCCATAATAGTTAATTAAGTTGTTTTATAGTTAATCTAGTGGTTAATTAACTAATCTATATAGTTACCTTGTTGATGTAGTCTTCAACTATGCTAATTTAGTTAAATTTAGAAGTGTGAAATTGTTGTTTTAGGATTTTCAAGAGAGGGTTTTTGTATGGAATTGGATTGTGAAACATGTTAATGAGTTGATTAGGGTTTAGAAATCCATTATTAGGATAATTAATTTACTTTGTTAACTAGTATTTTGCTAACCTAACCTAAGAGGTTAATTTTCTTAAGTGGGCTTTTGTTGTGTTAATTTAAGTTTTCAAGTGTGGAAATTGATTTGGAATTTGCTAGGTTATAATTCAAGAAATGGTTGTTTATGGAAAATAGGATTGGAATCATTGCTATTGTGTTGTAATTAGTGTTTGTAGATTGCTTGTAGTGTGCTTGGGTAATTATGCTATATTGTAGTCGTTTTGTCGCAAATCGGCGATTTTTGCACCGATTTTGGGACGCAAATGCTTACTAGTTTTGTATAAAAATTATGTGATGAATTATTTTTGATATCTTGATGATTGTAATGGCTTGTCCTACGACTTTTAGGATGCGTGAGTGCGGATTTTTGGGTAGTCGGGTTTTAGTTTTGCCGGGCGACCAAATCGGCGTTTTTCGGCAGTTTTGCGATTTTCGCGTGTGTTCCGCGCACTTTGTGCACGTTGTACCTAGCTAGCGAACTTTAGTAGTTTCGTTGGAGTTTTGCGTCATTCTTGATATGTAACCTTATATTTGGTATTGATGTAAATTCCAGGTTCGGTCGCGGAGACGTCAGACGCGGCGCGAAAGGGAAAGGCGGTGATTGGACACAGCTAGCCAGGGATCCCGGTGAGTAGATGTAACATCTACGGGGGACTATCGTTGGATGGCGCAAGCCGCCCGATAGTTTTAGTAACTTACAAATCCTTAGTAATGTTAGTAATTAGGGGTGAAATACTTAATTGACTATTTGCTGCATCCATGCATTATATTGACATACCTATACGAAACCATTTCATAGGACACCTGCACCATTACCAGGGTTTTTATATGCAGCACGAGCACTATTCATGTTTACACACACACCCTGGTAATTGCCATGCCACCACACTAGATAACTTTTAAATTGAGACCTTTTACTAATTGATACTTAAACTGGTACTATTGCCTTTAATTCCTTAAAAATGAAACCGTAGTATTGCTATTCATGTGCATGTACTTCATCATATTAATTGTTCATGCTTAATACATTAATCACACATCGCAACTTGATTATTGATATCATACGCATTCATTATCATTGATATATGCACTTATGAGGATTTCCTGAGATTTTATGATATTGCTGGATTTCGGGGGAAAACCGCAAAATTTCTAAACTTATTATATTTTTAAAATATGTAAAATTGCGGTTTTCTAGTGATGTAAGTGTCGTCCACCATGAGTTTGCTGTGGTTTTGGAAATCCGTGTCGAGGAGTGGAGGAACCGGCACGGGTACATGGTGGGCCCGGTAAGGTACCCCGGGGCAAGAGGAATGTGGTGATGACGTTGAGCCTGGCAGGGGACGGATTACCTACCGGTGACTGTTTGGGACGGCGGATATCCAGAGGATACCGACCGTGGCCGCTAGATGATGAGATATTGATATTTGAGATGGGTCAGCCGGACGGCTGAGGCCAGAGATACATTTATGAGATTTGAGACAGCTTTTGGGTGTCGTTGCTGGACACCGATTTTCGTCGATTCATTGACATTATGCTGGCATTCTAAAAGAGTTTCAAAAACAAAAAGAGATAAAATATTTCTTATATATACCTATTGAGACCTCAGATATTCATGTTGCATACATATTAGTACACTGATGTTGTATACACACCTGCTAGTGCATCCAGTCATACCTGTATTATAGATGCTAGGATGCTTGTGTGCATGCATACGATAGCCTTTGTAGATGTTATTTATTACTCACGAGTTGGCAACTCACCCCCGTTGTGCCACAGTTTTTTGCAGGTCCGCTCCGTCAGTTCAGTAGCGGCGGGCGCACTTGTTCTTTTGCCTCTTTTTCCTGAGCTCGAGATTTGCTCATAGGTGGGTTATGTTATCATTTTTGTACCACCTTGTATATTCTTTGTATCTAGTGTACTCCATCTACTGTTTCTACCAGATTATTGTATATTGACCTAGAGATGAGACTGTGAGGTTGTGGATTTTATGCTGTATTTTGGGGTCGAGCTCACTTGAGTCGACATGATGTTTTCTTATGCTTTATTATGATTTTTATGCTTGCTGTCATTTACATTGCGTGGGATTTGTGACCGCCTTATGGCGAAGAGCTAGCTCCCGCTTGGGGACGCCTTATTTGTTGATTTTACATTTATTCTTGTTGTACCCATTTTTGGGGGCCAGTATTTACAAAAGAGACTCTGCCGAAATTTTCGGAAAAATTAGTATTGTTTTTAAAAAGGGTTTTACATAACTTATTTGATAAACTTGCTTTCAAATGTTGGGGTTTCTTCACTCTTTTGCTTAATTGGTTTTGTTTTCTGGGCTTTTGGCTTACTTATTTTACGGACGCCTTTAGACGTTTCGTAAACTTAAGTGCCAGTCACGTTCCGCACCCTGCGGGTCGTGACAAAGTTGGTATCAGAGCGATAGGTTTTACCTTTGTGAGTGTAGGATGACCCTTGGTAGATGGAGTAAGTGACTTAAGCAGGGTAACGTAGCGTGCGTATGTCCGCGGCATACTTACGATACGGTACTCCGCCTAAGTGACTTTAGGATATACTTGCTTGAAAAATTCCTTCTTCAATTCCGTGTATCCTATGATCCTATTGCACTGTCCTTACTATCCTTTTTCCTGTAACAGCCACTATGCCGCCGAAGGCTACGAGGGCACAGAGGGCTGCCGCCAGAGACGAGATTCGAGCTGGCTCGTCCGAGACTAGGACTGAGCAGGGTGGTATGCCTACGCCGCAGGGACAGACCGATCCACCTTCCCCAGGCCGTATGGATAGGCTCGAGACTGGTATGGAGGAGTTGCGACAGATGATGGGAGGCATGCAGGAGCTACGTCAGATGGTAGGTCCCTAGTTGCAGCCAGTCGTACACCGAGGCCGGATGACGTACCTACTACATCACAGACGACCATGATACCTGCTCCTACTACTACCACCGTGGCCATTCCGGTTTCACTACAGGATTTCATGAGGCTGAGACCTCCAGTTTTCACCGGCACCGAGGCAGCGGAGGACCCACAGACGTTCCTTAACAGTTTAGCCAGGATCTGCCGTTCGCTGAGATGTTCGGATGATCGATGGGTAGAGCTTGCGAGTTTCCGACTAGAGGGTCTCGCGCAGACATGGTGGGAGTCAGTCTTGAGAGGTCGAGCTGCAGATCTACCGCCTATGACTTGGGCCGAGTTTACAGCGGTCTTTCTAGCCCGTTTCCTTCCAGAGAGCGTTCGTGATGCCAGAGCTCGCAGCTTCGAGGCCTTAGTCAAGACACCTGGGATGACGGTGTCTGAGTATGACATCCAGTTTACACAGTTATCCCGATATGCTCAGTATTTGGTGGATACCGAGGAGAAGATGGTGAAGAGGTTCGTACAGGGACTTGATGCCCAGCTATATCTTGCCATTGGCGCCCAGCACTACGACACTTATTCAGCTGCTATGGATACGGCATTGCGGATGGAGGCACGCATATCACGGACTTCGGCCGTTTCTGGGCCGAAGAGGATTCGCACCGATGTACCGTCTCAGAGGCAGCGCGCCAGATTCTTTCCGAGAGATAGGCCTGGCAGAGGATTTGGGCGGGGACAGTTATATGGTTCTTATCCCCAGGGGCAGCAGCCGTCGCCAGGATGTTTTGGGTGCGGGAGTCTGCATCATCTTGTCAGAGACTGTCCGGTGAGACGACAGGGAGCAGCGACAGTTCCGCACGTGACCCTACCACCATCACCACCCCCTCCTCAGAGAGCCCTACTTCCTACCCCAGGCGATGCTCCACGCCAGTTAGGTGCACCGAGAGGCCGTGGACGCGGCGGTCCTGTTCAGAGAGGACGAGGAGGCAGAGGCCGAGGTCGAGGTCAGCCCGCTATCGGTGGAGGACAGGCCCGAGTATTTACTTTGACACCGCAGGATGCGCAGGCATCCAATGCCGTTGTGACAGGTACCTTGCCAGTTTGTTCTTTCGACGCACGGGTATTATTCGACCCAGGTTCCACACATTCGTACGTATCTACACACTTTGCACCGATGTTGGGCCGTGAGTCGTCGTCGTTAGATCAGCCGCTTGTTGTTGTTACTCCGGTAGGCGAGTCGTTTGTCGCTCGGTTTGTATTTCGTTTGTGTTCCGTTCGTATCGGGGAGAGGGATTCATCAGTTGATTTGATACTCCTCGATATGTTGGACTTTGATGTGCTTCTGGGCATGGATTAGCTAGCCACTTGTTATGCTTCGGTGGACTGCCGTGAGAAGGCAGTCAGATTTAGCTTTCCGGGAGAGCCAGTCCTGGTTATTCAGGGAGACCGCAGTGTCACCCTTCCCAGCTTAATTTCTTCTCTTCGCGCTGGTCAGCTCTTGCGGAAGGGATGTCAGGGATTCTTAGCGTGTATTTGTGATACTCGAGCTGCAGAGGTTCCGTTAGACCGGGTCCCGATAGTTTGTGAGTTCCCTGATGTCTTCCCTGATGAGCTACCTGGGCTACCGCCTGAGCGCGATGTTGAGTTCTGCATTGATTTGATTCCCGGTTCGGGGCCTAATTCTATACCGCCTTATCGGATGGCCCCGGCAGAGCTTCGAGAGCTGAAGGATCAGTTGCAGGATTTGTTAGATAAGGGGCTTATTCGACCTAGTGTTTCTCCGTGGGGTGCTCCGGTCCTGTTTGTCAAGAAGAAGGATGGAAGTTTACGCTTATGTATCGACTACCGCCAGCTGAACAAAGTTACCGTTCAGAACAGATATCCGTTGCCGCGCATTGATGATTTGTTCGACCAGCTTCAGGGTGCGGGGTATTTTTCGAGGATCGACTTGCGATCAGGATACCATCAGCTGCGAGTTCGACAGGAGGATATACCGAGGACAGCCTTCCGCACGCGCTACGGCCACTACGAGTTTTTGGTGATGTCGTTCGGACTCACCAACGCCCCAGCAGCATTTATGGATTTGATGAACCGTACATTCAGGCCGTATCTTGACTTGTTCATCATCGTGTTTATCGACGATATCTTGGTGTACTCCCGGAGCAGAGAGGAGCACGAGCAGCACTTGCGGATTACGTTACAGACTCTGAGGGAGCACCAGCTGTTCGCGAAGTTCTCCAAGTGTGCATTCTGGCTGGACAGCGTCGGATTCTTGGGTCACGTGGTTACGAGAGACGGCATTTGTGTGGACCCGAAGAAGATTGAGGCTGTTCAGCAGTGGCCCCGACCTACATCGGTTACTGAGATCCGTAGTTTTCTAGGCTTGGCGGGCTACTACAGGCGTTTTGTTCAGGACTTCTCCCGTATAGCTGCACCGTTGACCAGTTTGACCCGGAAGGGAGTTCCTTTCGTTTGGACAGAGGAGTGCGAGCGCAGTTTTCAGCAGCTACGGACTTGTTTGACTACGGCGCCGGTATTATCTTTACCTTCGGGATCAGGCTGATTTGTTGTCTACTGTGATGCTTCGCGAGTGGGATTAGGATGCGTTTTGATGCAGCATGGCCGGGTGATCGCTTATGCTTCTCGGCAGTTGAAGAAGCATGAACAGAACTACCCCACTCATGATTTGGAGATGGCTGCAGTGGTCTTTCCACTGAAGATTTGGCGACATTACCTTTACGGCGAGTCGTGTCAGATATTTACCGATCACAAGAGCTTAAAGTACATATTTCAGCAGCGAGACCTGAACCTCAGACAGCGTCGTTGGATGGAGTTGGTGAAAGACTACGACTGCGAGATCTTATATCACCCCGGCAAGGTAAATGTGGTGGCAGATGCGTTGAGTAGGAGGCCCGGGGGTAGTCTATCCCTTTTGCGCGCAGTGCAGAGGCAGTCGTCAGCAGATTGGCAGATGTTATGCGACAGCCGAGTTGAGTTCGAGTTCACTCAGACAGGGGGACAGCTCGCGTATGTTCGTGCACGCCCACAGTTGCTTGACCGTATATATGAGGCACAGCGCAGTGACGACCGTTGCTCAGAGATCATGGCACAGATGGGACAGGGCAGATTTTCCGAGTTCGTGGTTGACGATCAGGGGATTTTACGATATGGATCTAGACTGTGCGTACCAGATTTCGATGGATTTCGTTGTGGGTCTACCCAGGACCAGTCGAGGGTACGACTCCATCTGGGTGATCATGGATAGATTGACGAAAGCGGCTCACTTCCTTCCAGTGAAGACGACTTTCAGCTTCGCTCAGTATGCTCAGCTCTATATTGACGAGATCGTGCGACTACATGGCGTACCGACTTGTATCGTGTCAGATCGAGGCACTCAGTTCACTAGCCGACTTTGGCAGAGACTTCAGGAGGCTTTGGGCACTCGTTTGAGCTTCAGCACAGCGTTTCATCCGCAGACCGACGGACAGTCAGAGCGGGCATTCTAAAAGAGTTTCAAAAACAAAAAGAGATAAAATGTTTCTTATATATACCTATTGAGACCTCAGATATTCATGTTGCATACATATTAGTACACTGATGTTGTATACACACCTGCTAGTGCATCCAGTCATACCTGTATTATAGATGCTAGGACGCTTGTGTGCATGCATACGATAGCCTTTGTAGATGTTATTTATTACTCACGAGTTGGCAACTCACCCCCGTTGTGCCACAGTCTTTTGCAGGTCCGCTCCGTCAGTTCAGTAGCGGCGGGCGCACTTGTTCTTTTGCCTCTTTTGCCTGAGCTCGAGATTTGCTCATAGGTGGGTTATGTTATCATTTTTGTACCACCTTGTATATTCTTTGTATCTAGTGTACTCCATCTACTGTTTCTACCAGATTATTGTATATTGACCTAGAGATGAGACTGTGAGGTTGTGGATTTTATGCTGTATTTTGGGGTCGAGCTCACTTGAGTCGACATGATGTTTTCTTATGCTTTATTATGATTTTTATGCTTGCTGTCATTTACATTGCGTGGGATTTGTGACCGCCTTATGGCGAAGAGCTAGCTCCCGCTTGGGGACGCCTTATTTGTTGATTTTACATTTATTCTTGTTGTACCCATTTTTGGGGGCCAGTATTTACAAAGGAGACTCTGCCGAAATTTTCGGAAAAATTAGTATTGTTTTTAAAAAGGGTTTTACATGACTTATTTGATAAACTTGCTTTCAAATGTTGGGGTTTCTTCACTCTTTTGCTTAATTGGTTTTGTTTTCTGGGCTTTTGGCTTACTTATTTTACGGACGCCTTTAGACGTTTCGTAAACTTAAGTGCCAGTCACGTTCCGCACCCTGCGGGTCGTGACAACAATCTCATGTGTTGAGAATCAAGAGAGGAGTTGGGATAAATACACACTTAGATCACTTCACTGCATCCTAGTCACTCTAGATTAGCAACCTAGAGTCCCTAGTTGCTTCACTAGACTCTTAGTGTGGAGCTAGAGCCATAAGCTACATCTCTCGGGTGGATCATCTTCGACGGAGAAAGACTGGTGATCAAGCTCGATCCAAAGGACCTCAAAAAGCTAAGGAAGATGGTAGAAGACCGAAGGACACGTATCATTCGGTGTAACCACTTCATACCTTGTAGTTAAGATCTTCTTTTGTAGCTAGTTTAGGTTTATGGTTTGATTCTAGGATGGGTTCGTTAGCGCCAGTTTTTCAAAAGCCAATTTTTGTTCCCCATCGGCCACGGTAGATGGCCAGGGCGCTAGCAAACCCCAACAAATTGAACCTTGAACGAACTTCAAAATAACATGAAAATATTATACTAAGTGTATGAAACTCGACGATAATATGGAATTTACATGTTATCATCGAGAATCTCTCATTAAAAAAATGTAACACGCCTTACATCCCGCCTATCAGTTATATATGCAATGGTTTCCATCATAACATAAACCTACATAATGGTTGTCAAAACGAAGAATTTAATCGTTTGTTTATGGAAGCTATCATGTATTTTTTATGACGAGAAAACTGGTCGTACAATAACCGATAGATTTGTCCAGTGTGGACTAGTTAAGAATTTACAACGCAAACACACCGTGCATTTGTGCTTTCATTCATTTCAAGATTATTTTTGTCAGCACCTTTTCGCTGGTCCTCCGTGTACAAATATAAAGGGTATGATCATTTTAGTGTTGATATTAAGTATTAAAATGATTATTATCCTTTTTATTGTAGTGACTCGAAGAACAGCGAGAAGGTACTGCCGAAATTTTCTCGAAACGAATGAAAGTACAAACGCAGGGGTGTACGCGTTAAAAGTTCTTAAAGGGATACATGCCTTATCCCGACAGTCGATGTAATGGATTGATGGATCAAACTGAAATATTAAAGCTTAATTACAAGTCATAAAATAAATGTCCAAATGAAATGCTAATTATTTAATACATGATGTCAGAAATCGGAGAGTAATGGATAGGAGTTGGATGAAAGTGTCCAAATTTAGTGATGAATACAAAGCCAACATTGAAGAGTTTATTGAATTTGCATTGAGAGACCGATCCTCTGAAGAATTGATTTCGTGTCCATGTAAAAAGTGTCATAACGGTTTCGACTTTCGTCGAGATATAGTGTACGCCTATATAATGAAGAACAAGATTTCATCTGGGTATACAAAATGGACGTACCATGGAGAAGCTGCACCGAAAGTCGATATTTGTACGAGTCGTTAAATTAGAAAAAATGATCCTGCTCGACCGTCGCCTCCTCTAAACTCAGTGAAGGAATTTTCTTTTTAAATTCATTTTCCCCAATTTTAGTTGTTTGTTTTTAGTTAATATTTCAATTTTATGTTCTATTATAAATTGTTGATATATAAAAGAAATATTGTGGCTAGGATTGATGATAAAAGAGATATTGTGGTTGATATTTTAGTATAAATTGCCTCGAATAACCTATAAAGCTTAATATGAGACCAAAACAATAAGTTGAAACCAAAACTGTAAGCTGCAATGAAAAACATTTTAAAACACATATGTTGAACCTTGAACTTCAAAATAATAGGAAAATCTTGATGGAGTTCGGTGCTCGAGCCACGGCCTAGACGGAAGCGATAACAAAAATTTTACACGAGCACCAAACACACATAACCCAGGATACGATCTATACACCTAAACTAGCAAACTAAAACATGTAAAGGGTATGAAATTACAACCTTCGATGCGTGTCCACCCAATTGTGGAAGACCCCTCCAAGTTTGTAGCCTCCAGGATCGCGCTTGAAAGTCGACCACTCTCACCGAAAAAGATCCACCCGAGGGAAACAGGAAAAAGCTCTGACCGACGATCCAAACTTGCTAATGATGGATGGTGGGTAATATAGGAATTTTTTTCACTAAACTTTTTCTCTCTAAACCACGCTCACTAAGAGGAAAAAGATGAAGGAAAGAGAGGTGAGGAGAGAGTGGTGAAAATGGCTAAGTCTCTCATCCATGACGCATGAACTCTAGAATGTGCAATAAAACCTCAAGTGTAGAAAAAAGAATAGCTTTTCATTTTTACAACCATGGTTCAAATAGTACAACCAAATCAAATCATCATTTATTACCAAAGCCATACCTTTCTACATATCACAACCATGCTTCATGCCATCACCTTTTCCAACTCAATTCCATTTATTTTTCTAAATAGAAAAATAAATATGAGGTGTCCTTCTACTAGAAGTATTCCTGTATAAATATGGAATATTTCACCCGGTATACGTATCGCTACATATACACGTATCCGTATAAAAAATGGATAGCACCAAAGAGAGAAAATGAGAAGTGAACAATAATACTAAAATATATATCAATATATATATGTATATATATAAATTATTAAATCAAATCCTTATTTAATAATCCGGCTTAATTTTAAGCCGACTAGTATTATCAACCATCCGATTAAAATCCGTGTATCCCGTATACGTATTTAATCGGACCCCTGCACGTACCAACGTATGGCTCCTAAATTTATCGCCCAAACCAGGAAAAACCCTCTGTATGGAACTCTAAAGACTCGACAATACGCTGGCAGTGGATTTAACCATAAGCATGACAGCGGCACTAGCTGTACGTAATGGCTACCCAGGTACTTGCCGAAAGGGGGTCGACAATCAAGTATGTCCTTACCTTACTGAGCCGGAATATGGCAATCTCCGTACAGTCCGGCCTCATCATCAAAGAGTATTGCATATCGGGTCTAGGAGGTGGAAAACGTCAGACCCCTACTAACCCGATAAGTCATGTCTGAGTCAAGCTCATCACAACATAGATACTACTGATCAAATCAGCAAATCTCATCCACCGTGGCCACGGATTTCTAGTGATAGCGTGAAAACAGCGTGACATCGACTCCTAATACCAGGAGAGATGAATCCCTGACAATCGACCACTGCCTCCATGTGGCACGGGACTGTACCCAGCTAAAACCTGTTTGCATGACTCTTTTGAGCCGTGGTAAGGTAGTAATCAAAATACGGTGGGAACTCACACGAGACAGATGACGATATCAGGTCAAAGGACTAACCCTTACCCATACCACTTAAGAACTTCTATCTGACGATAGATATAATACCATCTAGAAGTTCTCGGTGAAGTCGTCCGGTGTACTCACCTCCAGTGAGCACCTGTATACTATTTTAGGTGACACTACACCAATGGCTTGTGAGACCGGCCACCGCCCCTCGTCGGGGTCCAAAAATGTATACACTAGTCTACTCCGAAATATCGATACCCGATCTCGATACTCACACGACTAGGGACATTTAAGGATGTGCTTATGGACAACCCAGCTCCCACATATAAGATCGCCATCATAATGCTGGTTATCAAGCAACAATCCTACGGGCTTCATTAACGATGAAGACATACCAGATAGCATACTATCATCTCGAGTAAGACTGTTATACCAGTATAGGTCCTCGTTCAATTATCATAATTGCCTACTTGCAATCATAATAATTGCCTTGAGGGCACTATATCCAACAATCTTCCACTTACACTTAAGGCAAATTATTTCGATATCACATACCCACAGCTCGTGTACTACCGAATATCCAACTTCTCTATTAATTAGTTTCACAAACTATGTTTGTGAAACTTAATGTATTCGAGAAATAGCTTCAGTGAGTGGATCCACTTCAATGCTCCAATTTCATCTCTCTATTTCTCAACCTTGCGTAGATCAACAATCTTCCAAACTGAGCGATACCCCGCCTCAAGAATTTGTCTGGATACTTGATGGGACCAAATTCATAAATGAACAACTCCATCCAACAAATTTCTTAGGATGTATCCTTAGTTGAGTCACAACTAGTATTCTGCACTATGATTACCTCAGTATCCCTATTGGAACACTATCGAATATACTGATCCTCCGAAGAGGCTAAACTAAAAATTCTGACAGCATCCCTGTCAACTAGGTCACCTTGGAAGTCTGAACCGATAACCGCCTTCCAGAGGAGGCTGCCGTTACCTTATACCAAGAACATCCATTTATGTTCTTTACTGCTTCCCAATATTTCTCCAGAATTGGACTAACATATTCTTATTGCAACTAGTGCAAAAGCAATATTTGTACAAGATATTACATGATTAACTTAATTGCCTAAGCAAATTATATATCATTCATGCCAGTCCCTCTCCTCATCAGCCTAGAAGACATCTCTTTATAAAGGGTAACTCCATCACCTGCGGGTTCCTCCATCACCTGCGGGTTCACCACTACGCCAGGAATCATTCATTCTAAAATATATTTAGAATGCTGTCTAAGTACCCGATTGGTAAGCATCCCAAATCTCGATCTAAAACCAGAATTATTTATCTGGTTTTGTATGATACATTGCATGATTGACTCAATTGCCTAAACAAATGATATGTTATTAATATCAGTCCCACTCCTCATCAGTCTAGAAGACATCTCTTTGGAGAGGGTGACTCCATTGCCTGCGGGTACATCACCACGCCAGGAGTCATCTATTCTAAATTACTTGTAGAATGCTTTCTAAGTACCTAATTAGAGAACTTCCCAAATCCAGATCTAGTCACCAGAATTCCTGATATATTATCCATATCCAACGTGGAGAAAACACTATGTGACAACTAAAGTTTAACCGATTGTAGTATAGCAACATCACTTCCTATCTGGAGTATGTCATCCAAATCCCAGGACAGTACTCTCTACGTTCTTCTTACTAGATACATCTATTGTTTTGATGAAGTCAATCACTTTGACTGTCATATCAAAACAGATGATCCATCTCCGCTATCCATTCTTCAGTCTACGAATAGACATAAGCAACTTGCACACCTTCCGCTGCTCCCACTGACTACGATAACCCTCTGGCAGAGTCATATACATGTGCACTTCCAAATTCCTATTTGGAAAGACGTTATAGTCATCCACTTGCCAGATATCATAGCCATGAACTGTATCAGTGCCAAATTATATCCATATGGACTTCAGCGTAGACATTGAAGTAAAAGTCATACCACAATCCACAACGGGTATTTGATGAAAACTCTTTACAACAAGTATAGACTTATTAGGTTAGTACCTTTCCACATGCACAGGTCCTGAAAGATCTACTTGCTCCTAATGAGCTTCACCCCTTTAGGAGCACCCAGCAAAGTCTAAAATCCATAATTTGCTGAAGTGCCTAGAGTCCATCTTGGATATGAAGTATCTGGTCACTTGGAAGTTACCATTTCCTATGGCCTGCTGATAACAAGTAGGGGGAATAGCAGTGCCAAGTCATATCCATATATCCATATGGGTTTCATCATAGACACTGAAGTAAAAGTCTCATCACAATCCACAACGGATATTTGATGAAAACTCTTTACAACATGTTTAGCCATATTAGTTTGGTACCTTTCCACCTGCACAGATCTCGAAAGATCTAGCTGCTCCTAATGGGTTTTACCCCTTCAGGAGCACCCAACAAAGTCAAAAATCCATGATTTGCTGAAGTGCGTAGAGTCCATCTTGGATATGAAGTATCTGGTCATCTAGAAATTACCACTTCCTATGACCTGCTCAGAACTAGTAGGACCATCATCACCATGATGCAGACTTCCTGTCACCGTCTATAAGAAAACTGAAGTACCTCTCGGGTGACTGAGTTTACCTACTTTATCTGCGGAGTGGCTAATGGTTTGTCAAGTCCAATTGAATACTTAGGTTCTACTAAATTTTTAGTAACCGTTTGTTGTTCTGGAATCACTTTCAATTCTACCATACTCCCACTAGTTTCTTCTGCAAAAAGATTTCTTTTATAAATAGGTGGCGAGTCAAGAACAATATAAGTATTGATCTTGAAAATGGTAGAAACAAAATCCTAGCGAATACTTGGGATAATCCACAAATCGCCATTACTGAAGCGTGCCAAGAGTTTGTCCGGATTCTACTTTTAAACAGAAACAGGATAACGCAATATCTTAAAAATCTCAAGATATATAACCATTCTATGTTCATTTAGAATCAATGCACTAATTTAGATGAAACCAGATTCAAAAGTCATGCAGCTATTTCCAGTACATATCACATAATGGAAAAAGGCCAATACAGCATTACTCATCAAGGAGCACACCCACGGATGAGCAACCTGCGAGAGAATCAAGTTCTCAGTATTACTATGATGGAACATTTAGCATAAGTATCTACATTTTCGATCACCTCGAAGAATCCTGATACTTCTAACGTATGGTTCTCTACTTTATTCTTATACCTACAAACCTCTCAAAATATCTAGACCTTGCAATATAACGAATGCGTATCTAAAACCAGAGAACTCATAGGTAAACCTGAATGAAATAAGAGTACCAACCCCTCGTCCCGAAGGACATTAGACAACATACATTTTCATGTATAAGTCTCAAGAGTATACTAACTCAAATTCTGTGTTTTGTAAATTGAAAACTGTATTTTGGTCGAGAATGTTTTACACCGCTATTCAATATACCTTACCTTATATTCAATTGATAAAGGTAAATGTTTATAACACAATTTTCAAAATGTACATCTCACTTTATAAAATAAAGGTACAAATATTTCATTTTAAAATTTGGTGCATTACAACGGTTATTCAAAACCAAATATTTGCTTTCAGGAAAAGCTAGGTGATTTAATCTAATATTACCAATTGCAACGAATCCCGATATTGGGGATCAAATCGCCCATTTCCCAATATTCTACTTCTACTCAACATCTGTAACACCATACAAATGTGAGATCCAAATCCGGTAAATACAAAACCTGGAGTTAGAATTAATTGGGAAAACAGTTCTCGGTAACAAGCACATAAAAAATTTGAAACATGAAAATGTTTCATAGGGGGTGGCCAGGTATTCCTAGTAATGCCTTTTTTATTATCTAGATTCAAGACAGTAGTCGCAATTTCCTTTGCACTTACTTCAATTCCTTCATATGTCTCTACATCATACTTTCTGCACACCGCAGTTATGCTAATTGATTTTCTTCTTTCCCTACCTTTCGGCACCAGCCTAAGGTTTTTAAGAAGACTATCCAATAAGAGTAATAGGTGTACTCTCCTAATACAAAGAGCTCTCGCAATCTAAGAGAAGGTAAAAGGAAAGATAACCGAATAATGCTATTCAATTTCTCCAGAACCTGTGGCCATCCTCGACTGAAGTAACTTCTTCGAGTTCATATGTAACTATATGATGGCCGTTCTAATCGATATGGATCATCGTAGTGATATGAAATGTTCTGATGAAATGCAAAGGGTAAAGTAGAAGTGGCAGAGATATGTGTGACTTTGTCGTGAATCATGACAATCCAAAGCCCAAGTGTGTAAGAAGGTTCGATTAACTTGGTTCATGAGTTTTTAAGGTATATCATGTGTCGCTGTACCAGAAAGAGAGAAAAGAAACACTCAGTGTGTACTCTATCAAAATTAGATTGGTTATCATTTTATCTAATAAGGATGGCTCCCACTGTTTCCTCGAATTCTTCTTCAAACCCTAAAAGGAGAACTAGTCAGGATCATTTACACTTTACAAGATCACTAACTGTTCAGCCAGGCCAGTGTTGGTACTTCGAGGAAGGTCTCCCGTGCTTTCGTACGGACCCAATTAATAACCCCGTTTTCGTAGAGAAGTTAGCTCGTTAACACTTTCTAGGCACCTAATAGGTTAGCTAATTGTGAAGTGAAAAATCCCCCGAGGAGTACAATCATCAGTGGGAATCGGGACCCAACTATCATCGTGTGATAAGTTTGATGGAAGCCGACCAAAATTACCATACTCCAGAAGGTATACGCATGTATGGAAAGTTTCCCATATATATGAAACTCCCGAACTGGACCAAAACCAAATATTTAAAAAATCACATTTCCATGAATTAGAGCACCAGAAAAAATTTGAGACACTGTGGCTAAAATTGGACCGCAGATCCGCGGACAAATGGTACATTTGGCGGCGGTTTAGCGATCTAATTTTGGGCTTAAGTGCCCAAATTTCTTTCTGGTCTCTAGTTTTGCCTGCACATAATTTTAATGCAACCTGAACAATTTTTTTAACAACTCTAAAATTCGAACAGAAAGCAGTAAATTGGAAATATGAATCGGAAAATTCCGTTGATCGAAACTCTAAATTAGTACTAACAAACTAGTTAAGGTTTATGGAGTGGCTCTGATATCATGTTGGAGTTTGCTGCCCGCGGCGCGGAAGCCGCGGCCGAAGTGGAAGCGATAACAAAAATTTTAAACGAGCACTAAACATACATAACCCAGGATACGAGCCATGCACCTAAACTAGCAAACTAAAATATGTAAAGGGTATGAAATTATAAATTTCGACATGTGTGTCCACCCAATTGTGGAAGAATCCTCAAAACTCGTAGCTGCCGGGATCGCACTTTAAAGTCGACCACCCTCGCCAAAGAAGATCCACCTGAGGAAAACTGAAAAAAGATCCGACCGACGATCCAAACTTGCTAAGGATGGATGGTGGGTAATGTAGAAAATTTTCCACCAAACATTTTCTCTTTAAATCATGCTCACTAGAGAGCAAGAAGAAGAAAGAAAGAGAGGCGAGGAGAGAGTGGTGAAAATAGCTTAGTCTCTCGTCCATGAAGCATGAACTCTAAAATGTGAAATAAAATCTCAAATGTAGAAAAAGGAATAGCTTTTTATTTTTACAACCATGGTTCAAATAGTTCAACCAAATCAAATCATCATTTAATGCCAAAGCCATACCTTTCTACATATCACAACCATGCTTCATGCCACCACCTTTTCCACCTCATTTCCATTTATTTTTCTAAATAGAAAAATATATATGAGGTGTCATTCTACTAGAAGTATTCCCATATAAATACGGAATATTTCACCCGGTATACATATCGCAACATATACGCATATCCGTATAAAAATACGGATAGTACCAAAGAGAGAAAAGGAGATGTGAACAATAATACTAAAATATATATATCAATATATATATATATATATATATATAAATTATTAAATCAAATCCTGATTTAATAATCCAGCTCAATCCTAAGCCGGCTAGTATTATCAACCATCCGATTAAAGTCTGTGTATCACGTACACGTATTTAATCGGACCCCTGCAGTACCAATGTACAGCTCCTACGTCTATCGTCCGAACCGGTAAAAACTCTCTGTGTGGGACTCTAAAGTATCGACAATATGCTGGCAGTGGATTTAACCACAAGCACGTCTGTGGCACAGCTGTACGTAACAGCTACGCAGGTACTTGCCGAAAGGGGGGTCGACAATCAAGTATGTCCTTACCTTACTGAGCTTGAATATAACATTCTCCATACGGTAAGGTCTCTTCGTCAAAGAGTATTGCATATCGGGTCTAGAGGGTGGATAACGTCAGACCCCTACTAACTCGATAAGCCGTGTCTGAGTCAAGCTTATCACCAACAGAAATACTACTGATCAACTATCAGCAAATCTCATCCACCGTGGCCACAGAATTCTAGTGATAGCCAACTTAACATAGCACGACATCTACTCCTAATACCAGGAGAGACGAATCCTTGACAATCGACTACTGCCTCCATGTGGCTCGGGACTGTACCCAACTAAAATCTGATTGCACGATTCCTTTGAACCGTGGTAACATAGTAATCAAAATACAGTGGGAACTCACACGAGACAAATAACGATCGAGTACGTGTTCAGGGCGAGTATAAAAAAGCAAAAAAGCAAAATAAGAGTATATTGGACACTGTCAAAGGACTGACCGGTTCTTATGCCACCTGAGAACTTCCATCTGACGATAGATATAATATCATCTAAAAGTTCTCGGCGAGTCCGTCCGGTGTACTCACCTCCAGTGAGCACCTGTATACTATCTTAGGTGACACAACACCAATGGATTATGAGACCAGCCACCGCCCCTCGTCGGGGTCTAGAAACGTATACACTAGTCTACTCCGGAATATCGATGCCCAGTCTCGATACTCCCTCAAGTAGGGACATTTAAAGATGTGCTTATGGACAACCCAGCTCCCACATATATTGCAGGGTTACCTAGCATGGCAGCAAGGTTTCGGGAGGCATCGTCCATGCCAAATTCAAAAATTTGTCGTTCTAGCTAACCCTAAACATTGAATCGTTAACTAGAAATCGACGGAATAGAAATGCAAACGACTTTGCAAGTAAAGTGAACAGGAAATACAACCTTTGTAGACCGGTCCTTCACTTCATTAGCTCCGTGTAGTAGTCCCTTCGCTGCGATCAAGAAGTCCCGGACTCTAGAGAGGCTCCGATGAAGAAATGAACATGCTTGCTTCGAAGTCTTCGAGGCCGAAGATGATCTACGTCGAGGAGACACTAACCCAAGATCTCTCTTCACTAATCATGGAATTAGTGAAGCAAACACCCTATACTAAATGGAAAGTAGTAGAGGATGATGAAGTAGGAATTTTGCTCACATTAGATTTCATATTCTCACAAGTTTTCATCACAAACTCAATACCTAGAAAACTCTTTTCTCTTTGAGCTCATGAAGAAGATGAAGAATTATCAAGAGAGAATGAATTATTGTTGAGGTTAAAAATGCAACCAAGGGTTAAGCACGGTATGCTTAACCCTTGTAGAGACTTAACCATGAGCTTGGGTTAAAGTTAGGTTAACAAATATCTTAAGGTAGACAAAAAGGGTGGACAAAGTCAAAGAAGCCTATAAGCTTCTTGCAAAATATCAACTGTTTCACCCAATCAAAGAAAAGCTCTGTTTTGAATTTCAAAATTCAAAAATTGAAGCAACGCTTCAAATCCCGTGCGCTGTGCGCTACACGCCACGAGTCAAGCGCAGACGCGATGGTGCCAGGTGTGCTACGCCCTAGACAGCGCACCCCCAATCAGAGCAAAGCTCTGTTTTAAAAATTCAAAATTTAAAGTGAAGTAACGCTTCAGATTCTGTGCGCTGCGCGCCACGTGTCAAACATAGGTGCGCTAGTGCAGTTGCGCTGCGCTCTGCGTGCTGCGCTCTACGCGCTGCGCACCACGTGTCAGACATGGGTGCGCTAGCACAGTTGCTCTGTGCTCTGCGCTGCGTGCTACGTGTCAAACACGGGCGCGCTAGCACAGTTGCGCTGCGCGCCACGTGTCTAACGTGAGTGCGCTAGCGCAAAGTGCGCCAGCGCTGAGATTAAAAATCCTCCACCGTCAGATCAAAAGATCTACTGATAATAAATTATTAATTAATCAGAACTAAAATTCTGTTATTGAAATTTTTTTTTTAATCTTATTGAAACAAGAAGATCATCTTCTGTAAAATGGAGGCCTTAGGATCAAAGATCCAACGGTAGGAAATATTCCCAATCAATTAGAGAAAAATCTGTTAAAACTGATTTAACAAATCATTTGGCCCTATATAAAGGACCCTAGACTTCAAGTCTAAAGGGATAGAGAGTGAATACAGAAAGAGAGACAAAAACCCTCTGCAAACTTTGAGAAAAAGAAGAGCAAGCTCTTGAAAAAAAGATCATTTCTTCATATTCAAGGTAAAAGAACTATGTTCTTGAATAACAGAGATGAATCCATCTCGTAAAAAGAAGAATCATCTTCTAAAAAGATCATAGATCTATAGAGAGACCAAGGTCTTTAATAAAAAGCAATAGATCAAAGATCTAATCATAAAGAAAATAATAATAAAAGAAGTATTTTACTTCATTTCAGATCTTTGATCTATAAAGGCAGAGCCTTTTATAAATAAACAAGAACTTATGTTCTTGAATCTTGAGGCAAAGCCTCCTTCAGAAGAATATAAACTTGTTCTCTGATCATAAACTCGATCAAATGCGCTTTGCGCTATCAGAAAATGCCTTGCACTCATGAACTGTGCCTTTGCGCTCCTTGGATCGGCGCTCAGCGTCAAAATGTGCCACGCGTCAGATTGCGCTCTTGAAATAGCGCACTGCGCTCATGGACTGGCGCACTGCGCCAAAATGCGCCACGTGCCATTCACGTATGCGCTATTCAGCAGAAGCGCAATACGCATATCAACTGGCGCACTGCGCCAAAATGCGCCACGTGTCATTCACGTGTGCGCTATTCAGCAGAAGCGCAATGCGCTTATCATATTGCGCTCAGTGCCAGACGCGCCACGTGTCATTCACATGTGCGCTAGCGCAATGCGCTCTTTAATTGGCTCAAAGCGCCTGACGCGCCACGTGTCATTCACATGTGCGCTAGCGCAATGCGCTCTTTAATTGGCGCAAAGCGCCTGACGCGCCACGTGTCATTCACCTGTGCGCTAGCGCAATGCGCTCTTTTATTGGCACAAAGCGCCTGACGCGTCACGTGGCGCACTATCAGAACACACTTTGTTTATGATAAATGCTATGCATTCAATAGAAGACAAAAATGTCAGAGCCCAATACTCAGCATTATTAAAAAGGGTCAAGCCCAAATAAAGGCTCAACAGCCCAAAACAATAAAATGTAAAACATTTTAATCTTGTTGGACTTAGCCTAATAATGGCCATAAGTCCTCAACTTATATTTAATTGAGCCCATATGCTCATGAATATTTAACAGATCTTAGTCCCAAAGTGGACTATAGATCATTCAATCAACTCACACCGGTTCAAGGGTACATCTCTGAACCCCTCTGATATATGTCGTTGTAATCCTTCAACGTCTTCAGAGAGGTGATGGGTCCCGACAACCAAACATTTCACGGACTGTGGGGTCCTTAAACGCATGGAGTATGATGTCCTTAACCTGGACTGTGGGGTCCTTAAACTCACAGACTATGATGTCCTTGACCTCGACTGTGAGGTCTTAAAACTCATGGACTACGATGTCCTTAACCTCGACTGTGAGATCTTAAAACTCACGGACTACGATGTCCTTAACCTTGACTGTGGGGTCCTTAAATTCACGGACTACGATGTCCTTAATCTTGACTGTGATGTCTTAAAACTCACGGACTATGATGTCCTTAACCTCGACTGTGAGGTCTTAAAACTCACGGACTATGATGTCCTTAACCTTGACCGTGATGTCTTAAAACTCACGGACTATGATGTCCTTAACCTTGACTAGGAGGTCTTTAAACTCACGGACTATGATGTCCTTAACCTCGACCATGATGTCTTTAAACTAACATTGGACCACTATGTCCCTAAACTGGTGTTGGACCACCATGTCCTTAAACTGGTATTGGACCACTATGTCCCTAAACTGTTATTGGACCACGATGTCTTTAAACTGATACTCGACCGCAATGTCCCTAAACTAAACAATAGAGCCCAATTGCTCTCTTGTTGGATCTAAACGGTCCCGTTAAGTTGATCTTATTCTGAAATAAGACTAACGTATCCTTAACAAACGTTTAAGTTGATCTTAGTCTCAAATGAGGCTAACGTATCCTTAAACCCAAACCTCCAAACCCAAATCTAAGAAAGATACGGATTTGGACTAGTCCACGCCCTACGGGCGACAACATAACTTAGTCTCCGTATACAATCCACGGGCAACCAAACATAAAAAAAAAACACACGACACGAAGTGACCATCTGGAGAAGGAGAAAGTGGTTACCGCGATGCGGTAGCGTAATTAACTGCAGGGGCTTGCGCCTGCGGGGAAGAGCGTCCCCACAATCAAAAACCCCTCAAACGAGGGGGAATCTGACGAAGTCTGCTATATCGGCCGCATCCATTTAAACCTTCGATGCATCGTGTCATAAATCAACTTGGCATCTTCGGAGAGGTGGACGGATAGCACCAATTAGCATCGGCCCCCAGATTCAGGCAAGACGTTGCGTCTTCCCGGTTTCCGACGGTAAACAGATTCTGGCACACCCGGTAGGACCTTTTCCTCTTTCCACTCCACACTTCGTGTGTCGTGTTCGTGAACCAATCGCGGTTTGCTAATGGTTGCCCTTGGGTTTCGAGTTACTAAGATTTGGTTTCTTGTTTGGCGCAGAAAGAAAAACAGCAATGGCATCTACTTGCGTAAAGTGCTCCAACTGCAGCTGCAACTCACGTTCTGCAGGCATATCTTACAGGCCTCAGGCAGCCTCTTTGTTCACGATGACGATAGACCAGGTCACTCAGGCCACCACGGATTGTTTTTCGGAACCATGCTTCCGCCGATGAACTTCAGCACTCCTGTACCAACACCAGAAGCTCCCAAAAAGTCGGTCTTTGATCGGCTTGCAACTACCACGGCCCCTTTCAATGGGTCACCCAGCACCGGCGCCTCGGTCTTCGCCAGATTGGTCTAAAGTTCCGGTAGGCCCATGATGAAGCCTACAATCCAAGGAAAGGTTGTTCCGAAGAGGATATCCATCCCTACTCCTGAAGTCGTCAAGGCGGCTTCTCCTGCCAAAGAGTCGGTCTTTACAAGACAGACTGTTCTGTCTCCCGCTACTGTTCCCGTCCCTGCTCAGAAGTCTGTTTTTTACCGGTTGGATACCGCCTCTCAACGGACATCAGTCTTCAAGAGGCTGATGCCAGCAGCGCCTCACCAGAATAGGGGGCATGACAAAGCCATCCCCATCACCGAACCAACACCATCTGCTCGACACGCTCGACGTCGCCACTGGCACCGAGTAAGGAAGGCTGGGGGCAACTCCCTCTCTGGGCTAACTCCACCAGCCCCAACGGTGGAAATCAATGTTGCTGTTCCAACTGGGAACAGCTTTGAATTGCTGAACAGGGTGCGCAGGAACTCTCCTACCGCCGTACTGAAAAGATCTCCTCCTCCGGTGGAGAATGTTACAGAAATAAAGCGGGACCAGCCCCCTCAATGGCTGTCTTCCAAAGTTTACAAAGTTTGGCGACGGGTCCAGGAGTTGGTGATCGATCAGGACTATCTCCGCCGACAGAAGAAGCTGAAGGTTCAGAAGGAAGGGAACCATCCTAGCAAGCCACAAGGGACAACAACCACCTGGGTGCCCACTGCAATGGCCCCCTCAACGTCAAATGCTCAAGATAGAAGGAGGCCAGAGAAAGCCCCTGTGACTATGGCAGATCACAAAGACGCTGAGCCCAAACGCCCCTAGTCTGGGGGCATAACGGTGCATACTGACTACATGGCTTTCGGAAAAGAAGAAAGCCGGGCTTCGACGGGTCATCAACCGCTCACCCGATCAATAACAAGGGCTCAAGAACAACAACAGCAAAAGCTTCAGGAATTACTGATGCAAATGGCCGCACTCACCGGTGTCACGACCCGCAGGGTACAGAACGTGACTGGCACTTAAGTTTATGAAACGTCTCAAGACGTCCGTAAAATAAGTAAGCCAAAGCCCAGAAACCAAAACCAAATAAGAAAAAGAGTGAAGAGAACCCAATCAATTGAAAACGAGTTTATCAAATAAGTCATATAAAACCTTTTTAAAAACAATATCAATTTTTCCGAAAATTTCGGCAGAGTCTCCTTTGTAAATACTGGCCCCCAAAATGGGTACAACAAGAATATATATATAACTCCAACAAATAAGGCATCCCCAAGCGGGAGCTAGCTCTTCGCCACAAGGCGGTCACAAATCCCACGCAATATAAAGCAATAACATGCGAAATAATCATAATGAAGCATGAGAAAAACAGCATGTCGACTCAAGTGAGCTCGACCCCAAAATACAGCATAAAAGTCCACAAATCTCACAGTCTCATCTCTAGGTCAATATACAACAATACTGGTAGATACAGTAGATAGAGTACACTAGATACAAAGAATATACAAGGTGGTACAAAAATAGTAATATAACCCACCTAAGAGCAAAACCTCGAGTCCAGGCAAAGGAGGCAAAAGAAACAAGTGCTCCCGCCGCTACTGTACTGACGGAGCGGACCTGCAAAAGACTGTGGCACAACGGGGGTGAGTTGCCAACTCATGAGTAATAAATAACATCTACACAGGCTATCGAAAGCATGCACACAAGTATCCTAGCATCTAAAATACAGGTAAGGCAAGACATAATAGCAGGTAGGTATGCAATATGAATATACTAGCAGGTATGAATGCAATGCGAATCAACTCATGATCTGAATGTGTAAGTATAAGAATCATGTTTTTTCCTTTAGGAACCTCTTTGAAATACCAGCACAATACCAATAGAATCAACAAGAACCTGTGTCCAGCAATGACACCTCAAAACTATCACAAATCTCATATATCCATGTCATAGTATCTCTGGCCTCAGCCATCCGGCTGACCCATCTCAATATCAATATCTCATCCTCTCGCGGCCCCGGTCGGTATCCTCTGGATATCCGCCGTGCCTAATGAAGTCACCGGTAGGCAATCCGTCCCCTGCCAGGCTCATCGTCAGCAACACGAGCTTCTTGCCCCGGGGTACCTTACCGGGCCCACCATGTACCCGAGACGGTTCATCCAATTCCTCGAAACGGGTCTCGAAAACCACAGCAAACTCATGGTGGACGACACTTACATCACTAGAAAACCGCAATTTACATATTTTAAAAATATAATAAGTTTAGAAATTTTGCGGCTTCCCCCCGAAATCCAGAAATATCATAAAATCTCAAGAAATCCTCATAAGTGCATATGTTAATGATAATGAATGCATATGGTATCAATAATCAAGTTGCGATGTGTGATTAATAGATTAGGCATGAACAAATAATATGATGAAGTACATGCACATGAATAGCAATCCTACGATTTCATTTTAAGGAATTAAAGGAAATAGCACAAGTTTAAGTGTCAATTATAGTAAAAGATTTCAATTTAAAGGTTATCTAGTGTGGTGGCATGGCAATTACTAGGGTGTGTGTGTAAGCATGAATAGTGCTCGTGCTGCATATAAAAACCCTGGCAATGGTGCAGGTGTCCTATAGAATGGGTTCGTATGTGTATGTCAATATAAGGTATGAATGTAGCAAATAATCATATAAGTATTACACCCCTAATTACTAATATTACTAAGAATCTTTTTAAGCTACTAAAACTATCGGGCGACTTGCGCCATCCAATGATAGTCCCCCGTAGATGTTACATCTACTCACCGGAATCCCTAGCTAGTCACGTCCAATCACCGCTTTCCCCTTTCGTGCCGCGTCTGACGTCTCCGCGACTGAACCTGGAATTTACATCAATACAAACATAAGGTTACATATCAAGAACGACGCAATTCCCTAACGAAAATACCATAGTTCACAAGCTAGGTACAACGTGCACAAAGTGCGCGGAACACACGCGAAAATCGCAAAAATCTACTAAAATGTCGATTTGGTCGCCCGGAAAATCTAAAACCCGATTACTCAAAAATCCGCACTCACACATTCTAAATGTCATAGGATATGCCAACAATAAAATCTAGATATCGCAATTAATTCGTCACAGTAATTTACATAAAAACCTAGTAAGCTAGAAATTTGCAATTTGGAACAAACATCGAAATTTAGCGACAAAGTTAACACAATCCAACACAACAATCCAAACTAACCCACTAGCTAGCCATTACACTAATTTTAAACCATTAACTATGCATCAAACCATAATTCCAACACAAACCCTTCTCTTGATTTTTGGCAATTAGCAACAACAATGAAAATTTCACACAAGTTAACTTAGATTAGCATAACATCAAGCCACTTAAGCAAAGTAACCATATAGATTGGTTAAGTAAACAACTATATTAATTAAAAGATTTAATTAACTAAAACATGGTTTCAAAAAACCCTAGTTAACTCAACCATTAACTTTAAACAAAACTAGAATGAAAATAGCACTAAATTAACACTAAAACAACTAAATTAAAGAATTATAACCATATTAACTTAAAAGAGTAGAAATTATACCTCAAATCTATGGATCTAGCAAGAAGAAATTTGCTTCAATTGATGGCCTCATAGCATCATGATCCAAGCAAGGGAGGTGAAGGAAAAAGGGATGAAGGATGGGGTTATTTTGTGAGGTTTAAATTTGGAATTTTTGGAGCAACTTAATGAATTTTTTGAAGAAAATGAAAAGAACAAAGAGATGAAGGGGGGCTGCTGGAATTCGGCCAGAATGAGGGAGAGAGGATGGTGTGGGGTGTGGGAAAAAAGGTCTTGGTCAACTCCTACCAACCACAAAAGACCATACCCAAAAACAATTCAAAAACCTTTAAAATAAAACCCCATTTCCACACAATATACAAGTCAAAAGAGCATGGAATTTTCTTCCATGAGCTGCTGGAAATGGGCCGGCCTAGGGTGAGGGAAAAGTTAGAGAGAGTGCACAAAAAAAAATTTATGCAAAAAGACCCCCTACAAGTCCAAAATTGTAAGTTTAAGCTTAAATTCAATAAATTTCGTTTTCTATAATAAAAATTAGTTAAAACTCAAAATAAAATACTAAAAATTTATATTACAACTAGATTTTAATTAACATAATTTTAAAGATTAAAATTAGCCCAGAAAAATTTGTATTTATCGCTAAATTAATGTATTTTCTTACCGACTTAAAATAATATTGAAAAATTGAAAAATTAGGAAAAAATTTTAAATGACCAAAATTTAATAAGTAACTCATTAGCTACTAAAAACAAGCAATTAGCTATCCATTTTAGGTATAACTAGTCCTAAACTGCAAAATAACAAAAAAGACGGTTTACGGAAAAATACCGAATTTTCACCGATTTTCAGGAAAACACCAAAACGACTTTTCAAGGCATTACAATCTTCCCCCCTTAAAGAAATTCGATCTCCGAATTTAAAAATATAACTACGCGTACCTTCAAAGAGATGGGGATATTTCTTCCTCATCTCGCCCTCGGTCTCCCAGGTAACCTCCTCGCTGCTCGGACTACGCCAAAGGACCTTGACGGTTGGTATAATCTTCGATCTCAACTTCTTCACCTGACGATCCAGGATGGCCACCGGCTGCTCTGCAAACGAAAGGTCGCGCTCTAGCTGGACTGTCGGGTGCTGAATCGCATGCGAAGGGTCGTGAAGGTACTTGCGGAGCATCGAAACATGGAAGACGGGGTGAACATCGGGAAAGCTGGGTAGAAGGGCCAAACGATATGCAACAGCGCCAACACGCTCGAGGATCTCGAAGGGACCTACGAATTTAGGGCTAAGCTTCCCCTTTCGCCCAAAACGCATCACGCCCTTCATCGGAGAGACCCTCAGAAAAACATGATCGCCAACTGCGAACTCTAGTCTGCGACGGCGCCTGCCCGCATACGATTTCTGCCTGCTCTGAGCCGCTCTCATCCGGTCTCGGATCAACTTTATCTTCGCTGTCGTCTCCTCAACAAGCTGCGGCCCCAAAATGCTGCTCTCGCTGAGCTCTGTCCAACAGACGGGCGATCTGCATCTCCTCCCATACAATGCCTCGAAAGGTGCCATCTGAATAGTATCCTGGAAGCTGTTGTTGTAGGAAAACTCCACTAGAGGTAAATGACGATCCCAGCTACCGCCGAAGTCTAAAACGCACGCTCTGAGCATGTCCTCAAGAGCCTGAATGGTCCGCTCTGACTGTCCGTCGGTCTGCGGATGAAACGCTGTGCTGAAGCTCAAACGAGTGCCCAAAGCCTCCTGAAGTCTCTGCCAAAGTTGGCTGGTGAACTGGGTGCCTCGATCTGACACGATACAAGTCGGTACGCCATGCAACCGCACGATCTCGTCGATGTAAAGCTGGGCATACTGAGCGAAGCTGAAAGTCGTCTTCACTGGCAGGAAGTGGGCCGCTTTCGTCAATCGATCTACGATCACCCAGATGGAGTCGTACCCTCGACTGGTCCTGGGTAGACCCACAACGAAATCCATCGAAATCTGCTCCTATTTCCACTCCGGAATGGGTAACGGCTGTAGCTCTCCTGCGGGCCTCTGGTGCTCGGCCTTGACTTGCTGACAAGTCAGGCATCTCGATACGAACTCCGCAATGTCCCTCTTCATCCCGTCCCACCAGTAGGTCTCTCTCATATCATGGTACATCTTGGTGGAACCGGGGTGGACACTATACACTGATCGGTGTGCCTCCTCAAGAATGTCGCGCCGTAATCCATCAGCATCTGGTACGCACAGTCTAGATCCATAGAGTAAAATCCCCTGATCGTCAATCACGAACTCGGAAAATCTGCCCTGACCCATCTGTGCCATGATCTCTGAGCAACGGTCGTCACTGCGCTGTGCCTCATATATACGGTCAAGCAACTGTGGGCCTGCACGAACATGCGCGAGCTGTCCCCCTGTCTGAGTGAACTCGAACTCAACTCGGCTGTCGCATAACATCTGCCAATCTGCTGACGACTGCCTCTGCACTACCCGCAAAAAGGATAGACTACCCCCGGGCCTCCTACTCAACGCATCTGCCACCACTTTCACCTTGCCTGGGTGATATAAGATTTCGCAGTCGCAGTCTTTCACCAACTCCATCCAACGACGCTGTCTGAGGTTCAGGTCTCGCTGCTGAAATATGTATTTTAAGCTCTTGTGGTCTGTGAATATTTGGCACGACTCGCCATATAGGTAATGTCGCCAAATCTTCAATGCAAAGACCACTGCAGCCATCTCCAAATCATGAGTGGGGTAGTTATGTTCATGCTTCTTCAACTGCCGAGAAGCATAAGCGATCACCAGGCCATGCTGCATCAATACGCATCCTAACCCCACTCGCGAAGCAACACAGTAGACCACAAATCCGCCTGATCCCGAAGGCAAAGATAATACCGGCGCCGTAGTCAAACAAGTCCGTAGCTGCTGAAAACTGCGCTCGCACTCCTCTGTCCAAACGAAAGGAACTCCCTTCTGGGTCAAACCGGTCAAAGGTGCAGCTATACGGGAGAAGTACTGAACAAAACGCCTGTAGTAGCCTGCCAGGCCTTGAAAACTACGGATCTCAGTAACCGATGTAGGTCGGGGCCACTGCTGAACAGCCTCAATCTTCTTCGGGTCCACACATATGCCGTCTCTCGTAACCACGTGACCCAAGAATCCGACACTGTCCAGCCAGAATGCACACTTGGAGAACTTTGCGAACAGCTGGTGCTCCCTCAGAGTCTGTAACGTAATCCGCAAGTGCTGCCCGTGCTCCTCTCTTCTCCGGGAGTACACCAAGATATCGTCGATAAACACGATGATGAACAAGTCAAGATACGGCCTGAATGTACGGTTCATCAAATCCATGAATGCTGCTGGGGCGTTTGTGAGTCCGAACGACATCACCAAAAACTCGTAGTGGCCGTAGCGCGTGCGGAAAGCTGTCTTCGGTATATCCTCCTGTCGAACTCGCAGCTGATGGTATCCTGATCGTAAGTCGATCCTCGAAAAATACCCTGCACCCTGAAGCTGGTCGAACAAATCATCAATGCGTGGCAACGGATATCTGTTCCGAACGGTAACTTTGTTCAGCTGGCGGTAGTCGATACATAAGCGCAAACTTCCATCCTTCTTCTTGACAAACAGGACCGGAGCACCCCACGGAGAAACACTAGGTCGAATAAGCCCCTTATCTAACAATTCCTGCAACTGATCCTTCAGCTCTCGAAGCTCTGCCGGGGCCATCCGATAAGGCGGTATAGAAATAGGCCCCGAGCCGGGAATCAAATCAATGCAGAACTCAACGTCGCGCTCAGGCGGTAGCCCAGGTAGCTCATCAGGGAAAACATCAGGGAATTCACAAACAACCGGGACCCGGTCCAACGGAATCTCTGCAGCTCGAGTATCACAAATATACGCTAAGAATCCCTGACATCCCTTCCGCAAGAGCTGACCAGCGCGAAGAGACGAAATCAAGCTGGGAAGGGTGACGCTGCGCTCTCCCTGAATAACAAGGACTGGCTCTCCCGGAAAGCTAAATATGACTGCCTTCTCACGGCAGTCCACCGAAGCATAACAAGTGGCTAGCCAATCCATGCCCAGAAGCACATCAAAGTCCAACATATCGAGGAGAATCAAATCAACTGATGAATCCCTCTCCCCGATACGAACGGAACACAAACGAAATACAAACCGAGCGACAAACGACTCGCCTACCGGAGTAACAACAACAAGCGGATGATCTAACGACGACGACTCACGGCCCAACATCGGTGCAAAGTGTGTAGAGACGTATGAATGTGTGGAACCTGGGTTAAATAATACCCGTGCGTCGAAAGAACAAACTGGCAAGGTACCTGTCACAACGGCATTGGATGCCTGCGCATCCTGCGGTGTCAAAGCAAATACTCGGGCCTGTCCTCCACCGATAGCGGGCTGACCTCGACCTCGGCCTCTGCCTCCTCGTCCTCTCTGAACAGGACCGCCGCGTCCACGGCCTCTGGGTGCACCTAACTGGCGTGGAGCATCGCCGGTGGTAGGAAGTAGGGCTCTCTGAGGAGGGGGTGGTGATGGGGGTAGGGTCACATGCGGAACTGTCGCTGCTCCCTGTCGTCTCGCCGGACAGTCTCTGACAAGATGGTGCGGACTCCCGCACCCAAAACACCCTGGCGACGGCTGCTGTCCCTGGGGATAAGAACCGTATAACTGTCCCCGTCCAAATCCTCTGCCAGGCCTATCTCTCGAAAAGAATCTGGCGCGCTGCCTCTGAGACGGTACATCGGTGCGAATCTTTTTCGGCCTAGAAACGGCCGAAGTCTGTGATATGCGTGCCTCCATCCGTAATGCCGTATCTATAGCAGCTGAATAAGTGTCGTAGTGCTGGGCGCCAATGGCAAGATATAGCTGGGCATCAAGTCCCTGTACGAACCTCTTCACCATCTTCTCTTCGGTATCCACCAAATATGGAGCATATCGGGATAACTGTGTAAACTGGATGTCATACTCAGACACCGTCATCCCAGGTGTCTTGACTAAGGCCTCGAAGCTACGAGCTCTGGCGTCACGAACGCTCTCTGGGAAGAAGCGAACTAGAAAGACCGCTGTAAACTCGGCCCACGTCATAGGCGGTAGACCTGCAGCTCGACCTCTCAAGACTGACTCCCACCATGTCTGTGCGAGACCCTCTAGTCGGAAACTCGCAAGCTCTACCCATCGATCATCCGAACATCTCAGCGAACAGCAAATCCTGGCTAAACGGTCAAGGAACGTCTGTGGGTCCTCCGCTGCCTCGGTGCCGGTGAATACTGGAGGTCTCAGCCTCATGAAATCCTGTAGCGAAACCGGGATGGTCACGGCGGTAGTAGTAGGAGCAGGTATCATAGCAGTCTGGGATGTAGTAGGTGCGTCATCCGGCCTCGGTGTACGACTGGATGCAACTAGGGATCCTACCATCTGACGTAGCTCCTGCATGCCCCCCATCATCTGTCGCAACTCCTCCATACCAGTCTCGAGCCTATCCATACGGCCTGGGGAAGGTGGATCGGTCTGTCCCTGCGGCGTAGGCATACCACCCTGCTCAGTCCTAGTCTCGGACGAGCCAGCTCGAATCTCGTCTCAGGCAGCAGCCCTCTGTGCCCTTATAGCCTTCGGCGGCATAGTGGCTGTTAAAGGAAAACGGATAGTAAGAACAGTGCAATAAGATCATAGGATACACGGAATTAAAGAAGGAATTTCAAGCAAGTATATCCTAAAGTCACTTAGGCGGAGTACCGTATCGCAAGTATGCCGCGGACATACACACGCTACGTTACCCTACTTAAGTCACTTACTCCATCTACCAAGGGTCATCCTACACTCAAAAAGGTAAACCTATCGCTCTGATACCAACTTTGTCACGACCCGCAGGGTACGGAACGTGACTGGCACTTAAGTTTACGAAACGTCTCAAGACGTCCGTAAAATAAGTAAGCCAAAGCCCAGAAACCAAAACCAAATAAGAAAAAGAGTGAAGAGAACCCAATCAATTGAAAACGAGTTTATCAAATAAGTCATATAAAACCTTTTTAAAAACAATATCAATTTTTCCGAAAATTTCGGCAGAGTCTCCTTTGTAAATATTGGCCCCCAAAATGGGTACAACAAGAATATATATATAACTCCAACAAATAAGGCATCCCCAAGCGGGAGCTAGCTCTTCGCCACAAGGCGGTCACAAATCCCACGCAATATAAAGCAACAACATGCGAAATAATCATAATGAAGCATGAGAAAAACAGCATGTCGACTCAAGTGAGCTCGACCCCAAAATACAGCATAAAAGTCCACAAATCTCACAGTCTCATCTCTAGGTCAATATACAACAATACTGGTAGATACAGTAGATGGAGTACACTAGATACAAAGAATATACAAGGTGGTACAAAAATAGTAATATAACCCACCAAAGAGCAAAACCTCGAGTCCAGGCAAAGGAGGCAAAAGAAACAAGTGCGCCCGCCGCTACTGTACTGACGGAGCGGACCTGCAAAAGACTGTGGCACAACGGGGGTGAGTTGCCAACTCGTGAGTAATAAATAACATCTACACAGGCTATCGAAAGCATGCACACAAGTATCCTAGCATCTAAAATACAGGTAAGGCAGGACATAATAGCAGGTAGGTATGCAATATGAATATACTAGCAGGTATGAATGCAATGCGAATCAACTCATGATCTGAATGTGTAATTATAAGAATCATGTTTTTTCCTTTAGGAACCTCTTTGAAATACCAGCACAATACCAATAGAATCAACAAGAACCTGTGTCCAGCAACGACACCTCAAAACTATCACAAATCTCATATATCCATGTCATAGTATCTCTGGCCTCAGCCATCCGGCTGACCCATCTCAATATCAATATCTCATCCTCTCGCGGCCCCGGTCGGTATCCTCTGGATATCCGCCGTGCCCAATGAAGTCACCGGTAGGTAATCCGTCCCCTGCCAGGCTCATCGTCAGCAACACGAGCTTCTTGTCCCGGGGTACCTTACCGGGCCCACCATGTACCCGAGACGGTACATCCAACTCCTCGAAACGGGTCTCGAAAACCACAGCAAACTCATGGTGGACGACACTTACATCACTAGAAAACCGCAATTTACATATTTTAAAAATATAATAAGTTTAGAAATTTTGCGGCTTTCCCCCGAAATCCAGAAATATCATAAAATCTCAAGAAATCCTCATAAGTGCATATGTCAATGATAATGAATGCATATGGTATCAATAATCAAGTTGCGATGTGTGATTAATAGATTAGGCATGAACAAATAATATGATGAAGTACATGCACATGAATAGCAATCCTACGATTTCATTTTAAGGAATTAAAGGCAATAGCACAAGTTTAAGTGTCAATTATAGTAAAAGGTTTCAATTTAAAGGTTATCTAGTGTGGTGGCATGGCAATTACCAGGGTGTGTGTGTAAGCATGAATAGTGCTCGTGCTGCATATAAAAACCCTGGCAATGGTGCAGGTGTCCTATAGAATAGGTTCGTATGTGAATGTCAATATAAGGCATGAATGTAGCAAATAATCATACAAGTATTACACCCCTAATTACTAATATTACTAAGAATCTTTTTAAGCTACTAAAACTATCGGGCGACTTGCGCCATCCAACGATAGTCCCCCATAGATGTTACATCTACTCACCGGAATCCCTAGCTAGTCGCGTCCAATCACCGCTTTCCCCTTTCGTGCCGCGTCTGACGTCTCCGCGACTGAACCTGGAATTTACATCAATACAAACATAAGGTTATATTTCAAGAACGATGCAATTCCCTAACGAAAATACCATAGTTCACAAGCTAGGTACAACGTGCACAAAGTGCGCGGAACACACGCGAAAATCGCAAAAATCTACTAAAATGTCGATTTGGTCGCCCGGAAAAACTAAAACCCGATTACTCAAAAATCCGCACTCACACATCCTAAATGTCATAGGATATGCCAACAATAAAATCTAGATATCGCAATTAATTCGTCACAGTAATTTACATAAAAACCTAGTAAGCTAGAAATTTGCAATTTGGAACAAACATCGAAATTTAGCGACAAAGTTAACACAATCCAACACAACAATCCAAACTAACCCACTAGCTAGTCATTACACTAATTTTAAACCATTAACTATGCATCAAACCATAATTCCAACACAAACCCTTCTCTTGATTTTTGGCAATTAGCAACAACAATGAAAATTTCACACAAGTTAACTTAGATTAGCATAACATCAAGCCACTTAAGCAAAGTAACCATATAGATTGGTTAAGTAAACAACTAGATTAATTAATAGATTTAATTAACTAAAACATGGTTTCAAGAAACCCTAGTTAACTCAACCATTAACTTTAAACAAAACTAGAATGAAAATAGCACTAAATTAACACTAAAACAACTAAATTAAAGAATTCTAACCATATTAACTTAAAAGAGTAGAAATTATACCTCAAATCTATGGATCTAGCAAGAAGAAATTTGCTTCAATTGATGGCCTCATAGCATCATGATCCAAGCAAGGGAGGTGAAGGAAAAAGGGATGAAGGATGGGGTTATTTTGTGAGGTTTAAATTTGGAATTTTTGGAGCAACTTAATGAATTTTTTGAAGAAAATGAAAAGAACAAAGAGATGAAGGGGGGCTGCTAGAATTCGGCCAGAATGAGGGAGAGGGGATGGTGTGGGGTGTGGGAAAAAAGGTCTTGGTCAACTCCTACCAACCACAAAAGACCATACCCAAAAACAATTCAAAAACCTTTAAAATAAAACCCCATTTCCACACAATATACAAGTCAAAAGAGCATGGAATTTTCTTCCATGAGCTGCTGGAAATGGGCTGGCCTAGGGTGAAGGAAAAGTGAGAGAGACTGCACAAAAAAAAATTTATGCAAAAAGACCCCCTACAAGTCCAAAATTGCAAGTTTAAGCTTAAATTCAATAAATTTCGTTTTCTATAATAAAAATTAGTTAAAACTCAAAATAAAATACTAAAAATTTATATTACAACTAGATTTTAATTAACATAATTTTAAAGATTAAAATTAGCCCAGAAAAATTTGTATTTATCGCTAAATTAATGTATTTTCTTACCAGCTTAAAATAATATTAAAAAATTGAAAAATTAGGGAAAAATTTTAAATGACCAAAATTTAATAAGTAACTCATTAGCTACTAAAAACAAGCAATTAGCTATCCATTTTAGGTATAACTAGTCCTAAACTGCAAAATAACAAAAAAGACGGTTTACGGAAAAATACCGAATTTTCACCGATTTTCAGGAAAACACCAAAACGACTTTTCAAGGCGTTACAACGGGGCCAAAAGAAAGCCCTGAGGCGTCATCAGATTAGCGTCATAAAGAAGAAACCGATGCTGATTTTCTCCGCAGAGTCCTGGAAAAGAAGGACAGAGAAGCAGCAGAACAAGCGGCTAATATAAAATGAATGGCACTTCTCTTCCAAGACATGGTAGGGATGATGTTACAGCCGGACCCTCCAGCTGAAGACCCTCCGATCATTGTTGAAGACGATAGAGGAGAGATATTAAATCCTCTGCCGGCTCTTTCAGCAGCCAAAGAGGAGACCATCTCAAAAGCCACCTTGGATGATTACATCGCTCAGCAGATACGAGCTCACCAGGCGAATGAAGCGGCCGGCCAAGTCGTTAAAACTGGGTGACCATATCCAGGATGGTATGACCAGATATAGTACCCGTCAGGATATACCATCCCTAAGTTTCATGTGTACAAAGGGACGGGGAACCCTCACCAGCATGTCGCCCAGTTCAGGGCTCTATGTAGCAGCACCGGAGGTGATGATAAATTGCTACTTCGCCAGTTCGTCGGTAGTTTAGCGGACACAGCTTTTGAATGGTACTCGGAGCTTTCCGACGACTCCGTCAAAACGTTTACAGAAATGGAGTTGCTATTCACTCAACGGTTCGCAAGCGCCAGCGAACGCTCCCCAATCACGGCATTGATCAATGCCAGGGTGAAGCCGGGCGAAACTTGGGTTCAATACGCAATCCGATGGCGAAATCTATGGTCAAAGTGCGAACAGCGTATCGAGGAAGCACCAGCGGTGGGCATGTTCGTGGGCACCCTAGACCCTCATGCAACTATTTCACAGTTCATGATGTTCTTCAAACTGACCACATTCCAGGCTTTAATCGACAAGTTAGCCCAGATGGGTCATAGATCGACTTCTTCGAAGCCGGAACTGCGGAATGAAAAAGGCAAAGGGAAAATGACTTTTGTCGCCAATACCCAACAACAGCCGAACAACTTAAAGCCGGTCGTTCGCCAAAACAACGTGCATCCACGCCCATCCCTCGAGGAGAGACTGGGATGCCCTTATTCGTTTCCCCAAGATAAAACAAGGAGATTATTTGAGCCGGCGGTGCATAACAGGCTCATCAATCTCCCGAATCCAAGACGACCGTTGCAACCCGGCGAGGCTAATAGTCCCAATTATTGCCCTTACCATCAAACGGTAAGCCATCCAATTGAAGATTGCTTCGTTTTTAAAGGCTGTATTGAAGACCAATACCAACAGGAAAAATTTTCCCTGTCCGAGAATTGGAAGGTGAACCCACCACATCCACACGCTCCCAAGAAGACGGACACGCCGGGGGAATCATGCTCTTTCATAGAAGAAGCTCCATGGGAGGTCGCTCTTTCAGCCAAGACAAAAAGAATGCTGAAGGATCTCCAAATATGCCCGGCGATCAGATGGAAAAATCCACCGGAACCCGAAGTCATCGAGAGAATGCTGAAGCCGTGCACGATTCCAAAAACTGGTGGTGATAGTCAAAGCGCTCACACCCAGCCGTCAAAGTTTTCCAAAAAGAAAAACAAGAAGCACGTGAAACCTGATGACAGACGCACGGACCTGCAAAAGCAGATTGACACGCTGGAAGAATATAATCAAAAGGTGCGGACTCCAGTCACACTCCAAGAATTTCTCAGCCACGTTCTTGAGGACGGAGATGATGACAATGGACAAGACTCGTCGGATGAACCTGAAGATTATGTGGCAAGCTGCCATGTGATCTCTCATTCCTCAATAAATGATGAAGAAGCTCCTTATGCAGAAAATCTGGGGGCAGATCCTAAGCCGGAACTTCTAGGACCGTCAGACGAAATGATTGATGCATTCCTGAACGAAGCCCGTCTTAAAAGCAAAGCTGATCGAGAGCGTGAGATAGCCATATTTGAAAAAGCCAGACGCCGGCAACTGGATGAAAGGGTCGAAACACTCCCACCGGATCAAAGTACATCCGTCAAAAATAAAAGCAGGCTCAAGACAAGGAAAAGATTCGCCAAAGCCATATCGATGGGAATGAAGCTTCCCTCTTTCAGAGGAAATTCTCCCACCGATATATATCTTGATGAACCGAACGTATATCTTAACTTCTGCTTATACCATTAGAGGATTGCACACCCTACCGAGGAGTGCATAGCTTTTAAAAACTGGTGGCAGGGATATGTTGCCCACCGACAACACGTTCAACGAGTGAAGCGCAAGGCTCATCGGGAACAGAAAAGCACGAAAGAACGCAAAAGAGCCGCTGACAACCGTCACATAGGCGACACCAGAAGATCGCAAGCTCTCGCCTTTGGGAGAAATTCTGAAGAGGAAATGGTTCTCAGCCCTCTCTTCAAAGAATCCACCTCAGGAAAAAATGAAGAAATAAAGAGCTGCGAGAACGTTCAGCTGCGCAATCGCACGCTACCCGAAAAGAATCTCAGACCCGCAAACAAGGGATCAAACAAAAGGGATAAAGGGAAGGGAAAAGCGACCTTCGTCGCCAACGCTCAACAACAACTGAGTGGCCCGAGACCGGTTGGTCGTCAAAACAACAAGCCGCGATCCCTCAATGAGAAGTTGAAACGTCCTTACTCGTTTCCCCGGGATAAAACAAGGAGACTGTTCGAACTAGCAATGCGCAACGAGCTCATCACTCTACCGGAGCCGAGACGCCCACTACAACCAAACGATGTCAACGATCCCAATTACTGCCCCTACCAACGAGTATTAGGTCACCCACTCGAAGATTTCTACGTCTTCAAAGGCTGGATTGAGGATGAATACCAACAGGGCAAATTCGCGTTGTCTGATAACTGGAAAGTGAACCCGCCACAACCACATGATTCGAAAAAGTTGGACATGCCGGGGGCATCATGCTTATTCGTAGAGAAAGCCCCTTGGACCGCTATGTCCTAAAACTGGCTGTAGACCGAAACGTCGTTAAACTAACAATGGACCGTAACGTCCTAAAACTTGCAATTGACCGAAACGTCTATAAACTACTACGGACCGCGGCATCCTAAGGCTGACGCAAAAAAAACACGGTACGTCCACAAGCGAGATGGGCACGGATGAAAACCCGAAAATGCTCCGTGAGTAAAAACAGCAGGACTACCGACGATGTTTGTGAAAACCCGAAAGGGCACAGACTCGTTAAAAAAAGGTACGTCCACAAGCGAGATGGGCACGGATGGAAACCCGAAAGGGCTCCGTGAGTAAAAACAGTAGGACTACCGGCGAGTTTTGTGAAAATCCGAAAGGGAGAAAACTCGTTAAAAGACACTTATAAGGTCCTCTCAACCCTGTAAGGAGAAACCACCTGCGTGAGATCCTTACGACTCACAAGGGAGAAATACACTCAGGGATCCCCACGATTCCTAAGGAGAAAACACACTTACGAGATCCTCATGACTCGTAGGGAGAATTTCCCCTTTGAGACCCTCACGGCTCATAGGATTCAAAAGTCTTAAGCTACAGGGATCTGAACCTGTTCTTAAGCGGCCACCACAACCTCCAATGCTGCCCTACAAGCGGCTCAATGCTGACCCTTGTATACAATCCACGGGCACGAATGAACATTTCCCTAACAGAGTCCCACCAGTGACTAGGGATATGCTCACACGGTGAACAAACACTTGTAGGTCCTCTCGATTTGCAAGGAGAAAATACTCTTGTAAGATCTTTACGACTTATAAGAGAACATGCACTTAGGAATCCTCACGATTCTTAAGGAGAAAACACCTTTATGAGACCCTTACGGCTCATGAAGTCAAAAGCCTTAGTCAACGGGATCCTAACTCTGTTTGCTAAGCCACCTTTGTTCGACATCGACAGAGGCAAATGATAATTCACTCCTGGCAATATCCCAGTTGTAGCGATGTTGATGCCTAAATTGGTATCAAATTCCAAGTCCTTTCATGGCAAATGATGATTCGCTCCTGGCTATATTCCAGTCGCAGCGATGCTGATGCTGAGATTGGCACTAGATTCCATGTTCAACACTCACGATAAAAAATCAACGAGCCAAAAATGCATATGAAATAGCCAAAATGATGGGGCAACTTACAACGAAATCAGCAAGTAAAAATGTATGCATACAAAAACAGCCGAAATGATTGGGCAACTCGCAATAAAAAGCAGCGAGTAAATAAAACAAATAGCCGAAATGATTGGGCACCGCGAAAAATAGCTGAAATGATTGGGCAATCGCGATTTTCGCGATGTACAAAGCTGAAATGATAGAGATCGCGGAAAGAATTAAAAAAATGAAAGAATGAAACTTTTTGCCCTACAGGTGAGATCATATCGATCCCTGTATACAATTCAGGGGCACAAACAAAGAGGGAACCATACCTCCCCACCAGGCTCCATCAGAAAAAGAGCCACGTCTCGATGGTTCATAGACAACCTAGAGACAACCTCGACATTTGTCGCAATATTGCAGACACAATGTCAACAAATAAAGCAAAGGAAGATCCCTAGCTTCAGGGTCTCGACGTCAACATCGACAACTTAGAGATCACCAACGGCGTTTCTCCTCACCCCAACCAGATGCAGACGTGACGTCAACAACCGACCTCAGAGTCGCAACGAAACGAAGCCATGGCAAAGTCCCTAGTTCCAAATCTCAATGGCCACATCTACAGCCTAGCAGGACACAGATGTTACACCATCAAACGGAGCCATGGCAAAGTCCCTAGTTCCAAATCTTAATGGCCACATCTACTGCCTAGATGTCAACAACGGTGTGCCTCCTCATTCCAGCAGGACACAGATGTTACACCATCAAATGGAGCCATGGCAAAGTCCCTAGTTCCAAATCTGAATGGCCACATCTACAGCCTAGATGTCAAGAACGGTGTGCCTCCTCATTCCAGCAGGACACAGATGTTACACCATCAAACGGAGCCACGGCATAGTCCCTAGTTCCAAATCTCGACGGTTCACAGACAACCTAAAGACCATCTCAGCATTCGTCTCGTTACACCAGACGCAATGTCAACAACGACATTCCTTCACAGTCCAGCAGGATGCAGATGCAACATCAACAAAAGACCCTATGGTCAGAACAAAGAGGAGTGATGGAAAAATCCCAGCTCCACCTCAGCATTCGTCTCGTTACACCAGACGCAATATCAACAACGGCGTTCCTTCGCAATCCAGCAGGATTCAACTGCAATGTCAACGAAAGACCTCATGGTCGAAACAAAGCGGAGTGATGGCAAAATCCCAGCTCCACCTTAGCATTCGTCTCGTTACACCAGACGCAATGTCAACAACGGCGTTCCTTCGCAGTCCAGCAGGATACAGATGCAACGTCAACAAAAGACCTCACGGTCAAAACGAAGCAAAGGCCAAATTCCTAGCTTCAGGGTCTTGACGGTAACTCATATAAAACCTGAAAGACAATCGGAGATCATCCCACACCAGCGCGGAGTGGTCACCACCTCGACGTTCGTCTCGATACAGCAAACGAGATGTCACCACAGCGTCCTTCCTCCAACAGGATCCGGACACGCCAAAGCAAACGAAGCAAAGGCCAAATTCCTAGCTTCAGGGTCTTGACGGTAACTCAAATAAAACCTGAAAGACTACCGGAGATCGTCCCACAAAGAGTGGTTACCACCTCGACGTTCGTCTCGATACAGCAGATGAGATGTCACCACAGCGTCCTTCTTCCAGCAGGACTCAGACGCGACAATCAAACAACGGAGCCACGGCAAAATCCCTAGTTCTAAACCTCCATGGTTCATCAACAATCTAGAGACAACCGCGACATTCGTCTCGATACAGCAGACGCAATGCCAGCAAACGAAGCAAAGGCCAAATTCCTAGCTTCAGGGTCTTGATGGCAACTCATATAAAACCTGAAAGACTATCGGAGATCGTCCCACACCAGCGCGGAGTGGTTATGACTCATCGGGGCTCTCCAAAATGAGCCTAACCTCAAGTAAAAAGCGGCATGGCAAAATTCCTAATGCTTGCTCTTCCGATGGTCAAACTGCCTGGGAAGATTGCTTAAAGACGTCTTGTCCAGCCCCCGAAGGGATCAGAGACACAACAGTCGCAAGGCTACTCGAACAGCAAGATTGCCTATCGAGAAATACATCAGCTAACGCGACGGTACGACGGGCGAAATCCTAGTACCACATACCCTAACGAACCTCTGTCGTAAAGAGCAGAGGTTAACTGTGACGTTAGGACATCCTTGCGAAAACTTCTCGATTTGTCTCCACTCGTAGGGAAAAGCCTTAGGCAGTGGGGATTAAAAAAACCTGTTTCCTAAGCACTGGGGCCCTGCAAGTCGGTCCAAAATGGACTCTTGCATACTATTTGTAAGTGTACGGCGGCGCCCCGGCCGTCAATCCGACGGCCAAACGCGGAAACGGTGGTAAACTTAAAATTTTGCGGACTTGGCAAAACGGCACCACCGCGCACTAAAACCGGATCGGGCCATTAAACTAAATCTAAGCTATCTAGAGAGGGGGTAGAGAAATATACCATACGATCCGAGTCCTCCGGTCTTCATCTCCACTCCGATCTCCTCGCGGGATCTCCGTCCATCTCCTCCTCGTCGGAAAGGGCACCACGAAGCCGGGTACTTTTACGGGCTCCCACCTCAATACCGAGGCAACTCGCGCATGAAGCCGGCAAATCGACATGCTCAAGATATGCTGTAGGAAGTGTAGTGTAGAATCATAGTCTCTTTTGGGGTTTGGTTGCCATTTGTGGATGATGGAGGAAACAAGACAAGAAAAATGGTGCTTGCATTTTTCTTAACATGAAATGAGATCAATCAAATGAAACACTCTCAAGGATGAAGATGAAACTCTTTTCTTCTCTTTTCTTTCTCTCTTTCTTTTTCTCAACCATGAACAAAAACCTCTCATCAAGTGAGAATAAAATGGTGGAGCAAAAACAATATGATAACAAGAGGGAGGTGAGTGTAGGATGCAAAAAGTGGTGACCACAACTTAAAACATAATCATCACTAAATCAACATCAAACCTCTTTTCATTTCTAATCTCATAAAGCAAAGAAAAGAAAGAAAAAGGATCTCATCATGAAAAGCCATCATGATGCCACCAATATGCAAGATACCCCCTCCACAAATGTTATTTGCACAATTGCAAATAACACCCTCCATCTGAAAAGTCCGGCCGGGAAAGAACAAAGGAAAACCGGCCGGAACGGAATGCAAACTGGCAACTCCAGAAAACTGGTCCCGTAATAAATTACAGGAAAACCCCCATACTGTGCATACACACCCGCATCTGTATTCCGTCCGGATACAAATGCAATGAGACAAAATCTACACTGTACTATACTAGGATCCGGCTTAAACCAAAGCCGGCTAGTAATATCCGTCCGATCCTGATCCGTGCAATACCGCACATATCTGATCGAACGCTGCCATATAACCATACGGCCACTAGTACAAAACCGTCCGATCCTGATCCGTGCAATACCGCACGTATCTGATCGGACCCTGCCATATCTCCATACGGCCTCTACAGCGTTTCGCCCGAAAGCTTGAGTAACTGGAAGTGTGGTGGACTCTAAAGACTCGTCAATACTATGGCTGTGGATTTAACCACTAGCACGTCAGAGGTATAAGCCAATACGTGACGGGCCACCAGCTATTGACCAAAAGGGACGTCGATGAGCGAACTCATCCTGACACCCTACTGAGCCTGTCAGTGACAATATCCGTGCAGTCCGGTCCGTTCGTCTATGAGTATCGCATGGCGGGCCTAGGGGGTTGGTAAAAGTCAGACCCCCAAAAGCGGTACAAGTCGTGTCGGAGTGTAGCCCAGAACACCCTGAGATACTACTGGAATACCTACCAGTAAATCTCCTTGCCTTGGCCAAGGACTTTGTGTAATGGCTCTCCTAGACACAGCACGACCTCACCCCCAATACCGGGAGAGACGAACCCCTGAAGATACGCTCACTGCCTCCATGTGGCTCGGGACTGTACCTAACTAAAACCTGTTTGCACGACTCCTTTGAGCCGTGGTAGGGTAGTAATCAAAATACAGTGGGAACTCACACGAGACAAATGACGATCCCCAGGTCGATGAACTAACCTGCACACATGTCACCAGGGAACTGCCATCTGACGTCTGGTATATGACCAACTAGCATGTTCCCGGCGAGTCCTGTCCGGTGTACTCATAACCCAATGAGCACCTGTATACATCTTAGGTGATCCAACTGACACCAGTGGCTTGTGAGACCGGCCACCGCCCCTCGTCGGGGTCTCGACTGTATACACTAGTCTACTAATGGAGTATCGATGCCCGGTCTCGAAACTCCCACGACTAGGGACCTTTTAAGGATATGCTTGTAGACCCCCAGCTCCCACTTATATGATCGCCCTCATACTGCTGGTGGTCAAGCAAGAATCCTAGGGGCTCTATCAACGTGTAATAGCGACGTATCATGTCACCTAAAGCAGTACACGATGATAAAGGTAAACCAGATAGCATACTATCATCTCGAGTAAGACTGTCCTACTGGGATAGGTCCTCCTCAATCATTGCAATCACGTGCCTGTGATCCAATAATTGACTCTGAGGGCACTATCTCCAACAATCTCCCACTTGCACTCAAGGCTAATTATTGCGATGTCGCATACTCACAGCCCGTGTGATACCGAACACCCAACTCCTCTACTAGTCAATCTCACAAAACTCGTTTGCGAAACTATTGCGTTCGAGGAATAGCCTCAGTGAGTGGATCCGCCTAGTTGTTTCTTTCTATGTCTCTCTATGTCTCAAGTTCGCGGAGAAACCCATCTCCCGAAATGAGCAATACCTGTCTTAGAATGTCTGGATGTCTGATGGGATATAGCTCATAAATGAACTCCAAATCCAAACTTCTTAGACTGTATCGTCAACTGAACTTAATCAGTATCCTGCGCGCCATGCCTCCCTCAGTATTGCCTTGGACCACCTGTCCAAAATACTGCCCCTCATCAGAAGGAAAACTACAACTCTGACAGCCACTCTGCCATCCATGTCACCTTGGAAGCCTGGAATGATAACCGTCTGCTAAAGGAGGCAGCAGTTATCATATCCCTAGAACATCCACTTATGTTCTAAAAACTGCTTCCGACTGTTTCTCCAGGATTGGATTAATGTCAACTTATTGCATCTAGTGCAAGAACAACATCTGGTGTGGTACTTGACATCTCACGATTGACTCAATTGCCTGAGCAAGTGATCTGCCAATCATGCACGTCCCTCTCCCCTTTAGTTTGTAAGACACCTTTGGAGAGGGTGACTCCATTACCTGCAGGTACACTACCGAGCCAGGAGTCGTCCATCCTAAATACTCTTAGAATGCTGTCAAGTACCCTGATTGGGAAACCACCCAAATCTAGATCTAAAACCATAGATCTAGTAACCAGTATGTCTGATATAATGTCCAAGTCCTGTGTGGAGAAACCACTGTGTGACGACCAAAGTATAACCGATTGTAGTATAGGAGTTTCTTTTCCTATTCTGTGTATGTCATCCAGATACCAGGACATCACACCCTACTACCTTCTCAACAGATCCATCCCCTATTCTGATGAAGTCAAACCCATGACTGTCACGTCAGAAATAGATGATCTATCTCCGCTACCTCTGCTTTAGTCTATAAATAGACATAAGCTACCTGTCCACCAATGCTTCCGCTGCTCCCACTGACTACGACAACCCTCTGGCAGAGTCATATAGACGTACACTTCTAAAACTAGTTTAGAACGACGCTATACTCATCCTCCCGCCGGGTCTCGCAGCCTGGAACAACAGCAATGGTAATTGTGGGTAAACAAGAACTTCCCTGTCACCGTCCTTGAGGCTACCGTAGTACCTCTCGGGTGCCTGAAGTTACCCACCTTATCTGCGGAGTGGCCAATGGAATGTCAATTCAGATTGAATCTTTAGGTTTCTTATCAAATCTTCAGTAATCGTTTGTGGTTCTGGAATCACTTCCAGTTCTACCATACTCCCACTACTGTTTTTGAAAAAATCCATTTTTAGTAAAACTGTGGCGAGTCTAGAACAATATTTCTACTGATCTGTCAGATGGTAGAAAGTCAACCCTCGTCATAGCCTGGGTCAACCCACAAACAGCCATTACAGAAACGTGCCTTGAGTTATCCAGAGTCTGGTTTTAATCATAAGCCGGACAACTCCCCGTACCTTAACAACGTTAAGATATGAACTGTTCTATATCCAATATAGAACCAGAGGCACAGATTTAATTGAACCAGATTCAAATCATGCAGCTATCTCCAGTGCATGACAACTAAATGGAAGGAGGCCGATCAGCGTTACTCAACTTAGGAATGCTTCCAATTATGAGTAACTCAAAAGAGAAGCAAGTTCTCTTAATCATTACTATCAACTGAATACCATATACAAGTATCTACATCTTCGATCACTTTGAAGAATCCCGATACTTGCAACACCTGGTTCTCTACTTTATTCTTATACCTATAACTTCTCAAAACTTCGACCCTGTGTTTCTACGAAACACCTGTCTAAGAACTAGAAAAGTCATAAGTAAACAGAATACAGTACGAGGACCAACCCCTCTGTCCTAGTGGACACTGGACAATATACAATACTCTGTATAAGTCCACTGAGTCTGATAACTCTTTCACTGTGTGTCGTAGGTTGAAAACTGTACTTATGGTTAAGAAGAATTACACCGCTGTTTAATGCTCCTTACCTAACCATCCGCTGATATAGGTAAATGTTATAGACATAATTTCAAAAAGGTATATCTCACTCTATGAAAATAGACGTACAGATACATCGATTTGAAATTGGTGCATAACGGCGGATATTCAAAACCAAATACTTGCCGTCCGGCAAATAACCCAGGTGACTTCCTCAAATATCACCGATTACAACGAATCCCGATATAATGAGGACAATCACCTAATTCCCAATAACTTACTCCCACTCATCATCTGTAAAACCATACAGATGTGAGAATCGTATCTGGTAAATACATACCCTGGAGTAAGTATCTAATCGGGAAATCAGTTTTCCTTTAACATTACACAGTGAAACTGAAACATTGAAATGTTTCGTGGGGTATCCCGGTATTCATAGTAATGCCTCTTCCATTATCCAGATTCACAACTACAACCGTATAATTCTTTGCCACCTCTCCAAATCCCTTCATATGTCTTTAGTCTTTACCTTCTGCACACCCCTTTAGGCCAAATGGTTTTCTTCCTTCCCTACCGTTCGACACCAGCCTATGGTTTGGAAGAAGACTATCCAATAAGCATAATGGGTGTACTGTCCCAATCCTAGGAACACTCGCAACACGAGAGAAGGTGAAGATAAAAGACACCTGAATGTACTTTATTCCTATTTCTCCTGAACCAGGATCCATCCCCGAACTGGAACAAGTTCCTTTCGAGTTCGTATATAACCATACGATGGAATATCCAAATAAACTGTGGATCTTCGTAGTGATACGGAGTGTCCTGGAGAAATACAAAGGTGATGTGGGAGTGGTAACGAAATATTTGGTTTGGTCGTGAATATCTGTTGCAATTTACTTTGCCCTCCTACTAATCCCTTGCTTTGTCTGAACTTAATACCTTCTGCACACCATCGTTATGCTAATTGGTTTTCTTCATTCCCTACCGGTCGGCACCAGCCTAAGGTTTGGAAGAAGACAATCCAATTTGCGTAATAGGTGTAATATCCCTAAACCAAGGAGTACTCGTAACCTGAGAGAGGGTAAAAGGAAAAGACAACTGAATAATCCTATCCGTTTTCTCCAGAACCGGAAACCATCCTCGAATAAATTCTTTCGAGTTCGTATCTAACCATACGATGGTTTTGTCCAATGGAAGTGGACGTTCGTAGCAATACGGGGTGTCCTGGAGAAAAGGGTAAAAGTAGGAGTGGCAATGAGGTCTGCAACTCTGACAATCCAAAAGCCAGTGTTAAGTAGGTTCGGTCAACTTGGTCACTGAGTCATAGTCTAGGGTCGGGTCAATGGTCGCTGCCAGAGAGAGAGAGAAAAGAAACACTCAGCGTGCACTCTAACCTAGATCAGAATGGTTACCAATTTATCTAATCTGGAAACCTCCCACTGTACCTCAAATTCTCCTCCAAACCTGAAAGAAGAATTAGTCGGGGATACCCGAGGAGTAAACTAACTCATCAGTGGGAATCGGGATCCAACTCTCAACGCATGATAACGTGACGTAATCCGCTCACGTCATCACACTCCAGAAGGTATGCGCATGTCTGGCAAGTTTCAGTTCTTTTGAAACTCCCGATGTGGATTTTTACCCCATGCTCTTATGACCTTGACTAAGGCCAACAAATCATAAGTCACATGTCAAGTTCTACCCGTCATTGTCCAGGTTGATTTGAACCCACCCGTACAAGCCCTTGACTAGGGCCAACAAGGCTATACGACTGTCCCAAACCAACGCATCTATCTATGCAACATATGAATACCCAATAGCTACCAAACACTGTGCCTTGACTAAGGCCAACAAACACAGCTTGAATACTATTGACTACCCATATGAAACGACGGAGGGCTACGAATGGTTTCTGGCGAAAACCTTTAACGTAATGAACTTGATATCGTTGAAGGAACGGATAGCTTTTTAGAAAATATAGTGACGAAAACCTTTACTAAAGAGGTCACTCCCGGTGAAGGGATCTCGGCTCTTTCCCCGTAGAATGGGGTGCTGGATATTCATAACAGAATATCACTGTGCAAAGCAAAAGTAATCGGCTATAGTGAAGTTAATGCCCTGACGCAAACTTCTGTCCAAGGGGTCACTCCCGGTGAAGGGATCTCGGCCCTTGCCTCGTCGACTGAGGAGCAGGATATTCCAAATGAATACCACGACGCAAAACAAAAGTGAACGTCCTTGCAATAACAGCTTTTTGAAAAGTGTTCCAACAACATCAGATTAGGTTTGTTTAACTTGCATTGATCCGAATCAATGCAGTCCCATCAATTGATCACACCAAAAAGAACGAAAATATACTGATGTACGTATATGCCATCCGCATTCGCCACTGGGTCCCGTCATTACCCGTTAGGTTAGCTTACTAACGACAGAGCGGGGACTGGACTAGCGCGGATGCAAAACATATACAACATCTACTAATATATATACCAATATATTATATTTCGCTCAAGGCATGAAAGAAATGCAACATCACAGAAATGTACAGCATCACAGAAACAATACAGATATCTGGGATCCCCGGGTTTCACAGAGCCACTGCTGAAACCCGACGTTCCCCTGGTCGTGTGGATAGCCTGTGCAATGAAATCCTAAACCCCTACGGGCACGGCAAGTCACCCGCCAAAACCTGAAGCGAGGCAGCCCCCTTCAGCCCCGTGAATGGACCACCCTGCACTTCACGGAATCCGGCAACTTGGGCACCCCTCCTGGGTCAACCTATACCCCCTACGAGTGCGGCGAATAGCCCTGCAATTCCAGACTGAAGCCCCTCCGTCTCAATGCCCTGAGATGCGGGCCCGTTGCCCTCTAGAACCCGGCTATCCGTGCACCCCTCCGCGGGGTAACCCTAGTACAGAAAGTAAAATATACATACACCGGGTACATCGACCGCAACCAGGTCGTGCCCCAAAAGAATAATACAATCAGGCAGTGACGGCAGTCCACATGTCGGACGCTCGCCCCGCAATATCAAATGTACATAATACAACAACACAGTACTAGCATTGCATCCAGGCTATCCCCACGACCGATCCGCAACATCACAGCATAAACATAGAACATCAACGTGAGAGTCACGTTCGCAAATCCGTCTAACCGGGCTATAGCAGTTAGACCGGATTTACCGATCGAGTGACATTCACGGTCGCAGATATAATGTAAATACTGTGAAAAATGTGTTTAAAATTTTCCGATTGATCAAACAATTAACAAGTGGGCCCCCAAACCAATACTGCAGTACTCACAGAAAACCTGGGCCCAATTTTAATATTCCAGAAACCACATTTATCACTCAGGAACACACTGCAAAAATTTGGGTGGGTGAACAGTTAAATCCGCGGCGGAAGAGCGGCCAAAGCAGGGGTTTGGCCGCCCTTCCGCGGCGGTATGGTGAGATCGTTGTACCAAATTTTTACAGTGACCTTAGAATACCCTGCACATCACTCTGAGATAACCTGAAAAATTTTTGGACTCAAAAAAAATTCGACAGAAACTGATGTGCATGAAATACGTGTTTTCGGGATTTTGTTCGATCGGAAACGAAAAACACATCAAACGAAAGCTAGACAAAGTTAATGGCGAGGCTCTGATACCACTGTAACTGCACGGCGGCGCCCCGGCCGTCAATCCGACGGCCAAACGCGGAAACGGTGGTAAACTTAAAATTTTGCGGACTTGGCAAAACGGCACCACCGCGCACTAAAACCGGATCGGGCCATTAAACTAAATCTAAGCTATCTAGAGAGGGGGTAGAGAAATATACCATACGATCCGAGTCCTCCGGTCTTCATCTCCACTCCGATCTCCTCGCGGGATCTCCGTCCATCTCCTCCTCGTCGGAAAGGGCACCACGAAGCCGGGTACTTTTACGGGCTCCCACCTCAATACCGAGGCAACTCGCGCATGAAGCCGGCAAATCGACATGCTCAAGATATGCTGTAGGAAGTGTAGTGTAGAATCATAGTCTCTTTTGGGGTTTGGTTGCCATTTGTGGATGATGGAGGAAACAAGACAAGAAAAATGGTGCTTGCATTTTTCTTAACATGAAATGAGATCAATCAAATGAAACACTCTCAAGGATGAAGATGAAACTCTTTTCTTCTCTTTTCTTTCTCTCTTTCTTTTTCTCAACCATGAACAAAAACCTCTCATCAAGTGAGAATAAAATGGTAGAGCAAAAACAATATGATAACAAGAGGGAGGTGAGTGTAGGATGCAAAAAGTGGTGACCACAACCTAAAACATAATCATCACTAAATCAACATCAAACCTCTTTTCATTTCTAATCTCATAAAGCAAAGAAAAGAAAGAAAAAGGATCTCATCATGAAAAGTCATCATGATGCCACCAATATGCAAGATACCCCCTCCACAAATGTTATTTGCACAATTGCAAATAACACCCTCCATCTGAAAAGTCCGGCCGGGAAAGAACAAAGGAAAACCGGCCGGAACGGAATGCAAACTGGCAACTCCAGAAAACTGGTCCCGTAATAAATTACAGGAAAACCCCCATACTGTGCATACACACCCGCATCTGTATTCCGTCCGGATACAAATGCAATGAGACAAAATCTACACTGTACTATACTAGGATCCGGCTTAAACCAAAGCCGGCTAGTAATATCCGTCCGATCCTGATCCGTGCAATACCGCACGTATCTGATCGAACGCTGCCATATAACTATACGGCCACTAGTACAAAACCGTCCGATCCTGATCCGTGCAATACCGCACGTATCTGATCGGACCCTGCCATATCTCCATACGGCCTCTACAGCGTTTCGCCCGAAAGCTTGAGTAACTGGAAGTGTGGTGGACTCTAAAGACTCGTCAATACTATGGCTGTGGATTTAACCACTAGCACGTCAGAGGTATAAGCCAATACGTGACGGGCCACCAGCTATTGACCAAAAGGGACGTCGATGAGCGAACTCATCCTGACACCCTACTGAGCCTGTCAGTGACAATATCCGTGCAGTCCGGTCCGTTCGTCTATGAGTATCGCATGGCGGGCCTAGGGGGTTGGTAAAAGTCAGACCCCCAAAAGCGGTACAAGTCGTGTCGGAGTGTAGCCCAGAACACCCTGAGATACTACTGGAATACCTACCAGTAAATCTCCTTGCCTTGGCCAAGGACTTTGTGTAATGGCTCTCCTAGACACAGCACGACCTCACCCCCAATACCGGGAGAGACGAACCCCTGAAGATACGCTCACTGCCTCCATGTGGCTCGGGACTGTACCCAACTAAAACCTGTTTGCACGACTCCTTTGAGCCGTGGTAGGGTAGTAATCAAAATACAGTGGGAACTCACACGAGACAAATGACGATCCCCAGGTCGATGAACTAACCTGCACACATGTCACCAGGGAACTGCCATCTGACGTCTGGTATATGACCAACTAGCATGTTCCCGGCGAGTCCTGTCCGGTGTACTCATAACCCAATGAGCACCTGTATACATCTTAGGTGATCCAACTGACACCAGTGGCTTGTGAGACCGGCCACCGCCCCTCGTCGGGGTCTCGACTGTATACACTAGTCTACTAATGGAGTATCGATGCCCGGTCTCGAAACTCCCACGACTAGGGACCTTTTAAGGATATGCTTGTAGACCCCCAGCTCCCACTTATATGATCGCCCTCATACTGCTGGTGGTCAAGCAAGAATCCTAGGGGCTCTATCAACGTGTAATAGCGACGTATCATGTCACCTAAAGCAGTACACGATGATAAAGGTAAACCAGATAGCATACTATCATCTCGAGTAAGACTGTCCTACTGGGATAGGTCCTCCTCAATCATTGCAATCACGTGCCTGTGATCCAATAATTGACTCTGAGGGCACTATCTCCAACACTATTCACGGACCACACTCTCCAAAATCAAATCTCGACAAGGAGGGAAACAACCACTTACGAGTCCTCTCGACTTGCAAGCGGGAAAATTCTCTTGTGATATCCTTACGACTCTTAAGAGAAAACACACACTTAGGAATCCCCACGACTCCTAAAGAGAAATTACACCTACGGGATCCTCTCGACCGGTAGGGAGAAAATTCTTTATGAGACCCTCACGGCTCATAAAGTTGAAAAGTCTTAGGTGACAAATCCTAACCCTGTTTTCTGAGCCATCACCGCCATACAAAGAGCCCAAGACTGACAGCTACATACTATCTACAGACCGCACTTACTAAAATCACATGACAAACAACACAACAAGAAAGAAGAAAGCAGAGAGATGACACAAAACATTGCAAAAATGTGTATCTTTTATTCATAAATTCATTGGGTACAAAACACATCATATGAAAGAATAAAAGAACAAATACATTTTATTCAAAGATTACAAATGTTCAACCTGCACAAAAACAGCTACTGGGAGGGAGGCGTCTTCAATAAGCCAGTCAGTTGTTCGCGCACTCCTCTTAGCCCTTTTTCGCGATCAGCCGCCTCGGCCAACTCTGCTTCAACCTCGGCTCATTTCTGCAGATAGGATGAAAGTTTTTCATCAATTTCCCGCTGGGCAGCCTCCTGACTTTGCGCAACCTGCTCAGTAAGGTTAAGCTTCTTCCTCAGCACCAACCCGTCAGAAATACATTGTTGAAGGTTTTCAAAGATGGATTTCAGATGAGCAGCGTTCACTGCAACCTCAGCACGCAGTCGGACGGACTCGGCAGCAGTCACTTCACGTTCCTTTCGTTTTGAGAGTTGCCTCCTGTTCGAAATAACGAAGGAAAAGAACGTTCTGCTCGACCCTCGCAGCCCGCTACTTCCGGAGCAGGGCGCCTTAGCTCAAGCTTGTGCAAGCAGGCCTCAATCTTCCGGTAGTAGTTAACCCAAGACTCGACAACGCTTTCATTATGGAAGTTCATGAGCGTCGCCAGCATTAGATTAACCTCCGTAGCAAAGTCCGCAGCAAATGCGGGATTCTCCACGTCAAGTTCCTCAATATAATCGCTCAACATGCGCAGACTATTTATGGCACCCTTCGAAGATGGACGTCTAGAAAAGGGTCCGGCCGGCATCATAATGCGAGATTCGAAAGAGGCCGGAGTTGAAACGACCGCTGCAAAACAAATCACAATCAGATGACAGATCAAGAAATATAAGAGATTTATGAAGAATGGGATTTACTATACCAGCTGCAGCAGGTGGCAAAGCCGGGAGGACCAGTGGCGCAACTGATCTCTCATCTCCTCCTTCAATCTGTAGTACTGCAATCAAAGCAAAGAAGAATCAGAAATGATTCCATTATCGGTAAAAGAAAGACCATTAATTGAAAGCTGTATTCACCAGCGCCACTGGATGAAGCAATCTCCGACGGGAAGGAGAAGTGGGGATGCAACACCTAGTACAGGTGGTCAAAAAGGACTACTGCAAAAACGCGGTTACGCAACGTCAGTACATGAATTATACAGCCGAGAAATAAGACTAATGGGTCACAAATCCATACCTTCCAGCATCTGCTTCGGTGCGAGAGAAGGTAGAGAGGTGGTCACCGTCAGGGCGGTAACTGACGGCGCTATCTCGAGTAGCGCGACATCAGCACTAACCGCACCTGCATTAGAAACAAGATAACCCCTGTCAGGAAAAATTGAAAAGAAATTGCAGAATAAAAGAAGGGAGGTGACCTGAAATCTACCAGATGAGTCGCCGGTCGGAACCTTGACTAGGGCGTCACTTGATACAACAACGGCATCTCCGTCCTCCATCGGGGTGGTCTCACCTCCCATCGCCTTGTCCCCTGACTCCACGAGAGCCGTCGTCACGCTTGCGATGCCGGGAGATGACAAAGAACCATAGGCGGGAAGAGCGATGAGTGGAGCGGTGCCCGACTCTTGAGAGGGAGTAGCCACTTCGGGCTCAGCAATTGTAACTGTCTCATCCACTGCCACTTCAGGCTCGCCATGGTAGCCGTCTCGTCAGCCACATCGCCTACCGTCGCCCCGGGTTCGAGAATAGCAGCTACCTCCTCCACCGCTCCCTTAGGCTCGGTGGTCGCCGCCACTTCTTTGGGAAGACTCGGCTCTACAAAGATAAGATATATGAGAACTGATAATTCAAAATTTCACAAACGGAACCTCAAGGCACATTACCTGGAGTTGATTTACCGTTTGCTTCCCGAGCCGCACGTGCCGCCTATCTATGAGCAGAAGACAAGGCGACCGGAGATTCCTCTGAGGGAGTAGCAGCAGGGGTAGCGGCACTCGAACCCGCTCCCTCAGCTAAGGCGGCGCTACGCTCCCTTGCTGCGCGCATCCTACACTTCCTCTCCGCCCGAGCCGTGAGGGTAGATCTCCTAAAGACCTCCGTCAACGGGACGTCATCGTCCATGCCAAGGGTTACCTCTGGAGCCGTCAAAGCATCCGTCATCGGTCGTTTGAGTAAGGCCTCTTTCGGCAGTGCCGAAGAGGCCGGGACTTCGGTAGCTGCCTCGGGAAGAATTTCCGCATCAACTTGTGGGATCGACGTTGTGGTCCCTGCGATAAGACAAAGAAAGGGTTAGATTACTCATAAGAAACAGGAATAGGAACATGGTGAACCAAGATGTACCGATGCCTAAGGAGGCTCGAAGTCGTTCCTCCTCCTCGAAAGTCTTGAGAGAAGCAGCGAGAGCTTCTTCGGTAGAAATGCCTTTTAAAGATGGAAAAGCGTTAGTCAAAACACGATAATAGAAATACGATGCAATGATGAAAAATATAGCTAATGGTTACCTGATTGCACGAGGATAGCCAGTCCCGCTTTATGGCTCGCCAATCGCTTAGAAGCTGCAATGGCAGCCGCCAGATCAGTGTCATCTGGTGGCATAAATAGGCCGTTGTTCGTCCCATACTCACTCAAGCCCTCGCTGTAAGGGGCATGAGGTTCCTGACCAAATACAACGTTAGCAGAGAGGATCGACTTCTTCTTCCTCTTCTGCGTGCGAACTCCGGTCGCGGCCAAAACCAGCTTGCGCTTCGTGGGCACTTTGGGACGGCGAGTCCCGATATCCGAGCCCACGCCAGATTCGGGTGAAGCTACGGTTACCGTCTCCACGGGAGCGCAGGGCAACTAGGGCACGTCCACCGTCTCCACAGGAGCATGGGGTAATCCACGCGTGGGGCTTAGCACACGTGGAGGCTCAACTGCAGCAACCCCTCTTAGCGGAGGAGGGACAGCGATCCGTCGCTTCAAAAGGACGTTGCGATCGCTGGCACGGGGCGCACTCTTATGATCGAGCAGCAGTCGCCTCTTTTCTCTGATGACAGCGCCCATCGCATGTTGATACCAAGCCCCGTATAGGTTAAGGGTCCTCGGAATGCAACTCGGCTCGCTAATAAAGAAGTGGGAGCCCGTATTCAAGCGCATAAAGTGATGTAACGCACCTCGTATTCCCTCTCTGGTGGCAGCAGGTTCTTCCAAAAACGCCTCCAGTGGAACCCCCTGGTTATAACTCAGCTGCTGGGCAAAATGATAGCGGTTGTATCTCATAAAAAGCGCCGCATCATTTTTCCTGAATACGAGGAAGCCCGGTCTGATGGAGTATAGATGTAGAATCTCCCGGGTTTTCAACACGGAGGCCCCGTCCTTAAAATTGTCGCGCAATGCCAGCACCGTCTTAGAAGTCTCCTGGCCGATTGTCAAGACTTTGTCCGTGAAAGACATACCAGCCCCGACCATGCGCGGACGAAGAAGCAAGCCCCTGGCTTCCCACTGAGACGGATTCATGATAGACGCATCAACCAGTCGCATAATTTGTGGGAGCTTGCATTTCTCGTAAAACGAGATTCTTTTATGAATACCAAATACCCCGAGCACATGCATTTCCATCCACGAAGTAAAGTAGTGCATCGGGAAATTGGCAGCTTGCACCCCCGGTTCAGTTGTATCCGCCGCCACGCTAAAACCATGGTACAGGTGGGCCAGCCCGGCAATCCCGATGGCCACTTGTTTTCCGGCCACCATTCGATGTACTGGGTAGAATACGGACGGCCTCATATAGCGAGGGTGCATAGGGAGCGCGAACCAACATAACCATAGCCCGAGAAACCCGAGAAAGAAAGTCTCCTCGTCAATGCCCGGAGCAGCAATTTCTGACAGAGGGATGATCGCGGCATCGGGAAGATAAAAGCCCCTCTGATCATCTTCCAGTACTGGTCGACGGTCCAAGCCAAAGCCGAAGGGATCGTCGAGCCTGGAAAATTTTTCGCCTCGTTGCGATAGAATCTCAGGGTGAAGAAACCGAGCAATAAAGTCTGCGAAACTAACCCCCCGGCTTCCGGATTCGAAGAAGAGACTCTCGTACATATTCAGCACCTTTATAAGACTAGGAAACTGGTGCTGAATGGCGTTTTCCGGCGTTAGGCCCATCACCACCGGCTTGGTGGCAAAAACGTATTCATCCGGAGGGAGCAGCTCCTCGTAGTGCTCCCCCCTCACCGGCAGACTGGAAATCTCAGCAAATTCTTTTAAGGAGATGGAGACTTCTCTGTCCAGTAGAAGAAAGGTATGGGTTGGGATGTTCCATTTCTCCAAGAACGCCTTAATCCACAATGTCGGAGGAGCGGGATATTGGAACAATAAAGTGTAAACCGCAGGATATAGGCCGAGCTTCAGCAAGTGCGTTCTCTTCGCCGACAAAATGTACCTGGCCCACTGCAAATACCCGGCCGAGTGTCGGGGTGTCAACCCGATATTGTAAGGTTGTTCCCAAAGGCGCGACTCGCCTTGGCATATGCGCCACCCTAAAGTATCCAAAGCCGCCGGCAGCTGCATGGGTATGGCGGCAATCGAAGGTTGGAGAAGACCCTCCGAAGTCCAATTGACAACCTCCACGGCATAGTTCACCGGGGGTGCATCTGCATACGAAATCGATGAGATCGGATCCGACGGCGTCACACAAGAGAAGCTTAGACGACCATTGATTATCTGGTCGTACCACCTACCCCACAGGTGAAGGTTTTTGTATTCCGGATCATAGTCTCTAATGAGCGCGAGAACCTCCCGGTCCACCGGTGCCTCAGGGAATCCTCCTTCTGAACGGAAAAACGGGAAAGAAAGATCGGAAGACATGTCGCCTGCGAGAAAGAACGGAATTCAATCATCAGCGTTTTAAAATTTTGACACTCGACACTTTAAAATTCGTACCACACTGCAATGCAGTGGAAAGGGGACCAAAAGTGGGCCCACAAAATCCAGATGACAATGCATCAATTAATAAGACAGCCTCATTATTGGATGAGACTGTCAATTAATGAGGAAATCCCCAAGGAATATTCTCATTGAATGAGAAATCTCTCGGGAAGAGGAGAAAATCTCCCTTTGAGAGCAAAGCTCTGTAACAGAGTGACACTTGTTAAACTCTGGTCATGAAGGAATAAAATTCCTTAAAGAGCCTAGCTCTGTAATGATGATGGAAAATCCATTAAAGATTAATTAAAATTAAAATTAATTCTTGAGAATTAAAATTTTGGGATCTTTAAGATCCATGAAAAAACTCTTAAGAGTTCTTCATCAAAAGATCAAAAGACTTACATATTATCGAAAGAGCAGAGCTCTAATTCATGGGATAAGAAACCCCAAGAACAGATCTCTTTAGATCTATGGGTTCATGAGAGCAAGGCTCTATTAATGAAACCCCAAAAGATTTTTTTCTTTAGATCAAAGATCTATGAAGAGCAGGGATCTGTTAATGGGTAAAACCCTAATTTATTAAAAATTTTAATTTTACCTAAATTTGGAAAGAGGTCTGACTCTTGAAAGTTCTTAACTGAAGAGCAAGGCTTTGAGTAAAATTCTCAAAAAGAAGATGAAAATCATCTAAGAGACCAAAGGCCCTATTTATAGGCACTGAACTACCTCTTCAACTTCTGAGTTGATCCAAGGGCTCAGATGTTGCCACCGCTGCACTCACGTGTGCGCCACGTGAGCGCAACAGTGGGGGGGCATTATTTTCACCTAATCAGAGCAAAGCTCTGTTTTGAATTTCAAAATTCAAAAATTGAAGCAACGCTTCAGATCCCGTACGATGTGCGCTGCGCGCCACATGTCAAGCGCAGACGCGATGGCGCCAGGTGCGCTGCGCCCTAGGCAGCGCACCCCCAATCAGAGCAAAGCTCTGTTTTAAAAATCCAAAATTTAAAGTGAAGCGATGCTTCAGATTCTGTGCGCTGCGCGCCACGTGTCAAACATAGGTGTGCTAGTGCAGTTGCTCTGCGCGCTGCGCGCCACGTGTCAGATACGGGTGCGCTAGCACAGTTGCGCTGCGCTCTGTGCGCTGCGCGCCACGTGTCAGATACGGATGCACTAGTACAGTTGCGCTGTGCTCTACGCTGCGTGCCACGTGTCAAATATGGGTGCGCTAGCACAGTTGCGCTGCGCTCCGCGCTGCGCGCCACGTGTCTAACGTGAGTGCGCTGGCGCAAGGTGCGCCAGCGCTGGGATTAAAAATCCCCCACCGTCAGATCAAAAGATCTACTAATAATAAATTATTAATTAATCAGAACTAAAATTCTGTTATGGAAAGATTTTTTTTAATCTTATTGAAACAATAAGATCATCTTCTGTAAAATAGAGGCCTTAGGATCAAAAGATCCAACGGTGGGAAATATTCCCAAATCATTCAGAGAAAGATCTCTTAAAACTGATTTAACAAATCATTTAGCCCTATATAAAGGACCCTAGACTTCAAGTCTAAAGGGATAGAGAGTGAATACAGAAAGAGAGAGAGAAACTCTCTGCAAACTTTGAGAAAAAGAAGAGCAAGCTCTTGAAAAAAAAGAAGATCATTTCTTCATATTCAAGGTAAAAGAATTATGTTCTTGAATAACAGAGATGAATCCATCTCGTAGAAAGAAGAATCATCTTCTAAAAAGATCATAGATCTATAGAGAGACCAAGGTCTTTAATAAAAAGCAAAAGATCAAAAGATCTAATCATAAAGAAAATAATAATAAAAGAAGTATTTTACTTCATTTTCAGATCTTTGATCTATAAAGGCAGAGCCTTTTATAAATAATCAAGAACTTATGTTCTTGAATCTTGAAGCAAAGCCTCCTTCAGAAGAAGATAAACTTGTTCTCTGATCATAAACTCGATCAAATGTGCTTTGCGCTATCAGAAAATGCCTTGCACTCATGAACTACGCCTTTGCGCTCCTTGGATCGGCGCTCAGCGTCAAAACATGCCACGTGTCAGATTGCGCTCTTGAAATAGCGCACTACGCTCATGGACTACGCACTGCGCCAAAATGCGCCATGTGCCATTCACGTGTGCGCTATTCAGCAGAAGCGCAATGCGCTTATCAACGGGCGCACTGCGCCAAAATGCGCCACGTGTCATTCACGTGTGCGCTATTCAGCAGAAGCGCAATGCGCTTATCATCTGGCGCTCAGCGCCAAACGCGCCACGTGTCATTCACATGTGCCCTAGCGCAATGCGCTCTTTAATTGGCGCAAAACGCCTAACGCGCCAAGTGTCATTCACATGTGCGCTAGCGCAATGCGCTCTTTTATTGGCACAAAGCGCCTGACGCGCCACGTGGCGCACTATCAGAACACGCTTTGTTTCTGATAAATGCTATGCATTCAATATAAGACAAAAATGTCAGAGCCCAATGCTCAGATTTATTAAAAAGGGCCAAGCCCAAATAAAAGCTCAACAGCCCAAAACAATAAAATGTAAAACATTTTAATCTTGTTGGACTTAGCCCAATACTAGCCATAAGTCCTCAACTTATATTTAATTGAGCCCATATGCTCATGAATATTTAACAGATCTTAGTCCCAAAGTGGACTATAGATCTTTCAATCAACTCACAACGGTTCAAGGGTGCATCTCTGAACCCCTCTGATACATGTCATTGTAATCCTTCAACGTCTTCAGAGAGGTGACAGGTTCCTGTAGGGTTACTAGGCACTCTATGAAGGTTCTACAAGGAATCAACCATGCCCGTTTTTAAAATTTTAGCCGTGCCGAATAACCCTAAACAAGATCTATGCTAGATAATTAGGGTTTCACATGCAAGTAAAAGACATTTACTACTAGGTGAATACGAAATACAACCTTTGTAGATCGGTCCTTCACTTCTAAGGCTCCTTGTCGTAGTCCCTTCGCTGCGATCATGGTTCTTCCGGGCTCTTGCATGGCTTCACGAGGAGAAAGATGCGTCCTTGTTTGAAGTCTTCGAGGCCGAAAATGATCTACGTCGAGGGAATACCGACTCAAGCTACTACTTCACTAACTAGAGAATTAGTGAAGCAAACACCCTAAACTAAAGTGCTAGTCTAGTAGAGGATGGAGAAATAGGAAGTGGGTTCTCTTTAGAATTTTATTTCTCACAATGTTTCACTCTCTTTTTAAAACCCTAGCAAGCTTTTCTTTTGCTTCAAAGAAGAAGAAGATGAACAAAAGAAAAGATGAGGATAATGATCAAGTGAGTGAGCTAACCATGGTGAGTGAGTATCATATACTAACTCATGTAGAGACTTAATCATGGCTAAGTGTGATGGTTAGATTAACAAAAATCCAAAGTAAAAACAAACTTAGTGGACTTTAGTCAATGCATCCACAAGCTTCCACAAGCTTCATGCATTTTCTAATTTTCCACTAATTTTGTAATTACTTTAAATACATTAAACCCAACATAACAAATAGCATGGTGTAAGTCTCATACACCCATGAATGTTGTATCAACAACCATGATACAAAAAGAAAACACATTTTAATATATATCATATATATATTAAAGTTGTGCACATGTGAGAAAAATCCATAAGTGAACAAATGTTAGTTAATGTAAATTAATATATCTAATATACAATTATACATTAAATTATTAAATCAACACTTGACTTAATAATCCGGTCATATCTCATATAACTGACTAACATCCATTGTATCGACTTATTGAATCAACACTTGATTCGATAACCCGGCTATATCATATATAACCGACCGATACAAAAAGTCACGAGAATAGAATACGGTATCACATACATGCATTATTCTCGGTCCCGCACATATCACATATGCGCTCCTATTTCATTTTGCCTGAGCCAGTAAAACCTCTATGTAGGACTCTAAAGACTCGTCAATACGCCGGCAGTAGGTGATGATCACATCAAACACCCACAAGCCGTCAGCGGTACTAGCTGGATGTAACGGCTATCCGGGTATTGAGCGATCAGAAGATCAGCAAGCAAGCCCGCTCCAACTCCTGTAAAACCCTGCCGGTAACACTTCCCGTACAGTCCGGTCTCCTCGTCTGATATGTCGCATACCAAGTCTAGGGGTGGTAAACGTCAGACCCCAACAACCGATAAGTCGTGCCGATGTGAGGCTCATAACGGGTCGAGAAACTACTGGTAACACTTACCAGTAAATCACTAAATCAGCCCTGGCCAGGGACTTCCCTGTTATGGCCAATCGAGCACAGCGCAACATCAACCCCCAATACCGGGAGAGACGAAACCCCTCCTATCGCTCATTGCCTCCATGTGACTCGGGACTGTACCCAAAAACCACCGTTTTGCATGCCCTCTTAGATGTGGTAAGTTGGAAATCAAAGCACGGTTGGAATCACACAAGACTCTATGACGATCTCGGATCTACAGACTAACCTGCACAAGTGTCGCCAAAGAACTGCTATCTGACGTGAGGTATAATACCATCTGGGAGTTCTCGGTGAGTCCATCCAGTGTACCCAGTCTCCACTGAGCACCCGTATACCATCTCTGATGTCAAACACCAATGGATATGGGATCATCCATCGCCCATCTCATGGGTCGAGAAGCGTATATGCTAGTCTACTCTGGTATATCGATGCCCTGTCTCGATACACCTACGACTAGGAACATTAAAGGATGTACTTATAGGCTACTCTGTCCCCACTAGTATGATCTGCATCATAGTCCAGGCAGTCAAGTACACATCCTAAGGGCTTTACCAACATGTAGCTATAAGATAGTATCAAGAGACAAGTATACATGTTAAGATAAAGAGCAACCAGATAGCATACTATCATATCGAGCAAGAAAGTCATCTCTATATATGTCCAAGCATCCAATATAATATAGATCATCTGTACAATACTGGCCTCTAGGGTATACATACAACTAACAATCTCCCACTTGCACTAGGGCCAGCTGCTGTAGTATCGCATACCAAGCATCCCGAAGAGTCTCTCAAACTGTATCTGGGGAATGGCCTTCGTGAGTGGATCCGCAGTGTTGTTCTTCGTGTCAACCCTCCTGACCTCGATCTCCCGGCGATCTACTATCTCCCGGATCAGGTGATACCGCCTCAGAATATGCCTGGATCGCTGATGGGACCTGGGTTTCTTGGCCAAAGCCACCGCTCCATTGTTATCACAATACAAAGGTATTGGATGCTCAATGGATGGAACCACTCCAAGTTCAGTAATGAACTTCTTGATCCAGACAGCGTCTTTGGTAGCATCGTTGGCAGCGATGTATTCAGCCTCCATCGTCGAGTCTGCCACGGTTTCCTGCTTGGAACTCTTCCAGCTAACAGCCCCTCCGTAAAGGGTAAAGACAAATCCCGAGTGCAACTTAGAGTCGTCCTTATCACTCTGGAAGCTCGAATCGGTAAAGGACTCCACTTGGAGTTCTCCGTTACCATATACCAAGAGCATCTCTTTAGTCCTTCGTAAGAACTTGAGAATGCTTTTCACAGTTGTCCAGTGACTCTCTCCAGGATCAGCTTGATACCTACTCACTACACTTAGTGAGTGTGCTACATCGGGTCTGGTACATAGCATCGCGTATATGATAGAGCCAACAGCCGAAGCATAGGGTATCCCTTGCATGCGAGCTCTCTCCAAATCAGTCTTGGGAGACATCTCTTTGGAGAGAGTGAGCCCTGAGATTGTGGGTAAGTTCCTATGCTTAGACTCTTCCATACTAAACCGCTTTAGTATGGTGTCAATGTACCTGGATTGGGACAATCCCAGTATCCATTTGGATCTATCTCTATAGATCTTAATCCCCAAGATGTAGGAGGCATTCCCTAGATCTTTCATTGAGAATCTTTGTGATAAGAAGGGCTTGACCGATTGCAGCATAGGAATGTCATTTCCTATCAAGAGTATGTCGTCCACATACAATACGAGGAAGACAACCTTACTCTCTGCCACCTTCTTGTAGATACAAGGTTCATCTACGTTTTTGACGAAATCAAACTCTTTGATAACGACGTCAAAGCAGATGTTCCAACTCCGCGATGCTTGCTTCAATCCATAAATGGATTTAAGCAGCTTGCACACCTTTCCGCTGCTCCCACTAGCTACGAAGCCCTCTGGCTGAGTCATGTATACGCTCTCTTCTAAATCACCGTTTAGAAAGGCGGTCTTAACATCCATTTGCCAGATTTCGTAGTCATGATATGCAGCGATGGCAAGCATGATCCGGATGGATTTAAGCATAGCCACTGGAAAAAAGGTTTCGTCATAGTCCACACCTGGTCTTTAACGAAAACCCTTTGCAGCAAGTCTAGCTTTGAAAGTCTCCACTTTCCTATCTACACCAAGTTTTTTCTTGAAGATCCACTTGCTCCCAATGGGTTTTACCCCTTCAGGAGCATCTTCCAAAGTCCATACTTTGTTGGTGTACCTGGATTCCATCTCGGACCGCATTGCATCCAGCCATTTCACCGAGTCCCCACTCGTGATGGCCTGCTCGAAGCTAGTTGGGTCATCATCCTCCATGATGCAATCCTCGCTCCCACCATCCATGAGAAAACCGTAGTATCTCTCAGGTGGGTGAGGAACCCTACTAGATCGGCGGAGTGGCTGGGGTTCATCGGGAACTACCGAATCCTCTGGTTCCACTAAATCTTCAGTTTGAGTTTGTGTAGCCGGAATTTCTTCCAGTTCTACCTCGTTGCCACTAATTTCTTTTGTAAGAAATTCCTTTTCTAAAATGGTGGCATGTCGAGAAATAAACACTTTTTGTTCCTCGGTATGGTATAAAAGATATCCATGTGAATGTTTGGGATATCCCACAAACTTGCATAGAACTGACCGTGCCTCGAGTTTGTTCGGATTTTGCCTCTTGACATAGGCCAGACAACCCCATATCTTAACTCGTTTAAGACATGGTCTCTTCCCACTCCATATCTCATATGGTGTGGTAGGTACAGATTTAGATGGAACTTGATTCAATAGGTATGCTGCTGTCTCCAGCGCATATCCCCAGAAGAAAATAGGTAACTCAGCTGTGCTCATCATAGAGCGCACCATATCTAATAGGGTGCGGTTCCTCCGTTCCGATACACCGTTGTGCTGTGGTGTATATGGAGGAGTCAGCTGAGAGAGAATCCCATTCTCTTTTAGGAAGTCCAGGAATTCATTGCTCAAGTATTCACCTCCTCGATCAGATCGAAGGATTTTAATACTTTTCCTGGTTTGGTTCTCGACTTCTTGTTTATATTCTCTAAATTTCTCAAAACCTTCTGATTTGTGTTTCATCAGGAACACATACCCGAATCTAGAGAGATCGTCAGTGAATGTAATGAAGTACGCAGAACCATTCCTGGCATGTGTAGACATGGGGCCGCATACATCACTATGTACCAGTCCCAAGAGTTCCGCAACTCTTTCTCCGTGTCTCGTAAACGGAGTTTTGGTCATCTTGCCTTTGAGACATGACTGGCAAGTGTCATAAGATGAAAATTCAAACGGATTCAAGTATCCATCCTTATACAACTTAGCTAGTCGTGTCGCATTGATGTGACCCAGTCTACAATACTACAAGAAAGATTCATTCAGTTCTGAAATCTTCCTCTTGTGTGTGTTTGTTATGCTTAGAACTGTTGATTGATTTAGAATATAAATTCCATTTCACAACGTGCCTGATCCAACCAACTTTTGGTTCAGAAAAATGTTCATAACATTATCCTGTAATACAAAATTATATCCCTCTTTACTTAGTAAAGAAACCGATATAATGTTGCATATCAGGTTCGGCATGTAATAGCATTCGTTCAGAATCAATGTATTACCAGTTGGTAATACAAGGTGATATTCCCTGACGGTTTTAGCTGCAACAATTGCACCATTTCCAACCCTTATGTCTTTATCACCTTCTCCAAGTTCTCTACCTTTCCTAAGCCCATGTAACTGATTACATATATGGGATCCTGACCCGGTATCTAATACCCAGGACGTAGAGCAAATGGAGAAACAGTTCTCTGTAACGAACACACCCGAAGAAAATGCATCAACATGTACTTTCTTCATTCGGGTGGCATGGGAATCCTGGTATTCCCCTATATCCTGTTCAGTCTTATAACTTTTATAAGAAAGAACGGAACCAACGTTCCCCAGCACAGTATAACATGCGGGTTCAGTCAATACATCCATATTATTATCTTTATTAAGGCATGATATGGTCGCTACCTGGAGAGAGAGAGAAGAAAACACTTTAGCGAATGCTCTTGCAAGATCAGATTGGTTATTATTTTATCTAATCATGATGTCTCCCACTGTTTTTATCAAATCTTCCTTCAAACCCTAAAAGGAAAGACTAGCCGGGATTAATTACACCCTACAACTTCGCCAATCTTTCAGCCAGGCCAGTGTCGGTACTTTGAGGGAGTTTTCCCGTGCTTTCGCACGGACCTAATTAAAGTAAACCTCGTTTTTCCAGAGGCGTAACCCCGTTGACACCTTTCTAGACACCTACTTGATCAGCTAATTGTCCTGTGTAAAACTCTCACAGGAGTAACAATTACTCGCAGTAGGTATCGGGATCCAACTATCTCATAGAAGGTATGCAATCTCATTGCAAATTTCAACACTTGAAATTCCCGATAATATTTTGCCCCTAACCCCTATGATCTTGACAAAGGCCAACAAATCATAGGATGCTAGTCAAGTTCAACCCGTCATTTCTTGATTGAATCAAACCCACCCGCACGACCCTTGACAAAGGCCAACAAGGTCGTACGACTACCCTAAAACAATCTGCATCATATGCATAAGCAAATAAGCACCATTCAGCTACCGCACATTACGCCTTGACAAAGGCCAACAAACGCAGCACGAATACTAAACAGTTCTTACCTGAAATGACGGAGGGCTACGACAGGTTTTTCTGAAAACCTAATGTGTAATGAACTTGATATCGTTGTAGAATCGAGTGAATTTTGAAATGGAGTGATTTTGAGGCTTTCATTAGTTTTGCTAAAGAGGTCACTTCTGGTGAAGGGATCTCGGCTCTTTCCTTATGGAATAAGTGTTAGTTATATATATGCCCTAGAGGCCATTACTATACATAGAATGTATATTATAGTGGATGCTTGGACATATATAGGGAGGACTTTCTTGCTCGACATGATAGTATGCTATCTGGTTGCTCTTTACCTTAACGTGTACACTGATTGTCTCTCTGTTACATGTTGGTAAAGCCCTTAGGATGTGTACTTGACTACCTGGATGATGATGCAGATCATACTAGTGGGGACATGGTAGTCCATAAGTACATCCTTCAAAGTCCCTAGTCGTGGGTGTATCGAGACGGGGCATCGATATACCAGAGTAGACTAGCGTGTACCTTCTCGACCCATACAGATGGGCAATAGATGATACCATATCCATTGGTGTTTGACATCAGAGATGATATACGGGTGCTCAGTGGAGACTGGGTACACTGGACGGACTCGCCGAGAACTCCCAGATGGTATTATACCTTACGTCAGATGGCAGTTCTCAGGTGACACTGGTACAGAGTTGTCTGTTGACCCGAGATCGTCATAGAGTCTTGTGTGGTTCCCACTGTGCTTTGATTTCCACCTTACCACGTCCAAGAGGGCATGCAAAACGGTGGTTTTTGGGTACAGTCCCGAATCACATGGAGGCAATGAGCGATAGGAGGGGATTCGTCTCTCCCGGTATAGGGAGTTGATGTTGCGCTGTGTTCGATTGGCTATAACCGGAAATCCCTGGCCAGGGTTGCTGAGATTTACTGGTAAGTGTTACCAGTAGTTTCTCGAACTGTTATAAACCTCATATCGACACGACTTATCGAACTATTAGGGTCTGACGTTTACCACCCCTAGGCAAGATATGCGACATATCGAACGAACAGACCGGACTGTACGGTAAGTGTTACTGGTTGGATTCACAGGAGTGTGAGCGGGCTTGCTCGTCGATCTTCTGATCGCTCAATACCCGGGTAGCCGTTACGTTTAGCAGACCGCTTGCGGCTTGTGGGTGTTAGATATGATCATCACCTGCTGCCGGCATATTGACGAGTCTTTAGAGTCCTACACAGAGGTTTCCTGGCTCAAGCGAAACGAAATAGGAGCACATATGAGATATGTGCGGGACCGAGAATAATACCAGTATGTGATACTGTATTCGATTCTCGCGATTTGTGACATTGATCGGTTATATGCGATATAGCCGGGTTATCGGATCAAGTGTTGATTTGATAAGTTGTTACTATTGATATTAGTCGGTTATATGTGATATGACCGGATCATTAAGTCAAGTGTTGATTTAATGATTTAATGTATAATTATATATTTGATATATCACTTTACATTAACTAATATTGGTTCACTTAAGATGTTTTTCTCACTTGTTTGTGCACATTGTATATGTGATATATTTTTTGTGCACAAGTTTGTATCATGTTTGATGATGCATGCAAACTTGGGTGTATGTTTGTATTAAACCATGGTTAGTTAATGGTTAGGGTTTCATTTGATTTATTTGCTTATTCATTTATTTATTTATTTCATTTTGGCAAGAAATGAAATGGTTGCTACTTTTGTTTTACATTGAAGCTTCATGAAGCTTTGAAAAAGTCTACCATTTTGTTTCATGCCTAACCTAACCATTCACCTAACCTTAGTTTACTCTCTACACATAACCATGGTTGCTAATATGATAAGAATTACTCATTTTTCTATTATTCAATATTCTTATGATATTATCTTCTTCTTCTTCTTCTTCAAGATGAAGAAGCTTGCAACCAACAATGGTAACTTGAGAAAAAGAGTGAGAAATCCAATTCTAAAGTGAACCCACTTCCTATTTCTTTATCCTCTACCACTTGCCAAGTAGTATAGGGTGTTTTCGTCACAAGTTTCATGGCTTGGTGAAGTTGGAGCTTGATCTTGTGTTGTCTCGACGTAGATCATCTTCGGCATCGAAGTCGACGACCTAGCCCGCCCATTTCTCCGATGAAGCCGACGCTAGAGCCTGGGATCCGATGATCGCAGCGAGGGGACTTCATGACGGAGCTATGGAGGCGGAGGACCGGATCTACAAAGGTTGTATTTCCGTTCACTTATCACTAAAGTAGTTTAGTAGCATTTCGTTTCGCCTAATCTCTAGTCAACGATCCGTATTAGGGTTTGTAGGCACCGGAAATTTTTGAAATTGGCATGGTAGATGCCTTGTGAGACCTCATTAGTGTGCCTAGGAACTCTACAGTGGTATCAGAGCCTAGCTAGAGCCTTAGGCGATACGTAGACGATGTTAGAAACCCGATCGAACCCCGAAACCCTAAATTTCAACCCTCTCTGGACATTTTTTCAAAACTGGGTTTTTTCCAGATTAAAAATTCTTAAAAAATTCAGCAGGAAATTCTAAGAATTACGGTGCAAAATTGACCAAGAGATCCTTCTAAAGCGCGGCGGAACCGCGGCAGATGCATGGCTTCTACGGCGGTTCCGCGGCCAAATTATGAGATCAACTATAAATTTTTGCACAGTAATTTGTTTCTTCAGGTGCTGAGTTTTCTGGGAATTTTTAATTTTCACTCAAGATTTGAGTTTTCTGGGGTGTTTTGGAGCTTCGATGATTCGATCGGAAATTTCAAACTTTGTCTATGTGCTTTTCCGGCTAATTTTAGAATATGTTAAAAAGTTCGACCGGATATAAATACCCACTTTTTCCCCTGCCGGGAAATTTCCAATTATTGGATTTTTCCATAGTTTAATGGCGTTCTAAGTAGTGCAAGCAACGCGATGGTCCCTCTAGAAGACAACAAACCTTAACTCGATTATGTGACCGTCTTGAACTGCCCTTTGAACCTTAGGGTTTGGGGCAGTACGGCGTACCACATGTGAGGCGTTGGCTTGACCCTTCTACGGCTGGACCGTTGGTACTGAGGCACGAAGTGAATGTTTTTAAACTTATTTCATGTGTTGAGCTGTTTCGGGAAAATTTGGGTGTTCGATTGTTCGATCGGAAAGTTTAACATTTTCTATTTACCCGGAATGTGATACAACATTTGGAATTTATAAGTAGTTATGAGATAATTGAATGAATGTTATAAACATAGCAGTTTAGTCTCACTTGATCGGTTACCACGGAATTTTGATGCGATCAAAAGTCCGTCGCAATCACGTAGCATACGCGGATACTCGCCGGATAAACTTAATAGACTACTACACCCCATAGCCCTGACCAAGTGACTGTAGGAGAACCCCGTCGCCGAAAGCATCTGTTCGGGTGCTCGCGGCAGCGGTGTTCCGCCTTGGTGCACTTCGTCGACGGCATCGGGGGTGCGGCCGCCTACAAAAGTTTGCGACGAGCATTCGATCAGGATGTCGGGAATCTTGTTGAATTGCCCGACTTGATGATGAAAAGAGTTTTCGATAATGAGACTAAAATGCGGAGTTTATAATTGTTAGGCATGCGATGTCTAAGTAATTCATTTGATTAGGCATGCGATGTCTAAGGAGGTTGCGGATTCCAACTGTTGTAGTTTTACACTTTCTTTTCTGCGACCGTAGGTGTAATATGTGATATCACTTGTTTCGTTGCTATATGTCAACGACAATTGGGATGGGCATATTTACCTACGTTGATGACATATGATATTATGTGTTGCTGGATATATTATATTGGATCGTCGTGTTTGAATAGCCGGGGGTTTTTATGTGAGATGAGTGTTTTTCATTTTCATTCATGTAAAAACTTGTATGTAATACTCTTTTATTGGGGCACTTCCAGGTTGCGGAAGATGTCACCTTTTGTATATTATTTACTTTTCCGCACTAGGATAGACCCAAGGAGGAGGGCACAAGTAACCTAAGTTCTAGAGTCCAGTGGGAGACCAACTCGAGGAGTCGAGTCCGGGTCTCCTAACTCTAGAATTGGTAGGGTTGCTTGCCACTCTCGTAGGGGTCTAGGGGTGTGGGTTTGGCTATTCATCGCGACCGTGGAATCCGTGTTTTATACTGGCTCGTATTAAAAACACGGACGTCCTAGTATATCCAATATTTTATATGATTCTTCTGCTGCGATATCTGTGATGTGATCATGTGATGTTCTGTGATAAATACTGTATATAGTATATATAATATATTATATAGCCGTTACTTATGTTTTACACCCGCGCTAGCCCTGCCCCGCTCTGCCGTTAGTTACCTAACCTAACGGTGCACGAGGGGACATCGAGGCGAATGCGGATGGCATAAGTGTACGTCGTATTTATCTGTGATGTTTAGGTAACTTAAATGATGGGACTTCATTAATGTGATTAATGAAAGAAAAGAAACCTAAAGATGTTGTGGAATCGAATTTCAAAATTAAAACAGGTAGCTACAGTTCTTGCTTTGCATCGTGGTGTTCCTTGTAGAACATCCTGCCCTTTATTCGATAAGGAAAGGACCGAGATCCCTTCACCGGGAGTGACTCCTTTAGCAATAACTGGCAGATGCTACAACTCTCGGTTTGTCTTTTGATTGCTTCTATAGTTTCTGCTTTGCACAGTGATATATATGATATATCCCGCACCTCATTCGACAAGGAAAGGACCGACGATCCCTTCACCGGGAGTGACTCCTTTAGCAAAACTAGAAAAGCCTCAAAAACACTCCATTTCAAAATTCATTCGATCCTACAACGATATCAAGTTCATTACGCAATAGGTTTTCAGAAAAACCTGTCGTAGCCCTCCGTCATTTCAGATAAGTCCTACTTAGTATTCGTGCTACGGTTGTTGACCTCCGTCAAGGCGTAGTGTGCGGTAGCTAACTAGTATTTATCTGCTTATGCATATGATGCAGATTGGATTAGGGTAGTCGTGCGACCTTGTTGACCTCCGTCAAGGGTCGTGCGGATGGGTTTGATTCAATCAAGAAATGACGGGTTGAACTTGACTAGTAGCCTATGGTTTGTTGACCTCCATCAAGGTCATAGGGTGCTAGGGGCAAAATTATCGGGAATTTCAAGTGTTGAAATTTGCAATGAGATTGCATACCTTCTATGAGATAGTTGGATCCCGTTACCCACTGCGAGTAACTGTTACTCCTGGGAGAGTTTTACACATTACAATTAGCCGATCAAGTAGGTGTCTAGAAAGGTGTCAACGGGGTTACGCCTCTGGGAAAACGAGGTTTACTGTAATTAGGTCCGTGCGAAAGCACGGGGAACCTCCCTCAAAGTACCGACACTGGCCTGGCTGAAAGATTGGTGAACTTGTAGCGTGTAATTAATCCCGGCTAGTCTTTCCTTTTAGGGTTTGAAGGAAGATTTGATAAAAACAGTGGGAGCCATCCTGATTAGATAAAATAATAACCAATCTATTCTTGCAAGAGCGCCCGCTGAGTGTTTTCTTCTCTCTCTCTCCAGGTAGCGACCATATCATGCCTTAATCAAGATAATAAAACGTATATATTGACCGAACCCGCTTGTTATACTGAGCTGGGGAATATTGGTCCCGCTCCAACTTATAAATGTTATAAGACAGAGCAGGATTTTGGGGAATACCAGAATTTCCATGCCGCCCAAACGAAGAGAGTGCATGCTGATGCATCATCTTCGGGTGTGTTCATTATACAGAACTGTTTCTCAGTATTCTTTACATCCTGGGTATGTGATACCGGATCAGGATCTCATATATGTAATCTGTTACATAGGGCTACATAAAGGTAGAGAACTGAGAACGGGTGATAAGTTTCATGAGGCAGAAAGCGGGGCAAGTGTTGCAGCCAAGTCTGTTGGTCACTGTCACCCTGTATTCCAAATGCATTGATTCTGAACGAATGTTATTAGATACCGAACCTGATATAAAAAATCATATCAGTCTCTTTATTAGTAAAGAAATGATATAATTTTGTATTGTTGGATAATGTTTTGAACATTTCCTATATCAAAAGTTGATCAGTTCAGGCACGTTATCTAAAAGCATTAATGTTCTAAATCAAACTACAGTTCCTAGTATACAGAACACACACAAGAGGAAGAGTTCAGAAATGAACGAATTCTTCTTGAGGTATTGTAGACTAGGTCATATCAATACGACCCGACTGACTGGAGTTACATATAGATGCATATTTAAATTAGTTTGAATTTACATCTTGTGAAACTCGCCAGTCATGTCACAAAGATAAGATGACCACAGCTCTGTTTATTGGAAGCAGAGAAAGAGTTAGTGTACTCTTGGGACTGATAAATGTTGATGTATGTAAGGTCCCATGTCTACATATGCCAAGACTGGTTCTTTGTACTTCATTACATTCTCTGATAATCTCTCAAGATTCAGACATATGCTCCTGTTGAAACACAAGTCCGAACCTTTTGAGATATTCACAGAATATAAGTTAGAAGTAGAGAACAAATACGGGTATAAGTATTATGTCATATGATAAGATCAGGGAGGAGAATACTTGTGCATGGCATTCCTGGACTATTCTAAAAGAAAATGAGATTCTCTCTCAGGATTACTCCTCCGAATACACCACAGCACGTCGGTGTATCGGGGCGGAGCAGATACACCCTATTTGATATGGTGTGCTCTATGATGAGTACTACTGAGTTACCTATTTCCTTTCGGGAGTTATGCACTTGTGAAGCTGCATACCTATTGAATAGGGTTCGAATCAAATCAGTTGCCTACCACTTCATATGTGATATGGAAAGGGAAGAACCTATATCTTAAGTTGGTTAAGATTTAGGATTGTCCGGCCTATGCCTAAAAGCAAAATTCGGACAAGCTCGAGGCAAAGTCTGTTATGTAGAACTGGAAAGGTTCCAGCTATACGAACTGCAGCTGATGATTTGATAGAACCAAAGGATTAAATAGTAACCAACGAATCTCAGCCTCTCCGCCGATCTAGTAGGGTTCCTCACCCTCCTGAGAGATACTTCGGTTCCTATATGACAGTGGGAGCGAAGATTGCATCATGAGATGATGACCCAACTAGTTTCGAGCTGGCCATCAGGAGTGGGACTCTGTAAGAATGGCTGGATGCTTAGCGATCTGAGATAGAATCCATATACACCAACAAAGTATGGACTTTAGTTGCTATATCTGAAGGGTTAAATCCCCATCAGGAGCAAGTATATCTTGAGAAGATTACTTGGTGTAGATGGAAAAGTTGAGACTTTCAAAGCTAGACTAGTTAAAGGTTTTCGTCATCGACTAGGCGTGGATAATGATGAAACCTTTTCCAGTGGCTATGCTTAAGTCCATCCGGATCCTACTTGCCACGGCTACATACCATGACTACGATATCTGGCGGTTGGGTGTCATGACTGCTTTTCTAAATGATGTTTTAGAAGAGAGAGTCTATAAGTACACAGTCAGAGTGCTTCGTAGACAGTAGGAGCAGCGGAAACGTATACAAGATGCTTTATAGGATAAAGCAGGCATCGCGGAGTTGGAACGTCTGTTTTGATGAAGTAGTCAAAGAGTTTGACATCATCAAAATGGCAGATGAACCTTGTATAAACAAAAAGGTAGTAGGGAGTATGTTGACGATCCTCGTAGAGTATGTGGATGACATACTCATGATAGGGAAGGAGTTTCCTATGCTACGCTCAGTCAATCTCCGCTTATCACAAGGATTCTCCATATATGATCAAAATGATACCTCCTAAATCCTGAGTTTTGATCTATGAGATAGATGTAATTGGATGCTAGGAATCTCACTAGCAGTAGTGAGATGGTATCAATTGATCCTGGGAAGAATCACTGGAAGGGTTCCAGGGTGATAAAGACGACTGAATGTCAGTCACAGGCATTGTCTTTACCCTCAGTAAAGGGACGGTATGTTGGAAGAGTTCCAAGCTAGATACCGTGGCATACTAGACGATCAAAGGCAAGATACATCGCTACTTAAGATGCTACCAAAGAGGCAGTCTGGGTGTATATTGGTTCATGAGATGAACTTAGTTCCTCCCATTGTGTGACAATGGAGTTGTGGCTTATGCCAAGGAACGTCCATCCCATCAGTGATCCAGACATATTCTAAGGCAGTATCACCTGATCATGGAGATGGCTGATCTCCAAGGTGATCGAGGTTAGGAGAGTAGACCCAGAGGACAACATGGCGAATCCACTCACAAAGGCCTTTTCCCAGAGAGAGACTTTTATGGGATGGTTGAGTATGAGATACTGCAACCACTGCTATCAGATGGCCCTAGTACAAGTGGGAGATTGTTAGTTATATGTATGCCGTAGAGGCCATTACTATACATAGGATGTATATTGTAGTGGATGCTTGGACATATATAGGGAGGACTTTCTTGCTCGACATGATAGTATGCTATCTGGTTGCTCTTTACCTTAACGTGTACACCGATTGTCTCTCTGTTACATGTTGGTAAAGCCCTCAGGATGTGTACTTGACTACCTGGACTATGATGCAGATCATACTAGTGGGGGCATGGTAGTCCATAAGTACATCCTTCAAAGTCCCTAGTCGTGGGTGTATCGAGACGGGGCATCGATATACCAGAGTAGACTAGCGTGTACCTTCTCGACCCATACAGATGGGCGATGGATGATCCCATATCCATTGGTGTTTGACATCAGAGATGATATACGGGTGCTCAGTGGAGACTGGGTACACTGGACGGACTCGCCGAGAACTCCCAGATGGTATTATACCTTATGTCAGATGGCAGTTCTCAGGTGACACTGGTACAGAGTTGTCTGTTGAACCGAGATCGTCATAGAGTCTTGTGTGGTTCCCACTGTGCTTTGATTTCCACCTTACCACGTCCAAGAGGGCGTGCAAAATGGTGGTTTTTGGATACCGTTCCGAATCACATGGAGGCAATGAGCGATAGGAGGGGATTCGTCTCTCCCGGTATAGGGAGTTGATGTTGCGCTGTGTTCGATTGGCTATAACCGGAAATCCCTGGCCAGGGTTGCTGAGATTTGCTGGTAAGTGTTACCAGTAGTTTCTCGAACTGTTATAGACCTCATATCGACACGACTTATCGAGCTATTGGCGTCTGACGTTTACCACCCCTAGGCAAGATATGCGACATATCAGACGAACACCGGACTGTACGGTAAGTGTTACTGGATGGATTCACAGGAGTGTGAGCGGGCTTGCTCGTCGATCTTCTGATCGCTCATTTCCCGGGTGGCCGTTACGTTTAGCAGACCGCTTGCGGCTTGTGGGTGTTTGATATGATCATCACCTGCTGCCGGCGTATTGACGAGTCTTTAGAGTCCTACACAGAGGTTTCCTAGCTCAAGCGAAACGAAATAGGAGCACATATGAGATATGTGCGGGACCGAGAATAATACCAGTATGTGATACTGTATTCGATTCTCGCGATTTGTGACATTGATCGGTTATATGCGATATAGCCGGGTTATCGGATCAATTGTTGATTCGATAAGTTGTTACTATTGATATTAGTCGGTTATATGTGATATGACCGGATCATTAAGTCAAGTGTTGATTTAATGATTTAATGTATAATTATATATTTGATATATCACTTTACATTAACTAATATTGGTTCACTTAAGATGTTTTTCTCACTTGTTTGTGCACATTGTATATGTGATATATTTTTTGTGCACAAGTTTGTATCATGTTTGATGATGCATGCAAACTTGGGTGTATGTTTGTATTAAACCATGGTTAGTTAATGGTTAGGGTTTCATTTGATTTATTTGCTTATTCATTTATTTATTTATTTCATTTTGGCAAGAAATGAAATGGTTGCTACTTTTGTTTTACATTGAAGCTTCATGAAGCTTTGAAAAAGTCTACCATTTTGTTTCATGCCTAACCTAACCATTCACCTAACCTTAGTTTACTCTCTACACATAACCATGGTTGCTAATATCATAAGAATCACTCATTTTTCTATTATTCAATATTCTTATGATATTATCATCTTCTTCTTCTTCTTCTTCAAGATGAAGAAGCTTGCAACCAACAATGGTAACTTGAGAAAAAGAGTGAGAAATCCAATTCTAAAGTGAACCCACTTCCTATTTCTTCATCCTCTACCACTTGCCAAGTAGTATAGGGTGTTTTCTTCACAAGTTTCATGGCTTGGTGAAGTTGGAGCTTGATCTTGTGTTGCCTCGACGTAGATCATCTTCGGCATCGAAGTCGACGACCTAGCCCGCCCATTTCTCCGATGAAGCCGACGCTAGAGCCTGGGATCCGATGATCGCAGCGAGGGGGCTTCATGACGGAGCTATGGAGGCGGAGGACCGGATCTACAAAGGTTGTATTTCCGTTCACTTATCACTAAAGTAGTTTAGTAGCATTTCGTTTCGCCTAATCTCTAGTCAACGATCCGTATTAGGGTTTGTAGGCACCGGAAATTTTTGAAATTGGCATGGTAGATGCCTTGTGAGACCTCATTAGTGTGCCTAGGAACTCTACAATAAGGTACATGATATATCATATATATCACTATGCAAAGCAAAAATCTAAAAGCAATCAAAAGTCAAACCGAGTGTTGTAGCATCTGCCAGTTTTGCTAAAGAGGTCACTCCCGCTGAAGGGATCTCGGCTCTTTCCTCATCGAATAAGGTGCAGGATATATCATATATATCGCTATGCAAAGCAAAAACTGTAGCTACCCCTTTTTGAAAATTTGATTCTACAACATTTTTTAGGTTTCTTTTCTTTCATTAATCACATTAATGAAGTCCCATCATTTAAGTCACCTAAACATCACAGATAAATACGACGTACACTTATGCCATCCGTATTCGCCTCGATGTCCCCTCATGCACCGTTAGGTTAGATAACTAACGGCAGAGCGGGGCAGGGCTAGCGTGGGTGTAAAACATAAGTAACATCTATATAATATATTATATATACTATATACAGTATTTATCACAACATATCAAATGATCACATCACAGATATCGCAGCAGAAGAAACATATGAAACATTGGATATACTAGGACGTCCGTGTTTTATTTTGAGCCTCTATAAAATACGGATTCCACGGTCGCGATGAATAGCCAAACCCACATCCCTAGATCCCTACGAGAGCGGCAAGCAACCCTACCAATTCTAAAGTTAGGAGACCCGGACTCGACTTCTCGAGTTGGTCTCCCACTGGACTCTAGAACCCGGTTACTTGTGCTCTCCTCCTTAGGTCTACCTAATGCGGAAAAGTAAATAATATACAAATGGTGACAGCAACCTCATCCCGGAAGTGCCCCAATAAAAGAATATTACATACAATTAATTTTACATGAATGAAAATAAAAACCCTCATCTCACATAAAACCCCCGGCTATTCAAAAACGCGACGATCCAATATAACATATCCAGCAACACATAACATCACATGTCATCAACGTAAGTAAATATGCGCATCCCAATTGTCGTTGACATATAGCAACGAAACCGGCGATATCACATATTACACTTACGGTCGCAGAAAAGAAAGTGTAAAACTACAACATTTGGAATCCACAATCTCTTTAGACATCGCAAATCCGAAATATCACATACTTCGCATTTCATGCCTAACTTTATGAATTCCACATATTGTATCACATTCCAGATAAATAGACAGTATTAAACTTTCCGATCGAATAATCAAATAACCAAGATTTCCTAAATAGCTCAACACTTGAGCGGAGTTCAAAAATTCCAGAATACGCCACAGTAGCAATGGTCCAGCCGTAGAAGGGTCAAGCCAACGCCTCACATGTGGCATGCCGTACCGCCCCAAACCCTAAAGTTTAGAGGCGGTTCAGACGGTCACATAATCGAGTTAAGGTTTGTATTCTTCTATAGGGTCCATCACATTACTTGCACGTTTTTCCGAAAGATTTAAACCCAAGAAAAATTTCAACACTTGAAAGTTTTTCGTGCCGGGAAAAAATGAGTTAATGATATCCGTTCGAACATTTTAATAGTTTCTGAATATCCGGAAAACACACGAAATTGAATTTTCCGATCGAATCAACGAATACAAAATAATCCCCAGAACACTCAACACTTGAGTCAAATTAAAAATACCCAGAAAATATCACTAACAGATAAGGGTATTACTGTACAAAAAGAATAACCAAATCTCACTGTACGGCCGCGGATCCGCGGCACAAGCAGGGTACTGCCGCGGTTCCGCGGCGATCCGTACGAGTTAATTTGTCGTTTTGCACAGTAATTCCTAAAATCACCTGCTGAATTTTTTAGGTATTTTTAATTAAGAAAAAACACAGTTTTAAAAAAATGCCCTGTGAGGGGGTTAAATTGACGTTTACGAGTTCGATCAGGATTTTAACTTCGTATACACGTCGCCTAATACTCTAGCTAGGCTCTGATACCACTGTAAGGTTACTAGGCACTCTAAGAAGGTTCTACAAGGCATCAACCATGCCCGTTTTTAAAATTTTAGCCGTGCCGAATAACCCTAAACAAGATCTATGCTAGATAATTAGGGTTTCACATGCAAGTAAAAGACATTTACTACTAGGTGAATACGAAATACTGTAAGGTTCCTAGGCACTCTAATGGAGTCTCACAAGTGATCAAACATGCACAAATCAAATTTTACAAGTGCCTACAAACCCTAATACGGATCGTTAACTAGATATATAGGCGAAGCAAGCATGTAATCGAATTAAATGCTAAGGGAAAGTGACTACAACCTTTGTAGATCCGGTCCACCACCTCCTAGGCTCCGTGATGAAGTCCCCTCGCTGTCCAAATCGTATCCTTGACTCTAGCATTGGCATCATCGAAGAATGGGCGGGCTTGATCGTCGGTTCGATGCCGAAGATGATCTACGTCGAGGCATCACAAGAACAAGCTCCAACTTCACCAAGCCTTGAAAACTTGTGAAGGAAACACCCTATACAACTTGGCAAGAGGTAGAGGATGAAGAAATAGGAAGTGGGTAGACTTTAGAATTGGATTTCTTACTTGATTTCACTAGTTGCCATTGATGGTCACTAGCTTTCTTCATGGAAGAAGAAGATGTGATAAGTTAATTAAAAAGGAAAATAAAAAGAATACTTATCATAACTTCAACCATGGTTTAGTGTAGAGATTTAACTAAGGTTTAGATGAGTGGTTAGGGTTAAAGAAGAGAAAAGAATGGTAGACTTGTTCAAAGCTTCAAGAAGCTTCAAAGAAAAAACAAAATAAGCCACCATTTCTTTTTCTCTTTATCTTTTCCAAAACAATAATAAATGGATAAATAAATAAGAGAAAAGAAACCCTAACCATTCACTAAACATGGTTTAATCTTTACACAAACCCAAAAGAGCAAGTATCATCAAACATGATACAATCTTGTGCACAAAAGTATATCACATATACAACTTGCACAATTCAACTGAGAAAATCCTTTTAAAGTGAACCAATACTAGTTAATACAAAGTAATATATCAAATATATATAATTATGCATTGAATCATTAAATCAACACTTGATTCAATGATCCGGTCATATCGCATATAACCGGCTAGTATCCAATGTATCGGCTTATCGAATCAATCCTTGATTCGATAACTAGGTTATATCGCATATAACTAATCGATACATTCATCGCGAGAATAGAATACGGTATCACATACACGCATTATTCTCGGTCCCGCACATGTCTCATATGCGCTCCTATTTCGTTTTGCTTGAGCCAGGAAACCTCTGTGTAGGACTCTAAAGACTCGTCAATACGCCGGCAGCAGATGTTGATCATATCAAACACCCACAAGCCGCAAGCGGTCTGCTAAACGTAACGGCCACCCGGGTATTGAGCGATCAGAAGATCGACGAGCAAGCCCGCTCACACTCCTGTGAATCCAACCAGTAACACTTACCGTACAGTCCGGTCTGTTCGTCTGATATGTCGCATATCTCGCCTAGGGGTGGTAAACGTCAGACCCCAGTAGCTCGATAAGTCATGCCGACTTGAGGTCCATAACACTCGTGAAACTACTGATAACTCTTACCAGTATATCACTGCAACCCTGGCCAGGGATTTCCTGTTATGGCCAGTCGTGCATTGCGCAACATCAACCCCCAATACCGGGAGAGACGAATCCCCTCCTATCGCTCATTGCCTCCATGTGAATCGGGACTGTACCCAAAAACCACCTGTTTGCATGACTCAGTAGAGCCGTGGTAGGGTGGAAATCAAAGCACAGTGGGAGACACACAAGACTCTATGACAATCTCGGGTCAACAGACTAAGCTGTACCAGTGTCACCAGAGAACTGCCATCTGACGTGAGGTATAATACCATCTGGGAGTTCTCGGCGAGTCCGTTCAGTGTACCCAGTCTCCACTGAGCACCCGCATACCATCTCTGATGTCAAACACCAATGGATATGGGATCATCCATCGCCCATCACATGGGTCGAGAAAATACACGCTAGTCTACTCTAGAATATCGATGCCCCGTCTCGATATTCCCTCAACTAGGAACATTGGAGGATGCACTCATGGACTATCCAGGCCCCACTAGTATGATCTGCATCACAGTCCTGGAAGTCGAGTACACATCCTAAGGGCTTTATCAACATGTAACAGAGAGACAGAAAGTATACACGTTAAGATAAAGTGCAACCAGATAGCGTACTATCATGTCGAGCAAGAAAGTCCTACCTATATATGTCCCAGCATCCACTACAATATGCATCCAATGTACAGTAATGGCCTCTAGGGCATACATATAACTAACAAATACAACCTTTGTAGATCGGTCTTTCACTTCTAAGTCTCCTTGTCGTAGTTCCTTCGCTGCGATCATGGTTCTCCCGGGCTCTTGCATGGCTTCACGAGGCGAAAGATGCGTCCTTGCTTGAAGTCTTCGAGGCTGAAGATGATCTACGTCGAGGGAACACCGACTCAAGCTACTACTTCACTAACTAGAGAATTAGTGAAGCAAACACCCTAAACTAAAGTGCTAGTCTAGTAGAGGATGGAGAAATAGGAAGTGGGTTCTCTTTAGAATTTTATTTCTCACAATGTTTCACTCTCTTTTTAAAACCCTAACAAGCTTTTCTTTTGCTTCAAAGAAGAAGAAGATGAACAAAAGAAAAGATGAGGATAATGATCAAGCGAGTGAGCTAACCATGGTGAGTGAGTATCATATACTAACTCATATAGAGACTTAATCATGGTTAAGTGTGATGGTTAGGTTAACAAAAATCCAAATTAAAAACAAACTTAGTGGACTTTAGTCAATGCATCCACAATCTTCCACAAGCTTCATGCATTTTCTAATTTTCCACTAATTTTGTAATTACTTTAAATACATTAAACCGAACATAACAAATAGCATGGTGTAAGTCTCATACACCCATGAATGTTGTATCAACAACCACGATACAAAAAGAAAACACATTTTAATATATATCACATATATATTAAAGTTGTGCATATGTGAGAAAAATCCATAAGTGAACAAATGTTAGTTAATGTAAATTAGTATATCTAATATACAATTATACACTAAATTATTAAATCAACACTTGACTTAATAATCCGGTCATATCTCATATAACCTACTAACATCCATTGTATCGACTTATCGAATCAACATTTGATTCGATAACCCGACTATATTATATATAACCGACCGATACAAAAAGTCGCGAGAATAGAATGCGTTATCACATACACGCATTATTCTCGGTCCTGCACATATCACATATGCGCTCCTATTTCGTTTTGCCTGAGCCAGTAAAACCTCTATGTAGGACTCTAAAGACTCGTCAATACGCCGGCAGTAAGTGATGATCACATCAAACACCCACAAGCCGTCAGCGGTACTAGCTGGAGGTAACGGCTATCCGGGTATTGAGCGATCAGAAGATCAACAAGCAAGCTCGCTCCAACTCTTGTAAAAGCCTGCCGGTAACACTTCCCGTACAGTCCGGTCTCCTCGTCTGATATGTCGCATATCAAGTCTAGGGGTGGTAAACGTCAGACCCCAACAACCGATAAGTCGTGCCGATGTGAGGCTCATAACGGGTCAAGAAACTACTGGTAACACTTACCAGTAAATCTTTAAATCAGCCCTGGCCAGGGACTTCCCTGTTATGGCCAATCGAGCACAACACAAATCAACCCCCAATACCGGGAGAGACGAAACCCCTCCTATCGCTCATTGCCTCCATGTGACTCGGGACTGTACCCAAAAACCACCGTTTTGCACGCCCTCTTGGATGTGGTAAGGTGGAAATCAAAGCACAGTGGGAATCACACAAGACTCTATGACGATTTCGGGTCTACAGACTAACCTGCACAAGTGTCACCAGAGAACTGCCATCTGACCTGAGGTATAATACCATCTGGGAGTTCTCGGTGAGTCCGTCCAGTGTACCCAGTCTCCACTGAGCACCCGTATACCATCTCTGATGTCAAACACCAATGGATATGGGATCATCCATCGCCCATCTCATGGGTCGAGAAGCGTATACGCTAGTTTACTCTGGTATATCGATGCCCTGTCTCGATACACCTCCGACTAGGAACATTAAAGGATGTACTTATGGACTACTCTATCCCAACTAGTATGATCTGCATCATAGTCCAGGCAGTCAAGTACACATCCTAAGGGCTTTACCAACATGTAACTATAAGACAGTATCAAGAGACAAGTATACATGTTAAGATAAAGAGCAACCAGATAGCATACTATCATATCGAGCAAGAAAGTCCTCTCTATATATGTCCAAGCATCCAGTATAATATACATCATCTGTACAATACTGGCCTCTAGGGCATACATACAACTAACAGTCCCGACAACCAAACATTTCACGGACCGTGGGGTCCTTAAACTCATGGACTATGATGTCCTTAACCTGGACTGTGGGGTCCTTAAACTCACGGACTATGATGTCCTTAACCTCGACTGTGAGGTCTTAAAACTCACGGACTACGATGTCCTTAACCTTGACTGTGGGGTCCTTAAACTCACGGACTACGATGTCCTTAACCTTGACTGTGATGTCTTAAAACTCACGGACTATGATGTCCTTAACCTCGACTGTGAGGTCTTAAAACTCACGGACTATGATGTCCTTAACGTTGACCGTGATGTCTTAAAACTCACGGACTATGATGTCCTTAACCTTGAATGGGAGGTCTTTAAACTCACGGACTATGATGTCCTTAACCTCGACCGTGATGTCTTTAAACTAACATTGGACCACTATGTCCCTAAACTGGTGTTGGACCACTATGTCCCTAAACTGGTATTGGACCACTATGTCCTTAAACTGATACTCGACCGCAATGTCCCTAAACTAAACAATAGAGCCCAATTGCTCTCTTATTGGATCTAAACGGTCCCGTTAAGTTGATCTTAGTCTGAAATAAGACTAACGTATCCTTAACAAATGTTTAAGTTGATCTTAGTATCAAATGAGGCTAACGTATCCTTAAACCCAAACCGCCAAACCCAAATCTAAGAAAAATACGGATTTAGACTAGTCCACGCCCTACAGGCAACAACATAACTTAGTCTCCGTATACAATCCACGGGCAACCAAACACAAAACAAACACACACGACACAAAGTGACCATCTGGAGAAGGAGAAAGTGGTTACCGCGATGCGGTAGCATAATTAACTGCAGGGGCTTGCGCCTGCAGGGAAGAGCGTCCCCACAATCAAAAACCCCTTAAATGCGAGGGAATCTGACGAAGTCTGCTACATCAGCCACATCCGTTTAAACCTTCGATGCATGGTGTCATAAATCAACTTGGCATCTTCGGAGAGGTGGACGGATAGCACCAATTAGCATCTGCCCCCAGATTCAGGCAAGACGTCGCGTCTTCCCGGTTTCCGGCGGTAAACATCAACCATGACTAATTCCACAATTTTTGAATTTCCTTAATAATAAACATAAACCCTAATCTAACCCTAGCATGGTTCAAGTCTCATAAACCTAGTTGTATTTGTAACCTAGCATGATATATTTAACATATATCACATATATATCAATGTATCCAAAGTGAGAAAAGAAATCATAAGTGAGCTAATACTAGTTAATATAATGTAATATATCAAATATATTATTATACATTAGATAATCAAATCAACTCTTGATTTAATAATCCGGCTATATCACTATAACCGACTATATCATATGAATCAACTTATCGAATCAACACTTGATCCGATAACACGGCTATATCATATATAACCGACCGATATCTCATATCGCGAGAATAGAATACGGTATCTCATATCGTATCAATCTCGGTCCCGCACATATCACATATGTGCTCCTACTCCGTTTCGCTTGAGCCAGGAAACCCCTGTGTAGGACTCTAAAGACTCGTTAATACGCCGGCAGTAGGTGATGATCATATCAAACAACCACAAGCCGCAAGCGGTCTGCTAAACGTAACGGCCATCCGGGTATTGAGCGATCAGAAGATCAACAAGCAAGCCTGCTCATACACCTATGAATCCAATCAGTAACACTACAGTACAGTCCGGTCTCTTCGTCTGATATGTCGCATATCTCGTCTAGGGGTGGTAAACGTCAGACCCCAGTAACTCGATAAGTCGTGTCGATATAAGGCTCATAACGGGTCGAGAAACTACTGATAACACTTACCAGTATATCTCTGAAGCAGCCTTGGCCAAGAACTTCCTGTTATAGCCAATCGAGCACAGCGCAACATCAACTCCCAATACCGGGAGAGACGAAACCCCTCCTATCGCTCATTGCCTCCATGTGACTCGGAACTGTACCCAAAAGCCACCGTTCTGCATGTTCTCTTGAACGTGGTAAGGTGGAAATCAAAGCACAGTGGGAATCACACAAGACTCTATCACGATCTCGGGTCTACAGACTAACCTGTACCAGTGTCACCAGAGAACTGCCATCTGACGTTAGGTATAATACCATCTGGGATTCTCGGCGAGTCCATCCAGTGTACCCAGTCTCCACTGAGCACCCATATACTGTCTCTGATGTCAAACACCAATGGATATGGGATCATCCATCGCCCATCTACATGGGTCGAAAATCTATACGCTAGTCTACTCTGGTTTATCGATGCCCTGTCTCGATACACCCTCGACTAGGAACATTTGAAGGATGTACTTAACGACTACTCTGTCCCCACTAGTATGATCTGCATCATAGTCCTGGTAGTCAAGTACTCATCCTAAGGGCTTTATCAACATCTAATATAGAGACAATCAGTGTACATATTAAGATAAAGAGCAACCAGATAGCATACTATCATGTCGAGTAAGAAAGTCATCCCTATATATGTCCAAGCATCCACTACAATATACATCGTATATACAGTAATGGCCTCTAGGGCATACATATAACTGACAATCTTCCACTTGCACTAGGGCCATCTGTTGTAGTATCCCATGCCCAACAATCATCAGTAGTTGAAGCATCTCATACTCAACCATCCCATAAAATTCTCTCCTGGGAATAGGCCTTTGTGAGTGGATCCGCCCTGTTCTCCTCTGTGTCTACTCTCCTAACCTCGATCTCCCTGGAGATCATCCATCTCCATGATCAGGCGATACTGCCTTAGAATATGTCTAAATAACTAATGGGACGGGGGTTCCTAGGCCAAAGCCACAACTCCATTGTCACACAATGGTAGGAACGAAGTTCATCTCATGAACTAATATTCATCCAGACTACATCTTTGGTAGTATCCTTGGTAGCAATGTATCCAGCCTTTATCGTCTAGTTTGCCATGGTATCTAGCTTGGAACTCTTCCAACATACCGTCCCTCCACTGAGGGTAAAGACAATGCCTGTGACTGGCATTCAGTCGACCTTACCACCCTGGAAGCTATCCAGTGATTCTCTCCAGGATCAATTGATACCATCTCACTACACCTAGTGAGAATTCTAACATCCATTTAGATCTATCTCATAGATCCAAAACCCAGGATTTAGGAGTTATCACCTTGATCCTATATGGAGAATCCTTATGATAAGAGGTGATTGACTGAGCGTAGCATAGGAAACTCCTTTCCTATCAAGAATATGTCATCCACGTACAATACGAGGATCACCACCATAATCTCTACTATCTTTTTGTATATACAAGGTTCATCTACCATTTTGATGAAGTCAAACTCTTTGACTACCACATCAAAACAGATGTTCCAACTTCGTGATGCCTGTTTTATCCCATAAAGAAACTTGCACACATTTTCGCTGCTCCCACTGTCTACGAAGCCCTCTAGCTGTGTACTTATAGACGCTCTCTTCTATATTATTATTTAGAAAAGAAGTCATGACACCCAACCGCCAGATATCGTAGTCATGGTATGTAGCAATGGCAAGTAGGATCTGGATGGATTTAAGCATAGGGACTAGAAAAGGTTTCATCATAATCCACACCTGGTAGATGACGAGAACCTTTTGCAACAAGTCTTAGCTTTGAAAGTCATAACTTTTCCATGTACACCAAGTAATCTTCTCAAGATATACTTGCACCTGATAGGGATTTAACCCTTCAGATAAAGCAACCAAAGTCCATACTTTGTTGATGTATATGGATTCCATCTCAGATCGCTTAGCATCCAGCCATTCTCACAGAGTCCCCACTCTTGATGGCCTGCTCGAAACTAGTTGGGTCATCATCTCATGATGCAATTCTCGCTCCCACTGTCATAGAGAAAACCGAAGTATCTCTCAGGTGGATGAGCAACCTTACCAGATCGGCGGAGAGGCTGAGCTTCGTTGGGAACTATTGAATCCTCCGGTTCTACCAAATCATCAGCTGTAGTTTGTATAGATGGAACTACTTCCAGTTCTACCTCATGACCACTAATTTCTTCATAAGAAATTCCATTTCCAAAAGGTGGCATGCTGAGAAACAAAACACATTTTGCTCCTCAGTGTGGTAGAAGATATTCCCTTGCGAATGCTTGGGATATCCAACAAACTTCCACAGAACTGACCTTGCCTCGAGCTTGTCCGGATTTTTCTTTTACACATAGGCCGGACAATCCAAATCTTAACATAATTAAGAGATGGGCTCTTCACATTTCATATCACATATGGAGTGGTAGGCACCTGATTTGATTGGAACCCTATTCAATAGGTATGCAGCTTCTCAAGTGCATAACCCCAAAAGGAAATAGGCAACTCAGTACTACTCATCATAGAGCACACCATAACACATAGGGTGCGATTGCTCCGTCCCGATATACCAACGTGCTGTGGTGTATTCGGAGGAGTAATGCTGAGAGAGAATCTCATTCTCCTTTAGAATAGTCCAGGAATTCCGTGCTCATGTATTCTCTTCTTTGATCACATCAAAGGACATAATACTTATACCCATTTTGGTTCTCTACTTCTGACTTATATTATTTGAATATCTCAAAAGGTTCAGACTTGTATTTCAACAAGAACATATGTCCGAATCTTGAGAGATCATCAGTGAATGTAATGAAGTACAAAGAACCGTTCCTGGCATGTGTAGACAGGGGACCTACATACATCATCATGTATCAATCCCAAGAGTTCATCTAACTATTTCTCTGTTTCCAATAAACGGAGCTATGGTCATCTTATCTTTGTGACATGACTGGCAAGTTTCACAAGATGTAAATTCAAACTGATTTAAATATGCATCTTTATGTAATTTCAGCTAGTCGGGTCGCATTGCTATGACCTAGTCTATAATGCCTCAAGAAAGATTCGTTCATTTCTGAACTCTTCCTCTTGTGTGTTTTCTGTACATTAAGAATTGTGGTTTAATTTAGAACGTATATGCTTTTAGATAACGTGCCTGAACCGATCAACTTTTGATATAGGAAATGTTCAAATCATTATCCAACAATATAAAATTATATCCTTCTTTACTAAATAAAGAGACTGATATGATGTTGTATATCAGGTTCGGTATCTAATAACATTCGTTCAGAATCAATGTATTTAGTAATACAGGGTGATAACTGCCAACATACTTGGCTGCAACACTTGCACCGTTTTTAACTCTTAAAACTTATCACCCTCAATTCTCTACCTGTCTGTAGCCCATGTAACAGATTACATATGTGGGGTCCTGATCCGGTATCTCATACCTAGAACGTAGAGGATACTGAGAAACAGTTCTCGGTAATGAACACACCCGAAGAAGATGTATCAACATATACTTTCTTCGTTTGGGCGGCACGGGAATCCTGGTAATCCCCTATTTCCTGCTCGGTCTTATAACAATTATAAGTTGGAGCGGGACCAACGTTCTCCAGCTCAGTATAACAAGCAGCTTCGGTCAATACATCCATATTATTATCTTGATTAAGGCGTGACATGGTCTCTACCTGGAGAAAGAGAGAAGAAAACACTCAGCGTATGCTCTTGCAAGATTAGATTGGTTATTATTTTATCTAATCAGGATGGCTCGCACTGTTTTAGTCAAATCTTCCTTCAAACCCTAAAAGGAAATACTAGCCGGGATTAATTACACCCTACAAGTTCGCCAATCTTTCGGCCAGGCCAGTGTCGGTACTTTGAGGGAGGTTCCCCATGCTGTCGCACGGACCTAATTAATATAAACCTCATTTTCCAGAGGCGTAACCCTGTTGACACCTTTCTAGACACCTACTTGATCAGCTAATTGTAATGTGTAAAACTCTCCCAGGAGTAACTTTTACTCGCAGTGGGTATCGGGATCCAACTATCTTATAGAAGGTATGCAATTTCATTGCAAATTTCAACACTTGAAATTCCCAATAGTATTTTTCCCCTAGCATGCTATGACCTTGGCGCATGCCAAACAACCCATAGTCCGCTAGTCAAGTTCAACCCGTGCATTTCCTGATTGAATTAAACCCACCCGTACGACCCTTGACGCATGCCAAACAACGCTGTACGAATACTCTAATCCAATCGCATCGTATGCTAGCAGATAAGCACTAGTTAGCTACCGTACACTACGCCTTGACGCATGCCAAACTACCGCAGCACGAATACTAAGTAGTACTTATCTGAAATGACGGAGGGCTGCGTAGGTTTTTAAGAAAACCATTAGCGTAATGAACTTGATATCGTCGTAGAATCGAGTGATTTTAAATGGAGTGTTTTTAGGCCTTTACTAGTTTTGCTAAAGAGATCACTCCCGGTGAAGGGATCTCGGCTCTTTCCTCATCGAATGAGGTGCAGAATATTCACAATACCACTATGCAAAGTAAAAAATATAAAAGCAATCAAAAGACAAACCGAGTTTGTAGCATCTGCTAGTTTCACTAAAGAAGTCACTCCCGGTGAAGGGATCTCGGCTCTTTCCTTATCGAATAACGTGCTGGATATTCTACAAGGAATACCACTATGCAAAGCAAGAACTAGAGCTACCAGTTTTCGAGACAAGTTTCTACAATATCTTTAGGTTTCTTTTATTTCATTAATCTCATTAATAAAGTCCCATTATTTAAAATATGCTTCTCAAGCATCACATATGAAACGAAAGCAACAATATGTAATATATATCATATATATATAATATTAGCATTTGTCTCAGAATCTACACAATGATCACATCACAGAATATCGCAGCAGAATAAAACATATGAAATATTGGATATCCTAGGATTTCCGTGTTTTAGATTAAGCCTCTATAAAACACGGATTCTACGATCGTGATGAATAGCCAAACCCACATCCCAAGACCCCTACGATAGCGGCAAGCAACCCTACCAATTCTAGAGTTAGGAGACCCGGTCTCGACTCTTTGAGAGGTCTCCCACTGGACCCTAGAACCCGGTTACTTGTCCTCCCCGCCTTGGGTCTATCCTAATGCGGAAGAGTAAATAATATACAATGGTGACATCATCCCCAACCCGGAAGTGCCCCAATAAAAGAATATTACATACAATAAATTTTACATGAATAAAAATGAAAATCTCCCATCTCACATAAAACCCCCGGTTATTCAAAACATGACGATCCAATATAACATATCCCAGCAACACATAACATCACATGTCATCAACGTAAGTAAATATGCGTATCCCAATTGTCGTTGACGTATAGCAACAAAACCGGCGATACACCATATATTACACTTACGGTCTTAAAAAAGAAAGTGAAAAACTACAACAGCTGGAATCCGCAACCACCTTAGACATCATATGCCGAACTAAATGAATTCCTTAGACATCGCATGCTTAACAATTATAAACCGCGCATTTTAGTCTCGATCTCGAAAACACTTTTCAATATCTAGTCGGGTAATTCAACAAGATTCCCGACATCCTGATCGAATGCTCGTCGGAAACTTTAGTAGACGGCCGCACCCCCGATACCGTCAACGAAGTGCACTAAGGCGGAACACTGCTGCCGCGAGCACCCGAACGGATGCTTTTGGCGACGGGGTTCTCCTACAGTCACTTGGTCGAGGCTACGGGGCGTGGCTATCTATTAAGTTTACCCGGAGAGTATCCGCGTACACTACGTGATTGCGACGGACTTTTGATCACATCAAAATCCCGTGGCAACCGATCAAATGAGACTAAACTGCTATATTTATAAAATTCAAATTAGTTATCTCATAACTACTTGTGGATTCCAAATATTGTATTCCATCACATGATATCCGGACGACTTTAAACTTTTCGATCGATTCATCAAAATCCCACAATTTTCCGACAGCTCAACACTTGAGCACAGTTCAATAATACCCAGAATATGCCACAGTACCTATGCACCAGCCGTAGAAGGGCAAACCCAATCCTCGCTCTTGTCGCCACGGAACTACAGCAAACCCTAGAGGGTTCATAGGATTACTTGCTTGTTTTTCCGAATATGTTAAACTTGGAAAAATGGGTTTTTGACAATCATCTTTTTAACTTCGCCTGGACAATATGTGAATAACTCGAAACGATGTTAAAACTACGAATACGAAACACTCTGAATTGCTTATAGTGTAAGTTCACATTACATGCAAAATTAACAAAAACAAACAACACCTGAAACATCAAAACCAAGTCACTTAAACACAGTCAAAATTTCAGAGGATTCTGCTCAGATTTGGCCGAGATTGGGTGTATGGTGGCCGGCCAAATTTTCATGAAACCCCCTCAAATTTTCACAGTGTTCATATTATATCACATACAGCACTCTGTACTTGTTTTAAAAAAATTTTGACAATTATTTAAAATCGACAGAAACTTGATTTTCGCGTTTAAAGTTTCGGAGTATTTCGGTTTCGTAATCTTAACAAAATCCGTATAAATTTCTAGCATGGCTCTGATACCACTGCAGGGTTACCTAGCACGGCAGCAAGGTTTCGGGAGGCATCATCCATGCCAAATTCAAAAAAAATTCGTTCTAGCTAACCCTAAACATTGAATCGTTAACTAAAAATCGACGGAATAGAAATGCAAACGACTTTGCAAGTAAAGTGAACAGGGAATACAACCTTTGTAGACCGGTCCTTCACTTCATTAGCTCCGTGTAGTAGTCCCTTCGCTGCGATCAAAAAGTCCCGGACTCTATAGAGGCTCCAATGAAGAAACGAACATGCTTGCTTCGAAGTCTTCGAGGCCGAAGATGATCTACGTCGAGGAGACACTAACCCAAGCTATCTCTTCACTAATCATGGAATTAGTGAAGCAAACATCCTATAATAAATGGCAGGTAGTAGAGGATGATGAAGTAGGAATTTTGCTCACATTAGATTTCATATTCTCACAAGTTTTCATCACAAACTCAAACCCTAGAAAACTCTTTTCTTTTTGAGCTCATGAAGAAGATGAAGAATTATCAAGAGAGAATGAATTATTGTTGAGCTTAAAAATGCAACCAAGGGTTAAGCATGGCATGCATAACCCTTGTAGAGACTTAACCATGAGCTAGGGCTAAAACTAGGTTAACAAATATCTTAAGGTAGACAAAAAGGGTGGACAAATTCAAAGAAGCCTACAAGCTTCTTGCAAACTATCAACCATGACTAATTCAAAAAAATTTGAATTTCCTTAATAATAAACATAAACCCTAATCTAACCCTAGCATGATTCAAGTCTCATAAACCCTAGTTGCATTTGTAACCTAGCATGATACATTTAACATATATCACATATATATCAATGTATCCAAAGTGAGAAAAGAAATCATAAGTGAGGTAATACTAGTTAATGTAATGCAATATATCAAATATATAATTATACATTAGATTATCAAATCAACTCTTGATTTAATAATCCGGCTATATCACCTATAACCGACTAATATCATATGAATCAACTTATCGAATCAACACTTGATCTGATAACCCGGCTATATCATATATAACCGACCGATATCTCATATCGCGAGAATAGAATACGGTATCTCATATCGTATCAATTTCGGTCCCGCACATATCACATATGTGCTCCTACTCCGTTTCGCTTGAGCCAGGAAACCCCTGTGTAGGACTCTAAAGACTCGTCAATACGCCGGCAGTAGGTGATGATCATATCAAACACCCACAAGCCGCAAGCGGACTGCTAAACGCAACGGCCACCCGGGTATTGAGCGATCAGAAGATCAACAAGCAAGCCTGCTCACACTCCTGCTGTAACAACTCCAATTTTTGTATACCAAAATTTGATTTAAAATTGAAGTATACTTGGAGTATTAATGTTGCTGATAACACTTTAAGTATCTATCTCTTTACAATAATTACAAGAAGGAGCTTGTAGCTCATTGGTAATAACTTGCACTGCTGAACTAAGCCACCAGAGTTCGAATCCCATACCCCACATTATTTTTAATATTGATTTTTAAAAAAAACCTTTAGAATACCAAGAGTTTACACGTGCATATCTCACAAAAACCCCACTACACCCAAAGATGTAACACTTGCAGAGGGTAGATGAACCGTCGGGGGAGATCCAGGTCACCGGACTCGGTCGGGAATCGGCCAACTCGGCCTTGACTCGGCCGTCTCAGTGATCCGACCGAGTCACGGCCGAGTCACCCCTTTTTAGGCCGATTCCGGCAAGGGTCACAACATGAAAGTTATGTCTTTTGGTATTTCCTACTCACCTGCAAAGTTTCAGCCCAATACCACTTCCAGAGATCTTTAAAACCCCCAATTACTCCACTTTTAATACATTTTTATTACATTTTATCACATTTTTATTTTTAACTTTTCATCTACCCTAACCCTAGCCTAACCCTATAAATACCAACCCTACACACTACCCTCTCACCCCCCAAAATCTTGAGCCACTCTCTCAAAAGTTTCCACAAGAAGTGTGCTTCGAAATCGAGTTCCCGGCGAAGCCCTGACGGAATTCCGACGACGCGTTTTGGAGCAACCGGCGACGTAACCACCCTAGGCTTTCCTCCCTAGTTCTCTTTACTCTTTAGAAGAGTTTAAACCCGTAAGTCCCAACCTTCTACCTCTCTTTTCTATATTTGCAAAATACGACTTTTTGAAACCCGACGGAAATCGGACAAACCGATTTCCGATTCGGTTTTTCTTAAAAATTCCACTTGTCACCTAATACATATTATCAACCCTCTTGCATGTTGACTATTAATCACCCTTAAATCAAATTTAATTGTACTTTTCCACATGAAATGACAAGTTCTTTAGAAAACCGTATTTCTTGCATAAAAATACCATCAAGTTAAATTTTAATGTTCTATTTAGATACCCCACTCCTAATCATGTTTATTTTGATAACAAAACTTGTTTCATTCAATTTGGATGAAATTTCACACATGAAATGATAACGTTTATGGAAACCGTATTCTTGCACTTTAATACCCTTAACTTTAACATAACTCATTTCACCTTAAAACTTCACCAAAACTTAATATAAGTCACGGGGTAATGACCTACCCTTACACACACTCATTATAACCCTAATCGCTGAATAACAAAATACAGAATACGATATTATAGGACTTTTTCACTAAAATACCATAATCTTTATAACTTTTAGTTTAATCTTTAAATTGTAAATTCTTTTTAAATAAAACTTATACAAAATGAAAACACGATTGGTCATGGACATCGATCGTTATCTAATCTGTCTTGTGGTGACTAGGCAAGTGTGTCTAGGCTAGTGGTTATTAATTAGGCCCACGACGTGGTTCCTTCCCACTTACCTGGCACTTACCTGGCTGCATGATGGTGAAGAGGCGATTTGAGGCTCTAATGATTCATCGTTTAGACCATAGAAGATAGGTTAGATGGTCTAGGAAACCCTAACAACTAAAATATGGAGAACTATATACTTTTACAAATAAATACCCTATATTTAGAAAATCTTTTCCCTAAATTAAAAGTATTTATAAAACCTGAGCAAAGTGCCATTACAACCCATTCGTGGGGAACCTGTTAGGGATAGCACGGTTCATCGTGCACCCGCAGGCTAGTAGTGCGAGATTCAGACCTCCGCAAGGAGCATTCGGTCTCGAAAGGTTTAAATACAATATTTAAGGAAAGTAATATTTTTTGTAAATAAAATATTCATTTAAAAAATCATTTAAGTGTTTTATTATATATAATTATCATTTAAACACTTATTTTGTTATAATATCAAGTTTCCACTTTTTCCTAAAAATCATAGATTAAAAGTTACATTAAAATACCACGAATTTCAAATAAACAATTAATACTTTTATTAGGATATATTCACTAGAATAACACAAATAAAATTCACATCCATTACAATAATGAAGACGATTATTAAATACTTGAGGTATATTTTGAAAACTATACAAAAGTACTTTTTACATAAAACCCCCTCAAGTTTCACAAATTACAATAAGGCCCCTAGCTAATATTGAACTTCAAATTATCTTTCTTTTAGTCTGACTCGGGTTAGAGTCTGACTAATTCTGACTTGAATATAATTCAAGTCAATCTATATTTCAATCATATTCCAACACAACTTGAAATCATGAATCCCTGAATACAGTTAACAATATATTCATTTTTGACTGAATCAAACCATGGATATTCATTCCATTATCCTGATATTCCATTTACCTGATTATACAGTTGCAACATGTTTACTGATATCATGGTTTTGGTCAGTCACTCAATTTACATATTCCATTACTACAACACTGTTAAAACATTACGGGGTTTAAAGGGGTAGATTGGTACGGAAGATGTTAAAAGTGGAATGAGGTGGTCAGATTAAGACACCTAACATGAATACTGTTGCTGTTGTACCGTGGCATAACGGTTCCTTGTACTCTCCGTTTGCACTGATCTCTAGCATATAGAGATCCCCCTCGTATACACTGGCATTCTTCTGTACCAAGCTACAAACAACTGCGTTAAACAATATTCCATAATATTCTACAACATAATACTCTAGAAAATACTGTTACTCTGCCATTCTCACTCCACTTTTCTTTGGGACTTACCGAGCGACCTGTTCGCTGACGACATTCTATTTCTTTCTTCTTTGAATGTCGTCAGGTGCGTTGGACCAAGTTGAGACCGAGCCAACAACTGAAGATTTGGAGCAGTTCCAAGAAGATCCAGAGCTCTAGACTTTGTACTTGTTCTTTCCAGTATTTCCTTTTATTATTATGCCACTGTTTAGGCATTGCTTTCTTTTTTTTTTCATTCCAGTTGTATTTTCATTTCATGCATTGTATAAAGAATGTTATTAATAAAAGTTGCTGTTATCTCAATCTCATTTGTCTCTTGTGATTATTTTATATTGCTTAGTTACGCTTAGCGTATGTACTTCTGAGTACATACGTAGCGGGCCTCGTCACGACCACTTCGCCATACATTGGGAAGCGGGGCGTGACAGGTTTTGTTGGTGGCCCATGCAGGTCCGAGCTGTATGAATCCCTGTCATGCAGTTCTGGTCTGCGTGAACAACCTAAGCAATATAACACAAGAAACAGCAACTAAAACATTCTTTACAATTCATGTTCTTTGAATCTTACAAGTCTTTATTCCTTGAATCTTATCATTTCATTTGAATCTGTCTTAATCCAAATTTTCTTCAGGATTATGGATTCCCCAAACAATTCCCCGAACAACACCAGCACCAATGTCAACAATACCCCTTCAGCACTACCTCTCACTCCAGTTGTTCCCGCACCATCCACTGAGCAAACCATGCTTTTCGATGCGATCCGCAGTCTGCTAGAGGGACAGCAACAACTTCTGAGTCGTCCTGAGACAGATGCACCGGGAATCAAACAGTTCAGAGCGTTGCACCCGAAGCAATTCTCGGGAAAAGGGAGCCCTCTCGAAGCAGAAGAATGGGCGCAAAGTATTGAAGATGATCTGGCAGCAGCTCAAGTGCCAGATAATGCCTGGGTCCGTGTAGCGAAGCTACAGCTCACGGATAACGCTCGAAATTGGTGGAAGGCGAAAGAGACCCGTCTAGCCCAGCCGATTGAATGGAAAACATTTCGCGAGAAGTTCGACGCGAAATATTTCCCTGTGACCGCCAGGTTCGCTATGGAACAGCAATTTATTCACCTACAACAAGGATCTATGTGGGAGAAATCTGTAGATGAGTATGATGCTGAGTTTACTATGTTGAGCCGGTAAGATCTGTCACAGTAGTTCAATTTTTTTAATATCACCTACTACACAGCTAACACAACCTTTAAACAGATTCGCGGCACACCTGATACCGACGGACGAGATCAGAGCCCGTCGTTTTCAGCAAGGTTTGGACACCGAAATCAAGGCTGCTCTAGCCACCGGGAAGTTTTTGACTCACGAGGAAGCCCTAGAAGCTGCCCGTAGTTACGAGGCAGTGATAAAAGAGAGGGGAAGACCTCACTCTGTAGGAGTCAAGCGTCCTGCCAACCAGATGGCAGGTGGAGCCACGTCCAGACCATCCTTCGTGCCGAGGCGTCCCGGAGTACCAACTCATCACCCTAGCCCAGCCTTTTGCACCTACTGTAAGAGAAAGGGACATATGATGAAGGATTGCCGTCGAGCCAACCGCCTTTGCTTGATCTGCGGTTCAGCCACTCATGACATTGGATCCTGTCCTCAAAGGCAGAACTCAGTTGCTGCAACCCGGCCAGCTAACAACTATCAGCAGCGACCAGCTCTTCCAGCACCTGCTACCAGACTTGCACTACCTGCACCACCTAGAGGACCACAAGCTGCACCACCTCCTCGACAGTTCCATCAAGCACAAAGAAACGTTCAGAGGAATGCTCCTCAGGCCAGGAGGAATGTGCCGAAGCGCCAGGCTTTTATGATGTCTGTTGAAGAAGCTGAGGCCACTGGCCAAGTCATTACTGGTAAATTTCCTTCCTAAATTTATCTTCTAGTTTTGGTTACCTACACACTTTCCCTATACCTAAAACCTATCCCATATACCTTAGGTACAATTCTAGTAGCTTCACTACCTGCACTTGCACTGTTTGATACTGGAGCATCCCACTGCTTTATGTCGCAACGGTTTGTCCGAACCCATGCGATTCCAGTCTCACCGCTCGTATCCTGCTGGAACGTCAGTTCCGGAAATGGTGTTCTAAAGGCAACTATGGGATACAGCATGTGTCCGGTCATCGTCTGCAGTCGAGAATTTTACGCTGACTTCAAAGTACTGGACATACCGAACTTTGATGTGGTTCTAGGAATGGACTGGCTTGGAACCTTTTATGCTACCATCGACTGTCGTCAAAGGAGGGTAGTATTTGAGATTCCAGATCATCCGATCTTTTACTTTAAGAGTGGAGACCGTACATTGGAGCCAAGCACTTACAAAGCAAAGCCAAGGGAAGCAATAGTTGCGGCAGCTCATGCAGAAGAAGAAGCAAGACCGGAGGTAGTTCGAGAGTTCGATGACGTATTCCCTGACGATATATCAGGTTTGCCTCCTGATCGAGCTCTTGAATTTAGCATTGACTTAGTACCAGGAGCATAACCAGTAATCAAAGCACCATATAGACTAAGTCCAGAAGGTTTGAAGGAAGTACGAACACAGTTGGACGAATTACTGGCGAAAGGATGGATTCGTCCCAGCACTTCGAGTTGGGGAGCACCTGTACTACTGGTGAAGAAGAAGGAAGGTTCATATAGAATGTGCATCGACTATAGAGCCTTGAACGAAGTTACTATTAAGAACAAGTATCCACTTCCGCGCATCGACGACTTATTCGATCAGCTAAGTGGATCTTGTGTCTTCTCTAAACTAGATCTTCGTTCAGGTTATCATCAAGTGAAGGTCAAGGAAGCTGATATTCACAAAACAGCTTTCAGAACTCGCTATGGACATTACGAATTTCTAGTAATGCCATTTGGAGTGACCAATGCACCAGCAATTTTCATGAATCTTATGAACCAAGTCTTCCGGGAGTATTTAGACAGGTTCGTTGTCATCTTCATCGACGACATCCTGGTATATTCTAAGAACCGGAAAGAGCATGCGGAGCACTTACGAATTGTCCTGGAAACTCTTCGACAACATAAGCTTTATGCCAAATACAGCAAGTGCGAGTTTTGGTTAAAACAAGTTGGTTTCCTTGGACATATCGTATCAGGAGAAGGGATTTCTGTGGATCCAGCAAAAGTTTCAGCAGTCAGCGAATGGCCTACACCAAAATCAGTGAAGGATATTCGGAGTTTCTTGGGTTTAGCTGGATATTACAGAAGATTCATTGAAGGCTTTTCGAAGATAGCAACACCCCTGACCAAGCTCACACGAAAAGATGAAGAATTTGTGTGGTCAGAAGCATGCGAGCAAGCTTTTGTAGAACTCAAGTCGAGGCTGACGTCTGCACCTATTCTTGTATTACCGGATCAATCTGGAGGATTCGAAGTACATTGCGATGCATCCGGTAAAGGATTAGGATGTGTTCTACATCAGCACGGTAAGGTTGTGGCTTATGCTTCAAGACAACTGAAGAAACATGAGCGCAATTACCCGACGCATGATCTAGAGTTGGCAGCCGTTATTTTTGCTCTTAAAATTTGGCGCCACTACTTACTTGGTGAACGAGTGAACATCTACACAGATCATAAAAGTCTGAAGTATGTGTTTACCCAGAAGGAGTTGAATATGCGGCAGAGAAGATGGTTAGAACTTATGGCGGACTTCGACATCAATTTGCAATATCATCCAGGAAAGGTGAACGTAGTACCTGATGCTCTTAGTCGCCAACCATTAGCAATGAATCTCACCGCCCAGTGGAAGCTTCAGCAAGACCTACATCAGATGGAGATCGAACTAGTCATGCCAGGTGATGTTTCAAATTTGATGAATCTACAAGTTCAATCAACCATTGTCAATCAGATCAAAGCAGCTCAAGCCAGCGATGCTAAGTTGCAAAAGATCAGAGAACAAGTGGAGAATGGACTCAGAACAGATTTCATCATCCATGAAGACGGATCTTTGAGATACGGCAGCAGATTGTGTGTACCAAAGGGTCCTGTTCGGGAAGAGTTAATGAAAGAAGCTCACAGCTCTCCCTATTCAGTACATCCTGGAGGTACCAAAATGTACAAAGATCTACGTCAGAATTATTGGTGGCATGGAATGAAGCGTGAAGTAGCCAGGAGTGTCGCAAAATGTTTGGTGTGTCAGCAGGTAAAGGCTGAACATCATAGGACAGCTGGACTACTTCAACCGTTACCAATCCCAGAATGGAAGTGGCAGCACATCACGATGGACTTTGTAACTGCTCTTCCTCTCAGCACAAAAGGTAACGATGCGATTTGGGTCATTGTGGATCAACTCACAAAGTCGGCTCACTTCATCCCATTTCGAGTTGGCCAATCAACTGAGACATTAGCAAAGAAGTACATGGAGGTAATAATCTAATTTAGATTTAAAAACTCTTCATAATGTACTATCTCTGATACCCATGAACTCATACAGGAAATTGTGAGACTGCATGGAGTACCGGTCTGCATTGTCTCCGATCGTGACACCAGGTTCCGATCACAATTTTGGCAAAGTCTGCAAGCTAGCTTGGGAACAAGTCTGAACTTCAGCACGACTTATCATCCACAAACAGATGGTCAGTCGGAACGAACTATTCAGATCTTGGAGGATATGCTCAGAGCATGTATGCTCGACTTCAAAGGATCGTGGGAAGATCACTTGCATCTTGTGGAGTTCGCGTACAACAACAGCTACCAAGCAAGCATAGGAATGGCACCTTTTGCAGCATTATATGGAAGGAAGTGTCGATCGCCATTAAGTTGGGACGACATCGGAGATAGGGAACTCCTTGGACCAGAGATGATAGTAGCGACCGTTGATGTGGTTCGTACTATCAGAGAAAGAATGCGCATAGCCCAAGATAGACAGAAACATTGGGCTGATGCAAAGAGACGACACTTGGAGTTCCAGCCAGGAGACCATGTATTCTTGAAGATATCTCCGAACCGCGGAGTGATCAGATTTGGAAGACGGGGAAAGTTGAGTCCGAGATACATTGGACCGTTCGATATACTCGAACGAGTCGGTGAAGTGGCATACCGATTAGCGCTTCCACCCTCATTGGAAGGAGTGCATAACGTGTTCCACATATCCCAACTCAGAAGGTATGTGAGTGACCCCAGCCATGTACTTGATCATTCAGAGCTCACGATACAGCCCGATTTGTCTTGTGAGTAGCAACCTGTGGAGATCCTGGACAGCAAAGTGAAGACACTTCGGAACAAAGAAGTTAATTTGGTCCGGGTAATGTGGAGAAAAGACACTCCAGGAGAATCCACGTGGGAAAGGGAAGATGAGATGCGTGCAAAATATCCGCACCTTTTTGTAAATTAGTCCTTAAATAAAAGTTGTAAATTTCGAGGACGAAATTTTTTGTAAGGAGGGTAGATTGTAACAACTCCAATTTTTGTATACCAAAATTTGATTTAAAATTGAAGTATACTTGGAGTATTAATGTTGCTGATAACACTTTAAGTATCTATCTCTTTACAATAATTACAAGAAGGAGCTTGTAGCTCATTGGTAATACCTTGCACTGCTGAACTAAGCCACCAGAGTTCGAATCCCATACCCCACATTATTTTTAATATTGATTTTTAAAAAAAACCTTTAGAATACCAAGAGTTTACACGTGCATATCTCACAAAAACCCCACTACACCCAAAGATGTAACACTTGCAGAGGGTAGATGAACCGTCGGGGGAGATCCAGATCACCGGACTCGGTCGGGAATCGGCCAACTCGGCCTTGACTCGGCCGTCTCAGTGATCCGACCGAGTCACGGCCGAGTCACCCCTTTTTAGGCCGATTCCGGTAAGGGTCACAACATGAAAGTTGTGTCTTTTGGTATTTCCTACTCACCTGCAAAGTTTCAGCCCAATACCACTTCCAGAGATCTTTAAAACCCCCAATTACTCCACTTTTAATACATTTTTATTACATTTTATCACATTTTTATTTTTAACTTTTCATCTACCCTAACCCTAGCCTAACCCTATAAATACCAACCCTACACACTACCCTCTCACCCCCCAAAATCTTGAGCCACTCTCTCAAAAGTTTCCACAAGAAGTGTGCTTCGAAATCGAGTTCCCGGCGAAGCCCTGACGGAATTCCGACGACGCGTTTTGGAGCAACCGGCGACGTAACCACCCTAGGCTTTCCTCCCTAGTTCTCTTTACTCTTTAGAAGAGTTTAAACCCGTAAGTCCCAACCTTCTACCTCTCTTTTCTATATTTGCAAAATACGACTTTTTGAAACCCGACGGAAATCGGACAAACCGATTTCCGATTCGGTTTTTCTTAAAAATTCCACTTGTCACCTAATACATATTATCAACCCTCTTGCATGTTGACTATTAATCACCCTTAAATCAAATTTAATTGTACTTTTCCACATGAAATGACAAGTTCTTTAGAAAACCGTATTTCTTGCATAAAAATACCATCAAGTTAAATTTTAATGTTCTATTTAGATACCCCACTCCTAATCATGTTTATTTTGATAACAAAACTTGTTTCATTCAATTTGGATGAAATTTCACACATGAAATGATAACGTTTATGGAAACCGTATTCTTGCACTTTAATACCCTTAACTTTAACATAACTCATTTCACCTTAAAACTTCACCAAAACTTAATATAAGTCACGGGGTAATGACCTACCCTTACACACACTCATTATAACCCTAATCGCTGAATAACAAAATACAGAATACGATATTATAGGACTTTTTCACTAAAATACCATAATCTTTATAACTTTTAGTTTAATCTTTAAATTGTAAATTCTTTTTAAATAAAACTTATACAAAATGAAAACACGATTGGTCATGGACATCGATCGTTATCTAATCTGTCTTGTGGTGACTAGGCAAGTGTGTCTAGGCTAGTGGTTATTAATTAGGCCCACGACGTGGTTCCTTCCCACTTACCTGGCACTTACCTGGCTGCATGATGGTGAAGAGGCGATTTGAGGCTCTAATGATTCATCGTTTAGACCATAGAAGATAGGTTAGATGGTCTAGGAAACCCTAACAACTAAAATATGGAGAACTATATACTTTTACAAATAAATACCCTATATTTAGAAAATCTTTTCCCTAAATTAAAAGTATTTATAAAACCTGAGCAAAGTGCCATTACAACCCATTCGTGGGGAACCTGTTAGGGATAGCACGGTTCATCGTGCACCCGCAGGCTAGTAGTGCGAGATTCAGACCTCCGCAAGGAGCATTCGGTCTCGAAAGGTTTAAATACAATATTTAAGGAAAGTAATATTTTTTGTAAATAAAATATTCATTTAAAAAATCATTTAAGTGTTTTATTATATATAATTATCATTTAAACACTTATTTTGTTATAATATCAAGTTTCCACTTTTTCCTAAAAATCATAGATTAAAAGTTACATTAAAATACCACGAATTTCAAATAAACAATTAATACTTTTATTAGGATATATTCACTAGAATAACACAAATAAAATTCACATCCATTACAATAATGAAGACGATTATTAAATACTTGAGGTATATTTTGAAAACTATACAAAAGTACTTTTTACATAAAACCCCCTCAAGTTTCACAAATTACAATAAGGCCCCTAGCTAATATTGAACTTCAAATTATCTTTCTTTTAGTCTGACTCGGGTTAGAGTCTGACTAATTCTGACTTGAATATAATTCAAGTCAATCTATATTTCAATCATATTCCAACACAACTTGAAATCATGAATCCCTGAATACAGTTAACAATATATTCATTTTTGACTGAATCAAACCATGGATATTCATTCCATTATCCTGATATTCCATTTACCTGATTATACAGTTGCAACATGTTTACTGATATCATGGTTTTGGTCAGTCACTCAATTTACATATTCCATTACTACAACACTGTTAAAACATTACGGGGTTTAAAGGGGTAGATTGGTACGGAAGATGTTAAAAGTGGAATGAGGTGGTCAGATTAAGACACCTAACATGAATACTGTTGCTGTTGTACCGTGGCATAACGGTTCCTTGTACTCTCCGTTTGCACTGATCTCTAGCATATAGAGATCCCCCTCGTATACACTGGCATTCTTCTGTACCAAGCTACAAACAACTGCGTTAAACAATATTCCATAATATTCTACAACATAATACTCTAGAAAATACTGTTACTCTGCCATTCTCACTCCACTTTTCTTTGGGACTTACCGAGCGACCTGTTCGCTGACGACATTCTATTTCTTTCTTCTTTGAATGTCGTCAGGTGCGTTGGACCAAGTTGAGACCGAGCCAACAACTGAAGATTTGGAGCAGTTCCAAGAAGATCCAGAGCTCTAGACTTTGTACTTGTTCTTTCCAGTATTTCCTTTTATTATTATGCCACTGTTTAGGCATTGCTTTCTTTTTTTTTTCATTCCAGTTGTATTTTCATTTCATGCATTGTATAAAGAATGTTATTAATAAAAGTTGCTGTTATCTCAATCTCATTTGTCTCTTGTGATTATTTTATATTGCTTAGTTACGCTTAGCGTATGTACTTCTGAGTACATACGTAGCGGGCCTCGTCACGACCACTTCGCCGTACATTGGGAAGCGGGGCGTGACACCTGCGAATCTAATCAGTAACACTACCGTACAGTCCAGTCTCTTCGTCTGATGTGTCGCATATCTCGTCTAGGGGTGATAAACGTCAGACCCCAGTAACTCGATAAGTCATGTCGATATGAGGCTCATAACGGGTCGAGAAACTACTGATAACACTTACCAGTATATCTCTGAAGCAGCCTTGGCCAAGGACTTCCTGTTATAACCAATCGAGCATAGCGCAACATCAACTCCCAATACCGGGAGGGACGAAACCCCTCCTATCGCTCATTGCCTCCATGTGACTCGGGACTTTACCTAAAAGCCACCATTCTACACGTTCTCTTGAATGTGGTAAGGTGGAAATCAAAGCACAGTGGGAATCACACAAGACTCTATGACGATCTTGGGTCTACAAACTAACCTGTACCAGTGTCACCAGAGAACTGCCATCTGACGTTAAATATAATACCATCTGGGAGTTCTCGGCGAGTCCGTCCAGTGTACCCAGTCTTCACTGAGCACCCGTATACTGTCTCTGATATCAAACACCAATGGATATAGGATCATCCATCGCCCATCTACATGGGTCGAGAAGCTATACGCTGGTCTACTCTGGTATATCGATGCCCTGTCTCGATACACCCTCGACTAGGAACATTTGAAGGATGTACTTAACGACTACTCTGTCCCCACTAGTATGATCTGCATTATAGTCCTGGTAGTTAATTACTCATCCTAAGGGCTTTATCAACATGTAACATAGAGACAATCAGTGTACATGCTAAGATAAAGAGCAACCAGATAGCCTACTATCATGTCGATCAAGAAAGTCCTCCCTATATATGTCCAAGCATCCACTACAATATACATCGTATGTACAGTAATGGCCTCTAGGTCATACATATAACTAACATATATGATCGCCATCATAATACTGGTTGTCAAGCAACAAAACTTTCATCAACGATGAAGACAAACCAGATAGCATATTATCATCTCGAGTAAGACTGTTATACCAGTATAGGTCCTCATTCAATTATCATAATTGCCTACTTGCAATCACAATAATTACCTTGAGGGCATTATATCCAACAAATCTTATACTAAGCAAATGTCATATATTAAAATACAATTAAAAATATGCAGGAAAAAAATAAAGAAAAACAAACTAGTTAGTAGATCTCTTACCATAAATAAACCAAGCAACTATTCTAGTCTCTCTCTCTAACCATTCATTTTTCACATCCATAAGATGGATATAGAGTGCGATACATGGCACAACCCTCGCCGATGCTCGATAACATATTTTCACCTCTTTAAATTTGGAAAATGTTTGCCGATGTAGCATTGGACGGTAACAAGACAAAAACTGTCACGACTGGGAGTGAAGTAAACTGTCAGATACTTCTATCTCTCATAGTAAAACTTTGAATTACGAGGTCTGCGGAAGCTTTTGGCCCATTCAGTAATTCAAAGTTGGAATTACTGAAGAGGACCAAAAGTTTCTGCAGACCCTGTAATTCAAAGTTTTACTGTGAGAGCTAGGAGTACCTGGTTATTCACTTCACTCCTAGTCGCGACGGTTCTTTTCTTGTTACCGGACAGCTCTATATTGACAGGTATTTCCCAAATTGGAATTGAGGTGAAAGTATGTTATCGAGCGTCGGCGAGTGCTGTGCCTTATGTCTCACTATCTATCTATCTTTTGGATATGAAAAATGAGTGGATAGAGGTATTGGATATGTATGCTCTAGATGCCATTATTGTATATGTATATATAGTAGATACTTGGACATAGGTATGACAGGACAATCTTGCTCGATTTGATAGTATGCTATTTGGTTTATCTTTATCTTAACATGTGTATATGTTTTACTTGTTATTAAGTATCTCTAATACATTTTGATAAAACCCGTAGGATTATTACTTGACTACCAGCGTTAAGATGGTGATCATACATGTGGGGGATGGGTAGTGCATAAGCACATTCTTAAATGTCTTTAGTCGTGGGAGTATCGAGACTAGGCATCGATATTCCGGAGTAGACTGGTGTATACGTTTCTAGACCCTGACAAGGGGCGATAGTTGGTCCCACAGCCATTGGTCTTTGGCACTTAAGATCATATACAGGTGCTCACTGGGGGTGAGTACATTGGACGGACTCGCCGAAAACTTCTAGGTGGTACTATACCTATCCAGATAGCAGTTCTCATGCGGCATGAGTACAGGTTAGTCTTTATACCTGAGATCGTCATTTTTCTCGTATGAGTTCCCACTGTACTTAGATTACTACCATACAACGGCTCTACTGAGTAGTGCAAACAAGTTTTAGTTGGATACAGTCCCGAGCCACATAGAGGCAGTGAACGATTATTGGGGATTCGTCTCTCCCGGTATAGGGAGTCGATATCGCACTGTGTTCGGTTGGCCAGCACCATAAGACCTTGGCCAAGGCAGTTGAGATTTACTGATAGTTAGATCAGTGGTTTCTCGGATTGGTCTTAAGCCACAACGGTATGAATTATCGAGTTATTAGGGTCTAATGTTTACCACCTCCTAAATCCGGTATATGATACTCTTAGACGAAGAGACCGAACTGTACAGAAATTGTCATGAATAGGCTATGTAGGAGTTCGGATGAGGTTGCTCGTCGGCCTTCCTTTTCGACAAGTACCTGGGTAGCTGTTATGTACTGCTAGTGCCGCTGACGTGCTTTTGGTTAAACCCACTTCCAACATACTGTCGAGTCTTTAGAGTCCCACACGGAGGGTTTCCCTGGTTCAGGCGAAATGATGTAGTAGTCGTATTTTAATACGTGCAGGGTTCCGATCAAATGAGTGTACTAGCTATCTGGACTTTTGATTTGACGGTTGATAATACTAGCCGGCTTAGGATTAAGCCGGATTATTAAATCAAGTGTTGATTTAATAATTTTAATATATATTTCGTGTAACACCCTAGTTCAGTTATACCATGTTCTATTTGGTTATTTTGATTTATCTTGTGGCTATTTCTTGTTTTATTAGTTTTTGGGTGCGGATAGTGTTTTGGTATCTGTATTTAGTATCCGACCCGACCCGTATGCTTGAAACCCGTCTTGGTTCTTGATTATGTTTTATCCTTGCTAGTGCTGAGGATCCGTGCACACATATGTCCTGTTTACCTGCATTATATATTTGGCATCTGCATATATTTTTAATAACACATTTATAGTCAAATAATATATTTTAAAATACTTAGCATGGCCCGCATCATACCCCAGACCCTATGATTGCATCCGTACATCGTGTTCACATCCCGTTTAGTGAAATGGACTCGTTTGGATCACTACGTGCATACTATGTGTATCCGTTCTTGGGGGTATGCATTTTCTATAACCGGACATCGCTTTTTGGTTTTGGTTGACACGTATATTATCCTTATTTTCAAACCGTAATTTTAGACCTAATCCGGGCATATTTTGGAGAATTTTTGTAATAGCCAGAAAACTCAAAATATATAATATAAAATTCTTTATATATTTAAACTATTTTATATATACGTTTTTAACAAATATATATTTTCTAAATATTTTCTAAAATCAGATCCTAACTCTCTCTCTCGGTCTCACCCTATATATATATATATATATATATTATTTATATTTTTATATAAAAAAATCCTCACTCATAACCCCACGTTCTCTCTCTCTCTTCTTCTTCTTTCCTAGTTCCCTCCTCGCTTCACTCGCGAAACCCTAACCCTAACCCACGCTCGCGCGTCGTCGCCGCCGCCTCCACCCTCGACCTTGCCTCTTCTCCCCCTCGACCACCTCCTTCTCTTCTTCCTCAACTCCCACCCTCCTTCCCGAAGAGATCCCCGACCCCTGCAACCCATCACCACGACCCTGCAACCCTCGCTGCACCCTCGTCGCCGGAGCTCCGACCTCGTCGTCGTCTCCACGCCCTCGTCACCACTTCCTCTCCCTTTTCCTCTCCCCTCTCTCCAACTCGACACCACCATTACCCCGACACCAAGAACCCGAGTTTTCCCTACAACCTGCACCCAACCGCAGCCCACTGCCCATTGCCGAAAAACCCACAACTCATCGTCACCTCTCCTTCTCCTCTGCCCCGGATACCCAGAGCCACACCAGAGAACCCCAGACCACCCTCTTCTCCTTTCTTCTTCCTCTTCTTCTTCCTTCTTCTCTTTCTCTTTCTTGATTTCTTGATCCCGATGATCGCCGGAGCCGTGCTCATCGCCGACGATCCGGGCAATCCAGTAGACATCCTCATCCCGCGTGGTCACGTTCTTGCATAGCTTGGTTCTGTTCTGTACGCGCGTGTGTGCATCGCGACGTTTACCCGACTTCGGACGCGGCGTACGCATCCCGTCGTGAGATCCGATCAGTCAAGTTTATCTTGCTACATGCTATGCTATTATATCTACATCCATATGAATAAAAATATTACATGTATATTGCATTGTGCATCCCTGTTACAGTTTACCGTTTTTACGATATCCGTTCTTATTCGTATTGTTTATTACATATTTAGTTGCATACCGGAACCTGGTTATTTCATGTTACTACTATATTCATATACCATGCTTGCTAGTGTGCATCATATGACTCATGAACTTATAATATGATATCACAGATTATTACTTGTGCATCCGTGCTTTTACCGTGTTCCGATACTTGGTACAGTTTTATTTTGGGCATCCGTTTGATACATATGCACTACCTGATATGCCCTGATGCACCACTTGACTTGATTCCTGATCTTGTTACTAATGCCGACAATCCTGACTTGTTATCCTGACAGACGTATCCTGTTGTCTGCATAGACAAAATCTGTACCTGCTTGATCCTGTGTTGGTATTAGCTCCATATTTATCAATACCTGACTTGAACACATAACCTTGGGGGTAAAGGGGAAATCATTGATGAAACCTGATTTGTAACTCGACAGTTTGATTCCTATACTGATCAGTTTTAGGGGCTAGGCCAGTCCCGGGATGCTGCTGCTGACATCATTCTCCTATACATGTTACCTGTTTAGTACCTAGCGGCACGTCTCGGATTCAGCCAGAGAGTCTGGACCGTGGTCCCAGGCATGCACGTGATACTATTGAGTTAGACTGATGTTTCCATTAAATTGATTTCATAACTTTAGAATAGATAACCCAGTAGCACAGTTTAGATTACTCATTGCACTTCACATACACATGTACACTTCACTGTTTCATATCTGTGTTTACTTGTTATATTCATGTTATCGTTATATATTCATGCCTGCATATCTCGTTGCATCCTGGCTATTTCTATTGTTGATATTATGACGCACTGACGTCTGTGTTTTGCATGACCCAGTTCCTCTATCTCTATCGCAGGCCAACCAGGAGTATTTTAGCCCTCAAGCCGAGTAGTAAAGATCGTGTTAGTGATAGTTTAGTTTAGTTTAGTTTTCTTTCCGCAGCTTTATTTCCTGATGTGAGCCCATATTGGGATGTATTTCCAGATGTTTTTTATTGGATTTTATCGTTTCCGCATATATATTTCTTGACTCTTTTATTCTGGCAGATGGATATGTACTAGTTAGTTTTATGTTTTACTGTTCTTGATATCTTATAGACAGCCGTAATGTGACTGTGGAAGGATGTTTCCTAACCACAGGTAGCATGGTTGGCTCTGTCACGTCGATCTTAGCGCACTCTGGGAAGCAGGGCGTGACATGGTTTGTTTGGTATCAGAGACATTGGATTTAGGTTAATCAGGTTTGGTTCTTTTGTAGTTGGGTATTAAACCCAATACACTAACCAGAAAACCCATAATTAGGAATATATCCTGCCATATTATTATCGTGATTTTTGAATCTTATCTTTCTCTTGACCCTTTATCTTGACGATATGTAAGTGACTTTGCATCTCGGCTTGGAATCCTTTTGGTTCCTTATTGTTTCTCCCTCCCTGTTCCTTCGATTCTGATACTAGAATTTGGGCGATTTGAATGGAATTATGTGATTGTAACTATGTACCGCGATATGGTTACAATGCGGTACTCTATTTAAGTAACTTAGAGTCTTATTTTGATTCCTTTCCTTGACTTATGGTCGTTATATTACCTTGTTTCCTCTCGGCGTCATTGCTTACCAGTTTTTGTTTTATTGCATGCTTGAATCCAACAACCGTGTTGTATCTTTCCCCTTATCCCGTAGTGACCAATCCGTTTGGGTTTTGAAGGACAAGGAGAAGTGCAGGAGAAGCTTTTGATTGCAGTAGTACCGACTGCTTCAAGACAGTTCAGATGCAGGATGATTCGAGGAGTTCCGATGAACCCGTCGCAGATTTTCAGAGTAGCGCAGCGGAAGAGTGGTGGGCTAATAACCCACAAGTCTTAGAACAACTTGAAAATTCATGATGAGGAGAACCGTTTACTAGAAGGTGAGTTTTGTTACCAAGTTGCAGATGAAGTGCTGATAGCAGTTCGAGAGTTTATGGACTTGTTTGAGGACATCTCGGGTTTAACGCCGAAACGAGATGTGGAGTTTGCGATTGATCTTATTCCTGGAGCAGCGCCAATCTCAAAGGCGTATTATCCGATGGCACCAGTGGAGTTAGAAGAAGTCAAGAAGCAGGTTGCCGAATTGTTATAGTGTTGGCTATAGTGCCCTCAAGGCAATTATTGTAATCACAAGCCGGTGCTTATGATGATTGAGGGAGGACTTATACGGATAGAAAGGTCTTACTCAAGATGATAGTATGCTATCTGGTTTTCCTTTATCATCATGTACATGCATTATGTGGTATTACAGATCACTATTACATGTTGATAGAGCGTACAGGATTCTTTCTTGACTACCAGCATTATGATGGCGATCATATATGTGGGAGCTGAGTGGTCTATAAGCACATCCTTAAATGTCCCTAGTCGCGGGAATATCGAGACTGGGCATTGACACTCCAGAATAGACTAGTGTGTAATTATCGAGACCCCGACGAGGGGCGGTGGCCGGTCTCACAAGCCATTGGTGTCAGTTTGTCACCTAAGATAGTATATAGGTGCTCATTGGGTTATGTGTACACTAGACGGACTCGCCAGAAACATGCTAGTTGGTATTATACCAATTTTCAGATAGTAGTTCCTAGGTGACATGTGTACAGGTTAGCCTATCGACCTGAGATCGTTATTTGTCTCGTGTGAGTTCCCACTGTGCTTTGATTACTGCCCTACCACGGCTCAAAGGAGTCGTGCAAATAGGTTTTAGTTGGGTACAGTCCCGAGCCACATGGAGGTTGTGAGCGGATCGTTGGAGATTCGTCTCTCCTGGTATTGGGGGTTGATGTCACGAGGTGCACTGGTGGCCATCACCAGAAATCCTTGGCCAAGGTTGATGAGATTTACTGATTTGGATCAGTAGTTTCTCAGTTGGTGATGGGCTTCATACCGACACGAAATATCGCGTTATTAGGGGTCTGACTTTATCCACACCCCAAGACTCGATATGCGATACTCTTAGACGAACGGACCGGACTGTATGGAGATTGTCACTAACAGGCACAGTAGGGGTTCAGATGAGTTTGCTCGTCGGCCTTCCTTTTGCTCAATACCTGGGTAGCCGTTACGTACAGCTAGTGCCGCTGACGTGTTTATGGTTAAACCCACTGCCAGCGTATTAACGAGTCTTTAGAGTCCCACACAGAGGGTTTCCCTGCTTCGGGCAAAACGATGTAATGGCCGTATGGTTTTACAGCAGGGTTCAATCATATACGTGCACTTATGCACGTATCATGATTCGAATGGATAATACAAGTGGGCTTTGGTTTAAGCCGGATTCTAGTATTATAGTAATGGATTATTTTTGTCTCTTTGTATTCATATTTTTCGGAATATGGATACGGGTATGTATATACGGATAAGGGTTATTTTTGTAATTTATTATAAGGTGCTTCTAGAAGAAGACACCTCATTTTAGTTTTAACCATTTATTTAAATGGTTTAATGAGGTGGAGGGATGAGGTGTTATGGCTTTAATATCAAGCATGGCTTTGTGGTGACTCATGGTGGCACTATTGAGGCATGCTTGGTATTTTAGTATTGTGAGATATTTTCTTTAGTTGGGGATTCATGATTTATGAGCACACAACACTTAGCCATTTTCTATGGTTGCTTCACTCTCATCTCCTTAAGCTTCTTCTTCTACCTCCACCGTAAAAGTCTCATGTGTTGAGAAACCTAGGGTGTTTGGAGACAAATTAATCTATCATTAGAATCTACATCCTCTAGGCTATCTATTTTAGCGAACTAGGTACCCTAGTTATCTCGATTATGAGATTGGAGCTCGAACTACAAATCCTCAGGTGGATCATCTTCGATGGAGGGAGACCGGCGATCAAGCTTGATTATGGTGGCCTCTACGAGCTAGGGAAGATGGTTAAAGATTGAAGGACACGGATTATTCGGTATAACCATTCTTAACTCCTCTTTATGTTTGCTAGATTAGGGTTAATGGTAGATTCGTATTATGGGGTTGTTCTAGCGCCAGTTTTATAAAATTTTTGTTCCGCATTCGGTCACTTCAGATGGCTAAGGCGCTGGCATAACCCAAACATGGTATCAGAGCCAACCCATAAACCCTTAGCTAGCAGTTTAAATAATGTATAAAGTAACGACACCGAAACAACTCCGAAACAGTACGGAAAATATTCAAGTTGCTGTCGATTTTTTCAAGTCTTCTAAATTTTTTTTAAACAATAGCAGAATGCTACTCATCTTGTAACTGAACACCCTCAAAAAACGAGCCCCAAATGCCAAAATTTGGCCGGCGAGATTGCCAGAAAAACCGGCCTGGCCGGTCCTGTTAGGGTTTTGGGACTTCAATTTTTGGGGTGTTTTCGTCTCTTGAATATTGGTTTTTAGGTATTGTTTGTTTTTGCTCAGATTGCATATTATGCTATCTTTAGTTTGGTGCAATACGGAGTACTTCGAAGTCGATATTTTAACACCGTTTATTAGTTTCAGTGCATACATTACTATCTGCGACCATGAATGTCATTAGAGCGGTATAACTCGTCTAACTGCTATATGTTCTTTTAGACGGGTTTGCGAACATGACATTCACGTTGATGTTCTGTGTTGTGCTGAGGTTGTGGTTGGATTGTCGTGGTGGATAGCCAGTGGTGCAATGATAGTTGTACAGTTCAGATTCTTTTGTACATTTGATATTGCGGGGCGAGCGTCCGACATGTGGACTGCCGTCTCTGCCAGTTTGTATATTATTTGTTTGGGGCACGACCGGGTTGAGGTCGATGTCACCTTTGTACATATTTTTTTCATTTTCTGTACTGGAATTATCCCGCGGTGGAGTGCTCGAATAGCCGGGTTCTAGAGGGCAACGGGCCTGCATCTCATGGCGTTAAGACGGAGGGGGCCTCACTCTAGAATTGGTGGGCTATTCATCGCACTCGTAGGGGGTACAGGTTGACCCACGGAAGGGTGCTCAAGTTACCGGATTCCGTGAAGTGCTGGGTGGCCCATTCACTTTGTTGATTGGGATTGCCTCACTTCTGGGATTGGCGGGTAACTTGTCGCGCTCGTAGGGGTCCAGGTTTTCATTGCATAGGCTATCCACATGATAGGGAACGTCGGGTCTTATTTGCGGCTCAAATGAAACCCGAGGCTCCAAGATTATCCACCGTTCTGTGTTGCTTGCTGAGATTCTGTGATGTTGCTTATATCATGCCTGGGATGAATGTTATATATATATATATATATATATATACATACATACTAGTAGATATTGTATATGTTTTGCATCCGCACTAATCCAGCCACCGCTCTGTCATTAGTTAAGTAACCTAACGGTGCATGATGGGACCCCGTGGCGAATGCGGATGGCATATACGTACATTGTATTTTCGTTTTTTCTGGTGTGATATGGTTTAATTGATGGGACTGCATTAATTCTAATTAATGCAAGGAAAATAAACCTATATGATGTTGTTGGAACTAAGTTTTTTAAAAATTGACATTACAGACATTTCATTTTGCTTTGCACAGTGGTATTCGGTTATGAATATCCAGCACCTCATTCGACGAGGCAAAAGCCGAGATCCCTTCACAGGGAGTGACCTCTTGAGCAAAAGTTTGCGTCAGTGTAATAACTTCACTATAGTCGATTCTTTTTGCTTTGCACAGTGGTATTTGGTTATGAATATCCAGCACCTCATTCGACGAAGAAAGAGCCGAGATCCCTTCACAGGGAGTGACCTCCACTATATATATTTGTAAAACCACTCGGTTCCTTCAACGATATCTAGTTCATTCGTTAAAGGTTTTTCGCCAAAAACCAGTCGTAGCCCTCTGTCATTTCCTACGAGTAGTACTTAGTATTCATGCTGCGTTTGTTGACCTTATCAAGGCGTAGTGTACGGTAGCTGAGTGGTGCTTGTTTGTAGCACATGATGTGGATTAACTAGGACAGTCACATAGCCTTGTTGACCTTGTCAAGGGCTTATGCGGGTGGGTCTAGGATAATCAAGATAATGACGGGTTGAACTTGACTAGCGACTTATGATTTGTTGACCTTGTCAAGGTCATAGGTCGTTAGGGGTAAAAACCACATCGGGAGTTTCAAACATACAGGAAACTTGCCAGGCATGCGCATACTTTCTGGAGTGTGGTGGCTTGAGTGGCTTCTATCAAGTTATCATGCGATGATAGTTGGATCCCGATTCCCACTAATGAGTAGGTGTTACTCCTCGGGTGATTTTAGATAATCCCGACTAATTCTCCTTTTAGGGTTTGAAGGAGAATTTTAGGAAACAGTGGGAGCCATCCTGATTAGATAAAGTGATTAACCAATCTAATTTAGGTTAGAGTGCACGCTGAGTGTTTCTTTTCTCTCTCTCCCTCTCTATTCGGTAGCGATCATAGCCCGACCTTATAAAACTCATGAACCAAGTTAACCAAACATTCTTAAAACACTTTGGCTTTTGGATTGTCATTTAGTCGCACATATCATTGCCAATCCTACATCCCTTTTTGCAATTCTCTAGAACACATCGTATAACTACGAAAATCCATATTACTTGGATATTCCATCGTACAGTTACATACGAACTCGAAGAAATTTGTTCCAGTTCGAGGATGGATTATGGTTCTGAAGAAATTGAATAGGATTATTCGGTTGTCTTTTCCTTTTACCTTCTCTCAAGTTGGGAGAGCTCCTAGGATTAGGAGAGTACACCTATTGTGCTTATTGGATAGTCTTCTTCCAAACCATAGGCAGGTGCCGAAAGGTAGGGAAGGAAGAAAACCAATTAGCCTAAGTGTGGTGTACAGAAGGTAATAAGTAAAGACATATAAAGGGATTAGATAAAGGGCAAAGAAAATTGCGACTGCTATCATTCACGATGAAACAACGTATACCCCTGCCACTCCTATATCACCTTTGCATTTTCTCCGGAACACTCCGTATTACTACGATGATCCATATTACTTAGGTATGCCATCGTATAGTTACATACGAACTCGAAGGAACTTGTTCCAGTTCGAGAATGGTTTCTGGTTCGGGAGAAATTGAATAGGATTATTCAGTTGTATTTTCCTCTTTACCTTCTCTCAGGTTGCGAGAGCTCCTAGTATTAAGAGAGTACATCTATTGCGCTTATTGGATAGTCTTCTTCCAAACCTTAGGCTGGTGCCGAAGGGTAGGGAAGGAAGAAAATCAATTAGCCTAAGTGTGGTGTACAGAAGGTAATAAGTAAAGACATATAAAGGGATTGGAGTGAGGGCAAGGTAATATACGGTTATAGTCATGAATCTGGATAGTAGAAGAGGCATTACTAGGAATACCTGCTTGCCCCATTGAAACATTTTCATGTTTCAGTTTTACTGTGCGGTGTTAAGTGAAAACTATTTTCCCAATTAGATTCTAACTCTAAGGTATGTATTTACCAGATTTGATTCTCACATCTGTATTGCGTTACAGATAGTGAGTGGGAGTAAAATATTGGGAATTGGGTGATTGGATCCTCATCATATCGGAATTCTTTGTAATTGGTGATATTTGAGAAAATCACTTAGGTTTTGCCTGATGGCAAATATTTGGTTTTGAATACCCGTCGTTATGCACCAATTTCAGACTGATATATCTGTACGTTTATTTTATAAAGTGAGATATAACCTTTTGAAATTATGTCTATGACGTTTACCTATATCAGTTGATGGTTAGGTAAGGTGCATTCAACAACGGTGTATTTTTTCTTAACCATAGTACAGTTTTCAACCTATGACGCACAGGGTTTGAGTGATTAAACTCATTGGACTTATACAAAGTATTGTATGTTGTCCGATTTCCATTAGGACAAAGGGGTTGATACTCGTACTATATTCAGCTTACTCATGACTTCTCTAGTTTTAGACAAATATTTCGTTGAAATACAAGGTCCAGGTTTTGAGAAGATATAAGTATAAGAATAAAGTAGAGAACCATATGTTGCAAGTATCAGGATTCTTTAAGGTGATCGAATATATAGATACTTGTGTTTGGTATTTCGTTGTAAGTAATAGTTTTAAGAACTTGCTTCTCTTTCAGTTTACTCATATGTGGATGTATTCCTGGATGAGTAATATTGTATTGCCTTCTTCCATTTGGTTGATATGCACTGGAAACAGCTGCATGTTTTTTGAATCTGTTTCCAATTAAATTAGTGTCTTTATTTCTATATTGGATATATAGAATGGATTCATATCTTAACGATGTTAAGGTATATGGAGTTGTCCGACTAATACTTAAAACCAGAATGTGGACAAACTCAAGACACATTTCAGTAATGGCAGTTTGTGGGTGATTCCGGGTTTTGACGAGGGTTAACATTCTACCATCTGGAAGATCAATAGTTATATTGTTCTTGACTCGCCACCAGTTTTAGTAAAATGGATTTTTTTCAGAAAACATTAGTGGGAGTATGGTAGAACTGGAAGTAATTCCAGAACCACAAACGATTACTGAAAATTTAATAGAACTTGAGGATTCAAATGGTCTCGACGATCCATTAGCCACTCCGTAGATTTGGTGGGTAACCTCACGCACCCGAGAGGTACTTCGGTCTCCTCAAAGACGGTGACATAGAGGTTTTTGATTACCCAAACTTTTCACTATTGTTGTTCTAGACTATGAGGTCTGGCAGGAAGTTAAGTATAACGTCGTTCTAAACTAGCTTTAAAAGTGCACGTGTATATGACTCTACCAGAGGATTATTGTAGCCAGTGGAAGCATAGTGGGTAAGTAGCTTATGTCATTTATAGACTAAAGCAGGTATAGCGGAGATAGATCATCTATTTTTGATGTGACAGTCATAGAGTTTGACTTCATCAGAATAAGAGATGGATCTGGTAAGAAGGTAGTAGCGAGTGATTTCCTGGTTTTTGGATGACATGCACTTAATAGGAAAAGATCTTCCTATACTACGGTCGGTTATACTGTGGTTGTCATAAGGTGGTTTCTCTACATAAGATATGGATATAATATCAGGTATTCTGATGACTAGATCTATGGTTTTAGATCTAGATTTGGGAAGTGTCCCAATTTAGGTAATTTGACATTATTCTAAAGGGTTTAAGAATGGACGACTCCTGACGTGGTGATGTACCCGCAGGTGATGGAGTCACCCTTTCTAAAGAGATGTCTTCTAGACTGATGAGGAGAGGGATTTGCATGATTGGCATATCACTTGCTTAGGCAATTGAGTCAATCATGAGATGTCAAGTACAACACCAGATATTGATTTTGCACTAGCTGCAATAAGTATATATTAATCCAATCCTGGAGAAGCATTGGGAAGCAGTTATGAACATATGTGGATGTTCTTGGTATATGTAACGACAGCCTCCTTCTGAAGGCGGTTATCATTTAAGGCTTCCAAGGTGACCTGGATGATAGAGTGGCTATCAGAGTTATAGTTTTCCCTCTTTTTGAGGGACAGTATATTGGACAGGTGGTCCAAGCGGATATTGTGGAAGGCATGGCGCAGGATACTGATTAAATTCATTGGACAATACAGTCAAAAAGTTTGTTGGATTTGGAGTTCATTTGTGAACTAGGTCTCATCAGATATCCAGACAAATTCTAAGACATGTATTGCACATTTTGAGAGATAGTTTTTCTTCACGAAGTTGAGATATATAGAGAGATAAAGATAGAAATATTGTAGCGGATCCACTCACTGATGCTATTTCTCGAACGCAATAGTTTCACAAACGAGCTTTGTGAGACTGATTAATAGAGAAGTTGGGTGTTCGGTATCACATGGGCTGTGAGTATTGCGACACCGCAATTATTAGCCTTAAGTGCAAGTGGGAGATTGTTGGCTATAGTGCCCTCAAGGCAATTATTGTAATCACAGGTAGGTGATTATGATGATTGAGGGAGGACCTATACGGATAAAACAGTCTTACTCAAGATGATAGTATGCTATCTGGTTTGCCTTTATCATCATGTACATGCATTATGTGGTATTACAGATCACTATTACATATTAATAGAGCCCATAAGATTCTTTCTTGACTACCAGCATTATGATGGTGATCATATACGTGAGAGCTGGGTGGTTTATAAGCACATCCTTAAATGTCCCTAGTCGCGGGAGTATCGAGACTGGGCATTGATACTCTAGAGTAGACTAGTGTATACTTATTGAGACCCCGACGAGGGGCGGTGGCCGGTTTCACAAGCCATTGGTGTCAGTTTGTCACCTAAGATAGTATATTGGTGCTCATTGGGTTATGAGTACATTGGACGGACTCGCCGGGAACATACTAGTTGGTATTATACCTATTGTCAGATGGCAGTTCCCAGATGACATGTATACAAGTTAGTTTGTCGATCTGAGATCGTCATTTGTCTTATGTGAGTTCCCAATGTGCTTTGATTACTACCCTACCATGGCTCAAAGGAGTCGTGCAAACAGGTTTTAGTTGGGTACAGTCCCGAGCCATATGAAGGCAGTGAGCGGATCGTCGGGGATTCGTCTCTCCCGGTATTGGGGGTTGATGTCGCGAGGTGCACTGGTGTACATCATCAGAAATCCTTGGCCAAGCTTGATGAGAATTACCGATTTGGATCAGTAGTTTCTCAGTTGGTGATGGGCTTCATACCGACACGAAATATCGCGTTATTAAGGGTCTAATTTTATCCACCCTCTTAGACTCGATATGCGATACTCTTAGACAAATGGACCAGACTGTACGGAGATTGTCACGGACAGGCTCACTAGGAGTTCGGATGAGTTTGCTCATCGGCCTTCCTTTCACTCAATACCTGGGTAGCTGTTACGTAAAGCTAGTACCGCTGACGTGCTTGTGGTTAAACTCTCTGCCAGCATATTGACAAGTCTTTAGAGTCCCACACAGAGGGTTTCCCTGCTTCGGATGAAACGATGTAGAGGCCGTATGATTTTACATCAGGGTTCAATCATATACGTGCACTTGTGGACGTATCATGATTCAGACGGATAATACTAGTGGGTTTTGGTTTAAACCGGATCCTAGTATTATATTATTGGATTATTTTCGTCTCTTTGTATTCGTATTTTTCGGAATACGGATATGGGTACGTATATACGGATAAGAGGTATTCTTGTAATTTATTATAAGGTGCTTCTAGAAGAAGACACCTCATTTTAGTTTTAATCATTTATTTAAATGGTTTAATGAGGTGGAAGGATGAGGTGTTATGGCTTTAATATTAAGCATGGCTTTATGGTGACTCATGGGGTGACTCATGGTAGCACTATTGAGGCATGCTTGATATTTTAGTGTTGTGAGATATTTTCTTTAGTTGAGGCTTCATGATTTATGAGCACACAACACTTAGCCATTTTCTATAGTTGCTTTACTCTCATCTCCTTAAGCTTCTTGTTCTACCTCCACCCTAAAAGTCTCATGTGTTGAAAAACCTAGGGTGTTTGGAGACAAATTTATCCATCATTAGACTCTATATCCTCTAGACTATCTAGTTTAGCGAACTAGGTACCCTAGTTACCTCGATTATAAGATTGGAGCTCGAACTACAAATCCTCAGGTGGATCATCTTCGATAGAGGGAGACCAGCGATCAAGCTTGATCATGGTGGCCTCTAGGAGCTAGGGAAGATGGTTAAAAACTGAAGGACATGGATCATTCGGTATAATCATTCTTAACTCCTCTTTAAATTTTCTAGATTAGGGTTAATGGTAGATCTGTATTATGGGGTGGTTCCAATGCCAGTTTTATAAAAATTTTGTTCCGCATTCGGTCACGGTAGATGGCCAGGGCGCTGGCATAACCCAACATATAGAAGGGTTGGATTCGCAGCAGCAATTCATCCTGGGGAGCTCTAGTTCTTCTAGTTAAGAAGAAAGATGGCACGCGAAGGATGTGCATCGATTATCGAGAATTAAACCGTGTGACGATTAAGAACAAGTACTCGATCCCTCGTATCGGCGAACTATTTGAGCAACTCAGTAGCGCAAGGGTATTCTCGAAGCTGGATTTGCGATTCGAATATCATTAAGTTTGAGTAAAATCAGAAGATATTTGCAAGACAGTGTTCCGAACTCAATATGGGCATTACGAGTACTTAGTGATGCCATTCGGAGTTACGAACGCACCAGCGATATTTATGGACTTGATGAATCGAATATTTTCACCGTTCTTGGACCAGTTTATAGTAGTGTTTATCGATGATATTCTGGTGTATTCGAGGAGCCAAAAAGAGCATGCAGAACACTTGAAGATCGCAATGCAAATGTTGAGGCAAGAAAAATTATATGCGAAGATGAGCAAGTGTGAGTTTTGGCTTGAAGAAGTGAAGTTTTTGGGGCATGTCGTATCCGGAGATGGAATCGCTGTTGATCCTAAAAAGATTGCCGCAGTTCATGATTACCCGATTCCGAAGAACGTAGCGGAGATCAGAAGTTTTCTCGGGCTCGCCGAATACTATAGAAGGTTCATAGAGAATTTCGCCCGTTTAGCTGAACTATTGACCAAGCTAACGCGAAAGGAGGCACCATTCGTATAGACGGATAGATGTGTGTCAGCTTTTGAGGCGTTAAAGCAAAGATTGGCAACAGCTCTTATTCTGACCGTGCCAGACGGTTCCGGAGGGTTGGTTATTCACAGCGACATATCTGGGAAAGACTTGGGATGTGTTCTTATGCAGCATGGAAAGGTTATAGTCTACGCATCGAGACAATTGAAGACCCATGAGAAGAATTACCCAACTCATGATTTGTAGCTAGCAGCAGTGATTTTCTCTTTGAAGATTTGGAGACACTACGTATTGGGCGAAAGGGTCGAAGTATTCACTGATCACAAAAGCTTAAAGTACATGTTTACACAGAAAGAGCTCAACATGAGGCAGCGCAGATGGTTAGAGCTGATGGCTGACTATGATCTTGATCTTATGTACCATCCGAGGAAAGTTAATGTAGTGTCGGATGCGCTAAGTCGGTTGCCAGCAATACGGATGTTGACTGCACAAAAGGATCTTATCGATGATTTCCAGAGATTTGAGTTGGATATCGTGTTACCGCATTCTTCAGGACAGTTGATGTAGCTGCAAGTATAGTCATCCTTGATCGATAATATTAAGGCAGCGCAGTCGCACGATCCAAGGTTGCAGAAGTTTCGAGAACAGGTAGAAGCGGGACTTCGAACGGACTTGTTGATTCATAAAGATGGTTCGTTACGATATGTGTGCCGAAAGAAGATATTCATGAAGAAGTTATGAAGGAGGCGTACTGTTTCGCATATTCCGTACATCCAGGAGGCACGAAGATATATCGAGATCTACGACAACATTTCTGGTGGGAAGGCATGAATAGAGAGATTGCCCACTTTGTAGCGAAATGCTTAGTGTGTCAGCAAGTCAAGGCTGATCATCAAAGGGTAGACGGTTTATTGCAACCACTTCCGATTTCTCGGTGGAAGTGGGAACATATAACCATGGATTTCGTGACAGCTTTACCGCGGAGTCCAAAGGGTAATAATGGAGTTTAGGTGATTGTTGATCGATTGACCAAGGCAGATCATTTCATACTGTTTAGAGTTGGCCAGTCGTCGGAAGCATTAACAGAGCGGTACATGCAAGAGATTATGAGATTGCATGGAGTACCTGTGAGAATCGTTTCCGATCGTGTACCCGATTTTTGTCGCACTTTTGGAGGAGTTTACAGGAAAGTTTGGGAACTCGATTGAAGTTTAGCACCGCTTATCATCCTCAGACAGATGGCCAGTCAGAGAGAACGATCCAAACTCTTGAAGATATGTTGAGAGCTTGCATGTTGGACTTCAAGGGTACATGGGAGGATCATTACACTTGGTAGAGTTTTCGTATAATAACAACTTTCAGGCGACTATTCAGATGGCTCCATTCGAAGCGTTATATGGTCGCAAGTGTCGCTCACTCGTCTGTTGGGATGATATTGGAGAACGAAGATTATTGGGACTGGATCTTATCGTGCAAACCGTGGAGAAAGTTAGTACGATTTGAAACCATATAAAAGCTGTGCAAGATTGACAAAAAAGTTGGGCCGATACAGCACGAAGACTTCTGGAGTTCGCAGTTGGTGATCTTGTGTTCTTGAAGATATCACCGACTAGAGGAGTGATTCGTTTTAGGAGTTGAGGCAAGCTTAGTCCTCGATTCGTAGGGCCTTTCAAATCTCTATGTGGGACTCTAATGAAGTTGGAACATTGTAGCGGATCCACTCATTGTTAATCACCCTTTCCCAGTTCTCTACTTCTTCTTAACCCATGTAAAAAATTACAAACGTGGGATCCTGATCCGGTATCCAATATCCAGGACATAGAGCATACTGAGAAATAGTTCTCAGTAACGAACACATCCGAAGAAGATGCAACATTATACTCTTTCTTCGTTCGGGTTGCGTGGGAATCTTGATATCCCCCTATTCCTTGCTCAGACTTATGACAGTCATAAAATAGAGCGGAACCAACGTTCCCCAGCTCAGTATAATAAGTGGGTTCGGTCAATACATCCATATTATTATCTTGATTAAGGCGTGTCATGGTCGCTACCTGGAGAGGGAGAGAAGGAAACACTTTAGCATGCGCTCTTGCAAGATTAAATTGGTTATTATCTTATCTAATCAGGATGGCTCCCACTGTTTTTATCAAATCTTCCTTCAAATCCTAAAAGGTAAGATTAGCCGGGATTAATTACACCTTACAAGTTGGCCAATCGGTCAGCCAGGCAGGTATTGGTATTCCGAGGGAGTCTCCCCTTGCTTTCGCATGGAACTAATTAAATAACCACTTTTCCGCAGGGGCATAACCCCGTTAACACCTTTCTTAGACACCTACTGGATCAGCAATTTGTAAAGTGGAAAACTTTCCCAGGAGTAACTCTTACTCGTAGTAGGTATCAGTATCCAACTATCTCATAGAAGGTATGTAATCTCATTGCAAATTTCAACACTTGAAATTCCCGATGTTTGTTTTTACCCCTAGCGACTTATGACCTTGGCTATGGTCAACAAATCATAAGCGCTAGCCAAGTTCAACCCGTCATTTCATGATTAATTAAACCCACTCGTACGACCCTTGGCGAAGGTCAACAAAGCCTTACGACTATCCTAATCCAATTGTATCATATGCTGCAGATAAGCACTAATCAGCTACCGTATACTACGCCTTAGCTGAAATGACGGAGGGCTATGACTGGTTTTGAAGAAAACGTTTATCGTAATGAACTTGATATCGTTGTAGAATCCAGTGATTTGAAAAGGAGTGGTTTAAACTCCGCTTTTAAAATCGAGTAGTTTTCAAAACAAACCGAGTGGGTTGCAGCATTTGCTAGTTTTTCTAAAGAGGTCACTCCCGGTGAAGGGATCTAGGCTCTTTCCTCATTGAATGAGATGCTGGATATTCATAATACCACTATGCAAAGTAAGAACTATAGGTACCTTTTTGAAAATTTTGATTCTATAATATCTTTAGGTTTCTTATCTTTTCATTAATCTCATCAATGAAGTCCCATCATTTATGTTTTCTAAACATCACAGAAGAAAAGAAAATAGAACGTACGCTTATACCATCCGCATTAGCCACGGGGCCCCGTCATGCACCGTCAGGTTACTTAAAGAACGGCAGAGCAGGGGCTGGACTAGCGCGGGTGCAAAACATAAGCAACGTTTATTATATATATCATATATATATAGCACTCGTCTCACGCAGCTATATGCACATCACAGAACTCAAGCAGCAGAAGCAAAACATATGAAATATTGGATATACCAGGAGGTCCGTGTTTTAAATTAAGCCAGTAATGAAAAACATGGATTCCATGGTCGTGATGAATAGCCAAACCCACATCCCTAGACCCCTATGAGAACGGAAAGCAACCCTGCCAATTCTAGAGTTAGGAGACCCGGTCTTGACTCCTCGAGATGGTCTCCTACTGGACTCTAGACCCCGGTTACTTGTGCTCCCCGCCTTGGGTGTATCCTAATGCAGAAAAGTAAATAATATACATCAATGGTGACATCATTCTCAACCTGGAAGTGTCCCAATAAAAGAATGTTACATACAATTTTTATATGAATGAAAATTGTAAAACTCTCATCTAACGCAAAAAAACCCTGGCTATTCAATCACGACGATCTAATACAACATATCACAGCAACACGTAAACATCACATGTCATCAACGTAAGTAAATATGCGTATCCCGAATGTCGTTGACGTACAGTAATGAGATCGGGAATATCCCACATATTACACTTACGGTCGTAGAAAAGAAATGAATACTACAATATTTAGAATCCGCATTAAGCTTAGACATCATAAACCCGGAGTATCTCATATTCCGAATTTCATGCCTAACCCTATAAATCTTGCATTTTAGTCTCAAATCGAAAACACTTTTCAATAACTTAGTCGGGCAATTCAACAAGATTCCTAACTACCAGATCGAATGCTCGTCGGGAACTTTAGTAGATGGCTGCACCCCCGATGCTGTCGACGAAGTGCACTTAGGCGGAACACAGTGGTCATGAGCACCCGAGTGGATGCTTTTGGAAACGGGGTTCTCCTACAGTCACTTGGCCGGGGCTATGGGGCGTGGCTATCTAGTAGTGTTACCCGGCGAGTGTTCGCGTACTATACGAGATTGCGACGGAGTTTTGATCCGAATCAAAACTCCATGGCAATCGATTAACCGAGACTAAAACGCTAGATTTACTAATAACAAACTAGTTTTCACAAAACTAATTTAATGTGGATTCCAAATATTGTATCACATATCAAACTTAAATCCGAAACAATGTTAAATTGCGACTACGAAACACTCCGAATTGCCCAATACAAAAGATAACATCACATGCAATCTGGGCAAAAACTAACATAACCTGAAACCTGAAACCCAAGCTACCAAAACACCAAAAAAATACGAGACCAAAGACAGAAGGGTGGGCCAGCCAGGCCGGGAATTTGGGGGATTTCGCCGGCCAAATATTAGAGTCTTGGTCTCGTTTTTCTTTAGTGTTCTGGTTACATCACATGTAACATTCTGCACTTGTTTAAAAAAATTTCAGAGGACTTAAAAAAATGTACAGAAACTAGGGTTTCGGTTTGACTGTTTGGGAGTTATTTCATTTTCGTAATTCTAATTACACCGTCTAATGCTCTAGTTTGGCTCTGATACCATGAAAGTGTGTCTTAGCACCATCACTAGGTTAAAACAAGTATCAAGTATGCAATTTTAAAATTTTTGGGGTGCTAAGCTACACTAACCTAGGATCTAACTAGAGTATTAAGGTTTATAGCATGATATAGCAAGTTCTACTCTAAGTGATGGAGACTACAACCTTTGTAGACCAAGTCCTTCTCTTCTAAAGCTCCGAGTAGTTGTCCCTACGACTCCTCTTGGCTCCACTTGAAGAAAGGATCGAGCTTGCTTCGCGATCTTCGAGGCCGAAAATGATCCATCTTGAAGTTTCTCTAGATCAAGCCACCTCTTCACTAATCAAGTATTAGTGAAGAAAACAACCTAAACTAAATGGCTAATCTAGTGTAGCTTGATAAAGTAGGTGTTTTGGCTCACTTAGAAATGAATATCTCTTTTTTTTCCAACTCAAGAAAACCCTAGTGAGCTTTTGATGAAGGAGAGGATGAACATGAGTAGAGTGAAGAATGAGGGCTCAGGTTTTTCCAAGCCAAGTAAAGAATGGTTCTCACATTCACTTATTGAAGCATGGATTATTTGCAATACAAATAATCAACCATGATTCAATAGTGAAGTCAAACAAATAAATAAATCATTAAAGCCATGCTTCACCCATGCCTAAAATATCTCTCATTTTCCACCTCACAATTCTATTTTCTCAAAATAGAAAAACCATGTTCCATGCATCATTATCCATGATACAATATATATATATATATATATATATATATATATATATATATATATATATATTAAGAAAAGAAAATAATTAGTGAGAATTAATATTAGTTAATATATAAATATATCAAATATAAATATATATCAAATTATTAAATCAACACTTGATTTAATAATCCGGTTATATCATATATAATCGACTAATATCATTTATCTGTATATCAAATTATCAAATCAACACTTGATTCAATAATCCGGTTATATCACATATAACCTAACCAATATCAAATATCGCCAGATTAGAATACGGTATCACATACTCGTATTTAATCAGGCTCCCGCACATATTAGCATATGTGCTCTATTTCGTTTCGCTTGAACTATGAAAGCTCTGTATGGAATTCTAAAGACTCGTCAATACGCCAGCAGTAAGTAATGATCACATCAGTTACCCATAAACCGTCAGCGGTACTAGCTGGACGTAACGGCTACCCAGGTATTGAACGATTAGAAGATCAACAAGTAAGATTGTCCAAATTCCATGAAGCCTATAAGTAACACTTATCGTACAGTCCGGTCTCTTCGTTTAATATGTCGCATATGGAGTCTAGGGGTGGAATCGTCAGACCCCAGTAACTTGATAAGTCATGCCGATGTGTGGCTCATAACAGTTCGAGAAACTACTGATAACACTTACCTGTAAATCTCATCAGCCCTGACCAGGGACTTACTGTTATAGCCAATCAAGTATAGCGCAACATCCACTCCCTATACCGGGAGAGACGAAACCCCTCCTATCGCTCACTGCCTCCATGTGACTCGGGACTGTACAAAAAATCCACCTGTTTGCACGACTCCTTTGAGCCATGGTAGGGAGGAAATTAAAGCACAGTGGGAACCACACAAGACACTATTACACTCTCGGATCTACAGACTAACATGTACCAGTGTCACCAGAGAACTGCTATCTGACGATAGGTATAGTACCATCTAAGAGTTCTCGGCGAGTCCTAGTCGGTGTACCAATTCTCTAATGAACACCTGTGTACAATATTTGATGTCAAACACCAATGGTTATGGGATCAACCATCGCCCCCTACAGGGTCAAGAAACGTACACATTAGTCTACTCTGGAATATCGATGCCATGTCTCGATACTCAATCGACTAAGAACAGTTAAAGGATGTGCTTGTGGACTACACAAGTCCTAGTAATATGATCCACATCATAGTCCTGGTAATCAAGCAAACATCCTAAAGGCTTTATCAATATGTATCAGAGAGACAGTATAATAATACAAGTGTATATGTTAAGATAAAGAGCAACCATATAGCATGCTATCATGTCGAGCAAGAAAGTCCTCTATATATATCTCCAAGCATCCACTATATCATACAATAATGGCCTCTAGGGCATATATATTCCTAACACGAACTTGAAGGGGTCTTCCACAATTGGGTGGACACACGACAAAGGTTGTATTTTCTCAACCATTATACTTTTAGTTAGCTAGTTTAAGTCTATGGATCGAATCTTGGTTAAGAGCCACATGCTCCTTATAGCGAAGGCTTGTCCGAATATGGGACCAATGCCGACCTTTTTGAAGCTTCTACCGATGAGAACGTGGCGACTGATCTCCAAGCCACACTTGATGCTTCGGAACGCTTAGCCCATGAGCAAGCAGTGCTTGCTGCTCTTATAGCGTCAGGTACATTTCATTTACATTCTTTACATATCTTAGAATAAAATGGAGTTGTGTTCTTATTTAACATTTTATTTTCCCAACAAGCATCTTTATTAAAGAGGCTTTCTAGGCATCCACTAAGACATACGAGGAAGAGGACAGACTTCGTACTTCCATGGGCCTTGGCATGATTTATATTACGCGCTTTTGAACGTTTAATTCATTTCGCCATACCTTGACTCCTTTCTTTTTATTTTATTATAGGAGCCTTTGTAACTAGTGTTACTTCGAGCGGGGCACCATCTTTGGGTGTTAACATAGAGGATATTCTTCACTCGACAACCCCTACCGAATCTTCAGAGCCGCCGACTGTTGCTCAGGCCTCCTCAGCGCCACCATTGGAAGCATCATTGAAGCAGTCGATGATGGATGTCGTAGCAGATCCTGAGGCTGAATCCAATTCAGATGAGGATCTTCCTCTATCGGTTATCCTGGAGAGATCTCTCCATATGGCTAAAACCGAGGAGAAGCCCCGGAAGTATGTAGCAAGGGAGCAACAGGCCGGTTTGGCCACAGGTGCAGGCTTGAGCAAAACACAAACCCTTAATGCTCCTATGGAGGATATCGCTCTTGCCTAGTCAACCGCTCACAGGCAGATTGTGCGTGCAGCGCGTGAAGAGGTGGAGCGTTTACTTCAGGAGGAAATAACGCATGGTAGCTTGACAAAACCTGGTAGGATTTATTTATTTTCCAGGTTTCTTCCTGTAAGTCCATGCTACCTCTCCCGGTACTTACGGGCATGCGGAATTTGATAAAAAACGATTTTCTTAGAGGTGGTAACATGGACTTATAACCCGGATCTTGGTTAAACATCTAACTAACAACCTAACTACGAGTTGCTAACTACTCGGTTAGGGGGTTATACCTTGCTTGTCTTGAACTCCTTCGTCTTCAAACTCCAATGGTGGTCCGGATCGGCTTCTTCCCGTCGTCTCCTTACGCCGAAGATAGATCCACCTGAAAGCTCCAACCTTTGGCTCCTTCTTGGTTCTTTGAAGAAACTAGTTCATTTGGTTTGCTAAACCTTGTGAACTAGAATGAGTAGAGAAGAGTTTGTATGGGATTTTATCTATGGTTCTTGATTCTCAACTCATGAGACATATGAACCATAGAGTCAAGAGAGGGAGCAAGAGGAAGAGGGTGAAAGCAAGAGCAAGAGAACTTAAGAACAAGAGAGAGAATGGTCAAGTGAGAATGAGCCTTTCTTTTGTCTTTCACCCTCTCATAATCCAAAACAATGATAACAAATCATATCAATCAAGTGTTATGTGATGGTTGAAGCAACCATAACCATATCATTTCATGCACTCATTTTGCACAAATGAGCGAGCAAGCAAGCAAAAGTCTTTGCCATGAAATGATGGCTATGGTTATCATGATGGTCAACTAGTCAAGCCTAGTCAACCGGTCAACAAAGTCAACAAGTCAACAAAAGTCAACAAGTCAACAAAGTCAACAAGTCAACAACCATGTCACCATAATACTTAATTAATATAATTGTTAATCATATACCATATTCTCATTAGGGTTGAGCAAAAAGTCAATAGTCAACGGTCAACTGTCAACAACCCTAATGAGAATCCGCTGCCTCTGTCTCCCCGTCAACTGTGCATACACACCCGCATCCGCGTTCCGAGGAACACGAATGCAAACTGGATAAATCCAATCCCAATACGTACACTAGGATCTGGCTTAAACCAAAGCCCGCTAGTGTAAACTGTCCGGACACTGTACGTGCACAAGTGCACGGACGTGACCGAACCCTGTCGCAAAACCATGCGACCTGTCGCAAAACCATGCGACCTCTACTCTTTTGCCTAAAGGCGAAAAGATTTCTGTGTGGGACTCTAAAGACTCGACACTACGCTGGCAGTGGGTTTAACCACAGACCGCAAGCGGCACTAGCTGTGCGTAACTGTCCCCAGGTAATGCCGATAAGAAGACCGACGAGGCGAAACCCATCTGAACTCCTACTGAGTCTGAATGTGACATTCTCCATACAGTCCGGTCTGTTCGTCTGATACATCGCATGGCGGGCCTAGGGGGCGGTAAACGTCAGTCCCCCAATAGCGGTATAAGTCGTGTCGGAGTGAAGCCCAAAACACCCTGAGATAACACTGGAAGCCTACCAGTATATCTCGTTTGCCCTGGACAGGGACTACTCGTGTAATGGCTCTCCTAGACACAGCGCGATGTCAACCCCCAATACCGGGAGAGACGAATCCTGTCTAACCGTCACTGCCTCCAAGTGCTTCGGGACTGCACCCAACCACTGTAAGTCCATGCTACCTCTCCCGGTACTTTCGGGAATGCAGAATTTGGTAAAAAACGATTTTTACGGAGGTGGTAACATGGACCTAAAACCCGGATCTTGGTTAAACATCTATCTAGCAACCTAACTACGAGTTTCTAGCTACTCGGTTAGGGGGTTATACCTTGCTTGTCTTGAACTCCTTCGTCTTCAAACTCCGATGGTGGTCCGGATTGGCTTCTTCCCGTCGTCTCCGTACGCCGAAGATAGATCCACCTGAAAGCTCCAACCTTTGGCTCCTTCTTCGTTCTTTGAAGAAACTAGTTCACTCGGTTTGCTAAACCTTGTGAACTAGAATGAGTAGAGAATAGTTTGTGTGGGATTTTATCTATGGTTCTTGATTCTCAACTCATGAGACAAGAGAACCATAGATTAAAGAGAGGGAAAAAGAGCAAGAGGGTGAGAGCAAAACAAGAGAGCTCAAGAACAAGAGAGAGAATGAGCAAGAAAGAATGAGCAAGTCTTTTGTCTCTCACCCTCTCATAATCCAAAGTCATGATAACTCATCATACCAAAAAAGTCTTATGTGATGGTTGAAGCAACCATAACCATATCATTTCATGCACTCATTTTGCACAAATGAGCAAGCAAACAAAAGTCTTTGCCATGAAATGATGGCTATGGTTATCATGATGGTCAACTAATCAAGCCTAGTCAACCAGTCAACAAGTCAACAAAAGTCAACAAGTCAACAAAGTCAACAAGTCAACAACCATGTCACCATAATACTTAATTAATATAATAGTTAATCACATATCATATTCTCATTAGGGTTGAACAAAAAGTCAAATAGTCAACGGTCAACTGTCAACAACCCTAATGAGAATCCGCTGCCTCTGTCTCCCTGTCAACTGTGCATACACACCCGCATTCGCGTTCCGAGGAACACGAATGCAAACTGGATAAATCCAATCCCAAAACGTACACTAGGATCTGGCTTAAACCAAAGCCCGCTAGTGCAAACTGTCCGGACACTGTACGTGCACAAGTGCACGGATGTGACCGAACCCTGTCGCAAAACCATGCGACCTGTCGCAATACCATGCGACCTCTACTCTTTTGCTTAAAGGCGAAAAGCTTTCTGTGTGGGACTCTAAAGACTCGACACTACGCTGGCAGTGGGTTTAACCACAGACCGCAAGCGGCACTAGCTGTGCGTAACGGTCCCCAGGTAGTGCCGACAGGAAGACCGACGAGGCGAAACCCATCTGAACTCCTACTGAGCCTGAGTGTGACATTCTCCGTACAGTCCGGTCTGTTCGTCTGATACATCGCATGGCGGGCCTAGGGGGCAGTAAACGTCAGTCCCCTAATAGCGGTACAAGTCGTGCCGGAGCGAAGCCCAAAACACCCTGAGATAACACTGGAAACCTACCAGTATATCTCGTTTGCCCTGGCCAGGGACTACTCGTGTAATGGCTCTCCTAGACACAGCGCGATGTCAACCCCCAATACCGGGAGAGACGAATCCTGTCTAACCGTCACTGCCTCCAAGTGCTTCGGGACTGCACCCAACCACTACCTGTTTGCACGACTCCTTTGAGCCGTGGTAGGGTAGTGATCAAAGTACAGTGGGAACACACTCGAGGCGAAGTGACAGTGTCAAGTCAGCGGACTAAGCTGTACTCATGTCACCTGGGAACTGATAACTGACGATAGGCATAATACCAACTAGTCAGTTCCCGACGAGTCCTGTCCAGTGTACCCGTAACCTAACGAGCACCTTCATACTATCTCAAGTACGACGTACTGACGGCTGTGGGACAGACCGTCTCCCACACTGGGATGAGAAGCGCATGCGCTGGTCTACTCCGGAGTATCGATGCCCTGTCTCGATAGTCCTGCGACCAGGGACCTGCATAAGGATGTGCTTATAGATTACCCAGCCCCACTAGTGTGACGGACATCACATCGCTGGTAATCAAGCAAAGATCCTAAGGGCTCCACTAATGTGTATAGGCGATATACTAAAATAAACACATGTACACATTGAAGTAGAAACAAACCAAGTAGCATACTACTATTTTGAGCAAGATTGTATATACAAGGTGAATATCCCAAGCTTCCATTAAGTAATATACAAACTATTATGAAACAGTAATGGCCTCTAGGGCATATACACTAACAATCTCCCACTTGCACTAAGGCCATGTACTGGCGTATCGAAGACCTATCATCTCGATGAGCCGCTCGAACTGAGTCTGGGGCAGGGCCTTGGTGAATGGATCTGCAGTGTTATCTTCTGAAGCGACTCTCCGAACCTCGATCTCCTGGTGATCCACGATCTCCCTGATCAGGTGATACCGCCTCAAGATGTGCCTGGATCTCTGATGGGACCTGGGTTCCTTCGCTAAAGCTATAGCCCCGTTGTTGTCGCAATACAGAGGTATTGGATCAACAATGGACGGAACCACCTGAAGTTCTTTCAAGAACTTCCTCATCCAGACAGCTTCTTTTGCGGCATCAGATGCAGCGATGTATTCCGCTTCCATCGTCGAGTCTGACACGGTTTCTTGTTTGGAACTCTTCCAACACACCGCCCCTCCATTGAGGGTAAAGACAAAACCCGACATGGACTTGGAATCATCCTTGTCACTCTGGAAGCTGGAGTCAGCAAAGGCCTCGATCTGGAGGTCTTTTCCGCCATACACCAAGAACATCTCCTTAGTCCTTCTCAGGTACTTGAGAATGTTCTTTACCGCTATCCAGTGTTTCTCCCCAGGGTTTGACTGATACCGGCTTACCACACTCAGTGCATAAGCTACATCCGGTCTGGTACACAACATCGCATACATTATAGAGCCTACCGCAGAAGCGTAGGGTATAATAGACATGCGATCCCTCTCCAAATCAGTCTTGGGAGACATCTCTTTAGAGAGGGTGATCCCGTGACAAGCCGGTAGGTTACCGCGCTTGGAATCTTCCATACTGAATCTTTTCAGTATGGTGTCGATGTACCTGGACTGTGAAAGTCCTAATATCCTCTTGGATCTATCACGATGGATCCGGATCCCCAGGATGTATGAGGCATCACCCAGGTCTTTCATGGAAAACCTGTGTGACAAGAACCCCTTGACAGATTGTAGCATAGGAATGTCATTTCCTATTAAGAGAATGTCATCCACGTATAAAACGAGGAATACTAAAGTTCTCGCTACAAATCTACTATAGATGCATGGTTCATCTGGATTTTTGATAAAGCCAAATTCTTTGACCGTCTCATCAAAGCAGATGTTCCAACTATGCGACGCCTGCTTTAGTCCATAGATGGACTTAAGCAACTTGCACACCTTTCCGCTGCTCCCACTTTGAATGAAACCCTCTGGTTGGTCCATATAGACACACTCCTCTAAATTTCCATTTAGAAAAGCGGTCTTTACGTCCATTTTCCAGATCTCATAATCGTGGAAGGCAGCAATGGCAAGAAGGATCCGAATGGATTTCAGCATGGCTACTGGAGAAAAGGTTTCGTCATAGTCCAAGCCAGGTCTTTGACGAAAACCCTTTGCTACCAGCCTAGCTTTATAGGTCTCAACCTGTCCATCTACACCAATCTTCCTTTTGAAGATCCACTTGCATCCTACGGGTTTTACCCCGTCTGGAGCAATGTCCAACGTCCATACCTTGTTGGTATACATGGACTCCATTTCGGTCCGCATTGCATCCAGCCATTTCACTGAGTCAACGCTCTGAACGGCCTGCTGGAAGCTAGTAGGCTCATCATAATCTATGATGCAATCCTCTCTATCCCCGTCTATGAGAAAACCGTAGTATCTCTCGGGCGGATGAGTCTGCCTACTACTCCTGCGGAGCGGCGTAGGAATGTCCTGTTCTGTTGAACCTTCTGGTTCCACTGAGCTTTCAGTAACAGTCTGTGGTTCTGGAACTTCTTCCAGTTCTATTGTGCTCCCACTTATCTGGGTTTCCAAAAACTCAATTTCCAAGAAGCGGGCATGCTGAGAAACAAAAACCTTTTGTTCCTCAGCGGAATAGAAAAGATACCCCCTGGAGTTCCTTGGGTATCCCACAAACTTACACTGTACTAAGCGTGCCTCAAGCTTGTCCGCATGCTGCTTTTTTACAAAAGCTGGACATCCCCATACCTTAAGATACTTAAGACAGGGTTTCTTCCCAGTCCACATCTTATATGGGGTGGTAGGCACAGTCTTGGTGGGAGCCTTGTTCAAGAGATACGCAGCTGCTTCTAGTGCATATCCCCAGAATGATCGCGGCAACTCAGCGTTATTCATCATGGACCGAACCATATCCAATAGGGTTCTGTTCCGTCTCTCCGATACACCGTTATGTTGCGGGGTGTATGGAGGAGTAAGCTGAGAGAGAATTCCGTTCTCTTTTAAATAGTCCAGGAACTCGGCACTTAAGTATTCTCCACCTCGATCCGATCTTAGAATCTTAATACTTTTGCCGGTTTGTTTCTCTACTTCATTCTTATACTCCTGGAATTTTCCAAAGGCTTCGGACTTATGTTTCATTAAGAAGACATAACCGTACCTTGAGAAGTCATCCGTAAAAGTAATGAAGTAAGAATATCCGCTTCGCGCATGTGTAGACATTGGACCGCACACGTCACTGTGTACGAGTCCCAAGAGCTCGCTCGCTCTTACTCCATGTCCAGTAAACGGAGTCTTTGTCATCTTTCCTTTGAGACAGGATTGACAAGTGGCATACGACTGATATTCGAACGCATTCAAATACCCTTCTGTATGTAACTTCGTCAACCTTCTCTCATTGATGTGACCCAGTCTACAATGCCACAAGAAAGTCTGATTCATTTCCGGAGACTTTCTTTTGTGTGTATTCTGGACATTGAAAATCTGTGGTTGGTTCAATACGTATATACCATTACTCAATGTACCTGACCCAATCAGAACTTGATTAAGGTGAATGTTTACAACATTACTTACAAACGCAAATTCATAACCTTCTTTAGAAACTAAAGATACAGAAATGATATTACAAGTTGCGTTGGGTACAAAAAAGAAATTACGCAAAACCAAAACATGTCCATCCGACATTCCCAGGTGATAGTCCCCCACGGCTTTAGCATCCATGCTAGCTCCGTTCGCAACTCTGAGGGTCATGTCACCTGCCTTCAAAACCCTACGGTTTCTCAACGCCTGCAAAGAATTACAGATATGAGATCCTGATCCGGTATCCAATACTCAGGAAGTAGAGTTTATTGAAAGACAGTTTTCAATAACATACACACCTGAAGCTGAAGCTGCAACCTGCTTCAATTCCTGTGTTCTGGCTTTCCAAGCCCTGCAATCATTCTTCCAGTGTCCTTTCTTATGACAATAGAAGCATTCTTCCTTATCCACAAGCTTCCCCGCTATCTTTGTTGCTTTAGCTTTTCCCTTCGTATCCACTTTACTAACACCGCCCCTTGGTTTGGCGGGGGCTTTCTTCTTCTTTCCCTTGGCTTTCGCCTTGGACCTAGAAGAAGATGATCCTCCTACAAACAAAGTGGATGTTTCCCTACCTTTCTGTAGGGTGCCCTCTGCGCTCCTCAGCATGTTGAGGAGCTCTGAAAGTTCAACTTCTTTTTCTTGTAAGTTGAAGTTCAGTATAAACTGGGCGTAAGTGGAAGGAAGGGACTGGAGAACTATATCCGTATAGAGTTCACTCTCCAATGTGGTCCCTAGGTCCGCGAGCTCCTCAATGTAGCCGATCATCTTTAGCACGTGCTCGACTACTGATGATCCGACGGCCATCTTTGCCGAAAATAACTTTTTCGACGCTTCGTATCTTGCGATACGTGACTGCTCTCCATACAGTCCTTTTGTATGGAGAAATATGGATTCAAGGTCCATATTCTCGTGCCTCCTCTGATGTTCGTTGTCCATCGAGGCAAGTATGAGGCACTTGGCCTTCGCGCTATCAATCTCCCAAGTCTTGCGGATTTCCTTATCTGCGACGCTGGAAGTGGGACCAGGGGCAGGGGGAGCTTTGGTGGTAAGAAGATACCCCAGCTTGTCGTAAGTGATTGCTATCTTGACATTCCTGAGCCAATCTTTGTAGTTTGGCCCTGTCAGTTTGTTTTTATCTAGAAGTAACTTAAGTCCAGTCATGTCGATTGGTCGCTGCAATTAGGAGAGAGAAGAAGAAACACTCAGCATGATGCTCTTGCAAGTTTAGAGTGGTTTTTAGTTTGTCTAAACAGGATGGCTCCCACTGTTTCTCGAATCCCTCCTCAAACCATAAAGGAAGAATTAGTCGGGATCAATCCCACCGCACAATACTTGCTTAACCGTTCAGCCAGGCCGGTGTCGGTACTTCGAGGGAGGTTTTCCAACGCTTTCGTGAAGTTCCTTAATTAAAGAACCTCTTTTCCCTGGGGGCGTAGCCCCGCTAACACCTTTCTAGGCACCTACTAGGTTTATAGCATTGATCGTTTAGTGAGAAATTTCCCGAGGAGTAGCATATACTCACAGTAGGATCGGGAACCAAATATCATTGCGTGACGAGACTGAAGGAATCCTACCAGAATCATCACACTCCAAATGGTATGCAAATCTAGCAAGTTTCAGTACTTATGAAACTCCCGATGTGGATTTTTGCCCCATGCTCTTATGACCTTGACGAAGGTCAACAAATCATAAGTCACATGTCAAGTTCTGCCCGTCATTATCCAGGTTAATTTGAATCCACCCGTATATACCCTTGACGAAGGTCAACAAGGTAATGCGAATGTCCCAAACCAACGCATCTATCTATGCTACATATGAATACCCAACAGCTACCAATCACTATTCCTTGACGAAGGTCAACAAACACAGCTTGAATACTAATGAATATTCATATGAAACGACAGAGGGCTACGAATGGTTTTGGCAAAACCGTGAACGTAGTTAACTTGATTTGGTCGATGGAACGAGATAGCTTTTAAAAGGAGTGGCTCAAGCTCCGCATTTAAAAGTTGGTTTTGAAAAGAACCGAGTGGTTTTTCGAAAGTGTTCCAACGACTTTAACTTGGTTTATTATCTTGCATTAGTTCTTTTAATGCGTGATATTCTTGCATTAGTTCTTTTAATGCGTCCCATCATTTAATCCTACCATTGCAGAAAACAACCAAAATATGACGTACGCTTATGCCATTCGCATTCGCCACTGGGCCTCGTCATTACCCGTTAGGTTACTTAACTAACGACAGAGCGGGGGCTGGGCTAGCGCGTCTGTAAAACATAAGCAACGCCTAAATAATATCATATATAGATATACTGCAATGATAAACATTTCAAATCACAGATGAATACATTGGATATACTAGGAAACTGTAATTCGTACGAGCCTGTAACGAAAGACAGATTACACGGTCGCGGTGAATAGCCAAATACCCCACCCAAGACCCCTACGGGTGCGGCAAACTACCCGCCAAGTATCCGAAGCGTAGTAACCTCCCTCATCTCCATGAGTAGGCCACTCGACACTTCGGCATACCCGGTAGTTTGTGCACCCCCTCCATGGGTCTATCCTAGGAGCAAAAACAGTAAAAAGAAATTATACAATGACGGCTACAACCCCGACCCGGTTGTGCGGCCATACAAATAATTATTACATCAATTTACAAATTTACATGAATTGGAAGAAAAGAAAACTCTCGTCTCACAACCCCCGGCTATTCACCCGCGACAATTCAACATATTCATATACACATTCCAACAACATTACAGATCACAGATTTGTATAACCCTCACTAATCGACATATAGCGATTAGTAGACGTTCAATACAAATATCACATTACAGAAAACCCGTTAGCTTAAGTCTTTTAGAAGTTCGATCAAAAATACGGATTTTCGGGACCCCAAAATAAAATTTTCGTTCTGGAAAATCTGGGTTGAAAATACATGTACCAAAATTCCCAAAATACCCCCAGAAGCACACTGTAGCAAAGAAACACCAGAGAGGGGGCAAGGAGGCCGCGGAACCGCGGCAATAGCAAGCTATTGCCGCGTTTCCGCGGTCGTTTAGGGGGATCTCTTTGTCATTTTTCTACAGTGGCTTTTAAAAACCCTGAGCCGATTTTAGGTGTTAAAATAATCAACTTTTGAACAGTAAAAAAATCGACAGAAACTCGAATTTTTGGGGTTCGTTTTCGGGACTTTTTCTTTGATCGATCTTCTAGTTACTTGCTAACATGTTAGATAGAGTTTAACTAGGCTCTGATACCACTGTAAGTCCATGCTACCTCTCCCGGTACTTTCGGGAATGCGGAATTTCGTAAAAAACGATTTTTACGGAGGTGGTAACATGGACCTAAAACCCGGATCTTGGTTAAACATCTATCTAGCAACCTAACTACGAGTTTCTAGCTACTCGGTTAGGGGGTTATACCTTGCTTGTCTTGAACTCCTTCGTCTTCAAACTCCGATGGTGGTCCGGATTGGCTTCTTCCCGTCGTCTCCGTACGCCGAAGATAGATCCACCTGAAAGCTCCAACCTTTGGCTCCTTCTTCGTTCTTTGAAGAAACTAGTTCACTCGGTTTGCTAAACCTTATGAACTAGAATGAGTAGAGAATAGTTTGTGTGGGATTTTATCTATGGTTCTTGATTCTCAACTCATGAGACAAGAGAACCATAGATTAAAGAGAGGGAAAAAGAGCAAGAGGGTGAGAGAAAAACAAGAGAGCTCAAGAACAAGAGAGAGAATGAGCAAGAAAGAATGAGCAAGTCTTTTGTCTCTCACCCTCTCATAATCCAAAGTCATGATAACTCATCATACCAAAAAAGTCTTATGTGATGGTTGAAGCAACCATAACCATATCATTTCATGCACTCATTTTGCACAAATGAGCAAGCAAACAAAAGTCTTTTCCATGAAATGATGGCTATGGTTATCATGATGGTCAACTAGTCAAGCCTAGTCAACCGGTCAACAAAGTCAACAAGTCAACAAAAGTCAACAAGTCAACAACCATGTCACCATAATACTTAATTAATATAATAGTTAATCACATATCATATTCGCATTAGGGTTGAACAAAAAGTCAAATAGTCAACGGTCAACTGTCAACAACCCTAATGAGAATCCGCTGCCTCTGTCTCCCTGTCAACTGTGCATACACACCCGCATCCGCGTTCCGAGGAACACGAATGCAAACTGGATAAGTCCAATCCCAAAACGTACACTAGGATCTGGCTTAAACCAAAGCCCGCTAGTGCAAACTTTCCGGACACTGTACGTGCACAAGTGCACGGATGTGACCGAACCCTGTCGCAAAACCATGCGACCTGTCGCAATACCATGCGACCTCTCCTCTTTTGCTTAAAGGCGAAAAGCTTTCTGTGTGGGACTCTAAAGACTCGACATTACGCTGGCAGTGGGTTTAACCACAGACCGCAAGCGGCACTAGCTGTGCGTAACGGTCCCCAGGTAGTGCCGACAAGAAGACCGACGAGGCGAAATCCATCTGAACTCCTACTGAGCCTGAGTGTGACATTCTCCGTACAGTCCGGTCTGTTCGTCTGATACATCGCATGGCGGGCCTAGGGGCGGTAAACGTCAGTCCCCCAATAGCGGTACAAGTCGTGCCGGAGCGAAGCCCAAAACACCCTGAGATAACACTGGAAACCTACCAGTATATCTCGTTTGCCCTGGCCAGGGACTACTCGTGTAATGGCTCTCCTAGACACAGCGCGATATCAACCCCCAATACCGGGAGAGACGAATCATGTCTAACCGTCACTGCCTCCAAGTGCTTCGGGACTGCACCCAGCCATTACCTGTTTGCACGACTCCTTTGAGCCGTGGTAGGGTAGTGATCAAAGTACAGTGGGAACACACTCGAGGCGAAGTGACAGTGTCAAGTCAGCGGACTAAGCTGTACTCATGTCACCTGGGAACTGATAACTGACGATAGGCATAATACCAACTAGTCAGTTCCCGACGAGTCCTGTCCAGTGTACCCGTAACCTAACAAGCACCCGCATACTATCTCAAGTACGACGTACTGACGGCTGTGGGACAGACCGTCTCCCACACTGGGATGAGAAGCGCATGCGCTGGTCTACTCCGGAGTATCGATGCCCTGTCTCGATAGTCCTGCGACCAGGGACCTGCATAAGGATGTGCTTATAGATTACCCAGCCCCACTAGTGTGACGGCCATCACATCGCTGGTAATCAAGCAAAGATCCTAAGGGCTCCACTAATGTGTATAGGCGATATACTAAAATAAACACATGTACACATTGAAGTAGAAACAAACCAAGTAGCATACTACTATTTTGAGCAAGATTGTATATACAAGGTGAATATCCCAAGCTTCCATTAAGTAATATACAAACTAGTATGATACAGTAATGGCCTCTAGGGCATATACACTAACAACCACTACCTGTTTGCACGACTCCTTTGAGCCGTGGTAGGGTAGTGATCAAAGTACAGTGGGAACACACTCGAGGCGAAGTGACAGTGTCAAGTCAGCGGACTACGCTGTACTCGTGTCACCTGGGAACTGATAACTGACGATAGGCATAATACCAACTAGTCAGTTCCCGACGAGTCCTGTCCAGTGTACTCGTAACCCAACGAGCACCCGCATACTATCTCAAGTACGACGTACTGACGGCTGTGGGACAGACCGTCTCCCACACTGGGATGAGAAGTGCATGCGCTAGTCTACTCCGGAGTATCGATGCCCTGTCTCGATAGTCCTGCGACTAGGGACCTGCATAAGGATGTGCTTATAGATTACCCAGCCCCACTAGTGTGACTGCCATCACATCGCTGGTAATCAAGCAAAGATCCTAAGAGCTCCACTAATGTGTATAGGTGATATACTAAAATAAACACATGTACACATTGAAGTAGAAACAAACCAAGTAGCATACTACTATTTTGAGCAAGATTGTATATACAAGGTGAATATCCCAAGCTTCCATTAAGTAATATACAAACTAGTATGATACAGTAATGGCCTCTAGGGCATATACACTAACACTTCCCATAGCAACTTATTCGAATTATAACATTCTCATTTTTTTATGATGCCACCTAACACAGTAGGCACAAGTTTAGTTGACGGAGCAGCAAATAAAGCAGCGGCATTTGAAGATTTTGGGACAAAGGCAACCTCAATATGGACCCAAGCAACGTAAGTCAGGCTATCTGCTGATGGACAACTATCTTTTTCGGGGACTGCAACTCTGCATCCCAGAGTGTTCGCTGCGAGAAAAGATCATGGAGGAACATCATAACGAGGGCTATTTTGGGCGCGACAAACTCCTGGCCCTTATCTCTCATGACTACTACTGGCCTAACATGAAACGAGATGTGATACGTTTTGGAGAACGCTACCATATTTGCTAAGTGTCCAAGGGGACAGCTACGAATGCGGGTTTGTACACCCCGCTCCCAGCTCCGGCGGCACCATAGGAAGACATCAGCATGGACTGTTAGGAGAACTTGAGCTCACTACTAGGATTTTAGAACAAGCAAAACTAGGTTTTAAAATTTTCAAGTAAGCTCAAGTCTACATAAACTAGGATACTAGTTAAAGAATTAAACATGCAAATATAAACCAAGTGTTTTCATTCAAGGTTAGAACCATACAACCTTTGTAGCATCTTCATTTGCTCCAATTAGGTTGGACTCCATTGTAGGCTCCTTGAAAGTCTATGAAACATATTTGCAAGCCCACATCCTCCATCGAAGATGATCCACCTTGAAGGCTCAAGAATTTTAGCTCCAATATCAAATTGAGATAACCTAAGCAATAATTAGGTTGCTAAACTATCTAACTAGGAGTTGTAGTTTTTTCTTCACTATAATTTTTCTCTCATTTTTCTTTCTTTTTCTAATTTGTTTTCTCATTTTCCAGGAGGGAGATGAGAGCTTCATGGCTAATGAGAGGAAGAACTAGAGAAATGAATTAGTTAACCATTCACTTTAAAAAGAAAATGGTTACTAATAATCATTCTCTACAAAATCCTAGCCATAGAATTTAATCAAGCTACCAAGTGTCCACCCACTTCTCTCCCTTCCACATATCACCTTAAAGAGTGAGGAAAAAATTATGTTATTCCCTTAGAATAACATAAGCTAAAGAAAAAGAATAAAAAAAACAATATATACATTTTTATGTAATATAACATATTAAATATATATCCTTGTAATTGTTATCCAAGATATTTAAAATATATAAAAGAGAGATTAATTAATAGTGATATAATACTAGTAAATACATATACAATATATATGTATTAAATATTAAATCGACACCCGATTTAATATCCGTCTTTCTAAAAAGACCGACTAGTATTACAACCGTCTGATTACCGTAAGTGTATAAAATACACTAGTTTTAATTGAACCCTGGCATATACAAATGTACCACAACTACAACATTCAGCCAAAACTGAAAACCCTCTGTGTGGGACTCTAAAGACTCGACAATACGCTGGCAGTAATTTTAACCATAAGCAAGTCAGCGGCACTTGCTGTACGTAATGGTTAAGCAGGTATTGTCGAAAAGGAGATCGACAGGCAAGCTAGTCTGAAAACCTACTGAGCCTTTCAGCGACATATACCATACAGTCCGGTCTGTTCGTCTGAGACTGTCGCATATCGGGTTTAGGAGGATGGTAAACATCAGACTCCTAGTAACACAATAAGTCGTGCCGATGTCAAGCCCATCACCATCTAAGAAACTACTGATCCAAATCAGTAAATCTCAGCCGCCTGGCCAGGTCCTATGGTGATGGCCAATCGGGCACAGCGCGATATCAACCCCCAATACCGAGAGAGACGAATTCCCGCAATCCGCTCACTGCCTCTATGTGGCTCGGGACTGTACCCAACTAAAACCTGTTTGCATGACTCTATTGAGCCGTGGTAGGGTAGTAATCAAAATACAGTGGAAACTCACACAAGACAAATGATGATCTTAGGTCGACAAACTAACCTGTTATAATGCCACCAGAGACCTGCTACATGACGATAGGTATAACATGTAAGTCTACGGTAGCGCCCCGGCCGTCTACAGACACCAAATGCGGAACAAAACTTTTTAACTGGCGCTATCGTGTACTTTAACCCGGATCTGCCATTATTGCTAAACTAACAAACTGTAAAGAGTGTAGAAAGGTTATACCGAACGATCCAAGTCCTTCGTTTTTTAACCATCATCCCACGCTCCGTTGCGACTGCTCCGATCTCGTCGATCTTCGATCTGCTCGTCCAGGTGGCACCACGTCAACGATTCTTTAAACGGGCTCTCGCCTCTGACTTGAGGCAACTCGGTCGTCAAGTTTGCTAAAAGAGATGACCAAGAATGATATAGAGAATGAGTAGATGACTTTGTCTCACTTCGTCCAAGTCCGTGGACGATCGGTAAATGAAGTTGCCATGGGAATCGGATGATGGAATGAAATGAGCTGTGAAATTCCATACACCCAAAATACTATCATAATCTTTTAACAAATGAATCAAGCAAGCAAATGAGAGAGGGGAGGGGCCGGCCATATATAGATGGAGGGAGGTGAGTGTAGGAGAGGGGAGAGTGACCACAAGAGAAAAGATCAACCACAAATATCCTTCATGCAAACAAAACCTCATTAATGCAAATGGTGATTTATTAACCTAGTCACCATTGCATTAATGGCTCCATTAAAGCACTAATGACTCACCATGCCAAGTCATCCTTTCTAGAACCTTCTAGAAGCATGATTCACCCTCAACCAAGAAAAGATAAATCCGTCTTTAACCGAATGTTAAAAGACGGCTGATAGAAAACTGGCAACTGGCAACTTCCAAAAATGATCCTGAAACGACTTTCAGGATAACCCCGTAACTGTATAAATATACCCGCGTTTCTATTACGACCGAATACAAATGCAACTGAGACAAAGATATTATATCTACTCAATATAATACTCGGATCCGGCTTAAACCAAAGCCGACCAGTATCATGAGTCCGAAAACCGACACGTGCGTAAACGCACGTGCATTTTCAGAACCCTGCCATAAAACCATACGGCCTCTACAACGTTTCGCCCGAACTTGGGAAACTGTCTGTGGGGGACTCTAATGACTCGTCAGTACCCTGGCAGTGGATTTAACCATAAACCGTCAGCGGCACTAGCAATGCGTAACGGCTGCCCATGGACTGACCTCAAGGGAGGCCGATGAGCGAACTCATCCGGAAACCCTACTGAGCCTAACAGTGACAATGTATATACAGTCCGGTCCGTTCGTCTATGAGTATCGCATATCTGCCTAGAGGGCTGGTAACGTCAGACCCCCAATAGCAGTATAAGTCGTGTCGGAGTGTAGCCCAATAACACCCTGAGATACTACTGGAGTACCTACCAGTAAATCTCCTGCCACGGCCGTGGGCTTTGTGTAATGGCTCTCCTAGACACAGCACGATCTCGCCCCCAATACCGGGAGAGACGAATCCCCTGCCGATCCGCTCACGTGCCTCCATATGGCTCGGGACTGTACCCAAAAGCTACCTGTTTGCACGACTCCTTTGAGCCGTGGTAGTGTAGAAATCAAAGCACAGTGGGAACTCACACGAGACAAATGACGACCTCAGGTCGATGAACTAACCTGTACACATGTCACCAGGGAACTGCTATCTGACGATATGTATAATACCAACTAGCAGGTTCCCGGTGAGTTCTGTCCGGTGTACTCATAATCCAATGAGCACCTGTATACATCTTAGGTGATCCAACTGACACCAGTGTCTTGTGAGACCGGCCACCGCCCCTCGTCGGGATCTCGACTGTATACACTAGTCTACTCCGGAGTATCGATGCCCTGTCTCGAAACTCCCACGACTAGGGACCACAATTAAGGATATGCGTATAAACCACCCAAACTCTCACGTATATGATCGCCATCATACAGTTGGTGGTAAAGCAAGATCCTAAGGGCTCTATCAAAGTGTAACATGTAATCAGTCACCTGAACATGTACACGACTGATAAAGGCAAACCAGATAGCATACTATCATCTCGAGTAAGACTGTCCTACCGGTATAGGTCCTCCGCAATCATTGCAATCACGTACCTGCGATCCAATAATTGACTCTGAGGGCACTATCTCCAACATAACACCATCTAGCATGATCTCTGTGAGTCCGTCTAGTGTAACTCATAACCCAATGAGCACCTATATACATCCAGTGACTGACTAACACCAACGGCTATGAGACTGGCCATCGCCCCTCATCGGGGTCAAGAAATGTATACACTAGTCTACTCTAGAATATCGATACCCATTCTTGATATTCTCACGACTAGGGACATTTAAGGATGTGCTTATAGACTACCAAATTGTCATAAGTGTGATCGCCACAATAATCCTCGTAGTCAAGCATAAATCCTATAGGCTCTATCAATATGTAATAGTGAAATGCAATACCATATAAGACATGTACATGATGATAAAGTCAAACCAGCTAGCATACTATCATCTCAAGTGAGACTGTTCTAGGTCCACCTTCAATTATCATAATCGCCTGTCTGCAATTACAATAATTGCCTTGAGGGCACTACATCCAACATGGACTTTGTACTAGGCCTACCCCGAACTCAAAGGAGTATGGACTCGGTCTGTGTCGTGGTGGATCAGTTCTCTAAGATGATGTATTTTCCGGCCTGCAAGAAATTATGGACGCATATCGGATCGGTGACCTGTAGTTCAAAGAAATCGTGCGTCTTTATGGGGTACCTAAATCCATCACATCGGATAAGGACACCAAGTTCATGAGCCATTTTTAGAAGATCTTATAGAGTAATCCGGGAATTAAACTGTGTTTTAGCAACGCTTAGCACCCGTAAACAGATGGTCTAACTGAAGTAGTCAACAGAAACCTCGGTAATCTCCTTCGTAGCCTAGTTGGATACAACCCAAGAAAGTGAGACCTTGCTCTCGCACCAGCTGAGTTCGCTTACTACCATTTTATTAACTGCACGATGAAGAGGAGTCCATTTGAGATCTTGTATAGAAGTAACATCACTGCCATCCTCGACTTGGCGCCAATTCTCTATATAGGGCGTCTCAATGTTAAAGCTGGAGACATGACCGAGCACCTGAAAAGCATTCATGATCAAGTTTGACAGCAGATTGACACTGCCAATTGTAAAAATGAAGCTGCGGCGAACAAGCATCGCCGTCGCGTGGTGTTCGAAGAAGGTGACATTGTTTGGGCCGTCCTCACCAAGAAACGCTACCCGGTAGGTGAGTATAATAAATTGAGCTGCAGAAAAGTGGATCCTTGTGAGATTCTTAGGAAGGTAGGCGACAACGCGTGACAATTGAAATTGCCTAGTCATCTGAAAACTTCAGACAAATTCAATGTCAAGCACTTGATTCCATATGCGGGTGACGGAAGCTCTTCCGAAGACGATGGCCTGAGCTCGAGGTCGAGCTCTCTTTACAACGCGGGGTGATGCAGCCTAGCCTATATGGAGCGGCTTAATCGTTCCAAAACACGTCACATCTAGTTCTACCAAAAAAGCCGAACTGCCAAATCTTTTCCGATTCGCTCGTTCTTCCCGTCAAATCGAAGCTCTTACAAAATCGTCTAAATCAATACAGCAAGCAAATTGATGTCTCTCATAATCGCGAAAATCCACCATTTAGAGCCCCGAAATCGCGGTCAAAGATTTGTTTCAAAACTTTGACTTTCGAATTATAGATAAAAATCAATGCACGGATCAGTTAAGATTTTATTGGGAATCAATTCTGAACGCAATCAAATAATTACTTTCGATTTTTAGCAACTTTCTATTTTTAGCAGTTATCTATTTTAGGCAGTTTTTATTCTGTTGGTAAATTAGTTATAATTTTTTTATTTTATATGGGTCTATTTAAGAGACTCCTTGTAATTGTAATAGATAGATTTTGATTAATAAAACCCCCATTGTTATTGTTTTATTCCTTCAAGCTTCTCAAAATTCAGCCTAAAATTGCAGCATCCTATCAGGGCTGCAACATAAGTGTCAGGTTGTAAAGTAACTTAAATTGAATAAAAGATGGCCATCATGAAGGCATGAAAGTGTCTCCATGTGATGTGTGTGATGTGAACATAAATAAGGTAGCATAGGAAATAAAATAAAGTTAATTAAGTCTTAACCATGGAATATTGTATTGGTAGCATGTTACCATGATGAAATTATCATTTTTGTCTTATATTTTCATATGTGTATTCACGAACGTCTTCCGGTGGAACCACATCAAATACAGATTCAAGAGATGGTCTTTCATGGATTCAAGAGGTGTCCTCTACCATCGTCAAAACGTGCATTTTGCTCTGCATGGCACTTAATTTGTTCCGTATATGATATCAACAATCGCCTGACCAGGGCTCTAACAACTCAATATGTGTATTCTATCATAACTAGAGCATCCAACATCATGAATGTTCCGTTAGTTATGTCAGAACATCATATGAAGATTCTAAAGATGGCCTCCATAGAATCAAGAGGTGGCCCCCGCAGCCATGGCGTGGCACTATGCTCCACGTGGCACTTAGTTCTTCATACAATAGCGCATTTTCTCCTTTCCGATGTTCAGGGCTTTAATCATCCAGTCCACACATGTCAATAATAAATTCTAAACACAATTATAAGTATTACATGAAATATCATAAGCATGAATCATACAGGAGTTCAAGACGGATCAAGTTCGGGTTTAACTTTGAGCAAATATTAATTTGGTTAACATGCAATTGGAGTGTTTCTTCACGCTTAATATGTGAAGCAAGTATTGCGAATGGCAACCGAGTAGTTGGACAGTAATTCTCGTGATAATTAGGGTTTTGCAAATGATGTTTCGTCTATTACCGATATCGCATGGAAACAACTTGAATATATGTTTTAGAGGCAAATTTTAGGTTCTAACTAAAGTCAAGTGTGTCTATGTAATAAAGCGACACTAGGTCGAATAAGGAAATTGCCAAAGGATAACCAAATAAAGGGTAGACTTAACAAAATCACAACTCTAGAATTTTCGAAGCTCGATCTGTATAGCAACCGTGAATTTTCGAAGCTCGATCTCCCGAACCGTAAGACCTTGAAATTTTTATACAAACAAAAAAAAGGGTCTAGGATTTTTGGTAATTTTTTGAGAATTTTTAGAATATTTTTTGGGGTCCAAATGATTAAAATACCACAGCTTGTATTTATAAGGGGAAAAAATAAATAAAAATTAGCAAAATAAATCCCCCCAAACCTTGCTGGCAGCCCCAACGACCGCCACAGGCAACGCGAGCATCTGCCAGCATCTGTGGAGGCACCGCCCGTGCTGCGAGCAGCCATGCCTGTGTGGCGCGTGTGAGCCGGTTGTCTCGGGTTGGGCCGGATCTCTAGGCCAAGTTGGGTCGGGATTGGGTTTTGTTTTAAATTTTTTTCAAAAATCAGATTAAATCCTAATAAATTGTAATAAATTATTTTCTCCACTTTAAATTTTTTTAATAAATAGTTTTAACCCTGTTCAAAAGAAATTCTTCCCTAAAAAATCCTTTGTATAAATTCCTTTATCTTAAAACAAAATTTCCCATTAATCTTTATAAAGTTAATAGAATATTCAATTCAAACAAAAATTCCTATTTATAAAATTGGCTGTGGTACATATATGGTCCATAGGAAGTGATAATGGTAGTAAGTTAAAATTAAACCTAATTTTTTTTATATGATGGGCTAGTAAGAGAGTTCACTAGCAAGTGTTATTGGTTTATTAAAAATCATTGTATAATGATTTTCAATAAGACATAATCCTTATTTTGCCTCTACTAACCGAAACTCATACATCCGTTCTTGTCCAGAAGACCGAACGAATTTATTCCGAAAACCGTAATTTGTGACCCAGATATTAATAACACAAGTGATATATAATCTCTAATCTTATCCATAAGGCAAATCTTGAGCTGACTAAGTAACCGTGGACTGATGATCTATTTATATGGACAAGGAGTGAAAAAATATTTTTTGAAACAAGAAACAAGAATTCATCATACACTTTGCATTTGTATATATGTATGTTTTAAATATAATGAAAAAATTTGAGAGCACATGATGAACATAGAGTGCATTCCAAATGACAGGTGAGCAGCTAGCAAACTCACAAATAGATACAACCATCTCTCAATCTCTCTCTCTCTCTCTCTCTCTCTCTCACCTTTGATCATTTCCTTCTAGAAAAACAAAAATATGCCTCCCTTGTTGTGCCAATTAATTTGCAAAACAGTATGACTTATTTATGAATTAAAAAAAAAACCCTAGGACCAAGTATTTTTCCCTAATTATTTATTTATTTTATAATTGTATGGACTGAGTCATAATGCAAATCCAAACCCTAATCCTTGGAGAAATACTTAGTTCTATTTTTATTTTTCCTAAGCCGGCCTGGCTCTTAGCAAAAAACAATTTGTTTGCTAAGAAGAAAAGCTCTCAGTAAAATTGCACATTAGCAGGATATATACTATAAATAGATGCTTAAATGTAACATGATGTATTCACCTACAAAGCCTAATCAAGCAAGCAAATTAAGGCTAGGCAAGCTAGAATGGCCTTTACTCAAGTGATTTCCACCCTTGCTCTTCTTTTGGCGACGGTTTTCAGTGGCTCAAGCCACCGTATATATCGTTGGAGACCATTATGGCTGGACCCTCCACTTCGACTATGCTGCTTGGGCTAAGGGCAAAGACTTTCGAGTTGAAGATAAGCTCGGTAAATTTATCTGCTTATTACTTCAAACTTGCCAAATGTATAAAACGAGGAGGGTACACCAAGAGATTATTTCATTCCTACTCGCGAAACTAATATATTCGTCCAATATCACTCTAATAACTTGAGGGTATAAATACAATGCAGTTTTCAATTATCCTGTCCAAATACATAACGTCTTCAAAGCAAGTGGCCCCGAGTTCGATGCATGCCAAGAATCACCCACCAATGTGGCGATGACCACTGGAAAAGATATAGTCACCCTCACAACTCCCGGAAGAAAATGGTACATTTGTGGCGTAGGAAATCATTGTCAAATGGGAATGAAGCTATTCATCATCGTCAAGCCAGCAGTAGGGAGTATTCCCTCTCCAGCATTACCTCGCGTGCCGACACATCATATAGTCGGTGACAGCCATGGATGGAAACTCAAATTCGACTATGCTGCTTGGGCCAGGACTAGAGTATTCAGGTTTGGAGACTCTCTTGGTATGTCTTGTACTCTTGTATCATTCATATATCTTCAATATTTAGAATGATCCGAGTTTTTGACTCGATTGTATTATTATTTTATTTTGCAGTTTTCCAATATAAAGTAGGGAATCACAATGTCTTCAAGGTGAGTGAGCATGACTTCCATACATGCAACATACCACCAATGAACCAAGCTTTGACCACAGGAAACGATGTAATCACGCTCGCAACTCCGGGAAAGAAGTGGTACATATGTGGTGCTTCTTACGGCAGGCATTGTCAAATGGGACAGAAGTTATTCATCATTGTCCTTCCGTAATATTGATTTTCTCAACAAGCTAATTAGTAGTTCCGACTTCCTTCCATTCGGCATCGATGGATGGATACGGATCGATTATCATAAGTAGTGCCTTTCTTAACTTGTTCAATATTGTACCAGGTGCATGCATGTTTGAGTTTTGTGTGGCGAATTGCTTTTATTCGGGTTGAATAAGATTATTATTAAGCAAATTTCACATGTCCTTGCTACTTATTTACATCCTTTTTTCTCGGATTGAATCGAGTATAAGTATTTTATTTATTGTATGGTTTTAGTCATTAACTAACTCATCGAACAACTTGAAATAATCCCGAGGAAAAATATAAATTAACTTGGATCAGTGATTAAGAAAAAGAATAAGAGAAAACCAAGTTGAGATCCTTGTAACCGAAGCTATTAATTAAGTAGGGATGGTCTTTGGCACACATTTTATCATTAAAGGAATTGTTTTTGCATTTTTGCCCTCTTTTTCTTTTCATCTGCTTCACATAAAAAACCCTCCAAGCTTTTAACTGACAAAAGAATTCTTCAGCGGCCTCTAACAAAGTTATTTCCATATTTGTCCTCCTCCTTCGTCGTCTTCTTCTTCTTCGAACTTTCCGATATTAGAAAAGCAACATAATATGTTTTTGGTGACGATTATGGTTGGACTCTCAACTACAACCAGACTGCTTGGGCTAAGAATAAAGTGATGCAAAACCAACTTTAAGATTTAGTTTAAATATTTTGGTTTTATTAAATTTGAATCTATTTTTAATTTTTTTCATTTTAGTTGGATGTTATAACGAAAGTGTAATAGGATCTCTAGGGTTTTAAGGGAGACCAACGATATTTAATTGAAAAAAAATGTAAGTTTGAGATTGAGAATCGTGTGCTCTGCGTTGTAACTTTCGGTTGCTGTGGAAATCTTTCATTTGGCTATGTGGCGATCTAACATCCGTCGTTACTGTCTTCGTCAACTCGCCGCAAGCATCGCTCGCCAAGGCATCGATGGTCGCCACTAAATTACTGTTAAGTCTGGTGGCTTTTGGATCAAATCAAACAAGTGTAGAATGAAAGTGTCAGGGTTTTCACGTGATCAAAGCACATGCATAAGGTCACGTGGGCATTACGATCATTCAAGGCAAGAAGGACGAATATTCAGAGGAAAGGGTAAAATTTTAATTTTCTTTTGATTATTAGCCGGGTTATTAATTTGCATCTAAATATTTCATACATAATATTTGGGATCATTAAGAAGAGTTGTCTGCTAATTTGCACTTGAGAATTATCCGATATTAGCACACGGTCAAATATTTAGACAAGATATGCTTGTTATGGTAGGAATTATTATTATGATAATTAAAGAGTTTCATAAACATTCTTCTCATTATTAGTCATAATGATTATTCTCATTATGATTTTTATTCGAGACAAGATATGCTTGTTAAAGGTAGACCTAGACGGATAGTTAAGACAAATTAATGATTTCTACGGTAAGAAGGGTCCGCATTATGTTATTGATTGGTTAGCAAACATGCATGGATGAATATCTTGATTATCATAATTTATATGATTATCGTAGAATTAGGTTGGCTAATGGAAATTAAAAGAAAAACACTATAAGAAAACGGCATTTATTTCGTCGGGATGGTTATTAAATAAACCCTCAATCCGACGAAATAAACCTCATTACTGATTTGGTATCAGTTAGTCACCTAAGATAGTATACAGGTGCTCATTGTGTTATGAATTACACTGGACGGACTCGCCGGGAACATGCCAGATGGTATTATACCTATTGTCAGATAGCAGTTCTTAGGTGACATGAGTACATGTTAGTCTGTCAACCTGAGATCTTCATTTGTCTCGTGTGAGTTTCCACTGTACTTTGATTACTACCCTACCACGGCTCAAAGGAGTCGTACAAATAGGTTTTAGTTGGGTACAGTCCCGAGCCAGATGGAGGCAGTGAGCGGATCGTCGGGAATTCGTCTCTCCCGGTATTGGGGGTTGATGTCGCACTGTGCACGGGTGGCCATCACCAGATATTCTTGGCCAAGATAGACGAGAATTGCTGATTTGGATCAGTAGTTTCTCAGTGGGTGATGGGCTTCACACCGACACGAAAATATCGGTGTCGGTGGGTGATTTGGATCAGTAGTTAATCGCATTATTAAGGGTCTGACTTTATCCACCCTCCTAGATCCGATATGCGATACTCTTAGACGTACAGACCGGACTGTATAGAGATTGTCACTGACAGGCTCAGTAGGGGTTCGGATGAGTTTGCTCATCACCCTTCCTTTCTCTCAATACCTCGGTAGCCATTACGTACGGTTAGTGCCGCTGACGTGATTGTGGTTAAACCCACTGCCAGCGTATTAACGAGTTTTTAGAGTCCCACACAGAAAGTTTACCTGGTTCTGGCGAAATGATGTAGTATCCGTATTGGATACGTGCAGCGTTCCGATCGAATGATTATACTAGTTACCCGGATTTTTGATCGGACGGTTGATAATACTAGACGGCTCGAGGTTGAGCCTGATTATTAAATCAGGTATTGATTTAATAATTTTACATATATATATTTCGATATGTGTTGGCTATAGTGCCCTTAAGTCAATTATTGGATCGCAGGCACGTGATTGCAATGATTGAGGGAGGACCTATACCGGTAGAACAGTCTTACTCGAGATGATAGTATGCTATCTGGTTTGTCTTTATCATCGTGTACATGCTTCCGGTGACATTACAGATAACTATTACATGTTGATAGAGCGCATAAGATTCTTTCTTGATGTTCATATCAGAATTTTGTATTATTATATTCCCCATTCTTTGATATTGAAAATAAATAGGTGCTTTTGATCTATGTCTGCTAAATAGTTGCAGGTTACAGGTTCTCGGAACAATACAGCGAAAATGGTGAAAAGACGCTACAAATATAAGACTACGACCAACAAATAGACGAATCTGCAAGATGCCGCCTACCAGTTTGAGGAACAAACGGAGATCAGCAAACAGTTCAATACACAAAATACAAGTGCAGCACAAGTTTCAAGACTTCAACGCGAAGCTTACGGTAAAAGTCCACAAATTCTGCACTGTTGGAAATCTGGAAGAAAATAGAAAAGATTCTGAGAAACCAAGTGAAGAAAACAGATAGAAAAAGCAACTTGAAGCATCACAGAAGAAATCAGCCCAAGACCCCACCATATGGCCGCGGATCCGCGGCCAAACAAGGCTTATGGCCGCGGTTCCGCGGCCGTGCTGAGCACGTGTCGGTGCAGTTTATCGGTGGGTGTCGATGCGTTGACCATGCTTCTCAGGGTAGTCTTGTAATTTTAGAAGTGGATCCGATGTAAACCCTAGGGTTTCTCCTATCTATAAATAGGAAAGCCTACAGCCTCTTTAAGGGCATGCCTTTTTTAATTTCTAGATTAAAATTTTCAATTCCTTGTAATCGTTCAAGAGTGCATCAATAAAGTAAATTGTTTTTTTTTATCTTGTGTTCTTAGTTGCAATTTTATTTCTCTGCAATTTTTTACCTGCCGTAGTTATCTGCAAGTTCCTTAGTTAATTAAAAAGAAAATCATAAAAATGAATTTTGTCGCAATTTCCCTAATGAGTGAGTAGTTCCTCACTTGTTAGGGTTAGGATTGGATAGGTTTGAGAGATGAACATCTCTCACTCCTTTGTTTCCCTTATAATATTTTTAAATTAGGACTCTATGTAAATCAATCACCCACCGTTCACTACGGCACCATATCCTACTAGATAGCGGTGATTCTGTTAGTTGTATTTATGCCGTAGAGGCCAGTATTGTACAGATGATGTATATTATATTGGATGCTTGGACATATATAGAGATGACTTTCTTGCTCGATATGATAGTATGCTATCTGGTTGCTCTTTATCTTAACATGTATACTAGTCTCTTTAAACTGTCTTATAGTTACATGTTGGTAAAGCCCTTAGGATGTGTACTTGACTACCTGGACTATGATGCGGATCATACTAGTAGGGACATGGTAGTCTATAGGTACATCCTTCAAGGTCCCTAGTCGTGGGTGTATCGAGACGGGGCATCGATATACCAGTGTAGATTAGCGTATACGCTTCTCGACCCATGAGATGGGCGATGGATGATCCCATATCCATTGGTGTTTGACATCAGAGATGGTGTACGGGTGCTCAGTGGAGACTGGGTACACTGGACGGACTCGCCGAGAACTCCCAGATGGTATTATACCTCACGTCAGATGGCAGTTCTCAGGTGACACTTGTACAGGTTAGTCTGTAGACCCGAGATCGTCATAGAGTCTTGTGTGATTCCCACTGTACTTTGATCTCCACCTTACTACGTCCATGAGGGCGTGCAAAACGGTGGTTTTTAGGTACAGTCCCGAGTCACATGGAGGCAATGAGCGATAGGAGGGGTTTCGTCTCTCCCGGTATTGGGGGTTGATGTTGCGCTATGCTCGATTGGCCGTAACAGGGAAGTCCCTGGCCAGGGCTGATTCAGAGGTTTGCTGGTAAGTGTTACCAGTAGTTTCTCGACACGTTATGGGCCTCACATCGGCACGACTTATCGGTTATTGGGGTCTGACGTTTACCACCCCTAGACTTGATATGCGACATATCAGACGAGGAGACCGGACTGTACGGGAAGTGTTGCCGATCGGCTCGACGGGAGTTGTAGCAGGTTCGCTTGTTCTCTTCTGATCGCTCAATACCCGGGTGGCCGTTACGTTTAGCTGACCGCTTGCGGCTTGGGGGTGCTTGATATGATCATCACCCACTGCCGGCGTATTGACGAGTCTCAGAGTCCCACAATGGAGTTTCCTAATCCAGGCGAAACGTTGTGGTGCGCGTATGCGATATGCGCATGGACCCGATTAAAATGCACGTATAGGATACCGTATATTGATCAGGCGGCTTGCTTTTGGTAGGGATCATATGAGATATGGCCGGATTGGTAAATCAAGTGTTGATTTATCATTTAACCATTAGTTGCTCACTATAAATCCTTTCTTGTGTTGGATGGATGTATGAATGCATGCATGTTTTTCTTTCATTCTTGTTTCATGCACATATGGATGTGTATACATACATACATGCATACATACATTTATCATGGTTGGATGTATATGAAAATGGTGGCAATATAAGACTCACACCATGGTATTTTTTATGAATTATTATTGTATTTATGCTAAAACATAAAAGGAAAGAAAAGGTGTATTATTGATTTGTTCTACACACTTCTTTTGACCTAACCATTCTCACCCACCACTTAACCTTAGGTTAAGTTTTCTTTTGTGTTTTAACCCTAGTACAATAATGATTAAACCATGGTTTGAGATGATAGATTTAAAATATTTATTGATATATTTTTCCTTTTAGAAAGAGAGTGGTTGAACTTATCATTTTCTAATGTTGCCATCATCTTCTTCCTCCTCCTTCATAGCTCTCTAGATTTTTGTAGTGAGCTAAATAATCAACAAGTTAGGATTTTGAAGTGAGAAAGAGAACCACAACACCATTCTACATAAGCCTAGCCCACTTGTTTGGAGTGTTGACTCGATTTCGTTCACTTGATCGGAAAAAGTCGCTAGCTTGGACAAAGCGGACTCCGGGTGGATCATCGGTGACGTCGAGAAGTTCAAGCGGAGTTCTTTCAAACCCCAAGTAGCCGAGGAGTCTAGCGTAGGAAGCTACAAAGGTTGTACTCTCTAAACCCTAGCATTTCTTTCATATGTCGATATGAAAATTTTGAAACCCTAATCGATTCTAGGAACGATTCTATGTTCATTAGCTTAGCACCCTAAAGACTACATATTTGGTTCATGTGATGCTTCCAAACCCTTCATGAGGTGCTATGCTAACCCAACAGATTCCCTAGTTAGATCGGTCGTGGTTGATTTAGATAGAGGTTGGGGCTAAGAAAGAAAGGACGGACAAGGACCAAAAGGAAGAAACTACGTTTCTTCCCAGACGTGCTAATCCCCTTTGTTAATTATTAACCCAAAACCTAAGTTCTTGATTAGGGCAAAGAAAGCGGTGAGTAGAATTAACTTTCCAAACTAACTTAATCCTAACCCTAGCAAGGTTTTTAATTCAAATCAAATTCAATTTTTAGTTTTTATAAAAAAATCAAAACCTACCACAAATAGGAATTGACTCATTAAAACAATTAGAAAAGAATAAGTTTTCCCTGTGGACCGACCCGTACTCAATCGGCTAGCTACCAAGAGACACCGTTATTGATTGCGGTAATTCTTATTCTTTGATTCAAAACGCATACGCAAAATCATCTATCAATCAAATGGCGCCGTTGCCGGGGATAACTGTAGTTATTTTTTTTTGTAATTTTCGGGTTAATTAAAAATAAAAAAAATCATAAAAACTATAAAAAAAAAACAAAATAAAAATCATCTTGTTATTTTTTGATCTGCTTTTGTGCGAATTGTGCAGAAACGGAAAGACGGACAGATTCAGATCTGGAAAAAGCCAGTGAACAAATTAACAAACAGAAGATCTGAACAGACAGAGGAGAATCAAAACAGCACAGAAAAAAAATTGGATCTGAACCGACCATTCGACCGCGGAACCGCCTCTATTTCTTACCTCTGACCGCGGAACCGTGGCGCTTTGCTGACGTCAGCAGTTCAATTCTCTCTGTAAGTATTCCTTACCTCCTCTGTAACCCTCTGTAGTCTACTGAAAAATTTTCCTGCAGGGTTCTTTGCCCAAAACTTCTTCCCCCTCTCCAATAAATCAATCTTGTGCAGGATTCTTTGCGCCACAATAAAAAAAAAATTGGCAAGTGTTTTGGATTTTTGTGTGTTTACCGCTTTGCATTTTTACAACGGACTTTTAAGGGGCTATAACACCAATCCAGATTGGGTGGGGATTTCATTACACTTCCTAGGACCCCAAAAATCACAAAGAGCATTTGCATTAACCCTCGAGTTAATTAAAAAATATTTAGACTCAGCCAATAAAGACTGTTGCGCTCATTAGGACAAAGGAAGGTTGAGGGCAATCAGTCGTTTATCTAAACCTGACTTTATGGTGCCTAGGCTAGACAAGTGGGAAAGGTAATTTTAAAAGGCTCATCTCACGGTGATTCGTGAGTGGATCTCTCCTTTCTTTACTTGTGCTTACCTGGCCATAATTGGCGGTGAAGAGGCGAATCGAGGGTTATCTCACAACTTGTCCTTTGGATCAGTTAGGAGCGGTCTAGTTGACTTAGGAGACCCTAGCTCTAGGCTTGATTGTGCATGTTCAAATTGTGATTTCTTGAAAGTGTGTCGTAGTTCCGTATAAAAATATTTTTGCAAAAATCTTTATAAAAAAAAACCCACAAAACAAAATTTTTTACAAAAACTTGCCATTTGTCGCTAGAAATCCATTGCACCCAACTTTCACCCACATTCTCTCATTGACGTTTTCTTACCCTCACCTTCTGCTTTTTGACTACACTTAAACCGTTTAGTGTATGTCTGGTTGGACTAGGGACACTAGAGCCCGTTTAGTCCGTGTCTCGTTAGTTCCTATTGACGACGCGTTTGACTCCGAAGTCGAAATTCCCTCCACTTCTTTACCTTCATATTCAAATTCACCACCTTCTAAAGAGATGTCAGGACTCAATCCTAACAACCCTTTACCGTCTGTTGAAGCGCCCCAATGAATCACGCTCCAGGATCTTTTCTATCCAACCCGCACCGCACTTTCCACTTGTCTTTCACTTCCACCGGCTAATGGGGATAACTTTGAAATTAAACCCCACATCATCAATATGTTGCCCAAATTTCATGGGCTGGAATTCGAAGATGCCTACATCTTCATTAACAAATTCCAGAATGTTTGCGCAATGATGAAGACCACTCAACTTTCCGATGATGATATAAGGCTACGTGTGATTCTCTTCACTCTATGTGATTTGGCTGAAAAGTGGCTGTATAGTACCGCATCACATTCCATAAATAGTTGGGAAGAGTTTGTTAAAGCTTTTCTTAAAAAAAATTATCCACACCACAAGACCGCGAGAATTCGCAATGAAATTAATCATTTTTCCAAGCTTCCTTCCGAACCTTTTTGGAAGTGTTTCGAACGATTTAAGGACCTTCTTGTTCAGTGCCCTCACCACGGTATTGAGAAATTGCAACTTTGCCAAAGTTTATACGAGGGACTGAACCCAGCAACTAAGCAGTTGCTGGAAACCATTTGTCAATGTCAGCTTCTAACCAAATCGAGCGAGGAAGCTTGGCAATTTCTCGATGATCTTACTGAACAAACACTTCAGTGTGAAAGCACTAGACAGACCACTTCATCTACTTCATCAGGTCAGTCTAGGGCAGGCATACATCAACTTGATATGTCGATTGCAATGAAGGCCGAAATGGCTGCAATCACGAAAAAACTAGAGACAATTGAGAGCAAATTCTCATCGTCTTCTCCTGCCCCTGCTTTACCCACTCGCACAATTTGCGTTTGTTGTTCGGATCAATCACATCTTACTGAAGAGTGTCCTTACAATCCACCTGTTCAAGGACAAGATCAAGTCAATGCTGCATTTCAGCAAAGACAAAGAAATGATCCATACTCTTTAACTTATAATCCTGGTTAGAGGAGCCACCCAAATTTTGCTTGGAATCAAAATCAACAACAATTCCAAGGCAATAACAATTTTCAAAGGCCTCCTCCACAACAACAAGCCCCTCAACAAACTCAATATCAGCAACCTTTCCAACCCCAACCTTACCAAAACCAAATGAACAATTTCACACCAAACAATCCTTTTCCTCAAAATAATTTTGTTCAACTAAATAACGATAAGGTTTTCTCGCTAGTCTGGATGCGTTCATAAAACAATCTACGCAATCCTCAGCAAGCATCAAGTCTTCCATTCAGTCTTTGGTGCAACACACTGCTTCACATGATCAAAGAATCAAAACAATTGAAGCTGAAATTGCACAACTGAATACTGCTCTAAGCGAGCGAGAAAAGGAAAAGTTTCCATCTCAACCATTGTCAAATCCCGGTCACATACAAAATGCACATGTTGCTTATGAACAACAAAATCATAATGTTAATGTTGTGGCTACGTTGAGATCTGGAAGAGTGTTGCATAATAATGTGGGAATTAATGATGACACCCCGACCGCCGCTTCTTCATCTTCATCTTCTTCATCTTCTTCTTCTTCAGAGCATGTTCTCCATTCTTCACAAGGCTCTAATTCTTCTACTACTTCGAACGGACCCACATCTCACTTTACGAAAACATCAACACTGGGATCCATTCCAACCCCGCAATCTCCTCCACAAATATTAGACTCAACGAATTTTCAAAATGTTCCATTTCCAAACAGGTTGAGATCCAATAAACCAACTCCACAAATGGAGAAGATTGTGGAGTTATTTAAACAGCTTAGCATTAACAATCCCCTCTTGGATGCAGTCCAACAGGTCCCTTCTTACGCTAAAATTTTGAAGGACTTATGCACCAAGAAAAGGAAATCACAGGTACCCAAGAAAGTTTTCTTGGCTAATGCAGTGAGTGATGCTCTTACCCAACCGTTACTTCAAAAGCAAAAGGACCTTGGCTGTCCTACAATTTCAATAACTATTGGGGATAAGAACATCAATCGCGCACTTTTAGATCTTGGTGCCAGTGTTAATTTGCTTCCCTATTCAGTATATGAGCAATTAGGCGTTGGAGAGTTGAAACCCACACATTGTACTCTCCAAATGGCCGACCGATCCATCACCCATCCTAGGGGTGAGTTAGAGAATGTGTTGATTAAAGTAGGGGACTTCATATTCCCTGTTGATTTCATTGTTCTGGACACACAGCCTGTAGCAAACCCCCGGGGTCAAATTCCGGTGATCCTTGGTCGACCATTCCTTGCAACTTCTAATGCGGTGATCAATTGTCGAAATGGTTCAATGAACCTATCTTTTGGAAACATGACAGTTGAGCTCAACATTTTTAAGTTGGGGAATCAACCCTCCAAACCTAATGCTAATATACTTGATGTTTGCTCAATCCAAGAGATCACTCAGGAGGACTGTGAGCTCGAAAAATTTCTGTTCGATCACAACAACTTTGACGCCACTAGTGCGTTCCTCCTAGATTCTGATATTGCTTTCACACCCGATAATGATTACGAGTGTTTCACTTTTTCGAACGATTTTGAAGAATCACCACCCGAGTTCGAAACCTTTGAATTTTCGGATGAGTTAGCTGAACCATCCGACTCGGTTGCTTACACTCGCTTCGAACCTTTGTTGGAATCCTTCGAGTTCGAGACAGTTTCACCAATTTTACCTTCAATTGTTTCGCCTCCAAAACTTGAACTCAAGCTATTGTCGTCTCACCTTAAATATGCTTACTTAGGTGAGAATGTGACCCTTCTTATTATCATATCGGCATCTCTAGCCACCGAGCAATTGAAAGCCCTTTTAACGGTCTTACAAAACAATCGGCAAGCTTTTGGCTGGTCTATAGCGGACATCAAGGGGATTAGTCCCCTTATTGTTGAACATCATATTCATATGATGGATGATGCCAATCCAGCAAGGGATCCACAGAGATGCCTCAACCTTGTAATTAAGGAGGCTGTTAAAAAGGAGATCGTAAAATGTCTTGATAGTGGTATCATTTACCCTATCTCCGATAGCCAATGGGTTAGCCCCATTCATGTTGTCCCAAAGAAATCGGGCATAACGGTCTTAACTAATGAGGTGAATGAGTTAATACCTACTCGCACCCAAACTGGGTGGCGAGTATGCATCGATTATAGAAAACTCAACGCCGCGACACGGAAAGACCACTTTTCATTACCTTTCATTGACCAAATGCTAGAACGATTGGCTGGGCATGAATTTTATTGCTTTTTGGATGGCTATTCCGGCTATAATCAAATTCCCATCGCCGAAAAGGACCAAGACAAGACCACATTCACTTGTCCGTTCGGTACATTTGCTTACCGTCGCATGCCCTTTGGGTTGTGCAACGCACTCGCTACTTTTCAGCGGTGTATGAAGGGAATTTTTTCAGACATGATTGAAAAATTCTTGGAGATCTTCATGGATGATTTCTCCATTTTCGGCGACTCCTTTGATGAGTGTTTGCTACATTTAGACGCAGTCCTTACCTGTTGTAAGGATAAGAATCTTACTCTAAATTGGGAGAAATGCCACTTTATGGTACGAGAAGGTATTGTCTTAGGACATATCATCTCGCAAAATAGCATTGAGGTAGATAAGGCTAAGATTGAAGTTATTTCTAATCTTCCTCCTCCCAAGTGCGTTAAAGACATTCGAGCCTTCCTTGGCCATGCCGGTTTCTATAGACGGTTCATCAAGGATTTTAGCAAGATTGCTACACCCTTGACTCTTTTGTTGGCCAAGGACACTACTTTTGATTTCGACTCGAGCTGTATGAAGGCGTTCGAGTCTTTGAAAATCTCACTTACTTCCGCTCCCATTCTCTCGTCCCCTGACTGGACGCATCCATTTGAAATTATGTGCGATGCATCAGATTTTGCTATTGGTGCTGTCCTTGGGCAGCACATAAATAAGATGCCGCATGTAATTTATTACGCTAGCCGGACATTGAACGAGGCCCAACTAAATTACACCACAACTGAGAAGGAATTCTTAGCTGTTGTGTTTGCACTTGAAAAATTCAGGCCTTACTTAATCGGCTCTCCGGTCATCGTTTACACTGACCACTCAGCTCTTCGCCATCATTTTGCGAAGAAGGATGCTAAATCTCGGCTAATACGTTGGATCCTCCTACTACAAGAGTTCGATCTTGTCATCAGAGATAAGAGAGGATGCGAAAACGTAGTCGCCGATCATCTTTCACGCCTTCCTTCTTCGCCAAAGCTTCAAATTCCTATAAAAGACGTTTTCCCAGATGAGCAGCTCTTAACTGTGTCATGCGAACCTTGGTTCGCAGATATTGTAAATTATTTGGCCACCGGACTTATACCTAATGATTGGTCGAATCAGGACAAACTCCGATTCCTATCCCAAGTAAAAAAAATTTACTGGGATGAACCGTATCTCTTCAAATACTGTTCCGACCAATTCATTCGTCGGTGTGTCCCCGACAACGAGTTTAAGAGCGTGCTGTCTTTTTGCCATGATCAAGCATGTGGCGGGCATTTTGGCCCTAAAAAGACAGCTGAAAATATCTTGCAGTGTGGCTTCTACTGGCCATAACTTTTTAAAGACGCACACGATTACTGTAAGACGTGCTCTCGGTGCCAACACTTGGGCCGGATATATAGGAGGAATGAAATGCTGCTCCAACCAATTTTGGTTGTTGAAATTTTTGATGTTTGGGGGGATAGAATTTATGGGACCTTTTTCCCAATTCCTTTGGGAACATGTATATTCTACTCGCTGTTGACTATATTTCAAAATGGGTCGAGGCTGTGCCCAACCGAACTAATGATAACAAAGTTATCGTTAGATTTCTAAAAAAACATCTTTTCTCGGTTTGGGCATCCTCGCGCGATTATCAGTGATAATGGATCTCACTTTTGTAATAGGACTTTCGAGTCCTTAATGCGAAAATACTCCATTACTCACAAACTGTTAATGCCCTATCATCCCCAAACTTGTGGGCAAGCCGAGATTTCGAATCAGCAGATTAAACAGATATTGGAGAAAACGGTTTCCAAAAACCGTAAAGATTGGTCGTCAAAACTGATTGATGCACTTTAGGCATTCCGAACTGCCTTTAAGACCGATCTTGGCATGTCTCCATATAGGCTTGTTTATGGAAAGGCTTGCCACCTTCCTGTTGAAATTGAGCATAAGGCATTTTAGGCAATAAAAGAGTTGAATTTATCTCTGGGAGATGCGGGCAGCAATAGAAAGCTGCAGTTGAACGAATTGAACGAGCTACGGGATGAAGCCTACGAGAACGCAGTAGTCGTTAAAAACAGAACGAAGGTGTTTCACGATAAACACCATATGCGCAAAACTTTCAAACCTGGTCAACAGGTTTTACTTTACGACACGCGATTACATTTCCATCCCGGAAAGCTCCGATCTTGATGGAAAGGGCCATTTTTGGTACACACCGTATATCCGCACGGTGCAGTTGATCTAGAAAACCCGGAGGACGGTTCACTATTTAAAGTGAACAGACAAAGACTTAAACCATTCTTCACTGCGGACCCTTCGGAGGAGCTCCTGGTTTTACAGGAGCCGATCTACATTGACTGACCTTCCTCCATTTACCCCTAAATTTCGATTTTCTAGCCAAAACACTGTTTCAAACAAGTTTGGGGGTATGTATTATTTGTAATTATATATAAAAAAAATTGAAAATAAATTTTTTTTTTGGGTATTTTTGTAAGTTTCCAGTTTTAATAAAAAAAAATTTATTTCCAAATAATTTCCTCTTTTCAAGATGGGCTTTTTGCAAATAACCAAAACAACCCCCTATAAATATAACCCGACGCCTCTCTATTTTCATAACCCTGAAAAAAATTCCATCAGAGAACCCTAGCCGCCGCCGCAGCCAGAGCAAGGAGATCCCCCCATCGCGCCGCCCTTCCGCCGCAGGAACCCCCATTCGGCCGCGCAACCGCCGCTCCTTGTTCTCTTCTCCCTCTGAAAATTTCAGAGGTGGTTCGATCTCTAAACCCTTCTCTGTTAAATTACAAATTCTGCATTTTAATTCTCTGTGATGGCACCAACAATGCAATTAGAACGTGATTTTTCACAAATCTTCTCACACACAATTTACGGAAGTTATTTTGCTGATGAAATCACTCGGCGAGGGTGGAACTTTTTAATCTACAATCATCCCAATGCCTACGTTCTTCCAGATCTAGTCACTCGTTTTTACGAGTGCATGGAGAAAGGTTGCTTAGCACAATACGGGTTTATAAAATTACTTTGGGGCGATAGAGAAATCATAATCGATAGGGACTTCATCAATGAAGTCATCTTAATTCCTAGGCTACCTGTTCACGACCAACTGCTTCAATTTGAAGATTACTTACCCTTAATAGGTAATGACTATTCGAGAGAACTTAGGAAAGGCATACAAGCTAGAAGCCTCTTCGCTAATGTATTAACCGTGTGCCGTTGGGCACAAACCAACATTTTTGGCAGCTCACATAACACAACATTTTTCACCCCATCTCTTCACATCGTGCACACCTTAATGACTAGGAACCCTAGATTTGACATGTGCACTATTCTACTTAATTCAATTGGTGCTGGAAAAAGGGCCGCAAATTACCCATGTCCTATGTTAGTGACACAACTGTGTCGCTATTTCATCCCTGTGGAGGAATTTGATTTTTACATGCATGGAGGTATACCCATCAGGCCTCTTATTGAGGGCGTATCCACGTCCTATACCCGCCTAACTGATGTATGGTCGCGAAGGGAACCGGCCGAACATGTACCCGCCAGAACACCCAGCTCCAGCTCGACCGCGAGCGGGAAAGAGCTTACCCCCATAGAACATGCACGTCTTCTTAGAAGATCCGTTAGGGGAATTGATAATTTGACAGGGATGGTGACCGACTTGGGTCACCGGGTGACAGATATTGAGCATGGCGTATCTACGCTGCTGGCGCGAGAGGAGCGTTCCCGTTCACGTTCAAGGGGACGGCGAGGTCCTGAGCAGTGAGGGCACTACTTTTGGTAAGTTTGGGGGTGGAGGTGGTTTGTATATAGTTATCTTTGCATTTGCATATTTTTATTTTTTGTGCATATTTTTATTTTTTTTACATATTTGTTTTTTCTTTTTTTGCATATTTAATTCCGCATTGCATCTTTATAAAAAAAACTATTAAAATTTAAAAAATGAAGATAAAAAAAATTTAAAAAAATAAAATCAAATAAAAATTGAAAAACTTTTTTAAAAAATATTTAAAAAAATTGAAAAATTCAATTTTGGCCATATTTGACTTAAGTTTGACAAAACGGTTAACTAGCTAGAAAAAACTTGATCCTAAACTTAGTAAATTAAAAACCCTAAAAATAACCTTTCTTAAAGTTTAACCGTAGAAAATATATGCCCTTGTAGATTATTTAGAAATAGGCAAATTTTGAGTTCAATTCTTGGGCCAAGTCAAAATAAGGGAAAAGTATTGAAATTTCTTATTGAAGTGTAAGTCTGAAAAATAATTCCGAATCTTAAGTCTAAATTCTGAATATATATACCCTACAAACTCGCACATACACGCACCTTGAAACTTAGAATAGTAGAGAATACCTTGAAATGCTCTTGTCTAAAATCCTTGATATTAAGGAAAATAAAATAAAAAGAACAAGTGTGAATAAAGAGATATAAAAAAAATGAACACTGGTTTTGTGATCACTTATGGCTGCATAAATAAAAAATATATATATAGCGAGGGTGTTTTATAACCTAGTGCCTTAGACCAACTGGTTTGGGAGTCACTGCTAAAACCTTAGGTATTACAAGACGAGAAATTACGACTCAATGCGCGAATACATTTTGTAATCGGTCGTTAGTACCTCAAGAAGTATTAATGGTCGCATGAAGGATGTGTGAGCAATTTAATCTAAAAATTCACCAACTAAAAGTATTTTGGACGATGGACAAGAGTATGCTAGCTAGAATTGAATTTCCAAGTGTAGGGGTGATACATACATACACGTAGGGGTATATGATTGGAGTTTGGATGAGAGAGAGGAATAAAAAATAGGGCTTATACTTTCAGTAGAGATGATAAAAATTCCTAAGTTGAGATGGAACCTTAGAAGAAAAATTTAAAAGATGCTAAAAGCTAAGTAAATTTACAGAACATATACGATTTTAAGTTAAATGATAAGTGAGTGTAAAAAATATGGGATGATGATTTCTAAGTTGATGATAGTAGAATTTCTTGCTAGAACACCGAATTGAAATATGAAAGTCAATAGGCCAAATTGATCGGATTTTGTAGGTAGTATCCGCTGAAAACCCTCAGGAGACAACAGTCCTCCTACTAGGGATACCTAGAGGTTTAACGGCTTGTTGCACGAGCTCAATGCAATCGCGATTCCCTGCGAAAGTGAGGTTAGGATTTTTCGAGAATAAAATAATTTGCTCAGGATGAGCAAAAGATAAATTTGGGGGTATTTGTTCATATCAGAATTTTGTATTATTATATTCCCCATTCTTAATCATATTGAAAATAAATAAGTGCTTTTGATCCATGTCTGCTAAATAGTTGCAGGCTACAGGTTCTCGGAACAATACAGTGAAAATGGTGAAAAGACGCTGCAAATATGAGACTATGACCAACAAATAGACGAATCTGCAAGATACCGCCTACCAGTTTGAGGAACAAACGGAGATCAGCAAACAGTTCAATACACAAAGTACAAGTGCAGCACAAGATTCAAGACTTCAACGCGAAGCTTACAGTAAAAGTCCACAAATTCTGCACTGTTGGAAATCTGGAAGAAAGTGGAAAAGATTCTGAGAAACCAAGTGAAGAAAACAGATGGAAAAAGCAACTTGAAGCATCACAGAAGAAATCAGCCCAAGACCCCACCATATGGCCGTGGATCCGCGGCCAAACAAGGCTTATGGCCGCGGTTCCGCGGCCGTGCTGAGCACGTGTCGGTGCAGTTTGTCGGTGGGTGTCGGTGTGTTGACCAGGCTTCTCAGGGTAGTCTTGTAATTTTAGATGTGGATCCGATGTAAACCCTAAGGTTTCTCCTATCTATAAATTGGAAAGCCTACAGCCTCTTTAAGGGCATGCCTCTTTTAATTTCTAGATTAAAATTTTCAATTCCTTGTAATCGTTCAAGAGTGCATCAATAAAGTAAGTTGTTTTTTTTTATCTTGTGTTCTTAGTTGCAATTTTATTTCTCTGCAATTTTTTACCTGTCGTAGTTATCTGCAAGTTCATTAGTTAATTAAAAAGAAAATCATAAAAATGAATTTTGTCGCAATTTCCCTAATGAGTGAGTAGTTCCTCACTTGTTAGGGTTAGAATTGGGTAGGTTTGAGAGATGAACATGTCTCATTCCTTTCTTTCCCTTATAATATTTTTAAATTAGGACTCTATGTAAATCAATCACCCACCGCTCACTACGGCACCCTATCCTACGAGATAGCGGTGATTCCCTAGTTAGACCGGTCGTGGTTGATTTAGATAGAGGTTAGGGCTAAGAGTTACGAAAAGACGGACAAGGATCAAAAGGAAGAAACTACGTTTCTTCCCAGACGTGCTAATCCACTTTGTTAATTATTAACCTAACACCTAAGTTCTTAATTTGGGCAAAGAAAGAGGTGAGTAGAATTAACTTTCCAAACTAACCTAATCCTAACCCTAGCATGGTTTTTAATTCAAATCAAATTCAATTTTTAGTTTTTATAAAAAATCAAAACCTACCACAAATAGGAATTAACTTGTTAAAATAATTAGAAAAGAACACGTTTTTCCTGTGGACCGACCCCTACTTAATCGGCTAGCTACCAAGCGACACCGTTATTGATTGCGGTAATTCTTATTCTTTGATTCAAAACGCATACGCAAAATCTCTCTCAATCACTTGACTGCCAGCAGTGTGATGGCGATCATATACGTGGGAGGTGGGGTCTATAAGCACATCCTTAAAAGTCCCTAGTCGTGGGAGTTTCGAGATTGGGCATCGATACTCCAGACTAGACTAGTGTATACTGATCGAGACCCCACGAGGGGCGATGGCCGGTCTCACAAGCCATTGGTGTCTGTTGGTTTACCTAAGATGTATACAGGTGCTCATTAGGTTATGAGTATACCGGACGGATTCGCCGGGAACATGCTAGTTGGTATTATACCTATTGTTAGATAGCAGTTCCCTGGTGACATGTGTACAGGTTAGTCTATCGACCTGAGATCATCATTTTTCTTGTGTGAGTTCCCACTGTGCTTTGATTACTACCCTACCACGGCTCAAAGGAGTCGTGCAAACAGGTTTTAGTTGGGTACAGTCCAGAACTACATGGAAGCAGTGAGCGGATCGTCAGGGGATTTGTCTCTCCCGGTATTAGGGGTTGATGTCGCGTTGTGCACGGATGGCCATCACCAGAAATCCTCGTCCGGGGTAGTCGAGAATTAACGATCTATGATCAGTAGTTTCTCAGGTGGTGATAGGGTTTCATACCGACACTAAATGTCAAGTTATTAGGGGTCTGACTTTATCCACCCTGTAAAATCGATATACGATACTCATAGACGAACGGACCTGTAGGGTGTTTTTTGTCACCCCATTGAGATGGGAATACGCGCACGCTTCTCAGGCGTACTACAGATTCCCCCTGCCTAGGGTAGGCCGGGGTTTAATGATTGTGGGGATCCGAATCTCCGGCAGCCGCGGACTAAGCTGCCGTTAATTACCCCTCGCCTTTGGGGCGAGGGAACCTCCGATTAACGGGTTGAACTGGTCATGCGAACTCAATGTGCAGTGTACGTGTGTTTTGTTTTGAAAGGGGGTTTTGGATATATCGGGAGCCACGCAGAGTTTTTTACGGGGGTCCCACTACCCGGATAGCGGGCTGGGGGTCAAGGGGGCTAGCAGCCCCCTTGCGGGGTTCGGGGCAGCGCCACGGCCCGAAAATTTTTTGGAAGGGAAGAATGTTGCGGAGTATGTGTATGTGTACATATGTATATATATACATGTATATATAAACAAAAGGGGGGAAAAGACATCCAAAGGATGCGTGGGGCCAGCGCCTTGAGCGCTGTGCGCTTAGGTGCTGTGCGCAAGGCGCTTGAGCGCAAGCGCGCGCGCCACGTGTCGGCACGTGGGCGCTTTGCGCTCGGGCGCAGTGCGCTTGAGCGCAAGCGCGCGCGCCACGTGTCGGCACGTGGGCGCTTTGCGCTCGGGCGCAGTGCGCTTAAGCGCAAGCGCGCCACGTGTCGGCACGTGGGCGTTTTGCGCTCGGGCGCAGTGCGCTGGAGCGCAAGCGTGCGCGACACGTGTCGGCACGTGGGCGCTTTGCGTTCGGGCGCACTGCGCTGGAGCGCAAGCGCGCGCGCCACGTGTCGGCACGTGGGCGCTTTGCGCTCGCGCGCAGTGCGCTGGAGCGCAAACGCACCACGTGTCGGCACGTAGGTGCTTTGCGCTCGAGCGCTAGCGCACCGGCGAGGAAAAGAGGGCTTTTGACCCCAGAAACTCCCGGAAGAGAAATTAGAAAGGAGTTGGACTCCTGAGCATGTTTTGTTTGTTTGTTTTTTTTTTTTTTTTTGGGAGGGGTTCTTCTTCTTCCTCCTCTGTTAGCTGGATCTTGAAGATCAAGAGATATGGGATTTTAAAATCACTCCTTTTTGAGATCTAACGGAAGATCTGAGTTCCCCTTGATGGGTTTTGTGGTGAAAAACTAATTTGTTTTATAAAAAGGAGAGTAGAACTCTTGATTTAATTCAAGAGAAAGAAGAAGGTTTTGGAACCTTGAAGAAGGAGAAAAGATCTCAGATCTGGAAAATTTTTAGAGAGAGAAAAAGTTGTTTAGATATTTCATTATCTTTGCCTTTATAGGCCATACATTTTACACATAGCCCCTTAGGCTTCACAAAATGGTATTTTGCCTATCCCATGGTTCATGTGCCATTTCTTTTTGCACATAAGCCATGGGCTTTACAAAAATTTGGCTTTATGCCCACTTTTCTTACATTTATCCATAAAATAAACTAAAAGAAAATGCAACAAAATTATTTATTACAAAATTTTTATCTTGGCATGGGGGGAGGCCGGCCGCTTCATGTTCTGGCTCGACCCGGGCATGGGCCTACTGGATCTGGGCTTGGGCCCACTTGGCTTGGGGTTGACTTTGATTTTGACTTGGTCAACCGGGGTGTAAATTTTTACGCCAACAAATTGCCCCCCATCAATAAATGCACACCACATATGTGGGTCGTGTGCATGAAATTGATGGATCTTATTTCACGTGGAGGCGACTTGATTTGGTTCCCGCTTTTTGGGAAGCTGGCACTGCCCTTTTTACGACATGGACGGTCGTTGCGGCCCTTTTGTGACTTGGACGGTCGATGCTGCCCTTTTTGCGACTTGGACGGTCGATGCTGCCCTTTTAGCGACGTGGACGGTCTGTTCTGCCCTTTTTGCGACTTGGACGGTCGGTGCTGCCCTTTTAGCGACGTGGACAGTCGATTCTGCCCTTTTAGCGACGTGGACGGTCGGTTATGCCCTTTTTGTGACTTGGACGGTCGATGCTGCCTTTTTGCGACTTGGACGGTCGGTGCTGCCATTTTAGCGACTTGGACGGTCAGTACTGCCCTTTTTGCGACTTGGACGGTCTGTGCTGCCATTTTAGTGACTTGGACGGTCGGTACTGCCCTTTTAGCGACGTGGACGGTCGATGCTGCCCTTTTTGCGACTTGGACGGTCGATGCTGCCATTTTAGCGACTTGGACGGTCGGTGCTGCCATTTTAGTGACTTGGACGGTCGGTACTGCCCTTTTAGCGACGTGGACGGTCGATGCTGCCCTTTTTGCGACTTGGACGGTCGATGCTGCCATTTTAGCGACTTGGACGGTCGGTTCTGCCCTTTTTGCGACATGGACGGTCGGTGCTGCCATTTTAGCGACGTGGACGGTCGGTGCTGCCCTTTTAACGACTTGGACGGTCGATGCTGCCCTTTTTGCGACTTGGACGGTCGGTGCTGCCCTTTTAGCGACGTGGACGGTCGATGCTGCCCTTTTTGCGACTTGGACGGTCGATGCTTGATTTGACTTGCTCTGCTTCTTGCAGTGTCAGGGGTAGACTTGACTTGCTCCGCTTCTTGCGGTGTCGAGCTTGGATTCTGAATTGCTCCGCTTTTTGCGGTGTCGGAGTGAAAGTTGACTTGTTGATTTTGATTTAGGTTGACATCAGCATCGCTATACTGGAATATGGTACCAGGAGCGAATCATCATCTGTCATTTAGGGGATTTTGGTATTATTTTACGCCCGTGGATTGTATACGGTTTTGCAGGATGTATGATCCAGACCGTAGGGCCGGAAAAATTTCGGGATTTTGTCGGCGTCTGCATCGCTGCACTGGAATATGGTACCAAGAGCGACTCATCATTTGCCGTTGGGGTATGGGATTTGGAATTTGGTTAGCGTCTGCATCGCTGCACTAGAATATAGTACCAGGAGCGACTCATCATTCGCCATTTGTGGATTGGGGAGCGATGGCTTAGGAGACAGGTTTAGATCCCTATCGCCTAAGACTTTTCAATTTTATGGGCCGTGAGGGTCCCATAAAAGCATTTTCTCCCTACGAGTCGTAAGGATCCCGCAGGTGTATTTTCTCCTTAGGAGTCGTGAGGACTCCTAAGTGTGTTTTTCCTTTATGAGTCGTAAGGACCCCACAAAGGTTTGTTCTCCTCATATATCGTGAGGACACATGAGTGGGTCTTATCAATGGAGCATCATTCCCAAAGCGGAGACCAGCCACGTAACTGGTGATTACAGTGGGGCATGGGTATGATGAGAATTATTTGAGCCCGTGGATTGTATACGATGGTCAACTTGGGGACCCACCGTAGGGCCGGGAGAATTTTGAGAAATTGGATTTTGGTTGGCGTCTGCATCGCTGCACTGGAATGTGGTACCAGGAGCGACTCATCATTCGCCGTTTGGGGACTTGGAATTTGGATCTTGTTTGGCATCAGCATTGCTGCACTGGAATAATGCCATGAGCAACTCATCATTTGCCTTGGGAGGACTTGGGATTTGGGTTTTTGGTTGGCATCAGCACCGCTAACACTGAAGCGAAATGCCAGGAGCGGCTCATCATTTGCCGTTGCCCGTTGGGGAACGATGGCTTAGGAGACAGGTTTGGGTCCCTATCACCTAAGGCTTTTCAATTTTATAGGCCGTGGGGGTCCCATAAAAGCATTTTCTCCCTACGAGTCGTAAGGATCCCGCAGGTGTATTTTCTCCTTAGGAATCGTGAGGATTCCTAAGTGTGTTGCTCCTTTGTGAGTCGTAAGGATCTCACGCAGGGGTTTTCTCCTCACAAGGTCGAGAGGACTTTGCGAGTGTATTCATCTCTTTTCACGAGTTTGCGCCCTTTCGGGTTTTCACAAACTCGCCGGTAGTCCTGCTGTTTTTACTCACGGAGCCCTTTCGGGTTTTCATCCGTGCCCGTTTTGCTTGTGGACATACCTTTTTATTTTTCTTTTTTCTTTTTTTTCTTTTTTTTTTCTTTCCTTTTTTTTGCCGCTGGTGGGATTTTAAAAGTAGTCTCACCGGCAGGATTTGGGAGAAATAGGGGTCATTTACGCCCGTGGATTGTATACGGTTTTGTAGGATATATGATTCAGACCGTAGGGCTGATGTGCTCAATTCGCCTGCGACTTAGAGCATTCATGTGTAGTATTTCTTAAGATATCGGCCATTGATGGGTGGCACGGGCCTTTCTCCCTCGGCACTTATTAGTTGGTAGGATCCTCCGTCGAACACTTTCTCGATGACGTATGGTCCTTCCCAGTTTGGCTCGAATTTTCCCTTGGCATGTCGATTAAGGATGATCGGTCTTTTGAGGACCAACACCAATTCACCTTTCTTGAAAGCGCGGAGACGGGTTATCTTGTCATAGGCCCGCGACATTTGGGTTCGGTATAGCTCCAGATTTTGCTGCACCGCGAGCCTCTTTTCTTCGAGGGCATCGAGCTCTTCAAGTCGAAGGAGCACGTTTTCCTCCTCCGTCAACTCGTGCTGAACGGCCATTCTTAAGCTTGGGACTTCGACTTCGAGGGGGAGGACCGCCTCCACTCCGAAGAGCAATAAGTATGGAGTGGACTGTGTTGGAGTACGGTGCGTGGTACGATATGCCCACAACGCCTCGTGAAGTTTGAGATTCCAGTCTCTCTTGTTGGCTGAAGCATTTTTCCTCAGGAGCTTGCATAGAGTCTTATTGAAGGCTTCGGCTAGCCCGTTGGCTCTTGGATTATAGATGGAGGAATATCTCCAGTCTATCTTGTGCTGAGTAGCGAACCTTGAGACATTGAAGCTCTTGAAAGAAGGCCCGTTGTCAGAAATGATTCTTCTTGGTGTACCAAAGCAGTATAGAATATTATGCTGGAAGAATGTCAGAATATCTTTCGTCTTGACTTCTTTTAGCGGGACAGCTTCAGCCCATCTGGAGAAGTAGTCTGTCGCGGCCAGTATGAACCGGTGGCCTTTGGATGACGGAGGATCAATTGGGCCAACAATGTCGGTGCCCCAGACTTCGAAGGGCCACGACGCCACCGTAGAATGCAACGGATTGGGATGCTTGTGAATGAAATCACCATGGATTTGGCAGATCTGACATTTCTTTGCATCCTCCCCGCAATCCCGTATCATGGTGGGCCAGTAATACCCAAGCCGTTTGATTTGAAGTTGCATCTTGGGGCCAGATTGGTGAGCACCGCAAACGCCCGAGTGAACATCTTTCATGACCTTTTGGGCTTCGGCCGATGACAGGCACCTGAGCCAGAGTTGGTCATATGACCTGCGGTATAACGTGTCATTTACAAACACGTATCGGAGAGCTCTTTTCTTCAGCTGAATCCTCGTAGATTTTTCTTCGGGCAGCTTGTCGTATCGGAGGTACTCTATGAAGGGTTCTCTCCAATCGGGCTCGCCTTGGATGATCGAAGCTTCTTCGGCAGGACTGCTTTCCTGTTCCGCGCTTTCCTCTTCTCGTAGAGAGACTGGGGGTAGAATTTATCGGCTCCTGACTGTGATCAGAATTTCGTCCAAGTCAGGGTCAGCCAGCTCCTTGGCTAGGCGAGCGAGTATGTCGGCTTTTCCGTTCAATGCTCTAGGGACCCTTGTTAGTTCAACGTGAGTGAACCGTTTCATGAGTTCCACCACCGGCTTCTGTACCGAGCTAACTCGGGTTTGTATATTTTATAGGTGCCGCTTACTTGGTTGACGACAAGCTGGGAGTCACCGTAAACCCGTAGCCGAAGGATTTCCATTTCTATGGCGAGCTCCAAACCAGCTATCAGAGCTTCATACTCAGCTTCATTGTTTGTCCGAGGCTCGGTGAGAGTGAAAGAACGCCGTAGGGTTCCCATTGATGGTGTGATGAACACCAATCCTATCCCTGCTTTTATCTCCGGGACGCTTGATTTACTGGAGGTCCTTATCGATGAGGCCCCATCGAAGTAGAGCTCCCAACATGGCTCATCTCCCTCGAGGTGCAGCACTTGTTCGTCGGGTAACTCACAATTTAGCGGCGACCCTTCTGGTATAGGATGAGCGGCTAGGAAGTCTGCAAGAGCTTGCCCTTTCACTGCTTTCTGAGGAGTATAAACTATGTCAAACTCAAGTAACATGACAGCCCATCTCGCCATTCTGCCGGCTAGGCTCGCTCTGGTCATCAAGTGTTTGAGCGGGTCGACCTTGGAGATCAGTATAACCCGATGAGCAAGCAGATAGTGCCTCAGCTTCTTCACTGCAAATATCAGAGCCAGGCATTGCTTTTCGATTGGGGAATAGTTGTGTTCCGCCCCGACTAGAGTTCGACTGAGGTAGTAGAGGGCATTTTCTTTTCCCTCCTCGTTATTCTGGGCAAGGAGCGCACCGAGTGACTCATCCTGCGCGGCAGTGTAGAGAATCAGCGGTTTATTTGGAATGGGAGTGGCCAGCATTGGAGGGTGCAACAAGTATTGTTTGATGCTTTCGAACGCTGCTTGACATTCAGCATCCCAGATAAAAGGAGCTCCTTTCTTCATGAGCTTCGAGAAGGGCCTACATCTCCCCGATAAATTTGAGATAAACCTCCGTATATAAGCAAGCTTTCCTTGAAAAGACCTTAGCAGCGTCAGACTCTTTGGAGGGGGCATCTCCATGATGGCCTTTATCTTTGATGGGTCAATTTCGATCCCTCGATGCCGGACTATAAAGCCCAGGAATTTTCCCGATGACACGCCAAAAGCGCATTTCAGAGGATTCATCTTCAGGTCAAATTCCCTTAGTCTGGTGAGAATGGTCCTAAGATCTTGGATGTGGTCGGCCTTGGCTTCAGTTTTGACGACCAGATCATCAACATAGCATTCGACGACTTTATGGATTAGGTCATCAAAGATATTAGTCATTGCTCTTTGATATGTAGCGCCTGCGTTCTTCAATCCGAACGGCATCACCTTGTAGCAATATATTCCGATCGGGGTTCGAAATGCTGTGTGCTTCTCATCCTCAGGCGACATCTTGATCTGATTATATCCAGACGAGCCATACATGAAGGTGAACAGCTCGTAATTTGAGGTGTCATCGACCATCATTTCCATGACCGGTAGCGGGAAGTCGTCTTTAGGACATGCCTTGTTGAGGTCCCTGAAATCGACACAAACTCGGATCTGCCCATTTTTCTTCTTCACTGGGACTATGCATGCGATCCAGTCTGCATATTTCTCTTCCCTGATGAAGCCGGCATCGATGAGCTTCTTAGTTTCCTCGATGACCTTTTCTTCTAGTTCCCTTCTCATTCTTCGAGGAGCTTGTTTGACTGGCTTAGCATCAGGAGATATAGCCAACTTATGTACGGCCACTTCAGGGGAAAGGCCAGGCATTTCTTTGTACGTCCACGCGAAGCAGTCGACGAACTCATGCAGCAGGGCAATTATCTGCTCTTTCATTTCCTCCGACAAGAGTGAGCTGATATAGGTCGGCCTTGGATTATCGGGCGTTCCTAAGTCAATCTCGGTTAGCTCATCAAAGGTTGCTTGTCCGCCATCTTCGAGCTCTTGAGGAGCTTCTTCTGGCTCGGCTATCTCGTCATCATCATTTGATCTTTTGCTGGCCTCACCAACATGGATCATGTAGCACGCTTTGGAATCAGGTTGAACGTAGCCTATGCCCCGTTTATCTGGAAATCGTCCATCGATGAGTGCTCGGACCTGGGGTGGATGCCATAGCCCTTCGTAAAACTTTGCTTCGGACTCCGTTTGATATAACCGGCATCTGCACTTTTTGAAGTATTCCCGCATCTCGGGCGCATAGTATCTGGGATTGAGGATGGCTTTTATGCCTCTCTCATAGGGAAGGCACGCGACAGAAAGATCGTCCGGGTGCACAACGGGGTTCGACCCGTAAAACAGGATGCCTTTCTGTCCATTTTTCCTTCCGGGGACGTAGAAAGTTTTTAGCTGGTCCACGGTGGAGACTGACAACGCATCGAGCTCTTTGCACATCTGCTCCGGCACCCTTGTGACGGCTAGGGACCCTTCTGCAACTTTGAAGGTCTCTCTTAGTTTCGCTTGCTGAATATGGGTCCAATCTGCACAGCTGTTGCACGGCAGGTCCTCTTCTTCTGACTCTTCAGTGTCACTGCCAAGATGAGGGCGGACTTTGCTGCTAGATGGACCTTCAGTAACAGATTTGTCCGTATCGCTGCCGAAACGAGGGCGGGTTTTACGGAAGGACGGGCTTCCAGCGTCGGACTCGTCAGTGTCACTACCGAAATGTAGGCGCACTTGGGCGTTTTTACTTTTGAAAGTGACAACCGGCGTAGATTTGCTTTTGGGTCTTGGGGCCGGTCTATCCTCAGTCAGTTGTGGCTTAGAATTTTGGTGGTTCATAAAGTACCGAGAATCTTCATAGCGGACTTCATGCACACCGAACGGCTGGATGTCTCCGTCAATGCGTCTTTCTTCGCCATTTTTAGTATACTTCATGCATTGATGGAGAGTTGACGGAATGATGCCATAATCGTGGAGCCATGGCCGCCCCAAGAGAATCTTATAAGACGTGTCGGCGTCGATCACGTATATCTTAGCTTCAGTTTGCAGATCCCCGAATTTGATTGGCAAAGCTATAGACCCCAGAACTTGCTGGCAATTTTGGTTGAAGCCTTGAATGAAAATCCTTTCCCTTGACAGGTGTCGGACGTCCATTGACAAACTCTTCAGAGTTCGCAAGTTCATGATGTTCACTGAGGACCCCGAATCAATCAATATGCGATTAATTCGATCTCCGTCGCTGTACCCGATCACGTAAAGCGGCCGATTATGCTCAGCCGTTCCCAGTAGCAAGTCTTCATCCTTAAATGTGACTGCGGCGGCATGCAAAGCGTGCTGGGCTTCTTTCATATTAATTTTCGCAAAGTGAGCCTGATACCGCTCGGGGTTTTGTAAAGCGTGAATGAGAACATCTCTAAGCTCCTTAGATAGGACCAAGGCGTCATAGATGCTCAGGAGAGACGGAAGCTTCCGGAGATGTGCCAAGACATTATAGTCCACCGAGGAAGGACTTGTGTTTTCATCAGCTGGTTCTCTGCCATCTTCTTCATTAGCGACCTGTTTTTCCTTCCCTTTTGGGGCGTTGCCCTGATTTGGCGGTAGAGCCCTGCCGCTTCTGAGCTGGATTTGATTGGCCTTTGTGGTGAGCTCCTCGTCCTCTTCGGGAAAACAGAGCTCATCCTCGGAGTCGCTGCCAAGATGGATAGCGTAGCAGGTCACTACTGGGATCTCTTCATTGGAGTCTTCTTCTAACTCCTCCAGAATTTCAGCCGCTTGTACAGGGAAGAACTCCTTCAATTGAATCAATGTTCTTTCCCTTTGTTCATATTCTTCGAAGGAATCGATATATTTTTGAATGGTCGATCTCCCTGCAGGCTCTTTTTCGCGCCGAGCTGCACTTTTCTTCTTCTCGAGCTTCTTGGATTTTGAGCCTGATGGAGCCGCATTGGCAGCTGGACTGGTAGGCTTCTTCTGCCCTTCCCATTCCGTCCTGGGTTCCTTCTGAAGTAGCTTTATCATCTTCTTCGTCTTATTAGATATGTGCGTACTCCACGGAGGCCGCGATGAGTCCGTTTCATTTCTCAGGGCAGCGGGTTCGGCTGTCTGCTCCTAGAAGGCTTCAGTTTCTGTCTGTATAAAGTTGGTGGTTGCCACTTGATTGTTCACCAACACACTTTTGGATAGTTCGATCTCTCCAGCCTTGTACTGCTTCTCGACCCAATCTTTGAAGATATAGCAATCCTCGATCGCATGGCTCACTACTCGGTGGTACGGGCAATATAGAGGATTGTCGGTCATTTTTGCTTCTTGGGGCCTTTTCGACTCCGGCAATTGGAGGCCGTTGTTCAAGGCATCTTTAAATATCTTGCGGACTTTGTCCCTTCTGAAAGAGTAAACCTTGTTCTTTTTCTCCTCTAGGGAAGGCCCATCTCCTCCCAACAATAGCTTTCGAGACCGGTTAGTTTTGGATTCAGCCGCTCTTCGCTTTTCTTCATTGTCGGACGCATTGAAGACATTGGTACTGCTGGAACTCCCGCTTCTACGGTTGTCGTCCCGCTTGCTTTTCCAAGTTTTGTCTCTCTGAGAATCCTTCGGGGACTCTTGCTTTGAGCGTTCCAGCATTTGGACTTTCTTGGTTAGCTCCTGAAATGTCTTGAGGCCCGCCGTACACAAGAATGGGACCATCCAATTGCTGAGGTTCCCAATGAGAAGGCTGACGGACTGGTCCTGCTCCAGCGGCGGTTCGCACTTGACTGTGAGATTACGCCATCGAGCGATAAAGTCGGTGTTGCTTTCATTCTTCCCTGGCTTGGTCCTCACAAGGTCGGCAATGGAGATTTTATCACTGATGCTCATGAACCTTTGCCGGAACAGAGACTCCATCTGGGCAAAGGTAATGACGGACCCGTCTGGTATGCTCGCGTACCAGTCGAAAGCGACACCGTTCAGGCTGTTGACAAACTGACGAAGAAGGAGCGCGTCATTGCCCCCTGTATTTCCGCACGATGCTTTGAAGTGGGCGACGTGCTGATTTGCATTCCCTGTTCCATCAAATCTTCCGAACTTAGGAATGACATAGCCGCTTGGAAACTCAATCAGATCGTACTGCGCGGGATATGGCCGCCCACTACTGCCGATTTCTTTCTGAGCTTCAGCTTCGGCCACCAATGTTTTAACCTTGCTGGTGACCAAATCCATTATCCGATCCTGTGTTAGCGAGAGAGTGCTATCTGGGGCCAAGGCGTCCCCAGAAGCGGAATGTGGCCGGCTTTCATGCGGCTCGACCAGTCTTGGTCCCAAAGGAACAGGCATTGGCTGCCTCGGATTGTCATCACCCGGCTGATTAGTAGCGGCTTGTGCCTGATTGGGAGGCGCTCGAGCAATTTGAGCCGTAAGCTGTATCACCACGTTCGTTAAGTCGTCAATCTTCGAATAGAGCTTGGCCATCTCTTTATCTTTTCTCCTGAGCTGTTTTCGAAGCTCTTGAAGCAGCTCTTGCTCCGCAGTCCTGGGGCGGAAAGTCGGCTCTTCCTCGCTGTCCGAGCTTGACTCTGCATGGACCGAGGGGTCTTTCTGCCTATCATCCTCATCGAGAGGGTTTTCTTCATCCAGCGGGGGCGGCTGTTCTTGGGCAGCGGCAACCACATTCAAGCCAGATTGGACTTGGGACGTGGTGGCCCCATCCTTGCTTTTGCTACGAAGGTTGTCGCTGGGACGCCCGCCCGCCATATAGACTGTATGGATGATATATCCGGCCGTTTTTCTATCATTGGCGGCTGATTTCACGGATCGCTGTCTTGACCCCCTTGTTTCGGTAGCTGGTAGTCGATTGAAGTCGGCTGGCCTAACCAGGTTCTTGAATGGTGCTGGCGCTTCTTTTCTGGGTTTGCCCTGCTGCTTTCGTGCGGCACAGAGTGCTTGATAGACTCTTGAAGAGACAGTGTCATACCTTTTCTGTTGGGGCTGGGACACGTCTTTTTGTGGCACTGTTCGGACCGCTGTCTTCTTGATTCTGGCGGTCATGGCATTTTTTTGAACCCACTTCAGAGGCTCGAAGGAATTGTTGATTCTTACGTCCGACTCAGCCGTCGTTGCGGGACAACCCTGCACTTGGAACTTCACACGATTCCATTTAGCCGAAGCCTTGGCCCTTTTGTTGGCTCGATACCTGAGCCGCTTCTGCCTTAACTTTTCTGTTCTAAGCATCTGGCAGACTTTGGCTCTTTCGGAAGACGCCGCATACCGGTCGATGGAGGGCCTTGGAGATACGCTCGATTGTGCATTTGTTGGAGTCATCGCCTGAGCTCGTCCGCAACATTTGATTTTGCCCTTTGTACCGAAGTTCTTGCACCCCGCTGGAGCACCAGAGAATCGTTCAGATACCGTCTTAAGTTTCGGTTGTGGTACCTTGGCGATCACGACATTCGGCCTCTTACCCCTTGAGACCGGCTTGGCCATTTGTTCCGCCGGGATTTCTGCCAGATGAGCGCTTCCGGCAGGGTAGATGATGACGGAGCCAAACTGGCGGGGCGATTCCTCCCACTGTCGACTGAGGCTCGCGGGGAGAACCACACGAGCGTTGATCTTGACCACGTACGGAATCGGGGTCACGTTGGAAGCTGAATTCGTCTGGGGAGACATTGTCGTCGAAGGTTGATTGCTGCATGGAAAAAATAACATCATTTCAGTATAGGCAATCGATATGTATATTGATTGAGTTCGCATGAACGTTTAACCCGAAATATGGGAGGAGTGATTTGTCCCACCGGGCGTGCCAGAATCTGTAGGGTGTTTTTCGTCAACCCATTGAGGCGGGAATACGCGCACGCTTCTCAGGCGTACTACAGATTCCCCCTGCCTAGGGTTGGCCGGGGTTTAATGATTGTGGGGATCCGAATCTCCGGCAGCCGCGGACTAAGCTGCCGTTAATTACCCCTCGCCTTTGGGGCGAGGGAACCTCCGATTAACGGGTTGAACTGGTCATGCGAACTCAATGTGCAGTGTACGCGTGTTTTGTTTTGAAAGGGGGTTTTGGATATATCGGGAGCCACGCAGAGTTTTTTACGGGGGTCCCGCTACCCGGATAGCGGGCTGGGGGTCAAGGGGGCTAGCAGCCCCCTTACGGGGTTCGGGGTAGCGCCCCGGCCCGAAAATTTTTTGGAGGGGGAGAATGTTGCGGAGTATGTGTATGTGTACATATGTATATATATACATGTATATATAAACAAAAGAGGGGAAAAGACATCCAAAGGATGCGTGGGGCCAGCGCCTTGAGCGCTGTGCGCTTAGGTGCTGTGCGCAAGGCGCTGAAGCGCAAGCGCGCGCGCCACGTGTCGGCACGTGGGCGCTTTGCGCTCGGGCGCAGTGCGCTGAAGCGCAAGCGCGCGCGCCATGTGTCGGCACGTGGGCGCTTTGAGCTCGCGCGCAGTGCGCTGGAGCGCAAACGCGCCACGTGTCGGCACGTAGGTGCTTTGCGCTCGAGCGCTAGCGCACCGGCGAGGAAAAGAGGGCTTTTGACCCCAGAAACTCCCGGAAGAGAAATTAGAAAGGAGTTGGACTCCTGAGTGTGTTTTGTTTGTTTTTTTTTTTTTTTTTGGGAGGGGTTCTTCTTCTTCCTCCTCTGTTAGCTGGATCTTGAAGATCAAGAGATATGGGATTTTAAAATCACTCCTTTTTGAGATCTAACGGAAGATCTGAGTTCCCCTTGATGGGTTTTGTGGTGAAAAACTAATTTGTTTTATAAAAAGGAGAGTAGAACTCTTGATTTAATTCAAGAGAAAGAAGAAGGTTTTGGAACCTTGAAGAAGGAGAAAAGATCTCAGATCTGGAAAATTTTTAGAGAGAGAAAAAGTTGTTTAGATATTTCATTATCTTTGCCTTTATAGGCCATACACTTTACACATAGCCCCTTGGGCTTCACAAAATGGCATTTTGCCTATCCCATGGCTCATGTGCCATTTCTTCTTGCACATAAGCCATGGGCTTTACAAAAATTTGGCTTTATGCCCACTTTTCTTACATTTATCCATAAAATAAACTAAAAGAAAATGCAACAAAATTATTTATTACAAAATTTTTATCTTGGCATGGGGGGAGGCCGGCCGCTTCATGTTCTGGCTCGACCCGGGCATGGGCCCACTGGATCTGGGCTTGGGCCCACTTGGCTTGGGGTTGACTTTGATTTTGACTTGGTCAACCGGGGTGTAAATTTTTACCCCAACAGGACCGGACTGTACGGATATTGTCACTGTCAGGCTCAGTAGGGTTTCAGGATGAGTTTGCTCGTCGGCCTCCCTTTCGCTCAATACCTCGGTAGCCGTTACATACAGCTAGTGCCACTGACGTGCTTGTGGTTAAACTCACTGCCAGCGTATTGACGAGTCTTTAGAGTCCCACACAGAGGGTATTCCTGGTTCGGGCGAAACGTTGTAGAGGCCGTATGGTTTTATGAGAGGGTTCGATCATATACATGCACTTGTGCACAGATCATAATCGGATGGATAATACTAGTGGGCTTTGGTTTAAGCCGAATCCTAATATTATATTGTTGGATTACTTTCGTCTCGTTGTATTCGTATTCAGTCGGAATACGGATGCAGGTATGCATATACGGATGAGGGGTATTCATATAATTCGTTACGAGTTTACTTTTGAAATTGCCATTTCTTTTTCTTGGATTTAAACATTTAGTTTAATGTTTAATTTTGTGGAATTTGTGAGGTTAAGTCTTGGCATTGGGCATTGATAGTGGCATGACACATGAGTGCAAGTTTTGTTATGGTGCATTGATGTAGCATGTGCACTTGTTTTTGTTTTGGTGAGGATATTTGTGGTGAGCATCAGAGTGGCAGATCTTTTGTGTGAGTGTGTGAGTTTTCTTTGGTTGCTCTTGTGCTCACAACAATATATAATACAATATCAATCCAAGACAAAACGAATACAAAAAAAGAACAGAGAGTTTTTTCTTCACTTGCCAAAAGCCAAAACTTGAGCTCATTTCTTCACCCATGGCAATTTCTTCACCTCCACCCATACCCTCTCATGAGTTGAGAATCCTTGGGTATTTTGAGACAAAATATTCACACACACTCTCTACTTCATCTTGGGTATCTAGGCTAGCAAACTGGATGCCCGAGTTGCTTCGGTTTTGAAGCGGGAGCCCTTATTACTAATCCTCGACGTGGATCCTCTTCGATGAGGGAGACCGGAGATCGAACTTGTTAGAGGCAGCCTCAACGAGCTAAGGACAGAGGTTGAAGACCGAAGGACACGGATCGATCGGTATAACCTCTCTAAACTCTTTACAGTTAACTAGTATAGGGTTAATGGTACGATCCGTCGATTAGGGTTCCGTTAGAGACGGTTTTCTAAAGTTTTTGTTCCGCGTTTGGCCATGGATTAATGGCCGGGGCGCTGGCGTAGCCTTACATGGTATCAGAGCCAACCCATTAATACTAGTTGTTTAGACGATGTTAAACTATCGAAACCGAAACAACTCCAAATCAATACCAATGATATTCTAGTTTCTGTTATTTTTTTCCGAGTCTTCTAAAAATATTTTAGCAACTGCAGAAGACTTATTAGGTTACCACTAGACTTCATCCCTAATACGAGACCATTCTACCAAACTTGACCCGAGCACATTGGCTCAAAATCCGGCCAGGCCGGCCATTCTTCTGAGTTTGGATTTCGTATTTTGGGTGTATTTTAGTCTCTGAAATATTGGTTTATTGGTATTGCTTATTTAGCCCAGTTTGGATATGGTTTTATCTAGTTGTTTGGGGCTATTCGGGGTTATTTCGAACTCGATATTTCTAACATTGTTTAAAGTTTTCAGTACATGCATTACTATCTGCGACCGTGAATGTCATTAGATCGGTACAACTTGTCTAATTGCTATAGTTCTTTTAGACGGGTTTGCGAACGTGACATTCACGTTGATGTTCTGTGTTGTGCTGTGTTTGTTGCGGATTCGCCGTGGTGGATAGCATGGATGAAATGATAGTACAGTTTAGTTTTATTTGTACATTTGATATCACAGGGCGAGCGTCCGACATGTGGACTGCCGTCACTTCCTGTTTGTATATTATTTATTTGGGGCACGACCGGGTTGAGGACTGTTCATACCAGAATATTGATACCGCTCATTCATTATCTATTTATATATATATATATCGGTACTATTAACCGGTGTTTGCTCAGTAATACAGACTACAGGTATCCGTGACAAAATACTGGAAATACATTCAAAATCACGGATATAACATTTGTGAGCCGACACTGCAACCAGAACTGCAAACCGACCGATATTTCTTGGGTTTCTTTGATTGTGTACACACTTTTTATCTACATGGACCAACACAATATAAGTGTGTACACAAGTGTGCACTAGGACCTAGGGGGCTGCCATGGCACACACTCATGATGGCTTTATGCAAGTGGGGGGAGGGGGACAAGTGCAATAAATGCTAAAAGTGTTGATGCGATTCATAGCTACAAGCTTCCCTCCAAGCCCTGAGTGCATCCAGAGCCTTTACTGAGAAAACAAAATGCACCAGAGTGATGTGGGAGACAAAAATTGTGCACATAACAAATACGGGCCCTTGTGCTCGGATTTGACCCGAGCACAAGCCCCTTGTGGCTGGCCAAACAGTGCTTAGTGGGCCTCAGTTTTGTATAGTGCATCTCTTGCTGCCACGTGGTCTTAGTTTTATTGTTTGTTTATTTTGCTTTTGTGCCTATATAAAGCAGGCAGTGGGCAAGGGGTTAAGGGTCATTCTTTTGCTTACATTTTACATCTTCATACTCTTTTGCTTTCATTTTATTCTTGTATATAGCTTAGTCCCCTTGAGATCCTTGCCTTCTCTTGATCTTGCAACCTCTTAATTGAGTTTGCAGGTTTAAGTTTTAGTATTCGATCTCAAGGGTTGTATCTTCTTTTGGAATTAATAAATCTCTCTTTTTTGCCTTCATTTCACATGAGTTCTTTACCCTTCTCTTGATCTTGTAACCTCTTAATTGAGCTTGCAAGTTTAAGGGTTGGTTATTGATCCCATGGCTTGGCTTGTGTTCTATGGTTCCTAGTTGTTTATTTCTTGCATTTACTTACTTGCACTTACATTCCATGCTTTACTTACCTTGCAATTTATTACCATGCCCTTTACTTACTTATAATGCTTTTTCCTTTCTTTTCTTTTCTCTTTTCTTTTGCTCTCTTTGTTGTTGTTTTGTTTGGTTTGTGAATATGTGTTGTTAGGAAAAGAGAAAGATATTGTAAGTTAAGGTTTCGTTTCCCATTTCCTTTTCCCGTATTTTCCATTTGAAACTCCGCCCAAACCTTACGCAAGCGCTCCGTTAGGCACCCTATCCTACCAAAGTATCGGTGATTCCTAACCGCGACCGGTTGCGTTCGAATTGGCCGGAGGCGAAAGCAAGAGACAAGAACGGATGGACAAGGGTCAATAAGCCGGATTCCACGAATACCGTGCTTAAGCACCCTAATCCACGTTGTTGCCTATTGCTCTAGCTTCATTGGTTGAGTTCGGCTCAAAGGACTTGAATACGGATTTCCTTAACTTACACTATTCTATCTAATCCTAACAAACGGTTACTTTGCATATAACACATAGGATAGATACAAACATTCCGCCCACGCGCATTAACTCGTAAGAACAAGAACTTAAAACGCTCCTTCTCCCTGTAGATCGACTCGTGCTCATCGCGGCTAGCTGCAAAGCGACACCGTCCTTAATCGCGGTTAACTTTAGAACTTAAAATTCAACATGCGGAATGCGTGTGATCAAATGGCGCCGTTGCCGGGGAGACGGTAACATTTTAATTCTTATTATTTCGGGTTAATCATTGTACATCTTATTTATACAACTAACCCTATTTTCAAAATAAACTAAAAATTTCAAAAAACCAAAACAAAAACTAACAAGCTAACCATTTTTGCTCTCTGGAATTCTTACCTGCTTGCACTCTGAAACTAAATTTAAAAGATAAACAATACCAGTGAGATATTACTTGAACAGTATGAACACAGAAGAAGTTTGGAGCCCATCTGCCACAACCAGACCGGCGACACACCATTCATAACCGAGCTCGCCGGCCCCTCCTCCTCCTTCTTTCTCCAATTTCTTCTCTGTGCCCCATTGTTCTGTTTTTGTCCCATTTTTATTGTTTGTTTTTTATGATTTTTATTGTGCAGGTATTTGGGCATTCGTATCGCTTTTCGCACTAAATATCCATTTTCCGACATTTGTAGATTTTTACGGAATTGCGAATGGCGATTGTGGGGAGCAAAGTGTACATTCCAAGCTAAGGTGATTGCGAAGTACAGTGCCAAAGATCCGGATAGCTTGACCCGCGCAAGCGAACTTTTCAAGCTTACCGGATTTGATTCAACGGGGGTTTCCTAACCCAAAACTTAACGGTACGTACTTTACTAACGTCTTCTCCTCAAATCTGACGCATCCAATTTTCTATCTTTGCAGGATTCTTTGCAAGTTCGCTAGCAAACGCTAAAGTGACAAACCCGTATTTGTTGCAGTGCCAAGCTTAAACATAAAAAATGATTGTTTGATTCTTTGAATAATTTTTTATTGAATTGCGCATTGCATATGTTAATACGGACTTAAGGGCAAGCGAACCCCACAACATACGGTAAAGGATTTCATCACCTTTTCCGTGGCCCACAAATCATGAACTTGAACATAACGTTTACCCGCACAAATTTTAAAATAAATTAGATTTTAAGCCTTAAGGACTTCGTGTTGGAGATAGTGCCCTCAGAGTCAATTATTGGATCACAGGCACGTGATTGCAATGATTGAGGGAGGACCTATCCCGGTAGGACAGTCTTACTCGAGATGATAGTATGCTATCTGGTTTATCTTTATCATCGTGTACTGCTTTAGGTGACCTTACAGGTCGCTATTACACGCTGATAGAGCCCCTGGGATTCTTGCTTGACTGCCGGCAGTATGATGGCGATCATATACGTGAGAGCTGGTGGTCTATAAGCACATCCTTAAAAGGTCCCTAGTCGTAGGAGTTTCGAGACTGGGCATCGATACTCCATTAGTAGACTAGTGTATACAGTCGAGACCCCGACGAGGGGCGGTGGCCGGTCTCACAAGCCACTGGTGTCAGTTGGTTCACCTAAGATGTATACAGGTACTCATTGGGTTATGAGTACACCGGACAGGACTCGCCGGGAACCTGCTAGTTGGTCTTATACCAGACGTCAGATAGCAGTTCCCAGGTGACATGTGTACAGGTTAGTTCATCGACCTGAGATCGTCATTTGTCTCGTGTGAGTTCCCACTGTGCTTTGATTACTACCCTACCACGGCTCAAAGGAGTCGTGCAAACAGGTTTTAGTTGGGTACAGTCCCGAGCCACATGGAGGCAGTGAGCGGATCTTCAGGGGTTCGTCTCTCCCGGTATTGGGGGTGAGGTCGCGCTGTGTCTAGGAGAGCCATTACGCAAAGCCCTCAGCCGAGGTAGGAGATTTACTGGTAAGGTATTCCAGTAGTATCTCAGGGCGTTCTGGGCTACACTCCGACACGACTTGTACCGCTTTTGGGGGTCTGACTTTTACCAACCCCCTAGGCCCGCCATGCGATGCTCATAGACGAACGGACCGGACTGTACGGATATTGTCACTGCCAGGCTCAGTAGGGTGTCAGGATGAGTTCGCTCATCGACGTCCCTTTTGGTCAATAGCTGGTGGCTCGTCACGTATTGGCTAATACCTCTGACGTGCTAGTGGTTAAATCCACAGCCATAGTATTGACGAGTCTTTAGAGTCCACCACACTTACAGTCACTCAAGCTTTCGGACGAAACGCTGTAGAGGCCGTATGGAGATATGGCAGGGTCCGATCAGATACGTGCGGTATTGCACGGATCAGGATCGGACGGTTTGTACTAGTGGCCGTATAGTTATATGGCAGGGTTTGATCTGATACGTGCGGTATTGCACGGATCAGGATCGAACGGATTTTACTAGCCGGCTTTAGCTTAAGCCGGTCCTAGTTTAGTACAGTGTAGATTTTGTCTCATTGTATTTGTATTCGGTCGGTATACAGATGCGGGTGTGTATGCACAGTATCGGGGTTTTCCTGTTATTTATTACGGGACCAATTTTCTGGAGTTGCCAGTTTGCATTCCGTTCCGGCCGGTTTTCCTTTGTTCTTTCCCGGCCGGACTTTTCCGATGGAGGGTGTTATTTGCAAGTTTGCAAATAACACATTGTGGAGGGTTTTCTTGCAAATGTATTTTTTATGATAGCATCTTTAGATACCATTCTTTTCCTTCATCATTTCTTGCTTTATGAAGATTAGAAATGAGATGAAAGTTGATGTGAGATTGTTATCATGATGTTTTTGGCTATGGTCACCACTTGCTTTTACTACCATTACCTTCCTTCTAAGGTTGTGGTTTTTGTATTCTTTCCTCCACCATTCTCATCACAATATGGTTGAAGACATTTGAAAGAAAAGAAGATGAGAGCTTCATCTTGAGAGTTTCATTCTTGATCTCATTTTCATGCTAGAAAAATGCAAGCACCATTTTTCTAATCTTGATTCCTCCATCATCTTCAAAGGCAACAAACCCCAAATGAGACATAGCCTCTACACTACACATTCTACAGCATATCTTGAGCATGTCGAGTTGCCGGCTTCATGCCCGAGTTGCCTCGGTATTGAGGCGGGAGCCCGTAAAAGACGCAGGCGATGTGGTGCCCTTCCGGCGAGGAGGCGACGATGTGGAGACAAGATTTTCCGCGGGAGATCAGGACGATGACGAGAAGACCGGAGGACTCGGATCACTCGGTATACTTCTCTTCCCATCTCTTGTTAGCTAGTATAGGTTAATGGTTAACGATCCGGGTTTTATTGTCCGCGGTAGCGCCAGTTTCCAAGTAAGGAAAATTTTTGATTCCGCATTTTGGCCTCGGATAGAAGGCCGGGGCGCTGCCGTGGCGCAACATGGTATCAGAGCCACGCCATTAACCTAGCCTAGCTTTTTCTAATGCGTTTTACTTATCCGATCGACCAAAATTCCAAAACTTGCATTTTTTGTTCACATCAGTTTTCTGTCGATTTTTTCCGGGCTCTAAAAATTTTTCAGGTTGTATAAAACTAATGTACTGGAAATTATAAGACTGCTGTAAAAATTCGACGCACTCAGTCGATGGATGAAGCTCGGAACCGCGGCCAAACCACCCCTTGGGCCGCGGTTCCGCCGCACTTTACTGTCCTCACTGTGTCCAATTTTTACAGTGGGCTTGTGGGCTGATTTTGGGGGTTTTGGGATATTAAATTTGGGCCCAGATTTTCTGTGAGTGCTACAGTATTGCTTGGGGGCCCACTTGTTAATTGTTTGATCGATCGGATATTTTAAACACATTATTTCACAGTATTTACATTATATCTGCGACCGTGAATATCACTTGATCGGTAAATCCCGTCTAACTGCTATAGCCCGGTTAGACGGATTTGCGAACGTGACTTTCACGTTGATGTTCTATGTTTATGCTGTGTTGTTGCGGATCGGTCGTGGGGATAGCCTGGATGCAATGCTAGTACTGTTTTGTTGTTTTATGTACATTTGATATTGCGGGACGAGCGTCCGACATGTGGACTGCCGTCACTGCCTGTTTGTATTATTCTTTTGGGGCACGACCTGGTTGCGGTCGATGTACCCGGTGTATGTATATTTTACTTTCTGTACTAGGTTTACCTCGTGGAGGGGTGCACGGATAGCCGGGTTCTAGAGGGCAACGGGCCCGCATCTCAGGGCATTGAGACGGAGGGGGCTTCAGTCTGGAATTGGCGGGCTATTCGCCGCACTCGTAGGGGGTACAGGTTGACCCAGGAGGGGTGCCCAAGTTACCGGATTCTGTGAAGTGCTGGGTGGTCCATTCACGGTGCTGAAGGGGGCTGCCTCGCTTTAGGTTTTGGCGGGTGACTTGCCGCGCCCGTAGGGGTCTAGGATTTCATTGCACAGGCTATCCACACGACCAGGGGAACGTCGGGTTTCAGCAGCGGCTCTGTGAAACCCGGGGCTTCCAGATTTCTGTATTGTTCTGTGATGCTGTACATTTCTGTGATGTTGCCTTTTATCACGCCTTGAGCGAATATAATATATTGGTATATATATTAGTAGATGTTGTATATGTTTTTCATCCGCGCTAGTCCAGTCCCCGCTCTGCCGTTAGTTAGCTAACCTAACGGGTGATGACGGGACCCAGTGGCGAATGCGGATGGCATATACGTACGTCAGTATATTTTCGTTCTTTGTGGTGTGATCTATTGATGGGACTGCGTTGATTCGGATCAATGCAAGATAAGCAAACCTAATCTGATGTTGTTGGAACACATTTTTTAAAAAAGCTTTTATTGCAAGGACGTTCACTTTTGTTTTGCATCGTGGTATTCATTTGGAATATCCTGCTCCTCAGTCGACGAGGCAAGGGCCGAGATCCCTTCACCGGGAGTGACCCCTTGGACAGAAGTTTGCGTCAGGGCATTAACTTCACTATATCCGATTACTTTTGCTTTGCATCGTGGTATTCAGTTGGAATATCCTGCACTTCATTCTACGGGGAAAGAGCCGAGATCCCTTCACCGGGAGTGACCTCTTTAGCAAAGGTTCTCGTCACTATATTTTTATAAAAGGCTATGCAGTTCCTTCAACGATATCAAGTTCATTACGTTAAAAGTTTTTCGCCAAAAACTAGACGTAGCCCTCCGTCATTTCTTACAAGTATTACTTAGTATTCGTGCTGCGTTTGTTGACTGTGTCAAGGCGTAGTGTGCGGTAGCTAAGTAGTGTTTGTTTGTAGCATATTAATGGGATTGGTTAGGACAGTCGTGCAGCCTTGTTGACTGTGTCAAGGGCTCGTACGGGTGGGTTTAATGCAATCCAGGATAATGACGGGTTGAACTTGACTAGGACTCTTTGATTTGTTGACTGTGTCAAGGTCACTTGGGTCCTAGGGGTAAAAATCACATCGGGAGTTTCAAAAGAACTGAAACTTGCCAGATATGCGCATACCTTCTGGAGTGTGGTGACTTGAGTGGATTCCGTCAAGTTATCATGCGATGATAGTTGGATCCCGATTCCCACTGATGAGTTGGTTTACTCCTCGGGTGATCCCGACTAATTCTTCTTTTAGGTTTGGGGAAGAATTTGAGGTTACAGTGGGAGGTTTCCTGATTAGATAAAGTGATAACCATTCTGATCTAGGTTAGAGTGCACGCTGAGTGTTTCTTTTCTCTCTCTCTTTGGCAGCGACCATTGACCCGACCCTGGACTATGACTCAGTGACCAAGTTGACCGAACTTTCTTAACACTGGTTTTTGGATTGTCAGAGTTGCAAACTTCATTGCCACTCCTACTTTTACCCTTTTCTCCAGGACACCCCGTATTACTACGAACGTCCACTTCCATTGGACAAAACCATCGTATGGTTATATACGAACTCGAAGGACTTCGAGGATGGTTTCTGGTTCTGGAGAAAACGAATAGGATTATTCAGTTGTCTTTTCTTTTCACCTTCTCTCATTGCGAGTACTCCTTGGTTTAGGAGATAGTACACCTATTACGCAAATTGGATAGTCTTCTTCCAAACCTTAGGCAGGTGCCGAACGGTGGGGAATGAAGAAAACCAATTAGCATAACGATGGTGTGCAGAAGGTATTAAGTTAAGACAAAGCAAGGGATTAGTAGGAGGGTAAAGTAAAATGCGACTGATACTCACGACCAAACCAAATATTTCTTCGCCAATCCTAAATCACCTTTGTATTTCTCCAGGACACTCCGTATTACTACGAAGATCCCAGTTTATTGGATAATCCATCGTATGGTTATATACGAACTCGAAAGGAACTTGTTCCAGTTCGGGGATGGATCCTAGTTCAGGAGAAATAGGAATAAAGTACATTCAGGTGTCTTTTATCTTCACCTTCTCTCGCTTTGCGAGTGCTCCTAGGATTATGACAGTACACCTTTTATGCTTATTGGATAGTCTTCTTCCAAACCATAGGCTGGTGCCGAACGGTAGGGAAGGAAGAAAACCATTTGGCCTAAAGGGGTGTGCAGACGGTAATGACTAAAGACATATAAAGGGATTTGGACAGATGGCAAAGAGATATACGGTTACAGTTGTGAATCTGGATAATGGTAGAGGCATTACGAGGAATACCAGGATACCCCACCGAAACATTTCAATGTTTCAGTTTCACTGTGTAATGTTAAAAGAAAACTGATTTCCCGATTAGACACTTGCTCCAGGGTATGTATTTACCAGGTATGATTCTCACATCTGTATGGTTTTACAGATGATGAGTGGGAGTAAGTTATTGGGAATTGGGTGATCATCCTCATTATATCGGGATTCGTTGTAATCGGTGATATTTGAGGAGATCACCTGGGCTTTTTGCTGGTCGGCAAATATATGGTTTTGAATATCCGCTGTTGTGCACCAATTTCAAATTGATATATCTGTACGTCTATTTTCATAGAGTGAGATATACCTTTTGATATTATGTCGATGACATTTACCTATATCAGTGGATGGTTAGGTAAGGAGCATCAAACAGCGGTGTAATTCTTCTTAACCATAAGTACAGTTTTCAACCTACGACGCACAGTGAAAGAGTTGTTAGACTCAGCGGACTTATACAGAGTATTGTATGTTGTCCAGTGTCCATTGGGACAGAGGGGTTGGTCCTTATACTATATTCTGTTTACTTTTAACTTCTCTAGTTCTTAGACATATGTTTCGTAGAAACACAGGGTCTGAGTTTTGAGGAGTTATTGGTATAAGAATACAGTAGAGAACAAGGTATTGCAAGTATCGGGATTCTTCAAGGTGATCGAAGATGTAGATACTTGTGTATGGTATTCAGTTGATAGTAATGATAAAGAGAAATTGCTTCTCTTTCAGGTTACTCATAATTGGAAGCATTCCTAAGTTGAGTAACGCTGATCGGCCCCTTTCCATCTAGTTGACATGCACTGGAGACAGCTGCATGATTTGAATCTGGTTCATTTTAATCAGTGCCTCTGGTTCTATATTGGATATAGAACAGTTCATATCTTAACGATGTTAAGGTACGGGGAGTTGTCCGGCTTATGATTAAAACCAGACACTGGACAACTCAAGGCACGTTTCTGTAATGGCTGTTTGTGGGTTGACCCAGGCTATGACGAGGGTTGATTTTCTACCATCTGGAAGATCAATAGTGATATTGTTCTTGACTCGCCACATTTTTAAAAGAAATGGATTTTTCAGAAAACAGTAGTGGGAGTATGGTAGAACTGGAAGCGATTCCAGAACCGCAAACGATTACTGAAGATTTGATAAGGAACCTAAAGATTCAATCTGGTTTGACATTCCATTGGCCACTCCGCAGATAAGGTGGGTAACTTCAGGCACCCGAGAGGTACTCCAGTAGCCTCAAGGACGGTGACAGGGAAGTTCTTGTTTACCCAGACTTGCCATTGCTGTTGTTCCAGACTGTGAAACCCGGCATGAGGATGAGTATAGCGTCATTCTAAACTGGCTTTAGAAGTGTACGTCTATATGACTCTGCCAGAGGGTTGTCGTAGTCAGTGGGAGCAGCGGAAGCATTGGTGGACAGTTGACTTATGTCTATTTACAGACTGAAGCAGAAATAGCGGAGATAGATCATCCATTTCTGATGTGACAGTCATGGGTTTGACTTCATCAGAATAGGGGATAGATCTGTTAAGAAGGTAGTAGGGTGTGATGTCCTGGTATTTGGATGACATACACAGAGTAGGAAGTGATATTCCTATACTACGATCGGTTATACTTTGGTTGTCACACAGTAGTTTCTCCACACAGGACTTGGATATTATATCAGACATTCTGGTTACTAGATCTATGGTTTTAGATCTAGATTTGGGTGGTTTCCTAATCTGGGTACCTTGACAGCATTCTATGAGTATTTAGAATGGACGACTCCTGGCACGGTAGTGTACCTGCAGGTAATGGAGTCACCCTCTCTAAAGGTGTCTTATAGACTAAAGTAGAGAGGGATGTGCATGATTGGCAGATCACTTGCTTAGGCAATTGAGTCAATCATCAGATGTCAAGTACCACACCAGATGTTGTTCTTGCACTAGATGCAATAAGTTGATATTGATCCAATCCTGGAGGAACAGTCGGAAGCAGTTTTAGGACATAAGTGCGTGTTCTAGGAATGTGATAACGACAGCCTCTTTTAAGGAGACGGTTGTCACTCCAGGCTTCCAAGGTGACATGGATGGCAGAGTGGCTGTCAGAGTTATAGTTTCTCCTTCTGACGAGGGGCAGTATTTTGGACAGGTAGTCCAAGGCAATACTGAGGGAGGCATGGCGCAGGATACTGATTAAGTTCAGTTGTCGATACAGTCTAAGAAGTTTGGATTTGGAGTTCATTTATGAACTAGGTCCCATCAGACATCCAGACATTCCAAGACAGGTATTGCTCATTTCGGGAGATGGTTTTCTCCGCGAACTTGAGATATAGAGAGACATAGAAAGAAACATCTAGGCGGATCCACTCACTGAGGCTTTTCCTCGAACGCAATAGTTTCGCTAACAGGCTTTGTACGACTGACTAGTAGAGGAGTTGGGTGTTCGGTATCACACGGGCTGTGAGTATGCGACATCGCAATAATTAGCCTTGAGTGTAAGTGGGAGATTGTTGGAGATAGTGCCCTCAGAGTCAATTATTGGATCACAGGCACGTGATTGCAATGATTGAGGGAGGACCTATCCCGGTAGGACAGTCTTACTCGAGATGATAGTATGCTATCTGGTTTATCTTTATCATCGTGTACTGCTTTAGGTGACCTTACAGGTCGCTATTACACGCTGATAGAGCCCCTGGGATTCTTGCTTGACTGCCGGCAGTATGATGGCGATCATATACGTGAGAGCTGGTGGTCTATAAGCACATCCTTAAAAGGTCCCTAGTCGTAGGAGTTTCGAGACTGGGCATCGATACTCTATTAGTAGACTAGCGTATACAGTCGAGACCCCGACGAGGGGCGGTGGCCGGTCTCACAAGCCACTGGTGTCAGTTGGTTCACCTAAGATGTATACAGGTGCTCATTGGGTTATGAGTACACCGGACAGGACTCGCCGGGAACCTGCTAGTTGGTCTTATACCAGACGTCAGATAGCAGTTCCCAGGTGACATGTGTACAGGTTAGTTCATCGACCTGAGATCGTCATTTGTCTCGTGTGAGTTCCCACTGTGCTTTGATTACTACCCTACCACGGTTCAAAGGAGTCGTGCAAACAGGTTTTAGTTGGGTACAGTCCCGAGCCACATGGAGGCAGTGAGCGGATCTTCAGGGGTTCGTCTCTCCCGGTATTGGGGGTGAGGTCGCGCTGTGTCTAGGAGAGCCATTACGCAAAGCCCTCGGCTGAGGCAGGAGATTTACTGGTAAGGTATTCCAGTAGTATCTCAGGGCATTCTGGGCTACACTCTGACACGACTTGTACCGCTTTTGGGGGTCTGATTTTTACCAACCCCCTAGGCCCGCCATGCGATGCTCATAGACGAACGGACCGGACTGTACGGATATTGTCACTGACAGGCTCAGTAGGGTGTCAGGATGAGTTCGCTCATCGACGTCCCTTTTGGTCAATAGCTGGTGGCTCGTCACGTATTGGCTAATACCTCTGACGTGCTAGTGGTTAAATCCACAGCCATAGTATTGACGAGTCTTTAGAGTCCACCACACTTACAGTCACTCAAGCTTTCGGGCGAAACGCTGTAGAGGCCGTATGGAGATATGGCAGGGTCCGATCAGATACGTGCGGTATTGCACGGATCAGGATCGGACGGTTTGTACTAGTGGCCGTATAGTTATATGGCAGGGTTTGATCTGATACGTGCGGTATTGCACGGATCAGGATCGAACGGATTTTACTAGCCGGCTTTAGCTTAAGCCGGTCCTAGTTTAGTACAGTGTAGATTTTGTCTCATTGTATTTGTATTCGGTCGGTATACAGATGCGGGTGTGTATGCACAGTATCGGGGTTTTCCTGTTATTTATTACGGGACCAGTTTTCTGGAGTTGCCAGTTTGCATTCCGTTCCGGCCGGTTTTCCTTTGTTCTTTCCCGGCCGGACTTTTCCGATGGAGGGTGTTATTTGCAAGTTTGCAAATAACACATTGTGGAGGGTTTTCTTGCAAATGTATTTTTTATGATAGCATCTTTAGATACCATTCTTTTCCTTCATCATTTCTTGCTTTATGAAGATTAGAAATGAGATGAAAGTTGATGTGAGATTGTTATCATGATGTTTTTGGCTATGGTCACCACTTGCTTTTACTACCATTACCTTCCTTCTAAGGTTGTGGTTTTTGTATTCTTTCCTCCACCATTCTCATCACAATATGGTTGAAGACATTTGAAAGAAAAGAAGATGAGAGCTTCATCTTGAGAGTTTCATTCTTGATCTCATTTTCATGCTAGAAAAATGCAAGCACCATTTTTCTAATCTTGATTCCTCCATCATCTTCAAAGGCAACAAACCCCAAATGAGACATAGCCTCTACACTACACATTCTACAGCATATCTTGAGCATGTCGAGTTGCCGGCTTCATGCCCGAGTTGCCTCGGTATTAAGGCGGGAGCCCATAAAAGACGCAGGCGATGTGGTGCCCTTCCGGCGAGGAGGCGACGATGTGGAGACAAGACTTTCCGCGGGAGATCGGGATGATGACGAGAAGACCGGAGGACTCGGATCACTCGGTATACTTCTCTTCCCATCTCTTGTTAGCTAGTATAGGTTAATGGTTAACGATCCGGGTTTTATTGTCCGCGGTAGCGCCAGTTTCCAAGTAAGGAAAATTTTTGATTCCGCATTTTGGCCTCGGATAGAAGGCCGGGGCGCTGCCGTGGCGCAACACTTCGCGCTCACTAGGAGAAGTTAACTGTGTTTAGAACACCGTTTAACGGTATATCGTTTACGGGGTGTCTAGGAAAGTGTTCACGGCGAAACCGCCAAAAGAGAAAGGGTTATTTAATTAAGGACCTTCGCGAAAGTGTCGGAAAACCTCCCCTTATCTCTGCAATTACCTGGCCTCGTGATCAGTATATCTTGAGCCCGTTTCTCGACACAGTTTTACTTCGAAAATCAAGTTCTTGAGCAAGACTAGTTGACCTAGGTGAACCCTAGACCGATTAGGTGCGTGGTATTTTTGTGTCGTGATTGTTTTTTTCCAGATTCTTTTTGCGTGTATATTTCATTCTTTTGTTAATAACTAACTTTAAAAAAATAATATAAAAAAAATCACATTCTTTTTCCCCTCCTTTTCTTCTTCTTCCTCTTCCTCTCTTCATATCATGGGTACCCCACCCAGAAAAACTCTTGCCGAACTTTGGTACCTACAACCAGACATAACTTCCTACGGTTCTTGCTTTGGCCGAACGTCGAACGATCCCTCCATGCCTAAAATTTCTTTGAAAAATCGGATAGACGCATCTAGGACATACAACTGGACTCCCCAATCCACTTTGTATCAACCATTTCAACCTTCACCACCTTCCTACGTTGATACTCCTTTTGAGAGTCCAGTTGTAACTCCAAGACCCATGTCTCTTGCTGAACGTATTGAACAATCCCGTAGCCGATCTTTCACTCCTTTCACCACTGCCAATTCTTTTGATCAACAATTTCAGTCACCTTCATATCCGAATGTTGATCCTACTTCTGTCCAGCCATTCAATTCCCACCAGTCCTACCCGAATTTTGAACCTTCCCTAGACATTGCTTCTACACAGACATTTGGGAGTTTCCAGTATCCAAACGAGTTTGAATCTTTTACTGAAACCCCTTCACAACTAATGTCCAGTCTAGAATAGCCGTTGGAAGAATTTCGGGTAGTGTCGTACCAACAGATGATGGATTTGAATGCATCCATGGCAGCCCTCATACAACCTAGTGACCCGGTAGCTAGTTTCCAACTAGCTCCAAATTTTCCAATGTATGATGAGCCGGTAGGACATGTTAAGAATTTGAGTGGAGAGAATGAGCTGTACACCCTTCCAAATCAAACCTACCCATTGCAAATTGAATCCCACAACTCCGGTTTTGAATGTCTATCTAGTGTTCCAAACGATTCACCGATTGAAGATAGAAAAATTAATGAGTTATGCGACTTTGTAGTGTTTGATTTACCTGATTGTGAAGGGACCATTTCGAGTGAAACTGCACCCAATCCTTTTTACCTCTACACCTCCATCTTAGAACCTGAATTGATTAATATCCATGCTTTTGATGAGGTGTCTGAGAAAATTGATTTTCACTTGAATGAGGATATTGACGCTGTGAATATTTTAGATGATGAACCCGCTGATTTGGCTAAGTTTTTCTGTCCAATTCATCATCCCGAGTCATTAAATGTTTTTCCCGAACTTTATATGCGTCTTGATTTTGATGAGAATTGCATGGATGAGCTAAATTTTGAGGAGAATATTGATGATAGTTTTGAGGATGAACCAGTTTTACTTGATGAGTCGGATTTTCCAATTCATCATGTCCTTTTCATTGACTGTGTACACCTTCCTGAACCTTTAACTGATACCCTTCCTCAATCACTTTGCTCCATCATCGTTCCGACCTTGCAAGACATTGTATCAATTTCATTTTTTATGTCTGGTTTACCAAGTTCGGCGTACCCATGTTTTCTCACGGATCTTGAGAGATTTGACCCAATTTCTTGACAGGTTGATAGATTAGCACAATCACTTTTCACACATCGGTCATCGAAAATTGTGCTAATTTATTCACTCCATTTCCACCCTCAAGTTCGTATTCCACTTCTTTCTCCCCTTCGCCATTCTTCTCATATACCGGGACCGTATTCCGCTTCCATTCATATACGGTCTCGCGTGTTCTCCATTTCTTTCCTCTCCGCATTCTTTCACCAACCAACACACTACAGAGATAGAATTTTTGAATGGTTGGTGCTCACTTTTGGCCTGTGTAAAGCCTTATATAGATTGATACTGTTCTCCCCCCCCCAATCCTGAACTTCACAGCTTAGACAGTGGAAACACTGTTTCACTTAAGTTTAGGGGGGATCCTTTTTGTGTATATATTTTTGTTTTGGTTTTTACTTTGTATATATTTCTTTTAGGAAGCGCCGACAATTTTGACCCTCTTGGTATAGCCTGACAGTGAGGACACTGTCAAGTTTAAGTTTGGGGGTGTGCTCGGTAAGGTTTCTTCCTTCGCATTCATTTGTATATTCTGCATTTTCATTCTTATTTAAAAAACCCACAAAAATCAAAAAAATTTCAAAAAAAATATAAAAACTTTGTCGTCAAGTTAGTTAATAGGGTAACATAGATTTTATTCCGAAAGTTTAGTTGATACGTTAAAAATAACTAAATCCTAGGCTTAGAAATTGAAAACCCTAAAAATAACCCTCATTCTGTTTAACCTTGGTAAGTATACGTCCTTACAGTTTTTTTAAGAAATAGGTAATCTTGAGTTCAGCTCTTGAGTTAAGTCGAAATGAAGGGAAAGTATTGAAGCTTTACTGAAGGATAAGTCTGAAAAATAGTTTCTATTCTTAAGTTCAAATTTAGAAAGTATATACCCTACAAACTGCACATACACGCACCTTGAAACTTGGGATAGTAGAGAATACCTAGAAATACTCTTGCCTGAAAACCTAGTATGAAAGAAAAAACGGTATTTTAAGCTAAACACCAAGAGCATCATTGAAAAATATTTCCGGTCTTGAAAAGAAAAAGAAAAAAAATAAAAGAAAAATAAATAAAGTCAAGACCTGCAATCTGCTATTTACGCTTTAAGCTCACGTATTCAATAATCGGCTGTTCGTGCCTCAAGATTCATTAATAGTCGCATGAAAGGTGTGCGAGCAACACCGTCCATCATTTAATGAAAAGAAGTAGTATTAGGCATTAGGGCAAGGGTACTATAACTTGAATTGAATTCTCAAGTGTAGGGGTAAAAATTACACACACGTAGGGGTATACAATCAATGTTTGGAGGAAAGATAGGAATAAAGAATAAGAATTATGTTTTCTGTAAAGTTGATAAAAATCCCTGATTTGAGACCGCACTTTTAGAAGGAAAACTCAGGAGGTACCAACATCTTTCTAAACTTTTTTGGAACGTATAGGATCTAAGGTTAAATAAATAGGAGGTGTGAAATATAAAGGTTGGATATTTCTAACTTAGGATGATGGAGTCTCTAACATAGATACTAAACTGCAGGAGTAAGATCAACGTTAACTTATGAAACTAGCTTGACGGGATTTTGTGGGTAGTATCCGCTGAAAACCCTCGGGAGATAACACTCCTCCTACTAGGGACACCTAGAGCTTTAACGGCTTGTTGCACGCGCTCAGTGCAATCGCGTTCCCTGCGAAAGTGAGGCTAGAATTGTGTTTTGCTCGGGACGAGCAAAAGATAAGTTTGGGGGCATTTGTTCATACCAGAATATTACATTTTAATACCGCTCATTCATTATATATTTTTTGTATATATCGGTATTATTAATCGGTGTTTGCTCAGTAATACAGATTATAGGTATCCGTGACAAAATACTGAAAATACATTCAAAATCACAGATATAACATTTGTGAGCCGACACTGCAACCAGAACTGCAAACCGACCGATATTTCTTGGGTTTCTTTGCTTGTGTATACACTTTTTATCTAAATGGACCAACACAATACAAGTGTGTACACAAGTGTGCACTAGGACCTAGGGGGCTGCCATGGCACACACTCATGATGGCTTTGTAAAAGTGGGGGGCGGGGACAAGTGCAATAAATGCTAAAAGTGTTGATGTGATTCATAGCTACAAGCTTCCCTCCAAGCCCTAAGTGCATCCAGAGCTTTTACTGAGAAAACAAACTGCACCAGAGTGATGTGGGAGACAACAATTGTGCACACAACAAATACGAGCCTTTGTGCTCGGATTTGACCCTAGCACAAGCCCCTTGTGGCCGGCCAAACAGTGCCTAATGGGCCCCAGTTTTGTACAGTGCATCCTTGCTGCCACGTGGTCTTAGTTTTATTGTTTGTTTATTTTTCTTTTGTGCCTATATAAAGCAGGCAGTGGGCAAGGGGTCAAGGGTCATTCTTTTTCTTATATTTTACATCTTCATACTCTTTTGCTTTCATTTTATTCTTATATATAGCTTAGTCCCCTTGAGATCCTTGCCTTCTCTTGATCTTGCAATCTCTTAATTGAGCTTGCAAGTTTAAGTTTTGGTATTCGATCTCAAGGGTTGTATCTTCTTTTGGAATTAATAAAGCTCTTTTTTTTTCTTCATTTCACATGAGTTCTTTACCCTTCTCTTGATCTTGCAATCTCTTAATTGAGCTTGCAAGTTTAAGGGTTGGTTATTGATCCCATGGCTTGTCTTGTGTTCTATGGTTCCGAGTTGCTTATTTCTTGCATTTACATACTTGCACTTACATTCCACACTTTACTTACCTTGGAATTTATTACCATGCCCTGTACTTACTTATAATGCTTTTTCCTTTTTTTTTTCTTTTCTCTTTTCTTTTGCTCTCTTTGTTGTTGTTTTGTTTGGTTTGTGAATATGTGTTGTTAGGAAAAGAGAAAGATATTATAAGTTAAGGTTTCGTTTCCCATTTCCTTTTCCCGTATTTTCCATTTGAAACTTCGCCCAAACCTTACGCAAGCGCTCCGTTAGGCACCCTACCCTACCAAGGTATCGGTGATTCCTAACCGCGACCGGTTGCGTTCGGATTGGCCGGAGGCGAAAGTAAGAGACAAGAACGGCCGGATAAGGGTCAATAAGCCGGATTCCACGAATACCGTGCTTAAGCACCCTAATCCACATTGTTGCCGATTGCTCTAGCTTCATTGGTTGAGTTCGGCTCAAAGGACTTGAATACGGATTTCCTTAACTTACACTATTCTATCTAATCCTAACAAACGGTTACTTTGCATATAACACATAGGATAAATACAAACATTCCGCCTACGCGTATTAACTAGTAAGAACAAGAACTTAAAATGCTCCGTCTCCCTGTGGATCGACCCGTGCTCATCGCGGCTAGCTGCAAAGCGACACCGTCCTTGATCGCGGTTAACTTTAGAACTTAAAATTCGACACGTGGAATGCGTGCGATCAAGGTCGATGTTACCACTGTACTTATTTTCTTTTCTGTACTAGGATTACCTCATGGTGAAGTGCACGGATTGTCGGGTTCTAAAGGGCAACGGGTCCGCATCCCATGGCGTTGAGAAGGAGGGGGCCTCACTTTAGAATTGGCGGGCTATTCGCCGCACTCGTAGGGGGTACAGGTTGACCCAAGGAGGGGTACTCAAGATACCGGATTCCGTTAAGTGCTGGATGGCCCATTCACTTTGATGAAGGGGGTTGCTTCGCTTCTGATTTTGACGGGTAATTTGCCGCACTCGTAGGGGTCTAGGTTTTCATTGCACAGGCTATCCACACGACTAGGGGAACGTCGGGTTTCACTTGCGGCTCAAAGGAAACCCGGGGCTTCCAGATTATCTGTATTGTTCTGTGATGCTTATCGCTATTCTGTGATGTTGCATTGATCACACCTGGTGCGATTATTATATATTGTTATATATATACTAGTAGATGTTGTATATATTTTACACCCGCGCTAGTCCAGTCCCCGCTCTGTCGTTAGTTAAGTAACCTAACGGGTGATGATGGGACCCAGTGGCGAATGCGGATGGCATATACGTGCATCATATTTTCGTTCTTTTCTGGTGTGATTAATTGATGGGACTGCGTTGATTCAGATCAATGCAAGGAAAATAGACCTATTCGATGTTGTTGGAACAATTTTCAAAAGCTGTTATTACAAGGGCGTTTTCTTTTGTTTTGCATAGCAATATTCGGTTATGAATATCCAGCACCTCATTCTACGAGGTTAGGGCCGAGATCCCTTCACCGAGAGTGACCCCTTGGGCAGAGGTTTGCATCAGGGTAATAACTTCACTATAGTCGATTACTTTTTGCTTTGCATCACGGTATTCAGTTTAGAATATCCTGCACCTCATTCCACGAGGAAAGAGCCGAGATCCCTTCACCGGGAATTGCCTCTTTAGCAAAGGTTTTCGCCACTATATACTTGTAAAAAGCTATCCGGTTCCTTCAACGATGTCAAGTTCATTACGTTAAAGGTTTTTCGCCAAAAACCATTCATAGCCCTCCGTCATTTCAGACGGGTAGCACTTAGTATTCATGCTATGTATGTTGTCCTTCGTCAAGGCATAGTGTATGGTAGCTATTTGTTACTTTTCTGTTGTATAGATAGATGCGTTAGTTTGGGACAGTCGTACTACTATTTTGGCCTTCGTCAAGGGTATATACGGGTGGGTTCAAATTAACCTGGACAATGGAGGGTAGAACTTGACATGTGACTTATGATATGTTGGCCTTCGTCAAGGTCATAAGAGTATGGGGTAAAAATCATATCGGGAGTTTCAAACATACAGAAAACTTGCTAGGCATGCGCATACCTTCTGGAGTGTGATAACTTGAATGGATTACATCAGGTTATCATGCGATGATAGTTGGATCCCGATACCCACTGATGAGTTCGTTTACTCCTCGGGTGATTTTATATGATCCCGACTAATTCTTCTTTAGGGTTTGGAGGAGAATTTAAGGATACAGTGGGAGACATCCTGATTAGATAAAGTGATTGACCATTCTGATCTAGGTTTGAGTGCACTCTGAGTGTTTCTTTCTCTCTCTCTCTTTGGCAGCGACCATGACCCGACCCTAGACTAGAACTCATAAACCAAGTTAACCGAACCTTCTTAAAACACACTGACTTTTAGATTGTCCTAAGTTGCATACTTCATTGCCACTCCTACTTTTTACCCATTGCTTTTCCCCGGAACACTCCATATTACTACGAAGATCCCCTTTTGTTGGATATGACCATCGTATAGTTACATACGAACTCAAAGAAACTTGTTTCAGATTCGAGGATGGTTTTCCGGTTCTGGAGAAATTGAATAGGACTATTCAGTTGTCTTTTCCTTTTACCTTCTCTCAGGTAGCGAGTGCTCCTAGGATTAGGAGATGGTACACCTATTGCGCTTATTGGATAGTCTTCTTCCAAAAACCATAGGCAGGTGCCGAAAGGTGGGGAATGAAGAAAACCAATTAGCCTAAGTGTGGTGTACAGAAAGTAATAAGTAAAGACAAATAAAGGAATTAGAAAGAGGGCAAAGTAAAATGCGACTGCTATCATTCACGACCAAAACCGCGTATATCATCGCCACTCCTGTTTCACCTTTGCATTTCTTCGGTTCAGGGGGAAATTGAATAGGATTATTCAGGTTGTTCTTTTATCATTAACATTCTCTCATGTTGCGAGGGCTCCTAGGATTAGGAAAGGTACACCTATTACGCTTATTGGATAGTCTTCTTTCAAAACCATAGGCTGGTGCCCGAACGGTAGGGAAGGAAGAAAACCATTTAGCCTAAGGTTGGTGTACATGAGGTAATGAGTAAAGACAAATAAAGGGATTTAGAGAGACGGCAAAGAAATATAACGGTTTACAGTCATGAATCTGATAATGGAAGAGGCATTACTAGGAATACCAGAATACTCCTTCGAAACATTTTTCATGTTTTAGTTTCACTGTACATTGTTAATTGAAAACCGATTTCCCAATTAGATCCTTACTCCAAAATATGTATTTACCAGGTTTGATTCTCACATCTGTATGGTTTTACATATGATGAGTGGGAGTAAGTTATTAGGAATTAGGTGATTATATCCTTATTATATCATAATTCGTTGTAATTGGTGATATTTAAGAAAAATCACCTAGGGTTTTTTGCCTGATGGCAAATATTTGGTTTTGAATATCCGTTGTTATGCACCAATTTCAAACTGATATATCTGTAACGTTTATTTCATAAAGTGAGATATAAAAATTTTTGAAATTATGTCCATGACATTTACCTATATCAGTTGATGGTTAGGTAAGGAGCATTAAACAACGGTGTAATTCTTCTTAACCATAGTACAATTTTTCAACCTACGACGCACAGGGTTTGAGTTATTCAACTCAGGAGACTTATACAAAGTATTTTATGTTGTCCAGTGTCCATTAGGATAGAGGGGGTTGGTACTCGTACCATATTCTGTTTACTTGTAACTTCTCCAGTTTTAGACATGTATTTCGTAGAAAATGCAAGGTCCCAAGTTTTGAGAAGTTTATAGGCACAAGGATAAAGTAGAGAACCATGTGTTGCAAGTACCAGGATTCTTCAAGGTGATTGAAGATATAGATTACTTGTGTTTGTATTCAGTTTGATAGTAATGGTTTTGAGAACTTGTTTCTCTTTTAGGTTACTCATATCTGGATGTATCCTGGTTGGAGTAATGCTGATTAGCCTCCTTCCATTTAGTTGACATGCACTGGAGACAGCTGCATGATTTGAATCTGGTTCCAATTAAATCAGTGCCTCTGTTTCTATATTATATATAGAATGGTTCATATCTTAACGATGTTAAGGTATATGGAGTTGTCCGGCTTATGCTTAAAACCAGACTCTGGATAACTCAAGGCACGTTTCTGTAATGGCATTTTGTGGGTTATCCCAGGCTATGACGAGGGTTAAATTTCTACCATCTGCAAGATCAATAGTGATATTGTTCTTGACTTCACCACAGTTTTAGTAAAATGGATTTTTCAGAAAACAGTAGTGGGGGTATGGTAGAACTGGAAGTGATTCCAGAACCACAAACGATTACTGAAAATTTAATGGAACCTAAAGATTCAATCGGGTTTGACATTCCATTAGCCACTCCGCAGATATGGTGGGTAACCTCAGGCACCCGAGAGGTACTTCGGTATTCTCAAGGGACTGTGACAGGGAGGTTCTTGTTTACCCAGACTTGACACTACTGCTGTTCTAGACTATGAGACCCGGCAGAGGATGAGTATAGCGTCGTTCTAAACTAGCGTTAGAAGTTGCATGTGTATATGACTCTGTCAGAGGGTTGTTGTGGTCAGTGGGAGCAGCGGAAGCATAGTGGACAAGTAGCTTATGTCTATTTATAGACTAAAGTAGATGTAGCGAAGATAGATCATCCATTTTTGATGTGACAGTCATAGGTTTTGACTTTATCAGAATAGAGGATGGATCTGTTAAGATGGTAGTAAGGTGTGATGTCCTGGTATTTGGATGACATGCACCTTATAGGAAGTGAAATTCCTATACTATGATCGGTTATACTATGGTAGTCACACAGTTGTTTCTCCATATAGGATATGGATATGATATCAGGCATTCTGGTTACTAGATTTATGGTTTTAGATCTAGATTTGGTTAGTTTCCCAATCTGGGTACGTAGACAGTATTCTAAAGCTGTTTTAGAATGTTTTAGAATGGACGACTTCTGGCATGGTGGTGTACCTGCAGGTGATGGAGTCACCCTCTCTAAAGGTGTCTTACAGACTAAAGGGGAGATAGGTGTGTATGATTGGCATATCACTTGCTTAGGCAATTGATTCAATCATGAGATGTCAAGTACCACACCAGTTGTTGTTTTTGCACTCGATGCAATAAGTTTTTATATTAATCCAATCCTGGAGAAACGTTCGGAAGTAGTTTATGAACATAAGTAGATGTTCTAAGGATATGGTAACGTCAGCTTCTTTCGGGGGACGGTTATTATTCCAGGCTTCCAATGTGACCTTGATAACAGAGCGACTGTCAGAGTTATAGTTTTCCCTCTTTCGAGGGGCAGTAGTTTGGACAGATGGTCCAAGCGGATACTGAGGGAGGCATGGCGTAGGATACTGATTAAATTCAGTGAACGATACAGTCTAAGAAGTTTGCTGGATTTGGAGTTCATTTGTGAACTGGGTCCCATCAGATATCCAGACATATTCTAAGACAGGTATTGCTCATTTCGGGAGATGGTCTTCTTCGCGAACTTGAGATAAAGAGAGACATAGAAAGAAACATTGGAGCGGATCCACTCACTGAGGCTATTTCTCAAACACAATAGTTTCACAAACGAGCTTTGTGAAACTGATTAGTAGAGAAGTTGGGTGTTCGGTATCACACGGGCCGTGAGTATGCGACACCGCAATAATTAGCCTTGAGTGCAAGTGGGAGATTGTTGGCTATAGTGCCATCAAGTCAATTATTGGATCGCAGGCACGTGATTGCAATGATTGAGGGAGGACCTATACCGGTAGAACAGTCTTACTTGAGATAATAGTATGCTATCTGGTTTGTCTTTATCATCGTGTACAAACTTCAGGTGACATTACATATCACTATTACATGTTGATAGACCCCATATGATTCTTGCTTGACTGCCAGCAGTGTGATGGCGATCATATACGTGGGATCTGGGGTCTATAAGCACATCCTTAAAAGTCCCTCGTGGGAGTTTTGAGATTGGGCATCGATACTCCAGAGTAGACAACTGTATAATGATCGAGACCCCGACGAGGGGCGGTGGCCGGTCTCACAAGCCATTAGTGTCTGTTGGTTCACCTAAGATGTATACAGGTACTCATTAGGTTATGAGTACACCGGACGGACTCGCCGGGAACATGCTAATTGGTATTATACCTATTGTCAGATAGCAGTTCCCTGGTGACATGTGTACAGGTTAGTCTATCGACCTGAGATCGTCATTTGTCTCGTGTGAGTTTCCACTGTGCTTTGATTACTACCCTACCACGGCTCAACGGAGTCGTGCAAACAGGTTTTAGTTGGGTACAGTCCCGAGCCACATGGAGGCAGTGAGCGGATCGTCAGGGGATTCGTCTCTCCGGTATTGGGGGTGGATGTCTCGTTGTTCATGGATGGCCATCACCAGAAATCCTCGGCTGGGGTAGTTGAGAATTACCGATCTAGGATCAGTAGTTTCTCAGGTGGTGATAGGGTTTCATACCGACACTGAATGTCAAGTTATTAGGGGTCTGACTTTATCCACACCCCTAGACTCGATATGCGATACTCATAAACGAACGGACCGGACTGTACGGATATTGTCACTGTCAGGCTCAGTAGGGTTTCAGGATGAGTTTGCTCGTCGGCCTCCCTTTCGCTCAATACCTAGGTAGCCATTACGTACAGCTAGTGCCACTGACGTGCTTGTGGTTAAACCCACTGCCAGCGTATTGACGAGTCTTTAGAGTCCCACACAGAGGGTTTCTCTGGTTCGGACGAAACATTGTAGAAGTCGTATGGTTTTATGGCAGGGTTCGATCATATACGTGCACATGTGCACGGATCATGATCGGACGGATAATACTAGTGGGCTTTGGTTTAAGCCAGATCCTAGTATTATATTGTTGGATTACTTTTGTCTCGTTGTATTCATATTCAGTCGGATTACGGATGCAGGTATGTATATACGGATGATGGGTATTCTTGTAATTCGTTATGAGTTTACTTTTGAATTTGCCATTTCTTTTTCTTGGATTTAAACATTTAGTTTAATGTTTAATTGTGTGCAATTTGTGAGGTTATGTCTTGGCATTTGGCATTGATTGTGGCATGGCACATGAGTGCAAGTTTTGTTTTGGTGCATTGATGTAGCATGTGCACTTGTTTTTGTTTTGGTGAGGATATTTGTGGTGAGCATGAGAGAGGTAGATCTTTTGTGTGAGTGTGTGAGTTTTCTTTGGTTGCTCTTGTGCTCACAACAATATATAACACAATATCAATCCAAGACAAAACGAATACAAAAAAAAGAATAGAGAGTTTTTTCTTCACTTGCCAAAAGCCAAAACTTGAGCTCACTTCTTCACCCATGGCAACTTCTTCACCTCCACCCATACCCTCTCATGAGTTGAGAATCCATTGGTGTTTTGAGACAAAATATTCACACACACTCTCTACTTCATCTTGGGTATCTAGGCTAGCAAACTGGATGCTCGAGTTGCTTCGGTTTTGAAGTAGAAGCCCGTATTACTAATTCTCAACGTGGATCCTCTTCGACGAGGGAGACCGAAGATCGAACTTATTCGAGGCAGCCGCAACAAGCTAAGGACAGAGGTTGAAGACCGAAGGACACGGATCGATCGGTATAACCTCTCTAAACTCTTTACAGTTAATTAGTACAGGGTTAATGGTACAGTCCGTCGATCAGGGTTCCGTTAGTGCCGGTTTTCTAAAGTTTTTGTTCCGTGTTTGGCCATAGATTAATGGCCAGGGCACTGGCGTAGCCTTACAATATGTATATTCTAGTATTATGTTCTTTGTGTCATTCTATCTCTTTACGCATTCATATTTTAGTATGAATACAGGTATGTATATACAGTAGAGTGTAATCTGTATTTATACGGAAAACATTCTAGAAGATGGACACCTCATCTTATATTTTATCCGTTTATATTAAATGGAAAATGAGGTGTAAAGCAGGAGATGGGAGTATGGTGAGAGCCATACTTCAATAGAGTTGCACAAATGAATTAACAATTCATTTGTGCAAACTATTCAAGCATGGTTGAATATATTTATATGAAAAATTGGTTTTTACAAAACCTTGCTTGAGATTTTCTCTCTCTTGGATGGTTCATTATTTTTGAGATGGGAAAAACACTCCCACCATTAGCTTCACTCTCCTCACTAGATTTCTTGAGCTCCTCCACTTTCATCTTCAACCTCCTCTCTACAATCTCATGTGTTGAGAATCAAAAGAGGAGGTGAGATAGATACACACTTAGATCACTTCACTACATCCTAGGCACCCTAAATTAGCAACCTAAAATCCCTAGTTGCTTCACTAGACTCTTAGTGTGGAGCTAGATCCATGAGCTACATCTCTAGGATGGATCATCTTCGACAGAGGAAGACCGGTGATCAAGCTCGATCCAAAGGACCTCAAGGAGCTAAGGAAGATGGTAGAAGACCGAAGGACATGTATCATTCGGTATAACCACTTCTAACCTTGTAGTTAAGATCTTCTTTTGTAGCTAGTTTAGGTTTATGGTTCGATTCTAGGATGGGTTCGTTAGCTCCAGTTTTTTAAACGCCAATTTTTCCACATCGGCCATGGTAGATGGCCATGGTGCTAGCAAATCTCAACATGGTATCAGAGCTACTAGACAGGGATCCTGACTTATGGGGGGTTCTCACTGTGGTGACAGTAGTGGCGAAGCGCAGGCTCTTATCCCCAGGATGCCCCGTGCGGTTATATGGTCCGACGGATTGTAGTCCGTCGCAAGGGGAATACGTAAAAAGTAGCTGCTGAGAGACCTATGGATAACACAGCCAGTTTCCGCTGCGCTGACTAACCCAACATGGTATCAGAGCTACTAGAAAGGGATGCCAACCCATGGGGGGTTCTCACTGTGGTGACGGTGGTGGCGAAGCGGAGGCTCTTACCCTCAGGGTACCCCATGCGGTTATATGGTCCGGCGGGTTGCAGTCCAGCGGGTTGTAGTCCGTCGCTAGGGGATTATATAAAAAGAAGTTGCTGAGGGACCTATGGGCGCCACGGCTAGTTTCCGCTGCGCTGACTGACCCAACATGGTATCAGAGCCACCCCATAAACCTTTACTAGCTAGTTTACACAAGGTTAAAACATCAATCGACTAAATTTTCCGAATCATTTTTCCACTTTTCCATGCTTGATGTCGTTTTTAAAACTTGTTCAAAAAATTATTCAGAATGTCTTAAAAATACATGCAGGCATATTTAAAGCACCACAAGAAATTTGGGCACGTGAGCCAATAAATTGGCCATGGAACTGCCGCAAGTCACGCCCATTGGCGACGGTTCCGCGGTTGTTTTGTGGCTACTGTGCGCCAAATTTCTTCTGGCACTCTATAACTTGGAAAAATGATTTTTGGGATATTTTGTTTTGGCCCAGATTTGTTTGAGTGCTGGTTTGCATTTGGGGTCAATATGGATTAGTTTATTCGATCGAAATTTTAAGTATGTGTTTATCAATGCTTGTGTTAATATCTGCGACCGTGAATATTATTGAGCTGTATAACCCGACTAGTTGCTATATGTTCAATTAGACAGGTTTGCGAACATAATATTCATGTTGATGTTCTTTGTTGTGCTGATATTCTGGTTGGATTGTCGTGTTGGATAGCCTATAGTGCAATAGTAGTAGTACAGTTCAGATTCATTTGTATATTCATTATTGCGGGGGCGAGCGTCCGACATGTGGACTGCCGTTTACGCTAGTTTGTATATTCTTTTATTGGGACACGACCGGGTTGAGGTCGATGTCTCCATTGTATATATACTTTTCTTTTATGTACTAGGATTACCCCGCGGTGGAGTGCTTGAATAGCCGGCTTCTAGAGAGCAACGGACCCAGATCTCATGGCGTTGAGACGGATGGGGCCTTACTCTAGAATTGGCAGGCTATTCTCCGCACTCATAAGGGGTATAGGATGACCCATGAACGGGTGCTCAAGTTACCGGATTCCGTGAAGTGCTGGGTGGCCCATTCACTTTGTTGATTGGGGTTGCCTCACTTCTGGGATTGGCGGGTAACTTGCCGCACTCGAAAGGGTCTTGGTTATATATTGCACAGGCTATCCACATGACTGGGGAACGTCGGGTTTCATTTGTGGCTCAAAGGAAACCCGGGGCTCCGAGATTATCCGTTATTCTGTGTTGCTTATCGCTTTTCTGTGATGTTGTTTATATCATGCCTGGGACGAATGTTATATATTTATATATACTAGTAGATGTTGTATACGTTTTGCATCCGCGCTAGTCCAGCCCCCGCTCTGCCGTTAGTTAAGTAACCTAACGGTGCATGACGGAGCCCTGTGGCGAATGCGTATGGCATATACGTACATTGTATTTTCGTTTTTTTCTGGTGTGATATAGATTAATTGATGGGACTGCATTAATTCTGATTAATGCAAGGAAAATAAATATAAATGATGTTGTTGGAACCAATTTTAAAAACTGACATTACAGACGTTTTCTTTTGCTTTACACAACGGTATTCGGTTATGAATATCCAACACCTCATTCGACAAGGCAAGAGCCGAGATCCCTTTATAGGGAGTGACCTCTTGGGCAAAAATTTGCGTCATTGTAATTACTTCATTATAGTCGATTCTTTTGTTTTGCATCGTAGTATTCAGTTAGGAATATCTTGCACCTCATTCGATAAGGAAAGAACCGAGATCCCTTCATAGGGAGTAACCTCTTTAGCAAAAGTTTATGTCGCTATATATTTGTAAAACCATTCGGGTTCCTTCAACGATATCAAGTTCATTACGTTAATGGTTTTTCGCCAAAAACCAGCCGTAGCCCTCCATCATTTCCTATGAGTAGTGCTTAGTATTTGTACTGCGTTTGTTGACTCCGTCAAGGCTTAGTGTACGATAGCTAAGTGGTGCTTGTTTATAGCATACGATGCGATTGGTTAGGACAATCGTGCGGCCTTGTTGACTCCGTCAAGGGCTCGTGCGGGTGGGTTTAATCCAATCAAGATAATGACGGGTTGAACTTGACTATGACTCTTTGATTTGTTGACTCTGTCAAGATCACTAGGGTCTTAGGGGTAAAAACCACATCGGGAGTTTCAAATATACATGAAACTTGTTAGGAATGCGCATACCTTATGGAGTGTGGTGACTTGAGTGGCTTCTATCAAGTTATCACGCGGTGATAGTTGAATCCTGATTCCCACTGATGAGTAGGTGTTACTCCTCGGGTGATTTTCAGATGATCCTGACTAATTCTCCTTTTAGGGTTTGAAGGAGAGTTCGAGGAAACAGTGAGAGCCATCCTGATTAGATAAAGTGATTAACCAATCTAATCTAGGTTAGAGTGCATGTGGAGTGTTTCTTTTCTCTCTCTCTCTCTTTGGAAGCGGCCATGACCTGACCCTAAACTAAAACTCATGAACCAAGTTAACCGAACCTTCTTAAAACACTTTGGCTTTTGGATTGTCATTTAGTCGCATATATCCCTGCGACTCCTACTTTCCCTTTGCATTTCTCCAGAACACTCCATATCACTACAAAGATCGATATTGATTGGGTATTCCATCGTATAGTTACATACGAACTCGAAGAAACTTGTTTCTTATCGAGGATGGATTCTGGTTCTGGAGAAATTGAATAAGATTATTCGGTTGTATTTTCTCTTTACCTTCTCTCAGATTGCGAGGGCTCCTAGTGTTAGGAGAGTACACCTATTATGCTTATTGGATAGTCTTCTTCCAAATCATAGGCAGGTGCCGAATGGTAGGGAAGGAAGAAAACCAATTAGCCTAAGTGTGTGAAGGGTCCCGGCAGCGCCCCGGCCGTCGAAACGCGGCCAAAATGCGGAACGAAAATTTTCTAAACCGGCGCTACCGCGACCCGATTCCCGGATCGACCTTAAACCCTATACTAGCGAGCTAACTAAGAGTTAGAATCTTTATACCGAGATGATCCGAGTCCTTCGGTCTTCATTCCAAGCTCCTAGCGATTCTTGATGTGGTTTGGTTGCCGGTCTTCCTTCGTCTCCGATGATCCACCCGAGGGAAACGGCGCAAGCTCCAACCTCGTCGAACGAGGTAACCGACGCTCCAACGTCGCTAGTGATGGAGTGTGGGGGTGTATGTATATGTCACTACAATTTTTCTCTCAACCATGAGCTCAATGAGAAACTCAAGAAGAAGAATGAAGGAGATGCTATTTTGGCATGAGCAAAAATAATTGGCTAAGTCTTTTCTTGTATGAAAATGAAAGAGTGAGAGCTAGCATGTTAATTATGAATCATCCACCAAATGAAATGAAAACCCCTTTCAAAAATATGGCCGGCCCCCTCTCTCTCTCTCCAATCAACAAAAAACATTTTCTTTTCCCATTAATGCAATAAAATAATGCAAACCATACTTTGAACCATGCCTCAAACCATACCTCCTTTCCACCTCATTTCCAAATGATTTTTAATAAAGAAAATCATTAATGAGGTGGCACCTTCTAGAAGCTATTCTGTATAAAATACGGAATACTTCCCGGTATATGTATCGAAATACATATATGCGTATTCGTACCAAAATACGAATAGCCAAGAGAGAAAACGTATAGTGAACAATAATACTAGAATACGTATATCCAAATACATATATAAATTATTAAATCAAAACCTGATTTAATAAACTGGCTTAATCCTAAGCCGCTAGTATTATCAACCGTCCGATTAAAGTTTGCACAGCAAGTGCACATATTTAATCGGACACCCGTATGTATCAACATACAACATGTACACCATATCGCCTGAACCGTGAAAACCCTCTGTGTGGGACTCTAAAGACTCGTCAATACGCTGGCAGTGGGTTTAACCACAAGCACGTCAGCAGCACTAGCTGTACGTAACGGCTACCCAGGTATTGAGCGAAAGGGAGGCCGACGAGCAAACTCATCCTGAACCCCTACTGATCCTGTCAGTGATAATATCCGTACAGTCCAGTCTGTTCGTCTAAGAGTATCGCATATCGAGTCTAGGGGGGTGGATAAAGTCAGACCCCCAACAACGCGACATTTAGTGCCGGTATGAAACCCATCACCACCTGAGAAACTATCGATCCTGGATCGGTAATTCTCGTCCACCGTGGCCACGGATTTATGGTGATGGCCATCCGTACACAACGCGACATCAACCCCCAATACCGGGAGAGCCGAATCCCCGACGATCCGATCACTGCCTCCATGTGGCTCGGGACTGTACCCAACTAAAACCTGTTTGCACGACTCCTTTGAGCCGTGGTAGGGTAGTAATCAAAGCACAGTGGGAACTCACACGAGACAAATGACGATCTCAGGTCGACAGACTAACCTGTACACATGTCACCTGGGAACTGCTATCTGACAATAGGTATAATACCAACTAGCAGGTTCCCGGCGAGTCCGTCCAGTGTACTCATAACCCAATGAGCACCTGTATACTATCTTAGGTGAACAAACTAACACCAATGGCTTGTGAGACCTGGCCACCGCCCCTCATCGGGGTCTCAATCTGTATACACTAGTCTACACTGGAGTACCGATGCCCGGTCTCGATACTCCTACGACTAGGGACATTTAAGGATGTGCTTATAGACCCCCAGCTCCCACGTATGTGATCGCCTCACAATGCTGGCAGTCAAGCAAGAATCCTATGGGCTCTATCAACATGTATATGATGATAAAGACAAACCAGATATCATACTATCATCTTGAGTAAGACTGTTTTATCGGTATAGGTCCTCACTCAATCATCATAATCACAAGTCCGCGACTATGATAATTGCCTCGAGGGCACTATAGCCAACAATCTCCCACTTGCACTTAAGGCCAATTATTGCGATGTCGCATACTCACAGCCCGTGTGATACCGAACACCCAACTTCTCTACTAATCAGTTTCGCAAAGCCTGTTTGCGAAAATGATTGCGTTCGAGAAATAGCCTCAGTGAGTGGATCCGCTCTAATGTTTCTTTTTGTATCTCTCTTAATCTCAACTTCGTGGAGAAAACTATCTCCCGAAATGAGCAATACTTGTCTTTGAATTTATCTGGATATCTGATGGGACCCAGTTCACGAATGAACTCCAAATCCAGCAAACTACTTAGACTGTATCGTCCACTGAATTTAATCAGTATCATGCGCCTTGCCTTTCCTCAGTATCCGCTTGGACCACCTGTCCAACATACTGTCCCTCAAAAGAGGGAAAAACTACAACTTTGACAGTCACTCTGTCATCCAGGTCACCTTGGAAGCCTGAAATGATAACCGTCTCCCGAAGGAGGCTGCCGTTATCATATCTCGAGAATATTCACTTATGTTCATTAACTGCTTCCCAATGTTTCTCCAGGATTGGATTAATATATCTGCATATTGCATCTAGTGCAAAAACAATATCTGGTGTTTTACTTGACATTTCATGATTAACTCAATTGCCTAAGCAAATGATATGTTAATCATGTAGATCTCTCTCCCCTTTAGTCTATAAGACACCTTTAGAGAGTTTGACTCCATCACCTGCAGGTACACCACCATGCCAGGAGTTGTCCATTTAATGTCAAAGTACCCAGATTAGGATACTTCCCAAATCTAGATCTAAAACCATAGGTCTAGTGACCAGAAAACCTGATATTATATCCATATCCTATGTGGAGAAACAACTTTGTGACAACCAAAGCACAACCGATCGTAGTATAGGAATATCTCTTCCTATCAAGTGCATGTCATCCCGAATTCTCGGACATCACACCCTACTACCTTCTTATCAGATCCATCTCCTATTCTGATGAAGTCAAGACTTATGACCGTCTCATCAAAATTAGATGATCTATTTCCGCTATAGCTGCTTTAGTCGATGAATAGACATAAGCTACTTGCCTACTATGCTTCCGCTGCTCCCACTGACTACAACAACCCTCTGGCAGAGTCATATACACGTGCACTTCTAAAGCTAGTTTAGAACGATGCTACACTCATCCTCCTGCCGGGTCTTATAGTCCAGAACAACAACAATGGCAAGTCTGGGTAAACAAGAACCTCCCTGTCACCGTCTCTGAGAAGACCGAAGTACCTCTCGGGTGCCTGAGGTTACCCACCAAAATCTGCGGAGTGGCTAATGGAACATCACATCCAATTGAATCCTTATGTTCTATTAAATTTCCAGTAATCGTTTATAGTTCTGGAATAACTTCCTGTTCTACCATACTCCCACTTGTGTTTTCTGAAAAAGTCCATTTTATTAAAACAGCGGCGAGTCAAGAACAATATAAATATTGATCTTCCTGATGGTAGAAAATTATCCCTCGTCAAAGCCAGGGATAACCCACAAACAACCATTACTGAAACGTGCCTTGAGTTTATCCGGATTCTGGTTTTAAGCATCAGCCGAACAACTCCCTATACCTTAACATCGTTAAGATATAAATTGATTCTATTTGTACGTAATATAGAAACAAAAGCACTAATCTAATTTGAACTAGATTCAAAATTATGCAGCTGTCTTCAGTGCATATGAACCAAATGGAAAGAGGACAATCAGCATTACTCATCTAGGAGTGCATCCACATATGAGTAACCCGAAAGAGAAGCAAGTTCTCAAAACCGTTACTATTAACTGAATACCAAACACAAGTATCTACATCTTCGACTTCCTCGAAGAATCTTGATACTTACAACAAATGGTTCTCTACTTCATTCTTATACCTATAACTTCTTAATATCTGGACTTTGCATTTCAACGAAATACTTGTCCAGAACTGGAGAAGTCACAAGTAAACAGAATATAGTATGAGTACAAACTCCATTGTCCTAACGGACACTGGACAACATACAATACTTTATACAAGTCCCCTGAGTTCAACAACTCAAAATCTGTGCGTTGTAGGTTGAAAAACTGTACTATGGTTAAAAAGAATTACATCGCTGTTGAATGCACCTTACCTAATCAGCAACTGATATAGGTAAATGCCATAGACACAATATCAAAAAGTTATATCTCACTTTATAAAATAAATGTACAGATATATCAGTTTGAAATTGGTGCATAACAACGGATATTCATAACCAAATATTTGTCATCCGGCAAAATCCAGATGATTTCCTCAAATATCACTAATTACAACGAATTCCGATATAATGTGGATCCAATCACCCAATTCCCAATATCTTACTCCCACTCAGCATCTATAATATCATACAGATGTGAGAAACTGATCTGGTAAATACATACCCTGGAGTTAGATTCCAACTGGGAAAACAGTTATTAATTAACATCGCACAGTGAAACTGAAACATGAAAATGTTTCAAAAGGGTTAACCCGGTATTCCTAGTAACGCCTCTTTCATTATTCTGATTCATGACAGTAACCATATACTTTCCTGCCCTCACTCCAGTCCCTTTATTATGTCTTTACTTATTACCTTCTGTACACCTTCTTTACGCTAATTGGTTTTCTTCATTCCCTACCCTTCGGCACCAGCCTAAGGTTTGGAAGAAGACTATCCAATAAGCATAATAGGTTTACTCTCCTAATCCTAGGAGCCCTCGCAACCTGAGAGAAGGTAATAGGAAAAGACATCTGAATAATCCTATTCAAACTCTCCAGAACCAGAATCCATCTTCGAAAAAGTTCCTTCGAGTTCGTATATAACCATACGATGGATTTATCCAATGGAAGTGGATGTTCGTAATAATACGGGGTGTTCTGGAGAAAAGCAAAGTAGATGTAGGAGTGGCAAGGGTATACCCGGTCTTTGTCGTGAATGATGGTGATTGTATTTCCTTTGCCATTATTCTAATCCCTTTATATGTCTTTACTTATTACCTTCTGTACACCACACTTAAGCTTAATTGGTTTTCTTCCTTCCCTACCGTTCGGCACCTGCCTATGGTTTAGAAGAAGACTATCCAATAAGCTCAATGGTGTACCCTCTCCTAATCCTAGGAGCCCTCACAACCTGAGAGAAGGTGAAGAGAAAAGACAACCGAATAAACCTATTCAATCTCTCCAGAACCAGAATCCATCCTCGAAAAAGTTCCTTCGAGTTCGTATATAACCATACGATGAATTTATCCAATGGAAGTGGACGTTCGTAGTGATACGGGGTGTTCTGGAGAAATGCAAAGGTGATATAGAAGTGGCAATGATGTATGCGACACCGTGACATTCCAAAAGCCAAAGTGTTTTAAGAAAGTTCGGTCAATTTGGTTTCATGAGTTTTAGTCAAAGGTCGGGTCATGGTCGCAGCCAGAGAGAGAGAAAAGTAACACTCATCGTGCACTCTAACCTAGATCAGAATGGTTGATCATTTTATCTAATCTGGATGGCTCCCACTGTTTCCTTGAATTCTCCTCCAAACCTGAAAGGAGAATTAGTCGAAATCACTCGAGGAGTAATCCTACTCATCAGTGGGAATCGGGATCCAACTATCATCGCATGATAACTTGATGGAAGCCACTCAAGTCACCACACTCCAGAAGGTATGCTCAGGCCTGGCAAATTTCCTGTATGTTTGAAAATCCCGATATGATTTTTACCCCTAACGACCTATAACCTTGACGCTTGCCAACAAATTATAGGTCACTAGTCAAGTTCAACCCGTCATTGTCCTGGATTAACTCGAACCCACCCGCACAAGCCCTTGACGCTTGCCAACAAAGCTGTACGACTGTCCCGATCAATCGCATATCCATGCTACAGATAAGTATTATTCAGCTACCGCACACTATGCCTTGACGCTTGCCAACAAACATAGCACGAATACCAAATAGTACTCATAAGAAATGATGGAGGGCTACGGCTGGTTTTTGGCGAAAAACCTTTAACGTAATGAACTTGATCTCGTTGAAGGAATCCAAGTAGTTTTATAAATATATATAGTGGCGAAAACGTTTGCTAAAGAGGTCACTCCCGGTGAAGGGATCTCGACTCTTTCCCCGTAGAATGAGGTGCAGGATATTCCAAATGAATACCACGACGCAAAGCAAAAGGAAATGACTATAGTAAAGTTATCACGTTGACGCAAACTTTTACCCAAGGAGTCACTCCCGATGAAGGGATCTCGGCCCTTGCCTCGTCGAATGAGGTGCAGGATATTCCAAATGAATACCACGATGCAAAGCAAAAGTATACGTCTGCAATGTCAGTTTTTAAAAACTTGGTTCCAACAACCTCATATAAAAAGGTTTGTTTTATCCTTGCATTGATAAGAATCAATGCAGTCCCATCAATTAATCACACCAGAAAAGAACGAAAATAAAATGTACGTATATGCCATCCGCATTCGCCACTGGGTCCCGTCATCACCCGTTAGGTTACTTAACTAACGACAGAGCGGGGACTGGACTAGCGCGGGTGCAAAACATATACAACATCTACTAGTATATATAAATATATATATAACATTCGTCCCAGGCATGATATAAAGCAACATCACAGAAACATCACAGAAGCAATACAGAATGGTGGATAATCTGGAGCCCCGGGTTTCACTTGAGCCGCAAGTGAGACCCGACATTCCCTGTCGTGTGGATAGCCTGTGCAATAAAACCTAGACCCGTACGAGCGTGGCAAGTTACCTGCCAAAACCAGAAGTGAGGCAGCCCCCTTCAGCAACGTGAATGGACCACCCAGCACTTCACGGAATCCGGTAACTTGAGCACCCCTCCTGGGTCACCTATACCCCCTACGAGTGCGACGAATAGCCCGCCAATTCTAGAGTAAGGTCCCCTCCGTCTGAATGCCTTGAGATGCGAACCAGTTGCCCTCTAGAACTCGGCTATTCGTGCACTCCACCTTGGGGTAATCCTAGTACAGAAAATAAAATAATATACAAGGGTGACATCGATCTCAGCCCGGTCCTGCCCCAAAAGAATAATATACAAACGGGCAGTGACGGCAGTCCACATGTCGGACGCTCGCCCCGCAATATCAAATGTACAAATAAAATGAAACTGTACTATCATTGCACCATTGCTATCCACCACGATGATCCAACCAACATCACAGCACATCACAGAACATCAACGTGAATGTCACGTTCGCAAACCCGTCTAAAAGACATATAGCAATTAGACGAGTTTACCGATCAAATGACATTCACGGTCGCAGATAGAAATGTAAGTACTGATAAACGCACACTTAAATATCGATCGACAAAGTTCCAAATTGGCCCCAATAGTAAAACAACACTTCACTGAAACCTGGGCCAAAACAGAATATGAAAAAAATCACAATTCCAAGTCTCTGTACTACAGAAAAAATTTGGTCGCCCGTTGCCACTAAATGGCCGCGGATCCGCCGCTAAAGGGGGGTTAGTGCGGCGGTTCCGCGGCTCTTTAGAGGCTTCAGGGGCTCAAATTTTTCCAGTATCCTTAAAATTGACTGCACGGATTTTTAAGATGTGTGAAATAATTTTTTGAACACATTTAAAAATCGACAGCAAACAGAAATTTGGAATCGTGTTTTCGGAAAAATCCGTCGATCGATCTTTTAAGCACGTCTAAACAAGCTAGTAGGGGGTTTAAAGGGTGGCTCTGATACCATGAAGGGTCCCGGCAGCGCCCCGGCCGTCGAAACGCGGCCAAAATGCGGAACGAAAATTTTCTAAACCGGCGCTACCGCGACCCGATTCCCGGATCGACCTTAAACCCTATACTAGCGAGCTAACTAAGAGTTAGAATCTTTATACCGAGATGATCTGAGTCCTTCGGTCTTCATTCCAAGCTCCTAGCGATTCTTGATGTGGTTTGGTTGCCGGTCTTCCTTCGTCTCCGATGATCCACCCGAGGGAAACGGCGCAAGCTCCAACCTCGTCGAACGAGGTAACCGACGCTCCAACGTCGCTAGTGATAGAGTGTGGGGGTGTATGTATATGTCACTACAATTTTTCTCTCAACCATGAGCTCAATGAGAAACTCAAGAAGAAGAATGAAGGAGATGATGTTTTGGCATGAGCAAAAAAAATTGGCTAAGTCTTTTCTTGTATGAAAATGAGAGAGTGAGAGCTAGCATGTTAATTATGAATCATCCACCAAATGAAATGAAAACCCCTTCCAAAAATATGGCCGGCCCCCTCTCTCTCTCTCCAATCAACAAAAAACATTTTCTTTTCCCATTAATGCAATAAAATAATGCAAACCATACTTTGAACCATGCCTCAAACCATACCTCCTTTCCACCTCATTTCCAAATGATTTTTAATAAAGAAAATCATTAATGAGGTGGCACCTTCTAGAAGCTATTCTGTATAAAATACGGAATACTTCCCGGTATATGTATCGAAATACATATATGCGTATTCGTACCAAAATACGAATAGCCAAGAGAGAAAACGTATAGTGAACAATAATACTAGAATACGTATATCCAAATACATATATAAATTATTAAATCAAAACCTGATTTAATAAACTGGCTTAATCCTAAGCCGCTAGTATTATCAACCGTCCGATTAAAGTCTGCACAGCAAGTGCACATATTTAATCGGACACCCGTATGTATCAACATACAACATGTACACCATATCGCCTGAACCGTGAAAACCCTCTGTGTGGGACTCTAAAGACTCATCAATACGCTGGCAGTGGGTTTAACCACAAGTACGTCAGCGGCACTAGCTGTACATAACGGCTACGCAGGTATTGAGCAAAAGGGAGGCCAACGAGCAAACTCATCCTGAACCCCTACTGAGCCTGTCAGTGACAATATCCGTACAGTCCGGTCTGTTCGTCTAAGAGTATCGCATATCGAGTCTAGGAGGGTGGATAAAGTCAGACCCCCAACAACGCGACATTTAGTGCCAGTATGAAACCCATCACCGCCTGAGAAACTACCGATCCTGGATCGGTAATTCTCGTCCACCGTGGCCACGGATTTATGGTGATGGCCATCCGTACACAACGCGACATCAACCCCCAATACCGGGAGAGACGAATCCCCGACGATCCGATCACTGCCTCCATGTGGCTCGGGACTGTACCCAACTAAAACCTGTTTGCACGACTCCTTTGAGCCATGGTAGGGTAGTAATCAAAGCACAGTGGGAACTCACACGAGACAAATGACGATCTCAGGTCGACAGACTAACCTGTACACATGTCACCTGGGAACTGGTATCTGACAATAGGTATAATACCAACTAGCAGGTTCCCGGCGAGTCCGTCCAGTGTACTCATAACCCAATGAGCACCTGTATACTATCTTAGGTGAACAAACTAACACCAATGGCTTGTGAGACCTGGCCACCGCCCCTCGTCGGGGTCTCGATCAGTATACACTAGTCTACACTGGAGTACCGATGCCCGGTCTCGATACTCCTACGACTAGGGACATTTAAGGATGTGCTTATAGACCCCCAGCTCCCACGTATGTGATCGCCATCACAATGCTGGCAGTCAAGCAAGAATCCTATGGGCTCTATCAACATGTATATGATGATAAAGACAAACCAGATAGCATACTATCATCTTGAGTAAGACTGTTTTATCGGTATAGGTCCTCACTCAATCATCATAATCACAAGTCCGCGACTATGATAATTGCCTTGAGGGCACTATAGCCAACAATGTGGTGTATAGAAGGTAATAAGTAAAGACATATAAAGGGATTAGAACGAGGGCAAAGGAAATTGCGACTATTATCATTCACGACAAAGCCGCGTATATCCCCTGCCACTCCTACTTCCCCTTTGCATTTCTTCAGAACACTCCGTATCACTACGAAGATCCATATTTCTTGGATATGCCATTGAATAGTTACATACGAACTCGAAGGAACTTGTTTCAGTTCGAGGATGATTTCCGGTTCGAGAGAAATTGAATAGGATTATTCAGTTGTTTTTCTCTTTTCCTTCTCTCAGGTTACGAGGGCTCCTAGTGTTAGGAGAGTACACCTGTTACACTTATTGGATAGTCTTCTTCCAAACCATAAGCAGGTGCCGAAAGGTCGGAAAGGAAGAAAATCAATTAGCCTAAGTATGGTGTACAGAAGGTAAGAAGTAAAGACATATGAAGGGATTGCGGTGAGGGCAAGGAAATATACAGTTACTGTCATAAATCTGGATAGTGGAAGAGGCATTACTAGGAATACCCGGCTACCCCTTCGAAATATTTTCATGTTTCAGTTTTACTGTGCGGTGTTAATTGAAAACTGTTTTCCAAATTAAATTCTGACTCCACGGTATGTATTTACCAGACTTGATTCTCACATCTGTATGGCATTACAGATGCTGAGTGGGAGTAAGATATTGGGAATTGGGTGATTAGATCCTCAATATATATTAGAATTCTTTGTAATTGGTGATATTTGGGGAAATCACCTGGGTTTTGCTTAACGGAAAATATTTGGTTTTGAATATCCGTTGTTTTACACTAGTTTCAAACTGATATATCTGTACGTTTATTTTATAAAGTGAGATATAAAATTTTGAAATTATGTCTATGACATTTACCTATATCAGTGTATGGTTAGGTAAGGTGCATTCAACAACAGTGTAATTCTTCTCAACCATGACACAGTTTTCAACCTACGACGCACAGGGTTTGAGTTATTAAACTCAGTGGACGTATACAAAGTATTGTATGTTGTCCGATGTCCATTAGGACAACGGGGTTTGTACTCGTACTATATTCTGTTTACTCATGAGTTCTCTAGTTTTAGACATGTATTTCATTGAAATACAAGGTCCAAATTCTGAGAAGTTATATGTACAAGAATAAAGTAGAGAACCATATGTTGCAAGTATCAGGATTCTTTAAGATGATCGAAAATGTAGATACTTGTGCTAGGTATTCCGTCGTAAGTAATAGTTTTGAGAACTTGCTTCTCTTTTCAGATTACTCATACGTGGGTACATTCCTTGATAAGTAATGTTGCTTGGCCTCCTTCCATTTAGTCGATATGCACTGGAAACAGCTGCATGATTTTTGAATCTGGATCCAATTAAATTAGTGCCTTTGTTTCTATATTAGATATAGAATGGATTCATATCTTAATGCTGTTAAGGTAAATGGAGTTGTCCGACTTATGCTTAAAATTAGAATCCGGATAAACTCAAGGCACGTTTCAGTAATAGTAGTTTGTGGGTTATCCCGGGCTTTGACGAGGGTTAACATTCTACCATTTGGAGGATAAATAGTTATATTGTTCTTGACTCGCCACCTCTTTTGTAAAATGAATTCTTTTCAGAAAACATTAGTACGAGTATGGTAGAATTGGATGTGATTTCAGAACCACAAACGATTACTGAAAATTTAGTAGAACTTGAGGATTCAATTGGTTTCGATGATTCATTAGCCACTCCGCAGATTTGGTGGGTAACCTCAGCCACCCGAGAGGTACTTCGGTCTCCTCAAAGACAGTGACAGGGAGTTTTTGATGACCCAAGCTTGCCACTACAGTTGTCCTAGACTATGAGATCTGGCAGGTAGATGTCTATAACGTCGTTCCAAATTAGTTTTAGAAGTGCACGTGTATATAACTCTGCCAGAGGGTTGTTGTAGTCAGTGGACGCAGTGGAAGCGTGGTAGGCCAGTAGCTTATGTCTATTTATAGACTAAAACAAGTATAGCGGAGATAAATCATCTAGTTTTGATGTGAAAGTCATAGAGTTTGACTTCATTATAATAGCAGATAGACCTGGTAAGAAGGTGGTAGGGAGTGATGTCCTGGTATTTGGATGACATGCTCTTGATAGGAAGTGATTTTCCTATACTACAATCGGTTATACTGTGGTTGTCACAAAGTGTTTCTCCACATAGGATCTGGATAAAATATCAGATATTCTGCTCACTAGATCTATGATTTTAGATCTAGATTTGGGAAGTGTCCCAATTCGAGTGCTTGACACTATTATAAAGTGTTTTAGAATGGATGACACTTGACGTTGTGGTGTACCCGTAAATGATGGAGTCACCCTCTCTAAAGAGATGTCTTTCTGACCGATGAGGAGAGGGATTTGTATGATTGACATGTCACTTGCTTAGGCAATTGAGTTAATCATGAAATGTCAAGTACCATACCAGATATTGCTTTTGCACTAGCTGCAATAAGCATATATTAATCCAATCCTGGAGAAACATTGGGAAGCAGTTATGAACATAAGAGGATGTTCTTGGTATATGGTAACGGCAGCCTCCTTCAGGAGGCGGTTACCATTTCAGGCATCCAAGGTGACCTGGATGACAGAGTGACTGTCAGAGTTATAGTTTTCTCTTTTTTGAGGGGCAGTATGTTAGACAGGTTGTCCAAATGGATACTGAGGAAGGCATGCCGCTGGATACTGATTAAATTCAGTGGAAGATACGGTCTAAGAAGTTTGTTGAATTTGAAGTTCATTTATGAACTAGGTCCCATTAGATATCCAGATGAATTCTAAGACATGTATCGCTCATTTCGGGAGATAGTTTTTCTCCGCAAAATTAAGATATAGAGAGATAAAGATAGAAACACTGGAGCGGATCCACTCACTGAGGCTATTTCTCGAACGCAATAGTTTCGAAAATAAGCTTTGCGAGACTGATTAGTAGAGAAGTTGGGTGTTCGGTATCACACAGGCTGTGAGTATGCGACATCACATTAATTAGCCTTAAGTGCAAGTGGGAGATTGTTGGATATAGTGCCCTCAAGTCAATTATTGTGATCGTAGGCACGCGATTGTGATGATTGAGGGAGGACCTATACGGGTAGAACAGTCTTACTCGAGATGATAATATACTATCTGGTTTGTCTCTATCATCATGTACATGCATTATGTGGTATTACAGATTACTATTACATGTTGATAGAGCCCACAAGATTCTTGCTTGACTACCAGCATTATTATGGCGATCATATACGTGGGAGCGGGTGGTCTATAACCACATCCTTAAATATCCCTAGTCGAGGGAGTATCGAAACTGGACATCGATAATCCGGAGTAGATTAGTGTATATTTTTCGAGACCCTGACATTGGGCGGTGGCCGGTCTCACAAGCCATTGGTGTCAGTTAGCCACCTAAGATAGTATACAGGTGCTCATTGGGTTATGAGTTACACTAGACGGACTCACCGGGAACATGCTAGATGGTATTATACCTATTGTCAGATAGCAGTTCTCAGGTGACATGAGTACAGATTAGTCTGTCGACCTGAGATCGTCATTTGTCTTGTGTGAGTTCCCACTGTGCTTTGATTACTACCCTACCACAGCTCAAAGGAGTCGTGCAAACAGGTTTTAGTTGGGTATAGTCCGGAGCCACATGGAGGTAGTGAGCGGATCGTCGGGGATTCGTCTCTCTCGGTATTGGGGGTTGATGTCGCACTGTGTATGAGTGGCTGTTCTCCGCCGAAAGACGCGACTGGGACGTCGGGACGTCTGGCCTGAATTTTGGGGGCAGATGCTATTTGGTTTTATCCGTCCACCTCTCCGAAGATGCCAAATTGATTTATGGCACCGTATATCGGAGGTTTAGACGGATGCGGCCGATGTAGCAGACTTTATCAGATTCCCCCTCATCGTGAGGGGTTTTTGATTGTGGGGATGCACTTCCCAGCAGGCGCAAACCCCTGCAGTTAATTACGCTACCGCATCGTGGTAACCACTTCTCCATCTCCAGATGGTCACTTCGTGTCGTGTGTGTTTGTTTTGTTTTTGGTTGCCCATGGATTGTATACGGAGACTAATTTATGTTGTCGCCCGTAGGGCGTGGATTAGTCCAAATCCGTATTTTCTTAGATTTGGGTTTGGGGTTGGGTTTAAGGATGCGTTAGTCTCATTTGAGACTAAGATCAACTTAAACGTTTGTTAAGGATACGTTAGTCTAATTTTAGACTATGATCAACTTAAACGTTTGTTAAGGATACGTTGGTCTAATTTTAGACTAAGATCTACTTAACAGGATCATTTAGATCCAACAAAAGAGCATTTGAGCTCTATTGTTTTAGTTTAAGGACGTTGCGGTCCACAAGTTTAAGGACATCTTAGTCCATTTTAAAGACGCCATAGTCTGTAAAGTTTAAAGACATCATAGTCTATGAGTTTAAGGACGTCATAGTCCATAAAGTTTAAGGACGTCATAGTCCAGTTTAAAGACGTCATATTCTGTGTGGTTTTGGTTCAACCGTTAGGGGATGCACTAAAAGTTATCGGTTATTGGGACCCTCCATCTCTCTGAAGATGTTGAGGAATTACAACGACATACATTAGAGGTATGAAGAGATGTACCCTTGAACCAAATGACAGATTAAAAGGCTCTAAGATGAACATTACTTTGAATGCCATATGAACTGATCAATTCTGGAAGACCAAAGTATGTTTGGGGTTCGGTTTGAAAGGATTTTAACCCTGGAAGACTTAGCTAATTTGGGCTAAGATTGGTTTGAATATAGTGTTAAACACTAGAGTATACTCGGTGATCACGTGTTCTTACGTGAGGCGCTTAAAGTAGTGTTAAACACTATGAATGAAGCGCTCACATGAGGTCACGTGAGGCGCCTGAAGATTGGGCCTTACTTCTTTTATTTTACTCCCAGAATATGCACATAAGTATTAAAACTTGATTTTTATCACCATCACGTATGGACACGTGAGGGTATCCATGCATTGGATATTAATCCCTCAGTTTTTCCATATTTTCTCTTCAAAAAGGTGTTTGTGAAGGGTCACGTGGCGACACGTGAGGCACCCTTTAGGCGGGAATTGCCTTTGGGAATTTTCCTCTTTTTCATGGGTGTTTGATAACTGCTAGGGAACACGTGAGACGCCCAAATGTGAAACTGCCTTAACTTTACTCCCTTTTTATTTTGGGAAGCTTGTTCAAGGGTCACGTGGGAGCACGTGACCTAATCTCAGTCGTTCTCTTTTATCATAAAGGAGGGGCTTACATGGACACACGTGATCTGACATTTATCATGTTGGGTGTTGATCTCTTTTACATGCATGGAGAGTTAAGTCCCTTGTTTAAGAATTAAATTCTTATATAGGGTTAAACCCCAATTTTATTTAGAGGAATTAAATTCCTCTATATTTGAAAGAATTAAATTCTTAAAACACAATTCTCCCTCTAAGTTTTGGATCTGCATGGCCGAATCTCCCCGATGAGAATTAAATTCTTAACTTGTGGGGAGATCTGCTTCTGCAGATCTTCAACCAGAGAAAGAACTGAGTTCTTTTCAGAAGAGTTAAACTCTTGATTTGAGAATTAAATTCTCTTTTGTTTTATGGGAGCTTATGGAATGATCTCCTTCCTTTTCTTACCTAGAGTTTCTTTCTTCTTTGAAGAGATCTTCTTCTCTCTGGAGAATTAAATTCTCTTCTTTTTTTTTGCTTTCAAGGAGGGTTTTTTCTCTTTTTTGCTCTGTTCTTCTCTATATGTATCTCTCTCTTGTTGTCTCCCCTTTTCTCTTTTTTCTTTTTCCTTCTTGGCTCCTATTTATTGGAGAAAGAAAAGAATCAGTTTGTTCAGCCCATCTCTCATTGAGAGATTTTGATTGATTTTATAACCAACATGATCTTTTAGATCATTCGGTGAATTTTATTCACCATTGGATTTTTAATCCATAAGATATTTTATTTGTTGTTCCTGACAATTTTTAGGAAAATATTTTCTTGTACAGAATCTTTCTATAAATTGGTGGTTTTTTAATCACCATTAAATTTTTAATCCAACGGCGCTCCACTTTACCGAGTGCAATCTTTTTTGTTTGGAAAGATCTAGAGAAATATTTTTCCAATTAGGGCTTTTGATTCCTTTTAATTAGAATTTAATTCTATTAGTTCAGAGGGTTTAGGAATCCATCACATGTTGGCATGTGACCTTACCAATTAAGTATCTAATTAGAATTTAATTCTATTAGTTCAGAGGGCTCAGGAACCCATCACGTGTTGGCACGTGACCCCACTGATTAAGCATCTGATTAGAATTTAATTCTATTAGTTCAGAGGGCTCATGAACCCATCACGTGTTGGCACGTGACCCCACTGATTAAGCATCTGATTAGAATTTAATTCTATGAGTTCAGAGGGCTCATGAACCTATCACGTGTTGGCACGTGACCCCACTGATTAAGCATCTCCAATTGTTTATTTCTGTGCCTATGGACTTTGCCCATAAAAGGTCATGTGTCCTCACGTGAGGCCCGATCACGTGTGGGCACGTGATGCTCCACTTGGAGGTTTTCTTTGCTGCTATATTTATATGTTTTATTCGGTTCCCATGAGGGAACAAATGCCCCCACAGCGTTTTTCTCACGTGACTGCAACGCTGTCACCTTTGTGGCCGTTGGATTTGCCTAGGGAACGGGGAACATGAACCGTTTCCCATCATGTCCTATAAATGCAGCGGTCTCATCAGCAGCGCCTCCGTTCTTTCATCTTCTTCCTTCTTCGTTTTCTTTGAGAATTTAATTCTCTTCCTCAGAGTTCAGTTCTCTATTCAAAAAATTTCAGAGTTTAACTCTGTCCAAAAAAGAATCTTTTTTCAGGTAAGGGTCTTGAATGGTCGAGAAACTTTTTCTTCTCCTTTTCTAAAATTCTCTTTGGATTTTAAATCCACATCGAAGGTTTTTCCCTTTAATGAAAACTCATCTTTCCGAGCTCTAAAAAAATGCACGATCTTTAGGTAGTAAGCCCCCAATGTTAGGCGTTTTTTCTGATCTTAGGGGGTTTGATGATGGCACATGTTTTCTTCTGGAATTTAATTCCATTCCAAAGAGCTCAGCTCTGAAAATTTTCTTGGAATTTAATTCCTCTGTTCAAAAGGAATTTATTTCCTCCTATAGAACTTAGTTCTAACGGTCAAGAAGACATCTTGGGATTTTTACTCAGCTGTTCTTGACAAAAATTTTAAGAGAGATTCTTCTTTGATTTGCACAGAGTTCATGATGGGTTTTTCCTTGGGGGAATGTGCAGAGGTGTTTAAACTCCACTATTCATTTATTGAGAATCTTCCTTTTGTTCTCATAATGATTATCCTGCTTCATCATTAGTGAGCCGCCATATTGATTTTGTGGGGCCCATGTGTTTTGCAATCAATGGTCCCATGGAATAAGCTGCTTGTCGTTTTCTACCATTGTCTTTTTATATATATATTTATATATATATATGCGCACGCGCGCGCGCACACACACACACACGTGTGGATTTCATTAACAGTTTTTCCTTCCCTTATTTCAGGAACAATGGCTTCTCTTCCATATTTTCCTTTTACTAACTCGGAGGCTGCTTTTCCTCGGTCACCGTCTGACGAAGAAGTGATGGCAATGATCCGGGCCCATGACAAAGACTGTACTAATTTGCTTTTATGGGGTACCTGGTATGGGCATATCATTCGGGGCCGCCGCAGCTTTCTTTGTGAGGTGCCAACAGAGTCTCTCCGCCCATTCTTGCCGATGGAGCGTCCGCAGACCGCTTTTGCCTTGGAAGTGATGGATTGGACTCCTACAGGCCGGCTTGAGCCGTCCACAGCTGGGATACCAAACCGGCCTTTGCCAGCTATAGACATCTTGGGGCGTCGTATTTGCTAAGGTGAAGCCCAGCCCTGGGGAAAAGTCTATAAGATAGGGCTTACCCTTCGCCATCCAACGGGCTATCTTCTCTGGGCTCGTTATATCTTGTCCGCTCATCGTGCGCGACTGCAGAAGGTCGGGCTTTATTAGGCGGTGAACGCGCCTCTCTTTCATTATCAGTCTCCCCATGTCTGGTGGGTTAAAGCTTTCCTAAATCAATAGAATCTTCCCACTAACACTTTCTTGTTAGGGGATCGCGAAGTTTCGATTTCTTTGGAAGAGTTTCGTGAGATCTCCGGATTGCCGATCAGGGGAGCGCCCTATGAAGAATTGCTGCCTCGTGACGAGTATTCATTCGCAACTGTGCCTGCTATGCTTGACGGCTTGTCGACCGAAAATGCCGTTCGTCACAAGTATCCATGTCTAATCAAGACTCTGGGTATTTTCGAGAAGCTGTTCGCGGAGTCAGAGGAACAGGGCGTCACTTTTAAGAGTTTTATCGTCTGCTTCCTTCGTGGAGACGTCCTATCAAAGGAGGCTCCGAAATTCGCGAATATTAACGACCCCTTCGGGTTTGGGCTAAATAAGCTACCGACCAAAGATGAAGATTTGCCACAGTTTTACATTCCAATCTTGTCGGCCATATCTTTTGATTTGATTGCGGCTCCCGGTATGGATGAAGAGACCTTCTTCGTCGGTTTTATCAGCCTTTGGCTTAGTTGGTTTGTCGTTCCAACGCATCGTCGCTTTATGAGAGCCTCGGCCATTTATCCTGCTCATCGCGTTGCCGAAGGGACATGACTAGCTGTGGGCGTTGCAGGGTTATCGCACTTATACCATGGGCTGAGCACTGCGGCCAATACCTCGACCCCGGGTGTGGATGTGGTGAGTTTCTCTCTTCATTATTTTACGTCGTGGATTGAGATGCACGTGTTAGGAGCATTCGCTGCGCACCAGAGACCAGGTTTTTATAATGCTTATACCTTCCCGTGGCTCATGAAGTTGGTGGACGCTTCTGCTCCTGACCCGACTTAGTTAGGGGCTCTTCGTGTGCTGCTTAATCCTTATTCCAACGAAGGCGGGATGGTATTCATTGACCGAGTCCTCTCTACTCCTTCGGGACCTATTCAGCAGCTGTTCGATTTATCGAAAGAGGGAGCACCATCCTTGAAGCCTAGGGAAGCCATCCACCTGTATTCGATTAGGCCGGGTTATTTGGTGTTCCGTCGAAATGGTACGGTTCATTTTATGTGGTATAATCCACACCGCTTCGCCCGGCAATTGGGTTATAACCAGGGTGTTCCTTTTGAGGCATTCATGGTGGAGCCTAGCTCATCTTTGGAAGTTGTTCGTGACGCCACCCATCACTTCATGCGGCTGAACACCGGCTCTCACTTCATGATCCCCGAGGCCGACTACATTCCAAGGTGTGTGGGGGCTTTTACGGGTTGGTACCGCCACCGAGTTGGTCCCATCATTGCTGAGGAGAAGAGGATACTTTTTGGATATAGAGCTCCCGCCCCGATCCAGGCTATGGGAGTCCCGCCGCGACCGCGAACAATGGTTCACCCTCCTTTGAGGGGTACTGGTGCCTTACTTATTCCTGAGGCGGCGGATGCGGACCTGACTCCTCCAACAGTTGGTATGCCGATGCACACTAGAGCTCAGGCAAGGGCTTCTGATAGGGCGTCGGTAGCAGTTCCATCAGTTGCGGCGGCGTCAATGGCAGTGTCATCATCGATAGCACCGCCAAAAGAGAATACTGGAGGCGAGGTTGGGCAGCGCCGTATCAAAGCGTTAAAGGGAAGAAACGATTCTCTTCCTCTGTTGTCAGTTCTGGGTCGAAAAGGAGAAAGAAGACGGTCACCGGTCTGCTTGACCTTTTGGTGGAATCCAAGCCTATTGTTCAAGACGAACCAATATCCATGCAAGAGCCGGATGATGGTCTTCTTTTTCCGGGTTCATCTGCCGAGGAAGCCGCATAATTGGCCGAGGCTATAAGGCGTTCTCAGGATGAAACTAAGAACGTTCGTGTCTCGAAGAGTTCCTATCCTGCTGTTATATTCTATGAAGATCCTCCATCAATACGGCGAATATTTATAGGTCCTCTGGAGCAGGGAGGCGAGATAGCCCTCAAACAGCCTATCTCAGCCGCTTCTGAAGATGAATTGTCGTTGTGGACTGGCGGCCATGAATCTACACTTGAGCCCCGATGAGCATACCTTCTCAGGAAGGAACGTCGGCTTGAAAAAGCCATACTAGAGGCATCTTGGCGTATCGGTATGCATGTTACCTGTATTTTTTCTTCGGCAAGTAATTGGTTTCGCTTTCTATGTCTCCTTATTTTCGCAAAACTTTGCAGGGACTTCGGCAATGGCAGAGAATCTGAGCTCGAGTCGTGTCTTGACCGTGGACTCTGTAAATATTCCCGATGAGACACCAGTAGGTGTGGAGGGGGTCGTTACAGTCGCTATTCCTGTTGCAGAGCTTCTATTGGTGGCCTCTGTTCTCCCGGTGCTTGCTCTCCTAGAAGAGGCATCTTCATTGGCCCAGATTCAATAGATCTTTCTGGTGACAGCCCGAAGATTGTGGAACAGGTAGTCGAGACCGCCGTCCTTTCATTGGAGCTTGAAGCGGTGGCCGCTGCCCCTCAATTGGAAGCTGTTACACCGGTCCATGTCCCCGATGATGTGCCTGAGGGTATGGAGGAGGCTACCGAAGCTGCTATCCCTCCTGTTCAAAGCGGGAGGAGTATCGAAGGTAGTCTTCTATATTTTATGTTAATGATCTCTTCATTATCTGAATCTTTCTGTCTTTTTAGAATTACGAGGATTAGCGGCATCCATTGCGGATCTGTCCCCTAGAAAATCTTTTCAGCGTCTGCTAGAGATGGCCGCTCCACAGGCAATATCCCCGCAACGCATCATCCTCTCTTCTGGGCAAGGTTAGTGTTATTTGTCCCCCTCATTGCATTATTATTATTTCGTACAACGATGCTAATCTCTTCTGTAGTTCTGGAAGATGACGACGAAGTTGAGATCCTCGATGGGCCTGGGGATCTTTTAAACCCTCCTTGCATGACTGTGGGTAAGTAAAGTTTTGACGTTGTTCCATCTATTCTCTGTTTGTAAATCTCGCTGATTATTTATGAATCTTGACAGCTTTGTCGGTTCTTATCCCGCTGGAATCTCGCATCCTCATGCCACCCGGTCCTTATGCCCTACGCGCATCTAAACGAATGGCGAAGCAAAGCCTTCACTCTTTGTCAGCTCTCATCGAAGATCTTCGTGCTGGTAGCTCGATCACGGCCGAAGAATTTTCTGCTGAAGCCAACATTTCTCTCCCCTTTCTTGCTGCTTACCATAGTGAAACATTGGTGCATGTCTGGGTCGAGTTTTTTCGTCGGGTGGAGGCTTGCTTACATAGTCTTGAGTGCACGCGCCTTCCTTCAGAGGTCATGGCTGCAAAGGCGAGCTTGCGAGGGCTGGTTGAACGGTGCGCCGCAAATCTGCAGTCATGTGAGAAGAGGCTCAACCAAAATTTTTTGGAGAGGGAGCTAGCTTCAAATGCGCTGGGGAAACTTCAAGCTGAACTCATGGCCAAGACCGCTCGTGCGTATGAACTTTGGCGGGTGCTTCAAGAAGCTATCAGGGAGGTGGTATCTATTGATAAAGCCATTATCTTTTCTCGCGAGATGGTTGAAGCTCACAAAGTTACTTAAAAGGAGCTTGAAAGTCGGCTCGCCTCGTATCAGGCCCAACAGTCTCAAGCGGAGGCCCGTCTCATAGCAATAACAAATCATGAAGTCGAGACCCAGCGGAAGAAAGATGAACTGACGAATTTATTAAATCGTCCGCCGGCTTTAAAAAAAATGTATATGTTTCTTTTTATTCTCCTTTTATACTTACTCCTGAATGAGAGTATTTTTTGACTCTTTTATAGATTGTATTTTGTATTCATTTTGATTCATGAATAAAAAACATATTTTGTTTCATAGTGATGTGTCCCTTCCAGCAAATGCATTGTGTAGATAATCTATTTTGATCTCTTTGCAAGACAGTGATGGCTTAGGAGTCAGGTTCAGATCTGCTACCTAAGGCTTTTCAACTTTTTGAGCCGTGAGGGTCTCACAAAGGTTTATCTCCCTACGAGTCGAGAAGATTTCGTAGGTGTATTTTCTCCTTAGGAATCGTGAGGATTCCTAAGTGTGTTTTCTCTTGAGAGTCGTAAGGATCTCACAAGAGAATTTTCTTCCTTACAAGTCGAGAGGACTCGTAAGTGATTGATGAGTTGACCTGCTCCCAAATCAAAGCATTGCTTCGACGGGGAGATCGAGGGTTGACTTTGGCCGTTTTCCACGGAGTCAGGATTGACTTTAGCCGTGTTCTATGGAGTCAGGGGTTGACTTTGGCCGTTTTCCACGGGGTCAGGATTGACTTTAGCCGTGGTATACGGGGTCAGGAGTTGACTTTGGCCATTTTCCACGGGGTCAGGATTGACTTTAGCCGTGGTATACGGGGTCAGGAGTTGACTCTCGGTTGTCTGTGTGCACCGCCGAGTCCTGGAACTAGGGACTTTGCCATGGCTCCGCTTTGCTGACGTTGTGTCTGCTGTAACAAGACGAATGTCGAGGTGGTCTCTAGGTTGTCTGTGAACCGTCGAGATTTGGGACTAGGGACTTGCCATGGCTCCGCTTTGCTGACGTTGCGTCTGCTGTAATGAGACGAATGTCGAGGTGGTCTCTAGGTTGTCTGTGAACCGTCGAGATTTGGAACTAGGGACTTTGCCATGGCTCCGCTTGATTGTTGCATCTGAATCCTGCTGGAATGAGGAGGGACGCTGTTGTGGGTCTCCAGGTTGTAGATGTGGCCATCGAGACTTGGAACTAGGGACTATGCCGTGGCTCCGAGATAGTCTCTAGGCTATCCGTGAACCTTCGAGATTTGGAACTAGGGGACTTTGCCATTGCTCCGTTTGTTGACGTCGTATCTGCTTCTAGTTAGAATGAGAAGGAACGCCGTTGTTGATCTCTAGGTTGTAGATGTTGCCATCGAGACTTGGCTCTCTTTCTGATGGAGCCTGGTGGGATGATATGGTTCCCTCTTTGTTTGTGCCCCTGGATTGTATACAGGGATCGATGTGATCTCACTTGTAGGTCAAAAGTTTCATTTTATATGTATTATTTTTTTTCTTTCCGCGACGCTCTATCATTTCAGCTTTTTGTATCGCGAAAGTCGCGATTGCCCAATCATTTCGGCTATTTTTCGCGGTGCCCAATCCTTTCGGCTATTTATTTATTTATTTATTTTACTCGCTGCTTTTTATTGCGAGTTGCTTAATCATTTCGGCTATTTTGTATGCATATATTTTACTTGCTGATTTTGTTGCAAGTCGCCCTATCATTTCGGCTATTTCATATGCATTTGTGGCTCGCTGACTTTTGCCGCAAGTATGTAACTCGGGATCTGATACCAATTTAGGCATCAGCATCGCTTCAACTGAGATATTGTCAGGAGCGAATCATCATTTGCCTTTGTCGATTTGTACAAAGGTGGCTTAGCAATCAGGGTTAGGATCCCGTCGACTAAGGCTTTTAACTTCATGAGTCGTAAGGGTCTCATAAAGGTGTTTCTCCCTACGAGTCGTGGGGCTCTCGTAAGTGCATTTTCTCCTTAAAAATTATGAGGATTCTTAAGTGTATGTTCTCTTATAAGTCGTAAGGATCTTACAAGAGTGTTTTCTCCTTATAAGTCGAGAAGACTTACAAGGGTCGTTCACCGTGTGAGCATATCCCAAGTCGCTAGTGGGACTTTATTAGGGAAATGTTTATTCGTGCCCATGGATTGTATACAAGGGTCTGTATTGAAACGCTTATAGGGTAATATTGGAGTGTATGACGGCTTAAGAACAGGTTCAGATCCCTGTAGCTTAAGGCTTTTGAATCCTATAAGCCATGAGGGTCTCATATGGGAATTCTCCTTACGAGTCGTGAGGATCTCGTAAGTGTAACTTCTTCTTAGGAATCATGGGGATTCTTAAGTGTGTTGCCCCCTTGTGAGTCGTAAGGATCTCACGCAGGTATTTTGTCCTTACAAGGTTGAGAAGACCTTGCAAGTGTCTTTTAACGAGATTGCATCCTTTCGGGTTTTCACAAACTCGCTGGTAGCCCTGCTGTTTTTACTCACGGAGCCCTTTCGGGTTTTCAACCGTGCCCATTTCGCTTATGGACGTACCATTTTTTTTAATTCTTTTTTTATTTTTTTTATTTTTTTTTGCGTCAGCCTTGGGATGATGGAGTTTGTAGTTTTCTATTTTTAGAGTCCGGACTCAAGAAGATAGCGAGCGGACATAGCCGTCATCATCTATCATTAACCTGGTTATGACTCGTCAGGCGTAGTACTTCTTAAGAAATCGGTCGTTTATTGGTCGAAAGGGTCTTTCGCCATGCATATCCATGAGCAAGTAAGCCCCACCTTAGTAGACTTTGTCTATGATATATAGGCCTTCGTAGTTTAGCTCGAACTTCCCTCGTTTGGCACGATTGGGGATCATAGGTCTCTTGACCACTAGCACGAGTTCGCCTTGGCGGAATGTTCTCGGTCTAGTCAATCTCTCGTACGAGCGCGCCATCTTTGCTTTGTAAGCTTCCAAGTTTTGCAGCGCCATGAGCCGGGTATCGTCAAGGGCGTCGAGCTCCTCGAGCTAGATGAGCATTCTCTTCGCCCGTTAGCTCGTAATGAACTGCTCGCAGAGTGGGTAACTCTATCTCCAAGGGGAGTACTGCTTCAACACCGAATACCAATGCATACGGCGTTGTGTTTGTGGCCGTTTTGAATGTAGTTCTATATGCCCAGAGAGCTTCATGCAGTTTTTCGTGCCAGTCCTTCTTATTTTTGGACACCGTCTTTTTCACGATTTTCGTCAAGGTCTTGTCGAAAGACTCAGCCAGACCGTTAGCTCGGGGATTATAGACCGAAGAGTATCTCCAGTCTATATTATGTTGTTGTGCGAAGCAGCTGATTTTGTGGCTTCTGTAGGCCAGCCCGTTATCAGAGATAATCCGTCGTGGAGTGCCGAACCGATAAATGACATGTGTCTTGAAGAAATGGAGGATATTCTCCGTCTTCACTTCTCTTAACGGCACTGCTTTTGCCTACTTAGAGAAGTAATCGGTTGTTGCCAATATGAACCGATGTCCCCTGGACGATACTGGCTCGATGGGCCCGATTATATCGGTTCCCCATGTTGGGATACCTACAACGGCAGTAAGGTTTCGGGTAGTATCATCCATGCCGATTTTAAAATTTGCCATTATAGATAACCCTCAACCTAGGATGTTGAACTAGAGAATCAAACAAAAACCAATAAGTAAACATCTTTACTTCTAAGAGTTTGGATTACAACCGTTATAGTCCATTCCATCGCTTCATAAGCGATATGTTGAGGTCCCTTCACTGCGATCATCAAGTACCCGGACTCTAGAGAGGCTCCATGAGGTGAATGAGGCATCTTGCTTGAAGTCTTCACTTTCTAAGATGATCTACCTTGAAGAAACACTAACCCAAGCTCACACTTCTCTAATGAGGTATTAGTGAAGTGAACACTCTAATCTAAGTGGCTAGAATAGATGAGGATGATGAAGTAGGAATTTTGCTCTCTTTTGTTTTCTATTTCTCACAAACAAATCATCACTTGCAAAAATCAAGCAAGCTTTTTTATCAAGAAGAAGAAGAAGAATTACAAGTGATGAATGAATTATTGTTTAGGTTAGAATTGCAACCAAGGTTATGTATGTGTCATGGCTAACTCATGTAGAAAATAAACCATAGGCTAGGCTTAAAGTTAGGTTAACAAATATCAAGGATAAAACAAAGAGGGTGAACTTTGTCAAAGGATCATGAAGCTTCCTCAAAGCTCATCCAAAACATTATCCATCCAAAAAGAATTAACCAAAAAGAAAATGTTAACCCAAGTTTAAACCCTAGAATGGTTTTAACCCTAGTTGCATTTGTAACCCTAACATGTTATAATATTATATATCACATATACAATATTTTGTAACAAAAGAAAATAATACAATTAACATATATCACATATATATCAATGTATCATCAAGTGAGAAAAACAATCTTTAAGTGAGCTTATATTAGTTAATGTAATGTAATATATCAAATATATAATTATACATTAAATTATCGAATCAACACTTGATCCGATAATCCAGCTATTTTGCAAATAACCGACTAATATAATCTTTATCAGTTTATCGAATCAACACTTGATCCGATAACCCGGCTATATCACATATACCCGGTCGATATCACATATCGCGAGAATCGAATACGGTATCACATACATGTATTATTCTAGGTCCCGCACATATCACATATGTTCTCCTACTCCGTTTTGCCTGAGTCAGGAAACCTCTGTGTAGGACTCTAAAGAATCGTCAATACGCCGACAGTAGGTGATGATCATATCAAACACCCACAAGCTGCAAGCGGTCAGCTAAACGTAACAGCCACCCAGGTATTGAGCAATCAGAAGATCAACAATCAAGCCTGTACATTCTCCTGGGAATCCAATCAGTAACACTCCCATACAGTTCGGTCTCTTTGTCTGATATGTCGCATATCCAGTTTAGGGGCGGTAAACGTCAGACCCCAGTAGCCGATATGTCGTGTCAATGTAAGGCTCATAAGGGATCGATAAACTATTGATAACACTTACTACTAGATCTCCATATCAGCCCTGGCTAGGGACTTCCAGTTATAGCCAATCGAACACAGCGCAACATTAACTCCCAATACCGCGAGAGATGAAACCCCTCCTATCGCTCATTGCCTCCATGTGATTCGGGACTGTACCCAAAAGCCACCGTTTTGCACGCTCTCGTGAACGTGGTAAGGTGGAAATCAAAGCACAGTGGGAATCACACAAGACTTTATGACGATCTCGGGTCTACAGACTAACCTGTACCAGTGTCACCAGAGAACTGCTATCTGACCATAGGTATAATACCATCTAGGAGTTCTCGGCGAGTACGTTCAGTGTACCCAGTCTCCACTGAGCACCCGTATACCATCTTTGATGTCAAACACCGATGGATATGGGATCATCCATCACCCATCATATGGGTCAAGATGCGTATACGCTAGTCTACTCTGGAGTATCGATGCCCTGTCTCGATACTCCCTCGACTAGGAACAGTTATAGGATGTACTCTTGGACTACCCTGGCCCCACTAGTATGATTTGCATCATAGTCCCAGTAGTCGAGTACATATCTAAGGGCTTTATCAACATGTGAGAGCAAGACAGTAAACCAATACAAGTCAACATGTTAAGACAAAGTGAAACCAAATAGCATACTATCATGTCGAGCAAAAAAGTCCTTTCTATATATATCCAAGCATCCATGTAACGTTTTGAAAATCGTTTCGGTGAAATTTCGGAAAAATCGATAAAATAAGGGGGTTTTCTATAAAAAGTCAAAATACAAATATCTTTATTATAAAATTAAATATACATATTCTAGCTATGTAATTGCTAGTATTTGGTGTTTATTGAGCCACTCGTAAAATTTCTAATTTTCTGAAATTTTTTCGGAAATTAATTATTTTAATATTATTTTAAGCTGTTAAAAGTACATTAAGTTAGTGATAAATACAAATTTGAATAGGCTAATTACACCCTATAGAACCATGACAACTAAAATCTAGTTAGTAATATAAATTTTTAGCAATTTATTTCAAGTTCTAATTGGTTATAATTATGGGAAAACTAAAATTTAAATAGTTAAACTAAAATTTGCATCTTTGTAACTTGAGGGGTTCTTTTTGCATGAAATTTTCTTGTACACTCTCTCACACACCCTCACCTCCCCTTGGCCAGCCCCACTACCTCCTGCAGCCCACATTCCCCCGCCCCCTCCTCCATTCTTTTGCTTCTTTAACTCATTTAAATGGTTTAAAATATAGGTTTTTATATATATTAGTTGGGTGGGGGTATTATGGTAATTGGCAGGGGCTTTGACTTAGATCTTTTGGCACCATCCCCTCACCTTTTCCCCCTCTCCCCCTTGGCCGAAACCTGTAACAGCAGCAGCCCCCCCATTTCTCCTTCTCTTTTCTCTTCAAAATTCCATCAAAAAATCATCCAAAATGCTTCAAAAATTCCACAAAATCAAAATCTAATCCCTACCCATTTTTACTTGACCATTCTAGTATGGATCTAGGGAACAAGATGGTAATTTGTGAGGCTGGATTTCAAGTTGGATCAATGGGTTGTGAGGTATAAAAATCTTGACTTTTTTGTTAAATTGTTGATTAATGCTTATGTTAGCTTAATTAAATGTTAATTAGGTTTTATATGGGTTCAAATTGCATGATTAAAAATTCAAGAGAAGGGGTTGTGATCAAATTAGAGTTTTGGGTATTTGGATCATGATTTTTGTGTTGTAATTTGAGATCTTAAGTCATGTAAGGAAAAGCTAGTTACTAGTTGCTATTTGTTAGTTTAAAATTTTGCTAATTGTGTTAATTTTGTTAACTAGGTTTTGGGAATTTAATTAATCAATTGGGATAAAAGTATAATTAGGGTATTCATGGTACTATTAACATTTTAAATTGTATTTTAATATTTTAGATCATGCAAATACAAGCTAAATTGTTGTTTATGTATTTTTGCTAAAATGGTTGAAATTTTGGTAAAATTGCAAACTAGTTTTTTTGAACGTATATAGTTTGGTGAAATTAAATTGTGGAAATGGTTTGTATGGCTTATTTAAGTTATTTAGTAAATATTATGGCCATTAGTTTTGTTTAAACATCAAGATTTGTATTAAAACGGTTAACGACCGCTAACTAGATTTTTGGGAAATAAAACGATTTGTTTACTTTTATGGTTTTGATGAATTAAAACCTATTTCTTAAATAATTAGTGAGTTTTGAAACCAAGATTGGAGCGTTTGAGTTTTTCACGATCACTCGGCGTTTGTAGGCCGATGTCGAGGGTTTTGGGTTGATTTGTGAAAGCAAAACATAGGTTTTGACCTATGTGGGAATTCGTGTGTCGTTTTGGTCATGAGTCGGATTTTAATGCGATACGGTGCGTTATGATATGTAGGTACCCCATGTGGACTTCGAGACGACAAGCAAGCGCGTGGCGACGTCGTCACCGGCGAGCGAGGACCAGGTGAGTAGATTTATATCTACGGGGAGAAGTCGGGTGGATGGCGAATAGCACCCCCGCAGTTTGTGGTGATGTATACGAATACGTATATACACATATATATTGATTATATATTGTTGAGTTTATTGATGATAAAGATAGATTTTAGGTGTGATTGGATAGGTTTAGTGTTGCGAAACCCTAGAGTAGTGGTTGCACCACACATACACATACACACCCATACTTGCATACATTCTTCTTTCATTTGTGCTTATACGGGAATATGTTTTTATGTGTTCACATAGGTATGGGACTATGTGTTTACATAATGGATTTGAGGATAGTATTTGGGATTTGAGGTGAGTCGATGAGATTGATTTGAGACCATGAGATCGGTGATATAGCAGGATTCGTATTTGAGATATGTCATGATGTCATAGCGGATCTTTGGACGACGATACTATGTGAATAGTGATAATAATGAAATGATCGGCATGTGATCGTGTTATGAGACATGATATGTTAGGATGTTTTTGATAGGCCACATTGGGCGATGTATACTTCTTTATGATGATATGTGCTGATGATATCGGTTTGTACGAGATTGTCGATCAGTGGTCAGATCATGATTATATTGATGATATTAGTATCGTACTAGACGTAGATCAGTACCCGGATTATGATCTTGGATAAAGAGGATACCAGATGAATAATGTGATGAAGGTGATATTGACCCGTACCCAGATTTGGGATGCCGTACGACGGATTTACGTACGAGCTATATATTGATGTTTGATCCGCACTCTTGACTTGGGAATATTTGATTATAGATATGGTATCGGATGTGATATTATCGAGGCGAGATCACCGACTATATATATATATGTGTGTGTATATATATATATATATATATATATATATATATATATATATATATATATATATATATGTATCGACTCAGATGTTAGGCGGTTTCCTTACCTTTAGTTTAGCTTGTTGGCTCGGCCATATAGCTTAGTGTAGTTGTTAGACTAGATTTATATTAAATGTAGATTTGTTATCATTGTGTCTAGTATTTAGCTCCCGCTCATTATTGTTGGTCCCTCCGCATCGCATACTTATATTGTAATTTCATATTGCTTTGTTGATATCATGCTGTTAGGACACCAGCACCATAACCGATGATGCGTATGTTCCATGTACACTTGTTTGCCGGCTCACACACATCTTCATCGGTAATTGCCATGTCACGAACTCTTTAGAAAATACTATTTCATTGACATAATTTGTTAGCTAATAGTTTAGACATGATATTAGTGTACTTGCCTTACATGCTAGTTTAGACATTGTAGTTATTACTTGCTGCTTCATGCATGTTATTATTCACTGTTATGCCGCATTCATGGATTTTATGCCTATATTCACTGTTTACATGCTATTGATGATTTGGATTCGGATTTCATGAGATTTCCTGAATTTGGGGGAAAACCGGAAAAACATTTACAAACTTCTTTCTCTCTCTTTTTAAATGAAAAGTGCGGTTTTCCCATGATGTATGAGTCGTCCACCATGAGTTTGCTGATGGATTTCGAAGCCCGATTCGAGAAGTTGGATAAACCGTTTCGGGTACATGGTGAACCCGGTAAGGTATCCCAGGGTAAGAAGCTCGTGGTAATGACGATGAGCCTGGCAGGGGAAGACTACCTACCGGTGATTTTACCCGACGCGTCGGATATCCGGTGGATACCGTCGTGGTCTTGAGATTGATGGTAGGGGCCGGTCCGGACTGACGGCGCCTTAGATAGTGAGATTGAGACAATGAGATTTTGAGACATCGATGTACTGAGATTGATGATTCAGGCCAGTCCGGATAGTCGGAGCCTGAGATATTGAGATATTGGGATTTATGTTTTGTGTCGATGCTAGACACTGTTTATGCTGATTTCATTTATGATACCTCGTTTTTAAAAAGATACAGATATCACTAATTTATGAAAGCATTTTTCTTCAGTACATGCATTCTGTTTCATCCATTCATACATCATCCATATGATAATTGCTACCTGAGGTACTGACACGGGCACATGGGATTACACTTGGAATAGATATTTACCCTAGCCATTGTTATAGGATGCTGGTTATATATTCGAGGATATATTATGATCATATGACTTAGGATTACGTTGTTCATGCGATTTCTGTTCGTAGATGTCTTTCTACTCACGAGTTGGCAACTCACCCCCGTTGTGCCCCAGTATCTTGCAGGTTTTGCCGTACAGGTTTCATTACGGCTTGCTGGCACTATTTCCATTCCGGGTGATTTGCTAGTAGGTGGGTTTATTTGTATCGTACCCATCATTATACCTTATATATTATTATTCTGTTGTATCTAGAAGTTCCATCAACCAAACATGTATTTATTTCAGAGATAGAGACCAGTGATGTTTATTCTTTCGACCTTAGAGTCGCGCGTTGTATTTCTATGGATTTCTTGCTGTTTTGAGTTTCCTTTTGAGTTTTGATCCTCGCCCTTGGCGTTGTATATTATATTGCTTGCGTGGTTGTGACCGTCGATTGACGAAGAGCTAGCTCCCGTTTGGGGATGCCTTTTTATTGATTTCGTATACTATTCATGTTGTATCCCGTTTGGGGGCCAGTATTTACAAAGGAGATTCTTCCGAAATTTTCAGAACATACTTGATATTTTTTTTAAATCGCATAATTCGGCTTATACTATTAAAGCTACTTGCTTTAGTTGGTTTTCCTTCACTCTACTGCTTTCTGGGTTTTCAGCTAACTTAGATTACGTACGTCTCGAGACGTTTCGTAGTCTAAGTGCCGGTCATGTTCCGTACTTTCGGGCCGTGACAATCCACTATAATATACATCATATGTACAACAATGGCCTCTTGGACATATATATAACTAACAATCTCCCACTTGCACTAAGGCCAGCTGTTGTAGTATCTCATATCCAACATCCCGAAGAGTCACTCAAATTGTATCTGGGGTATGGCCTTCATGAGTGGATCCGCAGTGTTGTCCTTCATGTCAACTCTCCTGACCTCGATCTCTCGGCGATCAACTATCTCCCAGATCAGGTGATACCGCCTCAGAATATGCCTGGATCTCTGATGGGACCTGGGTTCCTTGGCCAAAGCCACAGTTCCATTGTTATCACAATACAAAGGTATTGGATGTTCAATGGATGGAACCACACCAAGTTCAGTGATGAACTTCTTCATCCAGACAACCTCTTTGGCAGCATCGTTTGCAGCGATGTATTCAGCCTCTATCGTCGAGTCTGCCACGGTTTCTTGCTTGGAACTCTTCCAACAAACTGCCCCTCCATTTAGGGTAAAGACAAATCCCGAGTGCGACTTAGAGTCGTCCTTATCACTTTGGAAGCTCGAATCGGTAAAGGACTCCACCTGGAGTTCTCCGTTACCATACACCAAGAACATCTCCTTAGTCCTTCTCAAGTACTTGAGAATGTTCTTCACAGCTGTCCAGTGACTCTCTCCTGGATCTGCTTGATACCTACTCACTACACTTAGTGAGTATGCTACATCGGGTCTAGTATATAGCATCGCGTACATGATAGAGCCTACTGCCGAAGCATAGGGTATCCCTTGCATGCGAGCTCTCTCCAAATCAGTCTTAGGAGACATCTCTTTGGAGAGAGTGAGTCCAAAGATCGTGGGTTGGTTACCACGCTTGGATTCTTTCATACTAAACCTCTTTAGTATGGTGTCAATGTACCTGGATTGGGACAATCCCAGTATCCTCTTAGATCTATCTCTATAGATCTTAATCCCCAAAATGCAGGAGGCATCACCTAGATCTTTTATTGAGAATCTATGTGATAAGAAGAGCTTGACTGAGTGCAGCATATGAACATCATTTCCTATCAAGAGTATGTCATCCACGTACAATACGAGGAAGAAAACCTTACTCTCTGCAACCTTCTTGTAAATACAAGGTTCATCTACGTTCTTGATGAAATCAAACTCTTTGTCTACCACATCAAAACAGATGTTCCAACTCCGCGATGCCTGCTTTAAACCGTAGATGGATTTAAGCAGCTTGCACACCTTTCCGCTGCTCCCACTGTCTACGAAGCCCCTGGCTGAGTCATGTACACGCACTCCTCTAAATCACCATTTAAAATGGCGATCTTAACATCCATCTGCCAGATTTCGTAGTCATGGTATGCAGCAATGGCAAGTAGGATCCGGATGGACTTAAGCATAGCCACTGGAGAAAAGGTTTCGTTATAATCCACACATGGTCGTTGACGAAAACCCTTTGCAACAAGTCTAGCTTTGAAAGTCTCCACTTTTCCATCTACACCAAGTTTCTTCTTAAAGATCCATTTGCTCCCAATGGATTTAACCCCTTCAGGAGAAACTTCCAAAGTCCATACTTTGTTGGTGTGCATGGATTCCATCTCAGATCGCATTGCATCAAACCATTTCACAGAGTCCCCACTCGTGATGGCCTGCTCGAAGCTAGTCGGGTCATCATCTTCTATGATGCAATCCTCGCTCCCACCATCGATGAGAAAACCGTAGTATCTCTCAGGTGGATGAGGAACCCTACTAGATCGGCGGAGCAGCTGAGGTTCGTCGGGAACTACTGAATCCTCTGGTTCCACCAAATCTTCTGTTGTAGTTTGTGTAGCTGGAACTTCTTCCAGTTCTACCTCATTGCCACTGATTTGTTTCATAAGAAAACCCTTTTCTAAGAAGGTGGCATGACGAGAAACAAACACTTTTTGTTCCTCGGAGTGGTAGAAGATATACCCTTGCGAGTTTTTGGGATATCCTACAAACTTGCACAGGACAGACCTTGCCTCGAGTTTGTCCGGATTGTACCTTTTGACATAGGCCGGACAGCCCCATATCTTAACATAATTAAGAGATGGTCTCTTCCCCTTCCATATCTCATATGGAGAGGTAGGCACTGATTTGGTAGGAACCATATTCAATAGATGTATGGCTGTCTCAAGCGCATACCCCCAAAAGGAAATAAGCAACTCAACGGTGCTCATCATAGAGTGCACCATATCTAATAGGGCGCGATTCCTCCGCTCCGATAAACCATTGTGTTGTGGTGTATAGGGAGGAGTAAGCCGAGAGAGAATCCCATTCTCTTTTAGATAGTCTAGAAACTCATTGCTCAAGTATTCTCCTCCTCGATCAGATCGAAGGATCTTAATACTTTTACCCGTTTGGTTCTCAGCTTCGTTCTTATATTCTCTGAATTTCTCAAAAGCTTCAGACTTGTGTTTCAACAGGAACACATGTCCGTATCTTGAGAGATCGTCAGTGAATATAATGAAATACGAAGAACCATCCCTGGCATGTATAGACATGGGATCACATACATCACTATGTATCAGTCCCAAGAGTTCTTTAACTCTTTCTCCATGTCCACTAAATGGAGTTTTGGTCATTTTGCCTTTGAGACATGACTGGCAAGTGTCATAAGATGAAAATTTGAACGGATTCAAATATCCATCCTTATGCAACTTAGTTAGTCGTGTCGCATTGATATGGCCTAGTCTACAATGCCACAAGAAGGATTCGTTCATTTCTGAAATCTTCCTGTTGTATGTGTTCTGTACATTAAGGACCGTAGTTTGGTTCAGAACGTATATGCCATTATTTAACGAACCTGATCCAATCAACATTTGATTCAGGAATATGTTCATAACATTATTCTGTACTACAAAATTATATCCTTCTTTACTCAATAAAGAAACTGATATAAGATTGCATATCAGGGTCGGAATGTAATAGCATTCGTTCAGAATCAATGTATTACTATTTAGCAATACTAGGTGATATTCGCCAACTGCTTTGGCTGCAACATTTGCACCATTCCCTACTTTTACGGAATGATCACCCTCACCCAGTTCTCTACCTCTCTTAAGCCCATGTAACATATTACATATGTAGGATCCCGATCCGGTATCTAATACCCAAGACGTAGAGTGAATTGAGAAACAGTTCTCGATAACTAACACACCCGAAAAAGATGCATCAGCATGTTTGTTCTTCATATGGGCGGCGTGAGTATCCAGATATGTCCCTATTCCCTGCTCGGACTTATAACAATTATAAATTGGAGCGGGACCAATATTCCCCTGCTCAGTATAATAAGCGGGTTCGGTCAATACATCCATATTATTATCTTGATTAAGGCCTGACATGGTCGCTACCTGGAGAGAGAGAGAAGAAAACAATTTAGCGTATGCTCTTGCAAGATTAGATTGGTTATTATCTTATCTAATCAGGATGGCTCCCACTGTTTTCATCAAATCTTCCTTCAAACCCTAAAAGGTAAGACTAGCCGGGATTAATTACACCTTACAAGTTCGCCAATCTTTCAGCCAGGTCAGTATTGGTACTTTGAGGGAGGTTCCCCGTGCTATCGCACAGACCTAATTAGAATAAACCTCGTTTTCCCAGAGGCATAACCCCGTTAACACCTTTCTAAACACCTACTTGATCGGCTAATTATCATATGTAAAGCTCACCTAGGAGTAACTCTTACTCGCAGTGGGTATCAGGATCCAACTATCTCATAGAAGGTATGCAATCTCATTGCAAATTTCAACACTTGAAATTCCCGATAATGCTTTTACCCCTAACATGCTATGACCTCGACGAATGCCAAACAACCCATAGTCCGCTAGTCAAGTTCAACCCGTACATTTCTTGATTTGAAATAAACCCACCCGCACGACCCTTGACGAAAGCCAAACAACGCCGTACGGATACCCTAATCCAATCGCATCATATGCAGCAGATAAGCAGTAAATAGTGTAAGTCCACATTGCCCACCCCGGTTATTACGGGGAGGCGGAAACGGTAAAAACGATTTTTGAACTCAAGGCAACATGGACTAGAAAAAGAGGATCTTTGCTAAACAAAAACCTAGCAAACTAACTAGAAGCTTAACTACTATGTTAGAGGGTTATACCTAAGTCTTGAACTCCTTCTCTTCTTGCTCCTTTGGATGGTTCGAACGGCTCCACCTCGTAGTCTCCTCTTTGTCGAAGAAGGACCCACCCGAAAGCTTCTACCTTGAGCTCCTACCTCAACCGAGAGGCAACTAAAATGCTTGGCTTGCTAAACTTAGAACTCTAGAATAAGTAGAGAAGAGTTTTAGTGGTTTTACCTCAATAGCTCATGCTTCTCAACACATGAGACATGAGAGCTATGAGAGAGAGGAAGAGGATGAGTTTTGGATGAGAGAGAGAGTGAGCAAGTGAGAATGATACAATTTTTTACAACCATACTCTCATATTAGGAATTATGATAATAATAATAATAATTAAGAATAGGTGTGATGGTTAGTTTATGAATGACCGTTATCATTTCATTCATTAAATGCATTTTGCAAAGACTAAGAAGCATCTTTGAAAAGAAATGATGATGGTCAACAAGTCCACTTTGGTCAACCGGTCAACTAAGTCAACAAGTCAACAAAAGTCAAGAGTTCAACTCAACCATCGCACAATAATCCTTAATTAATATTATTAATCATATTTCCCATTCTCATTAGGGTTTAGAAAAAGTCAATGGTCAACAACCCTAATGAGAATCCTCTGCCTCTGCCTCAGTCAACTGTGCATACACACCCGCATCCGTGTTCCGAGAAACACGAATACAATGAGATAAAACCAATCCCAAAACATGTACTAGGATCTGGCTTAAAGCAAAGCCCGCTAGTAATAATGGCCCGGACACCAAACGTGCACAAGTGCGCGGATGTGAACGAACCCTGTCGCAAAACCATGCGACCTCTACTCTGTTTTGCCCAAAGGCGAATAGCCTTCTGTGTGGGACTCTAAAGACTCGACACTACGCTGGCAGTGGGTTTAACCACAGGCCGCAAGCGGTACTAGCTATATGTAACGGTCCCCAGGTAGATGCCGATAAGAAGACTGATGAGGCGAACCCATCCGAACTCCTACTGAGCCTGAATGTGACAATCTACATACAGTCCGGTCTGTTCGTCTGAGAATATCGCATGGCGGGCCTAGGGGCGGTAAACGTCAGTCCCCTACTAGCGGTACAAGTCGTGTCGGAGTGTAGCCCAGAACACCCTGAGATAACACTGGAAAACCTACCAGTATATCTCGCTTGCCCTGGCCAGGGACGACTATGTGTAATGGCTCTCCTAGATACAGCGCGATATCAACCCCCAATACTGGGAGAGACGAATCATGTCTAACCGTCACTGCCTCCAAGTGCTTCGGGACTGCACCCAACAAAAGGATACGTTAGTCTAATTTTAGACTAAGATCAACTTAAACATTTGTTAAGGATACGTTGGTCTAATTTTAGACTAAGATCTACTTAACAGGATCATTTAGATCCAACAAAAGAGTATTTGGGCTCTATTTTTTTAGTTTAAGGACGTTGCGGTCCATAAGTTTAAGGACATCTTAGTCCAGTTTAAAGACGTCATAGTCTGTAGAGTTTAAAGACATCATAGTCTATGAGTTTAAGGACCTCACAGTCCGTAAAGTTTAAGGGCATCATAGTCCAGTTTAAAGACGTCATAGTCTGTGTGGTTTTGGTTCAACCGTTTGGGGATGCACAAAAAGTTATCGGTTATTGGGACCCTCCATCTCTCTGAAAACGTTGAGGAATTACAACGACATACATCAGAGGTATGAAGAGATGTACAACCAAATGACAGATTAAAAGGCTCTGAGATGAACATTACTTTGAATGCCATATGAGCTGATCAATTCTGGAAGACCAAAGTATGTTTGGGGTTCGGTTTGAAAGGATTTTGCCCCTGGAAGACTTAGCTAATTTGGGCTAAGATTGGTTTGAATATAGTGTTAAACACAAGAGTATACTCGGTGATCACGTGTTCTCACGTGAGGCGCTTAAAGTAGTGTTAAACACTAAGAATGAAGCGCTCACGTGAGGTCACGTGAGGCGCCTGAAGATTGGGCCTTACTTCTTTTATTTTACTCCCAGAATATACACATAAGTATTAAAACTTGATTTTTATCACCATCACGTATGGATACATAAGGGTATCCATGCGTTCGATATTAATCCCTCAGTTTTACCCCATTTTCTCTTCAAAAAGGTATTTGTCAAGGATCACGTGGGGACACGTGAGGCACCCTTTAGGCGGGAATTGCCTTTGGGTATTTTCCTCTTTTTCATGAGTGTTTGATAACTGCTAGGGGTCACGTGGGAACACGTGAGATGCCCAAAAGTGAAACTGCCTTGACTTTACTCCCTTTTTTATTTTGGGAAGCTTGTTGAAGGGTCACGTGGGAGCATGTGAACTAATCTCATTCGTTCTTTTTTATCATAAAGGGGGGGCTCACGTGGACACACGTGATCTGACATTTATCATGTTGGGTATTGATCTTTTTTACGTGCATGAAGAGTTAAGTCCCTTATTTAAGAATTAAATTCTTTTATAGGGTTAAACCCTAATTTTATTTAGAGGAATTAAATTCCTCTGTATTTGAAAGAATTAAATTCTTAAAACACAATTCTCCCTCTAAGTTTTGGATTTGCATGGCAGAATCTCCCCGATGAGAATTAAATTCTCAACTTGTGGGGAGATCTGCTTCTGCAGATCTTCAACAACAGGAAGAACTGAGTTCTTTTCAGAAGGGTTAAACTCTTAGTTTGAGAATTAAATTCTCTTTTGTTTTATGGGAGCTTATGGAATGATCTCCTTTCTTCTCTTACCTAGAGTTTCTTTCTTCTTGGAAGAGATCTTCTCTCTGTCGAATTAAATTCTCTTCTTTTTTTTTGCTTTCAAGGAGGGTTTTTTCTCTCTTTTTCTCTATTCTTCTCAGTATGTATCTCTCTCTTATTGTCTCCCTTTTTCTCTTTTTTCTTTTTCCTTCTTGGCTCCTATTTATAGGAGAAAGAAAAGAATCGGTTTGTTCAGCCCATCTCTCATTGAGAGATTTTGATTGATTTTATAACCAACATGATCTTTTAGATCATTCGGTGAATTTTATTCTCCATTGGATTTTTAATCCATAAGATATTTTATTTGTTATTCCTGGCAATTTTTAGGAAAATATTTCCTTGTACAGAATCTTTCTATAAATTGGTGGTTTTTTAATCACCATTGGATTTTTAATCCAACAGTGCTCCACTTTACAGAGTGCAATCTTTTTTGTTTGGAAAGATCTAGGGAAATATTTTTCCAATTAGGGCTTTTGATTCCTTTTAATTAGAATTTAATTCTATTAGTTCAGAGGGCTCAGGAACCCATCACGTGTTGGCACGTGACCCCACTGATTAAGCATCTGATTAGAATTTAATTCTATTACTTCAGAGGGCTCATGAACCCATCACGTGTTGGCACGTGATCCCACATATTAAGCATCTCCAATTGTTTATTTCAGTGCCTATGGACTTTGCCCATAAAAGGTCACGTGTCCTCACGTGAGGCCCGATCACGTGTGGGAACGTGATGCTCCACTTGGGGGTTTTCTTTGCGGCTTTATTTATATGTTTTATTCAGTTCCCATGAGAGAACAGTGGCCATCACCAGAAATCCTTGGCCAAGGGAGACGAGAATTACTGATTTGGATCAGTAGTTTCTCAGTGGGTGATGGGCTTCACACCGACATGAAATATCGCGTTATTAGAGGTCTGACTTTATCCACCCCTAGACCCGATATGCGATACTCTTTGACGAACAGACCGGACTGTATGGAGATTGTCACTGACAGGCTCAGTATGGATTCAGATGAGTTTTCTTTTCGGTCTTCTTTCGCTCAATACCAGGGTAGCCATTACGTACAGCTAGTGCTGCTGACGTGCTTGTGGTTAAACTCACTGCTAGCGTATTGATGAGTCTTTAGAGTCCAACACAGAGGGTTTTCCTAGTTCTGGCGAAATGATGTAGTAGCCGTATTGGATACGTGCAGGATTCCGATCGAATGATTGTACTAGTTACCCGGATTTTCGATCGGACGGCTGATAATACTATCCGGCTCGGGATTGAGCCGGATTATTAAATCGGGTATTGATTTAATAATTTACATATATGTATTTCGATATGTATATTCTAGTATTATGTTCTTTGTGTCATTCTATCTCTTTGGGTATTCGTATTTTGGTAAGAATACAGGTATGTATATACAGTAGAGTGTAATCTGTATTTATTCGAAAATCATTCTAGAAGGTGGACACCTCATTTTAGATTTTATCGATTTATATTAAATAGAAAATGAGGTGTAAAGCAAGAGAGGGGAGTATGGTGAGAGCCATACTTCAATAGTGTTGCACAAATGAATTAACAATTCATTTGTGCAAACTATTCAAGCATGGTTGAATATATTTATTTGAAAAATTGGTTTTTACAAAATCTTGCTTGAGATTTTCTCACTTGGATGGTCCATTATTTTTGAGATGGGAAAAACACTCTCACCATTAGCTTCACTCTCCTCACTAGATTTCTTGAGCTCCTCCAGATTCATTTTCAACCTGCTCTCTACAATCTCATGTGTTGAGAATCAAGAGAGCAGGTGAGATAGATACACAGTTAGATCACTTCACTACATCCTAGGCACTCTTGATTAGCAACCTAGAGTCCCTAGTTGCTTCACTAGACTCTTAGTGTGGAGTTAGAGCCATAAGCTATATCTCTCGGGTGGATCATCTTCGTCGGAGAAAGACCGGTGGTCAAGCTCGATCCAAAGGACCTCAAGGAGCTAAGGAAGATGGTAGAAGACCGAAGGACGTATCATTCGGTGTAACCACTTCATACCTTGTAGTTAAGATCTTCTTTTGTAGCTGGTTTAGGTTTATGGTTTGATTCTAGAATGGGTTTGTTAGCGCAAGTTTTTCAAATGCCAATTTTTGTTCCCCATCGGCCACGGTAGATGGCCAAGGCGCTAGCAAACCCTAACAAATTGAACCTTGAACGAACTTCAAAATAACATGAAAATATTATACTAAGTGTACGAAACTCGACGATAATATGGAATTTACATGTTATCATCGAGAATCTCACATTAAAAAAATGTAACGCGCCTTACGCCCCGCCTATCAGTTATATATGCAATGGTTTCCATCATAACATAAACCTACATAATGGTTGTCAAAACGAAACTTTTAATCGTTTGTTTATGGAAGCCGTCATGTATTTTTTATGACGAGAAAACTGGTCGTACAATAACCGATAGATTTTTCCAGTGTGGACTAATTAAGAATTTACAACGCAAACACACCGTGCATTTGTGCTTTCATTCATTTCAAGATTACTTTTGTCGGCACCTTTTCGCTGGTCCTCCGTGTACAAATATAAAGGGTATGATCATTTCAGTGTTGATATTAAGTATTAAAATGATTATTATCCTTTTTATTGTAGTGACTCGAAGAACAACGAAAAGGTACTGCCGAAATTTTCTCGAAACGAATGAAAGCACAAACACAGGGGTGTATGCGTTAAAAGTTTTTAATGGGATAGATGCCTTATCCCGACAGTCGATGTCATGGATTGATGGATCAAACTGAAATATTAAAGCTTAATTACAAGTCATAAAATAAATGCCCAAAGTGCTAATTATTTAATATACGATGTCAGAAATCGGAGAGTAATGGATATGAATTGGATGAAAGTGTCCAAATTTAGTGATGAATACAAGGCCAACATTGAAGAGTTTATTGAATTTGCATTGAGAGACCGATCCCCTGAAGAATTGATTTCGTGTCCATGTAAAAAGTGTCATAACGGTTTCGACTTCCATCGAGATATAGTGTACGCTTATCTAATGAAGAACAAGATTTCATCTAAGTATACAAAATGGACGTACCATGGAGAAGCTGCACCGAGAGTCGATATTTGTACGAGTCGTTAAATTAGAAAAAATGATCCTTCTCGACCGTCGCCTCCTCTAAACTCAGTGAAGGTATTTTCTTTTTAAATTTATTTTCCCCAATTTTAGTTGTTTGTTTTTAGTTAATATTTCAATTTTATGTTCTATTATAAATTGCTGATATATAAAAGAAATATTATAGTTAGGATTGATGATAAAAGAGATATTGTGGTTGATATTTTAGTATAAATTGCCTCGAATAACCTATAAATCTTGATATGAGACCAAAACAATAAGTTGAAACCAAAACTGTAAGTTGCAATGAAAAACATTTAAAAACACATTTGTTGAACCTTGAACTTCAAAATAAAAGGAAAATCTTGATGGAGTTCGGTGCTCGAGCCGCGGTCTAGGCGGAAGCGATAACAAAAATTTTTCACGAGCACCAAGCACGCATTACCCAGGATACGATCTATACACCTAAACTAGCAAACTAAAACATGTAAAGGGTATGAAGTTACAACTTTCGATGCGTGTCCACTCAATTGTGGAAGACCCCTCCAAGTTTGTAACCGCCGGGATCACGCATGAAAGTCGACCACTCTCTCCGAAAAAGATCCACCCGAGGGAAACAGGAAAAAGCTCCGACCGACGATCCAAACTTGCTAAGGATGGATGGTGGGTAATATAGGAATTTTTTCACTAAACTTTTTCTCTCTAAACCACGCTCACTGAGAGGAAAAAGACGAAGGAAAGAGAGGTGAGGAGAGAGTGGTGAAAATGGCTAAGTCTCTCATCCATGAAGCATGAACTCTAGAATGTGCAATAAAACCTCAAGTGTAGAAAAAAGAATAGCTTTTCATTTTTACAACCATGGTTCAAATAGTGCAACCAAATCAAATCATCATTTAATACCAAAGCCATACCTTTCTACATATCACAACCATGCTTCATGCCATCACCTTTTCCAACTCAATTCCATTTATTTTTCTAAATAAAAAAATAAATATGAGGTGTCCTTCCTCTAGAAATATTCCTGTATAAATATGGAATATTTCATCCGGTATACGTATCGCTACATATACGCGTATCCGTATAAAAAATGGATAGCACCAAAGAGAGAAAATGAGAAGTGAACAATAATACTAAAATATATATCAATATATATATATATAAATTATTAAATCAAATCCTGATTTAATAATCCGGCTTATATATTATTAAATCAAATCCTGATTTAATAATCCGGCTTAATTCTAAGCCGGCTAGTATTATTAACCATCCGATTAAAATCCGTGTATCCCGTATACGTATTTAATCGGACCCCTGCACGTACCAACGTATGGCTCCTACAATTATCGCCCAAACCGGGAAAAACGCTCTGTATGGAACTCTAAAGACTCGACAATACGCTGGCAGTGGATTTAACCACAAGCACGACAGGGGCACTAACTGTACGTAACGGCTACCCAGGTACTTGCCGAAAGGGGGTCGACAATCAAGTATGTCCTTACCCTACTGAGCTGGAATATGACAATCTCCGTACAGTCCGGCCTCTTCATCAAAGAGTATTGCATATCGGGTCTAGGAGGTGGAAAACGTCAGACCCCTTCTAACCCGATAGGTCATGTCTGAGTCAAGCTCATCACAACATAGATACTACTGATCAAATCAGCAAATCTCATCCACCGTGGCCACGTATTTCTAGTGATAGCGTGAAAACAGTGCGACATCGACTCCTAATACCAGGAGACATGAATCCCTGACTATCGATCACTGCCTCCATGTGGCACGGGACTGTACCCAGCTAAAACCTGTTTGCATGACTCCTTGAGCCGTGGTATGGTAGTAATCAAAATACTGTAGGAACTCACACGAGACAGATGACGATATCAGGTCAAAGGACTAACCCGTACCCATACCACCTAAGAACTTCCATCTGACGATAGATATAATACCGTCTAGAAGTTCTCGGCGAAGTCGTCTGGTGTACTCACCTCCAGTGAGCACCTGTATACTATCTTAGGTGACACAACACCAATGGCTTGTGAGACCGGCCACCGCCCCTCATCGGGGTCTAAAAACGTATACACTAGTCTACTCCGAAATATCGATACCTGGTCTCGATACTCACACGTCTAGGGACATTTAAGGATGTGCTTATGGACAACCCAGCTCCCACATATAAGATTGCCATCATAATGCTGGTTATCAAGCAACAATCCTACGTGCTTCATCAACGATAAAGACAAACCAGATAGCATACTATCATCTCGAGTAAGACTGTTATACCAGTATAGGTCCTCGTTCAATTATCATAATTGTCTACTTGCAATCACAATAATTTCCTTGAGGGCACTATATCCAACAATCTCCCACTTACACTTAAGGCAAATTATTTCGATATCACATACCCACAGCTCGTGTACTATCGAATATCCAACTTCTCTATTAATTAGTTTCACAAACTATGTTTGTGAAACTTAATGTATTCGAGAAATAGCCTCAGTGAGTGGATCCGCTTCAATGCTCCAATTTCATCTCTCTATTTCTCAACCTTGCGTAGATCAACAATCTTCCAAACTGAGCGATACCCCGCCTCAAGAATTTGTCTGGATACTTGATGGGACCAAGTTCATAAATGAACAACTCCATCAAACAAATTTCTTAGGCTGTATCCTTAGTTGAGTCACAACTAGTATCCTGCACCATGATTACCTCAGTATCCCTATAGGAACACTATCCAATATACTGATCATCCGAAGAGGCTAAACTCAAAATTCTGACAGCATCCATGTCAACTAGGTCACCTTGGAAGTCTGAACCGATAACCGCCTTCCAGAGGAGGCTGTCGTTACCTTATACCAAGAACATCCATTTATGTTCTTTACTGCTTCCCAATATTTCTCCAGAATTGGACTAACATATTCTTATTGCAACTAGTGCAAAAGCAATATTTGGTGTTGTACAAGATATTGCATGATTGACTTAATTGCCTAACAAATTATATATCATTCATGCCAGTCCCTCTTCTCATCAGTCTAGAAGACATCTCTTTAGAGAGGGTAACTCCATCACCTACGGGTTCACCACTACACCAGGAGTCATCCATTCTAAAATATATTTAGAATGCTGTCTAAGTACCCGATTGGGAAACATCCCAAATCTCGATCTAAAACCAGAATTATTTATCTGGTTTTGTATGATACATTGCATGATTGACTCAATTGCCTAAAAAAATGATATGTCATTAATATCAGTCCCACTCCGCATCAGTCTAGAAAACATCTCTTTGGAGAGGGTGACTCCATTGCCTGCGGGTACATCACCACGCCAGGAGTCATCTATTCTAAATTACTTTTAGAATGCTTTCTAAGTACCTAATTAGAGAACTTCCCAAATCCATATCTAGTCACCAGAATTCCTGATATATTATCCATATCCAACGTGGAGAAAACACTATATGACAACAAAAGTTTAACCGATTGTAGTATAGCAACATCACTTCCTATCAGGATTATGTCATCCAAATCCCAGGACAGTACTCTCTACGTTCTTCTTACTAGGTACATTTATTGTTTTGATGAAGTCAATCACTTTGACTGTCATATCAAAATAGATGATCCGTCTCCGCTATCCATTCTTCAGTCTACGAATAGACATAAGCAACTTGCACACCTTCCGCTGCTCCCACTGACTACGATAACCCTCTGGCAGAGTCATATACACGTGCACTTCCAAATTCCCATTTGGAAAGACGTTATAGTCATCCACTTGCCAGATATCATAGCCATGAACCGCATCAGCGCCAAATCATATCCATATGGACTTCAGCGTAGACACTGAAGTAAAAGTCACACCACAATCCACAACGGGTGTTTGATGAAAACTCTTTACAATAAGTCTAGCCTTATTAGGTTAGTACCATTCCATATGCACAGATCCTGAAAGATCTACTTTCTCCTAATGGGCTTCACCCCTTCAGGAGCACCCAGCAAAGTCTAAAATCCATAATTTGCTGAAGTGCCTAGAGTCCATCTTGGATATGAAGTATCTGGTCTCTTGGAAGTTACCATTTCCTATGACCTGCTGATAACAAGTAGGGGGAATAGCAGTGCCAAGTCATATCCATATATCCCTATGGGTTTCAGCATAGACACTGAAGTAAAAGTCTCATCACAATCCACAACAAATATTTGATGAAAACTCTTTACAACATGTTTAGCCATATTAGTTTGGTACCTTTCCACCTGCACAGATCTCGAAAGATCTAGTTGCTCCTAATGGGTTTTACCCCTTCAGGAGCACCCAACAAAGTCAAAAATCTATGATTTACTGAAGTGCGTAGAGTCCATCTTGGATATGAAGTATCTGGTCATCTCGAAATTACCACTTCCTATGACCTGCTGAGAACTAGTAGGACCATCATCACCATGATGCTGACTTCCTGTCACCGTTTACAAGAAAACTGAAGTACTTCTCGGGTGGCTGAGGTCACCTACTTTATCTGCGGAGTGACTAATGGTTTGTCAAGTCCAATTGAATACTTAGGTTCTACTAAATTTTTAGTAACCGTTTGTTGTTCTGGAATCACTTCCAATTCTACCATACTCCCACTAGTTTCTTCTGCAAAAAGATTTCTTTTATAAAAAGGTGGCGAGTCAAGAACAATATAAGTATTGATCTTGAAAATGGTAGAAACAAAATTCTAGCGAATACTTGGGATAACCCACAAATTGCCATTACCGAAGCGTGCCAAGAGTTTGTCCGGATTCTACTTTTAAACGGAAACAGGATAACTCAATATCTTAACAATCTCAGGATATATAACCATTCTATGTTCATTTAGAATCAATGCACTAATTTAGATGAAACCAGATTCAAAAGTCATGCAGCTGTTTCCAGTACATATCACATAATGGAAAAAGGCCAATACAGCATTACTCATCAAGGAGCACACCCACGGATGAGCAACCTGCGAGAGAATCAAGTTCTCAGTATTATTATGATGGAACATCTAGCATAAGTATCTACATTTTCGATCACCTCGAAGAATCCTGATACTTCTAACGTATGGTTCTCTACTTTATTCTTATACCTACAAACCTCTCAAAATCTCTAGACCTTGCAATATAACGAATGCGTATCTAAAACCAGAGAACTCATAGGTAAATCTGAATGAAATAAGAGTACCAACCCCTCATCCCGAAGGACATTAGACAACATACATTTTCATGTATAAGTCTCAAGAGTATACTAACTCAAATTCTGTGTTTTATAAATTGAAAACTGTATTTTGGTCGAGAATGTTTTACACCGTTATTCAATATACCTTACCTTATCTTCAATTGATAAAGGTAAATGTTTATAACACAATTTTCAAAATGTACATCTCACTTTATAAAATAAAGGTACAGATATTTCATTTTAAAATTTGGTGCATTACAACGGTTATTCAAAACCAAATATTTGCCTTCAGGCAAAGCTAGGTGATTTAATCTAATATTACCAATTGCAACGAATCCCGATATTGAGGATCAAATCGTCCATTTCCCAATATTCTACTTCTACTCAACATCTGTAACACCATACAAATGTGAGATCCAAATCCGGTAAATACAAAACCTAGAGTTAGAATTAATTGGGAAAACAGTTCTCGATAACAAGCACATAGAAAATCTGAAACATGAAAATGTTTCATAGGGGGTGGCCAGGTATTCCTAGTATTGCCTTTTTCATTATCTAGATTCAAGACAGTAGTCGCAATTTCCTTTGCACTTACTTCAATTCCTTCATATGTCTCTATATCATACTTTCTGCACACCGCACTTATGCTAATTGATTTTCTTCCTTCCCTACCTTTCGGCACCAGTCTAAGGTTTTTAAGAAGACTATCCAATAAGTGTAATAGGTGTACTCTCCTAATACAAAGAGCTCTCGCAATCTATGGTAAAGGGGAAAGATAACCGAATAATGCTATTCAATTTCTCCAGAACCTGTGGCCATCCTCGACTAAAGTAACTTCTTCGAGTTCGTATGTAACTATATAATGGCCGTTCTAATCGATATGGATCATCGTAGTGATATGAAATGTTCTGAAGAAATGCAAAGGGTAAAGTAGAAGTGGCAGAGATATGTGTGACTTTGTCATGAATCATGACAATCCAAAGCCCAAGTGTGTAAGAAGGTTCGATTAACTTGGTTCAAGAGTTTTTAAGGTATATCATGGGTCGCTGTACCAGAAAGAGAGAAAAGAAACACTCAGTGTGCACTCTATCAAAATTAGATTGGTTATCATTTTATCTAATAAGGATGGCTCCCACTGTTTCCTCGAATTCTTCTTCAAACCCTAAAAGGAGAACTAGTCGGGATCATTTACACTTTACAAGTTCACTAACTGTTCAACCAGGCCGGTGTTGGTACTTTGAAGAAGGTCTCCCGTGCTTTCGTACGGACCCAATTAATAACCTCGTGTTCGTAGAGGCGTTAGATCGTTAACATTTTCTAGGCACCTAATAGGTTAGCTAATTGTGAAGTGAAAAATCCCCCGAGGAGTATACTCATCAGTGGGAATCGGGACCCAACTATCATCGTGTGATAAGTTTGATGGAAGTCGACCAAAATTACCATACTCCAGAAGGTATGCGCATGTATGGAAAGTTTCCTATATATTTGAAACTCCCGATATTGTTTTTGCCCCTAATGACTTATGACCTTGATTAGGTCAACATATTATAAGTCGCAAGTCAAGTTCAACCCGTCATTATCCTACATTAATTAGACCCATCCGTACAAACCCTTGAATAGGTCAAAATGACCGTACGACCGTCCTAACCAATCGCAGCACCATGCAGCAGAAAAGTACTACAGAGCTACCAAACACTACACCTTGACTAAGTCAACATACGCAGCATGAATACTCAGTAATACAAATATGAAATGATGGAGGGTTACAGCTGGTTTTTGGCAAAAAGCCTTTAACATAATGAACTTGATATTGTTGAAGGAACTCAAGTGACTTTGAAATGGAGTGGTTTAGGCTCCGCTTTTTAAAACTAGTAACATAAAACTTTTTCTTAAGAGCGAACTCACAGTAAAGGGATCAAGGCTGTTCCCTCATAGAATGAGGTGCGGGATATTCCTAACCGAATATCTCAATGCAAAGCTAAAGAATACGACTATGAGTTTTAAAGAAAACCAAGTAGTTTTAAAATTGGTTCCAACAACATCATTTAGGTTTATTTTCCTTGCATTATACAGATAATGCGTTCCCATCATTTTAAGTTTCCAAGCCACAAAAGAAACAACCAAAATAGCATGCTTTTATATACGACCCGCAGTCGCCACGGGGCCCCGTCATGCACCGTTAGGTTACTTAACTAACGGCAGAGCGGGGCAGGACTAGCGTGGATGCAAAACATATAGAAGCATCTAATATATATATATATATATATATATATATATATATATATATATATATCAACATCGCAGGCAGATAATAGTCACCATATGCAGATAAAAATCATCACAAGTATGCGAACAACAATATGGAACAGCGGATAAAGTAGGAGCCCCACATTTCATTTGAGCCGTAAATGAGACGGGACGTTCCCCGATTGTGTGGATAGCCAGTGCAATGAAGAACCTAGATCTCTACGAGTGCGGGAAGTTACCCGCCAATCTCGGAAGTGAGGCAACCTCAATCAAAAAAGTGAATGGGTCACCCAGCACCTCACGAAATCCGGTAACTCGAGCACCTCTCCGTGGGTCAACCTCTACCCCCTACGAGTGCGGCGAATAGCCCCTCAATTCTAGAGTAAAGACCTCCCGGTCTCAACGCCATCTGATGTAGACCCGTTGCCCTCTAGAACCCAGCTATTCGAGCAATCCTCTACGGGGTAATTCTAGTATAGAAAAGAAAAATATATATACAAATGGTGACATCGACCTCAACCTGGCCGTGCCACAATAAAAGAATATAAAAACTGGAAGAGACGGCAGTCCACATATTGGACGCTCGCTGTTCATTTCAGATTTTTGCATTTTCATACCGCCTAATTTTTATCACATTGCATATCGGTAGATACTCTTGAGCCGTGTTTGCTAGTCAATTGCAGGATACAGGTTCCCGGTTCTCAAACGGAGAAATTCATGGAAAACACGACAAAATCCGGTTCCTGCCAACCACAGATAAAACACAGTCTCCGCTCTTCATCCGTATGTTGCCAGATACCAGTTTAGGAAAACAAAATGTCAACTCAATGTCATTCTCATGCACAAGGCTCAATGGTAGCACAAAATCCAAGAGATCTACGCGGAGCTCGAGGCAATCATCCACAAAAAAGTCCACCTTTCCTTAATAGAAATTCTGGAAGAAATGGGAAAGAGTTTTCAGAAAATATATACACCAGACAAGAGGGGACAGGAGAACAGGAAAGTGCACAGAAGCCCACACCCTAAGTCCACTATAGGGGCGCGGATCCACGGCCATAGGGGGGCATAGGCGGCGGATCCGCGGCCGTACAGGGGATTCAGGGCACGAGCTTCCAGGGGCAGTTTGGTCATTTCATCAGGGTTCTGGTGGTTGCCCTAGGATTTCATTTCTTGGCCTATAAATAGCCCAGAATTTTGTGAAGAAAGGGTCAATTCTTGTATTTTCATTTTGCCTAGTTTTAGTGTATTTCTTCTTTCTCTTCTCACCTCTTCTCCATTAAACTTGTAGTGAGCTTTTGAGTGAAGAGTGATGAATAAAGAAGACCATTTTATTATCATGCTTGTCCCCTTGCTCTTTCTTTACTTGTTGTAATTTTAATTGTTAAGTAGTTGTTGTTATTTGCTTGATTGTTTCTTTCTTCTCTCTTTTCCTTTATCATTCATATGACAATGATACTTACGCTCGATCCTCGCCAAGGTGAGGTCGCAAATAGTTAGTCGTATTCTTCTAATCTCCTTCTTTCTATCTTCCTCTTTGTTTTGTTTTGTTTTTCCTTATCATGAAGTGTGAGTAGTTTTATACTTGTTAGGGTAGGATAAGGGAAGTTTGAGAGAAGGAAATCTCTCTCACTCTTTCCTTGCCCAACAACTTAAATCGACTCCCGTTAATTGAACCATAATCCGCTCCTTACGGCACCCTATCCTACATGATAGCGGTGATTCCGTAGTGAGACCGGTTGTGGTTGAATTAACCGGAGGTTATGGATAAGAGCCAAGAACGGACGGACAAGCACCAAAAGGAAGGACTATGCGTTGGAAAGCCTAGCTTATACTCGCAAGTTCCTTCCTAGTCGTGCTAATCCCCGTTGTTGCCGATTACCGTAACATCGATATTAAGTGGGGCAACGAAAGATATGGAGACTCCTAACTCAAACTAACCTAATCCTAACCCTAACAAGCTCTCTTTAAATATCAACTCAACACTTAGATAATCCAACAAAATCTGAAAACAGGACTTAACTCGTTAAAACACTTTGAAAAAGACTCCCATCTCCCTGCGGACGACCCGTACTCAACCGGCTAGCTACAAGCGAAACCGTCTTGATTGCGGTATTTAAACTCGAACTTGAACACGCATGAACATAACAATCAAATGGCGCCGTTGCCGGGGAGACGGTAGTTTATTTCCTTGTGTAATTTCGGGTTAATTTGTAAGTAAAAAAAAAAACGAAAAAAAAAATACTTTGTAAAAGAAACCATCTTGTTATTCTTGATTAGTTTTTGTGCAAGTGTGCAGGAAATACGAAGCTCAAGATCGACGCCAAAGACGTTGGAAATACGGAGTTCAAGTACAGTGCCAAAGACGTGGGAAGATAGACCCACATTTTCGCGGCTACACCGCGACGGACAAAATGAAGCATCCGGTCTACTGTACAAATCTGGAGCAAATACAGTGAGCAAATCAAGATTCAGTACATCCAGACAAGCAGAAGACACCCAACAGAGAACACCCAAATTTTTCAGAGCCCCAATTCCCCTACATAGCCGCGGATCCGCGGCCATTTCATGCGTTTGGCCGCGGAAACGCGGCCATCTGTTGGCTTCAGAGCCCCAAAATCTCTCTGTAAGTCCCTCTGCCTCTCTCCACTCCTCTGAACTCCACTGAACTGTGTTTCTGCAGCCTTCTTTGCGCAAACTCTTCTCCCCCTTCCAATAAACTGTTCTTGTGCAGGATTCTTTGCGCCGCAAATAAAAATTGTTTGCAGTTGATTTGTTACTGCTTTGCATTTCTTTAATACGGACTTAAGGGGCTTGAAACCAATCCAGATTGGGTGGGGATTTCATCACCCTTCCCAGGACCCCAAAAATCACTAAAGCATATGCATTGTCCATTGTAAATTAAAAAAATACTAGACTTCAGCCCTAAGGACTTCGCGCTCATTAGGAGAAGATAAACCGTGTTTAGAACCTCGCTTAACCGTATATTGTTTACGGGGTGTCTAGGAAAGTGTTAAAGGCGCAACCGCCGAAAGAGAAAGGGTTATTTAATTAAGGAACTTCGCGAAAGCGTTGGATAACCTCCCCTTATCTCTGCACTTACCTGGCCTCGTGATCAGTGTATTTTTAAGCCCGTTTCTCGACATTGTTTAACTTCGACAATCAAGTTCAGGAGCAGGTCTAGTAGACCTAGGCGACCGTAGATCTAGGTGTGATTGTGCATATCTTGTTTGTGATTGCTTAAGCCGTATTTCCGTACATATTTCTGTAAATCTCTTTCTAAAAAAAAAAAAAAAAAAATCAAAAACTTTTATAAAAACTTGCCCTTTGTCGCCAAATCCATTTTCACCCACCACCCATCGCCTTTCTTCATTGACGTTTTCTTACCCTCACCTTCTCCGCTTTGACTATACTAAACTCGTTTAGTGTATGTCCGCTTGGACTCGGGACACTAGCGCCCGTCTAGTCCGCGTTACGTTAGTCGCGACCGACTACGCGATCGACTCCGAAGTCGATACTCCATCCACTCCTCTTTCACCCCTTCTTTTGCCGGCCAACTCCGACGTTGACCGGAATTCTGTTCATACATCTTCACCTTCACCTTCACTTTCACCAACCTCTTCTTCCGCGATGTCAGGATTTAATCCGAACATCTCTTTGACCACCGCTGGATTGGCTCCACCTCCTACGGAGACCAATATCCCACCACCTCCGCCTGTTGTAGCGCCGCAGTGAATCGCGCTCCAGGATCGTTTCTACCCCACCCGTTCTGCACTTCCCACCTGCCTTTCTCTTCCTCCGGCCAATGGGGACAACTTTGAAATTAAGCCCCATTTCATCAACATGCTTCTACGTTTTCATGGGCTTGAATCTGAAGATGCCTATATCTTCATCAATAAATTTCAAAACGTCTGTGCCATGATGAAAACAACCCAGCTGTCGGACGATGCTATACGTCTACGGGTCATTCCGTTCACTTTATGCGATCTCGCTGAAAAATGGCTGTATAGCACCGCTTCCCACTCAATCACCAGCTGGGACGAGTTTGTTAAAGCGTTTCTGAAAAAATTCTATCCAAATCATAAGACCGCAAGAATTCGAAATGAAATCAACCAATTCTCCCAGCTTCCTTCTGAACCCTTCTGGAAGTGCTTTGACCGATACAAAGACCTTCTTGTTCAGTGTCCTCACCACGGTATAGAGAAATGGCAACTCTGCCAAAACTTATACGAGGGACTGAACCCAGCAACGAAGCAGTTGCTGGAAACCATCTGTCAGGGCCACTTCCTATCGAAATCTGACGAGGAAGTGTGGCAGTTCTTTGACGATCTTGCGGAGCAAATGCTACAGTGGGAGAGCACCAGACCGACTTCTTCTTCTTCTACCTCCACTTCTACCGGTCAGTCTAGGGTAGGAATCCACCAACTTGACGTCTCTATTGCGATGAAAGCTGAAATGGCTGCTATAACACGAAAGCTTGAAGCGATAGAGAGCAAATTTTCTGCTCCTGCTCCTGCCCCTGTTCTCCCCCTTCGTACCATCTGCGCTTGTTGTTCCGATCCTTCCCACTTAACCGAAGAGTGTCCTTACAATCCACCCTCGCAAGGACAGGATCAGGTTAATGCTGCCTTCCAGCAAAGACCGAGGAATGATCCATACTCTTCCACCTACAATCCCGGTTGGAGGAACCACCCCAATTTCGCCTGGAATCAGAATCAGAATCAATTCCAAGGCAACAATTTCCAAAGGGCCCCTCCGCCGCAACAACAAGCGCAGCAACAAACTCAACACCAATATCAGCAGCCCTTCCAACCCCAACCTTTCCAAAACCAGACGAACAACTTTGCACCCAACAATTCTTTTCCACCAAACAACTTTGTTCCGTCAAACAACGATAAGGTTTCCTCGCTCGAGCGAAGTCTGGAGGCGTTTGTTAAACAATCGACTCAATCCACCGCCAACATCCAGTCTTCGATTCAATCCTTAGTGCAACACACTGCCGCACACGGGCAAAGCATCAAGACCATCGAGGCCCAGATTGCACAGCTGAACGCGGCCTTGAGCGAGCGAGAGAAGGGGAAGCTCCCGTCCCAGCCACTTCCAAATTCCGGTCACCCACATAATGCACATGTTGCTCTTGAACAACAAAACCATAATGTGAGTGCCGTGACTACACTGAGATCGGGAAGGATGCTGCAAAACAACATTGGCAAGCGAATCAACGATGACACCCCGGCCACTTCTTCTTCTTCTTCTTCTTCTTCGTCTTCTGAGCCTATTCTCCATTCTTCAACAGGCTCTCCTTCCTCTTCTTCTGCTCTGAACGGACCCACTTCTCACTCCACGAAAACACCTATTCTGGGATCCGTTCCAACTCCAAAATCTCCTCCTCCAGCATTAGACTCAACCAATTTTCAAAATGTTCCATTTCCAAACCGGTTGAGGTCTAACAAACAAAATCCACAAATGGAGAAGATTTTGGAGTTATTCAAGCAAGTTAACATTAACATTCCTCTTTTAGATGCTGTCCAACAAGTCCCATCTTACGCGAAAATCTTAAAGGACTTGTGCACGAAAAAGAGGAAGTCTCAGGTATCCAAGAAAGTTTTCTTGGCTAGTGCTGTGAGTGATGCCCTTACCCAATCTTTACCACAAAAACGGAAGGACCCTGGCTGTCCTACGATTTCAATTACTATTGGGGATAAGAACATCAACCGCACACTATTAGATCTTGGTGCCAGTGTTAACTTGCTTCCGTATTCAGTATACGAGCAATTAGGCGTCGGAGAGCTGAAACCCACACACTGCACTCTCCAGATGGCCGACCGATCGATCACCCATCCTAGGGGTGAGCTAGAGGATGTGTTAATAAGAGTCGGGGACTTCATATTCCCCATCGACTTCATTGTCTTAGATACACAGCCTGTAGCTAACCCCCGGAATCAAATTCCGGTGATACTCGGTCGCCCATTTCTCGCAACCTCAAATGCTGTGATCAATTGTCGCAATGGTTCAATGAACCTCTCTTTTGGAAATATGACGATTGAACTCAACATTTTTAGGTTAGGGAATCAGCCCGCCGAACCTAATGCTCATATACTGGATGTCTGCTCGATCCAGGAGATCACCCCAGAAGAGTGTGAATTCGAGGAGTTTCTGTTTGAACACGATAATCTTGACGCCACTAGTTCGTTTCTCTTCGAACCTGCTGCTGCTTCTGCGCCCGACAACGAATACGAGTGTTTCACGTTCTTGAACGATCTTAGCCGCGCACAACCCGAGTTTGAATCCTTCGACTTTCCGGATGAGTTACCTGAACCATCCAACTCGGTTGCTTACACTCGCTTTGAACCTTTGTTGGAGTCCTTTGAGTTCGAGACCTTTGCACCGGTCTTGCCTTCCATCATTTCACCTCCAACGCTCGAACTCAAGCCGTTGCCGTCTCACCTTAAGTATGCTTACTTAGGTGAGAACGAGACCCTCCCTGTCATCGTCTCGGCTTCTCTAGCTCCCGAGCAAGAGAAAGCCCTTCTCGCGGTCTTGCACAGCAACAGGCAAGCTTTTGGCTGGTCCATGGCGGACATCAAGGGGATTAGTCCCCTGATCGTTGAGCATCACATTCATCTGATGGATGATGCCAAACCAGCCCGGGATCCACAAAGACGTCTTAATCCAGTCATGAAGGAGGCTGTGAAGAAGGAGATCGTCAAATGTCTAGATAGTGGTATCATTTACCCTATCTCTGATAGCCAGTGGGTTAGCCCCATTCATGTTGTCCCCAAGAAGTCGGGCATCACGGTCATAACCAACGAGGCGAATGAGTTAATCCCTACTCGCACCCAAACTGGGTGGCAAGTTTGCATTGATTACAGAAAACTCAACGCCGCAATGCGGAAAGACCACTTTCCGCTACCCTTCATTGACCAGATGCTCGAACGATTGGCCGGACACGAGTACTACTGCTTTCTTGATGGCTACTCCGGCTATAATCAAATTCCCATCGCCGAAAAAGACCAGGACAAGACCACATTCACTTGTCCTTTCGGCACGTTTGCATATCGCCGCATGCCCTTTGGGTTATGCAATGCGCCCGCTACCTTCCAGCGGTGTATGATGGGTATTTTCTCGGACATGGTGGAAAAATTTCTGGAGATTTTCATGGATGACTTCTCCATCTTCGGCGACTCCTTTGACGAGTGTTTGCTGCATCTTGACGCTGTCCTTACCCGATGTAAGGACAAGAATCTCACTTTGAACTGGGAGAAATGCCACTTCATGGTGCGCGAAGGTATTGTCTTAGGACATATCATCTCGCAAAATGGCATAGAGGTTGACAAAGCAAAGATTGAGGTCATTTCCAATCTGCCTCCTCCCCGATGCGTCAGAGATATCCGAGCCTTCCTTGGCCATGCCGGTTTCTATAGACGGTTTATCAAGGACTTTAGCAAGATTGCTAGGCCCTTGACGCTTTTGCTGGCCAAGGACACGCCTTTCGACTTCAACTCGAGCTGTGTGACTGCCTTCGAGTCACTGAAACGCTCACTCACTTCTGCTCCCGTTCTTTCTTCACCTGACTGGACGCACCCATTCGAGATTATGTGCGATGCATCCGACTTTGCCATCGGTGCTGTCCTTGGACAGCACATCAACAAAATGCCGCACGTAATCTATTACGCGAGCCGAACCCTGAACGACGCCCAACTTAACTATACAACAACTGAGAAGGAATTCTTAGCTGTTGTATTTGCTTTAGAAAAGTTCAGGCCCTACCTCATCGGCTCTCCAGTCATTGTCTACACGGACCATTCAGCTCTGCTCCATCTTTTTGCGAAGAAAGATGCCAAATCTCGGTTAATACGTTGGATCCTCTTGCTTCAAGAGTTTGACCTTGTCATTAAGGACAAACGAGGATGTGAAAACGTAGTTGCCGACCATCTCTCACGACTTCCTTCTTCGCCTTCGCTTCCAATTCCGATCAATGACGTTTTCCCGGATGAACAACTCTTGACAGTATCGTGCGAACCCTGGTTCGCAGATATTGTGAACTATTTGGCCACGGGATTACTACCGACTGAATGGTCGAGTCAGGACAGACTTCGCTTCTTATCCCAAGTAAAACACTTTTACTGGGACGAACCCTACTTGTTCAAGTACTGTCCCGACCAGATTATTCGTCGGTGTGTCCCTGATGAGGAATTCAAGAGTGTGCTGTCATTTTGCCACGATCAAGCGTGTGGCGGGCATTTTGGGCCCAGAAAGACAGCTGAGAAGATCTTGCAATGTGGTTTCTACTGGCCACAACTTTTCAAAGACGCTCACGACTATTGCAAGACTTGCTCCCGGTGCCAACACATGGGCCGGATATCCCGGAGGAACGAGATGCCGCTCCAACCGATCTTGGTTGTGGAGATTTTCGATGTTTGGGGGATAGACTTCATGGGGCCGTTTCCCAGCTCTTTTGGGAACTTGTATATCCTTCTAGCTGTTGATTACGTCTCTAAATGGGTCGAGGCTGTGCCCAGCCGGACTAACGACAACAAGGTTGTCGTTAGGTTCCTTAAAGAAAACATTTTTTCCCGGTTTGGGCACCCCCGAGCGATCATTAGCGACAATGGAAGTCATTTCTGCAATAAAACTTTCGAAGCCTTGATGCGGAAATACTCCATTAATCATAAGCTTTCTACGTCCTACCACCCCCAAACCTGCGGGCAGGCCGAAGTTTCCAATCGGCAGATCAAGCAGATACTGGAGAAGACGGTTTCCAAGAACCGTAAGGATTGGTCTCTGAAACTCACTGATGCCCTTTGGGCATTTAGAACCGCTTATAAGACCGACCTTGGCATGTCTCCCTATCGGCTTGTGTACGGAAAAGCCTGCCACCTTCCTGTCGAAATCGAGCATCGCGCATTTTGGGCGATAAAGGAGCTGAATCTGTCTCTTGAAGATGCGGGCAGCCATCGGAAGCTGCAATTGAACGAACTGAACGAGCTTAGGGATGAGGCTTACGATAACGCGGTTGTCGTTAAGAATCGAATGAAGGTGTTTCACGATAAACACCTTTTGCGCAAAACCTTCGTACCTGGTCAGCAGGTACTGCTTTACGACACCCGACTTCACTTCCATCCTGGAAAGCTCAGATCTCGCTGGAAAGGGCCGTATTTTGTGCGGAATGTGTATCCGCAGGGCACTGTGGATTTGGAGAATCCAAAGGACGGTTCACTTTTCAAAGTAAACGGACACCGATGCAAACCGTACCTTCGCGCCGAACCAACAGAGGAGCTCCTGTTCTTACAGGAGCCGGTTTACCCTGAATGATCTTCCTCTGCCTACCTCCAAACTTCGGTTATCCAGCCAAGAACAGTGGACACTGTTCCAAATAAGTTTGGGGGTATGTACAAACCATTTTGTATATATTTGTGTATATTCTTTTTCTTTTCTTTAAAAACAAAAACAAATAAAAATTTGTGTATCACTAACCGACAATTTTGAACCTTCCAACTACTCACTTCATGCAACGACAGTGAGGACACTGTCCAGTTTAAGTTTGGGGGTACGCTCAGTACGCATTTCTTACCTTCGCATTCATATGTATATTTTGCATCTGCATATTTAAATCCATAAAATCCATAAAAATTTGAAAATTTTCTAAAAAAATATAAAAACTTTTTTGTCAAGTTAGCTTGTGGAAGAACTTTGATTCAACATTCGACGGTTTTTGTTTGAAAAAATAGGAATAACTAGATCTTATGTGTGGATTTTGAAAACCTGAAAGATAACTCTCCTTTGAAGTTAACTATAGCTGATATACGTCTTTACATCACACTACACGTGTTGTAAGATTTTGGGAATTAGATGACAAGTCTTTCATGTTTAAACTTTTAAACAGATAAATGATTTTCTGAGGATTAAATAGGTTTGTTCTGAAATAAGTAATGTCAAGAATAGTTTATGAAGTAAAGCGAATATGAAGGAATGTTATTGATGCCGTAATTGGAGCTAAGTCTGAAAAATAACCCATCTGAAACTTGATTGGAATGATTACACACCAAACTCACTAAACACGTCTTTTATCCAAAAAAATAATTGAACTGCCGGTTATATCTCCGTTCGTATTAAATCATCTGATTTTCACGCCAAACTGTCTTTTGTTTTTGGACCTAGGTAACTTGAGTAATTAAGTCCGCTGGGGTGTTTCTACACCTAATGCCCTAAAACCAACTGGTTTGGGTGCATTGGCCCAAAGCTCGCTAAGAAGCCTAGAAAGTCCAGTTTAAAACAAAGTCAAGCAAGTGTTCTCTCCGAGTTAAAATTCCTAACGGTTCTTTGTGTGAGAATAATCTTGATAAAAGACAGGCTTTTAAAAAAAAAATTTAACGGAGATATGAAGGTTTTATTCTATGATAAAGACTATTGCACGTTCACAGAGGTGTGTATGAAATGAAAACAAGTTAAAGGTGGAGTGAAAAATACGACTTAGTTTCCTGTTAAGGAAGATAGAAATTCTGAAGTTGAAACCTTACTGGAAAACGAAACTTGAAAAATGCTTAACTCTTTATAAAACTTATGTGATCCTTTTTAAATTGTTATCTGGGCTTTATTGTGCGACATGATGACTTTAATCGATCCTTCTGGAACTTAACGACACTATTTGCACTGCACGTAAAGACATATAAAATCTGTAGTTAAATAAGAAGTGAGGTGTGAAAAATAAAGGTTCGATGATCTAGACTTAGGATTATAGAATTGTTATTTTCTAAAACAAAACTTTAGGGTTTGAAGCTTAGTTATTTTACAAAACCAACTTGACCGGATTTTGTGGGTAGTATCCGCTGAAAACCCTCAGGAGACAACACTCCTCCTACTAGGGACACCTAGAGGTTTAACGGCTTGTTGCACATGCTCAGTGCAATCGCGTTCCCTGCGAAAGTGAGGTTAGGAAATTTTTTGTGAATAAATGGGCTTTGCTCGGGACGAGCAATTGATAAGTTTGGGGGTATTTGTTCATATCAGATTTTTGCATTTTCATACCGCCCAATTTTTATCACATTGCATATCGGTAGATACTCTTGAGCCGTGTTTGCTAGTCAATTGCAGGATACAGGTTCCCGGTTCTCAAACGGAGAAATTCATGGAAAACATGACAAAATCCGGTTCCTGCCAACCACAGATAAAACACGGTCTCCGCTCTTCATCCGTATGTTGCCAGATACCAGTTTAGGAAGAAAAAATGTCAACTCAATGTCATTCTCATGCACAAGGCTCAATGGTAGCACAAAATCCAAGAGATCTACGCGGAGCTCGAGGCAATCATCCACAAAAAAGTCCACCTTTCCTCAATAGAAATTCTGGAAGAAATGGGAAAGAGTTTTCAGAAAATACATACACCAGACAAGAGGGGACAGGAGAACAGGAAAGTGCACAGAAGCCCACACCCTAAGTCCACTATAGGGGCGCGGATCCGCGGCCATAGGGGGGCATAGGCGGCGGATCTGCGGCCGTACAGGGGATTCAGGGCACGAGCTTCCAGGGGCAGTTTGGTCATTTCATCAGGGTTCTGGTGGTTGCCCTAGGATTTCATTTCTTGGCCTATAAATAGCCCAGAATTTTGTGAAGAAAGGGTCAATTCTTGTATTTTCATTTTGCCTAGTTTTAGTGTATTTCTTCTTTCTCTTCTCACCTCTTCTCCATTAAACTTGTAGTGAGCTTTTGAGTGAAGAGTGATGAATAAAGAAGACCATTTTATTATCATGCTTGTCCCCTTGCTCTTTCTTTACTTGTTGTAATTTTAATTGTTAAGTAGTTGTTGTTATTTGCTTGATTGTTTCTTTCTTCTCTCTTTTCCTTTATCATTCATATGACAATGATACTTACGCTCGATCCTCGCCAAGGTGAGGTCGCAAATAGTTAGTCGTATTCTTCTAATCTCCTTCTTTCTATCTTCCTCTTTGTTTTGTTTTGTTTTTCCTTATCATGAAGTGTGAGTAGTTTTATACTTGTTAGGGTAGGATAAGGGAAGTTTGAGAGAAGGAAATCTCTCTCACTCTTTCCTTGCCCAACAACTTAAATCGACTCCCATTAATTGAACCACAATCCGCTCCTTACGGCACCCTATCCTACATGATAGCGGTGATTCCGTAGTGAGACCGGTTGTGGTTGAATTAACCGGAGGTTATGGCTAAGAGCCAAGAACGGATGGACAAGCACCAAAAGGAAGGACTATGCGTTGGAAAGCCTAGCTTATACTCGCAAGTTCCTTCCTAGTCGTGATAATCCCCGTTATTGCCGATTACCGTAACACCGATATTAAGTGGGGCAACGAAAGATATGGAGACTCCTAACTCAAACTAACATAATCCTAACCCTAACAAGCTCTCTTTAAATATCAACTCAACACTTAGATAATCCAACAAAATCTGAAAACAGGACTTAACTCGTTAAAACACTTTGAAAAAGACTCCCATCTCCCTGCGGACGACCCGTACTCAACCGGCTAGCTACAAGCGAAACCGTCTTGATTGCGGTATTTAAACTCGAACTTGAACACGCACGAACATAACAATCACTCGCCCCACAATAATGAATATACAAATGAATCTGAAATGTACATCTAACATTGCACACAAGGCTATCCATCACGACAATCTATCCAAAAGATCAGTGCAACACAGAACATCAATGCGGATATCATGTTCGTAAACCCGTCTGATTGTACATATAGCAACCAGTCAGATTATACCGCGCTATGATATTCACGGTCGCAGAAACGAAAAATGCACTAAAAACGACGAATTTAAAATTTCGATCGATTAAAACTTTCCGCATTGGCCGCAAGTCCAAACCGGTACTCAAACAATACTGGACCAAAACCAAATATTTAAAAAATCACATTTCCTTGAGTTAGAGCACCAGAAAAAATTTGAGACACTGTGGCTAAAATTGGACTGCAGATCCGCGGACAAATGGTACATTTGGCAGCGGTTTAGCGATCTAATTTTGGGCTTAAGTGCCCAAATTTCTTTCTGGTCTCTAGTTTTGCCTGCACATAATTTTAATGCAACCTGAACAATTTTTTGAACAACTCTAAAATTCGAACAGAAAGCAGTAAATTGGAAATATGAATCGGAAAATTCCGTTGATCGAAACTCTAAATTAGTGCTAAGAAACTAGTTAAGGTTTATGGAGTGGCTCTGATACCATGTTGGAGTTTGGTGCCCGCGGCGCGGAAGCCGCGGCCGAAGTGGAACCGATAACAAAAATTTTAAACGAGCACTAAACACACATAACCCAGGATACGATCCATACACCTAAACTAGCAAACTAAAACATGTAAAGGGTATGAAATTATAAATTTCGACGTGTGTCCACCCAATTGTGGAAGAACTCTCAAAACTCGTAGCCGCCGGGATCGCACTTTAAAGTCGACCACCCTCGCCAAAGAAGATCCACCTGAGGGAAACTGAAAAAAGATCTGACCGATGATCCAAACTTGCTAAGGATGGATGGTGGGTAATGTAGAAAATTTTCCACCAAACATTTTCTCTTTAAATCGTGCTCACTAGAGAGCAAGAAGAAGAAGGAAAGAGAAGTGAGAAGAGAGTGGTGAAAATGGCTTAGTCTCCATCCATGAAGCATGAACTCTAAAATGTGGAATAAAATCTCAAATGTAGAAAAAGGAATAGCTTTTTATTTTTACAACCATGATTCAAATAGTGCAACCAAATCAAATCATCATTTAATGCCAAAGCCATACCTTTCTACATATCATAACCATGCTTCATGCCACCACCTTTTCCACCTCATTTCTATTTATTTTTCTAAATAGAAAAATATATATAAGGTGTCCTTCTACTAGAAGTATTCCCGTATAAATACGGAATATTTCACCCGGTATACATATCGCAACATATACGTGTATCTGTATAAAAATACGGATAGTACCAAAGAGAGAAAAAGAGAAGTGAACAATAATACTAAAATATATATATCAATATTTATATATATATATATATATAAATTATTAAATCAAATCCTGATTTAATAATCCGGCTCAATTCTAAGCCGGCTAGTATTATCAACCATCCGATTAAAGTCCGTGTATCACGTACACGTATTTAATCGGACCCCTGCACGTACCAATATACAGCTCCTACATCTATCGTCCGAACTGGTAAAAACCCTCTGTGTGGGACTCTAAAGTATCGACAATATGCTGGCAGTGGATTTAACCACAAGCACATCAGCGGCACTAGCTGTACGTAACGGCTACCCAGGTACTTGCCGAAAGGGGGGTCGATAATCAAGTATGTCCTTACCCTACTGAGCTTGAATGTGACAATCTCTATACAGTAAGGTCTCTTAGTTAAAGAGTATCGCATATCGGGTCTAGGGGGTGGATAACGTCAGACCCCTACTAACTCGATAAGCCGTGTCTAAGTCAAGCTTATCACCAACAGAAATACTACTGATCAACTATCAGCAAATCTCATCCACCGTGGCCACAGATTTCTAGTGATAGCCAACTGAACATAGCACGACATCGACTCCTAATACCAGGAGAGATGAATCCCTGACAATCGACCACTGCCTCCATGTGGCTCGGGACTGTACCCAACTAAAACCTGATTGCATGATTCCTTTGAGCCGTGGTAACATAGTAATCAGAATACAGTAGGAACTCACACGAGACAAATAATGATCTCAGGTCAAAGGACTGACCGGTTCTTATGCCACCTGAGAACTTCTATCTGACGATAGATATAATATCATCTAGAAGTTCTCGGCGAGTCCGTCCGGTGTACTCATCTCCAGTGAGCACCTGTATACTATCTTAGGTGACACAACACTAATGGATTATGAGACCAGCCACCGCCCCTCGTCGGGATCTAGAAACGTATATACTAGTCTACTCCGGAATATCAATGCCCAGTCTCGATACTCCCACAAGTAGGGACATTTAAAGATGTGCTTATGGACAACCAAGATCCCACATATATTGCAGGGTTACCTAGCACGGCAGCAAGGTTTCGGGAGGCATCGTCCATACCAAATTCAAAAATTTTCCGTTCTAGCTAACACTAAACATTGAATCGTTAACTAGAAATCGACGGAATAGAAATGCAAACGACTTTGCAAGTAAAGTGAACAGGAAATACAACCTTTGTAGACCGGTCCTTCACTTCATTAGCTCCGTGTAGTAGTCCCTTCGCTGCGATCAAGAAGTCCCGGACTCTAGAGAGGCTCCGATGAAGAAACGAACATGCTTGCTTCGAAGTTTTCGAGACCGAAGATGATCTACGTCGAGGAGACACTAACCCAAGCTTTCTCTTCACTAATCATGGAATTAGTGAAGCAAATACCCTATACTAAATGGAAAGTAGTAGAGGATGATGAAGTAGGAATTTTGCTCACATTAGATTTCATATTCTCAAAAGTTTTCATCACAAACTCAAACCCTAAAAAACTCTTTTCTATTTGAGCTCATGAAGAAGATGAAGAATTATCAAGAGAGAATGTGTCACGCCCCGCTTCCCGGAGTATGCTAAGATGGGCACGTTACATAGCTAACCATGCTACCTGTGGATAGGAAAAATCCCTCCACAGTCACATTACGGCTGTAGAGATATCAAGAACAGGAAAGTAACTAAACTATCTAGTACATGTCCATGAGCCAGAGTAAAAGAGTAAAGAAATAATAATATGCGGAAGCAAAAGATACAATAAATGAAACACCTGGAAAGTAAAACTGCATACCGACAGGATCTTCACCGCTCGGTCTAACAGCGGCAATACTCCTGATCAGTCTGCAACAAAGGTAGAGGATCTGGGCCATGCAAAACCCAGACGTCAGCGCGTCATAACATCAAGCAATACTGTATAAACGGAGTAGCAAGATGTGCAAGTATGATCATAAAACAGGCATAACAGTGATATAAATAAGGACAGTTTGGTAATGTGTAGTGAATAACTTAAACTAGTCAATTGGGACAACTACTCTCAAGTCTTTGAAATCAATTTGATGAATCATCGATGTAACTCAATAGTAACCCGTGCGTGCCCGGGACCACGGTCAAGATTCTCGGGCTGAATCCGAGACATGCCGCTAGGCAGTAAAAGGGTAGTATGTAAAGATGAGTGATGTCAGCATCATCACCCCGGGGCTGGCCTAGCCCGTAAGACTGATCAGAACAAGTATCGAACTGTCGAGTTACAAGTCAGGTTTCATCATTGATTTCCCCATACCCCTAAGTTATATGTATTCAAGTAAGGTTTTAAGTAATCTAGAGCTAATGCCAACACCGGATCAGGCAGGTACATGTTTGTCTGGATAGACAACAGGAACGGTCTGTAAGGACAACAGGTCTGGTTTGTCGGCATTAGAAATAAGATCAGGTAACAGGTAAAGCATGGTACATCAGGTCAGGTCAAGTAATGTATAGGTGTCATGTCATGTCAAGAGTTGCACGGTACCATGTCGGGTCAAGTAATAGGTGTAACAAGTCATGTCAGGGTGTACAAGATATTGTGTGGGTGCTCATAATCAAACTAGCATAAGCATGGGTATGCAAAACAAGCATGGATACTAAAAGAACAATAAACTGGAACATGAAATATGATATGCGAATAGGTTCAGGTTAAACTATATGGATGTACGGTTAACGATTAGAGTTAGGGTTATGGTTCCAACATTGAGTATTATACATTTAAACAAATATGGATTGTTAAAATCATATTAATATGTACTAAATAAGCTAGAGATTCAATTGAATAAAAATTAGACTAGATGTATGCAAACGGTCGTCTGATAGGGTATAAACTATAAAGGGGTACTGTGGGTTATACAAATAATTGTTAAGTGACTTAGGCACGGATGTAGGTACTATATATAGTAAACCAAATGCTACACGATAGGTTTCAAGTTGTAAATCTAAAATGTTAACATGGACATCGAAGTGTTAAGATGAAACAATGGCCTTGGTTTAATTTACAGGTTTAATCATGCAATTAAATATATATAAAATAATATAATAGCATGTAGTAAGTTTTACTTGCCTCGGGGATCCACAGATGCACGGCACGCAGCAAGAATGCGAGAAACGACGGAAAAAATCTCCACTGGGGCATTTCATCGAACACCTCGCGTGTAAAAATCGAACATTGTCGGAACGGAGATCCGGAGGCACGAAAACGATCATCTCATTCACGCGAACTCTGGCCAAACCTTGGAGTCTCGATTCATGGCCCGAAACGGCGTCGAACCGCTGTCGCAGACATGGGCTTGGTGTCGTCGAGGTGGCAGTTGCTGTCGCGCGGAGAACAAGGCGACAGTGGCGACGACAGAGGTTGAATAAGAAGGATGAAGAGGGAGAAGGGATCTGGGGTTTTAGGGACAGAGGAGAAACGAGGGCGTCGACGGGGGTTTTCCAGCGATGGGGTTTGGTGCTGCGAGGGTTGCAGGCGAAGGTTCACATCGAGTGTGCAGGGAAGGAGCTTGGGGAAGAAGGTAGTGGTGTCAGGTGCAATGGCAGAGAGGAAGAGGAGGTCGTGGTGATGGGGACGGTGACGACGGGGGTCGGAGTTCCGGGGACGTGAAGGTGCCGGCAAGGGTGGTGATGGGTTTTCATGGGTTGGCTTGGGGCTGTCGGGGTTCGCAGAGGTTGGTGATGGTGTTGGGAAGTCAGGAGAGGGAGGATGATGAAGGTAACGAGGCCGGAGGAGGTGTTCGACGGCGAGGTGATAGGTGCAGTGAAGGTGGCAGTGATCATGGGTTTCGTCGGGGGTCATGTGCAGAGGTCGGGGAGGAAGGAGTCATGGATGAGGGTTTGCAGTAGAGAGAGGGAAAGGCGAGTTCGAGGGTTTGACGACGACGAGCATGGTCGCCGGCGGTGGTGGCGAGGTGTGCAGGCGACGATGGGTTCTAGGGTTCGGGTCTCGTGCAAGTTGTAGGTTTGTATGTGGTTGGGTGAAAAGAGAGGTGAGCAGGGAGAGGGAGGAGGTGAGGGAAGTCACTGGCGGGGGTTTCGACGTTGACGAGGGGATGAGGGCAAAGGGTCGGTTTGGAGTCGGAAGCGGGAATGGTGAAAATAAAAAATTTTAGAGAAGAAAGGAAGAGAGAGAGAGAGAGAGAGAGAACGTGAGTCGGTTAAGGAAACGTATAAAGAATTAAAGAGAGAAAGAGAGAAAGATCCACACTGATTGTTAATAAAGATATAAACTATATTTATAGCGAGGAGAGAGAAAGAGAGAGCTGGGATTGAATGAGGCTGAGAAAAAATAGGTTAGGTAAAAAAATATTTATTATAATTTATAATAAGAGAGAGACAGAGAGAGAGGCTGCTGAGATTGGATTGATTTTGAAAAATATTTTGGTTAATAACGTATTAACAGTTATAATAGTATATAAAGAATTAAGGAATATAATATTAGTCCGTTTTGAGATTTTGACAAATACAAACTTACTCCAAAACATGCCCGGGTCAGGTCTAAAAATCCGGTTTTAAAATATGAAAAATATATGCGACTTCCAAATTTCAAAATGAATGCTCAGGTAACGAAAATGCATACCCCCAAGAACGGATGCACGTACGTGCACGTAGCCATCCAAACACGTCCGTTTCACTGAACGGAATGAGAACAAGATGTGCGGATGCTACCACGGGGTTAGGGGTATCATGCAGGCTATGAAGTGTATTTTTAAAATATTTTAAGCGACCTAAAATGTTATATGTAAAATGTGCGATGCTAGATGAATTGCCAGTATGCAGTCCACATTAAATGCACGTGTTTAATTAATAAGTCAGGGTAGTTTATAAATATGAATCAACCAGTCCAAACAGGCGGGTCGGGGCGAATGCAATGTAAAATGTATAATACCATTCACGCCCAAAATACGATAAATCAAGAAAATACCACAGATATATAAATACGGGAACTGAATTGGTATAAATGAACTCGGGTGTTACATTATACCCAACTACAAAAAGAATTTCGTCCTTGAAATTCCAAGAACAAGAAAGGATAAACAAACAAGAAATTACAAGAATAGATAAGAAAACTTCTGTCGAATTTCATCTTCTCGTTCCCAAATTGATTCTCCATGCGAGCAATTTCCCAAAGAAACAAATACAAGAGGGATAACTTTATTCTTAAGAACCCTTTTCCCTTCGATCCATAATCGACATCAGTTGCTCCTCAAAGTCAACTCTTCTCGTACAGTCACCTCCGAATGATCCAGCATGTGTGTTTCATCTCGAACATATTTACGGAGTTAAGATACATGAAACACGTCATGAACACTCGCCAAAGATTGCGGTAAAGCCAAACGATACGCCGCTTCTTCAACACGTTCCAAAATTTCGAAAGGCCAAACGAATCGAGGACTAAGCTTTCCTCGATTTTCGAAACGGATCACCCCTCTAGTCAGTGATATCTTCAAGAATACTAGATCAGTAACAGCGAACTCTAGAGGTCTTTTTGATGTATCGACCCAACTCTTCTGCCGATCTTGCACTGCCTTCGTATGATTCCGGATAGTATTAACATTCTCAACTGTCTGCACAACCAAATCTGGTCCCAACAATCTTCGTTCACCGACATCGTCCCAACAAATAGGTGAACGACACTTGCGACCATAAAAAGCCTCGAATAGAGCCATCTGAATAGTCGCCTGAAAACTGTCATTGTAAGAAACTCCACTAAGTGTATATGATCCTCCCATGAACCCTTCAAGTCTAACATGCAATCTCTCAACATGTTTTAAAGAGTTTGGATCGTTCTCTCCGACGGGCCATCTATCTGAGGATGATAGGCTGTGCTAAACTTCAACCGCGTCCCAAACTTTCCTGTAAGCTCTTCCAAAAGTGTGATAAGAAACGTGTGTCACGGTCGGACACGGTGCTCACCGGTACTCCATGAAATCTTACAATCTCCTGCATGTACCGTTCCGCCAAAGCTTCTGTTGGTTGACCAACTCGAAATGGAATGAAATGAGCCGCTTTGATCAATCAATCAACAATCACCCAAACTGCATTGTTGCCGTTCGGACTCCTCGGTAGAGCCATCATGAAATCCATGGTTATATGTTCCCACTTCTATTGAGGAATCGAAAGTGGTTGCAATAAACCAGCAACCCGTTGATATTCAGCCTTAACTTGCTGACACACCAAGTACTTTGCTACAAAGCGGGCAATCTCCCGTTTCATGCCTTCCCATCAGAAATGCTGTAGTAGATCTCGGTACATCTTTGTGCCTCTTGGACGTACGGAATATGCAGAACTGTAAGCCTCCATCAAAACTTCTTCGCGGATGTCTCCCTTGGCACACACAAACGACTACCACATCGCAACGAACCATCTTCAGGAACCACTAAGCCCGTTCGAAGTCTAACTTCAACCTGTTCTCGAAACTTCAATCTTGGGTCCTGCAATTGCGCTGCTTTAAAATTCTCGATCAACGACGACTTTACCTGCAGCTACATCAACTGTCTCGAAGATTGTGGTAGCACAACCTCCAAATTGAATCTCCGAAAAATATTCAATAAGTCCCTTTAGAGCAGTCCACGTCTGAATTGTTGGCAACCGACTAAGCATATCCGGCACAACATTAACTTTCCCGGTTGGTTCTTAAGACCAAGATCGTAGTCAGCCATCAGCTTCAACCATCTTCGCTGACCTATATTTAGCTCCTTCTAAATGAACACGTACTTTAGGCTTTTGTGATCGGTGAATACTTCGACCTTTTCGCCCAATAAGTAGTGTCTCCAAATCTTCAAAACGAACATCACAGCTGTTAGCTCCAAGTAAGGAGTTGGGTAATTCTTCTCATGGGTCTTCAACTGTCTCGATGCGTAAGCTATAATCTTCCCATGCTGAATCAAAACATATCCCAAACCTTTCCCAGATGCGTCGCTGTGAATCACCAATTCTCGCGATTCACGCGAACTCATTCACGCAATTAAATATATATAAAATAATATAATAGCATGTAGCCAGTTTTACTTGCCTCGGGGATCCACAGATGCACGGCACGCAGCAAGAATGCGAGAAACGACGGAAAAAATCTCCATTGGGGCATTTCATCGAACACCTCGCGTGTAAAAATCGAACATTGTCGGAACGGAGATCCGGAGGCACAAAAACGATCATCTCATTCACGCGAACTCGGGCCAAACCTTGGAGTCTCGATTCATGGCCCGGAACGGCGTCGAACCGCTGTCGCAGTCATGGGCTTGGTGTCGTCGAGGTGGCAGTTGATGTCGCGCGGAGAACAAGGCGACAGTGGCGACGACAGAGGTTGAAGAAGAAGGATGAAGAGGGAGAAGGGATCTGGGGTTTTAGGGACAGAGGAGAAACGAGGGCGTCGACGGGGGTTTTCCGGCGATGGGGTTTGGTGCTGCGAGGGTTGCAGGCGAGGGTTCACGTCAAGTGTGCAGGGAAGGAGCTTGGGGAAGAAGGTAGTGGTGTCAGGTGCAATGGTAGAGAGGAAGAGGAGGTCATGGTGATGGGGACGGTGACGACGGGTGTCGGAGTTCCGGCGATGTGAGGGTGCCGGCAAGGGTGGTGATGGGTTTTCATGGGTTGGCTTGGGGCTGTCGGGGTTCACAGAGGTTGATGATGGTGTTGGGAGGTCGGGAGAAGGAGGATGATGAAGGTGATGAGGCCGGAGGAGGTGTTCGACGGCGAGGTGATAGGTGCAGTGAAGGTGGCAGTAATCATGGGTTTCGTCGGGGGTCCTGTGCAGAGGTCGGGGAGGAAGGAGTCATGGATGAGGGTTTGCAGCGGAGAGAAGGAAAGGCGAGATCGAGGGTTTTACGACGACGAGCATGGTCGCCGGCGGTGGTGGAGAGGTGTGCAGGCGACGATGGGTTCTTGGGTTCGGGTCTCGTACAAGTTGTGGGTTTGTATGGGCTTGGGTGAAGAGAGAGGTGAGCAGGGAAAAGGAGGAGGTGAGGGAGGTCGCCGGCGGTGGTTTCAACGTCGACGAGGGGATGAGGGCAAAGGGTCGGTTTGGAGTTCGGAAGCGGGAATGGTGAAAATAAAAAATTTTAGAGAAGAAAGGAAGAGAGAGAGAGAACGTGAGTTGGTTAAGGAAACGTATAAAGAATTAAAGAGAGAGAGAGAGAAATATCCGCACTGATTGTTAATAAAGATATAAACTATATTTATAGTGAGGAGAGAGAGAGCTGGGATTGAATGAGGCTGAGGAAAACTAGGTTAGGTAAAAAAATATTTATTATAATTTATAATAAGAGAGAGACAGAGAGAGGCTGCTGAGATTGGATTGATTTTGAAAAATATTTTGGTTAATAACGTATTAATAGTTATAATAGTATATAAAGAATTAAGGAATATAATATTAGTCCGTTTTGAGATTTTGGCAAATACAAACTTACTCCAAAACATGCCCGGGTCGGGTCTAAAAATCCGGTTTTAAAATATGAAAAATATATGCGACTTCCAAATTTCAAAATGAATGCTCAGGGTTACCTAGCACGGCAGCAAGGTTTCGGGAAGCATCGTCCATGCCAAATTCAAAAATTTTCCGTTCTAGCTAACCCTAAACATTGAATCGTTAACTAGAAATCGACGGAATAGAAATGCAAACGACTTTGCAAGTAAAGTGAACAGGGAATAAAACCTTTGTAGACCGGTCCTTCACTTCATTAGCTCCGTGTAGTAGTCCCTTCGCTGCGATAAAGAAGTCCCGGACTCTATAGAAGCTCCGATGAAGAAACGAACATGCTTGCTTCGAAGTCTTTGAGGCCGAAGATGATCTACGTCGAGGAGACACTAACCCAAGCTATCTCTTCACTAATCATGGAATTAGTGAAGAAAATACCCTATACTAAATGGCAAGTAGTAGAGGATGATGAAGTAGGAATTTTTCTCACATTAGATTTCGTATTCTCACAAGTTTTCATCACAAACTCAAACCCTAGAAAACTCTTTTCTCTTTGAGCTCATGAAGAAGATGAAGAATTATCAAGAGAGAATGAATTATTGTTGAGGTTAAAAATGAAACCAAGGGTTAAGTATGGCATGCTTAACCCTTGTAGAGATTTAACCATGAGCTAGGGTTAAAACTATGTTAACAAATATCTTAAGGTAAACAAAAAGGGTGGGCAAAGTCAAAGAAGCCTACAAGCTTCTTGCAAAATATCAACTATCACTAATTCCATAATTTTTGAATTTCCTTAATAATAAACATAAACCCTAATCTAACCCTAGCATGGTTCAAGTCTCATAAACCCTAGTTGCATTTATAACCTAGCATGATATATTTAACATATATCACATATATATCAATGTATCCAAAGTGAGAAAAGAAATCATAAGTGAGCTAATACTAGTTAATGTAATGTAATATATCAAAAATATAATTATACATTAGATTATTAAATCAACTCTTGATTTGATAATCCGGCTATATCACCTATAACCGACTAATATCATATGAATCAACACTTGATCCGATAACCCGGCTATATCATATATAACCGACCGATATCTCATATCGCGAGAATAGAATACGGTATCTCATATCGTATCAATCTCGGTCCCTCACATATCACATATGTGCTCCTACTCCGTTTCGCTTGAGCCAGGAAACCCCTGTGTAGGACTCTAAAGACTCGTCAATACGCCGACAGTAGGTGATGATCATATCAAACACCCACAAGCCGCAAGTGGTCTGCTAAACGTAACGGCCACCCGGGTATTGAGCGATCAGAAGATCAACAAGTATGACTGCTCACACTCCTGCGAATCCAATCAATAACACTACCGTACAGTCCGGTCTCTTCGTTTGATATGTCGCATATCTCGTCTAGGGGTGGTAAACGTCAGACCCCAGTAACTCGATAAGTCGTGTCGATATGAGGCTCATAACGGGTTGAGAAACTACTGATAACACTTACCAGTATATCTCTGAAGCAGCCTTGGCCAAGGACTTCCTGTTATAGCCAATCGAGCACAGCGCAACATCAACTCCCAATACCGGGAGAGACGAAACCCCTCCTATCGCTCATTGCCTCCATGTGACTCGGGACTGTACCCAAAAGCCACCGTTCTGCACATTCTCTTGAACGTGGTAAGGTTGAAATCAAAGCACAGTGGGAATCACACAAGACTCTATGACGATCTTGGGTCTACAGACTAACCTGTACCAGTGTCACCAGAGAACTGCCATCTGACGTTAGGTATAATACCATCTGGGAGTTCTCGGCGAGTCCGTCCAGTGTACCCAGTCTCCACTGAGCACCCGTATACTGTCTCTGATGTCAAACACCAATGGATATGGGATCGTCCATCGCCCATCTATATGGGTCGAGAAGCTATACGCTAGTCTACTCTGGTATATCGATGCCCTGTCTCGATACACCCTCGACTAGGAACATTTGAAGGATGTACTTAACGACTACTCTGTCCCCACTAGTATGATCTGGATCATAGTCCTGGTAGTCAAGTACTCATCCTAAGGGCTTTATCAACATGTAATATAGAGACAATCAGTGTATATGTTAAGATAAAGAGCAACCAGATAGCATACTATCATGTCGAGCAAGAAAGTCCTCCCTATATATGTCCAAGCATCCACTACAATATACATCGTATGTACAGTAATGGCCTCTAGGGCATATATATAACTAACATATATGATCGCCATCATAATACTGGTTGTCTTGAAACAATCCTTTCATCAACGATGAAGACAAACCAGATACCATACTATCATCTCGAGTAAGACTGTTATACCAGTATAGGTCCTCATTCAATTATCATAATTGCCTACTTTCAATCACAATAATTACCTTGAGGGCACTATATCCAACAAATCTTATACTAAGCAAATGTCATATATTAAAATACAATTAAAAATATGCAGGAAAAAAATAAAGAAAAACAAACTAGTTAGTAGATCTCTTACCATAAATAAACCAAGCAACTATTCTAGTCTCTCTCTCTAACCATTCATTTTTCACATCCATAAGATGGATAGAGAGTGCGATACATGGCACAACCCTCGCCGATGCTCGATAATATATTTTCACCTCTTCAAATTTGGAAAATGTTTGCCGATGCAGCACGGGACGGTAACAAGACAAAAACTGTCACGACTGGGAGTGAAGTAAACAGTCAGATACTTCTATCTCTCATAGTAAAACTTTGAATTACGAGGTCTGCAGAAGCTTTTAGCCCATTCAGTAATTCAAAGTTGGAATTACTGAAGTGGACCAAAAGTTTCTGCAGACCCTGTAATTCAAAGTTTTACTGTGAGAGCTAGGAGTACCTGCCTATTCACTTCACTCCTAGTCACGAAGATTCTTTTCTTGTTACCGGACAGCTCTACATTGACAGGTATTTCCCAAATTGGAATTGAGGTGAAAGTATGTTATCGAGCGTCGGCGAGTGCTGTGCCTTATGTCTCACTATCTATCAATCTTTTGGATATGAAAAATGAGTGGATAGAGGTATTGGATATGTATGCTCTAAATGCCATTATTGTATATGTATATATAGTGGATACTTGGACATAGGTATGACAGGACAATCTTGCTCGATATGATAGTATGCTATTTGGTTTGTCTTTATCTTAACATGTGTATATGTTTTACTTGTTATTAAGAATCTCTAATACATTTTGATAAAACCCGTAAGATTATTACTTGACTACCAGCATTAAGATGGTGATCATACATGTAAGGGATGGGTAGTACATAAGCACATTCTTAAATGTCTTTAGTCGTGGGAGTATCGAGACTAGGCTCGATATTCCGGAGTAGACTGGTGTATACGTTTCTAGACCCTGACAAGGGACGATAGTTGGTCCCACAGCCATTGGTCTTTGGCACTTAAGATCGTATACAGGTGCTCACTGGGGGTGAGTATATTGGACAGACTCGCCGAAAACTTCTAGGTGATACTATACCTATCCAGATAGCAGTTCTCATGCGGCATGAGTACATGTTAGTCTTTAAACCTGAGATGATGGAGGGCTATGACTGGTTTTGAAGAAAACGTTTATCGTAATGAACTTGATATCGTTGTAGAATCCAGTGATTTGAAAAGGAGTGGTTTAAACTCTGCTTTTAAAATCGAGTAGTTTTCAAAACAAACAGAGTGGGTTGCAGCATTTGCTAGTTTTTCTAAAGAGGTCACTCCCGGTGAAGGGATCTAGGCTCTTTCCTCATCGAATGAGGTGCTGGATATTCATAAAGGAATACCACTATGCAAAGTAAGAACTAGAGCTACCTTTTTGAAAAATTTGATTCTATAATATCTTTAGGTTTCTTATCTTTTCATTAATCTCATCAATGAAGTCCCATCATTTATGTTTTCTAAACATCACAGAAGAAAAGAAAATAGAACGTACGCTTATGCCATCCGCATTAGCCACGGGACCCCGTCATGCACCGTCAGGTTACTTAACAATCGGTAGAGCGGGGGCTGGACTAGCGCGGGTGCAAAACATAAGCAACGTTTATTATATATATCATATATATATAGCATTCGTCTCACGCAGTTATATTATCACATCACAGAACTCAAGCAGCAGAAACAAAACATATGAAATATTGGATATACTAGGAGGTCCGTGTTTTAAATTAAACCAGTAATGAAAAACATGGATTCCATGGTCGTGATGAATAGCCAAACCCACATCCCTAGACCCTTATGAGAATGGAAAGCAACCCTGCCAATTCTAGAGTTAGGAGACCCGGTCTCGACTCCTCGAGATGGTCTCCTACTGGACTCTAGAACCCGGTTACTTGTGCTCCCCGCCTTGGGTCTATCCTAATGCGGAAAAGTAAATAATATACATCAATGGTGATATCATTCTCAACCTGGAAGTGTCCCAATAAAAGAATATTATATACAATTTTTACATGAACGAAAATTGTAAAACTCTCATCTAACGCAAAAAACCCCTGGCTATTCAATCACGACGATCTAATACAACATATCACAGCAACACGTAAACATCATATGTCATCAACGTAAGTAAATATGCGTATCCCGAATGTCGTTGACGTATAGCAACAAGATCGGGGATACCCCACATATTACACTTATGGTCGTAGAAAAGAAATGAAAACTACAATATTTAGAATCCGCATTAAGCTTAGACATCATAAACCCGGAATATCTCATATTCCGAATTTCATGCCTAACCCTATAAATCTTGCATTTTAGTCTCAAATCGAAAACACTTTTCAATAACTTAGTCGGGTAATTCAACAAGATTCCTGACTACCTGATCGAATGCTCGTCGGGAACTTTAGTAGATGGCCGCACCCCCGATGCTGTCGACGAAGTGCACTTAGGCGGAACACCGTGGTCGTGAGCACCCGAGTGGATGCTTTTGGAAACGGTGTTCTCCTACAGTCACTTGACCGGGGCTATGGGACGTGGCTATCTAGTAGTGTTACCCGGCGATGGTTCGCGTACTATACGAGATTGTGACGGAGTTTTGATCCGAATCAAAACTCCGTGGCAATCGATCAACCGAGACTAAAACGCAAGATTTACTAATAACAAACTAGTTTTCACAAAACTAATTTAATGTGGATTCCAAATATTGTATCACATATCAAACTTAAATCCGAAACGATGTTAAATTGCGACTACGAAACATTCCGAATTGCCCCAATACAAAAGATAACATCACATGCAATCTGGGCAAAAACTAAAATAACCTGAAACCGAAGCTACCAGAACACCAAAAAAATACGAGACCAAAAATAGAAGGGTGGGCCAGCCAAGCCGGGAATTTGGGGGATTTCGCCGGCCAAATATTAGAGTCTTGGTCTCGTTATTCTTTAGTGTTCTGGTTACATCACATGTAACATTCTGCACTTGTTTAAAAAAATTTCAGAGGACTTAAAAAAATGTACAGAAACTAGGGTTTCGGTTTGACTGTTTCGGAGTTGTTTCATTTTCGTAATTCTAATTACACCGTCTAATGCTCTAGCTTGGCTCTGATACCATGAAAGTGTGTCTTAGCACCATCACTAGGTTAAAACAAGTATCAAGTATGCAATTTAAAAAAAATTTGGGTGCTAAGCTACACTAACCTAGGATCTAACTAGAGTATTAAGGTTTATAGCATGATATAGTAAGTTCTACTCTAAGTAATGGAGACTACAATCTTTGTAGACCAAGTCCTTCTCTTCTAAAGCTCCGAGTAGTAGTCCCTACGACTCCTCTTGGCTCTACTTGAAGAAAGGATCGAGCTTACTTCGCGATCTTCGAGGCCGAAAATGATCCACCTTGAAGTTTCTCTAGATCAAGCCACGTCTTCACTAATCAAGTATTAGTGAAGAAAACAACCTAAACTAAATGGCTAATCTAGTGTAGATTGATAAAGTAGGTGTTTTGGCTCACTTAGAAATGAATATCTCTTTTTTTCCAACTCAAGAAAACCCTATTGAGCTCTTGATGAAGGAGAGGATGAACATGAGTGGAGCGAAGAATGAGAGCTTAGGTTTTTCCAAGCCAAGTAAAGAATGGTTCTCACATTCACTTATTGAAGCATGGATTATTTGCAATACAAATAATCAACCATGCTTCAATAGTGAAGTCAAACAAATAAATAAATCATTAAAGACATGCTTCACCCATGCCTAAAATATCTCTCATTTTCCACCTCACAATTCTATTTTCTCAAAATAGAAAAACCATGTTCCATGCATCATTATCCATAATACAATATAAAACACACACACACACACACACACACACACACACACACACACATATATATATATATAAATATATATATATATATATATATATATATTAAGAGAAGAAAATAATTAGTGAGCATTAATATTAGTTAATATATAAATATATCAAATATAAATATATATCAAATTATTAAATCAACACTTGATTTAATAATCCGGTTATATCATATATAATCGACTAATATCATTTATCTGTATATCAAATTATCAAATAAACACTTGATTCAATAATCCGGTTATATCACATATAACCTAACCAATATCAAATATCACCAGATTAGAATACGGTATCACATACTTGTATTTAATCAGGCTCCCGCACATATTAGCATATGTGCTCTACTTTGTTTCGCTTGAACTATGAAAGCTCTGTGTGGAACACTAAAGACTCGTCAATACGCTAGCAGTAAGTAATGATCACATCAGTTACCCACAAGCCGTCAGCGGTACTAGCTGGACGTAACGGCTACCCAGGTATTGAACGATAAGAAGATCAACAAGCAAGATTGTCCAAATTCCCATGAAGCTTATAAGTAACACTTACCGTACAGTCCGGTCTCTTCGTTTGATATGTCGCATATGGAATCTAGAGGTGGAATCGTCAGACCCCAGTAACTTGATAAGTCATGCCGATGTGTGGCTCATAACGGTTCGAGAAACTACTGATAACACTTACCTGTAAATCTCATCAGCCCTGGCCAGGGACTTACTGTTATAGCCAATCAAGTATAGCGCAACATCCACTCCCTATACCGGGAGAGACAAAACCCCTCCTATCGCTCACTGCCTCCATGTGACTCAGGATTGTACCCAAAATCCACCTGTTTGCATGACTCCTTTGAGCCATAGTAGGGAGGAAATTAAAGCACAGTGGGAACCACACAAGACACTATGACAATCTCGGATCTACAGACTAACATGTACCAGTGTCACCAGAGAACTGCTATCTGACGATAGGTATAGTACCATCTAGGAGTTCTCGGCGAGTCCTGGTCGGTGTACCCATTCTCTAATGAACACCTGTGTACAATCTTTGATGTCAAACACCAATGATTATGGGATCAACCATCACCCCCTACAGGGTCAAGAAACGTACACATTAGTCTACTCTGGAATATCGATGCCCTGTCTCGATACTCAATCGACTAGGAACAGTTAAAGGATGTGCTTGCAGACTACACAAGTCCCAGTAATATGATCCACATCATAGTCCTGGTAGTCAAGCAAACATCCTAAAGGCTTTATCAACATGTATCAGAGAGACAATATAATAATACAAGTGTATATGTTAAGATAAAGAGCAACCAGATAGCATGCTATCATGTCGAGCAAGAAAGTCCTCTATATATATGCCCAAGCATCCACTATATCATACAATAATGGCCTCTAGGGCATATATATTCCTAACACGAGCTTGAAGGAGTCTTCCACAATTGGGTGGACACACGACAAATGTTGTATTTTCTCAACCATTATACTTTTAGTTAGCAAGTTTAAGTCTATGGATCGAATCTTGGTCAAGAGCCACATGCTCCCTATAGCGAAGGCTTGTCCGAATATGGGACCAATGCCGACCTTTTTGAAGCTTCTACCGATGAGAACGTGGCGACTGATCTCCAAGCCACTCTTGATGCTTCGGAATGCTTAGCCTATGAGCAAGCAGTGCTTGCTGCTCTTGTGGCGTCAGGTACATTTCATTTACATTCTTTATATATCTTAGAATAAAATGGAGTTGTGTTCTTATTTAACATTTTATTTTCACAACAAGCATCTTTGTTGAAGAGGCTCTCTAGGCATCCACTAGGACATACGAGGAAGAGGACAGACTTCGTACTTCCATGGGCCTTGGCACGATTTATCTTACGCGCTTTAGAACGTTTAATTCATTTCGCCATACCTTGACTCCTTTCTTTTTATTTTATTATAGGACCCTTTGTAACTAGTGCTACTTCGAGCAAGGTGCCATCTTTGGGTGTTAACATAGAGGATATTCTTCACTCGACAACCCCTACGGAATCTTCAGAGCCGCTGACTGTTGCTCAGGCCTCCTCAGTGCCAACACTGGAAGCATCATTGAAGCAGGCGATGATGGATGTCGTAGCAGATCCTGAGGCTGAATCCAATTCAGATGAGGATCTTCCTCTATCGGTTGTCCTGGAGAGATCTCTCCGTATGGCTAAAGCCGAGGAGAAGCGCCGGAAGTATGTAGCAAGGGAGCATCAGGCCGGTTTGGCCACAGGTGCAGGCTTGAGCGAAACACAAACCCTTAATGTTCCTATGGAGGATATCCCTCTTGCCTTGTCAACCGCTCAAAGGCAGATTGTGCGTGCAGCGCGTGAAGAGGCGGAGCGTTTACTTCAGGAGGAAATAACGCATGGTAGCTTGACAAAACCTGGTAGGATTTATTTATTTTCCAGGTTTCTTCCCGTAGCAACTTATTCGAATTATAACATTCTCATTTTTTTATGATGCCACCTGACACAGTAGGCACAAGTTTAGTTGACGGAGCAGCAAATAAAGCAGCGACATTTCAAGATTCTGGGACGAAGGCAACCTCAATATGGACCCGAGCAACGTAAGTCAGGCTATCTGCTGATGGACAACTATCTTTTTCGGGAACTGCAACTCTGCATCCCAGAGTGTTCGCTGCGAGAAAAGATCATGGAGGAACTTCATAACGAGGGCCATTTTGGGCGCGACAAACTCCTGGCCCTTATCTTTCATGACTACTACTGACCTAACATGAAACGAGACGTGATACGTTTTGGAGAACGCTACCATATTTGCTAAGTGTCTAAGGGGACAGCTACGAATGCGGGTTTGTACACCCCGCTCTCAGCTCCGGCGGCACCATAGGAAGACATCAGCATGGACTGTTAGGAGAACTTGAGCTCACTACTAGGATTTTAGAATAAGCAAAACTAGGTTTTAAAATTTTCAAGTAAGCTCAAGTCTACATAAACTAGGATACTAGTTAAAGAATTAAACATGCAAATATAAACCAAGTGTTTTCATTCAAGGTTAGAACCATACAACCTTTGTAGCATTTTCATTTGCTCCAATTGGATTGGACTCCATTGTAGGCTCCTTGAAGGTCTATGGAACATATTTGCAAGCCCACATCCTCCATCGAAGATGATCCACCTTGAAGGCTCAAGAATTTTAGCTCCAATATCAAATTGAGATAACCTAAGCAATTAGGTTGCTAAACTATCTAACTAGGAGTTGTAGTTTTTTCTTCGCTATAATTTTTCTCCCATTTTTCTTTTTTTTTCTAATTTTTTTTCTCATTTTAGAGGAGGAGGGAGATGAGAGTTTCATGGCTAATGAGAGGAAGAACTAGAGAAATAATTAGTTAACCATTCACTTTAAAAAGAAAATGGTTACTAATAATCATTCTCTACAAAATCCTAGCCATAAAATTTAATCAAGCTACCAAGTGTCCACCCACTTCTCTCCCTTCCACATATCACCCTAAAGAGTGAGGCAAAAATTATGTCATTCCCTTAGAATAACATAAGCTAAAGAAAATAAAAGAAAAAGAATAAAAAAAACAATATATACATTTTTATGTAATATAACATATTAAATATATATCCTTGTAATTGTTATCCAAGATATTTAAAATATATAAAAGAGAGATTAATTAATAGTGATATAATACTAGTAAATACATATACAATATATATGTATTAAGTATTAAATCGACACCCGATTTAATATCTGTCTTTCTAAAAAGGCCGACTAGTATTACAACCGTCCGATTACCGTAAGTGTATAAAATACACCAGTTTTAATCGAACCATGACGTATACAAATGTACCACAACTACAACATTCAGCCAAAACTGGAAACCCTCTATATGGGACTCTAAAAACTCGACAATACGCTGGCAGTAGGTTTAACCATAAGCACGTCAGCGGCACTTGCTGTACGTAACGGTTATGCAGGTATTGTCGAAAAGGAGATCGACAGGCAAGCTAGTCTGAAAACCTATTAAGCCTTTCAGCGACATGTACCGTACAGTCCGGTCTGTTCGTCTGAGACTGTCGCATATCGGGTTTAGGAGGGTGGTAAATGTCAGACTCCTAGTAACACAATAAGTCGTGCCGATGTCAAGCCCATTACCATCCAAAAAACTACTGATCCAAATCAGTAAATCTCAGCTGCCTGTCCAGGTCCTATGGTGATGGCCAATCGGGCACAGCGCGATATCAAGCCCCAATACCGAGAGAGACGAATTCCCGCAATCCGCTCACTGCCTCTATGTGGCTCGGGACTGTACCCAACTAAAACCTGTTTGCATGACTCCATTGAGCCGTGGTAGGGTAGTAATCAAAATACAGTGGAAACTCACACAAGACAAATGATGATCTTAGGTCGACAAACTAACATGTACTAATGCCACCAGAGACCTGCTACATGACGATAGGTATAACACCATCTAGCATGATCTCGGTGAGTCCGTCCAGTGTAACTCATAACCCAATGAGCACCTGTATACGATCTCGGTGACTGACTAACACCAACGGCTGTGAGACTGGCCATCGCCCCTCATCGGGGTCAAGAAATGTATACACTAGTCTACACTAGAATATCGATGCCCATTCTTGATATTCTCACGACTAGGGACATTTAAGGATGTGCTTATAGACTACCAAATTCTCATAAGTGTGATCGCCACAATAATCCTGTAGTCAAGCATAAATCCTATGGGCTTTATCAATATGTAATAGTGAAATGCAATACCACATAAGACATGTACATGATGATAAAGTCAAACCAGCTAGCATACTATTATCTCGAGTGAGACTGTTCTAGGTCCACCCTCAATTATCATAATCGCCTGTCTGCGATTACAATAATTGCCTTGAGGGCACTACATCCAACATGGACTTTGTACTAGGCCTACCCCGAACTCAAAGGAGCATGGACTCAGTCTGTGTCGTGGTGGATCAGTTCTCTAAGATGACGTATTTTCCGGCCTGCAAGAAATTATGGACGCATATCAGATCGGTGACCTATAGTTCAAAGAAATCGTGCGTCTTCATGGGTACCTAAATCCATCACATCGGATAAGAACACCAAGTTCATGAGCCATTTTTAGAAGATCTTATGGAGGAATCCGGGAACTAAACTGTGTTTTAGCAACGCTTAGCACCCGTAAACAGATGGTCTAACTGAAGTAGTCAACAGAAACCTCGGTAATCTCCTTCGTAGCCTAGTTGGATACAACCCAAGAAAGTGAGACCTTGCTCTCGCACCAGCTGAGTTCGCTTACTACCGTTTTATTAACCGCATGATGAAGAGGAGTCCATTTGAGATCTTATATAGAAGTAACATCACTGCCATTCTCGACTTGGCGCCAATTCTCTATATGGGGCGTCCCAATGTTAAAACTGAAGACATGACCGAGCACCTGAAAAGCATTCATGATCAAGTTCGACAGTGGATTGACACTGCCAATTCTAAAAATGAAGCTGCGGCGAACAAGAATCGTCGTCGCGTGGTGTTCGAAGAAGGTGGCTTTGTTTGGCCCGTCTTCACCAAGGACCGCTACCCGGTAGGTGAGTATAATAAATTGAGCTGCAGAAAAATGGATCCTTGTGAGATTCTTAGGAAGGTAAGCGACAACGCGTGACAATTGAAATTGCCTAGTCATCTGAAAACTTCAGACAAATTCAATGTCAAGCACTTGATTCCATATGCAGGTGACGAAAGCTCTTCCGAAGACGATGGCCTGAGCTCGAGGTCGAGCTCTCTTTACAACGCGGGGTGATGCAGCCTAGCCTATATGGAGCGGCTTAACCGTTCCAAAACACGTCACATCTAGTTCTACCAAGAAAGCCGAACTGCCAAATCTTTTCCGATTCGCTCGTTCTCCCCGTCAAATAGAAGCTCTTACAAAATCGTCTGGGTCAATACAACAAGCAAATTGATGTCTCTCATAATCGCGAAAATCCACCAATTAGGGTCCCGAAATCGCGGTCAAAGATTTGTTTCAAAACTTTGACTTTCGAATTATAGATAAAATCAATGCACGGATCAGTTAAGATTTTATCGGGAATTAATTCTGAACGCAATCAAATAATTACTTTCGAATTTTAGCAACTTTCTATTTTTAGCAGTTATCTATTTTAGACAGTTTTTATTCTGTTGGTAAATTAGTTATAATTTTTTTATTTTATATGGGTCTATTTAAGAGACTCCTTGCAATTGTAATAGATAGATTTTGATTAATAAAACCCACATTGTTATTGTTTTATTCCTTCAAGTTCCTCTAAATTCAGCCTAAAATTGCAGCATCCTAAATCAGGGCCGCAACATAAGTCTGTCAGGTTGTAAAGTAACATAAATTGAATAAAAGATGGCCATCATGAAGGCATGAAAGTGTCTCCATGTGATGTGAACATAAATAAGGAAGCATAGGAAATAAATAAAGTTAATTAAGTCTTAACCATGGAATATTGTATTCCGGTAGCATGTTACCATGATGAAATTATCATTTTTGTCTTATATTTTCATATGTGTATCCACGAAGGTCTTCAGGTGGAACCACATCAAATATAGATTCAAGAGATGGTCTTCCATGGATTCAAGAGGTGTCCTCCACCATCGTCAAAACGTGCATTTTGCTCTGTATGGCATTTAATTTGTTCCGTATATGATATCATCGGTCGCCTGACCTGGGCTCTAACAACTCAATATGAGTATTCCATCATAACTAGAGCATGCAACATCATGAATGTTCCGTTAGTTATGTCAGAACATCATATGATGGCCTTCATAGAATCAAGAGGTGGCCCCCGCAGTCATGGCGTGGCACTATGCTCCACGTGGCATTTAGTTCTTCATACAATAGCACATTTTCTCCTTTCCGATGTTCAGGGCTTTAATCATCCAGTCCACACATGTCAATAATAAATTCTAAGCACAATTATAAGTATTACACGAAATATCATAAGCATGAATCATGCAGGAGTTCAAGACGGATCAAGTTTAGGTTTAACTTTGAGCAAATATTAATTTGGTTAACATGCAATTGGAGTGTTTCTTCACGCGTAATATGTGAAGCAAGTATTGCGAATGGTAACCGAGTAGCTGGACAGTAATTCTGGTGATAATTAGGGTTTTGCAAATGATGTTTCGTCTATTATCGATATCGCATGGAAACAACTTGAATATATGTTCTAGAGGCAAATTTTTGGTTCTAACTAAAGTCAAGTGTGGCTATGTAATAAAGCGACACTAGGTCGAATAAGGAAATTGCTAAAGGATAACCAAATAAAGGGTAGACTTAACAAAATCACAACTCTGTATAGCAACCGTGAATTTTCGAAGCTCGATCTCCCGAACCGTAAGACCTTGAAATTTTTATACAAACAAAAAAAAGGGTCTAGGATTTTTGGTATTTTTTTGAGAATTTTTAGAATATTTTTTGGGGTCCAAATGATTAAAATACCACAGCTTGTATTTATAAGGGGAAAAAATAAATAAAAATTAGCAAAATAAATCCCCCCAAACCTTGCTGGCAGCCCCAACGACCGCCACAGGCAACGCGAGCGTCTGCCAGCATCTGTGGAGGCACCGCCCGTGCTGCGAGCAGCCATGCCTGTGTGGCGCGTGTGAGCCGGTTGTCTCGGGTTGGGCCGGATCTCTAGGCCAAGTTGGGTCGGGATTGGGTTTTGTTTTAAATTTTTTTCAAAAATCAGATTAAATCCTAATAAATTGTAATAAATTATTTTCTCCACTTTAAATTTTTTTAATAAATAGTTTTAACCCTGTTCAAAAGAAATTCTTCCCTAAAAAATCCTTTGTATAAATTCCTTTATCTTAAAACAAAATTTCCCATTAATCTTTATAAAGTTAATAGAATATTCAATTCAAACAAAAATTCCTATTTATAAAATTGGCTGTGGTACATATATGGTCCATAGGAAGTGATAATGGTAGTAAGTTAAAATTAAACCTAATTTTTTTTATATGATGGGCTAGCAAGAGAGTTCACTAGCAAGTGTTATTGGTTTATTAAAAATCATTGTATAATGATTTTCAATAAGACATAATCCTTATTTTGCCTCTACTAACCGAAACTCATACATCTATTCTTGTCCAGAAGACCGCACGAATTTATTCCGAAAACCATAATTTGTGACCCAGATATTAATAACACAAGTGATATATAATCTCTAATCTTATCCATAAAGCAAATCTTGAGCTGACTAAGTAACCGTGTACTGATGATCTATTTTTTGAAACAAGAAACAAGAATTCATCATACACTTTGCATTTGTATATATGTATGTTTTAAATATAATGAAAAAATTTGAGAGCACATGATGAACATAGAGTGCATTCCAAATGACAGGTGAGCAGCTAGCAAACTCACAAATAGATACAACCATCTCTCTCTCTCTCTCTCTCTCTCTCTCACCTTTGATCATTTCCTTCTAGAAAAACAAAAATATGCCTCCCTTGTTGTGCCAATTAATTTGCAAAACAGTATGACTTATTTATGAATTAAAAAAAAAACCCTAGGACCAAGTATTTTTCCCTAATTATTTATTTATTTTATAATTGTATGGACTGAGTCATAATGCAAATCCAAACCCTAATCCTTGGAGAAATACTTAGTTCTATTTTTATTTTTCCTAAGCCGGCCTGTCTCTTAGCAAAAAAAAATTTGTTTGCTAAGAAGAAAAGCTCTCAGTAAAATTGCACATTAGCAGGATATATACTATAAATAGATGCTTAAATGTAACATGATGTATTCACCTACAAAGCCTAATCAAGCAAGCAAATTAAGGCGAGGCAAGCTAGAATGGCCTTTACTCAAGTGATTTCCACCCTTGCTCTTCTTTTGGCGACGGTTTCAGTGGCTCAAGCCACCGTACATATCGTTGGAGACCATTATGGCTGGACCCTCCACTTCGACTATGCTGCTTGGGCTAAGGGCAAAGACTTTCGAGTTGGAGATAAGCTCGGTAAATTTATCTGCTTATTACTTCAAACTTGCCAAATGTATAAAACGTACGGTCACGGTCGTCGTCCACAACCCGCTGGTTTTAGGTTTTTGATGGAGTGGTATACAACATCTTGTCAAAGACCTAAATAGGTCAATTAATAGTTTAGCCCTCATGGATGTTAATTAAAAAATGTTTCTCTCTCGTGTTTTATCTTTCATGTGTGCAATCTTCAATGTGAAGTATGGTGTTACAAGTGATAAACCTATAACTAACCCGTGTTCAATATTTCTACATTTTAGTTAATTATTAACAACAATATACTATATAATACATAAATATTAGAAACCACTAATCCAAACATTTAAAATTGCTGGTGAACGTGGAGGGTACACCAAGAGATTATTTTATTCCTGCTCGCGAAACTAATATATTCGTCCAATATCACTCTAATAACTTGAGTGTATAAATACAATACAGTTTTCAATTATCCTGTCCAAATACATAACGTCTTCAAAGCAAGTGGTCCCGAGTTCGATGCATGCCAAGAATCACCCACCAATGTGGCGATGACGACTGGAAAAGATATAGTCACCCTCACAACTCCTGGAAGAAAATGGTACATTTGTGGCGTAGGAAATCATTGTCAAATGGGAATGAAGCTATTCATCATCGTCAAGCCAGCAGTAGGGAGTACTCCCTCTCCAGCATTACCTCGCGTGCCGACACATCATATAGTCGGTGACAGCCATGGATGGAAACTCAAATTCGACTATGCTGCTTGGGCCAGGACTAGAGTATTCAGGGTTGGAGACTCTCTTGGTATGTCTTGTACTCTTGTATCATTCATATATCTTCAATATTTAGAATGATCCGAGTTTTTGACTCGATTGTATTATTATTTTATTTTGCAGTTTTCCAATATAAAGTAGGGAATCACAATGTCTTCAAGGTGAGTGAGCATGACTTCCATGCATGCGACATACCACCAATGAACCAAGCTTTGACCACAGGAAACGATGTAATCACGCTCGCAACTCCGGGAAAGAAGTGGTACATATGTGGTGCTTCTTACGGCAGGCATTGTCAAATGGGACAGAAGTTATTCATCATTGTCCTTCCGTAATATTGATTTTCTCAACAAGCTAATTAGTAGTTCCGACTTCTTTCCATTCGGCATCGATGGATGGATACGGATCGATTATCATAAGTAGTGCCTTTCTTAACTTGTTCAATATTGTACGAGGTGCATGCATGTTTGAGTTTTGTGTGGCGAACTGCTTTTATTCGGGTTGAATAAGATTATTATTAAGCAAATTTCACATGTCCTTGCTACTTATTTACATCCTTTTTTCTCGGATTGAATCGAGTATAAGTATTTTATTTATTGTATGGTTTTAGTCATTAACTAACTCATCGAACAACTTGAAATAATCCCGAGGAAAAATATAAATTAACTTGGATCAGTGATTAAGAAAAAGAATAAGAGAAAACCAAGTTGAGATCCTTGTAACCGAAGCTATTAATTAAGTAGGGATGGTCTTTGGCACACATTTTATCATTAAAGGAATTGTTTTTGCATTTTTGCCCTCTTTTTCTTTTCATCTGCTTCACATAAAAAACCCTCCAAGCTTTTAACTGACAAAAGAATTCTTCAGCGGCCTCTAACAAAGTTATTTCCATATTTGTCCTCCTCCTTCGTCTTCTTCTTCTTCTTCGAACTTTTCGATATTAGAAAAGCAACATGATATGTTTTTGGTGACGATTATGGTTGGACTCTCAACTACAACCAGACTGTTTGGGCTAAAGAATAAAGTGATGCAAAACCAACTTTAAGATTTAGTTTAAATATTTTGGTTTTAATAAATTTGAATCTATTTTTAATTTTTTTCATTTTAGTTGGATGTTATAACGAAAGTGTAATAGGGTCTCTAGGGTTTTAAGGGAGACCAACGATATTTAATTGAAAAAAAATGTAAGTTTGAGATTGAGAATCGTGTGCTCTGCGTTGTAACTTTCGGTTGCTGTGGAAATCTTTCATTTGGCCATGTGGCGATCTAACATCCATCGTTACTGTCTTCGTCAACTCGCCGCAAGCATCGCTCGCCAAGGCATCGATGGTCGCCACTAAATTACTGTTAAGTCTGGTGGCTTTTGGATCAAATCAAACAAGTGTAGAATGAAAGTGTCAGGGTTTTCACGTGATCAAAGCACATGCATAAGGTCACGTGGGCATTACGATCATTCAAGGCAAGAAGGACGAATATTCAGAGGAAAGGGTAAAATTTTAATTTTCTTTTGATTATTAGCCGGGTTATTAATTTGCATCTAAATATTTCATACATAATATTTGGGATCATTAAGAAGAGTTGTCTGCTAATTTGCACTTGAGAATTATCCGATATTAGCACACGGTCAAATATTTAGACAAGATATGCTTGTTATAGTAGGAATTATTATTATGATAATTAAAGAGTTTCATAAACATTCTTCTCATTATTAGTCATAATGATTATTCTCAATATGATTTTTATTCGAGACAAGATATGCTTGTTAAAGGTAGACCTAGACGGATAGTTAAGCCAAATTAATGATTTCTACGGTAAGAAGGGTCCGCATTATGTTATTGATTGGTTAGCAAACATGCATGGATGAATATCTTGATTATCATAATTTATATGATTATCGTAGAATTAGGTTGGCTAATGGAAATTAATAAGAAAAACACTATAAGAAAACGGAATTTATTTCGTCGGGATGGTTATTAAATAAACCCTCAATCCGACGAAATAAACCTCATTACTGATTTGGTATCAGTTAGTCACCTAAGATAGTATACAGGTGCTCATTGTGTTATGAATTACACTGGACGGACTCGCCGGGAACATGCCAGATGGTATTATACCTATTGTCAGATAGCAGTTCTTAGGTGACATGAGTACATGTTAGTCTGTCAACCTGAGATCGTCATTTGTCTCGTGTGAGTTTCCACTGTACTTTGATTACTACCCTACCACGGCTCAAAGGAGTCGTACAAATAGGTTTTAGTTGGGTACAGTCCCGAGCCATATGGAGGCAGTGAGCGGATCGTCGGGAATTCGTCTCTCCCGGTATTGGGGGTTGATGTCGCACTGTGCACGGGTGGCCATCACCAGAAATTCTTGGCCAAGATAGACGAGAATTGCTGATTTGGATCAGTAGTTTCTCAGTGGGTGATGGGCTTCACACCGACACGAAAATATCGGTGTCGGTGGGTGATTTGGATCAGTAGTTAATCGCATTATTAAGGGTCTGACTTTATCCACCCTCCTAGATCCGATATGCGATACTCTTAGACGTACAGACCGGACTGTATAGAGATTGTCACTGACAGGCTCAGTAGGGGTTCGGATGAGTTTGCTCATCGCCCTTCCTTTCTCTCAATTCCTCGGTAGCCATTACGTACGGTTAGTGCCGCTGACGTGATTGTGGTTAAACCCACTGCCAGCGTATTAATGAGTTTTTAGAGTCCCACACAGAAAGTTTACCTGGTTTTGGCGAAATGATGTAGTATCCGTATTGGATACGTGCAGCGTTCCGATCGAATGATTATACTAGTTACCCGGATTTTTGATCGGACGGTTGATAATACTAGACGGCTCGAGGTTGAGCCTGATTATTAAATCAGGTATTGATTTAATAATTTACATATATATATTTCGATATGTGTTGGCTATAGTGCCCTTAAGTCAATTATTGGATCGCAGGCACGTGATTGCAATGATTGAGGGAGGACCTATACCGGTAGAACAGTCTTACTCGAGATGATAGTATGCTATATGGTTTGTCTTTATCATCGTGTACATGCTTCCGGTGACATTACAGATAACTATTACATGTTGATAGAGCGCATAAGATTCTTGCTTGATGTTCATATCAGAATTTTGTATTATTATATTCCCCATTCTTTGATATTGAAAATAAATAGGTGCTTTTGATCTATGTCTGCTAAATAGTTGCAGGTTACAGGTTCTCGGAACAATACAGCGAAAATGGTGAAAAGACGCTACAAATATGAGACTACGACCAACAAATAGACGAATCTGCAAGATGCCGCCTACCAGTTTGAGGAACAAACGGAGATCAGCAAACAGTTCAATACACAAAATACAAGTGCAGCACAAGTTTCAAGACTTCAACGCGAAGCTTGCGGTAAAAGTCCACAAATTCTGCACTGTTGGAAATCTGGAAGAAAATAGAAAAGATTCTGAGAAACCAAGTGAAGAAAACAGATGGAAAAAGCAACTTGAAGCATCACAGAAGAAATCAGCCCAAGACCCCACCATATGGCCGCGGATCCGCGGCCAAACAAGGCTTATGGCCGCGGTTCCGCGGCCGTGCTGAGCACGTGTCGGTGCAGTTTGTCGGTGGGTGTCGGTGCGTTGACCATGCTTCTCAGGGTAGTCTTGTAATTTTAGAAGTGGATCCGATGTAAACCCTAGGGTTTCTCCTATCTATAAATAGGAAAGCCTACAGCCTCTTTAAGGGCATGCCTCTTTTAATTTCTAGATTAAAATTTTCAATTCCTTGTAATCGTTCAAGAGTGCATCAATAAAGTAAATTATTTTTTTTTATCTTGTGTTCTTAGTTGCAATTTTATTTCTCTGCAATTTTTTACCTGCCGTAGTTATCTGCAAGTTCCTTAGTTAATTAAAAAGAAAATCATAAAAATGAATTTTGTCGCAATTTCCCTAATGAGTGAGTAGTTCCTCACTTGTTAGGGTTAGGATTGGATATGTTTGAGAGATGAACATCTCTCACTCCTTTGTTTCCCTTATAATATTTTTAAATTAGGACTTTATGTAAATCAATCACCCACCGTTCACTACGGCACCCTATCCTACTAGATAGCGGTGATTCTGTTAGTTGTATGTATGCCCTAGAGGCCAGTATTGTACAGATGATGTATATTATATTGGATGCTTGGACATATATAGAGATGACTTTCTTGCTCGATATGATAGTATGCTATCTGGTTGCTCTTTATCTTAACATGTATACTAGTCTCTTTAAACTGTCTTATAGTTACATGTTGGTAAAGCCCTTAGGATGTGTACTTGACTACCTGGACTATGATGCGGATCATACTAGTAGGGACATGGTAGTCTATAGGTACATCCTTCAAGGTCCCTAGTCGTGGGTGTATCGAGACGGGGCATCGATATACCAGTGTAGACTAGCGTATACGCTTCTCGACCCATGAGATGGGCGATGGATGATCCCATATCCATTGGTGTTTGACATCAGAGATGGTGTACGGGTGCTCAGTGGAGACTGGGTACACTGGACGGACTCGCCGAGAACTCCCAGATGGTATTATACCTCACGTCAGATGGCAGTTCTTAGGTGACACTTGTACAGATTAGTCTGTAGACCCGAGATCGTCATAGAGTCTTGTGTGATTCCCACTGTACTTTGATCTCCACCTTACCACGTCCATGAAGGCGTGCAAAACCGTGGTTTTTGGGTACAGTCCCGAGTCACATGGAGGCAATGAGCGATAGGAGGGGTTTCGTCTCTCCCGGTATTGGGGGTTGATGTTGCGCTGTGCTCGATTGGCCGTAACAGGGAAGTCCCTGGCCAGGGCTGATTCAGAGGTTTGCTGGTAAGTGTTACCAGTAGTTTCTCGACCCGTTATGAGCCTCACATAGGCACGACTTATCGGTTATTGGGGTCTGACGTTTACCACCCCTAGACTTGATATGCGACATATCAGACGAGGAGACCGGACTGTACGGGAAGTGTTGCCGATCGGCTCGACGAGAGTTGTAGCAGGTTCGCTTGTTCTCTTCTGATCGCTCAATACCCGGGTGGCCGTTACGTTTAGCTGACCGCTTGCGGCTTGGGGGTGCTTGATATGATCATCACCCACTGCCGGCGTATTGACGAGTCTCAGAGTCCCACAATGGAGTTTCCTAATCCAGGCGAAACGTTGTGGTGCGCGTATGCGATATGCGCATGGACCCGATTAAAATGCGCGTATAGGATACCGTATATTGATCAGGCGGCTTGCTTTTGGTAGGGATCATATGAGATATGGCCGGATTGGTAAATCAAGTGTTGATTTATCATTTAACCATTAGTTGCTCACTAGAAATCCTTTCTTGTGTTGGATGGATGTATGAATGCATGTATGTTTTTCTTTCATTCTTGTTTCATGCACATATGGATGTGTACACATACATACATGCATACATATATTTATCATGGTTGGATGTATATGAAAATGGTGGCAATATAAGACTCACACCATGGTATTTTTTATGAATTATTATTGTATTTATGCTAAAACATAAAAGGAAAGAAAAGGTGTATTATTGATTTGTTCTACACACTTCTTTTGACCTAACCATTCTCATCCACCACTTAACCTTAGGTTAAGTTTCCTTTTGTGTTTTAACCCTAGTACAATAATGATTCAACCATGGTTTGAGATGATATATTTAAAATATATATTGATATATTTTTCCTTTTAGAAAGAGAGTGGTTGAACTTATCATTTTCTAATGTTGCCATCATCTTCTTCCTCCTCCTTCATAGCTCTCTAGATTTTTGTAGTGAGCTAAATAATCAACAAGTTAGGATTTTGAAATGAGAAAGAGAACCACAACACCATTCTACACAAGCCTAGCCCACTTGTTTGGAGTGTTGACTCGATTTCGTTCACTTGATCGGAAAAAGTCGCTAGCTTGGACAAAGCGGACTCCGGGTGGATCATCGGTGACGTCGAGGAGTTCAAGCGGAGTTCTTTCAAACCCCAAGTAGCCGAGGAGTCTAGCGTAGGAAGCTACAAAGGTTGTACTCTCTAAACCTTAGCATTTCTTTCATATGTCGATATAAAAATTTTGAAACCCTAATCGATTCTAGGAACGATTCTATGTTCATTAGCTTAGCACCCTAAAGACTACATATTTGGTTCATGTGATGCTTCCAAACCCTTCATGATGTGCTATGCTAACCCAACAGATTCCCTAGTTAGATCGGTCGTGGTTGATTTAGATAGAGGTTGGGGCTAAGAAAGAAAGGACGGACAAGGACCAAAAGGAAGAAACTACGTTTCTTCCCAGACGTGCTAATCCCTTTTGTTAATTATTAACCCAAAACCTAAGTTCTTGATTAGGGCAAAGAAAGCGGTGAGTAGAATTAACTTTCCAAACTAACTTAATCCTAACCCTATCAAGGTTTTTAATTCAAATCAAATTCAATTTTTAGTTTTTATAAAAAAATCAAAACCTACCACAAATAGGAATTGACTCATTAAAACAATTAGAAAAGAATAAGTTTTCCCTGTGGACCGATCCGTACTCAATCGGCTAGCTACCAAGAGACACCGTTATTGATTGCGGTAATTCTTATTCTTTGATTCAAAACGCATACGCAAAATCATCTATCAATCAAATGGCGCCGTTGCCGGGGATAACGGTAGTTATTTTTTTTTTGTAATTTTCGGGTTAATTAAAAATAAAAAAAATCATAAAAACTATTAAAAAAAAAACAAAATAAAAATCATCTTGTTATTTTTTGATCTGCTTTTGTGCGAATTGTGCAGGAACGGAAAGACGGACAGATTCAGATCTGGAAAAAGCCAGTGAACAAATCAACAAACAGAAGATCTGAACAGACAGAGGAGAATCAAAACAGCACAGAAAAAAAAATTGGATCTGAGCCGACCATTCGACCGCGGAACCGCCGCGATTTCTTACCTCTGACCGCGGAACCGTGGCGCTTTGCTGACGTCAGCAGTTCAATTCTCTCTGTAAGTATTCCTTACCTCCTCTGTAACCCTCTGTAGTCTACTGAAAATTTTTCCTGCAGGGTTCTTTGCCCAAAACTTCTTCCCCCTCTCCAATAAATCAATCTTGTGCAGGATTCTTTGCGCTACAATAAAAAAAAAATTGGCAAGTGTTTTGGATTTTTGTGTGTTTACCGCTTTGCATTTTTAAAACGGACTTTTAAGGGGCTATAACACCAATCCAGATTGGGTGGGGATTTCATTACACTTCCTAGGACCCCAAAAATCACAAAGAGCATTTGCATTAACCCTCGAGTTAATTAAAAAATATTTAGACTCAGCCAATAATGACTGTTGCGCTCATTAGGACAAAGGTAGGTTGAGGGCAATCAGTCGTTTATCTAAACCTGACTTTATGGTGCCTAGGTTAGACAAGTGGGAAAGGTAATTTTAAAAGGCTCATCTCACGGTGATTCGTGAGCGGATCTCTCCTTTCTTTACTTGTGCTTACCTGGCCATAATTGGCGGTGAAGAGGCGAATCGAGGGTTATCTCACAACTTGTCCTTTGGATCAGTTAGGAGCGGTCTAGTTGACTTAGGAGACCCTAGCTCTAGGCTTGATTGTGCATGTTCAAATTGTGATTTCTTGAAAGTGTATCGTAGTTCCGTATAAAAATCTTTTTGCAAAAATCTTTATAAAAAAAAACCCACAAAACAAAATTTTTTTACAAAAACTTGCCATTTGTCGCTAGAAATCCATTGCACCCAACTTTCACCCACATTCTCTCATTGACGTTTTCTTACCCTCACCTTCTGCTTTTTGACTACACTTAAACCGTTTAGTGTATGTCTGGTTGGACTAGGGACACTAGAGCCCGTTTAGTCCGTGTCTCGTTAGTTCCTACTGACGACGCGTTTGACTCCGAAGTCGAAATTCCCTCCACTTCTTTACCTTCATATTCAAATTCACCACCTTCTAAAGAGATGTCAGGATTCAATCCTAACAACCCTTTACCGTCTGTTGAAGCACCCCAATGAATCACGCTCCAGGATCTTTTCTATCCAACCCGCACCGCACTTTCCACTTGTCTTTCACTTCCACCGGCTAATGGGTATAACTTTGAAATTAAACCCCACATCATCAATATGTTGCCCAAATTTCATGGGCTGGAATCCGAAGATGCCTACATCTTCATTAACAAATTCCAGAATGTTTGCGCAATGATGAAGACCACTAAACTTTCCGATGATGATATAAGGCTACGTGTGATTCCCTTCACTCTATGTGATCTGGCTGAAAAGTGGCTGTATAGTACCGCATCACATTCCATAAATAGTTGGGAAGAGTTTGTTAAAGCTTTTCTTAAAAAAAATTATCCACACCACAAGACCGCGAGAATTCGCAATGAAATTAATCATTTTTCCCAGCTTTCTTCCGAACCTTTTTGGAAGTGTTTCGAACGATTTAAGGACCTTCTTGTTCAGTGCCCTCACCACGGTATTGAGAAATTGCAACTTTGCCAAACTTTATACGAGGGACTGAACCCAGCAACTAAGCAGTTGCTGGAAACCATTTGTCAATGTCAGCTTCTAACCAAATCGAGCGAGGAAGCTTGGCAATTTCTCGATGATCTTACTGAACAAACACTTCAGTGTGAAAGCACTAGACAGACCACTTCATCTACTTCATCAGGTCAGTCTAGGGCAGGCATACATCAACTTGATATGTCGATTGCAATGAAGGCCGAAATGGCTGCAATCACGAAAAAACTAGAGACAATTGAGAGCAAATTCTCATCGTCTTCTCCTGCCCCTGCTTTACCCACTCGCACTATTTGCGTTTGTTGTTCGGATCAATCATATCTTACTGAAGAGTGTCCTTACAATCCACCTGTTCAAGGACAAGATCAAGTCAATGCTGCATTTCAGCAAAGACAAAGAAATGATCCATACTCTTCAACTTATAATCCTGGTTAGAGGAGCCACCCAAATTTTGCTTGGAATCAAAATCAACAACAATTCCAAGGCAATAACAATTTTCAAAGTCCTCCTCCACAACAACAAGCCCCTCAACAAACTCAATATCAGCAACCTTTCCAACCCCAACCTTACCAAAACCAAATGAACAATTTCACACCAAACAATCCTTTTCCTCAAAATAATTTTGTTCAACTAAATAACGATAAGGTTTTCTCGCTAGTCTGGATGCGTTCATAAAACAATCTACGCAATCCTCAGCAAGCATCAAGTCTTCCATTCAGTCTTTGGTGCAACACACTGCTTCACATGATCAAAGCATCAAAACAATTGAAGCTCAAATTGCACAACTGAATACTGCTCTAAGCGAGCGAGAAAAGGGAAAGCTTCCATCTCAACCATTGCCAAATCCCGGTCACATACAAAATGCACATGTTGCTTATGAACAACAAAATCATAATGTTAATGTTGTGGCTACGTTGAGATCTGGAAGAGTGTTGCATAATAATGTGGGAATTAATGATGACACCCCGACCGCCGCTTCTTCATCTTCATCTTCTTCAGAGCATGTTCTCCATTCTTCACAAGGCTCTAATTCTTCTACTACTTCGAACGGACCCACATCTCACTTTACGAAAACATCAACACTGGGATCCATTCCAACCCCGCAATCTCCTCCACAAACATTAGACTCAACGAATTTTCAAAATGTTCCATTTCCAAACAGGTTGAGATCCAATAAACCAACTCCACAAATGGAGAAGATTGTGGAGTTATTTAAACAGCTTAGCATTAACAATCCCCTTTTGGATGCAGTCCAACAGGTCCCTTCTTACGCTAAAATTTTGAAGGACTTATGCACCAAGAAAAGGAAATCACAGGTACCCAAGAAAGTTTTCTTGGCTAATGCAGTGAGTGATGCTCTTACCCAACCGTTACTTCAAAAGCAAAAGGACCCTGGCTGTCCTACAATTTCAATAACTATTGGGGATAAGAACATCAATCACGCACTTTTAGATCTTGGTGCCAGTGTTAATTTGCTTCCCTATTCAGTATATGAGCAATTAGGCGTTGGAGAGTTGAAACCCACACATTGTACTCTCCAAATGGTCGACCGATCCATCACCCATTCTAGGGGTGAGTTAGAGAATGTGTTGATTAAAGTAGGGGACTTCATATTCCCTGTTGATTTCATTGTTCTGAACACACAGCCTGTAGCAAACCCCCGGGGTCAAATTCCGGTGATCCTTGGTCGACCATTCCTTGCAACTTCTAATGCGGTGATCAATTGTCGAAATGGTTCAATGAACCTATCTTTTGGAAACATGACAGTTGAGCTCAACATTTTTAAGTTGGGGAATCAACCCTCCAAACCTAATGCTAATATACTTGATGTTTGCTCGATCCAAGAGATCACTCAGGAGGACTGTGAGCTCGAAAAATTTCTGTTCGATCACAACAACTTTGACGCCACTAGTGCGTTCTTCCTAGATTCTGATATTGCTTTCACACCCGATAATGATTACGAGTGTTTCACTTTTTCGAACGATTTTGAAGAATCACCACCCGAGTTCGAAACCTTTGAATTTTCGGATGAGTTAGCTGAACCATCCGACTCGGTTGCTTACACTCGCTTCGAACCTTTGTTGGAATCCTTCGAGTTCGAGACAGTTTCACCAATTTTACCTTCAATTGTTTCGCCTCCAAAACTTGAACTCAAGTTATTGTCGTCTAACCTTAAATATGCTTACTTAGGTGAGAATGTGACCCTTCCTATTATCATATCGGCATCTCTAGCCACCGAGCAAGTGAAAGCCCTTTTAACGGTCTTACAAAACAATCGGCAAGCTTTTGGTTGGTCTATGGCGGACATCAAGGGGATTAGTCCCCTTATTGTTGAACATCATATTCATATGATGGATGATGCCAATCCAGCAAGGGATCCACAGAGACGCCTCAACCTTGTAATTAAGGAGGCTGTTAAAAAGGAGATCGTAAAATGTCTTGATAGTGGTATCATTTACCCTATCTCCGATAGCCAATGGGTTAGCCCCATTCATGTTGTCCCAAAGAAATCGGGCATAACGGTCTTAACTAATGAGGTGAATGAGTTAATACCTATTCGCACCCAAACTGGGTGGCGAGTATGCATCGATTATAGAAAACTCAACGCCGCGTCACGGAAAGACCACTTTCCATTACCTTTCATTGACCAAATGCTAGAACGATTGGCTGGGCATGAATTTTATTGCTTTTTGGATGTCTATTCCGGCTATAATCAAATTCCCATCGCCGAAAAGGATCAAGACCAGACCACATTCACTTGTCCGTTCGGTACATTTGCTTACCGTCGCATGCCTTTTGGGTTGTGCAACGCACTCGCTACTTTTCAGCGGTGTATGAAGGGAATTTTTTCAGACATGATTGAAAAATTCTTGGAGATCTTCATGGATGATTTCTCCATTTTCGGCGACTCCTTTGATGAGTGTTTGCTACATTTAGACGCAGTCCTTACCTGTTTTAAGGATAAGAATCTTACTCTAAATTGGGAGAAATGCCACTTTATGGTACGAGAAGGTATTGTCTTAGGACATATCATCTCGCAAAATAGCATTGAGGTAGATAAGGCTAAGATTGAAGTTATTTCTAATCTTTCTCCTCCCAAGTGCGTTAAAGACATTCGAGCCTTCCTTGGCCATGCCGGTTTCTATAGACGGTTCATCAAGGATTTTAGCAAGATTGCTACACCCTTGACTCTTTTGTTGGCCAAGGACGCTACTTTTGATTTCGACTCGAGCTGTATGAAGGCGTTCGAGTCTTTGAAAAACTCACTTACTTCCGCTCCCATTCTCTCGTCCCCTGACTGGACGCATCCATTTGAAATTATGTGCGATGCATCAGATTTTGCTATTGGTGCTGTCCTTGGGCAGCACATAAATAAGATGCCGCATGTAATTTATTACGCTAGCCGGACATTGAACGAGGCCCAACTAAATTACACCACAACTGAGAAGGAATTCTTAGCTGTTGTGTTTGCACTTGAAAAATTCAGGCCTTACTTAATCGGCTCTCCGGTCATCGTTTACACTGACCACTCAGCTCTTCGCCATCTTTTTGCGAAGAAGGATGCTAAATCTCGGCTAATACGTTAGATCCTCCTACTACAAGAGTTCGATCTTGTCATCAGAGATAAGAGAGAATGCGAAAACGTAGTCGCCGATCATCTTTCACGCCTTCCTTCTTCGCCAAAGCTTCAAATTCCTATAAAAGACGTTTTCCCAGATGAGCAGCTCTTAACTGTGTCATGCGAACCTTGGTTCGCAGATATTGTAAATTATTTGGCCACCGGACTTATACCTAATGATTGGTCGAATCAGGACAAACTCCGATTCCTATCCCAAGTAAAAAATTTTTACTGGGATGAACCGTATCTCTTCAAATACTGTTCCGACCAATTCATTCGTCGGTGTGTCCCCGACAACGAGTTTAAGAGCGTGCTGTCTTTTTGCCATGATCAAGCATGTGGCGGGCATTTTGGCCCTAAAAAGACAGCCGAAAAGATCTTGCAGTGTGGCTTCTACTGGCCATAACTTTTTAAAGACGCACACGATTACTGTAAGACGTGCTCTCGGTGCCAACACTTGGGCCGGATATATAGGAGGAATGAAATGCTGCTCCAACCAATTTTGGTTGTTGAAATTTTTGATGTTTGGGGGAATAGACTTTATGGGACCTTTTTCCCAATTCCTTTGGGAACATGTATATTCTACTCGCTGTTGACTATATTTCAAAATGGGTCGAGGCTGTGCCCAACCGAACTAATGATAACAAAGTTGTCGTTAGATTTCTAAAAAAAACATCTTTTCTCGGTTTGGGCATCCTCGCGCGATTATCAGTGATAATGGATCTCACTTTTGTAATAGGACTTTCGAGTCCTTAATGCGAAAATACTCCATTACTCACAAACTGTTAATGCCCTATCATCCCCAAACTTGTGGGCAAGCCAAGATTTCGAATCGGCAGATTAAACAGATATTGGAGAAAACGGTTTCCAAAAACCGTAAAGATTGGTCGTCAAAACTGATTGATGCCCTTTAGGCATTCCGAACTGCCTTTAAGACCAATCTTGGCATGTCTCCATATAGGCTTGTTTATGGAAAGGCTTGCCACCTTCCTGTTGAAATTGAGCATAAGGCATTTTAGGCAATAAAAGAGTTGAATTTATCTCTGGGAGATGCGGGCAGCAACAGAAAGCTGCAGTTGAACGAATTGAACAAGCTACGGGATGAAGCCTACGAGAACGCAGTAGTCGTTAAAAACAGAACGAAGGTGTTTCACGATAAACACCATATGCGCAAAACTTTCAAACCTGGTCAACAGGTTTTACTTTACGACACGCGATTACATTTCCATCCCGGAAAGCTCCGATCTCGATGGAAATGGCCATTTTTGGTACACACCGTATATCCGCACGGTGCAGTTGATCTAGAAAACCCGGAGGACGGTTCACTATTTAAAGTGAACAGACAAAGACTTAAACCATTCTTCACTCCGGACCCTTCGGAGGAGCTCCTGGTTTTACAGGAGCCGATCTACATTAACTGACCTTCCTCCATTTACCCCTAAATTTCGATTTTCTAGCCAAAACACTGTTTCAAACAAGTTTGGGGGTATGTATTATTTGTAATTATATATAAAAAAAATTGAAAATAAATTTTTTTTTGGGTATTTTTGTAAATTTCCAGTTTTAATAAAAAAAATTTATTTACAAATAATTTCCTCTTTTCAAGAGGGGCTTTTTGCAAATAACCAAAACAACCCCCTATAAATATAACCCGACCCCTCTCTGTTTTCATAACCCTGAAAAAAATTCCAACAGAGAACCCTAGCCGCCGCCGTAGCCAGAGCAAGGAGATCCCCCCATCGCGCCGCCCTTCCGCCGCAGGAACCCCCATTTGGCCGCGCAACCGCCGCTCCTTGTTCTCTTCTCCCTCTGAAAATTTCAGAGGTGGTTCGATCTCTAAACCCTTCTCTGTTAAATTACAAATTCTGCATTTTAATTCTCTGTGATGGCACCAACAATGCAATTAGAACGTGATTTTTCACGAATCTTCTCACACACAATTTACGGAAGTTATTTTGCTGATGAAATCACTCGGCGAGGGTGGAACTTTTTAATCTACAATCATCCCAATGCCTACGCTCTTCCAGATCTAGTCACTCGTTTTTACGAGTGCATGGAGGAAGGTTGCTTAGCACAATACGGGTTTATAAAATTACTTTGGGGCGATAGAGAAATCATAATCGATAGGGACTTCATCAATGAAGTCATCTTAATTCCTAGGCTACCTGTTCACGACCAACTGCTTCAATTTGAAGATTACTTACCCTTAATAGGTAATGACTATTCGAGAGAACCTAGGAAAGGTATACAAGCTAGAAGCCTCTTCGCTAATGTATTAACCGTGTGCCGTTGGGCACAAACCAACATTTTTGGCAGCTCACATAACACAACATTTTTCACCCCATCTCTTCACATCGTGCACACCTTAATGACTAGGAACCCTAGATTTGACATGTGCACTATTCTACTTAATTCAATTGGTGCTGGAAAAAGGGCCGCAAATTACCCATGTCCTATATTAGTGACACAACTGTGTCGCTATTTCCTCCCTGTGGAGGAATTTGATTTTTACATGCATGGAGGTATACCCATCAGGCCTCTTATTGAGGGCGTATCCATGTCTTATACCCGCCTAACTGATGTATGGTCGCGAAGGGAACCGGCCGAACATGTACCCGCCAGAACACCCAGCTCCAGCTCGACCGCGAGCGGGAAAGAGCTTACCCCCATAGAACATGCACGTCTTCTTAGAAGATCCGTTAGGGGAATTGATAATTTGACAGGGATGGTGACCGACTTGGGTCACCGGGTGACAGATATTGAGCATGGCGTATCTACGCTGCTGGCGCGAGAGGAGCGTTCCCGTTCACGTTCAAGGGGACGGCGAGATCCTGAGCAGTGAGGGCACTACTTTTGGTAAGTTTGGGGGTGGAGGTGGTTTGTATATAGTTATCTTTGCATTTGCATATTTTTATTTTTTGTGCATATTTTTTTTTTTTTACATATTTGTTTTTTCTTTCTTTGCATATTTAATTCCGCATTGCATCTTTATAAAAAAAAACTATTAAAATTTAAAAAATGAAAATAAAAAAAATTTAAAAAAATAAAATCAAATAAAAATTGAAAACCTTTTTAAAAAAATATTTAAAAAAATTGAAAAATTCAATTTTGGCCATATTTGACTTAAGTTTGACAAAACGGTTAACTAGCTAGAAAAAACTAGATCCTAAACTTAGTAAATTAAAAACCCTAAAAATAACCTTTCTTAAAGTTTAACCGTAGAAAATATATGCCCTTGTAGATTATTTAGAAATAGGCAAATTTTGAGTTCAATTCTTGGGCCAAGTCAAAATAAGGGAAAAGTATTGAAATTTCTTATTGAAGTGTAAGTCTGAAAAATAATTCCGAATCTTAAGTCTAAATTCTGAATATATATACCCTACAAACTCGCACATACACGCACCTTGAAACTTAGAATAGTAGAGAATACCTTGAAATGCTCTTGTCTAAAATCCTTGATATTAAGGAAAATAAAATAAAAAGAACAAGTGTGAATAAAGAGATATAAAAAAAATGAACACTGGTTTTATAATCACTTAAGGCTGCATAAATAAAAAATATATATATAGCGAGGGTGTTTTATAACCTAGTGCCTTAGACCAACTGGTTTGGGAGTCACTGCTAAAGCCTTAGGTATTACAAGACGAGAAATTACGACTCAATGCGCGAACACATTTTGTAATCGGTCGTTAGTACCTCAAGAAGTATTAATGGTCGCATGAAGGATGTGTGAGCAATTTAATCTAAAAATTCACCAACTAAAAGTATTTTGGACGATGGACAAGAGTATGCTAGCTAGAATTGAATTTCCAAGTGTATGGGTGATACATACATACACGTAGGGGTATATGATTGGAGTTTGGATGAGAGAGAGGAATGAAAAATAGGGCTTATACTTTCAGTAGAGATGATGAAAATTCCTAAGTTGAGATGGAACCTTAGAAGAAAAATTTAAAAGATGCTAAAAGCTAAGTAAATTTACAGAACATATACGATCTTAAGTTAAATGATAAGTGAGTGTAAAAAATATGGGATGATGATTTCTAAGTTGAAGATAGTAGAATTTCTTGCTAGAACACCGAATTGAAATATGAAAGTCAATAGGCCAAATTGATCGGATTTTGTGGGTAGTATCCGCTGAAAACCCTCAGGAGACAACAGTCCTCCTACTAGGGATACCTAGAGGTTTAACGGCTTGTTGCACGAGCTCAGTGCAATCGCGATTCCCTGCGAAAGTGAGGTTAGGATTTTTCGAGAATAAAATAGTTTGCTCAGGACGAGCAAAAGATAAATTTGGGGGTATTTGTTCATATCAGAATTTTGTATTATTATATTCCCCATTCTTAATCATATTGAAAATAAATAAGTGCTTTTGATCCATGTCTGCTAAATAGTTGCAGGCTACAGGTTCTCGGAACAATACAGTGAAAATGGTGAAAAGACGCTGCAAATATGAGACTATGACCAACAAATTGACGAATCTGCAAGATGTCGCCTACCAGTTTGAGGAACAAACGGAGATCAGCAAACAGTTCAATACACAAAGTACAAGTGCAGCACAAGATTCAAGACTTCAACGCGAAACTTACAGTAAAAGTCCACAAATTCTGCACTGTTGGAAATCTGGAAGAAAGTGGAAAAGATTCTGAGAAACCAAGTGAAGAAAACAGATGGAAAAAGCAACTTGAAGCATCACAGAAGAAATCAGCCCAAGACCCCACCATATGGCCGTGGATCCGCGGCCAAACAAGGCTTATGGTAAGCACGTGTCGGTGCAGTTTGTCGGTGGGTGTCGGTGTGTTGACCAGGCTTCTCAGGGTAGTCTTGTAATTTTAGATGTGGATCCGATGTAAACCCTAAGGTTTCTCCTATCTATAAATTGGAAAGCCTACAGCCTCTTTAAGGGCATGCCTCTTTTAATTTCTAGATTAAAATTTTCAATTCCTTGTAATCGTTCAAGCGTGCATCAATAAAGTAAGTTTTTTTTTTTTATCTTGTGTTCTTAGTTGCAATTTTATTTCTCTGCAATTTTTTACCTGTCGTAGTTATCTGCAAGTTCATTAGTTAATTAAAAAGAAAATCATAAAAATGAATTTTGTCGCAATTTCCCTAATGAGTGAGTAGTTCCTCACTTGTTAGGGTTAGGATTGGGTAGGTTTGAGAGATGAACATGTCTCATTCCTCTCTTTCCCTTATAATATTTTTAAATTAGGACTCTATGTAAATCAATCACCCACCGCTCACTACGGTACCCTATCCTACGAGATAGCGGTGATTCCCTAGTTAGACCGGTCGTGGTTGATTTAGATAGAGGTTAGGGCTAAGAGTTACGAAAAGACGGACAAGGATCAAAAGGAAGAAACTACGTTTCTTCCCAGACGTGCTAATCCACTTTGTTAATTATTAACCTAACACCTAAGTTCTTAATTAGGGCAAAGAAAGAGGTGAGTAGAATTAACTTTCCAAACTAACCTAATCCTAACCCTAGCATGGTTTTTAATTCAAATCAAATTCAATTTTTAGTTTTTATAAAAAATCAAAACCTACCACAAATAGGAATTGACTTGTTAAAATAATTAGAAAAGAACACGTTTTTCCTGTGGACCGACCCATACTTAATCGGCTAGCTACCAAGCGACACCGTTATTGATTGCGGTAATTCTTATTCTTTGATTCAAAACGCAGACGCAAAATCTCTCTCAATCACTTGATTGCCAGCAGTGTGATGGCGATCATATACGTGGGAGCTGGGGTCTATAAGCACATCCTTAAAAGTCCCTAGTCGTGGGAGTTTCGAGCGATACTCCAGACTAGACTAGTGTATACTGATCGAGACCCCGACGAGGGGCGATGGCCGGTCTCACAAGCCATTGGTGTCTGTTGGTTTACCTATGATGTATACAGGTGCTCATTAGGTTATGAGTATACCGGATGGATTCGCCGGGAACATGCTAGTTGGTATTATACCTATTGTTAGATAGCAGTTCCCTGGTGACATGTGTACAGGTTAGTCTATCGACCTGAGATCATCATTTGTCTTGTGTGAGTTCCCACTGTGCTTTGATTACTACCCTACCACGGCTCAAAGGAGTCGTGTAAACAGGTTTTAGTTGGGTACAGTCCAGAACTACATGGAAGCAGTGAGCGGATCGTCAGGGGATTTGTCTCTCCCGGTATTAGGGGTTGATGTCGCGTTGTGCACGGATGGCCATCACCAGAAATTCTCGTCCGGGGTAGTCGAGAATTACCGATCTATGATCGGTAGTTTCTCAGGTGGTGATAGGGTTTCATACCGACACTAAATGTCAAGTTATTAGGGGTCTGACTTTATCCACCCTGTAAAATCGATATACGATACTCATAGACGAACGGACCGGACTGTACGGATATTGTCACTGTCAGGCTCAGTAGGGTTTCAGGATGAGTTTGCTCGTCGGCCTCCCTTTCGCTCAATACCTCGGTAGCCGTTACATACAGCTAGTGCCACTGACGTGCTTGTGGTTAAACTCACTGCCAGCGTATTGACGAGTCTTTAGAGTCCCACACACAGGGTATCCCTGGTTCGGGCGAAACGTTGTAGAGGCCGTATGGTTTTATGAGAGGGTTCGATCATATACATGCACTTGTGCACAGATCATAATCGGATGGATAATACTAGTGGGCTTTGGTTTAAGCCGAATCCTAGTATTATATTGTTGGATTACTTTCGTCTCGTTGTATTCGTATTCAGTCGGAATACGGATGCATGTATGCATATACGGATGAGTGGTATTCTTATAATTCGTTACGAGTTTACTTTTGAAATTGCCATTTCTTTTTCTTGGATTTAAACATTTAGTTTAATGTTTAATTTTGTGGAATTTGTGAGGTTAAGTCTTGGCATTGGGCATTGATAGTGGCATGACACATGAGTGCAAGTTTTGTTATGGTGCATTGATGTAGCATGTGCACTTGTTTTTGTTTTGGTGAGGATATTTGTGGTGAGCATCAGAGTGGCAGATCTTTTGTGTGAGTGTGTGAGTTTTCTTTGGTTGCTCTTGTGCTCACAACAATATATAATACAATATCAATCCAAGACAAAACGAATACAAAAAAAGAACAGAGAGTTTTTTCTTCACTTGCCAAAAGCCAAAACTTGAGCTCACTTCTTCACCCATGGCAATTTCTTCACCTCCACCCATACCCTCTCATGAGTTGAGAATCCTTGGGTATTTTGAGACAAAATATTCACACACACTCTCTACTTCATCTTGGGTATCTAGGCTAGCAAACTGGATGCCCGAGTTGCTTCGGTTTTGAAGCGGGAGCCCTTATTACTAATCCTCGACGTGGATCCTCTTCGATGAGGGAGACCGGAGATCGAACTTGTTAGAGGCAGCCTCAACGAGCTAAGGACAGAGGTTGAAGACCGAAGGACACGGATCGATCGGTATAACCTCTCTAAACTCTTTACAGTTAACTAGTATAGGGTTAATGGTACGATCCGTCGATTAGGGTTCCGTTAGCGACGGTTTTCTAAAGTTTTTGTTCCGCGTTTGACCATGGATTAATGGCCGGGGCGCTGGCGTAGCCTTACATGGTATCAGAGCCAACCCATTAATACTAGTTGTTTAGACGATGTTAAACTATCGAAACCGAAACAACTCCAAATCAATACCAACGATATTCTAGTTTCTGTTATTTTTTTCCGAGTCTTCTAAAAATATTTTAGCAACTGCAGAAGACTTATTAGGTGACCACTAGACTTCATCCCTAATACGAGGCCATTCTACCAAACTTGACCCGAGCATATTGGATCAAAATCCGGCCAGGCCGGCCATTCTTCTGAGTTTGGATTTCGTATTTTGGGTGTATTTTAGTCTCTGAAATATTGGTTTATTGGTATTGCTTATTTAGCCCAGTTTGGATATGCTTTTATCTAGTTGTTTGGGGCTATTCGGGGTTATTTCGAACTCGATATTTCTAACATTGTTTAAAGTTTTCAGTACATGCATTACTATCTGCGACCGTGAATGTCATTAGATCGGTACAACTTGTCTAATTGCTATAGTTCTTTTAGACGGGTTTGCGAACGTGACATTCACGTTGATGTTCTGTGTTGTGCTGTGTTTGTTGCGGATTCGTCGTGGTGGATAGCATGGATGAAATGATAGTACAGTTTAGTTTTATTTGTACATTTGATATCGCAGGGCGAGCGTCCGACATGTGGACTGCCGTCACTTCCTGTTTGTATATTATTTATTTGGGGCACGACCGGGTTGAGGACTGTTCATACCAGAATATTGATACCGCTCATTCATTATCTATTTATATATATATATAGGTACTATTAACCGGTGTTTGCTCAGTAATACAGATTACAGGTATCCGTGACAAAATACTGGAAATACATTCAAAATCATGGATATAACATTTGTGAGCCGACACTGCAACCAGAACTGCAAACCGACCGATATTTCTTGGGTTTCTTTGATTGTGTACACACTTTTTATCTACATGGACCAACACAATATAAGTGTGTACACAAGTGTGCACTAGGACCTAGGGGGGCTGCCATGGCACACACTCATGATGGCTTTATGCAAGTGGGGGGAGGGGGACAAGTGCAATAAATGCTAAAAGTGTTGATGCGATTCATAGCTACAAGCTTCCCTCCAAACCCTGAGTGCATCCAGAGCCTTTACTGAGAAAACAAACTGCACCAGAGTGATGTGGGAGACAAAAATTGTGCACATAACAAATACGGGCCCTTGTGCTCGGATTTGACCCGAGCACAAGCCCCTTGTGGCTGGCCAAACAGTGCCTAGTGGGCCCCAGTTTTGTATAGTGCATCCCTTGCTGCCACGTGGTCTTAGTTTTATTGTTTGTTTATTTTGCTTTTGTGCCTATATAAAGCAGGCAGTGGGCAAGGGGTTAAGGGTCATTCTTTTGCTTACATTTTACATCTTCATACTCTTTTGCTTTCATTTTATTCTTGTATATAGCTTAGTCCCTTTGAGATCCTTGCCTTCTCTTGATCTTGCAACCTCTTAATTGAGCTTGCAGGTTTAAGTTTTAGTATTCGATCTCAAGGGTTGTATCTTCTTTTGGAATTAATAAATCTCTCTTTTTTGCCTTCATTTCACATGAGTTCTTTACCCTTCTCTTGATCTTGTAACCTCTTAATTGAGCTTGCAAGTTTAAGGGTTGGTTATTGATCCCATGGCTTGGCTTGTGTTCTATGGTTCCTAGTTGTTTATTTCTTGCATTTACTTACTTGCACTTACATTCCATGCTTTACTTACCTTGCAATTTATTACCATGCCCTTTACTTACTTATAATGCTTTTTCCTTTCTTTTCTTTTCTCTTTTCTTTTGCTCTCTTTGTTGTTGTTTTGTTTGGTTTGTGAATATGTGTTGTTAGGAAAAGAGAAAGATATTGTAAGTTAAGGTTTCGTTTCCCATTTCCTTTTCCCGTATTTTCCATTTGAAACTCCGCCCAAACCTTACGCAAGCGCTCCGTTAGGCACCCTATCCTACCAAGGTATCGGTGATTCCTAACCGCGACCGGTTGCGTTCGAATTGGCCGGAGGAGAAAGCAAGAGACAAGAACGGATGGACAAGGGTCAATAAGCCGGATTCCACGAATACCGTGCTTAAGCACCCTAATCCACGTTGTTGCCGATTGCTCTAGCTTCATTGGTTGAGTTCGGCTCAAAGGACTTGAATACGGATTTCCTTAACTTACACTATTCTATCTAATCCTAACAAACGGTTACTTTGCATATAACACATAGGATAGATACAAACATTCCGCCCACGCGCATTAACTCGTAAGAACAAGAACTTAAAACGCTCCTTCTCTCTGTAGATCGACTCGTGCTCATCGCGGCTAGCTGCAAAGCGACACCGTCCTTAATCGCGGTTAACTTTAGAACTTAAAATTCAACATGCGGAATGCGTGTGATCAAATGGCGCCGTTGCCGGGGAGACGGTAACGTTTTAATTCTTGTTATTTCGGGTTAATCATTGTACATCTTATTTATACAACTAACCCTATTTTCAAAACAAACTAAAAATTTCAAAAAACCAAAACAAAAACTAACAAGCTAACCATTTTTGCTCTCTGGAATTCTTACCTGCTTGCACTCTGAAACTAAATTTAAAAGATAAACAATACCAGTGAGATATTACTTGAACAGTGTGAACACAGAAGAAGTTTGGAGCCCATCTGCCACAACCAGACCGGCGACACACCATTCATAACCGAGCTCGCCGGCCCCTCCTCCTCCTTCTTTCTCCAATTTCTTCTCTGTGCCCCATTGTTCTGTTTTTGTCCCATTTTTATTGTTTGTTTTTTATGATTTTTATTGTGCAGGTATTTGGGCATTCGTATCGCTTTTCGCACTAAATATCCATTTTCCGACATTTGTAGATTTTTACGGAATTGCGAATGGCGATTGTGGGGAGCAAAGTGTACATTCCAAGCTAAGGTGATTGCGAAGTACAGTGCCAAAGATCCGGATAGTTTGACCCGCGCAAGCGAACTTTTCAAGCTTACCGGATTTGATTCAACGGGGGTTTCCTAACCCAAAAACTTAACGGTACGTACTTTACTAACATCTTCTCCTCAAATCTGACGCATCCAATTTTCTATCTTTGCAGGATTCTTTGCAAGTTCGCTAGAAAACGCTAAAGTGACTAACCCGTATTTGTTGCAGTGCCAAGCTTAAACATAAAAAACGATTGTTTGATTCTTTGAATAATTTTTTATTGAATTGCGCATTGCATACGTTAATACGTACTTAAGGGCAAGCGAACCCCACAACATACGGTAAAGGATTTCATCACCTTTTCCGTGGCCCACAAATCATGAACTTGAACATAACGTTTACCCGCACAAATTTTAAAATAAATTAGATTTTAAGCCTTAAGGACTTCGCGCTCACTAGGAGAAGTTAACTGTGTTTAGAACACCGCTTAACGGTATATCGTTTACGGGGTGTCTAGGAAAGTGTTCACGGCGAAACCGCCAAAAGAGAAAGGGTTATTTAATTAAGGACCTTCGCGAAAGTGTCGGAAAACCTTCCCTTATCTTTGCACTTACCTGGCCTCGTGATCAGTATATCTTGAGCCCGTTTCTCGACATAGTTTTACTTCGAAAAACAAGTTCTTGAGCAAGACTAGTTGACCTAGGTGAACCCTAGACCGATTAGGTGCGTAGTATTTTTGTGTCGTGATTGTTTTTTTCCAGATTCTTTTTGCGTGTATATTTCATTCTTTTGTTAATAACTAACTTTAAAAAAATAATATAAAAAAAATCACATTCTTTTTCCCCTCCTTTTCTTCTTCTTCCTCTTCCTCTCTTCATATCATGGGTACCCCACCCAGAAAAACTCTTGCCGAACTTTGGTACCTACAACCAGACATAACTTCCTACGGTTCTTGCTTTGGCCGAACGTCGAACGATCCCTCCATGCCCAAAATTTCTTTGAAAGATCGGATAGACGCATCTAGGACATACAACTGGACTCCCCAATCCACTTTGTATCAACCATTTCAACCTTCACCACCTCCCTACGTTGATACTCCTTTTGAGAGTCCAGTTGTAACTCCAAGACCCATGTCTCTTGCTGAACGTATTGAACAATCCCGTAGCCGATCTTTCACTCCTTTCACCACTGCCAATTCTTTTGATCAACAATTTCAGTCACCTTCATATCCGAATGTTGATCCTACTTCTGTCCAGCCATTCAATTCCCACCAGTCCTACCCGAATTTTGAACCTTCCCTAGACATTGCTTCTACACAGCCATTTGGGAGTTTCCAGTATCCAAACGAGTTTGAATCTCTTACTGAAACCCCTTCACAACTAATGTCCAGTCTAGAATAGCCGTTGGAAGAATTTCGGGTAGTGTCGTACCAACAGATGATGGATTTGAATGCGTACATGGCCGCCCTCATACAACCTAGTGACCCGGTAGCTAGTTTCCAACTAGCTCCAAATTTTCCAATGTATGATGAGCCGGTAGGACAGGTTAAGAATTTGAGTGGAGAGAATGAGCTGTACACCCTTCCAAATCAAACCTACCCATTGCAAATTGAATCCCACAACTCCGGTTTTGAATGTCTATCTAGTGTTCCAAACGATTCACCGATTGAAGATGGAAAAATTAATGAGTTATGCGACTTTGTAGTGTTTGATTTACCTGATTGCGAAGGGACCATTTCGAGTGAAACTGCACCCAATCCTTTTTACCTCTACACCTCCATCTTAGAACCTGAATTGATTAATATCCATGCTTTTGATGAGGTGTCTGAGAAAATTGATTTTCACTTGAATGAGGATATTGACGCTGGGAATATTTTAGATGATGAACCCGCTGATTTGGCTAAGTTTTTCTGTCCAATTCATCATCCCGAGTCATTAAATGTTTTTCCCGAACTTTATATGCGTCTTGATTTTGATGAGAATTGCATGGATGAGCTAAATTTTGAGGAGAATATTGAGGATAGTTTTGAGGATGAACCAGTTTTACTTGATGAGTCGGATTTTCCAATTCATCATGTCCTTTTCATTGACTGTGTACACCTTCCTGAACCTTTAACTGATACCCTTCCTCAATCACTTTGCTCCATCATCGTTCCGACCTTGCAAGACATTGTATCAATTTCATTTTTTATGTCTGGTTTACCAAGTTCGGCGTACCCTGTTAGTTGTATGTATGCCCTAGAGGCCAGTATTGTACAGATGATGTGTATTATATTGGATGCTTGGACATATATAGAGATGACTTTCTTGCTCGATATGATAGTATGCTATCTGGTTACTCTTTATCTTAACATGTACACTAGTCTCTTTATACTGTCTTATAGTTACATGTTGGTAAAGCCCTTAGGATATGTACTTGACTACCTGGACTATGATGCAGATCATACTAGTAGGGACATGGTAATCCATAAGTACATCCTTCAAGGTCCCTAGTCGTGGGTGTATCGAGACGGGGCATCGATATACCAGTGTAGACTAGCGTATACGCTTCTCGACCCATGTGATGGGCGATGGATGATCCCATATCCATTGGTGTTTGACATCAGAGATGGTATACGGGTGCTCAATGGAGACTGAGTACACCGGACGGACTCGCCGAGAACTCCCAGATGGTATTATACCTCACGTCAGATGGCAGTTCTCAGGTGACACTTGTACAGGTTAGTCTGTAGACCCGAGATCGTCATAGAGTCTTGTGTGATTCCCACTGTGCTTTGATCTCCACCTTACCACGTCCATGAGGGCGTGCAAAACGGTGGTCTTTGGGTACAGTCCCGAGTCACATGGAGGCAATGAGCGATAGGAGGGGTTTCGTCTCTCCCGGTATTGGGGGTTGATGTTGCGCAGTGCTCGATTGGCCGTAACAGGGAAGTCCCTGGCCAGGGCTGATCAGAGATTTGCTGGTAAGTGTTACCAGTAGTTTCTCGACCCGTTATGAGCCTCACATCGGCACGACTTATCGGGTTATTGGGGTCTGACGTTTACCACCCCTATACTTGATATGCGACATATCAGACGAAGAGACCGAACTGTACGGTAAGTGTTACCGGTTGGATTCACAGGAGTGTGAGCGGGCTAGCTCGTCGATCTTCTGATCGCTCAATACCCGGGTGGCCGTTACGTTTAGCAGACCGCTTGCGGCTTGTGGATGCTTGATATGATCATCATCTGCTACCGGCGTATTGACGAGTCTTTAGAGTCCTACACAGAGGTTTCCTGGATCAAGCGAAACGAAATAGGAGCGCATATGAGATATGTGCAGGACCGAGAATAATGCGTGTATGTGATACCGCATTTCATTCTCGCGATATATGTTTCGATTGGTTATATTCGATATGACCTAGTTATCGAATCATTCATTCGATAAATCGATACATTGGATTCTAGTCGGTTATGTGCGACATGACCGGATCATTGAATCAAATGTTGATTTAATGATTTAATGCATAATTATATATTTGATATATTGTTTTGCATTAGCTAGTATTGGTTCACTTTATATGGATTTTCTCACTCGATGTGCAAGAAGTATATATGATATACTTTTGTGCACTACTTTGTATCATGTTTGATGATACTTGATAATGTGGTTAAGTGTAAAGGGTTAAACCATGGTTAAGTGATGATTAGGGTTTTGGTTTTTCATTTATTTATTTGTTTATTTATTTGGAAAGGATTAAGTTAAGAATGGTGGCTTATTTTGGAGCTATGTTGAAGCTTCTTGAAGCTTTGACAAAGTCCACCATCCTTATCTCATCCTTAACCCTAACCACTCTAACTAACCTTAGTTTAATCTCTACACTTGACCATGGTCAAGATATGATAAGTATTCATATTAGTTTTATTTTAAAATGTGAAGACTTATCATTCTTTCTTCATCTTCATCTTCATCTTCTTCTTCAAGCTTGCTACTTTAATGGCAACTTGAGATCTAGTGAGATAAATCCAATTCTAAAGTGAACCCACCTCCTATTTCTTCACCCTCTACCTCTTGCCAAGTTGTTTTGGGTGTTTTCTTCACAAGTTTCACAACTTTGTGAAGTCGGAGCTTGAGCTTGTGCAACCTCGACGTAGATCGTCTTTGACACGAAGCCGATGACCTATTCCGCACGTTTCTCCGATGAAGCCGTCACGAGAGTCCAAGGTTCAAGATGGACAGCGAGAGGACGCCCTCGTGGAGCTAAGGAAGTGGGTATCCGGATCTACAAAGGTTGTAGCATCTTAACTTTAGTTAAATTGTTAACTAGATTTATATTTCGCCTAGAATTCTAGCGACGATCCGTAGTCTAGGGTTTCTCGGCACCATTTTTTTTTGAAATTGGCATGTTCGATGCCTTGTGAGACCTCACTAGGGTGCCTAGGAACCTTTCACTGGTATCAGAGCCTAGCTAGAGCCTTAGGCGAAGTCTAGACGGAATTTGAAGTCCGATCGAACCCGAAACCGCATATTTTACACGCTCTCTGGACTTTTTCTGAAAACGTGGATTTTTCCAGATTAAAAATGCCTAAAAAATTCAGCAGGAAGATCTAAGAAATCTGGTGAAACACGAGATCATGAGGCCTCCAAACAGCCGCGGAAACGCGGCAGAAGCATGGCTTCCGCCGCGGTTCCACCGCCGACTGTTCACTTTGCTCAACTTTGTTTGCACAGTAATTCTTCTTTTCTGGTGCTGAGTTTTATGGGAATTTTTAATAATTATTCAAGAGTTGAATTTTCTGGGATGCTTTGGGGATTCGGTGTTTCGATCGGGGTATCAAATTTCGTCTTTGTGGCTTTCCGGATAAATTTTAGAATATGTTAAAAAGTTCGACCGGATATAAATACCCAATTTTTCCCCTGTCGGGAAATTTCCAAGTGTTGGATTTTTCCGTAGTTTAACGACGTTCTAAGTAGTGCAAGTAACGCGATGGACCCTCTAGAAGACAACAAACCTTAACTCGATTATGTGACCGTCTTGAACTGCCCTTTGAACCTTCGGGTTTGGGGCAGTACGGCGTGCCACATGTGAGGCGTTGGCTTGACCCTTCTACGGCTGGACCGTCGGTACTGAGGCATGAACTGAATGTTGTTAGACTTATTTCATGTGTTGAGCTGTATCGGGAAAACTTGGGTATTCGACTGTTCGATCGGAAAGTTTAACATTTTCTGTTTATCTGGAATGTGATACAATAATTGGAATTCACAAGTAGTTATGAGATAACTGAATGAATGTTATAAATCTAGCAATTTAGTCCCATATGATATTGAAAAGAGTTTTCGATAATGAGACTAAAATGCGGGATTTATATCTGTTAGGCATGCGATGTCTAAAGAAGTTGCGGATTCCAACTGTTGTAGTTTTACACTTTCTTTTCTGTGACCGTAAGTGTAGTATGTTCATATCGCCGGTTTCGTTGCTATACGTCAACGACAATTGGGGTATGCATACTTACTTACGTTGATGACATGTGATGTTATGTGTTGCTGTATATGTTATATTGGATCGTCGTGTTCGAATAGCCGGGGTTTTTTATGTGAGATGAGTGTTTTTCATTTTCATTCATGTAAAAACTTGTATGTAATATTCTTTTATTTGGGGCACTTCCAGGTAGCGGAAGTTGTCACCCTTTGTATATTATTTACTTTTCCGCATTAGGATAGACCCAAGGAGGGGAGCACAAGTAACCGGGTTCTGGGGTCCAGTGGGAGACCAACTCGAGGAGTCGAGTCCGGGTCTCCTAACCCTAGAATTGGCAGGGTTGCTTGCCGCTCTCGTAGGGGTCTAGGGGTGTGGGATTGGCTATTCATCACGACCGTGGAATCCGTGTTTTATACTGGCTCGTATTGAAAACACGGACGTCCTAGTATATCCAATATTTCATATGTTTATTCTGCTGCGATATCTGTGTTGTGACTCTGTGATGGATATAGTATATAGTATATATGATATATTATATAGACGTTACTTATGTTTTACACCCGCGCTAGCCCTGCCCTGCTCTGTCGTTAGTTACCTAACCTAACGGTGCACGAGGGGACATCGAGGCGAATGCGGATGGCATAAGTGTACGTCATATCTATCTGTGATGTTTAGGTATTTAAATGATGGGACTTCATTAATGTGATTAATGAAAGATAAGAAACCTAAGATGTTGTGGAATCGAATTTTAAAATAAAACAGGTAGCTACAGTTCTTGCTTTGCACAGCGATATATATGATATATCCCGCACCTTATTCGATGAGGAAAGGACCGAGATCCCTTCACCGGGAGTGACTCCTTTAGCAATAACTGGCAGATGCTACACACTCGGTATGCTTTTGACTGCTTTTGGGTTTTTGCTTTGCACAGCGATATATATGATATATCCCGCACCTCATTCGACGAGGAAAGGACCGAGATCCCTTCGCCGGGAGTGACTCCTTTAGCAAAACTAGAAAAGCCTCAAAATCACTCCATTTCAAAACTTCATTTGATTCTACAACGATATAAAGTTCATTACGCAAAGGGTTTTCTTAAAAACCTGACGTAGCCCTCCGTCATTTCAGATAAGTAATAGTTAGTATTCGTGCTGCGTTTGTTGACTCAGTCAAGGCGTAGTGTGCGGTAGCTGATTACTATTTATCTGTTTATGCATATGATGCAGATTGGATTAGGGTAGTCGTGCGGCCTTGTTGACTTAGTCAAGGGTCGTGCGGGTGGGTTTAATTCAATCAGGAAATGACGGGTTGAACTTTACTTGCGGTCTATGGTTTGTTGACTCAGTCAAGGTCATAGATCGCCTGGGGCAAAATATTATCGGGAATTTCAAGTGTTGAAATTTGCAATGAGATTGCATACCTTCTATGAGATAGTTGGATCCCGATACCCACTGCGAGTAATTGTTACTCCTGGGAGAGTTTTATACATTACAATTAGCCGATCAAGTAGGTGTCTAGAAAGGTGTTAACGAGGTTACGCCTCTGGGAAAACGAGGTTTACATTAATTAGGTTCGTGCGAAAGCACGGGGGACCTCCCTCAAAGTACCGACACTGGCCTGGCTGAAAGATTGGCGAACTTGTAGTGTGTAATTAATCCCGGCTAGTCTTTCCTTTTAAGGTTTGGAGGAAGATTTGATAAAAAGCAGTGAGAGCCATCCTGATTAGATAAGATAATAACCAATCTGATCTTGCACGAGCATACGCTAAAGTGTTTTCTTCTCTCTCTCTCCAGGTAGCGACCATTTCATGCCCTAATGAAGATAATAATATGGATGTATTGACCGAACCCGCATGTTATACTGTGCAGGGGAACGTTGGACCCGTTCTATCTTATAAATGTTATAAGACTGAACAGTAAACAGGAGAATATCTGGATTCTCACACCGCCCAAACGGAGAACATGCATGTTGATGCATCATCTTCGGGTGTGTTTGTCATTGAGAACTGTTTCTCAGTTCACCCTACGTCCTGGGTATTAGATACCGGGTCAGGATCCCACATATGTAAGATGTTACATGGGCTGCGAAAAGGTAGAGAACTGAGAAAAGGTGAACATTCCGTTCATGTAGGGAATGGGGCAAATGTTGCAGCCAAAGCAGTTGGCATATATCACCTGGTATTACCAAATGGTGATACACTAGTCCTGAATGAGTGCTATTATATACCGAACATGATGTGCAACATTATATCAGTTTCTTTATTAAGTAAAGAAGGTTATAATTTTGTAGTAAAGGATAATGTTATGAACATATTCCTAGATCAAAGGTTGATTGCATCAGGCTCGCTACATAATGGCATATTCATTCTCAATCAAAATACAGTCTTCAATATACAAAACACACACAAAAGGAAAAGCTCAGAAATGAACGAATCCTTCTTGTGGCACTGTAGACTTGGCCATATCAATGAGACACGACTAGCTAAGTTGCATAAGAACGGATATTTGAATTCATTCGAATTATCATCTTATGACACTTGCCATTCATGTCTCAAAGGAAAAATGACCAAAACTCCGTTTAAAGGACACGGAGAAAGAGTTACTGAACTCTTGGGACTGGTTCATAGTGATGTATGCGGTCCAATGTCTACACACGCCAGAAATGGTTCTTCCTACTTCATTACATTCACTGACGATCTCTCTAGATACGGGCATGTGTTCCTGTTGAAACACAAGTCTGAAGCTTTTGAGAAATTCAAAGAATATAAGCACGAGGTAGAGAACCAAACGGGCAAAAGTATTAAGGTTCTTCGATCTGATCGAGGAGGTGAATACTTAAGCAGTGAATTCCTGGATTATCTAAAAGAGAATGGGATTCTCTCTCAGCTTACTCCTCCTTATACACCACAGCACAACGGTGTATCGGAACGAAGGAATCGCACCCTATTAGATATGGTGCGTTCAATGATGAGTAATCCTGAGTTACCTATTTCCTTTTGGGGGTATGCGCTTGAGACAGCCATATACCTATTGAATCTGGTTCCGTCTAAATCTGTACCTACCACACCATATGAGATATGGAGTGGGAAGAGACCATATTTTAAGCGAATTAAGATATGGGGTTGTCCGGCCTATGTCAAAAAGCAAAATCCGGACAAACTCGAGGCACGATCAGTCCTTTGCAAGTTTGTGGGATATCCTAAGAATTCTCAAGGATATTTTTTCTACCAAGCTGAGGAACAAAGAGTGTTTGTTGCTCAACATGCCATCTTTTTGGAAAGGGAATTTCTTGCAAAAGAAATTAATGGCAAAGAGGTAGAGCTGGAAGAGGTTCCAGCACCACAAACTGCAACTGACAATTTAGTAGAACCAGAGGATTCAGTGGTGCCCGACGTACCCCAGCCTCTCCGCTGATCTAGTAGGGTTTCTCGTCCACCTGAGAGATACTATGGTTTTCTCATTGATGGTGGTAGTGAGGATTGCATCATGGAGGATGATGACCCAACTAGCTTCGAGCAGGCCATCACGAGTGGGGACTCAGTGAAATGGTTGGATGCTATGCGGTCCGAGATGGATTCCATGTACACCAACAAAGTATGGACTTTGGAAGTTTCTCCTGAAGGGGTAAAACCCATTGGGAGCAAGTGGATCTTTAAGAAGAAACTTGGTGTAGATGGGAAAGTGGAGACTTTCAAAGCTAGACTTGTAGCAAAGGGTTTTCGTCAAAGACCAGGTGTGGACTATGACGAGACCTTTTCTCCAGTGGCTATGCTTAAATCCATCCGGATCATGCTTGCCATCGCTGCATATCATGATTAAGAAATCTGGCAAATGGATGTTAAGACCGCCTTTCTAAACGGTGATTTAGAAGAGTGCGTGTACATGACTCAGCCAGAGGGCTTCGTAGACAGTGGGAGCAGCGGGAAGGTGTGCAAGCTGCTTAAATCCATTTATGGATTAAAGCAAGCATCGCGGAGTTGGAACATCTGCTTTGACGTCGTTATCAAAGAGTTTGATTTCGTCAAAAATCCAGATGAACCTTGTATCTAGAGGAAGGTGGCAGAGAGTAAGGTTGTCTTCCTCGTATTGTACGTGGACGATATACTCTTGATAGGAAATGATATTCCTATGCTGCAATCGGTCAAGCTCTTCTTATCACAAAGATTCTCAATGAAAGATCTTGGTGATGCCTCCTGCATATTGGGAATTAGGATCTATAGAGATAGATCCAAAAGGATTTTGGGATTGTCCCAATCCAGGTACATTGACACCATACTAAAGAGGTTTAGTATGGAAGAGTCCAAGCGTGGGAACTTGCCCACGATCTCTGGAGTCACTCTCTCCAAAGAGATGTCTCCCAAGACTGATTTGGAGAGAGCTCGCATGCAAGGTATACCCTATGCTTCGGCAGTAGGCTCTATCATGTATGCGATGCTATGTACCAGACCCGATGTAGCATACTCACTAAGTATAGTGAGCAGGTATCAAGCTGATCCTGGAGAGAGTCACTGGACAGCTGTGAAGAGCATTCTCAAGTACTTGCGAAGGACTAGAGATATGTTCTTGGTGTATGGTAACGGAGAACTCCAAGTGGAGTCCTTTACCGATTCGAGCTTCCAGAGTGATAAGGACGACTCTAAGTCGCAGTCGGGCTTTGTCTTTACCCTTTACGGAGGGGCGGTTAGCTGGAAGAGTTCCAAGCAGGAAACTGTGGCAGACTCGACAATGGAGGCTGAATACATCGCTGCCAACGATGCTGCCAAAGAGGCTGTCTGGATCAAGAAGTTCATTACTGAACTTGGAGTGGTTCCATCCATTGAGCGTCCAATACCTTTGTATTGCGATAACAATGGAGCGGTGGCTTTGGCCAAGGAACCCAGGTCCCATCAGCGATCCAGGCATATTCTGAGGCGGTATCACCTGATCCGGGAGATAGTTGATCGCCGGGAGATCGAGGTCAGGAGGGTTGACACGAAGAACAACACGGCGGATCCACTCACGAAGGCCATTCCCCAGATACAGTTTGAGAGACTCTTCGGGATGCTCGGTATGCGATACTACAGCAGCTGGCCCTAGTGCAAGTGGAAGATTGTTAGTTGTATGTATGCCCTAGAGGCTAGTATTGTACAGATGATGTATATTATATTGGATGCTTGGACATATATAGAGATGACTTTCTTGCTCGATATGATAGTATGCTATCTGGTTACTCTTTATCTTAACATGTACACTAGTCTCTTTATACTGTCTTATAGTTACATGTTGGTAAAGCCCTTAGGATATGTACTTGACTACCTGGACTATGATGCAGATCATACTAGTAGGGACATGGTAGTCCATAAGTACATCCTTCAAGGTCCCTAGTCGTGGGTGTATCGAGACGGGGCATCGATATACCAGTGTAGACTAGCGTATACGGTTCTCGACCCATGTGATGGGCGATGGATGATCCCATATCCATTGGTGTTTGACATCAGAGATGGTATACGGGTGCTCAGTGGAGACTGAGTACACTGGACGGACTCGCCGAGAACTCCCAGATGGTATTATACCTCACGTCAGATGGCAGTTCTCAGGTGACACTTGTACAGGTTAGTCTGTAGACCCGAGATCGTCATAGAGTCTTGTGTGATTCCCACTGTGCTTTGATCTCCACCTTACCACGTCCATGAGGGCGTGCAAAACGGTGGTCTTTGGGTACAGTCCCGAGTCACATGGAGGCAATGAGCGATAGGAGGGGTTTCGTCTCTCCCGGTATTGGGGGTTGATGTTGCGCAGTGCTCGATTGGCCGTAACAGGGAAGTCCCTGGCCAGGGCTGATCAGAGATTTGCTGGTAAGTGTTACCAGTAGTTTCTCGACCCGTTATGAGCCTCACATCGGCACGACTTATCGGGTTATTGGGGTCTGACGTTTACCACCCCTAGACTTGATATGCGACATATCAGACGAAGAGACCGGACTGTACGGTAAGTATTACTGGTTGGATTCACAGGAGTGTGAGCGGGCTAGATCGTCGATCTTCTGATCGCTCAATACCCGGGTGGCCGTTACGTTTAGCAGACCGCTTGCGGCTTGTGGATGCTTGATATGATCATCATCTGCTACCGGCGTATTGACGAGTCTTTAGAGTCCTACACAGAGGTTTCCTGGCTCAAGCGAAACGAAATAGGAGCGCATATGAGATATGTGCAGGACCGAGAATAATGCGTGTATGTGATACCGCATTTCATTCTCGCGATATATGTTTCGATTGGTTATATTCGATATGACCTAGTTATCGAATCATTCATTCGATAAATCGATACATTGGATTCTAGTCGGTTATGTGCGACATGACCGGATCATTGAATCAAATGTTGATTTAATGATTTAATGCATAATTATATATTTGATATATTGTTTTGCATTAGCTAGTATTGGTTCACTTTATATGGATTTTCTCACTCGATGTGCAAGAAGTATATATGATATACTTTTGTGCACTACTTTGTATCATGTTTGATGATACTTGATAATGTGGTTAAGTGTAAAGGGTTAAACCATGGTTAAGTGATGATTAGGGTTTTGGTTTTTCATTTATTTATTTGTTTATTTATTTGGAAAGGATTAAGTTAAGAATGGTGGCTTATTTTGGAGCTATGTTGAAGCTTCTTGAAGCTTTGACAAAGTCCACCATCCTTATCTCATCCTTAACCCTAACCACTCTAACTAACCTTGGTTTAATCTCTACACTTGACCATGGTCAAGATATGATAAGTATTCATATTAGTTTTATTTTAAAATGTGAAGACTTATCATTCTTTCTTCATCTTCATCTTCTTCTTCTTCTTCAAGCTTGCTACTTTAATGGCAACTTGAGATCTAGTGAGATAAATCCAATTCTAAAGTGAACCCACCTCCTATTTCTTCACCCTCTACCTCTTGCCAAGTTGTTTTGGGTGTTTTCTTCACAAGTTTCACAACTTTGTGAAGTCGGAGCTTGAGCTTGTGCAACCTCGACGTAGATCGTCTTTGACACGAAGCCGACGGCCTATTCCGCACGTTTCTCCGATGAAGCCGTCACGAGAGTCCAAGGTTCAAGATGGACAGCGAGAGGACGCCCTCGTGGAGCTAAGGAAGTGGGTATCCGGATCTACAAAGGTTGTAGCATCTTAACTTTAGTTAAATTGTTAACTAGATTTATATTTCGCCTAGAATTCTAGCGACGATCCGTAGTCTAGGGTTTCTCGGCACCATTTTTTTTTGAAATTGGCATGTTCGATGCCTTGTGAGACCTCACTAGGGTGCCTAGGAACCTTTCATACCCATGTTTTCTCACGGATCTTGAGGTATTTGACCCAATTTCTCGACAGGTTGATAGATTAGCACAATCACTTTTCACACATCGGTCATCGAAAATTGTGCTAATTTATTCACTCCATTTCCACCCTCAAGTTCGTATTCCACTTCTTTCTCCCCTCCGCCATTCTTCTCATATACCGGGACCGTATTCCGCTTCCATTCATATACGGTCTCGCGTATTCTCCATTTCTTTCCTCTCCGCATTCTTTCACCAACCAACACACTACAGAGATAGAATTTTTGAATGGTTGGTGCTCACTTTTGGCCTGTGTAAAGCCTTATATAGATTGATACTGTTCTTCCCCCCCTCCAATCCTGAACTTCACAGCTTAGACAGTGGAAACACTGTTTCACTTAAGTTTAGGAGGGATCCTTTTTGTGTATATATTTTTGTTTTGGTTTTTACTTTGTATATATTTCTTTTAGGAAGCGCCGACAATTTTGACCCTCTTGGTATAGCCTGACAGTGAGGGCACTGTCAAGTTTAAGTTTGGGGGTGTGCTCGGTAGGTTTCTTCCTTCGCATTCATTTGTATATTCTGCAATTTCATTCTTATTTAAAAAACCCACAAAAATCAAAAAAATTTCAAAAAAAATATAAAAACTTTGTCGTCAAGTTAGTTAATAGGGTAACATAGATTTTATTCCGAAATTTTAGTTGATACGTTAAAAATAACTAAATCCTAGGCTTAGAAATTGAAAACCCTAAAAATAACCGTCATTCTGTTTAATCTTGGTAAGTATACGTCCTTACAGTTTTTTTTAAGAAATAGGTAATCTTGAGTTCAGCTCTTGAGTTAAGTCGAAATGAAGGGAAAGTATTGAAGCTTTACTGAAGGATAAGTCTGAAAAATAGTTTCTATTCTTAAGTTCAAATTTAGAAAGTATATACCCTACAAACTGCACATACACGCACCTTGAAACTTGGGATAGTAGAGAATACCTAAAAATACTCTTGCCTGAAAACCTAGTATGAAAGAAAAAACGGTATTTAAAGCTAAACACCAAGAGCATCATTGAAAAATATTTCCGGTCTTGAAAAGAAAAAGAAAAAAAATAAAAGAAAAATAAATAAAGTCAAGACCTGCAATCTGCTATTTACGCTTTAAGCTCATATATTCAGTAATCGGCTGTTAGTGCCTCAAGATTCATTAATAGTCGCATGAAAGGTGTGCGAGCAACACCGTCCATCATTTAATGAAAAGAAGTAGTATTAGGCATTAGGGCAAGGGTACTATAACTTGAATTGAATTCTCAAGTGTATGGGTAAAAATTACACACACGTAGGGGTATACAATCAATGTTTGGAGGAAAGATAGGAATAAAGAATAAGACTTATGTTTTCTGTAAAGTTGATAAAAATCCCTGATTTGAGACCGCACTTTTAGAAGGAAAACTCAGGAGGTACCAACATCTTTCTAAACTTTTTTGGAACGTATAGGATCTAAGCTTAAATAAATAGGAGGTGTGAAATATAAAGGTTGGATATTTCTAACTTAGGATGATGGAGTCTCTAACATAGATACTAAACTGCAGGAGTAAGATCAACGTTAACTTATGAAACTAGATTGACGGGATTTTGTGGGTAGTATCCGCTGAAAACCCTCGGGAGATAACACTCCTCCTACTAGGGACACCTAGAGCTTTAACGGCTTGTTGCACGCGCTCAGTGCAATCGCGTTCCCTGCGAAAGTGAGGCTAGAATTTTGTTTTGCTCGGGACGAGCAAAAGATAAGTTTGGGGGCATTTGTTCATACCAGAATATTACATTTTAATACCGCTCATTCATTATATATTTTTTGTATATATCGGTATTATTAATCGGTGTTTGCTCAGTAATACAGATTATAGGTATCCGTGACAAAATACTGAAAATACATTCAAAATAACGGATATAACATTTGTGAGCCGACACTGCAACCAGAACTGCAAACCGACCGATATTTCTTGGGTTTCTTTGCTTGTGTACACACTTTTTATCTAAATGGACCAACACAATACAAGTGTGTACACAAGTGTGCACTAGGACCTAGGGGGCTGCCATGGTACACACTCATGATGGCTTTGTAAAAGTGGGGGGCGGGGACAAGTGCAATAAATGCTAAAAGTGTTGATGTGATTCATAGCTACAAGCTTCCCTCCAAGCCCTAAGTGCATCCAGAGCTTTTACTGAGAAAACAAACTGCACCAGAGTGATGTGGGAGACAACAATTGTGCACACAACAAATACGAGCCTTTGTGCTTGGATTTGACCCTAGCACAAGCCCCTTGTGGCCGGCCAAACAGTGCCCAATGGGCCCCAGTTTTGTACAGTGCATCCTTGCTGCCACGTGGTCTTAGTTTTATTGTTTGTTTATTTTTCTTTTGTGCCTATATAAAGCAGGCAGTGGGCAAGGGGTCAAGGGTCATTCTTTTTCTTATATTTTACATCTTCATACTCTTTTGCTTTCATTTTATTCTTGTATATAGCTTAGTCCCCTTGAGATCCTTGCCTTCTCTTGATCTTGCAATCTCTTAATTGAGCTTGCAAGTTTAAGTTTTGGTATTCGATCTCAAGGGTTGTATCTTCTTTTGGAATTAATAAAGCTCTTTTTTTTGTCTTCATTTCACATGAGTTCTTTACCCTTCTCTTGATCTTGCAATCTCTTAATTGAGCTTGCAAGTTTAAGGGTTGGTTATTGATCCTATGGCTTGTCTTGTGTTCTATGGTTCCGAGTTGCTTATTTCTTGCATTTACATACTTGCACTTACATTCCACACTTTACTTACCTTGGAATTTATTACCATGCCCTGTACTTACTTATAATGCTTTTTCCTTTTTTTTTTCTTTTCTCTTTTCTTTTGCTCTCTTTGTTGTTGTTTTGTTTGGTTTGTGAATATGTGTTGTTAGGAAAAGAGAAAGATATTATAAGTTAAGGTTTCGTTTCCCATTTCCTTTTCCCGTATTTTCCATTTGAAACTTCGCCCAAACCTTACGCAAGCGCTCCGTTAGGCACCCTACCCAACCAAGGTATCGGTGATTCCTAACCGCGACCGGTTGCGTTCGGATTGCCCGGAGGCGAAAGTAAGAGACAAGAACGGACGGATAAGGGTCAATAAGCCGGATTCCACGAATACCGTGCTTAAGCACCCTAATCCACATTGTTGCCGATTGCTCTAGCTTCATTGGTTGAGTTCGGCTCAAATGACTTGAATACGGATTTCCTTAACTTACACTATTCTATCTAATCCTAACAAACAGTTACTTTGCATATAACACATAGGATAAATACAAACATTCCGCCTACGCGTATTAACTCGTAAGAACAAGAACTTAAAATGCTCCGTCTCCCTGTGGATCGACCCATGCTCATCGCGGCTAGCTGCAAAGCGACACCGTCCTTGATCGCGGTTAACTTTAGAACTTAAAATTCGACACGTGGAATGCGTGCGATCAAGGTCGATGTTACCACTGTACTTATTTTCTTTTCTGTACTAGGATTACCTCATGGTGAAGTGCACGGATTGTCGGGTTCTAAAGGGCAACGGGTCCGCATCCCATGGCGTTGAGAAGGAGGGGGCCTCACTCTAGAATTGGCGGGCTATTCGCCGCACTCGTAGGGGGTACAGGTTGACCCAAGGAGGGGTACTCAAGATACCGGATTCCGTTAAGTGCTGGATGGCCCATTCACTTTGATGAAGGGGGTTGCTTCGCTTCTGATTTTGACGGGTAATTTGCCGCACTCGTAGGGGTCTAGGTTTTCATTGCACAGGCTATCCACACGACCAGGGGAACGTCGGGTTTCACTTGCGGCTCAAAGGAAACCCGGGGCTTCCAGATTATCTGTATTGTTCTGTGATGCTTATCGCTATTTTATGATGTTGCATTGATCACACCTGGTGCGATTATTATATATTGTTATATATATACTAGTAGATGTTGTATATATTTTACACCCGTGCTAGTCCAGTCCCCGCTCTGTCGTTAGTTAAGTAACCTAACGGGTGATGATGGGACCCAGTGGCGAATGCGGATGGCATATACGTGCATCATATTTTCGTTCTTTTCTGGTGTGATTAATTGATGGGACTGCGTTGATTCAGATCAATGCAAGGAAAATAGACCTATTCGATGTTGTTGGAACAATTTTCAAAAGCTGTTATTACAAGGGCGTTTTCTTTTGTTTTGCATAGCAATATTCGGTTATGAATATCCAGCACCTTATTCTACGAGGTTAGGGCCGAGATCCCTTCACCGGGAGTGACCCCTTGGGCAGAGGTTTGCATCAGGGTAATAACTTCACTATAGTCGATTACTTTTTGCTTTGCATCACGGTATTCAGTTTAGAATATCCTGCACCTCATTCCACGAGCAAAGAGCCGAGATCCCTTCACCGGGAGTTGCCTCTTTAGCAAAGGTTTTCGCCACTATATATTTGTAAAAAGCTATCCGGTTCCTTCAACGATGTCAAGTTCATTACGTTAAAGGTTTTTCGCCAAAAACCATTCATAGCCCTCCGTCATTTCAGACGGGTAGCACTTAGTATTCATGCTATGTATGTTGTACTTCGTCAAGGCATAGTGTATGGTAGCTATTTGTTACTTTTCTGTTGTATAGATAGACGCGTTAGTTTGGGACAGTCGTACTACTATTTTGGCCTTCGCCAAGGGTATATACGGGTGGGTTCAAATTAACCTGGACAATGGAGGGTAGAACTTGACATGTGACTTATGATATGTTGGCCTTCGTCAAGGTCATAAGAGTATGGGGTAAAAATCATATCGGGAGTTTCAAACATACAGAAAACTTGCTAGGCATGCGCATACCTTCTGGAGTGTGATAACTTGAATGGATTACATCAGGTTATCATGCGATGATAGTTGGATCCCGATACCCACTGATGAGTTCGTTTACTCCTCGGGTGATTTTATATGATCCCGACTAATTCTTCTTTAGGGTTTGGAGGAGAATTTAAGGATACAGTGGGAGACATCCTGATTAGATAAAGTGATTGACCATTCTGATCTAGGTTTGAGTGCACTCTGAGTGTTTCTTTCTCTCTCTCTCTTTGGCAGCGACCATGACCCGACCCTAGACTAGAACTCATAAACCAAGTTAACCGAACCTTCTTAAAACACACTGACTTTTGGATTGTCTAAGTTGCATACTTCATTGCCACTCCTACTTTTACCCATTGCTTTTCCCCGGAACACTCCGTATTACTACGAAGATCCCCTTTTGTTGGATATGACCATCGTATAGTTACATACAAACTCAAATAAACTTGTTTCAGATTCGAGGATGGTTCCGGTTCTGGAGAAATTGAATAGGACTATTCAGTTGTCTTTTCCTTTTACCTTCTCTCAGGTAGCGAGTGCTCCTAGGATTAGGAGATGGTACACCTATTGCGCTTATTGGATAGTCTTCTTCCAAACCATAGGCAGGTGCCGAAAGGTGGGGAATGAAGAAAACCAATTAGCCTAAGTGTGGTGTACAGAAAGTAATAAGTAAAGACAAATAAAGGGATTAGAAAGAGGGCAAAGTAAAATGCGACTGCTATCATTCACGACCAAACCGCGTATATCATCGCCACTCCTGTTTCACCTTTGCATTTCTTCGGTTCAGGGGAAATTGAATAGGATTATTCAGGTTGTCTTTTATCATTACATTCTCTCATGTTGCGAGGGCTCCTAGGATTAGGAAGGTACACCTATTACGCTTATTGGATAGTCTTCTTCCAAACCATAGGCTGGTGCCGAACGGTAGGGAAGGAAGAAAACCATTTAGCCTAAGGTTGGTGTACATGAGGTAATGAGTAAAGACAAATAAAGGGATTTAGAGAGACGGCAAAGAAATATACGATTACAGTCATGAATCTGATAATGGAAGAGGCATTACTAGGAATACCAGAATACTCCTTCGAAACATTTTCATGTTTTAGTTTCACTGTACATTGTTAATTGAAAACCGATTTCCCAATTAGATCCTTACTCCAGGATATGTATTTACCAGGTTTGATTCTCACATCTGTATGGTTTTACATATGATGAGTGGGAGTAAGTTATTAGGAATTAGGTGATTATATCCTTATTATATCAGAATTCGTTGTAATTGGTGATATTTAAGAAAATCACCTAGGGTTTTTGCCTGATGGCAAATATTTGGTTTTGAATATCCGTTGTTATGCACCAATTTCAAACTGATATATCTGTACGTTTATTTCATAAAGTGAGATATAAAATTTTGAAATTATGTCCATGACATTTACCTATATCAGTTGATGGTTAGGTAAGGAGCATTAAACAACGGTGTAATTCTTCTTAACCATAGTACAATTTTCAACCTACGACGCACAGGGTTTGAGTTATTCAACTCAGGAGACTTATACAAAGTATTTTATGTTGTCCAGTGTCCATTAGGATAGAGGGGTTGGTACTCGTACCATATTCTGTTTACTTGTAACTTCTCCAGTTTTAGACATGTATTTCGTAGAAATGCAAGGTCCAAGTTTTGAGAAGTTATAGGCACAAGGATAAAGTAGAGAACCATATGTTGCAAGTACCAGGATTCTTCAAGGTGACTGAAGATATAGATACTTGTGTTTGGTATTCAGTTGATAGTAATGGTTTTGAGAACTTATTTCTCTTTCAGGTTACTCATATCTGGATGTAATCCTGGTTGAGTAATGCTGATTAGCCTCTTTCCATTTAGTTGACATGCACTGGAGACAGCTGCATGATTTGAATCTGGTTCCAATTAAATCAGTGCCTCTGTTTCTATATTATATATAGAATGGTTCATATCTTAACGATGTTAAGGTATATGGAGTTGTCCGGCTTATGCTTAAAACCAGACTCTGGATAACTCAAGGCACGTTTCTGTAATGGCATTTTGTGGGTTATCCCAGGCTATGACGAGGGTTAACTTTCTACCATCTGCAAGATCAATAGTGATATTGTTCTTGACTCACCACAATTTTAGTAAAATGGATTTTTTCAGAAAACAGTAGTGGGGGTATGGTAGAACTGGAAGTGATTCCAGAACCACAAACGATTACTGAAAATTTAATAGAACCTAAAGATTCAATCGGGTTTGACATTCTATTAGCCACTCCGCAGATATGGTGGGTAACCTCAGGCACCCGAGAGGTACTTCGGTATTCTCAAGGACTGTGACAGGGAGGTTCTTGTTTATCCAGACTTGACACTACTGCTGTTCTAGACTATGAGACCCGGCAGGAGGATGAGTATAGCGTCGTTCTAAACTAGCTTTAGAAGTGCATGTGTATATGACTCTGTCAGAGGGTTGTTGTGGTCAGTGGGAGCAGCGGAAGCATAGTGGACAAGTAGCTTATGTCTATTTATAGACTAAAGTAGATGTAGCGAAGATAGATCATCCATTTTTGATGTGACAGTCATAGGTTTTGACTTTATCAGAATAGAGGATGGATCTGTTAAGAAGGTAGTAAGGTGTGATGTCCTGGTATTTGGATGACATGCACCTTATAGGAAGTGAAATTCCTATACTATGATCGGTTATACTATGGTAGTCACACAGTTGTTTCTCCATATAGGATATGGATATGATATCAGGCATTCTGGTTACTAGATTTATGGTTTTAGATCTAGATTTGGTTAGTTTCCCAATCTGGGTACGTAGACAGTATTCTAAAGCTGTTTTAGAATGAACGACTTCTGGCATGGTGGTGTACCTGCAGGTGATGGAGTCACCCTCTCTAAAGGTGTCTTACAGACTAAAGGGGAGATGGATGTGCATGATTGGCATATCACTTGGTTAGGCAATTGATTCAATCATGAGATGTCATGTACCACACCAGATGTTGTTTTTGCACTCGATGCAATAAGTTTTTATATTAATCCAATCCTGGAGAAACGTTCGGAAGTAGTTTATGAACATAAGTAGATGTTCTAAGGATATGGTAACGTCAGCTTCTTTCGGGGGACGCTTATCATTCCAGGCTTCCAATGTGACCTTGATAACAGAGCGACTGTCAGAGTTATAGTTTTCCCTCTTTCGAGGGGCAGTAGTTTGGACAGATGGTCCAAGCGGATACTGAGGGAGGCATGGCGTAGGATACTGATTAAATTCAGTGAACGATACAGTCTAAGAAGTTTGCTGGATTTGGAGTTCATTTGTGAACTGGGTCCCATCAGATATCCAGACATATTCTAAGACAGGTATTGCTCATTTCGGGAGATGGTCTTCTTCGCGAACTTGAGATAAAGAGAGACATAGAAAGAAACATTGGAGCGGATCCACTCACTGAGGCTATTTCTCAAACACAATAGTTTCACAAACGAGCTTTGTGAAACTGATTAGTAGAGAAGTTGGGTGTTCGGTATCACACGGGCCGTGAGTATGCGACATCGCAATAATTAGCCTTGAGTGCAAGTGGGAGATTGTTGGCTATAGTGCCATCAAGTCAATTATTGGATCACAGGCACGTGATTGCAATGATTAAGGGAGGACCTATACCGGTAGAACAGTCTTACTTGAGATAATAGTATGCTATCTGGTTTGTCTTTATCATCGTGTACATACTTCAGGTGACATTACATATCACTATTACATGTTGATAGACCCCATATGATTCTTGCTTGACTGCCAGCAGTGTGATGGCGATCATATACGTGGGATCTGGGGTCTATAAGCACATCCTTAAAAGTCCCTAGTCGTGGGAGTTTTGAGATTGGGCATCGATACTCCAGAGTAGACAACTGTATAATGATCGAGACCCCGACGAGGGGCGGTGGCCGGTCTCACAAGCCATTAGTGTCTGTTGGTTCACCTAAGATGTATACAGGTACTCATTAGGTTATGAGTACACCGGACGGACTCGCCGGGAACATGCTAATTGGTATTATACCTATTGTCAGATAGCAGTTTCCTGGTGACATGTGTACAGGTTAGTCTATCGACCTGAGATCGTCATTTGTCTCGTGTGAGTTTCCACTGTGCTTTGAATACTACCCTACCACGGCTCAACGGAGTCATGCAAACAGGTTTTAGTTGGGTACAGTCCCGAGCCACATGGAGGCAGTGAGCGGATCGTCAGGGGATTCGTCTCTCCCGGTATTGGGGGTGGATGTCTCGTTGTTCATGGATGGCCATCACCAGAAATCCTCGGCTGGGGTAGTTGAGAATTACCGATCTAGGATCAGTAGTTTCTCAGGTGGTGATAGGGTTTCATACCGACACTGAATGTCAAGTTATTAGGGGTCTGACTTTATCCACCCCCCTAGACTCGATATGCGATACTCATAAACGAACAGACCGGACTGTACGGATATTGTCACTGTCAGGCTCAGTAGGGTTTCAGGATGAGTATGCTCGTCGGCCTCCCTTTCGCTCAATACCTAGGTAGCCATTACTGTTGGAGATAGTGCCCTCAGAGTCAATTATTAGGTCACAGGTACGTGATTGCAATGATTGATGGAGGACCTATCCCGGTAGGACAGTCTTACTCGAGATGATAGTATGCTATCTGGTTTACCTTTATCATCGTGTACTGCTTTAGGTGACCTGACAAGTTGCTATTACACGTTGATAGAGCCCCTAGGATTCTTGCTTGACCACCAGCAGTATGAGGGCGATCATATACGTGGGAGCTGGTAGTCTATAAGCATATCCTTAAATGGTCCCTAGTCGTGAGAGTTTCGAGACAGGGCATCGATACTCCAGAGTAGACTAGTGTATACAGTCGAGACCCCGACGAGGGGCAGTGGCCGGTCTCACAAGCCACTGGTGTCAGTTGGATCACCTAAGATGTATACAGGTGCTCATTGGGTTATGAGTACACCGGACAGACTCGCCGGGAACATGCTAGTTGGTTATATACCAGACGTCAGATGGCAGTTCCCTGGTGACATGTGTACAGGTTAGTTCATCGACCTGGGGATCGTCATTTGTCTCGTGTGAGTTCCCACTGTACTTTGATTACTACCCTACCACGGCTCAAAGGAGTCGTGCAAACAGGTTTTAGTTGGGTACAGTCCCGAGCCACATGGAGGCAGTGAGCGTATCTTCAGGGGTTCGTCTCTCCCGGTATTGGGGGTGAGGTCGTGCTGTGTCTAGGAGAGCCATTACACGAAGCCCTCGGCCGAGGCAAGAAGATTTACTGGTAGGTATTCCAGTAGTATCTCAGGGTGTTCTGGGCTACACTCCGACACGACTTGTACCGCTTTTGGGGGTCTGACTTTTACCAACCCCCTAGGCCCGCCATGCGATGCTCATAGACGAATGGACCGGACTGTACGGATATTGTCACTGACAGGCTCAGTAGGGAGTCAGGCTGAGTTCGCTCACAGACGTCCCTTTTGGTCAATACCTGGTAGCCCGTTATGTATTGGCTTATACCTCTAACGTGCTAGTGGTTAAATCCACAACCAAGGTGTTGACGAGTCTTTAGAGTCCCCCACATTCTGTTACTCAGCTTTCGGGCGAAAAGTTGTAGAGGCCGTATGGAGATATGGCAAGGTCCGATCAGATACGTGCGGTATTGCACGGATCAGGATCGGACAGTTTGTACTACAGGCCGTATGGATATATGGCAGGGTTCGATCAGATACGTGCGGTATTGCACGGATCAGGATCGAACGGATATTACTAGCCGGCTTTGGTATGAGCCGGATCCTAGTATAGTACAGTGTAGATTTTGTCTCATTGTATTTGTATTTCGGTCGGAATACAAATGCGGGTGTGTATGCACAGTATCGGGGTTTTCCTGTAATTTATTACGGGACCAGTTTTCTGGAGTTGCCAGTTTGTTTTCCGTTTAGGCCAATTTCCTTTGTATCGTTCATTGGCCGAAGATTGGTGGAGGAGGGCTTATTTGCATTGTTGCAAATAGGCATTTGTGGAGGGGGTCTTTGCATTTTTGTTGTATCATGATAGCACCATCCTTTGACTTGATTTCTTCATGATGGCTTGACCTTTAAAGTCATCATGGTTGTTGATGATGGCATGACTTTTGGAGTGATGATTGTTGCTTTGAGTGTTGGATTTTCCTTACTATCATTTCTTTTGCATGATAGCTTTCCTCTCTCTCTCTTTGGTATTAGAAGAGAATGGCTCCCATTTTGATTTACTCTCCTACTCTCTCATTCTCTCCACCACCATGTCATGGCCGGCCTCTTGAGGGGGTGGGGCTGTCCCAATATTGAGGAGGGGGTTTTTGGTTCATTTCATGCTCCAAAAATCCCCAAGTCCCTCCATATAGTTCTTGTATCATTCCTCCACCAAAAAGGCAACTCCACAAACCCCAAATGAGACATATAGATCCACACTACATTCTACAGCAAATCTTGGGCACGTCGAGTAGCCGGCTTCGTGCCCGAGTTGCCTCGGCATTGAGGTGGGAGCCCGTAAACGATGTAGGCGATGTGGTGCACTTCCGGCGACGAGGAGGAGACGGGACATTCCGCAGGAGATCGGGACGATGACGAGAAGACCGGAGGACTTGGATCGTCGGTATATCTCTATTCCCTTTCTTGTAGATAGCTAGGACTAATTAATGGTTCGATCCGGGTATTAGTGCGCGGCGGTTTGCCAGTTCAAGAAAATTTAAGTTTATCACCGCTTCCGCATTTGGCCGTCGGATTGACGGCCGGGGCGCCGCCGTGCACTTACAGTGGTATCAGAGCCTCGCCATTAACTTAGTCTAGCTTGGTTTAATGTGTTTTTCTGTTTCGATCGATCGAATGTTCCAAAACTGCATTTTAGTTCGCATCAGTTTCTGTTGAAAATTTTTGGTCTCGAAAATTTTTTCAGGTGATTGCAGAATGATGTACAGAGTACCCTAAGACCACTGGAAAATTTTGGTTCCCTGAACCCTCCGTACGACCGCGGAACCGCGGCCATAACCCCTTGTTGGCCGCGGTTCCGCCGCAGGTAGTTGGGTTCAGCTCACCAGCTTTTTCCAGAGGGCTTGTGGGCTTAAAATATGGGTTTTGGAATATTAATATTGGGTCCAGAATTTCCTGATGTGCTACAGTAGTACTTGGGGGCCCACTTGTTAAAGTTTGATCGATCGGATATTTTAAACACATTATTTCACAGTATTTACATTATATCTGCGACCGTGAATGTCACTTGATCGGTAAATCCGGTCTAACTGCTATAGCCCGGTTAGACGGATTTGCGAACGTGACTTTCACGTTGATGTTCTGTTTTTGCTGTGATGTTGCGGATCGGTCGTGGGGGATAGCCTGGATGCAATGCTAGTACAGTTGTGGTTGTATTATGTACATTTGATATTGCGGGACGAGCGTCCGACATGTGGACTGCCGTCACTGCCTGATTGTATTATTATTTTGGGGCACGGCCAGGTTGCGGTCGATGTACCCGTTGTATGTATATTTTACTTTCTGTACTAGGATTGCCCCACGGAGGGGTGCACGGATAGCCGGGTTCTAGAGGGCAACAAGCCCGCATCTCATAGCATTGGGACGGAGGGGGCTTCGCTCTAGGATTGGCGGGCTATTCGCCGCACTCGTAGGGGGTACAGGTTGACCCAGGAGGGGTGCCCAAGTTACCGGATTCCGTGAAGTGCTGGGTGGTCCATTCACGGAGCTGAAGGGGGCTGCCTCGCTTCAGGTTTTGGCGGGTAACTTGCCGCGCCCGTAGGGGTCTAGGATTTCATTGCACAGGCTATCCACACGACCAGGGGAACGTCGGGTTTCAGTAGCGGCTCTGTGAAACCCGGGGATCCCAGATATCTGTATTGTTTCTGTGATGCTATTCATTCTCTGTGATGTTGCATTTTTTTCACGCCTTGAGCGAAATATAATATATTGGTATATATATTAGTAGATGTTGTATATGTTTTACATCCGCGCTAGTCCAGTCCCTGCTCTGTCGTTAGTTAGCTAACCTAACGGGTAATGACGGGACCCAGTGGCGAATGCGGATGGCATATACGTACGTCATATTATTTTCGTTCTTTGTGGTGTGATCAATTGATGGGACTGCGTTGATTCGGATCAATGCAAGTTAAAAACAAACCTAATCTGATGTTGTTGGAACACTTTTCAAAAAGCTGTTATTGCAAGGACGTTCACTTTTGTTTGGCATCGTGGTATTCAGTTGGAATATCCTGCTCCTAAGTCGACGAGGTAAGGGCCGAGATCCCTTCACCGGGAGTGACCCCTTGGACAAAAGTTTGCGTCAGGGCATTAACTTCACTATAGCCGATTACTTTTGCTTTGCACCGTGGTATTCAGTTGGAATATCCTGCACCTCATTCTACGGTGAAAGAGCCGAGATCCCTTCACCGGGAGTGACCTCTTTAGCAAAGGTTTTCGTCACTATATTTTTAAAAGCTATCCGTTCCTTCAACGATATCAAGTTCATTACGTTAAAGGTTTTCGCCAGAAACCATTCGTAGCCCTCCGTCGTTTCATATGGGTAGTCAATAGTATTCAAGCTGTGTTTGTTGGCCAAAGTCAAGGCACAGTGTTTGGTAGCTGTTGGTTATTCATATGCAGCATAGATAGATGCGTTGGTTTGGAACAGTCGTATAGCCTTGTTGGCCAAAGTCAAGGGCTTGTGCGGGTGGATTTGAATCAACCTGGAGAATGACGGGTAGAACTTGACATGTGACTTATGATTTGTTGGCCAAAGTCAAGGTCATAAGAGCATGGGGCAGAAATCACATCGGGAGTTTCAAAAGAACTGAAACTTGCCAGATATGCGCATACCTTCTGGAGTGTGGTAGCGTGAGCGGATTCCGTCACGTTATCATGTGATGATAGTTGGATCCCGATTCCCATTGATGAGTTGGTATACTCCTCGGGTGATCCCGACTAATTCTTCTTTCAGGTTTGGAGGAGAATTTGAGGTACAGTGGGAGGTTTCCAGATTAGATAAATTGGTAACCATTCTGATCTAGGTTAGAGTGCACGCTGAGTGTTTCTTTTCTCTCTCTCTTTGGCAGCGACCATTGACCCGACCCTTAGACTATGACTCAGTGACCAAGTTGACCGAACCTTCTTAACACTGGCTTTTGGATTGTCAGAGTTGCAAACCTCATTGCCACTCCTACTTTTACCCTTTTCTCCAGGACACCCCGTATTACTACGAACGTCCACTTCCATTGGACAAAACCATCGTATGGTTATATACGAACTCGAAGGGATTGATTCGAGAATGGTTTCCGGTTCTGGAGAAAACGGATAGGACTATTCAGTTGTCTTTTCCTTTTACCTTCTCTCAGGTTGCGAGTACTCCTTGGTTTAGGAGATAGTACACCTATTACGCAAATTGGATAGTCTTCTTCCAAACCTTAGGCTGGTGCCGACCGGTAGGGAATGAAGAAAACCAATTAGCCTAACGATGGTGTACAGAAGGTATTAAGTTCAGACAAAGCAAGGGATTAGTAAGAGGGCAAAGTAAATTGCAACTGATATTCACGACCAAACCAGGTATTTCGTTACCACTCCCACGTCACCTTTGTATTTCTCCAGGACACTCCGTATCACTACGAAGATCCACAGTTTATTGGATACTCCATCGTATGGTTATATACGAACTCGAAGGGAACTTGTTCCAGTTCGGGGATGGATTCTGGTTCAGGAGAAATAGGAATAAGGTTTATTCAGGTGTCTTTTATCTTCACCTCCTCTCGCATTGCGAGTGTTCCTAGGATTGGGACAGTACACCTATTATGCTTATTGGATAGTCTTCTTCCAAACCATAGGCTGGTGCCGAACGGTAGGGAAGGAAGAAAACCATTTGGCCTAAAGGGGTGTGCAGAAGGTAAAGACTAAAGACATATGAAGGGATTTGGAGAGGTGGCAAAGAATTACACGGTCACAGTTGTGAATCTGGATAATGGAAGAGGTATTACTAGGAATACCAGGATACCCAATAGAAACATTTCAATGTTTCAGTTTCACTGTGTAATGTTAAAGGAAAACTGATTTCCCGATTAGATACTTACTCCAGGGTATGTATTTACCATGTACGATTCTCACATCTGTATGGTTTTACAGATGATGAGTGGGAGTAGGTTGTTGGGAATTGGGTGACTATCCTCATTATATCGGGATTCGTTGCAATCAGTGATATTTGAGGAAGTCACCTGGGTAGTTTGCCGGTCGGCAAATATTTGGTTTTGAATATCCGCTGTTATGCACCAATTTCAAATTGATATATCTGTACGTCTATTTTCATAGAGTGAGATATACCTTTATGAAATTATGTCTACGACATTTACCTATATCAGTGGATGGTTAGGTAAGGAGCATTAAACAGCGGTGTAATTCTTCTTAACCATAAGTACAGTTTTCAACCTACGACACACAGTGAATGAGTTTTCAGACTCAAGGGACTTATACAGAGTATTGTATGTTGTCCAGGGTCCATCAGGACAGAGGGGTTGGTCCTCGTACTATATTCGGTTTACTTATGACTTCTCTAGTTTTTAGACAGGTGTTTCGTAGGAAACACAGGGTCCGAATTTTGAGAAGTTATAGGTATTTGAATAGAGTAGAGAACCAGGTGTAGCAAGTATCGGGATTCTTCAAAGTGATCGAAGATGTAGATACTTGTGTATGGTATTCAGTTGATAGTAATGATAAAGAGAAATTGCTTCTCTTTCAGGTTACTCATAATTGGAAGCATTCTTAAGTTTAGTAACGCTGATCGGCCTCCTTCCATTAAGTTGACATGCACTGGAGACAGCTGCATGATTTGAATCTGGTTCAATTAAATCAGTGCTTCTGTTTCTATATTGGATATAGAACAGTTCATATCTTAACGTTGTTAAGGTACGGGGAGTTGTCCGGTTTATGATTAAAACCAGACACTGGACAACTCAAGGCACGTTTCTGTAATGGCTGTTTGTGGGTTGACCCAGGCTATGACGCGGGTTGACTTTCTACCATCTGGATGAACAATAGCAATATTGTTCTAGACTCGCCACAGTTTTATTAAAAATGGATTTTTTTCAGAAAACAGTAGTGGGAGTATGGTAGAACTGGAAGTGATTCCAGAACCACAAACGATTACTGAAGATTTGACAAGGAACCTAAAGATTCAATCTGGATTGACATTCCATTGGCCACTCCGCAGATAAGGTGGGTAACTTCAGGCACCCGAGAGGTACTACGGTAGCCTCAAGGACGGTGACTGGGAAGTTCTTGTTTACCCACAATTACCATTGCTGTTGTTCCAGGCTGCGAGACCAGGCGGGAGGATGAGTATAGCGTCGTTCTAAACTAGTTTTAGAAATGGACGTCTATATGACTCTGCCAGAGGGTTGTCGTAGTCAGTGGGAGCAGCGGAAGCATTGGTGGACAGGAAGCTTATGTCTATTTATAGACTAAAGCAGATGTAGCGGAGATAGATCATCTATTTCTGACGTGACAGTCATAGGTTTGGCTTCATCAGGATAGGGGATGGATCTGTTGAGAAGGTAGTAGGGTGTGATATCCTGGAATTTGGATGACATACACAAAGTAGGAAAGGAAACTCCTATACTACGATCGGTTATACCTTGGTCGTCACACAGTGGTTTCTCCACATGGACTTGGACATTATATCAGACATACTGGTCACTAGATCTATGGTTTTAGATCTAGATTTGGGTGGTTTTCCAATCTGGGTACTTAGACAGCATTCTAAGAGTATTTAGAATGGATGACTCCTGGCACGGTAGTGTACCTGCAGGAAATGGAGTCACCCTCTTTAAAGGTGTCTTACAGACTAAAGGGGAGAGGGATGTGCATGATTGGCAGATCACTTGCTCAGGCAATTGAGTCAATCATGAGATGTCAAGTACCACACCAGATGTTGTTCTTGCACTAGATGCAATAAGCTGACATTAATCCAATCCTGGAGAAACGGTCGGAAGCAGTTTTAGAACATAAGTGGATGTTCTAGGGATATGATAACGACAGCCTCATTCGGGAAACAGTTATCATTCCAGGCTTCCAAGGTGACATGGACGACAAGGAGGTTGTCAGAGCTATGTTTTCCTTCTGATGAGGGGCAGTATTTTGGACAGGTGGTCCAAGGCAATACTGAGGGTGGCATGGCGCAGGATACTGATTAAGTTCAGTTGACGATACAGTCTAAGAAGTTTGGATTTGGTGTTCATTTATGAGCTAAGTCCCATCAGACATCCAGACACATTCTAAGACAGGTATTGCTCTTTTCGGGAGATGGCTTTCTCCGCGAACTTGAGATATAGAGAGACATAGAAAGAAACATCAAAAGCGGATCCACTCACTAAGGCTATTCCTCGAACGCAATAGTTTCGCAAACGAGCTTTGTGAGACTGACTAGTAGAGGAGTTGGGTGTTCGGTATCACACGGGCTGTGAGTATGCGACATCGCAATAATTAGCCCTGAGTGCAAGTGGGAGATTGTTGGAGATAGTGCCCTCAGAGTCAATTATTAGGTCACAGGTACGTGATTGCAATGATTGATGGAGGACCTATCCCGGTAGGACAGTCTTACTCGAGATGATAGTATGCTATCTGGTTTACCTTTATCATCGTGTACTGCTTTAGGTGACCTGACAAGTTGCTATTACACGTTGATAGAGCCCCTAGGATTCTTGCTTGACCACCAGCAGTATGAGGGCGATCATATACGTGGGAGCTGGTAGTCTATAAGCATATCCTTAAATGGTCCCTAGTCGTGAGAGTTTCGAGACAGGGCATCGATACTCCAGAGTAGACTAGTGTATACAGTCGAGACCCCGACGAGGGGCAGTGGCCGGTCTCACAAGCCACTGGTGTCAGTTGGATCACCTAAGATGTATACAGGTGCTCATTGGGTTATGAATACACCGGACAGGACTCGCCGGGAACATGCTAGTTGGTCATATACCAGACGTCAGATGGCAGTTCCCTGGTGACATGTGTACAGGTTAGTTCATCGACCTGGGGATCGTCATTTGTCTCGTGTGAGTTCCCACTGTACTTTGATTACTACCCTACCACGGCTCAAAGGAGTCGTGCAAATAGGTTTTAGTTGGGTACAGTCCCGAGCCACATGGAGGCAGTGAGCGTATCTTCAGGGGTTCGTCTCTCCCGGTATTGGGGGTGAGGTCGTGCTGTGTCTAGGAGAGCCATTACACGAAGCCCTCGGCCGAGGCAAGGAGATTTACTGGTAGGTATTCCAGTAGTATCTCAGGGTGTTCTGGGCTACACTCCGACACGACTTGTACCGCTTTTGGGGGTCTGACTTTTACCAACCCCCTAGGCCTGCCATGCGATGCTCATAGACGAACGGACCGGACTGTACGGATATTGTCACTGACAGGCTCAGTAGGGAGTCAGGCTGAGTTCGCTCACAGACGTCCCTTTTGGTCAATACCTGGTAGCCCGTTATGTATTGGCTTATACCTCTAACGTGCTAGTGGTTAAATCCACAACCAAGGGGTTGACGAGTCTTTAGAGTCCCCCACATTCTGTTACTCAGCTTTCGGGCGAAAAGTTGTAGAGGCCGTATGGAGATATGGCAAGGTCCGATCAGATACGTGCGGTATTGCACGGATCAGGATCGGACAGTTTGTACTACAGGCCGTATGGATATATGGCAGGGTTCGATCAGATACGTGCGGTATTGCACGGATCAGGATCGAACGGATATTACTAGCCAGCTTTGGTATGAGCCGGATCCTAATATAGTACAGTGTAGATTTTGTCTCATTGCATTTGTATTTCGGTCGGAATACAAATGCGGGTGTGTATGCACAGTATCGGGGTTTTCCTGTAATTTATTACGGGACCAGTTTTCTGGAGTTGCCAGTTTGTTTTCCGTTTCGGCCAATTTCCTTTGTATCGTTCATTGGCCGAAGATTGGTGGAGGAGGGCTTATTTGCATTGTTGCAAATAGGCATTTGTGGAGGGGGTCTTTGCATTTTTGTTGTATCATGATAGCACCATCCTTTGACTTGATTTCTTCATGATGGCTTGACCTTTAAAGTCATCATGGTTGTTGATGATGGCATGACTTTTGGAGTGATGATTGTTGCTTTGAGTGTTGGATTTTCCTTACTATCATTTCTTTTGCATGATAGCTTTCCTCCCTCTCTCTTTGGTATTAGAAGAGAACGGCTCCCATTTTGATTTACTCTCCCACTCTCTCATTCTCTCCACCACCATGTCATGGCCGGCCTCTTGAGGGGGTGGGGCTGTCCCAATATTGAGGAGGGGGTTTTTGGTTCATTTCATGCTCCAAAAATCCCCAAGTCCCTCCATATAGTTCTTGTATCATTCCTCTACCAAAAAGGCAACTCCACAAACCCCAAATGAGACATATAGATCCACACTACATTCTACAGCAAATCTTGGGCACGTCGAGTAGCCGGCTTCGTGCCCGAGTTGCCTCGGCATTGAGGTGGGAGCCCGTAAACGATGTATGTGGTGCACTTCCGGCGACGAGGAGGAGAAGGGACATTCCGCAGGAGATCGGGACAAAGACGAGAAGACCGGAGGACTTGGATCGTCGGTATATCTCTATTCCCTTTCTTGTAGATAGCTAGGACTAATTAATGGTTCGATCCGGGTATTAGTGCGCGGCGGTTTGCCAGTTCAAGAAAATTTAAGTTTATCACCGCTTCCGCATTTGGCCGTCGGATTGACGGCCGGGGCGCCGCCGTGCACTTACAATTACGTACAGCTAGTGCCACTGACGTGCTTGTGGTTAAACCCACTGCCAGCGTATTGACGAGTCTTTAGAGTCCCACACAGAGGGTTTCTCTGGTTCGGACGAAACATTATAGAAGTCGTATGGTTTTATGGAAGGGTTCGATCATATACGTGCACATGTGCACGGATCATGATCGGACGGATAATACTAGTGGGCTTTGGTTTAAGCCAGATCCTAGTATTATATTGTTGGATTACTTTTGTCTCGTTGTATTCATATTCAGTCGGATTACGGATGCAGGTATGTATATACGGATGAGGGGTATTCTTGTAATTCGTTATGAGTTTACTTTTGAATTTGCCATTTCTTTTTCTTGGATTTAAACATTTAGTTTAATGTTTAATTGTGTGCAATTTGTGAGGTTATGTCTTGGCATTTGGCATTGATTGTGGCATGGCACATGCGTGCAAGTTTTGTTATGGTGCATTGATGTAGCATGTGCACTTGTTTTTGTTTTGGTGAGGATATTTGTGGTGAGCATGAGAGAGGTAGATCTTTTGTGTGAGTGTGTGAGTTTTCTTTGGTTGCTCTTGTGCTCACAACAATATATAACACAATATCAATCCAAGACAAAACGAATACAAAAAAAAGAATAGAGAGTTTTTTCTTCACTTGCCAAAAGCCAAAACTTGAGCTCACTTCTTCACCCATGGCAACTTCTTCACCTCCACCCATACCCTCTCATGAGTTGAGAATCCATTGGTGTTTTGAGACAAAATATTCACACACACTCTCTACTTCATCTTGGGTATCTAGGCTAGCAAACTGGATGCCCGAGTTGCTTCGGTTTTGAAGTGGGAGCCCGTATTACTAATCCTCAACGTGGATCCTCTTCGACGAGGGAGACCGAAGATCGAACTTGTTCAAGGCAGCTGCAACAAGCTAAGGACAGAGGTTGAAGACCGAAGGACACGGATCGATCGGTATAACCTCTCTAAACTCTTTACAGTTAATGAGTACAGGGTTAATGGTACAATCCGTCGATCAGGGTTCCGTTAGTGCCGGTTTTCTAAAGTTTTTGTTCCGTGTTTGGCCATAGATTAATGGCCGGGGCACTGGCGTAGCCTTACAATATGTATATTCTAGTATTTTGTTCTTTGTGTCATTCTATCTCTTTACGCATTCATATTTTAGTATGAATACAGGTATGTATATACAGTAGAGTGTAATCTGTATTTATACGGAAAACATTCTAGAAGATGGACACCTCATCTTAGATTTTATCCGTTTATATTAAATGGAAAATGAGGTGTAAAGCAGGAGATGGGAGTATGGTGAGAGCCATACTTCAATAGAGTTGGACAAATGAATTAACAATTCATTTGTGCAAACTATTCAAGCATGGTTGAATATATTTATATGAAAAATTGGTTTCTACAAAACCTTGCTTGAGATTTTCTCTCTCTTGGATGGTTCATTATTTTTGAGATGGGAAAAACACTCCCACCATTAGCTTCACTCTCCTCACTAGATTTCTTAAGCTCCTCCACTTTCATCTTCAACCTCCTTTCTACAATCTCATGTGTTGAGAATCAAGAGAGGAGGTGAGATAGATACACACTTAGATCACTTCACTACATCCTAGGCACCCTAAATTAGCAACCTAAAATCCCTAGTTGCTTCACTAGACTCTTAGTGTGGAGCTAGATCCATGAGCTACATCTCTAGGATGGATCATCTTCGACGGAGGAAGACCGGTGATCAAGCTCGATCCAAAGGACCTCAAGGAGCTAAGGAAGATGGTAGAAGACCGAAGGACATGTATCATTCGGTATAACCACTTCTAACCTTGTAGTTAAGATCTTCTTTTGTAGCTAGTTTAGGTTTATGGTTCGATTCTAGGACGGGTTCGTTAGCTCCAGTTTTTTAAACGCCAATTTTTCCACATCGGCCATGGTAGATGGCCATGGTGCTAGCAAATCTCAACATGGTATCAGAGCTACTAGACAGGGATCCTGACTTATGGGGGGTTCTCACTGTGGTGACAGTAGTGGCGAAGCGCAGGCTCTTACCCCCAGGATGCCCCGTGCGGTTATATGGTCCGATGGGTTGTAGTCCGTCGCAAGGGGAATACGTAAAAAGTAGCTGCTGAGAGACCTATGGATAACACAGCCAGTTTCCGCTGCGCTGACTAACCCAACATGGTATCAGAGCTACTAGAAAGGGATGCCGACCCATGGGGGGTTCTCACTGTGGTGACGGTGGTGGCGAAGCGGAGGCTCTTACCCCCAGGGTACCCCGTGCGGTTATATGGTCCGGCGGGTTGTAGTCCGTCGCTAGGGGATTATATAAAAAGAAGTTGCTGAGGGACCTATGGGCGCCACGGCTAGTTTCCGCTGCGCTGACTGACCCAACATGGTATCAGAGCCACCCCATAAACCTTTACTAGCTAGTTTACACAAGGTTAAAACATCAATCGACTAAATTTTCCGAATCATTTTTCCACTTTTCCATGCTTGATGTCGTTTTTAAAACTTGTTCAAAAAATTATTCAGAATGTCTTAAAAATACATGCAGGCATATTTAAAGCACCACAAGAAATTTGGGCACGTGAGCCAATAAATTGGCCATGGAACTGCCGCAAGTCATGCCCATTGGCGACGGTTCCGCGGTTGTTTTGTGGCTACTGTGCGCCAAATTTCTTCTGGCACTCTATAACTTGGAAATATGATTTTTGGGATATTTTGTTTTGGCCCAGATTTGTTTGAGTGCTGGTTTGCATTTGGGGCCAATATGGATTAGTTTATTCGATCGAAATTTTAAGTATGTGTTTATCAGTGCTTGTGTTAATATCTGCGACCGTGAATATCATTGAGCTGTATAACCCGACTAGTTGCTATATGTTCAATTAGACAGGTTTGCGAACATAATATTCATGTTGATGTTCTTTGTTGTGCTGATATTCTGGTTGGATTGTCGTGTTGGATAGCCTATAGTGCAATAGTAGTAGTACAGTTCAGATTCATTTGTATATTCATTATTGCGGGGGCGAGCGTCCGACATGTGGACTTCCGTTTACGCTAGTTTGTATATTCTTTTATTGGGACACGACCGGGTTGAGGTCGATGTCTCCATTGTATATATACTTTTCTTTTATGTACTAGGATTACCCCGCGGTGGAGTGCTTGAATAGCCGGCTTCTAGAGAGCAACGGACCCAGATCTCATGGCGTTGAGATGGATGGGGCCTTACTCTAGAATTGGCAGGCTATTCTCCGCACTCATAAGGGGTATAGGATGACCCATGAACGGGTGCTCAAGTTACCGGATTCCGTGAAGTGCTGGGTGGCCCATTCACTTTGTTGATTGGGGTTGCCTCACTTCTGGGATTGGCGGGTAACTTGCCGCACTCGTAAGGGTCTTGGTTATATATTGCACAGGCTATCCACATGACTGGGGAACGTCGGGTTTCATTTGTGGCTCAAAGGAAACCCGGGGCTCCGAGATTATCCGTTATTCTGTGTTGCTTATCGCTTTTCTGTGATGTTGTTTATATCATGCCTGGGACGAATGTTATATATTTATATATACTAGTAGATGTTGTATACGTTTTGCATCCGCGCTAGTCCAGCCCCCGCTCTGCCGTTAGTTAAGTAACCTAACGGTGCATGACGGAGCCCCGTGGCGAATGCGTATGGCATATACGTACATTGTATTTTCGTTTTTTTCTGGTGTGATATAGATTAATTGATGGGACTGCATTAATTCTGATTAATGCAAGGAAAATAAATATAAATGATGTTGTTGGAACCAATTTTTAAAAACTGACATTACATACGTTTTCTTTTGCTTTACACAACGGTATTCGGTTATGAATATCCAACACCTCATTCGACGAGGCAAGAGCCGAGATCCCTTTATAGGGAGTGACCTCTTGGGCAAAAATTTGCGTCATTGTAATTACTTCATTATAGTCGATTCTTTTGATTTGCATCGTAGTATTCAGTTAGGAATATCCTGCACCTCATTCGATAAGGAAAGAACCGAGATCCCTTCATAGGGAGTAACCTCTTTAGCAAAAGTTTATGTCGCTATATATTTGTAAAACCATTCGGGTTCCTTCAACGATATCAAGTTCATTACGTTAATGGTTTTTCGCCAAAAACCAGCCGTAGCCCTCCATCATTTCCTATGAGTAGTGCTTAGTATTTGTACTGCGTTTGTTGACTCCGTCAAGGCTTAGTGTACAATAGCTAAGTGGTGCTTGTTTATAGCATAGGATGCGATTGGTTAGGACAATCGTGCGGCCTTGTTGACTCCGTCAAGGGCTGGTGCGGGTGGGTTTAATCCAATCAAGATAATGACGGGTTGAACTTGACTATGACTCTTTGATTTGTTGACTCTGTCAAGATCACTAGGGTCTTAGGGGTAAAAACCACATCGGGAGTTTCAAATATACAGGAAACTTGTTAGAAATGCGCATACCTTATGGAGTGTGGTGACTTGAGTGGCTTCTATCAAGTTATCACGCGGTGATAGTTGAATCCTGATTCCCACTGATGAGTAGGTGTTTCTCCTCGGGTGATTTTCAGATGATCCTGACTAATTCTACTTTTAGGGTTTGAAGGAGAGTTCGAGGAAACAGTGAGGCCATCCTGATTAGATAAAGTGATTAACCAATCTAATCTAGGTTAGAGTGCATGTGGAGTGTTTCTTTTCTCTCTCTCTCTCTCTTTGGAAGCGGCCATGACCTGACCCTAAACTAAAACTCATGAACCAAGTTAACCGAACCTTCTTAAAACACTTTGGCTTTTGGATTGTCATTTAGTCGCATATATCCCTGCCACTCCTACTTTCCCTTTGCATTTCTCCAGAACACTCCATATCACTACAAAGATCGATATTGATTGGGTATTCCATCGTATAGTTACATACGAACTCGAAAAAACTTGTTTCTTATCGAGGATGGATTCTGGTTCTGGAGAAATTGAATAAGATTATTCGGTTGTATTTTCTCTTTACCTTCTCTCAGATTGCGAGGGCTCCTAGTGTTAGGAGAGTACACCTATTACGCTTATTGGATAGTCTTCTTCCAAATCATAGGCAGGTGCCGAATGGTAGGGAAGAAAGAAAACCAATTAGCCTAAGTGTGTGAAGGGTCCCGGCAGTGCCCCGGCCGTCGAAACGCGGCCAAAATGCGGAACGAAAATTTTCTAAACCGGCGCTACCGCGACCCGATTCCCGGATCGACCTTAAACCCTATACTAGCGAGCTAACTAAGAGTTAGAATCTTTATACCGAGATGATCCGAGTCCTTCGGTCTTCATTCCAAGCTCCTAGCGATTCTTGATGTGCTTTGGTTGCCGGTCTTCCTTCGTCTCCGATGATCCACCCGAGGGAAACGGTGCAAGCTCCAACCTCGTCGAACGAGGTAATCGACGCTCCAACGTCGCTAGTGATGGAGTGTGGGGGTGTATGTAAATGTCACTACAATTTTCTCTCAACCATGAGCTCAATGAGAAACTCAAGAAGAAGAATGAAGGAGATGATGTTTTGGCATGAGCAAAAAAAATTGGCTAAGTCTTTTCTTGTATGAAAATGAAAGAGTGAGAGCTATCATGTTAATTATGAATCATCCACCAAATGAAATGAAAACCCCTTTCAAAAATATGGCCGGCCCCTCCTCTCTCTCTCCAATCAACAAAAAACATTTTCTTTTCCCATTAATGCAATAAAATAATGCAAACCATACTTTGAACCATGCCTCAAACCATACCTCCTTTCCACCTCATTTCCAAATGATTTTTAATAAAGAAAATAATTAATGAGGTGGCACCTTCTAGAAGCTATTCCGTATAAAATACGGAATACTTCCGGTATATGTATCGAAATACATATATGCGTATTCGTACCAAAATACGAATAGCCAAGAGAGAAAACGTATAGTGAACAATAATACTAGAATATGTATATCCAAATACATATATAATTATTAAATCAAAACCTGATTTAATAAACTGGCTTAATCCTAAGCCGCTAGTATTATCAACCGTCCGATTAAAGTCTGCACATCAAGTGCACATATTTAATCGGACACCCGTATGTATCAACATACAACATGTACACCATATCGCCTGAACCGTGAAAACCCTCTGTGTGGGACTCTAAAGACTCGTCAATACGCTGGCAGTGGGTTTAACCACAAGCACGTCAGCGGCACTAGCTGTACGTAACGGCTACCCAGGTATTGAGCGAAAGGGAGGCCGACGAGCAAACTCATCCTGAACCCCTACTGATCCTGTCAGTGACAATATCCGTACAGTCCGGTCTGTTCGTCTAAGAGTATCACATATCTAGTTTAGGGGGGTGGATAAAGTCAGACCCCCAACAACGCGACATTTAGTGCCGGTATGAAACCCATCACCACCTGAGAAACTATCGATCCTGGATCGGTAATTCTCGTCCACCGTGGCCACGGATTTATGGTGATGGCTATCCGTACACAACGCGACATCAACCCCCAATACCGGGAGAGACGAATCCCCGACGATCCGATCACTGCCTCCATGTGGCTCGGGACTGTACCCAACTAAAACCTGTTTGCACGACTCCTTTGAGCCGTGGTAGGGTAGTAATCAAAGCACAGTGGGAACTCACACGAGACAAATGACGATCTCAGGTCGACAGACTAACCGGTACACATGTCACCTGGGAACTGCTATCTGACAATAGGTATAATACCAACTAGCAGGTTCCCGGCGAGTCCGTCCAGTGTACTCATAACCCAATGAGCACCTGTATACTATCTTAGGTGAACAAACTAACACCAATGGCTTGTGAGACCTGGCCACCGCCCCTCGTCGGGGTCTCGATCAGTATACACTAGTCTACACTGGAGTACCGATGCCCGGTCTCGATACTCCTACGACTAGGGACATTTAAGGATGTGCTTATAGACCCCCAGCTCCCACGTATGTGATCGCCATCACAATGCTGGCAGTCAAGCAAGAATCTTATGGGCTCTATCAACATGTATATGATGATAAAGACAAACCAGATAGCATACTATCATCTTGAGTAAGACTGTTTTATCGGTATAGGTCCTCACTCAATCATCATAATCACAAGTCCGCGACTATGATAATTGCCTCGAAGGCACTATAGCCAACAATCTCCCACTTGCACTTAAGGCCAATTATTGCGATGTCGCATACTCACAGCCCGTGTGATACCGAACACCCAACTTCTCTACTGATCAGTTTCGCAAAGCCTGTTTGCGAAAATGATTGCGTTCGAGAAATAGCCTCAGTGAGTGGATCCGCTCTAATGTTTCTTTTTGTATCTCTCTTAATCTCAACTTCGTGGAGAAAACTATCTCCCGAAATGAGTAATACTTGTCTTTGAATTTATCTGGATATCTGATGGGACCCAGTTCACGAATGAACTCCAAATCCAGCAAACTACTTAGACAGTATCGTCCACTGAATTTAATCAGTATCATGCGCCTTGCCTTTCCTCAGTATCCGCTTGGACCACCTGTCCAACATACTGTCCCTCAAAAGAGGGAAAAACTATAACTCTGGCAGTCACTCTGTCATCCAGGTCATCTTGGAAGCCTGAAATCATAACCGTCTCCCGAAGGAGGCTGCCGTTATCATATCTCGAGAACATTCACTTATGTTCATTAACTGCTTCCCAATGTTTCTCCAGGATTGGATTAATATATCTGCATATTGCATCTAGTGCAAAAATAATATCTGGTGTTTTACTTGACATTTCATGATTAACTCAATTGCCTAAGCAAATGATATGTTAATCATGTAGATCTCTCTCCCCTTTAGTCTATAAGACACCTTTAGAGAGTTTGACTCCATCACCTGCAGGTACACCACCATGCCAGGAGTTGTCCATTTAATGTCAAAGTACCCAGATTAGGATTGTCACGACCCGCAGGGTACGGAACGTGACTGGCACTTAAGTTTACGAAACGTCTAAAGGCGTCCGTAAAATAAGTAAGCCAAAGCCCAGAAAACAAAACCAATTAAGCAAAAGAGTGAAGAAAACCCAAACATTTGAAAGCAAGCTTATCAAATAAGTCATATAAAACCCCTTTTAAAAACAATACTAATTTTTCCGAAAATTTCGGCAGAGTCTCCTTTGTAAATACTGGCCCCCAAAAATGGGTACAACAAAATATATACATGAATCCACAAAATAGGGCATCCCCAAGCGGGAGCTAGCTCTTCACCATACGGCGGTCACAAATCCCACGCAATGTAAATGACAACAAGCATAATAAAGCATAAGGAAGCATGAAAAAGTAGCATGTCGGCTCAAGTGAGCTCGACCCCAAATACAGTATAAAATCCACAAACCTCACAGTCTCATCTCTAGGTCAATATACAATAATCTGGTAGAACAGTAGATGGAGTACACTAGATACAAGAATATACAAGGTGGTACAAAAAATAACATAACCCACCTATGAGCAAATCTCGAGCTCAGGCAAAAGAGGCAAAAGACAAGTGCGCCCGCCGCTACTGAACTGGCGGAGCGGACCTGCAAAAAACTGTGGCACAACGGGGGTGAGTTGCCAACTCGTGAGTAATAAATAACATCTACAAAGGCTATCGTATGCATGCACACAAGCATCCTAGCATCTAAAATACAGGTATGACTGGATGCACTAGCAGGTGTGTATATAACATCAGTGTACTAATATGCATGCAACATGAAAATCTGAGGTCTCAATAGGTATATATAAGAAATATTTTATCTCTTTTTGTTTTTGAAACTCTTTTAGAATGCCAGCATAATGTCAATGAATCGACGAAAATCGGTGTCCAGCAACGACACCCAAAAGCTGTCTCAAATCTCATAAATGTATCTCTGGCCTCAGCCGTCCGGCTGACCCATCTTAAATATCAATATCTCATCATCTAGCGGCCACGGTCGGTATCCTCTGGATATCCGCCGTCCCAAACAGTCACCGGTAGGTAATCCGTCCCCTGCCAGGCTCAACGTCATCACCACATTCCTCTTGCCCCGGGGTACCTTACCGGGCCCACCATGTACCCGTGCCGGTTCCTCCACTCCTCGACACGGATTTCCAAAGCCACAGCAAACTCATGGTGGACGACACTTACATCACTAGAAAACCGCAATTTACATGTTTTAAAAATATCATAAGTTTGGAAATTTTGCGGCTTTCCCCCGAAATCCAGCAATATCATAAAATCTCAAGAAATCCTCATAAATGCATATATCAGTGATAATGAATGCATATGATATCAATAATCAAGTTGCGATGTGTGATTAATGTATTAAGCATGAACAATGAATATGATGAAGTACATGCACATGAATAGCAATCCTACGGTTTCATTTTAAGGAAATAGCACAATTTAAGTATCAATTAGTAAAATGTTTAAATTAAAGGTTATCTAGTGTGGTGGCATGGCAATTACCAGGGTGTGTGTGTAAACATGAATAGTGCTCGTGCTGCATATAAAAACCTGGTAATGGTGCATGTGTCCTACAATTGAGTTTGCGTATATGGGTATAACCTATTGATCTAATTGCAGCAATTATCATGCCAGTATTATTATTCTAATGTCACAAGTGGTTATCCAGTTTACTATTTTATTTTCAGTTTACTAAATCTATCGGGCGACTTGCGCCATCCAAACGATCGTCCCCCCGTAGATGTTAAATCTACTCACTGGGATTCCTGGCTAGCTGTGTCCGATCACCGCCTTTCCCTTTCGCGCCGCGTCTGACGTCTCCGCGACCGAACCTGGAATTTATATCAATACCAAATATAAGGTTACATATCAAGAACGACGCAAAACCCCAACGAAACTACTAAAGTTCGCTAGCTGGGTACAACGTGCACAAAGTGCGCGGAACACACGAGAAAATCGCAAAAACTGCCAAAAACGCCGATTTGGGTCACCCGGCAAAACTAAAACCCGACTACCCAAAAACCGCACTCACGCATCCTAAAAGTCGTAGGACAAGCCATACAATCATCAAGATGCCACAATTAATTCATCACATAACTTTTATAAAAATCTAGTAAGCAGAAATTGCAATATGATGCAAACATCGACAATTTAGCGACAAAGTCAACACCACCCAACACCAACATCCAAACTAACCAAATAGCTAGCCAATACACAATTTCTAAACCATTAACTAAGCTTAAAAAAAAAACTAATTTACATAACAAAACCTTCTCTTGATTTTTGTACTTGGCAAACATAAATCAAACTATATATGAAAAACCTTAATTTAACACTATATTTTAGCCTACTAAGCAAATTAACCACTTAGATTAAGGTTAGCAAAACACTAGATAGCAAATTAGGTTTAATCACTTAAATAATGCTTTCAAAAACTTAATCCACTCACTAATCAAGCTTCACAAACCAATACCAACATAAACCCTCTCTTGAAATTTCAAAACAACAATTCCACCCTTCTAAAATTAACTAATTTAGCAAAATTGAAAGCTATATCAACAAGGTAACTATATCGATTAGTCATTAACAACTAGATTAACTATAAAATAACTTAATTAACTATTATGGCTTTCAAACCCTAGTTAGAATTTTCAAACAAAATCTAAGAAAACTAGATTAAACTACACTAATTTAACACTAAACCATAAAACATAAGCACTTAAACAAAGAATTTAACAAGATAGAAATTATACCTCTTGATCAATGGATCAAGCAAGAAAGTTTTCTCCAAATGATGGCCTCAAACACCAAGATCCAAGCAAGAATGGCTAAGGAAAATGATAGCATAAGGATTTTGTATGGATTTTTGAATAAACTATGGATTTTGATGTGGTTTTTTGATGAAATTTGAAGAAAAATGAAAAGAAAAGAGAGGAAGAAGAGGGGGGTTCAGTTTCGGCCAGAGGAGGTAAGGGGGAGGGTGTGGGGTGAGTGGGAAGGTCAAGGGTCAAGTTCCAAAGTCAATGTATCATACTTTATCCAATATATTTAAATTAATCCATAAACCAACAATTTAACTCAAGAAAGAAACCAAGAAGAGAGAGGCCAGAAATTTCTGGTCTTGGCCAAGGTTTGGGCTGTTCTTGGGCTGAGGGAAAAGATAGAGGGGTGTTACAAAAGAAATTTTATGCAAAAAGGCCCCCTACAACTCAAAAATTGCAAGTTTTAGCCCAAAATTCAATAAATTCGTTTCAATTCATAAAAATTTGTTAAAAATCAAAATAAATTACTAAAAATTCATGTTATCACTAGATTATAATTATCATAATTTTAGAGATTAAAATTAGCCCGGAAAAATTTGTATTTATCGCTTATTTAATGTATTTTCTTACCGGCTTAAAATAATATTAAAAAATGAAAAATAGGGAAAATTTTTTAAATGACCAAAATTTCATAATTAACTCATTAGTCACTAAAAACAAGTAATTACCTATCCATTTAAGGTATAATTAGCCCTAAACTGCAAAATAACAAGAAAGACGGTTTTCGGAAAAATACCGAATTTTCACCGAATTTCAGGAAAACACCAAAACGACTTTTCAAGACGCTACAATCTTCCCCCCTTAAAGAAATTCGGTCCCCGAATTTAAAAATATAGCTACGCGTACCTTCAAAGAGATGGGGATATTTCTTCCTCATCTCGCCCTCGGTCTCCCAGGTAACCTCCTCGCTGCTTGGGCTACGACAAAGGACCTTGACGGTTGGTATAACCTTCGACCTCAACTTCTTCACCTGCCGATCCAAGATGGCCACCGGCTGCTCTGCAAAGGAAAAGTCGCGCTCTAGCTGGACTGTCGGGTGCTGAATCGCATGCGAAGGGTCGTGAAGGTACTTGCGGAGCATCGAAACATGGAAGACGGGGTGAACATCGGGAAAGCTGGGAGGAAGAGCCAAACGATATGCAACAGCGCCAACACGCTCGAGGATCTCGAAGGGACCTACGAATCTATGGCTAAGCTTCCCCTTTCGCCCAAAACGCATCACGCCCTTCATCGGTGAGACCTTCAGAAAAACATGGTCGCCAACTGCGAACTCTAATCTGCGACGGCGCCTGTCTGCATACGATTTCTGCCTGCTCTGAGCCGCTCTCATCCGGTCTCGGATCAACTGTATCTTCGCTGTCGTCTCCTCAACAAGCTGCGGCCCCAAAATGCTGCTCTCGCTGAGCTCTGTCCAACAAACGGGCGATCTGCATCTCCTCCCATACAATGCCTCGAAAGGTGTCATCTGAATAGTATCCTGGAAGCTGTTGTTGTAGGAGAACTCCACTAGAGGTAAATGACGATCCCAGCTACCACCAAAGTCTAAAACGCACGCTCTGAGCATGTCCTCGAGAGTCTGAATGGTCCGCTCTGACTGTCCGTCGGTCTGCGGATGAAACGCTGTGCTGAAGCTCAATCGAGTGCCCAAAGCCTCCTGAAGTCTCTGCCAAAGTCGGCTGGTGAACTGAGTGCCTCGATCTGACACGATACAAGTCGGTACGCCATGTAGTCGCACGATCTCGTCAATATAGAGCTGAGCATACTGAGCGAAGCTGAAAGTCGTCTTCACTGGAAGGAAGTGAGCCGCTTTCGTCAATCTATCCACGATCACCCAGATGGAGTCGTACCCTCGACTGGTCCTGGGTAGACCCACAACGAAATCCATCGAAATCTGTTCCCATTTCCACTCTGGAATGGGTAACGGCTGTAGCTCTCCTGCGGGCCTCTGGTGCTCGGCCTTGACTTGCTGACAAGTCAGGCATCTCGAAACGAACTCCGCAATGTCCCTCTTCATCCCGTCCCACCAGTAGGTCTCTCTCATATCATGGTACATCTTGGTGGAACCGGGGTGGACACTATACACTGATCGGTGTGCCTCCTCGAGGATGTCGCGCCGTAATCCATCAGTATCTGGTACGCACAGTCTAGATCCATATCGTAAAATCCCCTGATCGTCAATCACGAACTCGGAAAATCTGCCCTGTCCCATCTGTGCCATGATCTCTGAGCAACGGTCGTCACTGCGCTGTGCCTCATATATACGGTCAAGCAACTGTGGGCGTGCACGAACATGCGCGAGCTGTCCCCCTGTCTGAGTGAACTCGAACTCCACTCGGCTGTCGCATAACATCTGCCAATCTGCTGACGACTGCCTCTGCACTGCGCGCAAAAAGGATAGACTACCCCCGGGCCTCCTACTCAACGCATCTGCCACCACATTTGCCTTGCCGGGGTGATATAAGATCTCGCAGTCGTAGTCCTTCACCAACTCCATCCAACGACGTTGTCTGAGGTTCAGGTCTCGCTGCTGAAATATGTACTTTAAGCTCTTGTGATCGGTGAATATCTGACACGACTCGCCGTAAAGGTAATGTCGCCAAATCTTCAGTGCAAAGACCACTGCAGCCATCTCCAAATCATGAGTGGGGTAGTTCTGTTCATGCTTCTTCAACTGCCGAGAAGCATAAGCGATCACCCGGCCATGCTGCATCAAAACGCATCCTAATCCCACTCGCGAAGCATCACAGTAGACAACAAATCCGCCTGATCCCGAAGGTAAAGATAATACCGGCGCCGTAGTCAAACATGTCCGCAGCTGCTGAAAACTGCGCTCGCACTCCTCCGTCCAGACGAAAGGAACTCCCTTCCGGGTCAAACTGGTCAACGGTGCAGCTATACGGGAGAAGTCCTGAACAAAACGCCTGTAGTAGCCCGCCAAGCCTAGAAAACTACGGATCTCAGTAACCGATGTAGGTCGGGGCCACTGCTGAACAGCCTCAATCTTCTTCGGGTCCACACAAATGCCGTCTCTCGTAACCACGTGACCCAAGAATCCGACGCTGTCCAGCCAGAAAGCACACTTGGAGAACTTCGCGAACAGCTGGTGCTCCCTCGGAGTCTGTAACGTAATCCGCAAGTGCTGCTCGTGCTCCTCTCTGCTCCGGGAGTACACCAAGATATCGTCGATAAACACGATGATGAACAAGTCAAGATACGGCCTGAATGTACGGTTCATCAAATCCATGAATGCTGCTGGGGCGTTGGTGAGTCCGAACGACATCACCAAAAACTCGTAGTGGCCATAGCGTGTACGGAAAGCTGTCCTCGGTATATCCTCCTGTCGAACTCGCAGCTGATGGTATCCTGATCGCAAGTCGATCCTCGAAAAATACCCCGCACCCTGAAGCTGGTCGAACAAATCATCAATGCGCGGCAACGGATATCTGTTCCGAACGGTAACTTTGTTCAGCTGGCGGTAGTCGATACATAAGCGCAAACTTCCATCCTTCTTCTTGACAAACAGGACCGGAGCACCCCACGGAGAAACACTCGGTCGAATGAGCCCCTTAACTAACAAATCCTGCAACTGCTCCTTCAGCTCTCGAAGCTCTGCCGGGGCCATCCGATAAGGCGGTATAGAAATAGGCCCCGAACCGGGAATCAAATCAACTGATGAATCCCTCTCCCCGATACGAACGGAACACAAACGAAATACAAACCGAGCGACAAACGACTCACCTACCGGAGTAACAACAACAAGCGGCTGATCTAACGACGACGACTCACGGCCCAACATCGGTGCAAAGTGTGTAGAGACGTACGAATGTGTAGAACCTGGGTCGAATAATACCCGTGCGTCGAAAGAACAAACTGGCAAGGTACCTGTCACGACGGCACTGGATGCCTGCGCATCCTGCGGTGTCAAAGCAAAAACTCGGGCCTGTCCTCCACCGATAGCGGGCTGACCTCGACCTCGGCCTCTGCCTCCTCGTCCTCTCTGAACAGGACCGCCACGTCCTCGGCCTCTCGGTGCACCTAACTGGCGTGGAGCATCGCCTGGGGTAGGAAGTAGGGCTCTCTGAGGAGGGGGTGGTGATGGTGGTAGGGTCACGTGCGGAACTGTCGCTGCTCCCTGTCGTCTCACCGGGCAGTCTCTGACAAGATGGTGCAAACTCCCGCACCCAAAACATCCTGGCGACGGCTGCTGCCCCTGGGAATAAGAACCATATAACTGTCCCCGTCCAAATCCTCTGCCAGGCCTATCTCTCGGAAAGAATCTGGCGCGCTGCCTCTGAGGCGGTACATCGGTGCGCATCCTCTTCGGCCCAGAAACCGCCGGAGTCTGTGATATGCGTGCCTCCATCCGTAATGACGTATCCATAGCAGCTGAATAAGTGTCGTAGTGCTGGGCGCCAATGGCAAGATATAGCTGGGCATCAAGTCCCTGTACGAACCTCTTCACCATCTTCTCCTCGGTATCCACCAAATACTGAGCATATCGGGACAACTGTGTAAACTGGATGTCATACTCAGACACCGTCATCCCAGGTGTCTTGACTAAGGCCTCGAAACTGCGAGCTCTGGCGTCACGAACGCTCTCTGGAAGGAAACGGGCTAGAAAGACCGCTGTAAACTCGGCCCAAGTCATAGGCGGTAGGTCTGCAGCTCGACCTCTCAAGACTGACTCCCACCATGTCTGCGCGAGACCCTCTAGTCGGAAACTCGCAAGCTCTACCCATCGATCATCCGAACATCTCAGTGAACGGCAGATCCTGGCTAAACTGTCAAGGAACGTCTGTGGGTCCTCCGCTGCCTCGGTGCCGGTGAATACTGGAGGTCTCAGCCTCATGAAGTCCTGTAGTGAAACCGGAATGGACACAATGGTAGTAGTAGGAGCAGGTATCATGGTCGTCTGTGACGTAGTAGGTACGTCATCCTGCCTCGGTGTACGACTGGCTGCAACTAGGGATCCTACCATCTGACGCAGCTCCTGCATGCCTCCCATCATCTGTCGCAACTCCTCCATACCCGTCTCGAGCCTATCCATACGGCCTGGGGAAGGTGGATCGGTCTGTCCCTGCGGCGTAGGCATACCACCCTGCTCAGTCCTAGCCTCGGACGAGCCAGCTCGAATCTCGTCTCGGGCGGCAGCCCTCTGTGCCCTCGTAGCCTTCGGCGGCATAGTGGCTGGTACAGGAAAAGGATAATAAGGACAGTGCAATAGGATCATAGGATACACGGAGTTGAAGAAGGAATTTTTCAAGCAAGTATATCCTAAAGTCACTTAGGCGGAGTACCGTATCGTAAGTATGCCGCGGACATACGCACGCTACGTTACGCTGCTTAAGTCACTTACTCCATCTACCAAGGGTCATCCTACACTCACAAAGGTAAAACCTATCGCTCTGATACCAACTTTGTCACGACCCGCAGGGTACGGAACGTGACTGGCACTTAAGTTTACGAAACGTCTAAAGGCGTCCGTAAAATAAGTAAGCCAAAGCCCAGAAAACAAAACCAATTAAGCAAAAGAGTGAAGAAAACCCAAACATTTGAAAGCAAGCTTATCAAATAAGTCATATAAAACCCCTTTTAAAAACAATACTAATTTTTCCGAAAATTTCGGCAGAGTCTCCTTTGTAAATACTGGCCCCCAAAAATGGGTACAACAAAATATATACATGAATCCACAAAATAGGGCATCCCCAAGCGGGAGCTAGCTCTTCACCATACGGCGGTCACAAATCCCACGCAATGTAAATGACAACAAGCATAATAAAGCATAAGGAAGCATGAAAAAGTAGCATGTCGGCTCAAGTGAGCTCGACCCCAAATACAGTATAAAATCCACAAACCTCACAGTCTCATCTCTAGGTCAATATACAATAATCTGGTAGAACAGTAGATGGAGTACACTAGATACAAGAATATACAAGGTGGTACAAAAAATAACATAACCCACCTATGAGCAAATCTCGAGCTCAGGCAAAAGAGGCAAAAGACAAGTGCGCCCGCCGCTACTGAACTGGCGGAGCGGACCTGCAAAAAACTGTGGCACAACGGGGGTGAGTTGCCAACTCGTGAGTAATAAATAACATCTACAAAGGCTATCGTATGCATGCACACAAGCATCCTAGCATCTAAAATACAGGTATGACTGGATGCACTAGCAGGTGTGTATATAACATCAGTGTACTAATATGCATGCAACATGAAAATCTGAGGTCTCAATAGGTATATATAAGAAATATTTTATCTCTTTTTGTTTTTGAAACTCTTTTAGAATGCCAGCATAATGTCAATGAATCGACGAAAATCGGTGTCCAGCAACGACACCCAAAAGCTGTCTCAAATCTCATAAATGTATCTCTGGCCTCAGCCGTCCGGCTGACCCATCTTAAATATCAATATCTCATCATCTAGCGGCCACGGTCGGTATCCTCTGGATATCCGCCGTCCCAAACAGTCACCGGTAGGTAATCCGTCCCCTGCCAGGCTCAACGTCATCACCACATTCCTCTTGCCCCGGGGTACCTTACCGGGCCCACCATGTACCCGTGCCGGTTCCTCCACTCCTCGACACGGATTTCCAAAGCCACAGCAAACTCATGGTGGACGACACTTACATCACTAGAAAACCGCAATTTACATGTTTTAAAAATATCATAAGTTTGGAAATTTTGCGGCTTTCCCCCGAAATCCAGCAATATCATAAAATCTCAAGAAATCCTCATAAATGCATATATCAGTGATAATGAATGCATATGATATCAATAATCAAGTTGCGATGTGTGATTAATGTATTAAGCATGAACAATGAATATGATGAAGTACATGCACATGAATAGCAATCCTACGGTTTCATTTTAAGGAAATAGCACAATTTAAGTATCAATTAGTAAAATGTTTAAATTAAAGGTTATCTAGTGTGGTGGCATGGCAATTACCAGGGTGTGTGTGTAAACATGAATAGTGCTCGTGCTGCATATAAAAACCTGGTAATGGTGCATGTGTCCTACAATTGAGTTTGCGTATATGGGTATAACCTATTGATCTAATTGCAGCAATTATCATGCCAGTATTATTATTCTAATGTCACAAGTGGTTATCCAGTTTACTATTTTATTTTCAGTTTACTAAATCTATCGGGCGACTTGCGCCATCCAAACGATCGTCCCCCCGTAGATGTTAAATCTACTCACTGGGATTCCTGGCTAGCTGTGTCCGATCACCGCCTTTCCCTTTCGCGCCGCGTCTGACGTCTCCGCGACCGAACCTGGAATTTATATCAATACCAAATATAAGGTTACATATCAAGAACGACGCAAAACCCCAACGAAACTACTAAAGTTCGCTAGCTGGGTACAACGTGCACAAAGTGCGCGGAACACACGAGAAAATCGCAAAAACTGCCAAAAACGCCGATTTGGGTCACCCGGCAAAACTAAAACCCGACTACCCAAAAACCGCACTCACGCATCCTAAAAGTCGTAGGACAAGCCATACAATCATCAAGATGCCACAATTAATTCATCACATAACTTTTATAAAAATCTAGTAAGCAGAAATTGCAATATGATGCAAACATCGACAATTTAGCGACAAAGTCAACACCACCCAACACCAACATCCAAACTAACCAAATAGCTAGCCAATACACAATTTCTAAACCATTAACTAAGCTTAAAAAAAAAACTAATTTACATAACAAAACCTTCTCTTGATTTTTGTACTTGGCAAACATAAATCAAACTATATATGAAAAACCTTAATTTAACACTATATTTTAGCCTACTAAGCAAATTAACCACTTAGATTAAGGTTAGCAAAACACTAGATAGCAAATTAGGTTTAATCACTTAAATAATGCTTTCAAAAACTTAATCCACTCACTAATCAAGCTTCACAAACCAATACCAACATAAACCCTCTCTTGAAATTTCAAAACAACAATTCCACCCTTCTAAAATTAACTAATTTAGCAAAATTGAAAGCTATATCAACAAGGTAACTATATCGATTAGTCATTAACAACTAGATTAACTATAAAATAACTTAATTAACTATTATGGCTTTCAAACCCTAGTTAGAATTTTCAAACAAAATCTAAGAAAACTAGATTAAACTACACTAATTTAACACTAAACCATAAAACATAAGCACTTAAACAAAGAATTTAACAAGATAGAAATTATACCTCTTGATCAATGGATCAAGCAAGAAAGTTTTCTCCAAATGATGGCCTCAAACACCAAGATCCAAGCAAGAATGGCTAAGGAAAATGATAGCATAAGGATTTTGTATGGATTTTTGAATAAACTATGGATTTTGATGTGGTTTTTTGATGAAATTTGAAGAAAAATGAAAAGAAAAGAGAGGAAGAAGAGGGGGGTTCAGTTTCGGCCAGAGGAGGTAAGGGGGAGGGTGTGGGGTGAGTGGGAAGGTCAAGGGTCAAGTTCCAAAGTCAATGTATCATACTTTATCCAATATATTTAAATTAATCCATAAACCAACAATTTAACTCAAGAAAGAAACCAAGAAGAGAGAGGCCAGAAATTTCTGGTCTTGGCCAAGGTTTGGGCTGTTCTTGGGCTGAGGGAAAAGATAGAGGGGTGTTACAAAAGAAATTTTATGCAAAAAGGCCCCCTACAACTCAAAAATTGCAAGTTTTAGCCCAAAATTCAATAAATTCGTTTCAATTCATAAAAATTTGTTAAAAATCAAAATAAATTACTAAAAATTCATGTTATCACTAGATTATAATTATCATAATTTTAGAGATTAAAATTAGCCCGGAAAAATTTGTATTTATCGCTTATTTAATGTATTTTCTTACCGGCTTAAAATAATATTAAAAAATGAAAAATAGGGAAAATTTTTTAAATGACCAAAATTTCATAATTAACTCATTAGTCACTAAAAACAAGTAATTACCTATCCATTTAAGGTATAATTAGCCCTAAACTGCAAAATAACAAGAAAGACGGTTTTCGGAAAAATACCGAATTTTCACCGAATTTCAGGAAAACACCAAAACGACTTTTCAAGACGCTACAATGATACTTCCCAAATCTAGATCTAAAACCATAGGTCTAGTGACCAGAAAACCTGATATTATATCTATATCCTATGTGGAGAAACAACTTTGTGATAACCAAAGTACAACCGATCGTAGTATAGGAATATCTCTTCCTATCAAGTGCATGTCATCCCGAATTCTCGGACATCACACCCTACTACCTTCTTATCAGATCCATCTCCTATTCTGATGAAGTCAAGACTTATGACCGTCTCATCAAAATTAGATGATCTATTTCCGCTATAGCTGCTTTAGTCGATGAATAGACATAAGCTACTTGCCTACTATGCTTCCGCTGCTCCCACTGACTACAACAACCCTCTGGCAGAGTCATATACACGTGCACTTCTAAAGCTAGTTTAGAACGATGCTACACTCATCCTCCTGCCGGGTCTTATAGTCCAGAACAACAACAATGGCAAGTCTGGGTAAACAAGAACCTCCCTGTCACCGTCTCTGAGAAGACCGAAGTACCTCTCGGGTGCCTGAGGTTACCCACCAAAATCTGCGGAGTGGCTAATGGAACATCACATCCAATTGAATCCTTATGTTCTATTAAATTTCCAGTAATCATTTGTAGTTTTGGAATAACTTCCTGTTCTACCATACATCCACTTGTGTTTTCTGAAAAAGTCCATTTTATTAAAACAGCGGCGAGTCAAGAACAATATAAATATTGATCTTCCTGATGGTAGAAAATTATCCCTCGTTAAAGCCAGGGATAACCCACAAACAGCCATTACTGAAACGTGCCTTGAGTTTATCCGGATTCTGGTTTTAAGCATCAGCCGAACAACTCCCTATACCTTAACATCGTTAAGATATAAATTGATTCTATATGTACCTAATATAGAAACAAAAGCACTAATCTAATTTGAACTAGATTCAAAATTATGCAGCTGTCTTCAGTGCATATGAACCAAATGGAAAGAGAACAATCAGCATTACTCATCTAGGAGTGCATCCACATATGAGTAACCCGAAAGAGAAGCAAGTTCTCAAAACCGTTACTATTAACTGAATACCAAACACAAGTATCTACATCTTCGACTTCCTCGAAGAATCCTGATACTTACAACAAATGGTTCTCTACTTCATTCTTATACCTATAACTTCTCAATATCTGGACTTTGCATTTCAACGAAATACTTGTCCAGAACTGGAGAAGTCACAAGTAAACAGAATATAGTATGAGTACAAACCCCATTGTCCTAACGGACACTGGACAACATACAATACTTTGTACAAGTCCCCTGAGTTCAACAACTCAAAATCTGTGCGTTGTAGGTTGAAAAACTGTACTATGGTTAAGAAGAATTACATCGCTGTTGAATGCACCTTATCTAATCACCAACTGATATAGGTAAATGCCATAGACACAATATCAAAAAGTTATATCTCACTTTATAAAATAAATGTACAGATATATCAGTTTGAAATTGGTGCATAACAACGGATATTCATAACCAAATATTTGTCATCCGGCAAAATCCAGATGATTTCCTCAAATATCACTAATTACAACGAATTCCGATATAATGTGGATCCAATCACCCAATTCCCAATATCTTACTCCCACTCAGCATCTATAATATCATACAGATGTGAGAAACTAATCTGGTAAATACATACCCTGGAGTTAGATTCCAACTGGGAAAACAGTTATTAATTAACATCGCACAGTGAAACTGAAACATGAAAATGTTTCAAAAGGGTTAACCCGGTATTCCTAGTAACGCCTCTTTCATTATCCTGATTCATGACAGTAACCATATACTTACCTGCCCTCACTCCAGTCCCTTTATTATGTCTTTACTTATTACCTTCTGTACACCTTCTTTACGCTAATTGGTTTTCTTCATTCCCTACCCTTCGGCACCAGCCTAAGGTTTGGAAGAAGACTATCCAATAAGCATAATAGGTGTACTCTCCTAATCCTAGGAGCCCTCGCAACCTGAGAGAAGGTAATGGAAAAAGACATCTGAATAATCCTATTCAAACTCTCCAGAACCAGAATCCATCCTCGAAAAAGTTCCTTCGAGTTCGTATATAACCATACGATGGATTTATCCAATGGAAGTGGATGTTCGTAATAATACGAGGTGTTCTGGAGAAAACCAAAGTGGATGTAGGAGTGGCAGGGGTATACCCGGTCTTTGTCGTGAATGATGGTGATTGTATTTCTTTTGCCATTATTCTAATCCCTTTATATGTCTTTACTTATTACCTTCTGTACACCACACTTAAGCTTAATTGGTTTTCTTCCTTCCCTACCGTTCGGCACCTGCCTATGGTTTAGAAGAAGACTATCCAATAAGCTCAATAGGTGTACCCTCTCCTAATCCTAGGAGCCCTCACAACCTGAGAGAAGGTGAAGAGAAAAGACAACCGAATAAACCTATTCAATCTCTCCAGAACCAGAATCCATCCTCGAAAAAGTTCCTTCGAGTTCGTATATAACAATACGATGAATTTATCCAATGGAAGTGGACGTTCGTAGTGATATGGGGTGTTCTGGAGAAATGCAAAGGTGATATAGAAGTGGCAATGATGTATGCGACACCGTGACATTCCAAAAACCAAAGTGTTTTAAGAAAGTTCGGTCAATTTGGTTTCATGAGTTTTAGTCAAAGGTCGGGTCATGGTCGCAGCCAGAGAGAGAGAAAAGAAACACTCATCGTGCACTCTAACCTAAATCAGAATGGTTGATCATTTTATCTAATCTGGATGGCTCCCACTGTTTCCTCGAATTCTCCTCCAAACCTAAAAGGAGAATTAGTCGGAATCACCCGAGGAGTAATCCTAGTCATCAGTGGGAATCGGGATCCAACTATCATCGCATGATAACTTGATGGAAGCCACTCAAGTCACCACACTCCAGAAGGTATGCTCAGGCCTGGCAAATTTCCTGTATGTTTGAAAATCCCGATATGATTTTTACCCCTAACGACCTATAACCTTGACGCTTGCCAACAAATTATAGGTCACTAGTCAAGTTCAACCCGTCATTGTCCTGGATTAACTCGAACCCACCCGCACAAGCCCTTGACGCTTGCCAACAAAGCTGTACGACTGTCCCGATCAATCGCATATCCATGCTACAGATAAGTATTATTCAGCTACCGCACACTATGCCTTGACGCTTGCCAACAAACATAGCACGAATACCAAATAGTACTCATAAGAAATGACGGAGGGCTACGGCTGGTTTTTGGCGAAAAACCTTTAACGTAATGAACTTGATCTCGTTGAAGGAATCCAAGTAGTTTTATAAATATATATAGTGGCGAAAACGTTTGCTAAAGAGGTCACTCCCGGTGAAGGGATCTCGGCTCTTTCCCCGTAGAATGAGGTGCAGAATATTCCAAATGAATACCACGACGCAAAGCAAAAGGAAATGACTATAGTAAAGTTATCACGTTGACGCAAACTTTTACCCAAGGGGTCACTCCCGATGAAGGGATCTCGGCCCTTGCCTCGTCGAATGAGGTGCAGGATATTCCAAATGAATACCACGATGCAAAGCAAAAGTGTACGTCTGCAATGTCAGTTTTTAAAAACTTGGTTCCAACAACATCATACAAAAAGGTTTTTTTTATCCTTGCATTGATAAGAATCAATGCAGTCCCATCAATTAATCACACCAGAAAAGAACGAAAATAAAATGTACGTATATGCCATCCGCATTCGCCACTGGATCCCGTCATCACCCGTTAGGTTACTTAACTAACGACAGAGCGGGGACTGGACTAGCGCGGGTGCAAAACATATACAACATCTACTAGTATATATAAATATATATATATAACATTCGTCCCAGGCATGATATAAAGCAACATCACAGAAACATCACAGAAGCAATACAGAATGGTGGATAATCTGGAGCCCCGGGTTTCACTTGAGCCGCAAGTGAGACCCGACATTCCCTGTCGTGTGGATAGCCTGTGCAATGAAACCTAGACCCCTACGAGCGCGGCAAGTTACCCGCCAAAACCAGAAGTGAGGCAGCCCCCTTCAGCAACGTGAATGGACCACCCAGCACTTCACGGAATCCGGTAACTTGAGCACCCCTCCTGGGTCACCTATACCCCCTACGAGTGCGGCGAATAGCCCGCCAATTCTAGAGTAAGGTCCCCTCCGTCTGAATGCCTTGAGATGCGGACCAGTTGCCCTCTAGAACCCGGCTATTCGTGCACTCCACCTCGGGGTAATCCTAGTACAGAAAATAAAATAATATACAAGGGTGACATCGATCTCAGCCCGGTCGTGCCCCAAAAGAATAATATACAAACGGGCAGTGACGGCAGTCCACATGTCGGACGCTCGCCCCGCAATATCAAATGTACAAATAAAATGAAACTGTACTATCATTGCACCTGTTTATCCCAATCAGAGCAAAGCTCTGTTTAAATTCCAAAGTGGAAAAAGAAGCAATGCTTCTGTTCTTTCTCTTGCCAAAAATAAAAAATAAAAAATTGCGCAGTGCGCGACACGTGTCGCGCAGCTGCGCAGTGCGCAACTGCGCAGTGCGCGACACGTGTCGCGCAGCTCCGCAGTGCGCGACACGTGTCAGCACAGCGCGCAGCTGCGCAAGCAAAAAAAAAAAAAATCAGTTGCGCGACACGTGTCTGCGCAGTTGCGCAAGCACAGCTGCGCGACACGTGTCACGCGCTGAGGGAGTTGCGAAAAACAGAATAAATCTTTTCTGTTCTTGTTAAAACAAGAAGATTTTCTTCTGTAAAGCAGGGGCCTTTGGATCGAAAATCCAACGGTGGGGAAAATTACCCAAATCACTCAGAAAACGATTTATGTAACAAATTATAACTAATTCATGGGCACTATAAAAAGGACCCTAGACCTCATTTCAAAAGAGGGAAGATCTGGCTAAAAAAAAAGAGAAGAGAACTCTTAAGAACTCTTGAAGAATAAAAAAAAAAGGTAAAAACCTTTTAAAGAAGAGAAAATTCTCTTATGAACAAGATCATAGATCTTCAACGATAAATAAATAAATAAATAAAATAGTGCCTTGCACTTGTTTTATGAACCATCGGTTCTTCAACCTGAAAGGTTCTTAAATTAATAGTGCTTTGCACTTTCATGATTGGTTCTCTGAGATAAGAAAAACAAGAAAAACAAGAAAAACAAGAAAAACAAGAAAAACTTGTTTTTATATCTAAATCAAATAGTGCCTTGCACTTGTTTTATGAACCATCGGTTCTTGAACCTAAAAGGTTCTTAAATTAATAGTGCTTTGCACTTTTATGAACTTTTGATTCTCTGAGATAAGAAAAATAAGAAAAAACTTGTTTTTTCTTAGATCTAAATCAAATAGTGCTTTGCACTTCTTTTTTTGAACCATCGGTTCTTGAATCTAAAAGATTCTCAAATTAACAATGCTTTGCACAAATGCAATGCATTACTAAAAGGGCCAGGCCCAAATCAAAATGACCTGACAGGCCAAAATAAATTGCAAGGCAATAAATGGGCAGAGCCCAAATAAATTGATGCTTTGCATCCTTTATACAAGGGCAGAGCCCAAATAAAATTGATGCCTTGCATCATTCCTAAAAGGGCAGAGCCCAAAACAAATTGATGCTCTGCATCCTTTCTGGGCAAGGCCCAAATAAAAAAAAAAAAGAAATGCAATGCAAAATCAAATAAAATGTTGAACATTTCAACTGGACTTAGCCCAATTTTGGCCATAAGTCCTTAAATTAAATTGACTGAGCAAAATTGCTCTTCTAAATCAATTTACATCCGGTTCGAGGGTACATCTCCGAACTCCTTTGACATCCGTCTTTGTAATTCCTCAACGACGTCAAAGAGGTGACGGGTCCCAACGACCACACATCGATATGGACTGCGGGGTCCTTAAACTCGTGGACCGAAACGTCCCTAAACTAATATCGGACCGGAACGTCCCTAAACTAATATCGGACCACCACGTCCCTAAACTGGAATATGGACCACCACGTCCCTAAAATGGCACAATAGAGCCCAAATGCTCTTTTGTCGGATCTAAACGGTCCCGTTAAGTTGATCTTAGTCTCAAACTGGACTAACGTATCCTTAACAAACGTTTGAGTCGATCTTAGCCTCAAAAATGGCTAATGTATCCTCCAAACAGACTTTAGTCCCAAATTGGACTATGAATCTCCCAAACTGGAACAATAGAGCCCAAACACTCTTTTGTCGGATCTAAACGATCCCGTTAAGTTGATCTTAGTCTCAAACTGGACTAACGTATCTTTAACGAACGTTTAAGTCGATCTTAGCCGCAACGCGACTAAGGCATCCTTAAACTAAAAACACCAAACCCAAATCTAAGTAAATACGGATTTGGACTAATCTACGTCCTACGGGCGACGGTATTACTCAGTCTCCGTATACAATCCACGGGCAACCACAAACAAAACAAACACCCACGACACGAAGTGAAATTCTGGAGAAGGAGAAAGTTGTTACCGCGAAGCGGTAGCGTAATTAACTGCAGGGGCTTGCGCCTGCAGGGAAGAGCGTCCCCACAATCAAAAACCCCTCTAGCGAGGGGGAATCTGACAAAGTCTGCTACATCGGCCGCATCCGTCTAAACCTTCGATACACGGTGCCATAAATCAACTTGGCATCTTCGGAGAGGTGGACGGATAAAACCAAATAGCATCTGCCCCGAATCCCAGCGTCAGGACATCGCGGTCCTGTGCGCCGCCTTTCGGAGGGGAACAGATTCTGGCACGCCCGGTGGGACCTCTTCCTCTTTCCACTCCACACTTCGTGTGTCGTATTCGCGAACAAATCGCTGTTTGCTGTGATTGCCTGTGGATTCAAGGTACTAAGATTTGGTGTCTTGCTCCGTGCAGAAAACAGAAGATCAATGGCTTTGAACTGCATCGCCTGCAGTAACAACTCTCGCTCCGTCATTACTGGAAGAGTGACTTATGGGCCCCAAGCGGCCTCCCTTTTCAAAACGCCGGTGGAGCAGGTGGCTCAAACCACCACTGGACTATTTTTTGGGACCATGCTCCCACCAATGAGCTTCAACGCCCCAATGGCATTGCAAGAAGCTCCAAAGAAGTCGGTCTTCGATCGACTTACCACTGCCACGACCCCTTTCAATAGGTCGCCCAACTCCACTGCTTCAGGTTTTAATGGATTAGGCCAGAGCTCCATCGGGCACATGAAGAAGCCTGCCATACCAGAAGGCGTTATCCCGAAGCGGATAGCCATTCCAACTCCCGTTCCTGGCAAAATCACCAAGGTTGCTTCCCATGTTCAGAAGTTCGCTTCTGACAAATTGGCCGTCCCCGTTCAACGGACGTCGATCTTTAAAAAGCTGGTACCAGTATATTCTGACCAACACAGGGGGCATGAGGAGGTCACCCTTATAGTGGAAACAACCCCATCAGCACGACATGCCCGACGTCGCCACTGGCGTCGAGTAACAAAGGCTGGGGGCAACTCCCCCTCTGAGATAACTCCGTCAGCTCCGATGGTGAGGATCGATGCTGCTGTTCCAACCAAGAACAGCTTTGAACTGCTCAACAAGGTGCGCAGAAACTCTCCTACTGCGATGTTGAAACAAACTCCTTCACCTGTGGAGAATACTCCAGAGAAGAAGTTAGAGCAGCCCCCTCAACGGCTGTCCTCTAAAATTTACAAAGTCTGGCGACAGGTCCCAGAGTCGGTGATCGATCAAGACTGCCTCCGACGACAGAAAAAGATGAAGGTTTGGCAGGGGAAGGATTACTCTGTCAAACCACAAAAAGCAAAAGCTACTTGGGTGCCCACTACAACGGCTCCCTTAACTCCAATCACTCAAAAAAGGAGGCCGCAAAAAGCCCCTGTGTCTTCGGCAAATCGCAAAGACACCGAACACAAACGCCCCAGGTCTGGGGGCATGGTGGTGCACACTGTTTATATGGCTTCTGGAAAGGAGGAAAGCCGCACTTCTACGGGCCACCGACCGCTCACCCGATCCGTGACGAAAGCCCAGGAGCAACAACAAAAGCTTCAGAAAATGATGACTACAATGGCTGCACTCACTGAGCCAAAAGAAAGCTCTGAAACGTCTTCGGATGAGCGTCAAGAACAAGAAACTGACGCTGACTTTTTACGCAGAGTCCTCGAAAAGAGGGACAAAGAAGCTGCAGAGCAGGCGGCAAACATAAAACAGATGGCGCTCCTCTTCAAAGATATGGTAGGGATGATGTTACAGCCGGACCCTCCTGCTGAAGATCCTCCGATCGTCCTTGAAGACGACAGGGGAGAAACGTCAAATCCTCCGCCGGCTCTATCAACAGCCAAGGAAGAGGCAATCTCCAAAGTTGACCTAGACGAATATATAGCTCAGCAGATCCGGGTTCATCAGGCGAATGAAGCGGCTGGGCAAATTATTAGAACCGGACGACCGTATCCGAGCTGGTATGACCAAATCAATTACCCGCCAGGATATACGATCCCTAAATTCCACGTATATAAAGGGACAGGGAATCCGCATCAGCATGTCGCTCAATTCAGGGCCTTATGCGGCAATACTGGAGGCAATGACAAATTGTTGCTACGTCAATTCGTCGGCAGCTTAGCAGAAACAGCCTTTGAATGGTATTCAGAGCTGCCTAACGACTCTGTCAAAACATTTGCAGAAATGGAACTGCCGTTTACACAAAGATTCGCAAGTGCTAGTGAACGCACCCCGATTACAGCACTGATAAATGCCAGGATAAGGCCCGGCGAAACGTGGGTCCAATACGCAACACGATGGCGAAACCTATGGTCGAAATGCGAACAACGCATAGAAGAGGCACCTGCGGTAGGCATGTTTGTGGGCACTCTCGATCCGCAGGCGACCATCTCGCAATTCATGATGTTCTTCAGGCCGACCACCTTCCAGGCCTTGATCGACAAATTAGCCCAAATGGACCAGATGGGCCATAGACCGTCTCCTCCAAGACCCGATCCCCGAAATGAGAAAGGAAAAGCGATCATCGTCGCCAATGCTCAACGACAGTCGAGCAACTCAAAGCCGGTCGTTCGCCAAAACAACGTGCGTCCACGCCCATCCCTCGAAGAGAGGCTAGGACGTCCTTACTCGTTTCCTCAGAATAAAACGAGAAGACTGTTTGAGCTGGCAGTGCGTAACAGACTTATCAATCTGCCGAGCCCAAAGCGTCTGTCGCAGCCAGGCGATCTTAATAATCCCAATTATTGCCCTTACCACCAAACGGTAAGTCACCCGATTGAGGATTGTTTCGTCTTTAAGGGATGGATCGAGGATCAATACCTGCAAGGCAAGTTCGCGCTGTCTGAAAGCTGGAAGGTAAACCCACCACAGCTGCACTCTCCAAAGAAAATGGACACGCCGGGGGCAGCTTGTTCTTTAGTCAAGGATGAAAACAATGGAGAAAACTCATCGGATGAATCCGAAGACTACCCAGCGACTTGTCATATGATTTCTCATTCACTGACGGATGATAAAGAGGCTCCTTGCGCTGAGAAACCAATGGCGAATCCTGAGCCGGAGATTCTACAGCCATCAGACGAGTTGATCGATGTCTTCCTAAGTGAAATTCGTCTGAAAGCAAAAGCCAATCAAGAACGTGAAATGGCCATACTAGAAAGAACCAAAGTATTCCCGTCAAATCAAAAGCCATACACTGCGGGTAAAAACAAATTCAAGACGAGGAAACGGTTCGCCAAAGCTCTATCAGTAGGAATGAAGCTACCGCCCTCTGAAGAAAATTCTTTCTCTGAGGTAGAGATGCACCCTAACTTCTGTTTATATCATCAGAAGATCATACATCCTACCGAAGACTGCGAGTCCTTTAACTGTTGGTGGCAAGGGTATGTCGCTCAAAAGCAACACTTCGATAGGACAAAGTGTGAAGCTTGTGGACATCGGAAAAATGCGATATATGAGCGCAAAGGAGCCGCCGCAAACTGTCATATAGCCGACTTCAAGGGATCACAAATTATCACCTTTGGAAGCGACTCTGACGAAGAAGCTATCCCCAACTCTTCCCTCGGGGAATCTATTTCAAAAATAAAGGAATTGAGAAGCTGTGAGAACGTTCAGCCATGCAATCGCATGCTACTCGGAAAAAATCCCGACCCCGTAAGCAAGGGACCGAACAAGAAGAACAAAGGAAAAGGAAAAACGGCCCTCGTCGCCAGCGCTCAACAACAATCAGGTGACCCTAGACCGGTTGCTCGCCAAAGCAACAAGCGGCAATCCCTCCAAGAAAAGTTGAAACGTCCTTACTCGTTTCCGCAAGATAAAACAAGGGAACTGTTCGAGCTGGCAGTGTGCAACAGACTCATCAATCTGCCGGCTCCAAAACGTCCGTTGCGGCCAGGCGATATTGATAATCCTAATTATTGCCCTTACCACCAAACGGTAGGTCATCTGATCGAGGATTGCTACGTCTTCAAGAACTGGGTTGAAGACCAATACCAACAGGGCAAGTTCGCGTTGTCCGAAATTTGGAAGGTGAACCCGCCACAACCGCATGCTCCGAAAAATATGGATACGCCGGGAGCATCATGTTCATTCATGGAGAAGGACTCATGGACCGAAAAGTCCATAAACTAGAAACTCGCCTCAAATATGGCAACGATAGACCGAAATGTCGTTAAACTAACGATGGACCACTATGTCTTAAAAGTGGCTGTGGACCGAAACGTCCTTAAACTAATAATGGACCACTATGTCCTAAAACTGGCTGCGGACCGAAACGTCCTTAAACTAACAACGGACCGAGACGTCCTTAAACTAATGATGGACCGCAATGTCCTAAAACTTGCAATGGACCGAAATGTCCTTAAACTAATAGCGGACCGAGACGTCCTTAAACTAATAGCAGACCGAAACGTCTTTAAACTAATACCGCAGCATCCTTAGGCTGACAAGATAAAAAAAAAAAAAAAAAGAAGAAAAAAAAAAGGTATGTCCATAAGCAAAACGGGCATGGAGGAAAACCCGAAAGGGCTCCGTGAGTAAAAACAGCAGGGCTACCGGCGAGTGTTCGTGAAAACCCGAAAGGGCGCGACCTCGTAAAAAAAAAAGAGAAAGAAAAAAAAAATAAAAAAATAAAAGTAATAAAAAGAATAAAAAAAAAGGGTAAGTCCATAAGCAAAATGGGCACGGATGAAAACCTGAAAGGGCTCCGTGAGTAAAAACAGCAGGACTACCGGCGAGTGTTTGTGAAAACCCGAAAGGGCGCAACCTCGTTAAGAAACACTTATAGGGTCCTCTCGACCCTGTAAGGAGCAACCACCTGCGTGAGATCCTTACGACTCACAAGGGAACAACACACTTAGGAATCCCCACGATTCCTAAGGAGAAAATACACTTGCGAGATCCTCACGACTCGTGAGGAGAAGGCTCTTATGGGACCCTCACGGCTCGTAAGATTTGAAAGCCTTAAGTTACAGAGGCCTAAACCTGTGCTTAAGCAACCCCCACAACTTTCGACATTGCCCTACAAGTGGTCCTATATTGACCCTTGTATACAATCCACGGGCGCGAATAAACATTTCCCTAACTAAGTCCCATCTGAGACTAGGGATGTGTTTGCATGGAAAACAACCCTTGTAAATCCTCTCGACTTACAAGGAGAAAACCCTCCTGTAGGATCCTTACGACTTACAGAGGAACAATACACTTAGGAACCCTCACGATTCCTAAGGAGAAAATACACCTATAAGATCCTCACGACTTGTAGGGAGAAATAGCTTTGTGAGACCCTTACGGCTCATAAAGTCAAAAGCCTTAGTCGACAGGACCTTAACCCTGGTCGCTAAGCCACCTTTGTTCTACATCGACAGAGGCAAATGATGATTCGCTCCTGGCAATATCCCAGTGGTAGCGATGCTGATGCCTAAACCGGTATCAAATTCCAAGTCCTTTCACGGAAAATGATGATTCTCTCCTGGCAATATTCCAGTCGCAGCGATGCTGATGCCAAGATTGGTATCAGATCCCAAATCCCCTACTCGCCCAAAAAAAAAAAAAAATCAGCAAGCCAAAATAAAAATGCATACGAAATAGCCAAAATGATGGGGCAACTTGCAAACAAAATCAGCAAGTAAAAATGTATGCATGCAAAATAGCCGAAATGATTGGGCAACTCGCAATAAAAAGCAGCGAGTAAAAAAAAATAATATAGCCGAAACGATTGGGCACCGCGAAAAATAGCCGAAACGATTGGGCAATCGCGACCTTTGCGATATAAAAGCTGAAATGATAGAGCATCGCGGAAAGAATAAAAAAAAATGAAAGAATAAAACTTTTTGCCCTACAGGTGAAATCACATCGATCCCTGTATACAATCCAGGGGCACAGATAAAAAGGGAACAATACCTTCCCAACAGGCTCCACCAGAAAGCGAAGCCAAATCTCGACGGTTCATAGATAACCTAGAGACCATCTCGACATTTGTCGCAATATTACAGACACGATGTCAACAAATAAAGCAAAGGAAGGTCCCTAACTTCAGGGTCTCGACGTCAATATCGACAACTTAAAGATCACCAACGGCGCATCTCCTCACTCCAACTAGATGCAGACATGACGTCAACAACTGACCTCAGAATCGCAACGAAACGGAACCATGACAAAGTCCATAGTTCCAAATCTCAATGGCCACGTCTACAGCCTGGAGACCAACAACGGTGTGCCTCCTCATTCCAACAGGACACAGACGTTACACCATCAAGCGGAGCGATGGCAAAATCCCAGCTTCACCTCAGCATTCGTCTCGATACAGTAGACGCAATGTCAACAACAGCGTTCCTCCGCAGTCCAGCTGGAGGCAGATGCAACGTCAACAAAAGACCTCACGGTCGAAACAAAGCGGAGTAACGGCAAAATCCCAACTCCACCTTAGCGTTCGTCTCGATACAGCAGACAAAATGTCAACCCCAGCGTTCTTCCTCCAACAGGATTTTGTTAGTGTATATGCCCTAGAGGCCATTACTGTATCATACTAGTTTGTATATTACTTAATGGATGCTTGGGATATTCACCTTGTATATACAATCTTGCTCAAAATAGTAGTATGCTACTTGGTTTGTTTCTACTTCAATGTGTACTTGTGTTTATTTCAGTATATCACTTATACGCATTAGTGGAGCCCTTAGGATCTTTGCTTGATTACCAGCGTTGTGATGGCAGTCACACTAGTGGGGGCTGGGTAATCTATAAGCACATCCTTATTCAGGTCCCTGGTCGCAGGACTATCGAGACAGGGCATCGATACTCCGGAGTAGACCAGCGCATGCGCTTCTCATCCCAGTGTGGGAGACGGTCTGTCCCACAGCCGTCAGTACGTCGTACTTGAGATAGTATGCGGGTGCTCGTTAGGTTACGGGTACACTGGACAGGACTCGTCGGGAACTGACTAGTTGGTATTATACCTATCGTCAGTTATCAGTTCCCAGGTGACATGAGTACAGCTTAGTCCGCTGACTTGACACTGTCACTTCGCCTCGGGTGTGTTCCCACTGTACTTTGATCACTACCCTACCACGGCTCAAAAGAGTCGTGCAAACAGGTGGTGGTTGGGTGCAGTCCCGAAGCACTTGGAGGCAGTGACGGTTAGACAGGATTCGTCTCTCCCGGTATTGGGGGTTGACATCGCGCTGTGTCTAGGAGAGCCATTACACGAGTAGTCCCTGGCCAGGGCAAACGAGATATACTGGTAGGTTTCCAGTGTTATCTCAGGGTGTATTGGGCTTCACTCCGGCACGACTTGTACCGCTATTGGGGGACTGACGTTTACCGCCCCCTAGGCCCGCCATGCGATGTATCAGACGAACAGACCGGACTGTACGGAGAATGTCACACTCAGGCTCAGTAGGAGTTCAGATGGGTTTCGCCTCGTCGGTCTTCTTGTCGGCATTACCTGGGGACCGTTACGCACAGCTAGTGCCGCTTGCGGTCTGTGGTTAAACCCACTGCCAGCGTAGTGTCGAGTCTTTAGAGTCCCACACAGAAAGCTTTTCGCCTTTAGGCAAAAGAGTAGAGGTCGCATGGTATTGCGACAGGTCGCATGGTTTTGCGACAGGGTTCGGTCACATCCGTGCACTTGTGCACGTGCAGTGTCCGGACAGTTTACACTAGCGGGCTTTGGTTTAAGCCAGATCCTAGTGTACCTTATGGGATTGGATTTATCCAGTTTGCATTCGTGTTCCTCGAAACGCGGATGCGGGTGTGTATGCACAGTTGACAGGGAGGCACAGACAGCGGATTCTCATTAGGGTTGTTGACAGTTGACCGTTGACTTTTTGACTTTTTGCTCAACCCTAATGAGAATATGATATGTGATTAACTATTATATTAATTAAGTATTATGGTGATATGGTTGTTGACTTGTTGACTTTTGTTGACTTGTTGACTTTGTTGACTTGTTGACTTTTGTTGACTTGTTGACCGGTTGACTAGGCTTGACTAGTTGACCATCATGATAACCATGGTTATCATTTCATGCCAAAGACTTTTTCTTGCTTGCTCATTTGAGTAAAATGAGTGCATGACATGATAAGGTTATGGTTGCTTCTAACCATCACATAAGACTTTTTTGATATGATGAGTTATGATCACTTTGGATTATGAGAGGGTGAAAGACAAAAGAGTTGCTCATTCTTTCTTGCTCATTCTCTCTCTTGTTCTTGAGCTCTCCTTTTGCTCTCACCCTCAACCTCTTGCTCCCTCTCTTGATCTATGGTTCTCTTGTCTCATGAGTTGAGAATCAAGAACCATAGATAAAATCCCATTCTAAATCGTCTCTACTCATTCTAGTTCACTAGGTTTAGCAAACCAAGTGAACTAGTTTCTTCAAAGAACGAAGAAGGAGCTAAAGGTTGGAGCTTTCAAGTGGATCTATCTTCGGCGTACGGAGACAACGAGAAGGAGCCATCGAACCACCATCGGAGCTTGAAGAGAAGGAGTTCAAGTTTAGGTATAACCATCTTCATCCGAGTAGCTAAATATCTTTAGCTTAGTATGCTAGTTTTAGTTTAGGTAAAGATCCCGACCTAGCTTAGTCCATGTTGCCTCTTGCGTTAAAATTTTGATTTTATACCGTTTCCGCCTCCCCGTAAGAACCGGGGGTCGCAACGTGGACTTACAGATTTGGACACACCAAAGCAAACGAAGCGAAGGCCACATTCCTAACTTCGACGTCTTGACGGTAACTCACATAAAACCGGAAAGACAATCGGAGACCATCTCACATGAAGTGGTCACCTCCATGACGTTCGTCTCGATACAGTAGACGAAATGTCAACCTCAGCGTTCTTCCTCCAGCAGGGATTCAGACATGACAAAGCAAATGAAGCGAAGGACACATTCCTAGCTTCAACGTCTTTACGGTAACTCACATAAAACCGGAAAGACAATCGGAGATCATCTCGCATCAGCACAGAGTGGTCACCACCTTGACGTTCGTCTCGATACAGCAGACGAGATGTCACCCCAACGTTCGTCTCGACACAGCAGACGCAACGTCATCAAACAAACGGAGCCACGGCAAAATCCCTAGTTCCCACCATGACATTCGTCTCGATACAGAGGACGCAATGCCAGCAAATGAAGCAAAGGCTAAATTCCTAGCTTCAGGGTCTTAATGGCAAGTCATATAAAGCCTGAAAGACTATCGGAGATCATCCCACACCAGCGCGGAGTGGTTATGACTCATCGGGGCTCTCCAAAATGAGCCTAACCTCAAGTAAAAAGCAGCATGGCAAATTCCTAGCGCTTGATCTTCCGACGGTCAAACTGCCAAGGAGGATTGCTTGAAGACGTCTTGTCCAGCCCCCGAAGGGATCAGAGACACGGCAGTCGCAGGGCTACTCGAACAGCACGATTGCCTATCGAGGACTATATCAGCTTATGCGACAGTACGATGGCCAAAACCCTAAGTACCACCAACCTTAACGGGCTTCTGTCGTAAAGAGCAGAGGTTAAATGCGACGTTAAGATGTTCTTGCGAGAAACGTTCGATTCGTCTCGACTTGTGAAAAATTGTCGAGGCGGCTCGACTCGTGAGATAAAGCCTTAGGCAGTGGGCATAAAAGAAGCCTGTTTCCTAAGCATTGGGACCCCGTAAGTTGGCCCAAAACGGTCTCTTGCATACCATCCACGGGTCTCACTCTCCAACGTCGAACTTCGACAAGGAGGGAAACAACGGCTTACAAGTCCTCTCGACTCGTAAGAGGGAAAAATTCTCTTGTAGGATCCTTACGACTTACAAGAGAAAACCACACTTAGGAATCCTCACGATTCTTAAGGAGAAAAACCCGCCTACGAGATCCTCTCGATCCGTAGGGAGAAAAGTCTCTATGAGACCCTCACGGTTCATAGAGTTGAAAGGTCTTAAGCAGCAGATCTGAACCTGCGGCCTAAGCCCTCGCTATCTCATGAAGAAATCAAGAAGCTTACTCTATTACCTGCTAATTGTGACGACATGCTGAGAAAGAGGAAAAGCAACAGAAAGAGCACCCGATTTACGTTTGATCAAGCATCCAAGACGTATTCATTCATGCATGGGCAAAAAGACTCAGGACAAAGATATATAATAAAGACAAGCTGGGATAAAAAAAATTTCCATTAATATTGCCCGAAGTTCTTACAGTCATAAAAACAATAAATGAAAGTTACAATGGAATAACCTCAGATCTAGGGCATGGATTGAGGAATTCAAAAGCGACCTTATCTATGACTTTCCAAGCCTCGCGGACCATCCTAGTGTGCTTTCTTTCGCGAGCACAAGCGTCAGGGTCCCTTCCGATGTCTTCCACCCTCCGATAAGCAGCGAGTATGACAGACTGTTGAAAGACCTTGTGCAAGAGGTCGATAAGACTGTCTCGCTGTCTCTTCGAGATAAAATTCAGTAGGTACACAGAGTGCTCCTTGTCCTCAGCGGCATCCAACGCCCTAAGCGGCACGCCGGAACAGAATAGGGGAAGCGCTTCCCAGATAGCTCCCACGATAAGTTTAAGAAGAGAGGAACGGCGGGGAAGCAGTGGACCATTGTATGTGTCGAAGCGACTCATTATTTCAGCACACCCCTCTTTTGTGATCTCCCGATTTTGAGAGCGGCCAAGTCGGCGGATGTCCTCATGAGAGATGATCTCGTTAAGAGCGTACATGTGGGCATTCATTGTTCCTGTGAAAGAGAATCAACAGAATTATCAGAAAGACTGATTAAGCAAAACAATATAATGCACTGAGGAATAAAATGCCATCTTTAAGTTCCAAGATCCATGAAGAATTCTTAAGAGTTCTTCTATATGATTTAGGAGGAGCAAAGCTCCATTAATGAATTAAGAAAATCTAAGGAAAATCTTTCAGAGAGCAGAGCTCTATGGAACCCTAGTAGGGTCTCCTTTAGTTCTCTTTAGATCCCTTTAAGACCTGTAGAGCAAAGCTCTGCTAAGTGAAACCCTAAATAGGTTTCCTTTATATCAGGGATCTATTGAGAGCGAGGCTCTATCAATGAAAATTAATTTAATTTAACACTAATTAAAATTTTCACCTAAAAGTTTTAAGAATTTAACTCTTAAAGTTCTTGAAAATAAAGAGCAGGGCTCTGAGTTCTGAAAGCAAAATTTAGAGATAAGAATCATCTAAGGGACCAAAAGTCCTATTTATAGGCATCAAATGCCCTTTCAGCTTCCAAGAGATGGCGCGACGGTTCGGAGTCTGCCACCGCTGCGCTCACGTTAGGAGGCCACGTAAGCACAACGGTGGGGGGGCATTTGTTTATCCCAATCAGAGCAAAGCTCTGTTTAAATTCCAAAGTGGAAAAAGAAGCAATTCTTCTGTTTTTCTCCTGCCAAAAAAAAAAAAAAAAATTGCGCAGTGCGCGACACGTGTCAGCGCAGCTGCGCAGTACGCAACTGCGCAGTGCGCGACACGTGTCAGCGCAGCTGCGCAGTGCGCGACACGTGTCAGCGCGCAGCTGCGCAAGCAAAAAAAAAAAATATCAGTTGAGCGACACGTGTTTGCGCAGTTGCGCAAGCACAGCTGCGCGACACGTGTCACGCGCTGAGGGAGTTGCGCAAAACAGAATAAATCTTTTCGGTTCTTGTTAAAACAAGAAAATTTTCTTCTGTAAAGCAGGGGCCTTTGGATCGAAAATCCAACGGTGGGGAAAATTACCCAAATCACTCAGAAAACGATTTATGTAACAAATTATAACTAATTCATGGGCACTATAAAAAGGACCCTAGACCTCATTTCAAAAGGGGGAAGATCTGGCTAAAAAAAAAAGAGAAGAGAACTCTTGAGAACTCTTGAAGAATAAAAAAAAAAGGTAAAAACCTTTAAAAGAAGAGAAAATTCTCTTATGAACAAGATCATAGATCTTCAACGATAAATAAATAAATAAATAAAATAGTGCCTTGCACTTATTTTATGAACCATCGGTTCTTGAACCTGAAAGGTTCTTAAATTAATAGTGCTTTGCACTTTCATGATTGGTTCTCTGAGATAAGAAAAACAAGAAAAACAAGAAAAACTTGTTTTTATATCTAAATCAAATAGTGCCTTGCACTTGTTTTATGAACCATCGGTTCTTGAACCTAAAAGGTTCTTAAATTAATAGTGCTTTGCACTTTTATGAACTTTTGGTTCTCTGAGATAAGAAAAATAAGAAAAAACTTGTTTTTTCTTAGATCTAAATCAAATAGTGCTTTGCACTTCTTTTTTTGAACCATCGGTTCTTGAATCTAAAAGATTCTCAAATTAACAATGCTTTGCACAAATGCAATGCATTACTAAAAGGGCCAGGCCCAAATCAAAATGACCTGACAGGCCAAAATAAATTGCAAGGCAATAAATGGGCAGAGCCCAAATAAATTGATGCTTTGCATCCTTTATACAAGGGCAGAGCCCAAATAAAATTGATGCCTTGCATCATTCCTAAAAGGGCAGAGCCCAAAACAAATTGATGCTCTGCATCCTTTCTGGGCAAGGCCCAAATAAAAATAAAAAAAGAAATGCAATGCAAAAGAAAATAAAATGTTGAACATTTCAACTGGACTTAGCCCAATTTTGGCCATAAGTCCTTAAATTAAATTGACTGAGCAAAATTGCTCTTCTAAATCAATTTACATCCGGTTCGAGGGTACATCTCCGAACTCCTTTGACATCCGTCTTTGTAATTCCTCAACGACGTCAAAGAGGTGACGGGTCCCAACGACCACACATCGATATGGACTGTGGGGTCCTTAAACTCGTGGACCGAAACGTTCTTAAACTAATATTGGACCGAAACGTCCCTAAACTAATATCGGACCGCAACGTCCCTAAACTAATATCGGACCGGAACGTCCCTAAACTAATATCGGACCACCACGTCCCTAAACTGGAATATGGACCACCACGTCCCTAAACTGGCACAATAGAGCCCAAATGCTCTTTTGTCGGATCTAAACGGTCCCGTTAAGTTGATCTTAGTCTCAAACTGGACTAACGTATCCTTAACAAACGTTTGAGTCGATCTTAGCCTCAAAAATGGCTAATGTATCCTCCAAACAGACTTTAGTCCCAAATTGGACTATGAATCTCCCAAACTGGAACAATAGAACCCAAACACTCTTTTGTCGGATCTAAACGATCCCGTTAAGTTGATCTTAGTCTCAAACTGGACTAACGTATCCTTAACGAACGTTTAAGTCGATCTTAGCCGCAACGCGACTAAGGCATCCTTAAACTAAAAACACCAAACCCAAATCTAAGTAAATACGGATTTGGACTAATCCACGTCCTACGGGCGACGGTATTACTCAGTCTCCGTATACAATCCACGGGCAACCACAAACAAAACAAACACCCACGACACAAAGTGAAATTCTGGAGAAGGAGAAAGTTGTTACCGCGAAGCGGTAGCGTAATTAACTGCAGGGGCTTGCGCCTGCAGGGAAGAGCGTCCCCACAATCAAAAACTCCTCTAGCGAGGGGGAATCTGACAAAGTCTGCTACATCGGCCGCATCCGTCTAAACCTTCGATACACGGTGCCATAAATCAACTTGGCATCTTCGGAGAGGTGGACGGATAAAACCAAATAGCATCTGCCCCGAATCCCAGCGTCAGGACATCGCGGTCCTGTGCGTCGCCTTTCGGAGGCCGATGTCGAGGGTTTTGGGTTTGTAGGCCGATGTCGAGGGTTTTGGGTTGATTTGTGAAAGCAAACCATAGGTTTTGACCTATGTGGGAATTCGTGTGTCGTTTTGGTCATGAGTCGGATTTTAATGCGATACGGTGCGTTATGATATGTAGGTACCCCATGTGGACTTCGAGACGACAAGCAAGCGCATGGCGACGTCGTCACCGGCGAGCGAGGACCAGGTGAGTAGATTTATATCTACGGGGAGAAGTCGGGTGGATGGCGAATGGCACCCCCGCAGTTTGTGGTGATGTATACGAATACGTATATACACATATATATTGATTATATATTGTTGAGTTTATTGATGATAAAGATAGATTTTAGGTGTGATTGGATAGGTTTAGTGTTGCGAAACCCTAGAGTAGTGGTTGCACCACACATACACATACACACCCATACTTGCATACATTCTTCTTTCATTTGTGCTTATACGGGAATATGTTTTTATGTGTTCACATAGGTATGGGACTATGTGTTTACATAATGGATTTGAGGATAGTATTTGGGATTTGAGGTGAGTCGATGAGATTGATTTGAGACCATGAGATCGGTGATATAGCAGGATTCGTATTTGAGATATGTCATGATGTCATAGCGGATCTTTGGACGACGATACTATGTGAATAGTGATAATAATGAAATGATCGGCATGTGATCGTGTTATGAGACATGATATGTTAGGATGTTTTTGATAGGCCGCATTGGGCGATGTATACTTCTTTATGATGATATGTGCTGATGATATCGGTTTGTACGAGATTGTCGATCAGTGGTCAGATCATGATTATATTGATGATATTAGTATCGTACTAGACGTAGATCAGTACCCGGATTATGATCTTGGATAAAGAGGATACCAGATGAATAATGTGATGAAGGTGATATTGACCCGTACCCAGATTTGGGATGCCGTACGACGGATTTACGTACGAGCTATATATTGATGTTTGATCCGCACTCTTGACTTGGGAATATTTGATTATAGATATGGTATCGGATGTGATATTATCGAGGCGAGATCACCGACTATATATATATATGTGTGTATATATATATATATATATATATATGTATCGACTCAGATGTTAGGCGGTTTCCTTATCTTTAGTTTAGCTTGTTGGCTCGGCCATATAGCTTAGTGTAGTTGTTAGACTAGATTTATATTAAATGTAGATTTGTTATCATTGTGTCTAGTATTTAGCTCCCGCTCATTATTGTTGGTCCCTCCGCATCGCATACTTATATTGTGATTTCATATTGCTTTGTTGATATCATGCTGTTAGGACACCAGCACCATAACCGATGATGCGTATGTTCCATGTACACTTGCTTGCCGGCTCACACACATCTTCATCGGTAATTGCCATGTCACGAACTCTTTAGAAAATACTATTTCATTGACATAATTTGTTAGCTAATAGTTTAGACATGATATTAGTGTACTTGCCTTACATGCTAGTTTAGACATTGTAGTTATTACTTGCTGCTTCATGCATGTTATTATTCACTGTTATGCCGCATTCATGGATTTTATGCCTATATTCACTGTTTACATGCTATTGATGATTTGGATTCGGATTTCATGAGATTTCCTGAATTTGGGGGAAAACCGGAAAAACATTTACAAACTTCTTTCTCTCTCTTTTTAAATGAAAAGTGCGGTTTTCCCATGATGTATGAGTCGTCCACCATGAGTTTGCTGATGGATTTCGAAGCCCGATTCGAGAAGTTGGATAAACCGTTTCGGGTACATGGTGAACCCGGTAAGGTATCCCAGGGTAAGAAGCTCGTGGTAATGACGATGAGCCTGGCAGGGGAAGACTACCTACCGGTGATTTTACCCGACGCGTCGGATATCCGGTGGATACCGTCGTGGTCTTGAGATTGATGGTAGGGGCCGGTCCGGACTGACGGCGCCTTAGATAGTGAGATTGAGACAATGAGATTTTGAGACATCGATGTACTGAGATTGATGATTCAGGCCAGTCCGGATAGTCGGAGCCTGAGATATTGAGATATTGGGATTTATGTTTTGTGTCGATGCTAGACACTGTTTATGCTGATTTCATTTATGATACCTCGTTTTTAAAAAGATACAGATATCACTAATTTATGAAAGCATTTTTCTTCAGTACATGCATTCTGTTTCATCCATTCATACATCATCCATATGATAATTGCTACCTGAGGTACTGACACGGGCACATGGGATTACACTTGGAATAGATATTTACCCTAGCCATTGTTATAGGATGCTGGTTATATATTCGAGGATATATTATGATCATATGACTTAGGATTACGTTGTTCATGCGATTTCTGTTCGTAGATGTCTTTCTACTCACGAGTTGGCAACTCACCCCCGTTGTGCCCCAGTATCTTGCAGGTTTTGCCGTACAGGTTTCATTACGGCTTGCTGGCACTATTTCCATTCCGGGTGATTTGCTAGTAGGTGGGTTTATTTGTATCGTACCCATCATTATACCTTATATATTATTATTCTGTTGTATCTAGAAGTTCCATCAACCAAACATGTATTTATTTCAGAGATAGAGACCAGTGATGTTTATTCTTTCGACCTTAGAGTCGCGCGTTGTATTTCTATGGATTTCTTGCTGTTTTGAGTTTCCTTTTGAGTTTTGATCCTCGCCCTTGGCGTTGTATATTATATTGCTTGCGTGGTTGTGACCGTCGATTGACGAAGAGCTAGCTCCCGTTTGGGGATGCCTTTTTATTGATTTCGTATACTATTCATGTTGTATCCCGTTTGGGGGCCAGTATTTACAAAGGAGATTCTTCCGAAATTTTCAGAACATACTTGATATTTTTTTTAAATCGCATAATTCGGCTTATACTATTAAAGCTACTTGCTTTAGTTGGTTTTCCTTCACTCTACTGCTTTCTGGGTTTTCAGCTAACTTAGATTACGTACGTCTCGAGACGTTTCGTAGTCTAAGTGCCGGTCATGTTCCGTACTTTCGGGCCGTGACAATCCACTATAATATACATCATATGTACAACAATGGCCTCTTGGACATATATATAACTAACAATCTCCCACTTGCACTAAGGCCAGCTGTTGTAGTATCTCATATCCAACATCCCGAAGAGTCACTCAAATTGTATCTGGGGTATGGCCTTCATGAGTGGATCCGCAGTGTTGTCCTTCATGTCAACTCTCCTGACCTCGATCTCTCGGCGATCAACTATCTCCCAGATCAGGTGATACCGCCTCAGAATATGCCTGGATCTCTGATGGGACCTGGGTTCCTTGGCCAAAGCCACAGTTCCATTGTTATCACAATACAAAGGTATTGGATGTTCAATGGATGGAACCACACCAAGTTCAGTGATGAACTTCTTCATCCAGATAACCTCTTTGGCAGCATCGTTTGCAGCGATGTATTCAGCCTCTATCGTCGAGTCTGCCACGGTTTCTTGCTTGGAACTCTTCCAACAAACTGCCCCTCCATTTAGGGTAAAGACAAATCCCGAGTGCGACTTAGAGTCGTCCTTATCACTTTGGAAGCTCGAATCGGTAAAGGACTCCACCTGGAGTTCTCCGTTACCATACACCAAGAACATCTCCTTAGTCCTTCTCAAGTACTTGAGAATGTTCTTCACAGCTGTCCAGTGACTCTCTCCTGGATCTGCTTGATACCTACTCACTACACTTAGTGAGTATGCTACATCGGGTCTAGTATATAGCATCGCGTACATGATAGAGCCTACTGCCGAAGCATAGGGTATCCCTTGCATGCGAGCTCTCTCCAAATCAGTCTTAGGAGACATCTCTTTGGAGAGAGTGAGTCCAAAGATCGTGGGTTGGTTACCACGCTTGGATTCTTTCATACTAAACCTCTTTAGTATGGTGTCAATGTACCTGGATTGGGACAATCCCAGTATCCTCTTAGATCTATCTCTATAGATCTTAATCCCCAAAATGCAGGAGGCATCACCTAGATCTTTTATTGAGAATCTATGTGATAAGAAGAGCTTGACTGAGTGCAGCATATGAACATCATTTCCTATCAAGAGTATGTCATCCACGTACAATACGAGGAAGAAAACCTTACTCTCTGCAACCTTCTTGTAAATACAAGGTTCATCTACGTTCTTGATGAAATCAAACTCTTTGTCTACCACATCAAAACAGATGTTCCAACTCCGCGATGCCTGCTTTAAACCGTAGATGGATTTAAGCAGCTTGCACACCTTTCCGCTGCTCCCACTATCTACGAAGCCCCTGGCTGAGTCATGTACACGCACTCCTCTAAATCACCATTTAAAATGGCGATCTTAACATCCATCTGCCAGATTTCGTAGTCATGGTATGCAGCAATGGCAAGTAGGATCCGGATGGACTTAAGCATAGCCACTGGAGAAAAGGTTTCGTTATAATCCACACATGGTCGTTGACGAAAACCCTTTGCAACAAGTCTAGCTTTGAAAGTCTCCACTTTTCCATCTACACCAAGTTTCTTCTTAAAGATCCATTTGCTCCCAATGGATTTAACCCCTTCAGGAGAAACTTCCAAAGTCCATACTTTGTTGGTGTGCATGGATTCCATCTCAGATCGCATTGCATCAAACCATTTCACAGAGTCCCCACTCGTGATGGCCTGCTCGAAGCTAGTCGGGTCATCATCTTCTATGATGCAATCCTCGCTCCCACCATCGATGAGAAAACCGTAGTATCTCTCAGGTGGATGAGGAACCCTACTAGATCGGCGGAGCAGCTGAGGTTCGTCGGGAACTACTGAATCCTCTGGTTCCACCAAATCTTCTGTTGTAGTTTGTGTAGCTGGAACTTCTTCCAGTTCTACCTCATTGCCACTGATTTGTTTCATAAGAAAACCCTTTTCTAAGAAGGTGGCATGACGAGAAACAAACACTTTTTGTTCCTCGGAGTGGTAGAAGATATACCCTTGCGAGTTTTTGGGATATCCTACAAACTTGCACAGGACAGACCTTGCCTCGAGTTTGTCCGGATTGTACCTTTTGACATAGGCCGGACAGCCCCATATCTTAACATAATTAAGAGATGGTCTCTTCCCCTTCCATATCTCATATGGAGAGGTAGGCACTGATTTGGTAGGAACCATATTCAATAGATGTATGGCTGTCTCAAGCGCATACCCCCAAAAGGAAATAAGCAACTCAGCGGTGCTCATCATAGAGTGCACCATATCTAATAGGGCGCGATTCCTCCGCTCCGATAAACCATTGTGTTGTGGTGTATAGGGAGGAGTAAGCCGAGAGAGAATCCCATTCTCTTTTAGATAGTCTAGAAACTCATTGCTCAAGTATTCTCCTCCTCGATCAGATCGAAGGATCTTAATACTTTTACCCGTTTGGTTCTCAGCTTCGTTCTTATATTCTCTGAATTTCTCAAAAGCTTCAGACTTGTGTTTCAACAGGAACACATGTCCGTATCTTGAGAGATCGTCAGTGAATATAATGAAGTACGAAGAACCATCCCTGGCATGTATAGACATGGGATCACATACATCACTATGTATCAGTCCCAAGAGTTCTTTAACTCTTTCTCCATGTCCACTAAATGGAGTTTTGGTCATTTTGCCTTTGAGACATGACTGGCAAGTGTCATAAGATGAAAATTTGAACGGATTCAAATATCCATCCTTATGCAACTTAGTTAGTCGTGTCGCATTGATATGGCCTAGTCTACAATGCCACAAGAAGGATTCGTTCATTTCTGAAATCTTCCTGTTGTATGTGTTCTGTACATTAAGGACCGTAGTTTGGTTCAGAACGTATATGCCATTATTTAACGAACCTGATCCAATCAACATTTGATTCAGGAATATGTTCATAACATTATTCTGTACTACAAAATTATATCCTTCTTTACTCAATAAAGAAACTGATATAAGATTGCATATCAGGGTCGGAATGTAATAGCATTCGTTCAGAATCAATGTATTACTATTTAGCAATACTAGGTGATATTCGCCAACTGCTTTGGCTGCAACATTTGCACCATTCCCTACTTTTACGGAATGATCACCCTCACCCAGTTCTCTACCTCTCTTAAGCCCATGTAACATATTACATATGTAGGATCCCGATCCGGTATCTAATACCCAAGACGTAGAGTGAATTGAGAAACAGTTCTCGATAACTAACACACCCGAAAAAGATGCATCAGCATGTTTGTTCTTCATATGGGCGGCGTGAGTATCCAGATATGTCCCTATTCCCTGCTCGGACTTATAACAATTATAAATTGGAGCGGGACCAATATTCCCCTGCTCAGTATAATAAGCGGGTTCGGTCAATACATCCATATTATTATCTTGATTAAGGCCTGACATGGTCGCTACCTGGAGAGAGAGAGAAGAAAACAATTTAGCGTATGCTCTTGCAAGATTAGATTGGTTATTATCTTATCTAATCAGGATGGCTCCCACTGTTTTCATCAAATCTTCCTTCAAACCCTAAAAGGTAAGACTAGCCGGGATTAATTACACCTTACAAGTTCGCCAATCTTTCAGCCAGGTCAGTATTGGTACTTTGAGGGAGGTTCCCCGTGCTATCGCACAGACCTAATTAGAATAAACCTCGTTTTCCCAGAGGCATAACCCCGTTAACACCTTTCTAAACACCTACTTGATCGGCTAATTATCATATGTAAAGCTCTCCTAGGAGTAACTCTTACTCGCAGTGGGTATCAGGATCCAACTATCTTATAGAAGGTATGCAATCTCATTGCAAATTTCAACACTTGAAATTCCCGATAATGCTTTTACCCCTAACATGCTATGACCTCGACGAATGCCAAACAACCCATAGTCCGCTAGTCAAGTTCAACCCGTACATTTCTTGATTTGAAATAAACCCACCCGCACGACCCTTGACGAAAGCCAAACAACGCCGTACGGATACCCTAATCCAATCGCATCATATGCAGCAGATAAGCAGTAAATAGTGTAAGTCCACATTGCCCACCCCGGTTATTACGGGGAGGCGGAAACGGTAAAAACGATTTTTGAACTCAAGGCAACATGGACTAGAAAAAGAGGATCTTTGCTAAACAAAAACCTAGCAAACTAACTAGAAGCTTAACTACTATGTTAGAGGGTTATACCTAAGTCTTGAACTCCTTCTCTTCTTGCTCCTTTGGATGGTTCGAACGGCTCCACCTCGTAGTCTCCTCTTTGTCGAAGAAGGACCCACCCGAAAGCTTCTACCTTGAGCTCCTACCTCAACCGAGAGGCAACTAAAATGCTTGGCTTGCTAAACTTAGAACTCTAGAATAAGTAGAGAAGAGTTTTAGTGGTTTTACCTCAATAGCTCATGCTTCTCAACACATGAGACATGAGAGCTATGAGAGAGAGGAAGAGGATGAGTTTTGGATGAGAGAGAGAGTGAGCAAGTGAGAATGATACAATTTTTTACAACCATACTCTCATATTAGGAATTATGATAATAATAATAATAATTAAGAATAGGTGTGATGGTTAGTTTATGAATGACCGTTATCATTTCATTCATTAAATGCATTTTGCAAAGACTAAGAAGCATCTTTGAAAAGAAATGATGATGGTCAACAAGTCCACTTTGGTCAACCGGTCAACTAAGTCAACAAGTCAACAAAAGTCAAGAGTTCAACTCAACCATCGCACAATAATCCTTAATTAATATTATTAATCATATTTCCCATTCTCATTAGGGTTTAGAAAAAGTCAATGGTCAACAACCCTAATGAGAATCCTCTGCCTCTGCCTCAGTCAACTGTGCATACACACCCGCATCCGTGTTCCGAGAAACACGAATACAATGAGATAAAACCAATCCCAAAACATGTACTAGGATCTGGCTTAAAGCAAAGCCCGCTAGTAATAATGGCCCGGACACCAAACGTGCACAAGTGCGCGGATGTGAACGAACCCTGTCGCAAAACCATGCGACCTCTACTCTGTTTTGCCCAAAGACGAATAGCCTTCTGTGTGGGACTCTAAAGACTCGACACTACGCTGGCAGTGGGTTTAACCACAGGCCGCAAGCGGTACTAGCTATATGTAACGGTCCCCAGGTAGATGCCGATAAGAAGACTGATGAGGCGAACCCATCCGAACTCCTACTGAGCCTGAATGTGACAATCTACATACAGTCCGGTCTGTTCGTCTGAGAATATCGCATGGCGGGCCTAGGGGCGGTAAACGTCAGTCCCCTACTAGCGGTACAAGTCGTGTCGGAGTGTAGCCCAGAACACCCTGAGATAACACTGGAAAACCTACCAGTATATCTCGCTTGCCCTGGCCAGGGACGACTATGTGTAATGGCTCTCCTAGATACAGCGCGATATCAACCCCCAATACTGGGAGAGACGAATCATGTCTAACCGTCACTGCCTCCAAGTGCTTCGGGACTGCACCCAACAAAAGGATACGTTAGTCTAATTTTAGACTAAGATCAACTTAAACATTTGTTAAGGATACGTTGGTCTAATTTTAGACTAAGATCTACTTAACAGGATCATTTAGATCCAACAAAAGAGTATTTGGGCTCTATTTTTTTAGTTTAAGGACGTTGCGGTCCATAAGTTTAAGGAAATCTTAGTCCAGTTTAAAGACGTCATAGTCTGTAGAGTTTAAAGACATCATAGTCTATGAGTTTAAGGACCTCACAGTCCGTAAAGTTTAAGGGCATCATAGTCCAGTTTAAAGACGTCATAGTCTGTGTGGTTTTGGTTCAACCGTTTGGGGATGCACAAAAAGTTATCGGTTATTGGGACCCTCCATCTCTCTGAAAACGTTGAGGAATTACAACGACATACATCTGAGGTATGAAGAGATGTACAACCAAATGACAGATTAAAAGGCTCTGAGATGAACATTACTTTGAATGCCATATGAGCTGATCAATTCTGGAAGACCAAAGTATGTTTGGGGTTCGGTTTGAAAGGATTTTGCCCCTGGAAGACTTAGCTAATTTGGGCTAAGATTGGTTTGAATATAGTGTTAAACACAAGAGTATACTCGGTGATCACGTGTTCTCACGTGAGGCGCTTAAAGTAGTGTTAAACACTAAGAATGAAGCGCTCACGTGAGGTCACGTGAGGCGCCTGAAGATTGGGCCTTACTTCTTTTATTTTACTCCCAGAATATACACATAAGTATTAAAACTTGATTTTTATCACCATCACGTATGGATACATAAGGGTATCCATGCGTTCGATATTAATCCCTCAGTTTTACCCCATTTTCTCTTCAAAAAGGTATTTGTCAAGGGTCACGTGGGGACACGTGAGGCACCCTTTAGGCGGGAATTGCCTTTGGGTATTTTCCTCTTTTTCATGAGTGTTTGATAACTGCTAGGGGTCACGTGGGAACACGTGAGATGCCCAAAAGTGAAACTGCCTTGACTTTACTCCCTTTTTTTATTTTGGGAAGCTTGTTGAAGGGTCACGTGGGAGCATGTGAACTAATCTCATTCGTTCTTTTTTATCATAAAGGGGGGGCTCACGTGGACACACGTGATCTGACATTTATCATGTTGGGTATTGATCTCTTTTACGTGCATGAAGAGTTAAGTCCCTTATTTAAGAATTAAATTCTTTTATAGGGTTAAACCCTAATTTTATTTAGAGGAATTAAATTCCTCTGTATTTGAAAGAATTAAATTCTTAAAACACAATTCTCCCTCTAAGTTTTGGATTTGCATGGCAGAATCTCCCCGATGAGAATTAAATTCTCAACTTGTGGGGAGATCTGCTTCTGCAGATCTTCAACAACAGGAAGAACTGAGTTCTTTTCAGAAGGGTTAAACTCTTAGTTTGAGAATTAAATTCTCTTTTGTTTTATGGGAGCTTATGGAATGATCTCCTTTCTTCTCTTACCTAGAGTTTCTTTCTTCTTGGAAGAGATCTTCTCTCTGTCGAATTAAATTCTCTTCTTTTTTTTTGCTTTCAAGGAGGGTTTTTTCTCTCTTTTTCTCTCTTCTTCTCAGTATGTATCTCTCTCTTATTGTCTCCCTTTTTCTCTTTTTTCTTTTTCCTTCTTGGCTCCTATTTATAGGAGAAAGAAAAGAATCGGTTTGTTCAGCCCATCTCTCATTGAGAGATTTTGATTGATTTTATAACCAACATGATCTTTTAGATCATTCGGTGAATTTTATTCTCCATTGGATTTTTAATCCATAAGATATTTTATTTGTTATTCCTGGCAATTTTTAGGAAAATATTTCCTTGTACAGAATCTTTCTATAAATTGGTGGTTTTTTAATCACCATTGGATTTTTAATCCAACAGTGCTCCACTTTACAGAGTGTAATCTTTTTTGTTTGGAAAGATCTAGGGAAATATTTTTCCAATTAGGGCTTTTGATTCCTTTTAATTAGAATTTAATTCTATTAGTTCAGAGGGCTCAGGAACCCATCACGTGTTGGCACGTGACCCCACTGATTAAGCATCTGATTAGAATTTAATTCTATTACTTCAGAGGGCTCATGAACCCATCACGTGTTGGCACGTGATCCCACATATTAAGCATCTCCAATTGTTTATTTCAGTGCCTATGGACTTTGCCCATAAAAGGTCGCGTGTCCTCACGTGAGGCCCGATCACGTGTGGGAACGTGATGCTCCACTTGGGGGTTTTCTTTGCGGCTTTATTTATATGTTTTATTCAGTTCCCATGAGAGAACAGTGGCCATCACCAGAAATCCTTGGCCAAGGGAGACGAGAATTACTGATTTGGATCAGTAGTTTCTCAGTGGGTGATGGGCTTCACACCGACATGAAATATCGCGTTATTAGGGGTCTGACTTTATCCACCCCTAGACCCGATATGCGATACTCTTTGACGAACAGACCGGACTGTATGGAGATTGTCACTGACAGGCTCAGTATGGATTCAGATGAGTTTTCTTTTCGGTCTTCTTTCGCTCAATACCAGGGTAGCCATTACGTACAGCTAGTGCTGCTGACGTGCTTGTGGTTAAACTCACTGCTAGCGTATTGATGAGTCTTTAGAGTCCAACACAGAGGGTTTTCCTAGTTCTGGCGAAATGATGTAGTAGCCGTATTGGATACGTGCAGGATTCCGATCGAATGATTGTACTAGTTACCCGGATTTTCGATCGGACGGCTGATAATACTATCCGGCTCGGGATTGAGCCGGATTATTAAATCGGGTATTGATTTAATAATTTACATATATGTATTTCGATATGTATATTCTAGTATTATGTTCTTTGTGTCATTCTATCTCTTTGGGTATTCGTATTTTGGTAAGAATACAGGTATGTATATACAGTAGAGTGTAATCTGTATTTATTCGAAAATCATTCTAGAAGGTGGACACCTCATTTTAGATTTTATCGATTTATATTAAATAGAAAATGAGGTGTAAAGCAAGAGAGGGGAGTATGGTGAGAGCCATACTTCAATAGTGTTGCACAAATGAATTAACAATTCATTTGTGCAAACTATTCAAGCATGGTTGAATATATTTATTTGAAAAATTGGTTTTTACAAAATCTTGCTTGAGATTTTCTCACTTGGATGGTCCATTATTTTTGAGATGGGAAAAACACTCTCACCATTAGCTTCACTCTCCTCACTAGATTTCTTGAGCTCCTCCAGATTCATTTTCAACCTGCTCTCTACAATCTCATGTGTTGAGAATCAAGAGAGCAGGTGAGATAGATACACAGTTAGATCACTTCACTACATCCTAGGCACTCTTGATTAGCAACCTAGAGTCCCTAGTTGCTTCACTAGACTCTTAGTGTGGAGCTAGAGCCATAAGCTATATCTCTCGGGTGGATCATCTTCGTCGGAGAAAGACCGGTGGTCAAGCTCGATCCAAAGGACCTCAAGGAGCTAAGGAAGATGGTAGAAGACCGAAGGACGTATCATTCGGTGTAACCACTTCATACCTTGTAGTTAAGATCTTCTTTTGTAGCTGGTTTAGGTTTATGGTTTGATTCTAGAATGGGTTTGTTAGCGCAAGTTTTTCAAATGCCAATTTTTGTTCCCCATCGGCCACGGTAGATGGCCAAGGCGCTAGCAAACCCTAACAAATTGAACCTTGAACGAACTTCAAAATAACATGAAAATATTATACTAAGTGTACGAAACTCGACGATAATATGGAATTTACATGTTATCATCGAGAATCTCACATTAAAAAAATGTAACGCGCCTTACGCCCCGCCTATCAGTTATATATGCAATGGTTTCCATCATAACATAAACCTACATAATGGTTGTCAAAACGAAACTTTTAATCGTTTGTTTATGGAAGCCGTCATGTATTTTTTATGATGAGAAAACTGGTCGTACAATAACCGATAGATTTTTCCAGTGTGGACTAATTAAGAATTTACAACGCAAACACACCGTGCATTTGTGCTTTCATTCATTTCAAGATTACTTTTGTCGGCACCTTTTCGCTGGTCCTCCGTGTACAAATATAAAGGGTATGATCATTTCAGTGTTGATATTAAGTATTAAAATGATTATTATCCTTTTTATTGTAGTGACTCGAAGAACAACGAAAAGGTACTGCCGAAATTTTCTCGAAACGAATGAAAGCACAAACACAGGGGTGTATGCGTTAAAAGTTTTTAATGGGATAGATGCCTTATCCCGACAGTCGATGTCATGGATTGATGGATCAAACTGAAATATTAAAGCTTAATTACAAGTCATAAAATAAATGCCCAAAGTGCTAATTATTTAATATACGATGTCAGAAATCGGAGAGTAATGGATATGAATTGGATGAAAGTGTCCAAATTTAGTGATGAATACAAGGCCAACATTGAAGAGTTTATTGAATTTGCATTGAGAGACCGATCCCCTGAAGAATTGATTTCGTGTCCATGTAAAAAGTGTCATAACGGTTTCGACTTCCATCGAGATATAGTGTACGCTTATCTAATGAAGAACAAGATTTCATCTAAGTATACAAAATGGACGTACCATGGAGAAGCTGCACCGAGAGTCGATATTTGTACGAGTCGTTAAATTAGAAAAAATGATCCTTCTCGACCGTCGCCTCCTCTAAACTCAGTGAAGGTATTTTCTTTTTAAATTTATTTTCCCCAATTTTAGTTGTTTGTTTTTAGTTAATATTTCAATTTTATGTTCTATTATAAATTGCTGATATATAAAAGAAATATTATAGTTAGGATTGATGATAAAAGAGATATTGTGGTTGATATTTTAGTATAAATTGCCTCGAATAACCTATAAATCTTGATATGAGACCAAAACAATAAGTTGAAACCAAAACTGTAAGTTGCAATGAAAAACATTTAAAAACACATTTGTTGAACCTTGAACTTCAAAATAAAAGGAAAATCTTGATGGAGTTCGGTGCTCGAGCCGCGGTCTAGGCGGAAGCGATAACAAAAATTTTTCACGAGCACCAAGCACGCATTACCCAGGATACGATCTATACACCTAAACTAGCAAACTAAAACATGTAAAGGGTATGAAGTTACAACTTTCGATGCGTGTCCACTCAATTGTGGAAGACCCCTCCAAGTTTGTAACCGCCGGGATCACGCATGAAAGTCGACCACTCTCTCCGAAAAAGATCCACCCGAGGGAAACAGGAAAAAGCTCCGACCGACGATCCAAACTTGCTAAGGATGGATGGTGGGTAATATAGGAATTTTTTCACTAAACTTTTTCTCTCTAAACCACGCTCACTGAGAGGAAAAAGACGAAGGAAAGAGAGGTGAGGAGAGAGTGGTGAAAATGGCTAAGTCTCTCATCCATGAAGCATGAACTCTAGAATGTGCAATAAAACCTCAAGTGTAGAAAAAAGAATAGCTTTTCATTTTTACAACCATGGTTCAAATAGTGCAACCAAATCAAATCATCATTTAATACCAAAGCCATACCTTTCTACATATCACAACCATGCTTCATGCCATCACCTTTTCCAACTCAATTCCATTTATTTTTCTAAATAAAAAAATAAATATGAGGTGTCCTTCCTCTAGAAATATTCCTGTATAAATATGGAATATTTCATCCGGTATACGTATCGCTACATATACGCGTATCCGTATAAAAAATGGATAGCACCAAAGAGAGAAAATGAGAAGTGAACAATAATACTAAAATATATATCAATATATATATATATAAATTATTAAATCAAATCCTGATTTAATAATCCGGCTTATATATTATTAAATCAAATCCTGATTTAATAATCCGGCTTAATTCTAAGCCGGCTAGTATTATTAACCATCCGATTAAAATCCGTGTATCCCGTATACGTATTTAATCGGACCCCTGCACGTACCAACGTATGGCTCCTACAATTATCGCCCAAACCGGGAAAAACGCTCTGTATGGAACTCTAAAGACTCGACAATACGCTGGCAGTGGATTTAACCACAAGCACGACAGGGGCACTAACTGTACGTAACGGCTACCCAGGTACTTGCCGAAAGGGGGTCGACAATCAAGTATGTCCTTACCCTACTGAGCTGGAATATGACAATCTCCGTACAGTCCGGCCTCTTCATCAAAGAGTATTGCATATCGGGTCTAGGAGGTGGAAAACGTCAGACCCCTTCTAACCCGATAGGTCATGTCTGAGTCAAGCTCATCACAACATAGATACTACTGATCAAATCAGCAAATCTCATCCACCGTGGCCACGTATTTCTAGTGATAGCGTGAAAACAGTGCGACATCGACTCCTAATACCAGGAGACATGAATCCCTGACTATCGATCACTGCCTCCATGTGGCACGGGACTGTACCCAGCTAAAACCTGTTTGCATGACTCCTTGAGCCGTGGTATGGTAGTAATCAAAATACTGTAGGAACTCACACGAGACAGATGACGATATCAGGTCAAAGGACTAACCCGTACCCATACCACCTAAGAACTTCCATCTGACGATAGATATAATACCGTCTAGAAGTTCTCGGCGAAGTCGTCTGGTGTACTCACCTCCAGTGAGCACCTGTATACTATCTTAGGTGACACAACACCAATGGCTTGTGAGACCGGCCACCGCCCCTCATCGGGGTCTAAAAACGTATACACTAGTCTACTCCGAAATATCGATACCTGGTCTCGATACTCACACGTCTAGGGACATTTAAGGATGTATTTATGGACAACCCAGCTCCCACATATAAGATTGCCATCATAATGCTGGTTATCAAGCAACAATCCTACGTGCTTCATCAACGATAAAGACAAACCAGATAGCATACTATCATCTCGAGTAAGACTGTTATACCAGTATAGGTCCTCGTTCAATTATCATAATTGTCTACTTGCAATCACAATAATTTCCTTGAGGGCACTATATCCAACAATCTCCCACTTACACTTAAGGCAAATTATTTCGATATCACATACCCACAGCTCGTGTACTATCGAATATCCAACTTCTCTATTAATTAGTTTCACAAACTATGTTTGTGAAACTTAATGTATTCGAGAAATAGCCTCAGTGAGTGGATCCGCTTCAATGCTCCAATTTCATCTCTCTATTTCTCAACCTTGCGTAGATCAACAATCTTCCAAACTGAGCGATACCCCGCCTCAAGAATTTGTCTGGATACTTGATGGGACCAAGTTCATAAATGAACAACTCCATCAAACAAATTTCTTAGGCTGTATCCTTAGTTGAGTCACAACTAGTATCCTGCACCATGATTACCTCAGTATCCCTATAGGAACACTATCCAATATACTGATCATCCGAAGAGGCTAAACTCAAAATTCTGACAGCATCCATGTCAACTAGGTCACCTTGGAAGTCTGAACCGATAACCGCCTTCCAGAGGAGGCTGCCGTTACCTTATACCAAGAACATCCATTTATGTTCTTTACTGCTTCCCAATATTTCTCCAGAATTGGACTAACATATTCTTATTGCAACTAGTGCAAAAGCAATATTTGGTGTTGTACAAGATATTGCATGATTGACTTAATTGCCTAACAAATTATATATCATTCATGCCAGTCCCTCTTCTCATCAGTCTAGAAGACATCTCTTTAGAGAGGGTAACTCCATCACCTACGGGTTCACCACTACACCAGGAGTCATCCATTCTAAAATATATTTAGAATGCTGTCTAAGTACCCGATTGGGAAACATCCCAAATCTCGATCTAAAACCAGAATTATTTATCTGGTTTTGTATGATACATTGCATGATTGACTCAATTGCCTAAAAAAATGATATGTCATTAATATCAGTCCCACTCCGCATCAGTCTAGAAAACATCTCTTTGGAGAGGGTGACTCCATTGCCTGCGGGTACATCACCACGCCAGGAGTCATCTATTCTAAATTACTTTTAGAATGCTTTCTAAGTACCTAATTAGAGAACTTCCCAAATCCATATCTAGTCACCAGAATTCCTGATATATTATCCATATCCAACGTGGAGAAAACACTATATGACAACAAAAGTTTAACCGATTGTAGTATAGCAACATCACTTCCTATCAGGATTATGTCATCCAAATCCCAGGACAGTACTCTCTACGTTCTTCTTACTAGGTACATTTATTGTTTTGATGAAGTCAATCACTTTGACTGTCATATCAAAATAGATGATCCGTCTCCGCTATCCATTCTTCAGTCTACGAATAGACATAAGCAACTTGCACACCTTCCGCTGCTCCCACTGACTACGATAACCCTCTGGCAGAGTCATATACACGTGCACTTCCAAATTCCCATTTGGAAAGACGTTATAGTCATCCACTTGCCAGATATCATAGCCATGAACCGCATCAGCGCCAAATCATATCCATATGGACTTCAGCGTAGACACTGAAGTAAAAGTCACACCACAATCCACAACGGGTGTTTGATGAAAACTCTTTACAATAAGTCTAGCCTTATTAGGTTAGTACCATTCCATATGCACAGATCCTGAAAGATCTACTTTCTCCTAATGGGCTTCACCCCTTCAGGAGCACCCAGCAAAGTCTAAAATCCATAATTTGCTGAAGTGCCTAGAGTCCATCTTGGATATGAAGTATCTGGTCTCTTGGAAGTTACCATTTCCTATGACCTGCTGATAACAAGTAGGGGGAATAGCAGTGCCAAGTCATATCCATATATCCCTATGGGTTTCAGCATAGACACTGAAGTAAAAGTCTCATCACAATCCACAACAAATATTTGATGAAAACTCTTTACAACATGTTTAGCCATATTAGTTTGGTACCTTTCCACCTGCACAGATCTCGAAAGATCTAGTTGCTCCTAATGGGTTTTACCCCTTCAGGAGCACCCAACAAAGTCAAAAATCTATGATTTACTGAAGTGCGTAGAGTCCATCTTGGATATGAAGTATCTGGTCATCTCGAAATTACCACTTCCTATGACCTGCTGAGAACTAGTAGGACCATCATCACCATGATGCTGACTTCCTGTCACCGTTTACAAGAAAACTGAAGTACTTCTCGGGTGGCTGAGGTCACCTACTTTATCTGCGGAGTGACTAATGGTTTGTCAAGTCCAATTGAATACTTAGGTTCTACTAAATTTTTAGTAACCGTTTGTTGTTCTGGAATCACTTCCAATTCTACCATACTCCCACTAGTTTCTTCTGCAAAAAGATTTCTTTTATAAAAAGGTGGCGAGTCAAGAACAATATAAGTATTGATCTTGAAAATGGTAGAAACAAAATTCTAGCGAATACTTGGGATAACCCACAAATTGCCATTACCGAAGCGTGCCAAGAGTTTGTCCGGATTCTACTTTTAAACGGAAACAGGATAACTCAATATCTTAACAATCTCAGGATATATAACCATTCTATGTTCATTTAGAATCAATGCACTAATTTAGATGAAACCAGATTCAAAAGTCATGCAGCTGTTTCCAGTACATATCACATAATGGAAAAAGGCCAATACAGCATTACTCATCAAGGAGCACACCCACGGATGAGCAACCTGCGAGAGAATCAAGTTCTCAGTATTATTATGATGGAACATCTAGCATAAGTATCTACATTTTCGATCACCTCGAAGAATCCTGATACTTCTAACGTATGGTTCTCTACTTTATTCTTATACCTACAAACCTCTCAAAATCTCTAGACCTTGCAATATAACGAATGCGTATCTAAAACCAGAGAACTCATAGGTAAATCTGAATGAAATAAGAGTACCAACCCCTCATCCCGAAGGACATTAGACAACATACATTTTCATGTATAAGTCTCAAGAGTATACTAACTCAAATTCTGTGTTTTATAAATTGAAAACTGTATTTTGGTCGAGAATGTTTTACACCGTTATTCAATATACCTTACCTTATCTTCAATTGATAAAGGTAAATGTTTATAACACAATTTTCAAAATGTACATCTCACTTTATAAAATAAAGGTACAGATATTTCATTTTAAAATTTGGTGCATTACAACGGTTATTCAAAACCAAATATTTGCCTTCAGGCAAAGCTAGGTGATTTAATCTAATATTACCAATTGCAACGAATCCCGATATTGAGGATCAAATCGTCCATTTCCCAATATTCTACTTCTACTCAACATCTGTAACACCATACAAATGTGAGATCCAAATCCGGTAAATACAAAACCTAGAGTTAGAATTAATTGGGAAAACAGTTCTCGATAACAAGCACATAGAAAATCTGAAACATGAAAATGTTTCATAGGGGGTGGCCAGGTATTCCTAGTATTGCCTTTTTCATTATCTAGATTCAAGACAGTAGTCGCAATTTCCTTTGCACTTACTTCAATTCCTTCATATGTCTCTATATCATACTTTCTGCACACCGCACTTATGCTAATTGATTTTCTTCCTTCCCTACCTTTCGGCACCAGTCTAAGGTTTTTAAGAAGACTATCCAATAAGTGTAATAGGTGTACTCTCCTAATACAAAGAGCTCTCGCAATCTATGGTAAAGGGGAAAGATAACCGAATAATGCTATTCAATTTCTCCAGAACCTGTGGCCATCCTCGACTAAAGTAACTTCTTCGAGTTCGTATGTAACTATATAATGGCCGTTCTAATCGATATGGATCATCGTAGTGATATGAAATGTTCTGAAGAAATGCAAAGGGTAAAGTAGAAGTGGCAGAGATATGTGTGACTTTGTCGTGAATCATGACAATCCAAAGCCCAAGTGTGTAAGAAGGTTCGATTAACTTGGTTCAAGAGTTTTTAAGGTATATCATGGGTCGCTGTACCAGAAAGAGAGAAAAGAAACACTCAGTGTGCACTCTATCAAAATTAGATTGGTTATCATTTTATCTAATAAGGATGGCTCCCACTGTTTCCTCGAATTCTTCTTCAAACCCTAAAAGGAGAACTAGTCGGGATCATTTACACTTTACAAGTTCACTAACTGTTCAACCAGGCCGGTGTTGGTACTTTGAAGAAGGTCTCCCGTGCTTTCGTACGGACCCAATTAATAACCTCGTGTTCGTAGAGGCGTTAGATCGTTAACATTTTCTAGGCACCTAATAGGTTAGCTAATTGTGAAGTGAAAAATCCCCCGAGGAGTATACTCATCAGTGGGAATCGGGACCCAACTATCATCGTGTGATAAGTTTGATGGAAGTCGACCAAAATTACCATACTCCAGAAGGTATGCGCATGTATGGAAAGTTTCCTATATATTTGAAACTCCCGATATTGTTTTTGCCCCTAATGACTTATGACCTTGATTAGGTCAACATATTATAAGTCGCAAGTCAAGTTCAACCCGTCATTATCCTACATTAATTAGACCCATCCGTACAAACCCTTGAATAGGTCAAAATGACCGTACGACCGTCCTAACCAATCGCAGCACCATGCAGCAGAAAAGTACTACAGAGCTACCAAACACTACACCTTGACTAAGTCAACATACGCAGCATGAATACTCAGTAATACAAATATGAAATGATGGAGGGTTACAGCTGGTTTTTGGCAAAAAGCCTTTAACATAATGAACTTGATATTGTTGAAGGAACTCAAGTGACTTTGAAATGGAGTGGTTTAGGCTCCGCTTTTTAAAACTAGTAACATAAAACTTTTTCTTAAGAGCGAACTCACAGTAAAGGGATCAAGGCTGTTCCCTCATAGAATGAGGTGCGGGATATTCCTAACCGAATATCTCAATGCAAAGCTAAAGAATACGACTATGAGTTTTGAAGAAAACCAAGTAGTTTTAAAATTGGTTCCAACAACATCATTTAGGTTTATTTTCCTTGCATTATACAGATAATGCGTTCCCATCATTTTAAGTTTCCAAGCCACAAAAGAAACAACCAAAATAGCATGCTTTTATATACCACCCGCAGTCGCCACGGGGCCCCGTCATGCACCGTTAGGTTACTTAACTAACGGCAGAGCGGGGCAGGACTAGCGTGGATGCAAAACATATAGAAGCATCTAATATATATATATATATATATATATATATATATATCAACATCGCAGGCAGATAATAGTCACCATATGCAGATAAAAATCATCACAAGTATGCGAACAACAATATGGAACAGCGGATAAAGTAGGAGCCCCACATTTCATTTGAGCCGTAAATGAGACGGGACGTTCCCCGATTGTGTGGATAGCCAGTGCAATGAAGAACCTAGATCTCTACGAGTGCGGGAAGTTACCCGCCAATCTCGGAAGTGAGGCAACCTCAATCAAAAAAGTGAATGGGTCACCCAGCACCTCACGAAATCCGGTAACTCGAGCACCTCTCCGTGGGTCAACCTCTACCCCCTACGAGTGCGGCGAATAGCCCCTCAATTCTAGAGTAAAGACCTCCCGGTCTCAACGCCATCTGATGTAGACCCGTTGCCCTCTAGAACCCAGCTATTCGAGCAATCCTCTACGGGGTAATTCTAGTATAGAAAAGAAAAATATATATACAAATGGTGACATCGACCTCAACCTGGCCGTGCCACAATAAAAGAATATAAAAACTGGAAGAGACGGCAGTCCACATATTGGACGCTCGCTGTTCATATCAGATTTTTGCATTTTCATACCGCCTAATTTTTATCACATTGCATATCGGTAGATACTCTTGAGCCGTGTTTGCTAGTCAATTGCAAGATACAGGTTCCCGGTTCTCAAACGGAGAAATTCATGGAAAACACGACAAAATCCGGTTCCTGCCAACCACAGATAAAACACAGTCTCCGCTCTTCATCCGTATGTTGCCAGATACCAGTTTAGGAAGACAAAATGTCAACTCAATGTCATTCTCATGCACAAGGCTCAATGGTAGCACAAAATCCAAGAGATCTACGCGGAGCTCGAGGCAATCATCCACAAAAAAGTCCACCTTTCCTTAATAGAAATTCTGGAAGAAATGGGAAAGAGTTTTCAGAAAATATATACACCAGACAAGAGGGGACAGGAGAACAGGAAAGTGCACAGAAGCCCACACCCTAAGTCCACTATAGGGGCGCGGATCCGCGGCCATAGGGGGGCATAGGCGGCGGATCCGCGGCCGTACAGGGGATTCAGGGCACGAGCTTCCAGGGGCAGTTTGGTCATTTCATCAGGGTTCTGGTGGTTGCCCTAGGATTTCATTTCTTGGCCTATAAATAGCCCAGAATTTTGTGAAGAAAGGGTCAATTCTTGTATTTTCATTTTGCCTAGTTTTAGTGTATTTCTTCTTTCTCTTCTCACCTCTTCTCCATTAAACTTGTAGTGAGCTTTTGAGTGAAGAGTGATGAATAAAGAAGACCATTTTATTATCATGCTTGTCCCCTTGCTCTTTCTTTACTTGTTGTAATTTTAATTGTTAAGTAGTTGTTGTTATTTGCTTGATTGTTTCTTTCTTCTCTCTTTTCCTTTATCATTCATATGACAATGATACTTACGCTCGATCCTCGCCAAGGTGAGGTCGCAAATAGTTAGTCGTATTCTTCTAATCTCCTTCTTTCTATCTTCCTCTTTGTTTTGTTTTGTTTTTCCTTATCATGAAGTGTGAGTAGTTTTATACTTGTTAGGGTAGGATAAGGGAAGTTTGAGAGAAGGAAATCTCTCTCACTCTTTCCTTGCCCAACAACTTAAATCGACTCCCGTTAATTGAACCATAATCCGCTCCTTACGGCACCCTATCCTACATGATAGCGGTGATTCCGTAGTGAGACCGGTTGTGGTTGAATTAACCGGAGGTTATGGATAAGAGCCAAGAACGGACGGACAAGCACCAAAAGGAAGGACTATGCGTTGGAAAGCCTAGCTTATACTCGCAAGTTCCTTCCTAGTCGTGCTAATCCCCGTTGTTGCCGATTACCGTAACATCGATATTAAGTGGGGCAACGAAAGATATGGAGACTCCTAACTCAAACTAACCTAATCCTAACCCTAACAAGCTCTCTTTAAATATCAACTCAACACTTAGATAATCCAACAAAATCTGAAAACAGGACTTAACTCGTTAAAACACTTTGAAAAAGACTCCCATCTCCCTGCGGACGACCCGTACTCAACCGGCTAGCTACAAGCGAAACCGTCTTGATTGCGGTATTTAAACTCGAACTTGAACACGCATGAACATAACAATCAAATGGCGCCGTTGCCGGGGAGACGGTAGTTTATTTCCTTGTGTAATTTCGGGTTAATTTGTAAGTAAAAAAAAAACGAAAAAAAAAATACTTTGTAAAAGAAACCATCTTGTTATTCTTGATTAGTTTTTGTGCAAGTGTGCAGGAAATACGAAGCTCAAGATCGACGCCAAAGACGTTGGAAATACGGAGTTCAAGTACAGTGCCAAAGACGTGGGAAGATAGACCCACATTTTCGCGGCTACACCGCGACGGACAAAATGAAGCATCCGGTCTACTGTACAAATCTGGAGCAAATACAGTGAGCAAATCAAGATTCAGTACATCCAGACAAGCAGAAGACACCCAACAGAGAACACCCAAATTTTTCAGAGCCCCAATTCCCCTACATAGCCGCGGATCCGCGGCCATTTCATGCGTTTGGCCGCGGAAACGCGGCCATCTGTTGGCTTCAGAGCCCCAAAATCTCTCTGTAAGTCCCTCTGCCTCTCTCCACTCCTCTGAACTCCACTGAACTGTGTTTCTGCAGCCTTCTTTGCGCAAACTCTTCTCCCCCTTCCAATAAACTGTTCTTGTGCAGGATTCTTTGCGCCGCAAATAAAAATTGTTTGCAGTTGATTTGTTACTGCTTTGCATTTCTTTAATACGGACTTAAGGGGCTTGAAACCAATCCAGATTGGGTGGGGATTTCATCACCCTTCCCAGGACCCCAAAAATCACTAAAGCATATGCATTGTCCATTGTAAATTAAAAAAATACTAGACTTCAGCCCTAAGGACTTCGCGCTCATTAGGAGAAGATAAACCGTGTTTAGAACCTCGCTTAACCGTATATTGTTTACGGGGTGTCTAGGAAAGTGTTAAAGGCGCAACCGCCGAAAGAGAAAGGGTTATTTAATTAAGGAACTTCGCGAAAGCGTTGGATAACCTCCCCTTATCTCTGCACTTACCTGGCCTCGTGATCAGTGTATTTTTAAGCCCGTTTCTCGACATTGTTTAACTTCGACAATCAAGTTCAGGAGCAGGTCTAGTAGACCTAGGCGACCGTAGATCTAGGTGTGATTGTGCATATCTTGTTTGTGATTGCTTAAGCCGTATTTCCGTACATATTTCTGTAAATCTCTTTCTAAAAAAAAAAAAAAAAAAATCAAAAACTTTTATAAAAACTTGCCCTTTGTCGCCAAATCCATTTTCACCCACCACCCATCGCCTTTCTTCATTGACGTTTTCTTACCCTCACCTTCTCCGCTTTGACTATACTAAACTCGTTTAGTGTATGTCCGCTTGGACTCGGGACACTAGCGCCCGTCTAGTCCGCGTTACGTTAGTCGCGACCGACTACGCGATCGACTCCGAAGTCGATACTCCATCCACTCCTCTTTCACCCCTTCTTTTGCCGGCCAACTCCGACGTTGACCGGAATTCTGTTCATACATCTTCACCTTCACCTTCACTTTCACCAACCTCTTCTTCCGCGATGTCAGGATTTAATCCGAACATCTCTTTGACCACCGCTGGATTGGCTCCACCTCCTACGGAGACCAATATCCCACCACCTCCGCCTGTTGTAGCGCCGCAGCGAATCGCGCTCCAGGATCGTTTCTACCCCACCCGTTCTGCACTTCCCACCTGCCTTTCTCTTCCTCCGGCCAATGGGGACAACTTTGAAATTAAGCCCCATTTCATCAACATGCTTCTACGTTTTCATGGGCTTGAATCTGAAGATGCCTATATCTTCATCAATAAATTTCAAAACGTCTGTGCCATGATGAAAAAAACCCAGCTGTCGGACGATGCTATACGTCTACGGGTCATTCCGTTCACTTTATGCGATCTCGCTGAAAAATGGCTGTATAGCACCGCTTCCCACTCAATCACCAGCTGGGACGAGTTTGTTAAAGCGTTTCTGAAAAAATTCTATCCAAATCATAAGACCGCAAGAATTCGAAATGAAATCAACCAATTCTCCCAGCTTCCTTCTGAACCCTTCTGGAAGTGCTTTGACCGATACAAAGACCTTCTTGTTCAGTGTCCTCACCACGGTATAGAGAAATGGCAACTCTGCCAAAACTTATACGAGGGACTGAACCCAGCAACGAAGCAGTTGCTGGAAACCATCTGTCAGGGCCACTTCCTATCGAAATCTGACGAGGAAGTGTGGCAGTTCTTTGACGATCTTGCGGAGCAAACGCTACAGTGGGAGAGCACCAGACCGACTTCTTCTTCTTCTACCTCCACTTCTACCGGTCAGTCTAGGGTAGGAATCCACCAACTTGACGTCTCTATTGCGATGAAAGCTGAAATGGCTGCTATAACACGAAAGCTTGAAGCGATAGAGAGCAAATTTTCTGCTCCTGCTCCTGCCCCTGTTCTCCCCCTTCGTACCATCTGCGCTTGTTGTTCCGATCCTTCCCACTTGACCGAAGAGTGTCCTTACAATCCACCCTCGCAAGGACAGGATCAGGTTAATGCTGCCTTCCAGCAAAGACCGAGGAATGATCCATACTCTTCCACCTACAATCCCGGTTGGAGGAACCATCCCAATTTCGCCTGGAATCAGAATCAGAATCAATTCCAAGGCAACAATTTCCAAAGGGCCCCTCCGCCGCAACAACAAGCGCAGCAACAAACTCAACACCAATATCAGCAGCCCTTCCAACCCCAACCTTTCCAAAACCAGACGAACAACTTTGCACCCAACAATTCTTTTCCACCAAACAACTTTGTTCCGTCAAACAACGATAAGGTTTCCTCGCTCGAGCGAAGTCTGGAGGCGTTTGTTAAACAATCGACTCAATCCACCGCCAACATCCAGTCTTCGATTCAATCCTTAGTGCAACACACTGCCGCACACGGGCAAAGCATCAAGACCATCGAGGCCCAGATTGCACAGCTGAACGCGGCCTTGAGCGAGCGAGAGAAGGGGAAGCTCCCGTCCCAGCCACTTCTAAATTCCGGTCACCCACATAATGCACATGTTGCTCTTGAACAACAAAACCATAATGTGAGTGCCGTGACTACACTGAGATCGGGAAGGATGCTGCAAAACAACATTGGCAAGCGAATCAACGATGACACCCCGGCCACTTCTTCTTCTTCTTCTTCTTCTTCTTCTTCTTCTTCGTCTTCTGAGCCTATTCTCCATTCTTCAACAGGCTCTCCTTCCTCTTCTTCTGCTCTGAACGGACCCACTTCTCACTCCACGAAAACACCTATTCTGGGATCCGTTCCAACTCCAAAATCTCCTCCTCCAGCATTAGACTCAACCAATTTTCAAAATGTTCCATTTCCAAACCGGTTGAGGTCTAACAAATAAAATCCACAAATGGAGAAGATTTTGGAGTTATTCAAGCAAGTTAACATTAACATTCCTCTTTTAGATGCTGTCCAACAAGTCCCATCTTACGCGAAAATCTTAAAGGACTTGTGCACGAAAAAGAGGAAGTCTCAGGTACCCAAGAAAGTTTTCTTGGCTAGTGCTGTGAGTGATGCCCTTACCCAATCTTTACCACAAAAACGGAAGGACCCTGGCTGTCCTACGATTTCAATTACTATTGGGGATAAGAACATCAACCGCGCACTATTAGATCTTGGTGCCAGTGTTAACTTGCTTCCGTATTCAGTATACGAGCAATTAGGCGTCGGAGAGCTGAAACCCACACACTGCACTCTCCAGATGGCCGACCGATCGATCACCCATCCTAGGGGTGAGCTAGAGGATGTGTTAATAAGAGTCGGGGACTTCATATTCCCCATCGACTTCATTGTCTTAGATACACAGCCTGTAGCTAACCCCCGGAATCAAATTCCGGTGATACTCGGTCGCCCATTTCTCGCAACCTCAAATGCTGTGATCAATTGTCGCAATGGTTCAATGAACCTCTCTTTTGGAAATATGACGATTGAACTCAACATTTTTAGGTTAGGGAATCAGCCCGCCGAACCTAATGCTCATATACTGGATGTCTGCTCGATCCAGGAGATCACCCCAGAAGAGTGTGAATTCGAGGAGTTTCTGTTTGAACACGATAATCTTGACGCCACTAGTTCGTTTCTCTTCGAACCTGCTGCTGCTTCTGCGCCCGACAACGAATACGAGTGTTTCACGTTCTTGAACGATCTTAGCTGCGCACAACCCGAGTTTGAATCCTTCGACTTTCCGGATGAGTTACCTGAACCATCCAACTCGGTTGCTTACACTCGCTTTGAACCTTTGTTGGAGTCCTTTGAGTTCGAGACCTTTGCACCGGTCTTGCCTTCCATCATTTCACCTCCAACGCTCGAACTCAAGCCGTTGCCGTCTCACCTTAAGTATGCTTACTTAGGTGAGAACGAGACCCTCCCTGTCATCGTCTCGGCTTCTCTAGCTCCCGAGCAAGAGAAAGCCCTTCTCGCGGTCTTGCACAGCAACAGGCAAGCTTTTGGCTGGTCCATGGCGGACATCAAGGGGATTAGTCCCCTGATCGTTGAGCATCACATTCATCTGATGGATGATGCCAAACCAGCCCGGGATCCACAAAGACGTCTTAATCCAGTCATGAAGGAGGCTGTGAAGAAGGAGATCGTTAAATGTCTAGATAGTGGTATCATTTACCCTATCTCTGATAGCCAGTGGGTTAGCCCCATTCATGTTGTCCCCAAGAAGTCGGGCATCACGGTCATAACCAACGAGGCGAATGAGTTAATCCCTACTCGCACCCAAACTGGGTGGCAAGTTTGCATTGATTACAGAAAACTCAACGCCGCAACGCGGAAAGACCACTTTCCGCTACCCTTCATTGACCAGATGCTCGAACGATTGGCCGGACACGAGTACTACTGCTTTCTTGATGGCTACTCCGGCTATAATCAAATTCCCATCGCCGAAAAAGACCAGGACAAGACCACATTCACTTGTCCTTTCGGCACGTTTGCATATCGCCGCATGCCCTTTGGGTTATGCAATGCGCCCGCTACCTTCCAGCGGTGTATGATGGGTATTTTCTCGGACATGGTGGAAAAATTTCTGGAGATTTTCATGGATGACTTCTCCATCTTCGGCGACTCCTTTGACGAGTGTTTGCTGCATCTTGACGCTGTCCTTACCCGATGTAAGGACAAGAATCTCACTTTGAACTGGGAGAAATGCCACTTCATGGTGCGCGAAGGTATTGTCTTAGGACATATCATCTCGCAAAATGGCATAGAGGTTGACAAAGCAAAGATTGAGGTCATTTCCAATCTGCCTCCTCCCCGATGCGTCAGAGATATCCGAGCCTTCCTTGGCCATGCCGGTTTCTATAGACGGTTTATCAAGGACTTTAGCAAGATTGCTAGGCCCTTGACGCTTTTGCTGGCCAAGGACACGCCTTTCGACTTCAACTCGAGCTGTGTGACTGCCTTCGAGTCACTGAAACGCTCACTCACTTCTGCTCCCGTTCTTTCTTCACCTGACTGGACGCACCCATTCGAGATTATGTGCGATGCATCCGACTTTGCCATCGGTGCTGTCCTTGGACAGCACATCAACAAAATGCCGCACGTAATCTATTGCGCGAGCCGAACCCTGAACGACGCCCAACTTAACTATACAACAACTGAGAAGGAATTCTTAGCTGTTGTATTTGCTTTAGAAAAGTTCAGGCCCTACCTCATCGGCTCTCCAGTCATTGTCTACACGGACCATTCAGCTCTGCTCCATCTTTTTGCGAAGAAAGATGCCAAATCTCGGTTAATACGTTGGATCCTCTTGCTTCAAGAGTTTGACCTTGTCATTAAGGACAAACGAGGATGTGAAAACGTAGTTGCCGACCATCTCTCACGACTTCCTTCTTCGCCTTCGCTTCCAATTCCGATCAATGACGTTTTCCCGGATGAACAACTCTTGACAGTATCGTGCGAACCCTGGTTCGCAGATATTGTGAACTATTTGGCCACGGGATTACTACCGACTGAATGGTCGAGTCAGGACAGACTTCGCTTCTTATCCCAAGTAAAACACTTTTACTGGGACGAACCCTACTTGTTCAAGTACTGTCCCGACCAGATTATTCGTCGGTGTGTCCCTGATGAGGAATTCAAGAGTGTGCTGTCATTTTGCCACGATCAAGCGTGTGGCGGGCATTTTGGGCCCAGAAAGACAGCTGAGAAGATCTTGCAATGTGGTTTCTACTGGCCACAACTTTTCAAAGACGCTCACGACTATTGCAAGACTTGCTCCCGGTGCCAACATATGGGCCGGATATCCCGGAGGAACGAGATGCCGCTCCAACCGATCTTGGTTGTGGAGATTTTCGATGTTTGGGGGATAGACTTCATGGGGCCGTTTCCCAGCTCTTTTGGGAACTTGTATATCCTTCTAGCTGTTGATTACGTCTCTAAATGGGTCGAGGCTGTGCCCAGCCGGACTAACGACAACAAGGTTGTCGTTAGGTTCCTTAAAGAAAACATTTTTTCCCGGTTTGGGCACCCCCGAGCGATCATTAGCGACAATGGAAGTCATTTCTGCAATAAAACTTTCGAAGCCTTGATGCGGAAATACTCCATTAATCATAAGCTTTCTACGTCCTACCACCCCCAAACCTGCGGGCAGGCCGAAGTTTCCAATCGGCAGATCAAGCAGATACTGGAGAAGACAGTTTCCAAGAACCGTAAGGATTGGTCTCTGAAACTCACTGATGCCCTTTGGGCATTTAGAACCGCTTATAAGACCGACCTTGGCATGTCTCCCTATCGGCTTGTGTACGGAAAAGCCTGCCACCTTCCTGTCGAAATCGAGCATCGCGCATTTTGGGCGATAAAGGAGCTGAATCTGTCTCTTGAAGATGCGGGCAGCCATCGGAAGCTGCAATTGAACGAACTGAACGAGCTTAGGGATGAGGCTTACGATAACGCGGTTGTCGTTAAGAATCGAACGAAGGTGTTTCACGATAAACACCTTTTGCGCAAAACCTTCGTACCTGGTCAGCAGGTACTGCTTTATGACACCCGACTTCACTTCCATCCTGGAAAGCTCAGATCTCGCTGGAAAGGGCCGTATTTTGTGCGGAATGTGTATCCGCAGGGCACTGTGGATTTGGAGAATCCAAAGGACGGTTCACTTTTCAAAGTAAACGGACACCGATGCAAACCGTACCTTCGCGCCGAACCAACAGAGGAGCTCCTGTTCTTACAGGAGCCGGTTTACCCTGAATGATCTTCCTCTGCCTACCTCCAAACTTCGGTTATCCAGCCAAGAACAGTGGACACTGTTCCAAATAAGTTTGGGGGTATGTACAAACCATTTTGTATATATTTGTGTATATTCTTTTTCTTTTCTTTAAAAACAAAAACAAATAAAAATTTGTGTATCACTAACCGACAATTTTGAACCTTCCAACTACTCTCTTCATGCAACGACAGTGAGGACACTGTCCAGTTTAAGTTTGGGGGTACGCTCAGTACGCATTTCTTACCTTCGCATTCATATGTATATTTTGCATCTGCATATTTAAATCCATAAAATCCATAAAAATTTGAAAATTTTCTAAAAAAATATAAAAACTTTTTTGTCAAGTTAGCTTGTGGAAGAACTTTGATTCAACATTCGACGGTTTTTGTTTGAAAAAATAGGAATAACTAGATCTTATGTGTGGATTTTGAAAACCTGAAAGATAACTCTCCTTTGAAGTTAACTATAGCTGATATACGTCTTTACATCACACTACACGTGTTGTAAGATTTTGGGAATTAGATGACAAGTCTTTCATGTTTAAACTTTTAAACAGATAAATGATTTTCTGAGGATTAAATAGGTTTGTTCTGAAATAAGTAATGTCAAGAATAGTTTATGAAGTAAAGCGAATATGAAGGAATGTTATTGATGCCGTAATTGGAGCTAAGTCTGAAAAATAACCCATCTGAAACTTGATTGGAATGATTACACACCAAACTCACTAAACACGTCTTTTATCCAAAAAAATAATTGAACTGCCGGTTATATCTCCGTTCGTATTAAATCATCTGATTTTCACGCCAAACTGTCTTTTGTTTTTGGACCTAGGTAACTTGAGTAATTAAGTCCGCTGGGGTGTTTCTACACCTAATGCCCTAAAACCAACTGGTTTGGGTGCATTGGCCCAAAGCTCGCTAAGAAGCCTAGAAAGTCCAGTTTAAAACAAAGTCAAGCAAGTGTTCTCTCCGAGTTAAAATTCCTAACGGTTCTTTGTGTGAGAATAATCTTGATAAAAGACAGGCTTTTAAAAAAAAAATTTAACGGAGATATGAAGGTTTTATTCTATGATAAAGACTATTGCACGTTCACAGAGGTGTGTATGAAATGAAAACAAGTTAAAGGTGGAGTGAAAAATACGACTTAGTTTCCTGTTAAGGAAGATAGAAATTCTGAAGTTGAAACCTTACTGGAAAACGAAACTTGAAAAATGCTTAACTCTTTATAAAACTTATGTGATCCTTTTTAAATTGTTATCTGGGCTTTATTGTGCGACATGATGACTTTAATCGATCCTTCTGGAACTTAACGACACTATTTGCACTGCACGTAAAGACATATAAAATCTGTAGTTAAATAAGAAGTGAGGTGTGAAAAATAAAGGTTCGATGATCTAGACTTAGGATTATAGAATTGTTATTTTCTAAAACAAAACTTTAGGGTTTGAAGCTTAGTTATTTTACAAAACCAACTTGACCGGATTTTGTGGGTAGTATCCGCTGAAAACCCTCAGGAGACAACACTCCTCCTACTAGGGACACCTAGAGGTTTAACGGCTTGTTGCACATGCTCAGTGCAATCGCGTTCCCTGCGAAAGTGAGGTTAGGAAATTTTTTGTGAATAAATGGGCTTTGCTCGGGACGAGCAATTGATAAGTTTGGGGGTATTTGTTCATATCAGATTTTTGCATTTTCATACCGCCCAATTTTTATCACATTGCATATCGGTAGATACTCTTGAGCCGTGTTTGCTAGTCAATTGCAGGATACAGGTTCCCGGTTCTCAAACGGAGAAATTCATGGAAAACATGACAAAATCCGGTTCCTGCCAACCACAGATAAAACACGGTCTCCACTCTTCATCCGTATGTTGCCAGATACCAGTTTAGGAAGAAAAAATGTCAACTCAATGTCATTCTCATGCACAAGGCTCAATGGTAGCACAAAATCCAAGAGATCTACGCGGAGCTCGAGGCAATCATCCACAAAAAAGTCCACCTTTCCTCAATAGAAATTCTGGAAGAAATGGGAAAGAGTTTTCAGAAAATACATACACCAGACAAGAGGGGACAGGAGAACAGGAAAGTGCACAGAAGCCCACACCCTAAGTCCACTATAGGGGCGCGGATCCGCGGCCATAGGGGGGCATAGGCGGCGGATCTGCGGCCGTACAGGGGATTCAGGGCACGAGCTTCCAGGGGCAGTTTGGTCATTTCATCAGGGTTCTGGTGGTTGCCCTAGGATTTCATTTCTTGGCCTATAAATAGCCCAGAATTTTGTGAAGAAAGGGTCAATTCTTGTATTTTCATTTTGCCTAGTTTTAGTGTATTTCTTCTTTCTCTTCTCACCTCTTCTCCATTAAACTTGTAGTGAGCTTTTGAGTGAAGAGTGATGAATAAAGAAGACCATTTTATTATCATGCTTGTCCCCTTGCTCTTTCTTTACTTGTTGTAATTTTAATTGTTAAGTAGTTGTTGTTATTTGCTTGATTGTTTCTTTCTTCTCTCTTTTCCTTTATCATTCATATGACAATGATACTTACGCTCGATCCTCGCCAAGGTGAGGTCGCAAATAGTTAGTCGTATTCTTCTAATCTCCTTCTTTCTATCTTCCTCTTTGTTTTGTTTTGTTTTTCCTTATCATGAAGTGTGAGTAGTTTTATACTTGTTAGGGTAGGATAAGGGAAGTTTGAGAGAAGGAAATCTCTCTCACTCTTTCCTTGCCCAACAACTTAAATCGACTCCCATTAATTGAACCACAATCCGCTCCTTACGGCACCCTATCCTACATGATAGCGGTGATTCCGTAGTGAGACCGGTTGTGGTTGAATTAACCGGAGGTTATGGCTAAGAGCCAAGAACGGATGGACAAGCACCAAAAGGAAGGACTATGCGTTGGAAAGCCTAGCTTATACTCGCAAGTTCCTTCCTAGTCGTGCTAATCCCCGTTATTGCCGATTACCGTAACACCGATATTAAGTGGGGCAACGAAAGATATGGAGACTCCTAACTCAAACTAACATAATCCTAACCCTAACAAGCTCTCTTTAAATATCAACTCAACACTTAGATAATCCAACAAAATCTGAAAACAGGACTTAACTCGTTAAAACACTTTGAAAAAGACTCCCATCTCCCTGCGGACGACCCGTACTCAACCGGCTAGCTACAAGCGAAACCGTCTTGATTGCGGTATTTAAACTCGAACTTGAACACGCACGAACATAACAATCACTCGCCCCACAATAATGAATATACAAATGAATCTGAAATGTACATCTAACATTGCACACAAGGCTATCCATCACGACAATCTATCCAAAAGATCAGTGCAACACAGAACATCAATGCGGATATCATGTTCGTAAACCCATCTGATTGTACATATAGCAACCAGTCAGATTATACCGCGCTATGATATTCACGGTCGCAGAAACGAAAAATGCACTAAAAACGACGAATTTAAAATTTCGATCGATTAAAACTTTCCGCATTGGCCGCAAGTACAAACCGGTACTCAAACAATACTGGACCAAAACCAAATATTTAAAAAATCACATTTCCTTGAGTTAGAGCACCAGAAAAAATTTGAGACACTGTGGCTAAAATTGGACTGCAGATCCGCGGACAAATGGTACATTTGGCAGCGGTTTAGCGATCTAATTTTGGGCTTAAGTGCCCAAATTTCTTTCTGGTCTCTAGTTTTGCCTGCACATAATTTTAATGCAACCTGAACAATTTTTTGAACAACTCTAAAATTCGAACAGAAAGCAGTAAATTGGAAATATGAATCGGAAAATTCCGTTGATCGAAACTCTAAATTAGTGCTAACAAACTAGTTAAGGTTTATGGAGTGGCTCTGATACCATGTTGGAGTTTGGTGCCCGCGGCGCGGAAGCCGCGGCCGAAGTGGAACCGATAACAAAAATTTTAAACGAGCACTAAACACACATAACCCAGGATACGATCCATACACCTAAACTAGCAAACTAAAACATGTAAAGGGTATGAAATTATAAATTTCGACGTGTGTCCACCCAATTGTGGAAGAACTCTCAAAACTCGTAGCCGCCGGGATCGCACTTTAAAGTCGACCACCCTCGCCAAAGAAGATCCACCTGAGGGAAACTGAAAAAAGATCTGACCGATGATCCAAACTTGCTAAGGATGGATGGTGGGTAATGTAGAAAATTTTCCACCAAACATTTTCTCTTTAAATCGTGCTCACTAGAGAGCAAGAAGAAGAAGGAAAGAGAAGTGAGAAGAGAGTGGTGAAAATGGCTTAGTCTCCATCCATGAAGCATGAACTCTAAAATGTGGAATAAAATCTCAAATGTAGAAAAAGGAATAGCTTTTTATTTTTACAACCATGATTCAAATAGTGCAACCAAATCAAATCATCATTTAATGCCAAAGCCATACCTTTCTACATATCATAACCATGCTTCATGCCACCACCTTTTCCACCTCATTTCTATTTATTTTTCTAAATAGAAAAATATATATAAGGTGTCCTTCTACTAGAAGTATTCCCGTATAAATACGGAATATTTCACCCGGTATACATATCGCAACATATACGTGTATCTGTATAAAAATACGGATAGTACCAAAGAGAGAAAAAGAGAAGTGAACAATAATACTAAAATATATATATCAATATTTATATATATATATATATAAATTATTAAATCAAATCCTGATTTAATAATCCGGCTCAATTCTAAGCCGGCTAGTATTATCAACCATCCGATTAAAGTCCGTGTATCACGTACACGTATTTAATCGGACCCCTGCACGTACCAATATACAGCTCCTACATCTATCGTCCGAACTGGTAAAAACCCTCTGTGTGGGACTCTAAAGTATCGACAATATGCTGGCAGTGGATTTAACCACAAGCACATCAGCGGCACTAGCTGTACGTAACGGCTACCCAGGTACTTGCCGAAAGGGGGGTCGATAATCAAGTATGTCCTTACCCTACTGAGCTTGAATGTGACAATCTCTATACAGTAAGGTCTCTTAGTTAAAGAGTATCGCATATCGGGTCTAGGGGGTGGATAACGTCAGACCCCTACTAACTCGATAAGCCGTGTCTAAGTCAAGCTTATCACCAACAGAAATACTACTGATCAACTATCAGCAAATCTCATCCACCGTGGCCACAGATTTCTAGTGATAGCCAACTGAACATAGCACGACATCGAATCCTAATACCAGGAGAGATGAATCCCTGACAATCGACCACTGCCTCCATGTGGCTCGGGACTGTACCCAACTAAAACCTGATTGCATGATTCCTTTGAGCCGTGGTAACATAGTAATCAGAATACAGTAGGAACTCACACGAGACAAATAATGATCTCAGGTCAAAGGACTGACCGGTTCTTATGCCACCTGAGAACTTCTATCTGACGATAGATATAATATCATCTAGAAGTTCTCGGCGAGTCCGTCCGGTGTACTCATCTCCAGTGAGCACCTGTATACTATCTTAGGTGACACAACACTAATGGATTATGAGACCAGCCACCGCCCCTCGTCGGGATCTAGAAACGTATATACTAGTCTACTCCGGAATATCGATGCCCAGTCTCGATACTCCCACAAGTAGGGACATTTAAAGATGTGCTTATGGACAACCAAGATCCCACATATATTGCAGGGTTACCTAGCACGGCAGCAAGGTTTCGGGAGGCATCGTCCATACCAAATTCAAAAAATTTCCGTTCTAGCTAACACTAAACATTGAATCGTTAACTAGAAATCGACGGAATAGAAATGCAAACGACTTTGCAAGTAAAGTGAACAGGAAATACAACCTTTGTAGACCGGTCCTTCACTTCATTAGCTCCGTGTAGTAGTCCCTTCGCTGCGATCAAGAAGTCCCGGACTCTAGAGAGGCTCCGATGAAGAAACGAACATGCTTGCTTCGAAGTTTTCGAGACCGAAGATGATCTACGTCGAGGAGACACTAACCCAAGCTTTCTCTTCACTAATCATGGAATTAGTGAAGCAAATACCCTATACTAAATGGAAAGTAGTAGAGGATGATGAAGTAGGAATTTTGCTCACATTAGATTTCATATTCTCAAAAGTTTTCATCACAAACTCAAACCCTAAAAAACTCTTTTCTATTTGAGCTCATGAAGAAGATGAAGAATTATCAAGAGAGAATGTGTCACGCCCCGCTTCCCGGAGTATGCTAAGATGGGCACGTTACATAGCTAACCATGCTACCTGTGGATAGGAAAAATCCCTCCACAGTCACATTACGGCTGTAGAGATATCAAGAACGGGAAAGTAACTAATCTATCTAGTACATGTCCATGAGCCAGAGTAAAAGAGTAAAGAAATAATAATATGCGGAAGCAAAAGATACAATAAATGAAACACCTGGAAAGTAAAACTGCATACCGACAGGATCTTCACCGCTCGGTCTAACAGCGGCAATACTCCTGATCAGTCTGCAACAAAGGTAGAGGATCTGGGCCATACAAAACCCAGACGTCAGCGCGTCATAACATCAAGCAATACTGTATAAACGGAGTAGCAAGATGTGCAAGTATGATCATAAAACATGCATAACAGTGATATAAATAAGGACAGTTTGGTAATGTGTAGTGAATAACTTAAACTAGTCAATTGGGACAACTACTCTCAAGTCTTTGAAATCAATTTGATGAATCATCGATGTAACTCAATAGTAACCCGTGCGTGCCCGGGACCACGGTCAAGATTCTCGGGCTGAATCCGAGACATGCCGCTAGGCAGTAAAAGGGTAGTATGTAAAGATGAGTGATGTCAGCATCATCACCCCGGGGCTGGCCTAGCCCGTAAGACTGATCAGAACAAGTATCGAACTGTCGAGTTACAAGTCAGGTTTCATCATTGATTTCCCCATACCCCTAAGTTATATGTATTCAAGTAAGGTTTTAAGTAATCTAGAGCTAATGCCAACACCGGATCAGGCAGGTACATGTTTGTCTGGATAGACAACAGGAACGGTCTGTAAGGACAACAGGTCTGGTTTGTCGGCATTAGAAATAAGATCAGGTAACAGGTAAAGCATGGTACATCAGGTCAGGTCAAGTAATGTATAGGTGTCATGTCATGTCAAGAGTTGCACGGTACCATGTCGGGTCAAGTAATAGGTGTAACAAGTCATGTCAGGGTGTACAAGATATTGTGTGGGTGCTCATAATCAAACTAGCATAAGCATGGGTATGCAAAACAAGCATGGATACTAAAAGAACAATAAACTGGAACATGAAATATGATATGCGAATAGGTTCAGGTTAAACTATATGGATGTACGGTTAACGATTAGAGTTAGGGTTATGGTTCCAACATTGAGTATTATACATTTAAACAAATATGGATTGTTAAAATCATATTAATATGTACTAAATAAGCTAGAGATTCAATTGAATAAAAATTAGACTAGATGTATGCAAACGGTCGTCTGATAGGGTATAAACTATAAAGGGGTACTGTGGGTTATACAAATAATTGTTAAGTGACTTAGGCACGGATGTAGGTACTATATATAGTAAACCAAATGCTACACGATAGGTTTCAAGTTGTAAATCTAAAATGTTAACATGGACATCGAAGTGTTAAGATGAAACAATGGCCTTGGTTTAATTTACAGGTTTAATCATGCAATTAAATATATATAAAATAATATAATAGCATGTAGTAAGTTTTACTTGCCTCGGGGATCCACAGATGCACGGCACGCAGCAAGAATGCGAGAAACGACGGAAAAAATCTCCACTGGGGCATTTCATCGAACACCTCGCGTGTAAAAATCGAACATTGTCGGAACGGAGATCCGGAGGCACGAAAACGATCATCTCATTCACGCGAACTCTGGCCAAACCTTGGAGTCTCGATTCATGGCCCGAAACGGCGTCGAACCGCTGTCGCAGACATGGGCTTGGTGTCGTCGAGGTGGCAGTTGCTGTCGCGCGGAGAACAAGGCGACAGTGACGATGACAGAGGTTGAATAAGAAGGATGAAGAGGGAGAAGGGATCTGGGGTTTTAGGGACAGAGGAGAAACGAGGGCGTCGATGGGGGTTTTCCAGCGATGGGGTTTGGTGCTGCGAGGGTTGCAGGCGAAGGTTCACATCGAGTGTGCAGGGAAGGAGCTTGGGGAAGAAGGTAGTGGTGTCAGGTGCAATGGCAGAGAGGAAGAGGAGGTCGTGGTGATGGGGACGGTGACGACGGGGGTCGGAGTTCCGGGTACGTGAAGGTGCCGGCAAGGGTGGTGATGGGTTTTCATGGGTTGGCTTGGGGCTGTCGGGGTTCGCAGAGGTTGGTGATGGTGTTGGGAAGTCAGGAGAGGGAGGATGATGAAGGTAACGAGGCCGGAGGAGGTGTTCGACGGCGAGGTGATAGGTGCAGTGAAGGTGGCAGTGATCATGGGTTTCGTCGGGGGTCATGTGCAGAGGTCGGGGAGGAAGGAGTCATGGATGAGGGTTTGCAGTAGAGAGAGGGAAAGGCGAGTTCGAGGGTTTGACGACGACGAGCATGGTCGCCGGCGGTGGTGGCGAGGTGTGCAGGCGACGATGGGTTCTAGGGTTCGGGTCTCGTGCAAGTTGTAGGTTTGTATGTGGTTGGGTGAAGAGAGAGGTGAGCAGGGAGAGGGAGGAGGTGAGGGAAGTCACTGGCGGGGGTTTCGACGTTGACGAGGGGATGAGGGCAAAGGGTCGGTTTGGAGTCGGAAGCGGGAATGGTGAAAATAAAAAATTTTAGAGAAGAAAGGAAGAGAGAGAGAGAGAGAGAGAGAACGTGAGTCGGTTAAGGAAACGTATAAAGAATTAAAGAGAGAAAGAGAGAAAGATCCACACTGATTGTTAATAAAGATATAAACTATATTTATAGCGAGGAGAGAGAAAGAGAGAGCTGGGATTGAATGAGGCTGAGAAAAAATAGGTTAGGTAAAAAAATATTTATTATAATTTATAATAAGAGAGAGACAGAGAGAGAGGCTGCTGAGATTGGATTGATTTTGAAAAATATTTTGGTTAATAACGTATTAACAGTTATAATAGTATATAAAGAATTAAGGAATATAATATTAGTCCGTTTTGAGATTTTGACAAATACAAACTTACTCCAAAACATGCCCGGGTCAGGTCTAAAAATCCGGTTTTAAAATATGAAAAATATATGCGACTTCCAAATTTCAAAATGAATGCTCAGGTAACGAAAATGCATACCCCCAAGAACGGATGCACGTACGTGCACGTAGCCATCCAAACACGTCCGTTTCACTGAACGGAATGAGAACAAGATGTGCGGATGCTACCACGGGGTTAGGGGTATCATGCAGGCTATGAAGTGTATTTTTAAAATATTTTAAGCGACCTAAAATGTTATATGTAAAATGTGCGATGCTAGATGAATTGCCAGTATGCAGTCCACATTAAATGCACGTGTTTAATTAACAAGTCAGGGTAGTTTATAAATATGAATCAACCAGTCCAAACAGGCGGGTCGGGGCGAATGCAATGTAAAATGTATAATACCATTCACGCCCAAAATACGATAAATCAAGAAAATACCACAGATATATAAATACGGGAACTGAATTGGTATAAATGAACTCGGATGTTACATTATACCCAACTACAAAAAGAATTTCGTCCTTGAAATTCCAAGAACAAGAAAGGATAAACAAACAAGAAATTACAAGAATAGATAAGAAAACTTCTGTCGAATTTCATCTTCTCGTTCCCAAATTGATTCTCCATGCGAGCAATTTCCCAAAGAAACAAATACAAGAGGGATAACTTTATTCTTAAGAACCCTTTTCCCTTCGATCCATAATCGACATCAGTCGCTCCTCAAAGTCAACTCTTCTCGTACAGTCACCTCCGAATGATCCAGCATGTGTGTTTCATCTCGAACATATTTACGGAGTTAAGATACATGAAACACGTCATGAACACTCGCCAAAGATTGCGGTAAAGCCAAACGATACGCCGCTTCTTCAACACGTTCCAAAATTTCGAAAGGCCAAACGAATCGAGGACTAAGCTTTCCTCGATTTTCGAAACGGATCACCCCTCTAGTCAGTGATATCTTCAAGAATACTAGATCAGTAACAGCGAACTCTAGAGGTCTTTTTGATGTATCGACCCAACTCTTCTGCCGATCTTGCACTGCCTTCGTATGATTCCGGATAGTATTAACATTCTCAACTGTCTGCACAACCAAATCTGGTCCCAACAATCTTCGTTCACCGACATCGTCCCAACAAATAGGTGAACGACACTTGCGACCATAAAAAGCCTCGAATAGAGCCATCTGAATAGTCGCCTGAAAACTGTCATTGTAAGAAACTCCACTAAGTGTATATGATCCTCCCATGAACCCTTCAAGTCTAACATGCAATCTCTCAACATGTTTTAAAGAGTTTGGATCGTTCTCTCCGACGGGCCATCTATCTGAGGATGATAGGCTGTGCTAAACTTCAACCGTGTCCCAAACTTTCCTGTAAGCTCTTCCAAAAGTGTGATAAGAAACGTGTGTCACGGTCGGACACGGTGCTCACCGGTACTCCATGAAATCTTACAATCTCCTGCATGTACCGTTCCGCCAAAGCTTCTGTTGGTTGACCAACTCGAAATGGAATGAAATGAGCCGCTTTGATCAATCAATCAACAATCACCCAAACTGCATTGTTGCCGTTCGGACTCCTCGGTAGAGCCATCATGAAATCCATGGTTATATGTTCCCACTTCCATTGAGGAATCGAAAGTGGTTGCAATAAACCAGCAACCCGTTGATATTCAGCCTTAACTTGCTGACACACCAAGTACTTTGCTACAAAGCGGGCAATCTCCCGTTTCATGCCTTCCCATCAGAAATGCTGTAGTAGATCTCGGTACATCTTTGTGCCTCTTGGACGTACGGAATATGCAGAACTGTAAGCCTCCATCAAAACTTCTTCGCGGATGTCTCCCTTGGCACACACAAACGACTACCACATCGCAACGAACCATCTTCAGGAACCACTAAGCCCGTTCGAAGTCTAACTTCAACCTGTTCTCGAAACTTCAATCTTGGGTCCTGCAATTGCGCTGCTTTAAAATTCTCGATCAACGACGACTTTACCTGCAGCTACATCAACTGTCTCGAAGATTGTGGTAGCACAACCTCCAAATTGAATCTCCGAAAAATATTCAATAAGTCCCTTTAGAGCAGTCCACGTCTGAATTGTTGGCAACCGACTAAGCATATCCGGCACAACATTAACTTTCCCGGTTGGTTCTTAAGACCAAGATCGTAGTCAGCCATCAGCTTCAACCATCTTCGCTGACCTATATTTAGCTCCTTCTAAATGAACACGTACTTTAGGCTTTTGTGATCGGTGAATACTTCGACCTTTTCGCCCAATAAGTAGTGTCTCCAAATCTTCAAAACGAACATCACAGCTGTTAGCTCCAAGTAAGGAGTTGGGTAATTCTTCTCATGGGTCTTCAACTGTCTCGATGCGTAAGCTATAATCTTCCCATGCTGAATCAAAACATATCCCAAACCTTTCCCAGATGCGTCGCTGTGAATCACCAATTCTCGCGATTCACGCGAACTCATTCACGCAATTAAATATATATAAAATAATATAATAGCATGTAGCCAGTTTTACTTGCCTCGGGGATCCACAGATGCACGGCACGCAGCAAGAATGCGAGAAACGACGGAAAAAATCTCCATTGGGGCATTTCATCGAACACCTCGCGTGTAAAAATCGAACATTGTCGGAACGGAGATCCGGAGGCACAAAAACGATCATCTCATTCACGCGAACTCGGGCCAAACCTTGGAGTCTCGATTCATGGCCCGGAACGGCGTCGAACCGCTGTCGCAGTCATGGGCTTGGTGTCGTCGAGGTGGCAGTTGATGTCGCGCGGAGAACAAGGCGACAGTGGCGACGACAGAGGTTGAAGAAGAAGGATGAAGAGGGAGAAGGGATCTGGGGTTTTAGGGACAGAGGAGAAACGAGGGCGTCGACGGGGGTTTTCCGGCGATGGGGTTTGGTGCTGCGAGGGTTGCAGGCGAGGGTTCACGTCAAGTGTGCAGGGAAGGAGCTTGGGGAAGAAGGTAGTGGTGTCAGGTGCAATGGTAGAGAGGAAGAGGAGGTCATGGTGATGGGGACGGTGACGACGGGTGTCGGAGTTCGGGCGATGTGAGGGTGCCGGCAAGGGTGGTGATGGGTTTTCATGGGTTGGCTTGGGGCTGTCGGGGTTCACAGAGGTTGATGATGGTGTTGGGAGGTCGGGAGAAGGAGGATGATGAAGGTGATGAGGCCGGAGGAGGTGTTCGACGGCGAGGTGATAGGTGCAGTGAAGGTGGCAGTAATCATGGGTTTCGTCGGGGGTCCTGTGCAGAGGTCGGGGAGGAAGGAGTCATGGATGAGGGTTTGCAGCGGAGAGAAGGAAAGGCGAGATCGAGGGTTTTACGACGACGAGCATGGTCGCCGGCGGTGGTGGAGAGGTGTGCAGGCGACGATGGGTTCTTGGGTTCGGGTCTCGTACAAGTTGTGGGTTTGTATGGGCTTGGGTGAAGAGAGAGGTGAGCAGGGAAAAGGAGGAGGTGAGGGAGGTCGCCGGCGGTGGTTTCAACGTCGACAAGGGGATGAGGGCAAAGGGTCGGTTTGGAGTTCGGAAGCGGGAATGGTGAAAATAAAAAATTTTAGAGAAGAAAGGAAGAGAGAGAGAGAACGTGAGTTGGTTAAGGAAACGTATAAAGAATTAAAGAGAGAGAGAGAGAAATATCCGCACTGATTGTTAATAAAGATATAAACTATATTTATAGTGAGGAGAGAGAGAGCTGGGATTGAATGAGGCTGAGGAAAACTAGGTTAGGTAAAAAAATATTTATTATAATTTATAATAAGAGAGAGACAGAGAGAGGCTGCTGAGATTGGATTGATTTTGAAAAATATTTTGGTTAATAACGTATTAATAGTTATAATAGTATATAAAGAATTAAGGAATATAATATTAGTCCGTTTTGAGATTTTGGCAAATACAAACTTACTCCAAAACATGCCCGGGTCGGGTCTAAAAATCCGGTTTTAAAATATGAAAAATATATGCGACTTCCAAATTTCAAAATGAATGCTCAGGGTTACCTAGCACGGCAGCAAGGTTTCGGGAAGCATCGTCCATGCCAAATTCAAAAAATTTCCGTTCTAGCTAACCCTAAACATTGAATCGTTAACTAGAAATCGACGGAATAGAAATGCAAACGACTTTGCAAGTAAAGTGAACAGGGAATAAAACCTTTGTAGACCGGTCCTTCACTTCATTAGCTCCGTGTAGTAGTCCCTTCGCTGCGATAAAGAAGTCCCGGACTCTATAGAAGCTCCGATGAAGAAACGAACATGCTTGCTTCGAAGTCTTTGAGGCCGAAGATGATCTACGTCGAGGAGACACTAACCCAAGCTATCTCTTCACTAATCATGGAATTAGTGAAGAAAATACCCTATACTAAATGGCAAGTAGTAGAGGATGATGAAGTAGGAATTTTTCTCACATTAGATTTCGTATTCTCACAAGTTTTCATCACAAACTCAAACCCTAGAAAACTCTTTTCTCTTTGAGCTCATGAAGAAGATGAAGAATTATCAAGAGAGAATGAATTATTGTTGAGGTTAAAAATGAAACCAAGGGTTAAGTATGGCATGCTTAACCCTTGTAGAGATTTAACCATGAGCTAGGGTTAAAACTATGTTAACAAATATCTTAAGGTAAACAAAAAGGGTGGGCAAAGTCAAAGAAGCCTACAAGCTTCTTGCAAAATATCAACTATCACTAATTCCATAATTTTTGAATTTCCTTAATAATAAACATAAACCCTAATCTAACCCTAGCATGGTTCAAGTCTCATAAACCCTAGTTGCATTTATAACCTAGCATGATATATTTAACATATATCACATATATATCAATGTATCCAAAGTGAGAAAAGAAATCATAAGTGAGCTAATACTAGTTAATGTAATGTAATATATCAAAAATATAATTATACATTAGATTATTAAATCAACTCTTGATTTGATAATCCGGCTATATCACCTATAACCGACTAATATCATATGAATCAACACTTGATCCGATAACCCGGCTATATCATATATAACCGACCGATATCTCATATCGCGAGAATAGAATACGGTATCTCATATCGTATCAATCTCGGTCCCTCACATATCACATATGTGCTCCTACTCCGTTTCGCTTGAGCCAGGAAACCCCTGTGTAGGACTCTAAAGACTCGTCAATACGCCGACAGTAGGTGATGATCATATCAAACACCCACAAGCCGCAAGTGGTCTGCTAAACGTAACGGCCACCCGGGTATTGAGCGATCAGAAGATCAACAAGTATGACTGCTCACACTCCTGCGAATCCAATCAATAACACTACCGTACAGTCCGGTCTCTTCGTTTGATATGTCGCATATCTCGTCTAGGGGTGGTAAACGTCAGACCCCAGTAACTCGATAAGTCGTGTCGATATGAGGCTCATAACGGGTTGAGAAACTACTGATAACACTTACCAGTATATCTCTGAAGCAGCCTTGGCCAAGGACTTCCTGTTATAGCCAATCGAGCACAGCGCAACATCAACTCCCAATACCGGGAGAGACGAAACCCCTCCTATCGCTCATTGCCTCCATGTGACTCGGGACTGTACCCAAAAGCCACCGTTCTGCACATTCTCTTGAACGTGGTAAGGTTGAAATCAAAGCACAGTGGGAATCACACAAGACTCTATGACGATCTCGGGTCTACAGACTAACCTGTACCAGTGTCACCAGAGAACTGCCATCTGACGTTAGGTATAATACCATCTGGGAGTTCTCGGCGAGTCCGTCCAGTGTACCCAGTCTCCACTGAGCACCCGTATACTGTCTCTGATGTCAAACACCAATGGATATGGGATCGTCCATCGCCCATCTATATGGGTCGAGAAGCTATACGCTAGTCTACTCTGGTATATCGATGCCCTGTCTCGATACACCCTCGACTAGGAACATTTGAAGGATGTACTTAACGACTACTCTGTCCCCACTAGTATGATCTGCATCATAGTCCTGGTAGTCAAGTACTCATCGTAAGGGCTTTATCAACATGTAATATAGAGACAATCAGTGTATATGTTAAGATAAAGAGCAACCAGATAGCATACTATCATGTCGAGCAAGAAAGTCCTCCCTATATATGTCCAAGCATCCACTACAATATACATCGTATGTACAGTAATGGCCTCTAGGGCATATATATAACTAACATATATGATCGCCATCATAATACTGGTTGTCTTGAAACAATCCTTTCATCAACGATGAAGACAAACCAGATACCATACTATCATCTCGAGTAAGACTGTTATACCAGTATAGGTCCTCATTCAATTATCATAATTGCCTACTTTCAATCACAATAATTACCTTGAGGGCACTATATCCAACAAATCTTATACTAAGCAAATGTCATATATTAAAATACAATTAAAAATATGCAGGAAAAAAATAAAGAAAAACAAACTAGTTAGTAGATCTCTTACCATAAATAAACCAAGCAACTATTCTAGTCTCTCTCTCTAACCATTCATTTTTCACATCCATAAGATGGATAGAGAGTGCGATACATGGCACAACCCTCGCCGATGCTCGATAATATATTTTCACCTCTTCAAATTTGGAAAATGTTTGCCGATGCAGCACGGGACGGTAACAAGACAAAAACTGTCACGACTGGGAGTGAAGTAAACAGTCAGATACTTCTATCTCTCATAGTAAAACTTTGAATTACGAGGTCTGCAGAAGCTTTTAGCCCATTCAGTAATTCAAAGTTGGAATTACTGAAGTGGACCAAAAGTTTCTGCAGACCCTGTAATTCAAAGTTTTACTGTGAGAGCTAGGAGTACCTGCCTATTCACTTCACTCCTAGTCACGAAGATTCTTTTCTTGTTACCGGACAGCTCTACATTGACAGGTATTTCCCAAATTGGAATTGAGGTGAAAGTATGTTATCGAGCGTCGGCGAGTGCTGTGCCTTATGTCTCACTATCTATCAATCTTTTGGATATGAAAAATGAGTGGATAGAGGTATTGGATATGTATGCTCTAAATGCCATTATTGTATATGTATATATAGTGGATACTTGGACATAGGTATGACAGGACAATCTTGCTCGATATGATAGTATGCTATTTGGTTTGTCTTTATCTTAACATGTGTATATGTTTTACTTGTTATTAAGAATCTCTAATACATTTTGATAAAACCCGTAAGATTATTACTTGACTACCAGCATTAAGATGGTGATCATACATGTAAGGGATGGGTAGTACATAAGCACATTCTTAAATGTCTTTAGTCGTGGGAGTATCGAGACTAGGCTCGATATTCCGGAGTAGACTGGTGTATACGTTTCTAGACCCTGACAAGGGACGATAGTTGGTCCCACAGCCATTGGTCTTTAGCACTTAAGATCGTATACAGGTGCTCACTGGGGGTGAGTATATTGGACAGACTCGCCGAAAACTTCTAGGTGATACTATACCTATCCAGATAGCAGTTCTCATGCGGCATGAGTACATGTTAGTCTTTAAACCTGAGATGATGGAGGGCTATGACTGGTTTTGAAGAAAACGTTTATCGTAATGAACTTGATATCGTTGTAGAATCCAGTGATTTGAAAAGGAGTGGTTTAAACTCTGCTTTTAAAATCGAGTAGTTTTCAAAACAAACAGAGTGGGTTGCAGCATTTGCTAGTTTTTCTAAAGAGGTCACTCCCGGTGAAGGGATCTAGGCTCTTTCCTCATCGAATGAGGTGCTGGATATTCATAAAGGAATACCACTATGCAAAGTAAGAACTAGAGCTACCTTTTTGAAAAATTTGATTCTATAATATCTTTAGGTTTCTTATCTTTTCATTAATCTCATCAATGAAGTCCCATCATTTATGTTTTCTAAACATCACAGAAGAAAAGAAAATAGAACGTACGCTTATGCCATCCGCATTAGCCACGGGACCCCGTCATGCACCGTCAGGTTACTTAACAATCGGTAGAGCGGGGGCTGGACTAGCGCGGGTGCAAAACATAAGCAACGTTTATTATATATATCATATATATATAGCATTCGTCTCACGCAGTTATATTATCACATCACAGAACTCAAGCAGCAGAAACAAAACATATGAAATATTGGATATACTAGGAGGTCCGTGTTTTAAATTAAACCAGTAATGAAAAACATGGATTCCATGGTCGTGATGAATAGCCAAACCCACATCCCTAGACCCTTATGAGAATGGAAAGCAACCCTGCCAATTCTAGAGTTAGGAGACCCGGTCTCGACTCCTCAAGATGGTCTCCTACTGGACTCTAGAACCCGGTTACTTGTGCTCCCCGCCTTGGGTCTATCCTAATGCGGAAAAGTAAATAATATACATCAATGGTGATATCATTCTCAACCTGGAAGTGTCCCAATAAAAGAATATTATATACAATTTTTACATGAACGAAAATTGTAAAACTCTCATCTAACGCAAAAAACCCCTGGCTATTCAATCACGACGATCTAATACAACATATCACAGCAACACGTAAACATCATATGTCATCAACGTAAGTAAATATGCGTATCCCGAATGTCGTTGACGTATAGCAACAAGATCGGGGATACCCCACATATTACACTTATGGTCGTAGAAAAGAAATGAAAACTACAATATTTAGAATCCGCATTAAGCTTAGACATCATAAACCCGGAATATCTCATATTCCGAATTTCATGCCTAACCCTATAAATCTTGCATTTTAGTCTCAAATCGAAAACACTTTTCAATAACTTAGTCGGGTAATTCAACAAGATTCCTGACTACCTGATCGAATGCTCGTCGGGAACTTTAGTAGATGGCCGCACCCCCGATGCTGTCGACGAAGTGCACTTAGGCGGAACACCGTGGTCGTGAGCACCCGAGTGGATGCTTTTGGAAACGGTGTTCTCCTACAGTCACTTGACCGGGGCTATGGGACGTGGCTATCTAGTAGTGTTACCCGGCGATGGTTCGCGTACTATACGAGATTGTGACGGAGTTTTGATCCGAATCAAAACTCCGTGGCAATCGATCAACCGAGACTAAAACGCAAGATTTACTAATAACAAACTAGTTTTCACAAAACTAATTTAATGTGGATTCCAAATATTGTATCACATATCAAACTTAAATCCGAAACGATGTTAAATTGCGACTACGAAACATTCCGAATTGCCCCAATACAAAAGATAACATCACATGCAATCTGGGCAAAAACTAAAATAACCTGAAACCGAAGCTACCAGAACACCAAAAAATTACGAGACCAAAAATAGAAGGGTGGGCCAGCCAAGCCGGGAATTTGGGGGATTTCGCCGGCCAAATATTAGAGTCTTGGTCTCGTTATTCTTTAGTGTTCTGGTTACATCACATGTAACATTCTGCACTTGTTTAAAAAAATTTCAGAGGACTTAAAAAAATGTACAGAAACTAGGGTTTCGGTTTGACTGTTTCGGAGTTGTTTCATTTTCGTAATTCTAATTACACCGTCTAATGCTCTAGCTTGGCTCTGATACCATGAAAGTGTGTCTTAGCACCATCACTAGGTTAAAACAAGTATCAAGTATGCAATTTAAAAAAAATTTGGGTGCTAAGCTACACTAACCTAGGATCTAACTAGAGTATTAAGGTTTATAGCATGATATAGTAAGTTCTACTCTAAGTAATGGAGACTACAATCTTTGTAGACCAAGTCCTTCTCTTCTAAAGCTCCGAGTAGTAGTCCCTACGACTCCTCTTGGCTCTACTTGAAGAAAGGATCGAGCTTACTTCGCGATCTTCGAGGCCGAAAATGATCCACCTTGAAGTTTCTCTAGATCAAGCCACGTCTTCACTAATCAAGTATTAGTGAAGAAAACAACCTAAACTAAATGGCTAATCTAGTGTAGATTGATAAAGTAGGTGTTTTGGCTCACTTAGAAATGAATATCTCTTTTTTTCCAACTCAAGAAAACCCTATTGAGCTCTTGATGAAGGAGAGGATGAACATGAGTGGAGCGAAGAATGAGAGCTTAGGTTTTTCCAAGCCAAGTAAAGAATGGTTCTCACATTCACTTATTGAAGCATGGATTATTTGCAATACAAATAATCAACCATGCTTCAATAGTGAAGTCAAACAAATAAATAAATCATTAAAGACATGCTTCACCCATGCCTAAAATATCTCTCATTTTCCACCTCACAATTCTATTTTCTCAAAATAGAAAAACCATGTTCCATGCATCATTATCCATAATACAATATAAAACACACACACACACACACACACACACACACACACACACACACACACACACACACACACACATATATATATAAATATATATATATATATATATATATATTAAGAGAAGAAAATAATTAGTGAGCATTAATATTAGTTAATATATAAATATATCAAATATAAATATATATCAAATTATTAAATCAACACTTGATTTAATAATCCGGTTATATCATATATAATCGACTAATATCATTTATCTGTATATCAAATTATCAAATAAACACTTGATTCAATAATCCGGTTATATCACATATAACCTAACCAATATCAAATATCACCAGATTAGAATACGGTATCACATACTTGTATTTAATCAGGCTCCCGCACATATTAGCATATGTGCTCTACTTTGTTTCGCTTGAACTATGAAAGCTCTGTGTGGAACACTAAAGACTCGTCAATACGCTAGCAGTAAGTAATGATCACATCAGTTACCCACAAGCCGTCAGCGGTACTAGCTGGACGTAACGGCTACCCAGGTATTGAACGATAAGAAGATCAACAAGCAAGATTGTCCAAATTCCCATGAAGCTTATAAGTAACACTTACCGTACAGTCCGGTCTCTTCGTTTGATATGTCGCATATGGAATCTAGAGGTGGAATCGTCAGACCCCAGTAACTTGATAAGTCATGCCGATGTGTGGCTCATAACGGTTCGAGAAACTACTGATAACACTTACCTGTAAATCTCATCAGCCCTGGCCAGGGACTTACTGTTATAGCCAATCAAGTATAGCGCAACATCCACTCCCTATACCGGGAGAGACAAAACCCCTCCTATCGCTCACTGCCTCCATGTGACTCAGGATTGTACCCAAAATCCACCTGTTTGCATGACTCCTTTGAGCCATAGTAGGGAGGAAATTAAAGCACAGTGGGAACCACACAAGACACTATGACAATCTCGGATCTACAGACTAACATGTACCAGTGTCACCAGAGAACTGCTATCTGACGATAGGTATAGTACCATCTAGGAGTTCTCGGCGAGTCCTGGTCGGTGTACCCATTCTCTAATGAACACCTGTGTACAATCTTTGATGTCAAACACCAATGATTATGGGATCAACCATCACCCCCTACAGGGTCAAGAAACGTACACATTAGTCTACTCTGGAATATCGATGCCCTGTCTCGATACTCAATCGACTAGGAACAGTTAAAGGATGTGCTTGCAGACTACACAAGTCCCAGTAATATGATCCACATCATAGTCCTGGTAGTCAAGCAAACATCCTAAAGGCTTTATCAACATGTATCAGAGAGACAATATAATAATACAAGTGTATATGTTAAGATAAAGAGCAACCAGATAGCATGCTATCATGTCGAGCAAGAAAGTCCTCTATATATATGCCCAAGCATCCACTATATCATACAATAATGGCCTCTAGGGCATATATATTCCTAACACGAGCTTGAAGGAGTCTTCCACAATTGGGTGGACACACGACAAATGTTGTATTTTCTCAACCATTATACTTTTAGTTAGCAAGTTTAAGTCTATGGATCGAATCTTGGTCAAGAGCCACATGCTCCCTATAGCGAAGGCTTGTCCGAATATGGGACCAATGCCGACCTTTTTGAAGCTTCTACCGATGAGAACGTGGCGACTGATCTCCAAGCCACTCTTGATGCTTCGGAATGCTTAGCCTATGAGCAAGCAGTGCTTGCTACTCTTGTGGCGTCAGGTACATTTCATTTACATTCTTTATATATCTTAGAATAAAATGGAGTTGTGTTCTTATTTAACATTTTATTTTCACAACAAGCATCTTTGTTGAAGAGGCTCTCTAGGCATCCACTAGGACATACGAGGAAGAGGACAGACTTCGTACTTCCATGGGCCTTGGCACGATTTATCTTACGCGCTTTAGAACGTTTAATTCATTTCGCCATACCTTGACTCCTTTCTTTTTATTTTATTATAGGACCCTTTGTAACTAGTGCTACTTCGAGCAAGGTGCCATCTTTGGGTGTTAACATAGAGGATATTCTTCACTCGACAACCCCTACGGAATCTTCAGAGCCGCTGACTGTTGCTCAGGCCTCCTCAGTGCCAACACTGGAAGCATCATTGAAGCAGGCGATGATGGATGTCGTAGCAGATCCTGAGGCTGAATCCAATTCAGATGAGGATCTTCCTCTATCGGTTGTCCTGGAGAGATCTCTCCGTATGGCTAAAGCCGAGGAGAAGCGCCGGAAGTATGTAGCAAGGGAGCATCAGGCCGGTTTGGCCACAGGTGCAGGCTTGAGCGAAACACAAACCCTTAATGTTCCTATGGAGGATATCCCTCTTGCCTTGTCAACTGCTCAAAGGCAGATTGTGCGTGCAGCGCGTGAAGAGGCGGAGCGTTTACTTCAGGAGGAAATAACGCATGGTAGCTTGACAAAACCTGGTAGGATTTATTTATTTTCCAGGTTTCTTCCCGTAGCAACTTATTCGAATTATAACATTCTCATTTTTTTATGATGCCACCTGACACAGTAGGCACAAGTTTAGTTGACGGAGCAGCAAATAAAGCAGCGACATTTCAAGATTCTGGGACGAAGGCAACCTCAATATGGACCCGAGCAACGTAAGTCAGGCTATCTGCTGATGGACAACTATCTTTTTCGGGAACTGCAACTCTGCATCCCAGAGTGTTCGCTGCGAGAAAAGATCATGGAGGAACTTCATAACGAGGGCCATTTTGGGCGCGACAAACTCCTGGCCCTTATCTTTCATGACTACTACTGACCTAACATGAAACGAGACGTGATACGTTTTGGAGAACGCTACCATATTTGCTAAGTGTCTAAGGGGACAGCTACGAATGCGGGTTTGTACACCCCGCTCTCAGCTCCGGCGGCACCATAGGAAGACATCAGCATGGACTGTTAGGAGAACTTGAGCTCACTACTAGGATTTTAGAATAAGCAAAACTAGGTTTTAAAATTTTCAAGTAAGCTCAAGTCTACATAAACTAGGATACTAGTTAAAGAATTAAACATGCAAATATAAACCAAGTGTTTTCATTCAAGGTTAGAACCATACAACCTTTGTAGCATTTTCATTTGCTCCAATTGGATTGGACTCCATTGTAGGCTCCTTGAAGGTCTATGGAACATATTTGCAAGCCCACATCCTCCATCGAAGATGATCCACCTTGAAGGCTCAAGAATTTTAGCTCCAATATCAAATTGAGATAACCTAAGCAATTAGGTTGCTAAACTATCTAACTAGGAGTTGTAGTTTTTTCTTCGCTATAATTTTTCTCCCATTTTTCTTTTTTTTTCTAATTTTTTTTCTCATTTTAGAGGAGGAGGGAGATGAGAGTTTCATGGCTAATGAGAGGAAGAACTAGAGAAATAATTAGTTAACCATTCACTTTAAAAAGAAAATGGTTACTAATAATCATTCTCTACAAAATCCTAGCCATAAAATTTAATCAAGCTACCAAGTGTCCACCCACTTCTCTCCCTTCCACATATCACCCTAAAGAGTGAGGCAAAAATTATGTCATTCCCTTAGAATAACATAAGCTAAAGAAAATAAAAGAAAAAGAATAAAAAAAACAATATATACATTTTTATGTAATATAACATATTAAATATATATCCTTGTAATTGTTATCCAAGATATTTAAAATATATAAAAGAGAGATTAATTAATAGTGATATAATACTAGTAAATACATATACAATATATATGTATTAAGTATTAAATCGACACCCGATTTAATATCTGTCTTTCTAAAAAGGCCGACTAGTATTACAACCGTCCGATTATCGTAAGTGTATAAAATACACCAGTTTTAATCGAACCATGACGTATACAAATGTACCACAACTACAACATTCAGCCAAAACTGGAAACCCTCTATATGGGACTCTAAAAACTCGACAATACGCTGGCAGTAGGTTTAACCATAAGCACGTCAGCGGCACTTGCTGTACGTAACGGTTATGCAGGTATTGTCGAAAAGGAGATCGACAGGCAAGCTAGTCTGAAAACCTATTAAGCCTTTCAGCGACATGTACCGTACAGTCCGGTCTGTTCGTCTGAGACTGTCGCATATCGGGTTTAGGAGGGTGGTAAATGTCAGACTCCTAGTAACACAATAAGTCGTGCCGATGTCAAGCCCATTACCATCCAAGAAACTACTGATCCAAATCAGTAAATCTCAGCTGCCTGTCCAGGTCCTATGGTGATGGCCAATCGGGCACAGCGCGATATCAAGCCCCAATACCGAGAGAGACGAATTCCCGCAATCCGCTCACTGCCTCTATGTGGCTCGGGACTGTACCCAACTAAAACCTGTTTGCATGACTCCATTGAGCCGTGGTAGGGTAGTAATCAAAATACAGTGGAAACTCACACAAGACAAATGATGATCTTAGGTCGACAAACTAACATGTACTAATGCCACCAGAGACCTGCTACATGACGATAGGTATAACACCATCTAGCATGATCTCGGTGAGTCCGTCCAGTGTAACTCATAACCCAATGAGCACCTGTATACGATCTCGGTGACTGACTAACACCAACGGCTGTGAGACTGGCCATCGCCCCTCATCGGGGTCAAGAAATGTATACACTAGTCTACACTAGAATATCGATGCCCATTCTTGATATTCTCACGACTAGGGACATTTAAGGATGTGCTTATAGACTACCAAATTCTCATAAGTGTGATCGCCACAATAATCCTGTAGTCAAGCATAAATCCTATGGGCTTTATCAATATGTAATAGTGAAATGCAATACCACATAAGACATGTACATGATGATAAAGTCAAACCAGCTAGCATACTATTATCTCGAGTGAGACTGTTCTAGGTCCACCCTCAATTATCATAATCGCCTGTCTGCGATTACAATAATTGCCTTGAGGGCACTACATCCAACATGGACTTTGTACTAGGCCTACCCCGAACTCAAAGGAGCATGGACTCAGTCTGTGTCGTGGTGGATCAGTTCTCTAAGATGACGTATTTTCCGGCCTGCAAGAAATTATGGACGCATATCAGATCGGTGACCTATAGTTCAAAGAAATCGTGCGTCTTCATGGGTACCTAAATCCATCACATCGGATAAGAACACCAAGTTCATGAGCCATTTTTAGAAGATCTTATGGAGGAATCCGGGAACTAAACTGTGTTTTAGCAACGCTTAGCACCCGTAAACAGATGGTCTAACTGAAGTAGTCAACAGAAACCTCGGTAATCTCCTTCGTAGCCTAGTTGGATACAACCCAAGAAAGTGAGACCTTGCTCTCGCACCAGCTGAGTTCGCTTACTACCGTTTTATTAACCGCATGATGAAGAGGAGTCCATTTGAGATCTTATATAGAAGTAACATCACTGCCATTCTCGACTTGGCGCCAATTCTCTATATGGGGCGTCCCAATGTTAAAACTGAAGACATGACCGAGCACCTGAAAAGCATTCATGATCAAGTTCGACAGTGGATTGACACTGCCAATTCTAAAAATGAAGCTGCGGCGAACAAGAATCGTCGTCGCGTGGTGTTCGAAGAAGGTGGCTTTGTTTGGCCCGTCTTCACCAAGGACCGCTACCCGGTAGGTGAGTATAATAAATTGAGCTGCAGAAAAATGGATCCTTGTGAGATTCTTAGGAAGGTAAGCGACAACGCGTGACAATTGAAATTGCCTAGTCATCTGAAAACTTCAGACAAATTCAATGTCAAGCACTTGATTCCATATGCAGGTGACGAAAGCTCTTCCGAAGACGATGGCCTGAGCTCGAGGTCGAGCTCTCTTTACAACGCGGGGTGATGCAGCCTAGCCTATATGGAGCGGCTTAACCGTTCCAAAACACGTCACATCTAGTTCTACCAAGAAAGCCGAACTGCCAAATCTTTTCCGATTCGCTCGTTCTCCCCGTCAAATAGAAGCTCTTACAAAATCGTCTGGGTCAATACAACAAGCAAATTGATGTCTCTCATAATCGCGAAAATCCACCAATTAGGGTCCCGAAATCGCGGTCAAAGATTTGTTTCAAAACTTTGACTTTCGAATTATAGATAAAATCAATGCACGGATCAGTTAAGATTTTATCGGGAATTAATTCTGAACGCAATCAAATAATTACTTTCGAATTTTAGCAACTTTCTATTTTTAGCAGTTATCTATTTTAGACAGTTTTTATTCTGTTGGTAAATTAGTTATAATTTTTTTATTTTATATGGGTCTATTTAAGAGACTCCTTGCAATTGTAATAGATAGATTTTGATTAATAAAACCCACATTGTTATTGTTTTATTCCTTCAAGTTCCTCTAAATTCAGCCTAAAATTGCAGCATCCTAAATCAGGGCCGCAACATAAGTCTGTCAGGTTGTAAAGTAACATAAATTGAATAAAAGATGGCCATCATGAAGGCATGAAAGTGTCTCCATGTGATGTGAACATAAATAAGGAAGCATAGGAAATAAATAAAGTTAATTAAGTCTTAACCATGGAATATTGTATTCCGGTAGCATGTTACCATGATGAAATTATCATTTTTGTCTTATATTTTCATATGTGTATCCACGAAGGTCTTCAGGTGGAACCACATCAAATACAGATTCAAGAGATGGTCTTCCATGGATTCAAGAGGTGTCCTCCACCATCGTCAAAACGTGCATTTTGCTCTGTATGGCATTTAATTTGTTCCGTATATGATATCATCGGTCGCCTGACCTGGGCTCTAACAACTCAATATGAGTATTCCATCATAACTAGAGCATGCAACATCATGAATGTTCCGTTAGTTATGTCAGAACATCATATGATGGCCTTCATAGAATCAAGAGGTGGCCCCCGCAGTCATGGCGTGGCACTATGCTCCACGTGGCATTTAGTTCTTCATACAATAGCACATTTTCTCCTTTCCGATGTTCAGGGCTTTAATCATCCAGTCCACACATGTCAATAATAAATTCTAAGCACAATTATAAGTATTACACGAAATATCATAAGCATGAATCATGCAGGAGTTCAAGACGGATCAAGTTTAGGTTTAACTTTGAGCAAATATTAATTTGGTTAACATGCAATTGGAGTGTTTCTTCACGCGTAATATGTGAAGCAAGTATTGCGAATGGTAACCGAGTAGCTGGACAGTAATTCTGGTGATAATTAGGGTTTTGCAAATGATGTTTCGTCTATTATCGATATCGCATGGAAACAACTTGAATATATGTTCTAGAGGCAAATTTTTGGTTCTAACTAAAGTCAAGTGTGGCTATGTAATAAAGCGACACTAGGTCGAATAAGGAAATTGCTAAAGGATAACCAAATAAAGGGTAGACTTAACAAAATCACAACTCTGTATAGCAACCGTGAATTTTCGAAGCTCGATCTCCCGAACCGTAAGACCTTGAAATTTTTATACAAACAAAAAAAAGGGTCTAGGATTTTTGGTATTTTTTTGAGAATTTTTAGAATATTTTTTGGGGTCCAAATGATTAAAATACCACAGCTTGTATTTATAAGGGGAAAAAATAAATAAAAATTAGCAAAATAAATCCCCCCAAACCTTGCTGGCAGCCCCAACGACCGCCACAGGCAACGCGAGCGTCTGCCAGCATCTGTGGAGGCACCGCCCGTGCTGCGAGCAGCCATGCCTGTGTGGCGCGTGTGAGCCGGTTGTCTCGGGTTGGGCCGGATCTCTAGGCCAAGTTGGGTCGGGATTGGGTTTTGTTTTAAATTTTTTTCAAAAATCAGATTAAATCCTAATAAATTGTAATAAATTATTTTCTCCACTTTAAATTTTTTTAATAAATAGTTTTAACCCTGTTCAAAAGAAATTCTTCCCTAAAAAATCCTTTGTATAAATTCCTTTATCTTAAAACAAAATTTCCCATTAATCTTTATAAAGTTAATAGAATATTCAATTCAAACAAAAATTCCTATTTATAAAATTGGCTGTGGTACATATATGGTCCATAGGAAGTGATAATGGTAGTAAGTTAAAATTAAACCTAATTTTTTTTTATATGATGGGCTAGCAAGAGAGTTCACTAGCAAGTGTTATTGGTTTATTAAAAATCATTGTATAATGATTTTCAATAAGACATAATCCTTATTTTGCCTCTACTAACCGAAACTCATACATCTATTCTTGTCCAGAAGACCGCACGAATTTATTCCGAAAACCATAATTTGTGACCCAGATATTAATAACACAAGTGATATATAATCTCTAATCTTATCCATAAAGCAAATCTTGAGCTGACTAAGTAACCGTGTACTGATGATCTATTTATATGGACAAGGAGTGAAAAAATATTTTTTGAAACAAGAAACAAGAATTCATCATACACTTTGCATTTGTATATATGTATGTTTTAAATATAATGAAAAAATTTGAGAGCACATGATGAACATAGAGTGCATTCCAAATGACAGGTGAGCAGCTAGCAAACTCACAAATAGATACAACCATCTCTCTCTCTCTCTCTCTCTCTCTCACCTTTGATCATTTCCTTCTAGAAAAACAAAAATATGCCTCCCTTGTTGTGCCAATTAATTTGCAAAACAGTATGACTTATTTATGAATTAAAAAAAAAATCCTAGGACCAAGTATTTTTCCCTAATTATTTATTTATTTTATAATTGTATGGACTGAGTCATAATGCAAATCCAAACCCTAATCCTTGGAGAAATACTTAGTTCTATTTTTATTTTTCCTAAGCCGGCCTGGCTCTTAGCAAAAAAAAATTTGTTTGCTAAGAAGAAAAGCTCTCAGTAAAATTGCACATTAGCAGGATATATACTATAAATAGATGCTTAAATGTAACATGATGTATTCACCTACAAAGCCTAATCAAGCAAGCAAATTAAGGCGAGGCAAGCTAGAATGGCCTTTACTCAAGTGATTTCCACCCTTGCTCTTCTTTTGGCGACGGTTTCAGTGGCTCAAGCCACCGTACATATCGTTGGAGACCATTATGGCTGGACCCTCCACTTCGACTATGCTGCTTGGGCTAAGGGCAAAGACTTTCGAGTTGGAGATAAGCTCGGTAAATTTATCTGCTTATTACTTCAAACTTGCCAAATGTATAAAACGTACGGTCACGGTCGTCGTCCACAACCCGCTGGTTTTAGGTTTTTGATGGAGTGGTATACAACATCTTGTCAAAGACCTAAATAGGTCAATTAATAGTTTAGCCCTCATGGATGTTAATTAAAAAATGTTTCTCTCTCGTGTTTTATCTTTCATGTGTGCAATCTTCAATGTGAAGTATGGTGTTACAAGTGATAAACCTATAACTAACCCGTGTTCAATATTTCTACATTTTAGTTAATTATTAACAACAACATACTATATAATACATAAATATTAGAAACCACTAATCCAAACATTTAAAATTGCTGGTGAACGTGGAGGGTACACCAAGAGATTATTTTATTCCTGCTCGCGAAACTAATATATTCGTCCAATATCACTCTAATAACTTGAGTGTATAAATACAATACAGTTTTCAATTATCCTGTCCAAATACATAACGTCTTCAAAGCAAGTGGTCCCGAGTTCGATGCATGCCAAGAATCACCCACCAATGTGGCGATGACGACTGGAAAAGATATAGTCACCCTCACAACTCCTGGAAGAAAATGGTACATTTGTGGCATAGGAAATCATTGTCAAATGGGAATGAAGCTATTCATCATCGTCAAGCCAGCAGTAGGGAGTACTCCCTCTCCAGCATTACCTCGCGTGCCGACACATCATATAGTCGGTGACAGCCATGGATGGAAACTCAAATTCGACTATGCTGCTTGGGCCAGGACTAGAGTATTCAGGGTTGGAGACTCTCTTGGTATGTCTTGTACTCTTGTATCATTCATATATCTTCAATATTTAGAATGATCCGAGTTTTTGACTCGATTGTATTATTATTTTATTTTGCAGTTTTCCAATATAAAGTAGGGAATCACAATGTCTTCAAGGTGAGTGAGCATGACTTCCATGCATGCGACATACCACCAATGAACCAAGCTTTGACCACAGGAAACGATGTAATCACGCTCGCAACTCCGGGAAAGAAGTGGTACATATGTGGTGCTTCTTACGGCAGGCATTGTCAAATGGGACAGAAGTTATTCATCATTGTCCTTCCGTAATATTGATTTTCTCAACAAGCTAATTAGTAGTTCCGACTTCTTTCCATTCGGCATCGATGGATGGATACGGATCGATTATCATAAGTAGTGCCTTTCTTAACTTGTTCAATATTGTACGAGGTGCATGCATGTTTGAGTTTTGTGTGGCGAACTGCTTTTATTCGGGTTGAATAAGATTATTATTAAGCAAATTTCACATGTCCTTGCTACTTATTTACATCCTTTTTTCTCGGATTGAATCGAGTATAAGTATTTTATTTATTGTATGGTTTTAGTCATTAACTAACTCATCGAACAACTTGAAATAATCCCGAGGAAAAATATAAATTAACTTGGATCAGTGATTAAGAAAAAGAATAAGAGAAAACCAAGTTGAGATCCTTGTAACCGAAGCTATTAATTAAGTAGGGATGGTCTTTGGCACACATTTTATCATTAAAGGAATTGTTTTTGCATTTTTGCCCTCTTTTTCTTTTCATCTGCTTCACATAAAAAACCCTCCAAGCTTTTAACTGACAAAAGAATTCTTCAGCGGCCTCTAACAAAGTTATTTCCATATTTGTCCTCCTCCTTCGTCTTCTTCTTCTTCTTCGAACTTTTCGATATTAGAAAAGCAACATGATATGTTTTTGGTGACGATTATGGTTGGACTCTCAACTACAACCAGACTGTTTGGGCTAAAGAATAAAGTGATGCAAAACCAACTTTAAGATTTAGTTTAAATATTTTGGTTTTAATAAATTTGAATCTATTTTTAATTTTTTTCATTTTAGTTGGATGTTATAACGAAAGTGTAATAGGATCTCTAGGGTTTTAAGGGAGACCAACGATATTTAATTGAAAAAAAATGTAAGTTTGAGATTGAGAATCGTGTGCTCTGCGTTGTAACTTTCGGTTGCTGTGGAAATCTTTCATTTGGCCATGTGGCGATCTAACATCCATCATTACTGTCTTCGTCAACTCGCCGCAAGCATCGCTCGCCAAGGCATCGATGGTCGCCACTAAATTACTGTTAAGTCTGGTGGCTTTTGGATCAAATCAAACAAGTGTAGAATGAAAGTGTCAGGGTTTTCACGTGATCAAAGCACATGCATAAGGTCACGTGGGCATTACGATCATTCAAGGCAAGAAGGACGAATATTCAGAGGAAAGGGTAAAATTTTAATTTTCTTTTGATTATTAGCCGGGTTATTAATTTGCATCTAAATATTTCATACATAATATTTGGGATCATTAAGAAGAGTTGTCTGCTAATTTGCACTTGAGAATTATCCGATATTAGCACACGGTCAAATATTTAGACAAGATATGCTTGTTATAGTAGGAATTATTATTATGATAATTAAAGAGTTTCATAAACATTCTTCTCATTATTAGTCATAATGATTATTCTCAATATGATTTTTATTCGAGACAAGATATGCTTGTTAAAGGTAGACCTAGACGGATAGTTAAGCCAAATTAATGATTTCTACGGTAAGAAGGGTCCGCATTATGTTATTGATTGGTTAGCAAACATGCATGGATGAATATCTTGATTATCATAATTTATATGATTATCGTAGAATTAGGTTGGCTAATGGAAATTAATAAGAAAAACACTATAAGAAAACGGAATTTATTTCGTCGGGATGGTTATTAAATAAACCCTCAATCCGACGAAATAAACCTCATTACTGATTTGGTATCAGTTAGTCACCTAAGATAGTATACAGGTGCTCATTGTGTTATGAATTACACTGGACGGACTCGCCGGGAACATGCCAGATGGTATTATACCTATTGTCAGATAGCAGTTCTTAGGTGACATGAGTACATGTTAGTCTGTCAACCTGAGATCGTCATTTGTCTCGTGTGAGTTTCCACTGTACTTTGATTACTACCCTACCACGGCTCAAAGGAGTCGTACAAATAGGTTTTAGTTGGGTACAGTCCCGAGCCATATGGAGGCAGTGAGCGGATCGTCGGGAATTCGTCTCTCCCGGTATTGGGGGTTGATGTCGCACTGTGCACGGGTGGCCATCACCAGAAATTCTTGGCCAAGATAGACGAGAATTGCTGATTTGGATCAGTAGTTTCTCAGTGGGTGATGGGCTTCACACCGACACGAAAATATCGGTGTCGGTGGGTGATTTGGATCAGTAGTTAATCGCATTATTAAGGGTCTGACTTTATCCACCCTCCTAGATCCGATATGCGATACTCTTAGACGTACAGACCTGACTGTATAGAGATTGTCACTGACAGGCTCAGTAGGGGTTCGGATGAGTTTGCTCATCGCCCTTCCTTTCTCTCAATTCCTCGGTAGCCATTACGTACGGTTAGTGCCGCTGACGTGATTGTGGTTAAACCCACTGCCAGCGTATTAATGAGTTTTTAGAGTCCCACACAGAAAGTTTACCTGGTTTTGGCGAAATGATGTAGTATCCGTATTGGATACGTGCAGCGTTCCGATCGAATGATTATACTAGTTACCCGGATTTTTGATCGGACGGTTGATAATACTAGACGGCTCGAGGTTGAGCCTGATTATTAAATCAGGTATTGATTTAATAATTTACATATATATATTTCGATATGTGTTGGCTATAGTGCCCTTAAGTCAATTATTGGATCGCAGGCACGTGATTGCAATGATTGAGGGAGGACCTATACCGGTAGAACAGTCTTACTCGAGATGATAGTATGCTATATGGTTTGTCTTTATCATCGTGTACATGCTTCCGGTGACATTACAGATAACTATTACATGTTGATAGAGCGCATAAGATTCTTGCTTGATGTTCATATCAGAATTTTGTATTATTATATTCCCCATTCTTTGATATTGAAAATAAATAGGTGCTTTTGATCTATGTCTGCTAAATAGTTGCAGGTTACAGGTTCTCGGAACAATACAGCGAAAATGGTGAAAAGACGCTATAAATATGAGACTACGACCAACAAATAGACGAATCTGCAAGATGCCGCCTACCAGTTTGAGGAACAAACGGAGATCAGCAAACAGTTCAATACACAAAATACAAGTGCAGCACAAGTTTCAAGACTTCAACGCGAAGCTTGCGGTAAAAGTCCACAAATTCTGCACTGTTGGAAATCTGGAAGAAAATAGAAAAGATTCTGAGAAACCAAGTGAAGAAAACAGATGGAAAAAGCAACTTGAAGCATCACAGAAGAAATCAGCCCAAGACCCCACCATATGGCCGCGGATCCGCGGCCAAACAAGGCTTATGGCCGCGGTTCCGCGGCCGTGCTGAGCACGTGTCGGTGCAGTTTGTCGGTGGGTGTCGGTGCGTTGACCATGCTTCTCAGGGTAGTCTTGTAATTTTAGAAGTGGATCCGATGTAAACCCTAGGGTTTCTCCTATCTATAAATAGGAAAGCCTACAGCCTCTTTAAGGGCATGCCTCTTTTAATTTCTAGATTAAAATTTTCAATTCCTTGTAATCGTTCAAGAGTGCATCAATAAAGTAAATTTTTTTTTTTTATCTTGTGTTCTTAGTTGCAATTTTATTTCTCTGCAATTTTTTACCTGCCGTAGTTATCTGCAAGTTCCTTAGTTAATTAAAAAGAAAATCATAAAAATGAATTTTGTCGCAATTTCCCTAATGAGTGAGTAGTTCCTCACTTGTTAGGGTTAGGATTGGATATGTTTGAGAGATGAACATCTCTCACTCCTTTGTTTCCCTTATAATATTTTTAAATTAGGACTTTATGTAAATCAATCACCCACCGTTCACTACGGCACCCTATCCTACTAGATAGCGGTGATTCTGTTAGTTGTATGTATGCCCTAGAGGCCAGTATTGTACAGATGATGTATATTATATTGGATGCTTGGACATATATAGAGATGACTTTCTTGCTCGATATGATAGTATGCTATCTGGTTGCTCTTTATCTTAACATGTATACTAGTCTCTTTAAACTGTCTTATAGTTACATGTTGGTAAAGCCCTTAGGATGTGTACTTGACTACCTGGACTATGATGCGGATCATACTAGTAGGGACATGGTAGTCTATAGGTACATCCTTCAAGGTCCCTAGTCGTGGGTGTATCGAGACGGGGCATCGATATACCAGTGTAGACTAGCGTATACGCTTCTCGACCCATGAGATGGGCGATGGATGATCCCATATCCATTGGTGTTTGACATCAGAGATGGTGTACGGGTGCTCAGTGGAGACTGGGTACACTGGACGGACTCGCCGAGAACTCCCAGATGGTATTATACCTCACGTCAGATGGCAGTTCTTAGGTGACACTTGTACAGATTAGTCTGTAGACCCGAGATCGTCATAGAGTCTTGTGTGATTCCCACTGTACTTTGATCTCCACCTTACCACGTCCATGAAGGCGTGCAAAACCGTGGTTTTTGGGTACAGTCCCGAGTCACATGGAGGCAATGAGCGATAGGAGGGGTTTCGTCTCTCCCGGTATTGGGGGTTGATGTTGCGCTGTGCTCGATTGGCCGTAACAGGGAAGTCCCTGGCCAGGGCTGATTCAGAGGTTTGCTGGTAAGTGTTACCAGTAGTTTCTCGACCCGTTATGAGCCTCACATAGGCACGACTTATCGGTTATTGGGGTCTGACGTTTACCACCCCTAGACTTGATATGCGACATATCAGACGAGGAGACCGGACTGTACGGGAAGTGTTGCCGATCGGCTCGACGAGAGTTGTAGCAGGTTCGCTTGTTCTCTTCTGATCGCTCAATACCCGGGTGGCCGTTACGTTTAGCTGACCGCTTGCGGCTTGGGGGTGCTTGATATGATCATCACCCACTGCCGGCGTATTGACGAGTCTCAGAGTCCCACAATGGAGTTTCCTAATCCAGGCGAAACGTTGTGGTGCGCGTATGCGATATGCGCATGGACCCGATTAAAATGCGCGTATAGGATACCGTATATTGATCAGGCGGCTTGCTTTTGGTAGGGATCATATGAGATATGGCCGGATTGGTAAATCAAGTGTTGATTTATCATTTAACCATTAGTTGCTCACTAGAAATCCTTTCTTGTGTTGGATGGATGTATGAATGCATGTATGTTTTTCTTTCATTCTTGTTTCATGCACATATGGATGTGTATACATACATACATGCATACATATATTTATCATGGTTGGATGTATATGAAAATGGTGGCAATATAAGACTCACACCATGGTATTTTTTATGAATTATTATTGTATTTATGCTAAAACATAAAAGGAAAGAAAAGGTGTATTATTGATTTGTTCTACACACTTCTTTTGACCTAACCATTCTCACCCACCACTTAACCTTAGGTTAAGTTTCCTTTTGTGTTTTAACCCTAGTACAATAATGATTCAACCATGGTTTGAGATGATAGATTTAAAATATATATTGATATATTTTTCCTTTTAGAAAGAGAGTGGTTGAACTTATCATTTTCTAATGTTGCCATCATCTTCTTCCTCCTCCTTCATAGCTCTCTAGATTTTTGTAGTGAGCTAAATAATCAACAAGTTAGGATTTTGAAGTGAGAAAGAGAACCACAACACCATTCTACACAAGCCTAGCCCACTTGTTTGGAGTGTTGACTCGATTTCGTTCACTTGATCGGAAAAAGTCGCTAGCTTGGACAAAGCGGACTCCGGGTGGATCATCGGTGACGTCGAGGAGTTCAAGCGGAGTTCTTTCAAACCCCAAGTAGCCGAGGAGTCTAGCGTAGGAAGCTACAAAGGTTGTACTCTCTAAACCTTAGCATTTCTTTCATATGTCGATATGAAAATTTTGAAACCCTAATCGATTCTAGGAACGATTCTATGTTCATTAGCTTAGCACCCTAAAGACTACATATTTGGTTCATGTGATGCTTCCAAACCCTTCATGATGTGCTATGCTAACCCAACAGATTCCCTAGTTAGATCGGTCGTGGTTGATTTAGATAGAGGTTGGGGCTAAGAAAGAAAGGACGGACAAGGACCAAAAGGAAGAAACTACGTTTCTTCCCAGACGTGCTAATCCCTTTTGTTAATTATTAACCCAAAACCTAAGTTCTTGATTAGGGCAAAGAAAGCGGTGAGTAGAATTAACTTTCCAAACTAACTTAATCCTAACCCTATCAAGGTTTTTAATTCAAATCAAATTCAATTTTTAGTTTTTATAAAAAAATCAAAACCTACCACAAATAGGAATTGACTCATTAAAACAATTAGAAAAGAATAAGTTTTCCCTGTGGACCGATCCGTACTCAATCGGCTAGCTACCAAGAGACACCGTTATTGATTGCGGTAATTCTTATTCTTTGATTCAAAACGCATACGCAAAATCATCTATCAATCAAATGGCGCCGTTGCCGGGGATAACGGTAGTTATTTTTTTTTTTGTAATTTTCGGGTTAATTAAAAATAAAAAAAATCATAAAAACTATTAAAAAAAAAACAAAATAAAAATCATCTTGTTATTTTTTGATCTGCTTTTGTGCGAATTGTGCAGGAACAGAAAGACGGACAGATTCAGATCTGGAAAAAGCCAGTGAACAAATCAACAAACAGAAGATCTGAACAGACAGAGAAGAATCAAAACAGCACAGAAAAAAAAATTGGATCTGAGCCGACCATTCGACCGCGGAACCGCCGCGATTTCTTACCTCTGACCGCGGAACCGTGGCGCTTTGCTGACGTCAGCAGTTCAATTCTCTCTGTAAGTATTCCTTACCTCCTCTGTAACCCTCTGTAGTCTACTGAAAATTTTTCCTGCAGGGTTCTTTGCCCAAAACTTCTTCCCCCTCTCCAATAAATCAATCTTGTGCAGGATTCTTTGCGCTACAATAAAAAAAAATTTGGCAAGTGTTTTGGATTTTTGTGTGTTTACCGCTTTGCATTTTTAAAACGGACTTTTAAGGGGCTATAACACCAATCCAGATTGGGTGGGGATTTCATTACACTTCCTAGGACCCCAAAAATCACAAAGAGCATTTGCATTAACCCTCGAGTTAATTAAAAAATATTTAGACTCAGCCAATAAAGACTGTTGCGCTCATTAGGACAAAGGAAGGTTGAGGGCAATCAGTCGTTTATCTAAACCTGACTTTATGGTGCCTAGGTTAGACAAGTGGGAAAGGTAATTTTAAAAGGCTCATCTCACGGTGATTCGTGAGCGGATCTCTCCTTTCTTTACTTGTGCTTACCTGGCCATAATTGGCGGTGAAGAGGCGAATCGAGGGTTATCTCACAACTTGTCCTTTGGATCAGTTAGGAGCGGTCTAGTTGACTTAGGAGACCCTAGCTCTAGGCTTGATTGTGCATGTTCAAATTGTGATTTCTTGAAAGTGTATCGTAGTTCCATATAAAAATCATTTTGCAAAAATCTTTATAAAAAAAACCCACAAAACAAAATTTTTTTACAAAAACTTGCCATTTGTCGCTAGAAATCCATTGCACCCAACTTTCACCCACATTCTCTCATTGACGTTTTCTTACCCTCACCTTCTGCTTTTTGACTACACTTAAACCGTTTAGTGTATGTCTGGTTGGACTAGGGACACTAGAGCCCGTTTAGTCCGTGTCTCGTTAGTTCCTACTGACGACGCGTTTGACTCCGAAGTCGAAATTCCCTCCACTTCTTTACCTTCATATTCAAATTCACCACCTTCTAAAGAGATGTCAGGATTCAATCCTAACAACCCTTTACCGTCTGTTGAAGCACCCCAATGAATCACGCTCCAGGATCTTTTCTATCCAACCCGCACCGCACTTTCCACTTGTCTTTCACTTCCACCGGCTAATGGGTATAACTTTGAAATTAAACCCCACATCATCAATATGTTGCCCAAATTTCATGGGCTGGAATCCGAAGATGCCTACATCTTCATTAACAAATTCCAGAATGTTTGCGCAATGATGAAGACCACTAAACTTTCCGATGATGATATAAGGCTACGTGTGATTCCCTTCACTCTATGTGATCTGGCTGAAAAGTGGCTGTATAGTACCGCATCACATTCCATAAATAGTTGGGAAGAGTTTGTTAAAGCTTTTCTTAAAAAAAATTATCCACACCACAAGACCGCGAGAATTCGCAATGAAATTAATCATTTTTCCCAGCTTTCTTCCGAACCTTTTTGGAAGTGTTTCGAACGATTTAAGGACCTTCTTGTTCAGTGCCCTCACCACGGTATTGAGAAATTGCAACTTTGCCAAACTTTATACGAGGGACTGAACCCAGCAACTAAGCAGTTGCTGGAAACCATTTGTCAATGTCAGCTTCTAACCAAATCGAGCGAGGAAGCTTGGCAATTTCTCGATGATCTTACTGAACAAACACTTCAGTGTGAAAGCACTAGACAGACCACTTCATCTACTTCATCAGGTCAGTCTAGGGCAGGCATACATCAACTTGATATGTCGATTGCAATGAAGGCCGAAATGGCTGCAATCACGAAAAAACTAGAGACAATTGAGAGCAAATTCTCATCGTCTTCTCCTGCCCCTGCTTTACCCACTCGCACTATTTGCGTTTGTTGTTCGGATCAATCACATCTTACTGAAGAGTGTCCTTACAATCCACCTGTTCAAGGACAAGATCAAGTCAATGCTGCATTTCAGCAAAGACAAAGAAATGATCCATACTCTTCAACTTATAATCCTGGTTAGAGGAGCCACCCAAATTTTGCTTGGAATCAAAATCAACAACAATTCCAAGGCAATAACAATTTTCAAAGTCCTCCTCCACAACAACAAGCCCCTCAACAAACTCAATATCAGCAACCTTTCCAACCCCAACCTTACCAAAACTAAATGAACAATTTCACACCAAACAATCCTTTTCCTCAAAATAATTTTGTTCAACTAAATAACGATAAGGTTTTCTCGCTAGTCTGGATGCGTTCATAAAACAATCTACGCAATCCTCAGCAAGCATCAAGTCTTCCATTCAGTCTTTGGTGCAACACACTGCTTCACATGATCAAAGCATCAAAACAATTGAAGCTCAAATTGCACAACTGAATACTGCTCTAAGCGAGCGAGAAAAGGGAAAGCTTCCATCTATCTCAACCATTGCCAAATCCCGGTCACATACAAAATGCACATGTTGCTTATGAACAACAAAATCATAATGTTAATGTTGTGGCTACGTTGAGATCTGGAAGAGTGTTGCATAATAATGTGGGAATTAATGATGACACCCCGACCGCCGCTTCTTCATCTTCATCTTCTTCAGAGCATGTTCTCCATTCTTCACAAGGCTCTAATTCTTCTACTACTTCGAACGGACCCACATCTCACTTTACGAAAACATCAACACTGGGATCCATTCCAACCCCGCAATCTCCTCCACAAACATTAGACTCAACGAATTTTCAAAATGTTCCATTTCCAAACAGGTTGAGATCCAATAAACCAACTCCACAAATGGAGAAGATTGTGGAGTTATTTAAACAGCTTAGCATTAACAATCCCCTTTTGGATGCAGTCCAACAGGTCCCTTCTTACGCTAAAATTTTGAAGGACTTATGCACCAAGAAAAGGAAATCACAGGTACCCAAGAAAGTTTTCTTGGCTAATGCAGTGAGTGATGCTCTTACCCAACCGTTACTTCAAAAGCAAAAGGACCCTGGCTGTCCTACAATTTCAATAACTATTGGGGATAAGAACATCAATCACGCACTTTTAGATCTTGGTGCCAGTGTTAATTTGCTTCCCTATTCAGTATATGAGCAATTAGGCGTTGGAGAGTTGAAACCCACACATTGTACTCTCCAAATGGTCGACCGATCCATCACCCATTCTAGGGGTGAGTTAGAGAATGTGTTGATTAAAGTAGGGGACTTCATATTCCCTGTTGATTTCATTGTTCTGAACACACAGCCTGTAGCAAACCCCCGGGGTCAAATTCCGGTGATCCTTGGTCGACCATTCCTTGCAACTTCTAATGCGGTGATCAATTGTCGAAATGGTTCAATGAACCTATCTTTTGGAAACATGACAGTTGAGCTCAACATTTTTAAGTTGGGGAATCAACCCTCCAAACCTAATGCTAATATACTTGATGTTTGCTCGATCCAAGAGATCACTCAGGAGGACTGTGAGCTCGAAAAATTTCTGTTCGATCACAACAACTTTGACGCCATTAGTGCGTTCTTCCTAGATTCTGATATTGCTTTCACACCCGATAATGATTACGAGTGTTTCACTTTTTCGAACGATTTTGAAGAATCACCACCCGAGTTCGAAACCTTTGAATTTTCGGATGAGTTAGCTGAACCATCCGACTCGGTTGCTTACACTCGCTTCGAACCTTTGTTGGAATCTTTCGAGTTCGAGACAGTTTCACCAATTTTACCTTCAATTGTTTCGCCTCCAAAACTTGAACTCAAGTTATTGTCGTCTAACCTTAAATATGCTTACTTAGGTGAGAATGTGACCCTTCCTATTATCATATCGGCATCTCTAGCCACCGAGCAAGTGAAAGCCCTTTTAACGGTCTTACAAAACAATCGGCAAGCTTTTGGTTGGTCTATGGCGGACATCAAGGGGATTAGTCCCCTTATTGTTGAACATCATATTCATATGATGGATGATGCCAATCCAGCAAGGGATCCACAGAGACGCCTCAACCTTGTAATTAAGGAGGCTGTTAAAAAGGAGATCGTAAAATGTCTTGATAGTGGTATCATTTACCCTATCTCCGATAGCCAATGAGTTAGCCCCATTCATGTTGTCCCAAAGAAATCGGGCATAACGGTCTTAACTAATGAGGTGAATGAGTTAATACCTATTCGCACCCAAACTGGGTGGCGAGTATGCATCGATTATAGAAAACTCAACGCCGCGTCACGGAAAGACCACTTTCCATTACCTTTCATTGACCAAATGCTAGAACGATTGGCTGGGCATGAATTTTATTGCTTTTTGGATGGCTATTCCGGCTATAATCAAATTCCCATCGCCGAAAAGGACCAAGACCAGACCACATTCACTTGTCCGTTCGGTACATTTGCTTACCGTCGCATGCCTTTTGGGTTGTGCAACGCACTCGCTACTTTTCAGCGGTGTATGAAGGGAATTTTTTCAGACATGATTGAAAAATTCTTGGAGATCTTCATGGATGATTTCTCCATTTTCGGCGACTCCTTTGATGAGTGTTTGCTACATTTAGACGCAGTCCTTACCTGTTTTAAGGATAAGAATCTTACTCTAAATTGGGAGAAATGCCACTTTATGGTACGAGAAGGTATTGTCTTAGGACATATCATCTCGCAAAATAGCATTGAGGTAGATAAGGCTAAGATTGAAGTTATTTCTAATCTTTCTCCTCCCAAGTGCGTTAAAGACATTCGAGCCTTCCTTGGCCATGCCGGTTTCTATAGACGGTTCATCAAGGATTTTAGCAAGATTGCTACACCCTTGACTCTTTTGTTGGCCAAGGACGCTACTTTTGATTTCGACTCGAGCTGTATGAAGGCGTTCGAGTCTTTGAAAAACTCACTTACTTCCGCTCCCATTCTCTCGTCCCCTGACTGGACGCATCCATTTGAAATTATGTGCGATGCATCAGATTTTGCTATTGGTGCTGTCCTTGGGCAGCACATAAATAAGATGCCGCATGTAATTTATTACGCTAGCCGGACATTGAACGAGGCCCAACTAAATTACACCACAACTGAGAAGGAATTCTTAGCTGTTGTGTTTGCACTTGAAAAATTCAGGCCTTACTTAATCGGCTCTCCGGTCATCGTTTACACTGACCACTCAGCTCTTCGCCATCTTTTTGCGAAGAAGGATGCTAAATCTCGGCTAATACGTTAGATCCTCCTACTACAAGAGTTCGATCTTGTCATCAGAGATAAGAGAGAATGCGAAAACGTAGTCGCCGATCATCTTTCACGCCTTCCTTCTTCGCCAAAGCTTCAAATTCCTATAAAAGACGTTTTCCCAGATGAGCAGCTCTTAACTGTGTCATGCGAACCTTGGTTCGCAGATATTGTAAATTATTTGGCCACCGGACTTATACCTAATGATTGGTCGAATCAGGACAAACTCCGATTCCTATCCCAAGTAAAAAATTTTTACTGGGATGAACCGTATCTCTTCAAATACTGTTCCGACCAATTCATTCGTCGGTGTGTCCCCGACAACGAGTTTAAGAGCGTGCTGTCTTTTTGCCATGATCAAGCATGTGGCGGGCATTTTGGCCCTAAAAAGACAGCCGAAAAGATCTTGCAGTGTGGCTTCTACTGGCCATAACTTTTTAAAGACGCACACGATTACTGTAAGACGTGCTCTCGGTGCCAACACTTGGGCCGGATATATAGGAGGAATGAAATGCTGCTCCAACCAATTTTGGTTGTTGAAATTTTTGATGTTTGGGGGAATAGACTTTATGGGACCTTTTTCCCAATTCCTTTGGGAACATGTATATTCTACTCGCTGTTGACTATATTTCAAAATGGGTCGAGGCTGTGCCCAACCGAACTAATGATAACAAAGTTGTCGTTAGATTTCTAAAAAAAACATCTTTTCTCGGTTTGGGCATCCTCGCGCGATTATCAGTGATAATGGATCTCACTTTTGTAATAGGACTTTCGAGTCCTTAATGCGAAAATACTCCATTACTCACAAACTGTTAATGCCCTATCATCCCCAAACTTGTGGGCAAGCCAAGATTTCGAATCGGCAGATTAAACAGATATTGGAGAAAACGGTTTCCAAAAACCGTAAAGATTGGTCGTCAAAACTGATTGATGCCCTTTAGGCATTCCGAACTGCCTTTAAGACCAATCTTGGCATGTCTCCATATAGGCTTGTTTATGGAAAGGCTTGCCACCTTCCTGTTGAAATTGAGCATAAGGCATTTTAGGCAATAAAAGAGTTGAATTTATCTCTGGGAGATGCGGGCAGCAACAGAAAGCTGCAGTTGAACGAATTGAACAAGCTACGGGATGAAGCCTACGAGAACGCAGTAGTCGTTAAAAACAGAACGAAGGTGTTTCACGATAAACACCATATGCGCAAAACTTTCAAACCTGGTCAACAGGTTTTACTTTACGACACGCGATTACATTTCCATCCCGGAAAGCTCCGATCTCGATGGAAATGGCCATTTTTGGTACACACCGTATATCCGCACGGTGCAGTTGATCTAGAAAACCCGGAGGACGGTTCACTATTTAAAGTGAACAGACAAAGACTTAAACCATTCTTCACTGCGGACCCTTCGGAGGAGCTCCTGGTTTTACAGGAGCCGATCTACATTAACTGACCTTCCTCCATTTACCCCTAAATTTCGATTTTCTAGCCAAAACACTGTTTCAAACAAGTTTGGGGGTATGTATTATTTGTAATTATATATAAAAAAAATTGAAAATAAATTTTTTTTTGGGTATTTTTGTAAATTTCCAGTTTTAATAAAAAAAATTTATTTACAAATAATTTCCTCTTTTCAAGAGGGGCTTTTTGCAAATAACCAAAACAACCCCCTATAAATATAACCCGACCCCTCTCTGTTTTCATAACCCTGAAAAAAATTCCAACAGAGAACCCTAGCCGCCGCCGTAGCCAGAGCAAGGAGATCCCCCCATCGCGCCGCCCTTCCGCCGCAGGAACCCCCATTCGGCCGCGCAACCGCCGCTCCTTGTTCTCTTCTCCCTCTGAAAATTTCAGAGGTGGTTCGATCTCTAAACCCTTCTCTGTTAAATTACAAATTCTGCATTTTAATTCTCTGTGATGGCACCAACAATGCAATTAGAACGTGATTTTTCACGAATCTTCTCACACACAATTTACGGAAGTTATTTTGCTGATGAAATCACTCGGCGAGGGTGGAACTTTTTAATCTACAATCATCCCAATGCCTACGCTCTTCCAGATCAAGTCACTCGTTTTTACGAGTGCATGGAGGAAGGTTGCTTAGCACAATACGGGTTTATAAAATTACTTTGGGGCGATAGAGAAATCATAATCGATAGGGACTTCATCAATGAAGTCATCTTAATTCCTAGGCTACCTGTTCACGACCAACTGCTTCAATTTGAAGATTACTTACCCTTAATAGGTAATGACTATTCGAGAGAACCTAGGAAAGGTATACAAGCTAGAAGCCTCTTCGCTAATGTATTAACCGTGTGCCGTTGGGCACAAACCAACATTTTTGGCAGCTCACATAACACAACATTTTTCACCCCATCTCTTCACATCGTGCACACCTTAATGACTAGGAACCCTAGATTTGACATGTGCACTATTCTACTTAATTCAATTGGTGCTGGAAAAAGGGCCGCAAATTACCCATGTCCTATGTTAGTGACACAACTGTGTCGCTATTTCCTCCCTGTGGAGGAATTTGATTTTTACATGCATGGAGGTATACCCATCAGGCCTCTTATTGAGGGCGTATCCACGTCTTATACCCGCCTAACTGATGTATGGTCGCGAAGGGAACCGGCCGAACATGTACCCGCCAGAACACCCAGCTCCAGCTCGACCGCGAGCGGGAAAGAGCTTACCCCCATAGAACATGCACGTCTTCTTAGAAGATCCGTTAGGGGAATTGATAATTTGACAGGGATGGTGACCGACTTGGGTCACCGGGTGACAGATATTGAGCATGGCGTATCTACGCTGCTGGCGCGAGAGGAGCGTTCCCGTTCACGTTCAAGGGGACGGCGAGATCCTGAGCAGTGAGGGCACTACTTTTGGTAAGTTTGGGGGTGGAGGTGGTTTGTATATAGTTATCTTTGCATTTGCATATTTTTATTTTTTGTGCATATTTTTTTTTTTTTTTACATATTTGTTTTTTCTTTCTTTGCATATTTAATTCCGCATTGCATCTTTATAAAAAAAACTATTAAAATTTAAAAAATGAAAATAAAAAAAATTTAAAAAAATAAAATCAAATAAAAATTGAAAACCTTTTTTAAAAAATATTTAAAAAAATTGAAAAATTCAATTTTGGCCATATTTGACTTAAGTTTGACAAAACGGTTAACTAGCTAGAAAAAACTAGATCCTAAACTTAGTAAATTAAAAACCCTAAAAATAACCTTTCTTAAAGTTTAACCGTAGAAAATATATGCCCTTGTAGATTATTTAGAAATAGGCAAATTTTGAGTTCAATTCTTGGGCCAAGTCAAAATAAGGGAAAAGTATTGAAATTTCTTATTGAAGTGTAAGTCTGAAAAATAATTCCGAATCTTAAGTCTAAATTCTGAATATATATACCCTACAAACTCGCACATACACGCACCTTGAAACTTAGAATAGTAGAGAATACCTTGAAATGCTCTTGTCTAAAATCCTTGATATTAAGGAAAATAAAATAAAAAGAACAAGTGTGAATAAAGAGATATAAAAAAAATGAACACTGGTTTTATAATCACTTAAGGCTGCATAAATAAAAAATATATATATAGCGAGGGTGTTTTATAACCTAGTGCCTTAGACCAACTGGTTTGGGAGTCACTGCTAAAGCCTTAGGTATTACAAGACGAGAAATTACGACTCAATGCGCGAACACATTTTGTAATCGGTCGTTAGTACCTCAAGAAGTATTAATGGTCGCATGAAGGATGTGTGAGCAATTTAATCTAAAAATTCACCAACTAAAAGTATTTTGGACGATGGACAAGAGTATGCTAGCTAGAATTGAATTTCCAAGTGTATGGGTGATACATACATACACGTAGGGGTATATGATTGGAGTTTGGATGAGAGAGAGGAATGAAAAATAGGGCTTATACTTTCAGTAGAGATGATGAAAATTCCTAAGTTGAGATGGAACCTTAGAAGAAAAATTTAAAAGATGCTAAAAGCTAAGTAAATTTACAGAACATATACGATCTTAAGTTAAATGATAAGTGAGTGTAAAAAATATGGGATGATGATTTCTAAGTTGAAGATAGTAGAATTTCTTGCTAGAACACCGAATTGAAATATGAAAGTCAATAGGCCAAATTGATCGGATTTTGTGGGTAGTATCCGCTGAAAACCCTCAGGAGACAACAGTCCTCCTACTAGGGATACCTAGAGGTTTAACGGCTTGTTGCACGAGCTCAGTGCAATCGCGATTCCCTGCGAAAGTGAGGTTAGGATTTTTCGAGAATAAAATAGTTTGCTCAGGACGAGCAAAAGATAAATTTGGGGGTATTTGTTCATATCAGAATTTTGTATTATTATATTCCCCATTCTTAATCATATTGAAAATAAATAAGTGCTTTTGATCCATGTCTGCTAAATAGTTGCAGGCTACAGGTTCTCGGAACAATACAGTGAAAATGGTGAAAAGACGCTGCAAATATGAGACTATGACAAATAATTGACGAATCTGCAAGATGTCGCCTACCAGTTTGAGGAACAAACGGAGATCAGCAAACAGTTCAATACACAAAGTACAAGTGCAGCACAAGATTCAAGACTTCAACGCGAAACTTACAGTAAAAGTCCACAAATTCTGCACTGTTGGAAATCTGGAAGAAAGTGGAAAAGATTCTGAGAAACCAAGTGAAGAAAACAGATGGAAAAAGCAACTTGAAGCATCACAGAAGAAATCAGCCCAAGACCCCACCATATGGCCGTGGATCCGCGGCCAAACAAGGCTTATGGTAAGCACGTGTCGGTGCAGTTTGTCGGTGGGTGTCGGTGTGTTGACCAGGCTTCTCAGGGTAGTCTTGTAATTTTAGATGTGGATCCGATGTAAACCCTAAGGTTTCTCCTATCTATAAATTGGAAAGCCTACAGCCTCTTTAAGGGCATGCCTCTTTTAATTTCTAGATTAAAATTTTCAATTCCTTGTAATCGTTCAAGAGTGCATCAATAAAGTAAGTTTTTTTTTTTTATCTTGTGTTCTTAGTTGCAATTTTATTTCTCTGCAATTTTTTACCTGTCGTAGTTATCTGCAAGTTCATTAGTTAATTAAAAAGAAAATCATAAAAATGAATTTTGTCGCAATTTCCCTAATGAGTGAGTAGTTCCTCACTTGTTAGGGTTAGGATTGGGTAGGTTTGAGAGATGAACATGTCTCATTCCTCTCTTTCCCTTATAATATTTTTAAATTAGGACTCTATGTAAATCAATCACCCACCGCTCACTACGGTACCCTATCCTACGAGATAGCGGTGATTCCCTAGTTAGACCGGTCGTGGTTGATTTAGATAGAGGTTAGGGCTAAGAGTTACGAAAAGACGGACAAGGATCAAAAGGAAGAAACTACGTTTCTTCCCAGACGTGCTAATCCACTTTGTTAATTATTAACCTAACACCTAAGTTCTTAATTAGGGCAAAGAAAGAGGTGAGTAGAATTAACTTTCCAAACTAACCTAATCCTAACCCTAGCATGGTTTTTAATTCAAATCAAATTCAATTTTTAGTTTTTATAAAAAATCAAAACCTACCACAAATAGGAATTGACTTGTTAAAATAATTAGAAAAGAACACGTTTTTCCTGTGGACCGACCCATACTTAATCGGCTAGCTACCAAGCGACACCGTTATTGATTGCGGTAATTCTTATTCTTTGATTCAAAACGCAGACGCAAAATCTCTCTCAATCACTTGATTGCCAGCAGTGTGATGGCGATCATATACGTGGGAGCTGGGGTCTATAAGCACATCCTTAAAAGTCCCTAGTCGTGGGAGTTTCGAGCGATACTCCAGACTAGACTAGTGTATACTGATCGAGACCCCGACGAGGGGCGATGGCCGGTCTCACAAGCCATTGGTGTCTGTTGGTTTACCTATGATGTATACAGGTGCTCATTAGGTTATGAGTATACCGGATGGATTCGCCGGGAACATGCTAGTTGGTATTATACCTATTGTTAGATAGCAGTTCCCTGGTGACATGTGTACAGGTTAGTCTATCGACCTGAGATCATCATTTGTCTTGTGTGAGTTCCCACTGTGCTTTGATTACTACCCTACCACGGCTCAAAGGAGTCGTGTAAACAGGTTTTAGTTGGGTACAGTCCAGAACTACATGGAAGCAGTAAGCGGATCGTCAGGGGATTTGTCTCTCCCGGTATTAGGGGTTGATGTCGCGTTGTGCACGGATGGCCATCACCAGAAATTCTCGTCCGGGGTAGTCGAGAATTACCGATCTATGATCGGTAGTTTCTCAGGTGGTGATAGGGTTTCATACCGACACTAAATGTCAAGTTATTAGGGGTCTGACTTTATCCACCCTGTAAAATCGATATACGATACTCATAGACGAACGGACCGGACTGTACGGATATTGTCACAGTCAGGCTCAGTAGGGTTTCAGGATGAGTTTGCTCGTCGGCCTCCCTTTCGCTCAATACCTCGGTAGCCGTTACATACAGCTAGTGCCACTGACGTGCTTGTGGTTAAACTCACTGCCAGCGTATTGACGAGTCTTTAGAGTCCCACACACAGGGTATCCCTGGTTCGGGCGAAACGTTGTAGAGGCCGTATGGTTTTATGAGAGGGTTCGATCATATACATGCACTTGTGCACAGATCATAATCGGATGGATAATACTAGTGGGCTTTGGTTTAAGCCGAATCCTAGTATTATATTGTTGGATTACTTTCGTCTCGTTGTATTCGTATTCAGTCGGAATACGGATGCATGTATGCATATACGGATGAGTGGTATTCTTATAATTCGTTACGAGTTTACTTTTGAAATTGCCATTTCTTTTTCTTGGATTTAAACATTTAGTTTAATGTTTAATTTTGTGGAATTTGTGAGGTTAAGTCTTGGCATTGGGCATTGATAGTGGCATGACACATGAGTGCAAGTTTTGTTATGGTGCATTGATGTAGCATGTGCACTTGTTTTTGTTTTGGTGAGGATATTTGTGGTGAGCATCAGAGTGGCAGATCTTTTGTGTGAGTGTGTGAGTTTTCTTTGGTTGCTCTTGTGCTCACAACAATATATAATACAATATCAATCCAAGACAAAACGAATACAAAAAAAGAACAGAGAGTTTTTTCTTCACTTGCCAAAAGCCAAAACTTGAGCTCACTTCTTCACCCATGGCAATTTCTTCACCTCCACCCATACCCTCTCATGAGTTGAGAATCCTTGGGTATTTTGAGACAAAATATTCACACACACTCTCTACTTCATCTTGGGTATCTAGGCTAGCAAACTGGATGCCCGAGTTGCTTCGGTTTTGAAGCGGGAGCCCTTATTACTAATCCTCGACGTGGATCCTCTTCGATGAGGGAGACCGGAGATCGAACTTGTTAGAGGCAGCCTCAACGAGCTAAGGACAGAGGTTGAAGACCGAAGGACACGGATCGATCGGTATAACCTCTCTAAACTCTTTACAGTTAACTAGTATAGGGTTAATGGTACGATCCGTCGATTAGGGTTCCGTTAGCGACGGTTTTCTAAAGTTTTTGTTCCGCGTTTGACCATGGATTAATGGCCGGGGCGCTGGCGTAGCCTTACATGGTATCAGAGCCAACCCATTAATACTAGTTGTTTAGACGATGTTAAACTATCGAAACCGAAACAACTCCAAATCAATACCAACGATATTCTAGTTTCTGTTATTTTTTTCCGAGTCTTCTAAAAATATTTTAGCAACTGCAGAAGACTTATTAGGTGACCACTAGACTTCATCCCTAATACGAGGCCATTCTACCAAACTTGACCCGAGCACATTGGATCAAAATCCGGCCAGGCCGGCCATTCTTCTGAGTTTGGATTTCGTATTTTGGGTGTATTTTAGTCTCTGAAATATTGGTTTATTGGTATTGCTTATTTAGCCCAGTTTGGATATGCTTTTATCTAGTTGTTTGGGGCTATTCGGGGTTATTTCGAACTCGATATTTCTAACATTGTTTAAAGTTTTCAGTACATGCATTACTATCTGCGACCGTGAATGTCATTAGATCGGTACAACTTGTCTAATTGCGATAGTTCTTTTAGACGGGTTTGCGAACGTGACATTCACGTTGATGTTCTGTGTTGTGCTGTGTTTGTTGCGGATTCGTCGTGGTGGATAGCATGGATGAAATGATAGTACAGTTTAGTTTTATTTGTACATTTGATATCGCAGGGTGAGCGTCCGACATGTGGACTGCCGTCACTTCCTGTTTGTATATTATTTATTTGGGGCACGACCGGGTTGAGGACTGTTCATACCAGAATATTGATACCGCTCATTCATTATCTATTTATATATATATATCGGTACTATTAACCGGTGTTTGCTCAGTAATACAGATTACAGGTATCCGTGACAAAATACTGGAAATACATTCAAAATCATGGATATAACATTTGTGAGCCGACACTGCAACCAGAACTGCAAACCGACCGATATTTCTTGGGTTTCTTTGATTGTCTACACACTTTTTATCTACATGGACCAACACAATATAAGTGTGTACACAAGTGTGCACTAGGACCTAGGGGGGCTGCCATGGCACACACTCATGATGGCTTTATGCAAGTGGGGGGAGGGGGACAAGTGCAATAAATGCTAAAAGTGTTGATGCGATTCATAGCTACAAGCTTCCCTCCAAACCCTGAGTGCATCCAGAGCCTTTACTGAGAAAACAAACTGCACCAGAGTGATGTGGGAGACAAAAATTGTGCACATAACAAATACGGGCCCTTGTGCTCGGATTTGACCCGAGCACAAGCCCCTTGTGGCTGGCCAAACAGTGCCTAGTGGGCCCCAGTTTTGTATAGTGCATCCCTTGCTGCCACGTGGTCTTAGTTTTATTGTTTGTTTATTTTGCTTTTGTGCCTATATAAAGCAGGCAGTGGGCAAGGGGTTAAGGGTCATTCTTTTGCTTACATTTTACATCTTCATACTCTTTTGCTTTCATTTTATTCTTGTATATAGCTTAGTCCCTTTGAGATCCTTGCCTTCTCTTGATCTTGCAACCTCTTAATTGAGCTTGCAGGTTTAAGTTTTAGTATTCGATCTCAAGGGTTGTATCTTCTTTTGGAATTAATAAATCTCTCTTTTTTGCCTTCATTTCACATGAGTTCTTTACCCTTCTCTTGATCTTGTAACCTCTTAATTGAGCTTGCAAGTTTAAGGGTTGGTTATTGATCCCATGGCTTGGATTGTGTTCTATGGTTCCTAGTTGTTTATTTCTTGCATTTACTTACTTGCACTTACATTCCATGCTTTACTTACCTTGCAATTTATTACCATGCCCTTTACTTACTTATAATGCTTTTTCCTTTCTTTTCTTTTCTCTTTTCTTTTGCTCTCTTTGTTGTTGTTTTGTTTGGTTTGTGAATATGTGTTGTTAGGAAAAGAGAAAGATATTGTAAGTTAAGGTTTCGTTTCCCATTTCCTTTTCCCGTATTTTCCATTTGAAACTCCGCCCAAACCTTACGCAAGCGCTCCGTTAGGCACCCTATCCTACCAAGGTATCGGTGATTCCTAACCGCGACCGGTTGCGTTCGAATTGGCCGGAGGAGAAAGCAAGAGACAAGAACGGATGGACAAGGGTCAATAAGCCGGATTCCACGAATACCGTGCTTAAGCACCCTAATCCACGTTGTTGCCGATTGCTCTAGCTTCATTGGTTGAGTTCGGCTCAAAGGACTTGAATACGGATTTCCTTAACTTACACTATTCTATCTAATCCTAACAAACGGTTACTTTGCATATAACACATAGGATAGATACAAACATTCCGCCCACGCGCATTAACTCGTAAGAACAAGAACTTAAAACGCTCCTTCTCCCTGTAGATCGACTCGTGCTCATCGCGGCTAGCTGCAAAGCGACACCGTCCTTAATCGCGGTTAACTTTAGAACTTAAAATTCAACATGCGGAATGCGTGTGATCAAATGGCGCCGTTGCCGGGGAGACAGTAACGTTTTAATTCTTGTTATTTCGGGTTAATCATTGTACATCTTATTTATACAACTAACCCTATTTTCAAAACAAACTAAAAATTTCAAAAAACCAAAACAAAAACTAACAAGCTAACCATTTTTGCTCTCTGGAATTCTTACCTGCTTGCACTCTGAAACTAAATTTAAAAGATAAACAATACCAGTGAGATATTACTTGAACAGTGTGAACACAGAAGAAGTTTGGAGCCCATCTGCCACAACCAGACCAGCGACACACCATTCATAACCGAGCTCGCCGGCCCCTCCTCCTCCTTCTTTCTCCAATTTCTTCTCTGTGCCCCATTGTTCTGTTTTTGTCCCATTTTTATTGTTTGTTTTTTATGATTTTTATTGTGCAGGTATTTGGGCATTCGTATCGCTTTTCGCACTAAATATCCATTTTCCGACATTTGTAGATTTTTACGGAATTGCGAATGGCGATTGTGGGGAGCAAAGTGTACATTCCAAGCTAAGGTGATTGCGAAGTACAGTGCCAAAGATCCGGATAGTTTGACCCGCGCAAGCGAACTTTTCAAGCTTACCGGATTTGATTCAACGGGGGTTTCCTAACCCAAAAACTTAACGGTACGTACTTTACTAACATCTTCTCCTCAAATCTGACGCATCCAATTTTCTATCTTTGCAGGATTCTTTGCAAGTTCGCTAGAAAACGCTAAAGTGACTAACCCGTATTTGTTGCAGTGCCAAGCTTAAACATAAAAAACGATTGTTTGATTCTTTGAATAATTTTTTATTGAATTGCGCATTGCATACGTTAATACGTACTTAAGGGCAAGCGAACCCCACAACATACGGTAAAGGATTTCATCACCTTTTCCGTGGCCCACAAATCATGAACTTGAACATAACGTTTACCCGCACAAATTTTAAAATAAATTAGATTTTAAGCCTTAAGGACTTCGCGCTCACTAGGAGAAGTTAACTGTGTTTAGAACACCGCTTAACGGTATATCGCTTACGGGGTGTCTAGGAAAGTGTTCACGGCGAAACCGCCAAAAGAGAAAGGGTTATTTAATTAAGGACCTTCGCGAAAGTGTCGGAAAACCTTCCCTTATCTTTGCACTTACCTGGCCTCGTGATCAGTATATCTTGAGCCCGTTTCTCGACACAGTTTTACTTCGAAAAACAAGTTCTTGAGCAAGACTAGTTGACCTAGGTGAACCCTAGACCGATTAGGTGCGTAGTATTTTTGTGTCGTGATTGTTTTTTTCCAGATTCTTTTTGCGTGTATATTTCATTCTTTTGTTAATAACTAACTTTAAAAAAATAATATAAAAAAAATCACATTCTTTTTCCCCTCCTTTTCTTCTTCTTCCTCTTCCTCTCTTCATATCATGGGTACCCCACCCAGAAAAACTCTTGCCGAACTTTGGTACCTACAACCAGACATAACTTCCTACGGTTCTTGCTTTGGCCGAACGTCGAACGATCCCTCCATGCCCAAAATTTCTTTGAAAGATCGGATAGACGCATCTAGGACATACAACTGGACTCCCCAATCCACTTTGTATCAACCATTTCAACCTTCACCACCTCCCTACGTTGATACTCCTTTTGAGAGTCCAGTTGTAACTCCAAGACCCATGTCTCTTGCTGAACGTATTGAACAATCCCGTAGCCGATCTTTCACTCCTTTCACCACTGCCAATTCTTTTGATCAACAATTTCAGTCACCTTCATATCCGAATGTTGATCCTACTTCTGTCCAGCTATTCAATTCCCACCAGTCCTACCCGAATTTTGAACCTTCCCTAGACATTGCTTCTACACAGCCATTTGGGAGTTTCCAGTATCCAAACGAGTTTGAATCTCTTACTGAAACCCCTTCACAACTAATGTCCAGTCTAGAATAGCCGTTGGAAGAATTTCGGGTAGTGTCGTACCAACAGATGATGGATTTGAATGCGTACATGGCCGCCCTCATACAACCTAGTGACACGGTAGCTAGTTTCCAACTAGCTCCAAATTTTCCAATGTATGATGAGCCGGTAGGACAGGTTAAGAATTTGAGTGGAGAGAATGAGCTGTACACCCTTCCAAATCAAACCTACCCATTGCAAATTGAATCCCACAACTCCGGTTTTGAATGTCTATCTAGTGTTCCAAACGATTCACCGATTGAAGATGGAAAAATTAATGAGTTATGCGACTTTGTAGTGTTTGATTTACCTGATTGCGAAGGGACCATTTCGAGTGAAACTGCACCCAATCCTTTTTACCTCTACACCTCCATCTTAGAACCTGAATTGATTAATATCCATGCTTTTGATGAGGTGTCTGAGAAAATTGATTTTCACTTGAATGAGGATATTGACGCTGGGAATATTTTAGATGATGAACCCGCTGATTTGGCTAAGTTTTTCTGTCCAATTCATCATCCCGAGTCATTAAATGTTTTTCCCGAACTTTATATGCGTCTTGATTTTGATGAGAATTGCATGGATGAGCTAAATTTTGAGGAGAATATTGAGGATAGTTTTGAGGATGAACCAGTTTTACTTGATGAGTCGGATTTTCCAATTCATCATGTCCTTTTCATTGACTGTATACACCTTCCTGAACCTTTAACTGATACCCTTCCTCAATCACTTTGCTCCATCATCGTTCCGACCTTGCAAGACATTGTATCAATTTCATTTTTTATGTCTGGTTTACCAAGTTCGGCGTACCCTGTTAGTTGTATGTATGCCTTAGAGGCCAGTATTGTACAGATGATGTATATTATATTGGATGCTTGGACATATATAGAGATGACTTTCTTGCTCGATATGATAGTATGCTATCTGGTTACTCTTTATCTTAACATGTACACTAGTCTCTTTATACTGTCTTATAGTTACATGTTGGTAAAGCCCTTAGGATATGTACTTGACTACCTGGACTATGATGCAGATCATACTAGTAGGGACATGGTAATCCATAAGTACATCCTTCAAGGTCCCTAGTCGTGGGTATATCGAGACGGGGCATCGATATACCAGTGTAGACTAGCGTATACGCTTCTCGACCCATGTGATGGGCGATGGATGATCCCATATCCATTGGTGTTTGACATCAGAGATGGTATACGGGTGCTCAATGGAGACTGAGTACACCGGACGGACTCGCCGAGAACTCCCAGATGGTATTATACCTCACGTCAGATGGCAGTTCTCAGGTGACACTTGTACAGGTTAGTCTGTAGACCCGAGATCGTCATAGAGTCTTGTGTGATTCCCACTGTGCTTTGATCTCCACCTTACCACGTCCATGAGGGCGTGCAAAACGGTGGTCTTTGGGTACAGTCCCGAGTCACATGGAGGCAATGAGCGATAGGAGGGGTTTCGTCTCTCCCGGTATTGGGGGTTGATGTTGCGCAGTGCTCGATTGGCCGTAACAGGGAAGTCCCTGGCCAGGGTTGATCAGAGATTTGCTGGTAAGTGTTACCAGTAGTTTCTCGACCCGTTATGAGCCTCACATCGGCATGACTTATCGGGTTATTGGGGTCTGACGTTTACCACCCCTAGACTTGATATGCGACATATCAGACGAAGAGACCGAACTGTACGGTAAGTGTTACTGGTTGGATTCACAGGAGTGTGAGCGGGCTAGCTCGTCGATCTTCTGATCGCTCAATACCCGGGTGGCCGTTACGTTTAGCAGACCGCTTGCGGCTTGTGGATGCTTGATATGATCATCATCTGCTACCGGCGTATTGACGAGTCTTTAGAGTCCTACACAGAGGTTTCCTGGATCAAGCGAAACGAAATAGGAGCGCATATGAGATATGTGCAGGACCGAGAATAATGCGTGTATGTGATACCGCATTTCATTCTCGCGATATATGTTTCGATTGGTTATATTCGATATGACCTAGTTATCGAATCATTCATTCGATAAATCGATACATTGGATTCTAGTCGGTTATGTGCGACATGACCGGATCATTGAATCAAATGTTGATTTAATGATTTAATGCATAATTATATATTTGATATATTGTTTTGCATTATCTAGTATTGGTTCACTTTATATGGATTTTCTCACTCGATGTGCAAGAAGTATATATGATATACTTTTGTGCACTACTTTGTATCATGTTTGATGATACTTGATAATGTGGTTAAGTGTAAAGGGTTAAACCATGGTTAAGTGATGATTAGGGTTTTGGTTTTTCATTTATTTATTTGTTTATTTATTTGGAAAGGATTAAGTTAAGAATGGTGGCTTATTTTGGAGCTATGTTGAAGCTTCTTGAAGCTTTGACAAAGTCCACCATCCTTATCTCATCCTTAACCCTAACCACTCTAACTAACCTTGGTTTAATCTCTACACTTGACCATGGTCAAGATATGATAAGTATTCATATTAGTTTTATTTTAAAATGTGAAGACTTATCATTCTTTCTTCATCTTCATCTTCATCTTCTTCTTCAAGCTTGCTACTTTAATGGCAGCTTGAGATCTAGTGAGATAAATCCAATTCTAAAGTGAACCCACCTCCTATTTCTTCACCCTCTACCTCTTGCCAAGTTGTTTTGGGTGTTTTCTTCATAAGTTTCACAACTTTGTGAAGTCGGAGCTTGAGCTTGTGCAACCTCGACGTAGATCGTCTTTGACACGAAGCCGACGACCTATTCCGCACGTTTCTCCGATGAAGCCGTCACGAGAGTCCAAGGTTCAAGATGGACAGCGAGAGGACGCCCTCGTGGAGCTAAGGAAGTGGGTATCCGGATCTACAAAGGTTGTAGCATCTTAACTTTAGTTAAATTGTTAACTAGATTTATATTTCGCCTAGAATTCTAGCGACGATCCGTAGTCTAGGGTTTCTCGGCACCATTTTTTTTTGAAATTGGCATGTTCGATGCCTTGTGAGACCTCACTAGGGTGCCTAGGAACCTTTCACTGGTATCAGAGCCTAGCTAGAGCCTTAGGCGAAGTCTAGACGGAATTTGAAGTCCGATCGAACCCGAAACCGCATATTTTACACGCTCTCTGGACTTTTTCTGAAAACGTGGATTTTTCCAGATTAAAAATGCCTAAAAAATTCAGCAGGAAGATCTAAGAAATCTGGTGAAACACGAGATCATGAGGCCTCCAAACAGCCGCGGAAACGCGGCAGAAGCATGGCTTCCGCCGCGGTTCCGCCGCCGACTGTTCACTTTGCTCAACTTTGTTTGCACAGTAATTCTTCTTTTCTGGTGCTGAGTTTTATGGGAATTTTTAATAATTATTCAAGAGTTGAATTTTCTGGGATGCTTTGGGGATTCGGTGTTTCGATCGGGGTATCAAATTTCGTCTTTGTGGCTTTCCGGATAAATTTTAGAATATGTTAAAAAGTTCGACCGGATATAAATACCCAATTTTTCCCCTGTCGGGAAATTTCCAAGTGTTGGATTTTTCCGTAGTTTAACGACGTTCTAAGTAGTGCAAGTAACGCGATGGACCCTCTAGAAGACAACAAACCTTAACTCGATTATGTGACCGTCTTGAACTGCCCTTTGAACCTTCGGGTTTGGGGCAGTACGGCGTGCCACATGTGAGGCGTTGGCTTGACCCTTCTACGGCTGGACCGTCGGTACTGAGGCACGAACTGAATGTTGTTAGACTTATTTCATGTGTTGAGCTGTATCGGGAAAACTTGGGTATTCGACTGTTCGATCGGAAAGTTTAACATTTTCTGTTTATCTGGAATGTGATACAATAATTGGAATTCACAAGTAGTTATGAGATAACTGAATGAATGTTATAAATCTAGCAATTTAGTCCCATATGATATTGAAAAGAGTTTTCGATAATGAGACTAAAATGCGGGATTTATATCTGTTAGGCATGCGATGTCTAAAGAAGTTGCGGATTCCAACTGTTGTAGTTTTACACTTTCTTTTCTGTGACCGTAAGTGTAGTATGTTCATATCGCCGGTTTCGTTGCTATACGTCAACGACAATTGGGGTATGCATACTTACTTACGTTGATGACATGTGATGTTATGTGTTGTTGTATATGTTATATTGGATCGTCGTGTTCGAATAGCCGGGGTTTTTTATGTGAGATGAGTGTTTTTCATTTTCATTCATGTAAAAACTTGTATGTAATATTCTTTTATTTGGGGCACTTCCAGGTAGCGGAAGTTGTCACCCTTTGTATATTATTTACTTTTCCGCATTAGGATAGACCCAAGGAGGGGAGCACAAGTAACCGGGTTCTGGGGTCCAGTGGGAGACCAACTCGAGGAGTCGAGTCCGGGTCTCCTAACCCTAGAATTGGCAGGGTTGCTTGCCGCTCTCGTAGGGGTCTAGGGGTGTGGGATTGGCTATTCATCACGACCGTGGAATCCGTGTTTTATACTGGCTCGTATTGAAAACACGGACGTCCTAGTATATCCAATATTTCATATGTTTATTCTGCTGCGATATCTGTGTTGTGACTCTGTGATGGATATAGTATATAGTATATATGATATATTATATAGACGTTACTTATGTTTTACACCCGCGCTAGCCCTGCCCTGCTCTGTCGTTAGTTACCTAACCTAACGGTGCACGAGGGGACATCGAGGCGAATGCGGATGGCATAAGTGTACGTCATATCTATCTGTGATGTTTAGGTATTTAAATGATGGGACTTCATTAATGTGATTAATGAAAGATAAGAAACCTAAGATGTTGTGGAATCGAATTTTAAAATAAAACAGGTAGCTACAGTTCTTGCTTTGCACAGCGATATATATGATATATCCCGCACCTTATTCGATGAGGAAAGGACCGAGATCCCTTCACCGGGAGTGACTCCTTTAGCAATAACTGGCAGATGCTACACACTCGGTATGCTTTTGACTGCTTTTGGGTTTTTGCTTTGCACAGCGATATATATGATATATCCCGCACCTCATTCGACGAGGAAAGGACCGAGATCCCTTCGCCGGGAGTGACTCCTTTAGCAAAACTAGAAAAGCCTCAAAATCACTCCATTTCAAAACTTCATTTGATTCTACAACGATATAAAGTTCATTACGCAAAGGGTTTTCTTAAAAACCTGACGTAGCCCTCCGTCATTTCAGATAAGTAATAGTTAGTATTCGTGCTGCGTTTGTTGACTCAGTCAAGGCGTAGTGTGCGGTAGCTGATTACTATTTATCTGTTTATGCATATGATGCAGATTGGATTAGGGTAGTCGTGCGGCCTTGTTGACTTAGTCAAGGGTCGTGCGGGTGGGTTTAATTCAATCAGGAAATGACGGGTTGAACTTTACTTGCGGTCTATGGTTTGTTGACTCAGTCAAGGTCATAGATCGCCTGGGGCAAAATATTATCGGGAATTTCAAGTGTTGAAATTTGCAATGAGATTGCATACCTTCTATGAGATAGTTGGATCCCGATACCCACTGCGAGTAATTGTTACTCCTGGGAGAGTTTTATACATTACAATTAGCCGATCAAGTAGGTGTCTAGAAAGGTGTTAACGAGGTTACGCCTCTGGAAAAACGAGGTTTACATTAATTAGGTTCGTGCGAAAGCACGGGGGACCTCCCTCAAAGTACCGACACTGGCCTGGCTGAAAGATTGGCGAACTTGTAGTGTGTAATTAATCCCGGCTAGTCTTTCCTTTTAAGGTTTGGAGGAAGATTTGATAAAAAGCAGTGAGAGCCATCCTGATTAGATAAGATAATAACCAATCTGATCTTGCACGAGCATACGCTAAAGTGTTTTCTTCTCTCTCTCTCCAGGTAGCGACCATTTCATGCCCTAATGAAGATAATAATATGGATGTATTGACCGAACCCGCATGTTATACTGTGCAGGGGAACGTTGGACCCGTTCTATCTTATAAATGTTATAAGACTGAACAGTAAACAGGAGAATATCTGGATTCTCACACCGCCCAAACGGAGAACATGCATGTTGATGCATCATCTTCGGGTGTGTTTGTCATTGAGAACTGTTTCTCAGTTCACCCTACGTCCTGGGTATTAGATACCGGGTCAGGATCCCACATATGTAAGATGTTACATGGGCTGCGAAAAGGTAGAGAACTGAGAAAAGGTGAACATTCCGTTCATGTAGGGAATGGGGCAAATGTTGCAGCCAAAGCAGTTGGCATATATCACCTGGTATTACCAAATGGTGATACACTAGTCCTGAATGAGTGCTATTATATACCGAACATGATGTGCAACATTATATCAGTTTCTTTATTAAGTAAAGAAGGTTATAATTTTGTAGTAAAGGATAATGTTATGAACATATTCCTAGATCAAAGGTTGATTGCATCAGGCTCGCTACATAATGGCATATTCATTCTCAATCAAAATACAGTCTTCAATATACAAAACACACACAAAAGGAAAAGCTCAGAAATGAACGAATCCTTCTTGTGGCACTGTAGACTTGGCCATATCAATGAGACACGACTAGCTAAGTTGCATAAGAACGGATATTTGAATTCATTCGAATTATCATCTTATGACACTTGCCATTCATGTCTCAAAGGAAAAATGACCAAAACTCCGTTTAAAGGACACGGAGAAAGAGTTACTGAACTCTTGGGACTGGTTCATAGTGATGTATGCGGTCCAATGTCTACACATGCCAGAAATGGTTCTTCCTACTTCATTACATTCACTGACGATCTCTCTAGATACGGGCATGTGTTCCTGTTGAAACACAAGTCTGAAGCTTTTGAGAAATTCAAAGAATATAAGCACGAGGTAGAGAACCAAACGGGCAAAAGTATTAAGGTTCTTCGATCTGATCGAGGAGGTGAATACTTAAGCAGTGAATTCCTGGATTATCTAAAAGAGAATGGGATTCTCTCTCAGCTTACTCCTCCTTATACACCACAGCACAACGGTGTATCGGAACGAAGGAATCGCACCCTATTAGATATGGTGCGTTCAATGATGAGTAATCCTGAGTTACCTATTTCCTTTTGGGGGTATGCGCTTGAGACAGCCATATACCTATTGAATCTGGTTTCGTCTAAATCTGTACCTACCACACCATATGAGATATGGAGTGGGAAGAGACCATATTTTAAGCGAATTAAGATATGGGGTTGTCCGGCCTATGTCAAAAAGCAAAATCCGGACAAACTCGAGGCACGATCAGTCCTTTGCAAGTTTGTGGGATATCCTAAGAATTCTCAAGGATATTTTTTCTACCAAGCTGAGGAACAAAGAGTGTTTGTTGCTCAACATGCCATCTTTTTGGAAAGGGAATTTCTTGCAAAAGAAATTAATGGCAAAGAGGTAGAGCTGGAAGAGGTTCCAGCACCACAAACTGCAACTGACAATTTAGTAGAACCAGAGGATTCAGTGGTGCCCGACGTACCCCAGCCTCTCCGCTGATCTAGTAGGGTTTCTCGTCCACCTAAGAGATACTATGGTTTTCTCATTGATGGTGGTAGTGAGGATTGCATCATGGAGGATGATGACCCAACTAGCTTCGAGCAGGCCATCACGAGTGGGGACTCAGTGAAATGGTTGGATGCTATGCGGTCCGAGATGGATTCCATGTACACCAACAAAGTATGGACTTTGGAAGTTTCTCCTGAAGGGGTAAAACCCATTGGGAGCAAGTGGATCTTTAAGAAGAAACTTGGTGTAGATGGGAAAGTGGAGACTTTCAAAGCTAGACTTGTAGCAAAGGGTTTTCGTCAAAGACCAGGTGTGGACTATGACGAGACCTTTTCTCCAGTGGCTATGCTTAAATCCATCCGGATCATGCTTGCCATCGCTGCATATCATGATTAAGAAATCTGGCAAATGGATGTTAAGACCGCCTTTCTAAACGGTGATTTAGAAGAGTGCGTGTACATGACTCAGCCAGAGGGCTTCGTAGACAGTGGGAGCAGCGGGAAGGTGTGCAAGCTGCTTAAATCCATTTATGGATTAAAGCAAGCATCGCGGAGTTGGAACATCTGCTTTGACGTCGTTATCAAAGAGTTTGATTTCGTCAAAAATCCAGATGAACCTTGTATCTAGAGGAAGGTGGCAGAGAGTAAGGTTGTCTTCCTCGTATTGTACGTGGACGATATACTCTTGATAGGAAATGATATTCCTATGCTGCAATCGGTCAAGCTCTTCTTATCACAAAGATTCTCAATGAAAGATCTTGGTGATGCCTCCTGCATATTGGGAATTAGGATCTATAGAGATAGATCCAAAAGGATTTTGGGATTGTCCCAATCCAGGTACATTGACACCATACTAAAGAGGTTTAGTATGGAAGAGTCCAAGCGTGGGAACTTGCCCACGATCTCTGGAGTCACTCTCTCCAAAGAGATGTCTCCCAAGACTGATTTGGAGAGAGCTCGCATGCAAGGTATACCCTATGCTTCGGCAGTAGGCTCTAACATGTATGCGATGCTATGTACCAGACCCGATGTAGCATACTCACTAAGTATAGTGAGCAGGTATCAAGCTGATCCTGGAGAGAGTCACTGGACAGCTGTGAAGAGCATTCTCAAGTACTTGCGAAGGACTAGAGATATGTTCTTGGTGTATGGTAACGGAGAACTCCAAGTGGAGTCCTTTACCGATTCGAGCTTCCAGAGTGATAAGGACGACTCTAAGTCGCAGTCGGGCTTTGTCTTTACCCTTTACGGAGGGGCGGTTAGCTGGAAGAGTTCCAAGCAGGAAACTGTGGCAGACTCGACAATGGAGGCTGAATACATCGCTGCCAACGATGCTGCCAAAGAGGCTGTCTGGATCAAGAAGTTCATTACTGAACTTGGAGTGGTTCCATCCATTGAGCGTCCAATACCTTTGTATTGCGATAACAATGGAGCGGTGGCTTTGGCCAAGGAACCCAGGTCCCATCAGCGATCCAGGCATATTCTGAGGCGGTATCACCTGATCCGGGAGATAGTTGATCGCCGGGAGATCGAGGTCAGGAGGGTTGACACGAAGAACAACACGGCGGATCCACTCACGAAGGCCATTCCCCAGATACAGTTTGAGAGACTCTTCGGGATGCTCGGTATGCGATACTACAGCAGCTGGCCCTAGTGCAAGTGGAAGATTGTTAGTTGTATGTATGCCCTAGAGGCTAGTATTGTACAGATGATGTATATTATATTGGATGCTTGGACATATATAGAGATGACTTTCTTGCTCGATATGATAGTATGCTATCTGGTTACTCTTTATCTTAACATGTACACTAGTCTCTTTATACTGTCTTATAGTTACATGTTGGTAAAGCCCTTAGGATATGTACTTGACTACCTGGACTATGATGCAGATCATACTAGTAGGGACATGGTAGTCCATAAGTACATCCTTCAAGGTCCCTAGTCGTGGGTGTATCGAGACGGGGCATCGATATACCAGTGTAGACTAGCGTATACGCTTCTCGACCCATGTGATGGGCGATGGATGATCCCATATCCATTGGTGTTTGACATCAGAGATGGTATACGGGTGCTCAGTGGAGACTGAGTACACTGGACGGACTCGCCGAGAACTCCCAGATGGTATTATACCTCACGTCAGATGGCAGTTCTCAGGTGACACTTGTACAGGTTAGTCTGTAGACCCGAGATCGTCATAGAGTCTTGTGTGATTCCCACTGTGCTTTGATCTCCACCTTACCACGTCCATGAGGGCGTGCAAAACGGTGGTCTTTGGGTACAGTCCCGAGTCACATGAAGGCAATGAGCGATAGGAGGGGTTTCGTCTCTCCCGGTATTGGGGGTTGATGTTGCGCAGTGCTCGATTGGCCGTAACAGGGAAGTCCCTGGCCAGGGCTGATCAGAGATTTGCTGGTAAGTGTTACCAGTAGTTTCTCGACCCGTTATGAGCCTCACATCGGCACGACTTATCGGGTTATTGGGGTCTGACGTTTACCACCCCTAGACTTGATATGCGACATATCAGACGAAGAGACCGGACTGTACGGTAAGTGTTACTGGTTGGATTCACAGGAGTGTGAGCGGGCTAGATCGTCGATCTTCTGATCGCTCAATACCCGGGTGGCCGTTACGTTTAGCAGACCGCTTGCGGCTTGTGGATGCTTGATATGATCATCATCTGCTACCGGCGTATTGACGAGTCTTTAGAGTCCTACACAGAGGTTTCCTGGCTCAAGCGAAACGAAATAGGAGCGCATATGAGATATGTGCAGGACCGAGAATAATGCGTGTATGTGATACCGCATTTCATTCTCGCGATATATGTTTCGATTGGTTATATTCGATATGACCTAGTTATCGAATCATTCATTCGATAAATCGATACATTGGATTCTAGTCGGTTATGTGCGACATGACCGGATCATTGAATCAAATGTTGATTTAATGATTTAATGCATAATTATATATTTGATATATTGTTTTGCATTAGCTAGTATTGGTTCACTTTATATGGATTTTCTCACTCGATGTGCAAGAAGTATTTATGATATACTTTTGTGCACTACTTTGTATCATGTTTGATGATACTTGATAATGTGGTTAAGTGTAAAGGGTTAAACCATGGTTAAGTGATGATTAGGGTTTTGGTTTTTCATTTATTTATTTGTTTATTTATTTGGAAAGGATTAAGTTAAGAATGGTGGCTTATTTTGGAGCTATGTTGAAGCTTCTTGAAGCTTTGACAAAGTCCACCATCCTTATCTCATCCTTAACCCTAACCACTCTAACTAACCTTGGTTTAATCTCTACACTTGACCATGGTCAAGATATGATAAGTATTCATATTAGTTTTATTTTAAAATGTGAAGACTTATCATTCTTTCTTCATCTTCATCTTCTTCTTCTTCTTCAAGCTTGCTACTTTAATGGCAACTTGAGATCTAGTGAGATAAATCCAATTCTAAAGTGAACCCACCTCCTATTTCTTCACCCTCTACCTCTTGCCAAGTTGTTTTGGGTGTTTTCTTCACAAGTTTCACAACTTTGTGAAGTCGGAGCTTGAGCTTGTGCAACCTCGACGTAGATCGTCTTTGACACGAAGCCGACGGCCTATTCCGCACGTTTCTCCGATGAAGCCGTCACGAGAGTCCAAGGTTCAAGATGGACAGCGAGAGGACGCCCTCGTGGAGCTAAGGAAGTGGGTATCCGGATCTACAAAGGTTGTAGCATCTTAACTTTAGTTAAATTGTTAACTAGATTTATATTTCGCCTAGAATTCTAGCGACGATCCGTAGTCTAGGGTTTCTCGGCACCATTTTTTTTTGAAATTGGCATGTTCGATGCCTTGTGAGACCTCACTAGGGTGCCTAGGAACCTTTCATACCCATGTTTTCTCACGGATCTTGAGGTATTTGACCCAATTTCTCGACAGGTTGATAGATTAGCACAATCACTTTTCACACATCGGTCATCGAAAATTGTGCTAATTTATTCACTCCATTTCCACCCTCAAGTTCGTATTCCACTTCTTTCTCCCCTCCGCCATTCTTCTCATATACCGGGACCGTATTCCGCTTCCATTCATATACGGTCTCGCGTATTCTCCATTTCTTTCCTCTCCGCATTCTTTCACCAACCAACACACTACAGAGATAGAATTTTTGAATGGTTGGTGCTCACTTTTGGCCTGTGTAAAGCCTTATATAGATTGATACTGTTCTTCCCCCCCTCCAATCCTGAACTTCACAGCTTAGACAGTGGAAACACTGTTTCACTTAAGTTTAGGGGGGATCCTTTTTGTGTATATATTTTTGTTTTGGTTTTTACTTTGTATATATTTCTTTTAGGAAGCGCCGACAATTTTGACCCTCTTGGTATAGCCGGACAGTGAGGGCACTGTCAAGTTTAAGTTTGGGGGTGTGCTCGGTAGGTTTCTTCCTTCGCATTCATTTGTATATTCTGCAATTTCATTCTTATTTAAAAAACCCACAAAAATCAAAAAAATTTCAAAAAAAATATAAAAACTTTGTCGTCAAGTTAGTTAATAGGGTAACATAGATTTTATTCCGAAATTTTAGTTGATACGTTAAAAATAACTAAATCCTAGGCTTAGAAATTGAAAACCCTAAAAATAACCGTCATTCTGTTTAATCTTGGTAAGTATACGTCCTTACAGTTTTTTTTAAGAAATAGGTAATCTTGAGTTCAGCTCTTGAGTTAAGTCGAAATGAAGGGAAAGTATTGAAGCTTTACTGAAGGATAAGTCTGAAAAATAGTTTCTATTCTTAAGTTCAAATTTAGAAAGTATATACCCTACAAACTGCACATACACGCACCTTGAAACTTGGGATAGTAGAGAATACCTAAAAATACTCTTGCCTGAAAACCTAGTATGAAAGAAAAAACGGTATTTAAAGCTAAACACCAAGAGCATCATTGAAAAATATTTCCGGTCTTGAAAAGAAAAAGAAAAAAAATAAAAGAAAAATAAATAAAGTCAAGACCTGCAATCTGCTATTTACGCTTTAAGCTCACATATTCAGTAATCGGCTGTTAGTGCCTCAAGATTCATTAATAGTCGCATGAAAGGTGTGCGAGCAACACCGTCCATCATTTAATGAAAAGAAGTAGTATTAGGCATTAGGGCAAGGGTACTATAACTTGAATTGAATTCTCAAGTGTATGGGTAAAAATTACACACACGTAGGGGTATACAATCAATGTTTGGAGGAAAGATAGGAATAAAGAATAAGACTTATGTTTTCTGTAAAGTTGATAAAAATCCCTGATTTGAGACCGCACTTTTAGAAGGAAAACTCAGGAGGTACCAACATCTTTCTAAACTTTTTTGGAACGTATAGGATCTAAGCTTAAATAAATAGGAGGTGTGAAATATAAAGGTTGGATATTTCTAACTTAGGATGATGGAGTCTCTAACATAGATACTAAACTGCAGGAGTAAGATCAACGTTAACTTATGAAACTAGATTGACGGGATTTTGTGGGTAGTATCCGCTGAAAACCCTCGGGAGATAACACTCCTCCTACTAGGGACACCTAGAGCTTTAACGGCTTGTTGCACGCGCTCAGTGCAATCGCGTTCCCTGCGAAAGTGAGGCTAGAATTTTGTTTTGCTCGGGACGAGCAAAAGATAAGTTTGGGGGCATTTGTTCATACCAGAATATTACATTTTAATACCGCTCATTCATTATATATTTTTTGTATATATCGGTATTATTAATCGGTGTTTGCTCAGTAATACAGATTATAGGTATCCGTGACAAAATACTGAAAATACATTCAAAATCACGGATATAACATTTGTGAGCCGACACTGCAACCAGAACTGCAAACCGACCGATATTTCTTGGGTTTCTTTGCTTGTGTACACACTTTTTATCTAAATAGACCAACACAATACAAGTGTGTACACAAGTGTGCACTAGGACCTAGGGGGCTGCCATGGTACACACTCATGATGGCTTTGTAAAAGTGGGGGGCGGGGACAAGTGCAATAAATGCTAAAAGTGTTGATGTGATTCATAGCTACAAGCTTCCCTCCAAGCCCTAAGTGCATCCAGAGCTTTTACTGAGAAAACAAACTGCACCAGAGTGATGTGGGAGACAACAATTGTGCACACAACAAATACGAGCCTTTGTGCTTGGATTTGACCCTAGCACAAGCCCCTTGTGGCCGGCCAAACAGTGCCCAATGGGCCCCAGTTTTGTACAGTGCATCCTTGCTGCCACGTGGTCTTAGTTTTATTGTTTGTTTATTTTTCTTTTGTGCCTATATAAAGCAGGCAGTGGGCAAGGGGTCAAGGGTCATTCTTTTTCTTATATTTTACATCTTCATACTCTTTTGCTTTCATTTTATTCTTGTATATAGCTTAGTCCCCTTGAGATCCTTGCCTTCTCTTGATCTTGCAATCTCTTAATTGAGCTTGCAAGTTTAAGTTTTGGTATTCGATCTCAAGGGTTGTATCTTCTTTTGGAATTAATAAAGCTCTTTTTTTTGTCTTCATTTCACATGAGTTCTTTACCCTTCTCTTGATCTTGCAATCTCTTAATTGAGCTTGCAAGTTTAAGGGTTGGTTATTGATCCTATGGCTTGTCTTGTGTTCTATGGTTCCGAGTTGCTTATTTCTTGCATTTACATACTTGCACTTACATTCCACACTTTACTTACCTTGGAATTTATTACCATGCCCTGTACTTACTTATAATGCTTTTTCCTTTTTTTTTTCTTTTCTCTTTTCTTTTGCTCTCTTTGTTGTTGTTTTGTTTGGTTTGTGAATATGTGTTGTTAGGAAAAGAGAAAGATATTATAAGTTAAGGTTTCGTTTCCCATTTCCTTTTCCCGTATTTTCCATTTGAAACTTCGCCCAAACCTTACGCAAGCGCTCCGTTAGGCACCCTACCCAACCAAGGTATCGGTGATTCCTAACCGCGACCGGTTGCGTTCGGATTGGCCGGAGGCGAAAGTAAGAGACAAGAACGGACGGATAAGGGTCAATAAGCCGGATTCCACGAATACCGTGCTTAAGCACCCTAATCCACATTGTTGCCGATTGCTCTAGCTTCATTGGTTGAGTTCGGCTCAAAGGACTTGAATACGGATTTCCTTAACTTACACTATTCTATCTAATCCTAACAAACAGTTACTTTGCATATAACACATAGGATAAATACAAACATTCCGCCTACGCGTATTAACTCGTAAGAACAAGAACTTAAAATGCTCCGTCTCCCTGTGGATCGACCCATGCTCATCGCGGCTAGCTGCAAAGCGACACCGTCCTTGATCGCGGTTAACTTTAGAACTTAAAATTCGACACGTGGAATGCGTGCGATCAAGGTCGATGTTACCACTGTACTTATTTTCTTTTCTGTACTAGGATTACCTCATGGTGAAGTGCACGGATTGTCGGGTTCTAAAGGGCAACGGGTCCGCATCCCATTGCGTTGAGAAGGAGGGGGCCTCACTCTAGAATTGGCGGGCTATTCGCCGCACTCGTAGGGGGTACAGGTTGACCCAAGGAGGGGTACTCAAGATACCGGATTCCGTTAAGTGCTGGATGGCCCATTCACTTTGATGAAGGGGGTTGCTTCGCTTCTGATTTTGACGGGTAATTTGCCGCACTCGTAGGGGTCTAGGTTTTCATTGCACAGGCTATCCACACGACCAGGGGAACGTCGGGTTTCACTTGCGGCTCAAAGGAAACCCGGGGCTTCCAGATTATCTGTATTGTTCTGTGATGCTTATCGCTATTTTGTGATGTTGCATTGATCACACCTGGTGCGATTATTATATATTGTTATATATATACTAGTAGATGTTGTATATATTTTACACCCGTGCTAGTCCAGTCCCCGCTCTGTCGTTAGTTAAGTAACCTAACGGGTGATGATGGGACCCAGTGGCGAATGCGGATGGCATATACGTGCATCATATTTTCGTTCTTTTCTGGTGTGATTAATTGATGGGACTGCGTTGATTCAGATCAATGCAAGGAAAATAGACCTATTCGATGTTGTTGGAACAATTTTCAAAAGCTGTTATTACAAGGGCGTTTTCTTTTGTTTTGCATAGCAATATTCGGTTATGAATATCCAGCACCTTATTCTACGAGGTTAGGGCCGAGATCCCTTCACCGGGAGTGACCCCTTGGGCAGAGGTTTGCATCAGGGTAATAACTTCACTATAGTCGATTACTTTTTGCTTTGCATCACGGTATTCAGTTTAGAATATCCTGCACCTCATTCCACGAGCAAAGAGCCGAGATCCCTTCACCGGGAGTTGCCTCTTTAGCAAAGGTTTTCGCCACTATATATTTGTAAAAAGCTATCCGGTTCCTTCAACGATGTCAAGTTCATTACGTTAAAGGTTTTTCGCCAAAAACCATTCATAGCCCTCCGTCATTTCAGACGGGTAGCACTTAGTATTCATGCTATGTATGTTGTACTTCGTCAAGGCATAGTGTATGGTAGCTATTTGTTACTTTTCTGTTGTATAGATAGACGCGTTAGTTTGGGACAGTCGTACTACTATTTTGGCCTTCGCCAAGGGTATATACGGGTGGGTTCAAATTAACCTGGACAATGGAGGGTAGAACTTGACATGTGACTTATGATATGTTGGCCTTCGTCAAGGTCATAAGAGTATGGGGTAAAAATCATATCGGGAGTTTCAAACATACAGAAAACTTGCTAGGCATGCGCATACCTTCTGGAGTGTGATAACTTGAATGGATTACATCAGGTTATCATGCGATGATAGTTGGATCCCGATACCCACTGATGAGTTCGTTTACTCCTCGGGTGATTTTATATGATCCCGACTAATTCTTCTTTAGGGTTTGGAGGAGAATTTAAGGATACAGTGGGAGACATCCTGATTAGATAAAGTGATTGACCATTCTGATCTAGGTTTGAGTGCACTCTGAGTGTTTCTTTCTCTCTCTCTCTTTGGCAGCGACCATGACCCGACCCTAGACTAGAACTCATAAACCAAGTTAACCGAACCTTCTTAAAACACACTGACTTTTGGATTGTCTAAGTTGCATACTTCATTGCCACTCCTACTTTTACCCATTGCTTTTCCCCGGAACACTCCGTATTACTACGAAGATCCCCTTTTGTTGGATATGACCATCGTATAGTTACATACAAACTCAAATAAACTTGTTTCAGATTCGAGGATGGTTCCGGTTCTGGAGAAATTGAATAGGACTATTCAGTTGTCTTTTCCTTTTACCTTCTCTCAGGTAGCGAGTGCTCCTAGGATTACGAGATGGTACACCTATTGCGCTTATTGGATAGTCTTCTTCCAAACCATAGGCAGGTGCCGAAAGGTGGGGAATGAAGAAAACCAATTAGCCTAAGTGTGGTGTACAGAAAGTAATAAGTAAAGACAAATAAAGGGATTAGAAAGAGGGCAAAGTAAAATGCGACTGCTATCATTCACGACCAAACCGCGTATATCATCGCCACTCCTGTTTCACCTTTGCATTTCTTCGGTTCAGGGGAAATTGAATAGGATTATTCAGGTTGTCTTTTATCATTACATTCTCTCATGTTGCGAGGGCTCCTAGGATTAGGAAGGTACACCTATTACGCTTATTGGATAGTCTTCTTCCAAACCATAGGCTGGTGCCGAACGGTAGGGAAGGAAGAAAACCATTTAGCCTAAGGTTGGTGTACATGAGGTAATGAGTAAAGACAAATAAAGGGATTTAGAGAGACGGCAAAGAAATATACGATTACAGTCATGAATCTGATAATGGAAGAGGCATTACTAGGAATACCAGAATACTCCTTCGAAACATTTTCATGTTTTAGTTTCACTGTACATTGTTAATTGAAAACCGATTTCCCAATTAGATCCTTACTCCAGGATATGTATTTACCAGGTTTGATTCTCACATCTGTATGGTTTTACATATGATGAGTGGGAGTAAGTTATTAGGAATTAGGTGATTATATCCTTATTATATCAGAATTCGTTGTAATTGGTGATATTTAAGAAAATCACCTAGGGTTTTTGCCTGATGGCAAATATTTGGTTTTGAATATCCGTTGTTATGCACCAATTTCAAACTGATATATCTGTACGTTTATTTCATAAAGTGAGATATAAAATTTTGAAATTATGTCCATGACATTTACCTATATCAGTTGATGGTTAGGTAAGGAGCATTAAACAACGGTGTAATTCTTCTTAACCATAGTACAATTTTCAACCTACGACGCACAGAGTTTGAGTTATTCAACTCAGGAGACTTATACAAAGTATTTTATGTTGTCCAGTGTCCATTAGGATAGAGGGGTTGGTACTCGTACCATATTCTGTTTACTTGTAACTTCTCCAGTTTTAGACATGTATTTCGTAGAAATGCAAGGTCCAAGTTTTGAGAAGTTATAGGCACAAGGATAAAGTAGAGAACCATATGTTGCAAGTACCAGGATTCTTCAAGGTGACTGAAGATATAGATACTTGTGTTTGGTATTCAGTTAATAGTAATGGTTTTGAGAACTTATTTCTCTTTCAGGTTACTCATATCTGGATGTAATCCTGGTTGAGTAATGCTGATTAGCCTCTTTCCATTTAGTTGACATGCACTGGAGACAGCTGCATGATTTGAATCTGGTTCCAATTAAATCAGTGCCTCTGTTTCTATATTATATATAGAATGGTTCATATCTTAACGATGTTAAGGTATATGGAGTTGTCCGGCTTATGCTTAAAACCAGACTCTGGATAACTCAAGGCACGTTTCTGTAATGGCATTTTGTGGGTTATCCCAGGCTATGACGAGGGTTAACTTTCTACCATCTGCAAGATCAATAGTGATATTGTTCTTGACTCACCACAATTTTAGTAAAATGGATTTTTTCAGAAAACAGTAGTGGGGGTATGGTAGAACTGGAAGTGATTCCAGAACCACAAACGATTACTGAAAATTTAATAGAACCTAAAGATTCAATCGGGTTTGACATTCCATTAGCCACTCCGCAGATATGGTGGGTAACCTCAGGCACCCGAGAGGTACTTCGGTATTCTCAAGGACTGTGACAGGGAGGTTCTTGTTTATCCAGACTTGACACTACTGCTGTTCTAGACTATGAGACCCGGCAGGAGGATGAGTATAGCGTCGTTCTAAACTAGCTTTAGAAGTGCATGTGTATATGACTCTGTCAGAGGGTTGTTGTGGTCAGTGGGAGCAGCGGAAGCATAGTGGACAAGTAGCTTATGTCTATTTATAGACTAAAGTAGATGTAGCGAAGATAGATCATCCATTTTTGATGTGACAGTCATAGGTTTTGACTTTATCAGAATAGAGGATGGATCTGTTAAGAAGGTAGTAAGGTGTGATGTCCTGGTATTTGGATGACATGCACCTTATAGGAAGTGAAATTCCTATACTATGATCGGTTATACTATGGTAGTCACACAGTTGTTTCTCCATATAGGATATGGATATGATATCAGGCATTCTGGTTACTAGATTTATGGTTTTAGATCTAGATTTGGTTAGTTTCCCAATCTGGGTACGTAGACAGTATTCTAAAGCTGTTTTAGAATGAACGACTTCTGGCATGGTGGTGTACCTGCAGGTGATGGAGTCACCCTCTCTAAAGGTGTCTTACAGACTAAAGGGGAGATGGATGTGTATGATTGGCATATCACTTGGTTAGGCAATTGATTCAATCATGAGATGTCAAGTACCACACCAGATGTTGTTTTTGCACTCGATGCAATAAGTTTTTATATTAATCCAATCCTGGAGAAACGTTCGGAAGTAGTTTATGAACATAAGTAGATGTTCTAAGGATATGGTAACGTCAGCTTCTTTCGGGGGACGCTTATCATTCCAGGCTTCCAATGTGACCTTGATAACAGAGCGACTGTCAGAGTTATAGTTTTCCCTCTTTCGAGGGGCAGTAGTTTGGACAGATGGTCCAAGCGGATACTGAGGGAGGCATGGCGTAGGATACTGATTAAATTCAGTGAACGATACAGTCTAAGAAGTTTGCTGGATTTGGAGTTCATTTGTGAACTGGGTCCCATCAGATATCCAGACATATTCTAAGACAGGTATTGCTCATTTCGGGAGATGGTCTTCTTCGCGAACTTGAGATAAAGAGAGACATAGAAAGAAACATTGGAGCGGATCCACTCACTGAGGCTATTTCTCAAACACAATAGTTTCACAAACGAGCTTTGTGAAACTGATTAGTAGAGAAGTTGGGTGTTCGGTATCACACGGGCCGTGAGTATGCGACATCGCAATAATTAGCCTTGAGTGCAAGTGGGAGATTGTTGGCTATAGTGCCATCAAGTCAATTATTGGATCACAGGCACGTGATTGCAATGATTAAGGGAGGACCTATACCGGTAGAACAGTCTTACTTGAGATAATAGTATGCTATCTGGTTTGTCTTTATCATCGTGTACATACTTCAGGTGACATTACATATCACTATTACATGTTGATAGACCCCATATGATTCTTGCTTGACTGCCAGCAGTGTGATGGCGATCATATACGTGGGATCTGGGGTCTATAAGCACATCCTTAAAAGTCCCTAATCGTGGGAGTTTTGAGATTGGGAATCGATACTCCAGAGTAGACAACTGTATAATGATCGAGACCCCGACGAGGGGCGGTGGCCGGTCTCACAAGCCATTAGTGTCTGTTGGTTCACCTAAGATGTATACAGGTACTCATTAGGTTATGAGTACACCGGACGGACTCGCCGGGAACATGCTAATTGGTATTATACCTATTGTCAGATAGCAGTTCCCTGGTGACATGTGTACAGGTTAGTCTATCGACCTGAGATCGTCATTTGTCTCGTGTGAGTTTCCACTGTGCTTTGAATACTACCCTACCACGGCTCAACGGAGTCATGCAAACAGGTTTTAGTTGGGTACAGTCCCGAGCCACATGGAGGCAGTGAGCGGATCGTCAGGGGATTCGTCTCTCCCGGTATTGGGGGTGGATGTCTCGTTGTTCATGGATGGCCATCACCAGAAATCCTCGGCTGGGGTAGTTGAGAATTACCGATCTAGGATCAGTAGTTTCTCAGGTGGTGATAGGGTTTCATACCGACACTGAATGTCAAGTTATTAGGGGTCTGACTTTATCCACCCCCCTAGACTCGATATGCGATACTCATAAACGAACAGACCGGACTGTACAGATATTGTCACTGTCAGGCTCAGTAGGGTTTCAGGATGAGTATGCTCGTCGGCCTCCCTTTCGCTCAATACCTAGGTAGCCATTACTGTTGGAGATAGTGCCCTCAGAGTCAATTATTAGGTCACAGGTACGTGATTGCAATGATTGATGGAGGACCTATCCCGGTAGGACAGTCTTACTCGAGATGATAGTATGCTATCTGGTTTACCTTTATCATCGTGTACTGCTTTAGGTGACCTGACAAGTTGCTATTACACGTTGATAGAGCCCCTAGGATTCTTGCTTGACCACCAGCAGTATGAGGGCGATCATATACGTGGGAGCTGGTAGTCTATAAGCATATCCTTAAATGGTCCCTAGTCGTGAGAGTTTCGAGACAGGGCATCGATACTCCAGAGTAGACTAGTGTATACAGTCGAGACCCCGACGAGGGGCAGTGGCCGGTCTCACAAGCCACTGGTGTCAGTTGGATCACCTAAGATGTATACAGGTGCTCATTGGGTTATGAGTACACCGGTCAGGACTCGCCGGGAACATGCTAGTTGGTTATATACCAGACGTCAGATGGCAGTTCCCTGGTGACATGTGTACAGGTTAGTTCATCGACCTGGGGATCGTCATTTGTCTCGTGTGAGTTCCCACTGTACTTTGATTACTACCCTACCACGGCTCAAAGGAGTCGTGCAAACAGGTTTTAGTTGGGTACAGTCCCGAGCCACATGGAGGCAGTGAGCGTATCTTCAGGGGTTCGTCTCTCCCGGTATTGGGGGTGAGGTCGTGCTGTGTCTAGGAGAGCCATTACACGAAGCCCTCGGCCGAGGTAAGGAGATTTACTGGTAGGTATTCCAGTAGTATCTCAGGGTGTTCTGGGCTACACTCCGACACGACTTGTACCGCTTTTGGGGGTCTGACTTTTACCAACCCCCTAGGCCCGCCATGCGATGCTCATAGACGAACGGACCGGACTGTACGGATATTGTCACTGACAGGCTCAGTAGGGAGTCAGGCTGAGTTCGCTCACAGACGTCCCTTTTGGTCAATACCTGGTAGCCCGTTATGTATTGGCTTATACCTCTAACGTGCTAGTGGTTAAATCCACAACCAAGGGGTTGACGAGTCTTTAGAGTCCCCCACATTCTGTTACTCAGCTTTCGGGCGAAAAGTTGTAGAGGCCGTATGGAGATATGGCAAGGTCCGATCAGATACGTGCGGTATTGCACGGATCAGGATCGGACAGTTTGTACTACAGGCCGTATGGATATATGGCAGGGTTCGATCAGATACGTGCGGTATTGCACGGATCAGGATCGAACGGATATTACTAGCCGGCTTTGGTATGAGCCGGATCCTAGTATAGTACAGTGTAGATTTTGTCTCATTGCATTTGTATTTCGGTCGGAATACAAATGCGGGTGTGTATGCACAGTATCGGGGTTTTCCTGTAATTTATTACGGGACCAGTTTTCTGGAGTTGCCAGTTTGTTTTCCGTTTAGGCCAATTTCCTTTGTATCGTTCATTGGCCGAAGATTGGTGGAGGAGGGCTTATTTGCATTGTTGCAAATAGGCATTTGTGGAGGGGGTCTTTGCATTTTTGTTGTATCATGATAGCACCATCCTTTGACTTGATTTCTTCATGATGGCTTGACCTTTAAAGTCATCATGGTTGTTGATGATGGCATGACTTTTGGAGTGATGATTGTTGCTTTGAGTGTTGGATTTTCCTTACTATCATTTCTTTTGCATGATAGCTTTCCTCTCTCTCTCTTTGGTATTAGAAGAGAATGGCTCCCATTTTGATTTACTCTCCTACTCTCTCATTCTCTCCACCACCATGTCATGGCCGGCCTCTTGAGGGGGTGGGGCTGTCCCAATATTGAGGAGGGGGTTTTTGGTTCATTTCATGCTCCAAAAATCCCCAAGTCCCTCCATATAGTTCTTGTATCATTCCTCCACCAAAAAGGCAACTCCACAAACCCCAAATGAGACATATAGATCCACACTACATTCTACAGCAAATCTTGGGCACGTCGAGTAGCCGGCTTCGTGCCCGAGTTGCCTCGGCATTGAGGTGGGAGCCCGTAAACGATGTAGGCGATGTGGTGCACTTCCGGCGACGAGGAGGAGACGGGACATTCCGCAGGAGATCGGGACGATGACGAGAAGACCGGAGGACTTGGATCGTCGGTATATCTCTATTCCCTTTCTTGTAGATAGCTAGGACTAATTAATGGTTCGATCCGGGTATTAGTGCGCGGCGGTTTGCCAGTTCAAGAAAATTTAAGTTTATCACCGCTTCCGCATTTGGCCGTCGGATTGACGGCCGGGGCGCCGCCGTGCACTTACAGTGGTATCAGAGCCTCGCCATTAACTTAGTCTAGCTTGGTTTAATGTGTTTTTCTGTTTCGATCGATCGAATGTTCCAAAACTGCATTTTAGTTCGCATCAGTTTCTGTTGAAAATTTTTGGTCTCGAAAATTTTTTCAGGTGATTGCAGAATGATGTACAGAGTACCCTAAGACCACTGGAAAATTTTGGTTCCCTGAACCCTCCGTACGACCGCGGAACCGCGGCCATAACCCCTTGTTGGCCGCGGTTCCGCCGCAGGTAGTTGGGTTCAGCTCACCAGCTTTTTCCAGAGGGCTTGTGGGCTTAAAATATGGGTTTTGGAATATTAATATTGGGTCCAGAATTTCCTGATGTGCTACAGTAGTACTTGGGGGCCCACTTGTTAAAGTTTGATCGATCGGATATTTTAAACATATTATTTCACAGTATTTACATTATATCTGCGACCGTGAATGTCACTTGATCGGTAAATCCGGTCTAACTGCTATAGCCCGGTTAGACGGATTTGCGAACGTGACTTTCACGTTGATGTTCTGTTTTTGCTGTGATGTTGCGGATCGGTCATGGGGGATAGCCTGGATGCAATGCTAGTACAGTTGTGGTTGTATTATGTACATTTGATATTGCGGGACGAGCGTCCGACATGTGGACTGCCGTCACTGCCTGATTGTATTATTATTTTGGGGCACGGCCAGGTTGCGGTCGATGTACCCGTTGTATGTATATTTTACTTTCTGTACTAGGATTGCCCCACGGAGGGGTGCACGGATAGCCGGGTTCTAGAGGGCAACAAGCCCGCATCTCATAGCATTGGGACGGAGGGGGCTTCGCTCTAGGATTGGCGGGCTATTCGCCGCACTCGTAGGGGGTACAGGTTGACCCAGGAGGGGTGCCCAAGTTACCGGATTCCGTGAAGTGCTGGGTGGTCCATTCACGGAGCTGAAGGGGGCTGCCTCGCTTCAGGTTTTGGCGGGTAACTTGCCGCGCCCGTAGGGGTCTAGGATTTCATTGCACAGGCTATCCACACGACCAGGGGAACGTCGGGTTTCAGTAGCGGCTCTGTGAAACCCGGGGATCCCAGATATCTGTATTGTTTCTGTGATGCTATTCATTCTCTGTGATGTTGCATTTTTTTCACGCCTTGAGCGAAATATAATATATTGGTATATATATTAGTAGATGTTGTATATGTTTTACATCCGCGCTAGTCCAGTCCCTGCTCTGTCGTTAGTTAGCTAACCTAACGGGTAATGACGGGACCCAGTGGCGAATGCGGATGGCATATACGTACGTCATATTATTTTCGTTCTTTGTGGTGTGATCAATTGATGGGACTGCGTTGATTCGGATCAATGCAAGTTAAAAACAAACCTAATCTGATGTTGTTGGAACACTTTTCAAAAAGCTGTTATTGCAAGGACGTTCACTTTTGTTTGGCATCGTGGTATTCAGTTGGAATATCCTGCTCCTCAGTCGACGAGGTAAGGGCCGAGATCCCTTCACCGGGAGTGACCCCTTGGACAAAAGTTTGCGTCAGGGCATTAACTTCACTATAGCCGATTACTTTTGCTTTGCACCGTGGTATTCAGTTGGAATATCCTGCACCTCATTCTACGGGGAAAGAGCCGAGATCCCTTCACCGGGAGTGACCTCTTTAGCAAAGGTTTTCGTCACTATATTTTTAAAAGCTATCCGTTCCTTCAACGATATCAAGTTCATTACGTTAAAGGTTTTCGCCAGAAACCATTCGTAGCCCTCCGTCATTTCATATGGGTAGTCAATAGTATTCAAGCTGTGTTTGTTGGCCAAAGTCAAGGCACAGTGTTTGGTAGCTGTTGGTTATTCATATGCAGCATAGATAGATGCGTTGGTTTGGAACAGTCGTATAGCCTTGTTGGCCAAAGTCAAGGGCTTGTGCGGGTGGATTTGAATCAACCTGGAGAATGACGGGTAGAACTTGACATGTGACTTATGATTTGTTGGCCAAAGTCAAGGTCATAAGAGCATGGGGCAGAAATCACATCGGGAGTTTCAAAAGAACTGAAACTTGCCAGATATGCGCATACCTTCTGGAGTGTGGTAGCGTGAGAGGATTCCGTCACGTTATCATGTGATGATAGTTGGATCCCGATTCCCGTTGATGAGTTGGTATACTCCTCGGGTGATCCCGACTAATTCTTCTTTCAGGTTTGGAGGAGAATTTGAGGTACAGTGGGAGGTTTCCAGATTAGATAAATTGGTAACCATTCTGATCTAGGTTAGAGTGCACGCTGAGTGTTTCTTTTCTCTCTCTCTTTGGCAGCGACCATTGACCCGACCCTTAGACTATGACTCAGTGACCAAGTTGACCGAACCTTCTTAACACTGGCTTTTGGATTGTCAGAGTTGCAAACCTCATTGCCACTCCTACTTTTACCCTTTTCTCCAGGACACCCCGTATTACTACGAACGTCCACTTCCATTGGACAAAACCATCGTATGGTTATATACGAACTCGAAGGGATTGATTCGAGAATGGTTTCCGGTTCTGGAGAAAACGGATAGGACTATTCAGTTGTCTTTTCCTTTTACCTTCTCTCAGGTTGCGAGTACTCCTTGGTTTAGGAGATAGTACACCTATTACGCAAATTGGATAGTCTTCTTCCAAACCTTAGGCTGGTGCCGACCGGTAGGGAATGAAGAAAACCAATTAGCCTAACGATGGTGTACAGAAGGTATTAAGTTCAGACAAAGCAAGGGATTAGTAAGAGGGCAAAGTAAATTGCAACTGATATTCACGACCAAACCAGGTATTTCGTTACCACTCCCACGTCACCTTTGTATTTCTCCAGGACACTCCGTATCACTACGAAGATCCACAGTTTATTGGATACTCCATCGTATGGTTATATACGAACTCGAAGGGAACTTGTTCCAGTTCGGGGATGGATTCTGGTTCAGGAGAAATAGGAATAAGGTTTATTCAGGTGTCTTTTATCTTCACCTCCTCTCGCATTGCGAGTGTTCCTAGGATTGGGACAGTACACCTATTATGCTTATTGGATAGTCTTCTTCCAAACCATAGGCTGGTGCCGAACGGTAGGGAAGGAAGAAAACCATTTGGCCTAAAGGGGTGTGCAGAAGGTAAAGACTAAAGACATATGAAGGGATTTGGAGAGGTGGCAAAGAATTACACGGTCACAGTTGTGAATCTGAATAATGGAAGAGGTATTACTAGGAATACCAGGATACCCAATAGAAACATTTCAATGTTTCAGTTTCACTGTGTAATGTTAAAGGAAAACTGATTTCCCGATTAGATACTTACTCCAGGGTATGTATTTACCATGTACGATTCTCACATCTGTATGGTTTTACAGATGATGAGTGGGAGTAGGTTGTTGGGAATTGGGTGACTATCCTCATTATATCGGGATTCGTTGCAATCAGTGATATTTGAGGAAGTCACCTGGGTAGTTTGCCGGTCGGCAAATATTTGGTTTTGAATATCCGCTGTTATGCACCAATTTCAAATTGATATATCTGTACGTCTATTTTCATAGAGTGAGATATACCTTTATGAAATTATGTCTACGACATTTACCTATATCAGTGGATGGTTAGGTAAGGAGCATTAAACAGCGGTGTAATTCTTCTTAACCATAAGTACAGTTTTCAACCTACGACACACAGTGAATGAGTTTTCAGCATCAAGGGACTTATACAGAGTATTGTATGTTGTCCAGGGTCCATCAGGACAGAGGGGTTGGTCCTCGTACTATATTCGGTTTACTTATGACTTCTCTAGTTTTTAGACAGGTGTTTCGTAGGAAACACAGGGTCCGAATTTTGAGAAGTTATAGGTATTTGAATAGAGTAGAGAACCAGGTGTAGCAAGTATCGGGATTCTTCAAAGTGATCGAAGATGTAGATACTTGTGTATGGTATTCAGTTGATAGTAATGATAAAGAGAAATTGCTTCTCTTTCAGGTTACTCATAATTGGAAGCATTCTTAAGTTTAGTAACGCTGATCGGCCTCCTTCCATTAAGTTGACATGCACTGGAGACAGCTGCATGATTTGAATCTGGTTCAATTAAATCAGTGCCTCTGTTTCTATATTGGATATAGAACAGTTCATATCTTAACGTTGTTAAGGTACAGGGAGTTGTCCGGTTTATGATTAAAACCAGACACTGGACAACTCAAGGCACGTTTCTGTAATGGCTGTTTGTGGGTTGACCCAGGCTATGACGCGGGTTGACTTTCTACCATCTGGATGAACAATAGCAATATTGTTCTAGACTCGCCACAGTTTTATTAAAAATGGATTTTTTTCAGAAAACAGTAGTGGGAGTATGGTAGAACTGGAAGTGATTCCAGAACCACAAACGATTACTGAAGATTTGACAAGGAACCTAAAGATTCAATCTGGATTGACATTCCATTGGCCACTCCGCAGATAAGGTGGGTAACTTCAGGCACCCGAGAGGTACTACGGTAGCCTCAAGGACGGTGACTGGGAAGTTCTTGTTTACCCACAATTACCATTGCTGTTGTTCCAGGCTGCGAGACCAGGCGGGAGGATGAGTATAGCGTCGTTCTAAACTAGTTTTAGAAATGGACGTCTATATGACTCTGCCAGAGGGTTGTCGTAGTCAGTGGGAGCAGCGGAAGCATTGGTGGACAGGAAGCTTATGTCTATTTATAGACTAAAGCAGATGTAGCGGAGATAGATCATCTATTTCTGACGTGACAGTCATAGGTTTGACTTCATCAGGATAGGGGATGGATCTGTTGAGAAGGTAGTAGGGTGTGATATCCTGGAATTTGGATGACATACACAAAGTAGGAAAGGAAACTCCTATACTACGATCGGTTATACCTTGGTCGTCACACAGTGGTTTCTCCACATGGACTTGGACATTATATCAGACATACTGGTCACTAGATCTATGGTTTTAGATCTAGATTTGGGTGGTTTCCCAATCTGGGTACTTAGACAGCATTCTAAGAGTATTTAGAATGGACGACTCCTGGCACGGTAGTGTACCTGCAGGTAATGGAGTCACCCTCTTTAAAGGTGTCTTACAGACTAAAGGGGAGAGGGATGTGCATGATTGGCAGATCACTTGCTCAGGCAATTGAGTCAATCATGAGATGTCAAGTACCACACCAGATGTTGTTCTTGCACTAGATGCAATAAGCTGACATTAATCCAATCCTGGAGAAACGGTCGGAAGCAGTTTTAGAACATAAGTGGATGTTCTAGGGATATGATAACGACAGCCTCATTCGGGAAACAGTTATCATTCCAGGCTTCCAAGGTGACATGGACGACAAGGAGGTTGTCAGAGCTATGTTTTCCTTCTGATGAGGGGCAGTATTTTGGACAGGTGGTCCAAGGCAATACTGAGGGTGGCATGGCGCAGGATACTGATTAAGTTCAGTTGACGATACAGTCTAAGAAGTTTGGATTTGGTGTTCATTTATGAGCTAAGTCCCATCAGACATCCAGACACATTCTAAGACAGGTATTGCTCTTTTCGGGAGATGGCTTTCTCCGCGAACTTGAGATATAGAGAGACATAGAAAGAAACATCAAAAGCGGATCCACTCACTAAGGCTATTCCTCGAACGCAATAGTTTCACAAACGAGCTTTGTGAGACTGACTAGTAGAGGAGTTGGGTGTTCGGTATCACACGGGCTGTGAGTATGCGACATCGCAATAATTAGCCCTGAGTGCAAGTGGGAGATTGTTGGAGATAGTGCCCTCAGAGTCAATTATTAGGTCACAGGTACGTGATTGCAATGATTGATGGAGGACCTATCCCGGTAGGACAGTCTTACTCGAGATGATAGTATGCTATCTGGTTTACCTTTATCATCGTGTACTGCTTTAGGTGACCTGACAAGTTGCTATTACACGTTGATAGAGCCCCTAGGATTCTTGCTTGACCACCAGCAGTATGAGGGCGATCATATACGTGGGAGCTGGTAGTCTATAAGCATATCCTTAAATGGTCCCTAGTCGTGAGAGTTTCGAGACAGGGCATCGATACTCCAGAGTAGACTAGTGTATACAGTCGAGACCCCGACGAGGGGCAGTGGCCGGTCTCACAAGCCACTGGTGTCAGTTGGATCACCTAAGATGTATACAGGTGCTCATTGGGTTATGAATACACCGGACAGGACTCGCCGGGAACATGCTAGTTGGTCATATACCAGACGTCAGATGGCAGTTCCCTGGTGACATGTGTACAGGTTAGTTCATCGACCTGGGGATCGTCATTTGTCTCGTGTGAGTTCCCACTGTACTTTGATTACTACCCTACCACGGCTCAAAGGAGTCGTGCAAACAGGTTTTAGTTGGGTACAGTCCCGAGCCACATGGAGGCAGTGAGCGTATCTTCAGGGGTTCGTCTCTCCCGGTATTGGGGGTGAGGTCGTGCTGTGTCTAGGAGAGCCATTACACGAAGCCCTCGGCCGAGGCAAGGAGATTTACTGGTAGGTATTCCAGTAGTATCTCAGGGTGTTCTGGGCTACACTCCGACACGACTTGTACCGCTTTTGGGGGTCTGACTTTTACCAACCCCCTAGGCCCGCCATGCGATGCTCATAGACGAACGGACCGGACTGTACGGATATTGTCACTGACAGGCTCAGTAGGGAGTCAGGCTGAGTTCGCTCACAGACGTCCCTTTTGGTCAATACCTGGTAGCCCGTTATGTATTGGCTTATACCTCTAACGTGCTAGTGGTTAAATCCACAACCAAGGGGTTGACGAGTCTTTAGAGTCCCCCACATTCTGTTACTCAGCTTTCGGGCGAAAAGTTGTAGAGGCCGTATGGAGATATGGCAAGGTCCGATCAGATACGTGCGGTATTGCACGGATCAGGATCGGACAGTTTGTACTACAGGCCGTATGGATATATGGCAGGGTTCGATCAGATACGTGCGGTATTGCACGGATCAGGATCGAACGGATATTACTAGCCAGCTTTGGTATGAGCCGGATCCTAGTATAGTACAGTGTAGATTTTGTCTCATTGCATTTGTATTTCGGTCGGAATACAAATGCGGGTGTGTATGCACAGTATCGGGGTTTTCCTGTAATTTATTACGGGACCAGTTTTCTGGAGTTGCCAGTTTGTTTTCCGTTTCGGCCAATTTCCTTTGTATCGTTCATTGGCCGAAGATTGGTGGAGGAGGGCTTATTTGCATTGTTGCAAATAGGCATTTGTGGAGGGGGTCTTTGCATTTTTGTTGTATCATGATAGCACCATCCTTTGACTTGATTTCTTCATGATGGCTTGACCTTTAAAGTCATCATGGTTGTTGATGATGGCATGACTTTTGGAGTGATGATTGTTGCTTTGAGTGTTGGATTTTCCTTACTATCATTTCTTTTGCATGATAGCTTTCCTCTCTCTCTCTTTGGTATTAGAAGAGAACGGCTCCCATTTTGATTTACTCTCCCACTCTCTCATTCTCTCCACCACCATGTCATGGCCGGCCTCTTGAGGGGGTGGGGCTGTCCCAATATTGAGGAGGGGGTTTTTGGTTCATTTCATGCTCCAAAAATCCCCAAGTCCCTCCATATAGTTCTTGTATCATTCCTCTACCAAAAAGGCAACTCCACAAACCCCAAATGAGACATATAGATCCACACTACATTCTACAGCAAATCTTGGGCACGTCGAGTAGCCGGCTTCGTGCCCGAGTTGCCTCGGCATTGAGGTGGGAGCCCGTAAACGATGTATGTGGTGCACTTCCGGCGACGAGGAGGAGACGGGACATTCCGCAGGAGATCGGGACGATGACGAGAAGACCGGAGGACTTGGATCGTCGGTATATCTCTATTCCCTTTCTTGTAGATAGCTAGGACTAATTAATGGTTCGATCCGGGTATTAGTGCGCGGCGGTTTGCCAGTTCAAGAAAATTTAAGTTTATCACCGCTTCCGCATTTGGCCGTCGGATTGACGGCCGGGGCGCCGCCGTGCACTTACAATTACGTACAGCTAGTGCCACTGACGTGCTTGTGGTTAAACCCACTGCCAGCGTATTGACGAGTCTTTAGAGTCCCACACAGAGGGTTTCTCTGGTTCGGACGAAACATTGTAGAAGTCGTATGGTTTTATGGAAGGGTTCGATCATATACGTGCACATGTGCACGGATCATGATCGGACGGATAATACTAGTGGGCTTTGGTTTAAGCTAGATCCTAGTATTATATTGTTGGATTACTTTTGTCTCGTTGTATTCATATTCAGTCGGATTACGGATGCAGGTATGTATATACGGATGAGGGGTATTCTTGTAATTCGTTATGAGTTTACTTTTGAATTTGCCATTTCTTTTTCTTGGATTTAAACATTTAGTTTAATGTTTAATTGTGTGCAATTTGTGAGGTTATGTCTTGGCATTTGGCATTGATTGTGGCATGGCACATGAGTGCAAGTTTTGTTATGGTGCATTGATGTAGCATGTGCACTTGTTTTTGTTTTGGTGAGGATATTTGTGGTGAGCATGAGAGAGGTAGATCTTTTGTGTGAGTGTGTGAGTTTTCTTTGGTTGCTCTTGTGCTCACAACAATATATAACACAATATCAATCCAAGACAAAACGAATACAAAAAAAAGAATAGAGAGTTTTTTCTTCACTTGCCAAAAGCCAAAACTTGAGCTCACTTCTTCACCCATGGCAACTTCTTCACCTCCACCCATACCCTCTCATGAGTTGAGAATCCATTGGTGTTTTGAGACAAAATATTCACACACACTCTCTACTTCATCTTGGGTATCTAGGCTAGCAAACTGGATGCCCGAGTTGCTTCGGTTTTGAAGTGGGAGCCCGTATTACTAATCCTCAACGTGGATCCTCTTCGACGAGGGAGACCGAAGATCGAACTTGTTCAAGGCAGCCGCAACAAGCTAAGGACAGAGGTTGAAGACCGAAGGACACGGATCGATCGGTATAACCTCTCTAAACTCTTTACAGTTAATGAGTACAGGGTTAATGGTACAATCCGTCGATCAGGGTTCCGTTAGTGCCGGTTTTCTAAAGTTTTTGTTCCGTGTTTGGCCATAGATTAATGGCCGGGGCACTGGCGTAGCCTTACAATATGTATATTCTAGTATTTTGTTCTTTGTGTCATTCTATCTCTTTACGCATTCATATTTTAGTATGAATACAGGTATGTATATACAGTAGAGTGTAATCTGTATTTATACGGAAAACATTCTAGAAGATGGACACCTCATCTTAGATTTTATCCGTTTATATTAAATGGAAAATGAGGTGTAAAGCAGGAGATGGGAGTATGGTGAGAGCCATACTTCAATAGAGTTGCACAAATGAATTAACAATTCATTTGTGCAAACTATTCAAGCATGGTTGAATATATTTATATGAAAAATTGGTTTCTACAAAACCTTGCTTGAGATTTTCTCTCTCTTGGATGGTTCATTATTTTTGAGATGGGAAAAACACTCCCACCATTAGCTTCACTCTCCTCACTAGATTTCTTGAGCTCCTCCACTTTCATCTTCAACCTCCTTTCTACAATCTCATGTGTTGAGAATCAAGAGAGGAGGTGAGATAGATACACACTTAGATCACTTCACTACATCCTAGGCACCCTAAATTAGCAACCTAAAATCCCTAGTTGCTTCACTAGACTCTTAGTGTGGAGCTAGATCCATGAGCTACATCTCTAGGATGGATCATCTTCGACGGAGGAAGACCGGTGATCAAGCTCGATCCAAAGGACCTCAAGGAGCTAAGGAAGATGGTAGAAGACCGAAGGACATGTATCATTCGGTATAACCACTTCTAACCTTGTAGTTAAGATCTTCTTTTGTAGCTAGTTTAGGTTTATGGTTCGATTCTAGGACGGGTTCGTTAGCTCCAGTTTTTTAAACGCCAATTTTTCCACATCGGCCATGGTAGATGGCCATGGTGCTAGCAAATCTCAACATGGTATCAGAGCTACTAGACAGGGATCCTGACTTATGGGGGGTTCTCACTGTGGTGACAGTAGTGGCGAAGCGCAGGCTCTTACCCCCAGGATGCCCCGTGCGGTTATATGGTCCGACGGGTTGTAGTCCGTCGCAAGGGGAATACGTAAAAAGTAGCTGCTGAGAGACCTATGGATAACACAGCCAGTTTCCGCTGCGCTGACTAACCCAACATGGTATCAGAGCTACTAGAAAGGGATGCCGACCCATGGGGGGTTCTCACTGTGGTGACGGTGGTGGCGAAGCGGAGGCTCTTACCTCCAGGGTACCCCGTGCGGTTATATGGTCCGGCGGATTGCAGTCCAGCGGGTTGTAGTCCGTCGCTAGGGGATTATATAAAAAGAAGTTGCTGAGGGACCTATGGGCGCCACGGCTAGTTTCCGCTGCGCTGACTGACCCAACATGGTATCAGAGCCACCCCATAAACCTTTACTAGCTAGTTTACACAAGGTTAAAACATCAATCGACTAAATTTTCCGAATCATTTTTCCACTTTTCCATGCTTGATGTCGTTTTTAAAAATTGTTCAAAAAATTATTCAGAATGTCTTAAAAATACATGCAGGCATATTTAAAGCACCACAAGAAATTTGGGCACGTGAGCCAATAAATTGGCCATGGAACTGCCGCAAGTCATGCCCATTGGCGACGGTTCCGCGGTTGTTTTGTGGCTACTGTGCGCCAAATTTCTTCTGGCACTCTATAACTTGGAAATATGATTTTTGGGATATTTTGTTTTGGCCCAGATTTGTTTGAGTGCAGGTTTGCATTTGGGGCCAATATGGATTAGTTTATTCGATCGAAATTTTAAGTATGTGTTTATCAGTGCTTGTGTTAATATCTGCGACCGTGAATATCATTGAGCTGTATAACCCGACTAGTTGCTATATGTTCAATTAGACAGGTTTGCGAACATAATATTCATGTTGATGTTCTTTGTTGTGCTGATATTCTGGTTGGATTGTCGTGTTGGATAGCCTATAGTGCAATAGTAGTAGTACAGTTCAGATTCATTTGTATATTCATTATTGCGGGGGCGAGCGTCCGACATGTGGACTTCCGTTTACGCTAGTTTGTATATTCTTTTATTGGGACACGACCGGGTTGAGGTCGATGTCTCCATTGTATATATACTTTTCTTTTATGTACTAGGATTACCCCGCGGTGGAGTGCTTGAATAGCCGGCTTCTAGAGAGCAACGGACCCAGATCTCATGGCGTTGAGATGGATGGGGCCTTACTCTAGAATTGGCAGGCTATTCTCCGCACTCATAAGGGGTATAGGATGACCCATGAACGGGTGCTCAAGTTACCGGATTCCGTGAAGTGCTGGGTGGCCCATTCACTTTGTTGATTGGGGTTGCCTCACTTCTGGGATTGGCGGGTAACTTGCCGCACTCGTAAGGGTCTTGGTTATATATTGCACAGGCTATCCACATGACTGGGGAACGTCGGGTTTCATTTGTGGCTCAAAGGAAACCCGGGGCTCCGAGATTATCCGTTATTCTGTGTTGCTTATCGCTTTTCTGTGATGTTGTTTATATCATGCCTGGGACGAATGTTATATATTTATATATACTAGTAGATGTTGTATACGTTTTGCATCCGCGCTAGTCCAGCCCCCGCTCTGCCGTTAGTTAAGTAACCTAACGGTGCATGACGGAGCCCCGTGGCGAATGCGTATGGCATATACGTACATTGTATTTTCGTTTTTTTCTGGTGTGATATAGATTAATTGATGGGACTGCATTAATTCTGATTAATGCAAGGAAAATAAATATAAATGATGTTGTTGGAACCAATTTTTAAAAACTGACATTACATACGTTTTCTTTTGCTTTACACAACGGTATTCGGTTATGAATATCCAACACCTCATTCGACGAGGCAAGAGCCGAGATCCCTTTATAGGGAGTGACCTCTTGGGCAAAAATTTGCGTCATTGTAATTACTTCATTATAGTCGATTCTTTTGATTTGCATCGTAGTATTCAGTTAGGAATATCCTGCACCTCATTCGATAAGGAAAGAACCGAGATCCCTTCATAGGGAGTAACCTCTTTAGCAAAAGTTTATGTCGCTATATATTTGTAAAACCATTCGGGTTCCTTCAACGATATCAAGTTCATTACGTTAATGGTTTTTCGCCAAAAACCAGCCGTAGCCCTCCATCATTTCCTATGAGTAGTGCTTAGTATTTGTACTGCGTTTGTTGACTCCGTCAAGGCTTAGTGTACAATAGCTAAGTGGTGCTTGTTTATAGCATAGGATGCGATTGGTTAGGACAATCGTGCGGCCTTGTTGACTCCGTCAAGGGCTGGTGCGGGTGGGTTTAATCCAATCAAGATAATGACGGGTTGAACTTGACTATGACTCTTTGATTTGTTGACTCTGTCAAGATCACTAGGGTCTTAGGGGTAAAAACCACATCGGGAGTTTCAAATATACAGGAAACTTGTTAGAAATGCGCATACCTTATGGAGTGTGGTGACTTGAGTGGCTTCTATCAAGTTATCACGCGGTGATAGTTGAATCCTGATTCCCACTGATGAGTAGGTGTTTCTCCTCGGGTGATTTTCAGATGATCCTGACTAATTCTACTTTTAGGGTTTGAAGGAGAGTTCGAGGAAACAGTGAGGCCATCCTGATTAGATAAAGTGATTAACCAATCTAATCTAGGTTAGAGTGCATGTGGAGTGTTTCTTTTCTCTCTCTCTCTCTCTTTGGAAGCGGCCATGACCTGACCCTAAACTAAAACTCATGAACCAAGTTAACCGAACCTTCTTAAAACACTTTGGCTTTTGGATTGTCATTTAGTCGCATATATCCCTGCCACTCCTACTTTCCCTTTGCATTTCTCCAGAACACTCCATATCACTACAAAGATCGATATTGATTGGGTATTCCATCGTATAGTTACATACGAACTCGAAAAAACTTGTTTCTTATCGAGGATGGATTCTGGTTCTGGAGAAATTGAATAAGATTATTCGGTTGTATTTTCTCTTTACCTTCTCTCAGATTGCGAGGGCTCCTAGTGTTAGGAGAGTACACCTATTACGCTTATTGGATAGTCTTCTTCCAAATCATAGGCAGGTGCCGAATGGTAGGGAAGAAAGAAAACCAATTAGCCTAAGTGTGTGAAGGGTCCCGGCAGTGCCCCGGCCGTCGAAACGCGGCCAAAATGCGGAACGAAAATTTTCTAAACCGGCGCTACCGCGACCCGATTCCCGGATCGACCTTAAACCCTATACTAGCGAGCTAACTAAGAGTTAGAATCTTTATACCGAGATGATCCGAGTCCTTCGGTCTTCATTCCAAGCTCCTAGCGATTCTTGATGTGCTTTGGTTGCCGGTCTTCCTTCGTCTCCGATGATCCACCCGAGGGAAACGGTGCAAGCTCCAACCTCGTCGAACGAGGTAATCGACGCTCCAACGTCGCTAGTGATGGAGTGTGGGGGTGTATGTAAATGTCACTACAATTTTTCTCTCAACCATGAGCTCAATGAGAAACTCAAGAAGAAGAATGAAGGAGATGATGTTTTGGCATGAGCAAAAAAAATTGGCTAAGTCTTTTCTTGTATGAAAATGAAAGAGTGAGAGCTATCATGTTAATTATGAATCATCCACCAAATGAAATGAAAACCCCTTTCAAAAATATGGCCGGCCCCTCCTCTCTCTCTCCAATCAACAAAAAACATTTTCTTTTCCCATTAATGCAATAAAATAATGCAAACCATACTTTGAACCATGCCTCAAACCATACCTCCTTTCCACCTCATTTCCAAATGATTTTTAATAAAGAAAATAATTAATGAGGTGGCACCTTCTAGAAGCTATTCCGTATAAAATACGGAATACTTCCCGGTATATGTATCGAAATACATATATGCGTATTCGTACCAAAATACGAATAGCCAAGAGAGAAAACGTATAGTGAACAATAATACTAGAATATGTATATCCAAATACATATATAATTATTAAATCAAAACCTGATTTAATAAACTGGCTTAATCCTAAGCCGCTAGTATTATCAACCGTCCGATTAAAGTCTGCACAGCAAGTGCACATATTTAATCGGACACCCGTATGTATCAACATACAACATGTACACCATATCGCCTGAACCGTGAAAACCCTCTGTGTGGGACTCTAAAGACTCGTCAATACGCTGGCAGTGGGTTTAACCACAAGCACGTCAGCGGCACTAGCTGTACGTAACGGCTACCCAGGTATTGAGCGAAAGGGAGGCCGACGAGCAAACTCATCCTGAACCCCTACTGATCCTGTCAGTGACAATATCCGTACAGTCCGGTCTGTTCGTCTAAGAGTATCACATATCTAGTTTAGGGGGGTGGATAAAGTCAGACCCCCAACAACGCGACATTTAGTGCCGGTATGAAACCCATCACCACCTGAGAAACTATCGATCCTGGATCGGTAATTCTCGTCCACCGTGGCCACGGATTTATGGTGATGGCTATCCGTACACAACGCGACATCAACCCCCAATACCGGGAGAGACGAATCCCCGACGATCCGATCACTGCCTCCATGTGGCTCGGGACTGTACCCAACTAAAACCTGTTTGCACGACTCCTTTGAGCCGTGGTAGGGTAGTAATCAAAGCACAGTGGGAACTCACACGAGACAAATGACGATCTCAGGTCGACAGACTAACCGGTACACATGTCACCTGGGAACTGCTATCTGACAATAGGTATAATACCAACTAGCAGGTTCCCGGCGAGTCCGTCCAGTGTACTCATAACCCAATGAGCACCTGTATACTATCTTAGGTGAACAAACTAACACCAATGGCTTGTGAGACCTGGCCACCGCCCCTCGTCGGGGTCTCGATCAGTATACACTAGTCTACACTGGAGTACCGATGCCCGGTCTCGATACTCCTACGACTAGGGACATTTAAGGATGTGCTTATAGACCCCCAGCTCCCACGTATGTGATCGCCATCACAATGCTGGCAGTCAAGCAAGAATCTTATGGGCTCTATCAACATGTATATGATGATAAAGACAAACCAGATAGCATACTATCATCTTGAGTAAGACTGTTTTATCGGTATAGGTCCTCACTCAATCATCATAATCACAAGTCCGCGACTATGATAATTGCCTCGAAGGCACTATAGCCAACAATCTCCCACTTGCACTTAAGGCCAATTATTGCGATGTCGCATACTCACAGCCCGTGTGATACCGAACACCCAACTTCTCTACTGATCAGTTTCGCAAAGCCTGTTTGCGAAAATGATTGCGTTCGAGAAATAGCCTCAGTGAGTGGATCCGCTCTAATGTTTCTTTTTGTATCTCTCTTAATCTCAACTTCGTGGAGAAAACTATCTCCCGAAATGAGTAATACTTGTCTTTGAATTTATCTGGATATCTGATGGGACCCAGTTCACGAATGAACTCCAAATCCAGCAAACTACTTAGACAGTATCGTCCACTGAATTTAATCAGTATCATGCGCCTTGCCTTTCCTCAGTATCCGCTTGGACCACCTGTCCAACATACTGTCCCTCAAAAGAGGGAAAAACTATAACTCTGGCAGTCACTCTGTCATCCAGGTCATCTTGGAAGCCTGAAATCATAACCGTCTCCCGAAGGAGGCTGCCGTTATCATATCTCGAGAACATTCACTTATGTTCATTAACTGCTTCCTAATGTTTCTCCAGGATTGGATTAATATATCTGCATATTGCATCTAGTGCAAAAATAATATCTGGTATTTTACTTGACATTTCATGATTAACTCAATTGCCTAAGCAAATGATATGTTAATCATGTAGATCTCTCTCCCCTTTAGTCTATAAGACACCTTTAGAGAGTTTGACTCCATCACCTGCAGGTACACCACCATGCCAGGAGTTGTCCATTTAATGTCAAAGTACCCAGATTAGGATACTTCCCAAATCTAGATCTAAAACCATAGGTCTAGTGACCAGAAAACCTGATATTATATCTATATCCTATGTGGAGAAACAACTTTGTGATAACCAAAGTACAACCGATCGTAGTATAGGAATATCTCTTCCTATCAAGTGCATGTCATCCCGAATTCTCGGACATCACACCCTACTACCTTCTTATCAGATCCATCTCCTATTCTGATGAAGTCAAGACTTATGACCGTCTCATCAAAATTAGATGATCTATTTCCGCTATAGCTGCTTTAGTCGATGAATAGACATAAGCTACTTGCCTACTATGCTTCCGCTGCTCCCACTGACTACAACAACCCTCTGGCAGAGTCATATACACGTGCACTTCTAAAGCTAGTTTAGAACGATGCTACACTCATCCTCCTGCCGGGTCTTATAGTCCAGAACAACAACAATGGCAAGTCTGGGTAAACAAGAACCTCCCTGTCACCGTCTCTGAGAAGACCGAAGTACCTCTCGGGTGCCTGAGGTTACCCACCAAAATCTGCGGAGTGGCTAATGGAACATCACATCCAATTGAATCCTTATGTTCTATTAAATTTCCAGTAATCATTTGTAGTTTTGGAATAACTTCCTGTTCTACCATACATCCACTTGTGTTTTCTGAAAAAGTCCATTTTATTAAAACAGCGGCGAGTCAAGAACAATATAAATATTGATCTTCCTGATGGTAGAAAATTATCCCTCGTCAAAGCCAGGGATAACCCACAAACAGCCATTACTGAAACGTGCCTTGAGTTTATCCGGATTCTGGTTTTAAGCATCAGCCGAACAACTCCCTATACCTTAACATCGTTAAGATATAAATTGATTCTATATGTACCTAATATAGAAACAAAAGCACTAATCTAATTTGAACTAGATTCAAAATTATGCAGCTGTCTTCATTGCATATGAACCAAATGGAAAGAGAACAATCAGCATTACTCATCTAGGAGTGCATCCACATATGAGTAACCCGAAAGAGAAGCAAGTTCTCAAAACCGTTACTATTAACTGAATACCAAACACAAGTATCTACATCTTCGACTTCCTCGAAGAATCCTGATACTTACAACAAATGGTTCTCTACTTCATTCTTATACCTATAACTTCTCAATATCTGGACTTTGCATTTCAACGAAATACTTGTCCAGAACTGGAGAAGTCACAAGTAAACAGAATATAGTATGAGTACAAACCCCATTGTCCTAACGGACACTGGACAACATACAATACTTTGTACAAGTCCCCTGAGTTCAACAACTCAAAATCTGTGCGTTGTAGGTTGAAAAACTGTACTATGGTTAAGAAGAATTACATCGCTGTTGAATGCACCTTATCTAATCACCAACTGATATAGGTAAATGCCATAGACACAATATCAAAAAGTTATATCTCACTTTATAAAATAAATGTACAGATATATCAGTTTGAAATTGGTGCATAACAACGGATATTCATAACCAAATATTTGTCATCCGGCAAAATCCAGATGATTTCCTCAAATATCACTAATTACAACGAATTCCGATATAATGTGGATCCAATCACCCAATTCCCAATATCTTACTCCCACTCAGCATCTATAATATCATACAGATGTGAGAAACTAATCTGGTAAATACATACCCTGGAGTTAGATTCCAACTGGGAAAACAGTTATTAATTAACATCGCACAGTGAAACTGAAACATGAAAATGTTTCAAAAGGGTTAACCCGGTATTCCTAGTAACGCCTCTTTCATTATCCTGATTCATGACAGTAACCATATACTTACCTGCCCTCACTCCAGTCCCTTTATTATGTCTTTACTTATTACCTTCTGTACACCTTCTTTACGCTAATTGGTTTTCTTCATTCCCTACCCTTCGGCACCAGCCTAAGGTTTGGAAGAAGACTATCCAATAAGCATAATAGGTGTACTCTCTTAATCCTAGGAGCCCTCGCAACCTGAGAGAAGGTAATGGAAAAAGACATCTGAATAATCCTATTCAAACTCTCCAGAACCAGAATCCATCCTCGAAAAAGTTCCTTCGAGTTCGTATATAACCATACGATGGATTTATCCAATGGAAGTGGATGTTCGTAATAATACGAGGTGTTCTGGAGAAAACCAAAGTGGATGTAGGAGTGGCAGGGGTATACCCGGTCTTTGTCGTGAATGATGGTGATTGTATTTCTTTTGCCATTATTCTAATCCCTTTATATGTCTTTACTTATTACCTTCTGTACACCACACTTAAGCTTAATTGGTTTTCTTCCTTCCCTACCGTTCGGCACCTGCCTATGGTTTAGAAGAAGACTATCCAATAAGCTCAATAGGTGTACCCTCTCCTAATCCTAGGAGCCCTCACAACCTGAGAGAAGGTGAAGAGAAAAGACAACCGAATAAACCTATTCAATCTCTCCAGAACCAGAATCCATCCTCGAAAAAGTTCCTTCAAGTTCGTATATAACCATACGATGAATTTATCCAATGGAAGTGGACGTTCGTAGTGATATGGGGTGTTCTGGAGAAATGCAAAGGTGATATAGAAGTGGCAATGATGTATGCGACACCGTGACATTCCAAAAACCAAAGTGTTTTAAGAAAGTTCGGTCAATTTGGTTTCATGAGTTTTAGTCAAAGGTCGGGTCATGGTCGCAGCCAGAGAGAGAGAAAAGAAACACTCATCGTGCACTCTAACCTAAATCAGAATGGTTGATCATTTTATCTAATCTGGATGGCTCCCACTGTTTCCTCGAATTCTCCTCCAAACCTAAAAGGAGAATTAGTCGGAATCACCCGAGGAGTAATCCTAGTCATCAGTGGGAATCGGGATCCAACTATCATCGCATGATAACTTGATGGAAGCCACTCAAGTCACCACACTCCAGAAGGTATGCTCAGGCCTGGCAAATTTCCTGTATGTTTGAAAATCCCGATATGATTTTTACCCCTAACGACCTATAACCTTGACGCTTGCCAACAAATTATAGGTCACTAGTCAAGTTCAACCCGTCATTGTCCTGGATTAACTCGAACCCACCCGCACAAGCCCTTGACGCTTGCCAACAAAGCTGTACGACTGTCCCGATCAATCGCATATCCATGCTACAGATAAGTATTATTCAGCTACCGCACACTATGCCTTGACGCTTGCCAACAAACATAGCACGAATACCAAATAGTACTCATAAGAAATGACGGAGGGCTACGGCTGGTTTTTGGCGAAAAACCTTTAACGTAATGAACTTGATCTCGTTGAAGGAATCCAAGTAGTTTTATAAATATATATAGTGGCGAAAACGTTTGCTAAAGAGGTCACTCCCGGTGAAGGGATCTCGGCTCTTTCCCCGTAGAATGAGGTGCAGGATATTCCAAATGAATACCACGACGCAAAGCAAAAGGAAATGACTATAGTAAAGTTATCACGTTGACGCAAACTTTTACCCAAGGGGTCACTCCCGATGAAGGGATCTCGGCCCTTGCCTCGTCGAATGAGGTGCAGGATATTCCAAATGAATACCACGATGCAAAGCAAAAGTGTACGTCTGCAATGTCAGTTTTTAAAAACTTGGTTCCAACAACATCATACAAAAAGGTTTGTTTTATCCTTGCATTGATAAGAATCAATGCAGTCCCATCAATTAATCACACCAGAAAAGAACGAAAATAAAATGTACGTATATGCCATCCGCATTCGCCACTGGATCCCGTCATCACCCGTTAGGTTACTTAACTAACGACAGAGCGGGGACTGGACTAGCGCGGGTGCAAAACATATACAACATCTACTAGTATATATAAATATATATATAACATTCGTCCCAGGCATGATATAAAGCAACATCACAGAAACATCACAGAAGCAATACAGAATGGTGGATAATCTGGAGCCCCGGGTTTCACTTGAGCCGCAAGTGAACCCGACATTCCCTGTCGTGTGGATAGCCTGTGCAATGAAACCTAGACCCCTACGAGCGCGGCAAGTTACCCGCCAAAACCAGAAGTGAGGCAGCCCCCTTCAGCAACGTGAATGGACCACCCAGCACTTCACGGAATCCGGTAACTTGAGCACCCCTCCTGGGTCACCTATACCCCCTACGAGTGCGGCGAATAGCCCGCCAATTCTAGAGTAAGGTCCCCTCCGTCTGAATGCCTTGAGATGCGGACCAGTTGCCCTCTAGAACCCGGCTATTCGTGCACTCCACCTCGGGGTAATCCTAGTACAGAAAATAAAATAATATACAAGGGTGACATCGATCTCAGCCCGGTCGTGCCCCAAAAGAATAATATACAAACGGGCAGTGACGGCAGTCCACATGTCGGACGCTCGCCCCGCAATATCAAATGTACAAATAAAATGAAACTGTACTATCATTGCACCTGTTTATCCCAATCAGAGCAAAGCTCTGTTTAAATTCCAAAGTGGAAAAAGAAGCAATGCTTCTGTTCTTCCTCTTGCCAAAAATAAAAAATAAAAAATTGCGCAGTGCGCGACACGTGTCGCGCAGCTGCGCAGTGCGCAACTGCGCAGTGCGCGACACGTGTCGCGCAGCTCTGCAGTGTGCGACACGTGTCAGCGCAGCGCGCAGCTGCGCAAGCAAAAAAAAAAAAAAATCAGTTGCGCGACACGTGTCTGCGCAGTTGCGCAAGCACAGCTGCGCGACACGTGTCACGCGCTGAGGGAGTTGCGCAAAACAGAATAAATCTTTTCTGTTCTTGTTAAAACAAGAAGATTTTCTTCTGTAAAGCAGGGGCCTTTGGATCGAAAATCCAACGGTGGGGAAAATTACCCAAATCACTCAGAAAACGATTTATGTAACAAATTATAACTAATTCATGGGCACTATAAAAAGGACCCTAGACCTCATTTCAAAAGAGGGAAGATCTGGCTAAAAAAAAAGAGAAGAGAACTCTTAAGAACTCTTGAAGAATAAAAAAAAAAGGTAAAAACCTTTTAAAGAAGAGAAAATTCTCTTATGAACAAGATCATAGATCTTCAACGATAAATAAATAAATAAATAAAATAGTGCCTTGCACTTGTTTTATGAACCATCGGTTCTTCAACCTGAAAGGTTCTTAAATTAATAGTGCTTTGCACTTTCATGATTGGTTCTCTGAGATAAGAAAAACAAGAAAAACAAGAAAAACTTGTTTTTATATCTAAATCAAATAGTGCCTTGCACTTGTTTTATGAACCATCGGTTCTTGAACCTAAAAGGTTCTTAAATTAATAGTGCTTTGCACTTTTATGAACTTTTGATTCTCTGAGATAAGAAAAATAAGAAAAAACTTGTTTTTTCTTAGATCTAAATCAAATAGTGCTTTGCACTTCTTTTTTTGAACCATCGGTTCTTGAATCTAAAAGATTCTCAAATTAACAATGCTTTGCACAAATGCAATGCATTACTAAAAGGGCCAGGCCCAAATCAAAATGACCTGACAGGCCAAAATAAATTGCAAGGCAATAAATGGGCAGAGCCCAAATAAATTGATGCTTTGCATCCTTTATACAAGGGCAGAGCCCAAATAAAATTGATGCCTTGCATCATTCCTAAAAGGGCAGAGCCCAAAACAAATTGATGCTCTGCATCCTTTCTGGGCAAGGCCCAAATAAAAAAAAAAAAAGAAATGCAATGCAAAATCAAATAAAATGTTGAACATTTCAACTGGACTTAGCCCAATTTTGGCCATAAGTCCTTAAATTAAATTGACTGAGCAAAATTGCTCTTCTAAATCAATTTACATCCGGTTCGAGGGTACATCTCCGAACTCCTTTGACATCCGTCTTTGTAATTCCTCAACGACGTCAAAGAGGTGACGGGTCCCAACGACCACACATCGATATGGACTGCGGGGTCCTTAAACTCGTGGACCGAAACGTCCCTAAACTAATATCGGACCGGAACGTCCCTAAACTAATATCGGACCACCACGTCCCTAAACTGGAATATGGACCACCACGTCCCTAAAATGGCACAATAGAGCCCAAATGCTCTTTTGTCGGATCTAAACGGTCCCGTTAAGTTGATCTTAGTCTCAAACTGGACTAACGTATCCTTAACAAACGTTTGAGTCGATCTTAGCCTCAAAAATGGCTAATGTATCCTCCAAACAGACTTTAGTCCCAAATTGGACTATGAATCTCCCAAACTGGAACAATAGAGCCCAAACACTCTTTTGTCGGATCTAAACGATCCCGTTAAGTTGATCTTAGTCTCAAACTGGACTAACGTATCCTTAACGAACGTTTAAGTCGATCTTAGCCGCAACGCGACTAAGGCATCCTTAAACTAAAAACACCAAACCCAAATCTAAGTAAATACGGATTTGGACTAATCTACGTCCTACGGGCGACGGTATTACTCAGTCTCCGTATACAATCCACGGGCAACCACAAACAAAACAAAAACCCACGACACGAAGTGAAATTCTGGAGAAGGAGAAAGTTGTTACCGCGAAGCGGTAGCGTAATTAACTGCAGGGGCTTGCGCCTGCAGGGAAGAGCGTCCCCACAATCAAAAACCCCTCTAGCGAGGGGGAATCTGACAAAGTCTGCTACATCGGCCGCATCCGTCTAAACCTTCGATACACGGTGCCATAAATCAACTTGGCATCTTCGGAGAGGTGGACGGATAAAACCAAATAGCATCTGCCCCGAATCCCAGCGTCAGGACATCGCGGTCCTGTGCGCCGCCTTTCGGAGGGGAACAGATTCTGGCACGCCCGGTGGGACCTCTTCCTCTTTCCACTCCACACTTCGTGTGTCGTATTCGCGAACAAATCGCGGTTTGCTGTGATTGCCTGTGGATTCAAGGTACTAAGATTTGGTGTCTTGCTCCGTGCAGAAAACAGAAGATCAATGGCTTCGAACTGCATCGCCTGCAGTAACAACTCTCGCTCCGTCATTACTGGAAGAGTGACTTATGGGCCCCAAGTGGCCTCCCTTTTCAAAACGCCGGTGGAGCAGGTGGCTCAAACCACCACTGGACTATTTTTTGGGACCATGCTCCCACCAATGAGCTTCAACGCCCCAATGGAATTGCAAGAAGCTCCAAAGAAGTCGGTCTTCGATCGACTTACCACTGCCGCGACCCCTTTCAATAGGTCGCCCAACTCCACTGCTTCAGGTTTTAATGGATTAGGCCAGAGCTCCATCGGGCACATGAAGAAGCCTGCCATACCAGAAGGCGTTATCCCGAAGCGGATAGCCATTCCAACTCCCGTTCCTGGCAAAATCACCAAGGTTGCTTCCCATGTTCAGAAGTTCGCTTCTGACAAATTGGCCGTCCCCGTTCAACGGACGTCGATCTTTAAAAAGCTGGTACCAGTATATTCTGACCAACACAGGGGGCATGAGGAGGTCACCCTTATAGTGGAAACAACCCCATCAGCACGACATGCCCGACGTCGCCACTGGCGTCGAGTAACAAAGGCTGGGGGCAACTCCCCCTCTGAGATAACTCCGTCAGCTCCGATGGTGAGGATCGATGCTGCTGTTCCAACCAAGAACAGCTTTGAACTGCTCAACAAGGTGCGCAGAAACTCTCCTACTGCGATGTTGAAACAAACTCCTTCACCTGTGGAGAATACTCCAGAGAAGAAGTTAGAGCAGCCCCCTCAACGGCTGTCCTCTAAAATTTACAAAGTCTGGCGACAGGTCCCAGAGTCGGTGATCGATCAAGACTGCCTCCGACGACAGAAAAAGATGAAGGTTTGGCAGGGGAAGGATTACTCTGTCAAACCACAAAAAGCAAAAGCTACTTGGGTGCCCACTACAACGGCTCCCTTAACTCCAATCACTCAAAAAAGGAGGCCGCAAAAAGCCCCTGTGTCTTCGGCAAATCGCAAAGACACCGAACACAAACGCCCCAGGTCTGGGGGCATGGTGGTGCACACTGTTTATATGGCTTCTGGAAAGGAGGAAAGCCGCACTTCTACGGGCCACCGACCGCTCACCCGATCCGTGACGAAAGCCCAGGAGCAACAACAAAAGCTTCAGAAAATGATGACTACAATGGCTGCACTCACTGAGCCAAAAGAAAGCTCTGAAACGTCTTCGGATGAGCGTCAAGAACAAGAAACTGACGCTGACTTTTTACGCAGAGTCCTCGAAAAGAGGGACAAAGAAGCTGCAGAGCAGGCAGCAAACATAAAACAGATGGCGCTCCTCTTCAAAGATATGGTAGGGATGATGTTACAGCCGGACCCTCCTGCTGAAGATCCTCCGATCGTCCTTGAAGACGACAGGGGAGAAACGTCAAATCCTCCGCCGGCTCTATCAACAGCCAAGGAAGAGGCAATCTCCAAAGTTGACCTAGACGAATATATAGCTCAGCAGATCCGGGTTCATCAGGCGAATGAAGCGGCTGGGCAAATTATTAGAACCGGACGACCGTATCCGAGCTGGTATGACCAAATCAATTACCCGCCAGGATATACGATCCCTAAATTCCACGTATATAAAGGGACAGGGAATCCGCATCAGCATGTCGCTCAATTCAGGGCCTTATGCGGCAATACTGGAGGCAATGACAAATTGTTGCTACGTCAATTCGTCGGCAGCTTAGCAGAAACAGCCTTTGAATGGTATTCAGAGCTGCCTAACGACTCTGTCAAAACATTTGCAGAAATGGAACTGCCGTTTACACAAAGATTCGCAAGTGCTAGTGAACGCACCCCGATTACAGCACTGATAAATGCCAGGATAAGGCCCGGCGAAACGTGGGTCCAATACGCAACACGATGGCGAAACCTATGGTCGAAATGCGAACAACGCATAGAAGAGGCACCTGCGGTAGGCATGTTTGTGGGCACTCTCGATCCGCAGGCGACCATCTCGCAATTCATGATGTTCTTCAGGCCGACCACCTTCCAGGCCTTGATCGACAAATTAGCCCAAATGGACCAGATGGGCCATAGACCGTCTCCTCCAAGACCCGATCCCCGAAATGAGAAAGGAAAAGCGATCATCGTCGCCAATGCTCAACGACAGTCGAGCAACTCAAAGCCGGTCGTTCGCCAAAACAACGTGCGTCCACGCCCATCCCTCGAAGAGAGGCTAGGACGTCCTTACTCGTTTCCTCAGAATAAAACGAGAAGACTGTTTGAGCTGGCAGTGCGTAACAGACTTATCAATCTGCCGAGCCCAAAGCGTCTGTCGCAGCCAGGCGATCTTAATAATCCCAATTATTGCCCTTACCACCAAACGGTAAGTCACCCGATTGAGGATTGTTTCGTCTTTAAGGGATGGATCGAGGATCAATACCTGCAAGGCAAGTTCGCGCTGTCTGAAAGCTGGAAGGTAAACCCACCACAGCCGCACTCTCCAAAGAAAATGGACACGCCGGGGGCAGCTTGTTCTTTAGTCAAGGATGAAAACAATGGAGAAAACTCATCGGATGAATCCGAAGACTACGCAGCGACTTGTCATATGATTTCTCATTCACTGACGGATGATAAAGAGGCTCCTTGCGCTGAGAAACCAATGGCGAATCCTGAGCCGGAGATTCTACAGCCATCAGACGAGTTGATCGATGTCTTCCTAAGTGAAATTCGTCTGAAAGCAAAAGCCAATCAAGAACGTGAAATGGCCATACTAGAAAGAACCAAAGTATTCCCGTCAAATCAAAAGCCATACACTGCGGGTAAAAACAAATTCAAGACGAGGAAACGGTTCGCCAAAGCTCTATCAGTAGGAATGAAGCTACCGCCCTCTGAAGAAAATTCTTTCTCTGAGGTAGAGATGCACCCTAACTTCTGTTTATATCATCAGAAGATCATACATCCTACCGAAGACTGCGAGTCCTTTAACTGTTGGTGGCAAGGGTATGTCGCTCAAAAGCAACACTTCGACAGGACAAAGTGTGAAGCTTGTGGACATCGGAAAAATGCGATATATGAGCGCAAAGGAGCCGCCGCAAACTGTCATATAGCCGACTTCAAGGGATCACAAATTATCACCTTTGGAAGCGACTCTGACGAAGAAGCTATCCCCAACTCTTCCCTCGGGGAATCTATTTCAAAAATAAAGGAATTGAGAAGCTGTGAGAACGTTCAGCCATGCAATCGCATGCTACTCGGAAAAAATCCCGACCCCGTAAGCAAGGGACCGAACAAGAAGAACAAAGGAAAAGGAAAAACGGCCCTCGTCGCCAGCGCTCAACAACAATCAGGTGACCCTAGACCGGTTGCTCGCCAAAGCAACAAGCGGCAATCCCTCCAAGAAAAGTTGAAACGTCCTTACTCGTTTCCGCAAGATAAAACAAGGGAACTGTTCGAGCTGGCAGTGTGCAACAGACTCATCAATCTGCCGGCTCCAAAACGTCCGTTGCGGCCAGGCGATATTGATAATCCTAATTATTGCCCTTACCACCAAACGGTAGGTCATCTGATCGAGGATTGCTACGTCTTCAAGAACTGGGTTGAAGACCAATACCAACAGGGCAAGTTCGCGTTGTCCGAAATTTGGAAGGTGAACCCGCCACAACCGCATGCTCCGAAAAATATGGATACGCCGGGAGCATCATGTTCATTCATGGAGAAGGACTCATGGACCGAAAAGTCCATAAACTAGAAACTCGCCTCAAATATGGCAACGATAGACCGAAATGTCGTTAAACTAACGATGGACCACTATGTCTTAAAAGTGGCTGTGGACCGAAACGTCCTTAAACTAATAATGGACCACTATGTCCTAAAACTGGCTGCGGACCGAAACGTCCTTAAACTAACAACGGACCGAGACGTCCTTAAACTAATGATGGACCGCAATGTCCTAAAACTTGCAATGGACCGAAATGTCCTTAAACTAATAGCGGACCGAGACGTCCTTAAACTAATAGCAGACCGAAACGTCTTTAAACTAATACCGCAGCATCCTTAGGCTGACAAGATAAAAAAAAAAAAAAAAGAAGAAAAAAAAAAGGTATGTCCATAAGCAAAACGGGCATGGAGGAAAACCCGAAAGGGCTCCGTGAGTAAAAACAGCAGGGCTACCGGCGAGTGTTCGTGAAAACCCGAAAGGGCGCGACCTCGTAAAAAAAAAAGAGAAAGAAAAAAAAAATAAAAAAATAAAAGTAATAAAAAGAATAAAAAAAAAGGGTAAGTCCATAAGCAAAATGGGCACGGATGAAAACCTGAAAGGGCTCCGTGAGTAAAAACAGCAGGACTACCGGCGAGTGTTTGTGAAAACCCGAAAGGGCGCAACCTCGTTAAGAAACACTTATAGGGTCCTCTCGACCCTGTAAGGAGAAACCACCTGTGTGAGATCCTTACGACTCACAAGGGAACAACACACTTAGGAATCCCCACGATTCTTAAGGAGAAAATACACTTGCGAGATCCTCACGACTCGTGAGGAGAAGGCTCTTATGGGACCCTCACGGCTCGTAAGATTTGAAAGCCTTAAGTTACAGAGGCCTAAACCTGTGCTTAAGCAACCCCCACAACTTTCGACATTGCCCTACAAGTGGTCCTATATTGACCCTTGTATACAATCCACGGGCGCGAATAAACATTTCCCTAACTAAGTCCCATCTGAGACTAGGGATGTGTTTGCATGGAAAACAACCCTTGTAAATCCTCTCGACTTACAAGGAGAAAACCCTCCTGTAGGATCCTTACGACTTACAGAGGAACAATACACTTAGGAACCCTCACGATTCCTAAGGAGAAAATACACCTATAAGATCCTCACGACTTGTAGGGAGAAATAGCTTTGTGAGACCCTTACGGCTCATAAAGTCAAAAGCCTTAGTCGACAGGACCTTAACCCTGGTCGCTAAGCCACCTTTGTTCTACATCGACAGAGGCAAATGATGATTCGCTCCTGGCAATATCCCAGTGGTAGCGATGCTGATGCCTAAACCGGTATCAAATTCCAAGTCCTTTCACGGCAAATGATGATTCTCTCCTGGCAATATTCCAGTCGCAGCGATGCTGATGCCAAGATTGGTATCAGATCCCAAATCCCCTACTCGCCAAAAAAAAAAAAATAATCAGTAAGCCAAAATAAAAATGCATACGAAATAGCCAAAATGATGGGGCAACTTGCAAACAAAATCAGCAAGTAAAAATGTATGCATGCAAAATAGCCGAAATGATTGGGCAACTCGCAATAAAAAGCAGCGAGTAAAAAAAAATAATATAGCCGAAACGATTGGGCACCGCGAAAAATAGCCGAAACGATTGGGCAATCGCGACCTTTGCGATATAAAAGCTGAAATGATAGAGCATCGCGGAAAGAATAAAAAAAAATGAAAGAATAAAACTTTTTGCCCTACAGGTGAAATCACATCGATCCCTGTATACAATCCAGGGGCACAGATAAAAAGGGAACAATACCTTCCCAACAGGCTCCACCAGAAAGCGAAGCCAAATCTCGACGGTTCATAGATAACCTAGAGACCATCTCGACATTTGTCGCAATATTACAGACACGATGTCAACAAATAAAGCAAAGGAAGGTCCCTAACTTCAGGGTCTCGACGTCAATATCGACAACTTAAAGATCACCAACGGCGCATCTCCTCACTCCAACTAGATGCAGACATGACGTCAACAACTGACCTCAGAATCGCAACGAAACGGAACCATGACAAAGTCCATAGTTCCAAATCTCAATGGCCACGTCTACAGCCTGGAGACCAACAACGGTGTGCCTCCTCATTCCAACAGGACACAGACGTTACACCATCAAGCGGAGCGATGGCAAAATCCCAGCTTCACCTCAGCATTCGTCTCGATACAGTAGACGCAATGTCAACAACAGCGTTCCTCCGCAGTCCAGCTGGAGGCAGATGCAACGTCAACAAAAGACCTCATGGTCGAAACAAAGCGGAGTAACGGCAAAATCCCAACTCCACCTTAGCGTTCGTCTCGATACAGCAGACAAAATGTCAACCCCAGCGTTCTTCCTCCAACAGGATTTTGTTAGTGTATATGCCCTAGAGGCCATTACTGTATCATACTAGTTTGTATATTACTTAATGGATGCTTGGGATATTCACCTTGTATATACAATCTTGCTCAAAATAGTAGTATGCTACTTGGTTTGTTTCTACTTCAATGTGTACTTGTGTTTATTTCAGTATATCACTTATACGCATTAGTGGAGCCCTTAGGATCTTTGCTTGATTACCAGCGTTGTGATGGCAGTCACACTAGTGGGGGCTGGGTAATCTATAAGCACATCCTTATTCAGGTCCCTGGTCGCAGGACTATCGAGACAGGGCATCGATACTCCGGAGTAGACCAGCGCATGCGCTTCTCATCCCAGTGTGGGAGACGGTCTGTCCCACAGCCGTCAGTACGTCGTACTTGAGATAGTATGCGGGTGCTCGTTAGGTTACGGGTACACTGGACAGGACTCGTCGGGAACTGACTAGTTGGTATTATACCTATCGTCAGTTATCAGTTCCCAGGTGACATGAGTACAGCTTAGTCCGCTGACTTGACACTGTCACTTCGCCTCGGGTGTGTTCCCACTGTACTTTGATCACTACCCTACCACGGCTCAAAGGAGTCGTGCAAACAGGTGGTGGTTGGGTGCAGTCCCGAAGCACTTGGAGGCAGTGACGGTTAGACAGGATTCGTCTCTCCCGGTATTGGGGGTTGACATCGCGCTGTGTCTAGGAGAGCCATTACACGAGTAGTCCCTGGCCAGGGCAAACGAGATATACTGGTAGGTTTCCAGTGTTATCTCAGGGTGTATTGGGCTTCACTCCGGCACGACTTGTACCGCTATTGGGGGACTGACGTTTACCGCCCCCTAGGCCCGCCATGCGATGTATCAGACGAACAGACCGGACTGTACGGAGAATGTCACACTCAGGCTCAGTAGGAGTTCAGATGGGTTTCGCCTCGTCGGTCTTCTTGTCGGCATTACCTGGGGACCGTTACGCACAGCTAGTGCCGCTTGCGGTCTGTGGTTAAACCCACTGCCAGCGTAGTGTCGAGTCTTTAGAGTCCCACACAGAAAGCTTTTCGCCTTTAGGCAAAAGAGTAGAGGTCGCATGGTATTGCGACAGGTCGCATGGTTTTGCGACAGGGTTCGGTCACATCCGTGCACTTGTGCACGTGCAGTGTCCGGACAGTTTACACTAGCGGGCTTTGGTTTAAGCCAGATCCTAGTGTACCTTATGGGATTGGATTTATCCAGTTTGCATTCGTGTTCCTCGAAACGCGGATGCGGATGTGTATGCACAGTTGACAGGGAGGCACAGACAGCGGATTCTCATTAGGGTTGTTGACAGTTGACCGTTGACTTTTTGACTTTTTGCTCAACCCTAATGAGAATATGATATGTGATTAACTATTATATTAATTAAGTATTATGGTGATATGGTTGTTGACTTGTTGACTTTTGTTGACTTGTTGACTTTGTTGACTTGTTGACTTTTGTTGACTTGTTGACCGGTTGACTAGGCTTGACTAGTTGACCATCATGATAACCATGGTTATCATTTCATGCCAAAGACTTTTTCTTGCTTGCTCATTTGAGTAAAATGAGTGCATGACATGATAAGGTTATGGTTGCTTCTAACCATCACATAAGACTTTTTTGATATGATGAGTTATGATCACTTTGGATTATGAGAGGGTGAAAGACAAAAGAGTTGCTCATTCTTTCTTGCTCATTCTCTCTCTTGTTCTTGAGCTCTCCTTTTGCTCTCACCCTCAACCTCTTGCTCCCTCTCTTGATCTATGGTTCTCTTGTCTCATGAGTTGAGAATCAAGAACCATAGATAAAATCCTATTCTAAATCGTCTCTACTCATTCTAGTTCACTAGGTTTAGCAAACCAAGTGAACTAGTTTCTTCAAAGAACGAAGAAGGAGCTAAAGGTTGGAGCTTTCAAGTGGATCTATCTTCGGCGTACGGAGACAACGAGAAGGAGCCATCGAACCACCATCGGAGCTTGAAGAGAAGGAGTTCAAGTTTAGGTATAACCATCTTCATCCGAGTAGCTAAATATCTTTAGCTTAGTATGCTAGTTTTAGTTTAGGTAAAGATCCCGACCTAGCTTAGTCCATGTTGCCTCTTGCGTTAAAATTTTGATTTTATACCGTTTCCGCCTCCCCGTAAGAACCGGGGGTCGCAACGTGGACTTACAGATTTGGACACACCAAAGCAAACGAAGCGAAGGCCACATTCCTAACTTCGACGTCTTGACGGTAACTCACATAAAACCGGAAAGACAATCGGAGACCATCTCACATGAAGTGGTCACCTCCATGACGTTCGTCTCGATACAGTAGACGAAATGTCAACCTCAGCGTTCTTCCTCCAGCAGGGATTCAGACATGACAAAGCAAATGAAGCGAAGGACACATTCCTAGCTTCAACGTCTTTACGGTAACTCACATAAAACCGGAAAGACAATCGGAGATCATCTCGCATCAGCACAGAGTGGTCACCACCTTGACGTTCGTCTCGATACAGCAGACGAGATGTCACCCCAACGTTCGTCTCGACACAGCAGACGCAACGTCATCAAACAAACGGAGCCACGGCAAAATCCCTAGTTCCCACCATGACATTCGTCTCGATACAGAGGACGCAATGCCAGCAAATGAAGCAAAGGCTAAATTCCTAGCTTCAGGGTCTTAATGGCAAGTCATATAAAGCCTGAAAGACTATCGGAGATCATCCCACACCAGCGCGGAGTGGTTATGACTCATCGGGGCTCTCCAAAATGAGCCTAACCTCAAGTAAAAAGCAGCATGGCAAATTCCTAGCGCTTGATCTTCCGACGGTCAAACTGCCAAGGAGGATTGCTTGAAGACGTCTTGTCCAGCCCCCGAAGGGATCAGAGACACGGCAGTCGCAGGGCTACTCGAACAGCACGATTGCCTATCGAGGACTATATCAGCTTATGCGACAGTACGATGGCCAAAACCCTAAGTACCACCAACCTTAACGGGCTTCTGTCGTAAAGAGCAGAGGTTAAATGCGACGTTAAGATGTTCTTGCGAGAAACGTTCGATTCGTCTCGACTTGTGAAAAATTGTCGAGGCGGCTCGACTCGTGACATAAAGCCTTAGGCAGTGGGCATAAAAGAAGCCTGTTTCCTAAGCATTGGGATCCCGTAAGTTGGACCAAAACGGTCTCTTGCATACCATCCACGGGTCTCACTCTCCAACGTCGAACTTCGACAAGGAGGGAAACAACGGCTTACAAGTCCTCTCGACTCGTAAGAGGGAAAAATTCTCTTGTAGGATCCTTACGACTTACAAGAGAAAACCACACTTAGGAATCCTCACGATTCTTAAGGAGAAAAACCCGCCTACGAGATCCTCTCGATCCGTAGGGAGAAAAGTCTCTATGAGACCCTCACGGTTCATAGAGTTGAAAGGTCTTAAGCAGCAGATCTGAACCTGCGGCCTAAGCCCTCGCTATCTCATGAAGAAATCAAGAAGCCTACTCTATTACCTGCTAATTGTGACGACATGCTGAGAAAGAGGAAAAGCAACAGAAAGAGCACCCGATTTACGTTTGATCAAGCATCCAAGACGTATTCATTCATGCATGGGCAAAAAGACTCAGGACAAAGATATATAATAAAGACAAGCTGGGATAAAAAAAATTTCCATTAATATTGCCCGAAGTTCTTACAGTCATAAAAACAATAAATGAAAGTTACAATGGAATAACCTCAGATCTAGGGCATGGATTGAGGAATTCAAAAGCGACCTTATCTATGACTTTCCAAGCCTCGCGGACCATCCTAGTGTGCTTTCTTTCGCGAGCACAAGCGTCAGGGTCCCTTCCGATGTCTTCCACCCTCCGATAAGCAGCGAGTATGACAGACTGTTGAAAGACCTTGTGCAAGAGGTCGATAAGACTGTCTCGCTGTCTCTTCGAGATAAAATTCAGTAGGTACACAGAGTGCTCCTTGTCCTCAGCGGCATCCAACGCCCTAAGCGGCACGCCGGAACAGAATAGGGGAAGCGCTTCCCAGATAGCTCCCACGATAAGTTTAAGAAGAGAGGAACGGCGGGGAAGCAGTGGACCATTGTATGTGTCGAAGCGACTCATTATTTCAGCACACCCCTCTTTTGTGAACTCCCGATTTTGAGAGCGGCCAAGTCGGCGGATGTCCTCATGAGAGATGATCTCGTTAAGAGCGTACATGTGGGCATTCATTGTTCCTGTGAAAGAGAATCAACAGAATTATCAGAAAGACTGATTAAGCAAAACAATATAATGCACTGAGGAATAAAATGCCATCTTTAAGTTCCAAGATCCATGAAGAATTCTTAAGAGTTCTTCTATATGATTTAGGAGGAGCAAAGCTCCATTAATGAATTAAGAAAATCTAAGGAAAATCTTTCAGAGAGCAGAGCTCTATGGAACCCTAGTAGGGTCTCCTTTAGTTCTCTTTAGATCCCTTTAAGACCTGTAGAGCAAAGCTCTGCTAAGTGAAACCCTAAATAGGTTTCCTTTATATCAGGGATCTATTGAGAGCGAGGCTCTATCAATGAAAATTAATTTAATTTAACACTAATTAAAATTTTCACCTAAAAGTTTTAAGAATTTAACTCTTAAAGTTCTTGAAAATAAAGAGCAGGGCTCTGAGTTCTGAAAGCAAAATTTAGAGATAAGAATCATCTAAGGGACCAAAAGTCCTATTTATAGGCATCAAGTGCCCTTTCAGCTTCCAAGAGATGGCGCGACGGTTCGGAGTCTGCCACCGCTGCGCTCACGTTAGGAGGCCACGTAAGCACAACGGTGGGGGGGCATTTGTTTATCCCAATCAGAGCAAAGCTCTGTTTAAATTCCAAAGTGGAAAAAGAAGCAATTCTTCTGTTTTTCTCCTGCCAAAAAAAAAAAAAAAATTGCGCAGTGCGCGACACGTGTCAGCGCAGCTGCGCAGTACGCAACTGCGCAGTGCGCGACACGTGTCAGCGCAGCTGCGCAGTGCGCGACACGTGTCAGCGCGCAGCTGCGCAAGCAAAAAAAAAAATATCAGTTGCGCGACACGTGTCTGCGCAGTTGCGCAAGCACAGCTGCGCGACACGTGTCACGCGCTGAGGGAGTTGCGCAAAACAGAATAAATCTTTTCGGTTCTTGTTAAAACAAGAAAATTTTCTTCTGTAAAGCAGGGGCCTTTGGATCGAAAATCCAACGGTGGGGAAAATTACCCAAATCACTCAGAAAACGATTTATGTAACAAATTATAACTAATTCATGGGCACTATAAAAAGGACCCTAGACCTCATTTCAAAAGGGGGAAGATCTGGCTAAAAAAAAAAGAGAAGAGAACTCTTGAGAACTCTTGAAGAATAAAAAAAAAAGGTAAAAACCTTTAAAAGAAGAGAAAATTCTCTTATGAACAAGATCATAGATCTTCAACGATAAATAAATAAATAAATAAAATAGTGCCTTGCACTTATTTTATGAACCATCGGTTCTTGAACCTGAAAGGTTCTTAAATTAATAGTGCTTTGCACTTTCATGATTGGTTCTCTGAGATAAGAAAAACAAGAAAAACAAGAAAAACTTGTTTTTATATCTAAATCAAATAGTGCCTTGCACTTGTTTTATGAACCATCGGTTCTTGAACCTAAAATGTTCTTAAATTAATAGTGCTTTGCACTTTTATGAACTTTTGGTTCTCTGAGATAAGAAAAATAAGAAAAAACTTGTTTTTTCTTAGATCTAAATCAAATAGTGCTTTGCACTTCTTTTTTTGAACCATCGGTTCTTGAATCTAAAAGATTCTCAAATTAACAATGCTTTGCACAAATGCAATGCATTACTAAAAGGGCCAGGCCCAAATCAAAATGACCTGACAGGCCAAAATAAATTGCAAGGCAATAAATGGGCAGAGCCCAAATAAATTGATGCTTTGCATCCTTTATACAAGGGCAAAGCCCAAATAAAATTGATGCCTTGCATCATTCCTAAAAGGGCAGAGCCCAAAACAAATTGATGCTCTGCATCCTTTCTGGGCAAGGCCCAAATAAAAATAAAAAAAGAAATGCAATGCAAAAGAAAATAAAATGTTGAACATTTCAACTGGACTTAGCCCAATTTTGGCCATAAGTCCTTAAATTAAATTGACTGAGCAAAATTGCTCTTCTAAATCAATTTACATCCGGTTCGAGGGTACATCTCCGAACTCCTTTGACATCCGTCTTTGTAATTCCTCAACGACGTCAAAGAGGTGACGGGTCCCAACGACCACACATCGATATGGACTGTGGGGTCCTTAAACTCGTGGACCGAAACGTTCTTAAACTAATATTGGACCGAAACGTCCCTAAACTAATATCGGACCGCAACGTCCCTAAACTAATATCGGACCGGAACGTCCCTAAACTAATATCGGACCACCACGTCCCTAAACTGGAATATGGACCACCACGTCCCTAAACTGGCACAATAGAGCCCAAATGCTCTTTTGTCGGATCTAAACGGTCCCGTTAAGTTGATCTTAGTCTCAAACTGGACTAACGTATCCTTAACAAACGTTTGAGTCGATCTTAGCCTCAAAAATGGCTAATGTATCCTCCAAACAGACTTTAGTCCCAAATTGGACTATGAATCTCCCAAACTGGAACAATAGAGCCCAAACACTCTTTTGTCGGATCTAAACGATCCCGTTAAGTTGATCTTAGTCTCAAACTGGACTAACGTATCCTTAACGAACGTTTAAGTCGATCTTAGCCGCAACGCGACTAAGGCATCCTTAAACTAAAAACACCAAACCCAAATCTAAGTAAATACGGATTTGGACTAATCCACGTCCTACGGGCGACGGTATTACTCAGTCTCCGTATACAATCCACGGGCAACCACAAACAAAACAAACACCCACGACACAAAGTGAAATTCTGGAGAAGGAGAAAGTTGTTACCGCGAAGCGGTAGCGTAATTAACTGCAGGGGCTTGCGCCTGCAGGGAAGAGCGTCCCCACAATCAAAAACTCCTCTAGCGAGGGGGAATCTGACAAAGTCTGCTACATCGGCCGCATCCGTCTAAACCTTCGATACACGGTGCCATAAATCAACTTGGCATCTTCGGAGAGGTGGACGGATAAAACCAAATAGCATCTGCCCCGAATCCCAGCGTCAGGACATCGCGGTCCTGTGCGTCGCCTTTCGGAGGGGAACAACACCATTGCTATCCACCACGACGATCTAACCAACATCACAGCACATCACAGAACATCAACGTGAATGTCACGTTCGCAAACCCATCTAAAAGACATATAGCAATTAGACGAGTTTACCGATCAAATGACATTCACGGTCGCAGATAGAAATGTAAGTACTGATAAACGCACACTTAAATATCGATCGACAAAGTTCCAAATTGGCCCCAATAGTAAAACAACACTTCACTGAAATCTGGGCCAAAACAGAATATGAAAAAAATCACAATTCCAAGTCTCTGTGCTACAGAAAAAATTTGGTCGCCCGTTGCCACTAAACGGCCGCGGATCCGCCGCTAAAGGGGGGTTAGTGCGGCGGTTCCGCTGCTCTTTAGAGGCTTCAGGGGCTCAAATTTTTCCAGTATCCTTAAAATTGCCTGCACGGATTTTTAAGATGTGTGAAATAATTTTTTGAACACATTTAAAAATCGACAGCAAACAGAAATTTGGAATCGTGTTTTCGGAAAAATCCATCGATCGATCTTTTAAGCACGTCTAAACAAGCTAGTAGGGGGTTTAAAGGGTGGCTCTGATACTATGAAGGGTCCCGGCAGCGCCCCGGCCGTCGAAACGCGACCAAAATGCGGAACGAAAATTTTCTAAACCGGCGCTACCGCGACCCGATTCCCGGATCGACCTTAAACCCTATACTAGCGAGCTAACTAAGAGTTAGAATCTTTATACCGAGATGATCTGAGTCCTTCGGTCTTCATTCCAAGCTCCTAGCGATTCTTGATGTGGTTTGGTTGCCGGTCTTCCTTCGTCTCCGATGATCCACCCGAGGGAAACGGCGCAAGCTCCAATCTCGTCGAACGAGGTAACCGACGCTCCAACGTCCCTAGTGATGGAGTGTGGGGGTGTATGTATATATCACTACAATTTTTCTCTCAACCATGAGCTCAATGAGAAACTCAAGAAGAAGAATGAAGGAGATGATGTTTTGGCATGAGCAAAAAAAATTGGCTAAGTCTTTTCTTGTATGAAAATGAGAGAGTGAGAGCTAGCATGTTAATTATGAATCATCCACCAAATGAAATGAAAACCCCTTTCAAAAATATGGCCGGCCCCCTCTCTCTCTCTCCAATCAACAAAAAACATTTTCTTTTCCCATTAATGCAATAAAATAATGGAAACCATACTTTGAACCATGCCTCAAACCATACCTCCTTTCCACCTCATTTCCAAATGATTTTTAATAAAGAAAATCATTAATGAGGTGGCACCTTCTAGAAGCTATTCCGTATAAAATACGGAATACTTCCCGGTATATGTATCGAAATACATATATGCGTATTCGTACCAAAATATGAATAGCCAAGAGAGAAAACGTATAGTGAACAATAATACTAGAATACGTATATCCAAATACATATATAAATTATTAAATCAAAACCTGATTTAATAAACTGGCTTAATCCTAAGCCGCTAGTATTATCAACCGTCCGATTAAAGTCTGCACAGCAAGTGCACATATTTAATCGGACACCCGTATGTATCAACATACAACATGTACACCATATCGCCTGAACCGTGAAAACCCTCTGTGTGGGACTCTAAAGACTCATCAATACGCTGGCAGTGGGTTTAACCACAAGCACGTCAGCGGCACTAGCTGTATGTAACGGCTACCCAGGTATTGAGCGAAAGGGAGGCCGACGAGCAAACTCATCCTGAACCCCTACTGAGCCTGTCAGTGACAATATCCGTACAGTCCGGTCTGTTTGTCTAAGAGTATCGCATATCGAGTCTAGGGGGGTGGATAAAGTCAGACCCCTAACAACGCGACATTTAGTGCCGGTATGAAACCCATCACCACCTGAGAAACTATCGATCCTGGATCGGTAATTCTCGTCCACCGTGGCCACGGATTTATGGTGATGGCCATCCGCACACAACGCGAAATCAACCCCCAATACTGGGAGAGACGAATCCCCGACGATCCGATCACTGTCTCCATATGGCTCGGGACTGTACCCAACTAAAACCTGTTTGCACGACTCCTTTGAGCCGTGGTAGGGTAGTAATCAAAGCACAGTGGGAACTCACACGAGACAAATGACGATCTCTGGTCGACAGACTAACCTGTACACATGTCACCTGGGAACTGCTATCTGACAATAGGTATAATACCAACTAGCAGGTTCCCGGCGAGTCCGTCCAGTGTACTCATAACCCAATGAGCACCTGTATACTATCTTAGGTGAACAAACTAACACCAATGGCTTGTGAGACCTGGCCACCGCCCCTCGTCGGGGTCTCGATCAGTATACACTAGTCTACACTGGAGTACCGATGCCCGGTCTCGATACTCCTACGACTAGGGACATTTAAGGATGTGCTTATAGACCCCCAGCTCCCACGTATGTGATCGCCATCACAATGCTGGCAGTCAAGAAAGAATCCTATGGGCTCTATCAACATGTATATGATGATAAAGACAAACCAGATAGCATACTATCATCTTGAGTAAGACTGTTTTATCGGTATAGGTCCTCACTCAATCATCATAATCACAAGTCCGCGACTATGATAATTGCCTTGAGGGCACTATAGCCAACAGTGTGGTGTATAGAAGGTAATAAGTAAAGACATATAAAGGGATTAGAACGAGGGCAAAGGAAATTGCGACTATTATCATTCATGACAAAGCCGCGTATATCCCCTGCCACTCCTACTTCCCCTTTGCATTTCTTCAGAACACTCCGTATCACTACGAAGATCCATATTTCTTGGATATGCCATTGAATAGTTACATACGAACTCGAAGGAACTTGTTTCAGTTCGAGGATGATTTCCGGTTCGAGAGAAGTTGAATAGGATTATTCAGTTGTTTTTCTCTTTACCTTCTCTCAGGTTATGAGGGCTCCTAGTGTTAGGAGAGTACACCTATTACACTTATTGGATAGTCTTCTTCCAAACCATAAGCAGGTGCCGAAAGGTCGGAAAGGAAGAAAATCAATTAGCCTAAGTATGGTGTACAGAAGGTAAGAAGTAAAGACATATGAAGGGATTGCGGTGAGGGCAAGGAAATATACAGTTACTGTCATGAATCTGGATAGTGGAAGAGGCATTACTAGGAATACCCGGCTACCCCTTAGAAATATTTTTATGTTTCAGTTTTACTGTGCGGTGTTAATTGAAAACTGTTTTCCAAATTAAATTCTGACTCCAGGGTATGTATTTACCAGACTTGATTCTCACATCTGTATGGCATTACAGATGCTGAGTGGGAGTAAGATATTGGGAATTGGGTGATTAGATCCTCAATATATATTAGAATTCTTTGTAATTGGTGATATTTGGGGAAATCACCTGGGTTTTGCTTAACGGAAAATATTTGGTTTTGAATATCCGTTGTTTTACACTAGTTTCAAACTGATATATCTGTACGTTTATTTTATAAAGTGAGATATAAAATTTTGAAATTATGTCTATGACATTTACCTATATCAGTGTATGGTTAGGTAAGGTGCATTCAACAACAGTGTAATTCTTCTCAACCATGACACAGTTTTCAACCTACGACGCACAGGGTTTGAGTTATTAAACTCAGTGGACGTATACAAAGTATTGTATGTTGTCCGATGTCCATTAGGACAACGGGGTTTGTACTCGTACTATATTCTGTTTACTCATGAGTTCTCTAGTTTTAGACATGTATTTCATTGAAATACAAGGTCCAAATTCTGAGAAGTTATATGTACAAGAATAAAGTAGAGAACCATATGTTGCAAGTATCAGGATTCTTTAAGATGATCGAAAATGTAGATACTTGTGCTAGGTATTCCGTCGTAAGTAATAGTTTTGAGAACTTGCTTCTCTTTTCAGATTACTCATACGTGGGTACATTCCTTGATAAGTAATGTTGCTTGGCCTCCTTCCATTTAGTCGATATGCACTGGAAACAGCTGCATGATTTTTGAATCCGGATCCAATTAAATTAGTGCCTTTGTTTCTATATTAGATATAGAATGGATTCATATCTTAATGCTGTTAAGATATATGGAGTTGTCCGGCTTATGCTTAAAATTAGAATCCGGATAAACTCAAGGCACGTTTCAGTAATAGCAGTTTGTGGGTTATCCCGGGCTTTGACGAGGGTTAACATTCTACCATTTGGAGGATCAATAGTTATATTGTTCTTGACTCGCCACCTCTTTTGTAAAATGAATTCTTTTCAGAAAACATTAGTAGGAGTATGGTAGAATTGGATGTGATTTCAGAACCACAAACGATTACTGAAAATTTAGTAGAACTTGAGGATTCAATTAGTTTCGATGATTCATTAGCCACTCCGCAGATTTGGTGGGTAACCTCAGCCACCCTAGAGGTACTTCGGTCTCCTCAAAGACAGTGACAGGGAGTTTTTGATGACCCAAGCTTGCTACTACAGTTGTCCTAGACTATGAGATCTGGCAGGTAGATGTCTATAACGTCGTTCCAAATTAGTTTTAGAAGTGCACGTGTATATGACTCAGCCAGAGGGTTGTTGTAGTCAGTGGACGCAGTGGAAGCGTGGTAGGCCAGTAGCTTATGTCTATTTATAGACTAAAACAAGTATAGAGGAGATAAATCATCTAGTTTTGATGTGAAAGTCATAGAGTTTGACTTCATTAGAATAACAGATAGACCTGGTAAGAAGGTGGTAGGGAGTGATGTCCTGGTATTTGGATGACATGCTCTTGATAGGAAGTGATTTTCCTATACTACAATCGGTTATACTGTGGTTGTCACAAAGTGTTTCTCCACATAGGATCTGGATAAAATATCAGAGATTCTGCTCACTAGATCTATGATTTTAGATCTAGATTTGGGAAGTTTCCCAATTCGGGTGCTTGACACTATTCTAAAGTGTTTTAGAATGGATGACACCTGACGTTGTGGTGTACCCATAAGTGATGGAGTCACCCTCTCTAAAGTGATGTCTTTCTGACCGATGAGGAGAGGGATTTGTATGATTGACATGTCACTTGCTTAGGCAATTGAGTTAATCATGAAATGTCAAGTACCATACCAGATATTGCTTTTGCACTAGCTGCAATAAGCATATATTAATCCAATCCTGGAGAAACATTGGGAAGCAGTTATAAACATAAGAGGATGTTCTTGGTATATGGTAACGGCAGCCTCCTTCAGGAGGCGGTTACCATTTCAGGCATCCAAGGTGACCTGGATGACAGAGTGACTGTTAGAGTTATAGTTTTCTCTTTTTTGAGGGGCAGTATGTTAGACAGGTTGTCCAAATGGATACTGAGGAAGGCATGGCGCTGGATACTGATTAAATTCAGTGGAAGATACGGTCTAAGAAGTTTGTTGAATTTGAAGTTCATTTATGAACTAGGTCCCATCAGATATCCAGATGAATTCTAAGACATGTATCGCTCATTTCGGGAGATAGTTTTTCTCCGCAAAATTAAGATATAGAGAGATAAAGATAGAAACACTGGAGCGGATCCACTCACTGAGGCTATTTCTCGAACGCAATAGTTTCGAAAATAAGCTTTGCGAGACTGATTAGTAGAGAAGTTGGGTGTTCGGTATCACACAGGCTGTGAGTATGCGACATCACATTAATTAGCCTTAAGTGCAAGTGGGAGATTGTTGGATATAGTGCCCTCAAGTCAATTATTGTGATCGTAGGCACGCGATTGTGATGATTGAGGGAGGACCTATACGGGTAGAACAGTCTTACTCGAGATGATAATATACTATCTGGTTTGTCTCTATCATCATGTACATGCATTATGTGGTATTACAGATCACTATTACATGTTGATAGAGCCCACAGGATTCTTGCTTGACTACCAGCATTATTATGGCGATCATATACGTGGGAGCGGGTGGTCTATAACCACATCCTTAAATATCCCTAGTCGAGGGAGTATCGAAACTGGGCATCAATAATCCGGAGTAGATTAGTGTATATTTTTCGAGACCCTGACATTGGGCGGTGGCCGGTCTCACAAGCCATTGGTGTCAGTTAGCCACCTAAGATAGTATACAGGTGCTCATTGGGTTATGAGTTACACTAGACGGACTCACCGGGAACATGCTAGATGGTATTATACCTATTGTCAGATAGCAGTTCTCAGGTGACATGAGTACAGATTATTCTGTCGACCTGAGATCGTCATTTGTCTTGTGTGAGTTCCCACTGTGCTTTGATTACTACCCTACCACAGCTCAAAGGAGTCGTGCAAACAGGTTTTAGTTGGGTATAGTCCGAAGCCACATGGAGGTAGTGAGCGGATCGTCGGGGATTCGTCTCTCTCAGTATTGGGGGTTGATGTCGCACTGTGTATGAGTGGCTGTTCTCCGCCGAAAGACGCGACTTGGACGTCGGGACGTCTGGCCTGAATTTTGGGGGCAGATGCTATTTGGTTTTATCCTTCCACCTCTCCGAAGATGCCAAATTGATTTATGGCACCGTATATCGGAGGTTTAGACGGATGCGGCCGATGTAGCAGACTTTATCAGATTCCCCCTCATCGTGAGGGGTTTTTGATTGTGGGGATGCACTTCCCAGCAGGCGCAAACCCCTGCAGTTAATTACGCTACCGCATCGTGGTAACCACTTCTCCTTCTCCAGATGGTCACTTCGTGTCGTGTGTGTTTGTTTTGTTTTTGGTTGCCCGTGGATTGTATACGGAGACTAATTTATGTTGTCGCCCGTAGGGCGTGGATTAGTCCAAATCCGTATTTTCTTAGATTTGGGTTTGAGGTTGGGTTTAAGGATGCGTTAGTCTCATTTGAGACTAAGATCAACTTAAACGTTTGTTAAGGATACGTTAGTCTAATTTTAGACTATGATCAACTTAAACGTTTGTTAAGGATACGTTGGTCTAATTTTAGACTAAGATCTACTTAACAGGATCATTTAGATCCAACAAAAGAGCATTTGAGCTCTATTGTTTTAGTTTAAGGACGTTGCGGTCCACAAGTTTAAGGACATCTTAGTCCATTTTAAAGACGCCATAGTCTGTAAAGTTTAAAGACATCATAGTCTATGAGTTTAAGGACGTCATAGTCCATAAAGTTTAAGGACGTCATAGTCCAGTTTAAAGACGTCATAGTCTGTGTGGTTTTGGTTCAACCGTTTGGGGATGCACTAAAAGTTATCGGTTATTGGGACCCTCCATCTCTCTGAAGATGTTGAGGAATTACAACGACATACATTAGAGGTATGAAGAGATGTACCCTTGAACCAAATGACAGATTAAAAGGCTCTAAGATGAACATTACTTTGAATGCCATATGAACTGATCAATTCTGGAAGACCAAAGTATGTTTGGGGTTCGGTTTGAAAGGATTTTAACCCTGGAAGACTTAGCTAATTTGGGCTAAGATTGGTTAGAATATAGTGTTAAACACTAGAGTATACTCGGTGATCACGTGTTCTTACGTGAGGCGCTTAAAGTAGTGTTAAACACTATGAATGAAGCGCTCACATGAGGTCACGTGAGACGCCTGAAGATTGGGCCTTACTTCTTTTATTTTACTACCAGAATATGCATATAAGTATTAAAACTTAATTTTTATCACCATCACGTATGGACACGTGAGGGTATCCATGCATTGGATATTAATCCCTCAGTTTTTCCATATTTTCTCTTCAAAAAGGTGTTTGTGAAGGGTCACGTGGCGACACGTGAGGCACCCTTTAGGCGGGAATTGCCTTTGGGAATTTTCCTCTTTTTCATGGGTGTTTGATAACTGCTAGGGAACACGTGAGACGCCCAAATGTGAAACTGCCTTAACTTTACTCCCTTTTTATTTTGGGAAGCTTGTTCAAGGGTCACGTGGGAGCACGTGACCTAATCTCATTCGTTCTCTTTTATCATAAAGGAGGGGCTTACATGGACACACGTGATCTGACATTTATCATGTTGGGTGTTGATCTCTTTTACGTGCATGGAGAGTTAAGTCCCTTGTTTAAGAATTAAATTCTTATATAGGGTTAAACCCCAATTTTATTTAGAGGAATTAAATTCCTCTATATTTGAAAGAATTAAATTCTTAAAACACAATTCTCCCTCTAAGTTTTGGATCTGCATGGCCGAATCTCCCCGATGAGAATTAAATTCTCAACTTGTGGGGAGATCTGCTTCTGCAGATCTTCAACCAGAGGAAGAACTGAGTTCTTTTCAGAAGAGTTAAACTCTTGATTTGAGAATTAAATTCTCTTTTGTTTTATGGGAGCTTATGGAATGATCTCCTTCCTTTTCTTACCTAGAGTTTCTTTCTTCTTTGAAGAGATCTTCTTCTCTCTGGAGAATTAAATTCTCTTCTTTTTTTTGCTTTCAAGAAGGGTTTTTTTCTCTTTTTTGCTCTGTTCTTCTCTATATGTATCTCTCTCTTGTTGTCTCCCCTTTTCTCTTTTTTCTTTTTCCTTCTTGGCTCCTATTTATTGGAGAAAGAAAAGAATCAGTTTGTTCAGCCCATCTCTCATTGAGAGATTTTGATTGATTTTATAACCAACATGATCTTTTAGATCATTCGGTGAATTTTATTCACCATTGGATTTTTAATCCATAAGATATTTTATTTGTTGTTCCTGACAATTTTTAGGAAAATATTTTCTTGTACAGAATCTTTCTATAAATTGGTGGTTTTTTAATCACCATTAAATTTTTAATCCAACGATGCTCCACTTTACAGAGTGCAATCTTTTTTGTTTGGAAAGATCTAGAGAAATATTTTTCCAATTAGGGCTTTTGATTCCTTTTAATTAGAATTTAATTCTATTAGTTCAGAGGGTTTAGGAATCCATCACGTGTTGGCACGTGACCTTACCAATTAAGTATCTAATTAGAATTTAATTCTATTAGTTCAGAGGGATCAGGAACCCATCACGTGTTGGCACGTGACCCCACTGATTAAGCATCTGATTAGAATTTAATTCTATTAGTTCAGAGGGCTCATGAACCCATCACGTGTTGGCACGTGACCCCACTGATTAAGCATCTGATTAGAATTTAATTCTATGAGTTCAGAGGGCTCATGAACCCATCACGTGTTGGCACGTGACCCCACTGATTAAGCATCTCCAATTGTTTATTTCTGCGCCTATGGACTTTGCCCATAAAAGGTCATGTGTCCTCACGTGTGGGCACGTGATGCTCCACTTGGAGGTTTTCTTTGCTGCTATATTTATATGTTTTATTCGGTTCCCATGAGGGAACAAATGCCCCCACAGCGTTGTTCTCACGTGTTTGCATGTGACTGCAACGCTGTCACCTTTGTGGCCGTTGGATTTGCCTAGGGAACGGGGAACATGAACCGTTTCCCATCATGTCCTATAAATGCAGCGGTCTCATCAGCAGCGCCTCCGTTCTTTCATCTTCTTCCTTCTTCGTTTTCTTTGAGAATTTAATTCTCTTCCTCAGAGTTCAGTTCTCTATTCAAAAAATTTCAGAGTTTAACTCTGTCCAAAAAAGAATCTTTTTTCAGGTAAGGGTCTTGAATGGTCGAGAAACTTTTTCTTCTCCTTTTCTAAAATTCTCTTTGGATTTTAAATCCACATCGAAGGTTTTTCCCTTTAATGAAAACTCATCTTTCCGAGCTCTAAAAAAATGCACGATCTTTAGGTAGTAAGCCCCCAATGTTAGGCGTTTTTTCTGATCTTAGGGGGTTTGATGATGGCACATGTTTTCTTCTGGAATTTAATTCCATTCCAAAGAGCTCAGCTCTGAAAATTTTCTTGGAATTTAATTCATCTGTTCAAAAGGAATTTATTTCCTCCTATAGAACTTAGTTCTAACGGTCAAGAAGACATCTTGGGATTTTTACTCAGCTGTTCTTGACAAAAATTTTAAGAGAGATTCTTCTTTGATTTGCACAGAGTTCATGATGGGTTTTTCCTTGGGGGAATGTGCAGAGGTGTTTAAACTCCACTATTCATTTATTGAGAATCTTCCTTTTGTTCTCATAATGATTATCCTGCTTCATCATTAGTGAGCCTCCATATTGATTTTGTGGGGCCCATGTGTTTTGCAATCAATGGTCCCATGGAATAAGCTGCTTGTCGTTTTCTACCATTGTCTTTTTATATATATATTTATATATATATATGCGCGCGCGCGCACACACACACACGTGTGGATTTCATTAACAGTTTTTCCTTCCCTTATTTCAGGAACAATGGCTTCTCTTCCATATTTTCCTTTTACTAACTCGGAGGCTGCTTTTCCTCGGTCACCGTCTGACGAAGAAGTGATGGCAATGATCCGGGCCCATGACAAAGACTGTACTAATTTGCTTTTATGGGGTACCTGGTATGGGCATATCATTCGGGGCCGCCGCAGCTTTCTTTGTGAGGTGCCAACAGAGTCTCTCCGCCCATTCTTGCCGATGGAGCGTCCGCAGACCGCTTTTGCCGTGGAAGTGATGGATTGGACTCCTACAGGCCGGCTTGAGCCGTCCACAGCTGGGATACCAAACCGGCCTTTGCCAGCTATAGACATCTTGGGGCGTCGTATTTGCTAAGGTGAAGCCCAGCCCTGGGGAAAAGTCTATAAGATAGGGCTTACCCTTCGCCATCCAACGGGCTATCTTCTCTGGGCTCGTTATATCTTGTCCGCTCATCGTGCGCGACTGCAGAAGGTCGGGCTTTATTAGGCGGTGAACGCGCCTCTCTTTCATTATCAGTCTCCCCATGTCTGGTGGGTTAAAGCTTTCCTAAATCAATGGAATCTTCCCACTAACACTTTCTTGTTAGGGGATCGCGAAGTTTCGATTTCTTTGGAAGAGTTTCGTGAGATCTCCGGATTGCCGATCAGGGGAGCGCCCTATGAAGAATTGCTGCCTCGTGACGAGTATTCATTCGCAACTGTGCCTGCTATGCTTGACGGCTTGTCGACCGAAAATGCCGTTCGTCACAAGTATCCAAGTCTAATCAAGACTCTGGGTATTTTCGAGAAGCTGTTCGCGGAGTCAGAGGAACAGGGCGTCACTTTTAAGAGTTTTATCTTCTGCTTCCTTCGTGGAGACGTCCTATCAAAGGAGGCTCCGAAATTCGCGAATATTAACGACCCCTTCGGGTTTGGGCTAAATAAGCTACCGACCAAAGATGAAGATTTGCCACAGTTTTACATTCCAATTTTGTCGGCCATATCTTTTGATTTGATTGCGGCTCCCGGTATGGATGAAGAGACCTTCTTCGTCGGTTTTATCAGCCTTTGGCTTAGTTGGTTTGTCGGTCCAATGCATCGTCGCTTTATGAGAGCCTCGGCCATTTATCCTGCTCATCGCGTTGCCGAAGGGACATGACTAGCTGTGGGCGTTGCAGGGTTATCGCACTTATACCATGGGCTGAGCACTGCGGCCAATACCTCGACCCCGGGTGTGGATGTGGTGAGTTTCTCTCTTCATTATTTTACGTCGTGGATTGAGATGCACGTGTTAGGAGCATTCGCTGCGCACCAGAGACCGGGTTTTTATAATGCTTATACCTTCCCGTGGCTCATGAAGTTGGTGGACGCTTCTGCTCCTGACCCGACTTAGTTAGGGGCTCTTCGTGTGCTGCTTAATCCTTATTCCAACGAAGGCGGGATGGTATTCATTGACCGAGTCCTCTCTACTCCTTCGGGACCTATTCAGCAGCTGTTCGATTTATCGAAAGAGGGAGCACCATCCTTGAAGCCTAGGGAAGCCATCCACCTGTATTCGATTAGGCCGGGTTATTTGGTGTTTCGTCGAAATGGTACGGTTCATTTTATATGGTATAATCCACACCGCTTCGCCCGGCAATTGGTTTATAACCAGGGTGTTCCTTTCGAGGCATTCATGGTGGAGCCTAGCTCATCTTTGGAAGTTGTTCGTGACGCCACCCATCACTTCATGCGGCTGAACACCGGCTCTCACTTCATGATCCCCAAGGCCGACTACATTCCAAGGTGTGTGGGGGCTTTTACGGGTTGGTACCGCCACCGAGTTGGTCCCATCATTGCTGAGGAGAAGAGGATACTTTTTGGATATAGAGCTCCCACCCCGATCCAGGCTATGGGAGTCCCGCCGCGACCGCGAACAATGGTTCACCCTCCTTTGAGGGGTACTGGTGCCTTACTTATTCCTGAGGCGGCGGATGCGGACCTGACTCCTCCAACAGTTGGTATGCCGATGCACACTAGAGCTCAGGCAAGGGCTTCTGATAGGGCGTCAGTAGCAGTTCCATCAGTTGCGGCGGCGTCAATGGCAGTGTCATCATCGATAGCACCGCCAAAAGAGAATACTGGAGGCGAGGTTGGCCAGCGCCGTATCAAAGCGTTAAAGGGAAGAAACAATTCTCTTCCTCTGTTGTCAGTTCTGGGTCGAAAAGGAGAAAGAAGACGGTCACCGGTCTGCTTGACCTTTTGGTGGAATCCAAGCCTATTGTTCAAGACGAACCAATATCCATGCAAGAGCCGGATGATGGTCTTCTTTTTCCGGGTTCATCTGCCGAGGAAGCCGCATAATTGGCCGAGGCTATAAGGCGTTCTCAGGATGAAACTGAGAACGTTCGTGTCTCGAAGAGTTCCTATCCTGCTGTTATATTCTATGAAGATCCTCCATCAATACGGCGAATATTTATAGGTCCTCTGGAGCAGGGAGGTGGGATAGCCCTCAAACAGCCTATCTCAGCCGCTTCTGAAGATGAATTGTCGTTGTGGACTGGCGGCCATGAATCTACACTTGAGCCCCGATGAGCATACCTTCTCAGGAAGGAACGTCGGCTTGAAAAAGCCATACTAGAGGCATCTTGGCGTATCGGTATGCATGTTACCTGTATTTTTTCTTTGGCAAGTAATTGGTTTCGCTTTCTATGTCTTCTTATTTTCGCAAAACTTTGCAGGGACTTCGGCAATGGCAGAGAATCTGAGCTCGAGTCATGTCTTGACCGTGGACTCTATAAATATTCCCGATGAGACACCAGTAGGTGTGGAGGGGGTCGTTACAGTCGCTATTCCTGTTGCAGAGCTTCTATTGGTGGCCTCTGTTCTCCCGGTGCTTGCTCTCCTAGAAGAGGCATCTTCATTGGCCCAGATTCAATGGATCTTTCTGGTGACAGCCCGAAGATTGTGGAACAGGTAGTCGAGACCGCCGTCCTTTCATTGGAGCTTGAAGCGGTGGCCGCTGCCCCTCAATTGGAAGCTGTTACACCGGTCCATGTCCCCGATGATGTGCCTGAGGGTATGGAGGAGGCTACCGAAGCTGCTATCCCTCCTGTTCAAAGCGGGAGGAGTATCGAAGGTAGTCTTCTATATTTTATTTTAATGATCTCTTCATTATCTGAATCTTTCTGTCTTTTTAGAATTACGAGGATTAGCGGCATCCATTGCGGATCTGTCCCCTAGAAAATCTTTTCAGCGTCTGCTAGAGATGGCCGCTCCGAAGGCAATATCCCCGCAACGCATCATCCTCTCTTCTGGGCAAGGTTAGTGTTATTTGTCCCCCTCATTGCATTATTATTATTTCGTACAACGATGCTAATCTCTTCTGTAGTTCTGGAAGATGACGACGAAGTTGAGATCCTCGATGGGCCTGGGGATCTTTTAAACCCTCCTTGCATGACTGTGGGTAAGTAAAGTTTTGACGTTGTTCCATCTATTCTCTGTTTGTAAATCTCGCTAATTATTTATGAATCTTGACAGCTTTGCCGGTTCTTATCCCGCTGGAATCTCGCATCCTCATGCCACCCGGTCCTTATGCCCTACGCGCATCTAAACGAATGGCGAAGCAAAGCCTTCACTCTTTGTCAGCTCTCATCGAAGATCTTCGTGCTGGTAGCTCGATCACAGCCGAAGAATTTTCTGCTGAAGCCAACATTTCTCTCCCCTTTCTTGCTGCTTACCATAGTGAAACATTGGTGCATGTCTGGGTCGAGTTTTTTCGTCGGGTGGAGGCTTGCTTACATAGTCTTGAGTGCACGCGCCTTCCTTCAGAGGTCATGGCTGCAAAGGCGAGCTTGCGAGGGCTGGTTGAACGGTGCGCCGCAAATCTGCAGTCATGTGAGAAGAGGCTCAACCAAAATTTTTTGGAGAGGGAGCTAGCTTCAAATGCGCTGGGGAAACTTCAAGCTGAACTCATGGCCAAGACCGCTCGTGCGTATGAACTTTGGCGGGTGCTTCAAGAAGCTATCAGGGAGGTGGTATCTATTGATAAATCCATTATCTTTTCTCGCGAGATGGTTGAAGCTCACAAAGTTACTTAAAAGGAGCTTGAAAGTCGGCTCGCCTCGTATCAGGCCCAACAGTCTCAAGCGGAGGCCCGTCTCATAGCAATAACAAATCATGAAGTCGAGACCCAGCGGAAGAAAGATGAACTGACGAATCTATTAAATCGTCCGCCGGCTTTAAAAAAATGTATATGTTTCTTTTTATTCTCCTTTTATACTTACTCCTGAATGAGAGTATTTTTTGACTCTTTTATAGATTGTATTTTGTATTCATTTTGATTCATGAATAAAAAACATATTTTGTTTCATAGTGATGTGTCCCTTCCAGCAAATGCATTGTGTAGATAATCTATTTTGATCTCTTTGCAAGACAGTGATGGCTTAGGAGTCAGGTTCAGATCTGCTACCTAAGGCTTTTCAACTTTTTGAGCCGTGAGGGTCTCACAAAGGTTTATCTCCCTACGAGTCGAGAGGATTTCGTAGGTGTATTTTCTCCTTAGGAATCGTGAGGATTCCTAAGTGTGTTTTCTCTTGAGAGTCGTAAAGATCTCACAAGAGAATTTTCTTCCTTACAAGTCGAGAGGACTCGTAAGTGATTGATGAGTTGACCTGCTCCCAAATCAAAGCATTGCTTCGACGGGGAGATCGAGGGTTGACTTTGGCCATTTTCCACGGAGTCAGGATTGACTTTAGCCGTGTTCTATGGAGTCAGGGGTTGACTTTGGCCGTTTTCCACGGGGTCAGGATTGACTTTAGCCGTGGTATACGGGGTCAGGAGTTGACTTTGGCCATTTTCCACGGGGTCAGGATTGACTTTAGCCGTGGTATACGGGGTCAGGAGTTGACTCTCGGTTGTCTGTGTGCACCGCCGAGTCCTGGAACTAGGGACTTTGCCATGGCTCCGCTTTGCTGACGTTGTGTCTGCTGTAACAAGACGAATGTCGAGGTGGTCTCTAGGTTGTCTGTGAACCGTCGAGATTTGGGACTAAGGACTTTGCCATGGCTCCGCTTTGCTGACGTTGCGTCTGCTGTAATGAGACGAATGTCGAGGTGGTCTCTAGGTTGTCTGTGAACCGTCGAGATTTGGAACTAGGGACTTTGCCATGGCTCCGCTTGATTGTTGCATCTGAATCCTGCTGGAATGAGGAGGGACGCTGTTGTGGGTCTCCAGGTTGTAGATGTGGCCATCGAGACTTGGAACTAGGGACTATGCCGTGGCTCCGAGATAGTCTCTAGGCTATCCGTGAACCTTCGAGATTTGGAACTAGGGGACTTTGCCATTGCTCCGTTTGTTGACGTCGTATCTGCTTCTGGTTAGAATGAGAAGGAACGCCGTTGTTGATCTCTAGGTTGTAGATGTTGCCATCGAGACTTGGCTCTCTTTCTGATGGAGCCTGGTGGGATGATATGGTTCCCTCTTTGTTTGTGCCTCTGGATTGTATACAGGGATCGATGTGATCTCACTTGTAGGTCAAAAGTTTCATTTTATATGTATTATTTTTTTTCTTTCCGCGACGCTCTATCATTTCAGCTTTTTGTATCACGAAAGTCGCGATTGCCCAATCATTTCGGCTATTTTTCGCGGTGCCCAATCCTTTCGGCTATTTATTTATTTATTTATTTTACTCGCTGCTTTTTATTGCGAGTTGCTTAATCATTTCGGCTATTTTGTATGCATATATTTTACTTGCTGATTTTGTTGCAAGTCGCCCTATCATTTCGGCTATTTCATATGCATTTGTGGCTCGCTGACTTTTGCCGCAAGTATGTAACTCGGGATCTGATACCAATTTAGGCATCAGCATCGCTTCAACTGAGATATTGTCAGGAGCGAATCATCATTTGCCTTTGTCGATTCGTACAAAGGTGGCTTAGCAATCAGGGTTAGGATCCCGTCGACTAAGGCTTTTAACTTCATGAGTCGTAAGGGTCTCATAAAGGTGTTTCTCCCTACGAGTCGTGGGGCTCTCGTAAGTGCGTTTTCTCCTTAAAAATCGTGAGGATTCTTAAGTGTATGTTCTCTTATAAGTCGTAAGGATCTTACAAGAGTGTTTTCTCCTTATAAGTCGAGAAGACTTACAAGGGTCGTTCACCGTGTGAGCATATCCCAAGTCGCTAGTGGGACTTTATTAGGGAAATGTTTATTCGTGCCCATGGATTGTATACAAGGGACTGTATTGAAACGCTTGTAGGGTAATATTGGAGTGTATGACGGCTTAAGAACAGGTTCAGATCCCTGTAGCTTAAGGCTTTTGAATCCTATAAGCCATGAGGGTCTCACAGGGGAATTCTCCTTACGAGTCGTGAGGATCTCGTAAGTGTAACTTCTTCTTAGGAATCATGGGGATTCTTAAGTGTGTTGCCCCCTTGTGAGTCGTAAGGATCTCACGCAGGTATTTTGTCCTTACAAGGTCGAGAAGACCTTGCAAGTGTCTTTTAACGAGATTGCATCCTTTCGGGTTTTCACAAACTCGCTGGTAGCCCTGCTGTTTTTACTCACGGAGCCCTTTCGGGTTTTTATCCGTGCCCATTTCGCTTATGGACGTACCGTTTTTTTTAATTCTTTTTTTTATTTTTTTTATTTTTTTATTTTTTTTTGCGTCAGCCTTGGGATGATGGGGTTTGTAGTTTTCTATTTTTAGAGTCCGGACTCAAGAAGATAGCGAGCGGACATAGCCGTCATCATCTATCATTAACCTGGTTGTGACTCGTCAGGCGTAGTACTTCTTAAGAAATCGGTCGTTTATTGGTCGAAAGGGTCTTTCGCCATGCATATCCATGAGCAAGTAAGCCCCACCTTAGTAGACTTTGTCTATGATATATAGGCCTTCGTAGTTTAGCTCGAACTTCCCTCGTTTGGCACGATTGGGGATCATAGGTCTCTTGACCACTAGCACGAGTTCGCCTTGGCGGAATGTTCTCGGTCTAGTCAATCTCTCGTACGAGCGCGCCGTCTTTGCTTTGTAAGCTTCCAAGTTTTGCAGCGCCATGAGCCAGGTATCGTCAAGGGCGTCGAGCTCCTCGAGCTAGATGAGCATTCTCTTCGTCCGTTAGCTCGTAATGAACTGCTCGCAGAGAGGGTAACTCTATCTCCAAGGGGAGTACTGCTTCAACACCGAATACCAATGCATACGGCGTTGTGTTTGTGGCCGTTTTGAATGTAGTTCTATATGCCCAGAGAGCTTCATGCAGTTTTTCGTGCCAGTCCTTCTTATTTTTGGACACCGTCTTTTTCACGATTTTCGTCAAGGTCTTGTCGAAAGACTCAGCCAGACCGTTAGCTCGGGGATTATAGACCGAAGAGTATCTCCAGTCTATATTATGTTGTTGTGCGAAGCGGCTGATTTTGTGGCTTCTGTAGGCCGGCCCGTTATCAGAGATAATCCGTCGCGGAGTGCCGAACCGATAAATGACATGTGTCTTGAAGAAATGGAGGATATTCTCCGTCTTCACTTCTCTTAACGGCACTGCTTTTGCCCACTTAGAGAAGTAATCGGTTGTTGCCAATATGAACCGATGTCCCCTGGACGATACTGGCTCGATGGGCCCGATTATATCGGTTCCCCATGTTGGGATACCTACAACGGCAGTAAGGTTTCGGGTAGTATCATCCATGCTGATTTTAAAATTTGCCATTATAGATAACCCTCAACCTAGGATGTTGAACTAGAGAATCAAACAAAAACCAACAAGTAAACATCTTTACTTCTAAGAGTTTAGGATTACAACCGTTATAGTCCATTCCATCGCTTCATAAGAGATATGTTGAGGTCCCTTCACTGCGATCATCAAGTACCCGGACTCTAGAGAGGCTCCATGAGGTGAATGAGGCATCTTGCTTGAAGTCTTCACTTTCTAAGATGATCTACCTTGAAGAAACACTAACCCAAGCTCACACTTCTCTAATGAGGTATTAGTGAAGTGAACACTCTAATCTAAGTGGCTAGAATAGATGAGGATGATGAAGTAGGAATTTTGCTCTCTTTTGTTTTCTATTTCTCACAAACAAATCATCACTTGCAAAAATCAAGCAAGCTTTTTTATCAAGAAGAAGAAGAAGAATTACAAGTGATGAATGAATTATTGTTTAGGTTAGAATTGCAACCAAGGTTATGTATGTGTCATGGCTAACTCATGTAGAGAATAAACCATAGGCTAGGCTTAAAGTTAGGTTAACAAATATCAAGGATAAAACAAAGAGGGTGAACTTTGTCAAAGGATCATGAAGCTTCCTCAAAGCTCATCCAAAACATTATCCATCCATAAAGAATTAACCAAAAAGAAAATGTTAACCCAAGTTTAAACCCTAGAATGGTTTTAACCCTAGTTGCATTTGTAACCCTAACATGTTATAATATTATATATCACATATACAATATTTTGTAACAAAAGAAAATAATACAATTAACATATATCACATATATATCAATGTATCATCAAGTGAGAAAAACAATCTTTAAGTGAGCTTATATTAGTTAATGTAATATAATATATCAAATATATAATTATATATTAAATTATCGAATCAACACTTGATCCGATAATCCAGCTATTTTGCAAATAACCGACTAATATAATCTTTATCAGTTTATCGAATCAACACTTGATCCGATAACCCGGCTATATCACATATACCCGGTCGATATCACATATCGCGAGAATCGAATACGGTATCACATACATGTATTATTCTAGGTCCCGCACATATCACATATGTTCTCCTACTCCGTTTTGCCTGAGTCAGGAAACCTCTGTGTAGGACTCTAAAGAATCGTCAATACGCCGACAGTAGGTGATGATCATATCAAACACCCACAAGCTGCAAGCGGTCAGCTAAACGTAACAGCCACCCAGGTATTGAGCAATCAGAAGATCAACAATCAAGCCTGTACATTCTCCTGGGAATCCAATCAGTAACACTCCCATACAGTTCGGTCTCTTTGTCTGATATGTCGCATATCCAGTTTAGGGGTGGTAAACGTCAGACCCCAGTAGCCGATATGTCGTGTCAATGTAAGGCTCATAAGGGGTCGATAAACTATTGATAACACTTACTAGTAGATCTCCATATCAGCCCTGGCTAGGGACTTCCAGTTATAGCCAATCGAACACAGCGCAACATTAACTCCCAATACCGCGAGAGATGAAACCCCTCCTATCGCTCATTGCCTCCATGTGATTCGGGACTGTACCCAAAAGCCACCGTTTTGCACGCTCTCGTGAACGTGGTAAGGTGGAAATCAAAGCACAGTGGGAATCACACAAGACTTTATGACGATCTCGGGTCTACAGACTAACCTGTACCAGTGTCACCAGAGAACTGCTATCTGACCATAGGTATAATACCATCTAGGAGTTCTCGGCGAGTACGTTCAGTGTACCCAGTCTCCACTGAGCATCCGTATACCATCTTTGATGTCAAACACCGATGGATATGGGATCATCCATCACCCATCATATGGGTCAAGATGCGTATACGCTAGTCTACTCTGGAGTATCGATGCCCTGTCTCGATACTCCCTCGACTAGGAACAGTTATAGGATGTACTCTTGGACTACCCTGGCCCCACTAGTATGATTTGCATCATAGTCCCAGTAGTCGAGTACATATCTAAGGGCTTTATCAACATGTGAGAGCAAGACAGTAAACCAATACAAGTCAACATGTTAAGACAAAGTGAAACCAAATAGCATACTATCATGTCGAGCAAAAAAGTCCTTTCTATATATATCCAAGCATCCATGTAACGTTTTGAAAATCGTTTTGGTGAAATTTCGGAAAAATCGATAAAATAAGGGGGTTTTCTGTAAAAAGTCAAAATACAAATATCTTTATTATAAAATTAAATATACATATTCTAGCTATGTAATTGCTAGTATTTGGTGTTTATTGAGCCACTCGTAAAATTTCTAATTTTCTGAAATTTTTTCGGAAATTAATTATTTTAATATTATTTTAAGCTGTTAAAAGTACATTAAGTTAGTGATAAATACAAATTTGAATAGGCTAATTACACCCTATAGAACCATGACAACAAAAATCTAGTTAGTAATATAAATTTTTAGCAATTTATTTCAAGTTCTAATTGGTTATAATTATGGGAAAACTAAAATTTTAATAGTTAAACTAAAATTTGCATCTTTGTAACTTGAGGGGTTCTTTTTGCATGAAATTTTCTTGTACACTCTCTCACACACCCTCACCTCCTCTTGGCCAGCCCCACTACCTCCTGCAGCCCACATTCCCCCCCTCCATTCTTTTGCTTCTTTAACTCATTTAAATGGTTTAAAATATAGGTTTTTATACATATTAGTTGGGTGGGGGTATTATGGTAATTGGCAGGGGCTTTGACTTAGATCTTTTGGCACCATCCCCTCACCTTTTCCCCCTCTCCCCCTTGGCCGAAACCTGTAACAGCAGCAGCCCCCCCATTTCTCCTTCTCTTTTCTCTTCAAAATTCCATCAAAAAATCATCCAAAATGCTTCAAAAATTCCACAAAATCAAAATCTAATCCCTACCCATTTTTACTTGACCATTCTAGTATGGATCTAGGGAACAAGATGGTAATTTGAGAGGCTGGATTTCAAGTTGGATCAATGGGTTGTGAGGTATAAAATTCTTGACTTTTTTGTTAAATTGTTGATTAATGCTTATGTTAGCTTAATTAAATGTTAATTAGGTTTTATATGGGTTCAAATTGCATGATTAAAAATTCAAGAGAAGGGGTTGTGATCAAATTAGAGTTTTGGGTATTTGGATCATGATTTTTGTGTTGTAATTTGAGATCTTAAGTCATGTAAGGAAAAGCTAGTTACTAGTTGCTATTTGTTAGTTTAAAATTTTGCTAATTGTGTTAATTTTGTTAACTAGGTTTTGGGAATTTAATTAATCAATTGGGATAAAAGTATAATTAGGGTATTCATGGTATTATTAACATTTTAAATTGTATTTTAATATTTTAGATCATGCAAATACAAGCCAAATTGTTGTTTATGTATTTTTGCTAAAATGGTTGAAATTTGGGTAAAATTGCAAACTAGTTTTTTTGAACGTATATAGTTTGGTGAAATTAAATTGTGGAAATGGTTTGTATGGCTTATTTAAGTTATTTAGTAAATATTATGGCCATTAGTTTTGTTTAAACATCAAGATTTGTATTAAAACGGTTAACGACCGCTAACTAGATTTTTGGGAAATAAAACGATTTGTTTACTTTTATGGTTTTGATGAATTAAAACCTATTTCTTAAATAATTAGTGAGTTTTGAAACCAAGATTGGAGCGTTTGAGTTTTTCACGATCACTCGGCGTTTGTAGGCCGATGTCGAGGGTTTTGGGTTGATTTGTGAAAGCAAACCATAGGTTTTGACCTATGTGGGAATTCGTGTGTCGTTTTGGTCATGAGTCGGATTTTAATGCGATACGGTGCGTTATGATATGTAGGTACCCCATGTGGACTTCGAGACGACAAGCAAGCGCGTGGCGACGTCGTCACCGGCGAGCGAGGACCAGGTGAGTAGATTTATATCTACGGGGAGAAGTCGGGTGGATGGCGAATGGCACCCCCGCAGTTTGTGGTGATGTATACGAATACGTATATACACATATATATTGATTATATATTGTTGAGTTTATTGATGATAAAGATAGATTTTAGGTGTGATTGGATAGGTTTAGTGTTGCGAAACCCTAGAGTAGTGGTTGCACCACACATACACATACACACCCATACTTGCATACATTCTTCTTTCATTTGTGCTTATACGGGAATATGTTTTTATGTGTTCACATAGGTATGGGACTATGTGTTTACATAATGGATTTGAGGATAGTATTTGGGATTTGAGGTGAGTCGATGAGATTGATTTGAGACCATGAGATCGGTGATATAGCAGGATTCGTATTTGAGATATGTCATGATGTCATAGCGGATCTTTGGACGACGATACTATGTGAATAGTGATAATAATGAAATGATCGGCATGTGATCGTGTTATGAGATATGATATGTTAGGATGTTTTTGATAGGCCGCATTGGGCGATGTATACTTCTTTATGATGATATGTGCTGATGATATCGGTTTGTACGAGATTGTCGATCAGTGGTCAGATCATGATTATATTGATGATATTAGTATCGTACTAGACATAGATCAGTACCCAGATTATGATCTTGGATAAAGAGGATACCAGATGAATAATGTGATGAAGGTGATATTGACCCGTACCCAGATTTGGGATGCCGTACGACGGATTTACGTACGAGCTATATATTGATGTTTGATCCGCACTCTTGACTTGGGAATATTTCATTATAGATATGGTATCGGATGTGATATTATCGAGGCGAGATCACCGACTATATATATATATGTATATATATATATATATATGTATCGACTCAGATGTTAGGCGGTTTCCTTACCTTTAGTTTAGCTTGTTGGCTCGGCCATATAGCTTAGTGTAGTTGTTAGACTAGATTTATATTAAATGTAGATTTGTTATCATTGTGTCTAGTATTTAGCTCCCGCTCATTATTGTTGGTCGCTCCGCATCGCATACTTATATTGTGATTTCATATTGCTTTGTTGATATCATGCTGTTAGGACACCAGCACCATAACCGATGATGCGTATGTTCCATGTACACTTGCTTGCCGGCTCACACACATCTTCATCGGTAATTGCCATGTCACGAACTCTTTAGAAAATACTATTTCATTGACATAGTTTGTTAGCTAATAGTTTAGACATGATATTAGTGTACTTGCCTTACATGCTAGTTTAGACATTGTAGTTATTACTTGCTGCTTCATGCATGTTATTATTCACTGTTATGCCGCATTCATGGATTTTATGCCTATATTCACTGTTTACATGCTATTGATGATTTGGATTCGGATTTCATGAGATTTCCTGAATTTGGGGGAAAACCGGAAAAACATTTACAAACTTCTTTCTCTCTCTTTTTAAATGAAAAGTGCGGTTTTCCCATGATGTATGAGTCGTCCACCATGAGTTTGCTGATGGATTTCGAAGCCCGATTCGAGAAGTTGGATAAACCGTTTCGGGTACATGGTGAACCCGGTAAGGTATCCCGGGGTAAGAAGCTCGTGGTAATGACGATGAGCCTGGCAGGGGAAGACTACCTACCGGTGATTTTACCCGACGTGTCGGATATCCGGTGGATACCGTCGTGGTCTTGAGATTGATGGTAGGGGCCGGTCCGGACTGACGGCGCCTTAGATAGTGAGATTGAGACAATGAGATTTTGAGACATCGATGTACTGAGATTGATGATTCAGGCCAGTCCGGATAGTCGGAGCCTGAGATATTGAGATATTGGGATTTATGTTTTGTGTCGATGCTAGACACTGTTTATGCTGATTTCATTTATGATACCTCGTTTTTAAAAAGATACAGATATCACTAATTTATGAAAGCATTTTTCTTCAGTACATGCATTCTGTTTCATCCATTCATACATCATCCATATGATAATTGCTACCTGAGGTACTGACACGGGCACATGGGATTACACTTGGAATAGATATTTACCCTAGCCATTGTTATAGGATGCTGGTTATATATTCGAGGATATATTATGATCATATGACTTAGGATTACGTTGTTCATGCGATTTCTGTTCGTAGATGTCTTTCTACTCACGAGTTGGCAACTCACCCCCGTTGTGCCCCAGTATCTTGCAGGTTTTGCCGTACAGGTTTCATTATGGCTTGCTGGCACTATTTCCATTCCGGGTGATTTGCTAGTAGGTGGGTTTATTTGTATCGTACCCATCATTATACCTTGTATATTATTATTCTGTTGTATCTAGAAGTTCCATCAACCAAACATGTATTTATTTCAGAGATAGAGACCAGTGATGTTTATTCTTTCGACCTTAGAGTCGCGCGTTGTATTTCTATGGATTTCTTGCTGTTTTGAGTTTCCTTTTGAGTTTTGATCCTCGCCCTTGGCGTTGTATATTATATTGCTTGCGTGGTTGTGACCGTCGATTGACGAAGAGCTAGCTCCCGTTTGGGGATGCCTTTTTATTGATTTCGTATACTATTCATGTTGTATCCCGTTTGGGGGCCAGTATTTACAAAGGAGATTCTTCCGAAATTTTCAGAAAATACTTGATATTTTTTTTAAATCGCATAATTCGGCTTATACTATTAAAGCTACTTGCTTTAGTTGGTTTTCCTTCACTCTACTGCTTTCTGGGTTTTCGGCTAACTTAGATTACGTACGTCTCGAGACGTTTCGTAGTCTAAGTGCCGGTCATGTTCCGTACTTTCGGGCCGTGACAATCCACTATAATATACATCATATGTACAACAATGGCCTCTAGGGCATATATATAACTAACAATCTCCCACTTGCACTAAGGCCAGCTGTTGTAGTATCTCATATCCAACATCCCGAAGAGTCACTCAAATTGTATCTGGGGTATGGCCTTCATGAGTGGATCCGCAGTGTTGTCCTTCATGTCAACTCTCCTGACCTCGATCTCTCGGCGATCAACTATCTCCCAGATCAGGTGATACCGTCTCAGAATATGCCTGGATCTCTGATGGGACCTGGGTTCCTTGGCCAAAGCCACAGTTCCATTGTTATCACAATACAAAGGTATTGGATGTTCAATGGATGGAACCACACCAAGTTCAGTGATGAACTTCTTCATCCAGACAACCTCTTTGGCAGCATCGTTTGCAGCGATATATTCAGCCTCCATCGTCGAGTCTGCCACGGTTTCTTGCTTGGAACTCTTCCAACAAACTGCCCCTCCATTTAGGGTAAAGACAAATCCCGAGTGCGACTTAGAGTCGTCCTTATCACTTTGGAAGCTCGAATCGGTAAAGGACTCCACCTGGAGTTCTCCGTTACCATACACCAAGAACATCTCCTTAGTCCTTCTCAAGTACTTGAGAATGTTCTTCACAGCTGTCCAGTGACTCTCTCCTGGATCTGCTTGATACCTACTCACTACACTTAGTGAGTATGCTACATCGGGTCTAGTATATAGCATCGCGTACATGATAGAGCCTACTGCCGAAGCATAGGATATCCCTTGCATGCGAGCTCTCTCCAAATCAGTCTTAGGAGACATCTCTTTGGAGAGAGTGAGTCCAAAGATCGTGGGTTGGTTACCACGCTTGGATTCTTTCATACTAAACCTCTTTAGTATGGTGTCAATGTACCTGGATTGGGACAATCCCAGTATCCTCTTAGATCTATCTCTATAGATCTTAATCCCCAAAATGCAGGAGGCATCACCTAGATCTTTTATTGAGAATCTATGTGATAAGAAGAGCTTGACTGAGTGCAGCATATGAACATCATTTCCTATCAAGAGTATGTCATCCACGTACAATACGAGGAAGAAAACCTTACTCTCTGCAACCTTCTTGTAAATACAAGGTTCATCTACGTTCTTGATGAAATCAAACTCTTTGTCTACCACATCAAAACAGATGTTCCAACTCCGCGATGCCTGCTTTAACCCGTAGATGGATTTAAGCAGCTTGCACACCTTTCCGCTGCTCCCACTGTCTACGAAGCCCCTGGCTGAGTCATGTACACGCACTCCTCTAAATCACCATTTAAAATGGCGATCTTAATATCCATCTGCCAGATTTCGTAGTCATGGTATGCAGCAATGGCAAGTAGGATCCGGATGGACTTAAGCATAGCCACTGGAGAAAAGGTTTCGTTATAATCCACACATGGTCGTTGACGAAAACCCTTTGCAACAAGTCTAGCTTTGAAAGTCTCCACTTTTCCATCTACACCAAGTTTCTTCTTAAAGATCCATTTGCTCCCAATGGATTTAACCCCTTCAGGAGAAACTTCCAAACTCCATACTTTGTTGGTGTGCATGGATTCCATCTCAGATCGCATTGCATCAAACCATTTCACAGAGTCCCCACTCGTGATGGCCTGCTCGAAGCTAGTCGGGTCATCATCTTCTATGATGCAATCCTCGCTCCCACCATCGATGAGAAAACCGTAGTATCTCTCAGGTGGATGAGGAACCCTACTAGATCGGCGGAGCAGCTGAGGTTCGTCGGGAACTACTGAATCCTCTGGTTCCACCAAATCTTCTGTTGTAGTTTGTGTAGCTGGAACTTCTTCCAGTTCTACCTCATTGCCACTGATTTGTTTCATAAGAAAACCCTTTTCTAAGAAGGTGGCATGACGAGAAACAAACACTTTTTGTTCCTCGGAGTGGTAGAAGATATACCCTTGCGAGTTTTTGGGATATCCTACAAACTTGCACAGGACAGACCTTGCCTCGAGTTTGTCCGGATTGTACCTTTTGACATAGGTCGGACAGCCCCATATCTTAACATAATTAAGAGATGGTCTCTTCCCCTTCCATATCTCATATGGAGAGGTAGGCACTGATTTGGTAGGAACCATATTCAATAGATGTATGGCTGTCTCAAGCGCATACCCCCAAAAGGAAATAAGCAACTCAGCGGTGCTCATCATAGAGTGCACCATATCTAATAGGGCGCGATTCCTCCGCTCCGATAAACCATTGTGCTGTGGTGTATAGGGAGGAGTAAGCTGAGAGAGAATCCCATTCTCTTTTAGATAGTCTAGAAACTCATTGCTCAAGTATTCTCCTCCTCGATCAGATCGAAGGATCTTAATACTTTTACCCGTTTGGTTCTCGGCTTCGTTCTTATATTCTCTGAATTTCTCAAAAGCTTCAGACTTGTGTTTCAACAGGAACACATGTCCGTATCTTGAGAGATCGTCAGTGAATATAATGAAGTACGAAGAACCATCCCTGGCATGTATAGACATGGGATCACATACATCACTATGTATCAGTCCCAAGAGTTCTTTAACTCTTTCTCCATGTCCACTAAATGGAGTTTTGGTCATTTTGCCTTTGAGACATGACTGGCAAGTGTCATAAGATGAAAATTTGAACGGATTCAAATATCCATCCTTATGCAACTTAGTTAGTCGTGTCGCATTGATATGGCCTTGTCTACAATGCCACAAGAAGGATTCGTTCATTTCTGAAATCTTCCTGTTGTATGTGTTCTGTACATTAAGGACCGTAGTTTGGTTCAGAACGTATATGCCATTATTTAACGAGCCTGATCCAATCAACATTTGATTCAGGAATATGTTCATAACATTATTCTGTACTACAAAATTATATCCTTCTTTACTCAATAAAGAAAATGATATAAGATTGCATATCAGGGTCGGAATGTAATAGCATTCGTTCAAAATCAATGTATTACTATTTAGCAATACTAGGTGATATTCGCCAACTGCTTTGGCTGCAACATTTGCACCATTCCCTACTTTTACAGAATGATCACCCTCACCCAGTTCTCTACCTCTCTTAAGCCCATGTAACATATTATATATGTAGGATCCCGATCCGGTATCTAATACCCAAGACGTAGAGTGAATTGAGAAACAGTTCTCGATAACTAACACACCCGAAAAAGATGCATCAGCATGTTTGTTCTTCATATGGGCGGCGTGAGTATCCAGATATGTCCCTATTCCCTGCTCGGACTTATAACAATTATAAATTGGAGCGGGACCAATATTCCCCTGCTCAGTATAATAAGCGGGTTCGGTCAATACATCCATATTATTATCTTGATTAAGGCCTGATATGGTCGCTACCTGGAGAGAGAGAGAAGAAAACAATTTAGCGTATGCTCTTGCAAGATTAGATTGGTTATTATCTTATCTAATCAGGATGGCTCCCACTGTTTTCATCAAATCTTCCTTCAAACCCTAAAAGGTAAGACTAGCCGGGATTAATTACACCTTACAAGTTCGCCAATCTTTCAGCCAGGTCAGTATTGGTACTTTGAGGGAGGTTCCCCGTGCTATCGCACAGACCTAATTAGAATAAACCTCGTTTTCCCAGAGGCATAACCCCGTTAACACCTTTCTAGACACCTACTTGATCGGCTAATTATCATATGTAAAGCTCTCCTAGGAGTAACTCTTACTCGCAGTGGGTATCAGGATCCAACTATCTCATAGAAGGTATGCAATCTCATTGAAAATTTCAACACTTGAAATTCCCGATAATGCTTTTACCCCTAACATGCTATGACCTCGACGAATGCCAAACAACCCATAGTCCGCTAGTCAAGTTCAACCCGTACATTTCTTGATTTGAAATAAACCCACCCGCACGACCCTTGACGAAAGCCAAACAACGCCGTACGGATACCCTAATCCAATCGCATCATATGCAGCAGATAAGCAGTAAATAGTGTAAGTCCACATTGCCCACCCCGGTTCTTACGGGGAGGCGGAAACGGTAAAAACGATTTTTGAACTCAAGGCAACATGGACTAGAAAAAGAGGATCTTTGCTAAACAAAAACCTAGCAAACTAACTAGAAGCTTAACTACTATGTTAGAGGGTTATACCTAAGTCTTGAACTCCTTCTCTTCTTGCTCCTTTGGATGGTTCGAACGGCTCCACCTCGTAGTCTCCTCTTTGTCGAAGAAGGACCCACCCGAAAGCTTCTATCTTGAGCTCCTACCTCAACCGAGAGGCAACTAAAGTGCTTGGCTTGCTAAACTTAGAACTCTAGAATAAGTAGAGAAGAGTTTTAGTGGTTTTACCTCAATAGCTCATGCTTCTCAACACATGAGACATGAGAGCTATGAGAGAGAGGAAGAGGATGAGTTTTGGATGAGAAAGAGAGTGAGCAAGTGAGAATGATACAATTTTTTACAACCATACTCTCATATTAGGAATTATGATAATAATAATAATAATTAAGAATAGGTGTGATGGTTAGTTTATGAATGACCGTTATCATTTCATTCATTAAATGCATTTTGCAAAGACTAAGAAGCATCTTTGAAAAGAAATGATGATGGTCAACAAGTCCACTTTGGTCAACCGGTCAACTAAATCAACAAGTCAACAAAAGTCAAGAGTTCAACTCAACCATGGCACAATAATCCTTAATTAATATTATTAATCATATTTCCCATTCTCATTAGGGTTTAGAAAAAGTCAATGGTCAACAACCCTAATGAGAATCCTCTGCCTCTGCCTCAGTCAACTGTGCATACACACCCGCATCCGTGTTCCGAGAAACACGAATACAATGAGATAAAACCAATCCCAAAACATGTACTAGGATCTGGCTTAAAGCAAAGCCCGCTAGTAATAATGCCCCGGACACCAAACGTGCACAAGTGCGCGGATGTGAACGAACCCTGTCGCAAAACCATGCGACCTCTACTCTGTTTTGCCCAAAGGCGAATAACCTTCTGTGTGGGACTCTAAAGACTCGACACTACGCTGGCAGTGGGTTTAACCACAGGCCGCAAGCGGTACTAGATATATGTAACGGTCCCTAGGTAGATGCCGATAAGAAGACTGATGAGGCGAACCCATCCGAACTCCTACTGAGCCTGAATGTGACAATCTCCATACAGTCCGGTCTGTTCGTCTGAGAATATCGCATGGCAGGCCTAGGGGCAGTAAACGTCAGTCCCCTACTAGCGGTACAAGTCGTGTCGGAGTGTAGCCCAGAACACCCTGAGATAACACTGGAAAACCTACCAGTATATCTCGCTTGCCCTGGCCAGGGACGACTATGTGTAATGGCTCTCCTAGATACAGCGCGATATCAACCCCCAATACTGGGAGAGACGAATCCTGTCTAACCGTCACTGCCTCCAAGTGCTTCGGGACTGCACCCAACAAAAGGATACGTTAGTCTAATTTTAGACTAAGATCAACTTAAACGTTTGTTAAGGATACGTTGGTCTAATTTTAGACTAAGATCTACTTAACAGGATCATTTAGATCCAACAAAAGAGTATTTGGGCTCTATTTTTTTAGTTTAAGGACGTTGCGGTCCATAAGTTTAAGGACATCTTAGTCCAGTTTAAAGACGTCATAGTCTGTAGAGTTTAAAGACATCATAGTCTATGAGTTTAAGGACCTCACAGTCCGTAAAGTTTAAGGGCATCATAGTCCAGTTTAAAGACGTCATAGTCTGTGTGGTTTTGGTTCAACCATTTGGGGATGCACAAAAAGTTATCGGTTATTGGGACCCTCCATCTCTCTGAAAACGTTGAGGAATTACAACGACATACATCAGAGGTATGAAGAGATGTACAACCAAATGACAGATTAAAAGGCTCTGAGATGAACATTACTTTGAATGCCATATGAGCTGATCAATTCTGGAAGACCAAAGTATGTTTGGGGTTCGGTTTGAAAGGATTTTTCCCCTGGAAGACTTAGCTAATTTGGGCTAAGATTGGTTTGAATATAGTGTTAAACACAAGAGTATACTCGGTGATCACGTGTTCTCACGTGAGGCGCTTAAAGTAGTGTTAAACACTAAGAATGAAGCGCTCACGTGAGGTCACGTGAGGCGCCTGAAGATTGGGCCTTACTTCTTTTATTTTACTCCCAGAATATACACATAAGTATTAAAACTTGATTTTTATCACCATCACGTATGGATACATGAGGGTATCCATGCGTTCGATATTAATCCCTCAGTTTTACCCCATTTTCTCTTCAAAAAGGTATTTGTCAAGGGTCACGTGGGGACACGTGAGGCACCCTTTACGCGGGAATTGCCTTTGGGTATTTTCCTCTTTTTCATGAGTGTTTGATAACTGCTAGGGGTCACGTGGGAACACGTGAGACGCCCAAAAGTGAAACTTCCTTGACTTTACTCCCTTTTTATTTTGGGAAGCTTGTTGAAGGGTCACGTGGGAGCATGTGACCTAATCTCATTCATTCTTTTTGATCATAAACGGGGGGCTCACGTGGACACACATGATCTGACATTTATCATGTTGGGTATTGATCTCTTTTACGTGCATGAAGAGTTAAGTCCCTTATTTAAGAATTTAATTCTTTTATAGGGTTAAACCCTAATTTTATTTAGAGGAATTAAATTCCTCTGTATTTGAAAGAATTAAATTCTTAAAACACAATTCTCCCTCTAAGTTTTGGATTTGCATGGCAGAATCTCCCCAATGAGAATTAAATTCTCAACTTGTGGGGAGATCTGCTTCTGCAGATCTTCAACAAAAGGAAGAACTGAGTTCTTTTCAGAAGGGTTAAACTCTTGGTTTGAGAATTAAATTCTCTTTTGTTTTATGGGAGCTTATGGAATGATCTCCTTTCTTCTCTTACCTAGAGTTTCTTTCTTCTTTGAAGAGATCTTCTCTCTGTCGAATTAAATTCTCTTGTTTTTTTTTTTGCTTTCAAGGAAGGTTTTTTCTCTCTTTTTCTCTATTCTTCTCAGTATGTATCTCTCTCTTATTGTCTCCCTTTTCTCTTTTTTCTTTTTCCTTCTTGGCTCCTATTTATAGGAGAAAGAAAAGAATTGGTTTGTTCAGCCCATCTCTCATTGAGAGATTTTGATTGATTTTATAACCAACATGATCTTTTAGATCATTCGGTGAATTTTATTCTCCATTGGATTTTTAATCCATAAGATATTTTATTTGTTATTCCTGGCAATTTTTAGGAAAATATTTTCTTGTACAGAATCTTTCTATAAATTGGTGGTTTTTTAATCACCATTGGATTTTTAATCCAACGGTGCTCCACTTTACAGAGTGCAATCTTTTTTGTTTGGAAAGATATAGGGAAATATTTTTCCAATTAGGGCTTTTGATTCCTTTTAATTAGAATTTAATTCTATTAGTTCAGAGGGCTCAGGAACCCATCACGTGTTGGCACGTGACCCCACTGATTAAGCATCTGATTAGAATTTAATTCTATTAGTTCAGAGGGCTCATGAACCCATCACGTGTTGGCATGTGATCCCACATATTAAGCATCTCCAATTGTTTATTTCAGTGCCTATGGACTTTGCCCATAAAAGGTCACGTGTCCTCACGTGAGGCCCGATCACGTGTGGGCACGTGATGCTCCAGTTGGGGGTTTTCTTTGCGGCTTTATTTATATGTTTTATTCAGTTCCCATGAGGGAACAGTGGCCATCACCAGAAATCCTTGGCCAAGGGAGACGAGAATTACTGATTTGGATCAGTAGTTTCTCAGTGGGTGATGGGCTTCACACCGATATGAAATATCGCGTTATTAGGGGTCTGACTTTATCCACCCCTAGACCCGATATGCGATACTCTTTGACGAACAGACCGGACTGTATGGAGATTGTCACTGAAAAGCTCAGTATGGATTCGGATGAGTTTTCTTTTCGGTCTTCTTTCGCTCAATACCATGGTAGCCATTACGTACAGCTAGTGCTGCTGACGTGCTTGTGGTTAAACTCACTGCTAGCGTATTGATGAGTCTTTAGAGTCCCACACAGAGGGTTTTCCTAGTTCTGGCGAAATGATGTAGTAGCCGTATTGGATACGTGCAGGATTCCGATCGAATGATTGTACTAGTTACCCGGATTTTCGATCGAACGGCTGATAATACTAGCCGGCTCGGGATTGAGCCGGATTATTAAATCGGGTATTGATTTAATAATTTACATATATGTATTTCGATATGTATATTCTAGTATTATGTTCTTTGTGTCATTCTATCTCTTTGGGTATTCGTATTTTGGTAAGAATACAGGTATGTATATACAGTAGAGTGTAATCTGTATTTATTCGGAAATCATTCTAGAAGGTGGACACCTCATTTTAGATTTTATCGATTTATATTAAATAGAAAATGAGGTGTAAAGCAAGAGAGGGGAGTATGGTGAGAGCCATACTTCAATAGTGTTGCACAAATGAATTAACAATTCATTTGTGCAAACTATTCAAGCATGGTTGAATATATTTATTTGAAAAATTGGTTTTTACAAAATCTTGCTTGAGATTTTCTCACTTGGATGGTCCATTAATTTTGAGATGGGAAAAACACTCTCACCATTAGCTTCACTCTCCTCACTAGATTTCTTGAGCTCCTCCAGATTCATTTTCAACCTGCTCTCTACAATCTCATGTGTTGAGAATCAAGAGAGCAGGTGAGATAGATACACAGTTAGATCACTTCACTACATCTTAGGCACTCTTGATTAGCATCCTAGAGTCCCTAGTTGCTTCACTAGACTCTTAGTGTGGAGCTAGAGCCATAAGCTATATCTCTCGGGTGGATCATCTTCGACGGAGAAAGACCGGTGGTCAAGCTCGATCCAAAGGACCTCAAGGAGCTAAGGAAGATGGTAGAAGACCGAAGGACGTATCATTCGGTGTAACCACTTCATACCTTGTAGTTAAGATCTTCTTTTGTAGCTGGTTTAGGTTTATGGTTTGATTCTAGAATGGGTTCGTTAGCGCAAGTTTTTCAAATGCCAATTTTTGTTCCCCATCGGCCACGGTAGATGGCCAAGGCGCTAGCAAACCCTAACAAATTGAACCTTGAACGAACTTCAAAATAACATGAAAATATTATACTAAGTGTACGAAACTCGACGATAATATGGAATTTACATGTTATCATCGAGAATCTCACATTAAAAAAATGTAACGCGCCTTACGCCCCGCCTATCAGTTATATATGCAATGGTTTCCATCATAACATAAACCTACATAATGGTTGTCAAAACGAAACTTTTAATCGTTTGTTTATGGAAGCCGTCATGTATTTTTTATGACGAGAAAACTGGTCGTACAATAACCGATAGATTTTTCCAGTGTGGACTAATTAAGAATTTACAACGCAAACACACCGTGTATTTGTGCTTTCATTCATTTCAAGATTACTTTTGTCGGCACCTTTTCGCTGGTCCTCCGTGTACAAATATAAAGGGTATGATCATTTCAGTGTTGATATTAAGTATTAAAATGATTATTATCCTTTTTATTGTAGTGACTCGAAGAACAACGAAAAGGTACTGCCGAGATTTTCTCGAAACGAATGAAAGCACAAACACAGGGGTGTATGCGTTAAAAGTTTTTAATGGGATAGATGTCTTATCCCGACAGTCGATGTAATGGATTGATGGATCAAACTGAAATATTAAAGCTTAATTACAAGTCATAAAATAAATGCCCAAATGAAATGCTAATTATTTAATATACGATGTCAGAAATCGGAGAGTAATGGATATGAATTGGATGAAAGTGTCCAAATTTAGTGATGAATACAAGGCCAACATTGAAGAGTTTATTGAATTTGCATTGAGAGACCGATCCCCTGAAGAATTGATTTCGTGTCCATGTAAAAAGTGTCATAACGGTTTCGACTTCCATCGAGATATAGTGTACGCTTATCTAATGAAGAACAAGATTTCATCTAAGTATACAAAATGGACGTACCATGGAGAAGCTGCACCGAGAGTCGATATTTGTACGAGTCGTTAAATTAGAAAAAATGATCCTTCTCGACCGTCGCCTCCTCTAAACTCAGTGAAGGTATTTTCTTTTTAAATTTATTTTCCCCAATTTTAGTTGTTTGTTTTTAGTTAATATTTCAATTTTATGTTCTATTATAAATTGCTGATATATAAAAGAAATATTATAGTTAGGATTGATGATAAAAGAGATATTGTGGTTGATATTTTAGTATAAATTGCCTCGAATAACCTATAAATCTTGATATGAGACCAAAACAATAAGTTGAAACCAAAACTGTAAGTTGCAATGAAAAACATTTAAAAACACATTTGTTGAACCTTGAACTTCAAAATAATAGGAAAATCTTGATGGAGTTCGGTGCTCGAGCCGCGCCCTAGGCGGAAGCGATAACAAAAAATTTTCACGAGCACCAAGCACGCATTACCCAGGATACGATCTATACACCTAAACTAGCAAACTAAAACATGTAAAGGGTATGAAGTTACAACTTTCGATGCGTGTCCACTCAATTGTGGAAGACCCCTCCAAGTTTGTAACCGCCGGGATCGCGCATGAAAGTCGACCACTCTCTCCGAAAAAGATTCACCCGAGGGAAACAGGAAAAAGCTCCGACCGACGATCCAAACTTGCTAAGGATGGATGGTGGGTAATATAGGAATTTTTTCACTAAACTTTTTCTCTCTAAACCACGCTCACTGAGAGGAAAAAGACGAAGGAAAGAGAGGTGAGGAGAGAGTGGTGAAAATGGCTAAGTCTCTCATCCAAGAAGCATGAACTCTAGAATGTGCAATAAAACCTCAAGTGTAGAAAAAAGAATAGCTTTTCATTTTTACAACCATGGTTCAAATAGTGCAACCAAATCAAATCATCATTTAATACCAAAGCCATACCTTTCTACATATCACAACCATGCTTCATGCCATCACCTTTTCCAACTCAATTCCATTTATTTTTCTAAATAGAAAAATAAATATGAGGTGTCCTTCCTCTAGAAATATTCCTGTATAAATATGGAATATTTCATCCGGTATACGTATCGCTACATATACGCGTATCCGTATAAAAAATGGATAGCACCAAAGAGAGAAAATGAGAAGTGAACAATAATACTAAAATATATATCAGTATATATATATATAAATTATTAAATCAAATCCTGATTTAATAATCCGGCTTAATTCTAAGCCGGCTAGTATTATTAACCATCCGATTAAAATCCGTGTATCCCGTATACGTATTTAATCGGACCCCTGCACGTACCAACGTATGGCTCCTACATTTATCGCCCAAACCGGGAAAAATGCTCTGTATGGAACTCTAAAGACTCGACAATACGCTGGCAGTGGATTTAACCACAAGCACGACAGCGGCACTAACTGTACGTAACGGCTACCCAGGTACTTGCCGAAAGGGGGTCGACAATCAAGTATGTCCTTACCCTACTGAGCTGGAATATGACAATCTCCGTACAGTCCGGCCTCTTCATCAAAGAGTATTGCATATCGGGTCTAGGAGGTGGAAAACGTCAGACCCCTTCTAACCCGATAGGTCATGTCTGAGTCAAGCTCATCACAACATAGATACTACTGATCAAATCAGCAAATCTCATCCACCGTGGCCACGTATTTCTAGTGATAGCGTGAAAACAGCACGACATCGACTCCTAATACCAGGAGAGATGAATCCATGACTATCGATCACTGCCTCCATGTGGCACGGGACTGTACCCAGCTAAAACCTGTTTGCATGACTCCTTGAGCCGTGGTATGGTAGTAATCAAAATACGGTAGGAACTCACACGAGACAGATGACGATATCAGGTCAAAGGACTAACCCGTACCCATACCACCTAAGAACTTCCATCTGACGATAGATATAATACCGTCTAGAAGTTCTCGGCGAAGTCGTCTGGTGTACTCACCTCCAGTGAGCACCTGTATACTATCTTAGGTGACACAACACCAATGGCTTGTGAGACCGGCCACCGCCCCTCGTCGGGGTCTAAAAACGTATACACTAGTCTACTCCGAAATATCGATACCTGGTCTCGATACTCACACGTCTAGGGACATTTAAGGATGTGCTTATGGACAACCCAGCTCCCACATATAAGATTGCCATCATAATGCTGGTTATCAAGCAACAATCCTACGTGCTTCATCAACGATAAAGACAAACCAGATAGCATACTATCATCTCGAGTAAGACTGTTATACCAGTATAGGTCCACGTTCAATTATCATAATTGTCTACTTGCAATCACAATAATTTCCTTGAGGGCACTATATCCAACAATCTCCCACTTACACTTAAGGCAAATTATTTCGATATCACATACCCACAGCTCGTGTACTATCGAATATCCAACTTCTCTATTAATTAGTTTCACAAACTATGTTTGTGAAACTTAATGTATTCGAGAAATAGCCTCAGTGAGTGGATCCGCTTCAATGCTCCAATTTCATCTCTCTATTTCTCAACCTTGCGTAGATCAACAATCTTCCAAACTGAGCGATACCCTGCCTCAAGAATTTGTCTGGATACTTGATGGGACCAAGTTCATAAATGAACAACTCCATCAAACAAATTTCTTAGGCTGTATCCTTAGTTGAGTCACAACTAGTATCCTGCACCATAATTACCTCAGTATCCCTATTGGAACACTATCCAATATACTGATCATCCGAAGAGGCTAAACTCAAAATTCTGACAGCATCCATGTCAACTAGGTCACCTTGGAAGTCTGAACCGATAACCGCCTTCCAGAGGAGGCTGCCGTTACCTTATACCAAGAACATCCATTTATGTTCTTTACTGCTTCCCAATATTTCTCCAGAATTGGACTAACATATTCTTATTGCAACTAGTGCAAAAGCAATATTTGGTGTTGTACAAGATATTGCATGATTGACTTAATTGCCTAACAAATTATATATCATTCATGCCAGTTCCTCTTCTCATCAGTCTAGAAGACATCTCTTTAGAGAGGGTAACTCCATCACCTACGGGTTCACCACTACACCAGGAGTCATCCATTCTAAAATATATTTAGAATGCTGTCTAAGTACCCGATTGGGAAACATCCCAAATCTCGATCTAAAACCAGAATTATTTATCTGGTTTTATATGATACATTGCATGATTGACTCAATTGCCTAAACAAATGATATGTCATTAATATCAGTCCCACTCCGCATCAGTCTAGAAAACATCTCTTTGGAGAGGGTGACTCCATTGCCTGCGGGTACATCACCACGCCAGGAGTCATCTATTCTAAATTACTTTTAGAATGCTTTCTAAGTACCTAATTAGAGAACTTCCCAAATCCATATCTAGTCACCAGAATTCCTGATATATTATCCATATCCAACGTGGAGAAAACACTATATGACAACAAAAGTTTAACCGATTGTAGTATAGCAACATCACTTCCTATCAGGAGTATGTCATCCAAATCCCAGGACAGTACTCTCTACGTTCTTCTTACTAGGTACATTTATTGTTTTGATGAAGTCAATCACTTTGACTGTCATATCAAAATAGATGATCCGTCTCCGCTATCCATTCTTCAGTCTACGAATAGACATAAGCAACTTGCACACCTTCCGCTGCTCCCACTGACTACGATAACCCTCTGGCAGAGTCATATACACGTGCACTTCCAAATTCCCATTTGGAAAGACGTTATAGTCATCCACTTGCCAGATATCATAGCCATGAACTGCATCAGCGCCAAATCATATCCATATGGACTTCAGCGTAGACACTGAAGTAAAAGTCACACCACAATCCACAACGGGTGTTTGATGAAAACTCTTTACAATAAGTCTAGCCTTATTAGGTTAGTACCATTCCATATGCACAGATCCTGAAAGATCTACTTTCTCCTAATGGGCTTCACCCCTTCAGGAGCACCCAGCAAAGTCTAAAATCCATAATTTGCTGAAGTGCCTAGAGTCCATCTTGGATATGAAGTATCTGGTCTCTTGGAAGTTACCATTTCCTATGACCTGCTGATAACAAGTAGGGGGAATAGCAGTGCCAAGTCATATCCATATATCCCTATGGGTTTCAGCATAGACACTGAAGTAAAAGTCTCATCACAATCCACAACAAATATTTGATGAAAACTCTTTACAACATGTTTAGCCATATTAGTTTGGTACCTTTCCACCTGCACAGATCTCGAAAGATCTAGTTGCTCCTAATGGGTTTTACCCCTTCAGGAGCACCCAACAAAGTCAAAAATCTATGATTTACTGAAGTGCGTAGAGTCCATCTTGGATATGAAGTATCTGGTCATCTCGAAATTACCACTTCCTATGACCTGCTGAGAACTAGTAGGACCATCATCACCATGATGCTGACTTCCTGTCACCGTCTACAAGAAAACTTAAGTACCTCTCGGGTGGCTGAGGTCACCTACTTTATCTGCGGAGTGGCTAATGGTTTGTCAAGTCCAATTGAATACTTAGGTTCTACTAAATTTTTAGTAACCGTTTGTTGTTCTGGAATCACTTCCAATTCTACCATACTCCCACTAGTTTCTTCTGCAAAAAGATTTCTTTTATAAAAAGGTGGCGAGTCAAGAACAATATAAGTATTGATCTTGAAAATGGTAGAAACAAAATTCTAGCGAATACTTGGGATAATCCACAAATCGCCATTACCAAAGCATGCCAAGAGTTTGTCCGGATTCTACTTTTAAACGGAAACAGGATAACTCAATATCTTAACAATCTCAGGATATATAACCATTCTATGTTCATTTAGAATCAATGCACTAATTTAGATGAAACCAGATTCAAAAGTCATGCAGCTGTTTCCAGTACATATCACATAATGGAAAAAGGCCAATACAACATTACTCATCAAGGAGCACACCCACGGATGAGCAACCTGCGAGAGAATCAAGTTCTCAGTATTACTACGATGGAACATCTAGCATAAGTATCTACATTTTCGATCACCTCGAAGAATCCTGATACTTCTAACGTATGGTTCTCTACTTTATTCTTATACCTACAAACCTCTCAAAATCTCTAGACCTTGCAATATAACGAATGCGTATCTAAAACCAGAGAACTCATAGGTAAACCTGAATGAAATAAGAGTACCAACCCCTCATCCCGAAGGACATTAGACAACATACATTTTCATGTATAAGTCTCAAGAGTATACTAACTCAAATTCTGTGTTTTATAAATTGAAAACTGTATTTTGGTCGAGAATGTTTTACACCGTTATTCAATATACCTTACCTTATCTTCAATTGATAAAGGTAAATGTTTATAACACAATTTTCAAAATGTACATCTCACTTTATAAAATAAAGGTACAGATATTTCATTTTAAAATTTGGTGCATTACAACGGTTATTCAAAACCAAATATTTGCCTTCAGGCAAAGCTAGGTGATTTAATCTAATATTACCAATTGCAACGAATCCCGATATTGAGGATCAAATCGCCCATTTCCCAATATTCTACTTCTACTCAACATCTGTAACACCATACAAATGTGAGATCCAAATCCGGTAAATACAAAACCTAGAGTTAGAATTAATTGGGAAAACAGTTCTCGATAACAAGCACATAGAAAATCTGAAACATGAAAATGTTTCATAGGGGGTGGCCAGGTATTCCTAGTATTGCCTTTTTCATTATCTAGATTCAAGACAGTAGTCGCAATTTCCTTTGCACTTACTTCAATCCCTTCATATGTCTCTATATCATACTTTCTGCACACCGCACTTATGCTAATTGATTTTCTTCCTTCCCTACCTTTCGGCACCAGCCTAAGGTTTTTAAGAAGACTATCCAATAAGTGTAATAGGTGTACTCTCCTAATACAAAGAGCTCTCGCAATCTATGGTAAAGGGGAAAGATAACCGAATAATGCTATTCAATTTCTCCAGAACCTGTGGCCATACTCGACTAAAGTAACTTCTTCGAGTTCGTATGTAACTATATGATGGCCGTTCTAATCGATATGGATCATCGTAGTGATATGAAATGTTCTGAAGAAATGCAAAGGGTAAAGTAGAAGTGGCAGAGATATGTGTGACTTTGTCGTGAATCATGACAATCCAAAGCCCAAGTGTGTAAGAAGGTTCGATTAACTTGGTTCAAGAGTTTTTAAGGTATATCATGGGTCGCTGTACCAGAAAGAGAGAAAAGAAACACTCAGTGTGCACTCTATCAAAATTAGATTGGTTATCATTTTATCTAATAAGGATGGCTCCCACTGTTTCCTCGAATTCTTCTTCAAACCCTAAAAGGAGAACTAGTCGGGATCATTTACACTTTACAAGTTCACTAACTGTTCAGCCAGGCCGGTGTTGATACTTTGAAGAAGGTCTCCCGTGCTTTCGTACGGACCCAATTAATAACCTCGTGTTCGTAGAGGCGTTAGATCGTTAACATTTTCTAGGCACCTAATAGGTTAGCTAATTGTGAAGTGAAAAATCCCCCGAGGAGTATACTCATCAGTGGGAATCGGGACCCAACTATCATCGTGTGATAAGTTTGATGGAAGTCGACCAAAATTACCATACTCCAGAAGGTATGCGCATGTATGGAAAGTTTCCCATATATTTGAAACTCCCGATATTGTTTTTGCCCCTAATGACTTATGACCTTGATTAGGTCAACATATTATAAGTCGCAAGTCAAGTTCAACCCGTCATTATCCTAGATTAATTAGACCCATCCGTACAAACCCTTGAATAGGTCAAAATGACCGTACGACCGTCCTAACCAATCGCAGCACCATGCAGCAGAAAAGTACTACAGAGCTACCAAACACTACACCTTGACTAAGTCAACATACGCAGCATGAATACTCAGTAATACAAATATGAAATGATGGAGGGTTACAGCTGGTTTTTGGCAAAAAGCCTTTAACATAATGAACTTGATATTGTTGAAGGAACTCGAGTGACTTTGAAATGGAGTGGTTTAGGCTCCGCTTTTTAAAACTAGTAACATAAAACTTTTTCTTAACAGCGAACTCACAGTAAAGGGATCAAGGCTATTCCCTCATAGAATGAGGTGCGGGATATTCCTAACCGAATATCTCAATGCAAAGCTAAAGAATACGACTATGAGTTTTGAAGAAAACCAAGTAGTTTTAAAATTGGTTCCGACAACATCATTTAGGTTTATTTTCCTTGCATTATACAGATAATGCGTTCCCATCATTTTAAGTTTCCAAGCCACAAAAGAAACAACCAAAATAGCATGCTTTTATATACCACCCGCAGTCGCCACGGGGCCCCGTCATGCACCGTTTGGTTACTTAACTAACGGCAGAGCGGGGCAGGACTAGCGCGGATGCAAAACATATAGAAGTATCTAATATATATATATATATATATATATCAACATCGCAGGCAGATAATAGTCACCATATGCAGATAAAAATCATCACAAGTATGCGAACAACAATATGGAACAGCGGATAAAGTAGGAGCCCCACATTTCATTTGAGCCGTAAATGAGACGGGACGTTCCCCGATTGTGTGGATAGCCAGTGCAATGAAGAACCTAGATCTCTACGAGTGCGGGAAGTTACCCGCCAATCTCGGAAGTGAGGCAACCTCAATCAAAAAAGTGAATGGGTCACCCAGCACCTCACGAAATCCGGTAACTCGAGCACCTCTCCGTGGGTCAACCTCTACCCCCTACGAGTGCGGCGAATAGCCCCTCAATTCTAGAGTAAAGACCTCCCGGTCTCAACGCCATCAGATGCAGACCCGTTGCCCTCTAGAACCCAGCTATTCGAGCAATCCTCTACGGGGTAATTCTAGTATAGAAAAGAAAAATATATATACAAATGGTGACATCGACCTCAACCTGGCCGTGCCACAATAAAAGAATATAAAAACTGGAAGAGACGGCAGTCCACATATTGGACGCTCGCCCCACAATAATGAATATACAAATGAATCTGAAATGTACATCTAACATTGCACACAAGGCTATCCATCACGACAATCTATCCAAAAGATCAGTGCAACACAGAACATCAATGCGGATATCATGTTCGTAAACCCGTCTGATTGTACATATAGCAACCAGTCAGATTATACCGCGCTATGATATTCACGGTCGCAGAAACGAAAAATGCACTAAAAACGACGAATTTAAAATTTCGATCGATTAAAACTTTCCGCATTGGCCGCAAGTACAAACCGGTACTCAAACAATACTGGACCAAAACCAAATATTTAAAAAATCACATTTCCTTGAATTAGAGCACCAGAAAAAATTTGAGACACTGTGACTAAAATTGGACTGCAGATCCGCGGACAAATGGTACATTTGGCGGCGGTTTAGCGATCTAATTTTGGGCTTAAGTGCCCAAATTTCTTTCTGATCTCTAGTTTTGCCTGCACATAATTTTAATGCAACCTGAACAATTTTTTGAACAACTCTAAAATTCGAACAGAAAGCAGTAAATTGGAAAGATGAATCGGAAAATTCCGTTGATCGAAACTCTAAATTAGTGCTAACAAACTAGTTAAGGTTTATGGAGTGGCTCTGATACCATGTTGGAGTTTGGTGCCCGCGGCGCGGAAGCCGCGGCCGAAGTGGAACCGATAACAAAAATTTTAAACGAGCACTAAACACACATAACCCAGGATACGATCCATACACCTAAACTAGGAAACTAAAACATGTAAAGGGTATGAAATTATAAATTTCGACGTGTGTCCACCCAATTGTGGAAGAACTCTCAAAACTCGTAGCCGCCGGGATCGCACTTTAAAGTCGACCACCCTCGCCAAAGAAGATCCACCTGAGGGAAACTGAAAAAAGATCTGACCGATGATCCAAACTTGCTAAGGATGGATGGTGGGTAATGTAGAAAATTTTCCACCAAACATTTTCTCTTTAAATCGTGCTCACTAGAGAGCAAGAAGAAGAAGGAAAGAGAAGTGAGGAGAGAGTGGTGAAAATGGCTTAGTCTCCATCCATGAAGCATGAACTCTAAAATGTGGAATAAAATCTCAAATGTAGAAAAAGGAATAGCTTTTTATTTTTACAACCATGATTCAAATAGTGCAACCAAATCAAATCATCATTTAATGCCAAAGCCATACCTTTCTACATATCATAACCATGCTTCATGCCACCACCTTTTCCACCTCATTTCCATTTATTTTTCTAAATAGAAAAATATATATGAGGTGTCCTTCTACAAGAAGTATTCCCGTATAAATACGGAATATTTCACCCGGTATACATATCGCAACATATACGCGTATCTGTATAAAAATACGGATAGTACCAAAGAGAGAAAAAGAGAAGTGAACAATAATACTAAAATATATATATCAATATATATATATATATATATATATAAATTATTAAATCAAATCCTAATTTAATAATCCGGCTCAATCCTAAGCCGGCTAGTATTATCAACCATCCGATTAAAGTCCGTGTATCACGTACACGTATTTAATCGGACCCCTGCACGTACCAATATACAGCTCCTACATCTATCGTCCGAACTGGTAAAAACCCTCTGTGTGGGACTCTAAAGTATTGACAATATGCTGGCAGTGGATTTAACCACAAGCACATCAGCGGCACTAGCTGTACGTAACGGCTACCCAGGTACTTGCCGAAAGGGGGGTCGACAATCAAGTATGTCCTTACCCTACTGAGCTTGAATGTGACAATCTCCATACAGTAAGGTCTCTTCGTTAAAGAGTATCGCATATCGGGTCTAGGGGGTGGATAACGTCAGACCCCTACTAACTCGATAAGCCGTGTCTAAGTCAAGCTTATCACCAACAGAAATACTACTGATCAACTATCAGCAAATCTCATCCACCGTGGCCACAGATTTCTAGTGATAGCCAACTGAACATAGCACGACATCGACTCCTAATACCAGGAGAGATGAATCCCTGACAATCGACCACTGCCTCCATGTGGCTCGGGACTGTACCCAACTAAAACCTGATTGCATGATTCCTTTGAGCCGTGGTAACATAGTAATCAGAATACAGTAAGAACTCATACGAGACAAATAATGATCTCAGGTCAAAGGACTGACCGGTTCTTATGCCACCTGAGAACTTCTATCTGACGATAGATATAATATCATCTAGAAGTTCTCGGCGAGTCCGTCCGGTGTACTCATCTCCAGTGAGCACCTGTATACTATCTTAGGTGACACAACACTAATGGATTATGAGACCAGCCACCGCCCCTCGTCGGGATCTAGAAACGTATACACTAGTCTACTCCGGAATATCGATGCCCAGTCTCGATACTCCCACAAGTAGGGACATTTAAAGATGTGCTTATGGACAACCAAGATCCCACATATATTGCAGGGTTACCTAGCACGACAGCAAGGTTTCGGGAGGCATCGTCCATACCAAATTCAAAAATTTGCCGTTCTAGCTAACACTAAACATTGAATCGTTAACTAGAAATCGACGGAATAGAAATGCAAACGACTTTGCAAGTAAAGTGAACAGGAAATACAACCTTTGTAGACCGGTCCTTCACTTCATTAGCTCCGTGTAGTAGTCCCTTCGCTGCGATCAAGAAGTCCCGGACTCTAGAGAGGCTCCGATAAAGAAACGAACATGCTTGTTTCGAAGTTTTCGAGACCGAAGATGATCTATGTCGAGGAGACACTAACCCAAGCTTTCTCTTCACTAATCATGGAATTAGTGAAGCAAATACCCTATACTAAATGGAAAGTAGTAGAGGATGATGAAGTAGGAATTTTGCTCACATTAGATTTCATATTCTCAAAAGTTTTCATCACAAACTCAAACCCTAAAAAACTCTTTTCTCTTTGAGCTCATGAAGAAGATGAAGAATTATCAAGAGAGAATGTGTCACGCCCCGCTTCCCGGAGTACGCTAAGATGGGCACGTTACATAGCTAACCATGCTACCTGTGGATAGGAAAAATCCCTCCACAGTCACATTACGGCTGTAGAGATATCAAGAACAGGAAAGTAACTAAACTATCTAGTACATGTCCATGAGCCAGAGTAAAAGAGTAAAGAAATAATAATATGCGGAAGCAAAAGATACAATAAATGAAACACCTGGAAAGTAAAACTGCATACCGATAGGATCTTCACCGCTCGGTCTAACAGCGGCAATACTCCTGATCAGTCTGCAACAAAGGTAGAGGATCTGGGCCATGCAAAACCCAGACGTCAGCGCGTCATAACATCAAGCAATACTGTATAAACGGAGTAGCAAGATGTGCAAGTATGATCATAAAAATGGCATAACAGTGATATAAATAAGGACAGTTTGGTAATGTGTAGTGAATAACTTAAACTAGTCAATTGGGACAACTACTCTCAAGTCTTTGAAATCAATTTGATGAAACATCGATGTAACTCAATAGTAACCCGTGCGTGCCCGGGACCACGGTCAAGATTCTCGGGCTGAATCCGAGACATGCCGCTAGGCAGTAAAAGGGTAGTATGTAAAAATGAGTGATGTCAGCATCATCACCCCGGGGCTGGCCTAGCCTGTAAGACTGATCAGAACAAGTATCGAACTGTCGAGTTACAAGTCAGGTTTCATCATTGATTTCCCCATACCCCTAAGTTATATGTATTCAAGTAAGGTTTTAAGTAATCTAGAGCTAATGCCAACACCGGATCAGGCAGGTACATGTTTGTCTGGATAGACAACAGGAACGGTCCGTAAGGACAACAGGTCTGGTTTGTCGGCATTAGAAACAAGATCAGGTAACAGGTAAAGCATGGTACATCAGGTCAGGTCAAGTAATGTATAGGTGTCATGTCATGTCAAGAGTTGCACGGTACCATGTCGGGTCAAGTAATTGATGTAACAAGTCATGTCAGGGTGTACAAGATATTGTGTGGGTGCTCATAATCAAACTAGCATAAGCATGGGTATGCAAAACAAGCATGGATACTAAAAGAACAATAAACTGGAACATGAAATATGATATGCGAATAGGTTCAGGTTAAACTATATGGATGTACGGTTAACGATTAGAGTTAGGGTTATGGTTCCAACATTGAGTATTATACATTTAAACAAATATGGATTGTTAAAATCATGTTAATATGTACTAAATAAGATAGAGATTCAATTGAATAAAAATTAGACTAGATGTATGCAAACGGTCGTCTGATAGGGTATAAACTATAAAGGGGTACTGTGGGTTATACAAATAATTGTTAAGTGACTTAGGCACGGATGTAAGTACTATATATAGTAAACCAAATGCTACACGATAGGTTTCAAGTTGTAAATCTAAAATGTTAACATGGACATCGAAGTGTTAAGATGAAACAATGGCCTTGGTTTAATTTACAGGTTTAATCATGCAATTAAATATATATAAAATAATATAATAGCATGTAGTAAGTTTTACTTGCCTCGGGGATCCACAGATGCACGGCACGCAGCAAGAATGCGAGAAACGACGGAAAAAATCTCCACTGGGGCATTTCATCGAACACCTCGCGTGTAAAAATCGAACATTGTCGGAACGGAGATCCGGAGGCACGAAAACGATCATCTCATTCACGTGAACTCTGGCCAAACCTTGGAGTCTCGATTCATGGCCCGGAACGGCGTCGAACCGCTGTCACAGACATGGGCTTGGTGTCGTCGAGGTGGCAGTTGCTGTCGCGCGGAGAACAAGGCGACAGTGGCGACGACAGAGGTTGAAGAAGAAGGATGAAGAGGGAGAAGGGATCTGGGGTTTTAGGGACAGAGGAGAAACGAGGGCGTCGACGGGGGTTTTCCAGCGATGGGGTTTGGTGCTGCGAGGGTTGCAGGCGAAGGTTCACGTCGAGTGTGCAGGGAAGGAGCTTGGGGAAGAAGGTAGTGGTGTCAGGTGCAATGGCAGAGAGGAAGAGGAGGTCGTGGTGATGGGGACGGTGACGACGGGGGTCGGAGTTCCGGGGACGTGAAGGTGCCGGCAAGGGTGGTGATGGGTTTTCATGGGTTGGCTTAGGGCTGTCGGGGTTTGCAGAGGTTGGTGATGGTGTTGGGAGGTCAGGAGAGGGAGGATGATGAAGGTAACGAGGCCGGAGGAGGTGTTCGACGACGAGGTGATAGGTGCAGTGAAGGTGGCAGTGATCATGGGTTTCGTCGGGGGTCATGTGCAGAGGTCGGGGAGGAAGGAGTCGTGGATGAGGGTTTGCAGTAGAGAGAGGGAAAGGCGAGTTCGAGGGTTTGACGACGACGAGCATGGTCGCCGGCGGTGGTGGCGAGGTGTGCAGGCGACGATGGGTTCTAGGGTTCGGGTCTCGTGCAAGTTGTAGGTTTGTATGGGGTTGGGTGAAGAGAGAGGTGAGCAGGGAGAGGGAGGAGGTGAGGGAGGTCACTGGCGGGGGTTTCGACGTTGACGAGGGGATGAGGGCAAAGGGTCGGTTTGGAGTCGGAAGCGGGAATGGTGAAAATAAAAAATTTTAGAGAAGAAAGGAAGAGAGAGAGAGAGAGAGAGAACGTGAGTTGGTTAAGGAAACGTATAAAGAATTAAAGAGAGAAAGAGAGAAAGATCCACACTGATTGTTAATAAAGATATAAACTATATTTATAGCGAGGAGAGAGAGAGAGAGAGCTGGGATTGAATGAGGCTGAGAAAAAATAGGTTAGGTAAAAAAATATTTATTATAATTTATAATAAGAGAGAGACAGAGAGAGAGGCTGCTGAGATTGGATTGATTTTGAAAAATATTTTGGTTAATAACGTATTAACAGTTATAATAGTATATAAAGAATTAAGGAATATAATATTAGTCCGTTTTGAGATTTTGACAAATACAAACTTACTCCAAAACATGCCCGGGTCGGGTCTAAAAATCCGGTTTTAAAATATGAAAAATATATGCGACTTCCAAATTTCAAAATGAATGCTCAGGTAACGAAAATGCATACCCCCAAGAACGGATGCACGTACGTGCGCGTAGCCATCCAAACACGTCCGTTTCACTGAACGGAATGAGAACAAGATGTGCGGATGCTACCACGGGGTTAGGGGTATCATGCAGGCTATGAAGTGTATTTTTAAAATATTTTAAGCGACCTAAAATGTTATATGTAAAATGTGCGATGCTAGATGAATTGCCAGTATGCAGTCCACATTAAATGCACGTGTTTAATTAACAAGTCAGGGTAGTTTATAAATATGAATCAACCAGTCCAAACAGGCGGGTCGGGGCGAATGCAATGTAAAATGTATAATACCATTCACGCCCAAAATACGATAAATCAAGAAAATACCACAGATATATAAATACGGGAACTGAATTGGTATAAATGAACTCGGGTGTTACATTATACCCAACTACAAAAAGAATTTCGTCCTTGAAATTCCAAGAACAAGAAAGGATAAACAAACAAGAAATTACAAGAATAGATAAGAAAACTTCTGTCGAATTTCATCTTCTCGTTCCCAAATTGATTCTCCATGCGAGCAATTTCCCAAAGAAACAAATACAAGAGGGATAACTTTATTCTTAAGAACCCTTTTCCCTTCGATCCATAATCGACATCAGTCGCTCCTCAAAGTCAACTCTTCTCGTACAGTCACCTCCGAATGATCCAGCATGTGTGTTTCATCTCGAACATATTTACGGAGTTAAGATACATGAAACACGTCATGAACACTCGCCAAAGATTGCGGTAAAGCCAAACGATACGCCACTTCTTCAACACGTTCCAAAATTTCGAAAGGCCAAACGAATCGAGGACTAAGCTTTCCTCGATTTCCGAAACGGATCACCCCTCTAGTCAGTGATATCTTCAAGAATACTAGATCAGTAACAGCGAACTCTAGAGGTCTTTTTGATGTATCGACCCAACTCTTCTGCCGATCTTGCACTTCCTTCGTATGATTCCGGATAGTATTAACATTCTCAACTGTCTGCACAACCAAATCTGGTCCCAACAATCTTCGTTCACCGACATCGTCCCAACAAATAGGTGAACGACACTTGCGACCATAAAAAGCCTCGAATAGAGCCATCTGAATAGTCGCCTGAAAACTATCATTGTAAGAAACTCCACTAAGTGTATATGATCCTCCCATGAACCCTTCAAGTCTAACATGCAATCTCTCAACATGTTTTAAAGAGTTTGGATCGTTCTCTCCGACGGGCCATCTGTCTGAGGATGATAGGCTGTGCTAAACTTCAACCGCGTCCCAAACTTTCCTGTAAGCTCTTCCAAAAGTGTGATAAGAAACGTGTGTCACGGTCGGACACGGTGCTCACCGGTACTCCATGAAATCTTACAATCTCCTGCATGTACCGTTCCGCCAAAGCTTCTGTTGGTTGACCAACTCGAAATGGAATGAAATGAGCCGCTTTGATCAATCAATCAACAATCACCCAAACTGCATTGTTGCCTTTCGGACTTCTCGGTAGAGCCATCATGAAATCCATGGTTATATGTTCCCACTTCCATTGAGGAATCGAAAGTGGTTGCAATAAACCAGCAACCCGTTGATATTCAGCCTTAACTTGCTGACACACCAAGTACTTTGCTACAAAGCGGGCAATCTCCCGTTTCATGCCTTCCCATCAGAAATGCTGTAGTAGATCTCGGTACATCTTTGTGCCTCTTGGATGTACGGAATATGCAGAACTGTAAGCCTCCATCAAAACTTCTTCGCGGATGTCTCCCTTGGCACACACAAACAACTACCACATCGCAACGAACCATCTTTAGGAACCACTAAGCCCGTTCGAAGTCTAACTTCAACCTGGTCTCGAAACTTCAATCTTGGGTCCTGCAATTGCGCAGCTTTAAAATTCTCGATCAACGACGACTTTACCTGCAGCTACATCAACTGTCTCGAAGATTGTGGTAGCACAACCTCCAAATTGAATCTCCGAAAAATCTTCAATAAGTCCCTTTAGAGCAGTCCACGTCTGAATTGTTGGCAACCGACTAAGCATATCCGGCACAACATTAACTTTCCCGGTTGGTTCTTAAGACCAAGATCGTAGTCAGCCATCAGCTTCAACCATCTTCGCTGACCTATATTTAGCTCCTTCTAAATGAACACGTACTTTAGGCTTTTGTGATCGGTGAATACTTCGACCTTTTCGCCCAATAAGTAGTGTCTCCAAATCTTCAAAACGAACATCACAGCTGTTAGCTCCAAGTAAGGAGTTGGGTAATTCTTCTCATGGGTCTTCAACTGTCTCGATGCGTAAGCTATAATCTTCCCATGCTGAATCAAAACATATCCCAAACCTTTCCCAGATGCGTCGCTGTGAATCACCAATTCTCGCGATTCACGCGAACTCATTCACGCAATTAAATATATATAAAATAATATAATAGCATGTAGCCAGTTTTACTTGCCTCGGGGATCCACAGATGTACGGCACGCAGCAAGAATGCGAGAAACGACGGAAAAAATCTCCATTGGGGCATTTCATCGAACACCTCGCGTGTAAAAATCGAACATTGTCGGAACGGAGATCCGGAGGCACAAAAACCATCATCTCATTCACGCGAACTCGGGCCAAACCTTGGAGTCTCGATTCATGGCCCGGAACGGCGTCGAACCGCTGTCGCAGTCATGGGCTTGGTGTCGTCGAGGTGGCAGTTGCTGTCGCGCGGAGAACAAGGCGACAGTGGCGACGACAGAGGTTGAAGAAGAAGGATGAAGAGGGAGAAGGGATCTGGGGTTTTAGGGACAGAGGAGAAACGAGGGCGTCGACGGGGGTTTTCCGGCGATGGGGTTTGGTGCTGCGAGGGTTGCAGGCAAGGGTTCACGTCAAGTGTGCAGGGAAGGAGCTTGGGGAAGAAGGTAGTGGTGTCAGGTGCAATGGTAGAGAGGAAGAGGAGGTCATGGTGATGGGGACGGTGGCGACGGGTGTCGGAGTTCCGGCGACGTGAGGGTGCCGGCAAGGGTGGTGATGGGTTTTCATGGGTTGGCTTGGGGCTGTCGGGGTTCACAGAGGTTGATGATGGTGTTGGGAGGTCGGGAGAAGGAGGATGATGAAGGTGATGAGGCCGGAGGAGGTGTTCGACGGCGAGGTGATAGGTGCAGTGAAGGTGGCAGTAATCATGGGTTTCGTCGGGGGTCCTGTGCAGAGGTCGGGGAGGAAGGAGTCATGGATGAGGGTTTGCAGCGGAGAGAGGGAAAGGCGAGGTCGAGGGTTTTACGACGACGAGCATGGTCGCCGGCGGTGGTGGAGAGGTGTGCAGGCGACGATGGGTTCTTGGGTTCGGGTCTCGTACAATCTGTGGGTTTGTATGGGCTTGGGTGAAGAGAGAGGTGAGCAGGGAAAAGGAGGAGGTGAGGGAGGTCGCCGGCGATGGTTTCAACGTCGACGAGGGGATGAGGGCAAAGGGTCGGTTTGGAGTTCGGAAGCGGGAATGGTGAAAATAAAAAATTTTAGAGAAGAAAGGAAGAGAGAGAGAGAACGTGAGTTGGTTAAGGAAACGTATAAAGAATTAAAGAGAGAGAGAGAGAGAGAGAAATATCCGCACTGATTGTTAATAAAGATATAAACTATATTTATAGTGAGGAGAGAGAGAGCTGGGATTGAATGAGGCTGAGGAAAACTAGGTTAGGTAAAAAAATATTTATTATAATTTATAATAAGAGAGAGACAGAGAGAGGCTGCTGAGATTGGATTGATTTTGAAAAATATTTTGGTTAATAACGTATTAATAGTTATAATAGTATATAAAGAATTAAGGAATATAATATTAGTCCGTTTTGAGATTTTGGTAAATACAAACTTACTCCAAAACATGCCCGGGTCGGGTCTAAAAATCCGGTTTTAAAATATGAAAAATATATGCGACTTCCAAATTTCAAAATGAATGCTCAGGTAACGAAAATGCATACCCCCAAGAACGGATGCACGTACGTGTGCGTAGCCATCCAAACACGTCCGTTTCACTGAACGGAACGAGGACAAGATGTGCAGATGCTACCATGGGGTTAGGGGTAACATGCAGGCTATGAAGTGTATTTTTAAAATATTTTACGCGACCTAAAATGTTATATGTAAAATGTGCGATGCTAAATGAATTGCTAGTATGCAGTCCACATTACATGCACGTGTCTAATTAACAAGTCAGGGTAGTTTATAAATATGAATCAACCTGTCCAAGCAAGCGGGTCGGGGCGAATGCAATGTAAAATGTATAATACCATTCGCGCCCAAAATATGATAAATCAAGAAAATACCACAGATATATAAATACGGGAACAGAATTGGTATAAATGAACTCGGGTGTTACAGAATGAATTATTGTTGAGGTTAAAAATGCAACAAAGGGTTAAGCATGGCATGCTTAACCCTTATAGAGACATAACCTTGAGCTAGGGTTAAAGCTAGGTTAACAAATATCTTAAGGTAGGCAAAAAGGGTGGACAAAGTCAAAAAAGCCTACAAGCTTCTTGCAATATCAACTATGACTAATTCCACAATTTTTGAATTTCCTTCATAATAAACATAAACCCTAATCTAACCCTAGTATGGTTTAAGTCTCATAAACCCTAGTTGCATTTGTAACCTAGCATGATACATTTAACATATATCACATATATATCAATATATCCAAAGTGAGAAAAGAAATCATAAGTGAGCTAATACTAGTTAATGTAATATAATATATCAAAATTATAATTATACATTAGATTATCAAATCAACTCTTGATTTAATAATCAGGATATATCACCTATAACCGACTAATAACATATGAATCAACACTTGATCCGATAACCCGGCTATAACATATATAACCGACCGATATTTCATATCGCGAGAATAGAATACGGTATCTCATATTGTATCAATTTCGGTCCCGCACATATCACATATGTGCTCGTACTCCGTTTCTCTTGAGCCAGGAAACCCCTGTGTAGGACTCTAAAGACTTGTCAATATGCCGGCAGTAGGTGATGATCATATCAAACACCCACAAGCCGCAAGCGGTCTGCTAAACGTAACGGCCACCCGGGTATTGAGCGATCAGAAGATCAACAAGCAAGCCTGCTCACACTCCTGTGAATCCAATCAGTAACACTACCGTACAGTCCGGTCTCTTCGTCTGATATGTCACATATCTCGTCTAGGGGTGGTAAACGTCAGACCCCAGTAACTTGATAAATCGTGTCGATATGAGGCTCATAACGGGTCGAGAAACTACTGATAACACTTACCAGTATATCTCTAAAGCAGCCTTAGCCAAGGACTTCCTGTTATAGCCAATCGAGCACAGCGCAATATCAACTCCCAATACCGGGAGAGACGAAACCCCTCCTATCGCTCATTGCCTCCATGTGACTCGGGACTATACCCAAAAGCCACCGTTCTGCACGTTCTCTTGAATGTGGTAAGGTGGAAATCAAAGCACAGTGGATATCACACAAGACTCTATGACGATCTCGGGTCTACAGACTAACCTGTATCAGTGTCACCAGAGAACTGCCATCTGACGTTAGGTATAATACCATCTGGGAGTTCTCGGCGAGTCCGTCCAGTGTACCCAGTCTCCACTGAGTACCCGTATACTATCTCTGATGTCAAACACCAATGGATATGGGATCATCCATCGCCCATCTACATGGGTCGAGAAGCTATACGCTAGTCTACTCTGGTATATCGATGCCCTGTCTCGATACACCCTTGACTAGGAACATTTGAAGGATGTACTTAACGACTACTCTGTCCCCACTAGTACTATCTGTATCATAGTCCTGGTAGTCAAGTACTCATCCTAAGGGCTTTATCAACATGTAACATAGAGACAATCAGTATATATGTTAAGATAAAGAGCAACCAGATAGCATACTATCATGTCGAGCAAGAAAGTCCTCCCTATATATGTCCAAGCATCCACTACAATATACATCGTATATACAGTAATGGCCTCTAGGGCATACATATAACTAACAATCTTCCACTTGCACTAGGGCCGTCTGTTGTAGTATCCCATACCCAACAATCATCAGTGGTTGAAGTATCTCATACTCAACCATCCCATAAAAGTTTCTCCTGGGAGTAGGCCTTTGTGAGTGGATCCGCCATATTCTCCTCTGTGTCTACTCTCCTAACCTCGATCTCCCTAGAGATCATCCATCTCCATGATCAGGCGATACAGCCTTAGTATATGTCTGGATAACTAATGGGACGGGGATTCCTAGGCCAAAGCCACAACTCCATTGTCACACAATGGTAGGAACGATGTTCATCTCATGAACTAATATTCATCCAGACTACATCTTTGGTAGTATCCTTGGTAGCAATGTATCCAGTTTTTATCGTCTAGTTTGCCACGGTATCTAGCTTGGAACTCTTCCAACCTACCGTCCCTCAACTGAGGGTAAAGACAATGTCTGTGACTGACATTCAGTCGACCTTACCACCCTGGAAGCTATCCAGTGATTCACCCTAGGATCGATTGATACCATCGCACTACACCTAGTGAGAATCCTAACATCCATTTAGATCTATCTCATAGATCCAAAACCCAGGATTTAGGAGGTATACCTTGATCCTATATGGAGAATCCTTATGATGAGAGGAGATTGACCGAGCATAGCATAGGAAACTCCTTTCCTATCAAGAATATGCCATCCACGTACAATACGAGGATCACCACCATACTCCCTACTACCTTTTTGTATATACAAGGTTCATCTACCATTTTGATGAAGTCAAACTCTTTGATTACCACATCAAAACAGATGTTCCAACTCCGCGATGCCTGTTTTATCCCATAAAGCAGCTTGCACACGTTTTCGCTGCTCCCACTGTCTACGAAGCCCTCTGGCTATATACTTATAGACGCTCTCTTCTAAATCATTATTTAGAAAAGAAGACATCACACCCAACCGCCAGATATCGTAGTCATGATATGTAGCAATGGCAAGTAGGATCCGGATGGACTTAAGCATAGGGACTAGAAAAGGTTTCATCATAATCCACACCTGGTGGATGACGAGAACCTTTTGCAACAAGTCTTAGCTTTGAAAGTCATAACTTTTCCATGTACACCAAGTAATCTTCTCAAGATATACTTGCTCCTGATGGGGATTTAACCCTTCAGATAAAGCAACCAAAGTCCATACTTTGTTGGTGTATATGGATTCCATCTCAGATCGCTTAGCATCCAGCCATTCTCACAGAGTCCCCACTCCTGATGGCCTGCTCGAAACTAGTTGGGTCATCATCTCATGATGCAATCCTCCCTCCCACTGTCATAGAGAAAACCGAAGTATCTCTCAGATGGGTGAGGAACCTTTCCAGTTCGGCGGAGAGGCTGAGGTTCGTTGGGAACTATTGAATCCTCCGGTTCTACCAAATCATCAGCTGTAGTTTGTATAGCTGGAACTGCATCCAGTTCTACCTCATGACCACTAATTTCTTCACAAGAAATTCCCTTTCCAAAAGGTGGCATGCTGAGAAACAAAACACATTTTGCTCCTCAGTGTGGTAGAAGATATTCCCTTGCGAATGCTTGGGATATCCAACAAACTTCCACAGAACTGACCTTGCCTCGAACTTTTCCGGATTTTTCTTTTAGATATAGGCCGGACAATCCAAATCTTAACATACTTAAGAGATGGGCTCTTCCCATTTCATATCACATATGGAGTGGTAGGCACCTGATTTGATTGGAACCCTATTCAATAGGTATGCAGCTTCTCAAGTGCATAACCCCAAAAGGAAATAGGCAACTCAGTAGTACTCATCATAGAGCACACCATAATACATAGGGTGCGATTGCTCCACCCCGATATACCAACGTGCTGTGGTGTATTCGAAGGAGTAATGCTGAGAGAGAATCTCATTCTCCTTTAGAATAGTCCAGGAATTCCGTGCTCAAGTATTCTCTTCTTTGATCACATCAAAGGACATAATACTTATACCCATTTTGGTTCCCTACTTCTGACTTATATTCTTTGAATATCTCAAAAGGTTCAGACTTGTGTTTCAACAAGAACATATGTCCGAATCTTGAGAGATCATCAATGAATGTAATGAAGTACAAAGAACCGTTCCTGGCATATGTAGACAGGGGACCTACATACATCATCATGTATCAATCCCAAGAGTTCATCTAACTCTTTCTCTGTTTCCAATAAACGGAGCTATGGTCATCTTCTCTTTGTGACATGACTGGAAAGTTTCACAAGATGTAAATTCAAACTGATTTAAATATGCATCTTTATGTAACTTCAGCTAGTCGGGTCGCATTGATATGACCTAATCTACAATGCCTCAAGAAAGATTCATTCATTTCTGAACTCTTCCTCTTGTGTGTGTTCTGTACGTTTAGAATTGTGGTTTGATTTAGAACGTATATTTTTTTAGATAACGTGCCTGAACCGATCAACTTTTGATATAGGAAATGTTCAAAACATTATCCAACAATATAAAATTATATCCTTCTTTACTAAATAAAGAGACTGATATGATGTTGTATATCAGGTTCGGTATCTAATAACAGTCGTTCAGAATCAATGTATTTGGTAATACAGGGTGATAACTGCCAACATACTTGGCTGCAACACTTGCACCGTTTTTAACTATTAAAACTTATCACCCATTCTCAGTTCTCTACCTGTCTGTAGCCCATGTAATAGATTACATATGTGGGTCCTGATCCGGTATCTCATACACAGGACGTAGAGGATACTGAGAAACATTTCTCGGTAATAAACACACCCGAAGAAGATGTATCAACATATACTTTCTTCGTTTGGGCGGCATGGGAATCCTGGTAATCCCCTATTTCCTGCTCAGTCTTATAACAATTATAAGTTGGAGTGGGACCAACGTTCTCCAGCTCAGTATAACAAGCAGGTTCGGTCAATACATCCGTATTATTATCTTGATTAAGGCGTGACATGGTCGCTACCTGGAGAGAGAGAGAAGAAAACACTCAGCGTATACTCTTACAAGATTAGATTGGTTATTATTTTATCTAATCAGGATGGCTCCCACTGTTTTAGTCAAATCTTTCTTCAAGCCCAAAAAGGAAAGACTAGCCGGGATTAATTACACCCTACAAGTTCGCCAATCTTTCGGCCAGGCCAGTGTCGGTACTTTGAGGGAGGTTCCCCGTGCTGTCACACGGACCTAATTAAAATAAACCTCATTTTTCCAGAGGCGTAATCCCGTTGACACCTTACTGGACAACAACTTGATCGGCTAATTGTAATGTGTAAAACTCTCCCAGGAGTAACTCTTACTCACAGTGGGTATCGGGATCCAACTATCTCATAAAAGGTATGCAATCTCATTGCAAATTTCAACACTTGAAATTCCCAATAGTATTTTGCCCCTAGCGTGCTATGACCTTGACGCATGCCAAACAACCTATAGTCCGCTAGTCAAGTTCAACCCATGCATTTCCTGATTGAATTAAACCCACCCGTACGATCCTTGACGCATGCCAAATAACGCTGTACGAATACCCTAATCCAATCGCATCGTATGCTAGCAGATAAGCACTAGTTAGCTACCATACACTACGCCTTGACGCATGCCAAACTACCGCAGCACGAATACTAAGTAGTACTTATCTGAAATGACGGAGGGCTACGCAGGTTTTTAAGAAAACCATTAGCGTAATGAACTTGATATCGTCGTAGAATCGAGTGATTTTAAATGGAGTGTTTTTTAGGCCTTTACTAGTTTTGCTAAAGAGGTCACTCCCGGTGAAGGGATCTCGGCACTTTCCTCATCGAATGAGGTGCAGGATATTCACAATACCACTATGCAAAGCAAAAACTATAAAAGCAATCAAAAGACAAACCGAGTTTGTAGCATCTGCTAGTTTCGCTAAAGAGGTCACTCCCGGTGAAGGGATCTCGGCTCTTTCCTTATCGAATAAGGTGCTGGATATTCTACAAGGAATACCGCTATGCAAAGCAAGAACTAGATCTACCAGTTTTCGAGACAAGTTTCTACAACATCTTTAGGTTTCTTTTATTTCATTAATCTCATTAATGAAGTCCCATTATTTAAAATATGCTTCTCAAGCATCACATATGAAACGAAAGCAACAATATGTAATATATATCATATATATATAATATTAGCATTTGTCTCAGAATATACACAATGATCACATCACAGAATATCGCAGCAGAATAAAACATATGAAATATTGGATATACTAGGATTTCCGTGTTTTAGATTAAGCCTCTATAAAACACGGATTCCACGGTCGTGATGAATAGCCAAACCCACATCCCAAAACCCCTACGATAGCGGCAAGCAACCCTACCAATTCTAGAGTTAGGTGACCCGGTCTCGACTCCTTGACATGGTCTCCCACTGGACCCTAGAACCCGGTTACTTGTCCTCCCCGGCTTGGGTCTATCCTAATGCGGAAGAGTAAATAATATACAATGGTGATATCATCCTCAACCCGGAAGTGCCCCAATAAAAGAATATTACATACAATAAATTTTACATAAATAAAAATGAAAAACTCTCATCTCACATAAAAAACCCCGGCTATTCAAAACATGACGATCCAATATAATATATCCCAGCAACACATAACATCACATGTCATCAACGTAAGTAAATATGCGTATCCCAATTGTCGTTGACGTATAGCAACGAAACCGGCGATACACCATATATTACACTTACGGTCGCAAAAAAGAGAGTGACCACCTTAGACATCATATGCCTAACCAAATGAATTCCTTAGACATCGCATGCCTAACAATTATAAATCCCGCATTTTAGTCTCGATCTCGAAAACACTTTTCAATATCTAGTCGGGTAATTCAACAAGATTCCCGACATCCTGATCGAATGCTCGTCGGAAACTTTAGTAGACGGCCGCACCCCCGATACCGTCGACAAAGTGCACTAAGGCGGAACACCGCTGCCGCGAGCACCTGAACGGGTACTTTTGGCGACGGGGTTCTCCTACAGTCACTTGGTCGGGGCTATGGGGCGTGGCTATCTATTAAGTTTACCCGGGGAGTATCCGCGTACACTACGTGATTGCGACAGACTTTTGATCGCATCAAAATCCTATGGCAACTGATTAAATGAGACCAAACTGCTAGATTTATAAAATTCAAATTAGTTATCTCATAACTACTTGTGGATTCTAAATATTGTATCCCATCACATGATATCCGGATGACGTTAAACTTTTCGATCGATTCATCAAAGTCCCACAATTTCCCGACAGCTCAACATTTGAGCACAGTTCAATAATACCCAGAATATGCCACAGTACCTATGCACCAGCCGTAGAAGGGCAAACCCAAGCCTCACTCATGTCTCCATGGAACTACGGCAAACCCTAGAGAGTTCATAGGATTACTTGCATGTTTTTCCGAATACGTTAAATTTGGAAAAATGGGTTCTTGACAATCGTTCGAACTTTTTAACTTCGCTTAGACAATATATGAATAACTCAAAATGATGTTAAAACTACGAATATGAAACACTCCGAATTGCTTATAGTGTAAGTTCACATCACATGCAAAATTAGCAAAAACAAACAACACCTGAAACATCAAAACCAAGTCACTTGAACACAGTCAAAATTTCAGAGGATTCTGCTCGGATTTGGCCGAGATTGGGTGTATGGTGGCCGGCCAAATTTTTATGAAACCCCCTCAAATTTTCACAGTGTTCATATTATATCACATACAGCACTCTGTACTTGTTTTAAAAAAATTTTGACAATTATTTAAAATCGACAGAAACTTGATTTTCGCATTTAAAGTTTCGGAGTATTTCGGTTTCGTAATCTTAACAAAATCCGTATAAATTTTTAGTATGGCTCTGATACCACTGCAGGGTTACCTAGCACGGCAGCAAGGTTTCGGGAAGTATCGTCCATGCCAAATTCAAAAAATTTCCGTTCTAGCTAACCCTAAACATTGAATCGTTAACTAGAAATCGACGGAATAGAAATGCAAACGACTTTGCAAGTAAAGTGAACAGGGAATAAAACCTTTGTAGACCGGTCCTTCACTTCATTAGCTCCGTGTAGTAGTCCCTTCGCTGCGATAAAGAAGTCCCGGACTCTATAGAAGCTCCGATGAAGAAACGAACATGCTTGCTTCGAAGTCTTTGAGGCCGAAGATGATCTACGTTGAGGAGACACTAACCCAAGCTATCTCTTCACTAATCATGGAATTAGTGAAGAAAACACCCTATACTAAATGGCAAGTAGTAGAGGATGATGAAGTAGGAATTTTTCTCACATTAGATTTCATATTCTCACAAGTTTTCATCACAAACTCAAACCCTAGAAAACTCTTTTCTCTTTGAGCTCATGAAGAAGATGAAGAATTATCAAGAGAGAATAAATTATTGTTGAGGTTAAAAATGCAACCAAGGGTTAAGCATGGCATGCTTAACCCTTGTAGAGATTTAACCATGAGCTAGGGTTAAAACTATGTTAATAAATATCTTAAGGTAAACAAAAAGGGTGGGCAAAGTCAAAGAAGCCTACAAGCTTCTTGCAAAATATCAACTATCACTAATTCCACAATTTTTGAATTTCCTTAATAATAAACATAAACCCTAATCTAACCCTAGCATGGTTCAAGTCTCATAAACCCTAGTTGCATTTGTAACCTAGCATGATATATTTAACATATATCACATATATATCAATGTATCCAAAGTGAGAAAAGAAATCATAAGTGAGCTAATACTAGTTAATGTAATGTAATATATCAAAAATATAATTATACATTAGATTATTAAATCAACTCTTGATTTGATAATTCGGCTATATCACCTATAACCGACTAATATCATATGAATCAACACTTGATCCGATAACCCGGCTATATCATATATAACCGACTGATATCTCATATCGCGAGAATAGAATACAGTATCTCATATCGTATCAATCTCGGTCCCTCACATATCACATATGTGCTCCTACTCCGTTTCTCTTGAGCCAGGAAACCCCTGTGTAGGACTCTAAAGACTCGTCAATACGCCGGCAGTAGGTGATGATCATATCAAACACCCACAAGCCGCAAGTGGTCTGCTAAACATAACGGCCACCCGGGTATTGAGCGATCAGAAGATCAACAAGTAAGTCTGCTCACACTCCTGCGAATCCAATCAATAACACTACCGTACAGTCCGGTCTCTTCGTTTGATATGTCGCATATCTCGTCTAGGGGTGGTAAACGTCAGACCCCAGTAACTCGATAAGTCGTGTCGATATGAGGCTCATAACGGGTTGAGAAACTACTGATAACACTTACCAGTATATCTCTGAAGCAGCCTTGGCCAAGGACTTCCTGTTATAGCCAATCGAGCACAGCGCAACATCAACTCCCAATACCGGGAGAGACGAAACCCCTCCTATCGCTCATTGCCTCCATGTGACTCGGGACTGTACCCAAAAGCCACCGTTCTGCACATTCTATTGAACGTGGTAAGGTTGAAATCAAAGCACAGTGGGAATCACACAAGACTCTATGACGATCTCGGGTCTACAGACTAACCTGTACCAGTGTCACCAGAGAACTGCCATCTGACGTTAGGTATAATACCATCTGGGAGTTCTCGGCGAGTCCGTCCAGTGTACCCAGTCTCCACTGAGCACCCGTATACTGTCTCTGATGTCAAACACCAATGGATATGGGATCGTCCATCGCCCATCTATATGGGTCGAGAAGCTATACGCTAGTCTACTCTGGTATATCGATGCCCTGTCTCGATACACCCTCGACTAGGAACATTTGAAGGATGTACTTAACGACTACTATGTCCCCACTAGTATGATCTGCATCATAGTCCTGGTAGTCAAGTACTCATCCTAAGGGCTTTATCAACATGTAATATAGAGACAATCAGTGTACATGTTAAGATAAAGAGCAACCAGATAGCATACTATCATGTCGAGCAAGAAAGTCATCCCTATATATGTCCAAGCATCCACTACAATATACATCGTATGTACAGTAATGGCCTCTAGGGCATATATATAACTAACATATATGATCGCCATCATAATGCTGGTTGTCTTGAAACAATCCTTTCATCAACGATGAAGACAAACCAGATACCATACTATCATCTCGAGTAAGACTGTTATACCAGTATAGGTCCTCATTCAATTATCATAATTTCCTACTTTCAATCACAATAATTAACTTGAGGGCACTATATCCAACAAATCTTATACTAAGCAAATGTCATATATTAAAATACAATTAAAAATATGCAGGAAAAAAATAAAGAAAAACAAACTAGTTAGTAGATCTCTTACCATAAATAAACCAAGCAACTATTCTAGTCTCTCTCTCTAACCATTCATTTTTCACATCTATAAGATGGATAGAGAGTGCGATACATGGCACAACCCTCGCCGATGCTCGATAATATATTTTCACCTCTTCAAATTTGGAAAATGTTTGCCGATGCAGCACTGGACGGTAACAAGACAAAAACTGTCACGACTGGGAGTGAAGTAAACAGTCAGATACTTCTATCTCTCATAGTAAAACTTTGAATTACGAGGTCTGCGGAAGCTTTTGGCCCATTCAGTAATTCAAAGTTGGAATTACTGAAGTGGACCAAAAGTTTCTGCAGACCCTGTAATTCAAAGTTTTACTGTGAGAGCTAGGAGTACCTGCCTATTCACTTCACTCCTAGTCGCGAAGATTCTTTTCTTGTTACCGGACAGCTCTACATTGACAGGTATTTCCCAAATTGGAATTGAGGTGAAAGTATGTTATCGAGCGTCGGCGAGTGCTGTGCCTTATGTCTCACTATCTATCTATCTTTTGGATATGAAAAATGAGTGGATAGAGGTATTGGATATGTATGCTCTAGATGCTATTATTGTATATGTATATATAGTGGATACTTGGACATAGGTATGACAGGACAATCTTGCTCGATATGATAGTATGCTATTTGGTTTGTCTTTATCTTAACATGTGTATATGTTTTACTTGTTATTAAGAATCTCTAATACATTTTGATAAAACCCGTATGATTATTACTTGACTACCAGCATTAAGATGGTGATCATACATGTAGGGGATGGGTAGTACATAAGCACATTCTTAAATGTCTTTAGTCGTGGGAGTATCGAGACTAGGCTCGATATTCCGGAGTAGACTGGTGTATACATTTCTAGACCCTGACAAGGGGCGATAGTTGGTCCCACGGCCATTGGTCTTTGGCACTTAAGATCGTATACAGGTGCTCACTGGGGGTGAGTATATTGGACAGACTCGCCGAAAACTTCTAGGTGATACTATACCTATCCAGATAGCAGTTCTCATGCGGCATGAGTATATGTTAGTCTTTAAACCTGAGATGATGGAGGGCTATGACTGGTTTTGAAGAAAACGTTTATCGTAATGAACTTGATATCGTTGTAGAATCCAGTGATTTGAAAAGGAGTGGTTTAAACTCTGCTTTTAAAATCGAGTAGTTTTCAAAACAAACCGAGTGGGTTGCAGCATTTGCTAGTTTTTCTAAAGAGGTCACTCCCGGTGAAGGGATCTAGGCTCTTTCCTCATCGAATGAGGTGCTGGATATTTATAAAGGAATACCACTATGCAAAGTAAGAACTAGAGCTACCTTTTTGAAAAATTTGATTCTATAATATCTTTAGGTTTCTTATCTTTTCATTAATCTCATCAATGAAGTCCCATCATTTATGTTTTCTAAACATCACAGAAGAAAAGAAAATAGAACGTACGCTTATGCCATCCGCATTAGCCACGGGACCCCGTCATGCACCGTCAGGTTACTTAACTATCGGTAGAGCGGGGGCTGGACTAGCGCGGGTGCAAAACATAAGCAACGTTTATTATATATATCATATATATATAGCATTCGTCTCACGCAGTTATATTATCACATCACAGAACTCAAGCAGCAGAAACAAAACATATGAAATATTGGATATACTAGGAGGTCCGTGTTTTAAATTAAACCAGTAATGAAAAACATGGATTCCATGGTCGTGATGAATAGCCAAACCCACATCCCTAGACCCCTATGAGAATGGAAAGCAACCCTGCCAATTCTAGAGTTAGGAGACCCGGTCTCGACTCCTCGAGATGGTCTCCTACTCGACTCTAGAACCCGGTTACTTGTGCTCCCCGCCTTGGGTCTATCCTAATGCGGAAAAGTAAATAATATACATCAATGGTGATATCATTCTCAACCTGGAAGTGTCCCAATAAAAGAATATTACATACAATTTTTACATGAATGAAAATTGTAAAACTCTCATCTAACGCAAAAAACCCCTGGCTATTCAATCACGACGATCTAATACAACATATCACAGCAACACGTAAACATCATATGTCATCAACGTAAGTAAATATGCGTATCCCGAATGTCGTTGACGTATAGCAACGAGATCGGGGATACCCCACATATTACACTTATGGTCGTAGAAAAGAAATGAAAACTACAATATTTAGAATCCGCATTAAGCTTAGACATCATAAACTCGGAATATCTCATATTCCGAATTTCATGCCTAACCCTATAAATCTTGCATTTTAGTCTCAAATCGAAAACACTTTTCAATAACTTAGTCGGGTAATTCAACAAGATTCCTGACTACCTGATCGAATGCTCGTCGGGAACTTTAGTAGATGGCCGCACCCCCGATGCTGTCGACGAAGTGCACTTAGGCGGAACACCGTGGTCGTGAGCACCCGAGTGGATGCTTTTGGAAACGGTGTTCTCCTACAGTCACTTGACCGGGGCTATGGGACGTGGCTATCTAGTAGTGTTACCCGGCGATGGTTCGCGTACTATACGAGATTGTGACGGAGTTTTGATCCGAATCAAAACTCTGTGGCAATCGATCAACCGAGACTAAAACGCAAGATTTACTAATAACAAACTAGTTTTCACAAAACTAATTTAATGTGGATTCCAAATATTGTATCACATATCAAACTTAAATCCGAAACGATGTTAAATTGCGACTACGAAACATTCCGAATTGCCCCAATACAAAAGATAACATCACATGCAATCTGGGCAAAAACTAAAATAACCTGAAACCGAAGCTACCAGAACACCAAAAAAATACGAGACCAAAAATAGAAGGGTGGGCCAGCCAAGCCGGGAATTTGGGGGATTTCGCCGGCCAAATATTAGAGTCTTGGTCTCGTTTTTCTTTAGTGTTCTGGTTACATCACATGTAACATTCTGCACTTGTTTAAAAAAATTTCAGAGGACTTAAAAAAATGTACAGAAACTAGGGTTTCGATTTGACTGTTTCGGAGTTGTTTCATTTTCGTAATTCTAATTACACCGTCTAATGCTCTAGCTTGGCTCTGATACCATGAAAGTGTGTCTTAGCACCATCACTAGGTTAAAACAAGTATCAAGTATGCAATTTAAAAAAAATTGGGGTGCTAAGCTACACTAACCTAGGATCTAACTAGAGTATTAAGGTTTATAGCATGATATAGTAAGTTCTACTCTAAGTAATGGAGACTACAATCTTTGTAGACCAAGTCCTTCTCTTCTAAAGCTCCGAGTAGTAGTCCCTACGACTCCTCTTGGCTCTATTTGAAGAAAAGATCGAGCTTACTTCGCGATCTTCGAGGCCGAAAATGATCCACCTTGAAGTTTCTCTAGATCAAGCCACCTCTTCACTAATCAAGTATTAGTGAAGAAAACAACCTAAACTAAATGGCTAATCTAGTGTAGATTGATAAAGTAGGTGTTTTGGCTCACTTAGAAATGAATATCTCTTTTTTTCCAACTCAAGAAAACCCTATTGAGCTCTTGATGAAGGAGAGGATGAACATGAGTGGAGCGAAGAATGAGAGCTTAGGTTTTTCCAAGCCAAGTAAAGAATGGTTCTCACATTCACTTATTGAAGCATGGATTATTTGCAATACAAATAATCAACCATGCTTCAATAGTGAAGTCAAACAAATAAATAAATCATTAAAGACATGCTTCACCCATGCCTAAAATATCTCTCATTTTCCACCTCACAATTCTATTTTCTCAAAATAGAAAAACCATGTTCCATGCATCATTATCCATAATATAATATAAAACACACACACACACACACACACACACACACACACACACACACACACACACACACACACATATATATATATATAAATATATATATATTAAGAGAAGAAAATAATTAGTGAGCATTAATATTAATTAATATATAAATATATCAAATATAAATATATATCAAATTATTAAATCAACACTTGATTTAATAATCCGGTTATATCATATATAATCGACTAATATCATTTATCTGTATATCAAATTATCAAATAAACACTTGATTCAATAATCCGGTTATATCACATATAACCTAACCAATATCAAATATCACCAGATTAGAATACGGTATCACATACTTGTATTTAATCAGGCTCCCGCACATATTAGCATATGTGCTCTACTTCGTTTCGCTTGAACTATGAAAGCTCTGTGTGGAACACTAAAGACTCGTCAATACGCTAGCAGTAAGTAATGATCACATCAGTTACCCACAAGCCGTCAGCGGTACTAGCTGGACGTAACGGCTACCCAGGTATTGAACGATTAGAAGATCAACAAGCAAGATTGTCCAAATTCCCATGAAGCTTATAAGTAACACTTACCGTACAGTCCGGTCTCTTCGTTTGATATGTCGCATATGGAGTCTAGAGGTGGAATCGTCAGACCCCAGTAACTTGATAAGTCATGCCGATGTGTGGCTCATAACGGTTCGAGAAACTACTGATAACACTTACCTGTAAATCTCATCATCCCTGGCCAGGGACTTACTGTTATAGCCAATCAAGTATAGCGCAACATCCACTCCCTATACCGGGAGAGACGAAACCCCTCCTATCGCTCACTGCCTCCATGTGACTTGGGATTGTACCCAAAATCCACCTGTTTGCATGACTCCTTTGAGCCATAGTAGGGAGGAAATTAAAGCACAGTGGGAACCACACAAGACACTATGACAATTTCGGATCTACAGACTAACATGTACCAGTGTCACCAGAGAACTGCTATCTAACGATAGGTATAGTACCATCTAGGAGTTCTCGGCGAGTCCTGGTCGGTGTACCCATTCTCTAATGAACACCTGTGTACAATCTTTGATGTCAAACACCAATGGTTATGGGATCAACCATCACCCCCTACAGGGTCAAGAAACGTACACATTAGTCTACTCTGGAATATCGATGCCCTGTCTCGATACTCAATCGACTAGGAACAGTTAAAGGATGTGCTTGTAGACTACACAAGTCCCAGTAATATGATCCACATCATAGTCCTGGTAGTCAAGCAAACATCCTAAAGGCTTTATCAACATGTATCAGAGAGACAATATAATAATACAAGTGTATATGTTAAGATAAAGAGCAACCAGATAGCATGCTATCATGTCGAGCAAGAAAGTCCTCTATATATATGCCCAAGCATCCACTATATCATACAATAATGGCCTCTAGGGCATATATATTCCTAACACGAGCTTGAAGGAGTCTTCCACAATTGGGTGGACACACGACAAATGTTGTATTTTCTCAACCATTATACTTTTAGTTAGCAAGTTTAAGTCTATGGATCGAATCTTGGTCAAGAGCCACATGCTCCCTATAGCGAAGGCTTGTCCGAATATGGGACCAATGCCGACCTTTTTGAAGCTTCTACCGATGAGAACGTGGCGACTGATCTCCAAGCCACTCTTGATGCTTCGGAATGCTTAGCCTATGAGCAAGCAGTGCTTGCTGCTCTTGTGGCGTCAGGTACATTTCATTTACATTCTTTATATATCTTAGAATAAAATGGAGTTGTGTTCTTATTTAACATTTTATTTTCACAACAAGCATCTTTGTTGAAGAGGCTCTCTAGGCATCCACTAGGACATACGAGGAAGAGGACATACTTCGTACTTCCATGGGCCTTGGCACGATTTATCTTACGCGCTTTAGAACGTTTAATTCATTTCGCCATACCTTGACTCCTTTCTTTTTATTTTATTATAGGACCCTTTGTAACTAGTGCTACTTCGAGCAGGGTGCCATCTTTGGGTGTTAACATAGAGGATATTCTTCACTCGACAACCCCTACGGAATCTTCAGAGCCGCCGACTGTTGCTCAGGCCTCCTCAGTGCCAACACTGGAAGCATCATTGAAGCAGGCGATGATGGATGTTGTAGCAGATCCTGAGGCTGAATCCAATTCAGATGAGGATCTTCCTCTATCGGTTGTCCTGGAGAGATCTCTCCGTATGGCTAAAGCCGAGGAGAAGCGCTGGAAGTATGTAGCAAGGGAGCATCAGGCCGGTTTGGCCACAGGTGCAGGCTTGAGCGAAACACAAACCCTTAATGCTCCTATGGAGGATATCCCTCTTGCCTTGTCAACCGCTCAAAGGCAGATTGTGCGTGCAGCGCGTGAAGAGGCGAAGCGTTTACTTCAGGAGGAAATAACGCATGGTAGCTTGACAAAACCTGGTAGGATTTATTTATTTTCCAGGTTTCTTCCCGTAGCAACTTATTCGAATTATAACATTCTCATTTTTTTATGATGCCACCTGACACAGTAGGCACAAGTTTAGTTGACGGAGCAGCAAATAAAGCAGCGACATTTCAAGATTCTGGGACGAAGGCAACCTCAATATGGACCCGAGCAACGTAAGTCAGGCTATCTGCTGATGGACAACTATCTTTTTCGGGGACGGCAACTCTGCATCCCAGAGTGTTCGCTGCGAGAAAAGATCATGGAGGAACTTCATAATGAGGGCCATTTTGGGCGCGACAAACTCCTGGCCCTTATCTTTCATGATGTAAGTCCATATTGCGACCCCCGGTACTTACGGGGAGGCGGAAACGGTATAAAAGACGAATTTTTATCGCAAGAGGCAACATGGACTAAACTTTGTCGGGATCGTTGTCTAAACTAAAACTAGTTAACAAGCTAAAGAGAGTTAGCTACTATGGAAGATGGTTATACCTAAACTTGAACTCCTTCTTCTTCAAACCTTGTAGAGGTTGATGGTTCTCTTTTCGTCGCCTTCTCCCGTCGAAGATGGATCCACCTCGAAGGTTCGACTTTGGGCTCTTCCTCGATCTTTGAGTGAACTAGGGTTTCCGGCTTGCTAAACCTTCATCCTAGAAAGAGTAGAGAGTGATTAGGGTTTGCTTTTCTATCTAAAGAGAATGATTCTCAACACATGAGAAGGTTTCTCTTTTCAAGAGGAAGAAGAAGATGAAATGAGGAGAGAGAGTGAGAATGATAGAAATGAGCAATATTTTCTCTTTCTTGCAACCATATTGCAAAAAGAAAAGAATTATCTAAATGATAATAATTGAAATAAGAATAGTTGATGGTTATTTTAGGAATGACCACTATCATGCTTCTTTAAATGAAGTGTAAGCATGAATCAAGGAGGATCTTCAAAGCATGATGGTGGTCAAAGGTCAACAAGTCAACCAAGGTCAACAAGTCAACAAAAAATCAACCATAACATAATTCTCATTTAATTACTATTATTAATAGATAATATACAAATCCATTAGGGTTTGGAAAATGATAACTGTCAACTGTGCATACGCACCCGATCCGAAACCCTAATGAAAAACCTCATTCTCCGCCTCAAGCAACTGTGCATACACACCTGCATTCTCGTTCCGAGGAACAAGACTACCAAGATATAAAAGCAACCCCCAAAACATATACCAGTATCTGGCTCAAACCAGAGCCTGCCAGTATAATCCGTCCGGACTCCAAACGTGCACAAGTGCGCGGATGAGAACGAACCCTGTCGCAAAACCATGCGACCTCCACTCCGTTTTGCCCAGAGACGAATACCCTCTGTGTGGGACTCTAAAGACTCGACCCTACGCTGGCAGTGGGTTTAACCACAGACCGCAAGCGGCACTAGCTGTGCGTAACGGTCCCCAGGTAGATGCCGACAAGAAGGCTGACGAGGTGAAACCCCATCTGAACTCCTACTGAGTCTGAATGTGACATTCTCCGTACAGTCCGGTCTGTTCGTCTGATACATCGCATGGCGGGCCTAGGGGGCGGTAAAACGTCAGTCCCCCAATAGCGGTACAAGTCGTGTCGGAGTGAAGCCCAAAACACCCTGAGATAACACTGGAAACCTACCAGTATATCTCGCTTGCCCTGGCCAGGGACTACTCGTGCAATGGCTCTCCTAGACACAGCGCGATGTCAACCCCCAATACCGGGAGAGACGAATCCTGTCTAACCGTCACTGCCTCCAAGTGCTTCGGGACTGCACCCAACCACCACCTGTTTGCACGACTCCTTTGAGCCGTGGTAGGGTAGTGATCAAAGTGCAGTGGGAACACACTCGAGGCGAAGTGTCAGTGTCAAGTCAGCGGACTAAGCTGTACTCATGTCACCTGGGAACTGATAACTGACGATAGGTATAATACCAACCTGTCAGTTCCCGACGAGTCCTGTCCAGTGTACTCGTAACCCAACGAGTACCCGTATACTATCTCCAGTACGACGTACTGATGGCTGTGGGACAGACCATCTCCCACACTGGGATGAGAAGCGCATACGCTAGTCTACTCCGGAGTATCGATGCCCTGTCTCGATAGTCCTACGACTAGGGACCTGTAAAAGGATGTGCCTATAGATTACCCAGCCCCCACTAGTGTGACTGCCATCACAACGCTGGTAATCAAGCAAAGATCCTAAGGGCTCCACTAATGTGTATAAGTGATATACTGAAATAAACACAAGTACACATTGAAGTAGAAACAAACCAAGTAGCATACTACTATATTGAGCAAGATTGTTTATACAAGGTGAATATCCCAAGCTTCCATCAAGTAATATACAAACTAGTATGATACAGTAATGGCCTCTAGGGCATATACACTAACAATCTCCCACTTGCACTAAGGCCATGTACTGGCGTATCGAAGACCTATCATCTCGATCAGCCGCTCGAACTGAGTCTGGGGTAGGGCCTTGGTGAATGGATCTGCAGTGTTCTCTTCTGAAGCAACCCTCCGAACCTCGATCTCCTTGCGATCCACGATCTCCCTGATCAGGTGATACCGCCTCAAGATGTGCCTGGATCTCTGATGGGACCTGGGTTCCTTTGCTAAAGCTATAGCCCCGTTGTTGTCGCAATACAGAGGTACTGGGTCAACAATGGACGGAACCACCTGAAGTTCTTTTATGAACTTCCTTATCCAGACAGCTTCTTTTGCGGCATCAGATGCAGCGATGTATTCCGCTTCCATAGTCGAGTCTGCAACGGTTTCCTGTTTGGAACTCTTCCAACACACCGCCCCTCCGTTGAGGGTAAAGACAAAACCCGACATGGACTTGGAATCATCCTTGTCACTCTGGAAGCTGGAGTCAGCAAAGGCCTCAATCTGGAGGTCTTTTCCGCCATACACCAAGAACATCTCCTTAGTCCTCCTCAGGTACTTGAGAATGTTCTTTACTGCTATCCAATGTTTCTCCCCAGGGTTTGACTGATACCGGCTTACTACACTCAGTGCATAAGCTACATCCGGTCTGGTACACAACATCGCATACATTATAGAGCCTACCGCAGAAGCGTAGGGTATAATAGACATGCGATCCCTCTCCAAATCAGTCTTGGGAGACATCTCTTTAGAGAGGGTGATCCCGTGACAAGCCGGTAAGTTACCGCGCTTGGAATCTTCCATACTGAATCTTTTCAGTACGGTGTCGATGTACCTGGACTGTGAAAGTCCTAATATCCTCTTGGATCTATCACGATGGATCCGGATCCCCAGGATGTAAGAGGCATCACCCAGGTCTTTCATGGAGAACCTGTGTGACAAGAAACCCTTGACAGATTGTAGCATAGGAATGTCATTTCCTATTAAGAGAATGTCATCCACGTATAAAACAAGGAATACCACAGTTCTCGCTACAAATCTACTATAGATGCATGGTTCATCTGGATTTTTGATAAAGTCAAATTCCTTGACCGTCTCATCAAAACAGATGTTCCAACTCCGCGATGCCTGCTTTAGTCCATAGATGGACTTAAGCAACTTGCACACCTTTCCGCTGCTCCCACTCTGGATGAAACCCTCTGGCTGATCCATATAGACACACTCCTCTAAATTTCCATTTAGAAAAGCGGTTTTTACGTCCATCTGCCAAATTTCATAATCGTGGAAGGCAGCAATGGCAAGAAGGATCCGAATGGATTTCAGCATAGCCACTGGAGAAAAGGTTTCGTCGTAGTCCAAGCCAGGTCTTTGACGGAAACCCTTTGCTACAAGTCTAGCTTTATAGGTCTCAACCTGTCCATCTACACCAATCTTCCTTTTGAAGATCCACTTGCATCCTACGGGTTTTACCCCGTCTGGAGCAATGTCCAACGTCCATACTTTGTTGGTGTACATGGACTCCATTTCGGTCCGCATTGCATCCAGCCATTTTACCGAGTCAATGCTCTGAACGGCCTGCTGGAAGCTAGTAGGCTCATCATAGTCTATGATGCAATCCTCTCTATCCCCGTCTATGAGAAAACCGTAGTATCTCTCGGGCGGATGAGACTGCCTACTACTTCTGCGGAGCGGCATAGGAATGTCCTGTTCATTTGAACCCTCTGGTTCCATTAAGCTTTCAGTAATAGTCTGTGGTTCTGGAATTTCTTCCAGTTCTATTTCGCTCCCACTTACTTCTTTTTCTAAGAACTGATGTTCCAGAAAATGGGCATTACGAGAAACAAGGACTTTTTGCTCCTCTGCGTAATAGAAAAGATACCCCCTGGAGTTCTTTGGGTATCCCACAAAATTGCACAGTACTGAGCGTGCCTCGAGCTTGTCCGCATGCTGCTTTTTGACATAAGCTGGACATCCCCAAATCTTCAAGTACTGAAGATAGGGTTTCTTCCCACTCCATAACTCATATGGTGTGGTAGGCACAGTCTTAGTAGGAACTCGGTTCAATAGGTATGCAGCTGTTTCTAGCGCATACCCCCAGAATGATCGCGGTAACTCAGCGTTACTCATCATAGACCGTACCATATCCAATAGGGTGCGATTCCGTCTCTCCGATACACCGTTATGTTGCGGGGTGTATGGAGGAGTAAGCTGAGAGAGAATCCCATTCTCTTTTAAATAGTCCAGGAATTCGGCACTTAAGTATTCTCCACCTCGATCCGATCTTAGAATCTTAATACTTTTGCCGGTCTGTTTCTCTACTTCATTCTTATACTCCTGGAATTTTCAAAAGGCCTCGGACTTATGTTTCATTAAGAAGACATAACCGTACCTTGAGAAGTCATCCGTAAAAGTAATGAAGTAAGAATGTCCGCTTCGGGCATGTGTAGACATTGGACCGCACACGTCACTGTGTACGAGTCCCAAGAGCTCGCTCGCTCTTACTCCATGTCCAGTAAACGGAGTCTTTGTCATCTTTCCCTTGAGACAGGATTGACAAGTGGCATACGATTGATATTCGAACGCATTCAAATACCCTTCTGTATGTAACTTCGTCAACCTTCTCTCATTGATGTGACCCAATCTACAATGCCATAAGAAAGTCTGATTAATATCTGGTGACTTTCTTTTGTGTGTATTCTGGACATTGAAAATCTGTGGTTGGTTTAATACGTATATACCATTGCTCAGTGTACCTGACCCAATCAGAACTTGATTAAGGTGAATGTTAACAACATTACTTACAAACGCAAATTCATAACCTTCTTTAGAAACCAAAGATACAGAAATGATATTACAAGTTGCGTTGGGTACAAAAAAACAATTACGCAAAACCAAAACATGTCCATCTGACATTCCTAGGTGATAGTCCCCCACGGCTTTAGCATCCATGCTAGCTCCGTTCGCAACTCTGAGGGTCATGTCACCTTCCTTCAAAAACCTACGGTTTCTCAACGCCTGCAAAGAATTACAGATATGAGATCCTGATCCGGTATCCAATACCCAGGAAGTAGAGTTTATAGAAAGACAGTTTTCAATAACATACACACCTGAAGCTGAAGCCGCAACCTGCTTCAGTTCCTGTGTCCTGGCTTTCCAAGCCCTGCAATCTTTCTTCCAGTGTCCACTCTTGTGACAATAGAAGCATTCCTCTTTACCAACAAGCTTCCCCGCTATCTTTGTTGCCTTTTCCTTTCCCTTCGCACCCACTTTACTAACACCGCCTCTTGGTTTGGCGGGGGCTTTCTTCTTCTTTCCCTTGGCTTTCGCCTTGGACCTAGAAGAAGAAGATCCTCCTACAAACAAAGTGGATGTATCCCTACCCTTCTGTAGGGTGCCCTCTGCGCTCCTCAGCAGGTTGAGGAGTTCTGAAAGTTCAACTTCCTTTTCTTGCAAGTTGAAATTCAGTATGAACTGGGCGTAAGTGGATGGAAGGGACTGGAGAATTATATCTGTGTAGAGTTCACTATCCAACGTGGTCCCAAGTTCCGCGAGCTCCTCAGTGTAGCCAATCATCTTAAGCACGTGGTCCGCTACCGATGATCCGACGGCCAACTTAGTCGAAAATAACTTCTTCGACACTTCGTATCTTGCGATACGAGACTGCTCTCCATACAGTTCTTTTGTATGAAGAAATATGGATTCCAAATCCATATTCTCGTGCCTCCTCTGATGGTCATTGTCCATCGAGGCAAGTACGAGGCATCTGGCCTTCGCGCTGTCAATCTCCCAAGTCTTACGGATTTCCTTATCCGCGACGCTGGAGGTGGGACCTGGGACGGGGGGAGCTTTGCTGGTAAGAAGATACCCCAGCTTGTCGTAAGAGATTGCCAATTTGACATTCCTGAGCCAATCTTTGTAGTTTGGCCCTGTCAGTATGTTTTTATCTAGAAGTAACTTAAGTCCAGTCATTTCGATTTGGTCGCTGCAGGGGGAGAGAAGAAACACTTAGCACGATGCTCTTGCAAGTTTAGAATGGTTTTTAATTTGTCTAAACAGGATGGCTCCCACTGTCTCTCGAATCCCTCCTCAAACCACAAAGGAAGAATTAGCCGGGATCAATCCCACCGTACAATACTTGCTTAACCGTTCAGCCAGGCCAGTGTCGGTACTTCGAGGGAGGTTTTCCAACGCTTTCGCGAAGTTCCTTAATTTAAGAACCTCTTTTCCCTGGGGGCGTAGCCCCGCTAACACCTTTCTAGGCACCTACTAGGTTTATAGCATTGATCGTTTAGTGAGAAATTTCCCGAGGAGTAGCATATACTCACAGTAGGATCGGGATCCAAATATCATCGCGTGACGAAAATGAAGGAATCCTACCATAATCATCACACTCCAAATGGTATGCAAATCTAGCAAGTTTCAGTACTTATGAAACTCCCGATGTGGATTTTTGCCCCATGCTCTTATGACCTTGGCGTGAGGTCAAAATGTCATAAGTCACATGTCAAGTTCTTCCCATCATTATCCCGGTTGATTTGAATCCACCCGTACCTACCCTTGACGTAGGCCAAAATGGTGGTACGACTGTCTCAAAACAACGCATTCTATCTATGCAACAGATAAATATCCGGCAGCTACCAATCACTATGCCTTGGCGTGAGGTCAAAATACATAGCTTGAATACTACCGTATATCTAACTGAAACGATGGAGGGCTACGAATGGTTTTGGCGAAACCGTGAACGTAGTGAACTTGATATAATCGATGGAACGAGATAGCTTTTAGAAGGAGTGGCTCAAGCTCCGCATTTTAAAAGTTAGTTTTTGAAAAGAACCGAGTGGTTTTTCGAAAGTGTTCCATCGACTTAAACTTGGTTTATTATCTTGCATTAGTTCTTTTAATGCGTGATATTCTTGCATTAGTTCTTTTAATGCGTCCCATCATTTAATTCCTACCATTGCAGAAAACAACCAAAATATGACGTACGCTTATGCCATTCGCATTCGCCACGGGGTCCCGTCATCACTCGTTAGGTTACTTAACTAACGACAGAGCGGGGGCTGGGCTAGCGCGGCTGTAAAACATAAGCAACGCCTAAATAGAAAGCAATGATAGACATTACAGATCACAGATGAATACATTGGATATACTAGCAATCCGCATTTCTTTCGAGCCTGAAACGAAAAGCGGATAACACGGTCGCGGTGAATAGCAAATACCCCACCCAAGACCCCTACGGGTGCGGCAAACTACCCGCCAAGTTCCCGGTAGTTTGTGCACCCCACCATGGGTCTATCCTAGGAGCAAAAACAGTAAAAAGAATTATACAATGACGGCTACAACCCCGACCCGGTTGTGCGGCCAAACAAATAATATAATTACATCAATTTACATTTACAATGAATGAAAGAAAAAACAAAAGCTCATCTCACATCCACCCCGGCTATTCACCCGCGACAGTCCAACACATTCATATACACATTCCAGAACAATACAGATCATGTATAACCCCGACTAATCGACTTATAGCGATTAGCCGACGTTCAATACATGCAAACATCACAGATATAACCAACATAGCCAAAGTGCAGTGAAGTTCGGAAAAAAATACGGAATTATAGGACCCCAAAAGTGAATTTCAGTTCTGGAAAATCTGGGTACATATAATATATCTTAAAAATCCCAAAACCAATACAGAAGAACACTGCACGAAAAACGATGCAAAGAAGAAACCAACATGCGGCGGTTCCGCGGCCAGATGAATAGGTGAGGCCGCGGAAGCGCGGCGGTTTGGAGAGAACATGATATCGTTTTTCTTGTGTGTTCTTAGAAAACCCTGAGACGATTTTACAAGTATAAATTTTTTCAATTTGAGCAGAAAAAAATTCAACAGAAAGTTAGGGTTTTGATTTTCCGGTTTTGCGATTTTTCGGTTCCGAACTTCGTTACACCTTACTACCAAGCTAGTTTAAGTTTAGTTAGGCTCTGATACCACTGTAAGTCCATATTGCGACCCCCGGTACTTACGGGGAGGCGGAAACGGTATAAAAGACGAATTTTTATCGCAAGAGGCAACATGGACTAAACTTTGTCGGGATCGTTGTCTAAACTAAAACTAGTTAACAAGCTAAAGAGAGTTAGCTACTATGGAAGATGGTTATACCTAAACTTGAACTCCTTCTTCTTCAAACCTTGTAGAGGTTGATGGTTCTCTTTTCGTCGCCTTCTCCCGTCGAAGATGGATCCACCTCGAAGGTTCGACTTTGGGCTCTTCCTCGATCTTTGAGTGAACTAGGGTTTCCGGCTTGCTAAACCTTCATCCTAGAAAGAGTAGAGAGTGATTAGGGTTTGCTTTTCTATCTAAAGAGAATGATTCTCAACACATGAGAAGGTTTCTCTTTTCAAGAGGAAGAAGAAGATGAAATGAGGAGAGAGAGTGAGAATGATAGAAATGAGCAATATTTTCTCTTTCTTGCAACCATATTGCAAAAAGAAAAGAATTATCTAAATGATAATAATTGAAATAAGAATAGTTGATGGTTATTTTAGGAATGACCACTATCATGCTTCTTTAAATGAAGTGTAAGCATGAATCAAGGAGGATCTTCAAAGCATGATGGTGGTCAAAGGTCAACAAGTCAACCAAGGTCAACAAGTCAACAAAAAATCAACCATAACATAATTCTCATTTAATTACTATTATTAATAGATAATATACAAATCCATTAGGGTTTGGAAAATGATAACTGTCAACTGTGCATACGCACCCGATCCGAAACCCTAATGAAAAACCTCATTCTCCGCCTCAAGCAACTGTGCATACACACCTGCATTCTCGTTCCGAGGAACAAGACTACCAAGATATAAAAGCAACCCCCAAAACATATACCAGTATCTGGCTCAAACCAGAGCCTGCCAGTATAATCCGTCCGGACTCCAAACGTGCACAAGTGCGCGGATGAGAACGAACCCTGTCGCAAAACCATGCGACCTCCACTCCGTTTTGCCCAGAGACGAATACCCTCTGTGTGGGACTCTAAAGACTCGACCCTACGCTGGCAGTGGGTTTAACCACAGACCGCAAGCGGCACTAGCTGTGCGTAACGGTCCCCAGGTAGATGCCGACAAGAAGGCTGACGAGGTGAAACCCCATCTGAACTCCTACTGAGTCTGAATGTGACATTCTCCGTACAGTCCGGTCTGTTCGTCTGATACATCGCATGGCGGGCCTAGGGGGCGGTAAAACGTCAGTCCCCCAATAGCGGTACAAGTCGTGTCGGAGTGAAGCCCAAAACACCCTGAGATAACACTGGAAACCTACCAGTATATCTCGCTTGCCCTGGCCAGGGACTACTCGTGCAATGGCTCTCCTAGACACAGCGCGATGTCAACCCCCAATACCGGGAGAGACGAATCCTGTCTAACCGTCACTGCCTCCAAGTGCTTCGGGACTGCACCCAACCACCACCTGTTTGCACGACTCCTTTGAGCCGTGGTAGGGTAGTGATCAAAGTGCAGTGGGAACACACTCGAGGCGAAGTGTCAGTATCAAGTCAGCGGACTAAGCTGTACTCATGTCACCTGGGAACTGATAACTGACGATAGGTATAATACCAACCTGTCAGTTCCCGACGAGTCCTGTCCAGTGTACTCGTAACCCAACGAGTACCCGTATACTATCTCCAGTACGACGTACTGATGGCTGTGGGACAGACCATCTCCCACACTGGGATGAGAAGCGCATACGCTAGTCTACTCCGGAGTATCGATGCCCTGTCTCGATAGTCCTACGACTAGGGACCTGTAAAAGGATGTGCCTATAGATTACCCAGCCCCCACTAGTGTGACTGCCATCACAACGCTGGTAATCAAGCAAAGATCCTAAGGGCTCCACTAATGTGTATAAGTGATATACTGAAATAAACACAAGTACACATTGAAGTAGAAACAAACCAAGTAGCATACTACTATATTGAGCAAGATTGTTTATACAAGGTGAATATCCCAAGCTTCCATCAAGTAATATACAAACTAGTATGATACAGTAATGGCCTCTAGGGCATATACACTAACACATGACTACTACTGACCTAACATGAAACGAGACGTGATACGTTTTGGAGAACGCTACCATATTTGCTAAGTGTCTAAGGGGACAGCTACGAATGCGGGTTTGTACACCCCGCTCCCAGCTCCGGCGGCACCATAGGAAGACATCAGCATGGACTGTTAGGAGAACTTGAGCTCACTACTAGGATTTTAGAATAAGCAAAACTAGGTTTTAAAATTTTCAAGTAAGCTCAAGTCTACATAAACTAGGATACCAGTTAAAGAATTAAACATGCAAATATAAACCAAGTGTTTTCATTCAAGGTTAGAACCATACAACCTTTGTAGCATTTTCATTTGCTCCAATTGGATTGGACTCCATTGTAGGCTCCTTGAAGGTCTATGGAACATATTTGCAAGCCCACATCCTCCATCGAAGATGATCCACCTTGAAGGCTCAAGAATTTTAGCTCCAATATCAAATTGAGATAACCTAAGCAATTAGGTTGCTAAACTATCTAACTAGGAGTTGTAGTTTTTTCTTCGCTATAATTTTTCTCTCATTTTTCTTTTTTTTCCTAATTTTTTTTCTCATTTTAGAGGAGGAGGGAGATGAGAGCTTCATGGCTAATGAGAGGAAGAACTAGGGAAATAATTAGTTAACCATTCACTTTAAAAAGAAAATGGTTACTAATAATCATTCTCTACAAAATCCTAGCCATAAAATTTAATCAAGCTACCAAGTGTCCACCCACTTCTCTCCCTTCCACATATCACCCTAAAGAGTGAGGCAAAAATTATGTCATTCCTTTAGAATAACATAAGCTAAAGAAAATAAAAGAAAAAGAATAAAAAAAACAATATATACATTTTTATGTAATATAACATATTAAATATATATCCTTGTAATTGTTATCCAAGATATTTAAAATATATAAAAGAGAGATTAATTAATAGTGATATAATACTAGTAAATACATATACAATATATATGTATTAAGTATTAAATCGACACCCGATTTAATATCCGTCTTTCTAAAAAGACCGACTAGTATTACAACCGTCCGATTACCGTAAGTGTATAAAATACACCAGTTTTAATCGAACCATGGCGTATACAAATGTACCACAACTACAACATTCAGCCAAAACTGGAAACCCTCTATATGGGACTCTAAAAACTCGACAATAGGCTGGCAGTAGGTTTAACCATAAGCACGTCAGCGGCACTTGCTGTACGTAACGGTTATGCAGGTATTGTCGAAAAGGAGATCGACAGGCAAGCTAGTCTGAAAACCTACTAAGCCTTTCAGCGACATGTACCGTACAGTCCGGTCTGTTCGTCTGAGACTGTCGCATATCGGGTTTAGGAGGGTGGTAAATGTCAGACTCCTAGTAACACAATAAGTCATGCCGATGTCAAGCCCATTACCATCCAAGAAACTACTGATCCAAATCAGTAAATCTCAGCTGCCTGTCCAGGTCCTATGGTGATGGCCAATCGGGCACAGCGCGATATCAAGCCCCAATACCGAGAGAGACGAATTCCCGCAATCCGCTCACTGCCTCTATGTGGCTCGGGACTGTACCCAACTAAAACCTGTTTGCATGACTCCATTGAGCCGTTGTAGGGTAGTAATCAAAATACAGTGGAAACTCACACAAGACAAATGATGATCTTAGATCGACAAACTAACATGTACTAATGCCACCAGAGACCTGCTACATGACGATAGGTATAACACCATCTAGCATGATCTCGGTGAGTCCGTCCAGTGTAACTCATAACCCAATGAGCACCTGTATACGATCTCGGTGACTGACTAACACCAACGGCTGTGAGACTGGCCATCGCCCCTCATCGGGGTCAAGAAATGTATACACTAGTCTACACTAGAATATCGATGCCGATTCTTGATATTCTCACGACTAGGGACATTTAAGGATGTGCTTATAGACTACCAAATTCTCATAAGTGTGATCGCCACAATAATCCTGTAGTCAAGCATAAATCCTATGGGCTTTATCAATATGTAATAGTGAAATGCAATACCACATAAGACATGTACATGATGATAAAGTCAAACCAGCTAGCATACTATTATCTCGAGTGAGACTGTTCTAGGTCCACCCTCAATTATCATAATCGCCTGTCTGCGATTACAATAATTGCCTTGAGGGCACTACATCCAACATGGACTTTGTACTAGGCCTACCCCGAACTCAAAGGAGCATGGACTCAGTCTGTGTCGTGGTGGATCAGTTCTCTAAGATAACGTATTTTCCGGCCTGCAAGAAATTATGGACGCATATCAGATCGGTGACCTGTAGTTCAAAGAAATCGTGCGTCTTCATGGGTACCTAAATCCATCACATCGGATAAGAACACCAAGTTCATGAGCCATTTTTAGAAGATCTTATGGAGGAATCCGGGAACTAAACTGTGTTTTAGCAACGCTTAGCACCCGTAAACAGATGGTCTAACTGAAGTAGTCAACAGAAACCTCGGTAATCTCCTTCGTAGCCTAGTTGGATACAACCCAAGAAAGTGAGACCTTGCTCTCGCACCAGCTGAGTTCGCTTACTACCGTTTTATTAACCGCATGATGAAGAGGAGTCCATTTGAGATCTTGTATAGAAGTAACATCACTGCCATTCTCGACTTGGCGCCAATTCTCTATATGGGGCGTCCCAATGTTAAAACTGAAGACATGACCGAGCACCTGAAAAGCATTCATGATCAAGTTCGACAGTGGATTGACACTGCCAATTCTAAAAATGAAGCTGCGGCGAACAAGAATCGTCGTCGCGTGGTGTTCGAAGAAGGTGGCTTTGTTTGGGCCATCTTCACCAAGGACCGCTACCCGGTAGGTGAGTATAATAAATTGAGCTGTAGAAAAATGGATCCTTATGAGATTCTTAGGAAGGTAAGCGACAACGCGTGACAATTGAAATTGCCTAGTCATCTGAAAACTTCAGACAAATTCAATGTCAAGCACTTGATTCCATATGCAGGTGACGGAAGCTCTTCCGAAGACGATGGCCTGAGCTCGAGGTCGAGCTCTCTTTACAATGCGGGGTGATGCAGCCTAGCCTATATGGAGCGGCTTAACCGTTCCAAAACACGTCACATCTAGTTCTACCAAGAAAGCCGAACTGCCAAATCTTTTCCGATTCGCTCGTTCTCCCCGTCAAATAGAAGCTCTTACAAAATCGTCTGGGTCAATACAGCAAGCAAATTGATGTCTCTCAGAATCGCGAAAATCCACCAATTAGGGTCCCGAAATCGCGGTCAAAGATTTGTTTCAAAACTTTGACTTTCGAATTATAGATAAAATCAATGCACGGATCGGTTAAGATTTTATCGGGAATTAATTCTGAACGCAATCAAATAATTACTTTCGAATTTTAGCAACTTTCTATTTTTAGCAGTTATCTATTTTAGACAGTTTTTATTCTGTTGGTAAATTAGTTATAATTTTTTTATTTTATATGGGTCTATTTAAGAGACTCCTTGCAATTGTAATAGATAGATTTTGATTAATAAAACCCACATTGTTATTGTTTTATTCCTTCAAGTTCCTCTAAATTCATCCTAAAATTGCAGCATCCTAAATCAGGGCCGCAACATAAGTCTGTCAGGTTGTAAAGTAACATAAATTGAATAAAAGATGGCCATCATGAAGGCATGAAAGTGTCTCCATGTGATGTGAACATAAATAAGGAAGCATAGGAAATAAATAAAGTTAATTAAGTCTTAACCATGGAATATTGTATTCCGGTAGCATGTTACCATGATGAAATTATCATTTTTGTCTTATATTTTCATATGTGTATCCACGAAGGTCTTCAGGTGGAACCACATCAAATACAGATTCAAGAGATGGTCTTCCATGGATTCAAGAGGTGTCCCCCACCATCGTCAAAACGTGCATTTTGCTCTGTATGGCATTTAATTTGTTCCGTATATGATATTATCGGTCGCCTGACCTGGGCTCTAACAACTCAATATGAGTATTCCATCATAACTAGAGCATGCAACATCATGAATGTTCCGTTAGTTATGTCAGAACATCATATGATGGCCTTCATAGAATCAAGAGGTGGCCCCCGCAGTCATGGCGTGGCACTATGCTCCACGTGGCATTTAGTTCTTCATACAAGAGCACATTTTCTCCTTTCCGATGTTCAGGGCTTTAATCATCCAGTCCACACATGTCAATAATAAATTCTAAGCACAATTATAAGTATTACATGAAATATCATAAGCATGAATCATGCAGGAGTTCAAGACGGATCAAGTTCAGGTTTAACTTTGAGCAAATATTAATTTGGTTAACATGCAATTGGAGTGTTTCTTCACGCGTAATATGTGAAGCAAGTATTGCGAATGGTAACCGAGTAGCTGGACAGTAATTCTGGTGATAATTAGGGTTTTGCAAATGATGTTTCGTCTATTATCGATATCGCATGGAAACAACTTGAATATATGTTCTAGAGGCGAATTTTAGGTTCTAACTAAAGTCAAGTGTGGCTATGTAATAAAGCGACACTAGGTCGAATAAGGAAATTGCTAAAGGATAACCAAATAAAGGGTAGACTTAACAAAATCACAACTCTGTATAGCAACCGTGAATTTTCGAAGCTCGATCTCCCGAACCGTAAGACCTTGAAATTTTTATACAAACAAAAAAAAGGGTCTAGGATTTTTGGTAATTTTTTGAGAATTTTTAGAATATTTTTTGGGGTCCAAATGATTAAAATACCACAGCTTGTATTTATAAGGGGAAAAAATAAATAAAAATTAGCAAAATAAATCCCCCCAAACCTTGCTGGCAGCCCCAACGACCGCCACAGGCAACGCGAGCGTCTGCCAGCATCTGTGGAGGCACCGCCCGTGCTGCGAGCAGCCATGCCTGTGTGGCGCGTGTGAGCCGGTTGTCTCGGGTTGGGCCGGATCTCTAGGCCAAGTTGGGTCGGGATTGGGTTTTGTTTTAAATTTTTTTCAAAAATCAGATTAAATCCTAATAAATTGTAATAAATTATTTTCTCCACTTTAAATTTTTTTAATAAATAGTTTTAACCCTGTTCAAAAGAAATTCTTCCCTAAAAAATCCTTTGTATAAATTCCTTTATCTTAAAACAAAATTTCCCATTAATCTTTATAAAGTTAATAGAATATTCAATTCAAACAAAAATTCCTATTTATAAAATTGGCTGTGGTACATATATGGTCCATAGGAAGTGATAATGGTAGTAAGTTAAAATTAAACCTAATTTTTTTTATATGATGGGCTAGCAAGAGAGTTCACTAGCAAGTGTTATTGGTTTATTAAAAATCATTGTATAATGATTTTCAATAAGACATAATCCTTATTTTGCCTCTACTAACCGAAACTCATACATCTATTCTTGTCCAGAAGACCGCACGAATTTATTCCGAAAACCATAATTTGTGACCCAGATATTAATAACACAAGTGATATATAATCTCTAATCTTATCCATAAAGCAAATCTTGAGCTGACTAAGTAACCGTGTACTGATGATCTATTTTTTGAAACAAGAAACAAGAATTCATCATACACTTTGCATTTGTATATATGTATGTTTTAAATATAATGAAAAAATTTGAGAGCACATGATGAACATAGAGTGCATTCCAAATGACAGGTGAGCAGCTAGCAAACTCACAAATAGATACAACCATCTCTCTCTCTCTCTCTCTCTCTCTCTCACCTTTGATCATTTCCTTCTAGAAAAACAAAAATATGCCTCCCTTGTTGTGCCAATTAATTTGCAAAACAGTATGACTTATTTATGAATTAAAAAAAAAACCCTAGGACCAAGTATTTTTCCCTAATTATTTATTTATTTTATAATTGTATGGACTGAGTCATAATGCAAATCCAAACCCTAATCCTTGGAGAAATACTTAGTTCTATTTTTATTTTTCCTAAGCCGGCCTGTCTCTTAGCAAAAAAAAATTTGTTTGCTAAGAAGAAAAGCTCTCAGTAAAATTGCACATTAGCAGGATATATACTATAAATAGATGCTTAAATGTAACATGATGTATTCACCTACAAAGCCTAATCAAGCAAGCAAATTAAGGCGAGGCAAGCTAGAATGGCCTTTACTCAAGTGATTTCCACCCTTGCTCTTCTTTTGGCGACGGTTTCAGTGGCTCAAGCCACCGTACATATCGTTGGAGACCATTATGGCTGGACCCTCCACTTCGACTATGCTGCTTGGGCTAAGGGCAAAGACTTTCGAGTTGGAGATAAGCTCGGTAAATTTATCTGCTTATTACTTCAAACTTGCCAAATGTATAAAACGTACGGTCACGGTCGTCGTCCACAACCCGCTGGTTTTAGGTTTTTGATGGAGTGGTATACAACATCTTGTCAAAGACCTAAATAGGTCAATTAATAGTTTAGCCCTCATGGATGTTAATTAAAAAATGTTTCTCTCTCGTGTTTTATCTTTCATGTGTGCAATCTTCAATGTGAAGTATGGTGTTACAAGTGATAAACCTATAACTAACCCGTGTTCAATATTTCTACATTTTAGTTAATTATTAACAACAATATACTATATAATACATAAATATTAGAAACCACTAATCCAAACATTTAAAATTGCTGGTGAACGTGGAGGGTACACCAAGAGATTATTTTATTCCTGCTCGCGAAACTAATATATTCGTCCAATATCACTCTAATAACTTGAGTGTATAAATACAATACAGTTTTCAATTATCCTGTCCAAATACATAACGTCTTCAAAGCAAGTGGTCCCGAGTTCGATGCATGCCAAGAATCACCCACCAATGTGGCGATGACGACTGGAAAAGATATAGTCACCCTCACAACTCCTGGAAGAAAATGGTACATTTGTGGCGTAGGAAATCATTGTCAAATGGGAATGAAGCTATTCATCATCGTCAAGCCAGCAGTAGGGAGTACTCCCTCTCCAGCATTACCTCGCGTGCCGACACATCATATAGTCGGTGACAGCCATGGATGGAAACTCAAATTCGACTATGCTGCTTGGGCCAGGACTAGAGTATTCAGGGTTGGAGACTCTCTTGGTATGTCTTGTACTCTTGTATCATTCATATATCTTCAATATTTAGAATGATCCGAGTTTTTGACTCGATTGTATTATTATTTTATTTTGCAGTTTTCCAATATAAAGTAGGGAATCACAATGTCTTCAAGGTGAGTGAGCATGACTTCCATGCATGCGACATACCACCAATGAACCAAGCTTTGACCACAGGAAACGATGTAATCACGCTCGCAACTCCGGGAAAGAAGTGGTACATATGTGGTGCTTCTTACGGCAGGCATTGTCAAATGGGACAGAAGTTATTCATCATTGTCCTTCCGTAATATTGATTTTCTCAACAAGCTAATTAGTAGTTCCGACTTCTTTCCATTCGGCATCGATGGATGGATACGGATCGATTATCATAAGTAGTGCCTTTCTTAACTTGTTCAATATTGTACGAGGTGCATGCATGTTTGAGTTTTGTGTGGCGAACTGCTTTTATTCGGGTTGAATAAGATTATTATTAAGCAAATTTCACATGTCCTTGCTACTTATTTACATCCTTTTTTCTCGGATTGAATCGAGTATAAGTATTTTATTTATTGTATGGTTTTAGTCATTAACTAACTCATCGAACAACTTGAAATAATCCCGAGGAAAAATATAAATTAACTTGGATCAGTGATTAAGAAAAAGAATAAGAGAAAACCAAGTTGAGATCCTTGTAACCGAAGCTATTAATTAAGTAGGGATGGTCTTTGGCACACATTTTATCATTAAAGGAATTGTTTTTGCATTTTTGCCCTCTTTTTCTTTTCATCTGCTTCACATAAAAAACCCTCCAAGCTTTTAACTGACAAAAGAATTCTTCAGCGGCCTCTAACAAAGTTATTTCCATATTTGTCCTCCTCCTTCGTCTTCTTCTTCTTCTTCGAACTTTTCGATATTAGAAAAGCAACATGATATGTTTTTGGTGACGATTATGGTTGGACTCTCAACTACAACCAGACTGTTTGGGCTAAAGAATAAAGTGATGCAAAACCAACTTTAAGATTTAGTTTAAATATTTTGGTTTTAATAAATTTGAATCTATTTTTAATTTTTTTCATTTTAGTTGGATGTTATAACGAAAGTGTAATAGGGTCTCTAGGGTTTTAAGGGAGACCAACGATATTTAATTGAAAAAAAATGTAAGTTTGAGATTGAGAATCGTGTGCTCTGCGTTGTAACTTTCGGTTGCTGTGGAAATCTTTCATTTGGCCATGTGGCGATCTAACATCCATCGTTACTGTCTTCGTCAACTCGCCGCAAGCATCGCTCGCCAAGGCATCGATGGTCGCCACTAAATTACTGTTAAGTCTGGTGGCTTTTGGATCAAATCAAACAAGTGTAGAATGAAAGTGTCAGGGTTTTCACGTGATCAAAGCACATGCATAAGGTCACGTGGGCATTACGATCATTCAAGGCAAGAAGGACGAATATTCAGAGGAAAGGGTAAAATTTTAATTTTCTTTTGATTATTAGCCGGGTTATTAATTTGCATCTAAATATTTCATACATAATATTTGGGATCATTAAGAAGAGTTGTCTGCTAATTTGCACTTGAGAATTATCCGATATTAGCACACGGTCAAATATTTAGACAAGATATGCTTGTTATGGTAGGAATTATTATTATGATAATTAAAGAGTTTCATAAACATTCTTCTCATTATTAGTCATAATGATTATTCTCAATATGATTTTTATTCGAGACAAGATATGCTTGTTAAAGGTAGACCTAGACGGATAGTTAAGCCAAATTAATGATTTCTACGGTAAGAAGGGTCCGCATTATGTTATTGATTGGTTAGCAAACATGGATGAATATCTTGATTATCATAATTTATATGATTATCATAGAATTAGGTTGGCTAATGGAAATTAAAAGAAAAACACTATAAGAAAACGGCATTTATTTATTTCGTCGGGGTGGTTATTAAATAAACCCTCAATCCGACGAAATAAACTTCATTACAGATTTGGTATCAGTTAGTCACCTAAGATAGTATACATGTGCTCATTGGGTTATGAATTACACTGGACGGACTCGCCGGGAAAATTCTAGATGGTATTATACCTATTGTCAGATAGCAGTTCTTAAGTGACATGAGTACATGTTAGTCTGTCAAGCTGAGATCGTCATTTGTCTCGTGTGAGTTTCCACTGTACTTTGATTACTACCCTACCACGGCTCAAAAGAGTCGTGCAAATAGGTTTTAGTTGGGTCGTCGGGGATTCGTCTCTCCCGGTATTGGGGGTTGATGTCGCACTGTGTATGGGTGGCCATCACCAGAAATCCTTGGCCAAGATAGACGAGAATTGCTGATTTGGATCAGTAGTTTCTCAGTGGGTGATGGGCTTCACACCGACACGAAAATATCGCGTTATTAGGGGTCTGACTTTATCCGCCCCTCTAGACCCGATATGCGATACTCTTAGACGTACAGACCGGACTGTATAGAAATTGTCACTGACAGGCTCAGTAGGGGTTCGAATGAGTTTACTCATCGGCCTTCCTTTCTCTCAATACCTAGGTAGCCATTACGTACAGTTAGTGCCGCTGATGTGATTGTGGTTAAACCCACTGCAGCGTATTGACGAGTCTTTAGAGTCCCACACAGAAAGTTTACCTAGTTCTAAAGAAATGATGTAGTATCCGTATTGGATACGTGCAGCGTTCCGATCGAATGATTATACTAGTTACCCGGATTTTCGATCGAACGGTTGATAATACTAGCCGGCTCGAGGTTGAGCCGGATTATTAAATCAGGTATTGATTTAATAATTTACATATATGTATTTCGATATGTGTTGGCTATAGTTCTCTCAAGTCAATTATTGGATCGCAGGCACGTGATTGCAATAATTGAGGGAGGACCTATACCGGTAGAACAGTCTTACTCGAGATGATAGTATGCTATCTGGTTTGTCTTTATCATCGTGTACATGCTTCCGGTGACATTACAGATAACTATTACATATTGATAGAGCGCATAAGATTCTTGCTTGATGTTCATATCAGAATTTTGTATTATTATATTCCCCATTCTTAATCATATTGAAAATAAATAGGTGCTTTTGATCCATGTCTGCTAAATAGTTGCAGGTTACAGGTTCTCGGAACAATACAGTGAAAATGGTGAAAAGACACTACAAATATGAGAATACGACCAACAATTAGATGAATCTGCAAGATACCGCCTACCAGTTTGAGGAACAAACGGAGATCAGCAAACAGTTCAATACACAAAGTACAAGTGCAGCACAAGATTCAAGATTTCAACACGAAACTTACGGTAAAAGTCCACAAATTCTGCACTGTTGGAAATCTGGAAGAAAATGGAAAAGATTCTGAGAAACCAAGTGAAGAAAACAGATGGAAAAAGCAACTTGAAGCATCACAGAAGAAATCATCCCAAGACCCCACCATATGGCAGCGGATCCGCGGCCGTGCTGAGCACGTGTCGGTACAGTTTGTCGGTGGGTGTCGTTGCGTTGACCAGGCTTCTCAGGGTAGTCTTGTAATTTTAGATGTGGATCTGATATAAACCCAAGGGTTTCTCCTATCTATAAATAGGAAAGCCTACAGCCTCTTTAAGGGCATGCCTCTTTTAATTTCTAGATTAAAATTTTCAATTCCTTGTAATCGTTCAAGATTGCATCAATAAAGTAAATTTTTTTTATCTTGTGTTCTTAGTTGCAATTTTATTTCTCTACAATTTTTTACCTGTCGTAGTTATCTGCAAGTTCATTAGTTAATTAAAAAGAAAATCATAAAAATGAATTTTGTCGCAATTTCCCTAATGAGTGAGTAGTTCCTCACTTGTTAGGGTTAGGATTGGATAGGTTTGAGAGATGAATATCTCTCACTCCTTTGTTTTTCTTATAATATTTTTAAATTAGGACTCTATGTAAATCAACCACCCACCGTTCACTACGGCACCCTATTCTATTAGATAGCGGTGATTCCCTAGTTAGATCAGTCGTGGTTGATTTAGATAGAGGTTAGGGCTAAGAGTTAAGAAAGGACGGACAAGGACCAAAAGGAAGAAACTACGTTTCTTTCCAGACATGCTAATCCCCTTTGTTAATTATTAACACAAAACCTAAGTTCTTGACTAGGGCAAAAAAAGCGGTGAGTAGAATTAACTTTCCAAACTAACTTAATCCTAACCCTAGCAAGGTTTTTAATTCAAATCAAATTCAATTTTTAGTTTTTATAAAAAATCAAAACCTACCACAAATAGGAATTGACTCGTTAAAACAATTAGAAAAGAACAAGTTTTCCTTGTGGACCGACCTGTACTCAATCGGTTAGCCATCAAGCGACACCGTTATTGATTGCGGTAATTCTTAGTCTTTGATTCAAAACGCATACACAAAATCATCTATCAATCAAATGGCGCCGTTGCCGGGGATAACGGTAGTTATTTTTTTTTGTAATTTTCGGGTTAATTAAAAATAAAAAAATCATAAAAACTATTAAAAAAAACAAAATAAAAATTATCTTGTTATTTTTTGATCTGCTTTTGTGCGAATTATGCAGGAACGGAAAGACGGACAGATTCAGATCTGGAAAAAGCCAGTGAACAAATCAACAAACAGAAGATCTGAACAGACAGAGGAGAATCAAAAAAGCACAGAAAAAAAAATTTGGGATCTGAACCGACCATTCGACCGTGGAACTGCCGCGATTTCTTACCTCTGACCGCGGAACCGCGGCGCTTTGCTAACGTCAGCAGTTCAATTCTCTCTGTAAGTATTCCTTACCTCCTCTATAACCCTCTGTAGTCCAGTGAAAATTTTTCCTGCAGGGTTCTTTGCGCAAAACTTCTTCCCCCTCTCCAATAAATCAACCTTGTGCAGGATTCTTTGCGCCGCAATAAAAATATTTTTGGCAAGTGTTTTGGATTTTTGTGTGTTTACCGCTTTGCATTTCTAAAACGGACTTTTAAGGGGCTATAACACCAATCCAGATTGGGTGGGGATTTCATTACCCTTCTTAGGACCCCAAAAATCACAAAAAACATTTGCATTAACCCTTGAGTTAATTAAAAAATATTTAGACTCAGCCAATAAAGACTGTTGCGCTCATTAGGACAAAGGAAGGTTGAGGGCAATCGGTCGTTTATCTAAACCTGACTTTGTGGTGCCTAGGCTAGACAAGTGGGAAAGGTAATTTTAAAAAGCCCATCTCACGGTGATTCGTGAGCGGATCTCTCCTTTCTTTACTTGTGCTTACCTGGCCATAATTGGCGGTGAAGAGAAGAATTGAGAGTTATCTCACAACTTGTCCTTTGGATCAGTTAGGAGCGGTCTAGTTGACTTAGGAGACCCTAGCTCTAGGCTTGATTGTGCATGTTCAAATTGTGATTGCTTGAAAGTGTGTTGTAGTTCCGTATAAAAATATTTTTGCAAAAATCTTTATAAAAAAAAACCACAAAACAAATTTTTTTTACAAAAACTTGCCATTTGTCGCTAGAAATCCATTGCACCCAACTTTCACCCACATTCTCTCATTGACATTTTCTTACCCTCACCTTCTGCTTTTTGACTACACTTAAACCGTTTAGTGTATGTCTAGTTGGACTAGGGACACTAGCGCCCGTTTAGTCCGTGTCTCGTTAGTTCCTACTGACGGCGCGTTTGACTCCGAAGTCGAAATTCCCTCCACATCTTTATCTTCATCTTCAAATTCACCACCATCTAAAGAGATGTCAGGATTCAATCCTAAAAACCCTTTACCGCCTGTTGAAGCGCCCCAACGAATCACGCTCCCGGATCTTTTCTATCCAACCCGCACCGCACTTTCCACTTGTCTTTCACTTCCACCGACTAATGGGGATAACTTTGAAATTAAACCCCACGTCATCAATATGTTGCCCAAATTTCTTGGGCTGGAATCCGAAGATGTCTACATCTTCATTAACAAATTCCAGAATGTTTGCGCAATGATGAAGACCACTCAACTTTCCGATGATGCTATAAGGCTACGTGTGATTCCCTTCACTTTATGTGATCTAGCTGAAAAGTGGCTGTATAGCACCGCATCACATTCCATAAATTGTTGGGAAGAGTTTGTTAAAGCTTTTCTTTAAAAAAATTATCCACACCACAAGACCGCGCGAATTCGCAATGAAATTAATCAATTTTCCCAGCTTCCTTCCGAACCTTTTTGGAAGTGTTTCGAACGATTTAAGGACCTTCTTGTTCAGTGACCTCACCACGGTATTGAGAAATTGCAACTTTGCCAAACTTTATACGAGGGACAGAACCCAGCAACTAAGCAGTTGCTGGAAACCATTTGTCAAGGTCACTTTCTAACCAAATCGAGCGAGGAAGCTTGGCAATTTCTCGATGATCTTGCTGAACAAACACTTCAGTGGGAAAGCACTAGACAGACCACTTCATCTACTTCATCAGGTCAGTCTAGGGCAGGCATACATCAACTTGATATGTCGATTGCAATGAAGGCCGAAATGGCTGCAATCACGAAAAAACTAGAGGCAATTGAGAGCAAATTCTCATCGTCTTCTCCTGCCCCTGCTTTACCCACTAGCACTATTTGCGCTTGTTGTTCGGATCCATCACATCTTACTGAAGAGTGTCCTTACAATCCACCTGTTCAAGGACAAGATCAAGTCAATGCTGCCTTTCAGCAAAGACAAAGAAATGATCCATACTCTTCAACTTATAATCCTGGTTGGAGGAGCCACCCAAATTTTGCTTGGAATCAAAATCAACAACAATTCCAAGGCAATAACAATTTTCAAAGGCCTCCTCCACAACAACAAGCCCCTCAACAAACTCAATATCAGCAACCTTTCCAACCCCAACCTTACCAAAACCAAATGAACAATTTCGCACCAAACAACTCTTTTCCTCAAAATAATTTTGTTCAACCAAATAACGATAAGGTTTTCTCGCTAGAACGAAGTCTGGATGCGTTCATAAAACAATCTACGCAATCCTCAGCAAGCATCCAGTCTTCAATTCAGTCTTTGGTGCAACACACTGCTTCACATGATCAAAGCATCAAAACAATTGAATCTCAAATTGCACAACTGAATGCTGCTCTAAGCGAGCGAGAAAAGGGAAAGCTTCCATCTCAACCATTGCCAAATCCCGGTCACACACAAAATGCACATGTTGCTTATGAACAACAAAATCATAATGTAAGTGCTGTGGCTACGTTGAGATCTGGAAGAGTGTTGCATAATAATGTGGGAATTAATGATGACACTCCGACCGCCGCTTCTTCTTCTTCATCTTCTTCATCTTCTTCTTCTTCAGAGCCTGTTCTCCATTCTTCACAAGTCTCTAATTCTTCTACTACTTCGAACGGACCCACATCTCACTTTACGAAAACACCAACACTGGGATCCATTCCAACTCCGCAATCTCCTCCACAAACATTAGACTCAACGAATTTTCAAAATGTTCCATTTCCAAACAGGTTGAGATCCAATAAACCAAATCCACAAATGGAGAAGATTGTGGAGTTATTTAAACAGGTTAGCATTAACAATCCCCTCTTGGATGCAGTCCAACAGGTCTCTTCTTACGCTAAAATTTTGAAGGACTTATGCACCAAGAAAAGGAAATCACAGGTACCCAAGAAAGTTTTCTTGGCTAATGCAGTGAGTGATGCTCTTACCCAACCGTTACCTCAAAAGCAAAAGGACCCTGGCTGTCCTACAATTTCAATAACTATTGGGGATAAGAACATCAATCGCGCACTTTTAGATCTTAGTGCCAGTGTTAATTTGCTTCCCTATTCAGTATATGAGCAATTAGGCGTTGCAGAGTTGAAACCCACACATTGTACTCTCCAAATGGCCGACCGATCCATCACCCATCCTAGGGGTGCGTTAGAGGATGTGTTGATTAAAATAGGGGACTTCATATTCCCTGTTGATTTCATTATTCTGGACACACAGCCTGTAGCAAACCCCCGGGGTCAAATTCCGGTGATCCTTGGTCGACCATTCCTTGCAACTTCTAATGCGGTGATCAATTGTCAAAATGGTTCAATGAACCTATCTTTTGGAAACATGACAGTTGAGCTCAACATTTTTAAGTTGGGGAATCAACCCTCCAAAACCTAATGCTAATATACTTGATGTTTGCTCGATCCAAGAGATCACTCAGGAGGACTGTGAGCTCGAAAAATTTCTGTTCGATCACAACAACTTTGACGCCACTAGTGCGTTCCTCCTAGATTCTGATACTGCTTTCACACGCGATAATGATTACGAGTGTTTCACTTTTTCGAACGATTTTGAAGAATCACCACCCGAGTTCAAAACCTTTGAATTTTCGGATGAGTTAGCTGAACCATCCGACGCGGTTGCTTACACTCGCTTCGAACCTTTGTTGGAATCCTTCGAGTTCGAGACAGTTTCACCAATTTTACCTTCAATTGTTTTGCCTCCAAAACTCGAACTCAAGCTATTGCCGTCTCACCTTAAATATGCTTACTTAGGTGAGAATGAGACCCTTCCTATTATCATATCGGCATCTCTAGCCACCGAGCAAGAGAAAGCCCTTTTAACGGTCTTACAAAACAATCGGCAAGCTTTTGGCTGGTCTATGGCGGACATCAAGGGGATTAGTCCCCTCATTGTTGAACATCATATTCATATGATGGATGATGCCAATCCAGCAAGGGATCCACAGAGACGCCTCAACCTTGTAATGAAGGAGGCTGTTAAAAAGGAGATCATAAAATGTCTTGATAGTGGTATCATTTACCCTATCTCCGATAGCCAACGGGTTAGCCCCATTCATGTTGTCCTAAAGAAATCGCGCATAACGGTCATAACTAATGAGGCGAATGAGTTAATACCTACTCGCACCCAAACTGGGTGGCGAGTATGCATCGATTACAGAAAACTCAACGCCGCGACACGGAAAAACCACTTTCCATTACCTTTCATTGACCAAATGCTAGAACGATTGGCTAGGCATGAATTTTATTGCTTTTTGGATGGCTATTCCGGCTATAATCAAATTCCCATCGCCGAAAAGGACCAAGACAAGACCACATTCACTTGTCCGTTCGGTACATTTGCTTACCGTTGCATGCCCTTTGGGTCGTGCAACGCACCCGCTACTTTTCAGCGATGTATGATGGGAATTTTTTCAGACATGGTTGAAAAATTCTTGAAGATCTTCATGGATGATTTCTCCATTTTCGGCGACTCCTTTGATGAGTGTTTGCTACATTTAGACGCAGTCCTTACCCATTGTAAGGATAAGAATCTTACTCTAAATTGGGAGAAATGCCACTTTATGGTACGAGAAGGTATTGTCTTAGGATATATCATCTCGTAAAATGGTATTGAGGTAGATAAGGCTAAGATTGAAGTTATTTCTAATCTTCCTCCTCCCAAGTGCGTCAAAGACATTCGAGCCTTCCTTGGCCATGCCGGTTTCTATAGACGGTTCATCAAGGATTTTAGCAAGATTGCTAGACCCTTGACTCTTTTGTTGGCCAAGGACGCTACTTTTGATTTCGACTCGAGCTGTATGAAGGCGTTCGAGTCTTTGAAAAACTCACTTACTTCCGCTCCCATTCTCTCGTCTCCTGACTGGACTCATCCATTTGAAATTATGTGCGATGTATCATATTTTGCTATTGGTGCTGTCCTTGGGCAGCACATAAATAAGATGCCGCATGTAATTTATTACGCCAGCCGAATATTGAACGATGCCCAACTAAATTACACCACAACTGAGAAGGAATTCTTAGCTGTTGTGTTTGCACTTGAAAAATTCAGGCCTTACTTAATCGGCTCTCCGGTCATCGTTTACACTGACCACTCAGCTCTCGCCATCTTTTTGCGAAGAAGGATGCTAAATCTCGGCTTATACGTTGGATCCTCCTACTACAAGAGTTCGATCTTGTCATCAGAGATAAGAGAGGATGCTTAACGTAGTCGCCGATCATCTTTCACGCCTTCCTTCTTCGCCAAACCTTCAAATTCCTATAAAAGACATTTTCCCAGATGAGCAGCTCTTAACTGTATCATGCGAACCTTGGTTCGCAGATATTGTAAATTATTTGGCCACCGGACTTATACCTAATGATTGGTTGAATCAGGACAAACTCCGATTCCTATCCCAAGTAAAAATTTTTTACTGGGATGAACTGTATCTCTTCAAATACTGTTCCGACCAAATCATTCGTCGGTGTGTCCCCGGGGGAACGAGTTTAAGAGCGTGCTGTCTTTTTGCCATGATCAAGCATGTGGCAGGCATTTTGGCCCTAAAAAGACAGCCGAAAAGATCTTGCAGTGTGGCTTCTACTGGCCATAACTTTTTAAAGACGCACACGATTACTGCAAGACGTGCTCTCGGTGCCAGCATTTAGGCCGGAAATCTAGGAGGAATGAAATGCCGCTCCAACCAATTTTGGTTGTTGAAATTTTTGATGTTTGGGGGGATAGACTTTATGGGACCTTTTCCCAATTCCTTTGGGAACATGTATATTTTACTCGCTGTTGACTATGTTTCAAAATGGGTCGAGGCTGTGCACAACCGAACTAATGACAACAAAGTTGTCGTTAGATTTCTAAAAAACATCTTTTCTCGGTTTGGGCATCCTCGCGCGATTATCAGTGATAATGGATCTCACTTTTGCAATAGGACTTTCGAGTTCTTAATGCGAAAATACTCCATTACTCACAAACTGTCAACGCCCTATCATCCCCAAACTTGTGGGCAAGCCGAGAGTTCGAATCGGCAGATTAAACAGATATTGGAGAAAACGGTTTCCAAAAACCGTAAAGATTGGTCGTCAAAACTGATTGATGCCCTTTAGGCATTCCGAACTGCCTTTAAGACCGATCTTGGCATGTCTCTATATAGGCTTGTTTATGGAAAGGCTTGCCACCTTCCTGTTGAAATTGAGTATAGGGAATTTTAGGCAATAAAAGAGTTGAATTTATCTCTGGGAGATGCGGGCAGCAATAAAAAGCTGCAGTTGAACGAATTGAACGAGCTGCGGGATGAAGCCTACGAGAACGCAGTAGTCGTTAAAAACAGAACGAAGGTGTTTCACGATAAATACCTTATGCGCAAAACTTTCAAACCTGGTCAACAGGTTTTACTTTACGACACGCGATTACATTTCCATCCCGGAAAGCTCCGATCTCGATGGAAAGGGCAATTTTTGGTACGCACCGTATATCCGCACGGTGCAGTTGATCTAGAAAACCCGGAGGACGGTTCACTATTTAAAGTGAACGGACATAGACTTAAACCATTCCTCACTGCGGACCCTTCGGAGAAGCTCCTGTTTTTATAGGAGCCGGTCTACATTGACTGACCTTCTTCCATTTACCCATAAATTTCGATTTTCTAGCCAAAACACTGTTTCAAACAAGTTTGGGGGTATGTATTATTTGTAATTATATAAAAACAAAATTAAAAAAATGAAAATTTGAAAATAATTTTTTTTTGGGTATTTTTGTAAATTTCCAGTTTTAATAAAAAAAAATTTATTTACAAATAATTTCCTCTTTTCAAGAGAGGCTTTTTGCAAATAACCAAAACAACCCCCTATAAATAGAACCCAACCCCTCTCTGTTTTCATAACCCTGAAAAAAAATTCCATCAGAGAACCCTAGCCGCGGCCGCAGCCAGAGCAAGGAGATCCCCTCATCGCGCCGCCCTTCCACCGCAGGAACCCCCATTCGGCCGCGCAACCGCCGCTCCTTGTTCTCTTCTCCCTCTGAAAATTTCAGAGGTGGTTCGATCTTTAAACCCTTCTCTGTTAAATTACAAATTCTGCATTTTAATTCTCTGTGATGGCACCAACAATGCAATTAGAACGTGATTTTTCATAAATCTTCTCACACACAATTTACGGAAGTTATTTTGCTGATGAAATCACTCGGCGAGGGTGGAACTTTTTAATCTACAATCATCCCAATGCCTACGCTCTTCCAGATTTAGTCACTCGTTTTTACGAGTGCATGGAGGAAGGTTGCTTAGCATAATACGGGTTTATAAAATTACTTTGGGGCGATAGAGAAATCATAATCGATAGGGACTTCATCAATGAAGTTACCTTAATTCCTAGGCTACCTGTTCACGACCAACCGCTTCAATTTGAAGATTACTTACCCTTAATGGGTAATGACTGTTCGAGGGAACCTAGGAAAGGCATACAAGCTAGAACCCTCTTCGCCAATGTATTAACCGTGTGCCGTTGGGCACAAAACAACATTTTTGGCAGCTCACATAACACTACATTTTTCACCCCATCTCTTCACATCGTGCATACCTTAATGACTAGGAACCCTAGATTTGACATGTGCACTATTTTACTTAATTCAATTGGTGTTGGAAAAAGGGCCACAAATTACCCATGTCCTATGTTAGTGACACAACTGTGTCGCTATTTCCTCCCTGTGGAGGAATTTGATTTTTACATGCATGGAGGTATACCCATCAGGCCTCTTATTGAGGGCGTATCCACGTCTTATACCCGCCTAACTGATGTATGGTCGCGAAGAGAACCGGCCGAACATGTACCCGCCAGAACACCCAACTCCAGCTCGACCGCGAGCGGGGAAGAGCTTACCCCTATAGAACATGCACGTCTTCTTAGAAGAGCCGTTAGGGGAATTGATAATTTGATAGGGATGGTGACCGACTTGGGTCACCGGGTGACAGATATTGAGCATGGCGTATCTACGCTGCTGGTGCGAGAGGAGCGTTCCTGTTCACGTTCAAGGGGACGGCGAGGTCCTGAGTAGTGAGGGCACTGCTTTTGGTAAGTTTGGGGGTGGAGGTGGTTTGTATATAGTTATCTTTGCATTTGCATATTTTTATTTTTTGTGCATATTTTTATTTTTTTTACATATTTATTTTTTCTTTCTTTGCATATTTAATTCCGCATTGCATCTTTATAAAAAAACTATTAAAATTTAAAAAATGAAAATAAAAAAAATTTAAAAAATAAAATCAAATAAAAATTGAAAAACTTTTTAAAAAAATATTATAAAAAATTGAAAAATTCAATTTTGGCCATATTTGACTTAAGTTTGACAAAACGGTTAACTAGCTAGGAAAAACTAGATCCTAAACTTAATAAAGTAAAAACCCTAAAAATAACCTTTCTTAAAGTTTAACCGTAGAAAATATATGCCCTTGTAGATTATTTAGAAATAGGTAAATTTTGAGTTCAATTCTTGGGCCAAGTCAAAATAAGGGAAAAGTATTGAAATTTCTTATTGAAGTGTAAGTCTGAAAAATAATTCCGAACCTTAAGTCTAAATTCTGAATATATATACCCTACAAACTCGCACATACACGCACCTTAAAACTTAGAATAGTAGAGAATACCTTGAAATGCTCTTGTCTAAAATCCTTGATATTAAGGAAAATAAAATAAAAAGTACAAGTGTGAATAAAGAGATATAAAAAAAATGAACATTGGTTTTGTAATCACTTAAGGCTGCATAAATAAAAAATATATATATAGTGAGGGTGCTTTATCACCTAGTGCCTTAGACCAACTGGTTTGGGAGTCACTGCTAAAGCCTTAGGTATTACAAGACGAGAAATTACGACTCAATGCACGAACACATTTTGTAATCGGTCGTTAGTACCTCAAGAAATATTAACGGTCGCATGAAGGATGTGTGAGCAATTTAATCTAAAAATTCACCAACTAAAAGTATTTTGGACGATGGACAAGAGTATGCTAGCTAGAATTGAATTTCCAAGTGTAGGGGTGATACATACATACACGTAGGGATATATGATTGGGGTTTGGATGAGAGATAGGAATGAAAAATAGGGCTTATACTTTCAGTAGAGATGATAAAAATTCCTAAATTGAGATGGAAACTTAGAAGAAAAATTTAAAAGATGCTAAAAGCTAAGTAAATTTATAGAACATATACGATCTTAAGTTAAATGATAAGTGAGTGTGAAAAATATGGGATGATGATTTCTAAGTTGAAGATAGTAGAATTTCTTGCTAGAACACTGAATTGAAAGAGGAAAGTCAATAGGCCAAATTGATCGGATTTTATGGGTAGTATCCGCTGAAAACCCTCAGGAGACAACACTCCTCCTACTAGGGATACCTAGAGGTTTAACGGCTTGTTGTACGAGCTCAGTGCAATCGCGATTCCCTGCGAAAGTGAGGTTAGGATTTTTCGAGAATAAAATAGTTTTGCTCAGGACGAGCAAAAGATAAGTTTGGGGGTATTTGTTCATATCAGAATTTTGTATTATTATATTCCCCATTCTTAATCATATTGAAAATAAATAGGTGCTTTTGATCCATGTCTGCTAAATAGTTGCAGGCTACAGGTTCTCGGAACAATATAGTGAAAATGGTGAAAAGACGCTACAAATGTGAGACTACGACCAACAAATAGACGAATCTGCAAGATGTCGCCTACCAGTTTGAGGAACAAACGGAGATCAGCAAACAGTTCAATACACAAAGTACAAATGCAGCACAAGATTCAAGACTTCAACGCGAAGCTTACAGTAAAAGTCCATAAATTCTGCACTGTTGGAAATCTGGAAGAAAGTGGAAAAGATTTTGAGAAACCAAGTGAAGAAAACAGATGGAAAAAGCAACTTGAAGCATCACAGAAGAAATCAGCCCAAGACCCCACCATAAGGCCGCAGATCCGCGGCCAAACAAGGCTTATGGCCGCGGTTCCGCGGCCGTGCTGAGCACGTGTCGGTGGGTGTCGGTGTGTTGACCAGGCTTCTCAGGGTAGTCTTGTAATTTTAGATGTGGATCCGATGTAAACCCTAGGGTTTCTCCTATCTATAAATTGGAAAGCCTACAGCCTCTTTAAGGGCATGCCTCTTTTAATTTCTAGATTAAAATTTTCAATTCCTTGTAATCGTTCAAGAGTGCATCAATAAAGTAAGTTGTTTTTTTTTATCTTGTGTTCTTAGTTGCAATTTTATTTCTCTGCAATTTTTTACCTGTCGTAGTTATCTGCAAGTTCATTAGTTAATTAAAAAGAAAATCATAAAAATGAATTTTGTCGCAATTTCCCTAATGAGTGAGTAGTTCCTCACTTGTTAGGGTTAGGATTGGGTAGGTTTGAGAGATGAACATGTCTCACTCCTTTCTTTCCCTTATAATATTTTTAAATTAAGACTCTATGTAAATCAATCACCCACCGCTCACTACGGCACCCTATCCTACGAGATAGCGGTGATTCCCTAGTTAGACCGGTCGTGGTTGATTTAGATAGAGGTTAGGGCAATGAGTTAAGAAAGGAAGGACAATGACCAAAAGGAAGAAACTACGTTTCTTCCCAGACGTGCTAATCCACTTTGTTAATTATTAACCTAACACCTAAGTTCTTAATTAGGGCAAAGAAAGAGGTGAGTAGAATTAACTTTCCAAACTAACCTAATCCTAACCCTAGCAAGGTTTTTAATTCAAATCAAATTCAATTTTTAGTTTTTATAAAAAATCAAAACCTACAACAAATAGGAATTGACTTGTTAAAACAATTAGAAAAGAACACATTTTCCCTGTGGACCGACCCGTACTTAATCGATTAGCTACCAAGCGACACCGTTATTGATTGCGGTAATTCTTATTCTTTGATTCAAAACGCATATGCAAAATCTCTCTCAGTCACTTGAATCACTTGACTGCCAGCAGTGTGATGGCGATCATATACGTGGGAGCTGAGGTCTATAAGCACATCCTCAAAAGTCCCTAGTCGTGGGAGTTTCGAGATTGGGCATCGATACTCCAGAGTAGACTAGTGTATACTGATCGAGACCCTGACGAGGGGCGGTGGCCGGTCTCACAAGCCATTGGTGTCTGTTGGTTTACCTAAGATGTATACATGTGCTCATTAGGTTATAAGTACACCGGACGGACTCGCCGGGAACATGCTAGTTGGTATTATACCTATTGTTAGATAGCAGTTCCCTGGTGACATGTGTATAGGTTAGTTTATCGACCTGAGATCGTCATTTGTCTTGTGTGAGTTCCCACTGCGCTTTGATTACTACCCTACCACGGCTCAAAGGAGTCGTGCAAACAGGTTTTAGTTGGGTACAGTCCCGAGCCACATGGAGGCAGAGAGCGGAACGTCAGGGGATTCGTCTCTCCCGGTATTGGGGGTTGATGTCGCGTTGTGCACGGATGGCCATCACCAGAAATCCTCGGCCGGGGTAGTCGAGAATTACCGATCTAGGATCGGTAGTTTCTCAGGTGGTGATAGGGTTTCATACCGACACTAAATGTCAAGTTATTAGGGGTCTGACTTTATCCACCCCCTAAACTCGATATACGATACTCATAGACGAACGGACCGGACTGTACGGATATTGTCACTGTCAGGCTCAGTAGGGTTTCAGGATGAGTTTGCTCGTCGGCCTCCCTTTCGCTCAATACTTCGGTAGCCGTTACGTACAGCTAGTGCCACTGACGTGCTTGTGGTTAAACCCACTGCCAGCGTATTGACGAGTCTTTAGAGTCCCACACAGAGGGTTTCTCTAGTTCGGGCGAAACGTTGTAGAGGCCGTATGGTTTTATGAGAGGGTTCGATCATATACATGCACTTGTGCACAGATCATAATCGGATGGATAATACTAGTGGGCTTTGGTTTAAGCCGAATCCTAGTATTATATTATTAGATTACTTTCGTCTCGTTGTATTCGTATTCAGTCGGAATACGGATACAGGTATGCATATACGGATGATGGGTATTCTTGTAATTCGTTACGAGTTTACTTTTGAAGTTGCCATTTCTTTTTCTTGTTTTTAAACATTTAGTTTAATGTTTTAATTTTGTGGAATTTGTGAGGTTAAGTCTTGGCATTTGGCATTGATAGTGGCATGACACATGAGTGCAAGTTTTGTTATGGTGCATTGATGTAGCATGTGCACTTGTTTTTGTTTTGGTGAGGATATTTGTGGTGAGCATGAGAGTGGCAGATCTTTTGTGTGAGTGTGTGAGTTTTCTTTGGTTGCTCTTGTGCTCACAACAATATATAACACAATATCAATCCAAGAAAAAACGAATACAAAAAAAGAACAGAGAGTTTTTTCTTCACTTTCCAAAAGCCAAAACTTGAGCTCACTTCTTCACCCATGGCAATTTCTTCACCTCCACCCATACCCTCTCATGAGTTGAGAATCCTTGGGTGTTTTGAGACAAAATATTCACACACTCTCTCTACTTCATCTTGGGTATCTAGGCTAGCAAACTGGATGCCCGAGTTGCTTCGGTTTTGATGCGGGAGCCCGTATTACTAATTCTCGACGTGGATCCTCTTCGATGAGAGAGACCGGAGATCGAACTTGTTAGAGGCAGCCGCAACGAGCTAAGGACAGAGGTTGAAGACCGAAGGACACGGATCGATCGGTATAACCTCTCTAAACTCTTTACAGTTAACTAGTATAGGGTTAATGATACGATCTGTCGATTAGGGTTCCGTTAGCGACGGTTTTCTAAAGTTTTTGTTCCGCGTTTGGCCATGGATTGATGGCCGGGGCGCCGGCGTAGCCTTACATGGTATCAGATCCAACCCATTAATCGCATACTAGTTGTTTAGACGATGTTAAACTATCGAAACCGAAACAACTCCAAATCAATACCAACGATATTCTAGTTTCTGTTATTTTTTTCCGAGTCTTCTAAAAATATTTTAGCAACTGTAGAAGACTTATTAGGTGACCACTAGACTTCATCCCTAATACGAGACCATTCTACCCAACTTAACCCGAGCACATTGGCTCAAAATCCGGCCAGGCCGACCATTCTTCTGAGTTTGGATTTCGTATTTTGGGTGTATTTTAGTCTCTGAAATATTGGTTTATTGGTATTGCTTATTTAGCCCAGTTTGGATATGGTTTTATCTAGTTGTTTGGGGCTATTCGGGGTTATTTCGAACTCAATATTTCTAACATTGTTTAAAGTTTTCAGTACATGCATTACTATCTGCGACCGTGAATGTCATTAGATCGGTACAACTTGTCTAATTGCTACAGTTCTTTTAGATGGGTTTGCGAACGTGACATTCACGTTGATGTTCTGTGTTGTGCTGTGTTTGTTGCGGATTCATCATGGAGGATAGCTTGGATGCAATGATAGTACAGTTTAGTTTTATTTGTACAATTGATATCGCGGGGCGAGCGTCCGACATGTGGACTGTCGTCACTGCCTGTTTGTATATTATTTGTTTGGGGCACGACCGGGTTGAGGACTGTTCATACCAGAATATTGATACCGCTCATTCATTATCTACTTTTTTTGTATATATCGGTACTTGTTCAGTTGAAAATATTGCACTTTGGTATAAGTATTTTCCTTACATTTCTTAAATAATAAAAGGTGTTTATTGTAAATATTAAACATATTTGGATTTATCTGCAAAATACTATTTGCCATATGTTTATATATTATATTAATATTATGAAGGAAAATATAAGCATTTTATATTTATATAATATTTTGGTACTTGAAAATATGCATATCATATCAAATATTCTAATCACAATTCTTAAAAGATATAATATCATACAAATGGTTAGAATAATATTTCAAAATATATGCATAATATTTTAGTAATTAAAAGATGCATAGCATATTAAATATTCTTAATCAAGTTTCTTAAAGATTTATTACCATATATAGTGATTAAGATACTATCTCCAATTTAATAAATAAACTAACATTATTCATAGAGATATTGTGTAAGATTTAGCTCAGGTCAAGAGATCATGATGTTCAAGATGTCAAGATCAAAAATCTGCCAAAATCATAAAATCAATACTGACAGGGACTCAGAATCCAGGCATGGAAAGTCACCATATTAGGAAGTCACCATATATGGTAACTAGTTTTTCTTCTTTGAGGGCTATATAAAGGACCGAGGGCTAAAGTTAAAAGGCATCAAGTCGACGAGATCACGAAGTCCAAGACGGCTCACGCATCCAGACTGATCATCAACTGTTTGTCTACCTCCTTGGAAGAGATCAAGAAGCAAACTAGTATTTGTAATCATTTTCTAAGGATTCAAGTGTAATGAATATTGTTGATTAATAAAGGTAGCTTTCTTTTTCTTATTCTATTTCTTCGTAGTTTAATTATGCAATTTCTCTCCATCTCTTTTTCTCCCAACATGCGCGAGTAATTCTCCGCTTGTTAGGGTTCGTAGGATTAGGGTAGGCTAATGGATGATGAACATCCCTAAACCCTTTTTAAGTCCTATAAAGTTTATGAACTTTATCAAAAGAATCATTAACATCCTAATCGGGCGCGCTAACAATTCTTTGTTAGTTCCGACTGCGATTAGAGATTAGATTAATGATTGTTTTGGTAAAGGCTAGATATGAACGGAGTTCCGTGTCGAGATAAGGGTTAAGAGTGGGATTCCTTTTCCCTCCAGAAACCCTAATCTACACGCATCACCGTCGTTCTAGTTTTAAATCTATTAAAGGATAAAAATGGTAACTTTTAATTAATCATCCATAACTACTAAATCCTAACGAACCCTACAAGCCCCCCTATTATATTAACTACATCCCTAAAATAATCTAAATCTATATTTTTGCATTAGTGCTTAACATAGATCTAGAAACCATTCTACAACATTCTTATTTCTTCATCCTTTCTCAACACATCTAAAGTAAGAGTAAAAAGGTTCCACGTTTCCCTGAGGACGACCCGTACTCATCTCGGTCTAGCTACGCGCGACACCGTTATTGATTGCGGTTATTCTACAAACACTTTTTCACACCAATCAGTACTATTAACCGGTGTTTGCTCAGTAATACAGATTACAGGTATCCGTGACAAAATACTGGAAATACATTCAAAATCACGGATATAACATTTGTGAGCCGACACTGCAACCAGAACTGCAAACCGACCGATATTTCTTGGGTTTCTTTGCTTGTGTACACACTTTTTATCTAAATGGACCAACACAATACAAGTGTGTACACAAGTGTGCACTAGGACCTAGGGGGGCTGCCATGGCACACACTCATGATGGCTTTGTGCAAGTGGGGGGGACAAGTGCAATAAATGCTAAAAGTGTTGATGCGATTCATAGCTACAAGCTTCCCTCCGAGCCCTGAGTGCATCCAGAGCCTTTACTGAGAAAACAAACTGCACCAGAGTGATGTGGGAGACAACAATTGTGCACACAACAAATACGGGCCCTTGTGGTCGGATTTGACCCAAGCACAAGCCCCTTGTGGCCGGCCAAACAGTGCCTAGTGGGCCCCAGTTTTGTACAGTGCATCCCTTGCTGCCACGTGCTCTTAGTTTTATTGCTTGTTTATTTTGCTTTTGTGCCTATATAAAGCAGGCAGTGGGCAAGGGGTTAAGGGTCATTCTTTTGCTTACATTTTACATCTTCATACTCTTTTGCTTTCATTTTATTCTTGTATATAGCTTAGTCCCCTTGAGATCCTTGCCTTCTCTTGATCTTGCAACCTCTTAATTGAGCTTGCAAGTTTAAGTTTTGGTATTCGATCTCAAGGGTTGTATCTTCTTTTGGAATTAATAAAGCTCTCTTTTTTGCTTTCATTTCACATGAGTTCTTTACCCTTCTCTTGATCTTGCAACCTCTTAATTGAGCTTGCAAGTTTAAGGGTTGGTTATTGATCTCATGGATTGTCTTGTGTTCTATGGTTCCTAGTTGTTTATTTCTTGCATTTACTTACTTGCACTTACATTCCATGCTTTACTTACCTTGTAATTTATTACCATGCCCTTTACTTACTTATAATGCTTTTTCCTTTCTTTTCTTTTCTCTTTTCTTTTGCTCTCTTTGTTGTCTTTGTTGTTGTTTTGTTTGATTTGTGAATATGTGTTGTTAGGAAAAGAGAAAGATATTGTAAGTTAAGGTTTCGTTTCCTATTTCCTTTTCCCGTATTTTCCATTTGAAACTCCGCCCAAACCTTACGCAAGCGCTCCGTTAGGCACCCTATCCTACCAAGGTATCGGTGATTCCTAACCGCGACCGATTGCGTTCGAATTGGCCGGAGGCGAAAGCAAGAGACAAGAACGGACGAACAAGGGTCAATAAGCCGGATTCCATGAATACCGTGCTTAAGCAACCTAATCCACGTTGTTTCCGATTGCTCTAGCTTTATTGGTTGAGTTCGGCTCAAAGGACTTGAATACGGATTTCCTTAACTTACACTATTCTATCTAATCCTAACAAACGGTTACTTTGCATATAACACATAGGATAGATACAAATATTCGGCCCACGCGCATTAACTCGTAAGAATAAGAACTTAAAACGCTCCGTCTCCCTGTAGATCGACCCGTGCTCATCGCGGTTAGCTGCAAAGCGACACCGTCCTTGATCGCGGTTAACTTTAGAACTTAAAATTCGACATGCGGAATGCGTGCGATCAAATGGCGCCGTTGCCGGGGAGACGGTAACGTTTTAATTCTTGTTATTTCGGGTTAATCATTGTACATCTCATTTATACAACTAACCCTATTTTCAAAACAAACTAAAAATTTCAAAAGACCAAAATAAAAACTAACAACCTAACCATTTTTGCTCTCTGGAATTCTTACCTGCTTGCACTCTGAAACTAAATTAAAAAGATAAACAATACCAGTGAGATATTACTTGAACAGTGTGAACACAGAAGAAGTTTGGAGCCCATCTGCCACAACCAGACCGGCGACACACCATTCATAACCGAGCTCGCCGGCCCCTCCTCCTCCTTCTTCCTCCAATTTCTTCTTTGTGCCCCATTGTTATGTTTCTGTCCCATTTTTATTGTTTGTTTTATGATTTTTATTGTGCAGGTATTTGGGCATTCGTATCGCTTTTCGCACTAAATATCCATTTTCCGACATTTGTAGATTTTTGCGGAATTGCGAATGGCGATTGTGGGGAGCAAAGTGTACATTCCAAGCTAAGGTGATTGCGAAGTACAGTGCCAAAGATCCGGATAGTTTGACCCGCGCAAGCGAACTTTTCAAGCTTACCGGATTTGATTCAACGGGGGTTTCCTAACCCAAAAACTTAACGGTACGTACTTTACTAACATCTTCTCCTCAAATCTGACGCATCCAATTTTCTATCTTTGCAGGATTCTTTGCAAGTTCGCTAGCAAACGCTAAAGTGACTAACCCGTATTTGTTGCAGTGCCAAGCTTAAACATAAAAAACGATTGTTTGATTCTTTGAATAATTTTTTATTGAATTGCGCATTGCATACAATAATACGGACTTAAGGGCAAGCGAACCCAACAACATACGGTAAAGGATTTCATTAACTTTTCCGTGGCCCACAAATCACGAACTTGAACATAACGTTCACCCACAAAATTTTTAAAAGAAATTAGACTTTAAGCCTTAAGGACTTCGCCCTCACTAGGAGAAGTTAACTGTATTTAGAACACCTCTTAACGGTATATCGTTTACGGGGTGTCTAGGAAAATGTTCACGGCGAAACCGTCAAAAGAGAAAGGGTTATTTAATTAAGGACCTTCGCGAAAGCGTCGGAAAACCTCCCCTTATCTCTGCACTTACCTGGCCTCGTGATCAGTATATCTTGAGCCCGTTTCTCGACACAATTTTACTTCGAAAATCAAGTTCTTGAGCAAGTCTAGTTGACCTAGGTGAACCCTAGACCGATTAGGTGCGTGGTATTTTTGTGTCGTGATTGTTTTTGTCCAGATTCTTTTTGCGTATATATTTCATTCTTTTGTTAATAACTAACTTTAAAAAAATAATATAAAAAAAATCACATTCTTTTTCCCCTCCTTTTCTTCTTCTTCCTCTTCCTCTCTTCATATCATGGGTACCCCACCCAGAAAAACTCTTACCGAACTTTGGTACCCACAACCAGACATAACTTCCTACGGTTCTTGCTTTGGCCAAACGTCGAACGATCCCTCCATGCCCAAAATTTCTTTGAAAGATTGGATAGACGCATCTAGGACATACAACTGGACTCCCCAATCCACTTTGTATCAACCATTTCAACCTTCACCACCTTCCTACGCTGATACTCCTTTTGAGAGTCCAGTTGTAACTCCAAGACCCATGTCTATTGCTGAACGTATTGAACAATCCCGTAGCCGATCTTTCACTCCTTTCACCTCTGCCAATTCTTTTGATCAACAATTTCAGTCACCTTCATATCCGAATGTTGATCCTACTCCTGTCCAGCCATTCAATTCCTACCAGTCCTACCCGAATTTTGAACCTTCCCTAGACATTGCATCTACACAGCCATTTGGGAGTTTCCAGTATCCAAACGAGTTTGAATCTTTTACTGAAACCCCTTCACAACTAATGTCCAGTCTAGAACAGTCGTTGGAAGACTTTTGGGTAGCGTCGTACCAACAGATGATGGATTTGAATGCGTCCATGGCCGCCCTCATACAACCTAGTGACCCGGTAGCTAGTTTCCAACTAGTTCCAAATTTTCCAATGTATGATGAGGCGGTAGGACAGGTTGTGAATTTGAGTGGAGAGAGTGAGCTGTACACCCTTCCAAATCAAACCTACCCATTGCAAATTGAATCCCACAACTCCGGTTTTGAATGTCTATCTACTGTTCCAAACGATTCACCGATTGAAGATAGAAGAATTAATGAGTTGTGCGACTTTGTAGTGTTTGATTTACCTGATTGTGAAGGGACCATTTCAAGTGAAACTGCACCCAATCCTTTTTACCTCTACACCTCCATCTTAGAACCTGAATTGATTAATATCCATGCTTTTGATGAGGTGTCTGAGAAAATTGATTTTCACTTGAATGAGGATATTGATGCTGGGAATATTTTAGATGATGAACCCGCTGATTTGGCTGAGTTTTTCTCTCCAATTCATCATCCCGAGTGATTAAATGTTTTTCCCGAACTTTATATGCGTCTTGATTTTGATGAGAATTGCATGGATGAGCTGAATTTTGAGGAGAATATTGAGGATAGTTTTGAGGATGGACCAGTTTTACTTGATGAGTCGGATTTTCCAATTCATCATGTCCTTTTCATTGACTGTGTACACCTTCCTGAACCTTTAACTGATACCCTTCCTCAATCAATTCGCTCCATCATCGTTCCGACCTTGCAAGACATTGTATCAATTTCATTTTTTATGTCTGGTTTACCAAGTTCGGCGTACCCATGTTTTCTCACGGATCTTGAGGGATTTGACCCAATTTCTCGACAGGTTGATAGATTAGCACAATCACTTTTCACACATCGGTCATCGAAAATTGTGCTAATTTATTCACTCCATTTCCACCCTCAAGTTTGTATTCCAATTCTTTCTCCCCTCCGCCATTCTTCTCATATACCGGGACCGTATTCCGCTTCCATTCACATACGGTCTCGCGTATTCTCCATTTCTTTCCTCTCCGCATTCTTTCACCAACCAACACACTACAGAGATAGAATTTTTGAATGGTTGGTGCTCACTTTTGGCCTGTGTAAGGCCATGTATAGATTGATACTGTTCTTCCCCCCCAATCCTGAACTTCACAGCTTAGACAGTGGAAACACCGTTTCACTTAAGTTTGGGGGGATCCTTTTTGTGTATATATTTTTGTTTTGCTTTTTACTTTGTATATATTTCTTTTAGGAAGCGCCGACAATTTTGACCCTCTTGGTATAGCCTGACAGTGAGGGCACTGTCAAGTTTAAGTTTGGGGATGTGCTCGGTAAGGTTTCTTCCTTCGCATTCATTTGTATATTCTACATTTTCATTCTTATTTAAAAAACCCACAAAAATAAAAAAAATTCAAAAAAAATATAAAAACTTTGTCGTCAAGTTAGCTAATAGGGTAACTTAGATTTTATTCCGAAAGTTTAGTTGATACGTTAAAAATAACTAAATCCTAGGCTTAGAAATTGAAAACCCTAAAAATAACCCTCATTCTGTTTAACCTTGGTAAGTATACGTCCTTACAGTTTTTTTTTAAGAAATAGGTAATCTTGAGTTCAGTTCTTGAGTTAAGTCGAAATGAAGGGAAAGTATTGATGGTTTACTGAAGGATAAGTCTGAAAAATAGTTTCTATTCTTAAGTTCAAATTTAGAAAGTATATACCCTACAAACTGCACATACACGCACCTTGAAACTTGGGATAGTAGAGAATACCTAGAAACACTCTTGCCTGAAAACCTAGTATGAAAGAAAAAACGGTATTTAAAGTTAAACACCAAGAGCATCATTGAAAAATATTTTCGGTCTTGAAAAGAAAAAGAAAAAAATAAAAGAAAAATAAATAAAGTCAAGACCTGCAATCTGCTATTTACGCTTTAAGCTCACATATTTAGTAATCGGCTGTTAGTGCCTCAAGATTCATTAATAGTCGCATGAAAGGTGTGTGAGCAACACCGTCCATCATTTAATGAAAAGAAGTAGTATTAGGCATTAGGGCAAGGGTACTATAGCTTGAATTGAATTCTCAAGTGTAGGGGTAAAAATTACACACACGTAGGGGTATACAATCGATGTTTGGAGGAAAGATAGGAATAAAGAATAAGACTTATATTTTCTGTAAAGTTGATAAAAATCCCTGATTTGAGACCGCACTTTTAGAAGGAATACTCAGGAGATACCAACATCTTTCTAAACTTTTTTGGAACGTATAGGATCTAAGGTTAAATAGATAGGAGGTGTGAAATATAAAGGTTGGATATTTCTAACTTAGGATGATGGAGTCTCTAACATAGATACTAAACTGTAGGAGTAAGATCAACATTAACTTATGAAACTAGCTTGACGGGATTTTATGGGTAGTATCCACTGAAAACCCTTAGTTGATAACACTCCTCCTACTAGGGACATCTAGAGCTTTAACGGCTTGTTGCACGCGCTCATTGCAATCGCGTTCCCTGCGAAAGTGAGGATAGGATTTTGTTTTGCTTGGGACGAGCAAAAGATAAGTTTGGGGGCATTTGTTCATACCAGAATATTGCATTTTAATACTACTCATTTATTATCTATTTTTTGTATATATCGGTATTATTAATCGGTGTTTGCTCAGTAATACAGATTACAGGTATCCGTGACAAAATACTAGAAATACATTCAAAATCACGGATATAACATTTGGGAGCTGACACTGCAACCAGAACTGCAAACCGACCGATATTTCTTGGGTTTCTTTGCTTGTGTACATACTTTTATCTAAATGGACCAACACAATACAAGTGTGTACACAAGTGTGCACTAGGACCTAGGGGGGCTGCCATGGCACACACTCATGATGGCTTTGTGCAAGTGGGGGGGGGACAAGTGCAATAAATGCTAAAAGTGTTGATGTGATTCATAGCTACAAGCTTCCCTCCAAGCCCTAAGTGCATCCAGAGCTTTTACTGAGAAAACAAACTGCACCAGAGTGATGTGGGAGACAACAATTGTGCACACAACAAATACGAGCCTTTGTGCTCGGATTTGACCCTAGCACAAGCCCCTTGTGGCCGGCCAAACAGTGCCCAATGGGCCCCAGTTTTGTACAGTGCATCCCTTGCTGCCACATGGTCTTAGTTTTATTGTTTGTTTATTTTTCTTTTGTGCCTATATAAAGCAGGCAGTGGGCAAGGGGTCAAGGGTCATTCTTTTTCTTACATTTTACATCTTCATACTCTTTTGCTTTCATTTTATTCTTGTATATAGCGTAGTCCCCTTGAGATCCTTGCCTTCTCTTGATCTTGCAACCTCTTAATCGAGCTTGCAAGTTTAAGTTTTGGTATTCGATCTCAAGGGTTGTATCTTCTTTTGGAATTAATAAAGCTCTCTTTTTTGCCTTCATTTCACATGAGTTCTTTACCCTTCTCTTGATCTTGCAACCTCTTAATTGAGCTTGCAAGTTTAAGGGTTGGTTATTGATCCCATGGCTTGTCTTGTGTTCTATGGTTCCTAGTTGCTTATTTCTTGCATCTACTTACTTGCACTTACATTCCATTCTTTACTTACCTTGGAATTTATTACCATGCCCTGTACTTACTTATAATGCTTTTTCCTTTTTTTTCTTTTCTCTTTTCTTTTGCTCTCTTTGTTGTTGTTTTGTTTGGTTTGTGAATATGTGTTGTTAGGAAAAGAGAAAGATATTATAAGTTAAGGTTTCATTTTCCATTTCCTTTTCCCATATTTTCCATTTGAAACTTCGCCCAAACCTTACGCAAGCGCTCCGTTAGGCACCCTACCCTACCAAGGTATCGGTGATTCCTAACCGCGACCGGTTGCATTTGGATTGGCCGGAGGCGAAAGCAAGAGACAAGAACGGACGGGTAAGGGTTAATAAGCCGGATTACACGAATACCGTGCTTAAGCACCCTAATCCACGTTGTTGCCGATTGCTCTAGCTTCATTGGTTGAGTTCGGCTCAAAGGACTTGAATACGGATTTTCTTAACTTACACTATTCTATCTAATCCTAACAAACGGTTACTTTGCATATAACACATAGGATAAATACAAACATTCCGCCCACGCGCATTAACTCGTAAGAACAAGAACTTAAAACGCTCCGCCTCCTTGTGGATCGACCCGTGCTCATCGCGGCTAGCTGCAAAGCGACACCGTCCTTGATCGTGGTTAACTTTAAAACTTAAAATTCGACACGTGGAATGCGTGCGATCAAGGTCGATGTCACCGCTGTACTTATTTTCTTTTCTGTACTAGGATTACCTCATGGTGAAGTGCATGGATAGTCGGGTTCTAAAGGGCAACAGGTCCGCATCTCATGGCGTTGAGAAGGAGGGGGCCTCACTCTAGGTGGCCCATTCACTTTGATGAAGGGGGCTGCCTCGCTTCTGATTTTGACGGGTAATTTGTCGCACTCGTAGGGGTCTAGGTTTTCATTGCACAGGCTATCCACACGACCAGGGGAACGTCGGGTTTCACTTGCGGCTCAAAGAAAACCCGGGGCTTCCAGATTATCTGTATTGTTCTGTGATGCTTATCGCTATTTTGTGATGTTGCATTGATCACGCCTGGTGCGATTATTATATATTGTTATATATATACTAGTAGATGTTGTATATATTTTAAACCCACGCTAGTCCAGTCCCCGCTCTGTCGTTAGTTAAGTAACCTAACGGGTGATGATGGGACCCAGTGGCGAATGCGGATGGCATATACGTGCATCATATTTTCGTTCTTTTCTGGTGTGATTAATTGATGGGACTGCGTTGATTCAGATCAATGCAAGGAAAACAGACCTATTCGATATTGTTGGAACAATTTTCAAAAGCTGTTGTTACAAGGGCGTTTTCTTTTGTTTTTTATAGCAATATTCGGTTATGAATATCCAGCACCTCATTCTATGAGGCAAGGGCCGAGATCCCTTCACCGGGAGTAACCTCTTGGGCAGAGCTTTGCATCAGGGTAATAATTTCACTATAGTCGATTACTTTTTGCTTTGCATCGCGGTATTCAGTTTAGAATATCCTGCACCTCATTCCACGAGGAAAGAGCCGAGATCCCTTCACCGGGAGTGGCCTCTTTAGCTAAGGTTTTCGCCACTATATATTTGTAAAAAGATATCTGGTTTCTTCAACGATATCAAGTTCATTACGTTAAAGGTTTTTCGCCAAAAACCATTCGTAGCCCTCCGTCATTTCAGATGGGTAGCACTTAGTATTCATGCTATGTATGTTGGCCTTCGTCAAGGTATAGTGTATGGTAGCTATTTGTTACTTTTCTGTTGCATAGATAGATGCGTTAGTTTGGGACAGTCGTACTACTATTTTGGCCTTCGTCAAGGGTATATACGGGTGGGTTCAAATTAACCTGGACAATGACGGGTAGAACTTGACATGTGACTTATGATATCTTGGCCTTCGTCAAGGTCATAAGAGTATGGGGTAAAAATCATATCGGGAGTTTCAAACATACAGAAAACTTGCTAGGCATGTGCATACCTTCTGGAGTGTGATAACTTGAATGGATTCCATTAGGTTATCATGCGATGATAGTTGGATCCCGATACCCACTAATGAGTTCGTTTACTCCTCGGGTGATTTTATATGATCCCGACTAATTCTTCTTTAGGGTTTGGAGGAGAATTTGAGGATACAGTGGGAGACATCCTGATTAGATAAAGTGATTGACCATTCTGATCTAGGTTAGAGTGCACTCTGAGTGTTTCTTTCTCTCTCTCTCTCTTTGGCAGCGACCATGACCCGACCCTAGACTAGAACTCATAAACCAAGTTAACCGAACCTTCTTAAAACACACTAACTTTTGGATTGTCTAAGTTGCATACTTCATTGCCACTCCTACTTTTACCCTTTGCTTTTCCCCGGAACACTCCGTATTACTACGAAGATCCCCTTTTATTGGATATGACCATCGTATAGTTACATACGAACTCGAAGAAACTTGTTTCAGATTCGAGGATGGTTTCCGGTTCTGGAGAAATTGAATAGGACTATTCAGTTGTCTTTTCCTTTTACCTTCTCTCAGGTAGCGAGTGCTCCTAGGATTAGGAGATGGTACACCTATTGCGCTTATTGGATAGTCTTCTTCCAAACCATAGGCAGGTGCCGAAAGGTGGAGAATGAAGAAAACCAATTAGCCTAAGTGTGGTGTACAGAAAGTAATAAGTAAAGACAAATAAAGGAATTAGAAAGAGGGCAAAGTAAAATGCGACTGCTATCATTCACGACCAAACCGCGTATATCATCGCCACTCCTGTTTCACCTTTGCATTTCTCTGGTTCGGGGGAAATTGAATAGGATTATTCAGGTTGTCTTTTATCATTACATTCTCTCAGGTTGCGAGGGCTCCTAGGATTAGGAAGGTACACACACCTATTACGCTTATTGGATAGTCTTCTTCCAAAGCATAGGCTGGTGCTGAACGGTAGGGAAGGAAGAAAACTATTTAGCCTAAAGTTGGTGTACAGGAGGTAATGAGTAAAGACAAATAAAGGGATTTAGAGAGACGGCAAAGAAATATACGGTTACAGTCATGAATCTGATAATGGAAGAGGCATTACTAGGAATACCAGAATACTCCTTTGAAACATTTTCATGTTTTAGTTTCACTGTACATTGTTAATTGAAAACCGATTTCCCAATTAGATCCTTACTCCAGGATATGTATTTACCAGGTTTGATTCTCACATCTGTATGTTTTTACATATGATGAGTGGGAGTAAGTTATTGGAAATTAGGTGATTATATCCTTATTATATCAGAATTCGTTGTAATTGGTGATATTTGAGAAAATCACCTAGGGTTTTTGCCTGATGGAAAATATTTGGTTTTGAATATCCGTTATTATGCACCAATTTCAAACTGATATATCTGTACGTTTATTTCATAAAGTGAGATATAAAATTTTTAAATTATGTCCATGACATTTACCTATATCAATAGATGGTTAGGTAAGGAGCATTAACCAACGGTGTAATTCTTCTTAACCATAGTACAGTTTTCAACCTACGACGCACAGGATTTGAGTTATTCAACTCAGGAGACTTATACAAAGTATTTTATATTGTCCAATGTCCATTAGGATAGAGGGGTTGGTACTCGTACCATATTCTGTTTACTTGTAACTTCTCCAGTTTTAGACATGTATTTCGTAGAAATGCAAGGTCCAAGTTTTGAGAAGTTATAGGCACAAGGATAAAATAGAGAATCATGTGTTGCAAGTACCAGGATTCTTCAAGGTGATTAAAGATATAGATACTTGTGTTTGGTATTCAGTTGATAGTAATGGTTTTGAGAACTTGTTTCTCTTTCAGGTTACTCATATCTGGATGTAATCCTGGTTGAGTAATGCTGATCAGCTTCCTTCCATTTAGTTGACATGCACTGGAGACAGCTGCATGATTTGAATCTGGTTCCAATTAAATCAGTGCCTCTGTTTCTATATTATATATAGAATGGTTCATATCTTAACGATGTTAAGGTATATGGAGTTGTCCAGCTTATGCTTAAAACCAGACTCTGGATAACTCAAGACACGTTTCTGTAATGGCATTTTGTGGGTTATCCCAGGCTATGACGAGGGTTAACTTTCTACCATCTGGAAGATCAATAGTGATATTGTTCTTGACTCGCCACAGTTTTAGTAAAATGCATTTTTTCAGAAAACAGTAGTGGGGGTATGGTAGAACTGGAAGTGATTCCAGAACCACAAATGATTACTGAAAATTTAATAGAACCTAAAGATTCAATCAGGTTTGACATTCCATTAGCCACTCCGTAGATATGGTGGGTAACCTCAGGCACCCGAGAGGTACTTCGGTATTCTCAAGGACTGTGACAGGGAGGTTCTTATTTACCCAAACTTGACACTACTGCTGTTCTAGACTATGAGACCCGGCAGGAGAATGAGTATAGCGTCGTTCTAAACTAGCTTTAGAAGTGCACGTGTATATGACTCTGTCAGAGGGTTGTTGTGGTCAGTGGGAGCAGCGGAAGTATAGTGGACAAGTAGCTTATGTCTATTTATAGACTAAAGTAGATATAGCGGAGATAGATCATCCATTTTTGATGTGACAGTCATAAGTTTTGACTTTATCAGAATAAGGGATGGATCTGTTAAGAAGATAGTAAGGTGTGATGTCCTGGTATTTGGATGACATGCACCTTATAGGAAGTGAAATTCCTATACTATGATCGGTTATACTATGGTTGTCACACAGTTGTTTCTCCATATAGGATATGGATATGATATCAGGCATTCTGGTTACTAGATTTATGGTTTTAGATCTAGATTTGGTTAGTTTCCCAATCTGGGTACGTAGATAGTATTCTAAAGGTGTTTTAGAATGAACGACTTCTGGCATGGTGGTGTACCTGCAGGTGATGGAGTCACCCTCTCTAAAGGTGTCTTACAGACTAAAAGGGAGAGAGATGTGCATGATTGGCATATCACTTGCTTAGGCAATTGATTCAATCATGAGATGTCAAGTACCACACCAGATTTTGTTTTTGCACTAGATGCAATAAGTTTTTATATTAATCCAATCCTGGAGAAACGTTCGGAAGCAGTTTATGAACATAAGTGGATGTTCTAAGGATATGGTAACGGCAGCTTCTTTCGGGGGACGGTTATCATTCCAGGCTTCCAAGGTGACCTTGATAACAGAGCGACTGTCAGAGTTATAGTTTTCCCTCTTTCGAGGGCAGTAGTTTGGACAGATGGTCCAAGCGGATACTGAGGGAGGTATGGCGCAGGATACTGATTAAATTCAGTGGACGATACAGTCTAAGAAGTTTGCTGGATTTGGAGTTCATTTGTTAACTGGGTACCATCAGATATCCAGACATATTCTAAGACAGGTATTGCTCATTTTGGGAGATGGTTTTCTTCGCGAACTTGAGATAAAGAGAGACATAGAAAGAAACATTGGAGCGGATCCACTCACTGAGGCTATTTCTCGAACACAATAGTTTCACAAACGAGCTTTGTGAAACTGATTAGTAGAGAAGTTGGGTGTTCGGTATCACACGGGCTGTGAGTATGCGACACCGCAATAATTAGCCTTGAGTGCAAGTGGGAGATTGTTGGCTATAGTGCCCTCAAGTCAATTATTGGATCGCAGGCACGTGATTGCAATGATTGAGGGAGGACCTATACTGGTAGAACAGTATTACTCGAGATAATAGTATGCTATCTGGTTTGTCTTTATCATCGTGTACATGCTTCAGGTGACATTACATATCACTATTACATGTTGATAGAGCCCATATGATTCTTACTTGACTGCCATCAGTGTGATGGCGATCATATACGTGGGATCTGGGGTTTATAAGCAAATCCTTAAAAGTCCCTAGTCGTGGGAGTTTCGAGATTGGGCATCGATACTCCAGAGTAGACAAGTGTATAATGATCGAGACCCCGACGAGAGGCGGTGGCCGGTCTCACAAGCCATTAGTGTCTGTTGGTTCACCTAAGATGTATACAGGTACTCATTAGATTATGAATACACCGGACGGACTCGCCGGGAATATGCTAATTGGTATTATACCTATTGTCAGATAGCAGTTCCCTGGTGACATGTGTACAGGTTAGTCTATCGACCTGAGATCGTCATTTGTCTCGTGTGAGTTTCCATTGTGCTTTGATTACTACCCTACCACGGCTCAAAGGAGTCGTGCAAACAGGTTTTAGTTGGGTACAGTCCCGAGCCACATGGAGGCAGTGAGCGGATCGTCAGGGGATTCGTCTCTCCCGGTATTGGGGGTGGATGTCGCGTTGTTCATGGATGGCCATCACCAGAAACCCTCCGCTGGGTAGTCGAGAATTACCGATCTAGGATCGGTAGTTTCTCAGGTGGTGATAGGGTTTCATACCGACACTAAATGTCAAGTTATTAGGGGTCTGACTTTATCCACCCCCGTAGACTCAATATGCGATACTCATAGACGAACGGACCGGACTGTACGGATATTGTCACTGTCAGGCTCAGTAGTGTTTCAGGATGAGTTTGCTCGTCGGCCTCCCTTTCGCTCAATACCTGGGTAGCCGTTACGTACAGCTAGTGCTACTGACGTGCTTGTGGTTAAACCCACTGCCAGCGTATTGATGAGTCTTTAGAGTCCCACACAGAGGGTTTCCCTGGTTCGGGCGAAACGTTATAGAGGTCGTATGGTTTTATGGCAGGGTTCGATCATATACCTGCACATGTGCACGGATCATGATCGGACGGAGAATACTAGTGGGCTTTGGTTTAAGCCAGATCCTAGTATTATATTGTTGGATTACTTTCATCTCGTTGTATTCATATTCAGTCGGAATACGGATGCAGGTATGTATATACGGATGAGGGGTATTCTTGTAATTCGTTATGAGTTTAATTTTGAAGTTGCCATTTCTTTTTCTTGGATTTAAACATTTAGTTTAATGTTTAATTGTGTGCAATTTGTAAGGTTATGTCTTGGCATTTGGCATTGATTGTGGCATGGCACATGAGTGCACGTTTTGTTATGGTGCATTGATATACCATGTGCACTTGTTTTTGTTTTGGTGAGGATATTTGTGGTGAGCATGAGAGAGGTAGATCTTTTGTGTGAGTGTGTGAGTTTTCTTTGGTTGCTCTTGTGCTCACAACAATATATAACACAATATCAATCCAAGACAAAACGAATACAAAAAAAAGAACAGAGAGTTTTTTCTTCACTTGCCAAAAGCCAAAACTTGAGCTCACTTCTTCACCCATGGCAACTTCTTTACCTCCACCCATACCCTCTCATGAGTTGAGAATCCATTGGTGTTTTGAGACAAAATATTCACACACACTCTCTATTTCATCTTGGGTATCTAGGCTAGCAAACTGGATGCCCGAGTTGCTTCGGTTTTGAAGTGGGAGCCCGTATTACTAATCCTCGATGTGGATCCTCTTCGACGAGGGAGACCGGAGATCGAACTTGTTCGAGGCAGCCGCAACGAGCTAAGGACAGAGGTTGAAGATCGAAGGACACGGATCGATCGGTATAACCTCTCTAAACTCTTTACAGTTAATTAGTACAGGGTTAATGGTACAATCCGTCGATCAAGGTTCCGTTAGCGCCGGTTTTCTAAAGTTTTTGTTCCGTGTTTGGCCATAGATTAATGGCCGGGACGCTGGCGTAGCCTTACAATATGTATATTCTAGTATTATGTTCTTTGTGTCATTCTATCTCTTTACGTATTCGTATTTTAGTACGAATACAGGTATGTATATACAATAGAGTGTAATCTGTATTTATACGGAAAACATTCTAGAAGGTGGACACCTCATCTTGGATTTTATCCGTTTATATTAAATGGAAAATGAGGTGTAAAGCAGGAGAGGGGAGTATGGTGAGAGCCATACTTCAATAGAGTTGCACAAATGAATTAACAATTCATTTGTGCAAACTATTCAAGCATGGTTGAATATATTTATATGAAAAATTGGTTTTTACAAAACCTTGCTTGAGATTTTCTCTCTCTTGGATGGTTCATTATTTTTGAGATGGGAAAAACACTCTCACCATTAGCTTCACTCTCCTCACTAGATTTCTTGAGCTCCTCCACTTTCATCTTCAACCTCCTCTCTACAATCTCATGTGTTGAGAATCAAGAGAGGAGGTGAGATAGATACACACTTAGATCACTTCACTACATCCCAGGCACCCTAAATTAGCAACCTAAAATCCCTAGTTGCTTCACTAGACTTTTAGTGTGGAGCTAGATCCATGAGCTACATCTCTAGGATGGATCATCTTCGACGGAGGAAGACCGGTGATCAAGCTCGATCCAAAGGACCTCAAGGAGCTAAGGAAGATGGTAGAAAACCGAAGAACATGTATCATTCGGTATAACCACTTCTAACCTTGTAGTTAAGATATTCTTTTGTAGCTAGTTTAGGTTTATGGTTCGATTCTAGGATGGGTTCGTTAGCTCCAGTTTTTTAAACGCCAATTTTTCCGCATCGGCCACGGTAGATGGCCAGGGAGCTAGCAAATCTCAACATGGTATCAGAGCTACTAGACAGGGATGCTGACTTATGGGGGGTTCTTACTGTGGTGACAGTAGTGGCGAAGCGCAGGCTCTTACCCCCAGGATGCCCCGTGCGGTTATATGGTCCGACGGGTTGTAGTCCGTCGCAAGGGGAATACGTAAAAAGTAGTTGCTGAGAGACCTATGGATGACACAGCCAGTTTCCGCTGCGCTGACTAACCCAACATGGTATCAGAGCTACTAGGAAGGGATGCCGACCCATGGGGGGTTCTCACTGTGGTGACAGTAGTGGCGAAGCGGAGGCTCTTACCCCCAGGGTGCCCCGTGCGGTTATATGGTCCGGCGGGTTGTAGTCCAGCGGGTTGTAGTCCGTCGCTGGGGGATTATATAAAAAGAAGTTGCTGAGGGACCTATGGGCGCCACGGCTAGTTTCCGCTGCGCTGACTGACCCAACATGGTATCAGAGCCACCCCATAAACCTTTACTAGCTAGTTTACACAAGGTTAAAACATCGATCGACTAAATTTTCCGAATCATTTTTCCACTTTTCCATGCTTGATATCGTTTTTAAAACTTGTTCAAAAAATTATTCAGAATGTCTTAAAAATACATGCAGGCATATTTAGAGCACCACAAGAAATTTGGGCACGTGAGCCAATAAATTGGCCACGGAACTGCCGCGAGTCATGCCCATTGGCGACGGTTCCGCTGTTGTTTTGTGGCTACTGTGTGCCAAATTTCTTCTGGCACTCTATAACTTGGAAATATGATTTTTGGGATATTTGGTTTTGGCCCAGATTTGTTTGAGTGCTGGTTTGCATTTGGGGCCAATATAGATTAGTTTATTCGATCGAAATTTTAAGTATATGTTTATCAGTGCTTGTGTTAATATCTGCGACCGTGAATATCATTGAGCGGTATAACCCGACTAGTTGCTATATGTTCAATTAGACAGGTTTGCGAACATAATATTCATGTTGATGTTCTTTGTTGTGCTGATATTGTGGTTGGATTGTCGTGTTGGATAGCCTATAGTGCAATAGTAGTAGTACAGTTCAGATTCATTTGTATATTCATTATTGCGGGGGCGAGCGTCCGACATGTGGACTGCCGTTTATGCTAGTTTGTATATTCTTTTATTGGGACACGACCGGGTTGAGGTCGATGTCGCCATTGTATATATACTTTTCTTTTATGTACTAGGATTACCCCGCGGTGGAGTGCTTGAATAGCCGGCTTCTAGAGAGCAACGGACCCAGATCTCATGGCGTTGAGACGGATGGGGCCATACTCTAGAATTGGCAGGCTATTCTCCACACTCATAAGGGGTATAGGATGACCCATGAACGGGTGCTCAAGTTACCAGATTCCGTGAAGTGCTGGGTGGCCCATTCACTTTGTTGATTGGGGTTGCCTCACTTCTGGGATTGGCGGGTAACTTGCCGCACTCGTAAAGGTCTTGGTTATATATTGCATAGGCTATCCACATAACTGGGGAACGTCGGGTTTCATTTGTGGCTCAAAGGAAACCCGGGGCTCCTAGATTATCCGTTATTCTGTGTTGCTTATCGCTTTTCTGTGATGTTGTTTATATCATGCCTGGGACGAATGTTATATATATATATTTATATATACTAGTAGATGTTGTATATGTTTTGCATCCGCGCTAGTCCAGCCCCCGCTCTGCCGTTAGTTAAGTAACCTAACGGTGCATGACGGAGCCCCGTGGCGAATGCGTATGGCATATACGTATATTGTATTTTCGTTTTTTTCTGGTGTGATATAGATTAATTGATGGGACTGCATTAATTCTGATTAATGCAAGGAAAATAAATCTAAATGATGTTGTTGGAACCAATTTTTAAAAACTGACATTACAGACGTTTCCTTTTTCTTTGCACAACGGTATTCGGTTATGAATATCCAACACCTCATTCGACGAGGCAAGAGCCGAGATCCCTTTATAGGGAGTGACCTCTTGGGTAAAAATTTGCGTCATTGTAATTACTTCATTATAATCGATTCTTTTGCTTTGCATCGTGGTATTCAGTTAGGAATATCCTGCACCTCATTCGATAAGGAAAGAGCCGAGATCCCATCATAGGGAGTGACCTCTTTAGCAAAAGTTTATGTCGCTATATATTTGTAAAACCATTCGGGTTCCTTCAACGATATCAAGTTCATTACGTTAATGGTTTTTCGCCGAAAACCAGCCGTAGCCCTCCGTCATTTCCTACGAGTAGTGCTTAGTATTTGTACTGTGGTTGTTGACTCTGTCAAGGCTTAGTGTACGATAGCTAAGTGGTGCTTGTTTGTAGCATACGATGCGATTGGTTAGGACAATCGTGCGGCCTTGTTGACTCCGTCAAGGGCTCGTGGGGGTGGGTTTAATCCAATCAAGATAATGACGGATTGAACTTGACTATGACTCTTTGATTTGTTGACTCCGTCAAGATCACTAGGGTCTTAGGGTTAAAAACCACATCGGGAGTTTCAAATATACAGGAAACTTGTTAGGAATGCGCATACCTTATGGAGCGTGGTGACTTGAGTGGCTTCTATGAAGTTATCACACGGTGATAGTTGAATCCCGATTCCCACTGATGAGTAGGTGTTACTCCTCGGGTGATTTTCAGATGATCCTGACTAATTCTCCTTTTAGGATTTGAAGGAGAGTTCGAGGAAACAGTGAGAGCCATCCTGATTAGATAAAGTGATTAACCAATCTAATCTAGGTTACAGTGCACGTGGAGTGTTTCTTTTCTCTCTCTCTCTCTTTGGAAGCGGCCATGACCTGACCCTAAACTAAAACTCATGAACCAAGTTAACCGAACCATCTTAAAACACTTTGGCTTTTGGATTGTCATTTAGTCGCATATATCCCTGCCACTCCTACTTTCCCTTTGCATTTCTCCAGAACACTCCATATCACTACAAAGATCGATATTGATTAGGTATTCCATCGTATAGTTACATACGAACTCGAAAAAACTTGTTTCTTATCGAGGATGGATTCTGGTTCTGGAGAAATTGAATAAGATTATTCGGTTGTATTTTCTCTTTACCTTCTCTCAGATTGCGAGGGCTCCTAGTGTTAGGAGAGTACACCTATTACGCTTATTGGATAGTCTTCTTCCAAATCATAAGCAGGTGCTGAATGGTAGGGAAGGAAGAAAACCAATTAGCTTAAGTGTGGTGTATAGAAGGTAATAAGTAAAGACATATAAAGGGATTAGAATGAGGGCAAAGGAAATTGCGACTATTATCATTCATGACAAAGCCGCGTATATCCCCTGCCACTCCTACTTCCCCTTTGCATTTCTTCAGAACACTCCATATCACTACGAAGATCTATATTTCTTGGATATGCCATCGAATAGTTACATACGAACTCGAAGGAACTTGTTTCAGTTCGAGGATGATTTCCGGTTTGAGAGAAATTGAATAGGATTATTCGGTTGTTTTTCTCTTTACCTTCTCTCAGGTTACGAGGGCTCCTAGTGTTAGAAGAGTACACCTATTACACTTATTGGATAGTCTTCTTCCAAACCATAGGCAGGTGCCGAAAGGTAGGAAAGGAAGAAAATCAATTAGCCTAAGTATGGTGTACAGAAGGTAAGAAGTAAAGACATATGAAGGGATTGCGGTGAGGGCAAGGAAATATACAGTTACTGTCATGAATCTGGATAGTGGAAGAGGCATTACTAGGAATACCCGGCTACCCCTTCGAAATATTTTCATGTTTCAGTTTTACTGTGCGGTGTTAATTGAAAACTGTTTTCCCAATTAAATTTTGACTCCAGGGTATGTATTTACCGGACTTGAATCTCACATCTGTATGGCATTACAGATGCTGAGTGGGAGTAAGATATTGGGAATTGGGTGATTAGATCCTCAATATATATCAGAATTCTTTGTAATTGGTGATATTTGGGGAAATCACCTGGGTTTTGCTTAACGGAAAATATTTGGTTTTGAATATCCGTTGTTTTACACCAGTTTTAAACTGATATATCTGTACGTTTATTTTATAAAGTGAGATATAACATTTTGAAATTATGTCTATCACATTTACCAATATCAGTGTATGGTTAGGTAAGGTGCATTCAACAACTGTGTAATTCTTCTCAACCATGACACAGTTTTCAACCTACGACGCACAGGGTTTGAGTTATTAAACTCAGTGGACTTATACAGAGTATTGTATGTTGTCCGATGTCCATTAGGACAACGGGGTTTGTACTCGTACTATATTCTGTTTACTCATGACTTCTCTAGTTTTAGACATGTATTTCATGGAAATACAAGGTCCAAATTCTGAGCAGTTATAGGTACAAGAATAAAGTAGAGAACCATATGTTGCAAGTATCAGGATTCTTTAAGATGATCGAAAATGTAGATACTTGTGCTAGGTATTCCGTCGTAAGTAATAGTTTTGAGAACTTGCTTCTTTTTTCAGATTACTCATATGTGGGTACATTTCTTGATGAGTAATGTTGCTTGGCCTCCTTCCATTGAGTCGATATGCACTGGAAACAGCTGCATGATTTTTGAATCCGGTTCCAATTAAATTAGTGCCTTTGTTTCTATATTAGATATAGAATGGATTCATATCTTAATGCTGTTAAGGTATATGGAGTTGTCCGGCTTATGCTTAAAATTAGAATCCGGATAAACTCAAGGCATGTTTCAGTAATAGCAGTTTGTGGGTTATCCCGGGCTTTGACGAGGGTTAACATTCTACCATTTGGAGGATCAATAGTTATATTGTTCTTGACTCGCCACCTCTTTTGTAAAATGAATTCTTTTCAGAAAACATTAGTAGGAGTATGGTAAATTGGAAGTGATTTCAGAACCACAAACGATTACTAAAAATTTAGTAGAACCCGAGGATTTAATTGGTTTCGATGATTCATTAGCCACTCCGCAGATTTGGTGGGCAACCTCAGCCACCCGAGAGGTACTTCGGTCTCCTCAAAGACAGTGACAGGGAGTTTTGATGACCCAAGCTTGCCACAACAGTTGTCCTAGACTATGAGATCTGGCAGGTAGATGACTATAACGTCGTTCTAAATTAGTTTTAGAAGTGCACGTGTATATGACTCTGCCAGAGGGTTGTTGTAGTCAGTGGACGCAGTGGAAGCGTGGTAGGCCAGTAGCTTATGTTTATTTATAGACTAAAACAAGTATAGCGGAGATAAATCATCTAGTTTTGATATGAAAGTCATAGAGTTTGACTTCATTAGAATAACAGATTGACCTGGTAAGAAGGTGGTAGGGAGTGATGTCCTGGTATTTGGATGACATGCTCTTGATAGGAAGTGATTTTCCTATACTACAATCGGTTATACTGTGGTTGTCACAAAGTGTTTCTCCACATAGGATCTGGATAAAATATCAGAGATTATGCTCACTAGATCTATGATTTTAGATCTAGATTTGGGAAGTGTCCCAATTCGGGTACTTGACACTATTCTAAAGTGTTTTAGAATGGATGACTCCTGACGTTGTGGTGTACCCGTAAGTGATGGAGTCACCCTCTCTAAAGAGATGTCTTTCTGACCGATGAGGAGAGAGATTTGTATGATTGACATGTCACTTGCTTAGGCAATTGAGTTAATCATGAAATGTCAAGTACCATACCAGATATTGCTTTTGCACTAGCTGCAATAAGCATATATTAATCCAACCCTGGAGAAACATTGGGAAGCAGTTATGAACATAAGAGGATGTTCTTGGTATATGGTAACGGCAGCCTCCTTCAGGAGGCGGTTACCATTTCAGGCTTCCAAGGTGACCTGGATGACAGAGTGATTGTCAGAGTTATAGTTTTCTCTTTTTTGAGGGGCAGTATGTTAGACAGGTTGTCCAAGCGGACACTGAGGAAGACATGGCGCTGGATACTGATTAAATTCAGTGGAAGATACAGTCTAAGAAGTTTGTTGAATTTGAAGTTCATTTATGAATTAGGTCCCATCAGATATCCAGATGAATTCTAAGACATGTATCGCTCATTTCGGGAGATAGTTTTTCTCCGCAAAATTGAGATATAGAGAGATAAAGATAGAAACACTGGAGCGGATCCACTCACTGAGGCTATTTCTCGAACGCAATAGTTTCGAAAACAAGCTTTGCGAGACTGATTAGTAAAGAAGTTGGGTGTTCGGTATCACACAGGCTGTGAGTATACGACATCACATTAATTAGCCTTAAGTGCAAGTGGGAGATTGTTGGATATAGTGCCCTCAAGTCAATTATTATGATCGTAGGCACGCAATTGTGATGATTGAGGGAGGACCTATATGGGTAGAACAGTCTTACTCGAGATGATAATATACTATCTGGTTTGTCTCTATCATCATGTACATGCATTATGTGGTATTACAGATCACTATTACATGTTGATAGAGCCCATAGGATTCTTGCTTGACTACCAGCATTATTATGGTGATCATATACGTGGGAGCGGGTGGTCTATAACCACATCCTTAAATATCCCTAGTCGAGGGAGTATCGAGACTGGGCATCGATAATCCAGAGTAGATTAGTGTATATTTTTCGAGACCCTGACATTGGGCGGTGGCCGGTCTCGCAAGCCATTGGTGTTAGTTAGCCACCTAAGATAGTATACAGGTGCTCATTGGGTTATGAGTTACACTGGACTGACTCACTGGGAACATGCTAGATGGTATTATACCTATTGTCAGATAGCAGTTCTCAGGTAACATGAGTACAGATTAGTCTGTCGACCTGAGATCGTCATTTGTCTTGTGTGAGTTCCTACTGTGCTTTGATTACTACCTTACCACAGCTCAAAGGAGTCGTGCAAACAGGTTTTAGTTGGGTATAGCCCCGAGCCACATGGAGATAGTGAGCGGATCGTCGGGGATTCGTCTCTCTCGGTATTGGGGGTTGATGCCGCACTGTGTACGGGTGGCTGTTCTCCACCGAAAGACGCGACTGGGACGTCGGGACGTCTGGCCTGAATTTTGGGGGCAGATGCTATTTGGTTTTATCCGTCCACCTCTCCGAAGATGCCAAATTGATTTATGGTACCGTGTATCGGAGGTTTAGATGGATGCGGACGATATAGCAGACTTCGTCAGATTCCCCCTCATCGTGAGAGGTTTTTGATTGTGGGGATGCTCTTCCCTGCAGGCACAAACCCCTGCAGTTAATTACGCTACCGCATCGTGGTAACCACTTTCTCCTTCTCCAGATGGTCACTTCGTGTCGTGTGTATTTGTTTTGTTTTTGGTTGCCCGTGGATTGTATACGGAGACTAATTTATGTTGTCTCCCATAGGGCGTGGATTAGTCCAAATCCGTATTTTCTTAGATTTGGGTTTGGGTTTGGGTTTAAGGATGCGTTAGTCTCATTTGAAACTAAGATCAACTTAAACGTTTGTTAAGGATACGTTAGTCTAATTTTAGACTAAGATCAACTTAAACGTTTGTTAAGGATACGTTGGTCTAATTTTAGACTAAGATCTACTTAACAGGATCATTTAGATCTAATAAAAGAGCATTTGGGCTCTATTGTTTTAGTTTAAGGACGTTGCGGTCCACAAATTTAAGGACATCTTAGTCCATTTTAAAGACGTCATAGTCTGTAAAGCTTAAAGACATCATAGTCTATGAGTTTAAGGACCTCACAGTCCGTAAAGTTTAAGGACATCATAGTCCAGTTTAAAGACGTCATAGTCTGTGTGGTTTTGGTTCAACCGTTTGGGGATGCACCAAAAGTTATCGGTTATTAGGACCCTCCATCTCTCCGAAGACTATGACGTCTTTAAACTTTGCATACACACCCGCATCCGTGTTCCGAGGAACACGAATACAATGAGATAAAACCAATCCCAAAACATATACTAGGATCTGGCTTAAACCAAAGCCCGCTAGTAATAAATGCCCGGACACCAAACATGCACAAGTGCGTGGATGTGAACGAACCCTGTCGCAAAACCATGCGACCTTTACTCTGTTTTGCCCAAAAGCGAATAGCCTTCTGTGTGGGACTCTAAAGACTCGACACTACGCTGGCAGTGGGTTTAACCACAGGCCGCAAGCAGTACTAGCTGTACGTAACGGTCCCCAGGTAGATACCGATAAGAAGACTGATGAGGCGAACCCATCCGAACTCCTACTGAGCCTGAATGTGACAATCTCCATACAGTCCGGTCTGTTCGTCTGAGAATATCGCATGGCGGGCCTAGGGGGCGGTAAACGTCAGTCCCCTACTAGCGGTACAAGTCGTGTCGGAGTGTAGCCCAGAACACCCTGAGATAACACTGGAAAACCTACCAGTATATCTCGCTTGCCCTGGCCAGGGACGACTATGTGTAATTGCTCTCCTAGATACAGCGCGATATCAACTCCCAATACCGGGAGAGACAAATCCTGTCTAACCGTCACTGCCTCCAAGTGCTTCGGGACTGCACCCAACTGCTACCTGTTTGCACGACTCATTTGAGCCATGGTAGGATAGCAATCTAAGAACAGTGGGAACACACTCGAGGCGAAGTGACAGTGTCAAGTCTGCGGACTACGCTGTACTCATGTCACCTGGGAACTGATAACTGACGATAGGTATAGTACCAACCAACAGCTCCCGACGAGTCCTGTCCAGTGTACTCGTAACCTAACGAGCACCCGCATACTATCTCAAGTACGACGTACCGACGGCTGTGGGACAGACCATCTCCCCTGCTGGGATGAGAAGCGCATACGCTAGTCTACTCCGGAGTATCGATGCCCTATCTTGATAGTCCTACGACTAGGGACCTGTATAAGGATGTGCTTGTTGATTACCCAGCCCCCACTAGTGTGACTTCCGTCACAACGCTGGTAATCAAGCAAAGCTCCTAAGGTCTCCACTAATGTGTATAGGCGATATGCTGAAAGAAACACATGCACACATTCAAGTAGCATACTACTATTTTGAGCAAGATTATCTATACAACTGTGAATATCCCAAGGTTCCATCAAGTAATATACAAACTAGTATGATACAGTAATGGCCTCTAGGGCATATACACTAACAATCTCCCACTTGCACTAAGGCCATGTACTGGCGTATCAATGACCTATCATCTCGATCAGCCGCTCAAACTGAGTCTGGGGTATGGCCTTCGTGAATCGATCTGCAGTGTTATCTTCTGTAGCAACCCTCCGAACCTCGATCTCCCGGCGATCCACGATCTCCCTGATCAGGTGATACCGCCTTAAGATGTGTCTGGACTTCTGATAGGACCTGGGTTCCTTCGCTAAAGCTATAGCCCCATTGTTGTCACAATACAGAGGTATTGGATCAACAATGGACGGAACCACCTGAAGTTCTATCAAGAACTTCCTCATCCAGACGGCTTCTTTTGCGGCATCAGATGCAGCGATATATTCCGCTTCCATTGTCGAGTCAGCAACGATTTCCTGTTTGGAACTCTTCCAACACACTGCCCCTCCATTGAGGGTAAAGACATAACCTGACATGGATTTGGAGTCATCCTTGTCACTTTGGAAGCTGGAGTCAGCAAAAGCCTCCATCTGGAGGTCTTTTCCGCCGTAAACCAAAAACATATCCTTAGTCCTTCTCAGGTACTTCAGAATGTTCTTTACTGCTATCCAGTGCTTCTCCCGAGGGTTTGACTGATACCGGCTTACCACACACAGTGCATAAGCTACATCTGGTTCGGTACATAACATCGCATACATTATAGAGCCTACCGCAGAAGTGTAGGGTATAATAGACATACGATCCCTTTCCAAATCAGTCTTGGGAGACATCTCTTTGGAGAGGGTGATCCCGTGACAAGCCGGTAGATTACCACGCTTGGAATCTTCCATATTGAACCTTTTCAGTATGGTGTCGATGTACCTGGACTGTGAAAGTCCTAATATCCTCTTGGACCTATCACGATAGATCCGGATCCCCAGAATGTAAGAGGCATCACCCAGGTCTTTCATGGAGAACCTGTGTGAAAAGAACCCTTTGACAGATTGTAGCATAGGAATATCATTTCCTATCAAGAGAATGTCATCCACGTATAATACGAGGAATACGACAGTTCGTGCTACAATTTTACTATAAATGCATGGTTCATCTGGATTTTTGATAAAGCCAAATTCTTTGACCGTTTCATCAAAACAGATGTTCCAACACCGCGATGCCTGCTTCAGTCCATAAATGGACTTAAGCAACTTGCACACCTTCCCGCTGCTCCCACTCTGAATGAAACCCTCTGGCTGGTCCATATAGACACACTCCTCTAAATTTCCATTTAGAAAAGCGGTCTTTACGTCCATCTGCCAAATTTCATAATCGTGGAAGGCACCAATGGCAAGAAGGATCCGAATGGATTTGAGCATAGCCACTGGAGAAAAGGTTTCGTCATAGTCCAAACCAGGTCTTTGACGAAAACCCTTTGCAACAAGTCTAGCTTTATAGGTCTCAACCTGTCCATCTACACCAATCTTCTTTTTGAAAATCCATTTGCAGCCTACGGGTTTTACCCCTTCTGGAGCAACGTCCGAAGTCCATACTTTGTTGGTGTACATGGACTCCATTTCGGTCCGCATTGCATCCAGCCATTTCACCGAGTCAGCGCTCTGAATGGCCTGCTGGAAGCTAGTCGGCTCATCATTATCAATGATGCAATCCTCTCTATCCCCGTCTATGAGAAAACCGTAGTATCTCTCGGGCGGATGAGACTGCCTACCACTCCTACGGAGCGCCGCAGGAATGTCCTGTTCTTTCGAACCCTCTGGCTCTACTAAGCTTTCAGTAATAGCTTGTGGTTCTGGAATTTCTTCCAGTTCTATTGCGCTCCCACTTATTTCTTTTTCTAAGAACTGATGTTCCAGAAAGTGGGCATTACGAGAGACAAAAACCTTTTGTTCTTCTGCGTAATAGAAAAGATACCCCCTGGAGTTCTTTGGGTATCCCACAAACTTGCACTGTACTGAGCGTGCCTCGAGTTTGTCCGTTTGCTGCTTTTTGACAAAAGCTGGACATCCCCAAATCTTCAGATATTGAAGATAGGGTTTCTTCCCACTCTACATCTGATATGGTGTGGTAGGCACTGTCTTAGTTGGAACTCGGTTCAAAATGTATGCAGCCGATTCTAGTGCATATCCCCAGAATGATCACGGTAACTCAGCGTTACTCATCATGGAACGTACCATATCCAATAGGGTCCGGTTCCGTCTCTCCGATACACCGTTATGTTGTGGAGTGTATGGAGGAGTAAGCTGAGAGAGAATTCCATTCTATTTTAGGTAATCCAGGAACTCGACACTCAAGTATTCACCACCTCGATCAGATCTCAGTGTCTTGATACTTTTGCATGTTTGTTTTTCTACTTCATTCTTGTATTCCTGGAATTTTTCAAAGGCTTTAGATTTATGCTTCTTTAAGAAGACATGCCCGAACCTTGAAAAATCATCCGTAAAAGTAATGAAGTAAGAATAACCACTTCGCGCATGTGTAGACATTGGACCGCATACATCGCTGTGTACGAGTCCCAAGAGCTCGCTCGCTCTTACTCCATGTCCAGTAAATGGATTCTTTGTCATCTTTCCTTTGAGACAGGATTGACAAGTTGCATATGATTGATATTCGAACGGATCCAAATATCCTTCTGTCTGTAACTTCGTCAACCTTCTCTCATTGATGTGACCCAGTCTACAATGACATAAGAAAGCATGATTTATTTCTGGAGACTTTCTTTTGTGTGTATTTTGGACATTGAAAATCTGTGGTTGGTTCAATACGTATATACCGTTGCTTAATGTACCCGACCCAATCAGAACATGATTAAGGTGAATGTTTACAACATCGCTTACAAATATAAAATCATAACCTTCTTTAGACATTAAAGATACAGATACGATATTACAAGTCGCACTGGGTACAAAATAACAATCACGTAAAACCAAAACAAGTCCATCTGACAATCCCAAGTGATAGTCCCCCACGAACTCAACATCCATGCCTGCTCCGTTTGCAACTCTGAGGGTCATATCACCTGCCTTCAAAACCCTATGCTTTCTCAGTGCCTGCAAAGAATTACAGATATGAAATCCTGATCCGGTATCCAATACCCAGGAAGTAGAGTTTACTGATAGACAGTTTTCAATAACATACACACCTGAAGCCGAAGCCATAACTTGCTTCGGGTCCTGGTTCTTGGCCTTCCAAGCCCTGCAATCCTTTTTTCAGTGTCCTTTCTTATGACAATAAAAGTACTCTTCCTTTCCCACAAGCTGTCCCACTACCTTTGTTACCTTTGCCTTTCCCTTGGCTTCCACTTTACTAACACCGCCCCTTGGTTTGGTGGGGGTCTTCTTCTTTCTCTTGGCTTTCGCCTTGGACCTAGAAGAAGAAGGTCCTCTAACAGACAAAGTGGATGTTTCCCTACCTTTCTGTAGGGTGCCCTCTGCACTCCTCAACATGTTGAGGAGTTCCGGAAGTTCAACTTCTTTTCCTTGCATGTTGAAGTTCAGGATAAACTGGTCGTAAGTGGAAGGGAGGGATTGGAGAATCAAGTCAGTGTAGAGATCGTTCTCTAACATGGTCCCGAGGTCCGCGAGCTCTTCAATAAAGCCAATCATCTTAAGCACGTGTTCCGCTACCGATGATCCGACGGCCAATCTCGCCGAAAACAACTTTTTCGAGACTTCGTATCTGGCGATACGGGATTGCTCTCCATATAGTTCCTTAGTATGGAGAAATATGGATTCTAGGTCCATATTCTCGTGCCTCCTCTGATGTTCATTGTCCATAGAGGCAAGCACGAGGCACTTGGCCTTCGCGCAATCAATCTCCCAGGTCTTACGGATTTCTTTATCCACGATGCTGGATGTGGGACCTAGGACATGGGGAGCTTTGGTGGTAAGGAGATACCCCAACTTGTCATAAGTGATTGCCATTTTGATATTCCTGAGCCAATCTTTATAGTTTGGCCCAGTCAGTATGTTTTTATCTAGTAGTAACTTAAGGCCGGTCATGATGTTTGGTCGCTGGAATTAGGAGAGAGAGAAGAAACACTTTAGCATGATGCTCTTGCAAGTTTAGAGTGGTTTTTAGTTTGTCTAAACAGGATGGCTCCCACTGTTTCTCGAATCCTTCCTCAAACCATAAAAGAAGAACTAGTCAGGATTGATCTCACTGTACAATACTTGCTTAACCGTTCAGCCAGGCCGGTGTCGGTACTTCGAGGGAGCTTTTACGACGCTTTCGCGAAGTTCCTTAATTAAATAACCTCTTTTCCCTATGGGCGTAGCCCCGATAACACCTTTCTAGACACCTACTTGGTTTATAGCATTGATCGTTAAGTGAAAAAGTTTCCCAAGGAGTAGTATATACTCACAGTAGGATCGGGATCCAAATATCATCGTGTGATAAAGCTGAAGGAATCCTACCAGAATCATCACACTCCAAATGGTATGCAGCACTAGCAAGTTTCAGTTTCTTTAGAAACTCCCGATGTGGATTTTTGCCCCATGCTCTTATGACCTTGACGTAGGCCAAAATATCATAAGTCACATGTCAAGTTCTACCCATCATTTACCAGGTTAATTTGAATCCACCCGTACATATCCTTGACGTAGGCCAAAATGGCAGTACGACTGTCTCAAACCAACACATCTATCTATGCAACAGATAAATATGCGGCATCTACCAATCACTATGCCTTGGCGTAGATCAAAATACATAGCTTGAATACTACCGAATATTTAACTGAAATGATGGAGGGCTACGAATGGTTTTGGCGAAACCGTGAACGTAGTGAACTTGATATAATCGAAGGAACGTGATAGCTTTTAAATGGAGTGGTTTAAGCTCCGCGTTTTTAAAAGTTTTTCTGTTTTGGAAAAAACCGAGTGGTTTTGAAATTGTTCCAACGATTTTAACTTTGGTTTATTTTCTTGTATTAATTTAATGCGTCCCATCAATTAATCCTACCATTGCAGAAAACAACGAAAATATGACGTACGCTTATGCCATCCGCATTCGCCACGGGGCCCCGTCATCACCCGTTAGGTTACTTAACTAATGACAGAGCGGGGGCTGGACTAGCGTGGATGCAAAACATAAGCAACGCCTACTAGATATCATATATAGATATATACATTCTTCAGATGCAATGATAGCCATTCCAGATCACAGATGAACACATTGGATATACTAGGAATCCGGGTTTCGTTCGAGCCTGCAACGAAAAGCGAATTACACGGTCGCGATGAATAGCCAAACCCCACCCTAGACCCCTACGGGTGCGGCAAACTACCCGCCAAATACCCGAAGTGGAGCAGCCTCCCTCAACAAAGTGAGTAGGCCACTCGGCACTTCAAAGTACCCGGTAGTTTGTGCACCCCACCTTGGGTCTATCCTAGGAGCATAAACAGTAAAAGAAATAATATACAATGGCGGCTACAACCTCATCCCGGATGTGCGGCCATGAAAATAATATTACATCAATTTCATATTACATCAAATGAAAGAGAAAGAAAACTCCCATCTCATAAAATCTCGGCTATTCATCCGCGACAATCTAACGAGTTCATATACACAATCCATCAACATTATAGATCACAGATATGTATAACCCCCACTAATCGACGCATAGCGATTAGCAGACGTTCAATACATATATCACATCACAGATATAACCCATTAGCTAAAGTCTACAGAACTTCGATCAAAATACGGATTTGTAACCACCCCAAACACAACTTTGTTCTCTGGAAATTCTGGGCAGAAACAAATTATCCTAAAAATCCCAAAACAGAACACTGAGAATACTGCAGCAAAAACAAGTCACGGCCGAGTCAACTCGGCCGCGGATCCGCGGCAAGAAGCATGTTCTCACCGTGGTTCCGCGGCGCGTTGACCGAGTCAGTGGATCGTTTTTGCTGACGATTCTTAAAAAACCCTGAGCCGATTTTTAGTATATGTCGAATTAAATTTTGAACAGGTTTAAAAATCGGCTGAAAGTTCATTTTTCGGACGTGTTTTGCGATTTTTTTCTCCAATCGAAATTCTAAATACTTTGCTAACATGCTAGTTTTTGTTTAGCTAGGCTCTGATACCACTGTAAGTCCACGTTGCCCACCCCGGTTCTTACGGGGAGGCGGAAACGGTAAAAACGATTTTTGAACTCAAGGCAACAAGGACTAGAAAAGGAGGATCTTTGGTAAACAAAAACCTAGCAAACTAACTAGAAGTTTAACTACTATGTTAGAGGGTTATACCTAAGTCTTGAACTCCTTCTCTTCTTGCTCCTTTGGATGGTTCGAACGGCTCCACCTCGTAGTCTCCTCTTTGTCGAAGAAGGATCCACCCGAAAGCTTCTACCTTGAGCTCCTATCTCAACCGAGAGGCAACTAAAGTGCTTGGCTTGCTAAACCTAGAACTCTAGAATGAGTAGAGAAGAGTTTTAGTGGTTTTACCTCAATAGCTCATTCTTCTCAACACATGAGACATGAGAGCTATGAGAGAGAGGAAGAGGATGAGTTTTGGATGAGAGAGAGTGAGCAAGTGAGAATGATACAATTTTTTACAACCATACTCTCATATTAGGAATTATGATAATAATAATAATAATTAAGAAAAGGTGTGATGGTTAGTTTATGAATGACCATTATCATTTCATTCATTAAATGCATTTTGCAAAGAATAAGAAGCATCTTTGAAAAGAAATGATGATGGTCAACAAGTCCACTTTGGTCAACCGGTCAACTAAGTCAACAAAAGTCAAGAGTTCAACTCAGCCATGGCATAATAATCTTTAATTAATATTATTAATCATATTTCCCATTCTCATTAGGGTTTAGAAAAAGTCAATGGTTAACAACCCTAATGAGAATCCTCTGCCTCTGCCTCAGTCAACTGTGCATACACACCAGCATCCGTGTTCCGAGGAACACGAATACAATGAGATAAAACCAATCCCAAAACATAAACTAGGATCTGGCTTAAACCAAAGCTCGCTAGTAATAACTTCCCGGACACCAAACGTGCACAAGTGCGCGGATGTGAACGAACCCTGTCGCAAAACCATGCGACCTCTACTCTGTTTTGCCCAAAGGCGAATAACCTTCTGTGTGGGACTCTAAAGACTCGACACTACGCTGGCAGTGGGTTTAACCACAGGCCACAAGTGGTACTAGCTGTACGTAACGGTCCCCAGGTAGATGCCGATAAGAAGACTGATGAGGCGAACCCATCCGAACTCCTACTGAGCCTGAATGTGACAATCTCCATACAGTCCGGTCTGTTCGTCTGAGAATATTGCATGGCGGGCCTAGGGTGCGGTAAACGTCAGTCCCCTACCAGCGGTACAAGTCGTGTCGGAGTGTAGCCCAGAACACCCTGAGATAACACTGGAAAACCTACCAGTATATCTCACTTGCCCTGGCCAGGGACGACTATGTGTAATGGCTCTCCTAGACACAGCGCGATATCAACCCCCAATACCGAGAGAGACGAATCCTGTCTAACCGTCACTGCCTCCAAATGCTTCGGGACTGCACCCAACTGCTACCTGTTTGCACGACTCATTTGAGCCGTGGTAGGGTAGCAATCTAAGAACAGTGGGAACATACTCGAGGCAAAGTGACAGTGTCAAGTCAGCGGACTAAGCTGTACTCATGTCACCTGGGAACTGATAACTGACGATAGGTATAGTACCAACCAACAGTTCCCGACGAGTCATGTCCAGTGTACTCGTAACCTAACGAGCACCCGCATACTATCTCAAGTACGACGTACTGACGGCTGTGGGACAGACCATCTCCCCTGCTGGGATGAGAAGCGCATACGCTAGTCTACTCCGGAGTATCGATGCCCTGTCTCGATAGTCCTACGACTAGGGACCTGTATAAGGACGTGTTTGTAGATTACCCAGCCCCCACTAGTGTGACTGCCGTCACAACACTGGTAATCAAGCAAAGATCCTAAGGGCTCCACTAACGTGTATAGGCGATATGCTAAAAGAAACACATGCACACATTAAAGTAGAAACAAACCAAGTAGCATACTACTATTTTGAGCAAGATTGTCTATACAACTGTGAATATCCCAAGCTTCTATCAAGTAATATACAAACTAGTATGATACAGTAATGGCCTCTAGGGCATATACACTAACAAATAGCTACCGCACACTACGTCTTGACGAAATCCAAACTACCGTAGCACGAATACTAAATAATACTTATCTGAAATGACGGAGGGCTATGCAGGTTTTTCAGAAAACCATGAGCGTAATGAACTTGATATCGTTGTAGAAGTAAGTGATTTTGAAAAAGGAGTGCTTTTGAGACTTTTATTAGTTTCGCTAAAGAGGTCACTCCCGGTGAAGGGATCTCGGCTCTTTCCTTATCGAATATGGTGCGGGATATTTCACAAATACCACTATGCAAAGCAAGAACTATAGAAGCAATCAAAAACTAAACTGTGAGTTTGTAGCATCTGCTAGTTTCGCTAAAGAGGTCACTCCCGGTGAAGAGATCTCGGCACTTTCCTTATCGATTAAGGTGCTGGATATTCTACAAGGAATACCGCTATGCAAAGCAAAAACTAGATCTACCCTTTTTATAAATATGATTCTACAACATCTTTTAGGTTTCTTTTTCTTTCATTAATCTCATTAATGAATCACATCATTTATGCTTTTTAAGCATCACAGAATAAACAAAAATACAACATACGCTTATGCCATCCGCATTTGCCACAATGTCCCGTTATGCACCGTTAGGTTACTTAACTAACGGCATACCGGGACGGGACTAGCGTGTAAGTCTACGGTAGCGCCCCGGCCGTCTACAGACGCCAAATGCGGAACAAAAAACTTTTAACTGGCGCTATCGTATACTTTAACCCGGATCTGCCATTATTGCTAAACTAACAAACTGTAAAGAGTGTAGAAAGGTTATACCGAATGATCCGAGTCCTTCGTTCTTCAACCATCATCCCACGCTCCATTGCGGCTGCTCCGATCTCGTCGATCTCCTATCTTCTCGTCCAGGTGGCACCACGTCGACGATTCTTTAAACGGGCTCCCGCCTCTGACTTGAGGCAACTTGGTCGTCAAGTTTGCTAAAAGAGACGACCAAGATTGATGTAGAGAATGAGTGGAATACTTTGTATCGCTTCGTCCAAAACCATGAACGAACGGTTAATGAAGTTGCCGATGGAAATGAAATGGAACAAGAAATGAACTATGAAATTTCCATGTATCCAAAACTTTAGTCTTTTCTTTTAACAACCATAATTTTCTCTCATCTAGAAGTGGAGGAGGAGATGGGGGCCGGCCACTTATAAATGGAGGGAGGTGAGTGTAGGAGAGGGGAGAGTGACCACAAGAGAAAAGATCAACCACAAATATCCTTCATGCAAACAAAACCTCATTAATACAAATGGTGATTCATTAACCTAGTCGCCATTGCATTTATGGCTCCATTAAAGCACTAATGACTCACCATGCCAAGTCACCCTCTCTAGAACCTTCTAGAAGCATGACTCACCTCAACCAAGAAAAGATAAATCCGTCTTTAACCGAATGTTAAAATACGGCTGATAGAAAACTGGAAACTGGCAACTTCCAAAAGTGATCCTGAAACGACTTTCAGGATAACCCCGTAACTGTATAAATATACCCGCATTTGTATTACGACCGAATACAAATGCATCTGAGACAAAGATATTATATCTACTCAATATAATACTCGGATCCGGCTTAAACCAAAGCCGACCAGTATTATCTGCCCGAAATATGACACGTACGTAAACGCACGTGTATTTTTCGAACCCTGCCATAAAACCATATGGCCTCTACAACGTTTCGCCCGAACTTGGGAAACTGTCTGTGGGGGACTCTAATGACTCGTCAGTACCCTGGCAGTGGGTTTAACCATAAACCGTCAGCGGCACTAGCAATGCGTAACGGCTGCCCATGGACTGACCTCAAGGGAGGCCGATGAGCGAACTCATCCGGAAACCCTACTGAGCCTAACAGTGACAATGTATATACAGTCCGGTCCGTTCGTCTATGAGTATCGCATATGTGCCTAGGGGGCTAGTAACGTCAGACCCCCAATAGCAGTATAAGTCGTGTCGGAGTGTAGCCCAATAACACCCTGAGATACTACTGGAGTACCTACCAGTAAATCTCCTGCCACGGCCGTGGGCTATGTGTAATGGCTCTCCTATACACAGCACGATCTCGCCCCCAATACCGGAAGAGACGAATCCCCTGCCGATCCGCTCACGTGCCTCCATATGGCTCGGGACCGTACCCAAAAACTACCTGTTTGCATGACTCCTTTGAGCCGTGGTAGGGTAGAAATCAAAGCACAGTGGGAACTCACACGAGACAAATGACGACTTCAGGTCGATGAACTAACCTGTACACATGTCACCAGGGAACTGCTATCTGACGATATGTATAATACCAACTAGCAGATTCCCGGCGAGTCCTGTCCGGTGTACTCATAACCCAATGAGCACCTGTATACATCTTAGGTGATCCAACTGACACCAGTGGCTTGTGAGACCGGCCACCGCCCCTCGTCGGGGTCTCGACTGTATACACTAGTCTACTCCGGAGTATCGATGCCCTGTCTCGAAACTCCCACGACTAGGGACAACAATTAAGGATATGCGTATAAACCACCCAACTCTCACGTATATGATCGCCATCATACTGTTGGTGGTAAAGCAAGATCCTAAAGGCTCTATCAAAGTGTAACATGTAATCAGTCACCTGAACATGTACACGACTGATAAAGGCAAACCAGATATCATACTATCATCTCGAGTGAGACTGTCCTACCGGTATAGGTCCTCCGCAATCATTGCAATCACGTACCTGCGATCCAATAATTGACTCTGAGGGCACTATCACCAACAATCTCCTACTTGCACTCAAGGCTAATTATTGCGATGTCGACTACTCACAGCCCGTGTGAAACCGAACATCCAACTCCTCTACTAATCAGTTTCACAAAGCCCGTTTGTAAAACTATTGTGTTCGAGAAATAGCCTCAGTGAGTGGATCCGCCTAGATGTATCTTTCTATATCTCTCTAAATCTCAAGTTCGCGGAGAAAGCCATCTCCCGAATTGAGTAATACCTGTCTTAGAATATGTCTGGATATCTGATGGGACCTAGTTCATAAATGAACTCCAAATCCAAACTTCTTAGACTATATGGATCACTGAACCTAATCAGTATCCTGCACCAAGCCACCCACAGTATCCTCTTGGACCACCTGTCCATAATACTGTCCCTCGTCAGAGGGAAAAACTATAACTCTGACAATCACTCTGTCAACCATGTCACCTTTGAAGCCTGGAATGATAATCGTCTCCCGAAGGAGGCCGCCGTTATCAAATCCTTAGAACATTTACTTATGTTCTAAAACTGCTTCCTTATGTTTCTCCAGGATTGGATTAATACAAACTTATTGCATCTAGTGCAAAAACAACATCTGGTGTGGTACTTGACATCTCATGATTGACTCAGTTGCCTAAGCAAGTGATCTGCCAATCATGCCCATCCCTCTCCACTTTAGTCTGTAAGACACCTTTAGAGAGGGTGACTCCATCACCTGCAGGTACACTACCATGCTAGGAGTCAACTATTCTAAAAACCATTAGAATATCTGTCAAAGTACCCACATTGGGAAACTACCCAAATCTAGATCTAAAATCATAGATCCAGAAACCAGAATGTCAAATATTATATCCATATCCTATCTGGAGAAACAACTGTGTGACGACCACAGTACAACCGATCGTAGTATTGGAATTTTACTTCCTACTCTGTGTATGTCATCCAGATACCATGACATCACACCCTACTACCTTCTTAACAGATCCATCCCCTATTCTGATTGAAGTCAAACCCATGACTGTCACATCAAAATTAGATGATCTATCTCCGCTATAACTGCTCAAGTCTATAAATAGATATGAGCATCTTGCCCACTATTCTTCTGCTGCTCCCACTGACTACGACAACCCTCCTACCGGGTCTCATAGCCTGGAACAACAGTAGTGTCAAGTCTGGGTAGATAAGAACTTCCCTGTCACCGTCCTTGAGGCTATCGAAGTACCTCTCGGGTGTCTGAGGTTACCCCCCGTATCTGCGGAGTGGCTAATGGAATGTCAAACCTGATTGAATATATAGGTCCTATTAAATTTTCCGTAATCGTTTGCGGTTCTGGAATCACTTCCAGTTCTACCATACTCCCACTACTGTTTTCTGAAAAAGTCCATTTTTACTAAAACTGTGGCGAGTCAAGAACAATATCACTATTGATCTTCCAAATGGTAGAATATCAACCCTCGTCATAGCCAGGGTCAACCCACAAGCAGCCATTACAGAAACGTGCCCTGAGTTATCCAGAGTCTGGTTTTAAGCATAAGCTGGACAACTCCCCGTACCTTAACATCTTATAAGGTATGATCCATTCTATATCCAATATAGAAACTTTGGCACTTAATTTAATTGGAACCAGATTCAAATCATGCAGCTGTCTCCAGTGCATATCACCTTAATGGAAAGAGGCTAATCAGTATTACTCAACTTAGGAATCCATCCAATTATGAGTAACCTGAGAGAGAAATATGTTTCTCAAAACCATTACTATCATCTGAATACCAATCACAAGAATCTATATCTTCGATCTCTTTGAAGAATCCCGATACTTGTGATACCTGGTTCTCTACTTTATTCTTATACCCACAACTTCTCAAACCTTAGACCTTGTATTTCTACGAAACACTTGTCTAAATACAAGAGAAGTTATAAGTAAACAGAACATAGTACGAGGACCTACCCCTTTGTCCTGATGGACACTAGACAATATACAATACTCTGTATAAGTCCGCTGAGTTTAAGCAATTCAAAACCTGTGCGTTGTAGGTTGAAAACTGTACCCTGGCGATTTCCTCAAATATCACCAATTACAACGAATTCCGATATAATGAGGATAATCACCTAATTCCCAATAACTTACTCCCACTCATCATCTGTAAAACCATACAGATATGAGAATGAAACCTGGTAAATACATACCCTTGGAGTAAGTATCTAATCGGGAAAACAGTTTTCCATTAACAATGCACTGAAACATGAAAATGTTTCGTAGGGGTATCCTGGTATTCATAGTAATGCCTCTTCCATAATCCAATTCATGACTTTAACCGTATATTTTATTGCCATCTCTCCAAATCCCTTTATTTGTCTTTAGCCGTTACCTTCTGTACACCATCGTTAGGCTAAATGGTTTTCTTCCTTCCCTACCGTTCGGCACCAGCCTATGGTTTGGAAGAAGACTATCCAGTAAGCATAATAGGTGTACCCTCCTAAACCAAGGAGTACTCATAACTGAGAGAAGGTGATGATAAAAGACAACTGAATAATACCTTATTCTATTTAAAGGTGAAATAGGAGTGGCGACGAAGTACGCGGTTTTGGTCGTGAATGATAACAGTCGCAATTTACTTTGCCCTCTTTCTAATCCCTTTATTTTGTCTTTACATATTACCTTCTGCACACCCTACTTAGGCTAATTGTTTTTCTTCATTCCCTACCTTTCGGCACCTGCCTATGGTTTGGAATAAGACTATCCAATAAGCGTAATTGGTGTATTCTCCTAAACCAAGGAGCCCTCGCAACCTGAGAGAAGGTGATAATAAAAGACAACTGAATAAACCAATTCCATTTCTCCTGAACCTTGATCCATCCTCGAAGAAGTCCCTTCGAGTTCGTATATAACCATACGATGGATCTATCCAATAGAAGTGGATGTCCGTAGTAATACGGGTGTTCCGAGAAATACAAAGGGTAAAAGAAGGAGTGGCAATGACTTATGCAACTAGGACAATCTAAAAGCCAGTATTTTAAGAAGGTTCGGTCAACAAGGTCACTGAGTCATAGTCTAGGGTCGGTCAAGGGTCGCTGCCAAAGAGAGAGAGAAAAGAAACACTCTGCGTGCACTCTAACCTAGATCAGAATGGTTATCACTTTATCTAATCCGGAAACCTCCCACTGTCCTGTCAAATTCTCCTCCAAACCTGAAAGAAGAATCAATCGGGATCACCCGAAGAGTAAACCAACTCATCAGTGGGAATCGGGATCCAACTCTCATCGCATGATAACGTGATGGAATGCATCCACGTTACTCATACTCCAGAAGGTATGCGCATGCTTGGCAAGTTTCAGTTTCTTTAGAAACTCCCGATAAGATTTTTGCCCCATGCTCTTATAACCTTGGCTTTGGTCAAAATGTCATAAGTCACATGCCAAGTTCTACCCGTCACTATCTTGTCAATTTGAACCCACCCGCACATGCCCCTGACTTTGGCCAATCGGCAGAACGACTGTCCCAAACTAACTCATCTATCTATGCAACAAATGAATACCCAGCAGCTACCAAACACTATGCCTTAACTTTGGCTAAATTGCATAGCTTGAATACTACTGAATACCCAAAAGAAGTGACGGAGGGCTACGGCTGGTTTTTGGCGAAAAACCTTTAACGTAGTGAACTTGATATCGCTGAAGGAACCAGATAGCTCTTTAAAATATAGTGGCGAAAACCTTTTGCTAAAGAGGTCATTCCCGGTGAAGGGATCTCGGCTCTTTCCACGTGGAATGAGGTGCAGGATATTCCACTGAATACCGCTATGCAAAGCAACTTGTAATCGACTATAGTGAAATTATTACCCTGACGCAAACTTCTGCCCAAGGGGTCAGTCCCGGTGAAGGGATATCGGCCCTTGCCCCGTCGAATGAGGTGCAGGATATTCCACTGAATACCGCTATGCAAAACAAAAGGAAACGTCTTTGCAATAACACATTTTAAATTTGTTCCAACAACTGTAAACAGGTTTGCTTTACTTTGCATTGATCAGAATCAACGCAGTCCCATCAATCAATCACACCAGAAAAGAACGAAAATAAAATGTACGTATATGCCATCTGCATTCGTCACTGGGTCCCGTCATCACCCGTTAGGTTACTTAACTAACGACAGAGCGGGGACTGGACTAGCGCGGGTGTAAAACATATACAACATTTAATAGTATATAAACTAATATACAATAATCGCTCCAGGCGTGATAATATGCAACATTACAGAAAAGTAATAAGCATCACAGAACAATACAGATAATCTGGGATCCCCGGGTTTCACAGAGCCGCTGCTGAAACCCGACGTTCCCCTGTCGTGTGGATAGCCTGTGCAATGAAACCTAGACCCCTACGGGTGCGGCAAGTTACCCGCCAAAAGCTGAAGCGAGGCAGCCCCTTACAGCAAAGTGAATGGACCACCCAGCACTTCATGGAATCCGGTAATCTTGGGCACCCCTCCTTGGGTCAACCTGTACCCTCTACGAGTGCGGCGAATAGTCTGCCAATTCTAGAGTGAGGCCCCTCTGCCTCTCAAAGCCATGAGATGCGGACCCGTTGCCCTCCAAAACCCGGCTATCCGTGCACTCCGTCACGGGGTAAAACCTAGTACAGTAATGAAAAATAGTACAACAGGTACATCGACCGCAACCTGGTCGTGCCCTAAAAGAATATTATACAACAGGCAGTGACGGCAGTCCACATGTTGGACGCTCGCCCCGCAATATCAAATGTACAGATAAATCCAAACAGCACTACCATTGCACACTGCTATCCACCATGACAAATCCGCAACATCACAGCACAACACAGAACATCAACGTGAATGTCACGTTCGCAAACCCGTCTTAAAGAACTATAGCAATCAGACGCGGTTTACCGATCAAATGACATTCCCGGTCGGAGATATAATGTAAGTACTGTAAAACTAACAAGTTTAAATTTCGATCGACTAAATATCACAAAGTGGACCCCACGAACAACTGGTGAACAGTAACAAAATCTGGGCCCAAAAGATATATACCAAAAACCCTAAATTCCAACAGAGAAGACACAGACCAAATTTGGTGCACTGATCCCATAGAATGGCCGCGGATGCGCGGCCAAACCATGGGTTTGGCCGCGACTCCACGGCGGTTTGGTAGGATCACATGCTCAAATTTGGTCGGTGTACTTCTGAAACCCTGCACAACTTTCTGTGATATGCGGAATAATTTTAGGACATCATTTAAAATCGACAGAAACTGTGAAATTGTAAAAATGCGGTTTTTGATTTCCGGTTCGATCGATATTTTAAACGCGTTAGCACAAGTTAGTAAAGCAAAATGGTGAGGCTCTGATACCACTGTAAGTCTACGGTAGCGTCCCGGCCGTCTACAGACGCTAAATGCGGAACAAAAAACTTTTAACTGGCGCTATCGTATACTTTAACCCGGATCTGCCATTATTGCTAAACTAACAAACTGTAAAGAGTGTAGAAAGGTTATACCGAACGATCCGAGTCCTTCGTTCTTCAACCATCATCCCACGCTCCGTTGCGGCAGCTCCGATCTCGTCGATCTCCTATCTGCTCGTCCAGGTGGCACCACGTCGACGATTCTTTAAACGGGCTCCCGCCTCTGACTTGAGGCAACTCGGTCGTCAAGTTTGCTAAAAGAGACGACCAAGATTGATGTAGAGAATGAGTGGAATACTTTGTATCGCTTCGTCCAAAACCATGGACGAACGGTTAATGAAGTTGCCGATGGAAATGAAATGGAACAAGAAATGAACTATGAAATTTCCATGTATCCAAAACTTTAGTCTTTTCTTTTAACAACCATAATTTTCTCTCATCAAGAAGTGGAGGAGGAGATGGGGGCCGGCCACTTATAGATGGAGGGAGGTGAGTGTAGGAGAGGGGAGAGTGGCCACAAGAGAAAAGATCAACCACAAATATCCTTCATGCAAACAAAACCTCATTAATGCAAATGGTGATTCATTAACCTAGTCACCATTGCATTAATGGCTCCATTAAAGCACTAATGACTCACCATGCTAAGTCACCCTCTCTAGAACCTTCTAGAAGCATGACTCACCTCAACCAAGAAAAGATAAATCCGTCTTTAACCGAATGTTAAAAGACGACTGATAGAAAACTGGAAACTGGCAACTTCCAAAAGTGATCCTGAAACGACTTTCAGGATAACCCCGTAACTGTATAAGTATACCCGCATTTGTATTACGACCGAATACACATGCATTTGAGACAAAGATATTATATCTACTCAATATAATACTCGGATCCGGCTTAAACCAAAGCCGACCAGTATTATCTGCCCGAAATCTGACACGTGCGTAAACGCACGTGCATTTTCCGAACCCTGCCATAAAACCATACGGCCTCTACAACGTTTCGCCCGAACTTGGGAAACTGTCCGTGGGGGACTCTAATGACTCGTCAGTACCCTGGCAGTGGGTTTAACCACAAACCGTCAGCGGCACTAGCAATGCGTAACGGCTGCCCATGGACTGACCTCAAGGGAGGCCGATGAGCGAACTCATCCGGAAACCCTACTGAGCCTAACAGTGACAATGTATATACAGTCCGGTCCGTTCGTCTATGAGTATCGCATATGTGCCTAGGGGGCTAGTAACGTCAGACCCCCAATAGCAGTATAAGTCGTGTCGGAGTGTAGCCCAATAACACCCTGAGATACTACTGGAGTACCTACCAGTAAATCTCCTGCCACGGCCGTGGGCTATGTGTAATGGCTCTCCTATACACAGCACGATCTCGCCCCCAATACCGGAAGAGACGAATCCCCTGCCGATCCGCTCACGTGCCTCCATATGGCTCGGGACCGTACCCAAAAACTACCTGTTTGCACGACTCCTTTGAGCCGTGGTAGGGTAGAAATCAAAGCACAGTGGGAACTCACACGAGACAAATGACGACCTCAGGTCGATGAACTAACCTGTACACATGTCACCAGGGAACTGCTATCTGACGATATGTATAATACCAACTAGCAGATTCCCGGCGAGTCCTGTCCGGTGTACTCATAACCCAATGAGCACCTATATACATCTTAGGTGATCCAACTGACACCAGTGGCTTGTGAGACCGTCCACCGCCCCTCGTCGGGGTCTCGACTGTATACACTAGTCTACTCCGGAGTATCGATGCCCTGTCTCGAAACTCCCACGACTAGGGACAACAATTAAGGATATGCGTATAAACCACCCAACTCTCACGTATATGATCGCCATCATACTGTTGGTGGTAAAGCAAGATCCTAAGGGCTCTATCAAAGTGTAACATGTAATCAGTCACCTGAACATGTACACGACTGATAAAGGCAAACCAGATAGCATACTATTATCTTGAGTGAGACTGTCCTACCGGTATAGGTCCTCCGCAATCATTGCAATCACGTACCTGCGATCCAATAATTGACTCTGAGGGCACTATCACCAACATAGAGCGGGTGCCAAAACATAAGCAACGTTTATTATATATCATATATACAATAATAAAGCATTCGTCTCACGCATATAATATGATCACATCACATAATATCAGCAGCTGAAGATACATATGAAATATTGGATGTACTAGGAGGTCCGTGTTTTATTTTGAGCCTGTATAAAATATGGATTCTACGGTCGCGATGAATAGCCAAACCCACATCCCTAGACCTCTACGAGAGTAGCAAGCAACCCTCCTAATTCTAGGGTTAGGAGACCCGGTCTCGACTCCTCGAGATGGCCTCCCCCTGGACCCTAGAACCCGGCTACTTGTGCTCTCCTCCTTGGGTCTATCCTAATGCGGAAAAGTAAATAATATACAATGGTGACATCATCCTCAACCCGGAAGTGCCCCAATAAAAGAATATTACATACATTGAATTTTACATGAATGAAAATAAAAACCCTCATCTCACATAAAACCCCCGGCTATTCAAAACACGACGATCCAATATAACATATCGCAGCAACACATAACATCACATGTCATCAGCGTAAGTAAATATGCCTATCACAATTGTCGTTGACATATAGCAACGAAAACAGCGATATACCACATATTACACTTACGGTCGCAGAAAAGAAAGTGAAAAACTACAACATTTGGAATCCACTATCACTTTAGACATCGTAAACCCGAAATATCACATATTACGGATTTCATGCCTAACTATATGAATTCAACATATTGTATCAGATTACAAAAAAAGGTAGACAATGTTAAACATTCCGATCGAATCAACAAACACCCAAAATTTCCCAAAATGCTCAACACTTGAGCGTAGTTAAGAAGTATCCATCACAAGCCACAGTAGTAGTGAACCAGCCGTAGAAGGGTCAACCAATGCCTCACTTGTGGCACCGCTAAACTACCACAAACCCTAGAGTTTAGAGGCGGTTCTGACGGTCACATAATCGAGTTAAGGTTTTCGTTCTTCTAGAGGGTCCACCGCGTAACTTGCACGATATTTGAATGTTCTTTAACTATGAAAAAGATCCAAATCTTGAAAAAATTTCAGCAAGGGAAAAAGTGGGTATTTGATATCCGTTCAAACTTTTTAATACCGTCTAAAATAACCGAAACAAAAACTGGAATTACGAATACGAAACACTCCGAATTACCTTTGCTAAAAGATAACATCATATGAAAAATTAGCAAAAACAAACAACACCTAAAGTATCAAAACCCAGACCTTTAAACACTGTGCAAATTCCAGCCTGTTTGGACCCGATCTGGCCGGTTTTTAAGGTTGTGATCTCTGCCAAATTTTCATGGTTTGGGATGAAATTTGTACAGTGTTCATTATGTATCATATACATCATTCTGCAACTGTTTAAAAAAAAATTGACTTCTAGAAAAAATCGACAGAAACTAGGGTTTTGATACGGATGTTTCAGAGTTGTTTCGGTTTCGTAATCCTACACATATCCGTCTAATTCTCTAGCTAGGCTCTGATACCACTGTTGGGATACCTACAATGGCAGCAAGGTTTCGGCTAGCATCATCCATGCCAATTTTAAAATTTGCCATTATAGATAACCCTTAACCTAGGATCTTGAACTAGAGAATCAAACAAAAACCAACAAGTAAACATCTTTACTTCTAAGAGTTTGGGATTACAACCATTGTAGTCCATTCCATCGCTTCATAAGCTCCATGTTGAGGTTCCTTCACTGCGATCATCAAGTACCCGGACTCTAGAGAGGCTCCATGAGGTGAATGAGGCATCTTGCTTGAAGTCTTCACTTTCTAAGATGATCTACCTTGAAGAAACACTAACCCAAATTCACACTTCTCTAATGAGGTATTAGTGAAGTGAACAACCTAATCTAAGTGACTAGAATAGATGAGAATGATGAAGTAGGAATTTTTCTCTCTTTTGTTTTTTATTTCTCACACACAAATCATCACTTGCAAAAATCAAGCAAGCTTTTTTATCAAGAAGAAGAAGAATAATTACAAGTGATGAATGAATTATTGTTTAGGTTAGAATTGCAACCAAGGTTAAGTATGTGTCATGGCTAACTCATGTAGAGAATAAATCATAGGCTAGGGTTAAAATTAGGTTAACAAATATCAAGGATAAAACAAAGAGGGTGGACTTTGTCAAAGGATCATGAAGCTTCCTCAAAGCTCATCCAAAACATTATCCATCCAAAAAGAATTAACCAAAAAGAAAATGTTAACCCAAGTTTAAACCCTAGAATGGTTTTAACCCTAGTTGCATTTGTAACCCTAACATGTTACAATATTATATATCACATATACAATATTTGTAACAAAAGAAAATAATACAATTAACATATATCACATATATATCAATGTATCATCAAGTGAGAAAAAGAATCTTTAAGTGAGCTTATATTAGTTAATATAATGTAATATATCAAATACATAATTATACATTAAATTTTCGAATCAACACTTGATCCGATAATCCGGCTATTTTGCAAATAACCGACTAATATAATCTTTATCAGTTTATCGAATCAACACTTGATCCGATGACCCGGCTATATCACATATAGCCGGCCGATATCACATATCGCGAGAATCGAATACGGTATCACATACATGTATTATTCTCGGTCCCGCACATATCACATATATGCTCCTACTCCATTTTGCCTGAGCCAGGAAACCTCTGTGTAGGACTCTAAAGAATCGTCAATACGCCGGCAGTAGGTGATGATCATATCAAACACCCATAAGCTGCAAGCGGTCAGCTAAACGTAACAGCCACCCAGGTATTGAGCGATCAGAAGATCAACAAGCAAACCTGTACATTCTCCTGTGAATCCAATCAGTAACACTCCCGTACAGTCCGGTCTCTTTGTCTGATATGTCGCATATCCAGTCTAGGGGTGTTAAACGTCAGACCCCAATAACCGATAAGTCATGTCGATGTAAGGCTCATAACGAGTCGAGAAACTACTGATAACACTTACCAGTAGATCTCCATATCAGCCCTGGCTAGGGACTTCCAGTTATAGCCAATCGAACACAGCGCAACATCAACTCCCAATACCGGGAGAGACGAAACCCCTCCTATCGCTCATTGCCTCCATGTGATTCGGGACTGTACCCAAAAGCCACCGTTTTGCATGCTCTCGTGAACGTGGTAAGGTGGAAATCAAAGCACAGAGGGAATCACACAAGACTCTATGACGATCTCGGGTCTACAGACTAACCTGTACCAGTGTCACCAGAGAACTGCTATCTGACCATAGGTATAATACCATCTAGGAGTTCTCGGCAAGTCCGTTCAGTGTACCCAGTCTCCACTGAGCACCCGTACAACATCTTTGAAGTCAAACAACGATGGATATGGGATCATTCATCGCCCATCATATGGGTCAAGATGCGTATACGCTAGTTACTCTGGAGTATCGATGCCCTGTCTCGATACTCCCCCGACTAGAAACAGTTATAGGATGTACTCTTGGACTACCCTGGCCCCACTATTATGATCTGCATCATATTCCCAGTAGTCGAGTACTTATCCTAAGGGCTTTATCAACATGTGAGAGCAAGACAGTAAACCAATACAAGTCAACATGTTAAGACAAAGTGAAACCAAATAGCATACTATCATGTCGAGCAAGAAAGTCCACTATATATATATCCGAGCATCTACTATAATATACATCATATGTACAACAATGGCCTCTAGGGCATATATATAACTAACACCCTACATTTCGAACGGCCAGCTAGCCACCGTCGGGTGTAGCTGATTTGGATGCTGATAGATGAAGTCTCCATTAATTTGGTACGAGTGACACTGCTTCGTGTATTCGAGGCAGTCTTGGATCATTGTGGGCTAATAGTTGCCCATCCTTTTGATCTTTAGCTTCGTCTTCGGCCCGGCTTGATGAGAACCGCAGAGTCCGTCATGAGTTTCTTGGACGAATCTCCTTGCCTCTTCAGGTCCGAGGCATCTTAGCCATAAAGAATCAAATGATCTTTTATATAGAGTGTCATTGACGAAGGCGAATGATAGAGCTCGTTTCATGAGCTGATGTCTAAAGGACGCAGCTTTAGGTGTTCGACGGGATTTAAAGTAGTCTATAAAGACTTCTCTCCAATCCTTAGCCTTTTCCTGGTCCTTTATTTGTAGGGTCGTTTGCTTGGTCGCTCCCTTTTCTTTAGACGAATCCGGAGACATTTCTGCCAGTGCAAGAACCCGACGGTTTTGCACAACGATCCTCACATCATTGAGGTTTTCATCAGCCAGTTCTTTAGCGAGTTTGGCTAACGCATCCGCCTTGCTATTCTCCGCTCGCGGTATGCTTTCCAGGGCGTAGGAAGGGATCTGAGTCAGCAATTGCTGCACTCTCTCCCCGTACTTTACCAATTCTGGTTTGCACGTTTGATAGTCGCCATTTACTTGACTAACGACCAGCTGGGAGTCTCCGTATATTATGAGGTTTTCGCTTCCTATGTCAACAGCGATCTCGAGACCTGCTATCAAAGCTTCATACTCGGCTTCATTGTTTGTCCTTGGCTCTGCTAGGGAGAAGGCAAAGCTCATTATCCCTCCTTGTGGAGTCACGAAGATGAGGCCTACCCCAGATTTGATTATGGGGGAGCTGTGCTTTCGCTTCTTCATGGAAGATTCTCCATCGAAGTAGAGCTTCCATCGGGTATCACTCCCTCCTCTCTCCCTGTCGATCATGTCAAACGCGTGCTCGTCTGGCAATTCGCAAATTAGGGGTGAGTCGGCAGGTATTGGATGCTCAGCGAGGAAGTCGACGATGGCCTGGCCTTTCACTGCCTTGAGAGGACGATAAGTTATCGAGAACTCCATCAAGAGTAAGGCCCATTTAGCGAGTTTTCATGTTAGTATGGCTCTTGACATCAAATATTTGAAAGGATCCACCTTTGATATGAGATGGACCTCATGCACCAAAACGTAGTGTCTGAGTTTCGTTATCGCAAAGATTAATGCCGGATAGTGTTTTTCAATGGGGGAGTAATTTTTTTCTGCCCCCAGGAGAACTCGGCTCAAATAATAAAGGGCTCTTTCTTTCCCTTGGTCATTCTCTTATGCCCATAGCGCGCCTAAGGAACCCTCAAGGGCGGTTGTGTACAGAATGAGGGGCTTTCCCTTGATCGGAGTGGTTAGTACCGGCGGATTCTACAGGTATTGCTTGATTTCGTCCAGTGCACTTTGGCATTTGTGATCCCAGACGAAAGGGGTCCCCTTCTTCATCAGGTGGCTGTAGGGACGGCATTTGCCGGAGAGGTTAGCTATGAATCGCCTGATATACGCGAGCTTCCCTTGGAGAGATCGCAGTTGCTTCAAAGTTCTTGGAGAAGGCATTTCCATAATCTCCTTGATTTTCAACGGGTCTATCTCGATGCCCCGGTGTTGTACGATGAATCCTAGGAATTTGACGGAGGAAACTCCAAATGCGCATTTGAGCGGGTTCATTTTCAGATTGTATTTCGGAAGACGTTAGAACACTATTTTCAGATGCTCCCAATGCTCATCGTACGATTTGCTTTTCACTACAAGGTCGTCGATATAACATTCGACGATTTCATGTATGGGGTCATCGAAAATCTTCGTCATTGCCCTCTGATAGGTAGCGCCGGCGTTCTTCAGACCGAAAGGCATCACTTTGTAGCAGAATATGCCTAGCGGGGTCCGGAAAGCGGTATGCTTCTGGTCTTCGGGATGCATCTTTATTTGATTGTACCCTGATGACCCGTCCATGAAAGAGAAGACTTCGTGAGTGGACGTGTTGTCTATCATCAGCTCGGTGACCGGTATCGGAAAGTCATCCTTCGGACAGGCTTTGTTGAGGTCCCGAAAGTCCACGCAGATGCGCATCGTTCCATTTTTCTTCATTACTGGGACAATGTTGGCGATCCAGTCAGGGTACTGAACTTCTTGAAAGAAGCCGGAATCGATTAGCTTCTTGACCTCGGCGTTGATGCACATTTCAAGTTCGAGCCGCATCCTTTTTGGCGCTTGTTTGACTGGCTTGACGTTCGGATATATTGCCAATTTGTGCACAGCAATCTCTGGATCTAGTCTCGGCATCTCGGAGTAGTTCCATGCGAAACAGTCTTTATACTGCACGAGCATGTCCTTGAGCGTAGCCACATTTTCTTCAGACAACAGCTCACTGACGAACGTCGACCGCGGGTCATTTGCTGTTCCCAAGTGGATTTTTCTGAGGTTATCTGTAGTAGTATGTATCCCATCTTCTAGCTCTTTTGGTGCCGGTGGAAACTCTGAGATCACTTCGTCATCATCGTTTTCGAAGCACCAGGAGAGGTCATCCATATTCTCGGGCCCCTTTCTCTGTCAGCGTTATTATGTGACAGGTATGAGATCGTTTCCAAGACCGATATTGATCTGGTTCTGCTCTCGCTGCATACGTTTCTTTTGGTACGTGGATTTATGGTGGGGTTACCCTCCAACAGCTGGATAAAGTGAACCTGCCTTGCTGATACTGGTCTTCTACCCAATCTTTGAACCTGAAGCAGTCTTCGAGAGGATGTCCTATCGCTCGGTGATAGGAGCAATAATCCGGGAGAGAGACCTTGTTTGCTTGTTCGGGATGTTTGGACTCCGGGAGCATAATCATTTGAAGTTTCATGACAAGATCGAATATCTTCCTTGTCTTGTCTTGGGGAAAAGAATATGCTCGACCCATCTTCTTATAAGAGACGGATCCCGGCTGCCCAGTTCTCGATCGCGTGGCTTCTTGGACCCGCTTTGTTGTTGTCGAACGTTTTTTCCGTTCTTCAACTTGTTTTTGCCTTCGCGTCGAGTCTTCTTTGTGACGGGCTGGCGACGAAGGGCATCGTCATTCTCCATAGCATGCTGAAGGAGGCATTGCGTCCTGGCTTTCTCGTAGATGGCCATTTCGCGGCTATGGTCATCTCGGACCTTTTGACCCGCTTCCCTTATTAGCTTGTCCATCTGTTCTTCGAACGATAGACTTGGCACTTTCATGGCGGGACCTCGTTTTGGTTCAGGTTAGCATCTTCTAACAGACCATCCCCTTCTTCATCAAAGTCATGTATAACATAGCAGCCATAGAATCGCTCCCGTTTCTTGGATGGAACATATCCAAGCCCAATCGTTTCCATTTTCCCGTTGGGCAATTTTCGCAGAGTTCTGAGGATGTTCCACATCTTATTGTAGAACTGAGCTTGTCGAGCAGTCTGTTTGAAGGGTACACCTTGGCGTCCCAACAGCTTTTTTAATCCTTCTGTGTAGTATTTGGGCAGACGGATGGGCTGGAGCCTGTCAAGTGCTGAATCGGCACCATGCCAGATTTCTTTCTCCACTTTGGTTTTCATGGATCGATAAAAGAGGATAGCCTTTTCATCTCTTTGCCTGGGAGGGACGTAGAATGTTTGCAGCTCTTGTACACTATAGATATCAAGTGCGTCGAGTTCTTTGTAGTGCCGCTGCGGAACCATAGCGATCTGCAAACTCTGATCATTTCCAATAAAGGCTTGCACTGATGGACGAGCCGAGAATACTGCGTTGACCTCGTCTTCAGAGTCACTGCCAAAGACCAGAATAGGGGTAGACGGTCCCGGTTTGTTGCATTGGGGCAGTCCTGAATAAGCTATCTCTTCTTCCTCTTCGGTATCGCTCCCGAAGACCGGAATGGTGGTGATAGCTTTTTGCTTATTCTCTGGCTTATAGCACCTTTCCGTGTCTGACAGGAAATACTTCGCATCCTCGTATTTGCGGACTTCATTCACAGAGAATGGGTTCAGTTCTCCTGTCACGGTATACTCGAGACCGTCTTTGAAACACTTCATACACTGATGTTATGTAGAAGGGATGATGTTGTACTCGTGTAACCAAGGCCTGCCGAGCAAAATGTTGTAGCATGTTTTGGCGTCAATGACATGAAATTTGATGTCAGTGACGAGCAGCCCAAAGCGTAATGCCAGAATTACAGACCCGAGCGTCCGTGATGAACGGGAATCGAATGCGAAGATAGTGATTTTATCCCAAGCGAGGTGTTGAACGCTCATGCAAATCTCCCTCAATACTCTCACATTGAGAAGGTTGACGGAGGATCCATTGTCGACCAGGATTTTTCCTATCTTGATGTCATGATAGTATCCGGTGACATATAGGGGATGGTTGTGCTCGCACGTCCCGAGGAGGAGGTCTTCATCGCCGAAAGTGATGTCAGCTATATGAACTTCTTCCAGTTCGTCCTTCATCTTTCCTTCGGTAAGGAAAGCTTGAAACTGGTCAGGCTCTTGTAGTGCCTTGATCAGAGAATCTATCGCTTCTTTGGATAGCAGAAAGGCATCGAGAATGCTTAGCTGCGAAGGTATTTTCCTCAGGTGTGCCAAAACGTTGTAATCCACCTTGTTTTTCTTGGGCCGGTCCTTGGCTGCAAGCTCTTCGATAACTCGATCATCGAGGGCGATATCCTCAGGGACTTTTTCCTTCCCCTTATCTTTTCTATCCGATCCCCTGTTTGCGGGTCCGAGATTCTTTTCGGGTAACGTGCGATTGCGCAGCTGAATGTTCTCACAGGTCTTCATCTCTTCTGCTTCAGAGATGGATTCCTTGAAGAGAGGACCAAGGGCTATTTCTTCATCCGAATCGCTCCCGAAGGTGAGAACTTGCGATTCCCCGGAATCAACCATGTGTTAATTGCCGGTAGTTCTTTTGCGTTCATCTGTCGTGCTTCTCTGTTCCCGACGAGCCTTGCGCTTCATTCGCTGAACGTGTTGTCGGTGGGCAACATATCCCTGCCACCAGTTTTTAAAGGCCATGCACTCTTCGGTAAGGTGTGCAATCCTCTGATGGTATAAACAGAAGTTAGGATGTACGTCCGCTTCATCAAGATGTATACTACCAGGAGAATTTCCTCTGAAAGAGCGCAACTTCATTCCCATTGACAGGGCTTTAGCGAATCGTTTCCTTGTCTTAAGTTTGCTTTTGTCTGCGGCGGACGTACTTCGATCTGGTTGGAGTGCTTCAACCTTTTCATTCAGTCGCCGGCGTTTGGCTTTTTCTAATATGGCCATTTCGCGTTCTTGATCATCCTTTCTCTTCTGAAGAGCTCCGTTCAGGAATATGTCAATCATCTCGTCTGACGGTTCTAGGAGTTCCGGTTCGGGATCTTCTCCCAGTTTCTCTACATCAGGAGCTTCTTTACCATCTACTGATGAGTGAGAGATCACGTGGCAGCTTACCACATAATCCTCAGGTTCATTTGACGAGTCTTCTCCCTCATCTTTGTCGCCATCTCCTTCTTCAAGGATGTGGTTGAGAAACTCTTGGAGGGTGACTGGAGTTCGCGCTTTCTGGTTATATTCTTCCATCGCGTCAATATGTTTTTGCAGGTCCGTGCGCTTGTCATCAGGCTTCACGGGCTTTTTGGTCTTCTTCTTCTTCTTCGAAAACTTTGACGGCTGGGCATGGGCGTTTTGGTTATCGCTTCCAATTCTTGGCGTCGGGCGTGGCTTCAGCATTCCCTCGATGACCTCGAGTTCTAGCGGACTTTTCCATCTGATTTCCGGGCATGTTTGAAGATCCTTCAGCATTCTTTTCGTTTTGGCTGAAAGAGCGACGTACCATGGAGCTTCTTCTATAAAAGAGCACGATGCCCCCGGTGTGTCCCCCTTTTAAGAGCGTGCGGCTGAGGCGGGCTTACTTTCTAATTCTCAGACAGTGCGAATTTTCCCTGTTGGTATTGGTCCTCAATCCAGCCTTTGAAGACGAAACAATCTTCGATTGGATGGCCTACCATTTGGTGATAGGGGCAATAATTGGGATTATTGGCCTCACCGGGATGCAATGGGCGTTTTCGATCCGGCAAGGTGATGAGCCTGTTGCGCACTGCCAGCTCGAACAGTCTCCTCATTTTATCCCGGGGAAACGAATAAGGGCGCTTCAGTTTCTCATTAAAGAATCGCCGTCTATCGTCTTGGCGATCAGTTGGTTTAGGACCACTGGGCTGCTACTGAGCATTGGTGATGAAGGTCGCTTTCCCTTTCCCTTTTTCGTTTTGAGGTTCCAACTTTGAAGAAGATGGTCTATGACCCATCTGATCCATTTGGGCCAGCTTGTCAATCAAGGCCTGGAAAGTAGTTGGCTTGAAGAACATCATGAACTGGGATGTGGTCGCCTGCGGATCAAGAGTACCCACGAACATGCCTACCGCAGGCGCTTCTTCGATGCGCTGCTCGCACTTCGACCATAGATTCCGCCACCGTATCGCGTACTGCACCCATGTTTCGCCCGGCTTCACCCTGGCGTTAATTAATGCTGTGATTGGGGTGCGTTCGCTAGTGCTTGCGAACCTTTGTGCAAACTGTAACTCCATTTCTGCAAATGTCTTGACAGAGTCATTCGGGAGTTCAGAATACCACTCGAATGCTGTCTTCGACAAGCTGTCAACAAATTGGCGAAGCAGTAGCTTATCGTTACCTCCGGTGTTGCCGCACAGAGCCCTGAATTGAGCAACGTGCTGGTGTGGATTCCCCGTCCCTTTATACACATGGAACTTAGGGATCGTGTATCCCGGCGGGTACTTTATTTGATCGTACCAACCCGGATAGGGTCGTCCAGTCTTAACAATTTGCCCGGCCGCTTCGCTCACCTGATGAGCTCGTATCTGCTGAGCGATATAGTCATCCAGGACGGTTTTGGAGATGGTCTCCTCCTTGGCTGCTGGACAAGCTGGAAGAGGGTTTGACGTCTCCCCTCGGTCATCTTCAAGGATAATCGGAGGGTCTTCAGCTGGTGGATCCGGCTGTATCATCATCCCGACCGTATCTTAGAATAAAAGTGCCATTTGTTTTGTGTTGGCAGCTTGTTCCACTGCCTCTTTGTCCTTCTTCTCGAGGATTCTGCAGAGGAACTCAGCATCAGTTTCTTGTTCATGACGCTGCTCTGACGATGTCTCCGGGCTTTCTTTTGGCCCAGTGAGTGCGGCCATCTGTGTCAACATTTCCTGAAGCTTCTATTGTTGCTCTTGAGCCTTTGTTACGGATCTGGTGAGTGGTCGATGGCCCGTAGAGATACGGCTATCCTCTTTTCCGGATGCCATATAAACAGTGTACACCACCATGCCCCCAGACTTGGGGCGTTTAGATTCAGTGCCCTTGCGATTCTTCGCGGACATGGGGACTTTCTCCGGCCTTCTTCTTTTTGGGCGGTCGAAGTTGAGGGAGCCGTTGCAGCGGGCACCCAAATAGATGACATCTCCTGTAGTATGACAGGGTGGTCCTTCTCTTGCCGAACTTTCATCTTCTTCGATCAGCGGGAGTAGTCATGGTCGATCATCGAGTTTTGGACCTGTCGCCAAACTTTATGAATTTTAGCGGACAACCGCTGAGAGGGCTGCTCTGGATTCACCTTCACAACGTTTTCCATAGGTGGAGGAGATCTTTTCAGCACGGCCGTCGGAGAGTTCTTGCGCACCCTCCTGAGTGGTTCAAAGCTGTTCCCAGTTGGAACAGCAGCATCAATTTCCACCATTGGAGCTGGCGGAGTCAGTCCAGAAGGAGAGCTGCCCCCAGCCTTCCTTACTCGGCGCCAGTGCCGACGGCGAGTATGTCGAGCGGCCGGGACCACTTTTGCTGTTGTGTGAGCTTCTTCATGCCCCCCGCTCTGATGAGGGGTTGTTGTCGTGGTTAGCCTATCAAAGACCGACATCCGCTGAGAGGGGATGGCCAATCTATCGAAGGCAGACTTTTGCACAGGGGGAGCAGTTTTGATGACTTCGCCTGGAGCGGGAGTTGAAACGGCCAGTCTTGCAAAGACCGACTCCTTAGCAGGGGAAGCCGCTCTGATGACTTCAGGAGCAGGAATGGCTATCCGTTTCGGGATAACACTTTCTGGTATTGCGGGCTTTTTCATGGGCCCACTTGAGCTTTGGCCCAATCTGTTGAAAACCGAGACACTGGATTTGGGTGACCCTTTGAGAGGGGCCACAGTAGTTACAAGCCGATCAAAGACCGACTTCTTTGGAGCCTCTTGTGATGGCATTGGGGCGTTAAAGCTCATGGGGTGGCTTGCGTCACCTGGTCTACCGGCATCGTAAAAAGGGAGGCCGTTTGAGGCCCGTAGGTCACTCCTCCGGCGAGGACGGAGTGGGAGTTTTTGCAATTAGTGCAGTTTGAAACCATTGATCTTTTGTTTTTTCTGCGCGGAGCAAGATACCAAATCTTAGTGCTTCACATCCAAAGACAACCATGTCAAACCGCGATTTGTTCATGAAATACGACACACGAAATGTGGAGTGGAAAGAGGAAAAGGTCCCACCGGGCGTGCCAGAATCTATTCTCCGCCGAAAGACGGGACCGGGACGTCGGGACGTCCGGCCTGAATTTTGGGGACAGATGCTATTTGGTTTTACTCGTCCACCTCTCCGAAGATGCCAAATTGATTTATGGCACCGTGTATTGGAGGTTTAGAAGGATGCGGCCGATGTAGCAGACTCCGTCAGATTCCCCCTCATCATGAGGAGTTTTTGATTGTGGGGACGCTCTTCCCTGCAGGCGCAAGCCCCTGCAGTTAATTACGCTACCGCATCGCGGTAACCACTTTCTCCTTCTCCAGATGGTCACTTCGTGTCGTGTGTGTGTATTTTGTTGTTGGTTGCCCGTGGATTGTATACGGAGACTAATTTATGTTGTCGCCCGTAGGGTGTGGATTAGTCCAAATCCGTATTTTCTTAGATTTAGGTTTGGGGTTGGGTTTAAGGATGAGTTAGTCTCATTTGAGACTAAGATCAACTTAAACATTTGTTAAGGATACGTTAGTCTAATTTTAGACTAAGATCAACTTAAACGTTTGTTAAGGATACGTTGGTCTAATTTTAGACTAAGATCTACTTAACAGGATCATTTAGATCCAACAAAAGAGCATTTGGGCTCTATTTTTTTAGTTTAAGGACATTGCGGTCCACAAGTTTAAGGACATATTAGTCCAGTTTAAAGACATCATAGTCTGTAAAGTTTAAAGACATCATAGTCTATGAGTTTAAGGACCTCACAGTCCGTAAAGTTTAAGGACATCATAGTCCAGTTTAAAGACGTCATAGTCTGTGTGGTTTTGGTTCAACCGTTTGGGGATGCACCAAAAGTTATCGGTTATTGGGACCCTCCATCTCTCTGAAAACGTTGAGGAATTACAACGACATACATCAGAGGTATGAAGAGATATACAACCAAATGACAGATTAAAAAGCTCTGAGATGAACATTACATTGAATGCCATATGAGCCGATCAATTCTGGAAGACCAAAGTATTTTTGGGGTTCGGTTTGAAAGGATTTTGCCCCTGGAAGACTTAGCTAATTTAGGCTAAGATTGGTTTGAATATAGTGTTAAACACTAGAGTATACTCGGTGATCACGTGTTCTCACGTGAGGCGCTTAAAGTAGTGTTAAACACTAAGAATGAAGCGCTCACGTGAGGTCACGTGAGGAGCCTGAAGATTGGGCCTTACTTCTTTTATTTTACTCCCAGAATATGCACATAAGTATTAAAACATGATTTTTATCACCATCACGTGTGGATACGTGAGGGTATCCATGCGTTGGATATTAATCCCTCAGTTTTACCCCATTTTCTCTTCAAAAAGGTGTTTGTCAAGGGTCACGTATGGACACGTGAGGCACCCTTTAGGCGGGAATTGCCTTTGGGTATTTTCCTCTTTTTCATGAGTGTTTGATAACTGCTAGGGGTCACGTAGGAACACGTGAGACGCCCAAAAGTGAAACTGCCTTGACTTTACTCCTTTTTTTATTTTGGGAAGCTTATTCAAGGGTCACGTTGGAGCACGTGACCTAATCTCATTCGTTCTTTTTGATCATAAAGGGGGGGCTTACGTGGACACACGTGATCTGATATTTATCATGTTGGGTATTGATCTCTTTTACGTGCATGAAGAGTTAAGTCCCTTATTTAAGAATTAAATTCTTTTATAGGGTTAAACCCTAATTTTATTTAGAGGAATTAAATTCCTCTGTATTTGAAAGAATTAAATTCTTAAAACACAATTCTCCCTCTAAGTTTTGGATCTGCATGGCAGAATCTCCCCGATGAGAATTAAATTCTCAACTTGTGGGGAGATCCGCTTCTGCATATCTTCAACAAGAGGAAGAACTGAGTTCTTTTCAGAAGAGTTAAACTCTTGGTTTGAGAATTAAATTCTCTTTTGTTTCATGGGAGCTTATGGAATGATCTCCTTTCTTCTCTTACCTAGAGTTTCTTTCTTCTTTGAAGAGATATTCTCTCTGGAGAATTAAATTCTCTTTTTTTTTGGCTTTCAAGGAGGGTTTTCTCTCTCTTTTTCTCTGTTCTTCTCTGTATGTATCTCTCTCTTATTGTCTCCCTTTTTCTCTTTTTTCTTTTTCCTTCTTGGCTCCTATTTATAGGAGAAAGAAAAGAATCAGTTTGTTCAGCCCATCTCTCATTGAGAGATTTTGATTGATTTTATAACCAACATGATCTTTTAGATCATTCGGTGAATTTTATTCACCATTGGATTTTTAATCCATAAGATATTTTATTTGTTATTCCTGGCAATTTTTAGGAAAATATTTCCTTGTACAGAATCTTTCTATAAATTGGTGGTTTTTTAATCACCATTGGATTTTTAATCCAACGGTGCTCCACTTTACAGAGTGCAATCTTTTTTGTTTGGAAAGATCTAGGGAAATATTTTTCCAATTAGGGCTTTTGATTCCTTTTAATTAGAATTTAATTCTATTAGTTCAGAGGGTTTAGGAATCCATCACGTGTTGGCACGTGATCTTACCAATTAAGTATCTAATTAGAATTTAATTCTATTAGTTCAGAGGGCTCAGGAACTCATCACGTGTTGGCACGTGACCCCACTGATTAAGCATCTGATTAGAATTTAATTCTATTAGTTTAGAGGGCTCATGAACCCATCACGTGTTGGCACATGACCCCGCTGATTAAGCATCTCCAATTGTTTATTTCAGCGCCTATGGACTTTGCCCATAAAAGGTCACGTGTCCTCACGTGAGGCCCGATCACGTGTGAGCACGTGATGCTCCACTTGGGGGTTTTCTTTGCGGCTTTATTTATATGTTTTATTCAGTTCCCATGAGGGAACAGTGGCGATCACCAGAAATCCTTGGCCAAGGGAGACGAGAATTACTGATTTGGATCAGTAGTTTCTCAGTGGGTGATGGGCTTCACACCGACATGAAATATCGCGTTATTAGGGGTCTGACTTTATCACCCCTAGACCCGATATGCGATACTCATTGACGAACAGACCGGACTGTATGGAGATTGTCACTGACAGGCTCAGTATGGATTCGGATGAGTTTTCTTTTCGGCCTTCTTTCGCTCAATACATGGGTAGCCGTTACGTACAGCTAGTGCTGCTGACGTGCTTGTGGTTAAACCCACCGCCAGTGTATTTATGAGTCTTTAGAGTCCCACACAGAGGGTTTTCCTAGTTCTGGCGAAATGATGTAGTAGCCGTATTGGATACGTGCAGGGTTCCGATCGAATGATTGTATCAGTTACCCAGATTTTCGATCGGACGGTTGATAATACTAGCCGGCTCAGGATTGAGCAGGATTATTAAATTGGGTATTGATTTAATAATTTACATATACGTATTTCGATATGTATATTCTAGTATTATGTTCTTTGTGTCATTCTATCTCTTTGGGTATTCGTATTTTGGTAAGAATACAGGTATGTATAAACAGTAGAGTGTAATCTGTATTTATTCGGAAATCATTCTAGAAGGTGGACACCTCATTTTAGATTTTATCGATTTATATTAAATAGAAAATGAGGTGTAAAGCAAGAGAGGGGAGTATGGTGAGAGCCATACTTCAATAGTGTTGCACAAATGAATTAACAATTCATTTGTGCAAACTATTCAAGCATGGTTGAATATATTTATTTGAAAAATTGGATTTTACAAAATCTTGCTTGAGATTTTCTCACTTGGATGGTCCATTATTTTTGAGATGGGAAAAACACTCTCACCATTAGCTTCACTCTCCTCACTAGATTTCTTGAGCTCCTCCACATTCATTTTCAACCTGCTCTCTACAATCTCATGTGTTGAGAATCAAGAGAGAAAGTGAGATAGATACACACTTAGATCACTTCACTACATCCTAGGCACTCTAGATTAGCAACCTAGAGTCCCTACTTGCTTCACTAGACTCTTAGTGTGGAGCTAGAGGCATAAGCTACATCTCTCGGGTGGATCATCTTCGACGGAGAAAGACCGGTGATCAAGCTCGATCCAAAGGACCTCAAGGAGCTAAGGAAGATGGTAGAAGACCGAAGGACGTATCATTCGGTGTAACCACTTCATAGCTTGTAGTTAAGATCTTCTTTTGTAGCTAGTTTAGGTTTATGGTTTGATTCTAGAATGGGTTCGTTAGCGCCAGTTTTTCAAAAGCCAATTTTTGTTCCCCATCGGCCACGGTAGATGGCCAGGGCGCTAGCAAACCCCAACAAATTGAACCTTGAACGAACTTCAAAATAACATGAAAATATTATACTAAGTGTACGAAACTCGACGATAATATGGAATTTACATGTTATCATCGAGAATCTCACATTAAAAAAATGTAACGCGCCTTACACCCCGCCTATTAGTTATATATGCAATGGTTTCTATCATAACATAAACCTACATAATGGTTGTCAAAACGAAACATTTAATCGTTTGTTTATGGAAGCCGTCATGTATTTTTTATGACAAGAAAACTGGTCGTACAATAACCGATAGATTTTTCCAGTGTGGACTAGTTAAGAATTTACAACGCAAACACACCGTGCATTTGTGCTTTCATTCATTTCAAGATTACTTTTGTCGGCACCTTTTCGCCGGTCCTCCGTGTACAAATATAAAGGGTATGATCATTTCAGTGTTGGTATTAAGTATTAAAATGATTATTATCCTTTTTATTATAGTGACTCGAAGAACAACGAGAAGGTACTGCCGAAATTCTCTCGAAACGAATGAAAGCACAAACGCAGGGGTGTATGCGTTAAAAGTTCTTAATGGGATAGATGCCTTATCCCGACAGTCGATATAATGGATTGATGGATCAAACTGAAATATTAAAGCTTAATTACAAGTCATAAAATAAATGTCTAAATGAAATGCTAATTATTTAATACATGATGTCAGAAATCGGAGAGTAATGGATAGGAGTTGGATGAAAGTGTCCAAATTTAGTGATGAATACAAGGCCAACATTGAAGAGTTTATTGAATTTGCATTGAGAGACCGATCCCCTGAAGAATTGATTTCGTGTCCATGTAAAAAGTGTCATAACGGCTTCGACTTCCGTCGAGATATAGTGTACCCTTATCTAATGAAGAACAAGATTTCATCTGAGTATACAAAATGGACGTACCATGGAGAAGCTGCACCGAGAGTCGATATTTGTACGAGTCGTTAAATTAGAAAAAATGATCCTTCTCGACCATCGCCTCCTCTAAACTCAGTGAAGGTATTTTCTTTTTAAATTTATTTTCCCCAATTTTAGTTGTTTGTTTTTAGTTAATATTTCAATTTTATGTTCTATTATAAATTGTTGATATATAAAAGAAATATTGTAGTTAGGATTGATGATAAAAGAGATATTGTGGTTGATATTTTAGTATAAATTGCCTCGAATAACCTATAAAGCTTAATATGAGACCAAAACAATAAGTTGAAACCAAAACTATAAGTTGCAATGAAAAACATTTAAAAACACATATGTTGAACCTTGAACTTCAAAATAATATAAAAATCTTGATGGAGTTCGGTGCTCGAGCCGCGGAAGCCGCGGCCTAGGCGGAAGCGATAATAAAAAAATTTCACGAGCACCAATCACGCATAACCCAGGATACGATCTATACACCTAAACTAGCAAACTAAAACATGTAAAGGGTATGAAGTTACAACTTTCGATGCGTGTCCACCCAATTGTGGAAGACCCCTCCAAGTTTGTAACCGCCGGGATCGCGCTTGAAAATCGACCACTCTCGCCGAAAAAGATCCACCCGAGGGAAACAGGAAAAAGCTCCGACCGACGATCCAAACTTGCTAAGGATGGATGGTGGGTAATATAGGAATTTTTTCACTAAACTTTTTCTCTCTAAACCACGCTCACTGAGAGGAAAAAGATGAAGGAAAGAAAGGTGAGGAGAGAGTGGTGAAAATGGCTAAGTCTCTCATCCATGAAGCATGAACTCTAGAATGTGCAATAAAACCTTAAGTGTAGAAAAAAGAATAGCTTTTCATTTTTACAACCATGGTTCAAATAGTGCAACCAAATCAAATCATCATTTATTACCAAAGCCATGCTTTTCTACATATCACAACCATGCTTCATGCCATCACCTTTTCCAACTCAAATCCATTTATTTTTCTAAATAGAAAAATAAATATGAGGTGTCCTTCTTCTAGAAATATTCCTGTATAAATATGGAATATTTCACCCGGTATACGTATCGCTACATATACGCGTATCCGTATAAAAAATGGATAGCACCAAAGAGAGAAAATGAGAAGTGAACAATAATACTAAACTATATATCAATATATATATATATATATATTATTAAATCAAATCCTGATTTAATAATCCGGCTTAATTCTAAGCCGGCTAGTATTATCAACCATCCGATTAAAATCCGTGTATCCCGTATATGTATTTAATCGGACCCCTGCACGTACCAACGTATGGCTCCTACATTTATCGCCCAAACCGGAAAAAAACCCTTTGTATGGAACTCTAAAGACTCGACAATACGCTGGCAGTGAATTTAACCACAAGCACGACAGCGGCACTAACTGTACGTAACGGCTACCCAGGTACTTGCCAAAAGGGGGTCGACAATCAAGTATGTCCTTACCCTACTGAGCCGGAATATGACGATCTCCGTACAGTCCGGCCTCTTCATCAAAGAGTATTGCATATCGGGTCTAGGAGGTGGAAAACGTCAGACCCCTACTAACCCGATAAGTCATGTCTGAGTCAAGCTCATCACAACATAGATACTACTGATCAAATCAGCAAATCTCATCCACCGTGGCCACGTATTTCTAGTGATAGCGTGAAAACAGCGCGACATCGACTCCTAATACCAGGAGAGATGAATCCCTGACAATCGACCACTGCCTCCATGTGGCACGGGACTGTACCTAACTAAAACCTGTTTGCATGACTCCTTGAGCCGTGGTAAGGTAGTAATCAAAATACGGTAGGAACTCACACGAGACAGATGACGATATCAGGTCAAAGGACTAACCCGTACCCATACCACCTAAGAACTTCCATCTGACGATAGATATAATACCATCTAGAAGTTCTCGGCGAAGTCGTCTGGTGTACTCACCTCCAGTAAGCACCTGTATACTATCTTAGGTGACACAACACCAATGGCTTGTGAGACCGGCCACCGCCCCTCGTCGGGGTCTAAAAACGTATACACTAGTCTACTCCGAAATATCGATACCTGGTCTCGATACTCATACGACTAGGGACATTTAAGGATGTGCTTATGGACAACCCAGCTCCCACATATAATATTGCCATCATAATGCTGGTTATCAAGCAACAATCCTACGTGCTTTATCAACGATGAAGACAAACCAGATAGCATACTATCATCTCCAGTAAGACTGTTATGCCAGTATAGGTCCTCGTTCAATTATCATAATTGTCTACTTGCAATCACAATAATTGCCTTGAGGGCACTATATCCAACAATCTCCCACTTACACTTAAGGCAAATTATTTCGATATCACATACCCACAGCTCGTGTACTATCGAATATCCAACTTCTCTATTAATTAGTTTCACAAACTATGTTTGTGAAACTTAATGTATTGGAGAAATAGCCTCAGTGAGTGGATCCGCTTCAATGCTCCAATTTCATCTCTTAATTTCTCAACCTTGCGTAGATCAACAATCTTCCAAACTGAGCGATACCTCGCCTCAAGAATTTGTCTGGATACTTGATGGGACCAAGTTCATAAATGAACAACTCCATCCAACAAATTTCTTAGGCTGTATCCTTAGTTGAGTCACAACTAGTATCCTGCACTATGATTACCTCAGTATCCCTATTAGAACACTATCCAATATACTGATCCTCCGAAGAGGCTAAACTCAAAATTCTGACAGCATCCATGTCAACTAGGTCACCTTGGAAGTCTGAACCGATAACCGCCTTCCAGAGGAGGCTGCCGTTACCTTATACCAAGAACATCCATTTATGTTCTTTACTGCTTCCCAATATTTCTCCAGAATTGGACTAACATATTCTTATTGCAACTAGTGCAAAAGCAATATTTAGTGTTGTACAAGATATTGCATGATTGACTTAATTGCCTAATCAAATTATATATCATTCATGCCTGTCCCTCTCCTCATCAGTCTAGAAGACATCTCTTTAGAGAGGGTAACTCCATCACCTGCGGGTTCACCACTATGCCAGGAGTCATCCATTCTAAAATATATTTAGAATGCTGTCTAAGTACCCGATTGGGAAACATCCCAAATCTCGATCTAAAACCAGAATTATTTATCTGGTTTTGTATGATACATTGCATGATTGACTCAATTGCCTAAACAAATGATATGTCATTAATATCAGTCCCACTCCTCATCAGTCTAGAAGACATCTCTTTGGAGAGGGTGACTCCATTGCCTGCGGGTACATCACCACGCTAGGAGTCATCTATTCTAAATTACTTTTAGAATGCTTTCTAAGTACCTAATTAGAGAACTTCCCAAATCCATATCTAGTCACCAGAATTCTTGATATATTATCCATATCCAACGTAGAGAAAACACTATGTGACAACAAAAGTTTAACCGATTGTAGTATAGCAACATCACTTCCTATCTGGAGTATGTCATCCAAATCCCAGGACAGTACTCTCTACGTTCTTCTTACTAGGTACATCTATTGTTTTGATGAAGTCAATCAGTTTGACTGTCATATCAAAACAGATGATCCATCTCCGCTATCCATTCTTCAGTCTACGAATAGACATAAGCAACTTGCATACCTTCCGCTGCTCCCACTGACTACGATAACCCTCTGGCAGAGTCATATACACGTGCACTTCCAAATTCCCATTTGGAAAGACGTTATAGTCATCCACTTGCCAGATATCATAGCCATGAACTGCATCAGCGCCAAAGCATATCCATATGGATTTCAGCGTAGACACTGAAGTAAAAATCACACCACAATCCACAACGGGTGTTTGATGAAAACTCTTTACAACAAGTCTAGCCTTATTAGGTTAGTACCATTCCACATGCAAAGATCCTGAAAGATCTACTTTCTCCTAATGGGCTTCACCCCTTCAGGAGCACCCAGCAAAGTCTAAAATCCATAATTTGCTGAAGTGCCTAGAGTCCATCTTGGATATGAAGTATCTGGTCACTTGGAAGTTACCACTTCCTATGACCTGCTGATAACAAGTAGGGGGAATAGCAGTGCCAAGTCATATCCATATATCCCTATGGGTTTCAGCATAGACACTGAAGTAAAATTCTCATCACAATCCACAACAAATATTTGATGAAAACTCTTTACAACATGTTTAGCCATATTAGTTTGGTACCTTTCCACCTGCACAGATCTCGAAAGATCTAGTTGCTCCTAATGGGTTTTACCCCTTCAGGAGCACCCAACAAAGTCAAAAATCCATGATTTGCTGAAGTGCATAGAGTCCATCTTGGATATGAAGTATCTGGTCATTTTGAAATTACCACTTCCTATGACCTGCTGAGAACTAGTAGAACCATCATCACCATGATGCTGACTTCCTGTCACCGTCTACAAGAAAACCGAAGTACCTCTCGGGTGGCTGAGGTCACCTACTTTATCTGCGGAGTGGCTAATGGTTTGTCAAGTCCAATTGAATACTTAGGTTCTACTAAATTTTTAGTAACTGTTTGTTGTTCTGGAATCACTTCCAATTCTACCATACTCCTACTATTTTCTTCTGCAAAAAGATTTCTTTTATAAAAAGGTGGCGAGTCAAGAACAATATAAGTATTGATCTTGAAAATGGTAGAAACAAAATCCTAGCGAATACTTGGGATAATCCACAAATCGCCATTACCGAAGCGTGCCAAGAGTTTGTCCGGATTCTACTTTTAAACAGAAACAGGATAACTCAATATCTTAACAATCTCAAGATATATAACCATTCTATGTTCATTTAGAATCAATGCACTAATTTAGATGAAACCAGATTCAAAAGTCATGCAGCTGTTTCCAGTACATATCACATAATGGAAAAAGGCCAATACAGCATTACTCATCAAGGAGCACACCCACGGATGAGCAACCTGCGAGAGAATCAAGTTCTCAGTATTACTATGATGGAACATCTAGCATAAGTATCTACATTTTCGATCACCTCGAAGAATCCTGATACTTGTAACGTATGGTTCTCTACTTTATTCTTATACCTACAAACTTCTCAAAATCTCTAGACCTTGCAATATAACGAATGCGTATCTAAAACTAGAGAACTCATAGGTAAACCTGAATGAAATAAGAGTACCAACCCCTCGTCCCGAAGGACATTAGACAACATACATTTTCATGTATAAGTCTCAAGAGTATACTAACTCAAATTCTGTGTTTTGTAAATTGAAAACTGTATTTTGGTCGAGAATGTTTTACACCGTTATTCAATATGCCTTACTTTATCTTCAACTGATAAAGGTAAATGTTTATAACACAATTTTCAAAATGTACATCTCACTTTATAAAATAAAGTTACAGATATTTCATTTTAAAATTTGGTGCATTACAACGGTTATTCAAAACCAAATATTTGCCTTCAGGAAAATCTAGGTGATTTAATCTAATATTACCAATTGCAACGAATCCCGATATTGAGGATCAAATCGCCCATTTCCCAATATTCTACTTCTACTCAACATCTGTAACACCATACAAATGTGAGATCCAAATCCGGTAAATACAAAACCTGGAGTTAGAATTAATTGGGAAAACAGTTCTCGATAACAAGCACATAGAAAATCTGAAACATGAAAATGTTTCATAGGGGGTGGCCAGGTATTCCTAGTAATGCCTTTTTCATTATCTAGATTCAAGACAGTAGTCGCAATTTCCTTTGCACTTACTTCAATCCCTTCATATGTCTCTATATCATACTTTCTGCACACCGCACTTATACTAATTGATTTTCTTCCTTTCCTACCTTTCGGCACCAGCCTAAGGTTTTTAAGAAGACTATCCAATAAGTGTAATAGGTGTACTCTCCTAATACAAAGAGCTCTCGCAATCTAAGGGAAAGGGGAAAGATAACCAAATAATGCTATTCAATTTCTCCAGAACCTGTGGCCATCCTCGACTGAAGTAACTTCTTCGAGTTCGTATGTAACTATATGATGGCCGTTCTAATCGATATGGATCATCGTAGTGATATGAAATGTTCTGAAGAAATGCAAAGGGTAAAGTAGAAGTGGCAGGGATATGTGTGACTTTGTCGTGAATCATGACAATCCAGAGCCCAAGTGTGTAAGAAGGTTCGATTAACTTGGTTCATGAGTTTTTAAGGTATATCATGGGTCGCTGTACCAGAAAGAGAGAAAAGAAACACTCAGTGTGCACTCTATCAAAATTAGATTGGTTATCATTTTATCTAATAAGGATGGCTCCCACTTTTTCCTCGAATTCTTCTTCAAACCCTAAAAGGAGAACTAGTCGGGATCATTTACATTTTACAAGTTCACTAACTGTTCAGCCAGGCCGGTGTTGGTACTTCGAGGAAGGTCTCCCGTGCTTTCGTACGGACCCAATTAATAATCTCGTTTTCGTAGAGGCGTTAGCCCGTTAACACTTTCTAGGCACCTAATAGGTTAGCTAATTGTGAAGTGAAAAATCCCTCGAGGAGTATACTCATTAGTGGGAATCGGGACCCAACTATTATCGTGTGATAAGTTTGATGGAAGCCGACCAAAATTACCATACTCCAGAAGGTATGCGCATGTATGGCAAGTTTCCCATATATTTGAAACTCCCGATATTGTTTTTGCCCCTAATGACTTATGACCTTGATTAGGTCAACATATTATAAGTCGCAAGTCAAGTTCAACCCGTCATTATCCTAGATTAATTAGACCCATCCGTACAAGCCCTTGAATAGGTCAAAATGACCGTACGACCGTCCTAACCAATCGCAGCACCATGCAGCAGAAAAGTACTACAGAGCTACCAAACACTACACCTTGACTAAGTCAACATACGCAGCATGAATACTCAGTAATACAAATATGAAATGATGGAGGGTTACGGCTGGTTTTTAGCAAAAAGCATTTAACATAATGAACTTGATATTGTTGAAGGAACTCGAGTGACTTTGAAATGGAGTGGTTTAGGCTCCGCTTTTTAAAACTAGTAACATAAAACTTTTTCCTAAGAGCGAACTCCCAGTAAAGAGATCAAGGTTGTTCCCTCATAGAATGAGGTGCGGGATATTCCTAACCGAATATCTCAATGCAAAGCAAAAGAATACGACTATGAGTTTTGAAGAAAACCAAATAGTTTTAAAATTGGTTCCGACAACATCATTTAGCTTTATTTTCCTTGCATTATACAGATAATGCGTTCCCATCATTTTAAGTTTCTAAGCCACAAAAGAAATAACCAAAATAGCATAATTTTATATACCACCCGCAGTCGCCACGGGGCCCCGTCATGCACCGTTAGGTTTACTTAACTAACGGCAAAGCGGGGGCAGGACTAGCGCGGATGCAAAACATATAGAAGTATCTAATATATATATATATATATATCCACATCGCAGGCATATAATAGTCACCATATGCAGATAAAAATCATCACAAGTATGCGAACAACAATATGGAACAGCGGATATAGTAGGAGCACCACATTTCATTTGAGCCGTAAATGAGACGGGACGTTCCCCGATTGTGTGGATAGCCAGTGCAATGAAGAACCTAGATCTCTACGAGTGCGGCAAGTTACCCGCCAATCTCGGAAGTGAGGCAACATCAATCAAAAAAGTGAATGGGTCACCCAGCACCTCACGAAATCCGGTAACTCGAGCACCTCTCCGTGGGTCAACCTCTACCCCCTATGAGTGCGGCGAATAGCCCCTCAATTCTAGAGTAAAGACCTCCCGGTCCCAACGCCATCAGATGCAGACCCGTTGCCCTCTAGAACTCAGCTATTTGAACAATCCTCTACGGGGTAATTCTAGTATAGAAAAGAAAAATATATATACAAATGGTGACATCGACCTCAACCTGGCCGTGCCACAATAAAAGAATATAAAAACTGGAAAAGACGGCAGTCCACATGTCGGACGCTCGCCCCACAATAATGAATATACAAATGAATCTGAAATGTACATCTAACATTGCACACAAGGCTATCCATCATGACAATCTATCCAAAAGATCAGTGCAACACAGAACATCAATGCGGATATCATGTTCGTAAACCCGTCTGATTGTACATATAGAAACCAGTCAGATTATACCGCGCTATGATATTCACGGTCGCAGAAACGAAAAATGCACTAAAAACAACGAATTTAAAATTTCGATCGATTAAAACTTTCCGCATTGGCCGCAAGTACAAACCGGTACTCAAACAATACTGGACGAAAACCAAATATTTAAAAAATCACATTTCAATGAATTAGAGCACCAGAAAAAATTTGAGACACTGTGGCTAAAATTGGACCGCAGATCCGCGGACAAATGGTACATTTGGCGGCGGTTTAGCGATCTAATTTTGGGCTTAAGTGCCCAAATTTCTTTCTGGTCTCTAGTTTTGCCTGCACATAATTTTAATGCAACCTGAACAATTTTTTGAACAACTCTAAAATTCGAACAGAAAGCAGTAAATTGGAAATATGAATCGGAAAATTCCGTTGATCGAAACTCTTAATTAGTGCTAAAAAACTAGTTAAGGTTTATGGAGTGGCTCTGATACCATGTTGGAGTTTGGTGCCCGCGGCGCGGATGCCGCGGCCGAAGTGGAACCGATAACAAAAATTTTAAACGAGCACTAAACACACATAACCCAGGATACGATCTATACACCTAAACTAGCAAACTAAAACATGTAAAGGGTATGAAATTATAAATTTCGACGTGTTTCCACCCAATTGTAGAAGAACCCTCAAAACTCGTAGCCGCCGGGATCGCACTTTAAAGTCGACCACCCTCGCCAAAGAAGATCCACCTGAGGGAAACTGAAAAAAGATCTGACCGATGATCCAAACTTGCTAAGGATGGATGGTGTGTAATGTAGAAAATTTTCCACCAAACCTTTTCTCTTTAAATCGTGCTCACTAGAGAGCAAGAAGAAGAAGGAAAGAGAAGTGAGGAGAGAGTGGTGAAAATGGCTTAGTCTCTCATCCATGAAGCATGAACTCTAAAATGTGGAATAAAATCTCAAATTAGAAAAAGGAATAGCTTTTTATTTTTACAACCATGATTCAAATAGTGCAACCAAATCAAATCATCATTTAATGCCAAAGCCATACCTTTCTACATATCATAATCTTGCTTCATGCCACCACCTTTTCCACCCTATTTTTATTTATTTTTCTAAATAGAAAAATATATATGAGGTGTCCTTCTAGTAGAAGTATTCCCGTATAAATACGGAATATTTCACCCGGTATACATATCGCAACATATACGCGTATCTGTATAAAAATACGGATAGTACCAAAGAGAGAAAAAGAGAAGTGAACAATAATACTAAAATATATATATCAATATATATATATATATAAATTATTAAATCAAATCCTGATTTAATAATCCGGCTAAATCCTAAGCCGGCTAGTATTATCAACCATCCGATTAAAGTCCGTGTATCACGTACACGTATTTAATCGGACCCCTGCACGTACCAATGTACAGCTCCTACGTCTATCGTCCGAACTGGTAAAAACCCTCTGTGTGGGACTCTAAAGTATCGACAATATGTTGGCAGTGGATTTAACCACAAGCACATCAGCGGCACTAGCTCTACGTAACGGCTACCCCGGTACTTGCCGAAAGGGGGGTCAACAATTAAGTATGTCCTTACCCTACTGTGCTTGAATGTGACAATCTCCATACAGTAAGGTCTCTTCGTCAAAGAGTATCGCATATCGGGTCTAAGGGGTGGATAACGTCAGACCTCTACTAACTCGATAAGCCGTGTCTGAGTCAAGCTTATCACCAACAGAAATACTACTGATCAACTATCAGCAAATCTCATCCACCGTGGCCACAGATTTCTAGTGATAGCCAACTGAATATAGCACGACATCGACTCCTAATACCAGGAGAGACGAATCCCTAACAATCGACCACTGCCTCTATGTGGCTCGGGACTGTACCCAACTAAAACCTGATTGCACGATTCCTTTGAGCCGTGTAACATAGTAATCAAAATACAGTGGGAACTCACACGAGACAAATAACGATCTCAGGTCAAAGGACTGACCGGTTCTTATGCCACCTGAGAACTTCCATTTGACGATAGATATAATATTATCTAGAAGTTCTCGGCAAGTCCGTCCAGTGTACTCACCTCCAGTGAGCACCTGTATACTATCTTAGGTGACACAACACTAATGGATTATGAGACCAGCCACCGCCCCTCGTCGAGATCTAGAAACGTATACACTAGTATACTCCGGAATATCGATGCCCAGTCTCGATACTCCTACAAGTAGGGACATTTAAAGATGTGCTTATGGACAACCAAGATCCCACATATATTGCAGGATTACCTAGCACGGCAGCAAGGTTTCGGGAGGCATCGTCCATTCCAAATTCAAAAATTTTCCGTTCTAGCTAACCCTAAACATTGAATCGTTAACTAGAAATCGACGGAATAGAAATGCAAACGACTTTGCAAGTAAAGTGAACAGGAAATACAACCTTTGTAGACCGGTCCTTCACTTCATTAGCTCCATGTAGTAGTCTCTTCGCTGCGATCAAGAAGTCCCGGACTCTAGAGAGGCTCCGATGAAGAAACGAACATGCTTGCTTCGAAGTTTTCGAGGCCGAAGATGATCTACGTCGAGGAGACACTAACCCAAGCTTTCTCTTCACTAATCATGGAATTAGTGAAGCAAACACCCTATACTAAATGGAAAGTAGTAGAGGATGATGAAGTAGGAATTTTGCTCACATTAGATTTCATATTCTCACAAGTTTTCATCACAAACTCAAACCCTAAAAAACTCTTTTATCTTTGAGCTCATGAAGAAGATGAAGAATTATCAAGAGAGAATGTGTCATGCCCCGCTTCCCAGAGTACGCTAAGATGGGCATGTTACATAGCCAACCATGCAACCTGTGGATAGGAAAAATCCTTCCACAGTCACATTACGGCTATAAAGATATCAAGAACAGGAAAGTAACTAAACTATCTAGTACATGTCCATGAGCCAGAGTAAAAGAGTCAAGAAATAATAATATGCGGAAGCAAAAGATACAATAAATGAAACACCTGGAAAGTAAAACTGAATACCGACAGGATCTTCACCGCTCGGTCTAACAGCGGCAATACTCCTGATCAGTCTGCAACAAAGGTAGAGGATCTGGGCCATGCAAAACCCAGACGTCAGCGCGTCATAACATCAAGCAATAATATATAAACAGAGTAGCAAGACGTGCAAGTATGATCATAAAACAGGCATAACAGTGATATAAATAAGGACAGTGGAGTAAAGTGTAGTGAATAACTTAAACTAGTCAATTGGGTCAACTACTCTCAAGTCTTTGAAATCAATTTGATGAATCATCGATGTAACTCAATAGTATCCCGTGCGTGCCCGGGACCACGGTCAAGAATCTCGGGCTGAATCCGAGACGTGCCGCTATGCAGTAAAAAGGTAGTATGTAAAGATGAGTGATGTCAGCATCATCACCCCGGGGCTGGCCTAGCCCGTAAGACTGATCAGAACAAGTATCGAACTGTCGAGTTACAAGTCAGGTTTCATCATTGATTTCCCCATACCCCTAAGTTATATGTATTCAAGTCAGGTTTTAAGTAATCCAGAGCTAATGCCAACACAGGATCAGGCAGGTACAGGTTTGTCTGGATAGACAACAGGAACGGTCCGTAAGGACAACAGGTCAGGTTTGTCGGCATTAAACACAAGATCAGGTAACAGGTAAAGCATGGTACATCAGGTCAAGTCAAGTAATGTATAGGTGTCATGTCATGTCAAGAGTTCTACGGTACCATGTCGGGTCAAGTAATCGGTGTAACAAGTCATGTTAGGGTATACAAGATATTGTGTGGGTGCTCATAATCAAACTAGCATAAGCATGGGTATGCAAAACAAGCATGGGTACTAAAAGAACAATAAACTGGAACATGAAATATGATATGCGAATAGGTACAGGTTAAACTATATGGATGTACGGTTAACGATTAGAGTTAGGGTTATGGTTCCAACATTGAGTATTATACATTTAAACAAATATAGATTGTTAAAATCATGTTAATATGTACTAATAAGCTAGAGATGCAATTGAATAAAAATTAGACTAGATGTATGCAAACGGTCATCCGATAGGGTATAAACTATAAAGGGGTACTGTGGGTTATACAAATAATTGTTAAGTGACTTAGGCACGGATGTTGGTACTATATATAGTAAACCAAATGCTACACGATAGGTTTCAAGTTGTAAATCTAAAATGTTAACATGGACATCGAAGTGTTAAGATGAAACAATGGCCTTGGTTTAATTTACAGGTTTAATCATGCAATTAAATATATATAAAATAATATAATAGCATGTAGCAAGTTTTACTTGCCTCGGGGATCCACAGATGCACGGCACACAGCAAGAATGCGAGAAACGACGGAAAAAATCTCTACTGGGGCATTTCATCGAACACCTCGCGTGTAAAAATCGAACATTGTCGGAACGGAGATCCGGAGGCACGAAAACGATCATCTCATTCATGCGAACTCTGGCTAAACCTTGGAGTCTCGATTCATGGCCTGGAACGGCGTCGAACCGCTGTCGCAGACATGGGCTTGGTGTCGTCGAGGTGGCAGTTGCTGTCGCGCGGAGAACAAGGCGACAGTGGCGACGACAGAGGTTGAAGAAGAAGGATGAAGAAGGAAAAGGGATATGGGGTTTTAGGGACAGAGGATAAATGAGGGTGTCGACGGGGGTTTTCCGGCGATGGGGTTTGGTGCTGCGAGGGTTCACGTCGAGTGTACAGGGAAGGATCTTAGGGAAGAAGGTAGTGGTGTCAGGTTGTTAGTAGTATGTATGCCCTAGAGGCCAGTATTGTACAGATGATGTATATTATATTGGATGCTTGGACATATATAAAGATGACTTTCTTGCTCGATATGATAGTATGCTATCTGGTTGCACTTTATCTTAACATGTATACCGGTCTCTTTAAACTGTCTTATAGTTACATGTTGGTGAAGCCCTTAGGATGTGTACTTGACTACCTGGACTATGATGCAGATCATACTAGTGGGGACATGGTAGTCCATAAGTACATCCTTCAAGGTCCCTAGTCGTAGGTGTATCGAGACGGGGCATCGATATACCGGTATAGACTAGCGTATACGCTTCTCGACCCATGAGATGGGCAATGGATGATCCCATATCCATTGGTGTTTGACATCAGAGATGGTATACGGGTGCTCAGTGGAGACTGGGTACACTGGACGGACTCGCCGAGAACTCCCAGATGGTATTATACCTCACGTCAGATGGCAGTTCTCAGGTGACACTTGTGCAGGTTAGTCTGTAGACCCGAGATCGTCATAGAGTCTAATGTGATTCCCACTGTGCTTTGATCTCCACCTTACCGCGTCCATGAGGGCGTGCAAAACGGTGGTTTTTGGGTACAGTCCCGAGTCACATAGAGGCAATGAGCGATAGGAGGGGTTTCATCTCTCCCGGTATTGGGGGTTGATGTTGCGCTGTGCTCGATTGGCCGTAACAGGGAAGTCCCTGGCCAGGGCTAATCAGAGTTTTGCTGGTAAGTGTTACCAGTACTTTCTCGACCCGTTATGAGCCACACATCGGCACGACTTATCGGTTATTGGGGTCTGACGTTTACCACCCCTAGACTTGATATGCAACATATCAGACGAGGAGACCGGACTGTACGGGAAGTGTCGCCGATCGGCTCGACGGGAGTTGTAGCAGGTTCGCTTGTTCTCTTCTGATCGCTCAATACCCGGGTGGCCGTTGCGTTTAGCTGACCGCTTGCGGCTTGGGGGTGCTTGATATGATCATCACCCACTGCCGGCGTATTGACGAGTCTCAGAGTCCCACAATGGAGTTTCCTAGTCCAGGCGAAACGTTGTGGTGCGCGTATGCGATATGCGCATGGACCCGATTAAAATGCGCGTATAGGATACCATATATTGATCGGGCAGCTTGCTTTTGGTAGGGGTCATATGTGATATGGCCGGATTGGTAAATCAAGTGTTGATTTATCATTTAACCATTAGTTTCTCACTAGAAATCCTTTCTTGTGGTGGATGGGTGTATGAATGCATGTATGTTTTTCTTTCATTCTAGTTTCATGCACATATGGATGTGTATACATACATACATGCATACATACATTTATCATGGTTGGATGTATATGAAAATGGTGGCAATATAAGACTCACACCATGGTATTTTTTATGAATTATTATTGTATTTATACTAAAACATAAAAGGAAAGAAAAGGTGCATTATTGATTTGTTTACACACTTCTTTTGACCTAACCATTCTCACCCACCACTTAACCTTAGATTAAGTTTCCTTTTGTGTTTTAACCCTAGTACAATAATGATTCAACCATGGTTTGAGATGATAGATTTAAAATATATATATTGATATATTTTTCTTTTTCTTTTAAATGAGAAAAACTTATCATCTTCTAATATTTGCCATTATCTTCTTCCTCCTCCTTCATAGCTCTCTAGATTTTTGTAGTGAGCTATATAATCAACAAGTTAGGATTTTGAAGTGAGAAAGAGAACCACAACTCCATTCTATACAAGCCTAGCCCACTTGTTTGGAGTGTTGACTCAATTTCGTTCACTTGATCGGAAGAAGTCGCAAGCTTGGACAAAGCGGACTCCGGGTGGATCATCGGTGACGTCGAGGAGTTCAAGCGGAGTTCTTTCAAACCCCAAGTAGCCGAGGAGTCTAGCATAGGGAGCTACAAAGGTTGTACTCTCTAAACCCTAGCTAATCTTTCATATGTTGATATGGAAAATGTTTGAAACCCTAATCGATTCTAGGAACGATCCGATGAATGTTAGCTTAGCACTTTAAAATGCTTTCTTTGGTTCATGTGATGTTTCCAAACCCTTCATGAGGTGCTATACTAACCCAACATTGGTATCAGAGCCGACCTAGAATATTAGGCGACACATTTACGAAGTTAAAACTCCGATCGAACCGAAAATACGGGTTTTTAGTTGCTCTCTGGACTTTTTTCAAAATCTGGTTATTTTCAGAATTAAAAATACGTAAAAAATTCAGCAGGTAAATATAAGAGTTACTGTGAAAAACGAGGTCATGAACAGTACTTTTGAGCGCGGAACCGCGGCAATAGCCCACTTACGCCGCGGTTCCGCGGCCGTTCTGCTTCTTCATGGTGTAATTTTTGTACAGTAACTCAACTCACTGCTTGTATAATTTTTAGGGTATTTTTAATCTGAATTTTGTGCTGTTTGTTCTGGAGATGGTTTTGGACTTGTCGATTCGATCGGAATTTTCATTTCGTTGCTTTTCCGTGTAAATTAGAAAGTAGTGAAGTGTTTGAACGAGTATCATTTGCTCACTTTTCACGGGGTTTAAAATCTTACGGAAATACGTGCAAGTCTGTTTGTGGTGGACCCTCTAGAAGACAACAAACCTTAACTCGATTATGTGACCGTCTTGAACTGCCTTTTGAACCTTAGGGTTTGGGGCAGTACGGCGTGCCACATGTGAGGCGTTGGCTTGACCCTTCTACGGCTGGACCGCTACCACTGTGTCACACTCCGGGTTTTTGAACTCCGCTCAAGTGTTGAGCTTTAGTGAGTCTTGGGTATTTGATCGTTCGTTCGAAAACTTTAATACTGTCTAATTATCTGGAATGTGATGCAATGTGTGTAATTCATATTATAAGACATGAAATGCGAGGTATGTGATATTTCGCATTTATTATGTCTAAGGATAATGTGGATTCCAGATATTGCAGTTTTACACTTTCTTTTCTGTGACCGTAAGTGTAGTATGTCGATATCGCCGGTTTCGTTGCTATACATCAACGACAATTGGGGTACGCATACTTACTTACGTTGATGATATGTGATATTATGTGTTGCTGAGATATGATGTGCAGGATTGTCACGATTGAATAGCCGGGGGGTTTTATGTGAGATGAGAGTTTTATATTTTCATTCATGTAAATTCAAATGTAATGTAATATTCTTTTATTTGGGGCACTTCCGGGTTGAGGTTGTGTCACCAGTGTTGTATATTATTTACTTTTCCGCATTAGGATGGACCCAAGGAGGGGAGCACATGTGACCGGGTTCTGGGGTTCAGTGGGAGGCCATCTCGAGGAGTCGAGACCGGGTCTCCTAAACTCCAGAATTGGTAGGGTCGCTTGCCGCTCTCGTAGGGGTCCAGGGTGTGGGCTTGGCTATTCATCGCGACTGTGGAATCCGTATTTTCTATTTTGGCTAAATACTAAATACGGACGTCCTAGTATATCCCACATTATATCTATGTTTCTGCTGCGATATCTGTGATGTGATCATTTGATTTGTTCTGATGGATACTGTATATAGTATATATGATATATTATATAGGCGTTACTTATGTTTTACATCCGCACTAGCCCTGCCCTGCTCTGTCGTTAGTTACCTAACCTAACGGTGCACGAGGGGACATCGAGGCGAATGCGGATGACATAAGTGTACGTCGTATTTATCTGTGATGTTTAGGTATATAAATGATGGGACTTCATTAATGTGATTAATGAAAGAAAAGAAACCTAAGATGTTGTGGAATCGAATTTCAAAATAAAACAGGTAGCTACAGTTCTTGCTTTGCACAGCGATATATATGATATATCCCGCACCTCATTCGACGAGGAAAGGACCGAGATCCCTTCTCCGGGAGTGACTCCTTTAGCAATAACTGGCAGATGCTACACACTCGGTTTGTCTTTTGATTGCTTTTAAGGGTTTTTGCTTTGCACAGTGATATATATGATATATCCCGCACCTCATTCGACGAGGAAAGGACCGACGATCCCTTCACCGGGAGTGACTCCTTTAGCAAAACTAGAAAAGCCTCAAAAACACTCCATTTCAAAATTCATTCGATCCTACAACGATATCAAGTTCATTACGCAATAGGTTTTCAGAAAAACCTGTCGTAGCCCTCCGTCATTTCAGATAAGTCCTGTTTAGTATTCGTGCTGCGTTTGTTGACCTTGTCAAGACGCAGTGTGCGGTAGCTAACCAGTATTTATCTGCTTATGCATATGATGCAGATTGGGTTAGGGTAGTCGTACGGCCTTGTTGACCTTGTCAAGGGTCGTGCGGGTGGGTTTGATTCAATCAAGAAATGACGGGTTGAACTTGACTTGCGATCTATGGTTTGTTGACCTTGTCAAGGTCATAGATCGTTCGGGGCAAAATATTATCGGGAATTTCAAGTGTTGAAATTTGCAATGAGATTGCATACCTTCTATGAGATAGTTGGATCCTGATACCCACTGCGAGTAAGAGTTACTCCTGGGAGAGTTTTACACATTGCAATTAGCTGATCAAGTAGGTGTCTAGAAAGGTGTCAACGGGGTTACGCCTCTGGAAAAACGTCATCCCGCACAAACAAGAAGGAGATTTGGATCTAAGCCTGTACCCGGAGGTTTACATTAATTAGGTTCGTGCGAAAGCACGGGGGGACCTCCCTCAAAGTACCGACACTGGCCTGGCTGAAAGATTGGCGAACTTGTAGTGTGTAATTAATCCCGGCTAGTCTTTCCTTTTAGGGTTTGAAGGAAGATTTGATAAAAACAGTGGGAGCCATCCTGATTAGATAAGATAATAACCAATCTGATCTTGCACGAGCATACGCTAAAGTGTTTTCTTCTGATTAGATAAGATAATAACCAATCTGATCTTGCACGAGCATACGCTAAAGTGTTTTCTTCTCTCTCTCTCTCCAGGTAGCGACCATGTCAGGCCCTAATCAAGATAATAATATGGATGTATTGACCGAACCCGCATGTTATACTATGCTGGGGAACGTTGGTTCCGTTCTTTCCTATAAGAGTTATAGGACTGAACAGGATATAGGGGAATACCAGGATTCCAATGCCACCCGAATGAAGAAAGTACATGATGATGCATTTTCTTCGGGTGTGTTCGTTACAGAGAACTGTTTCTCCATTTGCTCTACGTCCTGGGTATTAGATACCGGGTCAGGATCCCATATATGTAATCAGTTACATGGGCTCAGGAAAGGTAGAGAACTTGGAGAAGGTGATAAAAACATTAGAGTTGGAAATGGTGCAATTGTTGCAGCTAAGACTGTCGGGGAATATCACCTTGCATTACCAACTGGTAATACATTGGTTCTGAACGAATGCTATTACATGCCGAACCTGATATGCAACATTATATCGGTTTCTTTGTTAAGTAAAGAGGGATATAATTTTGTATTACAGGACAATGTTATGAACATTTTCCGTAACCAAAAGTTGGTTGGATCAGGCACGTTGTGCAATGGCATTTATGTTCTAAATCAATCAACAGTTCTGAGCATAACTAACACACACAAGAGGAAGAGTTCAGAAATGAACGAATCCTTCTTGTGGCATTGCAGACTGGGTCACATCAATGCGACACGACTGGCTAAGTTGCATAAGGATGGATATTTGAAACATTTCGAATTTTCATCTTATGACACTTGCCAGTCATGTCTCAAAGGCAAGATGACCAAAACTCCGTTTACGGGACACCGAGAAAGAGTTACCGAACTCTTGGGACTGATACATAGTGATGTATGCGGTCCTATGTCTACACATGCCAGGGATGGTTCTTCATACTTCATTACATTCACTGACGATCTCTCTAGGTTCGGGTATGTGTTCCTGATGAAACACAAATCAGAAGTTTTTGAGAAATTTAGAGAATATAAATAAGAAGTTGAGAACCAAACCGGAAAAAGTATTAAAATCCTACGATCTGATCGAGGAGGTGAATACTTGAGCAATGAATTCCTGGACTTCCTAAAAGAGAATGGGATTCTCTCTCAGCTGACTCCTCCATATACACCACAGCACAACGGTGTATCAGAACGGAGGAACCGCACCCTATTAGATATGGTGCGCTCTATGATGAGCACAGCTGAGTTACCTATTTCCTTCTTGGGATATGCGCTGGAGACAGCAGCATACCTATTGAATCAAGTTCCATCTAAATCTGTACCTACCACACCATATGAGATATGGAGTGGGAAGAGGCCATATCTTAAACGAGTTAAGATATGGGGTTGTTCAGCCTATGTCAAAAGACAAAATCCGGACAAGCTCGAGGCACGGTCAGTTCTCTGCAAGTTTATGGGATATCCAAAGAATTCATATGGGTATTTTTTCTACCACAGTGAGGAACAGAAAGTGTTTGTTGCTCAACATGCCACCTTTTTAGAAAAGGAATTCCTTGAAAAAGAAATTAGTGGCAAAGTGGTAGAGCTGGAAGAGATTCCAGATACACAAACCGTAACTGAAGATTTAGTGGAACCAGAAGATTCAGTAGCTCCCAATGAACCTCAGCCTCTCCGCCGATCTAGTAGGGTTCCTCGCCAACCTGAGAGATACTACAGTTTTCTCATGGATGGTGGGAGCGAGGATTGTATCATGGAGGATGATGACCCAATTAGCTTCGAGCAGGCCATCACGAGTAGGGACTCAGTGAAATGGCTGGATGCTATGCGGTCCGAGATGGAATCCATGTACACCAACAAAGTATGGACTTTGGAAGTTGCTCCTGAAGGGGTAAAACCCATTGGGAGCAAGTGGATCTTCAAGAAGAAACTTGGTGTAGATGGGAAAGTGGAGACTTTCAAAGCTAGACTTATTGCAAAAGGTTTTCGTCAAAGACCAGGTGTGGACTATGACGAAACCTTTTCTCCAGTAGCTATGCTTAAATCCATCCGAATCATGCTTGCCATCGCTACATATCATGACTACGAAATCTGGCAAATGGATGTTAAGACCGCCTTTCTAAACGGTGATTTAGAAGAGTGCGTGTACATGACTCAGCCAGAGGGCTTCGTAGACAGTGGGAGCAGTGGGAAGGTGTGCAAGCTGCTTAAATCCATTTATGGATTAAAGCAAGCATCGCGGAGTTGGAACATCTGCTTTGACGTCTTTATCAAAGAGTTTGATTTCGTCAAAAATCCAGATGAACCTTGTATCTACAAGAAGGTGGCAGAGAGTAAGGTTGTCTTTCTCGTATTGTACGTGGACGACATACTCTTGATAGGAAATGATATTCCTATGCTGCAATCGGTCAAGCTCTTCTTATCACAAAGATTCTCAATGAAAGATCTTGGTGATGCCTCCTGCATATTGGGAATTAGGATCTATAGAGATAGATCCAAACGGATATTGGGATTGTCCCAATCCAGGTACATTGACACCATACTAAAGAGGTTTAGTATGGAAGAATCCAAGCGTGGGAACTTGCCCATGATCTCTGGAGTCACTCTCTCCAAAGAGATGTCTCCCAAGACTGATTTGGAGAGAGCTCGCATGCAAGGGATACCCTATGCTTCGGCTGTAGGCTCTATCATGTACGTGATGCTATGTACCAGACCCGATGTAGCATACTCACTAAGTATAGTGAGTAGGTATCAAGCTGATCCTGGAGAGAGTCACTGGACAGCTGTGAAGAGCATTCTCAAGTACTTGCGAAGGACTAAAGAGATGCTCTTGGTGTATGGTAACGGAGAACTCCAAGTGGAGTCCTTTACCGATTCGAGCTTCCAGAGTGATAAGGACGACTCTAAGTCGCAGTCGGGATTTTTCTTTACCCTTTACGGAGGGGCGGTTAGCTGGAAGAGTTCCAAGCAGGAAACCGTGGCAGACTCGACGATGGAGGCTGAATACATCGCTGCCAACGATGCTGCCAAAGAGGCTGTCTGGATCAAGAAGTTCATTACTGAACTTGGTGTGGTTCCATCCATTGAGCATCCAATACCTTTGTATTGCTATATCAATGGAGCGGTGGCTTTAGCCAAGGAACCCAGGTCCCATCAGCGATCCAGGCATATTCTGAGGCGGTATCACCTCATCCGGGAGACAGTTGATCGCCGGGAGATCGAGGTCAGGAGGGTAGACACGAAGAACAACACGGCGGATCCACTCATGAAGGCCATTCCCCAGATACAGTTTGAGAGACTCTTCGGGATGCTCGGTATGTGATACTACAGCAGCTGGCCGTAGTGCAAATGGGAGATTGTTAGTAGTATGTATGCCCTAGAGGCCAGTATTGTACAGATGATGTATATTATATTGGATGCTTGGACATATATAGAGATGACTTTCTTGCTCGATATGATAGTATGCTATCTGGTTGCACTTTATCTTAACATGTATACTGGTCTCTTTAAACTGTCTTATAGTTACATGTTGGTGAAGCCCTTAGGATGTGTACTTGACTACCTGGATTATGATGCAGATCATACTAGTGGGGACATGGTAGTCCATAAGTACATCCTTCAAGGTCCCTACTCGTAGGTGTATCGAGATGGGGCATCGATATACCAGTGTAGACTAGCGTATACGCTTCTCGACCCATGAGATGGGCAATGGATGATCCCATATCCATTGGTGTTTGACATCAGAGATGGTATACGGGTGCTCAGTGGAGACTGGGTACACTGGACGGACTCGCCGAGAACTCCCAGATGGTATTATACCTCACGTCAGATGGCAGTTCTTAGGTGATACTTGTTCAGGTTAGTCTGTAGACCCGAGATCGTCATAGAGTCTTATGTGATTCCCACTGTGCTTTGATCTCCACCTTACCGCGTCCATGAGGGCGTGCAAAACGGTGGTTTTTGGGTACAGTCCCGAGTCACATGGAGGCAATGAGCGATAGGAGGGGTTTCGTCTCTCCCGGTATTGGGGGTTGATGTTGCGCTGTGCTCGATTGGCCGTAACAGGGAAGTCCCTGGCCAGGGCTAATCAGAGTTTTGCTGGTAAGTGTTACCAGTACTTTCTCGACCCGTTATGAGCCACACATCGGCACGACTTATCGGTTATTGGGGTCTGACGTTTACCACCCCTAGACTTGATATACGACATATCAGACGAGGAGACCGGACTGTACGGGAAGTGTCGCCGATCGACTCGACGGGAGTTGTAGCAGGTTCGCTTGTTCTCTTCTGATCGCTCAATACCCGGGTGGCCGTTGCGTTTAGCTGACCGCTTGCGGCTTGGGGGTGCTTGATATGATCATCACCCACTGCCGGCGTATTGACGAGTCTCAGAGTCCCACAATGGAGTTTCCTAGTCCAGGCGAAACGTTGTGGTGCGCGTATGCGATATGCGCATGGACCCGATTAAAATGCGCGTATAGGATACCGTATATTGATCGGGCAGCTTGCTTTTGGTAGGGGTCATATGTGATATGGCCGGATTGGTAAATCAAGTGTTGATTTATCATTTAACTATTAGTTTCTCACTAGAAATCCTTTCTTGTGTTGGATGGGTGTATGAATGCATGTATGTTTTTCTTTCATTCTAGTTTCATGCACATATGGATGTGTATACATACATACATGCATACATACATTTATCATGGTTGGATGTATATGAAAATGGTGGCAATATAAGACTCACACCATGGTATTTTTTATGAATTATTATTGTATTTATACTAAAACATAAAAGGAAAGAAAAGGTGCATTATTGATTTGTTCTACACACTTCTTTTGACCTAACCATTCTCACCCACCACTTAACTTTAGGTTAAGTTTCCTTTTGTGTTTTAACCCTAGTACAATAATGATTCAAACATGGTTTGAGCTGATAGATTTAAAATATATATATTGATATATTTTTCTTTTTCTTTTGAATGAGAAAAACTTATCATCTTCTAATATTTGCCATTATCTTCTTCCTCCTCCTTCATAGCTCTCTAGATTTTTGTAGTGAGCTATATAATCAACAAATTAGGATTTTGAAGTGAGAAAGAGAACCACAACACCATTCTACACAAGCCTAGCCCACTTGTTTGGAGTGTTGACTCGATTTCGTTCACTTGATCGGAAGAAGTCGCAAGCTTGGACAAAGCGGACTCCGGGTGGATCATCGGTGACGTCGAGGAGTTCAAGCGGAGTTCTTTCAAACCCCAAGTAGCCGAGGAGTCTAGCGTAGGGAGCTACAAAGGTTGTACTCTCTAAACCCTAGCTAATCTTTCATATGTTGATATGGAAAATGTTTGAAACCCTAATCGATTCTAGGAACGATCCGATGAATGTTAGCTTAGCACTTTAAAATGCTTTCTTTGGTTCATGTGATGTTTCCAAACCCTTCATGAGGTGCTATACTAACCCAACACAGGTGCAATGGCAGAGAGGAAGAGGAGGTCGTGGTGATGGGGACGGTGACGACGGGGGTCGGAGTTCCGGGGAAGTGAAGGTGCCGGCAAGGGTGGTGATGGGTATTCATGGGTTGTCTTGGGGCTGTCGGGGTTTGCAGAGGTTGGTGATGGTGTTGGGAGGTCAGGAGAGGGAGGATGATGAAGGTGACGAGGCCGGAGGAGGTGTTCGACGGCGAAGTGATAGGTGCAGTGAAGGTGGCAGTGATCATGGGTTTCGTCGGGGGTCCTGTGTAGAGGTCGGGGAGGAAGGAGTCATGGATGAGGGTTTGCAGCGGAGAGAGGGAAAGGCGAGGTCGAGGGTTTGACGACGACGAGCATGGTCGCTGGCGGTGGTGGCGAGGTGTGCAGGCGACGATGGGTTCTAGGGTTCGGGTCTCGTGCAAGTTGTGGGTTTGTATGGGGTTGGGTGAAGAGAGAGGTGAGCAGGGAGAGGGAGGAGGTGAGGGTGGTCGCTGGCGGTGGTTTCGACGTCGACGAGGGGATGAGGGCAAAGGGTCGGTTTGGAGTTCAGAAGCGGGAATGGTGAAAATAAAAAATTTTAGAGAAGAAAGGAAGAGAGAGAGAGAGAGAGAGAGAGCGTGAGTTGGTTAAGGAAACGTATAAAGAATTAAAGAGAGAGAGAGAGAGAAAGATCCACACTGATTGTTAATAAAGATATAAACTATATTTATAGTGAGGAGAGAGAGAGAGCTGGGATTGAATGAGGCTGAGAAAAAATAGGTTAGGTAAAAAAATATTTATTATAATTTATAATAAGAGAGAGACAGAGAGAGGCTGCTGAGATTGGATTGATTTTGAAAAATATTTTGGTTAATAACGTATTAACAGTTATAATAGTATATAAAGAATTAAGGAATATAATATTAGTCCGTTTTGAGATTTTGGCAAATACAAACTTCTCCAAAACATGCCCGGGTCGGGTCTAAAAATCCGGTTTTAAAATATGAAAAATATATGCGACTTCCAAATTTCAAAATGAATGCTCAGGTAACGAAAATGCATACCCCCAAGATCGGTTGCACGTACGTGCGCGTAGCCATCCAAACACGTCCGTTTCACTGAACGAAATGAGAACAAGATGTGCGGATGCTACCACGGGGTTAGGGGTATCATGCAGGCTATGAAGTGTATTTTTAAAATATTTTACACGACCTAAAATGTTATATGTAAAATGTGCGATGCTAGATGAATTGCCAGTATGCAGTCCACATTAAATGCATGTGTCTAATTAACAAGTCAGGGTAGTTTATAAATATGAATCAACCAGTCCAAGCAAGCGGGTCGGGGAGAATGCAATGTAAAATGTATAATACCATTCGCGCCCAAAATACGATAAATCAAGAAAATACCACAGATATATAAATACGGGAACTGAATTGGTATAAATGAACTCGGGTGTTACATTATACCCAACTACAAAAAGAATTTCGTCCTCGAAATTCCAAGAACAAGAAAGGATAAAGAAACAAGAAATTACGAGAATAGATAAGAAAACTTCTGTCGAATTTCATCTTCTCGTTCCCAAATTGATTCTCCATGCGAGCGATTTCCCAAAGAAACAAATACAAGAGGGATAACTTTATTCTTAAGAACCCTTTTCCCTTCGATCCATAATCGACATCAGTCGCTCCTCAAAGTCAACTCTTCTCGTACAGTCACCTCCGAATGATCCAGCATGTGTGTTTCATCTCGAACATATTTACGGAGTTGAGATACATGAAACACGTCATGAACACTCGCCAAAGATTGCGGTAAAGCCAAACGATACGCCACTTCTTCAACACATTCGAAAATTTCGAAAGGCCCAACGAATCGAGGACTAAGCTTTCCTCGATTTCCGAAACGGATCACCTCTCTAGTCGGTGATATCTTCAAGAATACTAGATCACCAACAGCGAACTCTAGAGGTCTTCTCGATGTATCGACCCAACTCTTCTGCCGATCTTGCACTGCCTTCGTATGATTCCGGATAGTATTAACATTCTCAACTGTCTGCACAACCAAATCTGGTCCCAACAATCTTCATTCACCGACATCGTCCCAACAAACAGGTGAACGACACTTGCGACCATAAAAAGCCTCGAATGGAGCCATCTGAATAGTCTCCTGAAAACTGTCATTATAAGAAACTCCACTAAGTGTAGATGATCCTCCCATGAACCCTTCAAGTCTAACATGCAATCTCTCAACATGTCTTAAAAAGTTTGGATCGTTCTCTCCGACGGGCCATCTGTCTGAGGATGATAGGCTGTGCTAAACTTCAATCGCGTCCCAAACTTTCCTGTAAGCTCTTCCAAAAGTGTGATAAGAAACGTGTGTCACGGTCGGACACGGTGCTCACCGGTACTCCATGAAATCTTACAATCTCCTACATGTATCATTCTGCCAAAGGTTCTGTTGGTTGACCAACTCGAAATGGAATGAAATGAGCCGCTTTGATCAATCAATCAACAATCACCCAAACTGCATTGTTGCCTTTCGGACTCCTCGGTAGAGCCATCATGAAATCCATGGTTATATGTTCCCACTTCCATTGAGGAATCGGAAGTGGTTGCAATAAACCAGCAACCCGTTGATATTCAGTCTTAACTTGCTGACACACCAAGTACTTTGCTACAAAGCGGGCAATCTCCCGTTTCATGCCTTCCCACCAGAAATGCTGTAGTAGATCTCGGTACATCTTTATGCCTCTTGGATGTACGGAATATGCAGAACTGTGCGCCTCCATTATAACTTCTTCGCGGATGTCTCCCTTGGCACACACAAACGACTACCACATCGCAACGAACCATCTTCATGAACCACTAAGCCCGTTCGAAGTCCAACTTCAACCTGTTCTCGAAACTTCAATCTTGGGTCCTGCAATTGCGCTGCTTTAAAATTCTCGATCAACGACAACTGTACCTGCAGCTACATCAACTATCTCGAAGATTGTGGTAGCACAACCTCCAAATCGAATCTCCGAAAAATCTTCAATAAGTCCCTTTAGAGCAGTCCACGTCTGAATTGTTGGCAACCGACTAAGCATATCTGGCACAACATTAACTTTCCCGGTTGGTTCTTAATACCAAGATCATAGTCAGCCATCAGCTTCAACCATCTTCGCTGACCCATATTTAACCCCTTCTGAGTAAACACGTACTTTAGGCTTTTGTGATCGGTGAATACTTCGACCCTTTCGCCCAATAAGTAGTGTCTCCAAATCTTCAAAACGAACATCACAGCTGTTAGCTCCAAGTAAGGAGTTGGGTAATTCTTCTCATGGGTCTTCAACTGTCTCGATGCGTAAGCTATAATCTTCCCATGCCGCATCAAAACATATCCTAAACCTTTCCCAGATGCGTCGCTGTGAATCACCGATTCTCCGGAACCGTCTGGTACGGTTAAAATAAGAGCGATTATCCATCCTTGCCTCAACGCCTCAAAGGTCGACGCACACTTATCCGTCCACACCAATGGTACTTCCTTGCGCGTAAGCTTGGTCAGAGGCTCAACCAAACGAGTACAATTCTCCACGAACCTTCTATAATACCCGGCAAGTCCAAGGAAACTTCTTACCTCTGCAACATTCTTCGGAATTGGCCAATCTAGAACTGCTGTAGTCCTTCAGGATCAACGGCGATTCCATCTCCAGCCTCAACGTGCCCCAAAACTTCACTTCTTCCAGCCAAACTCGCACTTCCTCATCTTTGCATATGATTATTCTTGTCTCAACGTCTGCAGTGCGATCTTCAAGTGTTCTGCATGCCCTTCAATGCTCCTCGAGTAAACCAAAATATCATCAATGAACACCACTCTAACCTGGTCCAAGAATGGTGAAGAGATTCAGTTTATCAAGTCCATGAATATCGCCGGTGCATTCGTTACTCCGAAGGGCATCACTAAATACTCGTAATGTCCATACCGAGTTCTGAACGCAGTCTTGCAAATATCCTCTGACTTAACTCATACTTAATGATATCCAAATCGCAAATCCAGCTTCGTGAATACCCTCGCGTCACTAAGCTGCCTAAATAATTCGCCAATGCGAGGGATCGGGTACTTATACTCAATAATCACCTGGTTTTAAATTCTCGATAATCGATGCACATCCTCCTTGTGCCATCTTTCTTCTTTACTAGAAGAACTGGAGCTCTCCAAAGTGAGTTGCTGCTGCGAATCCACTCCTTCTCTAGCAATTTGGCAACCTGCTTCTTGACTTCTTCCAACTCCACTGGTGCCATCGGGTAATACGCCTTTGAGATTGGCGTTGCACCAGGAACAAAATCAATCGCAAACTCCACGTCTCGCTTCGGCGGTAAACCTGATATGTCTTCAAACACGTCCATGAAATCTCGAACAACAGCTGGCGCTTCTTCCTTAATAACTTCCATCGACGTAAGGACATTGTTTGTTGGCCTAGCCCTAAACTCGACTGGCTCGACAGAACTGCTTCCTCCAGAAAAACAAACTCCGGATGTCCGGGAATCTGGAGAATCACTTTCCTTTCCTTACAATCAATATGAGCGTGGAAAGTGCCGCGAAAATCCATTCCCAAGACAACAACAAACAAAGGGGGTGCACCAGAATTGAATAATTCTAATGCGAGGAAAACATGAACAAGTAAGATACCGAAATAACTTCAACCGAAGTCAAGATACTGAAGAGGATTAAGCATGGTAAACATGATTCAAGTTGGCGATAAAACAAGAACTGGTAAGCCAGAGAAGCAAGGTGATACAACGGCCATGAAACAAGGAAGTGAATCAAGACTAGGACTCCAAGTTACTTAAATAGAATACCGCATTGTAACCATGCTGCAGTTCATAGGTACAATTACATAACTCCACTCAAGTTACCCAAATCCTAGTATCAGAATCAAAGAACAGGGAGAAACAATAGAGAACCAAAAGGTTTCAAGCCGAGATGCAAAGTTGTTTACATATCGTCAAGACGAAGGATAAAAGAAAGATATGATTCAAGAATCACGATAACAAGGTGGCAGGACATGTTCCTAATCACAAGTATTATAATTCGTGTATTGGGTCCAATACCCAACTACAAAAAGAATCAAACTCGATTAACTTATATCCCATGGCTCTGATACCAAAAGAACCATGTCACGCCCCGCTTCCCAGAGTACGCTAAGATGGGCACGTGACATAGCCAACCATGCTATCCGTGGATAGGAAAAATCCCTCCACAGTCATATTACGGCTATAGAGATATCAAGAACAGGAAAGTAACTAAACTATCTAGTACATGTCCATGAGCCAGAGTAAAAGAGTAAAGAAATAATAATATGCGGAAGCAAAAGATACAATAAATGAAACACCTGGGAAGTAAAACTGCATACCGACAGGATCTTCACCGCTCGGTCTAACAGTGGTAATACTCCTGATCAGTCTGCAATAAAGGTAGAGGATCTGGGCCATGCAAAACCCAGACGTCAGCACGTCATAACATCAAGCAATAATATATAAACAGAGTAGCAAGACGTGCAAGTATGATCATAAAGCAGGCATAACAGTGATATAAATAAGGACAGTGGGGTAATGTGTAGTGAATAACTTAAACTAGTCAATTGGGTCAACTACTTTCAAGTCTTTGAAATCAATTTGATGAGTCATCGATGTAACTCAATAGTATCCCGTGCGTGCCCGGGACCACGGTCAAGATTCTCAGGCTGAATCCGAGACGTGCCGCTAGGCAGTAAAATGGTAGTATATAAAGATGAGTGATGTCAGCATCATCACCCCGGGGCTGGCCTAGCCCGTAAGACTGATCAGAACAGGTATCGAACTGTCGAGTTACAAGTCAGGTTTCATCATTGATTTCCCCATACACCCAAGTTACATGTATTCAAGTCAGATTTTAAGTAATCTAGAGCTAATGCCAACACAGGATCAGGCAGGTACAGGTTTGTCTGGATAGACAACAGGAACGGTCCGTAAGGACAACAGGTCAGGTTTGTCGGCATTTGACACAAGATCAGATAACAGGTAAAGCATGGTACATCAGGTCAGGTCAAGTAATGTATAGGTGTCATGTCATGTCAAGAGTTGCACGGTACCATGTTGGGTCAAGTAATCGGTGTAACAAGTCATGTCAGGTTGTACAAGATATTGTGTGGGTGCTCATAATCAAACTAGCATAAGCATGGGTATGCAAAACAAGCATGGGTACTAAAAGAACAATAAACTGGAACATGAAATATGATATGCGAAGAGGTACAGGTTAAACTATATGGATGTACGGTTAACGATTAGAGTTAGGGTTATGGTTCCAACATTGAGTATTATACATTTAAACAAATATGGATTGTTAAAATCATGTTAATATGTACTAAATAAGCTAGAGATGCATTGAATAAAAATTAGACTAGATGTATGCAAACGGTCGTCCGATAGGGTATAAACTATAAAGGGATACCGTGGGTTATACAAATAATTGTTAAGTGACTTTGGCACGGATGTAGGTACTATATATAGTAAACCAAATGCTACACGATAGGTTTCAAGTTGTAAATCTAAAATGTTAACATGGACATCGAAGTGTTAAGATGAAACAATGGCCTTAGTTTAATTTACAGGTTTAATCATGCAATTAAATATATATAAAATAATATAATAGCATGTAGCAAGTTTTACTTGCCTCGGGGATCCACAGATGCACGGCACGCAGCAAAAATGCGAGAAACAACGGAAAAAATCTCCACTGGGGCATTTCATCGAACACCTTGCGTGTAAAAATCGAACATTGTCAGAACAGAGATCCGGAGGCACAAAAACGATCATCTCATTCACGCGAACTCGGGCCAAACCATGGAGTCTCGATTCATGGCCCGGAACTGCGTTGAACCGCTGTCACAGTCATGGGCTTGGTGTCGTCGAGGTGGCAGTTGCTGTCGCGCGGAGAATAAGGCGACAGTGGCGACGACAGAGGTTGAAGAAGAAGGATGAAGAGGGAGAAGGGATCTGTGGTTTTAGGGACAGAGGAGAAACGAGGGCGTCGACGGGGGTTTTTTGGCGATGGGGTTTTGTGCTGCGAGGGTTGCAGGCGAGGGTTCACATCGAGTGTGCAGGGAAGGAGCTTGGGGAAGAAGGTAGTGGTGTCAGGTGCAATGGTAGAGAGGAAGAGGAGGTCGTGGTGATAGGGACGGTGATGACGGGTGTCGGAGTTCCGGCGACGTGAGGGTGCCGGCAAGGGTGGTGATGGGTTTTCATGGGTTGGCTTGGGGCTGTCGGGGTTCGCAGAGGTCGGTGATGGTGTTGGGAGGTTGGGAGAGGGAGGATGATGAAGGTGACGAGGCCGAAGGAGGTATTCGACGGCAAGGTGATAGGTGCAGTGAAGGTGGCAGTGTTCATGGGTTTTGTCGGGGGTCCTGTGCAGAGGTCGGGGAGGAAGGAGTCGTGGATGAGGGTTTGCAGCGGAGAGAGGGAAAGGCGAGGTCGAGGGTTCGACGACGATGAGCATGGTCACCGGCGGTGGTGGCGAGGTGTGCAGGCGACGATGGGTTCTAGGGTTCGGGTCTCGTGCAAGTTGTGGGTTTGTATAGGCTTGGGTGAAGAGAAAGGTGAGCAGGGAGAGGGAGGAGGTGAAGGAGGTCGCCGGCGGTGGTTTCGACGTCGACGAGGGGATGAGGCCAAAGGGTCGGTTTGGAGTTCGGAAGCGAGAATGTTGAAAATAAAAAATTTTATAGAAGAAAGGAAGAGAGAGAGAGAACGTGAGTTGGTTAAGGAAACGTATAAAGAATCAAAGAGAGAGAGAGGGAAAGATCCGCACTGATTGTTAATAAAGATATAAACTATATTTATAGTGAGGAGAGAGAGAGAGAGAGGTGGGATTGAATGAAGCTGAGGAAAAATAGGTTCGGTAAAAAAATATTTATTATAATTTATAATAAGAGAGAGACAGAGAGAGGCTGCTAAGATTGGATTGATTTTGAAAAATATTTTGGTTAATAACGTATTAACGGTTATAATAGTATATAAAGATGTTCCCGCCAAAAATTTCTGCGCAAAAGAGTCCAAGGTATCAAATGGCAGCGATATGCTTAAGGAAATGCGAACCAGTATCTTCCGGGCTGTTTTTTGACAAACTCCTGAATGAGAAACAGATAAATTCTGATGGTATCGAAAGCGGCTCGAAAAACCCTTCGATTTGATATATTATGGGCCTCGTAATTCATCCGGGATCAAAAGTTATGAGGAATTACGTGTTCACACGTGATGGACCTTTAAGAACCCGCTGGAGGAGCTAAAAGATATAATAAGAACTCGGAAAAGACCCCAATGGGGCATCACGTGCTCACACGTGACCATGGGTCATGTGCAGACACGTGATGGGCTTTTAAAGCCTCTAAAATAATGAATAGAATTTAATTCTAAAAGTCAGAAATTACCTCAACGAGGTATCACGTGTTTACACGTGACCAGTGGTCACGTGTTGACACGTGATGGTTAAAACTGAAACATAAATAAGCGGCTGAGAAAGGAACCCAATTGGGGGTCACGTGCTCACACGTGACCAAAGGTCACGTGCCAGCACGTGACTGGCTTTAAAAGCCTTATAATTTAATAGAAATAAATTCTAAAAGTTCTGAATCTTTCCAAATGGAAAAGGGTCATGGGGAACCGTTGGATTAAAGATCCAAGGGTGATTAAAAATCACCAATTTATGGAAAAATCTTAAATAAGGAAAGATTCCCCCAAAATCTAACCAAGATAACAAATAGAATATCTTTTGGATTTAAAATCCACGGTTAATAAAATTCACTGAATGATCTAAAGGCCCAGAATTAATGATAAATATAAATCAAATCTCTCAACAATCAAATCAAATCTTTCAATGAGAGATTTGCTAAACAAATTGATTCTTTTCCTTCTCCTATAAATAAGAGCCAAGAAGAGAAGAGAGCTACTTATTTGGAGAGAAGAAACAGAGGGAGGAGAATTTAATTCTCAAGAGAAAAAAGAAAAGGGAGGAGAATTTAATTCTCTGCAAAAGAAAAACCCTAGGTAAGAAAAGGGAGGCTTAAAAAGAGAATTTAATTCTCAAAAGAGTTTAACTCTTATATAAAGAAAAGAACATAGTTCTTTCTCTGGTGGAGGATCTGCAAAGTGCACATCTCCCCATGAATTGAGAATTTAATTCTCATTGGGTTGAGATCCTGCCATGCAGATCCAAAACATAGAGGAGGAATTAAGTTTTGAGAATTCAATGGTCACAAAATTATAGGAATTTAATTCCTTTGGGATAAAATTAGGGTTTTACCCTAAATAAGAATTTAATTCTTTCACAATAGGAATTTAATTCCTCCAGAATCAAAATTAGGGTTTTACCCTAAATAAGAATTTAATTCTAAAAGATAAGGGGACTTAAAAGATCTCTGTGCATGAAAAGACTAAGGTCACGTACCCCATGTGACCCCTGAACAGATCCCCAAAAAAATGAGAAGAGGAAAGCTTTAAGGCAATGCCTCACGTGTTCCCACGTGACCCTCATTATATATGGAACAAAAGCAAAGGCAGAAACAATTCTGAGCGCTCTCACGTGTTACCACGTGACCCCTAATAAATGTTCTAATAAATCAGGGCATGATTATACATCACGTGCCCACACGTGATGGCTATGAAAATTAAAAGTGTTAAACACTTGTTTGCAGAACAAAATAAAAGGGATCTGGCCCCACTTTTTAAATGCCATCACGTGCTCCACGTGACCCCCGAAACACAGAAAGAAAAAGCAAAGGAAATGAAAGCTTTGGGCGCTCTCACGTGTTATCACGTGACCCTTCAGCAAATGCTTTAACAATCAGTGCACTAATCCTCCTCACGTGGCAGCACGTGATGCTCCAAAGAAAACATAAAAAGTGTTTAACGCTTACTTACAGAACGAAGAAAAGGAGATCTGGCTCCACATTTAGGGCGCCCTCACGTGTCATCACGTGACCCCTAATGAGCATTCTAACAGACCAGAGCAGGGGCCTCCATCACGTGCTCACACGTGATGGCCGCCAGAATTAAAAGAGATAAACACTGATCTGCAGAATAAAATAAAGGGAATCAAGGCGCTCTCACGTGTCCACATGTGACCCCTCTCTCCTTAGTGTTTAACACTAATCTGAAGACTTTGTCCTCAGTGTTTAACACCAATTTTCTTAGTGTTTAACACTAATTTGGAAAACTCTATTGGCAGTGTTTAACACTGATTTGCTTAGTGTTTAACACTAATTTGAAAACTCTGTTCCCAGTGTTTAACACTGATTATCTTTTAGTGTTTAACACGAACTTGCTAATCTTATTCCCAGTGTTCAACACTGTTGGCCTCTAGTGTTTAACACTAGCTTTAGCCCAATTGGCTAAGTTTCTAGAGGCAAAGCCTCTCCTTCAATGGACCAACAAAGAGCCAATATTTCAAACACAATTGGACTTAGCCCAAATTGGCCATAAGTCCTCAAATCATCTTGAACTGAGCACATCTGCTCTTTCAACCAACTCATTGGTTTAGGGTACATCTCTGAACTCCTCTGATATTTGTCGTTGTAATCCTTCAACGTCTTCAGAGAGGTGACGGGTCCCGACAACCACACATCAACACGGACTATGGGGTCCTAAAACTCATGGACTTATGCGTCCTTAAACCAAGATACGGACTGCGGGGTCCTTAAACCCACGGACTTATGCGTCCTTAAACTAACGGACTTATGCGTCCTTAAACACACCCATATGGACTGTGGGGTCATTAAACCCATGGACTTATGCGTCCTTAAACTATCATCGGACCGCTATGTCCCTAAACTGGAACATGGACCACTATGTCCCTAAACTGGCACTGGACCACTATGTCCCTAAACTGGAACTCGGACCACTATGTCCCTAAACTGGAACTCGGACCACCACGTCCCTAAACTGGCAATGGACCACCACGTCCCTAAACTGGCAATGGACTACTATATCCCTAAACTGGTAATGACCCACCATGTCCCTAAACTGGTAATGGCCCACCATGTCCCTAAACTGGAACAATAGAGCCCAAACGTTCTTTTGTCGGATCTAAACGATCCCGTTAAGTCGATCTTAGTCCCAAACTGGACTAACGTATCCTTAACAACCGTTTAAGTTGATCTTAGCTTCAAATATGGCTAACGTATCCTTAAACCTTCAAACAGACTTTAGTCCCAAATTAGACTATGGATCACCCAACCAACTTTGGTCTAAGGGTACATCTCTGAACTCCTCTGACATTTGTCGTTGTAATCCTTCAACGTCGTCAGAGAGGTGATGGGTCCCGACGGCCATACATTTAATGGACCACTATGTCCCTAAACTGGAACATTAGAGCCCAAATGCTCTTTTGTCGGATCTAAACGATCCTGTTAAGTTGATCTTAGTCTCAAACTGGACTAACGTATCCTTAACAGACGTTTGAGTTGATCTTAGCCTCAAATATGGCTAACGTATCCTCAAACCAAAACCCCAAACCCAAATCTAAGAAAACACGGATTTGGACTAATCCACGTCCTACGGGCGACGACATAAATTGGTCTCCGTATACAATCCACGGGCAACCACAAATAAAACAAACACCCACGACACGAAGTGACCAGCTGGAGAAGTAGAAAGTTGTTACCGCGATGCGGTAGCGTAATTAACTGCAGGGGCTTGCGCCTGCAGGGAAGAGCGTCCCCACAATCAAAAACCCCTCAAGCGAGGGGGAATCTGACGAAGTCTGCTACATCGGACGCATCCGTTTAATCCTTCGATACACGGTGCCATAAATCAACTTGGCATCTTCGGAGAGGTGGACGGATAGCACCTATTAGCATCTGCCCCGAATCTCAGGTAAGACGTCCATGTCTCGCGCCGTCTTTCGGAGTGGAACAGATTCTGGCACGCCCGGTGGGACCTTTTCCTCTTTCCACTCCACACTTCGTGTGTCGTGTTCGCGAACAAATCGCGGTTTTCTGTGGTTGCCTGTGGATTCAAGATACTTAGATTTGGTGTCTTACTCCGTGCAGAAAACAGAAGATCAATGGCTTCAAACTGCACTACCTGCAACTGCAACTCTCGCTCCGTCCTTGCTGGAGGAGTGACTTATGGGCACCAAGCGGCCTCCCTTTTCAAGATGCCAGTGGAGCAGGTAACTCAGGCCACCACTGGATTATTCTTCGGGACCATGCTCCCACCATTGAGCTTCAATGCCACAATGACGTTGCAAGAAGCCCCAAAGAAGTCGGTCTTTGGTCGGCTTACCACTGCCGCGACCCCTCTCAACGGGTCGCCCAGCTTCAATACGTCAGTTTTCAACAGACTGGGCCAGAACGTCAGCAAACCCGCGATACCCGAAGCTGCCATCCCAAAGCGGATAGCTATCCCGGCTCAAGTGAACGAAATCATTGGGAAGGCTCCTCCTTCCAAGAAGTCAGTTTTTACAAGGCTGGCCATTCCGGTTGCTGCTCCAGGCGAGGTCCTCAAAGCTGCCTCCCCTGCCCAGAGGGGGCACGACGAAGTCACCCTTATAGCTGAAACAATTCCATCCGCATGACACGCTCGACGTCGCCACTGGAGCCGAGTGAGGAAGGCTGGGGGCAACTCCCCCTCTGGGATAACTCCGCCAGCTCCGATGGTGGAAATCAATGCCGCTGTTCCGACCAGGAATAGCTTTGAACCACTTAGGAATGTCCGCAAGAACTCTCCTACTGCAGTGCTAAAGAGAATTCCTTCACCTGTGAAGAATGCTACAGAGAAGAAGCCGGAGCAACCTCCTCAATGGCTATCCTCTGAAATTTACAAGGTTTGGCAACAGGTCCAAGGGTCGGTGATCGATGAAAACTATCTCCGCCGATAGAAAAAGATGAAGGTTCGGCAGGAGAAGGATTACTCTGTCAAGCCACCAAAAGCGATAACTACTTGGGTACCCACTACAACAGCCCTCTCGACTTCAACTGCTCAAAAGGGGAGGAAGCCAAAGAAAGCCCCTGTGACTGCGGCAAATCGTAAAGACGCTGGGCCCAAACGCCCTAAGTCCGGGGGCATGGTGGTGCACACTGTCTATATGGCATCCGGGAAAGAGGATAGCCGTGCTTCGACGGGTCACCGACTGCTCACCCGATCCCTGACAAAAGACCAGGAGGAACAGCAGAAGTTTCAAGAGATGATGACTGCGATGGCTGCACTCACAGGGCCAAAAGAAAGCCCGGAAACATCATCAGAACAGCGTCACGAACAGGAAACTGACGCTGACTTCCTACGCAGAGTCCTAGAAAAGAAGGACAAAGAAGCCGCAGAGCAAGCGACTAATATAAAACAAATGGCGCTCCTCTTCCAAGATATGGTAGGGATGATGTTACAGCCGGACCCTCCAGCTGATGACCCTCCAATCATTGTTGAAGACGATAGAGGGCAAACATCGAATCCTCCGCCGGCTCTGCCAGCAGCCAAGGAGGAAACCATTTCCAAGGCCGCACTGGATGACTATATAGCTCAGCAAATATGAGCTCATCAGATGAGTGAAGCGGCTGAACAAATTGTTAGAACCGGACGACCCTATCCGAGCTGGTATGACCAAATCAGTTACCCGCCGGGATATACGATCCCTAAGTTTCACGTATATAAAGGGACAGGGAATCCCCATCAGCATGTCGCTCAATTCAGGGCCTTATACGGCAACACGGGGGGCAACGACAAACTGTTGCTTCGACAATTCGTCGGCAGCTTAGCAGAAACAGCATTCGAATGGTATTCAGAGCTACCTAACGACTCTGTCAAAACATTTACGGAGATGGAGCTACTGTTTACACAAAGATTCGCAAGTGCTAGTGAACGTACCCCGATAACAGCACTGATCAACGCCAGGATGAGGCCAGGTGAAACGTGGGTTCAATACGCAACACGATGGCGGAACCTATGGTCGAAATGCGAACAACGCATCGAAGAAGCACCTGCAGTAGGCATGTTCGTGGGCACTCTTGATCCGCAAGCGACCATCTCGCAATTCATTACGTTCTTCAAGCCAACTACTTTCCAGGCTTTGATTGACAAGTTGGCCCAAATGGATCAGATGGATCATAGATCATCTCCTTCAAAGACGGACCCTCAGAATGAAAAGGAGAAAGGGAAAGCAACTTTCGTCGCTAATACTCAACAACAGTCAAGCAACTTAAAGCCGGTTGTCTGTCAAAACAATATGCGTACATGCCCATCCCTCGAGGAGAGACTGGGACGTCCTTACTCGTTTCCTCAGGATAAAATGAGAAGACTGTTCGAGCTGGCAGTGCGCAACAGACTCATCAATCTGCCGAGTCCAAAACGTCCGTTGCAACCAGGCGATGTCAACGATCCCAATTATTGCCCTTACCACCAAACGGTAAGTCACCCGATCGAGGATTCTTCGTCTTTAAGGGATGGATCGAGGATCAGTACCTACAAGGAAAGTTCGCACTGTCTGGAAAGTGGAAAGTAAACCCACCACAGCGACACACTCCAAAGAAGACGGACGCACCGGGGGCAACTTGCCACGTGATCTCCCACTCATTTATGGACGATGAAAAAACTCCTTGCACTGAGAAACTGGGGGCAGAGCCTGAGCTGGAATTCGTGTGGCCGTCAGACGAAATGATCGACGCTTTTCTAGATGAGATTCGTCTAAAAAGTAAAGCTGATCGGGAGCGCGAGATGGCCATATTTGAAAAGGCCAAACGCCGGCGACTGGACAAAAGGGTCGAAACACTCCCACCAGATCAAAATACATCTGCCGCAAATGAAAGCATGATCAAGACAAGGAAACGATTCGCCAAAGCCATATCAATAGGGATGAGGCCGCCCTCTTTCAGAGAAAATTCTCCTCGTGGTATACATTTTGATGAAACGGACTTACACCCTAACTTCTGCTTATATCATCAGAGGATCGCACATCCTACTGAAGACTGCAACTTCTTTAAGTGTTGGTGGCAAGGATATGTCGCTCATAGACAACACGTCAATAGAATAAAGAGGGAAGCTCGTAGACAGCGAAAAAATACGACAGATGAGCATAAAAGAGTTGCCGGCAATTGTCATAGGGACGAGCCCGGGGGATCACGAGTTCTCACCTTTGGAAGCGATTCTGACGAAGAAACCGCCCTCAACCCTCTCTTCAAGGAATTCATTTCTAAAACAAAAGAATTGGAGAGTTGCGAGAACGTTCAGCCGTACAATCTCACGCTACCTGGAAAGAATCTCGGACCCGCAAACGACGGAGCAAACGAAACGAGAAAGGAAATGGAAAAAACGGCCTTTGTTGCCAACACTCAACAACAGCCGAGTAACCCGAGACCGTTTTGTCGTCAAAACAACAAGCCGCGATACCTCAATGAGAAGTTGAGACATCCTTACTCGTTTCCCAAAGATAAAACAAAGAGATTGTTCGAGCTAGCAGTGCGCAACGGGCTTATCACTCTACCGGAGCCGAAATGCCAGCTACAACTGAATGAGGTCAACAATCCTAATTACTGCCCTTGCCACCAAGTATTGGGCCATCCGATTGAAAATTGCTACGTCTTCAAAAACTGGGTTGAAGACCAGTACCAACAGGGCAAGTTCGCGCTGTCCGAAAACTGGAAGGTGAGCCCGCCACAACCACATACTCCGAAAAAGATGGATATGCCGGGGGCATCATGCTCATTGATAGAGAAAGCCCAATGGACCACTACGTCCTAAAACTGGATAATAGACCGTAACGTCGTTAAACTAACAACGGACCACTACGTCCTAAAACTGGATATAGACCGAAACGTCGTTAAACTAACAATGGACCGCAATGTCCTAAAACTTGCAAATGACCGAAACGTCGTTAAAATACTCCCAACCCGCAGCATCTTCAGGCTGACGTGGTAAAAAAAAACGGTATGTCCATAAGTAAAATGGGCACGGATGAAAACCCGAAAGGGCTCCGTGAGTAAAAACAGCAGGGCTACCGGCGAGTGTTCGTGAAAACCCGAAAGGGCGCGACCTCGTTAAAAAAAAACAAAAAAAACGGTATGTCCATAAGCAAAGTGGGCACGGATGAAAACCCGAAAGGGCTCCGTGAGTAAAAACAGCAGGGCTACCGGCGAGTGTTTGTGAAAACCTGAAAGGGCGCAATCTCGTTAAAAAAAAAGAATAAAAAAAGAATAAAAAAAACGGTATGTCCAATAAGCAAAGTGGGCACGGATGAAAACCCGAAAGGGCTCCGTGAGTAAAAACAGCAGGGCTACCGGCGAGTGTTCGTGAAAACCCGAAAAGGCGCGACCTCGTTAAAAAAAAGAGAATAAAAAAAAAAGAAAAAAAAAGAACGGTATGTCCATAAGCAAAGTGGGGCACGGATGAAAACCCGAAAGGGCTCCGTGAGTAAAAACAGCAGGGCTACCGGCGAGTGTTTGTGAAAACCTGAAAAGGCGCGACCTCGTTAAAAGACACTTACAGGGTCCTCTCGACCTTGTAAGGAGAAACCACCCGCGTGAGATCCTTACGACTCACAAGGGAGCAACACACTTAGGGATCCTCACGATTCCTAAGGAGAAATTACACTTGCGAGATACTCACGACTCGTAAGGAGAACTCTCTTATGGGACCCTCACGGCTCATAAGATTTGAATGTCTTAAGTTACAGAGACCTGAACCTGTTCTTAAGCAACCCTCACAACCTTCGATATGGCCCTACAAGCGGCTCATACTGACCCTTGTATACAATCCACGGGCGCGAATAAATATTTCCCTAATCAAGTCCCACCCATGACTGGGGATATGTCCATACGGTGAACAACCCTTGTAAGTCCTCTCGACTTATAAGGAGAAAACCCTTTTGTAAGATCCTTACGACTTACAGGGGAACATACACTTAGGAGTCCTCACGATTCCTAAGGAGAAAACGCACCTGCGAGATCCTCACGACTCGTAGGAAGAAACACCTTTATGAGACCCTTACGGCTCTTGATGTCAAAAGCCTTAGTCGATGGAAACAGCATTCGAATGGTATTCGGAGCTACCTAACGACTCTGTCAAAACATTTGCGGAGATGGAGCTACTGTTTACACAAAGATTCGCAAGTGCTAGTGAACGTACCCCGATAACAGCACTAATCAACGCCAGGATGAGGCCAGGTGAAACGTGGGTTCAATACGCAACACGATGGCGAAACCTATGGTCGAAATGCGAACAACGCATCGAAGAAGCGCCTGTGGTAGGCATGTTCGTGGGCACTCTTGATCCGCAAGCGACCATCTCGCAATTCATTATGTTCTTCAAGCCAACTACTTTTCAGGCTTTGATTGACAAGTTGGCCCAAATGGATCAGATGGATCATAGATCATCTCCTTCAAAGACGGACCCTCGGAATGAAAAGGAGAAAGGGAAAGCAACTTTCGTCGCTAATACTCAACAACAGTCGAGCAACTTAAAGCCGGTTGTCTGTCAAAACAATATGCGTACACGCCCATCCCTCGAGGAGAGACTGGGACGTCCTTACTCGTTTCCTCAGGATAAAATGAGAAGACTGTTCGAGCTGGCAGTGCGCAACAGACTCATCAATCTGCCGAGTCCAAAACGTCCGTTGCAACCAGGCGATGTCAACGATCCCAATTATTGCCCTTACCACCAAACGGTAAGTCACCCGATCGAGGATTGCTTCGTCTTTAAAGGATGGATCGAGCATCAGTACCTACAAGGAAAGTTCGCGCTGTCTGGAAAGTGGAAAGTAAACCCACCACAGCGACACACTCCAAAGAAGACGGACGCACCGGGGGCAACTTGCCACGTGATCTCCCACTCATTTATGGACGATGAAAAACTCCTTGCACTGAGAAACTGGGTGCAGAGCCTGAGCCGGAATTCGTGTGGCCGTCAGACGAAATGATCGACGCTTTTCTAGATGAGATTCGTCTAAAAAGTAAAGCTGATCGGGAGCGCGAGATGGCCATATTTGAAAAGGCCAAACGCCGGTGACTGGACAAAAGGGTCGAAACACTCCCACCAGATCAAAATACATCTGCCGCAAATGAAAGCATGATCAAGACAAGGAAACGATTCGCCAAAGCCATATCAATAGGGATGAGGCCGCCCTCTTTCAGAGAAAATTCTCCTCGTGGTATACATTTTGATGAAACGGACTTACACCCTAACTTCTGCTTATATCATCAGAGGATCGCACATCCTACTGAAGACTGCAACTTCTTTAAGTGTTGGTGGCAAGGATATGTCGCTCATAGACAACACGTCAATAGAATAAAGAGGGAAGCTCGTAGACAGCGAAAAAATACGACAGATGAGCATAAAAGAGTTGCCGGCAATTGTCATAGGGACGAGCCCGGGGGATCACGAGTTCTCACCTTTGGAAGCGATTCTAACGAAGAAGCCGCCCTCAACCCTCTTTTCAAGGAATTCATTTCTAAAACAAAAGAATTGGAGAGTTACGAGAACGTTCAGCCGTACAATCTCACGCTACCTGGAAAGAATCTCGGACCCGCAAACGACGGAGCAAACGAAACGAGAAAGGAAATGGAAAAAACGGCCTTTGTTGCCAACACTCAACAACAGCCGAGTAACCCGAGACCGTTTTGTCGTCAAAACAACAAGCCGCGATACCTCAATGAGAAGTTGAAACATCCTTACTCGTTTCCCAAAGATAAAACAAAGAGATTGTTCGAGCTAGCAGTGCGCAACGGGCTTATCACTCTACCGGAGCCGAAATGCCAGCTACAACTGAATGAGGTCAACAATCCTAATTACTGCCCTTGCCACCAAGTATTGGGCCATCCGATTGAAAATTGCTACATTTTCAAAAACTGGGTTGAAGACCAGTACCAACAGGGCAAGTTCGCGCTGTCCGAAAACTGGAAGGTGAGCCCGCCACAACCACATACTCCGAAAAAGATGGATATGCCGGGGGCATCATTCTCATTCATAGAGAAAGCCCAATGGACCACTACGTCCTAAAACTGGATAATAGACCGTAACGTCGTTAAACTAACAACGGACCACTACGTCCTAAAACTGGATATAGACCGAAACGTCGTTAAACTAACAATGGACCGCAATGTCCTAAAACTTGCAAATGACCGAAACGTCGTTAAAATACTCCCAACCCGCAGCATCTTCAGGCTGACGTGGTAAAAAAAAACGGTATGTCCATAAGCAAAATGGGCACGGATGAAAACCCGAAAGGGCTCCGTGAGTAAAAACAGCAGGGCTACCGGCGAGTGTTCGTGAAAACCCGAAAGGGCGCGACCTCGTTAAAAAAAAACAAAAAAAACGGCATGTCCATAAGCAAAGTGGGCACGGATGAAAACCCGAAAGGGCTCCGTGAGTGAAAACAGTAGGGCTACCGGCGAGTGTTTGTGAAAACCTGAAAGGGCGCAATCTCGTTAAAAAAAAAAGAATAAAAAAACGGTATGTCCATAAGCAAAGTGGGCACGGATGAAAACCCGAAAGGGCTCCGTGAGTAAAAACAGCAGGGCTACCAGCGAGTGTTCGTGAAAACCCGAAAAGGCGCGACCTCGTTAAAAAAAAAGAGAATAAAAAAAAAAGAAAAAAAAAGAACGGTATGTCCATAAGCAAAGTGGGGCACGGATGAAAACCCGAAAGGGCTCCGTGAGTAAAAACAGCAGGGCTACCGGCGAGTGTTTGTGAAAACCAGAAAGGGCGCGACCTCGTTAAAAGACACTTACAGGGTCCTCTCGACCTTGTAAGGAGAAACCACCCCCGTGAGATCCTTACGACTCACAAGGGAGCAACACACTTAGGGATCCTCACGATTCCTAAGGAGAAATTACACTTGCGAGATCCTCACGACTCGTAAGGAGAACTCTCTTATGGGACCCTCACGGCTCATAAGATTTGAAAGTCTTAAGTGTAGGGTTCCTAGGCACGCTAGTGAGGTCTCGCAAGCCATCAACCATGGCAATTTCAAAAATTATGGTGCCTACAAACCCTAAACTACGGATCGATAACTAGATGTCTAGGCGAACAAGAACTAGTTAACACTTAACTAATGAGAAAACGGAAATACAACCTTTGTAGATCCGGTGCTCCACCTCCATAGCTCCGCAACGAAGTCCTCTCCGCTGTCCAAGTCAAATCCGGGCTCTAGGATCGGCTTCGTCGGAGAATGGGCAAGCTAGGTCGTCGATGTCCATGCCGAAGATGATCTACGTCGAGGCATCGATGAATCAAGCTCCACCTTCACCAAGTCATGAAACTTGTGAAGGAAACACACTCTACTACTTGGCAAGAGGTAGAGGATGAAGAAATAGGAGTTGGGTTAACTTTAGAATTGGATTTCTCACTCTAATTCATCAATCACCATTGATGAGGTAAGCATTCTTCTTGAAGTTCAAGGAAGAAGAAGAAGAAGCTTATGATAAGTTAATTAGAAAAAGAAAAGAATATGAATACTTATCATATTAGAACCATGGTCAAGTGTAGAGAATTAACTAAGGTTAGTTTAATGGTTAGGGTTTAAGATGAAGACAAGAATGGTTACAAAGTCAAAGCTTCATGAAGTTTCAACTAAACTCCAAAATTAGCAACCATTCTTTTCTTATCTAATCAAAATAAATAAATAAATAAGTAATAAAAAGAAAACCCTAATCATTAGATTAACCATGCCTTAATTCATTACACTTAACTATAGTTAAACATGTATCATCAAACATGATACAATCAAGTGTACAAAAGTATATCACATATACAATGTGCACAAACCAAGTGAGAAAATCCATTTAAAGTGAACCAATACTAGTTAGTGCAAAGTAACATATCAAATATATAATTATGCATTAAATCATTAAATCATCACTTGATTCAATGATCCGGTCATGTCGCACACAACCGACTAGTATACAATATATCGGCTTATCGAATCAACGCTTGAATCGATAACTAGGTTATATCGCATACAACCATTCGATATATTTATTGCGAGAATAGAATACGGTATCACATACACGCATTATTCTCGGTCCCGCACATATCTCATATGCGCTCCTATTTCGTTTCGCTTGAGCCAGGAAACCTCTGTGTAGGACTCTAAAGACTCGTCAATACGCCGGCAGCAGATGATGATCATATCAAGCATCCACAAGCCGCAAGCGGTCTGCTAAACGTAACGGCCACCCGGGTATTGAGCGATCTGAAGATCGACGAGCAAGCCCGCTCACACTCCAGTGAATCCGACCAGTAACACTACCGTACAGTCCGGTCTGATCGTCTGATATGTCGCATATCTCGCCTAGGGGTGGTAAACGTCAGACCCCAATAGCTCGATAAGTCGTGTCGATATGAGGTCTATAACTGTTCGAGAAACTACTGGTAACACTTACCAGTAAATCTCAGCAACCCTGGCCAGGGATTTCCTGTTATAGCCAATCGAACACAGCGCAACATCAACCCCCTATACCGGGAGAGACGAATCCCCTCCTATCGCTCATTGCCTCCATGTGACTCGGGACTGTACCCAAAAACCACCGTTTTGCACGCCCTCTTGGACGTGGTAAGATGGAAATCAAAGCACAGTGGGAACCACACAAGACTCTATGACGATCTCGGGTCAACAGACTACTCTGTACCAGTGTCACCAGAGAACTGCCATCTGACGTGAGGTATAATACCATCTGGGAGTTCTCGGCGAGTCCGTCCAGTGTACCCAGTCTCTACTGAGCACCCGTATATCATCTCTGATGTCAAACACCAATGGATATGGGATCATCCATCGCCCATCTATATGGGTCGAGAAGGTATACGCTAGTCTACTCTGGTATATCGATGCCCCGTCTCGATACACCCACGACTAGGGACTTTGAAGGATGTACTTATGGACTACCATGTCCCCACTAGTATGATCCGCATCATAGTCCAGGTAGTCAAGTACAGATCCTAAGGGCTTTACCAACATGTAACAGAGAGACAATCAGCATACACGTTAAGGTAAAGAGTGACCAGATAGCATACTATCATGTCGAGCAAGAAAGTCCTCCCTATATATGTCCCAGCATCCACTACAATATACATCCTATGTACAGTAATGGCCTCTAGGGCATACATATAACTAACAATCTCCCACTTGCACTAGGGCCATCTGTAGCAGTGGTTGCAGTATCTCATACTCAACCATCCCATAAAAGTCTCTCTCTGGGAACAGGCCTTTGTGAGTGGATCCGCTGTGTTGTCCTCTGAGTCTACTCTCCTAACCTCGATCCCCTGGAGATAAACTATCTCCATGATCAGGTGATGCTGCCTTAGAATATGTCTGGATCACTGATGGGACCGGCGTTCCTTGGCATAAGCCACAACTCCATTGTCACACAATGGGAGGAACATAGTTCATCTCATGAACCAATATACACCCAAACAGCCTCTTTGGTAGCATCTTAAGTAGCGATGTATCCTGCCTTTATCGTCTAGTATGTCACGGTATCTAGCTTGGAACTCTTCCAACATACTGTCCCTTTACTGAGGGTAAAGACAATGCCTGCGACTGACATTCAGTCGTCTTTATCACCCTGGAACCTTTCCAGTGATTCTCCCCAGGATCGATTGATACCGTCTCACTACAGCTAGTGAGAGTCCTAACATCCAATTAGATCTATCTCATAGATCCAAAACCCAGGATTTAGGAGGTATCACTTTAATCCTATATGGAGAATCTTTGTGATAAGCGGAGATTGATCGAGCGTAGCATAGGAAACTACTTCCCTATCAAGAGTATGTCATCCACGTACTCTACGAGGATCGTTACCATACTCCCTACTACCTTTTTGTTTATACAAGGTTCATCTACCATTTTGATGATGTCAAACTCTTTGACTTATCCATCAAAACAGATGTTCCAACTCCGCGATGCCTGCTTTATCCTATAAAGCATCTTGCACACGTTTCCGCTGCTCCCACTGTCTACGAAGCCCTCTGGCTGTGTACTTATAGACGCTGTCTTCTAAATCATCATTTAGAAAAGCAGTCAAGACACCCTACCACCAGATATCGTAGTCATGGTATGTAGCCGTGGTAAGTAGGATCTGGATGGACTTAAGCATAGTCACTTGAAAAGGTTTCATCATGATCCACGCCTGGTCGATGACGAAAAGCTTTAACAAGTTTAGCTTTGAAAGTCTCAACTTTTCCATCTACACCAAGTAATCTTCTCAAGATATACTTGCTCCTGATGGGGATTTAACCCTTCAGATATAGCAGCCAAAGTCCATACTTTGCTGGTGTATAAGGATTCCATCTCAGATCACTAAGCATCCAGCCATTCTTACAGAGTCTTACTCTCGATGGCCAGCTCGAAACTAGTTGGGTCATCATCTCATGATGCAATCCTCGCTCCCACTGTCATAGAGAAACCGAAGTATCTCTCAAGTGGGTGAGGAACCCTACTAGATCGGCGGAGAGGCTGAGGTTCGTTGGAATCTACTGAATCCCTTGGTTCTATCAAATCATGTGCTGTAGTTTGTATAGCTGGAACCTTTCCAGTTGTACATAACAGATCTTGCCTCGAGCTTGTCCGGATTTTGCTTTTCAGACATAGGCCGGACAGCCCCAAATCTTAACTGACTTAAGACATGGGCTCTTCCCATACCATATCACATATGAAGTGGTAGGCATCTGATTTGATTCGAACCCTATTCAATAGGTATGCAGCTTCTCAAGCGCATAATACCCAAAAGGAAACAGGTAACTCAGTAGTACTCATCATAGAGCACACCTTATCATATAGGGTGTGATTGCCCCGCCCCGATATACCATTTTGCTATGGTGTATAAGGAGGAGTAATGCTGAGAGAGAATCTCATTCTCTTTTAGAAAAGTCCAGGATTTCCGTGCTCAAGTATTCTCCTCCTAGATCACATCAAAGGACATAATACTTATACCCGTATTTTGGTTCTCTACTTCTAACTTATATTCTGTGAATATCTCAAAAGGTTCGGACTTGTGTTTCAACAAAAACATATGTCTGAATCTAAAGAGATCATCAGAGAACGTAATGAAGTATAAAGAACCAGTCCTGGCATGTGTAGACAGGGGACCTTACATACATCAACATGTATCATCCCAAGAGTTCACTAACTCTTTCTCTGTTTCCAATAAACGGAGCTATGGTCATCTTATCTTTGTGACATGACTGGCGAGTTTCACAAGATGTAAATTCAAACTGATTTAAATATGCATCTTTATGTAATTCTAGCTAGTCGGGTCACATTGATCTGACCTAGTCTACAATGCCTCAAGAAGAATTCGTTCATATCTGAACTCTTCCTCTTGTGTGTGTTCCGTATACTAAGAACTGTAGTTTGATTTAGAACATCAACGCTTTTAGATAACGTGCCTGAACCGATCAACTTTTGATATAGGAAATGTTCAAAACATTATCCATCTATACAAAATATTATCATTTCTTTACAAATAAAGAGACTGATATGATTTTGTATATCAGGTTCGGTATCTAATAACATTCGTTCAGAATCAATGTATTGTAATACAGGGTGACAGTGACCAACAGACTTGGCTGCAACACTTGCCCCGTTTTCTGCCTCATGAAACTTATCACCCGTTCTCAGTTCTCTACCTTTCTGTAGCCCTATGTAACAGATTACATATCTGGGATCCTGATCCGGTATCATATACCCAGGACGTAAAGGATACTGAGAAACAGTTCTGTATAATGAACACACCCGAAGATGATGCATCAGCATGCACTCTCTTCGTTTGGGCGGCACGGGAAATCTGGTATTCCCCAATTTCCTGCTCTATCTTATAACAATTATAAGTTGGAGCGGGACCAACGTTCCCCAGCTCAGTATAACAAGCGGGTTCGGTCAAAATTCCGTATTATTATCTTGATTAAGGCGTGATATGGTCGCTACCAGGAGAGAGAGAGAAGAAAACACTCAGCGTGCGCTCTGTCAAGAATAGATTGGTTATTATTTTATCTAATCAGGATGGCTCCCACTGCTTTTTATCAAATCTTCCTTCAAACCCTAAAAGGAAAGACTAGCCGGGATTAATTACACACTACAAGTTCGCCAATCTTTCAGCCAGGCCAGTGTCGGTACTTTGAGGGAGGTCCCCCGTGCTTTCGCACGAACCTAATTAATGTAAACCTCGTTTTCCCAGAAGCGTAACCCCGTTGACACCTTTCTAGACACCTACTTGATCGGCTAATTGTAATGTATAAAACTCTCCCAGGAGTAACTCTTACTCGCAGCGGGTATCGGGATCCAACTATCTCATAGAAGGTATGCAATCTCATTGCAAATTTCAACACTTGAAATTCCCGATAATATTTTGCCCCGAACGATCTATGACCTTGACAAGGTCAACAAACCATAGACCGCAAGTCAAGTTCAACCCGTCATTTCTTGATTGAATCAAACCCACCCGCACGACCCTTGACAAGGTCAACAAGGCCGCACGACTACCCTAACCCAATCTGCATCATATGCATAAGCAGATAAATACCGGTTAGCTACCGCACACTGCGCCTTGACAAGGTCAACAAACGCAGCACGAATACTAAACAGGATTTATCTGAAATGACGGAGGGCTACGACAGGTTTTTCTGAAAACCTATTGCGTAATGAACTTGATATCGTTGTAGAATCAAATGATTTTAAAATGGAGTGCTTTTGAGGCTTTTCTAGTTTTGCTAAAGGAGTCACTCCCGGTGAAGGGATCGTCGGTCCTTTCCTCGTCGAATGAGGTGCGGGATATATCATATATATCACTGTGCAAAGAAAAAACTCTTAAAAGCAATCAAAAGACAAACCGAGTGTGTAGCATCTGCCAGTTATTGCTAAAGGAGTCACTCCCGGTGAAGGGATCTCGGTCCTTTCCTCATCGAATAAGGTGCAGGATATATCATATATACCGCTGTGCAAAGCAAGAACTGTAGCTACCTGTTTTATTTTGAAATTCGATTCTACAACATCTTAGGTTTCTTTTTAATTTCATTAATCACATTAATGAAGTCCCATCATTTAATTACCTAAACATCACAGATAGATATGACGTACACTTATGCCATCCGCATTCGCCTCGATGTCCCCTCGTGCACCGTTAGGTTAGGTAACTAACGACAGAGCAGGGCAGGGCTAGCGCGGGTGTAAAACATAAGTAACGTCTATATAATATATCATATATACTATATACTATATCTATCACAGAACATCACATGATCACATCACAGATATCGCAGCAGAAGAAACATATGAAATATTGGATATACTAGGACGTCCGTGTTTTCAATACGAGCCAGTATAAAACACGGATTCCACGGTCGCGATGAATAGCCAAACCCACACCCCTAGACCCCTACGAGAGCGGCAAGCAACCCAGCCAGTTCTGGAGTTAGGAGACCCGGACTCGACTCCTCGAGTTGGTCTCCCACTGGACTCCAGAACCCGGTTACTTGTGCTCCCCTCCTTGGGTCTATCCTAGTGCAGAAAAGTAAATAATATACAAAGGGTGACAACTTCCGCAACCTGGAAGCGCCCCAATAAAAGAATATTACATACAAGTTTTTACATGAATGAAAATGAAAAACACTCATCTCACATAAAAACCCCCGGCTATTCAAACACGACGATCCAATATAACATATCCAGCAACACATAACATCACATGTCATCAACGTAAGTAAATATGCGCATCCCAATTGTCGTTGGCATATAGCAACGAAACCGGCGATATCACATATTACACTTACGGTCACAGAAAAGAAAGTGTAAAACTACAACAGTCGGAATCCGCAACCCCCTCAGACATCGCATTCCTGACCAAATGAATTACTTAGACATCGCATGCCTAACAATTATAAACCCCGCATTTTAGTCTCAAAATCGAAAACTCTTTTCAATATCAAGTCGGGCAATTCAACAAGATTCCCGACATCCTGATCGAATGCTCGTCGCAAACTTTAGTAGACGGCCGCACCCCCGATACCGTCGACGAAGTGCACCAAGGCGGAACACCGCTGCCGCGAGCACCCGAACGGATGCTTTCGGCGACGGGGTTCTCCTACAGTCACTTGGTCGGGGCTATGGAGTGAGGCTGTCTATTAAGTTTACCCGGCGAGTATCCGCGTACGCTACGTGATTGCGATGAACTTTTGATCACATCAAAATTCCGTGGCAACCGATCAAGTGAGACTAAACTGCTGTGTTTATAACATTCATTTAGTTATCATATAACTTCTTGTGAATCCCAATTATTGTATCCCATTCCAGATAAATAGAAAATGCTAAACTTTTCGATCGAACAATCGAACACCCAAGTTTTCCCGATACAGATCAACACATGAAACAAGTCTAACAACATTCCGTTCGTGCTTCAGTACCAACGGTCCAGCCGTAGAAGGGTCAAGCCAACGCCTCACATGTGGCACGCCGTACTGCCCCAAACCCGAAGGTTCAAAGGGCAGTTCAAGACGGTCACATAATCGAGTTAAGGTTTGTGTCTTCTAGAGGGACCATCGCGTTACTTGCACTACTTAGAACGTCGTTAAACTACGGAAAAATCCAACACTTGGAAATTTGCCGACAGGGGAAAAATTGGGTATTTATATCCGGTCGAACTTTTTAACATATTCTAAAATTTATCCGGAAAGCCACATAGACAAAATTTGATACTCCGATCGAAACACCGAATCCCCAAATCAACTCAGAAAAATTCAACTCTGGAAAAAATATTAAAAATTCCCAGAAACACCAGCACAGCAAAATAAGAATTACTGTAGAAAACAAGCTGCGTAAAACGACAAAATGGCCGCGTTTCCGCCGCACGAGCAAGGCTCGTGCCGCGGAAACGCGACAGAATGATAGAAACAGTAACTCGAATTTTGCAGTATATCTTAGAATTGCCTGCTGATATTTCTGAATATTTTTAATGTTGAAAAATACCAGATTTTAAAAATTGGACAGAGAGCATGTTTGAATCGGGGTTTCGGGTTCGTTCGGAATTCAATTTCCGTCTAGACTTCGCCTAAGGCTCTAGCTAGGCTCTGATACCACTGTAGGGTTCCTAGGCACGCTAGTGAGGTCTCCCAAGCCATCAACCATGGCAATTTCAAAAATTATGGTGCCTACAAACCCTAAACTACGGATCGATAACTAGATGTCTAGGCGAACAAGAACTAGTTAACACTTAACTAATGAGAAAACGGAAATACAACCTTTGTAGATCCGGTGCTCCACCTCCATAGCTCCGCAACGAAATCCTCTCCGCTGTCCAAGTCAAATCCGGGCTCTAGGATCGGCTTCGTCGGAGAATGGGCAAGCTAGGTCGTCGATGTCCATGCCGAAGATGATCTACGTCGAGGCATCGATGAATCAAGCTCCACCTTCACCAAGTCATGAAACTTGTGAAGGAAACACACTCTACTACTTGGCAAGAGGTAGAGGATGAAGAAATAGGAGTTGGGTTAACTTTAAAATTGGATTTCTCACTCTAATTCATCAATCACCATTGATGAGGTAAGCATTCTTCTTGAAGTTCAAGGAAGAAGAAGAAGAAGCTTATGATAAGTTAATTAGAAAAAGAAAAGAATATGAATACTTATCATATTAGAACCATGGTCAAGTGTAGAGAATTAACTAAGGTTAGTTTAATGGTTAGGGTTTAAGATGAAGACAAGAATGGTTACAAAGTCAAAGCTTCATGAAGTTTCAACTAAACTCCAAAATTAGCAACCATTCTTTTCTTATCTAATCAAAATAAATAAATAAATAAGTAATAAAAAGAAAACCCTAATCATTAGATTAACCATGCCTTAATTCATTACACTTAACTATAGTTAAACATGTATCATCAAACATGATACAATCAAGTGTACAAAAGTATATCACATATACAATGTGCACAAACCAAGTGAGAAAATCCGTTTAAAGTGAACCAATACTAGTTAGTGCAAAGTAACATATCAAATATATAATTATGCATTAAATCATTAAATCATCACTTGATTCAATGATCCGGTCATGTCGCACACAACCGACTAGTATACAATATATCGGCTTATCGAATCAACGCTTGAATCGATAACTAGGTTATATCGCATACAACCATTCGATATATTTATCGCGAGAATAGAATACGGTATCACATACACGCATTATTCTCGGTCCCGCACATATCTCATATGCGCTCCTATTTCGTTTCGCTTGAGCCAGGAAACCTCTGTGTAGGACTCTAAAGACTCGTCAATACGCCGGCAGCAGATGATGATCATATCAAGCATCCACAAGCCGCAAGCGGTCTGCTAAACGTAACGGCCACCCGGGTATTGAGCGATCTGAAGATCGACGAGCAAGCCCGCTCACACTCCAGTGAATCCGACCAGTAACACTACCGTACAGTCCGGTCTGATCGTCTGATATGTCGCATATCTCGCCTAGGGGTGGTAAACGTCAGACCCCAATAGCTCGATAAGTCGTGTCGATATGAGGTCTATAACTGTTCGAGAAACTACTGGTAACACTTACCAGTAAATCTCAGCAACCCTGGCCAGGGATTTCCTGTTATAGCCAATCGAACACAGCGCAACATCAACCCCCTATACCGGGAGAGACGAATCCCCTCCTATCGCTCATTGCCTCCATGTGACTCGGGACTGTACCCAAAAACCACCGTTTTGCACGCCCTCTTGGACGTGGTAAGATGGAAATCAAAGCACAGTGGGAACCACACAAGACTCTATGACGATCTCGGGTCAACAGTCTACTCTGTACCAGTGTCACCAGAGAACTGCCATCTGACGTGAGGTATAATACCATCTGGGAGTTCTCGGCGAGTCCGTCCAGTGTACCCAGTCTCTACTGAGCACCCGTATATCATCTCTGATGTCAAACACCAATGGATATGGGATCATCCATCGCCCATCTATATGGGTCGAGAAGGTATACGCTAGTCTACTCTGGTATATCGATGCCCCGTCTCGATACACCCACGACTAGGGACTTTGAAGGATGTACTTATGGACTACCATGTCCCCACTAGTATGATTCGCATCATAGTCCAGGTAGTCAAGTACAGATCCTAAGGGCTTTACCAACATGTAACAGAGAGACAATCAGCATACACGTTAAGGTAAAGAGTGACCAGATAGCATACTATCATGTCGAGCAAGAAAGTCCTCCCTATATATGTCCCAGCATCCACTACAATATACATCCTATGTACAGTAATGGCCTCTAGGGCATACATATAACTAACATTAAGTTACAGAGACCTGAACCTGTTCTTAAGCAACCCCCACAACCTTCGATATGGCCCTACAAGCGGCTCATACTGACCCTTGTATACAATCCACGGGCGCGAATAAATATTTCCCTAATCAAGTCCCACCCGTGACTGGGGATATGTCCATACGGTGAACAACCCTTGTAAGTCCTCTCGACTTATAAGGAGAAAACCCTTTTGTAAGATCCTTACGACTTACAGGGGAATATAGACTTAGGAGTCCTCACGATTCCTAAGGAGAAAACGCACCTGCGAGATCCTCACGACTCGTAGGGAGAAACACCTTTATGAGACCCTTACGGCTCATGAAGTCAAAAGCCTTAGTCGATGGAATCCTAACCCTGTTTGCTAAGCCATCTTTGTTCGACATTGACAGAGGCAAATGATGATTCGCTCCTGGCAATATCCCAGTTGTAGCGATGCTGATGCCTAAATCGGTATCAAATTCCAGGCCCTTTTATGGCAAATGATAATTCGCTCCTGGCAATATTCCAGTCGCAGCGATACTGATGCTAAGATGAGCATCAGATCCCAAATCCTATACTCGCGAGAAAAAATCAGCGAGCCAAAAAAAAATGCATATGAAATAGCTGAAATGATGAAGCAACTTGCAACAAAATCAGCAAGTAAAAATGTATGCATACAAAAACAGCCGAAATGATTGGGCAACTCGCAATAAAAAGCAGCGAGTAAAATGAAAAATAGCCGAAATGATTGGGCACCGCGAAAAATAGACGAAATGATTGGGCAATCGCGATTTTCGCGATATAAAAAGCTGAAATGATAGAGCATCACGGAAGGAATAAAAAAATGATGAAAGAATGAAACTTTTTGCCCTGCTGGTGAGGTCACATTGACCCCTGTATACAATCCATGGGCACAAATAAAGAGGGAACTATATTTTCCCAACAGGCTCTATCAGAAAGCGAAGCCAAATCTCGACGGTTCATAGAATACCTAGAGACAACCTTGATATTTGTCGCAATATTGCAGACACAATGTCAACAAATGAAGCAAAGGAAGATCCCTAGTCTCAGGGTCTCGACGTCAACATCGACAACTTAGAGATCACCAACGGCGTTTCTCCTCACTCCAACCAGATGCAGACATGACGTCAACAATCGACCTCAAAGTCGCAATGAAACGGAACCATGGCAGAGTCCCTAGTTCCAAATCTCAATGGCCACATCCGCAGCCTAGAGACCAACAACGGTGGGCCTCCTCATTCCAGCATGAAACAGATGTTACACCATCAAACGGAGCCATGGCAAAATCCCAGTTCCATCTCAGCATTCGTCTCGTTACACCCGACGCAATGTCAACAACGGCGTTCCTTCGCAGTCCAGCAGGATGTAGATGCAACGTCAACGAAAAACTCCATGGTCGAAACAAAGCGGAGTAACGGCAAAATCCCAGCTTCACCTCAGCATTCGTCTCGATACAGTAGACTAGATGTCAACAACGGTGTTCCTTCGCAGTCCAACAGGATGCAGATGCAACGTCAACAAAAGACCCCATGGTCGAAACAAAGCGGAGTGATGGCAAAATCCCAGCTTCACCTCAACATTCGTCTAGATACAGTAGACGCAATGTCAACAACAGTGTCCTTCCTCCAACAGGATTCGGACATGACAAAACAAACGAAGCGAAGGACAAATTCCTAGCTTCAGAGTCTTGACGGTAACTCATATAAAACCTAAAAGACCATCGGAGATCATCTCGCACCAGCGCGGAGTAGTCACCACCTAGACGTTCGTCTCAATACAACAGACGAGATGTCACGACAGCGTTCCTCCTCCAACAGGATTCGGACGTGACAAAGCAAACGAAGCGAAGGCCAAATTCCTAGCTTCAGTGTCTTGACGGCAAGTCATATAAAGCCTGAAAGACAATCGGAGATCATCTCGCACCAGCGCGGAGTGGTCACCACCTCGATGATCGTCTCGATACAGCAGATGAAATGTCACCCCAGCGTTCTTCCCCCAGCAGGATTCGGACACGCCAAAGCAAATGAAGCAAAAGGCCAAATTCCTAGCTTCAGGGTCTTGACGGCAAGTCATATAAAATCTGAAAGACAATCGGAGATCATCTCGCACCAGCGCGGAGTGGTCACCACCTCGACGATCGTCTCGATACAGCAGATGAAATGTCACCCCAGTGTTCTTCCCCCAGCAGGATTCGGACGCGCCAAAGAAAATGAAGCGAAGGCCAAATTTCTAGCTTCAGGGTCTTGACGGCAAGTCATATAAAACCTGAAAGACAATCGGAGATCATCTCGCACCAGCACGGAGTGGTCACCACCTCGACGTTCGTCTCAATACAACAGACAAGATGTCATGACAGCGTTCCTCCTCCAATAGGATTCGGACGTGACAAAGTAAACGAAGCAAAGGCCAAACTCCTAGCTTCAAGGTCTTAACAGCAAGTCATATAAAGCCTGAAAGACAACCGGAGATCATCTCACACCAGTGCGGAATGGTCACCACCTCGACGTTCGTCTCGAGACAGCAGACGCAACATCATCAAACAGCGGAGCCACGGTAAAGTCCCTAGTTCCAAACCTCTACGGTTCACCAACAACCTAGAGACAACTGCGACGTTCGTTTCGATACAGCAGACGTGATGTCACCCCAGCGTTCTTCCTCCAACAGGATTCGGACGTGACAAAGCAAATGAAGCAAAAGGCCAAATTCCTAGCTTCAGGGTCTTGACGGCAAGTCATATAAAGCCTGAAAGACAATCGGAGATCATCTCACACCAGCATAGAGTGATCATCACCTCGACGTTCGTCTCGATACAGCAGATGAGATGTCACTACAGCGTCCTTCCTCCAGCAAGATTCGGACGCGCCAAAGCAAATGAAGCAAAGACCAAGTTCCTAGCTTCAACATCTTGACGGCAAGTCATATAAAGCCTGAAAGACCACCGGAGATCATCCCGCATGGAGTGGTCACCACCTCGACATTCGTCTCGATACAACAGATGAAATGTCACCCCAGCGTTCTTCCCCCAACAGGATCCGGATACACTAAAGCAGATGAAGCAAATGCCAAATTCCTAGCTTCAGGGTCTTAACAGCAAGTCATATAAAGCCTGAAAGACAATCGGAGATTATCTCGCACCAGTGCGGAGTGGTCACCACCTCGACGTTCGTCTCGATACAGAGGACGCGATGCCAGCCAAATTCCTAGCTTCATGCATCTTAATGGCAAGTCATATAAAGCCTGAAAGACAATCGGAGATTATCTCGCACCAGTGCGGAGTGGTCACCACCTCGACGTTCGTCTCGATACAGCAGACGCAACATCACCAAAAGGAGCCACGGCAAAATCCCTAGTTCCAAACCTCAACGGTTCACCAGCAATCTAAAAACAACCATGACATTCGTCTCGATACAGAGGACGCAATGCTAGCAAACGAAGCGAAGGCCAAATTCCTAGCTTCATGCATCTTAACGGCAAGTCATGTAAAGCCTGAAAGACAATCGGAGATTATCTCGCATCAGTGCGGAGTGGTCACCACCTCGACGTTCGTCTCGATACAGCAGATGCAACATCACCAAAAGGAGCCACGGCAAAATCCCTAGTTCCAAACCTCGACGGTTCACCAGCAACCTAGAGACAACCATGACATTCGTCTCGATACAGAGGACGCAATGCCAGCAAAACGAAGCAAAGGCCAAATTCCTAGCTTCAGGGTCTTAACGGCAAGTCATATAAAGCCTGAAAGACTATCGGAGATCATCCCACACCAGCGCGGAGTGGTTATGACTCATCGGGGCTCTCCAAAATGAGCCTAACCTCAAGTAAAAAGCGGCATGGCAAATTCCTAACGCTTGCTCTTCCGACGGTCAAACTGCCAAGGAGGATTGCTTGAAGACGTCTTGTCCAGCCCCCGAAGGGATCAGAGACACGGCAGTCGCAGGGCTACTCGAACAGCACGATTTCCTATCGAGGAATATATCAGCTCATGCGATGGTACGACGGCCAAAACCCTAAGTACCACAGACCCTAACGGACTTCTGTCGTAAAGAGCAGAGGTTAACTATGACGTTAGGATATTCTTGCGAGATCTGCTCGATCCGTTTCGACTCGTGAGGAAATTGATGTCTTTGCGAGAACTTCTCGATTCGTCTCGAGTCGCGAGATAAAGCCTTAGGCAGTAGGGATTAAAAAACCTGTTTCCTAAGCACTGGGACCCTGCAAGTCGGCCCAAAACGGTCTCTTGCATACCATCCACGGGTCTCACTCTCCAAAGTCGAATCTCGACAAGGGGGGAAACAACCGCTTACGGGTCCTCTCGACTCGTAAGAGGGAAAATTCTCTTATTGGATCCTTACGACTTATGAGAGAAAACACACTTAGGAGTCCTCACGACCCCTAAGGAGAAAATACACCTACGAGATCCTCTCGATCCGTAAGGAGAAAAGTCTTTATGAGACCCTCACGGCTCATAAAGTTGAAAAGTCTTAGGTGGCAGATCCTAACCCTGTCTCCTAAGCCATCACTGCCCTACAAAGAGGTTAAGATGGACCATCTATGAGCCACACTTGCCAAAGCTACATGGCACTGAAATGGAAAAGCTACTCATGAGCATATAAACTACTTCACGCCAGAGTAAGATATAAAGAGATAGAAGGGTGCGGCTCATGGAGTTAAGGGTTTGGAACTATATCTCTTAAGAGTCGAGATTTGAGTCAATGATAAATGACGATGCTTGTGTCCGCTCGTTATCTTCTCAGATCAAGATTCTGAAAGTAATATACCAACCCGAAACTGGTCATACGCCATGCATAACTCTGCACTACTTCACCCACGTATATACTTACGTGGGCAAAGTAGTGGGGGGAATTTGTTCCCGCCAAAAATTTCTGCGCAAAAGAGTCCAAGGTATCAAATGGCAGCGATATGCTTAAGGAAATGCGAACCAGTATCTTCCGGGCAGTTTTTTGACAAACTCCCGAATGAGAAATAGATAAATTCTGATGGTATCGAAAGCGGCTCGAAAAACCCTTCGATTTGATATATTATGGGCCTCGTAATTCATCCGGGATCAAAAGTTATGAGGAATTACGTGTTCACACGTGATGGACCTTTAAGAACCCGCTGGAGGAGCTAAAAGATATAATAAGAACTCGGAAAAGACCCCAATGGGGCATCACGTGCTCACACGTGACCATGGGTCACGTGCAGACACGTGATGGGCTTTTAAAGCCTCTAAAATAATGAATAGAATTTAATTCTAAAAGTCAGAAATTATCTCAACGAGGTATCACGTGTTTACACGTGACCAATGGTCACGTGTTGACACGTGATGGTTAAAACTGAAACATAAATAAGCGGCTGAGAAAGGAACCCAATTGGGGGTCACGTGCTCACACGTGACCAAAAGTCACGTGCCAGCACGTGACTGGCTTTAAAAGCCTTATAATTTAATAGAATTAAATTCTAAAAGTTCTGAATCTTTCCAAATGGAAAAGGGTCATGGGGAACCGTTGGATTAAAGATCCAAGGGTGATTAAAAATCACCAATTTATGGAAAAATCTTAAATAAGGAAAGATTCCCCCTAAATCTAACCAAGATAACAAATAGAATATCTTTTGGATTTAAAATCCACGGTTAATAAAATTCACTGAATGATCTAAAGGCCCAGAATTAATGATAAATATAAATCAAATCTCTCAACAATCAAATCAAATCTTTCAATGAGAGATTTGCTAAACAAATTGATTCTTTTCCTTCTCCTATAAATAGGAGCCAAGAAGAGAAGAGAAGAGAGCTACTTTTTTTGAGAGAAGAAACAGAGGGAGGAGAATTTAATTCTCAAGAGAAAAAAGAAAAGGGAGAAGAATTTAATTCTCTGCAAAAGAAAAACCCTAGGTAAGAAAAGGGAGGCTTAAAAAGAGAATTTAATTCTCAAAAGAGTTTAACTCTTATATAAAGAAAAGAACTTAGTTCTTTCTCTGGTGGAGGATCTGCAAAGTGCACATCTCCCCATGAATTGAGAATTTAATTCTCATTGGGTTGAGATCCTGCCATGCAGATCCAAAACATAGAGGAGGAATTAAGTTTTGAGAATTCAATGGTCACAAAATTATAGGAATTTAATTCCTTTGGGATAAAATTAGGGTTTTACCCTAAATAAGAATTTAATTCTTTCATAATAGGAATTTAATTCCTCCAGAATCAAAATTAGGGTTTTACCCTAAATAAGAATTTAATTCTTAAAGATAAGGAGACTTAAAAGATCTCTATGCATGAAAAGACTAAGGTCACGTACCCCATGTGACCCCTGAACAGATCCCCAAAAAAATGAGAAGAGGAAAGCTTTAAGGCAATGCCTCACGTGTTCCCACGTGACCCTCATTATATATGGAACAAAAGCAAAAGCAGAAACAATTCTGAGCGCTCTCACGTGTTACCACGTGACCCCTAATAAATGTTCTAATAAATCTGGGCATGATTATACATCACGTGCCCATACGTGATGGCTATGAAAATTAAAAGTGTTAAACACTTGTTTGCAGAACAAAATAAAGGGGATCTGGCCCCACTTTTTGAATGCCATCACGTGCTCCACGTGACCCCCAAAACACAGAAAGAAAAAGCAAAGGAAATGAAAGCTTTGGGCGCTCTCACGTGTTATCACGTGACCCCTCAGCAAATGCTTTAACAATCAGCGCACTAATCCTCCTCACGTGGCAGCACGTGATGCTCCAAAGAAAACATAAAAAGTGTTTAACGCTTACTTACAGAACAAAGAAAAGGAGAGATCTGGCTCCATATTTAGGGCGCCCTCACGTGTCACCACGTGACCCCTAATGAGCATTCTAACAGACCAGAGCAGGGGCCTCCATCACGTGCTCACACGTGATGGCCGCCAGAATTAAAAGAGATAAACACTGATCTGCAGAATAAAATAAAGGGAATCAGGGCGCTCTCACGTATCCACACGTGACCCCTCTCTCCTTAGTGTTTAACACTAATCTGAAGACTTTGTCCTCAGTGTTTAACACCGATTTTCTTAGTGTTTAACACTAATTTGGAAAACTCTATTGGCAGTGTTTAACACTGATTTGCTTAGTGTTTAACACTAATTTGAAAACTCTGTTCCCAGTGTTTAACACTGATTATCTTTTAGTGTTTAACACTAACTTGCTAATCTTATTCCCAGTGTTCAACACTGTTGGCCTCTAGTGTTTAACACTAGCTTTAGCCCAATTGGCTAAGTTTCTAGAGGCAAAGCCTCTCCTTCAATGGACCAACAAAGAGCCAATATTTCAAACACAATTGGACTTAGCCCAAATTGGCCATAAGTCCTCAAATCATCTTGAACTGAGCACATCTGCTCTTTCAACCAACTCATTGGTTTAGGGTACATCTCTGAACTCCTCTGATATTTGTCGTTGTAATCCTTCAACGTCTTCAGAGAGGTGATGGGTCCCGACAACCACACATCAACACGGACTATGGGGTCCTAAAACTCATGGACTTATGCGTCCTTAAACCAAGATACGGACTGCGGGGTCCTTAAACCCGCGGACTTATGCGTCCTTAAACTAACGGACTAATGCGTCCTTAAACACACCCATATGGACTGTGCGGTCATTAAACCTATGGACTTATGCGTCCTTAAACTATCATCGGACCACTATGTCCCTAAACTGGAACATGGACCACTATGTCCCTAAACTGGCACTGGACCACTATGTCCCTAAACTGGAACTCGGACCACTATGTCCCTAAACTGGAACTTGGACCACCACGTCCCTAAACTGGCAATGGACCACCATGTCCCTAAACTGGCAATGGACCACCATGTCCCTAAACTGGTAATAGCCCACCATGTCCCTAAACTGGAACAATAGAGCCCAAACGCTCTTTTGTCGGATCTAAACGATCCCGTTAAGTCGATCTTAGTCCCAAACTGGACTAACGTATCCATAACAACCGTTTAAGTTGATCTTAGCTTCAAATATGGCTAACGTATCCTTAAACCTTCAAACAGACTTTAGTCCCAAATTAGACTATGGATCACCCAACCAACTTTGGTCCAAGGGTACATCTCTGAACTCCTCTGACATTTGTCGTTGTAATCCTTCAACGTCGTCAGAGAGGTGATGGGTCCCGACGGCCATACATTTAATGGACCACTATGTCCCTAAACTGGAACATTAGAGCCCAAATGCTCTTTTGTCGGATCTAAACGATCCTGTTAAGTTGATCTTAGTCTCAAACTGGACTAACGTATCCTTAACAGACGTTTGAGTTGATCTTAGCCTCAAATATGGCTAACGTATCCTCAAACCAAAACCCCAAACCCAAATCTAAGAAAACACGGATTTGGACTAATCCACGTCCTACGGGCGACGACATAAATTGGTCTCCGTATACAATCCACGGGCAACCACAAATAAAACAAACACCCACGACACGAAGTGACCAGCTGGAGAAGGAGAAAGTTGTTACCGCGATGCGGTAGCGTAATTAACTGCAGGGGCTTGCGCCTGCAGGGAAGAGCGTCCCCACAATCAAAAACCCCTCAAGCGAGGGGGAATCTGACGAAGTCTGCTATATCGGACGCATCCGTTTAAACCTTCGATACACGGTGCCATAAATCAACTTGGCATCTTCGGAGAGGTGGACGGATAGCACCTATTAGCATCTGTCCCGAATCTCAGGCAAGACGTCCATGTCTCGCGCCGTCTTTCGGAGGGGAACAAAAGAATTAAGGAATATAATATTAGTTCGTTTTGAGATTTTGGTAAATACAAATTTACTCCAAAACATGCCCGGGTCGGGTCTAAAAATCCAGTTTTAAAATATGAAAAATATATGCGACTTCCAAATTTCAAAATAAATACTCAGGTAACGAAAATGCATACCCCCAAGAACGGATGCACGTACGTGCGCGTAGCCATCCAAACACGTCTGTTTCACTGAACGGAACGAGAACAAGATGTGCGGATGCTACCACGGGGTTAGGGGTATCATGCAGGCTATGAAGTGTATTTTTAAAATACTTTACGCGACCTAAAATGTTATATGTAAAATGTGCGATGCTAGATGTATTGCTAGTATGCAGTCCACATTAAATGCACGTGTCTAATTAACAAGTCAGGGTAGTTTATAAATATGAATTAACATATCCAAGCAAGCGGGTCGGGACAAATGCAATGTAAAATGTATAATACCATTCGCGTCCAAAATATGATAAATCAAGAAAATACCACAGATATATAAATACGGGAACTGAATTGGTATAAATGAACTCGGGTGTTACAGAATGAATTATTGTTGAGGTTAAAAATGCAACCAAGGGTTAAGCATGGCATGCTTAACCCTTGTAGAGACTTAACCTTGAGCTAGGGTTAAAGCTAGGTTAACAAATATCTTAAGGTAGACAAAAAGGGTGGACAGAGTCAAAAAAGCCTACAAACTTCTTGCAAAATATCAACTATGACTAATTCCACAATTTTTGAATTTCCTTAATAATAAACATAAACCCTAATCTAACCCTAGTATGGTTCAAGTCTCATAAACCGTAGTTGCATTTGTAACCTAGCATGATACATTTAACATATATCACATATATATCAATATATCCAAAGTTAGAAAAGAAATCATAAGTGAGCTAATACTAGTTAATGTAATGTAATATATCAAAATTATAATTATACATTAGATTATCAAATCAACTCTTGATTTAATAATCCGGCTATATCACCTATAACCGACTAATATCATATGAATCAACACATGATCCGATAACCCGGCTATATCATATATCTCCGACTGATATCTCATATCGCGAGAATAGAATACGGTATCTCATATCGTATCAATCTCGGTCCCGCACATATCACATATATGCTCCTACTCCGTTTCGCTTGAGCCAGGAAACCCCTATGTAGGACTCTAAAGATTCGTCAATACGCCGGCAGTAGGTGATGATCATATCAAACACCCACAAGCCGCAAGCGGTCTGCTAAACGTAACGACCACCCGGGTATTGATCGATTAGAAGATCAACAAGCAAGCTTGCTCACACTCCTGCGAATCCAATCAGTAACACTACCGTACAGTCCGGTCTCTTCGTCTGATATGCCGCATATCTCATCTAGGGGTGGTAAACGTCAGACCCCAGTAACTCGATAAATCGTGTCGATATGAGGCTCGTAACAGGTCGAGAAACTACTGATAACACTTACCAGTATATCTCTAAAGCAGCCTTGGCCAAGGACTTCCTGTTACAGCCAATCGAGCACAGCGCAACATCAACTCCCAATACCGGGAGAGACGAAACCCCTCCTATCGCTCATTGCCTCCATGTGACTCAGGACTGTACCCAAAAGCCACCGTTCTGCACGTTCTCTTGAACGTGGTAAAGTGGAAATCAAAGCACAGTGGATATCACACAAGACTCTATGACGATCTCGGGTCTATAGACTAACATGTACCAGTGTCACCAGAGAACTGCTATCTGACGTTAGGTATAATACAATCTGGGAGTTCTCAGCAAGTCCGTCCAGTGTACCCAGTCTCCACTGAGCACCCGTATACTGTCTCTGATGTCAAACACCAATGGATATGGGATCATCCATCGCCCATCTACATGGGTCGAGAAGCTATACGCTAGTCTACTCTGGTATATCGATGCCCTGTCTCGATACACCCTCGACTAGGAACATTTGAAGGATGTACTTAACGACTACTCTGTCCCCACTAGTATGATCTGCATCATAGTCCTGGTAGTCAAGTACTCATCCTAAGGGCTTTATCAACATGTAACATAGAGACAATCAGTGTACATGTTAAGATAAAGAGCAACCAGATAGCATACTATCATGTCGAGCAAGAAAGTTCTCCCTATATATGTCCAAGCATCCACTACAATATACATCGTATGTACAGTAATGGCCTCTAGGGCATACATATAACTAACAATCTTCCACTTTCACTAGGGCCGTCTGTTGTAGTATCCCATACCCAACAATCATCAGTGGTTGAAGTATATCATACTCAACCATCCCATAAAAGTTTCTCCTGGGAGTAGGCCTTTGTGAGTGGATCCGCCCTGTTCTCCTCTGTGTCTACTCTCCTAACCATCCCATAAAAGTTTCTCCTCGATCTCCCTAGAAATCATCCATCTCCATGATCAGGCGATACAGCCTTAGTATATATCTGGATAACTAATGGGACGGGGATTCCTAGGCTAAAGCCATAACTCCATTGTCACACAATGGTAGGAACGAAGTTCATCTCATGAACTAATATTCATCCAGACTACATCTTTGGTAGTATCCTTGGTAGCAATGTATCCAGCTTTTATCGTCTAGTTTGCCACGGTATCTAGCTTGGAACTCTTCCAACATACCGTCCCTCCACTGAGGGTAAAGACAATGCATATGACTGACATTCAGTCGACCTTACCACCCTGGAAGCTATCCAGTGATTCTCCTCAGGATCGATTGATACCATCTCACTACACCTAGTGAGAATCCTAACATCCATTTAGATCTATCTCATAGATCCAAAACCCAGGATTTAGGAGGTATCACCTTGATCCTATATGGAGAATCCTTGTGATGAGAGGAGATTGACCGAGCGTAGCATAGGAAACTCCTTTCCTATCAAGAATATGTCATTCACGTACAATACGAGGATCACCACCTGTCACGACCCGAAAGTACGGAACATGACCGGCACTTAGGCTACGAACGTCGCAAGGCGTACGTGCTCTAAGTAAGCTGAGCCCAGAAATCCAAACCAAGAAAAGTAGTGGAGTGAAGGAAAAACCATAAGTAAATCAACCAGTTTGCAACATAATATACAACGCCTAAAGGCGAGGATCACAACAGAAAAGGGAACTCAACAGCATGAAACCCAGAGAAATATAACGTGCGACTCTAAGGTCGAAAGAATAAACACCACTGGTCTCTATCTCAAATAAGTACATGTTTGGTTGATGGAACTTCTAGATACAACTGAAATATAATATATAATGTATAATGATGGGTATGATACAAATAACCCACCTACTAGCAAGTCACCTGAAGAAGCTGTGCCCGCAAGCTGTAAGGAAACCCGTACGGCAAAACCTGTAAGAAACTGGGGGCACAACGGGGGTGAGTTGCCAACTCGTGAATAGAAAACATCTACGAACAGTAAATCGCATGTATGGCGCAATCCTAGGTCATACGATCATAATATAATCCTCAAATATATAACCAGCATTCTATAACCATGACTAGGGTAACTATCTAACCCAAATGTAATCCCATGTACCCGTGTCAATGTCAGTGCCTCAGGTAGCAATGTATCATATGAATGTTGTATGAATGCATGAAAAGTATGATCAATGTAATCAAGTCTGTATGTGATCAATGTCTGTATATAGGTGGATCGCGTCAACGTATCACCCAATGACAATAAACATCATGCATGTAAATATGAGGATATAGTCAAAATCATGAAAATACATCATGAAACCTGTGCCCAGCATCGGCACAAAACAGAGCCTCGATTTCAATACCTCAATGCCTCAGATAAGTCTCACTATCTAGGGCGCCGTCAATCCAGACCGGCCCCTACCATCAATCTCAAGACCACGACGGTATCCTCCGGATATCCGACGTGTCGGGTAAAATCACCGGTCGGTAGTGCTCCCCTGCCAGGCTCAACGCCATCTCCTGCGATCTTCTTGCCCCGGGATACCGCACCGGGCCTACCATGTACCCGCAATCGGCCGCCTCCTCGAATCGGGTTTCACATCTCGCTCTCAGCACCGAGAAAACACATGGTGGACGCATTGAAATATCATATCAGGGGTAACCGGGTTCTTACAACAATTACATAATCTCTTTGAAATACCCACGGTTCCCAAATCCAGAATATCATAGAAACAACATATCTCAATGCGCATAATCAGAAAACATGATGTATGTGGCATATCAATGAAGTGCAAGTATAACAGTATATCATGCAACATGGAATAATAGTATACACATACAAGGGTCATATCCTGCAACAATAATACTACTGTGTAGTGACATGGCAATTACCGATGAAGATGTGTGTGAACTGGCAAGTGAGTGTACGTGGTACATACGCATCATCGGTAATGGTGCTGGTGTCCTAACAGCATAATGTCAACAATAAAATATAAATCATAATAAGTATGCGATGCAGAACAACAAGAATAATATGCGGGAGCTGAATACCAAATACAATGATAGCTAAACTGCATCTAATGTCATAAGAGTCATATAGCTACACCACTATAAGGCTGAGCTAAAGCTAACAGTAGGTAAGGGAAACCGCCTAACCTCTGAGTCGATACATATATATATAGTCGGTGATCCCGCCTTATCATATCACATCCGATACCATAGCTCTATAATCGGTTATTCTCAAGTCAAGAGGGCGGATCAAACATCAATTTACAGCTCGTACGTAAATCCGTCGTACGGCATCCCCAAATCTGGGTACGGGTCAATATCACATTCGTCATACCATTCATCCAATATTCTCTATATCAAATATCATAATCTGGGTACTGACCTACGTCTAGTACAAGGCAAACATCATCACTATAATTATGACCTGACTACTGATCGACAGTCTCGTATAAATCGATATCATCATCATATATCATCAATATAATCATAATCCGTCTTCCGATTGACAGCCTCTAGCAAAACGACATCATCAGCACATATCATCTCAAGGAGTAAACAATGCCCAAGGCGGCCTATCATAAATATCTTGTCATCTCATATCATATCATATCCTATCTCGTATCATAATCACATGTTGCTCACTTTATATATATCACTATTCCTATGGCATTATCATCCAAGACCCGCTATCATATCGGGACGTATATCAAGTACGAATCCTGCCAATCACCGATATCATAATCTCAGATCAACTCTCATTGACTCATCTCAATCCCAAGTATCATCCTCAAATCCGTATGTGAACACATAGTCCCATACCCGTGTGAACACATAACTATAGAATCCCATAACCACATATGAAATAAAGATGTATGCAAGTATGTATGTGTGTATATGTATGTGTAGTGCACCCACTACCCTAGGGTTCGTAACCTTTCACCAATCCAACACACCAATAGCCATTTTAACATTATCATTAATCCCAACTAACATATAATATTTGTAAGTGTGTATACGCATCCGTATACATCACGACGAATTGCGGGGGTGCTATACGCCATTCACCCGACTTCTCCCCGTAGATATAAATCTACTCACCTTTCATATGTGTGCCGGTGCCGATGTCGCCATTTGCATCTCCAACGCTTTGACGCCACGCGGGGTACCTAAAAGGATATCACACGCTAAAACACATGAAAACCATGTCGAGAACCAAAATGGTGCGCGCTACGCTCATAGGTAAAAACCTGTAGCCTTGCGTGCAAACACGGCCAACAATCTGCTGCCGTTGGCGTTCAAACGCCACCCGACAGAAACGAATCATCGAATACCAAACTCTATACAAAAACAAGTCGTAAATCACGCGTCAACTCAAGAAAATCAACCAAGATTCTACCCTAACTGGAATCAGTCAAAACTAGACATACCAAAGGTCAAGTTTACAGGTAAAAGAGCCGTGCACGCAAAACGAAGGGGTTTCCTACAGCTCTGGCCGCAAATTGCGGCCAGATGGAATATATCTGCGGCCGGGATAAAGAGGTGGGGGCTAGGGTTTTGTGGGATGGTTCCAGGGTGCCTGCACAGTTTACTGCCAAGTCAATTTTATTTTAGGAGGTCCGGGTTGATAGCAGTTTCCAAAAAAGCCACAAAGTCGACATTATCGATAAAATACGCCAAGTTGAAACTTTCAGGTAAGTTACTGGAAATCTGGGGTATTCTGGGGTTAACTGGTCTCAAACACACCTAATAAGGTTATACCAACCATCAAAACCAACACTTGGTCAAGTTTCACTCAAATTAGCCTAAACTAGCACTAATTACGATATAAACACCTAATTTCAGCTATATGACCAGAACTTGGCAAGATAGGAATTGGGTTATGAGATTATACCTCAAGAGATCCAAGAATGAAGGAGAAGGGAAGGAGGAGTGGGTTGGTGCTGCTGAAGTGCTACAGCTACAGCTTGTGGCAGGGTTATCTGTGGTGGCTGATGGTGTTGCTGCCCAGGCTGTTGTTGCTGCTGATGAATATTTTTTTGAGTGGGTTGTTGCTGTTGCTTTGGCTGCTGCTGCTGCTTGGAATTTGTTTTGTTGCAGCAGCAGGAGTTTTTGTGGCTATGGGAGGGTGTGGTGTTGTGTTGGGTTATGAAGTTGTGGTTAAAGTGTTGGTATTGGGGCTGAACTTTTACATCAGCTGCTGTTAGAGAAGATGATGCTGCTACTGATGCTTGTTGCAGCTGATGTGTTGATATGGGGGCTGAAGTTGTGCTGATGTGAGTGTGTAGGTGTTGGGCTATGGTGGTAGGGGCTGGTGTGTGTGTTGTTTTGATGGGGCTGATGCTGATGCAAGCTTGGGCTGATGGAATGTTTCAGCAGCTGCTGCTGCTGCTGCTGTGCAGTCCTGAGAGATGTGAGTGTGAGAGTTTTGTGTGACACAACCTCATAGCCTCCTCTCTCTCTCTCTCTCTCCTTAGTCAACCTCCAACCTAATTACCTTAAACAAAACCAAAACCCTTAATTAACCCCAATATCTTAACCAAATGGTTAACCCAACATGCTCATCTAAACATGGTAACCCTAGACTACACCTAAGTTAACATGCACAAGTGTGTGCAGTCCAGATAAAATTCTGATAAAATAACCATAACCCAGATAAAATATTTAAAAGCCATTTTGGTAAACTTTTTACCAAAAACCCCACATTAAGACACACGTACCACTAAACACAAACTCAGGTGTTACACCACCATACTCCCTACTACCTTTTTGTATATACAAGATTCATCTACCATTTTAATGAAGTCAAACTCTTTGACTACCACATCAAAACAGATGTTCCAACTCCGCGATACCTGTTTTATCCCATAAAGCAGCTTTCGCACGTTTTCGTTGCTCCCACTGTCTACGAAGCCCTCTGGCTATGTACTTATAGACGCTCTCTTCTAAATCATTATTTAGAAAAGAAGACATCACACCCAACCGCCATATATCGTAGTCATGGTATGTAGCAATGGCAAGTAGGATCCGGATGGACTTAAGCATAGGGACTAGAAAAGGTTTCATCATAATCCACACCTGGTGGATGACGAGAACCTTTTGCAACAAGTCTTAGCTTTGAAAGTCATAACTTTTCCATGTACACCAAGTAATCTTCTCAAGATATACATGCTCCTGATGGGGATTTAACCCTTCAGATAAAACAACCAAAGTCCATACTTTGTTGGTGTATATGGATTCCATCTCAGATCGCTTAGCATCCAGCCATTCTCACAGAGTCCCCACTCCTGATGGCCTGCTCGAAACTAGTTGGGTCATCATCTCATGATGCAATCCTCGCTCCCACTGTCATAGAGAAAACCGAAGTATCTCTCAGGTGGATGAGAAACCTTTCCAGTTCGGCGGAGAGGCTGAGGTTCGTTGGGAACTATTGAATCCTCCGGTTCTACCAAATCATCAGCTGTAGTTTGTATAGCTGGAACTGCATCCAGTTCTACCTCATGACCACTAATTTCTTCAAAAGAAATTCCCTTTCCAAAAGGTGGCATGCTGAGAAACAAAACCCATTTTGCTCCTCAGTGTGGTAGAAGATATTCCCTTGCGAATGGTTGGGATATCCAACAAACTTCCACAGAACTGACCTTGCCTCGAGCTTTTCCGGATTTTTCTTTTAGACATAGGCCGGACAATCCAAATCTTAACATACTTAAGAGACGGGCTCTTCCCATTTCATATCACATATGGAGTGGTAGGCACCTGATTTGATTGGAACCCTATTCAATAGGTATGCAGCTTCTCAAGTGCATAACCCCAAAAGGAAATAGGCAACTCAGTAGTACTCATCATAGAGCACACCATAACACATAGGGTGTGATTGCTCCACCCCGATATACCAATGTGTTGTGGTGTATTCGAAGGAGTAATGCTGAGAGAGAATCTCATTCTCCTTTAGAATAGTCCAGGAATTCCGTGCTCAAGTATTCTCTTCTTTGATCACATCAAAGGACAAAATACTTATACCCATTTTGGTTCTCTACTTCTGACTTATATTCTTTGAATATCTCAAAAGGTTCAGACTTGTGTTTCAACAAGAACATATGTCCGAATCTTGAGAGATCATCAGTGAATATAATGAAGTACAAAGAACCGTTCCTGGCATATGTAGACAGGGGACCTACATACATCATCATGTATCAATCCCAAGAGTTCATCTAACTCTTTCTCTGTTTCCAATAAACGGAGCTATGGTCATCATCTCTTTATGACATGACTGGCAAGTTTCACAAGATGTAAATTCAAACTGATTTAAATATGCATCTTTATGTAACTTCAGCTAGTCGAGTCGCATTGATATGACCTAGTCTACAATGCCTCAAGAAAGATTCGTTCATTTCTGAACTCTTCCTCTTGTGTGTGTTCTGTACGTTTAGAATTGCGGTTTGATTTAGAACGTATATTCTTTTAGATAACGTGCGTGAACCAATCAACTTTTGATATAGGAAATGTTCAAAACATTATCCAACAATATAAAATTATATCCTTCTTTACTAAATAAAGAGACTGATATGATGTTGTATATCAGGTTCGGTATCTAATAATATTCGTTCAGAATCAATGTATTTGGTAATACAGGGTGATAACTGCCAACATACTTGGCTGCAACACTTGCACCGTTTTTAACTCTTAAAACTTATCTCCCATTCTCAGTTCTCTACCTATCTGTAACCCATGTAACAGATTACATATGTGGGGTTCTGATCCAGTATCTTATACCCAGGACGTAGAGGATACTGAGAAACATTTCTCGGTAATGAACACACCCGAAGAAGATGTATCAACATATACTTTCTTCGTTTGGGCGGTACGGGAATCCTGGTAATCCCCTATTTCCTGCTCGGTCTTATAACAATTATAAGTTGGAGCGGGATCAACGTTCCCCAGCTCAGTATAACAAGCAGGTTCGGTCAATACATCCGTATTATTATCTTGATTAAGGCATGACATGGTCTCTACCTGGAGAGAGAGAAGAAAACACTCAGCGTATACTCTTGCAAGATTAGATTGGTTATTATTTTATCTAATCAGGATGGCTCCCACTGTTTTAGTCAAATCTTTCTTCAAACCCTAAAAGGAAAGATAGCTGGAATTAATTACACCTTACAAGTTCGCCAATCTTTCGGCCAGGCCAGTGTCGGTACTTTGAGGGAGGTTCCCCGTGCTGTCGCACGGACCTAATTAAAATAAACCTCATTTTTCCAGAGGCGTAACCCTGTTGACACCTTACTAGACAACTACTTGATCGGCTGATTGTAATGTGTAAAACACTCCCAGGAGTAACTCTTACTCGCAGTGGGTATTGGGATCCAACTATCTCATAGAAGGTATGCAATCTCATTGCAAATTTCAACACTTGAAATTCCCAATAGTATTTTGCCCCTAGCGTGCTATGACCTTGACGCATGCCAAACAACCCATAGTCTGCTAGTCAAGTTCAACCCATGCATTTCCTGATTGAATTAAACCCACCCGTACGATCCTTAACGCATGCCAAACAACGCTGTACGAATACCCTAATCCAATCACATCGTATGCTAGCAGATAAGCACTAGTTAGCTACCGTACACTATGCCTTGACGCATGCCAAACTACCGCAGCACGAATACTAAGTAGTACTTATCTGAAATGACGGAGGGCTACGCAGGTTTTTAAGAAAACCATTAGCGTAATGAACTTGATATCGTCGTAGAATCGAGTGATTTTAAATGGAGTGTTTTTTAGGCCTTTACTAGTTTTGCTAAAGAGGTCACTCCCCGTGAAGGGATCTCGGCTCTTTCCTCGTCGGATGAGGTGCAGGATATTCACAATACCACTATGCAAAGCAAAAACTATAAAAGCAATCAAAAGACAAACCGAGTTTGTAGCATCTGCTAGTTTCGCTAAAGAGGTCACTCCCGGTGAAGGGATCTCGGCTCTTTCCTTATCGAATAAGGTGCTGGATATTCTACAAGGAATACCGCTATGCAAAGCAAGAACTAGAGCTACCAGTTTTCGAGACAAGTTTCTACAACATCTTTAGGTTTCTTTTATTTCATTAATCTCATTAATGAAGTCCCATTATTTAAAATATGCTTCTCAAGCATCACATATGAAACGAAAGCAACAATATGTAATCTATATCATATATATATAATATTAGCATTTGTCTCATAATATACACAATGATCACATCACAGAATATCGCAGCAGAATAAAACATATGAAATATTGGATATACTAGGATTTCCGTGTTTTAGATTAAGCCTCTATAAAACACGGATTCCACGGTCGTGATGAATAGCCAAACCCACATCCCAAGACCCCTACGATAGCGGCAAGCAACCCTACCAATTCTAGAGTTAGGAGACCCGATCTCGACTCCTTGAGATGGTCTCCCACTGGACCCTAGAACCCGGTTACTTGTCCTCCCTGCCTTGGGTCTATCCTAATGCGGAAGAGTAAATAATATACAATGGTGACATCATCCTCAACCCGGAAGTGCCCCAATAAAAGAATATTACATACAATAAATTTTACATGAATAAAAATGAAAAACTCTCATCTCACATAAAAAAAACCCGGCTATTCAAAACACGACGATCCAATATAATATATCCCAGCAACACATAACATCACATATCATCAACGTAAGTAAATATGCGTATCCCAATTATCGTTGACGTATAGCAACGAAACCGGCGATACACCATATATTACACTTACGTTCGCAGAAAAGAGAGTGACCACCTTAGACATCATATGCCTAACCAAATGAATTCCTTAGACATCGCATGCCTAACAATTATAAACCCCGTATTTTAGTCTCGATCTCGAAAACACTTTTCAATATCTAGTCGGGTAATTCAACAAGATTCCTGACATCCTGATCGAATGCTCGTCGGAAACTTTAGTAGACGGCCGCACCCCCGATACCGTCGACGAAGTGCACTAAGGCGGAACACCGCTGCCGCGAGCACTTGAACGGATGCTTTTGGCGACGGGGTTGTCCTACATTCAATTGGTCGGGGCTATGGGGCGTGGCTATCTATTAAGTTTACCCGGGGAGTATCCGCGTACACTACGTGATTGCGACGGACTTTTGATCGCATCAAAATCCCGTGGCAACCGATCAAATGAGACTAAAGTGCTAGATTTATAAAATTCAAATTAGTTATCTCATAACTACTTGTGGATTCCAAATATTGTATCCCATCACACGATATCCGGATGACGTTAAACTTTTCGATCGATTCATCAAAGTCCCACAATTTCCCGACAGCTCAACACTTGAGCACAGTTCAATAATACCCAGAATATGCCACAGTACCTATGCACCAGCCGTAGAAGGGCAAACCCAAGCCTCACTCATGTCGCCATGGAACTACGGCAATCCCTAGAGGGTTCATAGGATTACTTGCATGTTTTTCCGAATACGTTAAACTTGGAAAAATGGGTTTTTGACAATCGTTCGAACTTTTTAACTTCGCTTAGACAATATGTGAATAACTCAAAACGATGTTAAAACTACGAATACGAAACACTCCGAATTGCTTATAGTGTAAGTTCACATCACATGCAAAATTAGCAAAAACAAACAACACCTGAAACATCAAAACCAAGTCACTTGAACACAGTCAAAATTTCAGAGGATTCTGCTCGGATTTGGCCGAGATTGGGTGTATGGTGGCCGGCCAAATTTTCATGAAACCTCCTCAAATTTTCACAGTGTTCATATTATATCACATACAGCACACTGTACTTTTTTAACAAAAATTTTTTACAATTATTTAAAATCGACAGAAACTTGATTTTCGCGTTTAAAGTTTCGGAGTATTTCGGTTTTGTAATCTTAACAAAATCCGTATAAATTTCTAGCATAGCTCTGATACCACTGCAGGGTTACCTAGCACGGCAGCAAGGTTTCGGGAGGCATCGTCCATGCCAAATTCAAAATTTTGCCGTTCTAGCTAACCCTAAACATTGAATCGTTGACTAGAAATCGACGGAATAGAAATGCAAACGACTTTGCAAGTAAAGTGAACAGGGAATACAACCTTTGTAGACCGGTCCTTCACTTCATTAGCTCCGTGTAGTAGTCCTTTCGCTGCGATCAAGAAGTCCCGGACTCTAGAGAGGCTCCGATGAAGAAACGAACATGCTTGCTTCGAAGTCTTTGTGGCCGAAGATGATCTACGTCGAGGAGACACTAACCCAAGCTATCTCTTCACTAATCATGGAATTAGTGAAGCAAACACCCTATACTAAATGGCAAGTAGTAGAGGATGATGAAGTAGGAATTTTGCTCACATTAGATTTCATATTCTCACAAGTTTTCATCACAAACTCAAACCCTAGAAAACTCTTTTCTCTTTGAGCTCATGAAGAAGATGAAGAATTATCAAGAGAGAATGAATTATTGTTGAGGTTAAAAATGCAACCAAGGGTTAAGCATGGCATGCTTAACCCTTGTAGAGACTTAACCATGAGATAGGGTTAAAACTATGTTAACAAATATCTTAAGATAGACAAAAGGGGTGGGCAAAGTCAAAGAAGCCTACAAGCTTCTTGCAAAATATCAACTATCACTAATTCCACAATTTTTGAATTTCCTTAATAATAAACATAAACCCTAATCTAACCCTAGCAAGGTTCAAGTCTCATAAACCCTAGTTGCATTTGTAACCTAGCATGATACATTTAACATATATCACATATATATCAATGTATCCAAAGTGAGAAAAGAAATCATAAGTGAGCTAATACTAGTTAATGTAATGTAATATATCAAAAATATAATTATACATTAGATTATCAAATCAATTCTTGATTTGATAATCCGGCTATATCACCTATAACCGACTAATATCATATGAATCAACACTTGATCCGATAACCCGGCTATATCATATATAACCGACCGATATCTCATATCGCGAGAATAGAATACGGTATCTCATATCGTATCAATCTCGATCTCGCACATATCACATCTGTGCTCCTACTCCGTTTCGCTTGAGTCAGGAAACCCCTGTGTAGGACTCTAAAAACTCGTCAATACGCCGGCAGTAGGTGATGATCATATCAAACACCCACAAGCCGCAAGCGGTCTGCTAAATGTAACGGCCACCCGGGTATTGAGCGATCAGAAGATCAACAAGCAAGCATGCTCACACTCCTGCGAATCCAATCAGTAACACTACCGTACAGTCCGGTCTCTTCGTCTGATATGTCGCATATCTCGTCTAGGGGTGGTAAACGTCAGACCCCAGTAACTCGATAAGTCGTGTCGATATGAGGCTCATAACAGGTTGAGAAACTACTGATAACACTTACCAGTATATCTCTGAAGCAGCCTTGGCCAAGGACTTCCTGTTATAGCCAATCGAGCACAGCGCAACATCAACTCCTAATACCGGGAGAGACGAAACCCCTCCTATCGCTCATTGCCTCCATGTGACTCGGGACTGTACCCAAAAGCCACCGTTCTGCACATTCTCTTGAACGTGGTAAGGTTGAAATCAAAGCACAGTGGGAATCACACAATACTCTATGACGATCTCGGGTCTACAGACTAACCTGTACCAGTGTCACCAGAGAACTGCCATCTGACGTTAGGTATAATACCATCTGGGAGTTCTCGGCGAGTCCCTCCAGTGTACCCAGTCTCCACTGAGCACCCGTATACTGTCTCTGATTTCAAACACTAATGGATATGGGATCATCCATCGCCTATCTACATGGGTCGAGAAGCTATACGCTAGTCTACTCAGGTATATCGATGCCCTGTCTCGATACACCCTCGACTAGGAACATTTGAAGGATGTACTTAATGACTACTCTGTCCCCACTAGTATGATCTGCATCATAGTTCTGGTAGTCAAGTACTCATCCTAAGGGCTTTATCAATATGTAACATAGAGACAATCAGTGTACATGTTAAGATAAAGAGTAACCAGATAGCATACTATCATGTCGAGTAAGAAAGTTCTCCCTATATATGTCCAAGCATCCACTACAATATACATCGTATGTACAGTAATGGCCTCTAGGGCATACATATAACTAACATATATAATCGCTATCATAATGCTGGTTGTCAAGAAACAATCCTTTCATCAACGATGAAGACAAACCAGATAGCATACTATCATCTCGAGTAAGACTGTTATACCAGTATAGGTCCTCATTCAATTATCATAATTGCCTACTTTCAATCACAATAATTACCTTGAGGGCACTATATCCAACAAATCTTATACTAAGCAAATGTCATATATTAAAATACAATTAAAAATATGCAGGAAAAAAATAAAGAAAAAAAAACTAGTTAGTAGATCTCTTACCATAAATAAACCAAGCAACTATTCTAGCCTCTCTCTCTAACCATTCATTTTTCACATCCATAAGATGGATAGAGAGTGCGATACATGGCACAACCCTCGCCGATGCTCGATGACATATTTTCACCTCTTCAAATTTGGAAAATGTTTGCCGATGTAGCACTGAACGGTAACAAGACAAAAACTGTCACGACTGGGAGTGAAGTAAACAGTCAGATACTTCTATCCCTCATAGTAAAACTTTGAATTACGAGGTCTGCGGAAGCTTTTGGCCCATTCAGTAATTCAAAGTTGGAATTACTGAAGTGGACCAAAAGTTTCTGCAGACCCTGTAATTCAAAGTTTTACTGTGAGAGCTAGGAGTACCTGCCTATTCACTTCACTCCTAGTCGCGACGATTCTTTTCTTGTTACCGGACAGCTCTACATTGACAGGTATTTCCCAAATTGGAATTGAGGTGAAAGTATGTTATCGAGCGTCGGCGAGTGCTGTGCCTTATATCTCACTATCTATCTATCTTTTGGATATGAAAAATGAGTGGATAGAGGTATTGGATATGTATGCTCTATATGCCATTATTGTATATGTATATATAGTGGATACTTGGACATAGGTATGACAGGACAATCTTGCTCGATATGATAGTATGCTATTTGGTTTGTCTTTATCTTAACATGTGTATATGTTTTACTTGTTATTAAGAATCTCTAATACATTTTGATAAAACCCGTAAGATTATTACTTGACTACCAGCGTTAAGATGGTGATCATATATGTAGGGGATGGGTAGTACATAAGCACATTCTTAAATGTCTTTAGTCGTGGGAGTATCGAGACTAGGCATCGATATTCCGGAGTAAACTGGTGTATACGTTTCTAGACCCTGACAAGGGGCGATAGTTGGTGCCACAGCCATTGGTCTTTGGCACTTAAGATCGTATACAGGTGCTCACTAGGGGTGAGTATATTGGATGGACTCGCCGAAAACTTCTAGGTGGTACTATACCTATCCAGATAGCAGTTCTCATGCGGCATGAGTACATGTTAGTCTTTAAACCTAAGATGACGGAGGGCTATGACTGGTTTTGAAGAAAACGTTTATCGTAATGAACTTGATATCGTTGTAGAATCCAGTGATTTGAAAAGGAGTGGTTTAAACTCCGCTTTTAAAATCGAGTAGTTTTCAAAACAAACCGAGTGGGTTGCAGCATTTGCTAGTTTTTCTAAAGAGGTCACTCCCGGTGAAGGGATCTAGGCTCTTTCCTCATCGAATGAGGTGCTGGATATTCATAAAGGAATACCACTATGCAAAGTAAGAACTAGAGCTACCTTTTTGAAAAATTTGATTCTATAATATCTTTAGGTTTCTTATCTTTTCATTAATCTCATCAATAAAGTCCCATCATTTATGTTTTCTAAACATCACAGAAGAAAAGAAAATAGAATGTACGCTTATGCCATTCGCATTAGCCACGGGGCCCCGTCATGCACCGTCAGGTTACTTAACTATCGGCAGAGCGGGGGCTGGACTAGCGCGGGTGCAAAACATAAGCAACGTTTATTATATATATCATATATATATAGCATTCGTCTCACGCAGTTATATGATCACATCACAGAACTCAAGCAGCAGAAGCAAAACATATGAAATATTGGATATATTAGGAGGTCCGTGTTTTAAATTAAACCAGTAATGAAAAACATGGATTTCATGGTCGTGATGAATAGCCAAAACCATATCCCTAGACCCCTATGAGAACGGAAAGCAACCCTGCCAATTCTAGAGTTAGGAGACCCGGTCTCGACTCCTCGAGATGGTCTCCTACTGGACTCTAGAACTCTGTTACTTGTGCTCCCCGCCTTGGGTCTATCCTAATGCGGAAAAGTAAATAATATACATCAATGGTGATATCATTCTCAACCTGGAAGTGTCCCAATAAAAGAATATTACATACAATTTTTACATGAATGAAAATTGTAAAACTCTCATCTAACGCAAAAACCCCCTGGCTATTCAATCAAAACGATCTAATACAACATATCACAGCAACACGTAAACATCACATATCATCAACGTAAGTAAATATGCGTATCCCGAATGTCGTTGACGTATAGCAACGAGATCCGGGAAACCCCACATATTACACTTATGGTCGTAGAAAAGAAATGAAAACTACAATATTTAGAATCCGCATTAAGCTTAGACATCATAACCCGGAATATCTCATATTCCGAATTTCATGCCTAACCCTATAAATCTTGCATTTTAGTCTCAAATCGAAAACACTTTTCAATAACTTAGTCAGGTAATTCAACAAGATTCCTGACTACCTGATCGAATGCTCGTCGGGAACTTTAGTAGATGGCCGCACCCCCGATGCTGTCGACGAAGTGCACTTAGGCGGAACACCGTGGTCGTGACCACCCGAGTGGATGCTTTTGGAAATGGGGTTCTCCTACAGTCACTTGACCGGGGCTATGGGGCGTGGCTATCTAGTAATGTTACTCGGCGAGTGTTCGCGTACTATACGAGATTGCGACGGAGTTCTGATCCGAATCAAAACTCCGTGGCAATCGATCAACCGAGACTAAAACGCAAGATTTACTAATAACAAACTAGTTTTCACAAAACTAATTTAATGTGGATTCCAAATATTGTATCACATATCAAACTTAAATCCGAAACGATGTTAAATTGCGACTACGAAACACTCCGAATTGCCCCAATACAAAAGATAACATCACATGCAATCTGGGCAAAAACTAAAATAACCTGAAACCTGAAACCCAAGCTACCAGAACACCCAAAAAATACGAGACCGAAAACAGAAGGGTGGGCCAGCCAGGCCGGGAATTTGGGGGATTTCGCCTGCCAAATATTAGAGTCTTGGTCTCGTTTTTCCTTAGTATTCTGGTTACATCACATGTAATATTCTGCACTTGTTTAAAAAAATTTCAGAGGACTTAAAAAAATGTACAGAAACTAGGGTTTCGGTTTGACTGTTTCGGAGTTGTTTCATTTTCGTAATTCTAATTACACCGTCTAATGCTCTAGCTTGGCTCTGATACCATGAAAGTGTGTCTTAGCACCATCACTAGGTTAAAACAAGTATCAAGTATGCAATTTTAAAAAAATTTGGGTGCTAAGCAACACTAACCTAGGATCTAACTAGAGTATTAAGGTTTATAGCATGATATAGCAAGTTCTACTCTAAGTAATGGAGACTACAACCTTTGTAGACCAAGTCCTTCTCTTCTAAAGCTCCGAGTAGTAATCCCTACGACTCCTCTTGGCTCCACTTGAAGAAAGGATCGAGCTTACTTCGCGATCTTCGAGGCCGAAAATGATCCACCTTGAAGTTTCTCTAGATCAAGCCACCTCTTCACTAATCAAGTATTAGTGAAGAAAACAACCTAAACTAAATGGCTAATCTAGTGTAGATTGATAAAGTATGTGTTTTGGCTCACTTAGAAATGAATATCTCTTTTTTTTCCAACACAAGAAAACCCTATTGAGCTCTTGATGAAGGAGAGGATGAACATGAGTGGAGCGAAGAATGAGAGCTTAGGTTTTTCCAAGCCAAGTAAAGAATGGTTCTCACATTCACTTATTGAAGCATGGATTATTTGCAATATAAATAATCAACCATGCTTCAATAGTGAAGTCAAACAAACAAATAAATCATTAAAGCCATGCTTCACCCATGCCTAAAATATCTCTCATTTTCCACCTCACAATTCTATTGTCTCAAAATAGAAAAACCATGTTCCATGCATCATTATCCATGATACAATATAAAACACACACACACACACACACACACATACACACACACATATATATATATCATATATATATATATATATATATAAATATATATTAAGAGAAGAAAATAATTAGTGAGCATTAATATTAGTTAATATATAAATATATCAAATATAAATATATATCAAATTATTAAATCAACACTTGATTTAATAATCCGGTTATATCATATATAATCGACTAATATCATTTATCTGTATATCAAATTATCAAATCAACACTTGATTCAATAATCCGGTTATATCACATATAACCTAACCAATATCAAATATCGCCAGATTAGAATACGGTATCACATACTCGTATTTAATCAGGCTCCTGCACATATTAGCATATGTGCTCTACTTCGTTTCGCTTGAACTATGAAAGCTCTATGTGGAACACTAAAGACTCATCAATACGCCAGCAGTAAGTAATGATCACATCAGTTACCTACAAGCCGTCAGCGGTACTAGCTGGACGTAACGGCTACCCAGGTATTGAACGATTAGAAGATCAACAAGCAAGATTGTCCAAATTCCCATGAAGCCTATAAGTAACACTTACCGTACAGTCCGGTCTCTTCGTTTGATATGTCGCATATGGAGTCTAGGGGTAGAATCGTCAGACCCCAGTAACTTGATAAGTCATGCCGATGTGTGGCTCATAACGGTTCGAGAAACTACTGATAACACTTACCTGTAAATCTCATCAGCCCTGGCCAGGGACTTACTGTTATAGCCAATCAAGTATAGCACAACATCCACTCCCTATACCGGGAGAGACGAAACCCCTCCTATCGCTTACTGCCTCCATGTGACTCGGGATTGTACCCAAAATCCACCTGTTTGCACGACTCCTTTGAGCCATGGTAGAGAGGAAATTAAAGCACAGTGGGAACCACACAAGACACTATGACAATCTCGGATCTACAGACTAACATGTACCGGTGTCACCAGAGAACTGCTATCTGACGATAGGTATAGTACCATTTAGGAGTTCTTGGCGATGTTGGAGATAATGCCCTCAGAGACAATTATTGGATCACAGGCACGTGATTGCGGTGATTGAGGGAGGACCTATCCCGGTAGGACAGTCTTACTCGAGATGATAGTATGCTATCTGGTTTACCTTTATCATCGTGTGCTGTTTTAGGTGACCTGACACGTCGCTATTACACGTTGATAGAGCCCCTAGGATTCTTGCTTGACCACCAGCAGTATGAGGGCGATCATATAAGTGGGAGCTGGGGGTCTACAAGCATATCCTTAAAAGGTCCCTAGTCGTGGGAGTTTCGAGACCGGGCATCGATACTCCATTAGTAGACTAGTGTATACAGTCGAGACCCCGACGAGGGACGGTGGCCGGTCTCACAAGCCACTGGTGTCAGTTGGATCACCTAAGATGTATACAGGTGCTCATTGGGTTATGAGTACACCGGACAGGACTCGCCGGGAACATGCTAGTTGGTCATATACCAGACGTCAGATGGCAGTTCCCTGGTGACATGTGTGCAGGTTAGTTCATCGACCTGGGGATCGTCATTTGTCTCGTGTGAGTTCCTACTGTACTTTGATTACTACCCTACCACGGCTCAAAGGAGTCGTGCAAACAGGTTTTAGTTGGGTACAGTCCCGAGCCACATGGAGGCAGTGAGCGTATCTTCAGGGGTTCGTCTCTCCCGGTATTGGGGGTGAGGTCGTGCTGTGTCTAGGAGAGCCATTACACAAAGTCCTTGGCCAAGGCAAGGAGATTTACTGGTAGGTATTCCAGTAGTATCTCAGGGTGTTTTGGGCTACACTCCGACACGACTTGTACCGCTTTTGGGGGTCTGACTTTTACCAACCCCCTAGGCCCGCAATGCGATACTCATAGACGAACGGACCGGACTGCACGGATATTGTCACTGACAGGCTCAGTAGGGTTGTCGGGCTAAGTTCGCTCACAGACGTCCCTTTTAGTCAGTACCTGGTAGCCCGTCACGTATTGGCTTATACCTCTGACGTGCTAGTGGTTAAATCCACAACCAAGGTGTTGACGAGTCTTTAGAGTCCCCCACATTCAGTTACTCAGCTTTCGGGCGAAAGGTTGTAGAGGCCGTATGGAGATATGGCAAGGTCCGATCAGATACGTGCGGTATTGCACGGATCAGGATCGGACAGTTTGTACTATAGGCCGTATGGTTATATGGCAGGGTTCGATCAGATACGTGCGGTATTGCACGGATCAGGATCGAACAGATTTTACTAGCCGGCTTTGGTATAAGCCGGATCTTAGTATAGTACAGTGTAGACTTTGTCTCATTGCATCTGTATTTCGGTCGAAATACAGATGCGGGTGTGTATGCACAGTATTGGGGTTTTCCTGTAATTTATTACGGGACCAGTTTTCTGGAGTTGCCAGTTTGCTTTTCGTTTCGGCCGATTTCCTTTGTATCGTTCATTGGCCGAAGTTTGGTGGAGAAGGGTTTATTTGTATTGTTGCAAATAGGCATTTGTGGAAGGGGGTTCTTTGCATCTTTTGGCATCATGATGGTTTTCATGATGTGCACCATCATTGACTTCTCCTTCTCATGATGGATTGACTTTGTGGACTTGATGGTTGTGGTTGTGTGTGGTTTTTGCTTGTAATCATATTCTTTCATGATGCCCTCTTGCATGATTGATCCACTCACTCCCTCTTTGTGTTGCTCATTCATTCACTCCCTCCCTCACAAGAAAGTGGCCGGCCAAATTGGTGATGGGCTGTCCAAAATATTGAGGTGGGGAAATGTTGTTTATTTCTTGCACCAAAGTTCTCCAAGCTCCTCCATATACTTCTTGTTCAATCCCTCCACCAATGGCAACCTCCACTACCCCAAAAAGAGACACAAGTTCTACTACACATTCTACAGCGAATCTTGGGCACGTCGAGTAGCCGGCTTCGTGCCCGAGTTGCCTCGGCATTGAGGTGGGAGCCCGTAAACAAAGTAGGCGATGTGGTGCACTTCCGGCGACGAGGAGGAGACGGGACTTTTCCGCAGGAGATCGGGACCATGACGAGAAGACCGGAGGACTTGGATCGTCGGTATATCTCTAACCCATCTTCTAGTTAGCTTAGACTAGTTAATGGTTTCGATCCGGGTGTTTTAGTGCGCGGTGGTGCCGGTTTGCTAAGTCCGCAAAATTTAAGTTTTCACCGCTTCCGCACTCCGGCGTCGGATTGACGGCCGGGGCGCCGCCGTGCACTTACAGTGGTATCAGAGACTCGCCATTAACTTAGTCTAGCTTGGTTTAATGTGTTTGCATTTCCGATCGATCAAAAAGTTCCAAAACTGCATTTTACCTTCGCATCAGTTTCTGTTGAAAATTTTTGGTCTCGAAAAATTTTTCAGGTTGTAAAATATTGATGTACTAGAAAATCTAAGAACTCTGTAAAATTTCGATGAAGTGATTCCACAGTCAGAGCGCGGAAGCGCCGCACAAACCCCCATTCCGCCGCCCTTCCGCCGCGCACTGTAGACATCACTGCACCATTTTTTTCAGAGGCTTTCTGGGCTTAAAATATGGGTTTTGGAATATTAAAATTAGGCCCAGGTTTTCTGTGAGTGCTACAGTTTTGATTGGGGGCCCACTTGTTAATTTTTGGTCAATCGGAAAATTTTAAACACATTTTTCACAGTATTTACATTATATCTGCGACCGTGAATGTCACTCGATCGGTAAATCCGGTCTAACTGCTATAGCCCGGTTAGACGGATATGCGAACGTGACTTTCACGTTGATGTTCTACGTTTATGTTGTGATGTTGCGGATCGGTCGGTGGGGATAGCCTGGATGCAATGCTAGTACAGTGCTGTTGTATTATGTACATTTGATATTGCGGGGCGAGCGTCCGACATGTGGACTGCCGTCACTGCCTGTTTGTATTATTCTTTTGGGGCACGACCTGGTTGCGGTCGATGTACCCGGTGTATGTATATTTTACTTTCTGTACTAGGATTACCCCGCGGAGGGGTGCACGGATAGCCGGGTTCTGGAGGGCAACAAGCCCGCATCTCATGGCATTGAGACGGAGGGGGCTTCACTCTGGGATTGGCGGGCTATTCGCCGCACTCGTAGGGGGTACAGGTTGACCCAGGAGGGGTGCCCAAGTTGCCGGATTCCGTGGAGTGCTGGGTGGTCCATTCACGGAGCTGAAGGGGGCTGCCTCGCTTCAGGTTTTGGCGGGTGACTTGCCGCGCCCGTAGGGGTCTAGGATTTCATTGCACAGGCTATCCACACGACCAGGGGAACGTCGGGTTTCAGTAGTGGCTCTGTGAAACCCGGGGATCCCAGATATCTGTATTGTTTCTGTGATGCTGTTCATTCTCTGTGATGTTGCATTTCTTTCACGCCTTGAGCGAATATAATATATTAGTATATATATTAGTAGATGTTGTATATGTTTTGCATCCGCGCTAGTCCAGTCCCCGCTCTGTCGTTAGTTAGCTAACCTAACGGGTAATGACGGGACCCAGTGGCGAATGCGGATGGCATATACGTACATCAGTATATTTTCGTTCTTTTTGGTGTGATCAATTGATGGGACTGCATTGATTCGGATCAATGCAAGTTAAAAACAAACCTAATCTGATGTTGTTGGAACACTTTTCAAAAAGCTGTTATTGCAAGGACGTTCACTTTTGTTTTGCATCGTGATATTCAGTTGGAATATCCTGCTCCTCAGTCGACGAGGCAAGGGCCGAGATCCCTTCACCGGGAGTGACCCCTTGGACAAAAAGTTTGCGTCAGGGCATTAACTTCACTATAGCCGATTACTTTTGCTTTGCACCGTGGTATTCAGTTGGAATATCCTGCACCTCATTCTACGGGGAAAGAGCCGAGATCCCTTCACCGGGAGTGACCTCTTTAGCAACGGTTTTCGTCACTATATTTTTAAAAGCTATCAATTCCTTCAACGATATCAAGTTCTTTACGTTAAAGGTTTTCGCCAGAAACCATTCGTAGCCCTCCGTCGTTTCATATGGGTGGTCAATAGTATTCAAGCTGTGTTTGTTGGCCTTAGTCAAGGCACAGTGTTTGGTAGCTATTGGGTATTCATATGCTGCATAGATAGATGCGTTGTTTTGGGACAGTCGTATAGCCTTGTTGGCCTTAGTCAAGGGCTTGTACGGGTGGGTTCAAATCAACCTGGACAATGACGGGTAGAACTTGACATGTGACTTATGATTTGTTGGCCTTAGTCAAGGTCATAAGAGCATGGGGCAGAAAACACATCGGGAGTTTCAAAAGAACTGAAACTTGCCAGATATGCGCATACCTTCTGGAGTGTGATACCGTGAGCGGATTCCGTCACGTTGTCATGCGATGAGAGTTGGATCCCGATTCCCACTGATGAGTTAGTTTACTCCTCGGGTGACACCGACTAATTCTTCTTTCAGGTTTGGAGGAGAATTTGAGGTACAGTGGGAGGTTTCCAGATTAGATAAATTGGTAACCATTCTGATCTAGGTTAGAGTGCACGCTGAGTGTTTCTTTTCTCTCTCTCTCTTTGGCAGCGACCATTGACCCGACCCTAAGACTATGACTCAGTGACCAAGTTGACCGAACCTTCTTAACACCGGCTTTTGGATTGTTAGAGTTGCGAACCTCATTGCCACTCCTACTTTTACCCTTTTCTCCAGGACACCCCGTATTACTACGAACGTCCACTTCCATTGGACAAAACCATCGTATGGTTAGATACGAACTCGAAAGAATTTATTCGAGGATGGTTTCCGGTTCTGGAGAAAACGGATGGGATTATTCAGTTGTCTTTTCCTTTTACCCTCTCTCAGGTTACGAGTACTCCTTGGTTTAGGGGTAGTACACCTATTACGCAAATTGGATTGTCTTCTTCCAAACCTTAGGCTGGTGCCGACCGGTAGGGAATGAAGAAAACCAATTAGCATAACGATGGTGTGCAGAAGGTATTAAGTTCAGACAAAGCAAGGGATTAGTAAGAGGGCAAAGTAAATTGCAACAGATATTCACGACCAAACCAAATATTTCGTTACCACTCCCACATCACCTTTGTATTTCTCCAGGACACTCCGTATCACTACGAAGATCCACAGTTTATTTGGATACTCCATCGTATGGTTATATACGAACTCGAAAGGAATTTGTTCCAGTTCGGGGATGGATTCTGGTTCAGGAGAAATAGGAATAAGGTTTATTCGGTTGTCTTTTATCTTCACCCTCTCTCATTGCGAGTGTTCCTAGGATTGGGACAGTACACCCATTATGCTTATTGGATAGTCTTCTTCCAAACCATAGGCTGGTGCCGAACGGTAGGGAAGGAAGAAAACCATTTGGCCTAAAGGGGTGTACAGAAGGTAAAGACTAAAGACATATGAAGGGATTTGGAGAGGTGGCAAAGAATTATACAGTTACAGTCGTGAATCTGGAAGAGGCATTACTAGGAATACCAGGATACCCCATCGAAACACTTCGATGTTTCAGTCTCACTGTGTAATGTTAAAAGAAAACTGATTTCCCGATTAGATACTTATTCCAGGGTATGTATTTACCAAGTACGATTCTCACATCTGTATGGTTTTACAGATGATGAGTGGGAGTAAGTTATTGGGAATTGGGTGATTATCCTCATTATATCGGGATTCGTTGTAATCAGTGATATTTGAGGAAATCACCTGGGCTGTTTGCCGGTCGGCAAATATTTGGTTTTGAATATCCGCAGTTATGCACCAATTTCAAATTGATATATCTGTACGTCTATTTTCATAGAGTGAGATATACCTTTCTGAAATTATGTCTACAACATTTACCTATATCAGTGGATGGTTAGGTAAGGAGCATTAAACAGCGGTGTAATTCTTCTTAACCATAAGTACAGTTTTCAACCTACGACACACAGTGAGTGAGTTATCAGACTCAAGGGACTTGTACAGAGTATTGTATGATGTCCAGGGTCCATCAGGACAGAGGGGTTGGTCCTCGTACTATATTCGGTTTACTTATGACTTCTCTAGTTTTTAGACAGGTGTTTCGTGGAAACACAGGGTCCGAATTTTGAGAAGTTATTGGTATTTGAATAGAGTAGAGAACCAGGTGTAGCAAGTATCGGGATTCTTCAAAGAGATCGAAGATGTAGATACTTGTATATGGTATTCAGTTGATAGTAGTGATTAAGAGAAATTGCTTCTCTTTCAGGTTACTCATAATTGGAAGCATTCCTAAATTGAGTAACGCTGATCGGCCTCCTTCCATTAAGATGACATGCACTGGAGACAGCTGCATGATTTGAATCTGGTTCAATTAAATCAGTGCCTCTGTTTCTATATTGGATATAGAACAGTTCGTATCTTAACGATGTTAAGGTACGGGGAGTTGTCCGGCTTATGCTTAAAACCAGACTCTGGATAACTCAAAGGCATGTTTCTGTAATGGCTGTTTGTGGGTTGACCCAGGCTATGACGAGGGTTGACTTTCTACCATAAGAAAGATCAATAGTGATATTGTTCTTGACTCGCCACAGTTTTAATAAAATTGCATTTTTTTTCAGAAAACAGTAGTGGGAGTATGGTAGAACTGGAAGTGATTCCAGAACCACAAACGATTACTGAAGATTTGACAAGGAACCTAAAGATTCAATCTGAATTGACATTCCATTGGCCACTCCGCAGATAAGGTGGGTAACTTCAGGCACCCGAGAGGCACTACGGTAGCCTCAAGGACGGTGACAGGGAAGTTCTTGTTTACCCACAATTGCCATTGTTGTTGTTCCAGGTTACGAGACCCGGCGGGAGGATGAGTATAGCGTCGTTCTAAACCAGTTTTAGAAGTGTACGTCTATATGACTCTGCCAGAGGGTTTTCGTAGTCAGTGGGAGCAGCGGAAGCATTGGTGGACAGGTTGCTTATGTCTATTTATAGACTAGAGCAGATGTAGCGGAGATAGATCATCTATTTCTGACGTGACAGTCATGGGTTTGACTTCATCAGAATAGGGGATGGATCTGTTGAGAAGGTAGTAGGGTGTGATATCCTGGTTTTTGGATGATATACACAGAGTAGGAAAAGAAACTCCTACACTACGATCGGTTATACTTTGGTCGTCACACAGTTGTTTCTCCACAAAGGAAATGGATTTTATATCAGACATACTGGTTACTGGATCTATGGTTTTAGATATAGATTTGGGTGGTTTCCCAATCAGGGTACTTGACAGCATTCTAAGAGTATTTAGGATGGACGACTCCTGGCACGGTAGTGTACCTGCAGGTAATGGAGTCACCCTCTCCAAAGGTGTCTTACAGACTAAATGGGAGAGGGACGGGCATGATTGGCAGATCACTTGCTCAGGCAATTGAGTCAATCGTGAGATGTCAAGTACCACACCAGATGTTGTTCTTGCACTAGATGCAATAAGTTGACATTAATCCAATCCTGGAGAAACAGTCGGAAGCAGTTTTAGAACATAAGTGGATGTTCTAGGGATATGATAACGACAGCCTCATTCAAGAGACAGTTATCATTCCAGGCTTCCAAGGTGACATGGACGACAAGGAGGTTGTCAGAGTTATAGTTTTCCCTCTGACGAGGGGCAGTATTTTGGACAGGTGATCCAAGGCAATACTGAGGGAGGTATGGCGCAGGATACTGATTAAGTTCAGTTGACGATACAGTCTAAGAAGTTTGGATTTGGAGTTCATTTATGAGCTATGTCCCATCAGACATCCAGACACATTCTAAGACACGTATTGCTCATTTCGGGAGATGGGTTTCTCCGCGAACTTGAGATATAGAGAGACATAGAAAGGAACATCAAAGCGGATCCACTCACTGAGGCTATTCCTCGAACGCAATAGTTTCGCAAACGAGCTTTGTGAGATCGACTAGTAGAGGAGTTGGGTGTTCGGTATCACACGGGCTGTGAGTATGCGACATCGCAATAATTAGCCTTGAGTGCAAGTGGGAGATTGTTGGAGATAATGCCCTCAGAGACAATTATTGGATCACAGGCACGTGATTGCGGTGATTGAGGGAGGACCTATCCCGGTAGGACAGTCTTACTCGAGATGATAGTATGCTATCTGGTTTACCTTTATCATCGTGTGCTGTTTTAGGTGACCTGACACGTCGCTATTACACGTTGATAGAGCCCCTAGGATTCTTGCTTGACCACCAGCAGTATGAGGGCGATCATATAAGTGGGAGCTGGGGGTCTACAAGCATATCCTTAAAAGGTCCCTAGTCGTGGGAGTTTCGAGACCGGGCATCGATACTCCATTAGTAGACTAGTGTATACAGTCGAGACCCCGACGAGGGGCGGTGGCCGGTCTCACAAGCCACTGGTGTCAGTTGGATCACCTAAGATGTATACAGGTGCTCATTGGGTTATGAGTACACCGGACAGGACTCGCCGGGAACATGCTAGTTGGTCATATACCAGACGTCAGATGGCAGTTCCCTGGTGACATGTGTGCAGGTTAGTTCATCGACCTGGGGATCGTCATTTGTCTCGTGTGAGTTCCCACTGTACTTTGATTACTACCCTACCACGGCTCAAAGGAGTCGTGCAAACAGGTTTTAGTTGGGTACAGTCCCGAGCCACATGGAGGCAGTGAGCGTATCTTCAGGAGTTCGTCTCTCCCGGTATTGGGGGTGAGGTCGTGCTGTGTCTAGGAGAGCCATTACACAAAGTCCTTGGCCAAGGCAAGGAGATTTACTGGTAGGTATTCCAGTAGTATCTCAGGGTGTTCTGGGCTACACTCCGACACGACTTGTACCGCTTTTGGGGGTCTGACTTTTACCAACCCCCTAGGCCCACCATGCGATACTCATAGACGAACGGACCGGACTGCACGGATATTGTCACTGACAGGCTCAGTAGGGTTGTCGGGCTAAGTTCGCTCACAGACGTCCCTTTTAGTCAGTACCTGGTAGCCCGTCACATATTGGCTTATACCTCTGACGTGCTAGTGGTTAAATCCACAACCAAGGTGTTGACGAGTCTTTAGAGTCCCCCACATTCAGTTACTCAGCTTTCGGGCGAAAGGTTGTAGAGGCCGTATGGAGATATGGCAAGGTCCGATCAGATACGTGCGGTATTGCACGGATCAGGATCGGACAGTTTGTACTATAGGCCGTATGGTTATATGGCAGGGTTCGATCAGATACGTGCGGTATTGCACGGATCAGGATCGAACAGATTTTACTAGCCGGCTTTGGTATAAGCCGGATCTTAGTATAGTACAGTGTAGACTTTTTCTCATTGCATCTGTATTTCGGTCGAAATACAGATGCGGGTGTGTATGCACAGTATTGGGGTTTTCCTGTAATTTATTACGGGACCAGTTTTCTGGAGTTGCCAGTTTGCTTTTCGTTTCGGCTGATTTCCTTTGTATCGTTCATTGGCCGAAGTTTGGTGGAGAAGGGTTTATTTGCATTGTTGCAAATAGGCATTTGTGGAAGGGGGTTCTTTGCATCTTTTGGTATCATGATGGTTTTCATGATGTGCACCATCATTGACTTCTCCTTCTCATGATGGATTGACTTTGTGGACTTGATGGTTGTGGTTGTGTGTGGTTTTTGCTTGTAATCATATTCTTTCATGATGCCCTCTTGCATGATTGATCCACTCACTCCTTCTTTGTGTTGCTCATTCATTCACTCCCTCCCTCACAAGAAAGTGGCCGGCCAAATTGGTGATGGGCTGTCCAAAATATTGAGGTGGGGAAATGTTGTTTATTTCTTGCACCAAAGTTCTCCAAGCTCCTCCATATACTTCTTGTTCAATCCCTCCACCAATGGCAACCTTCACTACCCCAAAAAGAGACACAAGTTCTACTACACATTCTACAGCGAATCTTGGGCACGTCGAGTAGCCGGCTTCGTGCCCGAGTTGCCTCGGCATTGAGGTGGGAGCCCGTAAACAAAGTAGGCGATGTGGTGCACTTCCGGCGACGAGGAGGAGACGGGACTTTTCCGCATGAGATCGGGACCATGACGAGAAGACCGGAGGACTTGGATCGTCGGTATATCTCTAACCCATCTTCTAGTTAGCTTAGACTAGTTAATGGTTTCGATCCGGGTGTTTTAGTGCGCGGTGGTGCCGGTTTGCTAAGTCCGCAAAATTTAAGTTTTCACCGCTTCCGCACTCCGGCGTCGGATTGACGGCCGGGGCGCCGCCGTGCACTTACAGGCGAGTCCTGGTCAGTGTACCCATTCTCTAATGAACACCTGTGTACAATTTTTGATGTCAAACACCAATGGTTATGGGATCAACTATCGCCCCCTACAGGGTCAAGAAACGTACACATTAGTCTACTCTGGAATATCGATGCCCTGTCTCGATACTCAATCGACTAGGAATAGTTAAAGGATGTGCTTGTAGACTACACAAGTCCTAGTAATATGATCCACATCATAGTCCTGGTAGTCAAGCAAACATCCTAAAGGCTTTATCAACATGTATCAGAGAGACAATATAATAATACAAGTGTATATGTTAAGATAAAGAGCAACCAGATAGCATGCTATCATGTCGAGCAAGAAAGTCCTCTATATATACGTCCAAGCATCCACTATATCATACAATAATGGCCTCTAGGGCATATATATTCCTAACACGAGCTTGAAGGGGTCTTCCACAATTGGGTGGACACACGACAAAGGTTGTATTTTCTCAACCATTATACTTTTAGTTAGCAAGTTTAAGTCTATGGATCGAATCTTGGTCAAGAGCCACATGCTCCCTATAGCGAAGGCTTGTCCGAATATGGGACCAATGCCGACCTTTTTGAAGCTTCTACCGATGAGAACGTGGCGACTGATCTCCAAGCCACTCTTGATGCTTCGGAACTCTTAGCCCATGAGCAAGCAGTGCTTGCTGCTCTTGTGGCGTCAGGTACATTTCATTTACATTCTTTACATATCTTAGAATAAAATAGAGTTGTGTTCTTATTTAACATTTTATTTTCCCAACAAGCATCTTTGTTGAAGAGGCTCTCTGGGCATCCACTAGGACATACGAGGAAGAGGACAGACTTCGTACTTCCATGGGCCTTGGCACGATTTATCTTACGCGCTTTAGAACGTTTAATTCATTTCGCCATACCTTGACTCCTTTCTTTTTATTTTATTATAGGAGCCTTTGTAACTAGTGCTACTTCGAGCGAGGTGCCATCTTTGGCTGTTAACATAGAGGATATTCTTCACTCGACAACCCCTACGGAATCTTCAGAGCCGCCGACTGTTGCTCAGGCCTTCTCAGTGCCACCACTGGAAGCATCATTGAAGCAGTCGATGATGGATGTCGTAGAAGATCCTGAGGCTGAATCCAATTCAGATGAGGATCTTCCTCTATCGATTGTCCTGGAGAGATCTCTCCGTATGGATAAAGCCGAGGAGAAGCGCCGGAAGTATGTAGCAAGGGGGCTTCAGGCCGGTTTGGCCACAGGTGCAGGCTTGAGCGAAACACAAACCCTTAATGCTCCTATGGAGGATATCCCTCTTGCCTTGTCAACCGCTCACAGGCAGATTGTGCGTGCAGCGCGTGAAGAGGCGGAGCGTTTACTTCAGGAGGAAATAACGCATGGTAGCTTGACAAAACCTGGTAGGATTTATTTATTTTCCAGGTTTCTTCCCGTAGCAACTTATTCGAATTATAACATTCTCATTTTTTTATGATGCCACCTGACACAGTAGGCACAAGTTTAGTTGACGGAGCAGCAAATAAAGCAGCGACATTTGAAGATTCTGGGACGAAGGCAACCTCAATATGGACCCGAGCAACGTAAGTCAGGCTATCTGCTGATGGACAACTATCTTTTTCGGGGACAGCAACTCTGCATCCCAGAGTGTTCGCTGCGAGAAAAGATCATGGAGAAACTTCATAACGAGGGCCATTTTGGGCGCGACAAACTCCTGGCCCTTATCTCTCATGACTACTACTAGCCTAACATGAAACGAGACGTGATACGTTTTGGAGAACGCTACCATATTTGCTAAGTGTCCAAGGGGACAGCTACGAATGCGGGTTTGTACACCCCGCTCCCAGCTCCGGCGGCACTATAGGAAGACATCAGCATGGACTGTTAGGAGAACTTGAGCTCACTACTAGGATTTTAGTACAAGCAAAACTAGGTTTTAAAATTTTCAAGTAAGCTCAAGTCTACATAAACTAGGATACTAGTTAAAGAATTAAACATGCAAATATAAACTAAGTGTTTTCATTCAAGGTTAGAACCATACAACCTTTGTAGCATTTTCATTTGCTCCAATTGGGTTGGACTCCATTGTAGGCTCCTTGAAGGTCTATGGAACATATTTGCAAGCCCGCATCCTCAATCGAAGATGATCCATCTTGAAGGCTCAAGAATTTTAGCTTCAATATTAAATTGAGATAACCTAAGCAATTAGGTTGCTAAACTATCTAACTAGGAGTTGTAGTTTTTTCTTCACTATAATTTTTCTCTCAGTTTTCTTTCTTTTTCTAATTTTTTTTCTCATTTTAGAGGAGGAGGGAGATGAGAGCTTCATGGCTAATGAGAGGAAGAACTAGAGAAATGAATTAGTTAACCATTCACTTTAAAAAGAAAATGGTTACTAATAATCATTCTCTACAAAATCCTAGCCATAGAATTTAATCAAGCTACCAAGTGTCCACCCACTTCTCTCCCTTCCACATATCACCCTAAAGAGTGAGGCAAAAATTATGTCATTCCCTTAGAATAACATAAGCTAAAGAAAACAAAAGAAAAAGAATAAAAAAAACAATATATACATTTTTATGTAATATAACATATTAAATACATATCCTTGTAATTGTTATCCAAGATATTTAAAATATATAAAAGAGAGGTTAATTAATAGTGATATAATACTAGTAAATACATATACAATATATATGTATTAAGTATTAAATCGACACCCGATTTAATATCCGTCTTTCTAAAAAGACCGACTAGTATTACAACCGTCCGATTACCGTAAGTGTATAAAATACACTAGTTTTAATCGAACCTTGGCGTATACAAATGTACCACAACTACAACATTCAGCCAAAACTGGAAACCCTCTGTGTGGGACTCTAAAGACTCGACAATACGCCGGCAGTAGGTTTAACCATAAGCACGTCAGCGGCACTTGCTGTACGTAACGGTTATGCAGGTATTGTCGAAAAGGAGATCGACAGGCAAGCTAGTCTGAAAACCTACTGAGCCTTTCAGCGACATGTACCGTACAGTCCGGTCTGTTCGTCTGAGACTGTCGCATATCGGGTTTAGGAGGGTGGTAAACGTAAGATTCCTAGTAACACAATAAGTCATGCCGATGTCAAGCCCATCACCATCCAAGAAACTACTGATCCAAATCAGTAAATCTCAGCTGCCTGTCCAGGTCCTATGGTGATGGCCAATCGGGCACAGCGCGATATCAAGCCCCAATACCGAGAGAGACGAATTATCGCAATCCGCTCACTGCCTCTATGTGGCTCGGGACTGTACCCAACTAAAACCTGCTTGCATGACTCCATTGAGCCATGGTAGGGTAGTAATCAAAATATAGTGGAAACTCAGACAAGACAAATAATGATCTTAGGTCGACAAACTAACTTATACTAATGCCACCAGAGACCTGCTACATGACGATAGGTATAACACCATCTAGCATGATCTCGGTGAATCCGTCCAGTGTAACTCATAACCCAATGAGCACCTGTATACGATCTCGGTGACTGACTAACACCAACGGCTGTGAGACTGGCCATCGCCCCTCATCGGGGTCAAGAAATGTATACACTGGTCTACTCTAGAATATCGATGCCCATTCTTGATATTCTCACGACTAGAGACATTTAAGGATGTGCTTATAGACTACCAAATTCTCATAAGTGTGATCGCCACAATAATCCTGGTAGTCAAGCATAAATCCTATGGGCTCTATCAATATGTAATAGTGAAATGCAATACCACATAAGATATGTACATGATGATAAAGTCAAACCAGCTAGCATACTATCATTTCTAGTGAGACTGTTCTAGGTCCACCCTCAATTATCATAATCGCATGTCTGCGATTACAATAATTGCCTTGAGGGCACTACATCCAACATGGACTTTGTACTAGGCCTACACCGAACTCAAAGGAGCATGGACTCAGTCTGTGTCGTGGTGGATCAGTTCTCTAAGATGACGTATTTTCCGGCCTGCAAGAAATTATGGACGCATATCGGATCGGTGACCTGTAGTTCAAAGAAATCGTGCGTCTTCATGGGGTACCTAAATCCATCACATCGGATAAGAACACCAAGTTCATGAGCCATTTTTAGAAGATCTTATGGAGGAATCCGGGAACTAAACTGTGTTTTAGCAACGCTTAGCACCCGTAAACAGATGGTCTAACTGAAGTAGTCAACAGAAACCTCGGTAATCTCCTCCGTAGCCTAGTTGGATACAACCCAAGAAAGTTAGAACTGGCTCTCACACCAGCTGAGTTCGCTTACTACCGTTTTATTAATCGCATGACGAAGAGGAGTCCATTTAAGATCTTGTATAGAAGTAACATCACTGCCATCCTCGACTTGGCGCCAATTCTCTATATGGGGCATCCCAATGTTAAAGCTGAAGACATGACCGAGCACCTGAAAAGCATTCATGATCAAGTTCGACATCAGATTGACACTGCCAATTCTAAAAATGAAGCTGCGGCGAACAAGCATCGTCGTCGCGTGGTGTTCGAAGAAGGTGACTTTGTTTGGACCGTCCTCACCAAGGACCGCTACCCGGTAGATGAGTATAATAAATTGAGCTGCAGAAAAGTGGATCCTTGTGAGATTCTTAGGAAGGTAGGCGACAACGCGTGACAATTGAAATTGCCTAGTCATCTGAAAACTTCAGACAAATTCAATATCAAGCACTTGATTCCATATGCGGGTGACGGAAGCTCTTCCGAAGACGATGGCCTGAGCTCGAGGTCGAGCTCTCTTTACAACGCGGGGTGATGCAGCCTAGCCTATATGGAGCGGCTTAACCGTTCCAAAACACGTCACACCTAGTTCTACCAAGAAAGCCGAACTGCCAAATCTTTTCCGATTCGCTCGTTCTCCCCATCAAATCGAAGCTCTTACAAAATCGCCTGGGTCAATACAGCAAGCAAATTGATGTCTCTCAGAATCGCGAAAATCCACCATTTAGGGTCCCGAAATCGCGGTCAAAGATTTGTTTCAAAACTTTGACTTTCGAATTATAGATAAAATCAATACACGGATCAGTTAAGATTTTATCGGGAATCAATTCTGAACGCAATCAAATAATTACTTTCGAATTTTTGCAACTTTCTATTTTTAGTAGTTATCTATTTTAGGCAGTTTTTATTCTGTTGGTAAATTAGTTATAATTTTTTTATTTTATATGGGTCTATTTAAGAGACTCCTTGCAATTGTAATAGATAGATTTTGATTAATAAAACCCATATTGTTATTGTTTTATTCCTTCAAGCTTCTCTAAATTCAGCCTAAAATTGCAGCATCCTAAATCAGGGGTGCAACATAAGTCTGTCAGGTTGTAAAGTAACTTAAATTGAATAAAAGATGGCCATCATGAAGGCATGAAAGTGTCTCCATGTGATGTGAACATAAATAAGGAAGCATAGGAAATAAATAAAGTTAATTAAGTCTTAACCATGGAATATTGTATTCATGTAGCATGTTACCATGATGAAATTATCATTTTTGTAATATATTTTCATATGTGTATCCACGAAGGTCTTCAGGTGGAACCACATCAAATACAGATTCAAGAGATGGTCTTCCATGGATTTAAGAGGTGTCCCTCACCATCGTCAAAACGTGCATTTTGCTCTGTATGGCATTTAATTTGTTCCGTATATGATATCAACGGTCGCCTGACCTGGGCTCTAACAACTCAATATGTGTATTCCATCATAACTAGAGCATGCAACATCATGAATGTTCCGTTAGTTATGTCAGAACATCATATGATGGCCTCCATAGAATCAAGAGGTGGCCCGCGCAGCTATGGCGTGGCACTATGCTCCACGTGGCACTTAGTTCTTCATACAATAGCACATTTTCTCCTTTCCGATGTTCAGGACTTTAATCATCCAGTCCACACATGTCAATAATAAATTCTAAGCACAATTATAAGTATTACATGAAATATCATAAGCATGAATCATGCAGGAGTTCAAGACCGATCAAGTTCAGGTTTAACTTTGAGCAAATATTAATTTGGTTAACATGCAATTGGAGTGTTTCTTCACGGGTAATATGTGAAGCAAGTATTGCGAATGGTAACCGAGTAGTTGGACAGTAATTCTGGTGATAATTAGGGTTTTGCAAATGATTTTTCAAAAATCAGATTAAATCCTAATAAATTGTAATAAATTATTTTCTCCACTTTAAATTTTTTTAATAAATAGTTTTAACCCTGTTCAAAAGAAATTCTTCCCTAAAAAATCCTTTGTATAAATTCCTTTATCTTAAAACAAAATTTCCCTTTAATCTTTATAAAGTTAATAGAATATTCAATTCAAACAAAAATTCCTATTTATAAAATTGGCTGTGGTACATATATGGTCCATGGGAAGTGATAATGATAGCAAGTTAAAATTAAACCTAATTTTTTTTATATGATGGGCTAGTAACAGAGTTCACTGGCAAGTGTTATTGGTTTATTAAAAATCATTGTATAATGATTTTCAATAAGACATAATCCTTATTTTGCCCCTACTAACCGAAACTCATACATCCGTTCTTGTCCAGAAGACCGCACGAATTTATTCCGAAAACCGTAATTTGTGACCCAGATATTAATAACACAAGTGATATATAATCTCTAATCTTATCCATAAAGCAAATCTTGAGCTGACTAAGTAACCGTGGACTGATGATCTATTTATATGGACAAGGAGTGAAAAAAATATTTTTTGAAACAAGAAACAAGAATTCATCATACACTTTGCATTTGCATATATGTATGTTTTAAATATAATGAAAAAATTTGAGAGCACATGAATGAAAAAATTTGAGAGCATTCCAAATGACAGGTGAGCAGCTAGCAAACTCACAAATAGATACAACCATCTCTCAATCTCTCTCTCTCTCTCTCACCTTTGATCATTTCCTTCTAGAAAAACAAAAATATGCCTCCCTTGTTGTGCCAATTAATTTGCAAAACAGTATGACTTATTTATGAATTAAAAAAAAACCCTAGGACCAAGTATTTTTCCCTAATTATTTATTTATTTTATAATTGTATGGACTGAGTCATAATGCAAATCCAAACCCTAATCCTTGGAGAAATACTTAGCAAAATCCTTGGAGAAATACTTAGCAAACTCACAAATAGTTCTATTTTTATTTTTCCTAAGCCGGCCTGGCTCTTAGCAAAAAACAATTTGTTTGCTAAGAAGAAAAGCTCTCAGTAAAATTGCACATTAGCAGGATATATACTATAAATAGATGCTTAAATGTAACATGATGTATTCACCTACAAAGCAAGCAAGCAAATTAAGGCTAGGCAAGCTAGAATGGCCTTTACTCAAGTGATTTCCACCCTTGCTCTTCTTTTGGCGACGGTTTTCAGTGGCTCAAGCCACCGTATATATCGTTGGAGACCATTATGGCTGGACCCTCCACTTCGACTATGCTGCTTGGGCTAAGGGCAAAGACTTTCGAGTTGGAGATAAGCTCGGTAAATTTATCTGCTTATTACTTCAAACTTGCTAAATGTATAAAATCGTACGGTCACGGTCGTCGTCCACAACCCGCTGGTTTTAGGTTTTTGATGGAGTGGTATACAACATCTTGTCAAAGACCAAAATAGGTCAATTAATAGTTTAGCCCTCATGGATGTTAATTAAAAAATGTTTCTCTCTCGTGTTTTATCTTTCATGTGTGCAATCTTCAATGTGAAGTATGGTGTTACAAGTGATAAACCTATAACTAACCCGTGTTAATTATTAACAACAATATTTCTACATTTTAGTTAATTATTAACAACAATATACTATATAATACATAAATATTAGAAACCACTGATCCAAACATTTAAAATAGCTGGTGAACGTGGAGGGTACACCAAGAGATTATTTTATTCCTGCTCGCGAAACTAATATATTCGTCCAATATCACTCTAATAACTTGAGCGTATAAATACAATACAGTTTTCAATTATCCTGTCCAAATACATAACGTCTTCAAAGCAAGTGGCCCCGAGTTCGATGCATGCCAAGAATCACCCACCAATGTGGCGATGACGACTGGAAAAGATATAGTCACCCTCACAACTCCTGGAAGAAAATGGTACATTTGTGGCGTAGGAAATCATTGTCAAATGGGAATGAAGCTATTCATCATCGTCAAGCCAACAGTAGGGAGTACTCCCTCTCCAGCATTACCTCGCGTGCCGACACATCATATAGTCGGTGACAACCATGGATGGAAACTCAAATTCGACTATGCTGCTTGGGCCAGGACTAGAGTATTCAGGATTGGAGACTCTCTTGGTATGTCTTGTACTCTTGTATCATTCATATATCTTCAATATTTAGAATGATCCGAGTTTTTGACTCGATTGTATTATTATTTTATTTTGCAGTTTTCCAATATAAAGTAGGGAATCACAATGTCTTCAAGGTGAGTGAGCATGACTTCCATGCATGCAACATACCACCAATGAACCAAGCTTTGACCACAGGAAACGATGTAATCACGCTCGCAACTCCGGGAAAGAAGTGGTACATATGTGGTGCTTCTTACGGCAGGCATTGTCAAATGGGACAGAAGTTATTCATCATTGTCCTTCCGTAATATTGATTTTCTCAACAAGCTAATTAGTAGTTCCGACTTCTTTCCATTCGGCATCGATGGATGGATACGGATCGATTATCATAAGTAGTGCCTTTCTTAACTTGTTCAATATTGTACGAGGTGCATGCATGTTTGAGTTTTGTGTGGCGAACTGCTTTTATTCGGGTTGAATAAGATTATTTTTAAGCAAATTTCACATGTCCTTGCTACTTATTTACATCCTTTTTTCTCGGATTGAATCGAGTATAAGTATTTTATTTATTGTATGGTTTTAGTCATTAACTAACTCATCGAACAACTTGAAATAATCCCGAGGAAAAATATAAATTAACTTGGATCAGTGATAAAGAAAAAGAATAAGAGAAAACCAGGTTGAGATCCTTGTAACCGAAGCTATTAATTAAGTAGGGATGGTCTTTGGCACACATTTTATCATTAAAGGAATTGTTTTTGCATTTTTGCCCTCTTTTTCTTTTCATCTGCTTCACATAAAAAACCCTCCAAGCTTTTAACTGACAAAAGAATTCTTCAGCGGCCTCTAACAAAGTTATTTCCATATTTGTCCTCCTCCTTCGTCGTCTTCTTCTTCTTCGAACTTTCCGATATTAGAAAAGCAACATAATATGTTTTTGGTGACGATTATGGTTGGACTCTCAACTACAACCAGACTGCTTGGGCTAAGAATAAAGTGATGCAAAACCAACTTTAAGATTTAGTTTAAATATTTTGGTTTTATTAAATTTGAATCTATTTTTAATTTTTTTCATTTTAGTTGGATGTTATAACGAAAGTGTAATAGGATCTCTAGGGTTTTAAGGGAGACCAACGATATTTAATTGAAAAAAAATGTAAGTTTGAGATTGAGAATCGTGTGCTCTGCGTTGTAACTTTCGGTTGCTGTGGAAATCTTTCATTTGGCTATGTGGCGATCTAACATCCGTCGTTACTGTCTTCGTCAACTCGCCGCAAGCATCGCTCGCCAAGGCATCGATTGTCGCCACTAAATTACTGTTAAGTCTGGTGGCTTTTGGATCAAATCAAACAAGTGTAGAATGAAAGTGTCAGGGTTTTCACGTGATCAAAGCACATGCATAAGGTCACGTGGGCATTACGATCATTCAAGGCAAGAAGGACGAATATTCAGAGGAAAGGGTAAAATTTTAATTTTCTTTTGATTATTAGCCGGGTTATTAATTTGCATCTAAATATTTCATACATAATATTTGGGATCATTAAGAAGAGTTGTCTGCTAATTTGCACTTGAGAATTATCCGATATTAGCACACGGTCAAATATTTAGACAAGATATGCTTGTTATGGTAGGAATTATTATTATGATAATTAAAGAGTTTCATAAACATTCTTCTCATTATTAGTCATAATGATTATTCTCATTATGATTTTTATTCGAGACAAGATATGCTTGTTAAAGGTAGACCTAGACGGATAGTTAAGCCAAATTAATGATTTCTACGGTAAGAAGGGTCCGCATTATGTTATTGATTGGTTAGCCAACATGGATGAATATCTTGATTATCATAATTTATATGATTATCGTAGAATTAGGTTGGCTAATGGAAATTAAAAGAAAAACACTATAAGAAAACGGCATTTATTTATTTCGTCGGGGTGGTTATTAAATAAACCCTCAATCCGACGAAATAAACCCCATTATATTTGAAATAAATATTAAAAACTCTTATGGGTTATTCCGTGGATAACATGCACCCGACGGAATAATCTAAATAAGTAAAAGGCCATAGAGATCAGATCGATATCCCATCTTCTTCCCTAAAATTTAAAAAAAAAATCCTAACCTGATCCCCTCTTCTTGCCGACCGTCTCTTCTTCCACCTCCTCTTTCTCAAGCAGCCGGTGCCCCCGCGCCCCCCCCCCCCCCCTTTGCCCTCCTCCTCCTCCTCCTCCTCCTCCTCTCCTCTGCCGACCCTCTCCTCACCGACCCTCCTCCTAGCCTCCGAGCCCCACTGCCGCTGACTCCTCCATCGCCAACCCTTCCTTCTAGCCGCCGAGTCCCTCTACGGGCGACCCTTCATTGCCGATTTCACGAATTTTTGTTGAGCCTTTTTTGCGAATTCTTCATAATTTTTTTTGGTATATGATGTTCGTGATATTAGGACAGAAATTTGAATGGATTAGGAATATTTTGAATTGTGAATGTGTGGTGGGTGAATTAATTGAGGATTAGGAATTTTGTGAATGTTTTGGATAAATTTGGAATTGAAATCGAATAGAATTTGTAGAATTTGTGGATTAGGAATGCTTTGGCAGTGGGTTGATAGTGTGTATCGTATTGGTGTAGAATTTGTAGGCGAAATGTCAAACGTGTCAGAATTTAAGGTATGTGCTGCCTAAATTTTCAGAAATTTTACACAGCAAAGAGAATTTTCAAGAGTATATAAATACGCTCTTTTGCGAATAAGTTTCTCAACCATATCCATCGTGAATTGAACCTTGAACGAACTTTAAAATAACACGAAAATCTTATACTAAGTGTACGAAACTCGATGATAATATGGAATTTACATGTTATTATCGAGGATCTCACATTCAAAAAATGAAATACGCCTTAGACCCCGTCTATCAGTTATATATTCAATGGTTTCCGTTGTGACATAAACCTTTGTAATGGTTGTCAAAACGAAACATTTAATCGTTTGTTTATTGTAACCGTCATGTATTTTATGTGACGATAAAACTGGTCGTACAATAACCAATACATTTGTTCAGTGTTAACTAATTAAGAATTTACAACGCAAACACATCCTGCATTTGTGCCTTCATTCATTTCGAGATTAGTTTCGTCGGCATATTTTCGTTGGTTCTCCGTTTACTAATATAGAGGGGATGATCATTTCAGTGTTAATATTTAGCATTTAAATGATTATTATCCTTTTTATCGCAGTGTACTCGAAGAACAGTGAGGAGGTACTAACGAAATTTTCTCGAAACGAATGAAAACACAAACGCAGAGGTGTATGCGTTAAAAGTTCTTAATGGGATAGAAGTCTTATCCCGACAGCCGATGTAATGGATTGATGGATCAAACGGAAACATTAAAGCTTAACTACAAGTCATAAAATAAATGTCCAAATGATATGCTAATTATTTAATACACGATGTCAGAAATCGAAGAGTAATGGATAAGTGTTGGATGAAAGTGTCCAAATTTAGTGATGAATACAAGGCCGACGTCGAAGAGTTTATGCAATTTGCATTGAGAGACCGATCCTCTGAAGAATTGATTTCGTGTCCATGTAAAAAGTGTCATAACGGTTTCGACCTCTATCGAGATATAGTGTACGCCCATCTAATGAAGAATAAGATTTCATGTGGGTATACAAAATGGATGTACCATGCAAAAGCTGCACCGAGAGTAGATATTTCTACGAGTCGTTAGATTAGAAAAAATGATCCTCCTCGACCGTCGTCTGCTCTAAGCTCAGTGAAAGTATTTTCGTTTTAAATTTATTTTTCCCCAATTTTAATTGTTTGTTTTTGGTTGATATTGCAATTTTATGTTCTATTATAAATTGTTCATATATAAAAGAGATATTGCTGTTAGGATTATTGATAAAAGAGATATTGTGGTTAATGTTTTAGTATAAATTACCTCGGATAAACTATAAAGCTTGATATAAGACCAAAACAATAAGTTGAAAACAAAACCATAAGTTGCAATGAAAAACTTAAAAAAAACACATGTATTGAACCTTGAACTTCAAAATAATAAGAAAATCTTATGCTAAGCAAATGTCATATATTATCATACAATTAAAAATATGCTGGAAAAAATAAGGAAAAATAAACTAGTCAGTAGATCTGTTACTACAAATAAACCAAGCAACCATTCCGGTCTCTCTCTCTCCCTCTATTTATTTTTCACATCCATAAGATGGATAGAGAGTGCGATACATGGCACAACAATCGCCAACGCTCGATAATATACTTTCACCTCAATTCCACTTTGGGAAATGCTTGCCGATGTAGCACTGGCCGGTAATAAGACAAAAACCGTCACGACTGGGAGTGAAGTAAACAGTCAGATACTCCTACCTCTCACAGTAAAACTTTGAATTACAGAGTCTGCAGAAGCTTTTGGCCCATTTCGGTAATTCAAAGTAGGAATTACTGAAGTGGACCAAAAGTTTCTGCAGACCCTGTAATTCAAAGTTTTACTGTAAAAGCTAAGAGTATCTTCCTATTCACATCACTCCCAGTCGCGACGGTTCTTTTCTTGTTACCAGACAGCGCTACATCGGCAGGTATTTCCCTAATTGGAATTGAGATGAAAGTATGTTATCGAGCGTCGGCGAGAGCTATGCCTTATGTCTCACTATCTATCCATCTTTTAGATGTGAAAAATGAGTGGATAGAGGTGTTGGATATGTATGCCCTAGAGGCCATTATTGTATATGTATATATAGTGGATGCTTGGACATATGTATGTACAGGACAATCTTGCTCGATATGATAGTATGCTATTTGGTTTGTCTTTATCTTAACATGTGCATAATTTTTACTTGTTATTAAGTATCGCTAATATATGTTGATAAAGCCCGTAGGATTATTGCTTGACTACCGGCGTTAAGATGGAGATCATACATGTGGGGGCTGGGTAGTCCATAAGCACATTCTTAAATGTCCCCAGTTATGGGAGTATCGAGACCGGGCATCTAGACTGGTGTATACGTTTCTAGACCCCGACGAGGGGCGATGGTTGGTCCTACAGAAATTTGTCTTTGGCACCTAAGATCGTATAGAGGTGCTCATTGGAGGTGAGTACACTGGACGGACTCACCGAAAACTTCTACATGGCACTATACCGATCGTCAGATAGCAGTTCTCAGGTGACATGAGTACAAGTTAGTCTTTAAACCTGAGATCGTCATTTGCCTCGTGTGAGTTCTCACTATACTTAGATTACTACCCACAACGGCTCTACTGAGTTGTGCAAATAGTTTTTAGTTCGGTACAGTCCCGAGCCATATGGAGGCAGCGAGCGATTGCTAGGAATTCGTCTCTCCCAGTACAGGGAGTCGATATCACACTATATTCGGTTGGCCAGCACCATAAGAGCTTGGCCAAGGCGGTTGAGATTTATAGATAGTTAGATCAGTAGTTTTTCGGATTGGTCCTAAGCCACATCGGTACGATTTATCGGGTTATTAAGGTCTGACGTTTACCACCCCCTAGACTCGGTATGCGATACTCTTAGACAAAGAGACCGGACTGTATGAAAATTGTTGCGGATAGGCTAAGTAGGAGTTCGGATGAGCTTGCACGTCGGCCTTCCTTTTCGACACGTATTTAGGTAGCCATTACGTATAGCTAGTACCGCTGACGTGCTTGTAGTTAAACTCACTGCCAGCGTACTGTCGAGTCTTTAGAGTCTCACACAGAGGGTTTTCCTGGTTCAGGCGAAATGATGTAGTGGTTGTATTTTGATACGTGCAGTGTTCCGATCAAAAGAGTGTACTAGCTACCTGGACTTTTGATCGGACGGTTGATAAAATTAGCCGGCTTATGATTAAGCCGGATTATTAAATCAAGTGTTGATTTAATAATTTACATATATATATTTCGATATGTATATTCTAGTATTATGTTCATTGTATTATTCTATTTTTTGGGTATTCGTATTTTGATACGAATACGGGTATGTATATACGGAAATGTATTCTTGTATTTATACAAGTATGCATTTTAGAAGGTGGAAACCTCATTATGGATTTTCTATTTTATTAAAAATAGAAATGAGATGTAAATGTGAGGTATGGAGAAAGAATGGTGATGGAAATGGCTTTGTATTTATTTATTGCATTTGTATGCACCATTCAAGCATAGTTGCAATTTTCTATTTGAAAATAGCTTTGAACAAAACCATGCTAGTCATTTTTCATTTCGGTTGGATATTTCATTTCACCATTTCCTTTCTCTCTTCTCTTGAGCTCTATCTTCTTCTTCTTCCCTACCCTCTCAGGAGTTGAGGATCAAGGGAAGAAAAGTGACAGAAAAATACTTGAACACTGCACTACACTCTAAGCACTCTAAATTAGCAACCTAGGGTTTTTAGTTACTCCACTTGATTGTTTGTGTGGAGCTAAATTCTTGAACCAAATCCTTCGGGTGGATCATCTTCGACAAAGGGAAGACCGCTTTACAAGCTTGATCTCGCCGCCTTAAGGAGCTAAAGAAGAGGATTTGAAGACCCAAATGACTTGATCTCTTTGGTATAATCCTTTTCATAGTAGCTAAACCTCTTGGTAGTTTTCTAGTTTAAGTGTTTGATCAAGATTCTAGGATTTGTAGTTTCTAGCACCTCTCGAATTTTTGTTTTTTTATCCTGCATGGCCCGCGGTGATAACGGCAAGGGTGCTAGGAAATGTAATATGGTATCGGAGCCACCCAAGCATATAAACTAGTTAGTCACGATGTTCGAATTCCTCCATTTTCGTCGCGCAAAAACTGCGGACAAAAACAGTCCTAAAATCCAAGTTTTAGCATGTTTGCACTCCCCGCAGGCTCACGGTTTGGACTGAGAAGCAGCGGGGTGTTGCGTGGGTACCCTGAGGTTTGCCTCAGGGGGACGAAGGTTGGCCCCACCCCCCCGAGACCACCATGAGGTGGCCATAGGGGGTGGGGACCCAAGACCTACCCCAAAAGGGTAGTCTCGGGTCTCCCTCCCCTCCTGGCCACCTCGTGGTGGTCTCGAGGGGGTGGGTACCCCCTAGCCTACCTGAATGACAGTTAATTTTGGGTACTTCACTTTTGCGAAGGTTCGTCCGAGTTTCGAGTTCGTTTCGACTCCCGGATTGGCTTAAAACGATGGAATTTTGGGGTTTAGTGAACTGTTTTTTCCGGTTTGGAAAAACTTGTTGTGTTTGCTATTTGTGCATGGAATTCTATTATCGTAGTTTTTGTTACTTGCTTCTGTGATGCGTATATATGTTGTTTAACATCTTCTAATTTCTACACGTCGATTAGAAGGGGTTACACGCATCTTTCTTACTTGTAATGTTGCTTGAGATATCTTTTGTGTTGGTTTAGACAGATTGTTATGATGGATTGCCTTTTGTGCAATGTTTGCTATACAGTTTTGAGTTTATTTGTATATTCATTATTGCGGGTTGAGTGTCCGACATGTGGACAACCGTTTCTACCAGTTTGTATATTCTTTTATTGGGACACAGCCAGATTGAGGTCGATATTACCGCTGTATATTATTTCTTTTCTGTATTAGGATAAACCCCGAGGCGGAGTGCTCGAGTAGCTGGGTTCTAGAGGGAAACAGGCCTCCATCTCATGGCATTAAGACCGGGGTGCCTTACTCTAGAATTGGCGGGCTATTCGCCGCATTCGTAGGTTGTATAGGATGATCCACGGTGGAGTGCTCAAGTTATCGGATTCTGTGAAGTGTTGGGTGGCCCACTCACTTCGTTGATTGGAGTTGCCTCGATTCTGGGATTGAAGGGTAACAGGTATGTATATACAGTCGTATTCGTATTCAGATATCGGATTATTTTCGTCTCGTTGTATTCGTATTCAGTCGAAATGCGGATGCAGGTATGTATATACAGATAAAGGGTATTCTTGTGATCCGTCACGAGTTTACTTTAGAAGATGCCATTCTATTTATTGTTCTAAACATTTGGATTAATGTTTATTAGGTGGAAATTGTGAGTGCTAGTAATGATCAAGAGCATTAAATGTGGCATGTGCTTTGTTGATGAGTCATGGTGTTATTTTTTGTGCCATGTTTAATCTCTTGATTAATTATTGTGTGGGATTAACATGTGAAGAGAGAGAGAGGGCAACCACATAGAGTGCGGGACTTGGTCTTGAGATTAAAAGGGCTCTCACATTTTCATCCCAACACAATAAGCAAGCTCTTCTTCTTCTTCACTAGTTTTCTTTTTGTGCTCACAACTTCCATTAATGGCTTCTTCTTTAACCTCCATCCATACCATCTCATGTGTTGAGAATCAATGGATGTCATGAGACAAAGTAATCACACACATTCTCTACTTTACCTTGGACATGTCGGCTAGCAAATTTCATGTCCGAATTGCTTCGGTTTTGAAGCGAGAGCCCGTAAAAAGATTTCTTGACGTGGTGCAACTTCGACGAGGAGACCGGAGATCGAGCGAGATCGGAGATGCCGCGAGGAGCTAAGGATGGTGGCTAAAAACCGAAGGACACGGATCGATTGGTATAGCGATTCTAACTTCTTTGTAGTTTGCTAGTATAGGGTTAATAGATCAATCCGGGTGAAAGACTACGTTAGCGCCAGTTTTATAAAAAAAATTTGTTCCGTGTTTGGCCTCGGATTGACAGCCGGGGCGCTACCGTAGACTTACATGGTATCAGAGCCACGCCATTAACCCATACTAGTTTGTTCTAACATGTTTAAAACATCGATCAACGGAATTTTCAAAAACCGCAATTCCAATTTTCATGTTTCTTCCGATTTTTTTAAGTGGTCGAAAAATTATTTTCAGTGTATCAGAAAATCGTGCAGGCTTTTTTAAGACCCTCGAAAAAATTTAAGAGCAAGTTCTCACCATCGGACCGTGGAACCGCGGCGAAACCATCATGTTTGCCGCGGTTGCACGGCGGTATGGTGGCAACAGTGCACCATTTTTCTTCTGGGTGTCTTTCATATGGAATTGTGGTTTCTGAGATGTTTAGTTTTGGCCCAGATTTGTTTGAGTGCTGGGTTTTGCACTTGGGGACATTTTGGGAAGTTTTGTCGATAGAAATTTTAAATACGTTAGTTCACGGTACTTACATTACTATCTGCGACCGTGAATGTCATTCGAGCCGAATAATTTGTCTGATTGCTATATGTTTTTTTAGACAAGTTTACGAACGTGACATTCACGTTGATGTTCTGTGTTGTGCTGTGATGTTGCGGATTTTTAGTGGTGGATAGCTTAGTGCAATGTTAGTACAGTTTAGTTTTATTTGTACATTTGATATCGCGGGGCGAGCGTCCGACATGTGGACTGCCGTCATTGCCTGTTTGTATATTATTCTTTTGGGGCACGACAGGGTTGAGGTCGATGTCACCGTTGTACATATTTTCTTTACTATACTAGGATTACCCCGCGGTGGAGTGCACTGATAGCCGGGTTCTAGAGGGTAACAGGCCCGCATCTCATGGCTTTGAGACGGAGGGAGCTTCACTCTAGAATTGGCGGGCTATTCGCCGCACTCGTAGGGGGTATAGGTTGACCCAAGGTGGGGTGCTCAAGTTACCGGATTCCGTAGAGTGCTGGGTGGCCCATTCACTTTGTTGAAGGAGGCTGCCTCGCTTCTGGTTTTGGCGGGTAACTTTCCACGCTCGTAGGGGTCTAGGTTTTCATTGCACAGGCTATCCACACGACCAGGGGAACGTCGGGTTTTACTTGCGGCTCAAACGAAACCCGGGGCTCCCAGATTATCTGTATTGTTCTGTGATGCTTATTACTTTTCTGTGATGTTGCATTTATCACGCCTGGAGTGATTATTATATATTGATATATATATATATATATATATATATATATATATATATATATATATATATATATATATATATATACTAGTAGATGTTGTAATGTTTTACACCCGCGCTAGTCCAGTCCCAGCTCTGTCGTTAGTTAAGTAACCTAACGGGTGATGACGGGACCCAATGGCGAATGCGGATGGCATATACGTACATCATATTTTCGTTCTTTATTGGTATGATTAATTGATGGGACTGCGTTGATTCGGATCAATGCAAGGAAAACAAACCTATTCGATGTTGTTGGAACAATTTTCAAAAAGCTGTTATTGCAAGGACGTTTTCTTTTGTTTTGCACAGCGGTATTCGGTTATTAATATCCTGCACCTCATTCGACGAGGCAAGGGCCGAGATCCCTTCATCGGGAGTGACCCCTTGGGCAGAAGTTTGCGTTAGGATAATAACTTCACTATAGTCGATTACTTTTTGATTTTCATCATGGTATTCAGTTGGAATATCCTGCACCTCATTCTACGGGGAAAGAGCCGAGATCCCTTCACCGGGAGTGACCTCTTTACTAAAGGTTTTCGCCACTATATTTGTAAAAAGCTATCCGGTTCCTTCAACGATATCAAGTTCATTACGTTAAAGGTTTTTCGCCAAAAACCATTCGTAGCCCTCCGTCATTTCAGACGGGTAGCACTTAGTATTCATGATATATTTGTTGACCTTCGTCAAGACATAGTGAATGGTAGCTGCTTGTTACCTTTCTATTGCATAGATAGATGCGTTTGTTTGGGACAGTCGTACAGCCTTGTTGACCTTCGTCAAGGGCTTGTACGGGTGGGTTCAAATTAACCTGGACAATGACGGGTAGAACTTGACATGTGACTTATGATTTTTTGACCTTCGTCAAGGTCATAAGAGCATAGGGTAAAAATCACATCGGGAGTTTCAAACATATAGGAAACTTTCCAGGCATGCGCATACCTTTTGGAGTATGATAACGTGAGTGGATTCCATCACGTTATCATGCGATGATAGTCGGATCCCGATTCTCACCGATGAGTTAGTTCACTCCTCGGGTGATCCCGACTAATTCTTCTTTCAGGTTTAGAGGAGAATTTGAGGATACAGTAGGAGAAATCCTGATTAGATAAAGTGATTAACCATTCTGATCTAGGTTAGAGTGCACGCAGAGTGTTTCTTTTCTCTCTCTCTTTGGCAGCGACCATGGCCCGATCCTAGACTATGACTTAGTGACCAAGTTAACCGAACTTTCTTAAAACATTGGCTTTTGGATTGTCTGAGTTGCATACAACATTGCCACTCCTTCTTTTACCCTTTGATTTTTTCCAGAACATTCCGTATCACTATGAACATCCACTCCTATTGGATAAATTCATCGTATGGTTATATACGAACACGAAGGAACTCGTTCCAGATTCGAGGATGGATTCTGGTTCGGGAGAAAATGAATAGGACTATTCCGTTGTCTTTTCCTTTTACCTTCTCTCAGGTTGTGAGGGCTCCTAAGATTAGGAGAGGGTACATCTATTGCGCTTATTGGATAGTCTTCTTCCAAACCATAGGCATGTGCCAAAAGGTAGGGAAAGAAGAAAACCAATCAGCCTAAGTGTGGTGTACAGGAGGTAATAAGTAAAGACAAATAAATGGATCAGAAAGAGGGCAAAGTAAATTGCGACTGCTATCATTCACGACCAAACCACGTATTTCATCGCCACTCCTACTTCACCTTTGTATTTATCCAGAACACCCCGTATCACTATGAAGATCCACAGTTTATTGGATAATCCATCGTATGGTTATATACGAACTCGAAGGAACTTGTTCCAGTTCGGGAATGGATTCTGGTTCAGGAGAAACAGAATAAGATTTATTCAGTTGTATTTAATCTTTACCTTCTCTCAGGTTGCGAGTACTCCTAGGATTAGAAGAGTACACTTATTACGCTTATTCGATAGTCTTCTTCCAAACCATAGGCTGGTGCCGAACGGTAGGGAAGGAAGAAAACCATTTAGCCTAAGGGGGTGTACAGAAGGTAATGACTAAAGACAAATAAAGGGATTTGGAGAGATGACAAAGAAATATATGGTTACAGTCATGAATCTGATAATGGAAGAGGCATTACTAGGAATACCTGGATACCCCTTTGAAACATTTACATGTTTCAGTTTCATTATGCGTTGATTAACAGAAAACTGATTTCCCAATTAGATCCTTACTCCAGGGTATGTATTTACCAGGTTCGATTCTCACATCTGTATGGTTTTACAGATGATGAGTGGGAGTAAGTTATTGGGAATTGGGTGATCATCCTCATTATATCAGGATTCGTTGTAATTGGTGATATTTGAGGAAATCACCTGGGTTTTTGCCGGACGGCAAATATTTGGTTTTGAATATCCGTTGTTATGCACCAATTTCAAATTGATATATCTGTACGTTTATTTTATAAAGTGAGATATAACTTTCTGAAATTATGTCCATGACATTTACCTATATCAGTTGATGGTTAGGTAAGGAGCATTAAACAGCGGTGTAACTCTTCTTAACCATAAGTACAGTTTTCAACCTACGGCGCACAGAGTTTGAGTTATTAAACTCAGGGGACTTATACAAAGTATTGTATGTTGTCCAGTGTCCATTAGGACAGAGGGGATTGGTGCTCGTACTATATTCTATTTACTTGTGACTTCTCTGGTTTTTAGACATGTGTTTCATAGAAATACAAGGTCCAAGTTTTGAGAAGTTATAGGTACAAGAATAAAGTAGAGGACCACATGATGCAAGTATCAGGATTTTTCAAGGTGATCGAAGATATAGATACTTGTGTATGGTATTCAGTTGATAGTAATGGTTTTGAGAACTTGCCTCTTTTTCAGGTTACTCATATCTGGATGCACTTCTAAGTTGAGTAATACTGATCGGCCTCCTTCCATTTAGTTGACATGCACTAGAGACAGCTGCATGATTTGAATATGGTTTGAATTAAATCAGTGCCTCTGTTTTTATATTGTATATAGAATAGCTCATATCTTAACGATGCTGAGGTATATGGAGTTGTCCGGCTTATACTTAAAACCAGACTCTGGATAACTCAAGGTACGTTTCAGTAATGGCAGTTTGTGGGTTAACCCGGGCTATGACGAGGGTTAACTTTCTACCATCTGGAAGATCAATAGCGATATTGTTCTTGACTCTCCACAGTTTTAGTAAAATGGATTTTTTCAGAAAACAGTAGTGGGAGTATGGTAGAACTGGAAGCGATTCCAGAACCGCAAACGATTACTGAAAATTTAATAGGACCTAAAGATTCAATCAGGTTTGACATTCCATTAGCCACTCCGCAGATATGGTGGGTAACCTCAGGCACCCAAGAGGTACTCCGGTAGACTCAAGGATGGTGACAGGGAGGTTCTTGTTTACCCAGACTTGCCATTACTGCTGTTTTTAGACTATGAGATCCGGCAGGAGAATGAGTATAGCGTCGTTCTAAACTAGTTTTAGAAGTGCACGTATATATGATTCTGCCAGAGGGTTATTGTAGTCAGTGGGAGCAGCGGAAGCATAGTGGACAAGTTTCTTATGTCTATTTATAGACTAAAGCAGATGTAGCGGAGATAGATCTTCTAATTTTGATGTGACAGTGATAGGTTTTGACGTCATCAGAATAGGAGATGGATCTGTTAAGAAAGTAGTAGGGTGTGATGTCTTAGTATTTGGATGACATACACAGAGTAGGAAGTGATATTCCTATACTACGGTCGGTTATACTATGGTTGTCACACAGTGGTTTCTCCACATAGGATATAGATATAATATCAGACATTCTGGTTACTAGATCTATAGTTTTAGATCTAGATTTGGGAAGTGTCCTAATCTGGGTACTTAGACAGCATTCTAAAGGTGTTTTAGAATAGACGACTCCTGGTATGGTGGTGTACCTGCAGGTGATGGAGTCACCCTCTCTAAAGGTGTCTTACAGACTAAAGGGGAGAGAGATGTGCATGATTGGCATATCACTTGCTTAGGCAATTGAGTTGATCATGTGATGTCAAGTACCACACCAGATGTTGTTTTTGCACTAGCTGCAATAAGTTGATATTAATCCAATCCTGGAGAAATGTTCAGAAGCAGTTTTAGAACATAAGTGGATGTTCTAGGGAGATGATAACGACGGCCTCCTTCGGGAGACAGTTATCATTCCACGCTTCCAAGGTGACCTGGATGACAGAGTGACTGTCAAAGTTATAGTTTTCCCTCTAACGAGGGGCAGTAGTTTGGACAGGTGGTCCAAGTGGATACTGAGGGAGGCATGGCGCAGGATACTGATTAAATTCGGTTGACGATACAGTCTAAGAAGTTTGCTGGATTTGAAGTTCATTTGTGAACTAGCTCCCATCAGATATCCGGACATATTCTAAGACAGGTATTGCTCATTTTGGGAGATGGCTTTCTCCGCGAACTTGAGATAAAGAGAGACATAGAAAGAAACATCAGGGCGGATCCACTCACTGAGGCTATTTCTCGAACGCAATAGTTTTACAAACGAGCTTTGTGAAACTGATTAGTAGAGGAGTTGGATGTTTGGTATCACACGGGCTGTGAATATGCGACATCGCAATAATTAGCCTTAAGTGCAAGTGGGGGATTGTTGGATATAGTGCCCTCAATGTCAATTATTGGATCGCAGGCACGCGATTGCAATGATTGAGGGAAGACCTATACCGGTAGGACAGTCTTACTCGAGATGATAGTATGCTATCTGGTTTGTCTTTATCATCGTGTACATGCTTTAGGTGACATTACATATCACTATTACACGTTGATAGAGCCCTTAGGATTCTTGCTTGACTACCAGCAGTATGATGGCGATCATATACGTGAGAGTTGGGTAGTTTATAAGCACATCCTTAAAGTGTCCCTAGTCGTGGGAGTTTCGAGACTGGGCATCGATACTCCATTAGTAGACTAGTGTATACAGTCGAGACCCCGACGAGGGGCGGTAGCCGATTTCATAAGCCATTGGTGTCAGTTGGTTCACCTAAGATGTATACAGGAGATTGTTAGTTGTATGTATGCCCTAGAGGCCAGTATTGTACAGATGATGTATATTATATTGGATGCTTGGACATATATAGAGATGACTTTCTTGCTCGATATGATAGTATGCTATCTGGTTGCTCTTTATACTGTCTTATAGTTACATGTTGGTAAAGCCCCTATGATGTGTACTTGACTACCTGGACTATGATGCGGATCATACTAGTGGGGACATAGTAGTCCATAAGTACATCCTTCAAGGTCCCTAGTCGTGGGTGTATCGAGACGGGGCATCGATATACCAGTGTAGACTAGCGTATACGCTTCTCGACCCATGAGATGGGCGATGGATGTGTAAGTCGATGTAGTACACCCCAGTACTTGTGGGGAGGCGGAATTTTCAAAAACGATCAAGTTTAAAGAACGAACATCGACTAACCGCTTAAATCGAAGCTAAACAACTAATAACCGAACACATAGCTATACTAAACTATAGTGTTAAGGGATTATACCTATCGATACTAGTCCTTCGTCTTTACGATCTCCTTGTTCTCCTCGGCCTTCTCTAGGTAGTAGACGATCCACCCGAGAGCAAAACTCCAAGCTAAACCTCTAACTTGAGGTAACTAATCAACTTTGATTGCTAATCAAAGATGAAAGGATGATATAGAGTGATGGTTATGGATTGTTTAGTCTAACTAATCCTTTGATCTCAACTCATGAGGTGTAAGGATTAGGGTTTGAAGATGAGAGCTTGAGGAGAGAGAATGTGAGATAAGATAATGAGATGAGAGAGAGTCTATCATAATATATTATGAAGCATTTTCTAATAATGAGAAAAGAATAAAGAGTGATGATAAATCATGCTTCATAAAATATCTAGTGGTGATTCATTAGCATGAGTCATTAAGCAATAAATGTGCATTAATGAAATGAATGAATCACCACCATGACTCATAACCTCATTTAATGAATATGACACATAACCCTCCTTAGTCACCATCTTCTAGAAGCTTCTCGAACAATTACGAGAACGCCCTCCGATCCGTAAAAATACGGAAAAACTTTAGACTGTAAAAATCCAATAACCGGATACCAGTAACTGGCTTAAACCAAAGCCGACTGGTAAAAACTGTCCGAAAGTCGTACGCACGTAAACGCACGTATGCGTCCGAACCCTTTGTCGCAAAACCATGCAACCTCTATATCGTTTCGCCTGGAGTTGGAAACTCTCTGTGTGGGACTCTAGAGACTCGACTACTACACTGGCAGTGGGTTTAACCACAGACCGTAAGCGGCACTAGCTGTACGTAACGGTCCCCAGGTAGTTGTCGATAAGAAGGCCGATGAGAAAACCCATCCGAACTCCTACTGAGTCTGATGTGACAATCTCCATACAGTCCGGTCCGTTCGTCCAAGACTATCGCATATCGGGCCTAGGGGGCGGCAAGCGTCAGTCCCCTAATAGCGGTATAAGTCGTGTCGGAGGGAAGCCCATTACACCCTGAGAAACTACTGGAACCTACCAGCAAATCTCGCTTGCCCTGGCCAGGGACTTTGCGTAATGGCTCTCTGACACAGCACGATATCTACTCCCAATACCGGGAGGGACGAATCCTATCTAACCGCCACTGCCTCCAAGTGCTCGGGACTGCACCCAACTGCTACCTGTTTGTACGACTCCTTTGAGCCGTGGTAGGGTAGAAATCTAAGAACAGTGGGACACACTCAAGGCGAAGTAGCAGTGTCAAGTCTGCGGACTACGCTGTACTCATGTCACCTGGGAACTGTTCACTGACGACTGGTATCAAACCAACCAACAGTTCCCTGTGAGTCCTGTCCGGTGTACCCGTAACCTAACGAGCACCTGTATACTATCTCCAGTACGACGTACTGACGGCTGTGGGACAGACCATCTCCCCAACTGGGATGAGAAGCGTACACACTAGTCTACTCCGGAGTATCGATGCTCTGTCTCGATAATCCAACGACCAGGGACCTGAATAAGGATGTGCTTGTAGACTACCCAGCCCCCACTAGTGTGACTGCCATCACAACGCTGGTAGACAAGCAAGATCCTAAGAGCTCTATCAATACGTACACTCACATATTAAGATAGAAAAACCAAGTAGCATACTACCATGTTTAGCAAGACTGTTATATACATGTGAATATCCCAAGCTTCCATTAAGTAATATACAAGCTAGTATGATACAGTAATGGCCTTCTAGGGCATAAACACTAACAATCTCCCACTTGCACTAGGGCCATGTACTGGCATATCGCAGACCAATGATCTCGAGTAGCCTCTCGAACTGAATCTGAGGAAGGGCCTTCGTGAATGGATCAGCAATGTTCTCTTCTGAAGCAACTCTCCGAACCTCGATCTCCTGACGATCAATGATCTCCCTGATCAGGTGATACCGCCTCAAGATGTGTCTGGACTTCTGATGGGACCTTGGTTCCTTCGCTAAAGCTATAGCTCCGTTGTTGTCGCAATACAGAGGTATTGGATCAACTATGGTAGGAACCACCTGAAGTTCTGTTAGGAACTTCTTCATCCAGACTGCTTCTTTTGCGGCATCGCAAGCAGCAATATACTCCGCTTCCATCGTCGAGTCAGCAACGGTGTCCTGCTTGGAGCTCTTCCAGCACACCGCCCCTCCATTGAGGGTAAAGACATAACCCGACATGGACTTGGAATCGTCCTTATCACTTTGGAAGCCGGAATCAGCAAAGGCCTCCAACCTGAGGTCTTTTCCGCCGTAAACCAAGAACATCTCCTTAGTCCTCCTCAGGTACTTGAGAATGTTCTTTACTGCTATCCAATGTTTCTCCCCTGGGTCAGACTGATACCGGCTTACCACGCTCAGTGCGTAAGCTACATCTGGTCTGGTACACAACATCGCATACATTATAGAGCCTACCGCAGAAGCGTAGGGTACAATAGACATGCGTTCCCTTTCCAAATCAGTCTTGGGAGACATCTCTTTGGAGAGGGTGATTCCGTGACAAGCCGGTAGATTACCGCGCTTAGAATCTTCCATACTGAATCTTTTCAGTACAGTGTCGATATACCTGGACTGCGAAAGTCCCAACATCCTCTTGGATCTATCACGATAGATCCGGATCCCCAGAATGTAAGAGGCATCACCCAGGTCTTTCATGGAGAACCTGTGTGACAAGAATCCTTTGACAGATTGTAGCATAGGAATGTCATTTCCTATCAATAGAATGTCATCCACGTACAAGACGAGGAATACGACACTTCTGGCCACAACTTTACTATATATGCACGGTTCATCTGGATTTTTGATAAAGTCATACTCTTTGACTGTCTCATCAAAACAGATGTTCCAACTCCGCGATGCCTGCTTTAGTCCATAAATGGACTTAAGCAGCTTGCATACTTTCCCGCTGCTCCCACTCTGATTGAAACCCTCTGGCTGATCCATATAGACGCTCTCTTCTAAATTTCCATTCAGAAAAGCCGTCTTTACGTCCATCTGCCAGATTTCATAATCATGGAAGGCAGCAATAGCAAGAAGGACCCGAATGGATTTGAGCATAGCCACTGGAGAAAAAGTTTCGTCATAGTCCAAACCAGGTCTTTGACGAAAACCCTTTGCAACAAGTCTAGCCTTATAGGTTTCCACCTGTCCATCTACACCAATCTTTTTCTTGAAGATCCATTTGCATCCTATGGGTTTTACCCCATCTGGAGCAAAGTCCAAAGTCCATACTTTGTTGGTGTACATGGACTCCATCTCGGTCCGCATTGCATCTAGCCATCGTACCGAGTCGCCGCTCTGGATGGCCTGCCGGAAGTCAGTAGGTTCATCATCATCTATGATGCAATCCTCTCTATCCCCATCTATGAGAAAACCGTAGTATCTCTTAGGCGGATGAGACGGCCTACTACTCCTGCGGAGGGGTGCGGGAATGTTCTGTTCTTCTTGAACCTCTGGTTCTACCAAACTTTCAGTAGCAGTTTGTGGTTCTGGAATTTCTTCCAGTTCTATTTCGCTCCCACTTGATTCCTTTTCTAAAAACTGATGTTCTAGAAAATGGGCATTACGAGAAACAAACACCTTTTGTTCCTCTGCGTAATAGAAAAGATATCCCCTGGAGTGCTTTGGATATCCCACAAACATACATTTTACTGATCGTGCCTCGAGCTTGTCCACATGCTGCTTTTTAACAAAAGCTGGACATCCCCAAATCTTTATATATTGTAGATGGGGTTTCTTCCCGCTCCACATCTGATATGGAGTGGTAGGCACAGTCTTGGTAGGAACCATGTTCAAAAGATATGCCGCTGATTCTAGCGCATAACCCCAGAAAGATCGCGGTAACTCAGCATTACTCATCATGGATCGTACCATATCCAATAGGGTTCGATTCCTTCTCTCCGATACACCGTTATGCTGTGGAGTGTATGGAGGAGTAAGCTGAGAGAGAATTCCTTTCTCTTTTAGGTAACCTAAGAACTCGGCACTTAAGTATTCTCCACCTCGATCAGATCTTAGTGTCTTAATACTTTTGCCGGTTTGGTTTTCTACTTCATTCTTATACTCTTGGAATTTCTCAAAAGCCTCGGATTTATGTTTCATCAGATAAATGAATCCGTATCTTGAGTAATCATCCGTGAAAGTAATGAAATAGGAATAACCACCTCTCGCATGTGTAGACATTGGACCGCATACATCACTGTGTATGAGTCCTAAGAGCTCGCTCGCTCTTACTCCTTGTCCAGTAAATGGAGTCTTTGTCATCTTTCCTTTGAGACAGGATTGACAAGTGTCATAAGATTGATATTCGAACGTGTCTAAATATCCTTCTCTATGCAACTTAGTCAACCTTCTCTCATTGATGTGACCCAGTCTACAATGCCATAAGAAAGCTTTATTTAAATCTGGAGACTTTCTTTTTAGTGTGTTCTGGACATTGAAAATTTGGAGTTGGTTTAAAACATATATGCCGTTATTTAGAGTACCGGACCCAATCAAACCATGATTAAGGTGGATGTTAACAACATCTCTTACAAACGTGAAATCATAACCTTTATTTGATAACAAGGAAACTGATATGATATTACACGTTAAGCTTGGTACAAAATAACAGTTATGCAAAACCAAAATATGTCCACTCGTCAATCCTAGGTGATAATCCCCGACGGACGCAGCTCCCTCGCTAGCTCCGTTAGCAACCCTGAGGATCATATCACCTTCCTTCAGCACCCTACGGTTTCTCAGTGCCTGCAATGAATTGCAAATATGAGATCCTGATCCGGTATCCAATACCCAGGAAGTAGAGTTGATTGACAGACAATTCTCAATTACAAACACACCTGAAGTCGAAGCCACAGCTTGCTTCGGTTCCTGGTTCTTGGCGTTCCACGCCTTGCAATCCTTCTTCCAGTGCCCTTTCCTGTGACAGTGGAAGCACTCATCCTGGCCAACTACCGGTGCTGCAAGCTTTTTCTTTCCCTTCTTTCCCACCTTACTAACACCTCCTCTAGGTTTGGGTGCGGCCTTCTTCTTCCTTCCTTTGGCCCTAGCCTTGGACCCTGAAGAAGATGAACCGCCAACAAACATAGCGGGTGTTTCCCTTACCTTCTGTAAGGTGCCCTCTGCACTCCTTAACATGTTCAGGAGTTCCGCAAGTTCAACTTCTTTTCCTTGAAGGTTGAAGTTGAGGATAAACTGGGCGTAGGTGGGAGGAAGGGACTGGAGAATAAGGTCTGTATAGAGCTCATTATCCAAAGTCGTCCCAAGGTCTGCGAGCTCCTCAATATAGCCGATCATCTGTAGGACATGTTCACCTACCGATGACCCGACAGCCAACCTCGCTCGAAATAATTTCTTCGAGGTCTCGTATCTAGCAATACGAGATTGCTCTCCATAAAGTTCCTTTGTATGGAGAAATATGCCATCTAGAGACATATCCTCGTGCCTCCTCTGATGTTCGTTGTTCATAGAGGCAAGCACGATGCACTTGGCTCTCGCGCAATCTAAATCCCAGGTTTTGCGGATTTCCTTATCCGCATTGCTGGATTTGGGACCAAGGACAGCAGGTGCCGTAGCGGTGAGGACGTACCCCAGTTTGTCATAGGTCAAGGCCATTTTGACATTCCGCAGCCAATCTTTATAGTTTGGCCCAGTCAGTATATTCTTTTCTAAAAGTAACTTAAGTCCAGTCATTTTCAGGGTTGCTGCAATTAGGAGAGAGAGAAGAAAACACTTTAGCATGATGCTCTTGCAAGTTTAGAGTGGTTTTTAGTTTATCTAAACTGGATGGCTCCCACTGTTTCTCGAATCCTTCCTCAAATCATAAAAGAAGAATTAGCCAGGACTATTCTCACCGTACAATACTTGCTTAACCGTTCAGCCAGGCCAGTGTCGATACTTCGAGGGAGGTTTTCCAACGCTTTCGCGAAGTTCCTTAATTAAATAACCTCTTTTCTCTGGGGGCGTAACCCCGCTGACACCTTTCTGGACACCTACTAGGTTTATAGCATTGATCGTTAAGTGACGAATATCCTGATAAGTAGCATATACTCACAGTAGGATCGGGATCCAAATATCATCGTCTGATAATGTTGTAGGAATGCTACCAACATTCATCAAACTCAAAATGGTATGCATCTCTTTGCAAATTTCAGTTTCTTTAGAAATTCCCGATATTTATTTCTGCCCCATGCTCTTATGACCTTGGCGTTAGGTCAAAATGTCATAAGTCACATGTCAAGTTCTACCCATCATTATCTTGTCAATTTGAACCCATCCGTATATATCCTTGACGTTCGGCCAAAATGATAATACGACTGTCCCAAACTAACTACATCTACCTATGCAACAAATGAATACCCAGTAGCTACCAAACACTATGCCTTGGCGTTAGGTCAAAATACATAGCTTGAATACTACTGAATACCCAGATGAAATGACGGAGGGCTACGAATGGTTTTGGCGAAACCGTGAACGTAGTGAACTTGATATAACCGAAGGAACCTGATAGCTTTTAAAAGGAGTGGTTAAAGCTCCGCATTTAAAAATATCTGTTTTAAAAATAACCGAGTGGTTTCTTTTAAATTGTTCCAACGATTTAAACTTTGGTTTTTTTTACTTTGCATTATAGATAATGCGTCCCATCATTAACCTATCATTGCAGAAAACAACGAAAATACAACGTCCTCTTATGTCATCCGCATTCGCCACGGGGTCCCGTCATCACCCGTTAGGTTACTTAACTAACGACAGAGCGGGGGCTGGGCTAGCGCGGGTGTAAAACATAAGTGACGTCTAAATAGCTACAATATATATAGATATTTTACATTCGTCTGACGCAATGATATTCATTCCAGAACACAGATAAACAATATTGGATTTGCAAGCAATCTGTATTTCTTTTGAGCCTGCAAGAAAAGACAGATTACACAGTTGTGATGAATAGCCGTTACCCCACCCTCGACCCCTACGGGTACGGCAAACTACCCGCCCGGCAGTTTGTGTACCCCACCTTGGGTCAGTCCTAGGAGCAAAAACAGTAAAATGAAATAATACAACGGTGGCTACAACCGCAACCTGGAAGTGCCCCGCAAAAATAATATTACAACAATTTACATTTACAACAAATGAATTAAACAATAACCCATTGCATACCCCGGCTATACACCACAACAGTCCAATACAGTTTATATGCACAAACAGATATAACCATTTCAGAAATGTACAACCCCCTGCCAACAGACATACTAGCAGTTAGGGGAGGTTTACGAACACATTAAACAATCACAGATATAATCCATATGCAAATACTGTACAATTTTGATCGAATAAACAACATCAATATTGCTCCAAAATCTGCTCTGTTAAACAGTAACCTGAGCAATAATTAAACATTCCAGAAAACCCCAAACACCAGAGGGGACCCACACATGAAAGATGAGCCCATGAGTCGGTCAAAGCGCCGCGGAAGGGCGGCGGATCCCACCGATCCGCCGCGCTTCCGCGGCCGAGTTGCCGAGTCATGGGTTCAAATTTCATGGGTGTTCTCCTGGACTCATTTCATGCTTTCTGAACACACCTGAAAAATTTTTGGACTTCATTTTAAGTTCGACAGAAACTTGAAACTTTTAGGGTTTTCCGGCTTCGTTTTTCCGTTCGAAATTCGTATAAATTTGCAATCAAGTTATTTAGTGTTTAGCGAGGCTCTGATACCACTGTAAGTCGATGTAGTACACCCCAGTACTTGTGGGGAGGCGGAATTTTCAAAAACGATCAAGTTTAAAGAACGAACATCGACTAACCGCTTAAATCGAAGCTAAACAACTAATAACCGAACACATAGCTATACTAAACTATAGTGTTAAGGGATTATACCTATCGATACTAGTCCTTCGTCTTTACGATCTCCTTGTTCTCCTCGGCCTTCTCTAGGTAGTAGACGATCCACCCGAGAGCAAAACTCCAAGCTAAACCTCTAACTTGAGGTAACTAATCAACTTTGATTGCTAATCAAAGATGAAAGGATGATATAGAGTGATGGTTATGGATTGTTTAGTCTAACTAATCCTTTGATCTCAACTCATGAGGTGTAAGGATTAGGGTTTGAAGATGAGAGCTTGAGGAGAGAGAATGTGAGATAAGATAATGAGATGAGAGAGAGTCTATCATAATATATTATGAAGCATTTTCTAATAATGAGAAAAGAATAAAGAGTGATGATAAATCATGCTTCATAAAATATCTAGTGGTGATTCATTAGCATGAGTCATTAAGCAATAAATGTGCATTAATGAAATGAATGAATCACCACCATGACTCATAACCTCATTTAATGAATATGACACATAACCCTCCTTAGTCACCATCTTCTAGAAGCTTCTCGAACAATTACGAGAACGCCCTCCGATCCGTAAAAATACGGAAAAACTTTAGACTGTAAAAATCCAATAACCGGATACCAGTAACTGGCTTAAACCAAAGCCGACTGGTAAAAACTGTCCGAAAGTCGTACGCGCGTAAACGCACGTATGCGTCCGAACCCTTTGTCGCAAAACCATGCAACCTCTATATCGTTTCGCCTGGAGTAGGAAACTCTCTGTGTGGGACTCTAGAGACTCGACTACTACGCTGGCAGTGGGTTTAACCACAGACCGTAAGCGGCACTAGCTGTACGTAACGGTCCCCAGGTAGTTGTCGATAAGAAGGCCGATGAGAAAACCCATCCGAACTCCTACTGAGTCTGATGTGACAATCTCCATACAGTCCGGTCCGTTCGTCCAAGACTATCGCATATCGGGCCTAGGGGGGCGGCAAGCGTCAGTCCCCTAATAGCGGTATAAGTCGTGTCGGAGGGAAGCCCATTACACCCTGAGAAACTACTGGAACCTACCAGCAAATCTCGCTTGCCCTGGCCAGGGACTTTGCGTAATGGCTCTCTGACACAGCACGATATCTACTCCCAATACCGGGAGGGACGAATCCTGTCTAACCGCCACTGCCTCCAAGTGCTCGGGACTGCACCCAACTGCTACCTGTTTGTACGACTCCTTTGAGCCGTGGTAGGGTAGCAATCTAAGAACAGTTGGACACACTCAAGGCGAAGTAGCAGTGTCAAGTCTGCGGACTACGCTGTACTCATGTCACCTGGGAACTGTTCACTGACGACTGGTATCAAACCAACCAACAGTTCCCTGTGAGTCCTGTCCGGTGTACCCGTAACCTAACGAGCACCTGTATACTATCTCCAGTACGACGTACTGACGGCTGTGGGACAGACCATCTCACCAACTGGGATGAGAAGCGTACACACTAGTCTACTCCGGAGTATCGATGCTCTGTCTCGATAATCCAACGACCAGGGACCTGAATAAGGATGTGCTTGTAGACTACCCAGCCCCCACTAGTGTGACTGCCATCACAACGCTGGTAGACAAGCAAGATCCTAAGAGCTCTATCAATACGTACACTCACATATTAAGATAGAAAAACCAAGTAGCATACTACCATGTTTAGCAAGACTGTTATATACATGTGAATATCCCAAGCTTCCATTAAGTAATATACAAGCTAGTATGATACAGTAATGGCCTTCTAGGGCATAAACACTAACAGGATGATCCCATATCCATTGGTGTTTGACATCAGAGATGGTATACGGGTGCTCAGTAGAGACTGGGTACACTGGATGGACTCACCGAGAACTCCCAGATGGTATTATACCTCACGTCAGATGGCAGTTCTCAGGTGACACTGGTGCAGGTTAGTCTGTAGACCCGAGATCGTCATAGAGTCTTGTGTGATTCCTACTGTGCTTTGATTTCCACCTTACCACGTCCATGAGGGCGTGCAAAATGGTGGTTTTTGGGTACAGTCCCGAGTCACATGGAGGCAATGAGCAATAGGAGGGGTTTCGTCTCTCCCGGTATTGGGGGTTGATGTTGCACTGTGCTCGATTGGCCGTAACAGGGAAGTCCCTGGCCAGGGCTGATTAGAGATTTACTGGTAAGTGTTACAAGTAGTTTCTCGATCCGTTATGAGCCTCACATCGGCACGACTTATCGGTTATTGGGGTCTGACGTTTACCACCCCTAGACTTGATATGCGACATATCAGACGAGGAGACCGGACTGCACGGGTAGTGTTGCCGGTTGGCTCGACGGGAGTTGTAGCAGGTTCGCTTGTTTTCTTCTGATCGCTCAATACCCGGGTGGCCGTTACGTTTAGCTGACCGCTTGCGGCTTGGGGGTGCTTGATATGATCATCACCCACTGCCGGCGTATTGATGAGTCATAGAGTCCCACAAAGGAGTTACCTAGTCCAGGCAAAACGTTGTGGTGCGCGTATGCGATATGCGCATGGACCCGATTAAAATGCGCGTATGAGATACCGTATATTAATCGGGCGGCTTGCTTTTGGTCGGGTCATATGTGATATGGCCGGACTGATAAATCAAGTGTTGATTTATCATTTAACCATTAGTTTCTCACTAGAAATCCTTTCTTGTATTTTTGGGATGTATGCATGCATTTATGCATTCTTTCTTGTTTCATGCACATATGGATGTGCATGCACACATATATTCATACATCATCCTTCATGGTTGTATATACATGGAAAATGATGGCAATATAAGACTCACACCATGATTTTATTTATATGTGTTATTATTTCATTTGTTTTAAAACAAAGGAAAAAGAAAATGATAATTCATGGATGAGTTCTACACTCTTCTTGACCTAACCATGCTCACCTACGTTCTAACCATGAGTTAATCTTTTCTTTTATGTTTTAACTCAAGTGAAATAATATCCATATGATTTAACCATGGTTTGAGATGAGAAGTGATTAGTATACATACATATATTTTCATTTTCTTTTAAAAGGGTTAATTTTTCTCTCTTGTTCAAAAAGCCATCATCTTCTTCCTCCTTCTTCTTTTGCCCTCTAGATTTTTATAGTGAGAAAAATACTCATCAAGTTAGGTTTTTGAAGTGAGAAAAGCCACCAAAATATCATTCTACACAAGTCTTGCCCACTTGTTTAGAGTGTTAGCTTCATTTCATTCTCTTGATAAAGTGAAGTTGCAAGCTTGGACAAAGCGGACTCCGGGTGGATCATCGTGGATCTAGAGGAGTTCAAGCGGACTTTTTCCAAACCCCAAGTCGCCGAGGAGTCTAGTGTAGGGAGCTACAAATGTTGTACTCTCAAAACCCTAGCTTAATCTACTTGTGTTGAAGTGTAGTTTATGAAACCCTAATTTTTCTAGGAATGATTCTTTGTATGCTTACTTAGCACCCTAAAATTTTAATGTTTGGTACATGTGATGCATCCAAACCTTTCATGAGGTGCTAGGTAAACCCTTCATTGGTATTAGAGCTAACCTAGAATATTAGGCGACACTTTAGCGAAGTTAAAACCCCGATCGAAACAAAATACGGCTTTTTGGGACACTCTCTGGACATTTTTTCAAAACAGTGATTTTTCAGTATTAAAAATATGTAAAAATATCAGCAGGGAAATCTAAGACAAACTGCAAAATACGATGCAATGAACAGTCTTTATCGCCGCGGAAATGCGGCCAAAGCTTGCTTGGGCCACGGTTCCGCGGCCGTACAGATGAGTCAACGCATAATTTTTGCACTGTAATACTTATAACTGCATGTTGATATTTTTGGGTATTTTTAATCTGGTCTTAGTATTATTTGTTCTGGAGATTGTTTTGAGTTCAATGATTCGATCAGAATTTTAACTTCATGTTTTTCCGGATAATTAGAAAGTGTTGAATTGTTCGAACGAGTATTATTTACTTACTCTTTCACGGGTTTAAATCTTTCGGAAATACGTGCAAGTTTGTTTGTGGTGGACCCTCTAGAAGACAACAAACCTTAACTCGATTATGTGACCGTCTTGAACTGCCTTTTGAACCTTAGGGTTTGGGGCAGTACGGCGTGCCACATGTGAGGCGTTGGCTTGACCCTTCTACGGCTGGACCGCTACTACTGTGTCACACTCCGGGTTTTTGAACTCCGCTCAAGTGTTGAGCTTTAGGGAATTTTGAGTATTTGATCATTCGTTCGAAAACTTTAATACCATCTGTTTATCTGGAATGTGATGCAATGTGTGGAATTTATATAGCTAGACATGAAATACGAAGTATGTGATATTTCGCATTTACGATGTCTAAAGAGAATATGGATTCTAGATATTACAGTTTTACACTTTCTTTTCTATGACCGTAAGTGTAGTATGTATTTACCGATTGTCGTTGCTATACATCGACGACGATCAGTGTATGCATACTTACTTACGTTGATGATAAGAGATATTATGTGTTGCTGAGATATGATGTGCAGGATTGTCGCGATTGAATAGCAGGGTTTTTTTTATGTGAGATGAGAGTTTTATTTTTCATTCATGTAAAATTCAAATGTAATGTAATATTCTTTTATTTGGGGCACTTCCAGGTTGAGGTCGATGCCACCAGTGTTGTATATTATTTACTTTTCCGCATTAGGATGGAATCAAGGAGGGGAGCACAAGTGACCGGGTTCTGGGGTTCAGTGGGAGGCCATCTCGAGGAGTCGAGACCGGGTCTCCTAAATTCCAGAATTGGTAGGGTCGCTTGCCGCTCTCGTAGGGGTCTAGGGTGTGGGCTTGGCTATTCATCGCGACTGTGGAATCCGTATTTTCTATTGTTGGCTAAATACTAAATACGGACGTCCTAGTATATCCCACATTATATCTATGTTTCTGCTGCGATATCTGTGATGTGATCATTTGATATGTTCTGATGGATACAGTATATAGTATATATGATATATTATATAGACGTTACTTATGTTTTACACCCGCACTAGCCCTGCCTTGCTCTGTCGTTAGTTACCTAACCTAACGGTGCACGAGGGGACATCGAGGCGAATGCGGATGGCATAAGTGTACGTCGTATTTATCTGTGATGTTTAGGTGACTTAAATGATGGGACTTCATTAATGTGATTAATGAAAGAAAAGAAACCTAAAAGATATTGTAGAATCAAATTTTAATAAAAAAGGGTAGCTACAGTTTTGCTTTGCATAGCGGTACATATGATATACCCTGCACCTTATTCGATGAGGAAAGAGCCGGGATCCCTTCACCGGGAGTGACCTCTTTAGCAAAACTGGCAGATGCTACAACACTCTGTTTAACTTTTGACTGCTTTTGGAGTTTTGTTTTGCATAGTGATGTATATGATATATCCTGCACCTTATTCCATAAGGAAAGAGCCGAGATCCTTTCACCGGGAGTGACCTCTTTAGCAAAACTAATAAAAGCCTCAAAATCACTCCATTTCAAAATTCATATGATTCTACGACGATATCAAGTTCATTACGCAATAGGTTTTCAGAAAAACCTGTCGTAGCCCTCTGTCATTTCAGATAAGAACTGTTTAGTATTCGTGCTGCGTTTGTTGGCCTTTGTCAAGGCATAGTGTACGGTAGCTAAATGGTGCTTATCTGCTTATGCATATGATGCAGATTGTTTTGGGGTAGTCGTACGACCTTGTTGGCCTTTGTCAAGGGTCGTGCGGGTGGGTTTGATTCAATCAAGAAATGACGGGTTGAACTTGACTAACATCCTATGATTTGTTGGCCTTTGTCAAGGTCATAGGGGTTAGGGGAAAAATATTATCGGGAATTTCAAGTGTTGAAATTTGCAATGAGATTGCATACCTTCTATGAGATAGTTGGATCCCGATACCCACTGCGAGTAATTGTTACTTCTGGGAGAGTTTTACACAGGACAATTAGCCGATCAAGTAGGTGTCTAGAAAGGTGTCAACAGGGTTACGCCTCTGGGAAAACGAGGTTTACTTTAATTAGGTCCGTGCGAAAGCACGGAGAACCTCCCTCAAAGTACCGACACTGGCCTGGCTGAAAGATCGGCGAAGTTGTAGGGTGTAATTAATCCCGGCTAGTCTTTCCTTTTAAGGTTTGAAGGAAGATTTGATAAAAACAGTGGGAGCCATCCTGATTAGATAAGATATTAACCAATCTGATCTTGTAAGAGCATACGCTAATGTGTTTTTCTTCTCTCTCTCTCCAGGTAGCGACCATGTCATGCCTTAATCAAGATAATAATATGGATGTATTGACCGAACCCGCATGTTACACTGTGCTGGGGAACGTTGGTTTCGTTCTTTCTTATAAGAGTTATAGGACTGAACAGGACATAGGGGAATACCAGGATTCCCATGCCACCCGAATGAAGAAAGTACATGATGATGCATTTTCTTCAGGTGTGTTCGTTACAGAGAACTGTTTCTCCATTTCCTCTACGTCCTGGGTATTGGATACCGGGTCAGGATCCCATATATGTAATCAGTTACATGGGCTTAAGAAAGGTAGAGAACTTGGAGAAGGTGATAAAGACATAAGAGTTGGAAATGGTGCAATTGTTGCAGCAAAAACCGTCGGGGAATATCACCTTGTATTACCAACTGGTAATACATTGATTCTGAACGAATGCTATTACATGCCGAACCTGATATGCAACATTATATCAGTTTCTTTGTTGAGTAAAGATGGATATAATTTTGTATTACAGGATAATGTTATGAACATTTTCCGTAACCAAAAGTTGGTTGGATCAGGCACGTTGTGCAATGGCATTTATGTTCTAAATCAATCAACAGTTCTGAGTATAACAAACACACACAAGAGGAAGAGTTCAGAACTGAACGAACCCTTCTTGTGGCATTGTAGACTGGGTCACATCAATGCGACACGACTAGCTAAGTTGCATAAGGATGGATATTTGAATCCGTTTGAATTTTCATCTTATGACACTTGCCAGTCATGTCTCAAAGGCAAGATGACCAAAACTCCGTTTACGGGACACGGAGAAAGAGTTACGGAACTCTTGGGACTGGTGCATAGTGATGTATGCGGTCCAATGTCTACACATGCCAGGAATGGTTCTGCATACTTCATTACATTCACTGACGATCTCTCTAGGTTCGGGTATGTGTTCCTGATGAAACATAAATCAGAAGTTTTAGAGAAATTTAGAGAATATAAACAAGAAGTCGAGAACCAAACCGGAAAAAGTATTAAAATCCTTCGATCTGATCGAGGAGGTGAATACTTGAGCAATGAAATCCTGGACTTCCTAAAAGAGAATGGGATTCTCTCTCAGCTGACTCCTCTATATATACCACAGCACAACGGTGTATCGGAACGGAGGAACCGCACCCTATTAGATATGGTGCGCTCTATGATGAGCACAGCTGAGTTACCTATTTCCTTCTGGGGGTATGCGCTGGAAACTGCGGCATACCTATTGAATCAAGTTCCATCTAAATCTGTACCTACCACACTATATGAGATATGGAGTGGGAAGAGACTATGTCTTAAACGTGTTAAGATATGGGGTTGTCCGGCCTATGTTAAAACGCAAAATCCGGACAAACTCGAGGCACGGTCAGTTCTATGCAAGTTTGTGGGATATCCCAAACATTCACATGGATATCTTTTCTACCATACTGAGGAACAAAAAGTGTTTGTTTCTCGACTTGCCACCTTTTTAGAAAAGGAATTTCTTACAAAAGAAATTAGTGGCAACCAGGTAGAACTGGAAGAAGTTCCGGCTACACAAACTCAAACTGAAAATTTAGTGGAACCAGAGGATTCAGTAGCTCCCAACGAACCTCAGCCTCTCCGCCGATCTAGTAGGGTTCCTCGCCAACCTGAGAGATACTACGGTTTTCTCATGGATGGTGAGAGCGAGGATTGCATCATGGAGGATGATGACCCAACTTGCTTCGAGTGGGGACTCAGTGAAATGGCTGGATGCAATGCTGTCCGAGATGGAATCCATGTACACCAACAAAGTATGGACTTTGGAAGATGCTCCTGAAGGGGTAAAACCTATTGGGAGAAAGTGGATCTTCAAGAAAAAACTTGGTGCAGATGGGAAAGTGGAGACTTTCAAAGCTAGACTTGTTGCAAAGGGTTTTCGTTAAAGACCAGGTGTGGACTATGACGAGACCTTTTCTCCAGTGGCTATACTTAAATCCATCCGGATCATGCTTGCCATCGCTGCATATCATGATTACGAAATCTGGCAAATGGATGTTAAGACCGCCTTTCTAAACGGTGATTTAGAAGAGTGCGTGTACATGACTCAGCCAGAGGGCTTCGTAGATAGTGGGAGCAGCGGGAAGGTGTGCAAGCTGCTTAAATCCATTTATGGATTAAAGCAAGTGTCGCGGAGTTGGAACATCTGCTTTAACGTCGTTATCAAAGAGTTTGATTTCGTCAAAAACGTAGATGAACCTTGTATCTACAAGAAGGTAGCAGAGAGTAAGGTTGTCTTCCTCGTATTGTACGTGGACGGCATACTCTTGATAGGAAATGACATTCCTATGCTGCAATCGGTCAAGCTCTTCTTATCACAAAGATTCTCAATGAAAGATCTTGGTGATGCCTCCTGCATATTGGGAATTAGGATCTATAGAGATAGATCCAAACGGATATTGGGATTGTCCCAATCCAGGTATATTGACACCATACTAAAGAGGTTTAGTATGGAAGAATCCAAGCGTGGGAACTTACCCACGATCTCTGGAGTCACTCTCTCCAAAGAGATGTCTCCCAAGACTGATTTGGAGAGAGCTCGCATGCAAGGGATACCCTATGCTTCGGCTGCAGGCTCTATCATGTACGCGATGCTATGTACCAGACCCGATGTAGCATACTCACTAAGTGTAGTGAGCAGGTATCAAGCTGATCCTGGAGAGAGTCACTGGACAGCTGTGAAGAGCATTCTCAAGTACTTACGAAGGACTAAAGAGATGCTCTTGGTGTATGGTAACGGAGAACTCTAAGTGGAGTCCTTTACCGATTCGAGCTTCCAGAGTGATAAGGACGACTCTAAGTCGCAGTCGGGATTTGTCTTTACCCTTTACGGAGGGGCGGTTAGCTGGAAGAGTTCCAAGCAGGAAACCGTGGCAGACTCGACGATGGAGGCTGAATACATCGCTGCCAACGATGCTGCCAAAGAGGCTGTCTGGATCAAGAAGTTCATTATTGAACTTGGAGTGGTTCCATCCATTGAGCATCCAAAACCTTTATATTGTGATAACAATGGAGCGGTGGCTTTGGCCAAGGAACCCAGGTTCCATCACCGATCCAGGCACATTCTGAGGCGGTATCACCTGATCCGGGAGATAGTTGATCGCCGGGAGATAGAGGTCGGGAGAGTTGAAATGAAGAATAACACAGTGGATCCACTCACGAAGGCCATTCCCCAGATACAGTTTGAGAGACTCTTCGGGATGCTCGGTATGCGATACTACAGCAGCTGGCCCTAGTGCAAGTGGGAGATTGTTAGTTGTATGTATGCCCTAGAGGCCAGTATTGTACAGATGATGTATATTATATTGGATGCTTGGACATATATAGAGATGACTTTCTTGCTCGATATGATAGTATGCTATCTGGTTGCTCTTTATCTTAACTTGTATACTTGTCTCTTTATACTGTCTTATAGTTACATGTTGGTAAAGCCCTTAGGATGTGTACTTGACTACCTGGATTATGATGCGGATCATACTAGTGGGGACATAGTAGTCCATAAGTACATCCTTCAAGGTCCCTAGTCGTGGGTGTATCGAGACGGGGCATCGATATACCAGTGTAGACTAGCGTATACGCTTCTCGACCCATGAGATGGGCGATGGATGATCCCATATCCATTGGTGTTTGACATCAGAGATGGTATACGGGTGCTCAGTGGAGACTGGGTACACTGGACGGACTCTCCGAGAACTCCCAGATGGTATTATACCTCATGTCAGATGGCAGTTCTCAGGTGACACTGGTGCAGGTTAGTCTGTAGACCCGAGATCGTCATAGAGTCTTGTGTGATTCCCACTGTGCTTTGATTTCCACCTTACCACGTCCATGAGGGCGTGCAAAACGGTGGTTTTTGGGTACAGTCCCGAGTCATATGGAGGCAATGAGCGATAGGAGGGGTTTCGTCTCTCCCGGTATTGGGGGTTGATGTTGCACTGTGCTCGATTGGCCGTAACAGGGAAGTCCCTGGCCAGGGCTGGTTAGAGATTTACTGGTAAGTGTTACCAGTAGTTTCTCGACCCGTTATGAGCCTCACATCGGCACGACTTATCGGTTATTGGGGTCTGACGTTTACCACCCCTAGACTTGATATGCGACATATCAGACGAGGAGACCAGACTGCACGGGTAGTGTTGCCGGTTGGATCGACGGGAGTTGTAGCAGGTTCGCTTGTTTTATTCTGATCGCTGAATACCCTGGTGGCCGTTACGTTTAGCTGACCGCTTGCGGCTTGGGGGTGCTTGATATGATCATCACCCACTGCCGGCGTATTGACGAGTCTTAGAGTCCCACAAAGGAGTTACCCAGTCCAGGCGAAACGTTGTGGTGCGCGCATGCGATATGCGCATGGACCCGATTAAAATGCGCGTATGAGATACCGTATATTAATCGAGCAGCTTGCTTTTGGTTGGGTCATATGTGATATGGCCGGACTGATAAATGAAGTGTTGATTTATCATTTAACCATTAGTTTCTCACTAGAAATCCTTTCTTGTATTTTTGGGATGTATGCATGCATGTATGCATTCTTTCTTGTTTCATGCACATATGGATGTGCATGCACACATACATTCATACATCATCCTTCATGGTTGTATATACATGGAAAATGATGGCAATATAAGACTCACACCATGATTTTATTTATATGTGTTATTATTTCATTTGTTTTAAAACAAAGGAAAAAGAATAGGATAATTCATGGATGAGTTCTACACTCTTCTTGACCTAACCATGCTCACCTACCTTCTAACCATGAGTTAATCTTTTCTTTTATGTTTTAACTCAAGTGAAATAATATCCATATGATTTAACCATGGTTTGAGATGAGAAGTGATAAATATATATACATATATTTTCATTTTCTTTTAAAAGGGTTAATTTTTCTCTCTTGTTCAAAAAGCCATCATCTTCTTCCTCCTTCTTCTTTTGCTCTCTAGATTTTTATAGTGAGAAAAATACTCATCAAATTAGGTTTTTGAAGTGAGAAAAGCCACCACAACACCATTCTACACAAGTCTTGCCCACTTGTTTAGAGTGTTAGCTTCATTTCATTCTCTTGATAAAGTGAAGTTGCAAGCTTGGACAAACCGGACTCCGGGTGGATCATCGTGGACCTAGAGGAGTTCAAGTGGACTTTTTTTAAACCCCAAGTAGCCGAGGAGTCTAGCGTAGAGACCTACAATGGTTGTACTCTCAAAACCCTAGCTTAATCTACTTGTGTTGAAGTGTAGTTTATGAAACCCTAATTTTTCTAGGAATGATTCTTTGTATGCTTACTTAGCACCCTAAAATTTTAATCTTTGGTACATGTGATGCTTCCAAACCCTTCATGAGGTGCTAGGTAAACCCTTCAAGGTGCTCATTGGGTTATGAGTACACCGGACGGACTCGCCGGGAACATGCTAGTTGGAATTATACCTAACGTCAGATAGCAGTTCCCTGGTGACATGTGTACATGTTAGTTTTATCGACCTGAGATCGTCATTTGTCTCGTGTGAGTTCCCACCGTGCTTTGATTACTATCCTACCACGGCTCAAAGGAGTCATGTAAATAGGTTTTAGTTGGGTACAGTCCCAAGCCACATGGAGGCAGTGAGCGGATCGGCAGGGGATTCATCTCTCCCGGTATTGGGGGTGAGATCGCGCTGTGTTTAGGAGAGCCATTACACGAAGTCCTTGGCCAAGGCAAGTGAGATTTACTGGTAGGTATTCCAGTAGTTTCTTAGGGTTTTCCGGGCTACACTCTGACACGACTTATACCGCTTTTGGGGGTCTGACGTTTACCAACCCCCTAGGCCTGATATGCGATACTCAAAGACAAACGGACCGGACTGTACGGATATTGTCATTAATAGGTTCAGTAGGGTTTCAGGATGAGTTCGCTCATCAGTCCCCTTTTGGTCAATACATGGGTATCCGTTACGTATAGCTAGTACCACTGACGTGCTTGTGGTTAAACCCACTGCCAGCGTATTGACGAGTCTTTAGAGTCCCCCACAGAAAGTTTCCCAAGTTCGGGCGAAACGTTGTAGAGGCCGTATGGTTTTATGGTAGGGTTCGATCATATACGTGCACTTGTGCATGGATCATGATCGGACGGATCATACTAGTGGGCTTTGGTTTAAGCCTGATCTTACTATTAGATGGTTGGATTATTTTCGTCTCGTTGTATTCGTATTCAGTCGGAATGCGGATGCAGGTATGTATATACAGATGAGGGGTATTCTTGTGATCCGTCACGAGTTTACTTCAGAAGATGCCATTTTATTTATTGTTCTAAACATTTGGATTAATGTTTATTAGGTGGAAATTGTTAGTGCTAGTAATGATCAAGAGCATTAAATGTGGCATGTGCTTTGTTGATGAGTCATGGTGTTATTTTTTGTGCCATGTCTAATCTCTTGATTAATTATTGTGTGGGATTAACATGTGAAGAGAGAGAGGGCAGCCACATAGAGTGTGGGGCTTGGTCTTGAGATTAAAAGGGCTCTCACATTTTCATCCCAACACAATAAGCAAGCTCTTCTTCTTCTTCACTAGTTTTCTTCTTGTGCTCACAACTTCCATTAATGGCTTCTTCTTCAACCTCCATCCATACCATCTCATGTGTTGAGAATCAATGGATGTTATGAGACAAAGTAATCACACACATTCTCTACTTCACCTTGGGCATGTTGGCTAGCAAACTTCATGTCCGAGTTGCTTCGGTTTTGAAACGGTATCCCGTAAAAGGATTCCTTGACGTGGTGCCACTTCGACGAGAAGACCGGAGATCGAGCGAGATCGGAGATGCCGCGAGGAGCTAAGGATGGTGGCTCAAGACCGAAGGACATGGATCGATCGGTATAGCCATTCTAACTTCTTTGTAGTTTGCTAGTATAGGGTTAATGGATCGATCCGGGTGGAAGACTACGTTAGCGCCAGTTTTATAAAAAGTTTTTGTTCCACGTTTGGCCTCGGATTGACGGCCGGGGCGCTACCGTAGACTTATATGGTATCAGAGCATAGTGGAAACTCACACGAGACAAATGACGATCTCAGGTCGATAGACTAACCTGTACACATGTCACCAATGAACTGCTATCTGACGTTAGGTATAATTCCAACTAGCATGTTCTCGGTGAGTCCGTCTGGTGTACTCATAATCCAATGAGCACCTATATACATCTTAGGTGAACTAACTGATACCAATGGCTTGTGAGACCGGCCACCGCCCCTCGTCGGGGTCTCGACTGTATACACTAGTCTACTATTGGAGTATTGATGCTCGGTCTCGAAACTCCCACGACTAGGGACACTTTAAGGATGTGCTTATAGACTACCCAACTCTCACGTATATGATCGTCATCATACTGCTGGTAGTCAAGCAAGAATCCTAAGGGCTCTATCAACGTGTAATAGTGATATGTAATGTCACCTAAAGCATGTACATGATGATAAAGACAAACCGGATAACATACTATCATCTCGAGTAAGACTGTCCTACCGATATAGGTCATCCCTCAATCATTGCAATCACGTGCCTGCGATCCAATAATTGACTTTGAGGGCACTATATCCAACAGATTATGGGGACGTTCTTACCTGAAGGCGCAAGCCCCTGCAGTTAATTACATTATCGCGTTGCGATAACCACTTTCTCCTACTCTGGTAATTCACTTCGTGTCGTGCGTTATTTTGTTTGTTAAGATTGCCCGTGGATTTTATACGGAGACTATTTTATATTATCGCCCGTAGGACGTGGATTAGTCCAAATCCGTATATTTTAGATTTGGGTTTGAACTTAGATTATATGTTCCTTTAGTTCAAACATTATTTTATTTTATTTAAAGATCTTTAATCTGTTTTTAAATTAAGATCGACTTAAATATATGAGCATTTTGGCTCAATTTATTTTAATTAAGGATGCGTTAGTCTTATTTGAGACTATGATCAACTTAAAAATATTTTTAGGATCATTAAATTTAGTTAAGATTCAACAATAGAGCATTTGGACTCAGCTGCAAGCAATTTCAGGGAGACTTAGCCAATTTGAGATCAGTCTTGGGCTTTTTCGCTTTATTCAGAAGTGTTAATCACTTATTTGCTGCTCTGGCACTCACGCGGGAAGCACGTGAAGCGCTCAGACATGGGCGTTGCCCAATCAGTGCTAAGCACTTAATCGTTTTGACTAGATATAGTGCTAATCACTTTTATACAGGCTCAAGTGTGTTTCACGCGAGGCGCCGAGTCTTCACCTCTGGGCGCTCACATGGGAAGCACATGAGGCGCTGAGTTTATATTTTTGGGTGCTCACGTAGGAAACACGTGAGGCGTTGAACTCTTTTTTTGTTTGGCGCTCACGTGGGAAGCACGTGAGACACTGAGTTCTTTTCTTTTAGAGATTTAATATCTGTTAATGATGTTTTTAGCCATTAATGATCATAAAGATCTCTGTTTTGAAGATCTGAGATCAAGTTTTCTTTGAGAATTAAGTTCCTGTGTTTTTTTATTATAAGAACTAAGTTCTTTATAGGGTTAAACCCAGTTTTCAGAGAAATTAAATTCCTGTAACATGTTTCTTTTCTCTTTTCTTTTTACCTAGTTCTTTTCCCTAGATTTTGAGTCTGAAGAACAAAATCTTCCCAATGAGAATTAAATTCTCAACTTATGGGAGATTTGTCTTACAGATCTCAGATCAAGAGAAAGAACTAAGTTCTTTTGTGAAGTGTTAAACCCTTATTTTTATTTATACTATGCAAAAGAGATATATTTTTATCTTTTCTTTTTCTTTACCTAGGGTTTGAAAGAGCAAGGATATCTTCTTTGAAAGGAGAATAAAATTCTCAGTTTTGTGACTTCTATCTTTTTGTTTGCAGAAACTTATGGGGGGTTCTATCTCTTGACGTATGTGAGACTTGAAATCTCCGGTCCTTTATATAGGCAAGGTAAATTGTTGATCAGTTTTGAGAAAATCTCTCATTAAGAGATTCTAATTGATTTAATTAGTCTCAGAGATTATTTGGGGAATTTTATCTACCGTTGGATCATTGATCCAGTGATTTCTGTTTTACAGAATAAATTTTCTTGTTTTTAACAAGATTGGGAAAATATTTTCCTATATATAGAATTTTATTCTATTAAACAGTGATTTTTAATCACTATTGGATTTTCGATCAAAGGGCTCTCAGTTTAACAGAGCATATCTTTCTTATTTAGAAAAATTAGGGAAATATATTCCCAAAAATAGAATTTAATTCTATCATTAGATCCTTGATCCAACAACTCTCTATTTAATAGAGAATATCTTTCTCATTTAGAAAGATCAGGAAGATATTTTCCCTCAATAGAATTTAATTCTATCATTTGATGATTTTTAATCATTATTGGATTTTGAAACCAACGTCTCTATTTTACAGAGAATATCCCTAGATTTTAGGGAAATATTTCCCATATAGAATTTAATTCTACCCGTTTTAATTTGGGCGCTGACGCTCATGTGATATGCATATGGGCGCCGCTCAAGAATTTAATTCTTACACATAAATAGGCATACCCGTGATTTGCACGCCGGCGCTCACGCGTGTATCACATAAGGCGCTGCCATAGGATTTAATCCTATAAGAGATTGGCGTCAGCGCTCACCTGTCTTTCATGTAAAGCGGCGCCTGATTGAGTTTATTTAAACAAAGGGTATTTTTTATGATGGAGCAAATGCCCCCCCACCGTTATTCTTACATGGCTTGCACGTGAGTGCAACGGTGTGCAGTTTTGAGCCATCCGATCCGTCTTGGGATACGGAGAATCTGAACCGACCCCATCTCTTTAATAGGGCTTCAAGCTTTAGGTGACTGCTGTGTTTTCATCTCTTCTTCTTCCTTTAGAATTTTATTCTCCATTAGAGCTTAGCTCTATTTTCTTGAAGCTTAGTATTCCACTCTTCTCAGATCTACATTGTAGACCCACTCTGCCTAAATTTCTAGGTAACAGTCTTTTTCCATAGAGCTTATCTCTTGTATTTGGAACATTCCTCTTCAGGAATTTCGGAGTTCAACTCCATTTCGATCACAGAGTTTGGCTCTAACATATTTCCTTTGGGGATTTATGGTTACAGAAGTTGGTTCTGATTTTCTTGAAGATTTAATTTAGTAGAGTTTCGCTTTGACAATTTATCATAGAACTCAGTTCTCAATTTTAGGTCTCCTTTCCTTTGGGGATTTTAATTTCACAGAGCCTTACTCTGACAATTTATCACAGGACTTAGTTCTGAATTTTAAATTTTCTCCTTTTTGAAGATTTTCTTGAAATTTTAATACCAAATCCCTTTGGGGATTTTCTTGAATTTTTTGGTATTTTGTACCATTTTTCAAAATAGAGCTTGGCTCTACAAATTTTATTATTATTAAAACCAACCCTAGAGAATTTTTTTAGATTTCTATATTGGACACATGTTCCAATCATTAATGAGCCACCATCTTGATTCTATAGGGCCCATTAGCATTTTAGACTTAGTGATTCTAGCATTTTTTGTTGCTAACTCTCCACCTGGTTTCTTTTCAGGTACCGTGAATTCCGGTTCCTTTATTCCTTATGTTTGCTCGGAAAACGCTTTTGCTGATGCACCCACTGATCATGAGGTCCTCGCTTTAATTCGGGAATACGATCCGGAACAGAAATCCCTTCATCTGTGAGGAGCGTGTGTTGGATATAGTGCCCTCAAAGTCAATTATTGGATCGCAGGCACGTGATTGCAATAATTGAGGGAGGACCTATACCGGTAGGACAGTCTTACTCGAGATGATAGTATGCTATCTGGTTTGCCTTTATCATCGTGTACATATTTTAGGTGATATTACAGATCACTATTAAATATTGATAGAGCCAATAAGATTCTTGCTTGATTGCCAGCAGTATGATGGCGATCATATACGTGGGAGCTGGGGTCTATAAGCACATCCTTAAAATTGGTCCCTAGTCAAGGGAGTTTCGAGACAGGGCATCGATACTCCAGAGTAGACTAGTGTATACAGTCGAGACCCCGACGAGGGATGGTGGCCGGTCTCATAAGCCATTGGTTTCAGTTGGTTCACCTAAGATGTATACAGGTGCTCATTGGGTTATGAGTACACTGGACAGAACTCGCCGGGAACATGCTAGTTGGTATTATACCTAGCGTCAGACAGCAGTTCCCTGGTGACATGTGTACAGGTTAGTTCATCGACCTGAGATCATCATTTGTCTCGTGTGAGTTCCTACTGTGCTTTGATTACTAGCCTACCACGGCTCAAAGGAGTCGTGCAAACAGGTTTTAGTTGGGTACAGTCCTGAGCCACATAGAGGCAGTGAGCGGATCGGCAGGGGTTTCGTCTCTCCCGGTATTGGGGGTGAGATCACGCTGTGTCTAGGAGAGCCATTACACGAAGTCCTTGGCCAAGGCAGCAGATTTACTGGTAGGTATTCTAGTAGTATCTCAGGGTGTTTTGGGCTACACTCTGACACGACTTGTACCGCTTTTAGGGGTCTGATGTTACCAGCCCCTTAGGCCCGACATACGATGCTCATAGATGAACGGACAGGACTGTACGGATATTGTCACTGACAGGCTCAGTAGGGTTCCGGGATGAGTTCGCTCATCGGCTTCCCTTTTGGTCAATACATGGATAGCCCGTTACGTACAGCTAGTACCACTGACGTGCTAGTGGTTAAATCCACAGCCAGTGTATTGGTGAGTCTTTAGAGTCCCCCACAGATAGTTTCCCAAGTTTCGGGCGAAACGTTGTAGAGGCCGTATGGTTTTATAGCAGGGTTCGATCATATATGTGCACTTGTGCACGGATCATGATTGGACGGATCATACTAGTGGTCTTTTGTTTAAGCCGGATCCTAGTATTAGATTTGTTGGATTACTTTAGTCTCATCGCATTCGCATTCAGTCGGAATGCGGATGCAGGTATGTATATACAGGTGAGGGGTATCCTTGTGATCCGTCACAAGTTTACTTTAGATGTTGCCATATCTTTTTGTTGGACTAAACATTTGGATTAATGTTTGGATGGTGGAAATTGTGAGTGGATTTCATCATTAGGAGCATTAATTGTGGCATGTGCTTGCTTAGTGACTCATGGTCTCTTTATTTGTGCAAATGTCACATTAGAGTTTGTTTATTGTGTTGAATTGATGGATGGAGAGAGAGAGGGTAGCCATATAGGCTTGGGTTTGCTCTTGGATTATTGATTAGAGCTCTCACAATAATTCAACACCATAAGAGAAAAAGCTCTCTTCTTCTTCTTTCTCTAGCTCACAAATTCCACCATGGCTTCATCTTCAACCTTCATCCATACACTTTCATGTGTTGAGAATCAATGGATGCTTGAGACAAAGTTATCACACACATTCTCTACTTCACCTTGGACACGTCGGCTAGCAAACTTCGTGTCCGAGTTGCTTCGGATGAAGCGGGAGCCCGTAAGAAGACTCATTGATGTGGTGCCCTTTCGACGAGGAGACCGGAGATCGGAGATGCCGCGAGGAGCTAGGGATGGTGGCTAAAGACCGAAGGACACGGATCAATCAGTATAGCTTTTCTAACCCTTCTCTAGTTGCTAGTATAGTGTTAATGGTTCGATTCGGATGAAAGACTACGATAGCGCCGGTTTTGTAAAAAAATTTTGTTCCGCATTTTGGCCTCGGATTGACGGTCGGGGCGCTACCGTAGACTTACATGGTATCGGAGCCACGCCATTAACACGTACTAGCTTGTTCTAACATGTTTAAAATATCGATCGGATGAAATTTCCAAAACTGCAATTCCAAGTTCAAAGTTTCTGTCGAAATTCTTTTGTCGTCGAAAAATTATTTTGAGTGTTTCAGAAAATCAGACAGCCTTTTCTAAGACCACTGTAAAATTTTTGTAGCATGATCCCTCTGTAGCGCCGTGGAAATGCGGCCGTACCCAAGTTTTGGCCGCGATTCCGCCGCAGTGTTGGTGTTTCAGTGCACTAAATTTTTCCTTTGGGTCTTTAACATGGAATTGGGGTTTCTGGAATTTTTAGTTTTGGCCCAGATTATTTTGAGTTCTGGTATTTGTACTTGGGGCCCACTTCGAGAAATTTTGTCGATCGGAATTTTAAATAAGTTAGTTCACAGTACTTACATTACTATCTGCGATCGTGAATGTCATTCGAGCGGTAAATCTTGTCTAATTGCTATAGCTCTTTTAGACGGGTTTGCGAACGTGGCATTCACGTTGATGTTCTGTGTTGTGCTGTGATGTTGCGGATTTGTCGTGGTGGATAGCTTGGTGCAATGTTAGTGCAGTTTGAATATATTTGTACATTTGATATCGCGGGGCGAGCGTCCGACATGTGGACTGCCGTCACTGCCTGTTTATATATTATTCTTTTGGGGCACGACCGGGTTGAGGTCGATATACCCGTTGTACATAATTTATTTTCTGTACTAGAATTACCCCGCGGTGGAGTGCACGGATAGTTGGGTTCTAGAGGGCAACGGGCCTGCATCTCATGGTTTTGAGACGGAGGGGGCTTCACTCTAGAATTGGAGGGCTATTCGCCGCACTCATAGGGGGTACAGGTTGACCCAAGGTGGGGTGCTCAAGTTACCGGATTTCGTGAAGTGTTGGGTGGTCCATTCACTTTGCTGAAGGGGGCTGCCTCGCTTCAGGTTTTGGCGGGTAACTTGCCGCACTCGTAGGGGTCTAGGTTTCATTGCACAGGCTATCCACACGTCCAGGGGAACGTCGGGTTTCAGTTGCGGCTCAAAGAAACCCGGGGCTCCCAGATATCTGTATTGTTCTGTGATGCTTATTACTTTTCTGTGATGTTGCATTTATCGCGCCTGGAGCGATTATTGTATATTGATATATATATATATATATATACAAGTAGATATTGTATATTTTTTACACCCGCACTAGTCCAGTCCCCGCTCTGTCGTTAGTTAAGTAACCTAACGGGTGATGATGGGACCCAGTGGCGAATGCGGATGGCATATACGTACATTTTATTTTCGTTCTTTTCTGGAGTAATAAATTGATGGGACTGCGTTGATTCAGATCAATGCAAGGAAAACAAACATGTTTGATGTTGTTGGAACATTTTTCAAAAGCTGTTATTACAAGGACGTTTTCATTTGCTTTGCACAGCGGTATTCAGTTTGGAATATCCAGCATCTCATTCGACGAGGCAAGGGCCGAGATCCCTTCATCGGGAGTGACCCCTTGGGCAGAGGTTTGCGTTAGGGTAATAACTTCACTATAGTCGATTACATTTTGCTTTGCATCGTGGTATTCAGTTGGAATATCCTGCACCTCATTCTACGGGGAAAGAGCCGAGATCCCTTCACCGGGAGTGACCTCTTTAGCAAAAGTTTTCGCTACTATATTTTTGTAAAAAAGCTATCTGGTTCCTTCAATGATATCAAGTTCATTACGTTAAAGGTTTTTCGCCAAAAACCATTCGTAGCCCTCCGTCATTTCAGACGGGTAGCACTTCGTATTCATGCTATGTTTGTTGACCTTCGTCAAGGCATAGTGTATGGTAGCTGCTTGTTACCTTTCTGTTGCATAGATAGATGCGTTGGTTTGGGACAGTCGTACTACTTTGTTGACCTTCGTCAAGGGTATGTACGGGTGGGTTCAAATTAACCTGGACAATGACGGGTAGAACTTGATATGTGACTTATGATTTGTTGACCTTCGTTAAGTTCATAAGAGCATGGGGTAAAAATCATATCGGGAGTTTCAAACATACAGGAAACTTGCCCGGCATGCGCATACCTTCTGGAGTGTGATAACGTGAGTGGATTCTATCAGGTTATCATGCGATGATAGTTAGATCCCGATTCCCACTGATGAGTTGGTTTACTCCTCGGATGATCCCGACTAATTCTTCTTTCAGGTTTGGAGGAGAATTTGAGGTTACAGTGGGAGGTTTCTTGATTAGATAAATTGGTAACCATTCTGATCTAGGTTAGAGTACACGCAGAGTGTTTCTTTTCTCTCTCTCTTTGGCAGCGACCATGGCCCGACCCTAGACTATGACTCAGTGACCAAGTTAACCGAACCTTCTTAAAACACTGGTTTTTGGATTGTCTGAGTTGCATACCTCATTGTCACTCCTACTTTTACCCTTTTCTCCGGAACATTTCGTATCACTACGAACTTCCACTTCCATTGGATAAAACCATCGTATGGTTATATATGAACTCGAAGAAACTTATTCCAGATTCGAGGATGGTTTCCGGTTCTGGAGAAAATGAATAGGACTATTCAGTTGTCTTTTCCTTTTACCTTCTCTCAGGTTGCGAGTGCTCCTTGGATTAGGACGGTACACCTATTACGCTGATTGGATAGTCTTCTTCCAAACCATAGGCAGGTGCCGAAAGGTAGGGAATGAAGAAAACCGATTAGCCTAAGTGAGGTGTATAGAAGGTAATAAGTAAAGACAAATAAAGGGATTAGTAAGAAGGCAAAGTAAATTGCGACTGCTATCATTCACGACCAAACCAAGTATTTCATCGCCACTCCTATTTCGCCTTTGTATTTCTACAGAACACTCCGTATCACTACGAAGATCCACAGTTATTGGATACTCCATCGTATGGTTATATACGAACTCGAAGGAACTTGTTCCAGTTCGGGGATGGATTCTGGTTCAGGAGAAATAGGAATAAGGTTTATTCGGTTGTCTTTTATCTTTACCTTCTCTCACGTTGCGAGCGCTCCTAGGATTAGGAGAGTACACCCATTATGCTTATTAGATAGTCTTCTTCCAAACCATAGGCTGGTGCTGAATGGTAGGGAAGGAAGAAAACCATTTGGCCTAAAGGTGGTGTACAGAAGGTAATGATTAAAGATATATAAAGGGATTTGGAGAGATGGCAAAGAAATATACGGTTACAGTCGTGAAAATGATAATGGAAGTGGCATTACTAAGAATACCCAGATAACCCCTTTGAAACATTTACATGTTTCAGTTTCACTGTGTATTGTTAACAGAAAACTGATTTCCCAATTAGCCTTTGCTCCAGGGTAAGTATTTACCAGGTTTGATTCTTACATCTATATAGTTTTACAGATGATGAGTGGGAGTAAGTTATTGGGAATTAGGTGATCATCCTCATTATATCGGGATTCGTTGTAATTGGTGATATTTGAGGAAATTGCCTGGGTTGTTTGCCGGACGACAAATATTTGGTTTTGAATATCCGTTGTTATGTACCAATTTCAAATTGATATATCTGTACGTTTATTTTTATAAAGTGAGATATAACTTTTTAAAATTATGTCCATGACATTTACCTATATCAGTTGATGGTTAGGTAAGGAGCATTCAACAGTAGTGTAAATCTTCATAACCATAGTATAGTTTTCAACCTACGACGCACAGGGTTTGAGTTAGTCAACTCAGGGGACTTATACAAAGCATTGTATGTTGTCCAGTGTCCATTAGGACAGAGGGGTTGGTCCTCGTACTATATTCTGTTTACTTATGACTTCTCTAGTTTTAGACAAGTGTTTCGTAGAAATACAAGGTCTTAGTTTTGAGAAGTTATAGGTATAAGACTAAAGTAGAGAACCACGTGTTGCAAGTATCAGGATTCTTCAAGGTAATCGAAGATGTAGATACTTGTGTATGGTATTCAGTTGATAGTAATGGTTTTGAGAAACTTGTTTCTCTTTCAGGTTACTCATGTTTGGATGCACTCCTAAGTTGAGTAATATTGATCGGCCTCTCTCCATTTAGTTGACATGCACTGGAGACAGCTGCATGATTTGAATCTGGTTCCAATTAAATCAGTGCCTCTATTTCTATATTGTATATAGAATGGTTCATATCTTACCGATGTTAAGGTACGGGGAGTTGTCCAGCTTATGCTTAAAACCAAACTCTGGATGACTCAAGGCACGTTTCTGTAATGGCTGTTTGTGGGTTAACCCGCGCTATGACAAGGGTTGATTTTCTACCATCTGGAAGATCAATAGTGATATTGTTCTTGACTCACCACAGTTTTAATAAAATGGACTTTTTCAGAAAACAGTAGTGGGAGTATGGTAGAGCTGGAAGTGATTCCAGAACCACAAACGATTACTGAAAATTTGATAAGAACCTAAAGATTCAATCAGGTTTGACATTCCATTGGCCATTTCGCAGATATGGTGGGTAACCTCAGGCACCCGATAGGTACTCCGGTAGCCTCAAGGACGGTGACAGGGAGGTTCTTGTTTACCCAGACTTGCCATTACTGTTGTTCTAGACTATGAGACCTGGCAGGAGGATGAGTATAGCGTTGTTCTAAATTAGCTTTAGAAGTGCACGTGTATATGATTCTGCCAGAGGGTTGTTGTGGTCAGTGGGAGCAGCGGAAGTATAGTGGATAAGTAGCTTGTGTCTATTTATAGACTAAAGCAGATATAGCGGAGATAGATCATCTATTTTTGATGTAACAGTCATGGGTTTGACTTCATCAAAATAGGGGATGAATCTGTTAAGAAAGTAGTAGGGTGTGATGTCCTGGTATTTGGATGACATACACAGAGTAGGAAGTGATATTCTTATACTACGATCGGTTATGCATTGGTTGTCACACAGTTGTTTCTCCACATAGGGCTTGGATATTATATCAGGCATTCTGGTTACTTGATCTATAGTTTTAGATCTAGATTTGGGTAGTTTCCCAATCTGGGTACTTAGACATCATTCTAAAGGTGTTTTAGAATGGACGACTCCTGGTATGGTGGTGTGCCTGCAGGTAATGGAGTCACCCTCTCTAAAGCTGTCTTACAGACTAAAGGGGAGAGGGAAACGCATGATTGGCATATCACTTGCTTAGGTAATTGAGTCAATCATGAGATGTCAAGTACCACACCAGATGTTGTTTTTGCACTAGATGCAATAAGTTCATATATTAATTCAATCCTGGAGAAACGTTCGGAAGCAGTTTTAGAACATAAGTTAATGTTCTAAGGATTTGATAACGACAGCCTCCTTCGGGAGACGGTTATCATTCCAGGCTTCCAAGGTGACTTGGCTGACAGAGTGACTGTTAGAGTTATAGTTTTCCCTCTGACAAGAGGCAGTTGTTTGGACAGGTGGTTCAAGCGGATATTGAGGGAGGCATGGCGCAGGATACTGATTAAATTCGGTTGACGATAAAGTCTAAGAAGTTTGGATTTGGAGTTCATTTGTGAACTAGGTCCCATCAGATATCCAGACATATTCTAAGACAGGTATTGCTCATTTTGGGAGATGGCTTTCTCCGCGAACTTGAGATTAAGAGAGACATAGAAAGAAACATCAGGGTGGATCCACTCACTAAGGCTATTTCTCGAACGCAATAGTTTCGCAAACGAGCTTTGTGAAACTGATTAGTAGAGAAGTTGGGTGTTCGGTATCACATGGGCTGTGAATATGCGATATCGCAATAATTAGCCTTAAGTGCAAGTGGAAGATTGTTGGATATAGTGCCCTCAAAGTCAATTTCTGGATCGCAGGCACGTGATTGCAATGATTGAGGGAGGACCTATACCGGTAGGACAGTCTTACTCGAGATGATAGTATGCTATCTGGTTTGCCTTTATCATCGTGTACATGCTTTATGTGATATTACAGATCACTATTACACGTTGATAGAGCCCATAGGATTCTTGCTTGACTGCCAGCAGAATGATGGCGATCATATACGTCGGAGCTGAGGTCTATAAGCACATCCTTAAAATTGGTCCCTAGTCGAGGGAGTTTCAAGACAGGGCATCGATGCTCCAGAGTAGACTAGTGTATACAGTCGAGACCCCGACGAGGGGCGGTGGCCGGTATCACAAGCCATTGGTGTCAGTTGGTTCACCTAAGATGTATACAGGTGCTCATTAGGTTATGAGTACACCGGACATGACTCCCAGGAACATGCTAGTTGGTATTATACCTAGCGTCAGACAGCAGTTCCCTGGTGACATGTGTACAGGTTAGTTCATCGACCTGAGATTGTCATTTGTCTCGTGTGAGTTCCCACTGTGCTTTGATTACTAGCCTACCACAGCTCAAAGGAGTCGTGCAAACATGTTTTAGTTGGGTACAGTCCCGAGCCATATGGAGGAAGTGAGCGGATCGGCAGGGGTTTCGTCTCTCCCGGTATTGGGGGTAAGATCGCGCTATGTCTAGGAGAGCCATTACACGAAGTCCTTGGCCAAGGCATGAGATTTACTGGTAGGTATTCCAGTAGTATCTCATGGTGTTCTGGGCTACACTCCGACACGACTTGTACCGCTTTTGGGGGTCTGACGTTACCAGCCCCCTAGGCCCGACATGCGATGCTCATAGACGAACGGACCGGACCGTACGGATATTGTCACTAACAGGCTCAGTAGGGTTCCAGGATGAGTTTGCTCATCGGCTTCCTTTTTTGTCAATACATGGGTAGCCCGTTACGTACAGCTAGTACCACTGACGTGCTAGTGGATAAATCCACATCCAGTGTATTGACGAGTCTTTAGAGTCCCCCAAAGATAGTTTCCCCAGTTTCGGGCGAAACGTTGTAGAGGCCTTATGGTTTTATGGCAGGGTTCGATCATATACGTGCACTTGTGTACGGATCATGATCGGACGGATCATACTAGTGGTCTTTGGTTTAAGCCGGATCCTAGTATTAGATTTGTTGGATTACTTTAGTCTCATCGCATTCGCATTCAGTCGGAATGCGGATGCAGGTATGTATATACAGGTGATGAGTATCCTTGTGATCCGTCACGAGTTTACTTTAGATGTTGCCATATCTTTTTGTTGGACTAAACATTTGGATTAACGTTTGGATGGTGGAAATTGTGAGTGGATTTCATCATTAGGAGCATTAATTGTGGCATGTGCTTGCTTAGTGACTCATGGTCTCTTTATTTGTGCAAATGTCACATTAGAGTTTGTTTATTGTGTTGAATTGATGGATGGAGAGAGAGAAGGCAGCCATATAGGCTTAGGTTTGCTCTTGGATTATTGATTAGAGCTCTCACAATAATTCAACACAATAAGAGAAAAAGCTCTCTTCTTCTTCTTCTTCCTCTAGCTTACAAATTCCAACATGGCTTCATCTTCAACCTCCATCCATACACTATCATGTGTTGAGAATCAATGGATGCTTGAGACAAAGTTATCACACACATTCTCTACTTCACCTTGGACACATCGGCTAGCAAACTTCGTGTCTGAGTTGCTTCGGATGAAGCGGGAGCCCGTAAAAAGACTCATTGATGTGGTGCCCTTCCGACGAGGAGACCGGAGATCGGAGATGCCGCGAGGAGCTAGGGATGGTGGCTAAAGACCGAAGGACACGGATCGATCGGTATAGCTTTTCTAACCCTTCTCTAGTTGCTAGTATAGTGTTAATGGTTCGATCCGGGTGAAAGACTATGATAGCGCCGGTTTTGTAAAAAGTTTTTGTTCCGCATTTTGGCCTCGGATTGACGGCTGGGGCGCTACCGTAGACTTACAGCATGGTATAGTCAGCTCATCCGGGGACTATGTAGCTTTACTTGCGAGGTGCCGTCAGAGCCGATCCCCTTGATTCAGTATAGTAAACCTCCACCGACTACTTATACCGTGGAGGAGATTGACTAAACTGCAGATGGTCATCTTCAACCATCCATTGTTGGGTTACGATAGTGTCCTAGCTATCTACCTTGGACGGTGCGGAACAAAAACTGGCGTTTAAAATTTTGGCGCTAACGTATCCGTCAAGATCGAACTATAAACCAATACTAGCAAACCATAAAAGCTAAACTACAAGGTTAGAATGGTTATACCAAATGAACTAAGTCCTTCGGTCTTTAACCATCTTCCCAAGCTCCTTTAGGTGTCTTGAACTGAACTTGGTCGCCGGTCTTCCTTCGTCGAAGATGATCCACCCGAGAGATGTAGCTCATGGCTCTAGCTCCACATCAAAAGCAAGTGAAGCAACTAGGGATTCTAGGTTGCTAATCTAGAATGTCTAGGATGTAGTGAGTGTTCTAAGTGTTTATCTATCTCACATCCTCTCTTGATTCTCAACTCATGAGATTGCAGAGAGGAGGTTGAGCATGAAGGTGGAGGAACTCAAGAAACTCAAGAGAGGAGAGTGAAGCATGATGGTGAAGAAAACTCATCTCTCAAAAATAGTGAGCCATCCATGTGAGAGAAAAATATCATGCAAGGTTTTGTGAAACATAACTTTTCAATATAAAATGCAACCCATGCTTGAATAGTTTGCACAAATGAATTAATAATTCATTTGTGCATACTATGCAAGCATGGTTCTCACCATACTCCACTCTCTCAAATATCCATCTCATTATCCATTTAAACTAAATTATCAAATCCAAAATGAGGTGTCCACCTTCTAGAATGTTATCTGTAAAAAATACGGATTACATTCTACTGTATATACATACCTGCATTCGTACCGAAATACGAATACCTGAAGAGATAGAATAATACAAAGAACATAATACTAGAATATAAATATCGAAATATATACATAAATTATTAAATCAATACCTGATTTAATAATCCGGCTCAAATCCGAACCGGCTAGTATTATCAACCGTCCGATCGAAAGTCCGGGTAACTAGTACACTTATTTGATCGGAACCCTGCATGCATCCAATACGACTACCACTTCATTTTGCTAGAACTAGGGAAACCCTCTATGTGGGACTCTAAAGACTCGTCATTACGCTGGCAGTGGGTTTAACCATAAGCACGTCAGCGGCACTAGCTGTACGTAACGGCTATCCAGGTATTGAGCGAAAGGAAGGCCGATGAGCAAACTCATCCGAACACCTACTGAGCCTGTCAGTGACAATATCTGTACAGTCCGGTCTGTTCGTCTAAGAGTAACGCATATTGGGTCTAGGGGGTGGATAAAGTCAGACCCCTAATAACGCGATATTTCGTGTCGGTATGAAGCCCATCACCAACTAAGAAACTACTGATCCAAATCAGTAATTCTCGACTATTTTGGCCATGGATTTCTGGTTGCCACCTATGCACTGCGCGACATCAACCCCTAATACCGGGAGAGATGAATCCCCGACGATCCGCTCAGTGCCTCTATGTGGCTCGGGACTGTACCCAACCAAAATCTGTTTGCATGACTCGTTTAAGCCGTGGTAGGGTAGTAATCAAAGCACAGTGGGAACTCACACGAGACAAATGATGATCTCAGGTCGACAGACTAACCTGTACACATGTCACCTGGGAACTACTATCTGACAATAGGTATAATATGTTAGTGTATATGCGCTAGAGGCCATTATTGTATCATACTGGTTTGTATATTACTTAATGGAAGCTTGGGATATTCACAACTGTATTGACATTCTTGCTCAAAATGGTAGTATGCTACCTGGTTTGATTCTACCTCAATATTTGCATGTGTTTCTTTTAGTATATCACTTATACATATTGGTAGAGACCTTAGGATCTTTGCTTGATTACCAGCGTTGTGTGGCAGTCACACTAGTGGGGGCTAGGTAGTCTATAAGCACATCCTTATACAGGTCCTTAGTCGTAAGACTATCGAGACGGGGCATCGATACTCCAGAGTAGACTTGTGTATACGCTTCTTATCCCGGCAGGGAAGATGGTCGGTCCTACAGCCATTAGTACGTCGTACTGTAGATAGTATGAAAGTGCTCATTAGGTTATGAGTACACTGGACATGACTCATCAGGAACTGTTGGTGAGCATTATACCTATCGTCGGGTAGCAGTTCCCAGGTGACATGAGTACAGCTTAGTCCGTTGACTTGACACTGCTATTTCGCCTCAAGTGTGTTCCCACTGTACTTTGATTACTACCCGACCATGGCTCAAAGGAGTCGTGCAAACAGATAGTTGTTGGGTGCATTCCCGAACCACTTGGAGCCAGTGGCGGTTAGACAGGATTCGTCTCTCCCGGTATTGGGGGTTGATATCACGCTGTGTTCGGAGAGCCATTTCACAAAGTCCCTGGCCAGGGAAAGCGAGATTTACTGGTAGGTATTCCAGTAGTTTCTTAGGGTGTTTTGGGCTACACTCCGACATGACTTATTATACTATTAGGGGTCTGATGTTTACCGCCCCCTAGGACCGATATGCGATACTCTTAGACAAACAGACCGGACTGTATGGAGATTGTCACATACAGGCTCAGTAGGAGTTCGGATGAGTTTACTCATCATCCTTCTTATCGACAGATACCTGGGTAGCCGTTACGTGCAGCTAGTACCGCTTGCGGCTTGTGGTTAAACCCACTGCCAGCATTCTGTCGAGCATTTGGAGTCCTTCATAGAGAGTTTCCCTGCATCGGGCAAAAAATGTAGAGGCTGTATAGTTTTACGGCAGGGCTTCGATCACGTACGTGTACTTGTGCGCGTATGATGTTCGGACGGATAATACTAGTGGGCTTTGGTTTAAGCCGGATCCTAGTATTATATTGATGGATTATTTTCGTCTCTTTGTATTCGTGTTTCTCGGAACACGGATGCGGGTATGTATATACGGATGAGAGGGGCATTCTTGTAATTGCTCAAGATTGCTTTTAGAAGGAGACACCTTATTAGGGTTTTGATTATTCATTTAATTAAAACAATTATGAGTTGGAGGATATATATTGTTATATTGATATATGATAATTCAAGCATGGCTACTTGGTTTGACCATTCAAGCATAGTTTGACTTAGATATTTTGTGAGATATTTTTGACACTAGATATTTTGGGTGAGATATTTTCTCTTCACATGCTTATGGTCATATCAAGAGAGCCATCATAATTATCATTTGTGAAAATACTTTCTCTTTCCTCAAGTTCTATTTTCTTCTTCCTCTCAACCCTTAAGGTCTCATGAGTTGAGTAAACTAGGGTTCCAAGAGACAAATAAATCCATCTTCTTTCTCTACACCACCTAGGTCATCTATTTTAGCAGACTAGGTGTCTTAGTTACCTCGGATTTAAGGTGGGAGCTCGGACTATAGACTCTCGGGTGGATCGTCTTTGACTTGAGGAAGCCGACGAGGAAGCTACGATCCGGATCGATCCTCCGAGCCTACGTTGACGAGGAGGACAATGGAGAAGACCTGAAGGACTTGTATCGTGTGGTATAACCTTCTTACATAGTAGGTAAAGCTCCTAGTTAGTTTGTTTGTTATGGTTTAGCTAAGATCCTGGAGTTCAAGTCGATGTTACCATGTTTGTAAAATCGTTTTTTTTACCCGTTCCGCCTCACCGCGAGCCTGCAGGGTGAGTGATGTCGACTTTCAGTAGTATCAGAGCCTACTAAATCATAGCTAACAGTTTAGACGAAGTGTAAAACTACAAAACCGAAATAACTCCGAAGCACGAAACCTAAACTCTAAGTTTCTGTCAAATTTTTTCGAGCCTCTAAATTTTTTTTAAACAATTGCACAGTGCTCTACTTATTGTGATATGAACACACACCAAAAATGAAGCAATTTCACCTAAATATGGCCGGCTAAAACCTCATTTTTCCCGGTCTCACCTTTTCAATTTTAGTGAAATTCTTTGAATTTTAGTCTGTGTTCTAGTTGCTTGGATCTAAGGTCTCAGGTGTTGTTTATTTTTGCCAATTTTGGATATACTGTTATCTTTTTACTGTGGAAATACGGAGTGTTTCGAAGTCGCAGTTTTAACGTCGTTTAACAAGTTTCAAGTTGTGATATATGTGCTGAACGTCCGGTAATCGCTATACGTCGATTAGTGGGGGTTGCACATATCTGTGATCAGTGATATTGGTTTGTATATCTGAACTTCTTGGATCATCGTGGAAGAATAGCCGGGGATGTGAGATGAGAGTTTTCTTTTCTTTCATTCGATGTAAATTATAAATTGATGTAATATTATTCTGCGGTCGCACATCCGGGTTGAGGTTGTAGCCACCGTTGTATATTATTTTTTTTACTGTTTTCTGCTCCTAGGATAGACCCAAGATGGGGTGCACAAACTACCGGGTTCTTTGAAGTGCTGAGTGGCCTACTCACTTTGTTGAAGGTGGTTGCTTCGCTTCGGGAATTTGACGGGTAGTTTGCCACGCCCGTAGGGGTCTGGGGTGGGGTTTGGCTATTCATCATGACCGTAGAATCTGTCATTCGTTACAGGCTTAAACGAAACGCGAAATTCCTAGTATATCCAATGTGTTTATCTGTGATCTGTAATGTCTATTATTGCGTCTGACGAATGGATATTATTATATATATATATATTATATAATAGACGTTGCTTATATTTGCATCCGCGCTAGTCCAGCCCCCACTCTGTCGTTAGTTAAGTAACCTAACGGGTGATGACGGGGCCCCGTGGCGAATGCGGATGGCATAAGAGTACGTTGTATTTTCGTTGTTTTCTGCAATGATAGGTTAATTGATGGGTCTGCATTTTAATGCAAAGCAAATAAACCAAAGCTGAATCGTTGGAACAATTTTAAAACCATTCGGTTTTTTCAAAAACAAATTTTTAAAAATGCGGAGCTCAAACCACTCTTTTTAAAAGTTATCAGGTTCCATCAATTATATCAAGTTCACCACATTCACGGTTTCTCCAAAACCATTCGTAGCCCTCTGTCATTTCATATGAATATTGAATAGTATTCAAGCTATGTTTGTTGGCCTTAGTCAAGGCATAGTGATTGGTAGCTGCTGGGTATTCATATGTTGCATAGATAGATGCGTTGGTTTGTGACAGTCATACTACTTTGTTGGCCTTAGTCAAGGGTATGTACGGGTGGGTTCAAATTAATCTGGACAATGACGGGTAGAACTTGACATGAGACTTATAATTTGTTGGCCTTAGTCAAGGTCATAAGAGCATGGGGCTAAAATCCACATCGGGAGTTTCTAAAGAAATTGAAACTTGCTCGTGCTGCATACCATTTGGAGTGTGATAATATTGGTAGGATTCTTTCAGCATTATCACATAATGATATTTGGATCCCGATCCTACTGTGAGTATATGCTACTCCTCGGGAGATTTTTTCACTGAACGATCAATGTTATAAACCAAGTAGGTGTCTAGAAAGGTGTCAGCGGGGCTACGCCTCTAGGGAAAAGAGGTTATTTAATTAAAGAACTTTGCGAAAGCGTCATAAAACCTCCCTCGAAATACCGACACTGGCCTGGCTGAAAGGTTAAGCAAGTATTGTACGATGAGATTAATCCTGACTAATTCTTCTTTTATGGTTTGAGGAAGGATTCGAGATACAGTGGGAGCCATCCTATTTAGATAAATTAAAAACCAATCTAAACTTGCAAGAGCATCATGCTAAGTGTTTCTTCTCTCTCTCCTAATTGCAGCGACCGGTTGACCACACCTAGGTTACAACTAACTAATAAATTGACTGGACCAGACTATATTGACTGGCAATGGTTTGTCCAGATGTCCATTGCCTGTGACAAGCTGGACCACCTCATTACTACTCAAGCACTCGCCGTCCTAGGTCCAGTTTCCACCGTCGCGGATATTGATATCCGTAAGACAAGAGAAAAGGATAGTGCAAATGCCAAGTGCCTCGTGTTGGCCTCAGTAGATAGTGAAAACCAGAGGCAGCACGAGAAGATGGACTTAGCTTCCATATTCCTCCATAACAAAAATTTATATGGAGAGAAATCTCTTATCACAAGACATGAGAACTCGAAGGAATTGCTTCAAGCGATGTTGGCTATCGCGTCATCTGTAGGGGACAACGTCCTTACGATGACTAGCTGTACAAAACAGCTCATGGACCTGGAGACCACGTTGGAGAACAAGTCATATGCTGACTTGATTCTATAGTCCCTACCTTCTACTTATGCCCTGAAGGAAACCAGGGAGACACCCGCTCTGCTTAATGGGGAATCTTCCTTTTCTGGATCCAAGACGGAAGCCAAGGGTGAGAAGAAGAAGACCTCCACAAAGACGATAGGCGGTGTCAGTAAGGTAAAAGGAAAGGGAAGGGCAAAAGTTTCGGGGCTAGCAGTAGGGAATGTGGGATGTTCCTATTGTCACGGGAACGGGCATTGGCAGACGGATTGTAGGGCTTTGAAAGCCAGGATCCAGGATCCGAAGCATGTTGTGGCTTCAACTTCGGGTGTGTTTGTAATTGAAAACTGTATGTCAATTAACTCTACTTTCTGGATACTAGATACCAGATCAGGATCTCATATCTGTAATTCTTTATAGGCTTTGAGAAACCGTAGAGTTATCAGGATAGGTGATATGACTCTCAGGGTTGCTAATGGAATGAGCGTGGATGCTGAATCCGTAGGGGAATATCACCTTAGATTGACAAGTGGGCAGATATTGATTCTACGTAACTGTTTGTATATACCTAGTCTAGCTTGTAATATCATATCTGTATCCTTACTTTCTAAGGAAGAATATGATTTTACATTTGTAAGCAATGTGGTCCACATCCACCTAAATCAAGTTTTGATTGGGTCAGGTACATTAGATAATGGTATATACGTATTAAATCAAGCTCAGGTTTTCAGTGTCCAGAACATACTTAAAAGAAAGTCTTCGGAATTAAATCAGGCTTTCTTATGGCATTGTAGACTGGGTCACATCAATGAAACACGGTTGACAAAGTTACATAGAGAGGGATATTTGGATCCGTTCGAATATCAGTCTTATGCAACTTTTCAGTCTTATCTCATGGGAAAGATGAAAAAGACCCCGTTCACTGAACACGGAGTAAGAGCGAGCGAGCTCTTAGGACTCATACACAGCGATATGTGTGGTCCAATGTCTACACATGCGTGAAGTGGTTATTCCTATTTCATTACTTTTGTGGATAATTTCTATAGGTATGGACATGTCTTCTTGATGACGCATAAATCCGAAGCCTTTGAGAAATTCCGGGAATATAAGAATGAAGTGGAAAAACAAACAAGGAAAAGTATCAAGACACTGAGATCTGATCGAGGTGGTGAATACTTAAGTGCCGAGTTCCTGGATTACCTAAATGAGAATGGAAATCTCTCTCAGCTAACTCCTCCATACACACCACAACACAATGGTGTATCAGAAAGACGGAACAGAACCCTATTGGATATGGTTCGTTCAATGATGAGTAAGGCTGAGTTGCCGCGATCCTTCCGCGGTTATGCACTAGAATCAGCTGCATATCTTTTGAACCAGGTTCTTACTAAGTCAGTGCCTATCACACCATATCAGATGTGGAGTAGGAAGAAACCATGTCTTAAACACTTTAAAACATGGGGATGTCCAGCTTTTGTCAAAAAGCAGCATGCAGACAAGCTCGAGGCACACTCAGTACAGTGTAAGTTTGTGGGATACCCAAAGAACTCCAAGAGGTATCTTTTCTATTACGCAGAGGAGCAAAAGGTCTCTGTTTCTCGTCATGACCGCTTGTTGGAAACTGAATTTTTAGAAAATTAGATAAGTGGGAGCGCAATAGAACTGGAAGATATTCTAGAACCACAAGCTATTACTGAAAGCATGCTACAACCAGAGGTTTCAAAAGAACCGGACGTCCCCGTGCCACTCCGTAGAACTAGCAGGGAGTCTCATCTGCCCGAGAGATACTACGGTTTTCTCATAGACGGGGATCGAGAGGATTGCATCATTGACAATGATGAGCCTACTAGCTTCCAGCAAGCCATTCAGAGCGGCGACTCGGTAAAATGGCTAGATGCAATGCAGGCCGAGATGGAGTCCATGTACACCAACAAATTATGGACTTTGGACATTGCTCCAGAAGGGATAAAACCCGTAGGCTGCAAATGGATCTTCAGAAAGAAGATTGGTGTAGATGAACAGGTTGAAACCTATAAGGCTAGACTTGTTGCAAAAGATTTTCGTCAAAGACTTAGTTTGGACTATGATGAAAGCTTTTCTCCAGTGGCTATGCTCAAATCCATTCAGATCCTTCTTGCCATTGCTGCCTTCCACGATTATGAGATCTGGCAGATGGACATAAAGACGGCTTTTCTAAATGGAAATTTGGAAGAGTGCATCTATATGGATCAGCCAGAGGGTTTCATTCAGAGTGGGAGCAGCGGGAAAGTGTGCAAGTTGCTTAAGTTCATCTATGGACTAAAGTAGGAATCGCGGAGTTGGAACATCTGCTTTGATGATACAGTCAAGGAATTCGACTTTATCAAAAATCCAGATGAACCATGCATATATAGTAAGATTGTAGGGAGAACTGTGGTATTCCTCGTCTTATATGTGGATGGCATTCTCTTGATAGGAAATGACATTCCTATGCTACAATCAGTCAAAGGATTCTTGTCACAGAGGTTCTCCTTGAAAGACCTGGGTGATGCCAATTACATTCTGGGGATCCAGATCTATCGTGATAGATCTAAGAGGATGTTGGGACTTTCGCAGTCCAGGTACATCGACACCATACTGAAAAGATTTAGTATGGAAGATTCAAAGCGTGGTTATCTACCGGCTTGTCTCGGAATCACCCTCTCCAAAGAGATGTCTCCCAAGACTGATTTGGAAAGGGCTCGCATGACATCTATATCCTACGCTTCTGCGGTAGGCTCTATAATGTATGCGATATTGTGTACCAGACCAGATGTTGCTTACGCACGAAGTATGGTAAGCCGGTATCAGTCGAACCCAGGGAGAAGCACTGGATAGTAGTAAAGAACATTCTCAAGTACCTGAGAAGGAGTAAGGAGATGTTCTTGGTGTATGGCGGAAAAGACCTCCAGATCGAGGCCTTTGCTGACTCCAGCTTCCAGAGTGACAAGGATGACTCCAAGTCCATGTCAGGTTATGTCTTTACCCTAAATGGAGGGGCAGTTTGTTGGAAGAGCTCTAAGCAGGACACCGTTGCTGACTCGATGATGGAAGCGGAGTACATAGCTGCTTATGACGCCGCGAAGGAAGCAGTCTGGATGAGGAAGTTCCTGTTAGAACTTCAGGTGGTTCCGTCCATTGTAGATCCAATACCTCTGTATTGCGACAACAACAACGCTATAGCCTTAGCGAAGGAACCCATGTCCCATCAAAAGTCCAGACACATTTTGAGGCGTTACCACCTGATCAGGGAGATCGTTGATCGCTGGGAGATCGAGGTGAGGAGAGTAGATACAGAGAATAACAATGCAGATCCACTCACGAAGGCCATCCCTCAGACACAGTTCGAGAGGCTAATCGAGATGATAGGTCTACGATATGCCAATACATGGCCTTATTGGAAGTGGGAGATTGTTAGTGTATATGCCCTAGAGGCCATTATTGTATCATACTGGTTTGTATATTACTTAATGGAAGATTGGGATATTCACAGCTGTATTGACATTCTTGCTCAAAATGGTAGAATGCTACCTGGTTTGATTCTACCTCAATATGTGTATGTGTTTCTTTTAGCATATCGCTTATACATATTGGTAGAGCCCTTAGGATCTTTGCTTGATTACAAGCGTTGTGATGGAAGTCATACTAGTGGTGGCTGGGTAGTCTATAAGCACATCCTTATACAAGTCCTAGTCGTAGGACTATTGAGACAGGGAATCGATACTCCAAAGTAGACTAGTGTATACGCTTTTCATCCCAGCAGGGGAGATGGTCTGTCCCAAAGCCATTAGTACGTCATACTGGAGATAGTATGCAGGTGCTCATTAGGTTATGAGTACACTGGACAGGACTCGTCGGGAACTGTTTGTGGGCATTATACCTATCGTCGGGTAGTAGTTCCCAGGTGACATGAGTACAGTTTAGTCCGTTGACTTGACACTGCTATTTCGCCTCAAGTGTGTTCCCACTGTACTTTGATTACTACCCTACCATGGCTCAAAAGAGTCATGCAAACAGGTAGTAGTTGGGTGCAGTCCCGAAGCACTTAGAGGCAGTGGCGGTTAGACAGGATTCGTCTCTCTCGGTATTGGGGGTTGATATCGCGCTGTGTTCGGAGAGCCATTACACAAAGTCCCTGGCCATGGCAAGCGAGATTTACTGGTAGGTATTCCAGTAGTTTCTCAGGGTGTTTTGGGCTACACTCCGACATGACTTATTGCACTATTAGGGGTCCGACGTTTACCGCCCCCTAGGACCGATATGCGATACTCTTAGACGAACAGACCGGACTGTACGAAGATATTCATATACAGGCTCAGTAGGAGTTCGGATGAGTTTTCTCATCGGCCTTCTTATCGACATATACCTGGGCCGCCGTTACGTACAGCTAGTACCGCTTCCGGTTAAACCCACTGCCAGCGTACTGTCGAGTCTTTAGAGTCCCACATAGAGAGTTTTCCTACATCGGGCAAAAGATGTAGAGGCCGTATGGTTTTACAGTAGGGTTTCGATCACGTACGTGTACTTGTGTGCGTATGATGTTCGGGCGGATAATACTAGTGGGCTTTGGTTTAAGCCGGATCCTAGTATTATATTGATGGATTATTTTTGTCTCTTTGTATTCATATTTATCGGAACACGGATACAGGTATGTATATACAGATGAGAGGGGCATTCTTGTAATTGCTCAAGATTGCTTTTAGAAGGAGACACCTCATTAGGGTTTTGATTATTCATTTAATTAAAACAATTATGAGGTGGAGGAAATATATTGTTATATTAATATATGATAATTCAAGCATGGCTACTTGGTTTGACCATTCAAGCATGGTTTGACTTAGATATTTTGTGAGATATTTTTGGCACTAGATATTTTGGGTGAGATATTTTCTCTTCACATGCTTATGGTCATATCAAGAGAGCCATCACAATTATCATTTGTGAAAATACTTTCTCTTTCCTCAAGTTCCATCTTCTTCTTCCTCTCAACCCTTAAGGTTTCATGAGTTGAGTAAACTAGGGTTCCAAGAGACAAATAAATCCATCTTCTTTCTCTACATTACCTAGGACATCTAGTTTAGCAAACTAGGTGCCTTAGTTACCTCGGATTTGTTAGTTGTATGTATGCCCTAGAGGCCAGTATTGTACAGATGATGTATATTATATTGGATGCTTGGACATATATAGAGAGGACTTTCTTGCTCGATATGATAGTATGCTATCTGGTTGCTCTTTATCTTAACATGTATACTTGTCTCTATTCTTCATCTTCTTCTTCTTCTTCACTTCAAGAAAAAGCTTCACAAGCTTTAATGGCAAAGTGAGAATTAGAGTGAGAAATCCAATTCTAAAGTTTACCCACTTCCTATTTTCTCATCCTCTACCTCTTGCCAAGTAGTAGAGTGTGTTTCCTTCACAAGTTTTCAAAGCTTGGTGAAGGTGGAGCTTGATCTAGCGATGCCTCGACGTAGATCATCTTCGGCATGGACATCGACGACCTAGCTCGCTTATTCTCCGATGAAGTCGACGCTAGAGCCCGGATTCTTTATGGACAGCGGAGAGGACTTCATTGCGGAGCCGTGGAGGTGGAGCACCGGATCTACAAAGGTTGTATATCCGTATTCTCATAGTTAAGTGTTAACTAGTTAGCTTTTTCGCCTAGTTTTCTAGCAAACGATCCGTAGTCGGGTCTCTCGGCACCCATAAATTTTTATATTGGCATGTTCGATGCCTTGTGAGACCTCACTAGGGTGCCTAGGAACCCTACAGTGGTATCAGAGCCTAGCTAGAGCCTTAGGCGAAGTCTAGACGGAATTTGAAACCCGATCGAACCCGAAACCCCAAATCAAAATTGCTCTCTGGAAATTTTCTAAAATCGTGGATTTTTCCAAATTAAAAATTGCTAAAAATTTCAGCAGGGAAAAATAAGAATTACGGTGCAAAAAGTTTCTGGTGAACAGTAAATTTCGCGGCGGATCCGCGGCAGAAGCATGGCTTCTGCGGCGGATCAGCGGCCCCTTGATGACGTCAGCCCTGTTCCTTTGCACAGTAATTCCTAGTTCAAAGAGCTGAGTTTTCTGGGAATTTTTAATATTTATTCAAGAGTTGAATTTTTCTGCTGTGTTTTTGGGGATTCGATGTTTCGATCGGAGTATCAAATTTTGTCTGTGTGGCTTTCCGGATAATTTTTAGAATATGTTAAAAAGTTCGACCGGATATAAATACCCAATTTTTCCCCTGTCGGCAAATTTCCAAGTGTTGGATTTTTCCGTGGTTTAACAACGTTCTAAGTAGTGCAAGTAATGCGATGGTCCCTCTAGAAGACAACAAACCTTAACTCGATTATGTGACCGTCTTGAACTGCCCTTTGAACCTTCGGGTTTGGGGCAGTACGGCGTGCCACATGTGAGGCGTTGGCTTGACCCTTCTACGGCTGGACCGTTGGTACTGAGGTACGAACTGAATGTTGTTAGACTTATTTCATGTGTTGAGCTGTATCGGGAAAACTTGGGTGTTTGACTGTTCGATCGAAAAGTTTAACATTTTCTGTTTATCTGGAATGGGATACAATAATTGGAATTCACAAAAGTTATGTGATAACTGAATGAATGTTATAAACATAGCACTTTAGTCTCACTTGATCGGTTGCCACGGAATTTTGATGTGATCAAAAGTCCGTCGCAATCACGTAGCGTACGCGGATACTCGCCGGGTAAACTTAATAGACAGCCTCACTCCATAACCCCGACCAAGTGACTGTAGGAGAACCCCGTCGCCGAAAGCATCCGTCCGGGTGCTCGCGGCAGCGGTGTTCCGCCTTGGTGCACTTCGTCGACGGTTTTGGGGGTGCGGCCGTCTACTAAAGTTTGCGACGAGCATTCGATCAGGATGTCGGGAATCCTGTTGAATTGCCCGACTTGATATTGAAAAGAGTTTTCGATTTTGAGACTAAAATGCGGGGTTTATAATTGTTAGGCATGCGATGTCTAAGTAATTCATTTGGTCAGGCATGCGATGTCTGAGGTGGTTGCGGATTCCAACTGTTGTAGTTTTACACTTCTTTTCTGTGACCGTAAGTGTAATATGTGATATCGCCGGTTTGTTGCTATATGTCAACGACAATTGGGATGCGCATATTTACTTACGTTGATGACATGTGATGTTATGTGTTGCTGGATATGTTATATTGGATCGTCGTGTTTGAATAGCCGGGGGTTTTTATGTGAGATGAGTGTTTTTCATTTTCATTCATGTAAAAACTTGTATGTAATATTTTTTTTTGGGGCACTTCCAGGTTGCGGAAGTTGTCACCCTTTGTATATTATTTACTTTTCCGCACTAGGATAGACCCAAGGAGGAGGGCACAAGTAACCGGGTTCTGGAGTCCAGTGGGAGACCAACTCGAGGAGTCGAGTCTGGGTCTCCTAACTCCAGAATTGGTAGGGTTACTTGCCGCTCTCGTAGGGGTCTAGGGGTGTGGGTTTGGCTATTCATCACGACCGTGGAATCCGTGTTTTATACTGGCTCGTATTGAAAACACGGACGTCCTAGTATATCCAATATTTCATATGATTCTTCTGCTGCGATATCTGTGATGTGATCATGTGATGTTCTGTGATAGGTACAGTATATAGTATATATGATATATTATATAGACGTTACTTATGTTTTACACCCGCGCTAGCCCTGCCTCGCTCTGCCGTTAGTTACCTAACCTAACGGTGCACGAGGGGACATCGAGGCGAATGCGGATGGCATAAGTGTACGTCGTATTTATCTGTGATGATTAGGTAACTTAAATGATGGGACTTCATTAATGTGATTAATGAAATAAAAGAAACCTAAGATGTTGTAGAATCGAATTTCAAAATAAAACAGGTAGCTACAGTTTTTGCTTTGCTTAGCGGTATATGTGATATATCCTGCACCTTATTCGATAAGGAAAGGACCGAGATCCCTTCACCGGGAGTGACTCCTTTAGCAATAACTGGAAGATGCTACACACTCGGTTTGTCTTTTGATAGCTTTTAAGAGTTTTTGCTTTGCACAGAGATATATATGATATATCCCGCACCTCATTCGACGAGGAAAGGACCGACGATCCCTTCACCGGGAGTGACTCCTTTAGCAAAACTAGAAAAGCCTCAAAAGCACTCCATTTTAAAATCATTTGATTCTACAACGATATCAAGTTCATTACGCAATAGGTTTTCAGAAAAACCTGTCGTAGCCCTCCGTCATTTCAGATATGTACTAGTTAGTATTCGTGCTGCGGTAGTTTGGCATTCGTCAAGGCGTAGTGTACGGTAGCTGACTAGTATTTATCTGCTTGAGCATATGATGCGATTGGATTAGGGTATTCGTACGGCGTTGTTTGGCATTCGTCAAGGGTCGTGCGGGTGGGTTTAATTCGATCAAGAAATGTACGGGTTGAACTTGACTAGTGGACTATGGGTTGTTTGGCATTCGTCAAGGTCATAGCGAGCTAGGGGCAAAATATTATCGGGAATTTCAAGTGTTGAAATTTGCAATGAGATTGCATACCTTCTATGAGATAGTTGGATCCCGATACCCGCTGCGAGTAAGTGTTACTCCTGGGAGAGTTTTATACATTACAATTAGCCGATCAAATAGGTGTCTAGAAAGGTGTCAACGGGGTTACGCCTCTGGGAAAACGAGGTTTACATTAATTAGGTTCGTGCGAAAGTACGGGGGACCTCCCTCAAAGTACCGACACTGGCCTGGCTGAAAGATTGGCGAACTTGTAGTGTGTAATTAATCCCGGCTAGTCTTTCCTTTTAGGGTTTGAAGGAAGATTTGATAAAAAGCAGTGGGAGCCATCCTGATTAGATAAAATAATAACCAATCTATTCTTGACAGAGCGCACGCTGAGTGTTTTCTTCTCTCTCTCTCCAGGTAGCGACCATATCACGCCTTAATCAAGATAATAATACGGAATATTGACCGAACCCGCTTGTTATACTGAGCTGGGGAACGTTGGTCCCGCTCCAACTTATAATTGTTATAAGACAGAGCAGGAAATTGGGGATTACCAGAATTCCCGTGCCGCCCAAACGAAGAGAATGCATGCTGATGCATCATCTTCGGGTGTGTTCATTATACAGAACTGTTTCTCAGTATCCTTTACGTCCTGGGTATGTGATACCAGATCAGGATCCCAGATATGTAATATGTTACATAGGGCTACAGAAAGGTAGAGAACTGAGAACGGGTGATAAGTTTCATGAGGCAGAAAACGGGGCAAGTGTTGCAGCCAAGTCTGTTGGTCACTGTCACCCTGTATTACCAATACATTGATTCTGAACGAATGTTATTAGATACCGAACCTGATATACAAAATCATATCCGTCTCTTTATTAGTAAAGAAACGGTAAAATTTTGTATTGTTGGATAATGTTTTGTACATTTCCTATATCAAAAGTTGATCGGTTTAGGCACGTTATCTAAAAGCATTGATGTTCTAAATCAAACTACAGTTCTTAGTATACGGAACACACACAAGAGGAAGAGTTCAGAAATGAACGAATCCTTCTTGAGGCATTGTAGACTAGGTCATATCAATGCGACCCGACTAGTTGAAGTTACATGTAGATGCATATTTAATTCAGTTTGAATTTACATCTTGTGAAACTCGCTAGTCATCTCACAAAGATAAGATGACCATAGCTCCGTTTACTGGAAACAGAGAAAGAGTTAGTGAACTCTTGGGATGATACATGCTGATGTATGTAGGTCCCCTGTCTACACATGCCAGGACTGGTTCTTTATACTTCATTACATTCTCTGATGATCTTTCGAGATTCAGACCTATGTTCCTGTTGAAACACAAGTCCGAACCTTTTGAGATATTCACAGAATATAAGTTAGAAGTAGAGAACCAAAATACGGGTATAAGTATTATGTCCCTTGATGTGATCAAGGAGGAGAATACTTGAGCACGGAAATCCTGAAATATTCTAAAGGAGAATGAGATTCTCTCTCGGCATTACTCCTCCGAATACACCATAGCACGATGGTATATCGGGGCGGAGCATTCACACCCTATATGATAAGGTGTGCTCTATGATGAGTACTACTGAGTTACCTTTTTCCTTCTGGGAGTTATGCACTTGAGAAGCTGCATACCTATTGAATAAGATTCGAATCAAATCAGTTGCCTACCACTTCATATTTGATATGGAAAGGGAAGAGCCCATATCTTAAGTTGGTTAAGATTTGGGGTTGTCCAGCCTATGTCTGAAAAACAAAATCCGGACAAGCTCGAGGAAAGATCTGTTATGTAGAACTGGAAAGGTTCCAGCTATACAAACTGCAGCTGATGATTTGAAAGAACCAAAGGATTCAATAGATACCAACGAACCTCAGCCTCTCCGCCGATCTAGTAGGGTTCCTCACCCACCTGAGAGATACTTCGGTTTCTCTATGACAGTGGGAGCGAGGATTGCATCATGAGATGATGACCCAACTAGCTTCGAGCTGGCCATCGAGAGTAAGACTCTGTAAGAATGGCTGGATGTTTAGCGATCTGAGATGGAATCCATGTACATCAACAAAGTATGGACTTTGATTGCAATATCTGAAGGGTTAAATCCCCATCAGGAGCAAGTATATCTTGAGAAGATTACTTGGTGTAGATGGAAAAGTTGAGACTTTCAAAGCTAGACTTGTTAAAGCTTTTCGTCATCGACCAGGCGTGGATTATGATGAAACCTTTTCAAGTGACTATGCTTAAGTCCATCCAGATCCTACTTGTCACGGCTACATACCATGACTGCAATATCTGGTGGTTGGGTGTCTTGACTGCTTTTCTAAATGATGATTTAGAAGAGAGCGTCTATAAGTACACAGCCAGAGGGCTTCGTAGACAGTGGGAGCAGCGGAAACGTGTGCAAGATGCTTTATAGGATTAAAGCAGGCATCGCGGAGTTGGAACATCTGTTTTGATGGATTAGTCAAAGAGTTTGACATCATCAAAATGGTAGATGAACCTTGTATAAACAAAAAAGGGTAGTAGAGAGTATGGTGGTGATCCTCATAGAGTACGTGGATGACATACTCTTGATAAGAAAGGAGTTTCTTATGCTACGCTCGATCAATCTCCGTTTATCACAAAGATTCTCCGCATAGGATCAAAGTGATACCTACTAAATCCTGGATTTTGGATCTATGAGATAGATCTAATTGGATGTTAGGATTCTTACTAGTTGTAGTGAGATAGTATCAATTGATCCTGGGGAGAATCACTGGAAGTGTTCCAGGGTGATAAAGACGACTGAATGTCAGTCGCAGGCATTGTCTTTACCCTCAGTAAAGGGACGGTATGTTGGAAGAGTTCCAAGCTAGATACCGTGACATACTAGACGATAAAGGCAGGATACATCGCTACTTAAGATGCTACCAAAGAGGATGTTTGGGTGTATATCAGTTCATGAGATGAACTACGTTCCTACCATTGTGAGACAATGGAGTTGTGGCTCATGCCGAGGAACGCCGGTCCCATCAGTGATCCAGACTTATTCTAAGGCAGCATCGCCTGATCATGGAGATAGTTGATCTCCAGGGTGATCGAGGTTAGGAGAGTAGATTCAGAGGACAACACAGCGGATCCACTCACAAAGGCCTGTTCCCAGAGAGAGATTTTTATGGGATGGTTGAGTATGAGATACTACAACCACTGCTACAGATGGCCCTAGTGCAAGTGGGAGATTGTTAGTTATATGTATGCCCTAGAGGCCATTACTGTACATAGGATGTATATTGTAGTGGATGCTGGGACATATATAGGGAGGACTTTCTTGCTCGACATGATAGTATGCTATCTGGTTGAACTTTACCTTAACGTGTATACTGTTTGTCTCTCTGTTTCATGTTGGTAAAGCCCTTAGGATGTGTACTTGACTACCTGGACTATGATGCGGATCATACTAGTGGGGACATGGTAGTCCATAAGTACATCCTTCAAAGTCCCTAGTCATGGGTGTATCGAGACGGGGCATCGATATACCAGAGTAGACTAGCGTATACCTTCTCGACCCATACAGATGGGCGATGGATGATCCCATATCCATTGGTGTTTGACATCAGAGATGATATACGGGTGCTCAGTAGAGACTGGGTACACTGGACGGACTCGCCGAGAACTCCCAGATGGTATTATACCTCACGTCAGATGGCAGTTCTCTGGTGACACTGGTACAGAGTAGTCTGTTGACCCGAGATCGTCATAGAGTCTCGTGTGGTTCCCACTGTGCTTTGATTTCCATCTTACCACGTCCAAGAGGGCGTGCAAAACGGTGGTTTTTGGGTACAGTCCCGAGTCACATGGAGGCAATGAGCGATAGGAGGGGATTCGTCTCTCCCGGTATAGGGAGTTGATGTTGCGCTGTGTTCGATTGGTTATAACAGGAAATCCCTGGCCAGGGTTGCTGAGATTTACTGGTAAGTGTTACCAGTAGTATCTCGAATTGTTATAGACCTCATATCGACACGACTTATTGAGCTATTGGGGTCTGACGTTTACCACCCCTAGGCGAGATATGCGACATATCAGACGATCAGACCGGACTGTACGGTAGTGTTACTGGTCGGATTCACTGGAGTGTGAGCGGGCTTACTCGTCGATCTTCAGATCGCTCAATACCCGGGTGGCCGTTACGTTTAGCAGACCGCTTGCGGCTTGTGGGTGTTTGATATGATCATCGCCTGCTGCCGGCGTATTGACGAGTCTTTAGAGTCCTACACAGAGGTTTCCTGGCTCAAGCGAAACGAAATAGGAGCGCATATGAGATATGTGCGGGACCGAGAATAATGCGTGTATGTGATACCGTATTCCATTCTCGCGATGAATGTATCGATTAGGTTATATGCGATATACCCTAGTTATCGAATCAAAGGTTGATTCGATAAGCCGATACATAGGATACTGGTCGGTTATATGCGATATGACCGGATCGTTAAATCAAGTGTTGATTTAATGATTTAATGTATAATTATATATTTGATATATTACTTTGCATTAACTAGTATCGGTTCACTTTAAATGGATATTCTCACTCGGGTGTGCGCATTGCATATGCGATATGATTTTGTGCACATGTTTGTATCATGTTTGATGATGCATGCTTTTTGGTTAAGTATAAAGAATTAAACCAAGGTTAAGTTGTTGATTAGGGTTTTACTTATTCATTTATCTTATTTATTTATTCATTTTGAATAAATTGGAAGATAAATGAATGGTGGCTACTTTTGTTTTTAGTTGAAGTTTCATGAAGCTTTGACTTGTTGACCTTTTGTTCTCATCCTTAACCCTAACCATTCAACCCAACCTTAATCAATTCTCTACACTTAACTAAGGTTAAGATTATGATAAGTATTCTTTTATTTTTCTATTTTTAATTAACTTATCATATTCTTCATCTTCTTCTTCTTCTTCACTTCAAGAAAAAGCTTCACAAGCTTTAATGGCAAAGTGAGAATTAGAGTGAGAAATCCAATTCTAAAGTTTACCCACTTCCTATTTTCTCATCCTCTACCTCTTGCCAAGTAGTAGAGTGTGTTTCCTTCACAAGTTTTCAAGGCTTGGTGAAGGTGGAGCTTGATCTAGCGATGCCTCGACGTAGATCATCTTCGGCATGGACATCGACGACCTAGCTCGCTTATTCTCCGATGAAGTCGACGCTAGAGCCCGGATTCTTTATAGACAGTGGAGAGGACTTCATTGCGGAGCCGTGGAGGTGGAGCACCGGATCTACAAAGGTTGTATATCCGTATTCTCATAGTTAAGTGTTAACTAGTTAGCTTTTTCGCCTAGTTTTCTAGCAAACGATCCGTAGTCGGGTCTCTCGGCACCCATAAATTTTTATATTGGCATGTTCGATGCCTTGTGAGACCTCACTAGGGTGCCTAGGAACCCTACAGTCTCTTGATACTGTCTTCTAGTTACATGTTGGTAAAGCCCTTAGGATGTATACTTGACTACCTGGACAATGATGCTGATCATACTAGTGGGGACAGAGTAGTCCATAAGTACATCCTTTAATGTTCCTAGTCATAGGTGTATCGAGATAGGGCATCGATATACCAGAGTAGACTAGCGTATACGCTTCTCGACCCATAAGATGGGCGATGGATGATCCCATATCCATTGGTGTTTGACATCAGAGATGGTATACGGGTGCTCAGTGGAGACTGGGTACACTGGACGGACTCGCCGAGAACTCCCAGATGGTATTATACCTTACGTTAGATGGCAGTTCTCTGGTGACACTTGTGCAGGTTAGTCTGTAGACCCGAGATCGTCATAGAGTCTTGTGTGATTCCTACTGTGCTTTGATTTCCACCTTAACACGTCCAAGAGGGCGTGCAAAACGGTGGTTTTTGGGTACAGTCCCGTGTCACATGGAGGCAATGAGCGATAGGAAGGGTGTCGTCTCTCCCGGTATTGGGGGTTGATGTTGCGCTGTGCTCGATTGGCCATAACAGGGAAGTCTCTGGCCAGGGCTGATTTAGAGATTTACTGGTAAATGTTACCAGCAGTTTCTCGACCAGTTATGAGCTTCACATCGGCACGACTTATCGGTTGTTGGGGTCTGATGTTTACCACCTCTAGACTTGATATGCGACATAACAGACGAGGAGACCGGACTGTACGGGAAGTGTTACCGGCAGGCTTTTACAGGAGTTGGAGCGGGCTTGCTTGCTGATCTTCTGATCGCTTAATACCCGGGTAGCCGTTACGTCCAGCTAGTACCGCTGACGGCTTGTGGGTGCTTGATGTGATCATCACCTACTGCCGTAGTATTGACGAGTCTTTAGAGTCCTACATAGAGGTTTTACTGGCTCAGGCAAAACGAAATAGGTGCACGTATGTGATATGTGCGGGACCGAGCATAATGCGTGTATGTGATACTGTATTCTATTATCGCGACTTTTTGTATCGGTCGGTTATATATGATATAGCCGGGTTATCGAATCAAGTGTTGATTCGATAAGTCGATACAATGGATGTTAGTCGGTTATATGAGATATGACCGGATTATTAAGTCAAGTGTTGATTTAATAATTTAGTGTATAATTGTATATTAGATATACTAGTTTACATTAACTAACACTTGTTCACTTAAGGATTTTTCTCACATGTGCACAACTTTAATATATATGTGATATATATTAAAATGTGTTTTCTTTTTGTATCATGGTTGATGATACACTAGACATGGGTGTGTAAGACATACACCATTCTATTTATTATGGTGGGTTATAATTATTTAAGGTAATTACAAAATTAGTGGAATTTTGGAAAGAGCATGAAGCTTGTAGAAGCTTGCTTTGCTTTGACAAAGTCCACTAGCTTTGTCTTTACTTTAGATTTTTGTTAACCTAAACATTTGGATTAGCCATGGTTATGTCTCTACATGAGTTAGTATATGATACTCACTCACCATGGTTAGCTCACTCACTTGATCATTATCCTCATCTTTTCTTTTGTTCTTCTTCTTCTTCTTTGAAGCAAAAGAAAAGATTGCTAGGGTTTTAAAAGAGAGTGAAACATTGTGAGAAATAAAATTCTAAAGAGAACCCACTTCCTATTTCCCCATCCTCTACTAGACTAGCACTTTAGTTTAGGGTGTTTGCTTCACTAATTCTCTAGTTAGTGAAGTAGCAGCTTGAGTCGGTATTCCCTCGACGTAGATCATCTTCGGCCTCGAAGACTTCAAGCGAGGACGCTTCTTTCGCCTCGTGAAGCCATGCAAGAGCCCGGGAGAACCATGATCGCAGCGAAGGGACTACGACAAGGAGCTTTAGAAGTGAAGGACCGATCTACAAAGGTTGTATTTTGTATTCACTTAGTCATAGATGCTATTTACTTGCATGTGAAACCCTAATTTTCTAGCCAAGATCTTGTTTAGGATTGTTAGGCACGGCTAAAATTTTAATCGGGCATGGTTGATGCTTTCTTAACCCTTGTTAGAGTGCCTAGTAACCCTACAGTGGTATCAGAGCCTAGCTAGATCATTAGGCGGCGAGTATACGAAGTTAAAACTCCGAACGAACCCCGAAATGCCAAAATGAACCCCTCTCTGGACAAATTTTAAAAACTGTGATTTTTCTGAATTAAAAATGTCTAAAAAAATCAGCAGGCAATTTAAAGAATAACAGTGAGAAACAATGACGTCATCCGTACGGACCGCCGCGGAACCGCGGCCGTACCTCGCTTGGGCTGCAGATCCGCGGCAGTAATGTTTGTTTTGATAATTTGGTTTTCACAGTAATTCCTTTTGCTGCTTATATATTTTCTGGGTATTTTTTTATTCTGACTCCAGTGTTGAGTGTTCTGGGGATTATTTTGTATTCGTTGATTTGATCGGAAAATTTAAATTCGTAATGTTTTCCGGATAATTTAGTAAGTATTAAAATGTTCGAACGGATATCATTAACTCATTTTTTCCCGACACGAAAAACTTTCAAGTGTTGATTTTTTCTTGAGTTTAAATCTTTCGGAAAAATGTGCATGTAACGCGATGGACTCTCCAGAAGACAACAAACCTTAACTCGATTATGTGACCGTCTTGAACTGCCTTTTGAACTTTAGAGTTTGGGGGAGTACAGCGTGCCACATGTGAGGTGTAGGGTTCCTAGGCACACTAATGAAGTCTCACAAGGCATCAAACATGGCTAATTCAAATTTTACAAGTGCCGAGAAAACCTAATACGGATCGTTAACTAGATATATAGGCGATGCAAGCATGTAAACGAATTTATAGCTAAAGGAAAGTGGCTACAACCTTTGTAGATCCGGTCCTCTACCTCCTAGGCTCCGTGATGAAGTCCCATCGCTGTCCGAATCGGATCTTAGACTCTAGCATCGGCTTCATCAAAGAAATGGGCAGGCTTGGTCGTCGGCTTCGATGCCGAAGATGATCTACGTCGAGGCATCACTAGATCAAGCTCCCACTTCACCAAGTCATAAAACTTGTGAAGAAAACACCCTATACTACTTGGCAAGAGGTAGAGGATGAAGAAATAGGAAGTGGGTTCACTTTAGAATTGGATTTCTCACTTGATTTCACTAGTTGCCATTGATGAAGGCAAGCTTTCTTCATGTTGAAGAAAGAAGAAGAAGATGATATGATAAGTTATTTTAAAATGAAACTAAAATGAATACTTATCATATAGCAACCATAGTTAGGTGTAGAGAATAAACTAAGGTTAGTTGAATGGTTAGGGTTAAGCAAGAGACAAGAATGGTGGACTTGGTCAAACCTTCATGAAGCTTCAACAAACAAACAAAATAAGCCACCATTCTTATCATTATCAATTCAAAAAGAATAATAAATAAATAAATGAATAAGTAAATAAACAAAACCCTAACCACTCATATAACCATGGTTTAATTCTTTACACAAACCCAAGTGAGCATGTATCATGATACAAACTTGTGCACAAAAAATATATCACATATACAATGTGCACATCGAGTGAGAAAATCCAATTTAAGTGAACCTATACTAGTTAATGCAAAGTAATATATCAAATATATAATTATGCATTAAATCATTAAATCAACACTTGATTTAACTATCCGGTCATATCGCATATAACCGACTAATATTATTAGTAACAACTTATCGAATCAACACTTGATCCGATAACCCGGCTATATCGCATATAACCGATCAATGTTACAAATCGCGAGAATCAAATACAGTATCATATACTGGTATTATTCTCGGTCCCGCACATATCTCATATGCGCTCCTATTTCGTTTCGCTTGAGCCAGGAAACCTCTATGTAGGACTCTAAAGACTCGTCAATACGCCGGCAGTAGGTGATAATCATATCAAACACCCACAAGCCGCAAGCGGTCTGCTAAACGTAACGGCCACCCGGGTATTGAGCGATCAGAAGATCGACGAGCAAGCCCGCTCACACTCCTGTGAATCCAACCAGTAACACTTACCGTACAGTCCGGTCTGTTCGTCTGATATGTCGCATATCTCGCCTAGGGGTGGTAAACGTCAGACCCCAATAGCTTGATAAGTCATGCCGACGTAGGGTCCATAACTATCGTGAAACTACTGATAACTCTTACCAGTATATCACAGCAACCCTGGCCAGGGATTTCCTGTTATGGCCAGTCGTGCATAGCGCAACATCGACCCCCAATACCGGGAGAGACGAATCCCTCCTATCGCTCATTGCCTCCATGTGAATCGGGACTGTACCCAAAAACCACCTGTTTGCACGACTCAGTAGAGCCGTGGTAGGGTGGAAATCAAAGCACAGTGGGAGACACACAAGACTCTACGACGATCTCGGGTCAACAGACTAAGCTGCACCAGTGTCACCAGAGAACTGCCATCTGACGTGAGGTATGATACCATCTGGGAGTTCTCGGCGAGTCCGTTCAGTGTACCCAGTCTCCACTGAGCACCCGCATACCATCTCCGATGTCAAACACCAATGGATATGGGATCATCCATCGCCCATCGCATGGGTCGAGAAGATATACGCTAGTCTACTCTGGAATATCGATGCCCCGTCTCGATATTCCCTCGACTAGGAACATTGAAGGATGTACTCATGGACTATCCAGGCCTCACTAGTATGATCTGCATCACAGTCCTGGAAGTCGAGTACACATCCTAAGGGCTTTATCAACATGTAACAGAGAGACAGAAAGTATACACGTTAAGATAAAGAGCAACCAGATAGCGTACTATCATGTCGAGCAAGAAAGTCCTACCTATATATGTCCCAGCATCCACTACAATATACATCCAATGTACAGTAATGTCCTCTAGGGCATACATATAACTAACAATTTCCCACTTGCACTAGGGCCATCTGTAGCAGTAGTTGGAGTATCTAATACTCAACCATCCCATATAAGTCTCTCTCTGGGAAAAAGCCTTCGTGAGTGGATCCGCCGTGTTGTCCTCTTAGTCTACTCTCCTAACCTCGATCACCCCGGAGATCATCTATCTCCATGATCAGGTGATGCAGCCTCAGAATATGTCTGGGTCACTGATGGGACCAGGGTTCCTAGGCCAAAGCCACAGTTCCATTGTCATACAATGGTAGGAACCTAGTTCATCTTATGAACCAATATACACCCAAACTGCCTCTTTGGTAGTATCTTTAATAGCGATGTTACCAGCCTTTATCGTCTAGTTTGCCACGGTATCTAGCTTGGAACTCTTCCAACATACCGTCCCTTTACCGAGGGTAAAGACAATGCCTGCGACTGACATTCAGTCGTCCTCTTCACCCTGGAACTTTTCCAGTGATTCTCCCCAGGATCGAGGTGGTATCACCTTTATCCTATTTGGAGAATGGTTGTGATAAGCGGAGATTGACCGTGCGTAGCATAAGAAACGCCTTCCCTATCAAGAGTATGTCATCCACGTACTCTAAGAGGATCACTACCATACTCTCTACTACCTCTTTGTATATACAAGGTTCATCTACCATTCTGACGATGTCAAACTGTTTGACTAATTCATCAAAACAGACGTTCCAACTCCGCGACGCCTGCTTCATCACATAAAACATCTTGCACACGTTTCTGCTGCTCCCACTGTCTACGAAGCCCTCTGGCTGTGTACTTATAGACGCTCTCTTCCAAAACATCATTTAGAAAAGCAGTCATGACACCCAATCACCAGATATCGTAGTCATGGTATGTAGCCGTGGCAAGTAGGATTTGGATGGACTTAAGCATAGTCCCTGGAAAAAGGTTTCATCATTATCCACGCCTGGTCGATGACGAAAAACTTTAACGAGTCTAGCTTTAAAAGTCTCAACTTTTCCATCTACACCAAGTAATCTTCTCAAGATATACTTGCTCCTGATGGGGATTTAACCCTTCAGTTATTGCAACCAAAGTCCATACTTTGCTGGTGTACATGGATTCCATCTCAGATTACTAAGCATCCAGCCATTCTTACAGAGTCCCTACTCTCGATGGCCTGCTCGAAGCTAGTTGGGTCATCATCTCATGATGCATTCCTTGCTCCCACTGTCATCGAGAAACCGAGGTATCTCTCAGGCGGATGAGGAACTCTACCAGATCGGCGGAGAGGCTGAGGTTCGTCGGGGACCATTGAATCCTTTGGTTCTGTCAAATCATTAGCTGCAGTTTTGTATAGCTGGAACCTTTCCAGTTCTACAGAACTGACCTTGCCTCGATCTTGTCCGGATTTTGCTTTTGACATAGGCCGGACAATCCCAAATCTTAACTTACTTAAGAGATAGGCTCTTCCCATACCATATCTCATATGGAACTGATTTGATTCGAACCTAATTCAATAGGTATGCAGCTTCTCAAGTGCACAACCCCAAAAGGAAATAGGTAACTCAGTAGTACTTATCATAGAGCGCACCATATCATATAGGGTGTGATTGCTCCGCCCCGATATACCATCGTGCTATGGTGTATACGGAGGAGTAATGCTGAGAGAGAATCTCATCTTCTTCTAGAATATCCAGGAATGCCATGCACAAGTATTCTCCTCCCTGATCTCATCATAGGACATAATACTTATACCCGGTTATTGCTTCTCTACTTCTAACTTATATTCTGTGAATATCTCAAAAGGTTCGGACCTATGTTTCAACAGGAACATATGTCTGAATCTTGAGAGATCATCTGAGAACGTAATGAAGTATAAAGAACCGGTCCTGGCATGTGTAGACAGGAGACTTTACATACATCATCATGTATCAGTCCCAAGAGTTCACTAACTCTTTCTCTGTTTCAAATAAACAGAGCTATGGTCATCTAATCTTTGTGACATGACTGGCAAGTTTCACAAGATGTAAATTCAAACTGATTTAAATATGCATCTAAAATGTAACTTCAGCCAGTCGGGTCGCATTGATATGACCTAGTCTACAATGCCTCAAGAAGGATTCGTTCATTTCTGAACTTTTCCTCTTGTGTGTGTTCTATATACTAGGAACTGTAGTTTGATTTAGAACGTCAATGCTTCTAGATAATGTACCTGAACCGATCAACTTTTGATATAGGAAATATACAAAACATTATCCATCAATACAAAATTTTATCATTTCTTTACTAATAAAGAGACTGATATGATTTTGTATATCAGGTTCGGTATCTAATAGCTTTTGTTCAGAATCAATGTATTGGTAATACAGGGTGACAGTGACCAACAGACTTGGCTGCAACACTTTCCCCGTTTTCTGTCTCATGAAACTTATCACCCGTTCTCAGTTTTTCTACCTTTTTGTAGCCCTATGTAACAGGTTACATATCTGGGATCCTGATCCGGTATCCAATACTCAGGATGCAGAGAATACTGAGAAACAGTTCTTTGTAATGAACATACCCGAAGGAGATGCATCATATGCACTTTCTTCGTTTGGGCGACATAGGAATTCTGGTATTCGCCTATTTCCTGCTCTGTCCTATAACGATTACAAGTTGGAGCGGGGCCAACGTTCCCCAGCTCAGTATAACAAGCGGGTTCGGTCAATACATCCATATTATTATCTTGATTAAGGCGTGATATGGTCGCTACCTGGAGAGAGAGAGAAGAAAACACTCAGCGTGCGCTCTTGCAAGATTAGATTGGTTATTTATTTTATCTAATCAGGATGGCTCCCACTGTTTTTATCAAATCTTCCTTCAAACCTTAAAAGGAAAGACTAGCCGGGATTAATTACACTCTACAAGTTCGCTAATCTTTCAGCCAGGCCAGTGTCGGTACTTTGAGGTAGGTTCCCCGTGCTTTCGCACGGACCTAATTACTGTAAACCTCGCTTTCCTAGAGGCGTAACCCCGTTGACACCTTTCTAGACACCTACTTGATCGGCTAATTGTAAAGTGCAAAACTCTCCCAGGAGTAACAATTACTCGCAGTGGGTATCGGGATCCAACTATCATATATAAGATATGCAATCTCATTGCAAATTTCAACACTTGAAACTCCCGATAAAGGTTTTTACCCCTAGTACCCATGACCTTAACTATGGTCAACAAATCATAAGTACTAGTCAAGTTCTACCCGTCATTTCGTTATTAATTAGACCCACCCACATGACCCTTAACTAAGGTCAACAAAGTCACGCGACTGTCCTAACTAATCGCATCATATGCGGTGTAGGAAGACATCACTTAGCTACCGTACACTGTGCCTTGACTATGGTCAACAAACACAGCACGAATACTAAGTACTCTACTTCCTAAAATGACGGAGGGTTGCGTATGGTTTTTGTGAAAACCTTTAACGCTTTGAACTTGATCTCGTTGCGGAATCAAATGGTTTTTAAATGGAATGTTTTTGAGGCTTTTCTAGTTTTGCTAAAGGGGTCACTCCCGGTGAAGGGATCGTCGGCCCTTTCCTCGTCGAATGAGGTGCGGGATATATCATATATATCACTGTGCAAAGCAGAAACTATAGAAGCAATCAAAAGACAAACCGAGGGTTGTAGCATCTGCCAGTTATTGCTAAAGGAGTCACTCCCGGTGAAGGGTTCTCGGTCCTTTCCTCATCGAATAAGGTGCAGGATGTTCTACAATGAACACCGCGATGCAAAGCAAGAACTGTAGCTACCTGTTTTATTTTTGAAATTCGATTCCACAACATCAATTAGGTTTATTTTCTTTCATTAATCTCATTAATGAATATCCCATCATTTAAGTCCACCTAATCATCACAGATAAATATAACGTACGCTTATGCCATCCGCATTCACCTCGATGTCCCGTCTGCACCGTTAGGTTAGGTAACTAACGCCAGAGCGGGGCAGGGCTAGCGCGGGTGTAAAACAAAAGCAACGTCTATATAATATATCATATATACTATATATTATATCTATCACAGAACAAATCACAGAACATCACATGATCACATCATAGATAACGCAGCAGAAAGTATCATATGAAATATTGGATATACTAGGACGTCCGTGTTTTCAATACGAGCCAGTATAAAACACGGATTCCACGGTCGTGATGAATAGCCAATCCCACACCCCTAGACCCCTACGAGAGCGGCAAGCAACCCTACCAATTCTAGGGTTAGGAGACCCGGACTCGACTCCTCGAGTTGGTCTCCCACTGGACCCCAGAACCCGGTTACTTGTGTTCCCCTCCTTGGGTCTATCCTAATGCGGAAAAGTAAATAATATACATCAACGGTGACAACTTCCGCAACCTGGAAGTGCCCCAATAAAAGAATATTACATACAAGTTTTTACATGAATGAAAATGAAAAAACACTCATCTCACATAAAACCCCCTGGCTATTCAAACACGACGATCCAATATAACATATCCAGCAACACATAACATCACATGTCATCAACGTAAGTAAATATGCGCATCCCAATTATCATTGACATATAGCAACGAAACCGGCGACATCACATATTACACTTACGGTCACAGAAAAGAAAGTGTATAACTACAACAGTTGGAATCCGCAACCACCTCAGACATCGCATGCCTGACCAATTGAATTCTTTAGACATCGCATGCCTAACAATTATAAACCCCGCATTTTAGTCTCATTATCGAAAACACTTTTCAATACCAAGTCGGGCAATTCAACAGGATTCCCGACATTTTGATCGAATGCTCGTCGTAAACTTTAGTAGACGGTCGCACCCCCGATACCGTCGACGAAGTGCACCAAGGCGGAACACCGCTATCGCGAGCACCCAAACGGATGCTTTCGGCGACGGGGTTCTCCTACAGTCACTTGGTCGGGGCTATGGGGTGAGGCTGTCTATTAAGTTTACCCGGCGAGTATCCGCGTACGCTACGTGATTGCGACGGACTTTTGATCACATCAAAACTCCGTGGCAACCGATCAAGTGAGACTAAACTGCTATGTTTATAATATTCATTCCGTTATCTCATAACTACTTGTGAATTCCAATTATTGTATCACATTCCGGATAAATAGAAAACGCTAAACTTTTCGATCGAACAATCGAACACCCAAGTTTTCCCGATACAGCTCAACACATGAAATAAGTCTAACAGCATTCAGTTCATGCCTCAGTACTAACGGTCCAGCCGTAGAAGGGTCAAGCCAACGCCTCACATGTGGCACACCGTACTGCCCCAAACCCGAAGGTTCAAAGGGCAGTTCAAGACGGTCACATAATCGAGTTAAGGTTTGTTGTCTTCTAGAGGGACCATCGCGTTACTTGCACTACTTAGAACGTCGTTAAACTACGGAAAAATCCAACAATTGGAAATTTCCCGGCAGGGGAAAAAGTGGGTATTTATATCCGGTCGAACTTTTTAACATATTCTAAAAATACCCGGAAAAACACACTGACAAAATTAGACAATCCGATCGATACACCGAGTCCCCAATAGAACCCAGAAAATTCAACTCTTGAAAAAATATTAAAAATTCCCAGGAAAACCAGCACCAGAAAATAGGAATTACTGTGCAAAAAGTATTGGGCATTGTGACAATATGGCCGCGGAACCGCCGCAGAAGCCTTGCTTCTGCCGCGGTTCCGCCGCACTCTTGTTGAATCATGGACACGTGTTGCACAGTAATTCTTAGAATTCCCTGCTGATTTTTCTGCATATTTTTAATATACAAAAATCCACAAATTTGAAAAATGTACAGAGAGGGTTGTCGGGTTAGGGTTTCGGGTTCGATCGGGTTTCTAACACCGTCTACGCATCGCCTAAGGCTCTAGCTAGGCTCTGATACCACTATAGGGTTCCTAGGCACACTAATGAAGTCTCACAAGGCATCAAACATGGCTAATTCAAATTTTACAAGTGCCGAGAAAACCTAATACGGATCGTTAACTAGATATATAGGCAATGCAAGCATGTAAACGAATTTATAGCTAAAGGAAAGTGGCTACAACCTTTGTAGATCCGGTCCTCCACCTCCTAGGCTCCGTGATGAAGTCCCCTCGCTGTCCGAATCGGATCTTGGACTCTAGCATCGGCTTTATCGAAGAAATGGGCAGGCATGGTCGTCGGCTTCAATGCCGAAGATGATCTACGTCGAGGCATCACTAGATCAAGCTCCCACTTCACCAAGTCATAAAACTTGTGAAGAAAACACCCTATGCTACTTGGCAAGAGGTAGAGGATGAAGAAATAGGAAGTGGGTTCACTTTAGAATTGGATTTCTCACTTGATTTCACTAGTTGCCATTGATGAAGGCAAGCATTCTTCATGTTGAAGAAAGAAGAAGAAGAAGAAGATGATATGATAAGTTATTTTAAAAAGAAAATAAAATGAATACTTATCATATAGCAACCATAGTTAGGTGTAGAGAATAAACTAAGGTTAGTTGAATGGTTAGGGTTAAGCAAGAGACAAGAATGGTGGACTTGGTCAAAGCTTCATGAAGCTTCAACAAACAAACAAAATAAGCCACCATTCTTATCATTATCAATTCAAAAAGAATAATAAATAAATAAATGAATAAGTAAATGAACAAAACCCTAACCACTCATATAACCATGGTTTAATTCTTTACACAAACCCAAGTGAGCATGTATCATGATACAAACTTGTGCACAAAAAATATATCACATATACAATGTGCACATCGAGTGAGAAAATCCAATTTAAGTGAACCTATACTAGTTAATGCAAAGTAATATATCAAATATATAATTATGCATTAAATCATTAAATCAACACTTGATTTAACGATCCGGTCATATCGCATATAACCGACTAATATTATTAGTAACAACTTATCGAATCAACACTTGATCCGATAACCCGGCTATATCGCATATAACCGATCAATGTTACAAATCGCGAGAATCAAATACAGTATCATATACTGGTATTATTCTCGGTCCCGCACATATCTCATATGCGCTCCTATTTCGTTTCGCTTGAGCCAGGAAGCCTCTGTGTAGGACTCTAAAGACTCGTCAATACGCCGGCAGTAGGTGATGATCATATCAAACACCCACAAGCCGCAAGCGGTCTGCTAAACGTAACGGCCACCCGGGTATTGAGCGATCAGAAGATCGACGAGCAAGCCCGCTCACACTCCTGTGAATCCAACCAGTAACACTTACCGTACAGTCCGGTCTGTTCGTCTGATATGTCGCATATCTCGCGTAGGGGTGGTAAACGTCAGACCCCAATAGCTTGATAAGTCATGCCGACGTAGGGTCCATAACTATCGTGAAACTACTGATAACTCTTACCAGTATATCACAGCAACCCTGGCCAGGATTTCTTGTTATGGCCAGTCGTGCATAGCGCAACATCGACCCCCAATACCGGGAGAGACGAATCCCCTCCTATCGCTCATTGCCTCCATGTGAATCGGGACTGTACCCAAAAACCACCTGTTTGCACGACTCAGTAGAGCCGTGGTAGGGTGGAAATCAAAGCACAGTGGGAGACACACAAGACTCTAAGACGATCTCGGGTCAACAGACTAAGCTGCACCTGTGTCACCAGAGAACTGCCATCTGACGTGAGGTATGATACCATCTGGGAGTTCTCGGCGAGTCCGTTCAGTGTACCCAGTCTCCACTGAGCACCCGCATACCATCTCCGATGTCAAACACCAATGGATATGGGATCATCCATCGCCCATCGCATGGGTCGAGAAGATATACGCTAGTCTACTCTGGAATATCGATGCCCCGTCTCGATATTCCCTCGACTAGGAACATTGAAGGATGTACTCATGGACTATCCAGGCCCCACTAGTATGATCTGCATCACAGTCCTGGAAGTCGAGTACACATCCTAAGGGCTTTATCAACATGTAACAGAGAGACAGAAAGTATACACGTTAAGATAAAGAGCAACCAGATAGCGTACTATCATGTCGAGCAAGAAAGTCCTACCTATATATGTCCCAGCATCCACTACAATATACATCCAATGTACAGTAATGGCCTCTAGGGCATACATATAACTAACATGAGGCGTTGGCTTGACCTTTCTACGGCTGGACCGTTGCTACTGTGACGTATTCTGGAATTTTTGAACTCCGCTCAAGTGTTGCGCTATTAAGGAAATCTTGGGTATTTGATTATTCGATCGGAAAGTTTAATTCTGTCTATTTATCTGGAATGTGATACAATATGTGGAATTCATAATGTTAGGCATGAAATGCGCAGTATGTGACATTTCAGATTTGTGATGTCTAAAGAGATTGTGAATTCCAAATGTTGTAGTTTTACACTTTTTTTACTGCGACCGTAAGTGTAATATGTGATATCGCTGGTTTCGTTGCTATATGTCAACGACAATTGGGATGCGCACATTTACTTACGTTGATGACATGTGATGTTATGTGTTGCTGGATATGTTATATTGGATCGTCGCGTTTTGAATAGCCGGGTTTTTTTTTATGTGAGATGGGAGTTTTTATTTTCATTCATGTAAAATTAAATGTATGTAATATTCTTTTATTGGGGTACTTCCGGGATGAGGTTGCAGTCACCATTTGTATATTATTTACTTTTCTGCATTAGGTAGTCCCAAGGAGGAAAGCACAAGTAACCGGGTTCTAGAGTCCAGTGGGAGACCAACTCGAGGAGTCGAGTCCAGGTCTCCTAACCCTAGAATTGGTAGGGTTGCTTGCCGCTCTCGTAGGGGTCTAGGGATGTGGGTATGGTAATTCATCGCGACCGTGGAATCCGTGTTTTATAGAGGCTCAAAATAAAACACGGACGTCCTAGTATATCCAATGTTTCATATATTTCTTCTGCTGCGATATATGTGATGTGATCATTTGATATGTTGTGATAGATACTGTATATAATATATATGATATATTATATAGACGTTACTTATGTTTTACACCCGCGCTAGCCCTGCCCCGCTCTGTCGTTAGTTACCTAACCAAACGGTGCACGAGGGGACATCGAGGCGAATGCGGATGGCATAAGTATACGTCGTATTTATCTGTGATGTTTAGGTAACTTAAATGATGGGACTTCATTAATGTGATTAATAAAAGAAAAGAAACCTAAAAGATGTTGTAGAATCAAATTTTCAAAAAGGGTAGCTATAGTTTTTGCTTTGCATAGCGATATATATGATATATCCTGCACTTTATTCGATAACGAAAGAGCCGAGATCCCTTCACCGGGAGTGACCTCTTTAGCAAAACTGGCAGATGCTACAACACTCGGTTTGACTTTTTATTGCTTTTGGAGTTTTTGCTTTGCATAGCGATATATATGATATATCCTGCACCTTATTCCATAAGGAAAGAGCCGAGATCCCTTTACCGGGAGTGACCTCTTTAGTAAAACTAATGAAAGCCTCAAAATCACTCCATTTCAAAATTCACTCGATTCTACAACGATATCAAGTTCATTACGCAATAGGTTTTCAGAAAAACCTGTCGTAGCCCTCCGTCATTTCAGATAAGTCCTGCTTAGTATTCGTGCTGCGTTTGTTGACCTTGTCAAGGCGTAGTATGCGGTAGCTGACCAGTACTTGTCTGCTTATGCATATGATGCAGATTGGATTAGGGTAGTCGTACGGCCTTGTTGACCTTGTCAAGGGTCGTGCGGGTGGGTTTAATTCAATCAAGAAATGACGGGTTGAACTTGACTTACGGTCTATGGTTTGTTGACCTTGTCAAGGTCATAGATCATTTGGGGAAAAATATTATCGGGAATTTCAAGTGTTGAAGTTTGCAATGAGATTTCATACCTTCTATGAGATAGTTGGATCCCGATACCCATTGCGAGTAATTGTTACTTCTGGGAGAGTTTTACACAGGACAATTAGCCGATCAAGTAGGTGTCTAGAAAGGTGTCAACGGGGTTACGCCTCTGGGAAAACGAGGTTTACTTTAATTAGGTCCGTGCGAAAGCACGGGGAACCTCCCTCAAAGTACCGACACTGGCCTGGCTGAAAGATTGGCGAAGTTGTAGGGTGTAATTAATCCCAGTTAGTCTTTCCTTTCAGGGTTTGAAGGAAGATTTTATAAAAACAGTGGGAGCCATCCTGATTAGATAAAATAACAACCAATCTGATCTTGCAAGAGCATACGCTAAAGTGTTTTCTTCTCTCTCTCTCCAGGTAGCGACCATATCATGCCTTAATAAAGATAATAATATGGATGTATTGACCGAACCCGCATGTTATACTGTGCCGGGGAACGTTGGTTCCGTTCTTTCTTATAAAAGTTATAAGACTGAACAGGATATAGAGGAATACCAGGATTCCCATGCCACCCGAATGAAGAAAGTTCATGTTGATGCATTTTCTTCGGGGGTGTTCGTTACAGAGAACTGTTTCTCCATTTTCTTTACGTCCTGGGTATTAGATACCGGGTCAGGATCCCATATATGTAATCAGTTACATGGGCTTAGGAAAGGTAGAGAACTTGGAGAAGGTGATAAAGACATAAGGGTTGGAAATGGTGCAATTGTTGCAGCTAAAACCGTCGGGGAATATCACCTTGTATTGCCAACTGGTAATACATTGATTCTGAACGAATGCTATTACATGCCGAACCTGATATGCAACATTATATCGATTTCTTTGTTGAGTAAAGAAGGATATAATTTTGTATTACAGGATAATGTTATGAACATTTTTCTAAACCAAAAGTTGGTTGGATCAGGCACGATGTGCAATGGCATTTATGTTCTAAATCAATCAACAGTTCTGAGTATAACAAACACTCACAAGAGGAAGAGTTCAGAACTGAACGAATCCTTCTTGTGGCATTGTAGACTGAGTCACATCAATGCGACACGACTAGCTAAGTTGCATAAGAATGGATATTTGAATCCGTTTGAATTTTCATCTTATGACACTTGCCAGTCATTTCTCAAAGGCAAGATGACCAAAACTCCGTTTACGGGACACGGAGAAAGAGTTATGGAACTCTTAGGACTGGTACATAGTGATGTATGCGGTCCCATGTCTACACATGCCAGGAATGGTTCTTCGTACTTCATTACATTCATTGATGATCTCTTTAGATTCGGATATGTGTTCCTGATGAAACACAAATCAGAAGCTTTTGAGAAATTTAGAGAATATAAACAAGAAGTCGAGAACCAAACCGGAAAAAGTATTAAAATCTTTCGATCTGATCGAGGAGGTGAATACTTGAGCAATGAATTCCTGGACTTCCTAAAAAAGAATGGGATTCTCTCTCAGCTGACTCCTCCATATACACCACAGCACAACGGTGTATCGGAACGGAGGAACCGTACCCTATTAGATATGGTGCGCTCTATGATGAGCACAGCTGAGTTACCTATTTCTTTCTGGGGGTATGCGTTGGAAACAGCAGCATACCTATTGAATCAAGTTCCATCTAAATCTGTACCTACCACACCATATGAGATATGGAGTAAGAAGCGGCCATATCTTAAACGAGTTAAAATATGGGGTTGTCCGACCTATGTCAAAAGACAAAATCCGGACAAACTCGAGGCACGGTCAGTTCTTTGCAAGTTTGTGGGATATCCAAAGAACTCATATGGGTATTTTTTCTACCACAGTGAAGAACAAAAGGCGTTTGTTGCTCAACATGCCACCTTTTTAGAAAAAAAGGAATTTCTTGTAAAAGAAATTAGTGAAAAAGTGGTAGAGCTGGAAGAGGTTCCAGATACACAAACTACAACTGAAGATTTAGTGGAACCAGAGGATTCGGTAGTTCCCAACGAACCTCAGCCTCTTCGCCGTTCTAGTAGGGTTCCTCACCCACCTAAGAGATACTACAGTTTTCTCATGGATGGTGGGAGCGAGGATTGCATCATGGTTGATGATGACCCAACTAGCTTCGAGCAGGCCATCACGAGTGGGGACTCAGTGAAATGGCTGGATGCAATGCGGTCCGAGATAGAATCCATGTACACCAACAAAGTATGGACTTTGGAAGATGCCCCTGAAGGGGTAAAACCCATTGGGAGCAAGTGGATCTTCAAGAAAAAACTTGGTGTAGATGGGAAAGTGGAGACTTTCAAAGCTAGACTTGTTGCAAAGGGCTTTCGTCAAAGACCAGGTGTGGACTATGACGAAACCTTTTCTTCAATGGCTATGCTTAAATCTATCCGGATCATGCTTGCCATCACTGCATATCATGACTACGAAATCCGGAAAATTGATGTTAAGACCGTCTTTCTAAACGGTGATTTAGAAGAGAGCGTGTACATGACTCAGCCAGAGGGCTTCGTAGCTAGTGGGAGCAGCGGGAAGGTGTGCAAGCTGCTTAAATCCATTTATGGATTAAAGCAAGCATCGCGGAGTTGGAGCATCTGCTTTGACGTCGTTATCAAAGAGTTTGATTTCGTCAAAAACGTAGATGAACCTTGTATTTACAAGAAGGTGGCAGAGAGTAAGGTTGTCTTCCTCGTATTGTACGTGGACGGCATACTCTTGATAGGAAATGATATTTCCTATGCTGCAATCGGTCAAGCTCTTCTTATCACAAAGATTCTCAATGAAAGATCTAGGGGATGCCTCCTACATATTGGGGATTAAGATCTATAGAGATAGATCCAAAAGGATACTGGGATTGTCCCAATCCAGGTACATTGACACCATACTAAAGCGATTTAGTATGGAAGAGTCCAAGCGTGGGAACTTACCCACGATCTCAGGGCTCACTCTCTCCAAAGAGATGTTTCCCAAGACTGATTTGGAGAGAGCTCGCATGCAAGGGATACCCTATGCTTCGGCTGTAGGCTCTATCATGTATGCGATGCTATGTACCAGACCCGATGTAGCATACTTACTAAGTGTAGTGAGTAGGTATCAAGCTGATCCTAGAGAGAGTCACTGGACAGCTGTGAAGAGCATTCTCAAGTACTTGCGAAGGACTAAAGAGATGCTCTTGATGTATGGTAACGGAGAACTCCAAGTGGAGTCCTTTACCGATTCAAGCTTCCAGAGTGATAAGGACGACTCTAAATCGCACTCGGGATTTGTCTTTACCTTTTACGGAGGGGCGGTTAGCTGGAAGAGTTCCAAGCAGGATACCGTGGCAGACTCGATGATGGAGGCTGAATACATCACTGCCAACGATGCTGCCAAAGAGACTGTCTGGATCAAGAAGTTCATTAATGAACTTGGAGTGGTTCCATCCATTGTGCATCCAATACCTTTGTATTGTGATAACAATGGAGCGGTGGCTTTGGCCAAGGAACCCAGGTCCCATCAGTGATCCAGGCATATTCTGAGGCGGTATCACCTGATCCGGGAGATAGTTGATCGCCGGGAGATCGAGGTCAGGAGGGTTGACACGAAGGACAACACGGCGGATCCACTCACGAAGGCCATTCCCCATATACAGTTTGAGAGACTCTTCGGGATGTTTGGTATGCGATACTACAGCAGCTGGCCCTAGTGCAAGTGGGAGATTGTTAGTTGTATGTATGCCCTAGAGGCCAGTATTGTACAGATGATGTATATTATATTGGATGCTTGGACATATATAGAGAGGACTTTCTTGCTCGATATGATAGTATGCTATCTGGTTGCTCTTTATCTTAACATGTATACTTGTCTCTTGATACTGTCTTATAGTTACATGTTGGTAAAGCCCTTAGCATGTGTACTTGACTACCTGGACTATGATGCTGATCATACTAGTTGGGACAGAGTAGTCCATAAGTACATCCTTTAATGTTCCTAGTCGTAGGTGTATCGAGACTGGGCATCGATATACCAGAGTAGACAAGCGTGTACGCTTCTCGACCCATGAGATGGGCGATGGATGATCCCATATCCATTAGTGTTTGACATCAGAGATGGTATACGGGTGCTCAGTGGAGACTGGGTACACTGGACGGACTCGCCGAGAACTCCCAGATGGTATTATACCTTACGTCAGATGGCAGTTCTCTGGTGACTCTTGTGCAGGTTAGTCTGTAGACCTGAGATCGTCATAGAGTCTTATGTGATTCCCACTGTGCTTTGATTTCCAGCTTACCACGTCTAAGAGGGCATGCAAAACGGTGGTTTTTGGGAACAGTCCCGAGTCACATGGAGCCAATGAGCGATAGGAGGGGTTTCGTCTCTCCCGGTATTGGGGGTTGATGTTGCACTGTGCTCGATTGGCCATAACAGGGAAGTCCCTGACCAGGGCTGATTTAGAGATTTACTGGTAAGTGTTACCAGTAGTTTCTCGACCAGTTATGAGCCTCACATCGGCACGACTTATCGGTTGTTGGGGTCTGACGTTTACCACCCCTAGACTTGATATGCGACATATCAGACGAGGAGACCGGACTGTACGGGAAGTGTTACCGGCAGGCTTTTACAGGAGTTGGAGCGGGCTTGCTTGCTGATCTTCTGATCGCTCAATACCCGGGTAGCCGTTACGTCCAGCTAGTACCGCTGACGGCTTGTGGGTGCTTGATGTGATCATCACCTACTGCCGGCGTATTGACGAGTCTTTAGAGTCCTACATAGAGGTTTTACTGGCTCAGGCAAAACGAAATAGGTGCACGTATGTGATATGTGCGGGACCGAGAATAATGCGTGTATGTGATACTGTATTCTATTCTCGCGACTTTTTGTATCGGTCGGTTATATATGATATAGCCGGGTTATCGAATCAAGTGTTGATTCGATAAGTCGATACAATGGATGTTAGTCGGTTCTATGAGATATGACCTGATTATTAAGTCAAGTGTTCATTTAATAATTTAGTGTATAATTCTATATTAGATATACTAGTTTACATTAACTAACACTTGTTCACTTAAGGATTTTTCTCACATGTGCACAACTTTAATATATATGTGATATATATTAAAATGTGTTTTCTTTTTGTATCATGGTTGATGATACACTAGACATGGGTGTGTAAGACATACACCATTCTATTTATTATGGTGGGTTATAATTATTTAAGGTAATTACAAAATTAGTGGAATTTTGGAAAGAGCATGAAGCTTGTAGAAGCTTGCTTTGCTTTGAAAAAGTCCACTAGCTTTGCCTTTACTTTAGATTTTTGTTAACCTAACCATTTGGATTAGCCATGGTTATGTCTCTACATGAGTTAGTATATGATACTCACTCACCATGGTTAGCTCACTCACTTGATCATTATCCTCATCTTTTCTTTTGTTCTTCTTCTTCTTCATTGAAGCAAAAGAAAAGCTTGCTAGGGTTATAAAAGAGAGTGAAACATTGTGAGAAATAAAATTCTAAAGAGAACCTACTTCCTATTCCTCCATCCTCTACTAGACTAGCACTTTAGTTTAGGGTGTTTGCTTCACTAATTCTCTAGTTAGTGAAGTAGTATCTTGAGTCGGTATTCTCTCGACGTAGATCATCTTCGGCTTTGAAGACTTCAAGGAAGGACGCTTCTTTCGCCTCGTGAAGCCATGCAAGAGCCCGGGAGAACCATGATCGCAGCGAAGGGACTACGAAAAGGAGCTTTAGAAGTGAAGGACCGATCTACAAAGGTTGTATTTCGTATTCACTTAGTCATAGATGCTATTTACTTGCATGTGAAACCCTAATTTTCTAGTCAAGATCTTGTTTAGGGTTGTTAGGCACGGCTAAAATTTTAATCGGGCATGGTTGATGCTTTCTTAACCTTTGTTAGAGTGCCTAGTAACCCTACAGGATTTGAGGTGGGAGCTCGAACTATAGGCTCTCGGGTGGATCGTCTTTGACTTGAGGAAACCGACGAGGAAGCTACGATCCGGTTCGATCCTCGGAGCCTACGATGAGGAGGAGGACAGCGGCGTAGACCCGAAGGACTTGTATCGTAAGGTATAACCTTCTTACATAGTAGGTAAAGCTCCTAGTTAGTTTGTTAGTTATGGTTTAGCTAAGATCCTGGAGTTCAAGTCGATGTTACCATGTTTGTAAAATCGTTTTTTTACCCGTTCCGCCTCCCCGCGAGCCCTGATCGCACGCTTTTGGCGTGTCGGATGTTCAAAGAATTAAAGTGTAACCGCGATCAGGACGGTGTCGCTTTGCAGCTAGCCGGTTGAGCACGGGTCGATCCACAGGGAGATGGTTGTTATGTCCTTTCTTGTCTTAGACGAGTCAATAAAGAATCTGTATGAGTTTGTTTGATCTAACCTATGTGTTTATCTGCAAGTATAAAGTTGTTAAGAAAGGATACAAGATTATAAGCTAAAGAAATCCGTACTCAAAACCTTTGAGCCGAGTCTTGACCAATTGAAGCTAAGCAATCGGCAACAACGTGGATTAGGGGATTTAAGCGCGGTATTCGTGGAATCCGGCTTATTTACCCTTGTCCTTCCGTTCTTGTCTCTTGCTTTTGCCTCCGGCCAAACCGAACGCAACCGGTCGCGGTTAGGAATCACCGTTACCTTGTCAGGGTACGGTGCCTAACGGAGCGCTTGCGTATGGTTTGGGCGAAGTTCAAATGGAAAATAACGGGAAAAGGAATTGGTAAAGAAATGTTAACTTATAATACCGTATTTCTTCTTAACAATAATAATTACAACATTCACAAAATGAACAAAAGAGAACAAAAAGAAAAGAACAAAGAAAAGAAAAGATACAAGTATTAAAGTGCATGAATAAAATTGCAAGTAATAAAAGCAAGAATGAAAAATGCAAGTAATAAATAAGCAAATAAAAAGAACACGGAAGTAGAACCCAAGCCAAGCATGTGCTCAATAGCCAACCCTTAAACTTGCAAGCTCAATGAAGAGGTTGCAAGATCAAGGGAAGGGTAGAGAACGCATGTGAAGTGAAGAACTAGTCCCGTGAGAAAATACGACCCTTGAGATCAATAACTAACCCTTACCCATTCAAGCTCAATGAAGAGGTTGAATGAGCAAGAGAAAGCAAGAATCTCAAGGGGGAGCAAACTAACAAGAAAGATAAAAAACCCTCATCTTCATTGATCTTCCACTCAAAAAGCTCTCACTACAATTTTAATGGAGAAAGAATGAAGAAGAGGAAGAAGAAGAACTATACAAAAGACTACAAAGGAGGAACAAAAGAATGACCCTTGGCATTGCTCAGATCTGCTGTATTTATAGGCAGGGAAATGAAACCCTAGGGCAACCATCTGCACCCAAATAAGATTACCAAAAAGCCCCCAAAATACGACATAGAGAGGCTCCATAATGGCCGCGGATCCGCGGCCTAGACCCCCTTTTGGCCGCGGATCCGCGGCCTTCTGGTCGAGTTGGACCCTGGTCTTTTTGGTGGTACCCTGGTTCTCTGTCCCCTTTATTCTGGTATACATATTTTCTGAAAATACTTTTACATTTCTTCCAGAATTTCTGTTGAGGAAAGGTGGACTTTTTGTGGATGCTTTTGTCATGATTGCCTCGAGCTCCGCATAGATTTCTTGGAACTTATTGTTGCCATTGAGCCTTGTGCATGAAGGTGACATTGATTTGACATTTTGTCTTCCAAAACTGGTATCTGGCAACATACGGATAACGAGCGGAGACCGTGTTTTCTCAGTGGTTGGCAGGAACCCGGATTTTGTCGTGTTTTCCATGAATTTACCGTTTTAGAACCGAGAACCTGTATCCTGCAAATATATAACAAACACGGATTAAAAGCACCTACCTATAAACAACCGAGCGTAAGAATGGGCGGTATAAAATGCAGTATTCTGTGATGAACAAATACCCCCAAACTTAACTTTTGCTCGTCCCGAGCAAAACCAATTATTCACAAAAATAAAATGATAACCGCACTTTCGCAGGGAACGCGATTGCACTGAGCACGTGCAACAAGCCGTTAAACCTTTAGGTGTCCCTAGTAGGAGGAGTGTTGTCTCCTGAGGGTTTTCAGCGGATACTACCCACAAAATCCGGTCAAGTTGGTTTTGTAAAATAACTAAGATTCAAACCCTAAAGTTTTGTTTTTAGAAAATAGCAATTCTATAATCCTAAGTCTAGACCATCGAACCTTTATTTTTCACACCTCGCTTCTTATTTAACTACAGATTTTATATGTCTTTACGTGTAGTGCAAATAGTGTCGTTAAGTTCCAGAAGGATCGATTAAAGTCATCATGTCGCACAATAAAGCCCAGATAACAATTTTAAAAGGATCACATAAGTTTTATAAAGAGTTAAGCATTTTTCAAGTTTCGTTTTCCAGTAAGGTTTCAACTTCAGAATTTCTATCTTCCTTAACAGGAAACTAAGTCGTATTTTTCACTCCACCTTTTTCTTGTTTTCATTTCATACACACCTCTGTGATCGTGCAATAGTCTTTATCATAGAATAAAACCTTCATATCTCCGTTAAATTTTTTTTTATAAAAGCCTGTCTTTTATCAAGATTATTCTCACACAAAGAACCGTTAGGAATTTTAATTCGGAGAGAACACTTGCTTGACTTTGTTTTAAATTGGACTTTCTAGGCTTCTTAGCGAGCTTTGGGCCAATGCACCCAAACCAGTTGGTTTTAAGGCATTAGGTGTAGAAACACCCCAGCGGACTTAATTACTCAAGTTACCTAGGTCCAAAAACAAAAGACAGTTTGACGTGAAAATCAGATGATTCAATACGAACGGAGATATAACCGGTAGTTCAATTATTTTTTTGGATAAAAGACGTGTTTAGTGGGTTTGGTGTGTAATCATTCCAATCAAGTTTCAGATGGGTTATTTTTCAGACTTAGTTCCAATTAAGGCATCAATAACATTCTTTCATATTCACTTACTTCATAAACTATTCTTGATATATTACTTATTTCAGAACAAACCTATTTGATCCTCAGAAAATCATTTATCTATTTAAAAGTTTTTTAAACATAAAAGACTTGTCATCTAATTTCCAAGACTCACAACACGTGTAGTGTAATGTAAAGACGTATATCAGCTATAGTTAACTTCAAAGGAGAGTTATCTTTCAGGTTTTCAAAATCCAAACATAGGATTTAGTTATTCCTATCTTTTCAAACAAAAACCGTCGAATGTTGAATCAGAGTTCTTCCACAAGCTAACTTGACAAAAAAGTTTTTATATTTTTAGAAAATTTTCAGATTTTTATGGATTTTATGGATTTAATATGCAGATGCAAAATATACATATGAATGCGAAGGAAAAAAGCTTACCGAGCACACCCCCAAACTTAAACTTGACAGTGCCCTCACTGTCAGGCTATACCAAGAGGGTCAAAATTGACGGCGCTTCCTAAAAACAAATTATATACAAAACAAAAAAAAAAAGGAAAACCAAAATTATATACAAAAAAATGTCCCCCCCAAACTTAAGTAAAACAGTGTTTCCACTGTTAAGCGTTGAAATTCAGGATTAGGGGGGAAAGAACAGTATCCATCTATACAGGGCCTTACACAGGCCAAAAGTTAACACCAACCACTCAAAGATTTTATCATGGTAAAGCAGTGGTTGGTGAAAGAAGGTGAAGAGGAAAGAGATGGAAAATACGCGAGACCGCTTGTGGATAGAAGTGGAATGCGGTCTCGGTAGATGAGAAGAAGAAGAATGGCGGAAGGGAAAAAGAAGTGGAGTACGAACTTGAGGGTGCAAATGGAGTAAATAGATTAGCACAATTTGTGATGAGCGATGTGTAAAAAGCGATTGTGCTAATATATTTACCCGTCGAGAGATTGGGTCAAATCCCTCAATGTTCGTGAGAAACCATGGGTACGCCGAACTTGGTAAACCAGACATATGAAGTGAAAATGATACGGGTTCTTGCAAGGTCGGAACGATGGAAAGGGTGGAGGGAAGGGGTTGAGGAAGGGTATCGGTTAAGGGTTCTGGAGGGTGTACACAGTCAGTGAAAGGAACATGATGAATTGGAAAATCCGACTCATCATCTAGAACTGTTTCATCCTCAAAAATCTCCTCAAAATTCTCCTCAAAATTTAGCACATCCATGCTCTTCTCTTCAAAGTCAAGACGCATATGGGGTTCGGGAAAAACAGTTAAAGACTCGGGATGATGATTTGAAGAGACAAACTCAGCCAAATCTACGGGTTCATCATCCAAAATATCCCCGGCGTCAATATCCTCAATCCAGTGAAAATCAAAATTCTCTGACACCTCATCAAAAGCATGGATATCAATCAATTCAGGTTCTAAAGTGGATGTGTAGAGGTCAAAAGGTTTAGGATCGGTTTCACTTGGATGAGTCCCTTCACAATCGGGCAAATCAAACACTACGAAGTCGCACAACTCATTCATCATTCTATCTTCAATTGATAAATCATGTGGGATACTCGATAGACTTTCAAAACAGGAGTTGTGGAATTCAATTTGAGACGGGTAGGTTTGATTTGGAAGGGGGTATATCTCACTCTCTCCACTCAAATTCACAGCCTGTCCTGCCGCCGCATCATACATTGAAAAAGTTGGAGCTAGTTGAAAACTAGCTACCGGATCACTAGGTTGTATGAGGGCGGCCATGGACGCATTCAAATCCATCGTCTGTTGTGAAGCTACCCTAAATTCTTCCAAGGACTGTTCTAAGCTAGACATAGGTTGTGATGGGGTTTCAGTAAAAGATGCGAAGTTAGTTGGATACTGGAAACCCCCAAATGGCTGTGTAGAAGCAATGTCTAGGGAAGGTGCAAAAGTAGGGTAGGATTGGTAGGAATTGAATGGCTGGACAGGAGTAGGATCAACATTTGGATAAGAAGGTGAATGGAATTGTTGATCCCAAGAATTTGTAGTGGTGAAAGGAGTGAAAGATCGGCTACGGGATTGTTCGATATGTTCAGCTAGAGACATTGGTCCTGGGGTTACTACTGGATTTTCAAAAGGTGTATCAACGCAAGAAGGGGTGAATGTTTGAAACGGTTGATACGAAGTGGATTGCGGGGTCCAGTTGTTTGTCCTAGACGCGTCTATCCGATCTCTCAATGAAATTTTTGGCATGAATGGATCGTTTGAAGTTCGACCAAAACAAGAACCGTATGAAGTAATGTCTGGTTGTGGGTACCATAGTTCAGCAAGAGTTTTGCGAGGTGGGGTACCCATGATATGAAGAGAGAAGAAGAAAGGTAGAGAAAAAGGAGGGGGAAAGAATTTGATTTTTTTTTTTAGTTAGTTGTTAGCAAAAGAATGAAATATACACAAAAAAGAATATGGACAAAAAATAATCACGACACAAAAAATACCACACACCTAATCGTTCTAGGGTTAACCTAGGTCAACTAGACCTGCTCCAGAACTTGATTGTCGAAGTAAAACTGTGTCGAGAAACAGGCTCAAAAATATACTGATCACGAGGCCAGGTAAGTGCAGAGATAAGGGGAGGTTTTCCAACGCTTTCGCGAAGTTCCTTAATTAAATAACCCTTTCTCTTTTGGCGGTTTCGCCGTTAACACTTTCCTAGACACCCCGTAAACAATATACCGTTAAGCAAGCTTCTAAATACAGTTAACTTCTCCTAGTGAGCGCGAAGTCCTTAAGGCTTAAAGTCTAGTTTTTTTTAAATTTGTGCGGGTAAACGTTATGCTCAAGTTCGTAATTTGTGGGCCACGGAAAAGGTGATGAAATCCTTTACCGTATATTGTGGGGTTCGCTTGCCCTTAAGTCCGTATTAATGTATGCAATGCGCAATTCAAAAAATTCTATAAAGAATCAAACAATCGTTTTTTTTTATTTTAAGCGCGGCGCTGCAACAAATACGGGTTAGTCAATTTTGGCGTTTGCTAGCGAACTTGCAAAGAATCCTGCAAAGAATAGTATATTGGAAGCGTCGGATTTGAGAAGAAGGTGTTAGTAAAGTACGTACCGTTAAGTTTTTGGGTTAGGAAACCCCCGTTGAATCAAATCCGGTAAGCTTGAAAGGTTCGCTTGCGCGGGTCAAACTACCCGGATCTTTGGCACTGTACTTCGTAAATCACCCTTGCCTTGAATGCACACTTTGCTTCCCCACTATCGCAGTTTGCAAACTTGCAAAAATCTGCACTCTTGCCCACAAGAATTATCCAAAAAGAACAAAAAGAATATTTTTTTTTATATTATTTTTTTTATTATAAATATATACAAAAAGAATATTAACCCGAATAACAAGAAAGAAAATACGCTACCGTCTCCCCGGCAACGGCGCCATTTGATCGCACGCTTTTGGCGTGTTGGATGTTCAAAGAATTAAAGTGTAACCGCGATCAGGACGGTGTCGCTTTGCAGCTAGCCGGTTGAGCACGGGTCGATCCACAGGGAGATGGTTGTTATGTCCTTTCTTGTCTTAGACGAGTCAATAAAGAACCTGTATGAGTTTGTTTGATCTAACCTATGTGTTTATCTGCAAGTATAAAGTTGTTAAGAAAGGATACAAGATTATAAGCTAAAGAAATCCGTACTCAAAACCTTTGAGCCGAGTCTTGACCAATTGAAGCTAAGCAATCGGCAACAACGTGGATTAGGGGATTTAAGCGTGGTATTCGTGGAATCCGGCTTATTTACCCTTGTCCTTCCATTCTTGTCTCTTGCTTTTGCCTCCGGCCAAACCGAACGCAACCAGTCGCGGTTAGGAATCACCGTTACCTTGTCAGGGTACGGTGCCTAACGGAGCGCTTGCGTATGGTTTGGGCGAAGTTCAAATGGAAAATAACGGGAAAAGGAATTGGTAAAGAAATGTTAACTTATAATACCGTATTTCTTCTTAACAATAATAATTACAACATTCACAAAATGAACAAAAAGAAAAGAACAAAGAAAAGAAAAGATACAAGTATTAAAGTGCATGAATAAAATTGCAAGTAATAAAAGCAAGAATGAAAAATGCAAGTAATAAATAAGCAAATAAAAAGAACACGGAAGTAGAACCCAAGCCAAGCATGTGCTCAATAGCCAACCCTTAAACTTGCAAGCTCAATGAAGAGGTTGCAAGATCAAGGGAAGGGTAGAGAACGCATGTGAAGTGAAGAACTAGTCCCGTGAGAAAATACGACCCTTGAGATCAATAACTAACCCTTACCCATTCAAGCTCAATGAAGAGGTTGAATGAGCAAGAGAAAGCAAGAATCTCAAGGGGGAGCAAACTAACAAGAAAGATAAAAAACCCTCATCTTCATTGATCTTCCACTCAAAAAGCTCTCACTACAATTTTAATGGAGAAAGAATGAAGAAGAGGAAGAAGAAGAACTATACAAAAGACTACAAAGGAGGAACAAAAGAATGACCCTTGGCATTGCTCAGATCTGCTGTATTTATAGGCAGGGAAATGAAACCCTAGGGCAACCATCTGCACCCAAATAAGATTACCAAAAAGCCCCCAAAATACGACATAGAGAGGCTCCATAATGGCCGCGGATCCGCGGCCTAGACCCCCCTTTGGCCGCGGATCCGCGGCCTTCTGGTCGAGTTGGACCCTGGTCTTTTTGGTGGTACCCTGGTTTTCTGTCCCCTTTATTCTGGTATACATATTTTCTGAAAATACTTTTACATTTCTTCCAGAATTTCTGTTGAGGAAAGGTGGACTTTTTGTGGATGCTTTTGTCATGATTGCCTCGAGCTCCGCGTAGATTTCTTGGAACTTGTTGTTGCCATTGAGCCTTGTGCATGAAGGTGACATTGATTTGACATTTTGTCTTCCTAAACTGGTATCTGGCAACATACGGATGACGAGCGGAGACCGTGTTTTCTCAGTGGTTGGCAGGAACCCGGATTTTGTCGTGTTTTCCATGAATTTACCGTTTTAGAACCGAGAACCTGTATCCTGCAAATATATAACAAACACGGATTAAAAGCACCTACCTATAAACAACCGAGCGTAAGAATGGGCGGTATAAAATGCAGTATTCTGTGATGAACAAGCCCGTAGGGTGAGTGATGTCAACTTACATAATACAAACTAGCATGTTCCCAGCGAGTCCGTCTAGTGTACTCATAACCCAATGAGCACATGTGTACTATTTTAGGTGATTAACTGACACCAATGGCTTGTGAGACCGGGCACTTCCCCTTGTCGGGGTCTCGATAAGTATACACTAGTCTACTTCGGAGTATTGATGCCCAGTATCGATACTCCCTCCACTAGAGACATTTAAGGATGTGCTTATAGAACACCTATCTCCCACGTATATGATCGCCATCATAATGCTTGTAGTCAAGCAAGAATCCTATGGGCTCTATCAACATGTAATAGTGATCTGTAATTATACATAATGCATGTACATGATGATAAAGACAAACCAGATAGCATACTATCATTTTGAGTAAGACTGTTCTACCTGTATAGGTCCTCCCTCAATCATCACCATCGCATGCCTGCGATTACAATAATTGACTTGATGACACTATAGCCAACAATCTCCTACTTGCACTTAAGGCCAATTATTGCGGTGTCGCATACTCACAGCCCATGTGATACCGAACACCCAACTTCTCTACTAATCAGTCTCGCAAAGACTGTTTGTGAAACTATTGCGTTCGAGAAATAGCCTCAGTGAGTGGACCCGCTCCAATATTTCTATCTTTATCTCTCTATATCTCAACCTCGCAGAGAAAAACTATCTCCCGAAATGAGTGATACCTGTCTTAGAATTTGTCTAGATGTCTGATGGGACCCAGTTCATAAATGAACTCCAAATCCAACAAACTTCTTCGACCGTATCATCCACTGAATTTAATCAGTATCCCGCACCATGCCTTCCAACAGTATCCTCTTGGATCACCTGTCCAACTATAACTCTGACAGCCACTCTGTCATCCAGGTCACCTTGGAAGCCTGAAATGATAACCGCCTCCTGAAGGAGGTTGCCGTTACCATATACCAAGAACATCCACTTACGTTCATAACCGCTTCCCAATGTTTCTCCAGGATTGGATTAATTTATATTTATTGCAGCCAGTGCAAAAACAATATCTGGTGTGGTACTTGATATCTTATGATTGACTCAATTGCCTAAGCAAGTGATATGTCAATCATGCAAATCCCTCTCCTCATCAGTCTGAAAGACATCTCTTTAGAGGGGGAGACTCCATCACCTGCGAGTACAACACCATGCTAGGATTCGTCCATTCTAAAACACTTTTAGAATAGTGTCAAAGTACCCAAGTTGGGACACTTTCCAAATATAGATCTAAAAACCATAGATCTAGTCACCAGAATCCCTGATATTTTATCCAGATCCTACGTAGAGAAACTCCTTGTGACAACCACAGTATAACCGATCGTAGTATAGGAATATCACTTCCTATCAAGAGCATGTCATCCAAATACCAGGACATCTTACCCTACTACCTTCTTACCAGGTTCATCTGTTGTTCTGATGAAGTCAAACTCTATGAATGTCACATCAAAACTAGATGATCTATCTCCGCTATACCTGCTTTAGTCTATAAATAGATATAAGCTACTTGCACACCACCTTTCGCTGCTCCCACTGACTACAACAACCCTCTGGCAGAGTCATATACATGTGCACTTCTAAACCTAATTTAGAACGACGTTATACTCATCCTCCTGCCAGATCTCATAGTCTAGAACAACAGTAGTGGCAAGTTTGGGTCATCTAAAACCTCCCTGTCACCGTCTTTGAGGAGACCGAAGTACCTCTCAGGTGCTTGAGGTTACCCACCAAATCTGCGGAGTGGCTAATGGAATATCGAATCCAATTGAATCTTTAGGTTCTACTAAATTTTCAATAATCGTTTGTGGTTCTGGAATCACTTCCAATTCTACCATACTCCCACTAATGTTTTCTGAAAAGAATTTATTTTACTAAAACTATGGCGAGTCAAGAATAATATAACTATTGATCTTCTAAATGGTAGAAAGTTAACGCTCGTCAAAGCCCAGGATAACCCACAAACTGCCATTACTGAAACGTGCCTAGAGTTTATCCGGATTCTGGTTTTAAGCATAAGCCGAACAACTCCATATACCTTAACATCGTTAAGATATGAATCCATTCTATATCCAATATAGAAACAAAGGCACCAATTTAATTGGAACCAGGTTCAAAAATCATGCAGCTGTTTCCAGTGCATATCAACCAAATGGAAGAAGGCCAAGCAACATTACTCATCAAGGAATGCACCCACGCATGAGTAACCTGAAATAGAAATAAGTTCTCAAAACTATTACTTACAACGGAATACCAAATACAAGTATCTACATCTTCGATCACCTTGAAGAATCATGATACTTGCAACATATGGTTCTCTACTTTATTCTTATACTTATATCTTCTCAAAATCTAGACCATATATTTCAACGAAATATTTGTCTAATACTAGAGAAGTCATGAGTAAACAGAATATAGTACGGGTACCAACCCCTTTGTCCTAACGGACACCGGACAACATACAATACTTTGTATAAGTCCTCTGAGTTCAATAACTCAAACCCTGTGCGTCGTAGGTTGAAAACTGTACCATGGTTAAGAAGAATTACACCGCTGTTGAATGCACCTTACCTAACCATCAACTGATATAGGTAAATGTCATAGACATAATTTCAAAAAGTTATATCTTACTTAACAAAATAAACGTACAGATATATTAGTTTGAAATTGGTGCATAATGACAGATTTTCAAAACCAAATATTTACCGTCAGGAAAAGCCCAGGTGATTTCCTCAAATATCACCAATTATAAAGAATTCCGATATGATGAGGATCAAATCACCTAATTCCCAATATCTTACTCCCACTCTGCATCTGTAACACCATACAAATGTGAGAATCAAATCTGGTAAATACATACCATGGAGTCAGAATCTAATTGGAAAAACTGTTTTCAATTAACATTGCACAGTCAAACTGAAACATGAAAATGTTTCGATGGGGTAGCCGGGTATTCCTAGTAATGCCTCTTCCACTATCCAGATTTATAACAGTAACCGTATACTTTCTTACCCTCACTCCAATCCCTTTATATGTCTTTACTTATTACCTTCTGTACACCATACTTAGGCTAATTGGTTTTCTTCTTTCCCTACCTTTCGGCACCAGCCTAAGGTTTGGAAGAAGACTATCTAATAAGCGCAATAGGTATACTCTCCTAATACCAGGAGTCCTCGCAACCTGAGAGAAGGTAAAGGGAAATGACAACTGAATAATCCTATTCAATTTCTCCAGAACCAGAGTCCATCCTCGAACTGGAACAAGTTCCTTCGAGTTCATATGTAACTATACGATGGCATATCCAATAAATGCGGATCTTCGTAATGATACGGGGTGTTCTGGAGAAATGCAAAGGGGATGTAGGAGCGGCAGGGGTATATGCGGTTTTGTCGTGAATGATAGCAGTCGCAACTTCCTTTGCCCTCACTTTAATCCCTTTATATGTGTTTACTTATTACGTTCTGTACACCACACTCAGGCTAATTGGTTTTCTTCCTTCCCTACCTTTCGACACTTGCCTATGGTTTGGAAGAAGACTATCCAATAAGCGTAGTAGGTGTACTCTCCTAATACTAGGAGCCCTCGCAACCTAAGAGAAGGTAAAGAGAAAATACAACTGAATAATCCTATTTAATTTCTCCAGAACCAGAATCCATCCTCGAACTGGAACGAGTTCCTTCGAGTTCATATGTAACTATACGATGGAATATCGAAGAAATATGGATCTTCGTAGTGATACGAAGTGTTCTGGAGAAACGCAAAGGGGATGTATGAGTGGTAATGATATATGTGACTAAATGATAATCCAAAAGCCAAAGTGTTTTAAGAAGGTTCGGTTAACTTGGTTCATGAGTTTTAGTTTAAGGTCAAGTCATGGTCGCTTCCAAAGAGAGAGGGAAAATAAACAGTCAGCGTCCACTCTAACCTAGATTAGATTTGTTAATCACTTTATCTAATCAGGATAGCTCCCACAATTTCCTCGAATTCTCCCTCAAATCCTAAAAGGAGAATTAGTCGGGATCATCTAAAATCACCCGAAGAGTAACGCCTACTCATCAGTTGGAATCAAGATTCAACTATCATCACATGATAACTTGATGGAAGCCACTCAAGTCACCACACTCCAGAAGGTATGCATATGTAGCAAGTTTCCTGTATATTTGAAATTCCCGATACGGTTTTTACCCCTAACGACCTATGACCTTGACAAGGTCAACAAATCATAAGTCGCTAGTCAAGTTCAACTCGTCATTATCTTGATTACCTAAGACCCACCCACATAAGCCCTTGACAAGGTCAACAAGGCTATATGACTGTCCTAGTTAATCGCATCATATGCTACAAACAAGCACCAATCAGCTGCCCTATACTACGCCTTGACAAGTTCAACAAATGCAGCACGAATACTAAGTACTACTCGTAAGAAATGACGGAGGGCTACGGCTAGTTTTTGGCGAAAAACCTTTAACGTAATGAACTTGATATCGTTGAAGGAACCGAGTGGTTTTACAAATATATAGTGGTGCAAACTTTTGCTAAAGAGGTCACTCCCTATGAAGGGATCTCGGCTCTTTCCTCATCGAATGAGGTGTAGGATATTCCTAACTGAATACCACGATACAAAGCAAAAGAATCGACAATAGTGAAGTTAGTACGATGACATAAACTTTTTCTCAAGAGGTCACTCCCGATGAAGGGATCTCGGCTCTTGCCTCGTCGAATGAGGTGCAGGATATTCCCAATCGAATACCACTATTCAAAGCAAAAGGAAACATCCTGTAATAACAGTTTTCAAAAATTGGTTCCAACAACATAATATAGGTTTGTTTTCCTTACATTAATCGGAATTAATGCAGTGATCACACGCCAAAAGCGTGTCGGATGTTCAAAGTTCTAAAGTTTACCGCGATCAAGACGGTGTCGCTATGTAGCTAGCCGGTTGAGCACGGGTCGATCCACAGGGAGATGGTTGTAAGTCCGTTCTTGTCTTAGACGATTCAATGAAGAATGTGTATATGTTTGTTCGATTCTAACCTATGTGTTATATGCAAGTATAAAGTTGTTAAGAAAAAGATATGAAATTGTAAGCTAAAGAAATCCATACTCAAAACCTTTGAGCCGAGTCTTGACCAATTGAAGCTAGAGCAATCGGCAACAACGTGGATTTGGGGATTTAAACACGGTATTCGTGGAATCCGGCTTATTTACCCTTGTTGTCACGACCCGCTTCCCAAAATACGGAATACGAGGTATGACTAGGCCAGCCATGCTCTTACGGTCAAGGGATCATCCCACCGTAGTCACACTTCGGCTTCTAGCACTACATGGTAATCAGTAAATAAAGCACAGTATTAAAGGAATCACATCACTAATTTATTACATTAAAATTCCATTGTTCACAAAATTACAGATAATAAGAACAATAACTAACCAAGTTCGATCTCACGATCACTTTTATGGAAAGCAATAAATGAAGAAGGTACACCAAACTATATCTCCGTGAACTCAAAGGGTAGATCCGTCTCCCGTGCTGGTCCTCCCGCGGAATCTGAGCATGCATACTCAGGTCGTCAGAGCGACACAATAATAATATTATTATAATAAGATGAAACAGGTATATGAGGTAATACTGGTGTAGAAACAATACAAGTAATCACTATGTCACTATATGATGCAGAATATGTTATGTGTCCCTATCGGTCTCTAGGTCATGTTTGAAATCACATAGTGGAAGGAGGATCATGTTTATCAGGAGTCTCGTACATACCCGAGACAACGGCCCACATGCCCGGGACATAACCCTGTCAGCCGGATCGCTAGATCCTATCCCTACACGTATCAGTATCACAGTTCGAATGATCATCCTCTAAACACGGTCCCGCTAAATACGATACTCTTTCCACTTTGATTTCCCCTTTTTTCCCAGGTTTACACTATTTATGATCTTGATCTAGTTGTGTACAAGTATACCAAAGGCACGGTTTTATCAATGTTCACTGTATCAATCACTGTCACGAATATTCACTTTCCATTGGTGTACTCGTCACTTCTAGACCAACATCTATCACGCACGATAATGCAATGTCCACAAGCACTAACACTGAGTATATGGCAAGGGTATGATATATGTATTGTATGCTACCAATAAGCTCTATATGTTATGATTCAACATGCATGTCATTAACTAAACTAATTTGCATAAATCAATATGTTAAGAGTTCAGCAAAATGATACAAGTAAGATAATTAGAACACTCAGTCAGCAATCCATCAAAATTTGTTTCAGTTCAATCGGGATTCCGGTTTTCAAGATACAGCTGTTTCATTTTAAGTGCTCGCGGCTGGAAATTCAGTTTCAGAACTGAAGGTCCGTTTCGCGACACGAATTGCACCCAGTTGGGTTCAGAATTTAGCGATGTTACAGTTAAATGAAATCTAGGGTTTTCAATGGAGTATTCAACGCAATAGACGGATCCTCAATCACATCTGTATGTTGAATGTTATACACAGTTTAACCTCAGGGTGTCATTTCAGAATCTGTTCTGGACAGTTATACGTTCTGCCCTTTTAATTACAGTTTAAAATAGCAAACGGCGATGAATCGGAATGGAACCACCAGTTTTGTTTAAATAACAGAAATATATTTAATCTACTACAGGGTTCCGTAACATACGGCTTCAGGAAATACAGTGACACAGGTCTTGGGACAGAACACAATAATCAGAAACGCTCTGGACTGCAGTCCAGAGTCGCATTCCGATCCAATTATCATCACAGTTACAGAACAGAAATCATTTTAATTTTACATAGGGTTAAAGTTCGTCGAGTCGGATTCGATTTAAGCCCTTGAACATATCATTCAAGTACGTATATGATTTATGGTGATTTTATTCGTTTTCAGGTATGAGAAAATTCTAGTTTTAACGGCATATTTGGGGGCATCAATTTTTGTCACTAACAATCGTATTTTCCGGCGAGATTCATACACAATGTTTATTATCAAATGGGCCAATAGACAATATCAGTTTCCGTCAAAATAAACTATTATTTCCATTGAGATCTAGCATCGAACACTTAGGTCACAATACGTATCGGGAATCGGTAAATTCGTAAACGAGATTATTTAAGTTTGTACCACTATTATTATAGCATGAAGCAAGTAAACACTTGCCTGGAAAATGTCTCGGGGTCGCACGGCAGCAACGATGTCGCGAACGCGCGTTGTACGCCACGGAACAAGTTCGCGCGAGCTTGGCTCGAGACACGGGTTTGACGTCGGAGTTCTCCGGAGCCGTCAAGTGCTTGCTGGAACCGGAGGTGGTGCTCTGTGGTTGGCCTGGGACTTGCTGGGGTCGACGATGTCGGCGATGGTCGCTCCGGCGATGTGTACAGTGAATGCGCAGTACGGGGAGAATGTGGGTTTTTTGTGATAAAGGGAGAGAGAGCAGTGGGGACTTAGGATTTGTGGTGAGGGTGATGATGCTGAGGAGATGGAGGTCGACGACGTGGTGGGGGTCGCCGGCATCGAGGAGGCGTGCAGGGGTGACTCGAGCTCGGTCGGGTGATGGGTTTCTGTGTGCAGAGGTGTGGGTGCAGGGGGTCTCGAGTTGGTGGAGGTGGAGTCGTGGAGGGAGGAGGTTGGTGGAGGAGGCGTGAGGGATCGCTGAGGAGCTGTCGAAGAGGTGGGTGATCGCCGGCGGTGGGGTGCAGTGGGTTCGAGGAAAGTTTGGGTGCTCGGTGGATTTGTAGAATTGGGAGAGTCAGGGATTTCCAAAATGAAAGAGAAGAGAGAGGTGAGGTTGTGATAGGGAACGGCGGCAATGGCACTGCGTGGGCGTGGGCGTGAGCGACGGCGAAGGAGGCGGGTCGCGCGCGTAAATTATGGGAGGCTACCGTTGGGATTTAAGAAGATGAACAGTAGAGGGGTGAGTTGAGGAAAATGGAAAAGAGTTGGGCTTGGTTAAATTTTAAAACAATTCCTTTTTAAATACTTTGTGGGCTGCAGGTGAAGAAACGGGCCGGCTTAATTCCAAAAATAATTTTGATTGGGCTGAAGGAAATTAAAGGGGACGGGCCGGAGATTTATAAGGAAATTTATTTAAAGAAAAGTGTAGGCTTGGTAAAAGGAAACGGGCTGAGGCTAAAAGTAACGGGCTGGAGAAAAAAAACAGTAAGGGCTGGGGAAAATATTTAAGGGATTTGGTTTAAATATAAGTTGGGCTGAATGTTTAAAATTTGGTTTAAGGTTAAGTGTTTTGCTCAATTTGGTTTATTTCGGCTTTGGTTTTAAATCTTGGGTTTTAGCTTTTAGGGTTTGGACTATAATTCCAAAAGAGCTGGAAAAATAGGGTTTAAATATCAACCTTAACAACCAACTAAAAATATACGAAGGCAAGAATAAGGTAATCACTAGAATTCAGAAAATAGGAAACTTCATTTAGAAAGGAAACGGGGATTTACATCATACCCCCCTTAACAAAAATTTCGTCCTCGAAATTTAACAAAGATACAAGAAATAATGTACTAAACAAAGAGATGTGGATAACGATCACGGATGTCTTCCTCCCGCTCCCAGGTGGATTCTCCTGGGGAACGACCGCCCCAAGACACTCGGACTAACGGAATGACCTTATTCTTCAGCACTTTCTCTCTGCGGTCGAGGATGGTAGTAGGCTGCTCCTCGTACGATAAGTCAGTACCCAAAACTAGCTTTGAATGGTCCAGGACATAGCTCTCATCCCGAACATAACGCCGCAATTGTGACACGTGGAAGGTATTGTGCACACCAGCTAGCGATGGAGGCAAGGTAAGTCGATAGGCTACCTCTCCTACTCGCTCTAGCACCTCAAAAGGTCCGATAAAACAGGGACTAAGTTTTCCCCGACTTCAACTCCACGAGTAGGGGAAATCTTCAAGAACACATGATCTTCAACTTTGAACTCAAGTGCTCTTCTGCTGGCATCTGCCCAACTCTTCTGTCGATCCTGAGCTGTCTTAATACGCTGCCTGATCATTTGGACCTTGTCAACTGTCTGAACAATGAGTTCGGGGCCCAATAATCTTCGTTCTCCCACATCATCCCAACATACTGGGGATCGACACTTCCGCCCGTATAGTGCTTCAAAAGGGGCCATCTGAATACTAGCCTGATAACTATTGTTGTAAGAGAACTCGACTAGGTGCAGATGGTCTTCCCAGGAACCCTAAAAGTCCAACATACAGGCTCTCAACATATCCTCGAGCGTCTGAATCGTACGCTCGGATTGTCCATCCGTTTGTGGGTGATACGCTTTGTTGAATTTAAGGCGGGTTCCCAAGCTCTCCTGTAAGCTCTTCCAAAAGTGTGACAAGAATCTCGTGTCCCGGTCTGACACAATGCTGACTGGAACACCGTGAAGTCGTACAATCTCCTGCATATATCTTTCTGCCAGTGATTCTGTCGACTGTCCCACTCGGAAAGGTAGGAAGTGTGCAGCTTTTGTGAGGCGATCGACGATAACCCAAATAGCGTTATTGCCTCTAGGGCTCTGTGGTAAGGCCGTCACAAAATCCATAGTAATGTGCTCCCACTTCCATTCAGGTATCGGAAATGGTTGTAACAATCCTGCTGTCCTCTGATGTTCCGCCTTCGCCTGCTGACATACCAAGCACCTGGATACGAACCTCGCAATTTCCCGCTTCATTCCGTTCCACCAAAAGTGCTGCTTTAGGTCTTGATACATTTTTGTACCTCCTGGATGCACATAATAAGCTGAACCGTGTGCTTCAGCCAAAACTTCTTCTCGAACATCTCCTTTAGGTACGCAGAGTCTGCTACCGAATCTCAGAGAGCCATCTTCATGTATAATCAAATCCGTTCTCAGTCCAGCTTCCACTTGCTCTCTGAACTTTTGCAATCGGGGATCATCCGCTTGTGCAATCTTGATGCGATCCACCAGGGAAGATTGCACCTGTAGTGGCCAAAGTTGACTGAGTGCGTTCGGTGTAACGACCTCAAGTGCAAGTCTCTGGAAATCCTCAATAATGCTCCTCTGATCGGTCAACATCATGACCGCTGGTTTGTGACTGAGCGCATCTGGTACAACATTGACCTTCCCCGGGTGATACTGAAGGTCCAGGTCATAATCTGCCATTAGCTCTAGCCATCGGCGCTGCCTCATATTTAGTTCCTTCTGAGTGAAAACATAATTCAAACTTTTGTGATCTGTGTACACCTCCACTTTCTCACCCAACAGATAGTGCCTCCAAATCTTCAATGCAAATACTACCGCAGCTAACTCCAAGTCGTGCATGGGGTAGTTCTTCTCATGGTTTCTCAGTTGTCGAGAGGCGTAAGCAACCACTCGGCCGTGTTGCATTAGGACACATCCTAAACCCTTCCCTGAGGCATCACTGTGTATCACCAAACCACCGGAATCGTTTGGTACAGTAAGAATTGGCGCCGTGGTTAACTTCTTCTTTAGTGTATCGAATGCCTGAGTGCACTCCTCTGTCCATGTAAACGGAACGTCCTTCCGTGTCAGCCTCGTCAATGGTTCCGCGATTCTTGAGAAATCTTGGAAGAATCTCCGATAATAATCTGCCAATCCCAGAAAGCTCCTGATCTCAGCCACTGACTTCGGCATTGGCCAATCTCTGACAGATTCTATCTTTGCTGGGTCCACCGAGATGCCTTCGCCCGAAACAATATGTCCCAAAAACTGAACCTTGTCGAGCCAGAATTCACACTTGCTCAGCTTCGCATACAGCTTCTCTTCCCGAAGAATTTGCAGTACCGTGCGCAAATGTTCAGCGTGCTCTTCCCGGGTCTTCGAGTAGACAAGTATGTTGTCGATAAACACAACGACAAACGTGTCCAAGTACTTTGCGAACACTCTGTTCATCAAGTCCATGAATATTGCTGGGGCATTGGTAACTCCGAAAGGCATCACAAGGAACTCGTAATGTCAGTATCGGGTCCTGAAAGCCGTCTTGCACACATCTTCGGCTGCTACTCTGATTTGATGATATCCAGAACGAAGGTCCAACTTCGAGAATACCTTAGCTCCACTTAGCTGGTCGAATAGGTCGTCAATGCGCGGTATTGGGTACTTGTTCTTTATTGTGACCTTGTTCAGCTCCCGATAATCTATGCACATTCGCAGCGATCCATCCTTCTTCTTTACTAGTAGGACTGGTGCACCCCACGGTGAAGCGCTTGGCCGAATAAATCCCTTCTCCAAAAGTTCCTCAACCTGCTTCTTCAATTCCGCCAATTCAACTGGTGCCATTCTGTATGGAGCTCTGGATACTGGGGCTGTACCTGGAGTCAAATCGATTGAGAACTCCAAAATTCGAGGAGGTGGTAGACCTGGTAGATCTTCGGGAAATACGTCCAGAAAGTCCCGAACAATTTCTGGGGCTGGGCTCTTATCAATCTCCATAGCTGTCAGCTCCTTAGGCTTTGCTCTGTATTTAGCTGGCTCCAAAGTTTCGCTTCCGCCCTCGAAAATAAACTCCGGGTGATTGGGGATGCGGAAGATCACCTTCCTTGCACGACAATCGATAACTGCATGGAAAGTGCTCATCCAATCCATCCCGAGAATTGCGTCGTAACTGCCTGTCCCAATCAGAAGGAAATTCGCATAGAATTCCCTGCCACATACTACAACCGGGCATAATCTACATTCTCGACTAGATATAATAATGCCATTACCAGTATGAATTTCCCATCCCTTGGTTAGTGGTTCATGTGGTATTGAGTGTGTATTAGTAAAATGCTCAGACAAGAAACAATGCGATGCTCCCGAATCAAAAAGTACTCTAGCTGGTAAGGAATGTACGAGTAAAGTACCTGTAACCATGTCTCCTAACGCTTCTGCCTGCTCGGCGGTCAAGGTGAAAGCCCGTCCCTGACCGTGACCTGTAAAGGGTTGCCTCTGCTGTGGCGGTTCAGAACTTCCCTGTATCTCTGCTCGCTCAGGGCAACTATTAATCCTGTGCTGACTGGAACCGCAAATCAAGCACTGTCCCTTGGCACGGCGACAATCCTTCTGGGTATGTCCTCCTCTACCGCAATAGCCGCAAGTTACGCCCTGTCTCTGGGGCGATGCTGTGGTACGAACGGGCATTTCATTTGTGTCGTTCCTGCTCTGTGAACCGGTATGGCTCCTCGAGAAGGCGCGTGGGTATGTGCTGGAACGACTGGGGGTCTTCTGAACTTGTTAATCAATTGCTCCTGAACTCTCGCCGCGTTGAGTACCTGTGCGAAAGTCTGTAAATCCAACGATGCAATCAACTGCTGCAACTCGAAATCTAGCCCCTGAAGGAAGCGTCTGGCCTTGGTGGCCTCTGATTTGACCATGTATGGAGCAAAGCGGCTCAGACGATTGAATTCTGCTGCATAAACGTCCACTGGGCGTCCATTCTGCTTCAAAAGAATAAACCTTTCCTCCATCTCTGCCTTGGCTGTGGGAGGAAAATAATGATCTAGGAAGCACTCCTTAAACTTGCTCCATTCAATCGGCTCATCAAGTCTGCTTTCTTCCACCGACCACCATGTACGAGCTTCGTTTTCTAATTGAATCTTTATCACGTCCACTCTGTCTTCCTCTGGAACCTAGGCGGCTGTCAATAAATTCTCCATGTTTACCAACCATTGCTCAGCCTCAAGGGGTTGAGCTAGCCCTGTGAATGCAGCTGGGTGTAACCGTCGGAAGTCTGATACGGTACCAGCCCTAGCCTGATAAGCTGGTGGAGTAGCGCCCTCGGGGGCGGTAATAAGTGCGGAGGGTCCTCCTGCGGCGGTAATCGCCCTGAGTCCCTCAGTGAGTAAATCTGTCTTTCTCTCCTGAGCTTCCGCGAGAATGGTCAGTGCACTAAGTATTCTTTCCGTGCGGTCCTGAGAGCTGGAGTCCGAGGAGGGGTCGTTCGGGGACGTCATATCACTGGAAGATTCAAAAGGATAGGATCAGATTCAAGGATGGAAATCAAGAGTAGTGAAACAAGAATAACGTAATACAGCATAGTTAATGTTATTCCTTGATACTAAACACAGGCTCTGATACCAACTAAACCATGTCACGCCCCGCTTCCCAAAATACGGAATACGAGGTATGACTAGGCCAGCCATGCTCCTACGGTCAAGGGATCATCCCACCGTAGTCACACTTCGGCTTCTAGCACTACATGGTAATCAGTAAATAAAACACAGTATTAAAGGAATCACATCACTAATTTATTACATTAAAATTCCATTGTTCACAAAATTACAGATAATAAGAACAATAACTAACCAAGTTCGATCTCACGATCACTTTTATGGAAAGCAGTAAATGAAGAAGGTACACCAAACTATATCTCCGTGAACTCAAAGGGTAGATCCGTCTCCCGTGCTGGTCCTCCCGCGGAATCTGAGCATGCATACTCAGGTCGTCAGAGCGACACAATAACAATATTATTATAATAAGATGAAACAGGTATATGAGGTAATACTGGTGTAGAAACAATACAAGTAATCACTATGTCACTATATGATGCAGAATATGTTATGTGTCCCTATCGGTCTCTAGGTCATGTTTGAAATCACATAGTGGAAGGAGCATCATGTTTAATAGGAGTCTCGTACATACCCGAGACAACGGCCCACATGCCCGGGACATAACCCTGTCAGCCGGATCGCTAGATCCTATCCCTACACGTATCAGTATCACAGTTCGAATGATCATCCTCTAAACACGGTCCCGCTAAATACGATACTCTTTCCACTTTGATTTCCCCCTTTTCCCCAGGTTTACACTATTTATGATCTTGATCTAGTTGTGTGCAAGTATACCAAAGGCACGGTTTTATCAATGTTCACTGTATCAATCACTGTCACGAATATTCACTTTCCATTGGTGCACTCATCACTCCTAGACCAACATCTATAACGCACGATAATGCAATGTCCACACGCACTAACACTGAGTATATGGCAAGGGTATGATATATGTATTGTATGCTACCAATAAGCTCTATATGTTATGATTCAACATGCATGTTATTAACTAAACTAATTTGCATAAATCAATATGTTAAGAATTCAGCAAAATGATACAAGTAAGATAATTAGAACACTCAGTCAGCAATCCATCAAAATTTGTTTCAGTTCAATCGGGATTCCGGTTTTCAAGATACAGCTGTTTCATTTTAAGTGCTCGCGGCTGGAAATTCAGTTTCAGAACTGAAGGTCCGTTTCGCGACACGAATTGCACCCAGTTGGGTTCAGAATTTAGCGATGTTACAGTTAAATGAAACCTAGGGTTTTCAATGGAGTATTCAACGCAACAGACGGATCCTCAATCACATCTGTACGTTGAAAGTTATACACAGTTTAACCTCAGGGTGTCATTTCAGAATCTGTTCTGGACAGTTATACGTTCTGCCCTTTTAATTACAGTTTAAAATAGCAAACGGCGATGAATCGGAATGGAACCACCAGTTTTATTTAACTAACAGAAATATCTTTAATATACTGCAGGGTTCCGTAACATACGGCTTCAGGAAATACAGTGACACAGGTCTTGGGACAGAACACAATAATCAGAAACGCTCTGGACTGCAGTCCAGAGTCGTATTCCGATCCAATTATCATCACAGTTACAGAACAGAAATCATTTTAATTTTACATAGGGTTAAAGTTCGTCGAGTCGGCTTCGATTTAAGCCCTCGAACATATCATTCCAGTACGTATATGATTTATGGTGATTTTATTCGTTTTCAGGTACGAGAAAATTCTAGTTTTAACGGCATATTTGGGGGTATCAATTTTTGTCACTAACAATCATATTTTCCGGCGAGATTCATACACAATGTTTATTATCAAATGGGCCAATAGACAATATCAGTTTCTGTCAAAATAAACAATTATTTCCATTGAGATCTAGCATCGAACACTTAGGTCACAATACGTATCGGGAATCGGTAAATTCGTAAACGAGATTATTTAAGTTTGTACCACTATTATTATAGCATGAAGCAAGTAAACACTTGCCTGGAAAATGTCTCGGGGTCGTACGGCAGCAACGATGTCGCGAACGCGTGTTGTACACCGCGGAACAAGTTCGCGCGAGACACGGGTTTGACGTCGAAGTTCCCCGGAGCCGTCAAGTGCTTGCTGGAAGCGGAGGTGGTGCTCCGTGGTTGGCCTGGGACTTGCTGGGGTCGACGATGTCGGCGATGGTCGCTCCGGCGATGTGCACAGTGAATGCGCAGTACGGGGAGAATGTGGGTTTTTTGTGATAAAGAGAGAGAGAGAGCAGTGGGGACTTGGGATTTGTGGTGAGGGTGATGATGCTGAGGAGATGGGGGTCGACGACGTGGTGGGGGTCGCCGGTGTCGAGGAGGCGTGCAGGGGTGACTCGAGCTCGGTCGGGTGATGGGTTTCTGTGTGCAGAGGTGTGGGTGCAGGGGGTTTCGAGTTGGTGGAGGTGGAGTCGTGGAGGGAGGAGGTTGGTGGAGGAGGCGTGAGGGATCGCTGAGGAGCTGTCGAAGAGGTGGGTGATTGCTGGTGGTGGGGTGCAGTGGGTTCGAGGAAAGTTTGGGTGCTCGGTGGATTTGGAGAATGGGGAGAGTCAGGGATTTCCAAAAAGAAAGAGAAGAGAGAGGTGAGGTTGTGATAGGGAACGGCGGCAACGGCACTGCGTGGGCGTGAGCGACGGCGAAGGAGGCGGGTCGCGCGCGTAAATTATGGGAGGTTACCGTTGGGATTTAAGAAGATGAACAGTAGAGGGGTGAGTTGAGGAAAATGGGAAAGAGTTGGGCTTGGTTAAATTTTAAAACAATTCCTTTTTAAATACTTCGTGGGCTGCAGGTGAAGAAACGGGCCGGCTTAATTCCAAAAATAATTTTGATTGGGCTGAAGGAAATTAAAGGGGACGGACCGGAGATTTATAAGGAAATTTATTTAAAGAAAAGTGTGGGCTTGGTAAAAGGAAACGGGCTGAGGCTAAAAGTAACGGGCTGGAGAAAAAAAACAGTAAGGGCTGGGAAAAATATTTAAGGGATTTGGTTTAAATATAAGTTGGGCTAAATGTTTAAAATTTGGTTTAAGGTTAAGTGTTTTGCTCATTTTGGTTTATTTCGGCTTTGGTTTTAAATCTTGGGTTTTAGCTTTTAGGGTTTGGACTATAATTCCAAAAGAGCTGGAAAAATAGGGTTTAAATATCAACTTTAACAACCAACTAAAAATATACGAAGGCAAGAATAAGGTAATCACTAGAATTCAGAAAATAGGAAACTTCATTTAGAAAGGAAACGGGGATTTACACTTGTCCTTCCGTTCTTGTCTCTTGCTTTCGCCTCCGGCCAAACTGAACGCAACCGGTCGCGGTTAGGAATCACCATTACCTTGGTAGGGTAGGGTGCCTAACGGAGCGCTTGCGTAACATTTGGGCGGAGTTCAATGGAAAATAACGGGAAAAGGAAATGAGCAAAGAAATATTAACTTACAATACCGTATTTATTCTTAACAACGATAATTACAACCATTCACAAAAACGAACCAAAAAGAGCAAAAGAAAAGAAAAGATTACAATTAAGTAAGTGCATGGAATTTAAGTGCAAGAAAGTAAAGCATGAATGTAAAGCAAGTAATAAAAAGCAAGAAAGAAATAAGCAAGAAAGTAATTACAAGAACATAGAACTCAAGACATGCATGGGATCAATAGCCAACCCTTAAACTTGCAAGCTCAATCAAGAGGTTGCAAGATCAAGAGAAGGGTAGAGAACTCATGTGAAATGAAGCACTAATTCCATAAGAAGATACAACCCTTGAAATCAATAACAAACCCTTAAACTTTCAAGCTCAATGAAGAGGTTGAAAGATCAAGAGAAAGCAAGGATCTCAAGGGGAAGCTAAAATAAAAGAATGATACAAAAACCCTGATCTTCATTTCATCATCCACTCAAAAAGCTCTCACTACAATTTTCATGGAGGAAAGAATGAAGAAGAAGAAGAAGACTAAACTACACTAAAAGAGGCTAAAGAACTTAACACCCTTGGTTTGGCTCAGATCTGGGGTATTTATAGGCAGTGAAATGGAAACCTAGGGCAATAATCTGGCTCCATATGAAAGTCCCAAACTGCCCCCAGAAAACAACAGAGAGAAGAGCCTATACGGCCGCGGTTCCGCGGCCTAAGCGCGCTTATGCCGTGGAACTGCGGCCATTTAGAGAGATTGTGACTTCATCTTTTGTCGTATCCCTTGTTTTGTGATTCTCTTCTGTGTGGTATATGACTTTTCTCAGAAACTCTTCACAATTCTTCCAGAATTTCAGTAGAACAAAAGGTGATGTGATGTGGATCTTTTGCCATGATTTCCTCAAGCTTCGCGTAGATTTCTTGGATCTTGTGTTGACATTGAGCTTTGTGCATGTTTGCCATTTTTTCCCTTAAACTGGTATGTGGCAACACACGGATAGAGAGTGGAGACCCGTGTTTTATCTGTTGTTGGCAGTAATCCAGAATTTGTCGTACTTTTCCATGGATTTCACTGTTTAGAGCTGAGAACCAGTATTCTGCAAATATGTAGCAAACACTGATCAAGAGCACCTGCCTATAGACAAACGAGCGTAAGAATGGGCGGTATAAAATGCAATATTCTGGTATGAACATGCAGTCCCATCAATTAATCCATATCACACCAGAAAAAGGAACGAAAAATAAAATGTACGTATATGCCATCCGCATTCGCCACGGGGCCCCGCCATGCACCGTTAAGTTACTTAACTAACGGTAGAGCGGGGGCTGGACTAGCGCGGAAGAAAAACATATACATCTAATAGTATATATAAATATATATATAACATTCGTTCCAGGCATGATATAAGCAACATTACAGAACATCAACAAGCAACACAGAATGGTGGATAATCTTGGAGTCTCGGGTTTCCTTTGAGCCGCAAATGAGACCCGACGTTCCCGGTCGTGTGGATAACCCGTGCAATGAATACCTGGACCCCTACGAGCGCAGAAAGTTACCCGTCAATCCCAGAAATGAGGCAACCCCAATGAACAAAGTGAATGGGCCACCCAGCACTTTACGGAATCCGGTAACTTGAACACCCCTTATTGGGTTATCTTATACCCCCTACGAGTGCGGCGAATAGCCCGCCAATTCTAGAGTAAGCCCCCCTTCGTCTTAACGCCATGAGATGCATGCCCGTTGCCCTATAGAACCCAGCTATTTGTGCACTCCACCGCGGGGTAATCCTAGTACAGAAAAGAAAAATATTTATACAATGGAGACATTGACCTAAACCCGGTCATGCCCTAATAAAAGAATATACAATCTGGCAGATATGACAGTCCACATGTCAGACGCTCGCCCCGCAATATCAAATATACAAATGAATCTAAACTGTACTACTATCATTGCACCACTGGCTATCCACCATGACAATCCAACAATAATATCAGCACAAATACAGAACATCAACATGAATATCACGATTGCAAACCCGTCTAGTCGAACATATAGCAACTAGTCAGGTTGTACCGCTCAATGATATTCACGGTCGCAAATATAATCAAATGCACTGATAAACACGAACTTAAAATTTTGATCGACTAAAACTTTTCCCTATTGGCCATAAATGCAAAACAGCACTCAAACAAATCTAGGCCAAAATAATACATCCCAAAAATCACATTTCCACATAATAGAGTGCCAGAAGAACTTTAGTGCACCATGGCCACAAATCCACCGCGGAACCGCGTCCAATGTGCCTATTATGCGGCGGTTCTGCGACCATTTGTTTGGGTCACATGCCTAAATTTATTTAGATTCTCTATTGCCTACACGTATTTTTAAGATACACAGAATAATTTTTTGAACACTTTTCAAAAATGACAGCAAGCATGCTAAATTGGAATTGTGATTCGGAAAATTGGGTCGATCGACATTTTAAATTTGTGTAAAATAGCTAGTAATGGTTTATGGGGTGGCTCTGATACCATGTTGGGTTACGATAGCGCCTTGGCTATCTACCGTGGCCGGTGCGGAACAAAAATTGGCGTTTAAAATTTCGGCGCTAACGTATTCGTCAAGATCGAACCATAAACCAATACTAGCAAACTATAAAAGCTAAACTACAAGGTTAGAATAATTATACCGAATGAACCAAGTCCTTCGGTCTTCAACCATCTTCCCAGGCTCCTTGAGGTGTCCTGAACTGAACTTGGTCGCCGGTCTTCCTTCGTCGAAGATAATCCACCCGAGGGATGTAGCTCATGGCTCTAGCTCCACATCAAAAGCAAGTGAAGCAACTAGGGATTCTAGGTTGCTAATCTTGAATGCCTAGGATGTAGTGAGTGTTTTAAGTGTTTATCCATCTCACCTCCTATCTTGATTCTCAACTCATGAGATTGTAGAGAGGAGGTTGAGCATGAAGGTGGAGGAACTCAAGAAACTCAAGAGAGGAGAGTGAAGCATGATGGTGAAGAAAACTCATCTCTCAAAAATAATGAGCCATCCATGCGAGAGAAAAATATCATGCAAGGTTTTGTGAAACATAACTTTTCAATATAAAATGCAACCCATACTTGAATAGTTTGCACAAATGAATTAATAATTCATTTGTGCACATTATGCAAGCATGGTTCTCACCATACTCCACTCTCTCAAATATCCACCTCATTATCCATTTAAAATAAATGGTCAAATCCAAAATGAGGTGTCCCCCTTCTAGAATGTTATCTATAAAAAATACGAATTAAATTCTACTGTATATGTTAGTGTATATGCCCTAGAGTCTGTTACTGTATCATACTAGTATGTATATTACTTGATGGAAGCTTAGGATATTCACAGTTGTATAGACAATCTTGTTCGAAATGGTAGTATGCTACTTGGTTTGTCTCTGCTTTAATGTGTACATGTGTTTCTTTTATTATATCACCTATACGCATTAGTGGAGCCCTTAGGATCTTTGCTTGATTACCAGCGTTGTGATGGCAGTCACACTCGTGGGGGCTGGGTAATCTACAAGCACATCCTTATTTACACGTCCCTAGTCGTGGGATTATCGAGACAGGGCATCGATACTCCGGAGTAGACTAGCGTATGCGCTTCTCATCCCAGCGTGGGAGACGGCCTGTCCCACAGCCGTCAGTACGTCGTACTTGAGATAGTATACGGGTGCTCGTTAGGTTACGAGTACACTGGACAGGACTCGTCGGGAACTGTTGGTTGGTATTATACCTATCGTCAGTTATCAGTTCCCAGGTGACATGAGTACAGCATAGCCCGCTGACTTGACACTGTCACTTCGCCTCGAGTGTGTTCCCACTGTACTTTGATTACTACCCTACCACGGCTCAAAGGAGTCGTGCAAACAGGTAGTAGTTGGGTGCAGTCCAGAAGCACTTGGAGGCAGTGACGGATAGATAGGATTCGTCTCTCCTGGTATTAGGGGTTGACATCGCGCTGTGTCTAGGAGAGCCATTACACAAGTAGTCCCTGGCCAGGGCAAGCGAGATATACTGGTAGGTTTCCAGTGTTATCTCAGGGTGTTCTGGGCTACACTCCGACACGACTTGTACCACTATTAGGGGACTGACGTTTACCGCCCCCTAGGCCCGCCATGCAATGTATCAGACGAACAGACCGGACTGTACGGAGACTGTCACATTCAGGCTCAGTAGGAGTTCAGATGGGTTCACCTCGTCAGTCTTCTTATCGGCATCTGCCTGGGGACCGTTACGTACAGCTAGTGCCGCTTGCGGTCTGTGGTTAAACCCACTGCCAGCGTAGTGTCGAGTCTTTAGAGTCCCACACAGAGAGTTATTCCCCTTTAGGCAAAATGAGTAGAGGTCGCATGGTTTTGCGACAGGGTTCGTTCACATCCGCGCACTTGTGCACGTTTGCTGTCCGGATAGCTTATACTAGCGGGCTTTGTTTTAAGCCGGATCCTAGTATATGATTTGGGATTGGTTTTATCTCATTGTATTCGTGTTCCTCGGATCACGGATACGGGTGCGTATGCACAGTTGACTGAGACAGAGGGAGAGGACTTTGATTAGGGTTGATGAACATTGTCATTTTCATAACCCTAATGCTTATGTGGGTATTATGATTAATTGATATTAGTTAATTATAATTGTGCATGGTTAGGGTTGTTGACCATTTGACTATCTTGACTTGTTGACTTAGGTTGACATGTTGACCATCATCATTCCATATGAAAAGATGCTCTTTGATCCTTGCAATTTACATTTAATGTGAAATGATAATGGTCAAGTCTTGATTAACCATGACAATTATCTTAGCTAATTATCTATTTTCATAATTCACCCATATATGTGAGAATGGTTCATTTTTTTCTTCTCATTCTATCATATTAGTTTCTCTTTCCTCCTCTTCCTCTCTCTCTAGCTCTCCCCTCTCATGAGTTGAGAAACACTTGAGCTTGAGATAATTCACTCTAAAATACTCTCTACTCTTTTCTAAGGTTTCTAGGATTAGCACTCCAAGCATCTTAGTTACTTCTAGCTTGAAGTTGAAGCCAAAGGTTGAGGCTCTCGGGTGGATCCTTCTTTGACTAGAGAAGGCGACAAGGAGACTACTTTCTTTCACTCCAAGGAGCAAGCAAAGAAGGACATAAAGCCCTAGGGTATAAACCTCTCTTCCATGTAGCTAAAAACTAGTTAGCTTTGTAGTTAGTTTTTGTTTAGCAAAGATCCTCCTTTTGATAGTCTATGTTGCCTAGTTCGATAAAAATCCGATTTTTATACCGTTTCCCGCCTCCCCCGCAAGCACCGAGATGGGCAACGTGGACTTACAGTATATACATGCCTACATTAGTACCGAAATACGAATACCTGAAGAGATAGAATAACACAAAGAACATAATATATACATATCAAAATATATATACATAAATTATTAAATCAATAACCTTATTTAATAATCCGGCTCAAACTCGAGCCGGCTAGTATTATTAATCGTCCGATCGAAAGTCCAGGTAACTAGTACACTCATTTGATCGGAAACCCCTGCACGTATCCAATACGGCTACTACATCATTTCGCCAAAACCAGTGAAAACCCTCTGTGTGGGACTCTAAAGACTCGTCAATATGGTGGCAGTGGGTTTAACCCACAAGCACGTCAGCGGCACTAGCTGTACGTAACGGCTACCCATGTATTGAGCGAAAGGAAGGCCGACGAGCAAACTCATCCGAACCCCTCTGAGCCTGTCAGTGAAAATATTCGTACAGTCCGGCTGTTCGTCTAAGAATATCGCATATCGGGTCTAGGGGGTGGATAAAGTCAAAACCCCTAATAACACGATATTTCGTGTTATTATGAAGCCCATCACCAACTGAGAAACTACTGATCCAAATCAGTTATTTTCGACTGCCTTGGCCAAGGATTTCTGGTGATGGCCACCCCGTGCACTGCGCGACAACATCCCCCCAATACCGGGAGAGACGAATCCCCAACGATCCGCTCACTGCCTCCATATGGCTCAGGACTGTACCTAACTAAAACCTGTTTGCATGACTCCTTTGAGCCATGGTAGGGTAGTAATCAAAGCACAGTGGGAACTCCCACGAGACAAATGAAGATCTCAGGTCGACAGACTAATCTTTACACATGTCACCTGGGAACTGCTATCTGACAATAGGTATAATACCACTTAGCATGTTCCTGACGAGTCCGTCCAGTGTACTCATAACCCAATGAGCACTTGTATACTATCTTAGATGACTAACTGACACCAATGGCTTGTGAGGACCGGCCACCGCACCTTGTCGGGGTCTCAATAAGTATACATTAGTTTACTCCAGAGTATTGATGCCCAGTCTCGATACTCCCTCGACTATGGACATTTAAGGATGTGCTTATAGGACTATCCAGCTCCCACGTATATGATCGCCATCATAATGCTGGTAGTCAAGCAAGAATCCTATAGGCTCTATCAACATGTAATAGTGATCTGTAATACTACATAATGCATGTACATGATGATAAAGACAAAACCAGATAGTATACTATCATTTTGAGTAAGACTGTTCCACCCATATAGGTCCTCCCTCAATCATCACAATCGCGTGCCTGCGATTACAATAATTGACTTGAGGGCACTATAGCTAACATCCATGGCATCAATACCGGCCCAACTGCCGTTGGCCCTAGACATTTTGGGGTGTTGGATATGTCTGGGAGAGGCGCAACCGTGGGGTCAGGTCTATACCATAGGAGTAACCCTTCGACATCCGGCAGGTTATCTCGTTTGGACCCGTTACATCTTATCTGCAAAAAAAATCGTTGCTGCTAAAGACAGGGTTGTATCCGGTGGTTTACGCATCTTTATTCTATTACCACACTCATCATGTATGGTGGGTTAAGTCTTTTTTGGAACAATGGAATATTCCGACCCATACGTTTTCTGCTATTAGAACAGGATGTGTCAATTTCGTTGGAGGTATTCTTAGAAATCTCTGGATTACCCGTTGGAGGAGCATTATGAAGAGATCCTTCCTCCCGACGAGTATATTTTTTCCACTGAATCGGTTATTATCGGCCTAACGCCATAGAATGCTATCCGACACAAATTCCCGAGTCTAATTAAGGTGTTAAATATTTACGAGAGCCCTGTATTTGGAATCAGGGGGCACGGGGTAAGCTTTGCAGATTTTTATCACCCGTTTCCTCCGCCCTAAAGTTTTGTTGAAGAAGGCCGCGAAATTTGCGAAACTTGATGATCCGTTCGAGTTTGATTTGGACAAGCTGCTGATTGCCGATGCAGATCTGAAGCAGTTTTACATTCCAGCCACCCCCGTCATCTCCTTTGCAGAAATTGCTGCTCCATACATCGATGAGAATACATTTCTGGTGGGCTTCATCGGCTTATGGCTCAATAATTGGTTCACACTCCCAACATATCTTCGGTACATGTGTAACGTTTCTGAAATCGTTATATGAATTTTTCCGTTTTAGGGTAAAATAGTCGGTATTTTCCGTTTAAACCCGATTGTGATCAAACTTCTGTGTAGACTTCTTTGCAACCAGTTTTAATAGAATGAAGCTAGTTTGCGGCTTTTGTGGGTCACTTGGAAGTTTTGGTTCACTATGAAAATTTTCCCTAATTAAATTATTATTTTAAGTTGTTATTTATGCACGTAATTAAAGGTTAAAGTTTGTGCATTATTTTTGGCCAATATTTCCTTCATCTTTCTTCATGGCCGAACCTTGCTTGATAAGGTGGATTGGTTGAGTCATTGTTTTGAGCATTCTAGATGAGCATGGTTTTATTTGTGACTCACTAGTTGCATTTAATTCCTTTTGGATTGCTTAAGATATTATGTGGATATTTATGTGGAGATATTAGTATATGGTCACCACTACTTCCTTGTGCTCACCCCCCACACCAATTTTGGCCGAGCACTACCAGGGCTGTCCCCATCTTGGCCGAGCCCATTTTTTTGGGTAAGAAAATTTGTTCCTTGTATTTTCTAAGCTCATTTCACTTCACAACTCCAAATTCAATTCATACCCATTTTCCTTAAGCCTAAACTAGCACAGATATTCTTTAAAGACATCATTTTGGAGGCTAAAGTTTGGGTTTTGTTGCTAGTTTGTGATCTTGTTTGTGAGGTATAAATCCTAACCCTAATCTTTTAATTGTTGCTTAAATCTTTAAGCTAGCTATTTAAATGTTTAATATAGCTTTAAAGTTCATGTTTAGTTGATTCATTTTGATTTTGTAAAAATCAAGTTAGGGTTTTGATGTGTTAAAATGGTTAATCATGAAGTGTAGATTTGGAAAACTTAATCAAATTGTGAGAATGATATTTGTAAAATTCCTAATTTGTCTAATTGAGTTTTTAGCAAACTAAGTTTTTCTAAATCCTATTTCGGTGAGACTAAAATTGTGGTAATGATTTGAATAACTAAGTTAAGCTAATTTGTGTTGTTGGAAATCGCTAGAATTGTTAAATTTCTAGACTTGTGCTAAATTTTTGATAATGATGCTTACTAGCTTTACGGTAAAATTAGACGTGGGTTTTAATGGACGTGGTGATGATGTATATATATTATTATCTACGATAATTATATGTGTTATGAATGAGTATTGGTGCGATTGGATTTTTGGCGTGGCAGTTTTCATGTATAGCGACCCTAATGAGGGTTTTGGCAATGTTTTCCGGTATTTGGTTTTCTTGGTTTTGCGACTGGATATTGTATTTGGTCGTTGGACGTTTTTACGTCAACGACGAGGGTTGTTTGGATGTTTTGCATGCGTAGGCTATAGGTTCTAACCTATGAGCGCACCGCGTGCCGTATTTGGATTTCGGAATTTGATGTTAATAGTACTGCGATTTCATATTGATTGTAGGTACCTTCGCGTGGATTTCGAGATGACGAAGTGCATCGACTACGGCTAAGCGAGGAGTTTAGCAGGTGAGTAGATTTATATCTATGGGGGAAGTCGGGTGGATGGCGTATAGCACCCCCGCAAACATTGATATGGAATATCGTTTGATGATTTTATCCTGATAAATGATATGCGACGGACATGATTGTAGGATTTACAAACGATAATATGATAGAAGTTGATACTAATGAACATATTGATATATGAGAATATGAAATGATAAGTGAATCATGATAGGTACGAATTAAAAGAGAACAAGTGTGATGTTTATATTATTGTGATGCGAGATATTAATGTGATGAGCGAGTATACGATGTGATATGATGACTTAGTGTGATATGTCATTTTATGGATTCGAGTCGATATGAGATCTTTGATACCTTTGTAGGTCCCCTGATACGAGATAGATATGGATGTGACATGAGAGATAGGTATATTTATATGGATAATGTTTTGCATTTTGAGTGATATGCCATACGAGACTTAGATCCGTACCCCCGATGATGTATAGGTTGATAGGATCCCTATTTGATTAATGCCGCAGTACGTTAGATTACCGTACGCGATGAGTGTTGATTTATCCATACCCTTGTTTAGAGGATGCCGTACGATGGATTGTACTGTACCTGATGTTGTGAGGCTGGATGCCGATTGATGGATTCACCGACTCGGATATATTGTAGACACGTATACCTTATAGTTTTTAGCTGATGATGTACTTTATGCTACGATCTTGTTATTATCATTGCATTAAATATGCCTGTGCTAGTACACCTACACCATTATCGATGATGCGTATGTTACACTTATACAGATTTGCCGGCTCACACACCTTCATCATCGATAATTGCCATGTCACTACACAGTAGAATTGCTACATCATGCCATGATATACTTGCTATGTTCATATCACTGTTCCACGTTGCATGAGATATATGGACATGCTTACATCCTGTTATATGTTGCATACATACTGACATGTACACCCACATACTTGGTTACAGCTACATGTACTTCATGCATACATACTGACATGTACACCCACATATCTTGCTATAGGTGCATATACCCCTAAGTGGTATTGTATTGACATATGATATTGAGACGTTGCTTATGGTGCTATTGTGCTTATGAGATGCATCATACATACCTGTTTACATGTAGATACACTTATCTTGCTATAGTTACATGTACACCTCATATGATGCTGCACTTGATTTCGGAGGATTTGGGAACCGCATGATATATTTTAAAAGCTGGATTTCTTTAAAAGAGCGGTTTTCCCTTAATATGCTCATATTGCTGTTTTATGTTGCATATATCATTTTTCATGGATTTACGCATTGAGATATGGTTTTCATGTGATTTATGGATTTGAGAACCGTGGGGGTATTTCAAGAAACTATGTATTGTTTGAAAACCCGGTTTCTCTTGATATGGTATTTCAGTGCGTCCACCATGAGATTTCTCGGTTCTGAGATTTGTGATATATACCCGATGTGAGGAGTGTAGTGGGACGTGTGCGGGTACATGGTGGAGCCCGGTATGGAGCCCGGTATGGGCCTGGAAGGCTAGTACCTACCGGTGATAGTATTTGGACTCGGCGGTTATCGTGGGGATACCGAGCGGAGTGATGTACAGACATGACATCAGGGCCAGTCGTGGGGATGGCTCCTGAGCAGGAGGATTTACGTGTCGATGCTAGATATAGGTTTCATGATGTTTTGAGTGTCGAGGTTAGACACTCAGGTTTCCATGATTTTGTTGTGTCGCGAGGGACACACATTGATATATATCCTCATACTTACCTGCATATGCTTTTATGATATTTATGGGCATGAGTTTTGTGTTAGTGGTTGACACGTGGATGAGATCCACTGCATACATGATTATATTGTTGGACGAGATCCACCTGCATATATGCATTGATTATATTGTTGGATGATATCCACTTGCTGTTAGGCATTTATTATGTGTTGGCACATATGCAGATACGGTCACCCTAGATATCATAGTATTACCTTTATGATATAGTTGACCTAGGAATCGTTGTTTATTTCGATTTCTACCTTATGATGTTTTCTACTCACGAGTTGGCAACTCACCCCCGTTGTGCCACAGTTCTTGCAGGTTGTCCGCTTGGATCAGTAACGGCATTGCTGGCACACAGCTTGCTTTCGGGTGTTTTGCTTTGGTAGGTGGTACATGTTGGATCATTCCCCTCTTGTATTCGTTATTCATATTGTATCTAGTCACTCTATTAATTCAGAAACTAGTTATTGTATATGTTGCAGACTTAGAAGTCTTGTAGTTGCGAGACTTGAGCGATGGGTTTTATGTTCTCTTTTGGGGTTGATGTCTTTCTTTACTTATTTCCTTATGTGGATCTTTGCCGTTGGGCGTTGTATACTTGTTTTTATACTTGTGGTGGTTGTTTCCGCCGTTGGGCGTGATTTGCTCCCGTTTGGGGATGCTTTATTATATTCTGTGTTGTACCCGTTTTCGGGGTTAGTTTTTACAAGGGAGGTGCTGCCCAAATTTTCAAAAAGACAAAGCATGATTTACTATACCTTTATTTCAAAGCTTCACCTCTTTATTTTTTTTTAAAAAAAAGATTTAGATTTCTGGGTTTCAGCTTACTTGAATTACATTACGCCTATAGACGTCGCGCGATTTAAGTGCTGGTCGCGTGCTAATATTTTGGGTCGTGACAACTTGAGATCGTCCGTCTTTTATCCGGCTCATCGTATTATGGTGGGAATGTGTATGGTTTTCGGGGTTACGGGATTAGCCTATCTGTATAATGGCTTGAGCATGGCGGTCGACACCGCCCAGTCGGGTGTGGAGCCCGTGAATTTCTCTCTCCATTATTTTATTTCATGGCTAGAGATGCGCGTGCTGGGTGCTTTTGGTGAGCATAAAAGACCCAAATTTTATGAAGGGTACAACTTTTCCCGGGTAATGAAGTTATTCGATGCTTCTTCTCCCGATCCAATACAACGGGAAGCTCGGCAATTGCCTTTATGTCCACGCATTGTTGTGGACATCATGACCTTTGTTGGTAGGGTTTTGACTACTGGGAAAGAGCCTTCTAAAGTGGTCCGGCCGCTTCATGATGTGTTTAAGGATGGGGTTTCTGCTTTGCATGCCAGGGGAATTATACATTTGTACTCTATCAGGCTTGGATTCTTGGTGTACAGGAGAAATGCCTCCGTGCTGTTCATGAGGTATAACCCGCATCGCTTCGCTCAACAACTAGGTTATGACCAGGGCATTCCCCTTGAGGCGTTTCTCATCAATCCGATTGCTTTAGAGAAGACCATTCGTAGTGCGGTCAACTATTTCATACGATTGAACATGAGATCCTACTTCTTGATAGCTGAACCGGATCATATTCCAAGGGCCTTTAATGCCTATATAGAATGGTATCAACATGCGACAGGTGCTATTATCAAAGAAGAGAGGCGAATACTCCTTGACCATAAGGATTCCGTTCCGGCCAACAACGTCGTGGTCCCATTGAAACGATGCACAGTCGTCCGCCCTTCCCTAAGAAAGGGTGGTGCGGTGGTAGTCCCACGTGCTTTTCCAACGGTGTCAACGGCTAAACCAAGACCCGATGTGAGCACCCGTAGTGGCGTGATGGCTGCCGCGTCTCCTGAGTCGGATATTGGTTCAGAAATCGAGACATGCTGTCCTAAGATTCCTGTTAAGAGAAAGCTTTTATCGTCGGGTGTTGCTCTCAGTTCTCAGAAAAAGAAGAAATCTATGTTCTCAGCTGATGTCATCCTTAGTCAAGAGCAACATGCTCCCTATAGCGAAGGCTTTTCCGAATATGGGACCAATGCCGATCTTTTTGAAGTTTCTACCGATGAGAACACGGCGACTGATCTCTAAGCCGCTCTTGAGGCTTCGGAACGATTAGCCCGTAAGCAAGCAGTGCTTGCTACTCTTGCGGCGTTAGATACATTTCATTTACTTTCTTTACGTATCTTAGAATAAAATGATATTGTGTTTTTATTTAACATTTTATTTTCCCAACAGGCATCTTCGCTGAAGAGGCTCTCCAGGCATCCATTAGGACATACGAGGAAGAGAGGAGGGTTCGCGCTTCCATGGACCTTGGTACGATTTATTTTTCGCGCTTTAGAATATTTAATTCATTTTGCTATACTTTGACTCCTTTCTTTTTATTTTATTATAGGAACTTTTGTAACTAGTGCTACTTCGAGCGGGGCGCCATTTTTGGGTGTTAACATAAAAGATATTCTTCACTCGACAACCCCTACAGAATCTTCAGAGCCGCCGACTGTTGCTCAGGCTTTCTCTGCGCCATCACTGGAAGCATCGTTGAAGCAGCCGATGATGGATGTCGTAGCAGATTCTGAGGCTGAATCTGATTCAGATGAGGATCTTCCTTTATTGGTTGTCCTGGAAAGATCTCTCCGTACGGCTAAAGCCAAGGAGAAGCACTGGAAGCATATAGAAAGGGAGCATCAGGCCGGCTTGGCCACAGGTGCAGGCTCAAGCGAAACACGAACCCCTAATACTTCTACGGAGGATATCCCTTTTGCCTTGTCAACCGCTTACAGGAAGATTGTGCGTGCAGCTTGTGAAGAGGCGGAGCGTTTACTTCAAGGGAAATAGCGCATAGCAGCTCGACAAAACCTAGTAGGATTTATTTATTTTCCAGGTTTCTTCCTATAGAAACTTATTCGAATTATGACATTCTCATTTTTTATGATGGCAACTAATACAGTAGGGACAAGTTTAGCTGACGGAGCAGCGAATGAAGCAGCGACATTTGGAGATTCTTGGACGAAGGACCACAACCCCGAGTTCAATATTGCTCCAATTGCTACTCCTTCCCCCAGTAGATCTCCAGTATGTGGAGGTAACACTAGCATAGCGAAAACCCTTATTGATTCAGGAGACGAGGGCGCAGATCTTGAATTCGTCTCCTCAGCGGCAATGGAAATCGAAGAAGCCGTCGCAACCAGTGATACTCCGGACACAATCATGGTTCCTACATCGCCAGTTCTCATGGGATCCGCAGGTACCTTATGTGTTATTACTTTCAAATTCTTATTTCTGCTAAACATATTTGCTAACGTTTTCTTTATTTCTTGTATAGGTACGACAAACCCTGGCGATCTACTGATTGAACAACCCTCGTCAGCTGGCACAATGACCGTTGTCGCTCCATCTATCTCTTTTACACTTCCCCGAGTTTTCTTAGGCTTAGCGACGGAAGGTAATTTTTTCCTTCGATTTTTTTATTTCTTCATTTCAGCAATGATATTACTCCTTATATTAATTGCTTGGCGTATACTATCGCAATCTTACAGGATTGCATTTCAACCATCTATGCCAAGCGTTAATCTCGCACTTTGCCCTCCGATTGGGACCTATCCCTCCTTCTGGCGTTGGTTAGTATATCTCCTATTTCTTATTTCAACTTTCTTCAAGTAATCCTTTCCTAATAAGAATTTTCTTGTATTGACTATAGTCTTACGACTCCAAGGAGAGGACGAAGAAATAGCTGAGCCCTCTATGCTCCCTGATTTGCCGCTTCCAACTATTGGTAGGTTAGATCTTATTCATTCATTTTTATTTAAACAGAGATCTGACCCATCTTTATCTGTAACAGCTCCGTTGGTTTTTATTCCCTTTGAATCTCGCATAGCTATGCACGCAGGACCCTTCGCTAAACACCAATCTTCTAGGGGTGCGAAAAATAGCAAGCGCATGCTGAGTGAATTTATTGAAGACCTTGATATTGAGGTCCTCACTTCTGCTAGGGACTTTGCGGATGAAGTCAACCCTATGCTGGCGACTCTCATGACTTTCCATAAAGAAGATTTTGCTTATAGTTGGGTTGACTATTGTAAGCAGATTGAGGCTTGCTTCCACGAGATCGAGTGCAAGCGTCTCTCGCCTGAGGCTTTATCTTCAAGGGCCCAATTGACTGCACGAGTCGAACAGTGTGCCGCCCTCGTTCAACATTACGGGCAGAAGCTAGCCAGAGAGCAAGAGGTGTATGAGGCGGCTTCCAAAGAGTTAAGACAATTACAAGCCCAGATGGATGTTAATGCTATGCGGCTCCAAGTTATCTTTCAAAATCTTCAACGCTGTATTTTCAGAGAAATGGTGCTCAAGAGTGACCTTGATTTTATAGAGTAAGGAATGCAAGGCCACGAGGTTGCGAAACAGGAGCTTTTTGAGAAGCTTAATGCGTGCCCGCAATAACAAGCTCAGACTGAAATGCTATCGGTTGTATTAGCGGAGCGCGAAAATGAGGTCTGACAAGAGAATGAGCGGGTCGCCATTTTGCTGAAAACCCCACCTTCTTAACTGTTGTTATTTTATCCCCTTTTTTATAGATTGTATATTTTAAACATTTTATTTGTGAATAAAAGATATTTTATTTTCAACTTTACGCCTTTATTTCTTGATTGTCTTGATCTGGCAGGGACTAGTTTATTCACTCGTTTCGGAGTTTCTAATTTATTCACTCATTTCGGAGTTTCTAGTTTATTCACTCATTTCAGAGTGTTTAGTTTATGTACTCGTTTCGGAATGTTTTTAGTTTATTCACACATTTCAGAGTGTTTTTAGTTTACTTCCCTTAGGTTTATAGGCAAACTCACCCTAACGTTGGATGTAGATAACCCCTACTCTTTTATGACAGGGGTCCGTTAGGTTTGTGGTACTGGGTTCAAGTCCATCGTACCATCACGTTGGCTGATATATTTCTCGATATGCAGCCCCTTAGGTTGCTGCTTGAGTAGCCCCATGACTGTCGTGTCTTTGATCTCTTCTGAGGCTGGACAAGACGTCTTCAATTAATCTTCTTTAGGTTAGAATATCAATATTACCGTTGGAAGGTCAAGCGTTAGGTATTTGCCGTGGCGCTTTTTACTTGAGGTTAGGCTTACTTTGAAGCCTCGATGAGTCATAACCGCACCCTTCTGGGGTAGGATGATCTCCAATGGTTTTTAGCCTTTGTATGTGTTGCATTATTTTTTTGTTTTGGTGTCGTATCGATTCTTTGCTGAAGTAATGTAGACATCTGTGTGATCTCTATGCTGTATATATCGCAGTCGAGGTCCGGAGCTAGGAATATGCCATTACTCTAATTTTATTTGATAATTGTGTCCATACCGTGCTGGAATGAGGAGGAACGTCGAGATGATCTCTATGCTGTAGATGTGTTATCAAGATCCGGCTCTTCTTTTAACGAAGTATGGTGGGAAAATATGGTTCCCCTTTCTTTCATTTATGCCTATGGATTGTATACAGGGGTTGGTGTGGATCTACCTGCAGGGCAGAAAAATTTTATTTTATTATTTATTTCCATGATGCTCTATCTTTTCAGCTTTTCATATTGCGAAAGTCGTAATTGCCCAATCATTTCGGTTATTTTCCGCGATGCCCAATCATTTCGGCTATGCCATTTTTTTTTATTTTCACTCGCTATTTATTGCAAGTTGCCCAAACATTTCGGCTGTTTTATATGCATATATATTTTTTGCTCGCTGATTTTTATTGCGAGTTGCCCCATCATTTCGACTGTCATTTTTTTAATTTTTTTACTCGCTACTTTTATTGCCAGTTGAGAATTTAGAATCTGATACCAATTTTGGCATTAGCATCGCTACAATTGGAATGTTTCCAAGAGCGAATCATCATTTGCCTTTATTAATTTGAACAAAGGTGGCTTAGCAAACAGGGTTAGGATCCCGTCGACTAAGCCTTTTTGACTTTATGAGTGGTAAGGGTCTCATAAAGGGATTTCTCCCTGTGAGTCGTGAGGATCTCATAGGTGTGTTTTCTTCTTATGAATCGTGGGGATTTTTAAGTGTGTTTTCTATTGTATGTCGTAAGGATCTTACAGGAGTATTTTCTCTTTGTAAGTCGAGAGGACTTACAAGTGTCATTCACCATATAGGGATATTTCTTGCCATTGGTGGAATTTGTTGGGGAATATATTTATTAATTCCCGTAGATTGTATACATAAGTCGATATTGGACCACTTGTTGGGCAGAAAAGCTTTGTGGGGTTCTGGTGGTTTAAGAACAGGTTTAGATCTCTATAACTTAAGGCTTTTGAATTCTATAAGACGCGAGAGTCTTATAGAGGTTATATTCTCCTTACGAGTCATGCGGATCTCGTAAGTGTATTTTCTCCTTAGAAATTGTGTGGATTTCTAAATGTATTGCTCGTTTGTGAGTCGTAAGGATCTCACACAAGTGTTTTCTCCTTACAAAGTCATGAGGACTTTGCAAGTGCATCTTTTGTTTTCTTTTAACGAGTTCGCGCCCTCTCGGGTTTTCACTAGATCGCCAGTAGTCCTGCTATTTTTACTCACGGCGCCCTTTCGGGTTTTCATTCGTACCCATTTCGCTTGTGGACATACCTTTTTTTAGGCTGCCCATAAGGTAACTCACTTGCAACTGTGGATTTCGATACCCTGCGAAGGTCCGTATCATATAGGACCTGTAGGGGATGTGAATTGTTTATGCCCGTGGATTGTATACGGTGATCAATATGGGGATCCACCATAGGGCTAAACATGTTAGTTTAGGGATATTTCGGTCCGTTGTTAGTTTAAGGACATTTCGGTCCAACATTCTTGTGTTTGGGGATGAAATTTAGTTTAAGGACATTTCAGTTCATTATTAGTTTAAGGATATTTCGGTCCAACATTCCCGTTTCAGGGAACGCGCTATTTTAGGGATGAGTCGGTCCATTATCGCCATATTTTAGGGCGAGTTTTTAGTTTAAGGGCTTCTCGGTCTAATATTAGTTTAAGGACTTCTCGGTCCAATATAACCATATTTGGGGTGACGGAGTTGTTTCTTTTGGTACTGTTGGATATAGTGCCCTCAAGACAATAATTGTAATTGCAAGTAGGTGATTATGATAATTGAACGAGGACTTATACAGGTAGAACAGTCTTACTCGAGATGATAGTATGCTATCTGGTTTGTCTTTATCATTATATGTATATGTTTTGATAAAGCCCGTAGGATTATTGCTTGACTACGAGCATTATGATGGCGATCATATACGTGGGAGCTGGGAGGTCCATAAGCACATCGTTAAATGTCCCTAGTTGAGGGAGTATCGAGACTGGGCATTGATACTCCGGAGTAAACTAGTGTATACTTTTCGAGATCCCGACGAAGGGCGGTGGCCGGTCTCATAAGCATTTGGTGTTGATTCATCTAAGATAGTATACAGGTGCTCACTGGAGGTGAGTACACCGGACGGACCCGCCGAGAACTTTTATTGTTTTATACCTATCGTTAGATGGAAGTTCTCTTATGGCATGAGTACAGATTAGTCCTTTGACCTGAGATTTTCATTTGTCCCGTGCGAGTTCCTACTATTCTTAGATTACTACCCTACCATGGCTCAAAGGAGTCATGCAAATAGGTTTTAGTTGGGTACAGTCCCGAGCCACTTGGAGGCAGTGAACAATCGTCAGGGATTTGTCTCTCCCGGTATTGGGAGTCGATGTCGCGCTATGTTGGGTAAGCCATCACCAAAAATCCTTGGCTAGGGTGAATGAGATTTACTGATGTGATATCAGTAGTTTCTCAGTGGGTGATGAGCTTCAGACCGGCACGACTTATCGGATTAGTAGGGGTCTGACATTATCTACCCCCTAGACCCGGTATGCGATTATCTTAGACGAAGAGACCGGACTGTATGGAGATTGTCACAGACATGCTCAGTAGGGATATGAATGAGTTTGCTCATTGACCTTCCTTTCGCTCAATACATGGATAGCCGTTACGTACAGCTAGTGTCGCTGACGTGCTTATGGTTAAACTCACTGCCAGCGTATTGACGAGTTTTTAGAGTCTCACACAGAGGGTTTTTCCAGTTCAGGAAAAATGATGTAGTGGCAGTATATTGATACGTGTAAGGTTCCGATTAGGTATGTGTGCTAGCCGCACGGACTTTAATTGAGCGAATGATAATACTAACCAGCTTTGGATTAAGCCGGATTATTAAATCAAGTTTTTATTTAATAATGTTTTTGTATATATTTCGATATATATATTCTAGTATTATGTTCAATGTATTTTTCTATCTCTTGGGTATTCGTATTTTGATACGAATAAGGGCATGTATTTGTGGGGACGTATTCTTGTATTTATACAAGAATACTTCTAGAAGAAGGGCAACTCATTTTAAGGTTTTTCTTTTTAAGAAATTAAGAAATAAGATGGAAAAAAGAAATAGTGGAGGGTATGGGCAAATGAATTTATAATTCATTTGCATATACTATTCAAGCATGGTTGTAGTTTTATAATAGAAAAAATATTTTTACAATATACACGAAACATGCTTGAATTTGTAAAATATTATTCATTTTACCATTTGGTTTTCTCTCTCTTCCATGGCTCCTTCTTCTTCTTCTTCTTCTTCTTCCTCTACCTTCTCATGAGTTGAGATTCAAGAGAATTAAGAGAAAGAAAAATCATTAGAACACTCACACACATCACTAAGTATCCTAAATTAGCAACCTAGGATCTTTAGTTACTTCATTGTGAAGTTTGGTTTAGAATCATTGGTTTAAGTTTCTAGTACCATGAAATTTTTTGTTTTTGTATTCCACATTGGCTGCCGGTTAGCGGCGAGAGCACTAGGAAGTTTCAATGGTATCAGAGACACCCAAACACCCTAAACTAGATTGTTATGACTTCCGAATCTCACCGGTTTTTGCTCCGCAAAAACTTCCATAAAACCAGTGAGTAATTCCATGTTGCATTGATATTTTGACTCCCCGCGGGCTCTTAGTTAGGACCGAGAAGTCGCGGGGAGGTGCGCGGGGACCCCGGGGACATCCCGGAGGACCTAGGGAGGGCCCACATGAAAGTAGGTCCTAAAACCTCTACTAGAGTTTTAGGAACATCAAGTATGCAATTTTTAAAATTTTAGAGGGCTAAGTCTACTAAACAAGATTATACTAGAGAATTAGGGTTTCAGAATTAGCAAAATAAGTTCTAAATTAAGTGAAGAGAGGCTACAACCCTTGTAGTCTAGTTCTTCACTTCAAAATCTTCTTGCAGTAGTCTCTTAAACTCCTTCTAAGGCTCCACTTGAAGAAAGGAACGAGCATGCTCGAAGTTTTCTTTGCCGAAGATGATCCACCTTGAGGCAACTCATACTCAAGCGCTCACTTCACTAATCAAAATATTAGTGAAGATAACAACCTAAACTAAATTACTAAAATAGTTTAGGTTGATGAAGTAGGAATCTTTCTCACTAAAAATCTTTCTTTTCTTTTTCTCTTTCTCTTTTCTTAAACTAGAAAAAACTAGAGAGGAGAAGAAAAAGTTGAAGAGATGAGGATGAGAATGAGCAAGCCATGAGGATAATTACCAAAAAGATAAACTTATATGAACTATAAAAAAAAGAAAAGAATGAGTAATTCATCTCCAAGGTTCTAAAGGAAATGACTAATTTTTTTTTTTAAAATTCAAATAAGAATCTTTATCTTCTTATCCTCAACTCAATGTGATTCTCATAAATCCATCTTCCATGTATCATCAACCATGATACAAATATATATACACACGCACACAAATATATATATATATATATATATAAAGAGAAGAAAGTCTTAAGTGAGTTTAATATTAGTTTATATATATATCATATTCGCCATCTAGGGTGAAGCACTCCACTGCTTCGCCTAGCAGCACGACGCTTGTATAAACCAACACTTGATTCAATAATCCGGTTATATCATATATAACCCGGCTAATATCAATTAACGCTAGATTAGAATACGGTATCATATACATGTACTTAATCAAGCTCCCGCACATATCTTCATACATGCCCTACTTCGTTTCACTTAAGCTAGGAAATTTCTATTTGGTACTCTAAAGACTCGCCAATACGCTAACAGTAGGTAATGATCACATCAAAAACCTACAAGCCGTCAGCGGTACTAGCTGGACGTAATGGCTACGTAGGTATTGAATGAATAGAATATCAACAAGTAAACTTGTTCAAACTCCCGTAGAGCTTATAAGCAACATTTACCGTACAGTCCGGTCTCTTTGTATGATATGTCGCAAATCGAGTCTGAGGAGTGGAATCGTCAGACCCCTATAATTTGATAAGTCATGCCGAAGTGTGGCTTATAACGAATTGAGAAACTGCTGATAACATTTATCAGTAAATCTCATCAGTCCTGGCCTGGGAATTTGTAAGTCGATGTCGTGCACCCCGCGGGTTTGCGGGGAGGCGGAATATGAAAAAAACCCCGATTCTTTTCAAGCTTCACAACACCAACTAAACTCTAGGATCTTTACTTGAACCTTAACTAACTAACTACTAGAGGTTTAGCTACTCGAAAAGAGTGTTATACCTCCGTGTACTAGTCCTTCGGGTCTACTTTTCCTCCTCTCCTTGGCTCCTTGAAGATCGGATCGATCTTGCAAGGTCAACCTCCTCAAGTCAAAGACGATCCATCCGAGAGTCTATAGTTCGAGCTCCAACCTCTAAACTGAGATAACTAGGGTACCTAGTTCGCTAAACTAGATAGCCTAGAGGATGTAGAGAGTGATGATGGATTAATTTGTCTTAAAATACCCTAGGTCCCTCAACACATGAGACATTTAGGGTTGAGGTAGAAGAAGAAAGCTTGAAGAGATGAGAGTGTTGAAGATAGAATCATACAAAGATGGCTAAGAGTTTGTGATAATGATTCATACCAATAATTCATAAGTGAATCAAGCATGCTTCAATAGTCACATAAACCATGAGTCACCCTAATAGCCATGCTTCATTTAATGCCAAGTAACACCTCACACCTCCGCCTCATTAACCGTTTAACAAAAAATGATTTAATCCACAAATGAGGTATCTTCTTCTAGAAGAACTCTTGCACAATTACAAGAATACCCTTCACCGTATATACATACCCGTATCCGTATTCCGAAAAATACGAATACAAAGAGACGAAAATAATCCAAGAATATAATACTAGGATCCGGCTTAAACCAAAGCCCACTAGTATTATCCGTCTGAATCATGATCCGTGCACAAGTACACGTATATGATCGAACCCTGCCGTAAAACCATACGGCCTTTACATCGTTTCGCCCGAAGCAGGGAAACACTCTGTGTGGGACTCTAAATACTCGATAGTACGCTGGCAGTGGGTTTAACCACAAGCACGTCAGCGGTACTAGCTGCACGTAACGGCTACCTAGGTATCTGTCGATAAGAAGGACGATAAGTAAACTCATCCGAACTCTTACCGAGCCTATCTGTGACAATCTCCGTACAGTCCGGTCTGTTCGTCTAAGAGTATCGCATATCGGGCCTAGGGGGCGGTAATCGTCAGAACCTTAATAGCGTAATAAGTTGTGCCGGAGCAGAGCCTAAAACACTATGAGAAACTACTGGAGTACCTACCAGTAAATCGCGCTTGCCCTGGCCAGGGACTTTGTGTAATGGCTTTCCGAACACAGCACGATATCAACCCCCAATACGAGACGAATCCTATCTAACCACTACTGCCTCCAAGTGCTTTGGGACTGCACCAACTACTACCTATTTGCATGAATCCTTTGAGCCATGGTAGGGTAGTAGTCTAAGAACAGTGGAAATACACTTGAGTTGAAGTAGCGATATCAAGTTAACGGACTAAGCTGTACTCATGTTACCTGGGAACTGCTATCTGACGATAGGTATAATACCAACCAACAGTTTCCCACGAGTCTTGTCCAGTGTAACTCATAACCCAATGAGCACCTATATACTATCTCCAATACGACATACTAATGGCTGTGGGATAGACCATCTCCCTTGTTGGGATGAGAAGCGTATACACTAGTCTACTCTAAAGTATCGATGCTTCGTCTCGATAATCCTATGACTAGGGACCTGTATAAGGATTTTTAGTTGTATGTATGCCCTATAGGCCATTATTGTACATGATTGTATATTATAGTGGATGCTTGGACATATATAGGGAAGACTTTCTTGCTTGACATGATAGTATGCTATCTGGTTACCCTTTATTTTAACATGTATCTTTATATTGCCTCTTTCTTACATGTTGATAAAGCCCTTAGGATGTGTACTTGACTATCAGGACTATGATGGAGATCATACTAGTGGGGCCAGGGTAGTCCATAAGTACATCCTTTAATTGTTCCTAGTCATGAGAGTATCGAGACATGGCATCGATATTCCAGAGTAGACTAGCATATATGTTTCTTGACCCATTTGGTGGGCGATGGATGATCCCACATCCATTGGTGTTTGATATCAAAGATTGTATACGGGTACTCAGTGAAGACTGGGTACACCGAACATGACTCGCCGAGAACTCCCAGATGGTATTATACCTAACGTTAGATAGCAGTTCTCTGGTGACACTGGTACTGGTTAGTCGGTAGACCCGAGATCGTCATAGAGTCTCATGTGATTCCCACCGTGCTTTGATTTCCACCCTACCACGTTCAAGAGAGCGTGCAAACAGGTGGTTTTTGGGTACAGTCTCGAGTTATATGGAGTCAATGAGCGATAGGAAGGGTTTCGTCTCTCCCGGTATTGTGGGTTGATGTTGCGCTATGCTCGATTGGCTATAACAGGAAGTCCCTGGCCAGGGCTGATGCTGATATTTACTGGTAAGTGTTATCAGTAGTTTCTTAACCCGTTATGAGCCTCATATCGACATGACTTATCAAGTTATTAGGGTCTGACGTTTACCACCCCCAGACTAGATATGCGACATATCAGACGAAGAGACTGGACTGTACGGTAGTGTTACTTATAGGATTCACGGGAGTATGAACAAGCTTGCTTGTTGATCTTCTGATCGCTCAATACCCGGGTAGCCATTACGTCTAGCTAGTACCGCTGACGGCTTGTGGGTAACTGATATGATTATTACCACCTCATTCGATGAGGAAAGAGCCGAGATCCCTTCATCGGGAGTTACCTCTTTAGCGAAACTAGCAAATGCTATAACCCACTCAGTTTTGACTGTTGATTGCTTCTCTAGTTCTTGCTTTGCATAGTGGTATTCCTTGATAAATATCCAGCACCTCATTCGATGAGGAAAGAGCTGAGATACCTTGACCGGGAGTGACCTCTTTAGCGAAACTAGTAAAAACCTCAAAAACACTCCTTTTCAAAATCACTTGATTCTACAACGATATCAAGTTCATTACGCAAAAGGTTTTCTTAAAAACCTGTCGTAGCCCTCCGTCATTTCAGATAAGTACTATTTAGTATTCGTGCTACGTTTGTTGGTCATCGTCAAGGCGTAGTATGCGGTAGCTGATTAGTGCTTATCTGCTGCATATGATGCGATTGGATTAGGGTACTCATACGACTTTGTTGGCCTTCGTCAAGGGTCAAGCTGGTAGGTTTAATTCAATCACGAAATGTACGGGTTGAACTTGACTAGCGGCCTATGGTTTGTTGGCCTTCGTCAAGGTCATATGACGTTTGGGGCAAAATATTATCGGGAATTTTAAGTGTTGAAATTTATAATGAGATTGCATACCTTCTATGAGATAGTTGGATCCCGATACCCGCTGTGAGTGAGAGTTACTTCTGAGAAAGTTTTGCACTTTACAATTAGCCGATAAAGTAGATGACTAGAAAGGTGTCAACGGGGTTATGCCTCTCGGAAAACGAGGTTTATTTTAATTACGTCCGTGCGAAATCACGGGGAACCTCCCTAAAAGTACCGACACTGGCCTGGCTGAAAGATTGGCGAACTTGTAGGGTGTAATTAATCCCGGCTAGTCTTACCTTTTAGGGTTTGATGGAAGATTTGATAAAAAAAGTGGGAGCCATCCTGATTAGATAAAATAATAACCAATCTAATCTTGCAAGAGCATACGCAGAGTGTTTTCTTCTCTCTCTCTCTCTCCAGGTAGCAACCGTGACATGCCTTAATCAAGATAATAATATGGATGTATTGACCGAACCCGCTTGTTATACTGAGCTGGGGAACGTTGGTTCCGCTCTATCTTATAATTGTTATAAGTCCGAGCAGGAAATAGGGAAATATCCGGATTCCCACGTGACCCGAACGAGGAATGTGCATGTTGATTTATCTTCTTCGGGTGTATTTGTCACCGAGAACTGTTTCTAAGTACAATCTACGTCCTGGGTATTAGATACCGGATCGGGATCCCACATAGGTATTATATTACATAGGCTAAAGAAAGGTAGAGAACTAGGAAAAGGTGATCATTCTCTAAAAGTAGGGAATGGTGCAAATGTTGCAGCCAAAGCAGTTGGTGAATATCACCTTGTATTACCAACTGGTAATATATTGATTCTGAACGAATTTTATTACATACCGAACCTGATATGCAATGTTATATCAGTTTCTTTATTAAGTAAAGAAGGATATAATTTTTTATTGCGGGATAATATTATGAACATTTTCCTAAATCAAAAGTTGATTGGATCAGGCACGTTATGTAATGGTATATACGTTCTAAATCAAACTACAGTTCTTAACGTACCGAACACACACAAGAGGAAAAGTTCAGAAATGAACGGATCCTTCTTGTGGCATTGTAGACTAGGTCATATCAATGCGACAAAACTAGCTAAGTTACATAATGTCACGACCCAAAAAATTTGGCCCGTAACCGGCACTTAAACTACGTAATGTCTACAGACGTACGCAACTTAAGTAAGCCGAAACCCAGAAATCTAAACCACCCCAAAAGGGATAAACGGAGAAAAACATAGTTTAAAACATTCGGAAAATCTTAAGCAAAATCTTTAATTTTAGTTTTCTTTCTTGAAAATTTCGGCAGCACCTCCTTTGTAAAAACTAGCCCTGAAAACGGGTACAACATAGATAATATATAAAGCATCCCAAACGGGAGAAAATCACGCCCAACGGCAGAGACAACCACCACAAACATATATACGACGCCGAAGCGAAGAAATATAAAAGAAAACTGCATAAAGAAGTAAAACTTTTCAACAAAACCGGCTCCCACAAGCACGGCACCCAAAGTTACCAAAATAATAATACACCACCGAATCCTCACAACTCGTCTCTAAGTCAAATATAAGAAGTGGTAGATGGAGAATACTAGATCCAACAAAAAAGATATACAAAGTACAAACGGATAACCGCAAACCCACCTAAAAGCAAAGTCCTCACAGCCAACCGTAGCGGTATCCGCAAAAGTAGAGATGATAAGACGCCCTGCCGCGACTAAACTGAGGGTAAGTCATGAAAAACACTGCGGTACAACGGGGGTGAGTTTCCAACTCGTGAATAGTAAATAACATCATACTGAAATCGCAAATATGCACTAACAACAATGATCAATAACATGTAAGCTGGTAGCATAAGTATGACAATATAAATATGCAACTATCATGATCAAGGTACACCACCAGGTACTATATCTACATGAATCAAATGCATATCAACAGAATACTGAGTGCGGGATAATAAATAATCTCATGCACAAATCGTAAGCATGGAAAAACCCGGTGTAAATCAACAACACCCCAAATCCCGAAATACTCAGATCGGCCCTCAGACCGGCCCTCAAATCCTGTAAGTCTTATGAAAACTGAGTGTCAAACATCGACACTCTAAAACATCATGAAAACCAGTGCCTAACATCAACACGTAAATACTCGTATCCATACGTTCATCGAAACCCTAGTATCCCACTTCGACACTTGTGTTCCACGTATCGGTCTTTCTGATATCCATACGTTCCTCGAAACCCAATTATCCCACCTCGACACTTGTGTTCCACATATCGGTCTCCAAAATCCATATATCTCTCGGAATATAAGTGCCTAACAACGACACTTGAAATTCCCCTAATCGCATGAAAATATATCTCAAATGCGTAAATCCATGTAAAATAGCATATGCAACATAAAACATCAAAATGAGCATATCATGGGCAAAGTCCGCTATTTAAATGCATCAAGTCATTAAATATATCTCGCGGTTCCCAAAATCCAAATCCAAATTACATATATATACAGCGTCCCATTCCACCGATATATATGTTATAAAAAGCTGATCATGTAACAATAGCAAAGTATATGTGCGAGCATGTAGGTATAGTATGGCGTATGTATAGGCATGTAGGTATACAGGTATGCTATATGTCATATGCGCTATCGCACAAGAATAACTGCCTCTATGTCGCTAACCACTAGCAAGGTATATCAATGAATATTTGTGTTGTGCGTATCATGGCAATTACCGACAGTATGTGTAGCATATAATTGGTGCTCGTGCAACATGGACTGTCAATAATAGTGCAGTGTACAAAGAATACAGGTTCAGGCACAACAAGTAGCTATATGCAATGAAATGCATGCATCATCTCTATATGAGCATATTAACATGCGGCTAATATCATATCATATCTAGCCCTGATGCTTAACGCCATACGGGCGAATTCCCTGTAGATGTTAAATCTACTCACCGATGGTCTCGAGTTATGAAAATCCGACCACCTGCTTCCCCTTATTCGCAGCGCCCGAAGTCCTCGCTTGCGAACTTAAAATTTCACAAACCATCACATAAGCTAAATATCCTACATCGACGAAAAGACATCGAAACGCACGGATAACGCCCTGAAAATAGCACTGCGCACTTAGCGCATCTATCGCGTACGACATCGGCCAAAAACCCTAACTAGGATCGCTAAACTACGAAACACCAATTCTAGACCCCGATCGTCCTGATCGCGCAACACAACAAAAACAAATACGAGGAATATAATAGATATAACCTCGCAACGACCAATCGGACCCACGTCGGAAAAATCCCGAAACCTGGTAAGCAACTTATCGCAATATTTCGCACAAGTTCAAAGCTAACACAAATCTAGCGATTTCAAACATCTTATAATAGCTTAACTAAGTTATCCAAACCACTTCCATATTTTTAAAACTTGCTAATTAAGTTTTAGAAAAAACCTAGTAAGCAAAATTTCTAATTAGGCAAAATAGTAATTAACAAAAAATATCATATTCCACCACTAGAATAAGTTTTCTTAAACACAAATTAACATTAAACACTTCATCAAGTTTTACCCTAACTTGAATTTCCTAAAAATTATGAATAATGAATTAATCAAGAGTTTAAAAGCTATAATAACCAATTAAATAGCTAATTCAAGATTTAAACATATAATTAAGGATTAAGGTAAGAATTTTTACCTCTTCAAGAAAAAATTCTAGCACAAGATTTCATCAAATTAGCCACCAAAAAAACCATACTTTGTTGAAGATCCAAGCAAGTTTGTGAAGGAAATTGATGGTTTTATTTTATTTAGGATTTTGTTGATTTATTTTGAAATTTTTTGAAGAGTTTTGTGAACAAAAGGATGAAGAAATGAGCTAGGAAATGAAATGGGGCAGATTTGGGGAGATGGCTCGGCCAAATAGTGATAAGGGAGGTATTTTGTGTAGAATTGTGAAGATGTTTCTAGCAAAAATCAATTAATGCATCATTAAATGCAATATTGCCACCTTTCTTTCTTTTCTTTTATTTTTAAATTTAAATCCTTTTGTCCAAAAGAAAAATCTAGATATTTAAAAAGAAGGTTCTAAACTCATTTTAGTGATTTGATTAGCAATAATTCTCATAAAAGAAATTTCCCAATTTTACGTGCATAATTTACCACTTAAAATAATATTTTATTAGGTAAAATTCCAATTGAACCAAAACCTCCCATTGACCTCCAAAGCTCGCGCACTAGCTTTATTTTAGCTAAATTAGGTGCCGGCAAGTCTTTACGGAAGTTTGATCGAAATCGAGTTAAAACGGAAAATACCGACTATTTTGCCCTAAAACGGAAAAATTCGCATAACGATTTCTAAAACGTTACAATCTCCTCCCTTATAGAAATTCGGTCCCCAAATTAAGATTTAACTACGCGTACCTTCGAAGAGATGAGGGAATTTCATCCGCATCTCGCTCTCGGCCTCCCAAGTGATCTTCTCACTAGTCGGGCTACGCCAAAGAACCTTCACAGATGGCAAGACCTTTGATCGAAGTTTCTACACCTGCCGATCCAAAATAACTACCGGCTGCTCGGTGGACGAAAGATCGTGCTCAAGATGAATGGTCTGGTGTTGAATCATGTGAGAAGGATCATGAAGGTATCTACGAAGTATCGACACATGGAAAACGGGGTGAACATCCGGAAAACTAGGCGGGAGCGCCAAACGATAAGCAACAGAACTCACTCGCTCAAGCATCTCGAAGGGACCAACAAATCTGTGACTGAGCTTCCCTTTCCTCCCAAATCGCATAACGCCCTTCATCAGAGAAATCTTCAGGAATACATGATCCCCCACTGCGAACTCAAGTCTGTGACGATGACGGTCGGCATAAGACTTCTGCCTGCACTGGGCTGTTCTCATCCTGTCCCGAATCAGCTGGATCATCTCCGTAGTCTCCTGAACTAGCTGGGGTCCCAAAACTCTACTCTCGCTGAGTGCGGTCCAACAGACTGGCGATCGACACTTCCTACCATACAAAGCCTCAAAAGGTGCCATCTGAATAGTCTCCTGAAAGCTGTTGTTGTAGGAAAACTCAATCAACGGTAAGTGACGATCCCAACTGCCACCAAAATCAAGCACATGTGCATGGAGCATATCCTCCAGAGTCTGTATAGTCCGCTCCGGCTAACCATCGGTCTGTGGATGAAAAGCGGTGCTAAAACTTAACCGGGTACCCAAAGCTTCTTGAAGCTTCTGCCAAAGACGGCTAGTAAACTGGGTGCCTCTGTCGGATACTATGCATGTGGGAACACCATGCAAATGCACAATCTCATCTATGTATAACTGAGCATACTGAGCATAACCAAAAGTGGTCTTCACTGGAAGGAAGTGAGCCGCTTTCATCAACCGGTCAACAATCACCCAAATGGAGTCATACCCTCGACTGGTCCTGGGTAGATCCACAATAAAGTCCATGGTAATCTGCTCCCATTTCCATTCCGGAACGGGTAAAGGCTGCAACTCTCCAGCCGGTCTCTGATGCTCAGCCATGACTTGCTGACAAGTCAGGCACCTCGAAACGAAGTCCGAAATATTGCGCTTCATCCCTTCCCACCAGTAAAAGTCCCTCAAGTCATGGTAAATCTTGGTGGAACCTAGATGAACGCTAATGGCCGACTGATGTGCCTGCTCTAGGATCTCGCGTCTCAACCCATCAGCATCTGGTACACAAAAGCGAGTCCCGCATCATAGCACACCCTAGTCATCAATCATGAACTCCAAAACTGTACCCTGCCGAACAAGCTCAAGAATCTCAGACAAACAGTCATCACTGGGCTGCGCCTCACGGATACGATCAAGTAGTAGTGGAAAGGCGCGGACATGAGCAAGCTGTCCCCCAGCGGAAGTGAACTCGAACTGCACTATGCCATCACACAAGAGCTGCCAATCTGCAGAAGACTGTCGCTGAACTGCGCTCAACTGGGACAAGCTACCCTCGGGCCTACGACTCAAAGCATCAGCTACCATATTCGCCTTTCCCGGGTGATAAAGGATCTCACAATCATAATCCTTCACAAGCTCCATCCAACGGCGCTGTCGCAGATTCAGATCCTGCTGCTGGAAGATGTACTTCAAGCTCTTGTGATCCGTGAAGATCTGACATGACTCCCCGTATAAATAGTGTCTCCAAATCTTCAACGTAAAGACCACCGCGGCCATCTCAAGATCGTGAGTGGGGTAATTCTGCTTGTGCTTCTTCAGCTGCCTAGAAGCATAAGCAATCACTCTATCATGCTGCATCAGTACACAACCGAGCCCCACTCGAGAAGCATCACAGTAAACAACATAGCCGTCCGATCCGGAAGGCAAAGATAGAACTGGTGTTGTCGTCAACCGAGTCTTCAGCTGCTAAAAACTCTGCTCGCACGCATCAGTCCAAAGAAAAGGAACTCCCTTCCGGATCAGTCCAGTCATCGGTGCAGCGATACTCGAGAAATCCTGCACAAAACGGCGATAATAACCAGCTAAGCCCAAAAAGCTGCGGACCTCAGCCACCGATACAGGTCTGGGCAAAAGCTGCACAGCCTCGATCTTCCTCGGGTCTATAAGAATACCATCACCAGTCACCACATGACCCAGGAAGTCAACTCTATCAAGCCAAAACACGCACTTTGAGAATTTAGCATACAGCTGGTGCTCTCTCAAGATCAGCAAAGTAATCCTCAAGTGCTGCTTATGCTTCTCACGACTCCTAGAGTAGTGATTGAAATGAGATTTAGCGTGCTTGCGCTTTAAAAAGATGAATCAAAGAATATTTATAACCGCAATCAAGAACGGCGTCGCTTTGTAGCTAGCCGGTGAGTACGGGTTGGTCCACAGGGATGTTGTGTATTTCCTAATTTGTTCTAACGGGTTAATTCCGATTATTGTCGGATTGATTAAATCTAAAAACTAAGTTTTATCTAGACTAGAGTCTTGCTATGTTTAGGTTTAGGTTAAGTTTGGAAACGTAAAGATTTCCTACCGCTTTCAATGCCCTAATTTAGATCTACTAGGTGTTATGGTAACAATTAATAAAGGGGATTAGTACCATCGGGAAGAAACATCGTTTCTTCCTCTAGGTTCTTGTCCTTCCTTTCTTAATTCTTACCCTAACCTCCATGGAAAACATATACAACCGGTCATTTATACTACGGTATCACCGCTACCTCGGGGGATAGGGTGCCGTAGGGAACGGTGTGTTATGTATGCATGGAGTCCTATAAAAACTTATGATGGTCAAGAAAGGGGTGAGAGATTTTCATCTCTCAAGCCTTCCCAAAATCTAACCCTAACAAGCGAGGAGACTACTCGCTCATTAGGGAATTGAAAAACATCTCTAACTAAATAACTAGGGCAAAAAATGAAAAATCTATACTAAGGCAGAATAAGAATTAACTAGGGCAATTAAATAAAACTACTTACTTTATTGATGGCTCTCTCCAAACATTTACACAGGAATTTTCAGAACTGAATAGATGGATAAAAAGAGCCATAACCTAAAACAGGTTTTTAGGGTTCTATTTATAGATTCATAGAAACCCTAGGTTACAATCGCGTCATATCTGCTTTTACAAAAATTGTAGGGTTCCTAGGCACACTAATGAGGTCTCACAAGGAATCAACCATGCCAATTTCAAAAATTACAAGTGCCGAGAAACCCTAATACGGATCGTTAACTAGATTTTATAGGCGAAACATGCAACTAGTTAACAACTTAACTAAGTGAACGGAAATACAACCTTTGTAGATCCGGTCCTCCACCTCTATAGCTCCATGATGAAGTCTCCTTGTTGTCCAAATCGAATTCCGGGCTCTAGCGTCGGCTTCATCGGAGAAATGGGCGGGCTTGGTCGTCGACTTCGGTGCCGAAGATGATCTATGTCGAGGCATCACTAGATCAAGCTCCCACTTCACCAAGTCATGAAATTTGTGAAGAAAACACCCTATACTCCTTGGCAAGAGGTAGAGGATGAAGAAATAGGAAGTGGGTTCACTTTAGAATTGGATTTCTCACTCTTTTTCTCAAGTTGCCATTGATGAAGTCAAGGTTTTCTTCTTGTTGAAGATGATGAAGAAGAAGAAAGAATATCATAAGTATTTTTTTTTTCAAAATAGAAAATAAAATCAATCCTTATCATATGGCAACCTTGGTTAGTTGTAGAAAATAAACTAAGGTTAGTTTGAAGGGTTAGGGTTAAGCATGAATGCAAAATGGTCACTTGGTCAAAGCTTCATGAAGCTTCAACTACAAACAAAGAAAGCCACCATTTTCTCTTTTATCTTTTGCCAAAATAAATAAATAAATAAATAGATAAGAAAATCAAAAACCCTAACCATTTAAATAACCATGGTTTAATTCTTTACACAAACTCAAGTTAGCATGTATCATCAAACATGATACAAACTAGTGTACAAAAATATATCACATATACAATGTGCACATCAAGTGAGAAAATCCATTTAATGAACCAATACTAGTTAATGCAAAGTAATATATCAGATATATAATTATACATTAAAACAACACTTGATTCAATGATCCGGTTATGTCGCATATAACCGGCTAGTATCCAATATATCGGCTTATCGAATCAATCCTTGATTCGATAACTAGGTTATATCGCATACAACCATTCGACACATTCATCGCGAGAATGGAATACGGTATCACATACACGCATTATTCTCGGTCCCGCACATATCTCATATGCGCTCCTATTTCGTTTCGCTTGAGCCAGGAAACCTCTGTGTAGGACTCTAAAGACTCGTCAATATGCCGGCAGCAGGTGATGATCATATCAAACACCCACAAGCCGCAAGCGGTCTGCTAAACGTAACGGCCACCCGGGTATTGAACGATCAGAAGATCGACGAGCAAGCCCGCTCACACTCCTGTGAATCCAACCAGTAACACTTACCGTACAGTCCGGTCTCGTCGTCTGATATGTCGCATATCTCGCCTAGGGGTGGTAAACGTCAGACCCCAATAGCTCGATAAGTCGTGTCGATATGAGGTCTATAACAATTCGAGAAACTACTGGTAACACTTACCAGTAAATCTCAGCAACCCTGGCCAGGGATTTCCGGTTATAGCCAATCGAACACAGCGCAACATCAACTCCCCATACCGGGAGAGACGAATCCCCTCTTATCGCTCATTGCCTCCATGTGATTCGGGACTGTACCCAAAAACCACCGTTTTGCATGCCCTCTTGGACATGGTAAGGTGGAAATCAAAGCACAGTGGGAACCACACAAGACTCTATGACGAACTCAGGTCAACAGACTACTCTGTACCAGTGTCACCTGAGAACTGCCATCTGACGTAAGGTATAATACCATCTGGGAGTTCTCGGCGAGTCCGTCCAGTGTACCCAGTCTCCACTGAGCACCCGTATATCATCTCTGATGTCAAACACCAATGGATATGGGATCATCCATCGCCCATCTGTATAGGGCGAGAAGGTATACGCTAGTCTACACTGGTATATCGATGCCCCGTCTCGATACACCCACGACTAGGGACCTTGAAGGATGTACTTATGGACTACCATGTCCCCACTAGTATGATCCGCATCATAGTCTAGGTAGTCAAGTACACATCCTAAGGGCTTTACCAACATGTATCGGAGAGACAATCAATGTACACGTTAAGGCAAAGATCAACCAAATAGCATACTATCATGTCGAGCAAGAAAGTCCTCCCTATATATGTCCCAGCATCCACTACAATATACATCCTATGTATAGTAATGGTCTCTAGGGCATACATATAACTAACAATCTCCCACTTGCACTAGGGCCATCTGTAGCAGTGGTTGTAGTATCTCATACTCAACCATCCCATAAAAGTCTCTTTCTAGGAATAGGCCCTTTGCCAGTGGATCCGCCGTGTTGTCATCTGAGTCTATTCTCCTAACCTCGATCCCTTAGAGATCAACCATCTCCATGATCAGGTGATACTGCCTTAGAATATGTCTGGATCACTGATGGGACCTGCGTTCCTTGGCATAAGCCACAACTCCATTGTCACACAATGGTAGGAACGTAGTTCATCTCATGAAACAATATACACCCAAACAGCCTCTTTGGTAGCATCTTAAGTAGCGATGTATCCTGCCTTTATCGTCTAGTATGCCACGGTATTTAGCTTGGAACTCTTCCAACATACCGTCCCTTTACTGAGGGTAAAGACAATGCCTGTGACTGACATTCAGTCGTTCTCATCACTCTGGAACACTTCCAGTGATTCTCCCCAGGATTATCTGATACCATCTCACTTCAACTAGTGAGAATCCTAACATCCATTTAGATCTATCTCATAGATCCAAAACCCAGGATTTAGTAGGTATCACTTTGATCCTATGTGGAGAATCATTGTGATAAGCGGAGGTCGATCGAGCGTAGCATAGGAAACTCCTTCCCTATCAAGAGTATGTCATCCACGTACTCTACGAGGATTGCCACCATACTCCTTACTACCTTTTTTGTATATACAAGGTTCATCTACCATTTTGATGATGTCAAATTCTTTGACTATCTCATCAAAACAGATGTTCCAACTCCGCGATGCCTGCTTTATCCTATAAAGCATCTTTTACACGTTTCCGCTGCTCCCACTGTCTACGAAGCCTTCTGGCTGTGTACTTATAGACGCTCTCTTCTAAATCAACATTTAGAAAAGCAGTCATGACACCCAACCGCCAGATATTGTAGTCATGGTATATAGCCGTGGCAAGTAGGATCTGGAAGGACTTAAGCATAGCTACTTGAAAAGGTTTCATCATTATCCACACCTGGTCAATGATGCAAACTTTTAACAAGTCTAGCTTTGAAAGTCTCAACTTTTCCAAGTACACCAAGTAATCTTCTCAAGATATACTTGCTCCTGATGGGGATTTAACCCTTCAGATATAGCAACCAAAGTCCATACTTTGTTGGTGTACATGGATTCCATCTCAGATCACTAAGCATCCAGCCATTCTTACAGAGTCTTACTCCTGATGGCCAGCTCGAAGCTAGTTGGGTCATCATCTCATGATGCAATCCTCGCTCCCACTGTCATAGAGAAACCGAAGTATCTCTCAGGTGGGTGAGGAACCCTACTAGATCGGCGGAGAGGCTGAGCTTCATTGGAATCTACTGAATCCTTTGGTTCTATCAAATCATCAGCTGCAGATTGTATAGCTGGAACATTTCCAGTTCTACATAACAGACTTTGCCTCGAGCTTGTCCAGATTTTGCTTTTAGACATAGGCCGGACAACCCCAAATCTTAACTAACTTAAGAAATGGGCTCTTCCCTTACCATATCTTATATGGAGTGGTAGGCTGTGATCTGATTCGAACCCTATTCAATAGGTATGCAACTTCATAAGTGCATAACTCCTAAAAAGGAAATAGGAAACTCAGTAGTACTCATCATAGAGCACACCTTATCATATAGGGTGTGATTGCTCCGCCCCGATATACCATCGTGCTATGGTGTATACGGAGGAGTAATCCTGAGAGAGAATCTCATTCTCCTTTAGAATAGTCCAGGAATTCCGTGCTCGAATATTCTCCTGCCTGATCGCATCAAAGGACATAATACTTTTACCCTTTTTGGTTCTCTACTTCTAACTTATATTCTGTGAATATCTCAAAAGGTTCGGACTTATGTTTCAACAGGAACATATGTCTGAATCTTGAGAGATTATCAGAGAACGTAATGAAGTACAAAGAACCAGTCCTGGCATGTGTAGACAGGAGACCTTACATACATCATCATGTATCAGTCCTAAGAGTTCATTAACTCTTTCTCTGTTTCCAATAAACAGAGCTATGGTCATCTTATCTTTGTGACATGACTGGCAAGTTTCATAAGATGTAAATTCAAACTAATTTAAATATGCATCTATATGTAACTTCAGCTATTCGGGTCGCATTGATATGACCTAGTCTACAATACCTCAAGAAGGATTTGTTCATTTCTGAACACTTCCTCTTGTGTGTGTGTTCTGTATACTAAGAACTGTAGTTTGATTTTAAACATCAATGCTTTTTAGATAACGTGCCTGAACCGATCAACTTTTGATATAGGAAATGTTCAAAACATTATCCAAAAATACAGTTTTTTATCATTTCTTTACTAATAAAGAGACTGATATGATTTTGTATATCAGGTTCGGTATCTAATAACATTCGTTCAGAATCAATGTATTGGTAATACAGGGTGACAGTGACCAACAGACTTGGCTGCAACACTTGCCCCGTTTCCTGCCTCATGAAACTTATCACCCGTTCTCAATTCTCTACCTTTCTGTAGCCCTATGTAACAGATTACATATCTGGGATCCTGATCTGGTATCACATACCCAGGACGTAGAGGATACAGAGAAACAGTTCTTTGTAATGAACACACCCGAAGATGATGCATCAGCATGCACTCTCTTCGTTTGGGCGGCACGGGAAATCTGGTATTTCCTAATTTCCTGCTCTGTCTTATAACAATTATAAGGTGGAGCGGGACCAACGCTCCCCAGCTCAGTATAACAAGCGGGTTCGGTCAAATATCCGTATTATTATCTTGATTAAGGCGTGATATGGTCGCTACCTGGAGAGAGAGAGAAGAAAACACTCAGCATGCGCTCTTGCAAGAATAGATTGGTTATTATTTTATCTAATCAGGATGGCTCCCACTGGTTTTTATCAAATCTTCCTTCAAACCCTAAAAGGAAAGACTAGCTGGGATTAATTATACCTTACAACTTCGTCGATCTTTCAGCCAGGCCAGTGTCGGTACATTGAGGGAGGTTCCCCGTGCTTTCGCACGGACCTAATTAAAGTAAACCTCGTTTTCCCAGAGGCGTAACCCCGTTGACACCTTTCTAGACACCTACTTGATCGGCTAATTGTAATGTGCAAAACTCTCCCAGGAGTAACTCTTACTCGCAGTGGGTATCGGGATCCAACATCTCATAGAAGGTATGCAATCTCATTGCAAATTTCAACACTTGAAATTCCCGATAATATTTTGCCCCAAGCATCCTATGACCTTGACGGAGGTCAACAAACCACAGGGTGCAAGTCAAGTTCAACCCGTCATTTCTTGATTGAATCAAACCCACCCGTACGACCCTTGACGGAGGTCAACAAGGTCGTACGACTGCCTTAATCCAATCTGCATCACATGCATAAGTAGATAAATACTAGTTAGCTACCGCACACTACGCCTTGACAGAGGTCAACAAACGTAGCACGAATACTAAGTAGGATTTATCTGAAATGACGGAGGGCTATGTCAGGTTTTTCTGAAAACTATTGCGTAATGAACTTGATATCGTTGTAGAATCAAGTGAAGTTTTGAAATGGAGTGATTTTGAGGCTTTTCTAGTTTTGCTAAAGGGGTCACTCCCGGTGAAGGGATCGTTGGCCCTTTCCTCGTCGAATGAGGTGCGAGATATATCATATATATCACTGTGCAAAGCAAAAAACTATAGAAGCAATCAAAAACAAACCGAGTGTGTAGCATCTTCCAGTCATTGCTAAAGGGGTCACTCCCGGTGAAGGGATCTCGGCCCTTTCCTCATCGAATAAGGTGCAGGGTATATCATATATACCGCTATGCAAAGCAAAACTGTAGCTACCCTTTTTATTTAAAATTTGATTCTACAACATCTTTTAGGTTTCTTTTCTTTCATTAATCACATTAATGAAGTCCCATCATTTAAGTCACCTAAACATCACAGATAAATACGACGTACACTTATGCCATCCGCATTCGCCTCGATGTCCCCTCGTGCACCGTTAGGTTAGGTAACTAACGACAGAGCAGGGCAGGGCTAGTGCGGGTGCAAAACATAAGTAACGTCTATATAATATATCAAATATACTATATACTGTATCCATCAGAACATATCAAATGATCACATCACAGATATCGCAGCAGAAAATATCATATGAAATATTGGATATACTAGGACGTCCGTGTTTTTAATACGAGCCAGTATAAAACACGGATTCCACGGTCGTGATGAATAGCCAATCCCACACCCATAGACCCCTACGAGAGCGGCAAGCAACCCTACTAATTCTAGGGTTAGGAGACCCGGACTCGACTCCTCGAGATGGTCTCCCACTGGACCCTAAAACCCGGTTACTTGTGCTCCCCTCCTTGGGTCTATCCTAATGCGGAAAAGTAAATAATCTACAAAAGGTGACAACTTCCGCAACCTGGAAGTGCCCCAATAAAAGAATATTACATACAAGTTTTTACATGAATGAAAATGAAAAACACTCATCTCACATAAAACCCCCCCGGCTATTCAAACACGACGATCCAATATAACATATCCAGCAACACATAACATCACATGACATCAACGTAAGTAAATATGCGCATCCCAATTGTCGTTGACATATAGCAACGAAACCGGCGATATCACATATTACACTTACGGTCACAGAAAAGAAAGTGTAAAACTACAACAGTTGGAATCTGCAACCTCCATAGACATCGCATGCCTAATCAAATGAAATACTTAGACATTGCATGCCTAACAATTATAAACCCCGCATTTTAGTCTCAAAATCGAAAACACTTTTCAATATAAAGTCGAGCAATTCAACAGGATTCCCGACATCCTGATCGAATGCTCGTCGCAAACTTTAGTAGGCGGCCGCACCCCCGACACCGTCGACGAAGTGCACCAAGACGGAACACCGCTGCCGCGAGCACCCGAACTGATGCTTTCGGCGACGGGGTTCTCCTACAGTCACTTGGTCGGGGCTATGGAGTGAGGCTGTCTATTAAGTTTACCCGGCGAGTATCCGCGTATGCTACGTGATTGCGACGGACTTTTGATCACATCAAAATTCCGTGGCAACCGATCAAGTGAGACTAAACCGCTAGATTTATAACATTCATTCAGTTATTTCATAACTACTTGTGAATTCCAATTATTGTATCACATTCCGGATAAGATAGAAAATGTTAAACTTTCCGATCGAACAATCGAACACCCAAGTTTTCCCGATACAGCTCAACACATGAAATAAGTCTAAAAACATTCACTTCGTGCCTCAGTACCAACGGTCCAGCCGTAGAAGGGTCAAGCCAACGCCTCACATGTGGCACGCCGTACTGCCCCAAACCCTAGGGTTCAAAGGGCAGTTCAAGACGGTCACATAATCGAGTTAAGGTTTGTTGTCTTCTAGAGGGACCATCGCATTACTTGCACTACTTAGAACGGCATTAAACTACAGAAAAGTCCAACAATTGGAAATTTCCCGGCAGGGGAAAAAGTGGGTATTTATATCCGGTCGAACTTTTTAACATATTCTAAAATTACCCGGAAAAACACACTGACAAAATTAGACAGTCCGATCGAATCTCTGAACTCCCAATACAACCCAGAAAACTCAACTCTTGAGTTCAAATTAAAAATTTCCAGGAAAACCATCACTTAAAAACTAGGAATTACTGTGGAAAAAAAATTGATTGAATAGACTATGTTGCCGCGGAACCGCCGCAATAGGCATGCTATTGCCGCGGTTCCGCCGCGCTTCGATCGACTTAGGTGCTCGAACTTCACAGTAATTCTTAAAAATACCTGCTGATTTTTCTGCATATTTTTAATCTGGAAAAAACCCAGTTTTTAAAAAATATACAGAGAGCCGTTTTGGTGTTAGGGTTTCGGTTCGATCGGATTTCTAACTCCGTCTACGCATCGCCTAAGGCTCTAGCTAGGCTCTGATACCACTGTAGGGTTCCTAGGCACACTAATGAGGTCTCACAAGGCATCAACCATGCCAATTTCAAAAATTACAAGTGCCGAGAAACCCTAATACGGATCGTTAACTAGATTTTATAGGCGAAACATGCAACTAGTTAACAACTTAACTAAGTGAACGGAAATACAACCTTTGTAGATCCGGTCCTCCACCTCCATAGCTCCATGATGAAGTCTCCTTGCTGTCCAAATCGAATCCCGGGCTCTAGCGTCGAATTCATCGGAGAAATGGGCGGGCTTAGTCGTCGACTTCGGTGCCGAAGATGATCTACGTCGAGGCATCACTAGATCAAGCTCCCACTTCACCAAGTCATGAAAATTGTGAAGAAAACACCCTATACTCCTTGGCAAGAGGTAGAGGATGAAGAAATAGGAAGTGGGTTCACTTTAGAATTGGATTTCTCACTCTTTTTCTCAAGTTGCCATTGATGAAGTCAAGGTTTTCTTCTTGTTGAAGATGATGAAGAAGAAGAAAGAATATCATAAATATTTTTTTTTCAAAATAGAAAATAAAATCAATCCTTATCATATGGCAACCTTGGTTAGTTGTAGAGAATAAACTAAGGTTAGTTTGAAGGGTTAGGGTTAAGCATGAAAACAAAATGGTCACTTGGTCAAAGCTTCATGAAGCTTCAACTACAAACAAAGAAACCCACCATTTTCTCTTTTATCTTTTGCCAAAATAAATAAATAAATAAATAGATAAGAAAATCAAAAACCCTAACCATTTAAGTAACCATGGTTTAATTCTTTACACAAACTCAAGTTAGCATGTATCATCAAACATGATACAAACTAGTGTACAAAAATATATCACATATACAATGTGCACATCAAGTGAGAAAATCCATTTAAAGTGAACCAATACTAGTTAATGCAAAGTAATATATCAGATATATAATTATACATTAAATCATTAAATCAACACTTGATTCAATAATCCGGTCATGTCGCATATAACCGGCTAGTATCCAATGTATCGGCTTATCGAATCAATCCTTGATTCGATAACTAGGTTATATCGCATACAACCATTCGACACATTCATCGCGAGAATGGAATACGGTATCACATACACGCATTATTCTCGGTCCCGCACATATCTCATATGCGCTCCTATTTCGTTTTGCTTGAGCCAGGAAACCTCTGTGTAGGACTCTAAAGACTCGTTAATACGCCGGCAGCAGGTGATGATCATATCAAACACCCACAAGCCGCAAGCGGTCTGCTAAATGTAACGGCCATCCTGGTATTGAGCGATCAGAAGATCGACGAGCAAGCCCACTCACACTCCTGTGAATCCAACCAGTAACACTTACCGTACAGTCCGGTCTCGTCGTCTGATATGTCGCATATCTCGCCTAGGGGTGGTAAACGTCAGACCCCAATAGCTCGATAAGTCGTGTCGATATGAGGTCTATAACAGTTCGAGAAACTACTGGTAACACTTACCAGTAAATCTCAGCAACCCTGGCTAGGGATTTCCGGTTATAGCCAATCGAACACAGCGCAACATCAACTCCCCATACCGGGAGAGACGAATCCCCTCTTATCGCTCATTGCCTCCATGTGATTCGGGACTGTACCCAAAAACCACCGTTTTGCACGCCCTCTTGGACGTGGTAAGGTGGAAATCAAAGCACAGTAGGAACCACACAAGAATCTATGACGATCTCGGGTCAACAGACTACTCTATACCAGTGTCACCTGAGAACTGCCATCTGACGTAAGGTATAATACCATCTGGGAGTTCTCGGCGAGTCCGTCCAGTGTACCCAGTCTCCACTGAGCACCCGTATATCATCTCTGATGTCAAACACCAATGGATATGGGATCATCCATCGCCCATCTGTATGGGGCGAGAAGGTATACGCTAGTCTACACTGGTATATCGATGCCCCGTCTCGATACACCCATGACTAGGGACCTTGAAGGATGTACTTATGGACTACCATATCCCCACTAGTATGATCCGCATCATAGTCTAGGTAGTTAAGTACACATCCTAAGGGCTTTACCAACTTGTATCGGAGAGACAATCAATGTACACGTTAAGGCAAAGATCAACCAGATAGCATACTATCATATCGAGCAAGAAAGTCCTCCCTATATATGTCCCAGCATCCACTACAATATACATCCTATGTATAGTAATGGTCTCTAGGGCATACATATAACTAACAAAAATACCCCCTAAGAAAAAGACCTAGTCAACGCCCGCCAGCGCGCCGACACATTTTCCACCGACACGGGCATCATATGGCTGCGGATCCGCGGCCAATAGCCAGGTTTGGCCGCGGTTCCGCGGCCGTATACGGGGCTTGATTGCTGATTTTTTCTGTGGTGCTTCTGGTTGCTTTTGTCTTCATGTTTCTTCAGTTTGTTCTTCAGAATGTCTTCTAGTTTTCTTCCAGTTTTCCACAGTGAATAATGTCGTGGACTTTACCGTTTGCTTCGTGTCGAAGTCTTGAACCTTGCGTTGCCTTGTATTTTGTGAACTGATCTTCATGTAGGCTTTATCAAGATTCCACCATTTATTGGTCATACTCTCACTTTTGTGTCATCTTATCATCATTTTCACTGTTTTTATTCCGAGAACCTGTAACCTGCAACTATTTAGCAGCCATGGGTCAAAAGCACCTGTTTATTTATAAAATGACTAAGAATGGGGAATATAATAATGCAATATTATGGTATGAACAAATACCCTCAAACTTATCTTTTGCTCGTCCTCGAGCAAACCTAATTTTGTTCTCAACAAAATCCTAACCTCACTTCCGCAGGGAATCGCGATTGCACTGAGCTCGTGCAACAAGCCGTTAAATCTCTAGGTGTCCCTAGTAAGAGGAGTGTTGTCTCCTGAGGGTTTTCAGCGGATACTACCCACAAATTCCTATCAATTAGGCCTATTGACTTTTATTCTCCAATTAGGTCTTCTAACAAGAAATTCTATTATCTTCGACTCATAAATTATCGACCTGTATTTTTCACGCTTCCTTATCATTTAACTTAAGATTATATATGTTCTGTAGACTTATTTAGCTTTTAGCATCTTTTAAGTTTTCCTTCAAGGGTTCTGTCTCAACTTAGGAATTTTTATCATCTCTATTAAAGATATAAGTCCTATTTTTCATTCCTATCTCTTATCTAAACCCCAATCACATACCCCTACGTGTGTGTATATATCACCCCTACACTTGGAAATTCAAACCTAGCTATCATACTCTTGTCCGTTGTCCAAAGCACTTCTTAACTGGTGAATTTTTAGATGAATTTTTTCTTACACATCCTTCATGCGACTGTTAATACTTCTTGAGGTACCAACGACCGATTACAAAATGTGTTTGCACATTAAGGCGTAATTCCTAGTCTTGTAATCCCTAAGTCTTTTAGCAGTGACACCCAAACCAGTTGGTCTAAGACACTAGGTGATGAAGCACCCTCGCTAAATATTTTTTCTATTTTGCAGCCTTAAGTAATTAAAAAAACCAGTGTACATTTTTTTATCTCTTTATTCACACTTTTTATTTTTTTATTTTCCTTCATACTAAGGACTTTAGACAAGAGCATTTCAAGGTCTCTTCTACTATTCCAAGTTTCAAGGATCGTGTTTGTGCAATTTGTAGGGTATATATTTTCAGAATTTAGACTTATGCTTAGGAATTATGTTTCAAACTTATACTTTAATAAAAATATCAATACTTTTCCTTTGTTTTAACTTAGCCCAAGAAGTGAACTCAAAATTTGCCTATTTCCAAATAAACTACAAAGACATATACTTTCTACCGTTAAATTTTAAGAAAGGTTATTTTTAGAGTTTTTAATTTACTAAGTCTAGGATCTAGTTTTTCCTAGCTAGTTAACCGTCTTGCCAAACTCAAGTCAATTATGGCCAAAATTGAATACTTTAATTTTTTAATAATTTTTTCAATTTTTTTTATAATTTTTATGGGTTGTAAAATAAGTATGCAAATGCAAAAATATACAAATGAATGCGAAGGAAGAAAGCTTACCGAGCATACCCCTAAACTTAACCTTAACAATGTCCTCACTGTCATGCCACACCAAGAGGGTCAAAATGTTGGCACTCCCCTGTTTATTTATTTATAATTTTTTTGTATTTTTTATGTTAAAAGAAAAACAAAAATATATATACAACAAGGTTCCCCCCAAACTTAAGTGAGACAGTATTTCCACTGTTGTAAGCGTTAAAGTTCAGAGTTAGGCAGGAGAAAAATCAAACTATACAAGGCCTTACACAGGCCAAAAGTTAGCACCAACCATTCAAAAATTTTATCGTGATAATGGTAGGGTTGGTGGAAGAATAGAGTGTAGAGAAATGAAATGAGAAGCATACGAGACCGTGTGGAGATAGAAGCGGTATACGGTCTCGGTGGAGGAGAAGAATGGCGGAAGAGAGAAAGAAGTGTAGTACGAACTTGAGGGTGTAAATCAAGTGAATAAATTAGCGCAATTTGTGATGACCGATGTGTTAAAAATTATTGTGCTAATTTATCAACCCGTCGAGAAATGGGGTCAAATCCCTCAAGATTCGCGAGAAAACATGGGTACATTGAACTTGGTAAACCAAACATTGACAGTGGAAGCGTGACGAATTCTTGCTCGGTCGAAACGATAGGAAGGACGAAAGGGAGTGATTTAGGGATTGTCTTAATCTCACCTAAGTAATCTGTCTCGAACTCGAAGGATTCCATCAATGGTTCGAAATCACTGTAAGCAACCGAGTCTGATGGTTCAACTAACTCATCTGAAAATTCAAAGGACTCAAACTCGGGCGGTGAGTCTTCAAAATCGTCCGAAAAAGTGAAACACTCGTAATCGATATCAGTTGTGAGAAGAGTGTCAGTTTTAAGAAGGAACACACTAGTGGCGTCCAAACGGCTGTGATCGAATAGAAAATTTTCAAGCTCACAGTCCTCCTGCGTGATCTTTTGTGTGGTCGGAACGATGGAAAGGTGGGAGGGTGATTTAGGAAGTATAACAGTTAAAGGTTTAGGAAGATGAATTGGAAAATCCGACATATCAAACAAAAATGGTTCATCCTCAATACTATCCTCAATACTCTCCTCAATACTATCCTCATGATTCTCCTCAAAAGTTATCTCATCCATACTATTATCATCAAAATCAAGACGCATATGAAGTTCGGGAGAAACATTTAATGACTCAGGATGATGAATTGGAGATAAAATTTCAGTCAAATCTACGGGTTCATCATCCAAAATATTCCCGGCGTCAATATCCTCAATCAAGTGAAAATCAATTTTTTTGGACACCTCATCAAAAGCATGGAGATTTATCAATTCAGGTTCTAGATTGGAGGTGTAAAGATCGAAAAGATAATGTGTTGTTTCACTCAAAAGGGATTCTTCACAATCTGGCAAATCAAGTACTACAAAGTCGCACAACTCATTAAATGTTTTATTTTCAACTGATGAATCATTTGGGACACTTGTTTGAAAACTGGAGTTGTGGAATTCAATTGGTAATGGGTAGGTTTGATTTGGAATCTCACTCTCTCCTATCAAATTATCACTCTTTCCAACAGCCTCATCATACATTGGAATTTTTTAAGCTAGTTGGAAACTAGCTATCGTGTCACTAGGTTGTATAAGGGCGGCCATGGACGCATCCACATTCCTCATCATTTGGTTGGTCGCTACCATATAAGCTTCCAACGACTTTTCTAGACTAGACATGGGTTGTCATTCAGTAAAAGATTCAAAATTGTTTGGATACGAGAAACTCCCAAATGGTTGTGTAGAAGCAATGTCTAGGGTAGGTGCGGAAGTCGGGTAGGATTGGTAGGAATTGAATGGTTGGACAGGAGTAGGATCAACATTTGGATAAAAAGGTGAATGGACTTGTTAATCCCAAGAGCTAGAAGTGTTGAAAGAAGTGAAAGATCGGTTACGAGATTGTTCAATATGCTCAGCAATAGACATGGGTTTCGAAGTTACAATAGGACTTGAAAAAGGAGTATCAACGTAAGAAGGTGGTGAAGGTTGACACGGTTGATACAAAGTGGATTGCAAAGTTGAACTGTTTCTCCTAGACGCTTCTATTCGATCTTTCAAAGAAATTTTAGGCATGGAGGGGTCGTCCGTAATTCGACCAAAACAATTCGCGTAAGTGGCAAAGTTTGGTTCAGGATACCAAAGTTCGGCAAGAGATTTGTGAGGTGGGGTACCCATGATGTAAGAAGGAGAAGAAAAAGAAGGTAGGGTGCACGGATTTCTTAGCGACAAAATTTTGCAAGTTTTTATAAAAAAATTTCTCTCCCCCGTTTTTTTTATTTGGAGCTTTTTGCAAAAATTTTCGATAAAGGGCTTAGACACACTTTCAATCAACCACAAATGCACAATCAGGCCTAGATCTAGGGTCACCTAGGTCAGCTAGACAGCTTCTAACTGTTCCAAAGGGCTAGAAATAGGACCTCAAACCGCCTCTTCACCGCCAATTGCGGCCAGGTAAGTGCCAGGTGAGTAGAAGGCTCTCCACTACAAGTAGTGGCCCTAATTAAGTAACCACTCGCCTTAGACACACTTTCCTAGACACCACAAAGTCAGGTTAGGATCAACGGCCGATGCCTACAACTAGTCCTCTGTCTTATTGAGCGCGAAGTCCTTAGGGCTAAGTCTAGTATTTTTTAATTAAAAATGGTCAATGCAAAATGCTTTATGTGATTTCTGGGGTCCTGGGAAGGGTAATGAAATCCCCACCAAATCTGGATTGGTTTCAAGCCCCTTAAGGTCCGATTTAAAATATGCAAAGCAGTAAAATCACTTGAAATCAAATTTTTTTTATTATTTTTAGCGCGGCGCAATGAATCCTGCACAAAATCAATTATTGGAAGGGGGACGATTTTTTTAAGCGCAAAGAATCCTGCAGAAGATTTGACAGAAAATATATTGGGATTTGCAGAGGATGAGATCAGAAGATTTCCAGAGAGAATCCACATGCCGAAGCGACCAACCCGCGGTGGTTCCGCGGTCGGAAGGGCGGCGGCGGCGGCGGAAGGGCGGCGGCAGCGGCGGCTCGGTTCCCGGAAAAAAATTTAGATGATGATGTCACCAAAGCACTGCGCTTCCGCGGTCGGAGTAGGGGTACTGCGGCGGTTCCGCGGTGGAGTCGACGGCACAGTTCTCAAAATTTTTGCTGTTGTTCTGTTGGTAAAATCCTCTGCTGTTCAGATCTGCCTTTTCCAGTTATGATTTCTGGGTTTTTCCAGATTCGAACTTCTTCGTTGTTCCTGCAAAATTCACACGAAAAATACCCTTCACAAAATAAAAATGATAAATTTTTATATTTTTTTGTTTGATTTTTCAGTTTTTATGATTTTTTTTAATTTTATATTAAACCGAAATTGTAAAAAGAAAATAACACGCCATCCCCGGCAATGGCACCATTTGATTGAAATGAGATTTAGCGTTCTTGCGCTTTAAAAAGATGAATTAAAGAATATTTATAACCGCAATCAAGAACGGCGTCGCTTGGAAGCTAGCCGGTGAGTACGGGTCGGTCCACAGGGATGTTGTGTATTTCCTAATTTGTTCTAACGGGTTAATTCCGATTGTTGTCGGATTGGTTAAATCTAAAAACTAAGTTTTATCTAGACTAGAGTCTTTCTAGGTTTAGGTTTAGGTTAAGTTTGGAAATGTAAAGATTTCCCACCGCTTTCAATGCCCTAATTTAGATCTACTAGGTGTTATGGTAACAATTAATAAAGGGAATTAGTACCATCAGAAAGAAACGATGTTTCTTCCTGTAGGTTCTTGTCCTTCCTTTCTTAATTCTTAAACATATACAACCGGTCCTTTATACTACGGTATCACCGCTACCTCGGGGGATAGGGTGCCATAGGGAACGGTGTGTTATGTATGATTGGAGTCCTATAAAAACTTATGATGGGTAAGAAAGAGGTGAGAGATTTTCATCTCTCAAGCCTTCCCAAAATCTAACCCTAACAAGCGAGGAGACTACTCACTCATTAGGGAATTGAAAAACATCTCTAACTATCTAACTAGGGCAAAGAATGAAAAATCTATACTAAGGCAGAATAAGAATTAACTAGGGCAATTAAATAAAACTGCTTACTTTATTGATGGCTCTCTCCAAACATTTACACAGGAATTTTCAGATTTGAATAGATGAATAAAAAGAGGCATAACCTAAAACAGGTTTTTAGGATTCTATTTATGGATTCATAGAAACCCTAGGTTACAATCGCGTCATATCCGCTTTTACAAAAATACCCCCTAAGAAAAAGACCTAGTCAACGCCCGCCAGCGCACCGACACATTTTCCACCGACACGGGCATCATATGGCCGCGGATCCGCGGCCAATAGCCAGGTTTGGCCGCGGTTCCGCGGCCGTACAAGGGGCTTGATTGCTGATTTTTTCTGTGCTGGTTCTGGTTGCTTTTGTCTTCATGTTTCTTCAGTTGGTTCTTCAGAATGTCTTCTAGTTTTCTTCCAGTTTTTCACAGTGAATAATGTCGTGGACTTTACCGTTCGCTTCGTGTAGAAGTCTTGAACCTTGCGATGCCTTGTATTTTGTGAACTGATCTTCGTGTAGGCTTTATCAAGATTCCACCATTTATTGGTCGTAGTCTCACTTTTGTGTCATCTTATCATCATTTTCACTGTTTTTATTCCGAGAACCTGTAACCTGCAACTATGTAGCAGACATGGGTCAAAAGCACCTGTTTATTTGTAAAATGACTAAGAATGGGGAATATAATAATGCAATATTATGGTATGAACAAGTAGACCAGTATGTCATCAATAAACACAGTAATAAACTGGTCGAGGAACGGCCTGAAAATCCGGTTCATCAGATCTATGAATGCTGCTGGCGCATTGGTGAGTCCGAACGACATCACCAGAAACTCATAATGCCCATAGCGCGTACGAAAAGCAGTCTTCGGATTGTCATCATTCCGAACCCGCAACTGATGATAACCCGAAGGCAAATCAATCTTAGAAAAATATTTCGCACCCTGGAGCTGATCAAATAAATCGTCAATGCGAGGTAAAGGATACCTATTCTGCACCGTAACTCGGTTCAATTGACGTTAATCCACACACAACCTCAAACTGCCGTCCTTCTTCTTGACGAATAGAACAGGAGCTCCCCACGGCGAAACACTCGGACGCACAACTCCCCTATCAAGCTATTCTTGCAATTGATCTTTAATCTCTCTAATCTCTGCCGGAGCCATCCGATAAGGCGGTATAGAAATAGGCTCCGTGTCAGGAATCAGATCAATGCAGAACTCAATGTTGCGCTCTGGCGGCATCCCAGGTAACTCATCTGGAAAAACGTCGGGAAACTCTCACACGGTAGGAACCTGGTCCAACGACTCCACTGTAGCTCCAGTATCATGAATGAAAGCTAAGAATCCCCGACAACCTCTCCTCAAAAGTCGACTAGCGCAAAGGACAGAAATCAAACTGTGAGGGGCGGCACCACGGTCCCCCTGCACAACAAACACTGATTCTCCGGGAAAACAAAACCTAACTGTCTTCTCGCGGTAGTCCACGGACGCATAGCAAGTAGCTAACCAGTCCATGCCCAACAGAACGTCGAAGTCCAACATCTCAATAAGGATCAAGTCGACGGACATATCTCTGTCACCAATACGGACCGCACATGACCGGAACACGTGTCGCGCAACAAACGACTCGCCCACAGGAGTAGTCACGACAAGCGGCTGATCTAGCAAACACGACTCTCGGCCTAAACTCAGCACGAAGTGCATAGAAACATACGAATGCGTAGATACCGGATCGAAAAGAACATGTGCATCATAAGAACATACGGAAAGGGTACCTGAAACCACAGTATTGGACGCCTGCGCGTCCTGATGAGTCAAGGCAAACAGCCGAGCCTGCCCTCTACTGGCAACTGGCTGACCTCCGCCTCTACCACCCCGCCCTCTCGGTACAAAACCACCGCGACCCCGACCTCTCTGCATAAGAGTCTGACGCAGAGCAACAACCGGCATAAGGGGCAACGCCCTCTGAGGTGGAGAAGGTGGTAAGGTAACCTGCGGTACAGCTGTCTCACTCACACATGGCTCAGCACAATCTCGAACCCGATGACCCATATTCCCGCACCGGAAACATCCAGATGCAAACTGCTGACCCTCCGGAGGGTAAGAGCTAAAAAGCCGACCTCGTCCCGAACCTCCACTACCTCCAGTATCTGAACGGGAACTGTCACGACGTCTAAACGCCCGCCTTCCCGCCGAATCACCAGTGCGAACCCTCTTCGGTTCCGGAGCAACTGACGACTCAGAAAGACGCTCCTTCACCAATAGAGCTGCATCCACCGCTGCCGCATATGTGTCGCAAAGCTGAATGCTGATGGCTAGGAACAACTGGGTAAGCAGGCCTCGAACAAACCTCTTCACCCTCATCTCCTCAGTCGCTGATTTAGTTAGATTTTATAGATCAAAGAATTTATAACCACAATCAAGAACGGTGTCACTTGGTAGCTAGCCGGTGAGTACGGGTCGGTCCACAAGGATGTTGTTAATTTCCTTATCGCTCTAACGAGTTAATTCCGATGGGTGTCGGATTGATTAAATCTAAAAACTAAATCTATCTAGATCTAAATCTTGCTAGGGTTAGGTTTAGGGTAGGTTTGGAAATGTAAATAAATCTCACCGCTTTCTATACCCAAATTAAGATATATGAGGAGTTATGGTAATTATCAATAAAAGGGATTAGAACCATTCGGGAAGATGTTTCTTCCTCTAGGTTCTTGTCCTTCCTTTATCAATCCTTATCCTAACCTCCGTAGAAAACACGCTCAACCGGGCCTTTATACTACGGTATCACCGCTACCTCGAGGGATAGGGTGCCGTAGGGAGCGGTGTGTGCGTGTATGCATGGAGTCCTATAAAACCGTGTAATGGGCAAGAAAAGGGATGAGAGATCTCAACTTTTAAAAGCCTTCCCCAAAGCTAACCCTAACAAGCGAGGAGACTACTCGCTCATTAGGGAATTGAAGAACATTCTATCTATCTATCTAGGGTAATGAATTAAAGATCTATACTAAGGCAATTAAATAAAATAACTTACTAATTTTTATTGATGGCTCTCTCCAAATATCAACACAGTACAGATCTGAATTTATGAAATGAAAAGAGGCATCGATGCTCTCCAAAAGAAATGTAAATTTTATTAATGAAAGGAGGCATAACCTAATACAAGATTTAGGGTCTCTATTTATAGGACATAGAAAACCCTAGGTTTACAATTGACTCATATCTGCAATTACAAGTATACCCCTAAGAAGACTAGTCAACGCGCCGCCATTCTGTTATATTTCCACCGACACGAGAAACGCACGGATTTTTGCACCGACAAGGGCTCATTATGGCCGCGGTTCCGCGGCCAATAGCAGGGTTTGGCCGCGGTTCCGCGGCCATGTAGGAAGCTCGAATTCTGTGTTTTTCTGGGGTTGTTCTGTTGCATGTTTGGTTCAATTTTCTTCAGTTCTTTTCTCAGATTGGCTTCTAGGTTTCTTCCAGATTTCCACAGTGAATAATTGTAGTGGACTTTTACCGTTGCTTCGTGACGAAGTCTTGAACCTTGCACTGCCTTTGTTCTTGTGTGAACTTGTTCATTGATCTTCATTGTTCCTAAAAATGTGGCATGATCAAGATTCCAACATTTATCAGTCGTAGTCTCAATTTTGTATCGTCTTTTATCTTTTTCACTGTTTTTGTCCCGAGAATCTGTAACCTGCAACTAAGTAGCAGGCATGGGTCAAAAGCACCTGTTTATTTGTAAAATAACTAGGACTGGGGAATATAATAATGCAATATTATGATATGAACAGTCGCCACCAAGTACGGAGCATACACAGACAGCTCGGTAAACAGTACATCATACTCAGACACCGTCATCCTCGGAGTCTGGTGCAATGACTCAAATCTGCGTGCTCGCGCATCCCTGACACTCGGTGGAAGAAAACGGGTGAGAAACACCGTCACAAACTCAGCCCAGGTCATAGGAGCAAGACCCGCGGCTCTGCCTCTCACCAAGGACTCACACCACTTCAGGGCCAGACCTTCCAAATGGAAGCTCGCAAACTTCACCCATCTCTCATCAGAGCATCGGAGCGAACGACAAATCCTAGCCATCCGGTCGATAAACGACTGGGGATCCTCAGCAGCATCTGTGCCAGTGAACACCGGAGGCCTCCGCCTCATGAACTCTGTCAGCAACACGGTAATAACCTCCGGAGATGTAACTGCGACGACCGGAACAGAAGGTACCATCGTGGTCCCTGCAATGGGTAGAACAACTGCCTGCCCCTGCACTCTAATGGCCTCAATTAAAGTCCCCATCATCTGGCGCAGGTCCTGCATACCAGCCCCAAACATAACAATGTGCTCCGGTACAACAGGCGTACCGCCCTGGTTAGTCCTCGCCTCAGACGGGTCGACTCTGACCTCGGCCCTCGCGGCCGCTCTCTGAGCTCTCGTAGTCTTCGGTGGCATATAGGCTGGAAATTGAAACAAGATTCGATAAGGATACAAAAATCGAATCACAAGGATGTAAAATTTCACGGAAAGAATTTCAATCAACAAGTCCTAAGGTCACTTAAGCGGAGTACCGCGTCGTAAGTATGCCGCGGAACATACACACGCTACGTTACTCTGCTTAAGCTACCTACTCCATTATACCAAGGTCATCCTACACTCCGAAAGGTAAAACCTAGCGCTCTGATACCAACTTTGTCACGACTCAAAAAATTTGGCCCGTAACCGGCACTTAAACTACGTAACGTCTACAGGCGTACGCAGCTTAAGTAAGCCGAAACAAAGAAATATAAACCACCCCAAAAGGGATAAACGGAGAAAAACAAAGTTTAAAACATTCGGAAAATCTTAAGTAAAATCTTTAACTTTAGTTTTCTTTCATGAAAATTTCGGCAGCACCTCCTTTGTAAAAACTAGCCCCGAAAATGGGTACAACATAGATAATATATAAAGCATCCCAAACGGGAGAAAATTACACTCAACGGCGGAGACAACCACCACAAACATATATACGACGCCGAAGCGAAGAAATATAAAAGAAAACTGCATAAAGAAGTAAAACTTTTCAACAAAACCGGCTCCCACAAGCATGGCTCCCAAAGTCACCAAAATAATAATACAACACCAAATCCTCACAACTCGTCTCTAAGTCAAATACAAGAAGTCGTAGATGGAGAATACTAGATCCAACAAACAAGATATACAATGTACAAACGGATAACCGCAAACCTACCTAAAAGCAAAGGCCTCACAGCCAACCGTAGCGGTATCCGCAAAAGTAGAGATGATAAGACGCCCTGCCGCGACTAAACTGAGGGTAAGTCATGCAAAACACCGTGGCACAACGGGGGTGAGTTTCCAACTCGTGAATAGTAAATAACATCATACTGAAATCGCAAGTATGCACTAACAGCAATGATCAATAACATGTAAGCTGGTAGCATAAGTATGACAATATGAATATGCAACTATCATGATCAAGGTACACCACCAGGTACTATATCTATATGACTCAAATGCATATCAATTGAATACTGAGTGCGGGATAATAAATAATCTCATGCACAAATCGTAAGCATGGAAAAACCCGGTGTAAATCAACACCCCAAATCCCGAAATACTCAGATCGGCCCTCAGACCGGCCCTCAAATCTTGTAAGTCTTATGAAATCTGAGTGTCAAACATCGACACTCTAAAACATCATGAAAACCATTGCCTAACATCGACACGTAAATACTCGTATCTATACGTTCATCGAAGCCCAAGTATCCCACTTCGACACTTGTGTTCTACGTATCGGTCTTTCTGATATCCATACGTTCCTCGAAACCCAAGTATCCCACCTCGACACTTGTGTTCCACGTATCGGTCTCCAAAATCCATATATCTCTCGGAATATAAGTGCTTAACATCGACACTTGAAATTCCCCTAATCGCATGAAAACATATCTCAAATGCGTAAATCCATGTAAAATAGCATATGCAACATAAAACATCAATATGAGCATATCACGGGCAAAATCCGCTATTTAAATGCATCAAGTCATTAAATATATCTCGCGGTTCCCAAAATCCAAATCCAAATTACATATATATACAGCGTCCCATTCCACCGATATATAAGTTATAAAAAGCTGATCATGTAACAATAGCAAAGTATATATGCGAGCATGTAGGTATAGTATGGCATATGTATAGGCATGTAGGTATACAGGTATGCTATATGTCATATGCGCTATCGCACAAGAATAACTGCCTCTATGTCGCTAACCACTAGCAAGGTATATCAATGAATATTTGTGTTGTGCGTATCATGGCAATTACCGACAGTATGTGTAGCATATCATTGGTGCTCGTGCAACATGGACTGTCAATAATAGTGCAGTGTACAAAGAATACAGGTTCAGGCACAACAAGTAGCTATATGCAATGAAATGCATGCATCATCTCTATATGAGCATATAAACATGCGGCTAATATCATATCATATCTAGCCCTGACGCTTAACGCCATACGGGAGAATTCCCCGTAGATGTTAAATCTACTCACCGATGGTCTCGAGCTATGAAAATCCGACCACCTGCTTCCCCTTGTTCGCAGCGCCCGAAGTCCCCGCTTGCGAACCTAAAATTTCACAAACACATCACATAAGCTAAATATCCTACATCGACGAAAAGACATCGAAACGCATGGATAACGCCCTGAAAATAGCACTGCGCACTTAGCGCATCTATCGTGCACGACATCGGTCAAAAACCCTAACTAGGGTCGCTAAACTACGAAACACCAAGTCTAGACCCCGATCGTCCCGATCGCACAACACAACACAAACAAATACGAGGAATATAATAGATATAACCTCGCAACGACCAATCGAACCCACGTCGGAAAAATCCCGAAACCTGGTAAGCAACTTATCGCAATATTTCGCACAAGTTCAAAGCTAATACAAATCTAGCGATTTCAAATATCTTATAATAGCTTAACTAAGCTATCCAAACCACTTCCATATTTTTAAAACTTGCTAATTAAGTTTTAGGAAAAACCTAGTAAGCAAAATTTCTAATTAGGCAAAATAGTAATTAACAAAAATTATCATATTCCACCACTAGAATAAGTTTTCTTAAACACAAATTAACATTAAACACTTCATCAAGTTTTACCCTAACTTGAATTTCCTAAAAATTATGAATAATGAATTAATCAAGAGTTTAAAATCTATAATAACCAATTAAATAGCTAATTCAAGATTTTAACATATAATTAAGGATTAAGGTAAGAATTTATACCTCTTCAAGAATAAATTCTAGCACAAGATTTCATCAACTTAGCCACCAAAAAAACCATACTTTGTTGAAGATCCAAGCAAGTTTGTGAAGGAAATTGATGGTTTTATTTTATTTAGGATTTTGTGGATTTATTTTGGAATTTTTTGAAGAGTTTTGTGAACAAAAGGATGAAGAAATGAGCTAGGAAATGAAATGGGGTAGATTTGGGGAGATGGCTCGGCCAAATAGTGATGGGGGAGGTATTTTGTGTAGAATTGTGAAGATGTTTTTAGCAAAAATCAATTAATGCATCATTAAATGCAATATTGCCACCTTTCTTTCTTTTCTTTTCTTTTTAAATTTAAATCCTTTTGTCCAAAAGAAAAATCTAGATATTTAAAAAGAAGGTTCTAAACTCATTTTAGTGATTTGATTAGCAATAATTCTCATAGAAGAAATTTCCCAATTTTACGTACATAATTTACCACTTAAAATAATATTTTATTAGGGAAAAATTCTAATTGAACCAAAACCTCCCATTGACCCCCAAATCTCGCGCACTAGCTTTATTTTAGCTAAACTAGGTTCCGGCAAGTCCATACGGAAGTTTGATCGAAATCGGGTTAAAACGGAAAATACCGACTATTTTTCCCTAAAACGGAAAAATTCGCATAACGATTTCTAAAACATTACACATAAGGATGGATATTTGAATCTGTTCAAATTTTCATCTTATGAAACTTGCCAATCATGTCTCAAAGGCAAGATGACCAAAACTCCGTTTATTGGACACGGAGAAAGAGCTACAGAACTCTTCGGACTGATACATAGTGATGTATGCGGTCCCATGTCTACACATGCCAGGAATGGTCCTCGTACTTCATTACATTCACCGATGATCTCTCAAGATTCGGACATGTGTTCCTGTTGAAACACAAGTTTGAAGCTTTTGAGAAATTCAAGGAATATAAGTACGAAGTAGAGAACCAAATGGGTAGAAGTATTAAATCCTTCGATCTGATCGGGGAGAAGAATACTTAAGCACGGAGTTCCTGAAGTATCTAAAAGAGAATGGGATTCTCTCTCAGCTTACTCCTCCGTATACACCACAGCACAACGGTGTGTCGGAGCGGAGGAATCGCACCCTATTAAATATGGTGCGCTCTATGATGAGTACTGCTGAGTTACCTATTTCTTTTTGGAGTTATGCGCTTGAGAAGCCACATACCTATTAAACAGGGTTCCCACCAAATCCGTGCCTACCACTCCATATGCGATATGGTATGGGAAGAGACCATGTCTTAAACGAGTTAAGATATGGGGTTGTCTGGCCTATGTTGAAAGGCAAAATCCGGACAAGCTCGAGACAAGGTCAGTTCTGTGTTAGTTTGTTGGATATCCTAAACATTCGCGAGGGTATACCTTCTACCACACCGAGGAACAAAATGTGTTTGTTTCTCGGCATGCCACCTTTTTAGAAAAGGAATTTCTTACGAAAGAAATTTGTGGTCATGAGGTAGAACTGGAAGAAGTTCCAGCTACACAAACTACAGCTGATGATTTGGTAGAACTGAAGGATTCAGTAGTTCCCGACGAACCTCAGCCTCTCCGCAGATCTAGTAGGGTTCCTCATCCACCTGAGAGATACTACGGTTTTCTCAATGACAGTGGGAGCGAGGATTGCATCATGGAAGATGATGACCCAACTAGTTTCGAGCAGGCCATCACGAGTGGGGACTCTATGAAATGGCTGGATGCTATGTGATCTGAGATGGAATCCATTTACACCAACAAAGTATGGACTTTGGAAGTTGCATTTGAAGGGGTAAAATCCATCGGGAGCAGGTGGATCTTGAGAAGATTCTTGGTGTAGAAGGAAAAGTTGAGATTTTCAAAGCTAGACTTGAAGCAAAAGGTTTTCGTCAACAACCAGGTATGGATGATTATGAAACCTTTTCACCAGTGGCTATACTTAAGTCCATCTGGATCCTACTTGCCATCGTTGCATACTATGACTATGAAATCTGGCAGATTGATATCAAGACCGCTTTTCTAAATGATGATTTAGAAGAAAGCGTGTGCATGACACTGCCAGAGGGCTTCGTAGACAGTGGGAGCAGCCGAAAGGTGTGCAAGTTGCTTAAATCTATTTACGGATTAAAGCAGGTACCGCAGAGTTGGAACATCTGTTTTGATGCGGCAGTCAAAGAGTTTGACTTCATCAAAAAAGTAGATAAACCTTATATATACAAGAAGGTTGTAGAGAGTAAGGTTTTCTTCCTCGTATTGTTCGTGGATGACATACTCTTGATAGGAAATGGTGTTCCTACGCTACACTCGGTCAAGCTCTTCTTATCACAATGTTTCTCCTTGAAGGATCTGGGTGATGCCTCCTACATCGTGTGATTAAGTTTTATAGAGATAGATCTAAGAGGATATATCATTCTCACTAGGTGTAGTGAGTAGGTGTCAATCAGATCCTGGGGGGAAACACTGGATAGCTGTAAAGAACATTCTTAAGTACTTGAGAAGGACTAAAGAAATGTTCTTGGTGTATGGTAACGGTGAACTCCAGATGGAGTTCTTTACCGATTCGAGCTTCCAAAGTGATAAGGTCGACTGTAAGACAGTCTCGAGTTTTGTCTTTTCCCTCAGTAGAGGGACGGTATGTTGGAAGAGTTCCAAGCTAGATACCGTAGCAAACTCGACGATAAAAGCTTAATACATTGCTACCAACGATGCTACCAAAGAGGCTGTCTGGATGAAGATGTTCATGAGATAAACTTGGTGAGGTTCCTACCATTATAGTGACAATGGAGCTGTGCCTTTGGCCTAGGAACCCCGTCCCATCAGTGATCCAGACATAATCTTAGGCGGTATCACCTGATCAGGGAGATGGTTGATCTCCAGGTGATTGAGGTCGGGAGAGTTGAGATGAAGAATAACACGGTGGATCCACTCACGAAGGCCTTTCCCTGGAGAGACTTTAAGGGATGTTGGGTATGAGATACTACAACAACTGGCCTTAGTGCAAGTGGGAGATTGTTAGTTGTATGTATGCCCTAGAGGCCATTATTGTACATGATTTTATATTATAGTAGATGCTTGGATATATATAGGGAGGAATTTCTTGCTCGGCATAATAGTATGCTATTTGATTACCCTTTATCTTAACATGCATCTTTATATTGTCTCTCTATTACATGTTGATAAAGCCCTTAGGATGTGTACTTGACTACCAGGACAATGATGGAGATCATACTAGTAGGGCCAGGGAAGTCCATAAGTCCATCCTTTAATTATTCCAAATCGTGGGAGTATCGAGACAGGGCATCGATATTCCAGAGTAGACTAGCATATACGTTTCTCGACCCATTTGATGGGCGATGGATGATCCCACATCCATTGGTGTTTGACATCAAAGATTGTATACGGGTGCTCAGTGGAGACTGGGTACACCGAACAGGACTCACCGAGAACTCCTAGATGGTATTATACCTAACGTCAGATAGCAGTTCTTTAGTGACACTGGTACAGGTTAGTCTGTAGACCCGAGATCGTCATAGAGTCTTGTGTGATTCCTACTGTGCTTTGATTTCCACCCTACCACATTCAATAAAGCGTGCAAACAGGTGGTTTTTCGGTACAGTCCCGAGTCACATGGAGGCAATGAGCGATAGGAGGGGTTTCGTCTCTCTCGGTGTTGGGGGTTTATGTTGCGCTATGCTCGATTGGCTATAACAGGAAGTCTCTAGCCAGGGCTGATGCTGATATTTACTGGTATGTGTTATCAGTAGTTTCTCAACCCATTATGAGCCTCACATCGGCATGACTTATCAAGTTATTGGGGTTTGACGTTTACCACCCCCAAACTAGATATGCGATATATCAGATGAAAAGACCGGACTATACGGTAGTATTACTTATAGGATTCACGGCAGTATGAACAAGCTTGCTTGTTGATCTTCTGATCGCTCAATACCCGGGTAGCCGTTACGTCCAGCTAGTACCGCTGACGGTTTGTGGGTAACTGATATGATCATTACCTACTGCCGGCATATTGACGAATCTTTAGAGTCATACACAGAGGTTTCCTGGCTCAAGTGAAACGAGGTAGGGCACATATGTGATATGTGCGGGACCGAGATTAATACGTGTATGTGATACCGTATTCTAATCTCGCGATATAGGTTATATATGATATAACTTAATTATTGGATCAAGTGTTGATTCAATAATTTGTTATTTGATATTAGTCGGTTGTATGAGATATAGCCGGATTATTAAATCAAGTGTTAATTTAATAATTTAATATATAATTATATATTTGATATATTAATATATTTATTAACTAATATTAGCTCACTTAAGAATTTATTTTCTACTTATACATTTAATATATATGTGATATATGTTAATGTATTTATTTTGTGTCATGCTTGATGATACATTGCACATGGGTTTATGAGACTCATACCATACTTAAGATAATTATGGTGACTATTTATTTAGGGAATAAACAATGTTAGGTGGAAAATGCCTTGGTTTGGATGCTTGTGGAAGCATATAGAAATCTTGACTTAGTCCACTAATTTTGTTTTACTCTAGATATTTATTAACCTAACCATTATCTTTAGCCTTGGTTGAGTCTCTACATGAGTTTATATGAGATATTTTCTCATCCATGGTGCACACTTGACCACTTGTAAGTTTGTTCTTCATCTTTACCATTGCTCTCTAGCTTTCAAGTGAGAAGAAAAAGAAAAAGAGAATTTATTCTAAAGTGAGCAAAATTCCTACTTCATCAATCTATACCAAACTAGCCATTTAGTATAGGTTGTTTGTTTCACTAATCCATTAATTAGTGAAGAGGTAGCTTGAGTTAGAGATTCTTCGACGTAGATCATCTTCGGCCTCGAAGATCCTTGAGCAAGCTTGTTCCTTTCGCCTAGTAGATCCTAACGAGAGTCCGGGAGACCACTGCTTGGAGCTAAGGGACCACTACACGGAGCTTTAGAAGTGAAGGACCGATCTTCAAAGGTTGTATTCCTTGTTCACTTAGAGTAAAGTTGTTTACTTGCTTAGTTCAACCATAATTCTTTAGTTAGATCCTTGGCAAGGGCTCGCTCGGCACCCTAAAATTTTAAAATAGAATACTTGATCGACTTTTCGAAACCCGTCGGGGGTGCTAAGTGAACCCAGCAAGGATGTGCTTATAGACTACCTAGCCTTCACTAGTGGGACTGCCATCACAATGCTGGTAGTCAAGCAAAGATCCTAAGGGCTCTGTCAATATGTATTAGCAATACGTTAAAAGAAATATATACATATATTAAGATAGAATCAAACCAAGTAGCATACTACCATATCGAGCGAGACTGATATTATATCCGTGTATATCCCTAACTTTCAAAATGTAATATACAAACCAGTACTATACAATAATGACCTCTAGGGCATATATCACTAACAGACTTGCTGTTATAGCGAATCGCGCATAGCACAACATTAACTCCTACTACCAGGAGAGACGAAACTCTTCCTATCGCTCACTGCCTCTATGTAACTCGAGACCGTACCCAAAAACCACCTGTTTGCACGATTCAGTAGAGCCGTGGTAGGGTGGAAATCAAAGCACAATGGGAATCACATAAGACATTATGACGATCTCGGGTCTACAGACTAACCTGTACAAGTGTCACCAGAGGGCTGCTATCTGACGATAGGTATAGTACCATCTAGGAGTTCTCGGTAAGTCCGTTCGGTGTACTCATTCTCTAGTGAGCACTTGTGTAGAATCTTTAATGTCAAACACCAATGGTTATGGGATCAACCATCGCCCCATACAGGATCAAGAAATATACACACTAGTCTACTTTGGAATATCGATACCCTGTCTCGATACTCCTTCGACTAGGAACACTTCAAGGATGTGCTTGTGGACTATACAAGCCATACTAGTATGATCTACATCAAAGTCTTGGTAGTCAACCAAAATATCGGCTTTATCAACTGTATCAGTGAAATAGTAAACTTGAGCAAATGTACATGTTAAGATAAAGAGTAACCAGATAGCATACTATCATGTTGAGTAAGAAAGTTCTTTATATATATGTCCAAGCATCTACTATAATATACAATAATGGCCTTTAGGGTATACATATTCCTAACAATCTCCCACTTGCACTAAGGCCAGTAGTAGTATCTCATACTCATCATCCCAAAAAGTCTCTCGAACTGAGTCTGGGGAAGGGCCTTCGTGAGTGGATCCGTCATGTTTTCCTTCGTGTCAACTCTCCTGACCTCGATCTCGTGGCGATCAACTATCTCCCGGATCCGGTGATACCGCCTCAGAATATGTCAGGATCGCTGATGGGACCGGGTTTCCTTGGTCAAAGCCACAGCTCCATTGTAATCACATTACAAAGGTATTGGATCAACAATGGATGGAACCACACCAAGTTCAGTTATGAACTTCTTCATCCAGACAGCCTCTTTGGTAGCATCATTAGCAGCGATGTATTCAGCCTCCATTGTCGAGTCTGCAACGGTATCTTGCTTAGAACTCCTCCAACATACCACCTATTCACCATCGAAAGACCGGACCGAGACGCTGAGGACGTCTGGTCTGAATTTGGGGGCATATGCTATTTGGACTTATCCATCCACCTCTCCAAAAATACCAAGTTGATTTATGGCACCATATATTGGAGGTTTGGACAGATGCAACCATTGTAGCATGATTTCATCAGATTCCCTTTCATTTGTGAGGGGTTTCTGATTGTGGTGACGCTCTTCCGTGCAGGCACAAGCCCCTGCAGTTAATTACGTTACCGCATCGCGATAACCACTTTCTCCTTCTCCAGCAGTTCACTTCGTGTCATGTATGTTTTTGTTTATTTTGGTTGCCCGTGGATTATATACGGAGGCTAGTTTATGTCGTCGCCCGTAGGGCGCGGATCAGTCCAAATCCGTAGATTTTAGATTTGGGTTTGTTTTATTTAAGGACCGTTAATCTAGTTTGAGATTAAGTTCAACTTAAATATATGAGCATTTGGCTCAATTTATTTTAACTAAGGGTACATTAGTCTTATTTGAGACTAAAATCATCTTAGCAAAATTTTAAGGATCTTTTTTATTTAAGATCCAACAACAGAGCATTTGGGCTCGGCTATAAGGAACTTTTCAGAGAGACTTGGCCAATTTGGGCTTAGTCCGTTTAGGCTTTTTTGTGTTCGAAAGTGCTGAGCACTTATTTGGGCTCTGTTTGTTTAGCCCCATTTTTTTTATGCAAAAGTGCTAAGCACTTGTTTGAAGCTCTGGCGCTCACATAGGTATCATGTGAAGCCTTTAGTTATGGGTGCTGCCCAATCAGTGCTAAGCATAGTGTTAAACAACTTTTGTATGTGATGTCCATATGAAGTGCACGTGCGGCGCTGGGCATTACCCAATCAGTGCTAAGCACTTAGTCATTTTGGCTATGTATTAAGCGCTAAGCACTTTTTTTATGGCGCCCACGTGAGGAGCACGTGAGGCGCTAGGCGCTGCCCAATCAGTGCTGAGCACTCAGCCATTTTGGTTGTATATGAAATGCTAAACACTTTTGTATAGTGTCCATGTGAGGAGCAAGTGAGGCGCTGGGCGCTGCACAATTAGTGTGTAAGGTTACTAGGCACTATCATAAGGGTCTATAAGGCATCAACCATGCCGAATTAAAAATTTTCAAGTGCCGAACAACCTAAAGCGAGGATCTTTGCTAGATAATTAGGGTAAACATAACATGTAAACAATTTTACTTCTAAGAGATAGGGAATACAACCTTTGTAGTCCGTTCCTTCGCTTCATAAGCTCCGAGTAGTAGTCCCTTCACCGCGATCCATGAACTTCCGGATTCTAGAGAGGCTCCACAAGCCGAATGATCCATGCTTGCTTGAAGTCTTCCTATTCGAAGATGATCTGCCTTGAAGAATCTTTAACCCAAGCTTACACTTCACTAAACAACTTATTAGAGAAGTGAACACCCTAATCTAAGTGGCCAGAATAGATGAGGATGATGAAGTAGGAATTTAGCACTCTTTTATTTTCAATTTCTTACCATTTATCATCACATCACAAAAAGCTAGAAAGCTTTTTCAAGAGGAAGAAGAAGAAGAAATCTATTTGTGATGAATAATGAATAATTGTGTTGTGGTTACAAATCCAACCTTGAGTTAAGAATGAAGGGTTTAACTCATGTAGAGAACAAACCTAAGGTAAAGGGTTTGGGTTGGGTTAAGAAATATCTATACAAAATATCATAACAAAATATCTTAGCTAAAAACAAAGAAAGCTTCTTGAAGCTTCTTGAAAAAGCTAACCCAAATGCTAACCCAAATCAAACCCTAACTAGTTTAATCTCCACAAATCATGTTGCATTTGTAATCATAGCTTGTTACAATATTATATATCACATATATAATATATTTTTGTAACAAAAGAAAATAATACAATTAACATATATCGCATATATATCAATGTATTAACAGGTGAGAAAATGAATCAATAAAGCGAGCTAATATTAGTTAATGTAATGTAATATATCACATATATAATTATACATTAAATTATCGAATCAACACTTGATCCGAGAATCCGGCTATATCGCATATAACCGACTAATATTATATATACCGATTCATCGAATCAACACTTGATCCGATGACCCGGCTATATCACATATACCCGGCCGATATCAAATATCGTGAAAATAGAATACGGTATCTCATATCGTATTATTCTCAATCCCACACATATCATATATGTGCCCCTACTCCGTTTTGCCTGAGTCAGGAAACCTCTGTGTAGGACTCTAAAGAATCGTCAATACGCCGGCAGTAGGTGATGATCATATCAAACACCTACAAGCTGTAAGTGGTCAGCTAAACGTAACAGCCACCCAGGTATTGTGCGATCAGAAGATCAACAAGCAAGCCTGTACATTCTCCTATGAATCCAATCAGTAACACTACCGTACAGTCCGGTCTCTTCGTCTGATATGTTGCATATCTAGTCTAGGGGTGGTAAACGTCAGACCCCAATAACCGATAAGTCGTGTCGATGTAAGGCTCATAACAGGTCGAGAAACTACTGATAACACTTACCAGTAAATCTCCATATCAGCCCTGGTGTGGGACTTCCAGTTATAGCCAATCGAACACAGCACAACATCAACTCCCTATACCGGGAGAGACGAATCCCCTCCTATCGCTCATTGCCTCCATGTGATTCGGGACTGTACCCAAAAGCCACCGTTTTGGATGCCCTTTTGGACGTGGTAAGGTAGAAATCAAAGCACAGTGGGAATCACACAAGACTCTATGACGATCTCGGGTCTACAGACTAACCTGTACCAATGTCACCGGAGAACTGCCATCTGACGTGAGGTATAATACCATCTGGGGGTTCTCGGCGAGTTCGTTCAGTGTACCCAGTCTCCACTGAGCACCCGTACACCATCTTTGATGTCAAACACCGATGGATATAGGATCATCCATCGCCCATCATATGGGCTACGATGCGTATACGCTAGTCTACTCTGGTGTATCGATGCCCTGTCTCGATACACCTTCGATTAGGAACAGTTATAGGATGTACTCGTTGACTACCCTGGCCCCACTAGTATGATCTCATCATAGTCCCAGTAGTCGAGTACATATCCTAAGGGCTTTATCAACATTTAAGAGCAAGACAGTAAACTAATACAAGTCAACATGTTAAGATAAAGTGAAACCAAATAGCATACTATCATGTCGAGCAAGAAAGTCCTCTCTATATATATCCAAGCATCCACTATAATATACATCATATGTACAATAATGGCCTCTAGGGCATATACAGAACTAACAATCTCCCACTTGCACTAAGGCCAGCTGTTGTAGTATCTCATACCCAACATCCCAAAGAGTCTCTCAAACTGTGTCTAGGGAATGGCCTTCGTGAGTGGATCCGCAGTGTTGTCCTTCGTATCAACTCTCCTGACCTCGATCTCTCGGCGATCAACTATCTCCCGGATCAGGTGATACCGCCTAAGAATATGTCTGGACTTCTGATAGGACCTGGGTTCCTTGGCCAAAGCCACAGCTCCATTGTTATCACAATACAAAGGTATTGGATGCTCAATGGATGGAACCACACCAAGTTCAGTGATGAACTTCTTCATCCAGACAGCCTCTTTGGCAGCATCATTGGCAGCGATGTATTCAGCCTCCATCGTCGAGTCTGCAACGGTTTCCTGTTTGGAACTCTTCCAACACACCGCCCCTCCATTGATGGTAAAGACAAATCCCGAGTGCGACTTAGAGTCGTCCTTATCACTTTGGAAGCTTGAATCGGTAAAGGACTCCACCTGGAGTTCTCCGTTACCATACACCAAAAACATCTCTTTAGTCCTTCTCAAGTACTTGAGAATGTTCTTTACAGCTGTCCAATGATTCTCTCCAGGATCTGCTTGATACCTACTCACTACACTTAGTGAGTATGCTATATCGGGTCTGGTACATAGCATCGCGCACATGATAGAGCCTACTTCCGAAGCATAGGGTATCCCTTGCATGCGAGCTCTTTCCAAATCAGTCTTGGGATACATCTCTTTGGAGAGAGTGAGTCCAGAGATCGTGGGTAGGTTCCCACGCTAGGATTCTTCCATACTAAACCTCTTTAGTATGGTGTCAATGTACCTGGATTGGGACAATCCCAGTATCCATTTAGATCTATCTCTATAGAACTTAATTCCCAAAATGCAGGAGGCATCACCTAGATCTTTCATTAAGAATCTTTGTGATAAGAAGAGCTTGACCGAGTGCAGCATAGGAACATCATTTCCTATCAAGAGTATGTCATCCATGTACAATACGAGGAAGACAACCTTACTCTCTACAACCTTCTTATAGATACAAGATTCATCTACGTTTTTGATGAAGTCAAACTCTTTGACTACATCATCAAAACAGATGTTCCAACTCCGCGATGCTTGCTTTAACCCATAGATGGATTTAAGCAGCTTGCACACCTTTCCGCTGCTCCCACTATCTATGAAGCCCTCTGGCTGAGTCATGTACACACACTCTTCTAAATCACCATTTAGAAAGGCGGTCATAACATCCATCTGCCAGATTTCGTAGTCATGGTATGCAGCAATGGCAAGTAGGATCTGGATGGACTTAAGCATAGCTACTGGAGAAAATGTTTCGTCATAATCCACACCTGGTCGTTGACGAAAACCCTTTGCAACAAGTCTAGCTTTGAAAGTCTCAACTTTTCCATCTGCACCAAGTTTCTTCTTAAAGATCCATTTGCTCCCAATGGGTTTTACCCCTTCAGGAGCAACTTCCAAAGTCCATACTTTGTTGGTGTACATGGATTCCATCTCAGATCGCATTGCATCCATCCATTTCACAGAGTCACCACTCGTGATGGCCTGCTCGAAACTAGTCGGGTCATCATCTTCCATGATGCAATCCTCGCTCCCACCATTAATGAGAAAACCATAGTATCTCTCAGGTGGATAAGAAACCCTACTAGATCGGCGGAGTGGCTGGGGTTCGTTGGGAACTGCTGAATCCTCTGGTTCCACTAAATCTTCAGTCGTAGTTTGTGTCGCTGGAACTTCTTCCAGTTCTACCTCATTGCCACTATCTTGTTTCATAAGAAAACCCTTTTCTAAGAAGGTGGCATGTCGAGAAACAAACACTCTTTGTTCCTCGGTGTGGTAGAAGATATACCCTTACGAATGCTTGGGATATCCAATAAACTTGCACAGAACTGACCTTGTCTCGAGCTTGTCCGGATTTTGTGTTTTCACATATGCCGGACAACCCCATACTTAATGTAATTAAGATGTGGTTTCTTTCCTTTCCATATCTCATATGGAGTGGTTTGCACAGATTTGGTGGGAACCCTATTCAATAGGTCTATGGCTGTCTCAAGCGCATATCCCCAGAAGGAAACAGGCAACTCAGCATTGCTCATCATAGAGCGCACCATATCTAATAGGGTGCGATTCCTCCGCTCCGATACACCGTTGTGCTGTGGTGTATAAGGAGGAGTAAGCTGAGAGAGAATCCCATTCTCTTTTAGATAGTCCAGAAACTCATTGCTTAAGTATTCTTCTCCTCGATCAGATCGTAGGATCTTAATACTTTTGCCCGTTTGGTTCTCTACTTCGTGCTTATATTCCCTGAATTTCTCAAAAGCTTCAGTCTTGTGTTTCATCAGGAACACATGTCCGTATCTTGAGAGATCGTCAGTGAATGTAATGAAGTAGGAAGAACCGTTCCTGGCATGTGTAGACATGGGACCACATACTTCACTATGTATCAGCCCTAAGAGTTCTGTAACTCTTACTCCGTGTCCCCTAAACGGAGTTTTCGTCATTTTGCCTTTGAGACATGACTGGCAAGTGTCATAAGATGAAAATTCAAACGGATTCAAATATCCATCCTTATGCAATTTAGCTAGCCGTGTCATATTGATATGACCTAGTCAACAATGCCACAAGAAGGATTCGTTCATTTCTGAACTCTTCCTCTTGTGTGTGTTTTGTATATTAAGTACTATACTTTTGTTGAGAACGTACATGCCATTATTTAACGATCCTGATCCTATCAACTTTTGATCCAGGAATATGTTCATAACATTGTCCTGTACTACAAAATTATATCCTTCTTTACTCAACAAAGAAACTGATATAATGTTGCATATTATGTTCGGTATATAATAGCATTCGTTCAGAATCAATGTATTACTACTTGGTAATACAAGGTGATATTCGCCAACTCCTTTAGCTGCAACAATTGCACCATTCCCTACTCTTACGGAATGATCACCCATTCCCAGTTCTCTACCTTTCTTTAGCCCATGCAATATATTGCATATGTGGGATCCTGATCCGGTATCTAATACCCAGGACGTAGAGTGAACTGAGAAACAGTTCTCGATAACTAGCACACCCGAAGAAGATGCATCAGCATGCTTGTTCTTCGTTTGGGCGGCTTGAGAATCCAGATATTTTTCTATTTCCTGCTCAGTCTTATAACACTTATAAGAAAAAACGGGACCAACGTTCCCCTGCTCAGTATAATAAGTGGGTTCAGTCAATACATCCATATTATTATCTTGATTAAGGCTTGATATGGTCGCTACCTGGAGAGAGAGAAGAAAACAGTTTAGCGTATGCTCTTGCAAGATTAGATTGGTTATTATCTTATCTAATCAGGATGTCTCCCACTAGTTTTATCAAATCTTCCTTCAAACCCTAAATGGTAAGATTAGCCGGGATTAATTACACCTTACAATTCGTCAATCTTTCAGCCAGATCAGTGTTCGTACTTTGAGGGAGGTTCTCCATGCTTTCGCACGGACCTAATTAAAATAAACCTCGTTTTCCCAGAGGTATAACCCCGTTAACACCTTTCTAGACACCTACTTGATCGGCTAATTGTCCTGTGTAAAATTCTCCCAGGAGTAACTCTTACTCGCCGTGGGTATCAGGATCCATCTATCTCATAGAAGGTATGCAATCTCTTTGCAAATTTCAACACTTGAAATTCCTGATAATTCTTTTACCCCTAACGTGCTATGACCATGACGCATGCCAAACAACCCATAGTCCGCTAGTCAAGTTCAACCCGTACATTTCATGATTGAATTAAACCCACCCGTACGACCCTTGACGCATGCCAAACAACGCCGTACGAATACCCTAATCCAATTTCATCTCATGCAACAGATAAGTAGTAATCATCTACCGTACACTACGCCTTGACGCATGCCAAACTACCGCAGCACGAATACTAAATATTACTTATCTGAAATGACGGAGGGCTATCTAGGTTTTTCAGAAAACCATGAGCGTAATGAACTTGATATCGTTGTAGAAACAAGTGATTTTTGAAAAGGAGTGTTTTTGAGGCTTTTCTAGTTTCGCTAAAGAGGTCACTCCCAGTGAAGGGATCTCGGCTCTTTCCTCATCGAATAAGATGCAGGGTATATCATATATACCGCTATGCAAAGCAAGAACTATAGAAGCAATCAAAAACTAAACCGCGAGTTTGTAGCATCTGCCAGTTTTGCTAAATAGGTCACTCCCGGTGAAGGGATCTCGGCTCTTTCCTCATCAAATAAGGTGCAGGGTATATCATATATACCGCTATGCAGAGAAAGAACTATAGAAGCAATCAAAAACTAAACCGCGAGTTTGTAGCATCTGGCAATTTTGCTAAAGAGGTGATTGATACGAAAAAGTGTGTTTGTAGTTAACCGCAATCAATAACGGTGTCGCGTATAGCTAGACCGAGATGAGTATGGGTCATCCTCTGGGAAACGTGGAACCTTTTACTTTTACTTTAGATGTGTTGAGAAAGAGAGGAGGGATAAAGAATTTTATAGAATGGTTTCTAGATCTACGTTAAGCAAGAATGTAAAATATAGATCTAAATTATTTTAAAGATGTAGTAAATATAATAAGAAGGCTTGTAGGGTTCGTTAGGATTTAGTAGTTATGGACGATTAATTAAAAGTTACCCTTTTTATCCATTAATAGATTTAGAACTAGAACGACGGTGATGCGTGTAGATTAGGGTTTCTGGAGGGAAAAGGAATCCCACTCTTAACCTCTATCTCGACAAGGAACTCCGTTCATATCTAGCCTTTACCAAAACAATCATTAATCTAATCTCTAATCGCGGTCGGAACTAGCAAAGAATTGCTAGCACGCCTGATTAGGATATTAATGATTCTTTTGATAAAGTTCCTAAACTTTATAGGACTTAAAAAGGGTTTAATTATTTTCATCGTCCATTAGCCTACCCTAATCCTACGCACCCTAACAAACGGAGAATTACTCGTGCATGTTGGGAGAAGAAGATGAAAAGATAGAGAGGTAAAACATAATGTAAAATGCAAAAGAATTAAATAAAATAACTACCTTTATTAATCAACTTGAACAATCTACACTTTATGTTGGATATAGTGCCCTCTAAGTCAATTATTGGATCGCAGGTACGTGATTGCAATGATTGAGGGAGGACCTATACCGATAAAACAGTCTTACTCGAGATGATAGTATGCTATCTGGTTTGTCTTTATCATCATGATAGAGCCCATAGGATTCTTGTTTGACTACCAGCAGTATGATGGCGATCATATATGTGGGAGCTGGGGTCTATAAGCACATCCTTAAAGTATCCCTAGTCGTGGGAGTTTCGAGACAGGGCATCGATACTCCAGAGTAAACTAGTGTATACAGTCGAGACCCCGACGAGGGGCGGTGGCCGGTCTCACAAGCCACTGGTGTCAGTTGGATCACCTAAGATGTATACAGGTGCTCATTAGGTTATGAGTACACCGGACATGACTCGCCGGGAACATGATAGTTGGTATTATACATATCGTCAGATAGCAGTTCCCTGGTGACATGTATACAGGTTAGTTCATTGACCTGAGGTCGTCATTTGTCTCGTGTGAGTTCCCACTGTGCTTTGATTTATACCCTACCACGGGTCAAAGGAGTCGTGCAAACAGGTATATTTTGGGTACAGTCCCGAGCCACATAGGAGGCAAGTGAGCGGATCTTCGGGGATTCGTCTCTCCCGGTATTGGGGGTGAGATCGCGCTGTGTTTAGGAGAGCCATTACATGAAATCCCTGGTCAGGGTAATCGAGATATACTGGTAGGTATACCAGCAGAATCTCAGGGTGTTCTGGGCTACTCTCTGACACGACTTATATCGCTGTTGGGGGTCTGACGTTTACTGGCCCCCTAGGCCGTATATGCGATACTCATAGACGAATGTTCCGGACTGTACGGTTATTGTCACTGTCAGGCTCAGTAGGGTTTATAGATGAGTTCGCTCGTCAGCTTCCCTTCCAATCAATACATAGGCAAAACGTTACGTACAGTTAGTACCTCTGACGTGCTAGTGGTTATACCCAGTGCCAGTGTACTGATGAGTCATTAGAGTCCCCCACAGACACTTTCCCAAGTTTGGGCGAAACGTTGTAGATGCCGTATGGGTTAATGGCAAGGTTCGGAAAATGCACGTGCATTTTCGCACGTGTCAGTTTTCGGGCAGATAATACTGGTAGGCTTTGGTTTAAGCCGGAACCCAGTATTATACTTAGTAGATATAATATCTTTGTCTCAGTTACATTTGTATTCGGTCGTAATACAAATGCGGGTATGTTTATACCGATACGGGATTATCCTGAAATTCGTTTCGGGATGATTTTTGGAAGTTGCCAGTTTCTAGTTTTCTATCAGCCGTATTTTGACATTCGGTTAAATGCGGATTTATCTTTTCTTGGGATTTGTGTGGAAACTTCTAGAAGAGGTGACTAGGATGGTGACTAGGATAGTGAGGTGGCTTTGTCATTAATGGTTCATTAATGATAAAGCATGACTAGGTTAATTGTGATAGGTTAGCATTTAATGTCTTTTGATGATTCATTCTTTGTGATAAGAATGAAGGGATATGGTCACCCTCCTCCTTGCTCCTACACTCACCCTCCTCCCCTCTTCATATAATGGCCGGCCACTTCATTGTAGAGAGAGGATTTTTTTTTGATTCATTTCATTTGAGTGAGAAAAGATTATGATAGTTTAGTATATGGAAATTTCATTTACCCGATTTCCATTTACCCGATTCCAAATGGCAACTTCTATAACCGTTCGCCCGTGACCTTGGACGTAACGAGACAAAGTATTCTACTCATTCTCTACTTCATCTTGGTCGTCTCTTTTGGCAAACTTGACGATCGAGTTGCCTCGGTTCAGAGGCGGGAGCCCGTTTAAAGATCCGTCGACGTGGTGCCGCCTGGACGACGAGACCGGAGATCGAGCAAGTTCGGATCAGTTGCAACATAGCGTAGGATGATGGTTGAAGACCGAAGGACTCGGATCATTCGGTATAACAATTCTACCCTCTTTTAAACTTGTTAGTTTAGCTTTAATGGACGATCCGGGATAAAGTACGCGATAGCGCCAGTCGTAAAAGTTTTGTTCCGCATATTGGCGTCTGTTAGACGGCCGGGGCGCTACCGCGGACTTACAGTGGCATCAGAGCCTCACCATTAAGCTATACTACCTTATGTTAACACGTTTAAAAGATCGATCGAACGGATTTCACGAAATCACAATTTTCTGTACATGATGTTTCTGTCGATTTTTAAAATGTTCTAAAATTCATTTTGAGCATTTCAGAAAATCATGCAGGGTTTTTGAAGAATACTGGTGAAATTTGGGCACGTGATCCCACAAAACGACCGCGGATCCGCGGCCCGAACCATGGTTTGGCCGCTGATCCGCCGCTCTTTTGTGGGAACAGTGCGCCAAATTTTTTCAGTGGGTTTCTCAAGGGAAATGGTGGTTTTTGGTATATGTCTTTTGGGCCAAAATTTTGTTACTGTACACCAGATGTATTTGGGGCCCACTTCGAGAAATTTAGTCGATCGAAATTTTAAACTTGTTAGTTTTTCAGTACTTTCATTATATTTCCGACCGGGAATGTCATTTGATCGGTAAACCGCGTCTGATTACTATAGTTCTTTTAGACAGGTTTGCGAACGTGACATTCGCGTTGATGTTCTGTGTTGTGCTGTAATGTTGCGGATTTGTCGTGGTGGATAGCAGGGTGCAATGATAGTGTTGTTCAAATTTATTTGTACATTTGATATTGCGGGGCGAGCGTCCAACATGTGGACTGCCGTCACTGCCTGTTGTATAATATTCTTTTGGGGCACGACCAGGTTGCGGTCGATGTACCTGTTGTACTATTTTTATTTTCTGTACTAGGTTTACCCCGCGGTGGGGTGCACGAATAGCCGGGTTCTGGAGGGCAACGGGTTCGTATCTCATGGCTTTGAGAGGCAGAGGGGTCTCACTCTTGAATTGGCAGACTATTCGCCGCACTCGTAGGGGGTACAGGTTGACCCAAGGGGTGCTCAATTTACCGGATTCCGTGAAGTGCCGGGTATTCCATTCACTATGTTGTGGGGACTACCTCGCTTCAGGTTTTGGCAAGTAACTTGCCGCACCCGTAGGGGTCTAGGTTTCATTGCACAGGCTATCCACACGACCAGGGGAACGTCGGGTTTCAGTAGCGGCTCTGTGAAACCCGGGGATCCCAAATTATCTGTATTGTTCTGTGGTGCTTATTACTTATCTGTAATGTTGCATATTATCACGCCTGGAGCGATTACTGTATATTAGTATATATACTATTAGATGTTGTATATGTTTTACACCCGCGCTACTCCAGTCCCCGCTCTGTCGTTAGTTAAGTAACCTAACGGGTGATGACGGGACCCAGTGACGAATGCGGATGGCATATACGTACATTTTATTTTCGTTCTTTTCTGGTGTGATTGATTGATGGGACTGCGTTGATTCTTATCAATGCAAAGATAAAACAAACCTATATTTGATGTTGTTGGAACAAATTTTAAAGTTATTACAAAGACGTTTCCTTTTGTTTTGCATAGCGGTATTCAGTTAGAATATCCTGCACCTCATTCCACGAGGAAAGAGTCGAGATCCCTTCACCGGGAGTGACTTCTTTAGCAAAAGGTTTTCGCTACTATATATTTTTATAAAGCTATCAGGTTCCTTCAACAAGATCAGGTTCATTACGTTAAAGGTTTTTCGCCAAAAACCAGCCGTAATCCTCCGTCGTTTCTTATGGATGGTCAGTAGTATTCAAGCTATGTTTGTTGGCCTACGTCAAGACATAGTGTTTGGTAGCTGCTGGGTATTCATTTGTTGCATAGATAGATGCATTAGTTTAAGTCAGACGTACACCTTGTTGGCCTACGTCAAGGGCTTGTACGATGACTTAAGTTGATCAGGACAACGACGGGTAGAACTTGACATGTTGCTTATGATTTGTTGGCCTACGTCAAGGTCATAAGAGCATGGGATAAAAAATTACATCGGGAGTTTCAAACATACAAGAAACTTGCCAGACTTGCGCATACCTTCTGGAGTGTGATGACTTGAGTGGCTTCCATCAAGTTATCATGCGATGATAGTTGGATCCCGATTCTCACTGATGAGTTGGTTTACTCTTTGGGTGACCCCGACTAATTCTTCTTTCAGGTTTCGAGGAGAATTTGAGAAAACAGTGGGAGGTTTCCTAATTAGATAAAATGATAACCATTCTGATTTAGGCTAGAGTGCACGCAGAGTGTTTCTTTTCTCTCTCTCTCTTATGGCAGCGACTTTTGACCGACCCTAGACTATAACTCAGTGACCAAAGTTGACCGAATCCTCTTAATATACTGACTTTTGGATTGTCTATAGTTGCATAAGTCATTGCCGCTCCTTCTTTTACCCTTTGTATTTCTCAGAACACCCCGTGTTATTACGGACATCCACTTCCATTGGATAGATCCATCGTATGGTTATGTACGAACTCGGAAGGACTTCTTCGAGGATGGATCCAGGTTCAGGAGAAATAGAATTGGTTTATTCAGTTGTCTTTTATTATCGCCTTCTCTCAGGTTGCGAGGGCTCCTTGGTTTAGGAGAGTACACCTATTACGCTTATTGGATAGTCTTATTCCAAACCATAGGCAGGTGCCGAAAGGTAGGGAATGAAGAAAACCAATTAGCCTAAGCCGGTTGTGCAAAAGGTAATATGTAAAGACAAGATAAAGGAATTAGAAAGAGGGCAAAGTAAATTGCGACTATTTACATTCACGACCAAACCACGTATTTCATCGCCATTCCTACTTCACCTTTTATTTCTCCAGAACAACCCGTATCACTACGAACATCCAATTCCATTGGATAAATCCATCGTATGGTTATATACGAACTCGAAGGACATTTTTTCGAGGATGGATTCTGGTTCAGGAGAAAAAGGAATAAGGTTTATTCAGTTATCTTTTATCATCACCTTCTCTCAAGTTGCGAGTACTCCTGGGATTAGGAGAGTACACCATTATGCTTACTGGATAGTCTTCTTCCAAACCATAGGATGGTGCCGAACGGTAGGGAAGGAAGAAAACCATTTAGCCTAATAATGGTGTACAGAAGGTAATGACTAAAGATAAATAAAGGGAATTGGAAAGATGGCAGGGAAATATACGGTTAAAGTCATGATTTGGATTATGGAAGAGGCATTGCTATGAATACCAGAATACCCCTATGAAACATATTTATGTTTCATATTCACTGTGCATTGTTAATAGAAAACTGATTTCCTGATTGGATACTTACTCCAGAGTATGTATTTACCAGGTATGATTCTCACATCTGCATGGTTTTACAGATGTTGAGTGGGAGCGAGTTATTGGGAATTAGGTGATCATCCTCATTATATCGGAATTCGTTGTAATTGGTGATATTTGAGGAAATCGCCTGTGAACAGTTTTCAACCTACGACGTACAGGTTATGAGTTATTCAACTCAGCGGACTTATACAGAGTATTGTATATTGTCCAGTGTCCATCAGGACAAAGGGGTTGGTCCTCATACTATATTCTGTTTACTTGTAACTTCTCTAGTTTTTAGACAAGTGTTTCGTAGAAATATAATGTCTAAGTTTTGAGAAGTTGTGGGTATAGGAATAAAGTAGAGAACCATGTATCGCAAGTATCGGGATTCTTCAAAGAAATCGAAGATGTAGATTCTTGTGATTAGTATTCAGTTGATAGTAATGGTTTTGAGAAACTTGTTTCTCTTTCAGGTTACTAATAATTGGATGTATTCCTAAGTTGAGTAATGCTGATTAGCCTTTCTCCATTAAGATGATATGCACTGGAGACAGCTGCATAATTTGAATCCGGTTCCAATTAAAATGGTGCCAAAGTTTCTATATTGGATATAGAACGATTCATATCTTAACGATGTTAAGGTAAGGGGAGTTGTCCAGCTTATGCCTAAAACCAGACATGGATAACTCAAGGCACGTTTCTGTAATGGCAGTTTGCGGGTTGACCCTAGCTTCGACGAGGGTTGATTTTCTACCATCTGGAAGATCAATAGTGATATTGTTCTTGACTCGCCACAGTTTTATTAAAATGGATTTTTTCAGAAAAACAGTAGTGGGAGCATGGTAGAACTGGAAGTGATTCCAGAACCGCAAACGATTACGGAAAGTTTTAATAGGACCTATATATTCAATCAGGTTTGATATTCCAATAGCCACTCCGTAGATATGGTGGGTAACCTCAGACACCCGAGAGGTACTCCGGTAGCCTCAAGGACGGTGACAGGGAGGTTCTTGCTTACCCAGACTTGACACTACTGTTGTTCCAGACAATGAGATCGGGCAGGAGGAAATGTATAGCGTCGTTCTAAACTAGTTTTAGAAGTGTGCGTATATATATTATTCTGCCAGAGAGTTGTCGTAGTCAGTGGGAGCAGCGGAAGCATAGTGGGCAAGATACTTATGTCTATTTATAAGCTTGAGCAGATATAGCAGAGATAAGATCATCTAATTTTGATATAACAGTCATGGGTTTGACTTCATCAGAATAAGGGATGGATCTGTTAAGAAGGTAGTAGGGTGTGATGTCCTGGTATTTGGATGACATACACAGAGTAGGAAGTAAAATTCTTATACTGAACGGTTGTACTGAGGTCGTCACATAGTTGTTTCTCCACAAAGGACATGGATGTAACATCCGACATTCTGGATACAAGATCTATAGTTTTAGATCTAGATTTGGGTAGTTTTCCCAATGTGGGTTCTTTGACAGTATTCTAATAGTATTTTAGAATAAATGACTCCTGGCATGGTGGTGTACCTGCAGGTAATGGAGTCACCATCTCTAAAAGTGTCTTACAGACTAAAGGGGAGAGGGATGTGCATGATTGGCAGATCACTTGCTTAGGCAATTGAGTCAATCGTGAGATGTCAAGTACCACACCAGATGTTGTTATTGCACTAGATGCGATAAGTTTATATTAATACAATCCTGTAGAAACATAAGGAAGCGGTTTTAGAACATAAGTGCATGTTCTACGGTTTTGATGACGGCAGCCTCCTTCAGGAGACGGTTATCATTCCAGGCTTCCAAGGTGACCTGGATGACAGAGTGATTGTCAGAGTTACAGTTTTCCCTTTGACGAGGGACAGTATTATGGACAGGCGGTCCAAGAAGATACTGTGGGAGGCATAGTGCGCAACACTGATTATTTTCAGTGATCGATACAGTCTAAGAAGTTTGGATTTGGAGTTCATTTATGAACTAGGTCCCATCAGATATCCATACATATTCTAAGACACGTATTACTCAATTCGGGAGATGGTTTTCTCCGTGAACTTGAGATTAAGAGAGACATAGAAAGAAACATCATGGCGGATCCACTCACTTAGGCTATTTCTCGAATACATTAGTTTCGCAAACAGGCATTGTGAAACTGATTAGTAGAGGAGTTGGATGCTCGGTATCACACGAGCTGTGAGTACTCGACATCGCAATAATTAGCCTTAAGTGCAAGTGGGAGATTGTTGGATATAGTGCCCTCTAAGTCAATTATTGGATCGCAGGTACGTGATTGCAATGATTGAGGGAGGACCTATACCGATAAAACAGTCTTACTCGAGATGATAGTATGCTATCTGGTTTATCTTTATCATCATGATAGAGCCCATAGGATTCTTGTTTGACTACCAGCAGTATGATGGCGATCATATATGTGGGAGCTGGGGTCTATAAGCACATCCTTAAAGTGTCCCTAGTCGTGGGAGTTTCGAGACAGGGTATCGATACTCCAGAGTAGACTAGTGTATACAGTCGAGACCCCGACGAGGGGCGGTGGCCGGTCTCATAAGCCACTGGTGTCAGTTGGATCACCTAAGATGTATACAGGTGCTCATTAGGTTATGAGTACACCGGACAGGACTCGCCGGAAACATGCTAGTTGGTATTATACATATCGTCAGATAGCAGTTCCATGGTGACATGTGTACAGGTTAGTTCATTGACCTGAGGTCGTCATTTGTCTCGTGTGAGTTCCCACTGTGCTTTGATTTATACCCTACCACGGGTCAAAGGAGTCGTGCAAACAGGTATATTTTGGGTACAGTCCCGAGCCACATTGGAGGCAAGTGAGCGGATCTTCGGGGATTCGTCTCTCCCGGTATTGGGGGTGAGATCGCGCTGTGTTTAGGAGAGCCATTACACGAAATCCCTGGCCAGGGTAATCGAGATATACTGGTAGGTATACCAGCAGAATCTCAGGGTGTTCTGGGCTACTCTCTGACACGACTTATATCGCTGTTGGGGGTCTGACGTTTACTGGCCCCCTAGGCCGTATATGCGATACTCATAGACGAATGTTTCGGACTGTACGGTTATTGTCACTGTCAGGCTCAGTAGGGTTTATAGATGAGTTCGCTCGTCAGCTTCCCTTCCAATCAATACATAGGCAAAACGTTACGTACAGTTAGTACCTCTGACGTGCTAGTGGTTATACCCAGTGCCAGTGTACTGATGAGTCATTAGAGTCCCCCACAGACACTTTCCCAAGTTCGGGCGAAACGTTGTAGATGCCGTATGGGTTAATGGCAAGGTTCGAAAAATGCACGTGCATTTTCGCACGTGTCAGTTTTCGGGCAGATAATACTGGTAGGCTTTGGTTTAAGCTGGAACCCAGTATTATTCTGTGTAGATATAATATCTTTGTCTCAGTTACATTTGTATTCGGTCGTAATACAAATGCGGGTATGTTTATACCGATACGGGGTTATCCTGAAATTCGTTTCGGGATGATTTTTGGAAGTTGCCGGTTTCTAGTTTTCTATCAGTCGTATTTTGACATTCGGTTAAATGCGGATTTATCTTTTCTTAGGATTTGTGTGGAAACTTCTAGAAGAGGTGACTAGGATGGTGACTAGGATAGTGAGGTGGCTTTGTCATTAATGGTTCATTAATGATAAAGCATGACTAGGTTAATTGTGATAGGTTAGCATTTAATGTCTTTTGATGATTCATTCTTTGTGATAAGAATGAAGGGATATGGTCACCCTCCTCCTTGCTCCTACACTCACCCTCCTCCCCTCTTCATATAATGGCCGGCCACTTCATTGTAGAGAGAGGATTTTTTTTTGATTCATTTCATTTGAGTGAGAAAAGATTATGATAGTTTAGTATATGGAAATTTCATTTACCCGATTTCTATTTACCCGATTCCAAATGGAAACTTCTATAACCGTTCGTCCGTGACCTTGGACGTAACGAGACAAAGTATTCTACTCATTCTCTACTTCATCTTGGTCGTCTCTTTTGGCAAACTTGACGATCGAGTTGCCTCGGTTCAGAGGCGGGAGCCCGTTTAAAGATCCGTCGACGTGGTGCCGCCTGGACGACGAGACCGGAGATCGAGCAAGTTCGGATCAGTTGCAACATAGCGTGGGATGATGGTTGAAGACCGAAGGACTCGGATCATTCGGTATAACAATTCTACCCTCTTTTAAACTTGTTAGTCTAGCTTTAATGGACGATCCGGGATAAAGTACGCGATAGCGCCAGTCGTAAAACTTTTGTTCCGCATATTGGCGTCTGTTAGACGGCCGGGGCGCTACCGCGGACTTACACTTTATTCCTTAGAAAATGATTACAAACTAGTTGCTTCTCGATCTTTCCTAAGGAGGTAGTCGAACAGTTGATGATCAGCCTAGATGCGTGAGCGTCCGGAGCTTCGTGATCTCTTCGGCTTGATAACTTTTCCAAGAGGCTCTCGGTGCCCTTTTATAGTGCAAAGCCAGAATCTTTAGGTTCAAAAGTTGGTAAAATATAGCAGAGATTTAAGCCACAAAATCTTGGCTCCCAACTCCATAGAAGTGCGGCGGATCCGCGGCCCAAGGGGGGGTATGGCCGCGGATCCACGCTTGAATATGAGGATCTCTTGATCAAATTTCTTGGGCTTTCTTCTTGTGACATGTGGCAATCCTAGGCACCTTTAGAATTCAGAAATCTTCTCTCGGTTGCTTCCGGACTTGGTCTCCAAGTTTTGCTTCTTAATTTGGCAAGTTTTCCTCAACAAATTGATTTGTTTGATAAATTCTGCATAACAACTTGGAAAATTCTGCACAATAATCTCAAAAAATATTTAGTAGACTTAGTTCTACTAGGATTTGGTCAATAGATTTATTTGCATACATTTTCCTACCAAATGATAATTAAAATATATTAACACATGGAAAATGGTGTTTTCACACATAAACCCACATATGTATATTATATTATAATAAAGTCCTTTTTTTAATATGAAAATGGTAGGAAAAATGTAATACAAATGTGCAGTTTTATCAACTGAACAAATACCCCAAACTTATCTTTGATCGTCCCGAGCAAACTAGTTTATTCAAGAGGAGAAAAAGAAATAAGAAAAGTAAGCACACTTTCGTAGGCAGACACGATTGCACTGAGCACGTGCAACAAGCCGTTAAACCTCTAGGTGTCCCTAATAGGAGGAGTGTTGTCTCCTAAGGGTTTTCAGCGGATTACACCCACAAAATCCAATAACAAAAGAGAGATGGTGAAATTTACATATAAAGATAAGAACCATAAAAGAAATACTTTGAAAATAAGAGTTTTCAACTATACTATTTTTTCAGTTGTCATGAGCCCTATCTTAATAGTCATGAAAAGATGTTAGAAATCACATTATCCCTCAATAAAACATCGTCTTTATTCTTCATTACTATCTTTCATCCAAACATTGATCATATACCCCTACGTGTGTGTATAGAACATCCCTACACTCGGAGAATTCAATTCAAGCTATCATACTCTTATCCATCTACCTTAGTACATTTTAATTTGATGAATACTTAGGTTTGCTCACACATTTTCGTGCGACCGTTAATACTTCTTGAGGTACTAACCGACCGATTATTCATGTGCTTACTGATTCGGTGATAATATTTTCCTCGTCTTGCACCACCTAAGGCTTAGCAGTGACTCCCAGACCAGTTGGCCTTAGAGCACTAGGTGAAGAGGCACCCTCGCTATATTTTTTTATTGCTGCCTTGGCGATAACAAAACCAGTGTTCATTTTTTTCTTTTCACCATTTTTATATTTTCTCCATTCATACTTCTTTCATACTTTGGCTTTTAGACAAGAGCATTTCAAGGTATCCTCTACTATCCCGAGTTTCAAGACAAGTGCATATAGTAGGGTATCAACATTCAAATGTTTGGCTTCCAGAATAGAAACTATTTTTCAGACTTATTTTTATCCTCAGATTAGTGACTTCCTTCATCTTACTAACCCTTAGGACAACAGCTCATAACTACTTATTACCAGTTCGTTTAAGAAAACTTCTAATTTTCTTGATTTTCTTAAACTATTCCTATCTTTTGGATGTAATTTTTCACTTTCTACTCTTTTGTTATAAAAGAAAAATTTAAAATTTTTTTTAACAAAAAAAATTGTGCTTATGCAAAGTATGATGTAAATTGATGCGTAAATAAACACAAATCTCCCCCAAACCTGTTTACAGCAGTGTCCTCACTGATGTCATCCGTTAAGCTCAAAAACCTGTAGACTTGGGAGGAAATTATTAATGGGGGCAAGAATATATGAAAGTGAAAATCCTCCCCCAAACTTATTTTAGGCTCACAATTTTGTAAAAATCATTTTTTTTCAAGAGCCAAAATATACCACCTCCCCCATACATGAGTTAAACAATTTTAATCTTTTTTTTTTTAATCACACGAGGGGGTCAAGGTTATTGGTCAAAGTAAAGCCTTACAAAGACCAAAAGTCAACACCAACCATTCAAAAAATTTATCGATGACGCACCAAGGTTGGTGGAAGAACATGTCACCTTTAAACGTGAAGAAGTGGGGAGGTGATAAGAGGTGTAATGAAAAAAAATTGCGTCTCAATTTGGAGAGACGACACAATGATAGTGATGATGGATTACTCGCATTATCATGATTTTCTAAAAGAGGGGGTGGAGGTCCAATTTCTTCATCTTGGAGTTGATTTATCTCAACACCCGTGTCTTGTAAAAATGCGAGCTCATCAGCGAAAATTTCCTCAAAGCTTTCGTCGATACCCCGAAGAATAATGTCATCAGAAAAAATAGGGTGATCGTCAGACTCTATAAAAAGTTCCTCATCAGCGTTAGATGTTGACCCGGACAACTCGGTGGAAGAATACATGGTTGGGTCAAACAACAACATATGAATAGAGTCAGTATCATGAGGTTGATCAAATTCGCTGCTGTCGACATCCATTAATTCGACAGAACACACATGAGCATAGGGTTCGGAGGGTTCACTTCCCAACTTGTAAATGTTAAGCTCAATTGACTTCTTTCCAAAGGATAGGGTCATAGAGCCGTTTCTACAATTGATTACTGCGTTGGAAGTGGCCAAAAAGGGTCGACCGAGTATCACCGGGATTTGATTGCGTGGGTTTGCCACAGGTTGTGTATCTATAACAATAAAGTCCACAGGGAATATAAATTCCCCGACTTTGATTAACACATCCTCTAGCTCACCCCTAGATTGGGTGATAGATCGATCAGCCATCTGAAGAGTGCAATGCGCAGGTTTTAACTCTCCGATCCCTAATTGCTCATAAACAGAATACGGAAGCAAGTTAACACTAGCACCTAAATCGAGTAGAGCACGATTGATATTTTTACCCCCAATAGAAATTGAAATTGTAGGACTTCCGGGGTCCTTTCGTTTCTTGGGTAGTTGTTGTGTAAAAGCTGTGCTCACATTACTCGTAAGGAAAACTTTTTTAGGTACTTGAACTTTTCTCTTCCTAGTCCACAAGTCCTTTAAGATTTTTGCATATGACGGAACTTGTTGAATAGCATCTAGGAAAGGAATGTTTATGTTAACTTGCTTAAAAATTTCCACAATCTTCTCCATTTGTAGACTTGGTCTGTTGCCCCTTAACCTGTTTGGATAAGGTTCTTGATCAATAAGTTTTGGGTCCAACATTTGTGGAGAAGACTGTGGGGATGGATTCGATCCCAAAATTGGAGTGGGAATCGACTTAGATAGATTTGGCGAAATGGGCGAAGGGTTCGAGTCTTGGGGAAAATGGGGAATAGGCTCGGGTGAAGGTGGGAGACTAGACGAATTAGGGGAAGAAGAAGAAGCTGGGGTATCATTGGTGTCACTATCATCACATTGCTCACCCACTCGGTTATTCAGCACTTTTTCCGATCTCAACGTGGTAACGGCACTCACATTATAACTTTGTGAGTGGCCGGGATTATGTATGGGTTGAGATAGGGGTTTCCCTTTCTCTCTCGCACTCATTGCGGCGTTTAACTGTGCGATTTGGTTTTCTAATGATTTAATACTCTCACCATGGGAGGCAGAGTTTTTCGTTATGGTATCAATAGAAGACCTCATCTCAGCCGAAATTTGCATGGATTGTTTCATGAACATATCCAAAGTTTGTACAAGTGAGTTGTCAGTACCGGCCATATGTGGTGTAGAAATGTTGGCCGGATTTTGGAAATTCTATGACTGAAAGGGAAGCTGATTCTGTGGTTGTGGTTGCTGTGGAGGAGGTCTTTGATAATTGCTTTGTTGGTTTTGATTCCAAGCAAAGTTAGGATGATTCCTCCATCCTTGATTGTACGTGAAAGAATAAGGGTCGTTTCTAGGTCGCTGCTGAAAAGCAGCATTAGCTTGAAACGATGCATTCATAGGACATTCTTCCGTTAAGTGTGAAGGATCCGAACAGCAACCACAGACGGTCTTAGGAAGCGTGACCTGATTTAGGGAGAATGTTGAGAACTTGTTTTCAATAGCATCGAGTTTCTTCTGAATCGCTGCCATTTCGGCTTTTACTGCGATAGAAACATCGAGCTGGTGAATACCTCCCTTAGTTGAAGGTGATCTTACGCTTTCCCACTGCAACGTGTGTTCAGCAAGGTCTTCCAGATATTTCCACGCTTTACCGTCATCTTTAGACATGAAATTGCATTGACACATTGTTTCAAGCATCTGCTTTGTCGCTGGATTAATGCCCTCATATATAATCCGACATAAATCCCATCTTTGTATTCCGTGATGGGGGTATTGGACAAGCAGATGTTTGAAACGTTCAAAGCACATCCAAAATGGTTCATTGGGAAACTGGGTGAACTGGTTGATCTCGCTCCTAACACGGGCAGTCTTATGGTTTGGGTAAAACTTCTTAAGAAATGCTATGACAAATTCATCCTAATTAGTAATAGAGTGTGCGGCAGTATTATAAAGCCATTTTTCTGCCAAGTCGCACAGTATGAATGGGAGAAGACGTAAGCGCATAGCATCTAAAGTCAATTGTGAAGTACCCATCATTGCACATACGTTTTCGAATTTGGTGATGAAAACGTACGCGTCTTCCGACTCAAGCCCGTGAAATTTGGACAGCAGATTGATGTAGTGGGGTTTAATTTCGAAATTATCCCCGTTAGGTGGTGGAAGAGATAGACAAGTAGGAAGAGGACCACGAATAGGATAGCATCTCTCTTGGAGAGAGATGCGCGGTGGATTCTGCGCACCTCCGGGCGGTGGCAGCGTGGTGTTATACTCTGATGGAGTGTCGTCCATCACGGTTGATGTGGTGTGTGGTGGGGGAAAAGAAGATGAAGAAGTACCGACTTCGGCGTCGATAGCAGGAACGCGGACAAGACGGGCACTAGGATCCCGTGTCCAGCCGAGCGTGCACTAAGCGGGTTTAGTGCAAGTGGCAGCGTGTGTGTGATTTAAAATTGGCTTGTTTTGAAAAAGTGGGACTCAAGACAAATCTCCCTAAGATGCATAAGCAACCCTAGAACTAAGGTCACATAGGTCCAGTCTCTAGACCGCTCCTAGACTTCAAAAGGACAAGCCGCAGGATCAATTCTCTACCGCCTCCATACTACCCTTATAGCCAGGTAAGTGCCAGGTAAGTGGAAAGGAACCACGGTAGTGGGCCTAATTAAAAACCACTAGCCTTTGACACACTTGCCTAGGCACTACAAAAGTAATGCGGATAAACGATAGATTACCCACGACCTTCCTCCGTCCTTATTGAGCGCGACAGTCCTTAGAGTCTGGTCTAGATATTTTTTAAATTAATGAAGGGTTGATCTATATGCTCGGTTTGTGATTTGTGGGGCTTAGGAAGGGTGATGAAATCCCCACCTAATCTTGATTTGGTCTTTGCCCCTTAAAGTCCGTATTAAAATATGCAAAACAAAACCAATCACAAAACTTTTGCAAAAAGATTTTTGAGCGGCGCGATTTTGCAAAGAATTCTGCAGAAAATAGATTTTATTGGATTTGAGAGGAGAGAGAAGGAGTTGAAAAAGATACCAGAGAATTGAGAAACCCTAGATCTCCTGTTTCCTCAAGTCCATGACTCCAGATTCCCTCGCAAAATTCACACACAAATCGTTAAATATGCAATTTGCAGTTTTGTGTTAATAATGATATGACTCGTCTAAGAATACAACACAAATAGTAAAAATAAAAAATTACGCACGTATCCCAGGCAACGGCGCCATTTGATTGATACGAAAAAGTATGTTTGTAGTTAACCGCAATCAATAACGGTGTCGCGTATAGCTAGACCGAGATGAGTACGGGTCGTCCTCTGGGAAACGTGGAACCTTTTACTTTTACTTTAGATGTGTTGAGAAAGAGAGGAGGGATAAAGAATTTTATAGAATGGTTTCTAGATCTACGTTAAGCAAGAATGTAAAATATAGATCTAAATTATTTTAAAGATGTAGTAAATATAATAAGAAGGCTTGTAGGGTTCGTTAGGATTTAGTAGTTATGGACGATTAATTAAAAGTTACCCTTTTTATCCATTAATAGATTTAGAACTAGAATGACGGTGATGCGTGTAGATTAGGGTTTCTGGAGGGAAAAGGAATCTCACTCTTAACCCTTATCTCGACATGGAACTCCGTTCATATCTAGCCTTTACCAAAACAATTATTAATCTAATCTCTAATCACGGTCGGAACTAGCAAAGAATTGCTAGCACGCCCGATTAGGATGTTAATGATTCTTTTGATAAAGTTCCTAAACTTTATAGGACTTAAAAAGGGTTTAATTATTTTCATTGTCCATTAGCCTACCCTAATCCTACGCACCCTAACAAGCGGAGAATTACTCGCGCATGTTGGGAGAAGAAGATGAAAAGATAGAGAGGGAAAGCATAATGTAAAATGCAAAAGAATTAAATAAAATAACTACCTTTATTAATCAACTTGAACAATCTACACTTTATTCCTTAGAAAATGATTACAAACTAGTTGCTTCTCGATCTTTCCTAAGGAGGTAGTCGAACAGTCGATGATCAGCCTGGATGCGTGAGCGTCTGGAGCTTCGTGATCTCTTCGGCTTGATAACTTTTCCAAGTGGCTCTCGGTGCCCTTTTATAGTGCAAAGCCAGAATCTTTAGGTTCAAAAGTTGGTAAAATATAGCAGAGATTTAAGCCACAAAATCTTGGCTCCCAACTCCATAGAAGTGCGGCGGATCCGCGGCCCAAGGGGGGGTATGGCCGCGGATCCGCGCTTGAAGGTGAGGATCTCTTGATCAAATTTCTTGGGCTTTCTTCTTGTGACATGTGGCAATCCTAGGCACCTTTAGAATTCAGAAATCTTCTCTCGGTTGCTTCCAAACTTGGTCTCCAAGTTTTGCTTCTTAATTTGGCAAGTTTTCCTCAACAAATTGATTTGTTTGATAAATTCTGCATAACAACTTGGAAAATTCTGCACAATAATCTCAAAAAATATTTAGTAGACTTAGTTCTACTAGGATTTGGTCAATAGATTTATTTGCATACATTTTCCTACCAAATGATAATTAAAATATATTAACACATGGAAAATGGTGTTTTCACACATAAACCCACATATGTATATTATATTATAATAAAGTCCTTTTTTTAATATGAAAATGGTAGGAAAAATGTAATACAAATGTGCAGTTTTATCAACTGAACAAGAGGTCATTCCTGGTGAAGGGATCTCGGCTCTTTCCTCATCGAATAAGGTGCAGGGTATATCATATATACCGCTATGCAAGGAAAAACTGTAGCTACCCTTTTTATAAAGTTTTGATTCTACAACATCTTTTAGGTTTCTTTTCTTTTATTAATCTCATTAATAAATCCCATCAGTTATGCTTCCTAAGCATCATAGAAGAAACGAAAGCAGTAATATTTATATATCATAACATATATATAGTATAAGCATTCGTCTCAGACAGTAATATGATCTCATCACAGAACATTGCAGCAGAAGATAACATATGAAATATTAGATATACTAGGACGTATTTGTTTTATATCAAGTCTGTATAAAACACGGATTCCAAGGTCGCGATGAATAGCCAAACCCACATCCCTAGACCCCTACGAGAGCGGCAAGTAACACTGCCAATTCTAGGGTTAAGAGACCCGGTCTCGACTCCTCGAGATGGCCTCCCACTGGACCCTAGAACTCGGTTACTTGTGCTCCCCTCCTCGGGTCTATCCTAATGCGGAAAAGTAAATAATATACAATGGTGACATCATCCTCAACCTGGAAGTGCCCCAATAAAAGAATATTACATACAATGAATTTTACATGAATGAAAATAAAAACTCTCATCTCACATAAAACCCCCGGCTATTCAGAACACGACGATCCAATATAACATATCACAGCAACACATAATATCTCATATCATCAACATAAGCAAGTATGCGTATCCCGATTGTCGTTGATGTATAGCAACGAAGCCGGCGATACACCACATACTACGCTTACGGTCACAGAAAAGAAGGCGTAAAACTACAACATTTGGAATCCATAATCACTTTAGACATCTTAAATCCGAAATATCACATACTTCGCATTTCATGCCTAACTATTTGAATTCCACATATTGTATCACATTCCAGATAAATAGACAATGTTAAACTTTCCGATCGAATAATCAAACACCCAAGATTTACAAAATAGCTCAACACTTGAGCGGAGTTCAAAAATCCCAGAACATGTCCCAGCTCCAATGAACCAACCGTAGAAGGGTCAAACCAACGCCTCACATGTGGCAACGCTAAACTACCACAAACCTTAGGGTTTAGTGGCAGTTTTGACGGTCACATAATCGAGTTAAGGTTACGTTCTTCTAGAGGGTCCACAGATACGCTTGAATGATTTTCCGAAAGTTTTAAACTCGTGAAAAAATCCACCACTTGAAAGTTTTCCGACAGGGGAAAAAGTGAGTTATTGATATCCGTTCGAACATTTTAACACGTTCTAAATTATCCCGAAAAACAAACGATGTTAAACTTTCCGATCGAATCAACGAATTCATAAGATCTCCAGAAAACTCAACACTTGTGTAATATTAAAAATTCCCAGAAACATGTAATAATACCTACGGATATTACCCAGAAACATCTATCCTAATACCTAAGTACGGCCGCGGAATCGCCGCACAAAGCATGGTATTGCCGCGGTTCCGCGGCGACTTGAGGGTATTAGGGGTCCGTATTTCACAGTTATCCATAGAATCACCTGCTTAATTCTTTGAGTATTTTTAATACGGAAAAACAACCTTTTAAAAAAATTTCCAGAGAGGGGGTCAAATACGACGTTTCGGGGTTCGATCGGACTTTTAACTTCGTATACACGTCGCCTAATGCTCTAGCTTGGCTCTGATACCACTGTAAGGTTACTAGGCACTATCATAAGGGTCTATAAGGCATCAACCATGTCGAATTAAAAATTTTCAAGTGCCGAACAACCTAAAACGAGGATCTTTGCTAGATAATTATGGTAAACATAGCATGTAAACAACTTTACTTCTAAGAGATAAGGATTACAACCTTTGTAGTCAGTTCCTTCGCTTCATAAGCTCCAAGTAGTAGTCCCTTCGCCGCGATCCATGAACTTTTGGACTCTAGAGAGGCTCCACAAGCCGAATGATCCATACTTGCTTGAAGTCTTCCTATTCGAAGATGATCTACCTTGAAGAATTTTTAACCCAAGCTTACACTTCACTAAACAACTTATTAGAGAAGTGAACACCTTAATCTAAGTTGCTAGAATAGATGAGGATGATGAAGTAGGAATTTAGCTCTCTTTTATTTTCAATTTCTCGCCATTTTTCATCACATCACAAAATGCTAGAAAGCTTTTTCAAGAGGAAGAAAAAGAAATCTATTTGTGATGAATAATGAATAATTGTGTTGTGGTTACAAATCCAACCTTGAGTTAAGAATGAAGGGCTTAACTCATGTAGAGAACAAACCTAAGGTAAAGGGTTTGGGTTGGGTTAAGAAATATCTACACAAAATATCTTAGCTAAAAACAAAGAAAGCTTCTTAAAAAAACTAACCCAAATGCTAACCCAAATCAAACCCTAACTAGTTTAATCTCCACAAATCATATTGCATTTGTAATCATAACTTGTTACAATATTATATATTATATATATAATATTTTTTTGTAACAAAAGAAAATAATACAATTAACATATATCGCATATATATCAATGTATTAACCGGTGAGAAAATGAATCAATAAAGCGAGCTAATATTAGTTAATGTAATGTAATATATCACATATATAATTCTATATTAAATTATCGAATCAACACTTGATCCGACAATCCGGCTATATCGCATATAACCGACTAATATTACATGTACCGATTCATCGAATCAACACTTGATCCGATGACCCGGCTATATCATATATACCCGGCCGATATCAAATATCGCGAGAATAGAATACGGTATCTCATATCGTATTATTCTCGGTCCCGCACATATCACATATGTGCTCCTACTCCGTTTTGCCTGAGTCAGGAAACCTCTGTGTAGGACTCTAAAGAATTGTCAATACGCAGGCAGTAGGTGATGATCATATCAAACACCCACAAGCTGCAAGCGGTCAGCTAAACATAACAGCCACCCAGGTATTGAGCGATCAGAAGATCAACAAGCAAGCCTGTAAATTCTCCTGTGAATCCAATCATTAACACTACCGTACAGTCCGGTCTCTTCGTCTGATATGTTGCATATATAGTCTAGGGGTGGTAAACGTCAGACCCCAGTAACCGATAGGTCGTGTCGATGTAAGGCTCATAACAGGTCGAGAAACTACTGATAACACTTACCAGTAAATCTCCATATCAGCCCTGGCCAGGGACTTCTAGTTATAGCCAATCGAACACAGCACAACATCAACTCCCTATACCGGGAGAGACAAATCCCCTCCTATCGCTCATTGCCTCCATGAGATTCGGGACTGTACCCAAAAGCCACCGTTTTGCACACCCTTTTGGACGTGGTATGGTGGAAATCAAAGCACAGTGGGAATCACACAAGACTCTATGAGACGATCTCGGGTCTACAGACTAACCTGTACCAGTGTCACCGGAGAACTGCCATCTGACGTGAGGTATAATACCATCTGGGAGTTCTCGGCGAGTCCGTTCAGTGTACCCAGTCTCCACTGAGCACCCGTACACCATCTTTGATGTCAAACACCGATGGATATAGGTTCATCCATCGCCCATCATATCGGTCAAGATGCGTATACGCTAGTCTACTCTGGTGTATCGATGCCCTATCTCGATACACCCTCGACTAGGAACATTTATAGGATGTACTCGTTGGCTACCCTGGCCCCACTAGTATGATCTCATCATAGTCCCCGTAGTCGAGTACATATCCTAAGGGCTTTATCATCATGTGAGAGCAAGACAGTAAACTAATACAAGTCAACATGTTAAGATAAAGTGAAACCAAATAGTATACTATCATGTCGAGCAAGAAAGTCCTCTCTATATATATCCAAGCATCCACTATAATATACATCATATGTACAATAATGGCCTCTAGGGCATATACATAACTAACATAGTGCTAAGCACTCATCCGTTTTGGCTGTATATGAAGTGCTAAGTACTTTACTCATCGTTCACGTGTATTTCACGTGAGGTGCTGACCTTCTGTTTTGGATGCCCACGTGTTTTTCATATGAGGCGCAGATTTCCTTTAGTTTTGGGAATCTGTTGAAAGTGCCCATGTAGAAAGCACGTGCGGCACTAATATTTTTTTTTCCTTTTTAGAGATTGAATTTCTGTTAATGATCACCAAGATCTTTGTTTTGAAGATCTGGGATCAGGATTTCTTTAAGAACTAAGTTCTTTTATAAGAACTAAGTTTCTTTTAGGTTTAAACCCTATTTTCAGAGGAATTAAATTCCAAATCATTTGTTCTTTTTTTTTCTTTCTTTTTAACCTAGTTCTTTTTTAAATTTTTGATTCTCAAGAACAGGATCTTCCCGATGAGAATTAAATTCTCAACTTATGGAATACTTATCTTGTGGATCTCTGATCCAGAGAAAGAACTAAGTTTTTTGAGAAGGGTTAAACCCTTAGATAGGTTAAAAAATATATTTTGATCTCTATATTTACTTTACTTAGGGTTTTGAGGAGAAAAGTTTTCTTCTTTTCTTGAGAATTGAATTCTCTGTTGTTTTGAAAGCTTTTCTATATTTTTCAGAAACTTATAGAGGTTCCTTCTTTCTGAGTGTGTATCTCCTTCTCCGTGTCTTTCTCTCTATTAATGTGTGAGACTTGAAGTCTCGGGTCCTTTATATAGTAGAGGCAAATTTTTTAATTAGTTTTGAGAAAATCTCTTATTGAATGATTCTAATTGATATAATTGGTCTCAAAATTGATTTGGGCATTTTACCCACCGTTGGATCTTTGATCCAATTGTTTCGGGTTTACAGAATATGCTTTCTTGTTTTTAGCAAGATTGGGAAAATATTTTTCCATATATAGAATTTTATTCTGTCAAACGGTGATTTTTAATCACCATTAGATTTTTAATCCAAGGGCTCTCTGTTATACAGAGAGCAAATCTTTTTTTATTTAGAAAGATTGGGAAAATATATTCCCAAAATAGAATTTAATTCTATCATTGGATATTTGATCCAATTGAAAGTATTTTCTTACTTAGGAAAATTTGGGAGATTTATATTTTTTCTAATAGAATTTAATTCTATTATTTGATGATTTATTATCACCATAGACTCTTTGATCCAACGGCTCTGTTTTACAGAGAGTACCCCAGTTTTTAGTGAAATATCTCCATGTAGAATTTAATTCTACTTAACTTTAACTTGGGCGCTGGCGCATATGTGTCATGCACGTGGGCGCCATTTAAGAATTTAATTCTAAGCGCTCCTGTGCTTTGCACATTGTTTCCCATGTGAGCTTCACGTGCCGCGCCATCATAGGATTTAATCCTAAGGCGCTGGTGCCGGCGCCCTCGTGAGGGGCACGGGAGGCGCTGCCTCAACAAAATTTTAACAGAGTTTAGCTCTTTTATTATATTTATATATTAGGGGAACAAATGCCCCCATCGTTGTTCTCACGTGGCTTACACGTGAGTGCAACGGTGTCACTTTTTTCCACCGTTTGATCTTCTAGAGAGTTGAACTGTCCCTTCACATCCTATAAATAGGGCCCTTGGCCCTTGAGATGACTGTCGTCTCATCATTTTTTTGAGTCTTCTTCATCCTTGAGAATTTAATTCTCATCTCAGAGCATAGATCTCTATCCACAGAACTTTTTTTAGAGTTAAATTCTGTTAAAAATTGGTAAGGGCCATGACCAAAGTTCAATTCTTTAAAAGAACCTTCCTTTTTGTTTTGGATTTTGAAACCTATTAACAGAGCTTGGCTCTTTTTTAAATGATCTCTTAGAGATCTTAAGAAGAACTTCTCACCCTTTTTTAAAATAAACCGTGGGTCTCAAATCACTGTTAATTCTCTTCTTAGGGTTTTACCCTATCATTGAACTTGTTCTTTGAGGGTTTCTGGAATTTAATTCCATTATATTTCTCATCTGTCTCCCAATATGGGGGACTTCTGGGATTTAATCCCATTATCTGAGGAATTTTAATTCCATTTTTTCCTACAGAGCTTAGCTCTGAGAAATTTTTTGAACATTTTCAGAAATTTTATTCCCTTTCCTACTCCCCTTTTTTTTATATATAGGGTTCAAATACCCTTTTTTTTTTACAGATTTGAATCTGTTGTAGAGCTTGTTTTTTGAGTGCATTTGGAGATTTTAACTCCACTTCTCAATGGGATTATTCATTTAATGAGAATCTTTTTTGATTCTCACAATGGGTGCATGTCTCATCATTGATGAGCCACCACCTTAATTTTGTGGGGTTTATTGATTTTCCTTTAGACTGTAATGATTTTAGTATTTTGATTGCTAACCTTCTACTGGTTTTTCTTTTCAGGTACTATGGTTTCTAATTTGTATGAAATTGAAGAGATTATCTCTTATGAGGAGATTCGCATCCAAGGTCGCTGTCAAGACCAGAAGTTTACTGATGCCCAATGTGCTGAGATGATGCGTCACTTCGACAATTACAACGGTTGATTGCTTCCCCGTCGTTCTGCTCTTTTAAAGATCGTTTTTGGGTCGATCTGGGAAGCTATACCCGGGCGTCTTGAAGTAATGCCACTCTAAGCGCTCGATGACACCGAGGATAAGGTACATTCTGTGTACTTGATGGGGTTGATCTCAAAGAAACGGAGAGATAATCTCGTCACCATCTTGCACCGCATCTTTCAACCGAAAGCGATAGTATCAGCATATCAGAGGGTAGAGAACATCAGTTGTGACCTCGACACTTGCATCCGAGAGAAGATGCACAAGAAGATGGTTGATGAGGCTGAACGTGCAATGCTCAATATTGCTTTTGAGTTTAAGAATTCATGTACAGAGTTTAGCGTTCTGCCATTGTAAACATCTTGATGATATTTATTTCTTTTTTTTATCATCCTTATCACCAATGTATAATTTTTTTCGAAATATGAATGACAAAGATCCCCTTTTTCTTTACGCTAATGCTCGTATGTGCCTCACGTGAGGTGTTGTTATATATATATATATATAAACTAGCGCCGGCGCTCACGTGTCATGCACGTGAGACGCTCGTACAGGATTTAATCCTGAAAGAACTAGCGTCGGCGCTCACATGTCATGTACGTGAGGCGCTGCTACAGTTTCTAATCCTGAAAAGAATCAGCGCCGACGCTCGCGTGTCATGCACATGGGGTGCTGCTGAGGGAATCGTTTCACCTTCTTGCTCTGATTTCCATGAGTCAACTCTTTCTTTTCCCATGCCCTTTTTGTCAGGCCTTGGAAATAGTTCCACCATGCACAACATTTTCTATGCCTAAATTTGAATGATTCTCTTTATATTCCAAAGCAATGATCTTTTTCTTCTTCATAAGGAAAGAACCATTTTTTAACAGATCAAGAGTTGTGGCTTGCAATTGTCCTCATGCACGTCGGCAACCATAGGAGGAGCTTATCGAGGGAATTGTTCCTCGTTTTGATGGACGATTGGTGGATCCCATTCTCACAGATCATCAATGTGACACGGTGATGTGCGAGCTTCTGACTCGTAGGGGCTCTCCTATTCCTATCGGCTCCATTTGGCTCCGGATGATATTCCTGTCTGTGCTTGCTGATATTCCTCCTCATCCAACGGAGATGACTCCAGCGATGCTCGACGCAACGGAGGACAAAATCGAGTGCTTTTATGAGGCATGTTTGATTACCCAGCCTCTGAAGGATCGCTCTGTTCAGTTATTAAGCCAGATACGGGCTCAGCGGGCCATCATGTCTGCCTTTGCTGATGGGTAAGGTGCTGACCGATGGGGAGCGACTCTTCGCGAAAATCGCTTCTTCGACATGGTGGAGAAAGCTGAGAGGGCTTTAGAAAACCTTATCCATAGTTTTGTAAACCCTTGTACTTTTGATCCCATGTTCGGTGATCTGTTTCCTGCAAAATAAAATATTTATTTAAATGTGTTTTTTTATTGTTGACTGTTGAATGTTTTATCCCCAATACATATTTATGAGTGCATTTTGCATCTGTGCATGTACTTTTACCCCCCCCCCCTCTTATTTTTTTAACTGCTAACGTCACTGATGTGCTCGTGTTATGCACTGACCCTCCACACGCGTATATAAATCGACATGCTTCCAACGCTATCTTCATTCAAGTATGCATGTGTTTACAAGTGAGTGCTTAAATAGGTGTGAATCAAATGATGTCCTCACTGTCTTGCATAGCATACTTCTGGTTTCGGGCTGGCATGTTTTTTTTATCTCAGAAGATAGCGAGCGGACACAAGCGTCATCATCTATCATTAGCTCATATCTCAATTCTTAAGAAGTGTAGTTATGAGCCTCGAGACCTATGAGTTGTGCCTTTCTGCTTCTTGTTCGGAGTCTCTAGTTTATGTACTCATTTCGGAGTTTATAGTTTATTCGCTCGTTTCGGAGTTTATAGTTTATTCACTCATTTCAGAGTCTCTAGTTTATGTACTCATTTCGGAGTTTGTAGTTTATTCACTCATTTCGGACTTTGTAGTTTATTCACTCGTTTCGGAGTCTCTTTAGTTTACCTCCCTTAGGTTTATAGGCAAACTTGTCCTAATGTTGTATATAGATAACCCCTATTCTTTTTACGACAGAGGTCCGTCAGATTTGTGGTGCTAGGGTTTTAGTCCTTGGTATCGTCGCGTTGGCTGATATATTTCTTGATATACAGTCTTTAAGCTGTTATTTGAGTAACCCCGCGACTGCTGTGTCTTTGATCCCTTCGGGGGCTGGACAAGACGTCTTTAAGTAATCTCCTTAGGTTATATTACCGTCGGAAGAGCAAGCGTTAGGAATTTGCCATGACGCTTTTTACTTGAGGTTAGACTCAATTTGGAGCCCCAATGAGTCATAACCGCACCCTTCTGGTGTGGGATGATCTCCAATGGTCTTTAGGCTTTATATGAGTTGCCGTCAAGACCCGATGCTAGGAATATGCCGTCACTTCATTTTTTGCTTTGACGATGTCGCTGAGATTCTTTGCTGAAGTAGGGTAGACATCTGTAGGACCTCTATGCTGTATGTATTGCAATTGAAGTCCGGAGCTAGGAATATGCCATTGCTCTAATTTGATAGTCGCGTCTGCATCCTGCTGAAATGAGGGGGAACGTCAAGAAGGTCTATAGGTTGTATATGAACCGTCAAGGCTTGGAGCTAGGATTTTGCCGTTACTCCATTTCTGTTTGACCCTTGGGTCTTTGTTGACATTGCGTCTGCATCTTGTTGACATGAGAAGCAGGTCGAGCCGGAGCTAAGATTTTGCCATTACTCTACTTTTATCTGATTGTTGTGTCCGCACCCTGCTGTAATGAGGAGAGCGTCGGGATAGTCTCTAGGTTGTATATGAACCGTCAAGACTTGGAGTTAGGATTTTGCCATTTCTCCATTTTTGTTTCGACCCTTGGGGCTTTCTTGTTTGATGGTGACGTTGCGTCTACATTCTTCCAAAATGAGAAGGAAAGACTGGATAGTCTTTAGGTTGTATATGAACCGTCAATACTTGGTTCTCCTTTTGACGATGAATGGTGGGAGATATGGTCTCTTTCTTTCATTTGTGTCCATGGATCGTATACAAGAGTCAATATGGACGTACTTATAGGGCAGAGGAATTTTTATTTTGTTTTATTTTTTATTTTCGCGATGCTCTATCTTTTCATCTTTTCATATCGTGAAAGTTGCGATTGCCCAATCATTTTGGCTAATTTTCGCGGTGCCCAATTATTTCGGCTGTTTTTTTATTTACTCATTGCTTTTTATTGCGAGTTGCCCAAACATTTCGGCTTTTTTTATATGCATATTTTTTGCTCGCTGATTTTTGTCGCGAGTTGGGGACTTGGTCCTAATACCCATTACGGCATCAGCATCGCTGTAACTGGAATATTGCCAGGAGCGAATTATCATTTGCCATGAGAGGACTTAAAATTTGATACCTCTTTAGGCATCAGCATCGCTACCACTGGAATATTACCAGGAGCGAATCATCATTTTCCTTTGTTAATTTGGACAAAGGTGGCTTAGTAAACAGGGTTAGAATCCTGTTGACTAAGGTTTTTTTACTTTATGAGCCGTAAGGGTCTCATTGTTAGTGATATGTATGTCCTAGAAGCCATTACTGTATATACGATGTATATTGTAGTGGATGCTTGGACATATATATGGAGGACTTTCTTGCTCGACATGATAGTATGCTATCTGGTTGCTCTTTATCTTAACATGTACTCTGATTGTCTCTATGTTACATGTTGATAAAGCCCTTAGGATGAGTACTTGACTACTAGGACTATGATGCAGATCATAGTAGTGGGGACAGTGTAGTCGTTAAGTACATCCTTCAAATGTTCCTAGTCGTAGGTGTATCGAGACAGGGCATCGATATACCAGAGTAGACTAGCGTATGCTTCTCGACCCATGTAGATGGGCGATGGATGATCCCATATACATTGGTGTTTGACATCAGAGACAGTATACGGGTGCTTAGTAGAGACCGGGTATACTGAACGGACTCGACGAAAACTCCCAGATGGTATTATATCCCACGTCAGATGGCAGTTCTCTAGTGACACTGGTACAGGTTAGTCTGTACACCCGAGATCGTCATAGAGTCTTGTGTGATTTCCACTGTGCTTTGATTTCCATCATACCACGTCCAAGAGGGCGTGCAAAACGGTGGATTTTGGGTACAATCCCGAATCACATGGAGGTAATGAGCGATAGGAGGGGTTTCGTCTCTCCTGGTATAGAGAGTTGATGTTGCGCTGTGTTCGATTGGCTATAACTGGAAATCCTTGGCCAGGGTTACTGAGATTTACTGGTAAGTGTTATCAGTATTTTCTCGAACTGTTATGGACCTCATATCGACACGACTTATCAAGCTACTGGGGTCTGACGTTTACCACCCCTAAGCGAGATATGCGACATATCAGACGAAGAGACCGGATTGTACGGGAGTGTTACTGATTGGATTCGCAGGAGAATGTACATGCTTGATTGTTGATCTTCTGATCGCTCAATACCTGGGTAGCAGTTACGTTTAGCTGACCGCTTGCAGCTTGTGGGTGTTTGATATGATCATCACCTACTACCGGCGTATTGACGATTCTTTAAAGTCCTACACACAGGTTTCCTGGCTCAGGCAAAACGGAGTAGGAGCATATATGTGATATGTGCGGGACCGAGAATAATACGATATGAGATATCGTATTCTATTCTCGCGATATGAGATATCGGCCGGGTATATGTGATATAGCCGGGTCATCGGATCAAGTGTTGATTCGATGAAATGTTACATTTTATATTAGTCGGTTATTTGTGAAATAGTCGGATTATCGGATCAAGTGTTGATTCGATAATTTAATGTATAATTATATATATGATATATTACATTGCATTAACTAATATAAGCTCACTTAAAGATTCATTTTTTCACTGGATAATACATTGATATATATGCGATATATATTAATTGTATTATTTTGTTTTGTTACATTATATATTATATATGCGATATATAATATTGTAACATGTTAGGGTTACAAATGCAACATGGTTGTTGAGTTTAAACTAAGTTAGGGTTTGGATTAGGGTTAGCTTTTGGGTTAGCTTTTGGATGAAGCTTTCATGAAGCTTCATGAAGCTTTCCTTTTGTCTTCATCCTTTGATATTTTGTGTAAATATTATTTAACCCAACCCAAACACTTAACCTATGGTTTATTCTCTACAAGGGTTAAGCCTTTCATTTTTAACCCATGGTTGCAATTGTAACCACAACATTAATTCATTATTCATCACAAAAGGATTCTTCTTCTTCTTGCTCTTGAAAAAGTTTACTAGCTTTTGGATTTGTGATGATATTTTGTGAGAAATTGAAAACAAAAGAGAGCAAAATTCCTACTTCATCATCCTCATCTATTCTAGCCATTAGATTAGGGTGTTTGCTTTGCTAATACTTGATTAGTGAAGCATGAGCATGGGTTTGAGATTCTTCAAGGTAGATCATCTTAGTTGTTGAAGATTGGAAGCAAGCTTGCTTCTTTCTCTTCATGGAGCCTCTCTAGAGTCCGGGTACTTGATGATCGCAGCGAAGGGACCTCAACACGGAGCTTATGAAGCGAAGGAACGGACTACAAAGGTTGTAATCCTAAACTCTTAGATGTTAAAGTGTTAACATGCTTGTTTGGTTTGATTCTCTAGTTAAAGTTCCTATGTTTAGGGTTATCTATAATGGAAAAATTTGAAATTAGCATGTGTGATGCCACCCGAAACCTTGCTGCCCTTATAGGTAACCCAACAGTGGTATCAGAGCCAAGCTAGAGAATTAGACGGATAAGTGTAGGATTACGAAACTGAAACAACTCCGAAACACCCGTATCGAAACCCTAGTTTCTGTCAAATTATTTTTGGTGTCTAAAATTTTTTCATACAGTTGCAGAATGTTGTATGTGATGCAATATGAACATAGCACAAAACCCACCCCCCCTGCTCGGACGTGGGCTGGCGACCAAGGCAAAAATTCCGGCGACGTCGGTTTTTGCAAGGGGTTAGGGTTTGGGTTTTGTGGTGTGCTCCAGGTTATGGGGTTTGGTACTTGTGGTGTTGATTATTTTTGCTAAAATTACATGTGATGTTAATTTATTGCATTATAAATTCGGAGTGTTTCGTATTCGCAATTCTAGCTTGGTTTCTTGATTGTTTAGACTGTGTTAAAAAGTTCGAACGGATATCAATAACTCACTTTTTTCCTTACCGGAAAATTTCCAAGTGTTGGATATTTCCTTAGTTAAAGAACATTCAAAGTCGTGCAAGTAAGGCGGTGGACCCTCTAGAAGAACTAAAACCTTAACTCGATTATGTGACCGTCAGAACCGCCTCTAAACCCTAGGGTTTGTGGCAGTTCGGCATTGCCACATGTGAGGCGTTGGTTTGACCTTTCTATGGCTGGACCATTGGTACTGTGGCATGTGATGGATGCTTTTAAACTAATTTCAAGTGTTGAGAACTAAAGGAAAATTTTGGGTGTTTGTTGATTCGATCGGAATGTTTAACATCGTCTAACTTTTTCTATAATGTGATACAATATTTGGAATCCACATGTAGTTATGAGATAACTAATTTGAATGTTATAAATCTAGCAATTTAGTCTCAGTTGATCGGCTGCCACGGGATTTTGATGTGATCAAAAGTCCATCGCAATCACGTAGTGTACGCGGATACTCGCCAGGTAAACTTAATAGATAGCCATGCCCCATAGCCCCGACCAAGTGACTGTAGGAGAACCACGTCACCAAAAGCATCCGTTCGGGTGCTCACGGCAGCGGTGTTCCGCCTTAGTGCACTTCGTCGACGGCACCGGGGGTGCGACCGTCTACTAAAGTTTCCGACGAGCATTCGATCAGGATGTCGGGAATCTTGTTGAATTGCCCGACTAGATATTGAAAAGTGTTTTCGAGATCGAGACTAAAATGCGGGGTTTATAATTGTTAAGCATTCTATGTCTAAGGAATTCATTTGGTTAGGCATGCGGTGTCTAAGGTGGTTGAGGATTCCAACTGTTGTAGTTTTACACTTTTTTTCTGCGACCGTAAGTGTAATATATGGTGTATCGCCGGTTTCGTTGCTATACATCAACGACAATTGGGATACGCATATTTACTTACGTTGATGACATGTGATGTTATGTGTTGCTTGGATATGTTATATTAGATCGTCGTGTTTTGAATAGCCGGGGGTTTTATTTGAGATGAGAGTTTTTCATTTTCATTCATGTAAAATTCATTGTATGTAATATTCTTTTATTGGGCACTTCCGGGTTGAGGATGATGTCACCATTGTATATTATTTACTTTTCCGCATTAGGATAGACCCAAGGCGGGAAGCACAAGTAACCGGGTTCTAGGGTCCAGTGGGAGACCATCTCGAGAAGTCGAGACCGGGTATCCTAACTCTAGAATTTGTAGGGTTGCTTGTCGCTCTCGTAGGGGTCTAGGGGTGTGGGATTGACTATTCATCACGACCGTGGAATCCGTGTTTTATATAGGCTCGCATTAAAACACGGACCTCCTAGTATATCCAATATTTCATATATGTTCTTCTGCTGCAATGTTCTGTGATGAGATCGTATTACTGCCTGAGATGAATGTTTATATTATATATATGAGATATATATTATATATTGTTGATTTCGTTTCAAATGTGATGCTTGTGAAGCATAATAAAATGGGACTTCATTAATGAGATTAATGAAATAAAAGAAACCTAAAGATGTTGTGGAATCGAATTTTCAAAAATAGATAGCTCTAGTTATTGCTTTGCATAGTGGTGTTCCTTGTAGGGCATCTAGCACCTTATTCGATAAGGAAAGAGCCGAGATCCCTTCACCGGGAGTGACCTCTTTAGCGAAACTAGAAGATGCTACAACCCTCGGTTTGTCTTTTGATTGCTTTTCTAGTTCTTACTTTGCAAAGTGGTATTTGTGAAATATCCTGCACCTTATTCGATAAGGAAAGAGCCGAAGATCCATTCACCGGGAATGACCTCTTTAGCTAAACTAGTAAAGGCCTAAAAACCACTCCATTTAAATCATTTGATTCTACAACGATATCGAGTTCATTAAGCAAAAGGTTTTCATAAAAACCTGTCGTAGCCCTCCGTCATTTCAGATAAGTACTTCATAGTATTCGTGCTACGTTTGTTGGCCTGCGTCAAGACGTAGTGTTCGGTAGCTATTTATGCTTATCTGCTAAAGCATATGATGCGATTGAGTTAGGGTAGTCGTGCGACTTTGTTGGCCTGCGTCAAGGGTCGTACTGGTGGGTTTAATTCAATCAGGAAATGACGGGTTGAACTTAACTAGCGGACTATGGATTGTTGGCCTGCGTCAAGGTCATAGGACGCTTGGGGTAAAAGATTATAGGGAATTTCAAGTGTTGAAATTTGCAATGAGATTGCATACCTCTTATGAGATAGTTGGATCCCGATACCCGCTGCGGGTAAGAGTTACTCATGGGAGAGTTTTACACATTACAATTAGCCGATCAAGTAGGTGTCTAGAAAGGTGTTAACGGGGTTACGCCCCTGAGAAAACGAGGTTTATTTTAATTAGGTCCGTGCGAAAGCACGGGGAACCTCCCTCAAAGTACCGACACTGGCCTGGCTGAAAGATTGGTGAAATTGTAAGTTGTAGTTAATCCCGGCTAGTCTTTCCTTTTAGGGTTTGAAGGAAGATTTGACTAAAACAGTGGGAGCCATCCTGATTAGATATATTAATAACCAATATAATCTTGCAAGAGCATACGCTGAGTGTTTTCTTCTCTCTCTCTCCAGGTAGCGACCATGTCACTCCTTAATCAAGATAATAATACGGATGTATTGACCGAGCCCGCTTGTTATACTGAGCTAGGGAACGTTGGTCCCGCTCTAACTTATAATTGTTATAAGACCGAGCAGGAAATAGGGGATTACCAGAATTCCCATGCCGCCTAAACGAAGAAAGTACATGATGATGCATCTTCTTCGGGTGTGTTCATTACAGAGAACTGTTTCTCAGTATCCTTTACGTTCTGGGTATGAGATACCGGATCAGGATCCCACAAATGTAATCTGTTATATGGGCTACAGATAGGTAAAGAACTGAGAGCGGATGATAAGTTTTAAGAGTTAAAAATGGTGCAAGTGTTGCAGCCAAGTCTGTTGGCAGTTATCATCCTGTATTACCAAATACATTGATTCTGAAAGAATGTTATTAGATACCGAACCTGATATACAACATCATATCAGTCTCTTTATTTAGTAAAGAAGGATATAATTTTGTAATATTGGATAATGTTTTCAACATTTTTCTATATCAAGAGTTGATCGGTTCAGGCATGTTATCTAAAAGCATATACGTTCTAAATCAAAACTACAGTTCTTGACGTACACAACACACACAAGGGGAAGAGTTCAGAAATGAACGAATCCTTCTTAAGGCATTATAGACTAGGTCATATCAATGCAACCCGACCAGCTAAGTTACATTGAGATGCATATTTAAATCTATTTGATTTTACATCTTGTGAAACTTGCCAATCATGTCACAAAGATAAGATGACCATAACTCCGTTTATTGGAAACAGAGAAAGATTTGGTGAACTCTTGGGATAGATACATGATGATGTATGGACGTCCCCTGTTTACACATGCCAGGACCGGTTCTTTGTACTTCATTACATTCACTGATTATCTCTCAAGATTCGGACATATGTTTCTGTTGAAACACAAGTCTGAACCTTTTGAGAAATTCAATAAATATAAGCTCGAAGTAGAGAACCAAAGAGGGTATAAGTATTATGTCCTTTGATGAGATCAGGAAGGAGAATACTTGAGCACGGAATTCCTGGACTGTTCTAAAGGAGAATGATATTCTCTCTCAGCATTACTCCTTCGTATACATCACAGCACGTTGGTATATCGGGGTGGAGCAATCACACCCTATGTGATATGGTGTGCTCTATGATGAGTACTACTGAGTTGCCTATTTCCTTTTGGGTGTTATGCACTTGTGAAGCTGCATACCTATTGAATAGGGTTCCAATCAAATCAGGTGCCTACCACTCGATATGTGATATGGTATGGGAAGAGCCCATCTCTTAAGGATGTTAAGATTTGGGGTTGTCCGGCCTATGCCAAAAGCAAAATCCGGATAAACTCGAGGCAAGGTCATTTCTGTGGAATTTTGTTGGATATCCCAAGCATTCGCAATGGAATATCTTCTACCGAACTGAGGAACAAAAATTGTTTTGTTTTCTCAGCATGCCACCTTTAGGAAAGGGAATTTCTTGTGAAGAAATTAGTGGTCATGAGGTAGAACTGGAAGGAGTTCCAGCTATACAAACTGCAGTTGATGATTTGGTAAACCCGAAGGATTCAATAGTTTCTAACGAACCTCAGCCTTTCCGCCGATCTGGTAAGGTTCCTCATCCACCTGAGAGATACTTCGGTTTCTCTATGACAGTGGGAGCGAGGATTTGCATCATGAGATGATGACCCAACTAGTTTCGAGCAAGCCATCAGGAGTGGGGACTCTGTGAGTATGGCTGGATGCTAAGCGATCTGAGATGGAATCCATATACACCAACAAAGTATGGACTTTTGTTGCTTTATCTGAAGGGTTAAATCCCCATCAGGAGCAAGTATATCTTGAGAAGATTACTTGGTGTACATGGAAAAGTTGAGACTTTCAAAGCCATACTTAAGTCTATCCAGATCCTACTTGCCATTGCTGCATACCATGACTACGATATCTGGCGGTTGGGTGTCAGGACTGCTTTTCTAAATAGTGATTTGGAAGAGAGCGTTTATAAGTACACAGCCAGAGGGCTTCGTAGACAGTGGGAGCAGCGGAATCGTGTGCAAGTTGTTTTATGGGATAAATCAGGCATCGCGGAGTTGGAACATCTGTTTTGATGTGGTAGTCAAAGAATTTGACTTCATCAAAATGGTAGACGAACCTTATATATAAAAAAAAATAGTAGGGAGTATGGTGTTGTTCCTCGTATTGTACGTGGAAGATATACTCTTGATAGGGAAGGAGTTTCCTATGCTACGCTCGGTCAATCTACTCTTATCACATGGATTCTCCATATAGGATCAAGGTGATACCTCCTAAATCCTGGGTTTTGGATCTATGAGATAGATCTAATTGGATGTTAGGATACTCACTAGGTATAGTGAGATGGTATCAATCGATCCTGGGGAGAATCACTGGAATGCTTCCAGGGTGGTAAGGTCGACTGAATATCAGTCACAGGCATTGTCTTTACCCTCAGTGGAGGGACGGTATGTTGGAAGAGTTCCAAGCTAGATACCGTGACATACTAGACAATTAAAGGCAAGATACATCGTTACCAAGGATGCTACCAAAGAGGCAGTCTGGATATATATAAGTTCATGAGATGAACATAGTTCCTACCATTGTGTGACAATGGAGTTGTGGCTTATGCCTAGGAAGCCCCGTCCCATCAGAGATCCAGACATATTCTTAGGCAGTATCACCTGATCATGGAGATCCTTGATCTCCAGGGAGATCAAGGATAGGAGAGCAGATACAGAGGACAACAACGCGGATCCACTCACAAAGGCCTATTTCCCAGTAGAGACTTTTATGGGATGGTTGAGTATGAGATACTTCAATCATAGCTGATTGTTGGGTATGAGATACCACAACAGATGGCCCTAGTGCAAGTGGGAGATTGTTAGTGATATGTATGCCCTAGAGGCCATTACTGTACATACGATGTACATTATAGTGGATGCTTGGACATATATATGGAGGACTTTCTTGCTCGACATGATAGTATGCTATCTGGTTGCTCTTTATCTTAACATGTACTCTGATTGTCTCTATGTTACATGTTGATAAAGCCCTTAGGATGAGTACTTGACTACCAGGACTATGATGCAAATCATACTAGTAGGGACAGTGTAGTCGCTAAGTACATCCTTCAAATGTTCCTAGTCGTCGGTGTATCGAGACAGGGCATCGATATACCAGAGTAGACTAGCGTATGCTTCTCGACCCATGTAGATGGACGATGGATGATCCCATATCCATTGGTGTTTGACATCAGAGACAGTATACGGGTGCTCAGTAGAGACTGGGTACACTGAACGGACTCGCCGAGAACTCCCAGATGGTATTATACCTTACGTCAGATGGCAGTTCTCTAGTGACACTGGTACAGGTTAATCTGTAGACCCGAGATCGTCATAGAGTCTTGTGTGATTCCCACTGTGCTTTGATTTCCATCATACCACGTCCAAGAGGGCGTGCAAAACGGTGGCTTTTGGGTACAGTCCCGAATCACATGGAGGCAATGGGTGATAGGAGGGGTTTCGTCTCTCCCGGTATAGGGAGTTGATGTTGCGCTGTGTTCGATTGGCTATAACTGGAAATCTCTGGACAGGGTTGCTAAGATTTACTGGTAAGTGTTATCAGTATTTTCTCGAACTGTTATGGACCTCATATCGACATGACTTATCAAGCTACTTGGGTCTGTCGTTTACCACCCCTAGGCGAGATATGCAACATATCAGCCGAAGAGACCGGACTGTACTGGAGTGTTACTGATTGGATTCGCAGGAGAATGTACATGCTAGCTTGTTGATCTTCTGATCGCTCAATACCTGGGTAGCTGTAACGTTTAGCTGACCGCTTGCAGCTTGTGGGTGTTTGATATGATCATCACCTACTGCCGGCGTATTGACGATTCTTTACAGTCCTACACAGAGGTTTCCTGGCTCATGCAAAATGGAGTAGGAGCACATATGTGATATGTGTGGGACCGAGAATAATACGATATGAGATACCGTATTCTATTCTCGCGATATGAGATATCGGCCGGGTATATGTGATATAGCCGGGTCATCGGATCAAGTGTTGATTTGATGAAATGATACATTTTATATTAGTCGGTTATTTGTGAAATAGCCGGATTATCGGATCAAGTGCTGATTCGATAATTTAATGTATAATTATATATATGATATATTACATTGCATTAACTAATATAAGCTCACTTAAAGATTCATTTTCTCACTGGATAATACATTGATATATATGCGATATATGTTAATTGTATTATTTTCTTTTGTTACATTATATATTATATATGTGATATATAATATTGTAACATGTTAGGGTAACAAATGCAACATTGTTGTTGAGTTTAAACCAAGTTAGGGTTTGGATTAGGGTTAGCTTTTGGGTTAGCTTTTGGATGAAGCTTCATGAAACTTTCCTTTCGTCTTCATCCTTTGATATTTTGTGTAGATATTATTTAACCCAACCCAAACCCTTAACCTATGGTTTATTCTCTACGAGGGTTAAGCATTTCATTCTTGACCCTTGGTTGCAATTGTAACCACAACATTAATTCATTATTCATCACAAAAGGATTCTTCTTCTTCTTGCTCTTGAAAAAGTTACTAGCTTTTGGATTTGTGATGATATTTTGTGAGAAATTGAAAACAAAAGAGTGCAAAATTCCTACTTCCTTATCCTCATCTATTCTAGCCATTTAGATTAGGGTGTTTTCTTTGCTAATACTTGATTAGTGAAGTAAGAGCTTGGGTTTGAGATTCTTCAAGGTAGATCACCTTAGTTGTTGAAGATTGGAAGCAAGCTTGCATCTTTCTTTTCATGGAGCATCTTTAGAGTCCGGGTACTTGATGATCGCAGTGAAGGGACCTCAACACAGAGCTTATGAAGCGAAGGAACGGACTACAACGGTTGTAATCCCAAACTCTTAGATGTTAAAGTGTTAACATGCTTGTTTGGTTTGATTCTCTAGTTAAAGTTCCTATGTTTAGGGTTATCTATAATGGCAAAATTTGAAATTGGCATGTGTGATACCACCCGAAACCTTGCTGCCCTTGTAGGTAACCCAACACTCATAAAGGTGTTTCTCTTTACAAGTCGTGAGGATCTCGCAGGTGTATTTTCTCCTTAGGAATTGTGGAGATTTCTAAGTGATATTTTCTTTTGTAGGTCGTAAGGATCTTCCAAAAGTATTTTCTCCTTGTAAGTCGTAAGGGGTCACAAGTGTTGTTTACCATATGGAGATATGTCTTACCGTAGATGGAATTTGGTGGGTTATATATTTATTTATGCCCGTGGATTGTATACAAGGGTCAATATGAGACCTCCTGTAGGGCAACGATGGCTTAGGAAATAGGTTTAGATCTATTGCCTAAGGCTTCTGAATTCTATGAGCCGTGAGGGTCTCATTGGGGGAATGCTCCCTACGAGTCGTAGGGATCTCGCAAGTGTGATTTCTCCTTAGGGATCGTGGGGATTCCTAAGTGTGTTAATCTTTTGTGAGTCGTGAGGATCTCATGCAGGTTTTTTAGTGAGATTTTGCCCTTTTGGGTTTTCGCAAAGCTCACCGGTAGTCCTGCTGTTTTTACTCACGACGCCCTTTCGGGTTTTCATCCGTACCACTTTTTGCTTGTAGACATACCCTTTTATTTACGATGGAATTCCTGAGAGTAGTTTCACCGCAGGTGCCCATCTGTTTGTCGGTAGGACTTAGGGGTGGCTCTATTGCTGGAGTAACTGTACAGCCTGTAGGACTTGAGTTGCAACCTTTGCTGTTAGGATTTCGATTGCAATATAGATCTCAAGGGAGCATAACGCCGTATTTGGGGCGATGCGCTAGTTTAGGGACATTCCGGTCCATTATTGCCATGCTTGAGGCTAATTTTTAGTTTAAGGACTTTTCGGTCCAACATTCTCATTTTGGGGACGAATATTAGTTTAAAGACATCTCGGTCCAACATTAGTTTAAGGACGTTTTGGTCCAACGTTAGTTTAGGGACATCTCGGTCCGTTATTAGTTTAGGGACATCTCGGTCCGTTGTTGCCATTTTTGAGGCGAGTATTAGTTTAGGTACATCTCGGTCCGTTGTTAGTTTATGGACATTTCGGTCCATCGTTGTCGTTTTTGAGGCGACGGAGTTTTTTGGATACTACTCTCGGAGTTCTGACTCAGGAAGATAGCGAGCGGATACAAGCATCGTCATCTATCATTGACCTAAGTCATGACTCTTCAAGCATAGTATTTTTTGAGAAATCGGTCGTTTATTGGCCGGAAGGGTCTTTTGCCATGTATATCCATGAGCAGGTAGGCTCCACCTTGGTAGACTTTGTCTAGAATGTACGGGCCTTCATAGTTCGGCTCGAACTTCCCCCGTTTTGCACAATTGGGGATCATTGGTCTTTTGACAACTAACATGAGTTCTCCTTGGCGGAATGTTCTTGGCCTGGTCAGTTTTTCGTATGACCGTGTCATCCTTGCCTTATAAGCCTCCAGGTTTTGCTGGCGAGTTTCATCGAGGGTATCGAGCTCCTCAAGCCGAAGATGAGCATTTTCTTCATCTGTTAGTTCATACCGAACCGCTACTCGTATAGAAGGGGGTTCAATTTCTAGGAGGAGCACTGCTTCCGTGCCGAACACCAACGCATATGGTGTTGTATTCATGGTCGTCTTGAACATTGTTCGGTACGCCCAGAGAGCTTTATACAGCCTTTCCTGCCAGTCCTTTCATGCCAGTCCTTTTTGTTTCTGGACATTGTTTTCTTTATAATCTTTATTAAGGTCTTGTTGAAAACTTCAGCTAGACCGTTGGCCCAAGGATTATAAATTGAAGAGTATCTCCAGTCTATTTTATGCTGCTGTGTAAAGAGGCTTATTTTATGTCTTCTAAAAGCTGATCCATTATCCGAGATAATTCATCGCGGATTGCCAAACCGATAGATGACATGGGTTCTGAAGAAATAGAGGATATTCTCCGTCTTCACCTCACATAGTGGTACTGTTTCTTCCCACTTAGAGAAATAGTCGGTCATTGCCAGTATGAACCGATGTCCTTTGGACGATGCCGGTTCATTGGGGCCAATTATATCGGTTCCACACATTTCGAACGACCAGCTAGCCACTGTTGGGTGTAGCAGATTTAGATGTTGGTGGATGAAGTCCCCATGAATTTGGCACGAGTGACACTGCTTCGCATATTCGAGACGGTCTTGAATCATTATAGGCCAATAGTAACCCATTCTTTTTTATCTTTAGCTTCATTTTTGGCTCGGCTTGATGAGAACCGCAAAGTCCGTCGTGAGTTTCTTGGATGAAATTCTTTGCTTCCTCCGGCCCCAAGCATCTTAGCCACAGACAGTTGAATGATCTCTTATATAGAGTTTCATTGACGAAGACGAAAGACAAAGCACGTTTCATGAGCTGATGTCTAGACGATATATTTTTGGGCGTTCGTTGGGATTTGAAATAATCTATGAAAACTTCCCTCCAGTCCTTAACCTTTTCTTCGTCCTCTATTTGAAGGGCTATTTGTTCAGTCATTTCTTTTCTTTCGAATGGCTCTATTAAGTCTTCCGAAGATATATCTATTGGCGCGAGAACCCTACGGCTTTGCACAATGATCCTTACGTCATCGATGTCTTTATCGGCCAGTTTCTTAGCCAACTTGGCCAACGCGTCCGCCTTGTTGTTTGCTACACGCGGTATACTCTTCAGGATATAGAAAAAGATTTGTGTCAGCAGTTGCTGTACTCTTTCGTCATATTTTATCAGCTCTGGCTTACATGTAAGATAGTCGCCATTTACTTGGCTAACGATCAGCTGCGGGTCTCCATATATGAGGAGGTCTATAATTCCCATGTCGATAGTGATCTCTAGACCTGCTATCAAAGATTCTTATTCAGCCTCATTATTAGTCCTTGACTCTGTTAAGGAAAGGGCGTAACGCAATATCCCTCCTTGCGGGATCACGAAATTAAGGCCCACCCCGGCTTTGATTATGTGGGTGTTTTTCTTTCGTCGCTTCATGGAAGATGCCCTATCAAAGTAGAGTTCCCATTGGGAATCATTTTCTTCTTCGATTGCATCGAATGTATGTTCATCCGGTAACTCGCAATTCAAATGGGAGTTGGCTGGTATCAGATGCTCCGCGAGAAAGTCGGCAATGGCCCGACCTTTTACTGCTTTAAGGGGACGATACGTTACTTAGAACTCCATCAGGAGGAGAGCCCATTTGGCAAGCCTTCCTGTTAGTATGGCTATTGACATCAGATATTTGAGAGGATCTACTTTTGATATGAGATAGACCTCATGTGCCAAGGCGTAATGTCTGAGCTTCGTTATTGCAAAGATCAGTGCCAGGCAATGCTTTTCAATGGGGGAATAGTTGTTTTCTGCCCCCAAGAGAACTTGACTCAAATAGTATAGAGCTATTTCCTTTCCCTGATCATGCTCTTGTGCCCACAATACGCCTAGAGAACCCTCAAGGGCTGTTGTATATAGGATAAGGGGTTTTCCTTTAATAGGAGTAGTCAGTACGGGTGGATTTTGCAGGTATTGGTTGATTTCGTCCAGTGCATTTTGGCACTTTTGATCCCAAACGAACGGGGTCCTCTTTTTCATCAAATGACTGTATGGACGACATTTTCCAGAGAGGTTAGCTATGAATCGCGGGATATATGCGAGCTTTCCTTGGAGAGACCGCAGTTGTTTGAGGGTCCTTGGCATAGGCATTTCCATAATCGTCTTGATCTTTGAGGGGTCGATTTCGATACCTTGGTGACGTATGATGAACCCTAGGAATTTGCCTGAGGAAACTCCAAACGTGTATTTTAGAGGATCCATCTTCAGATTATATTTCTCAAGACGTTGGAACACTATTTTTAGATGTTCTTAATGTTCCTCGTGAGATTTACTTTTTACCACAAGCTCGTTGATGTAGCATTCGACGATCTCATCTATGAGGTCATCAAAGATCTTTGTCATGGCCCTTTGGTAGGTAGTGCCAGCCCCGAAGGGCAATACCTTATAACAGAATATGCCCAGTGGGGTCCGGAAAGCGGTATGCTTTTAGTCTTCTGGATGCATTTTTATTTGTGTTGGGTTGCGCCAGTGCCCCGACCATCAATCCGTGGCCAAATGCGGAACAAAAACTTTTAGAAACCGGCACTAACGAAACCCGATTCCCGGATCGTACCATTAACCCTACACTAGCTAAATGTATAGGAGTTTAGAGAGGTTATACCAAACGATCCGAGTCCTTCAGTCTTCAACCTCTGTCTCAAACTCCTCGTGGCTTCCTCGATCAAGTTTGCTCTCCGGTCTCCCCACATCGAAGAAGATCCACCTTGAGGGTTTGTAATATGGGCTCCCGCCTCAAAACCGAAGCAATTCGGGTATCTAGTTTGCTAGCCTAGATAACCAAGATGACGTAGAGAGAGTTTGTGATTACTTTGTCTCAAAATACCCTTGGATTCTCAACTCATGAGACAATAAGGGTGGAGGTTGAAGAAGATGCCTAGAGGTGAAGAGTGTGAGCTCAAGAATTGGCAAGTGAAGAAAATGGGCTAAGTTATTGTGAGTTCTTTGTTGTGAGCAATATCTCCAACTCAAGAAAATTCCACTAAGAAAATATCTGCCATCCTCTCAATAATATCTCACTTTCTCACTACAAATATCTCACAATGCAACAAAAAACCTTAGCCATGCCACCATGACTCACCACCATGAGTCACCAAGTGCACATGCTACATCAATGCACCAAGTCAAAACTTAACCTCACACTTTCCACCTCACTTAAACATTTAAAACCCTAAATGTTTAATACAATAAAAGAAATGGCATCTACTTAAGTAATCTTGTAACGAATTACAAGAATACCTCTCATCTGTATATACGTACCTGCATCCGTATTCCGACTGAATACGAAAACAACGAGTCGAAAATACTCCAACAATATAATACTAGGATCCGGCTTAAACCAAAGCCTAATTGTATTATCCGTCCGATCATGATCCGTGCACAAGTGCACGTATATGATCGAACCCAGCCATAAAACCATACGGCCTCTACAACGTTTCGCCCGAACCAGGGAAACCCATTGTGTGGGACTCTAAAGACTCGTCAATACGCTGGCAGTGGGTTTAACAACGAGCACGTCAGTGGCACTAGCTGTACGTAACGGCTACCCAGGTATTGAGCGAAAGGGAGGCCGACGAGCAAACTCATCCTAAAACCTTACGGAGCCTGACAGTGACAATATCTGTACAGTCCGGTCCGTTCGTCTATGAGTATCGCATATCGAGTCTAGGGGGTGGATAAAGTCAGACCCCTAATAACGCGACATTTAGTGTCGGTATGAAGCCCATCACCCACTGAGAAACTACTGATCCGAATCAGTAATTCTCGACTACCTTAGCCAAGGATTTCTGGTGATGGCCATCCGTGCACACCGTGACATCAACCCCCAATACCGGGAGAGACGAATCCCCTGACGATCCACTCACTGCAACCATGTGGCTCGGGATTGTACCCAACTAAAACCTATTTGCATGACTCCTTGGAGCCGTGGTAGAATAGTAATCAAAGCATAGTGAGAACTCACACGAGACAAATGACGATCTCAGGTCGATAGACTAACCTGTACACATGTCACCAGGGAACTGCTATATGACAATATGTATAATACCAACTAGCATGTTCCCGGCGAGTCCGTCCGGTGTACTCATAACCCAATGAGAACCTGTATACATCTTACGTTGTAACATTTCAGAAAAATAAAATATTATTTTTGGGAATTAATATAATTGAATAATAAATATTATGAATATCTTAATGTGTGGAGATTAGTTTTGAATGATATGGTATAATTAAATACCGATAAATTGGGAAATATTGGAAAAATACATTTGAATGGTGATTTTGAAAGAATATCATATGACTTAGACATTTTATAAATTTTATACAATTGATTATATACAAGGTTATGCCTAAACTTGATTAATTATCACGAATCATGCATTAAGCTTGATTTTTGCATGTGACATGCACCATGTCATATTGCTAACACTTGTTACATTTCTTTTTCTTGATTGAAAACTGTTTATCCCAATCAGAGCAAAGCTCTGTTTAAATTCAAAGGTGGAAAAAAAAGCAATACTTCTGTTTTTCTCCAATCAGAGCAAAACTCTGACTTAAAAAAAAAAAGGAAAAAAAACAGCGCGCGCTGCGCAACTGCGGGCTGCGCGACACGTGTCTGCGCAGCAGAGAGAGAGAGAGAGAGAAAAAAAAAAGGCGCGCAGCGCACCTGCGCGCTGCGCGACACGTGTCGCGCAGCGCACAGTTGCGCTGCGCAGCACAAAAGGAAGAGAAGAAAATAAAATTAAAAAAAAAAAAAACGCGCGCAGCGCAACTGCGCGCTGCGCGACACGTGTCGGCGCAGCGCACAGTTGCGCTGCGCAGCCAAAAAAAAAAGCTGCGAGACACGTGTCAGCACAGCGCGACACGTGTCACGCGCTGGGGCATCTGCGCCAAACAGAATTAAAATATTCAAGAAATCTTTTCTGTTCTTATTAAAACAAGAAGATTTTCTTCTGCAAAGCAGAAGCTCTTGGATCAAAAATCCAACGGTGGGGAAAATTCCCCAAATCACTCAGAGAAACATCTCTTTAACAAATTTAACTAATTTATGGGCACTATAAAAAGGACCCCAGTCCTCAATTAAAAGGCATCAACATTTTTCTAAAAAAGAGAGAGAGAGAGAGAGAACTCTGAGAAACTCCTCAAGAATAAAAAAGGTAAAAACCTTTAGAAAAAGAGAAAGTTCTCTTATGAACAGATCATAGATCTAAAAACAAGATCAATGATCTTTAATAAAAACAAAATAAAATAAAATAGTGCTTTGCACTTGTTCATGAACCTTTGATTTTTTAAGATAAAAAAAAATCTTATCTTCTTCTTTCATCTAAATTAGATCAAAGAATTTAACAGTGCTTTGCACTTTTTATGAACCTTTGGTTCCTGAAATAAAAAGAAAAAAAAAATTTTGTTTTTTTTTTCTTTGATCTAAATTAGATCAAGGAAACGAATAGTGCTTTGCACTTCTTTTATGAACCATTGGTTCTTGAATCTAAAAGATTCTCAAATTAATAGTGCTTTGCACTTATGAATCTGCGCTGTTGCGCTCTCTGATTGGCGCAAAGCGCCTGATAAATGCAATGCATTTCCTAAAAGGGCCAGGCCCAAATCAAAAAGACCAAACATGCCAAAATAAATTGCAAAGCAATAAAAGGGCAGAGCCCAAATGAAATTGATGCTCTGCATCATTTATAAAGGGCAGAGCCCAAAACAAATTGATACTCTGCATCCTTTCTGGGCAAAACCCAAATAAAAATAAAAAGAAATGCAAGGCAGAAACAAATAAAATGTTGAACGTTTCAACTGGACTTAGCCCAATTTTGGCCGTAAGTCCTTAAATTAAATTGACTGAGCACGACTGCTCTTTTAAATTAATTTATATCCGGTTCGAGGGTACATCTCCGAGATCCTCTGACACTTATCGTTGTAATCCTTCAACGACGTCAGAGAGGTGACGGGTCCCGACGACCACATATGTCAATATGGACTGCGGGGTCCTTAAACTCGTGGACCGAAACGTCCTTAAACTAATATCGGACCGAAACGTCCTTAAACTAATATTGGACCGAAACGTTCTTAAACTAACGGTGGACCACTATGTCCTTAAACTGGTATTGGACCACCATGTCCCTAAACTGGCACAATAGAGCCCAAATGCTCTTTTGTCGGATCTAAACGATCCCGTTAGGTCGATCTTAGTCCCAAACTGGACTAACGTATTCTTAACAACCGTTTAAGTTGATCTTAGCCTCAAATATGGCTAACGCATTCTTAAACCTTCAAACAGACTTTAGTCCCAAATTGGACTATAAATTCCCCCAATCAACTTTGGCTCAAGGGTACATCTCTGAACTCCTCTGACATTTGTCGTTGTAATTCTTTAACGTCGTCAGAGAGGTGACGGGTCCCGACGACCATACATGCAATGGACCACTATGTCCCTAAACTGGAAAAATAGAGCCCAAATGCTCTTTTGTCGGATCTAAACGATCCCGTTAAGTTGATCTTAGTCTCAAATAGCACTAACGTATCCTTGACGAACGTTTAAGTCGATCTTAGCCGCAACGCGACTAAGGCATCCTTAAACTAAAAACACCAAACCCAAATCTAAGTAAATACGGATTTGGACTAATCCATGTCCTACGGGCGACGGTATTACTCAGTCTCCGTATACAATCCACGGGCAACCACAAACAAAACAAACACCCACGACACGAAGTGAAATTCTGGAGAAGGAGAAAGTTGTTACCGCGAAGCGGTAGCTTAATTAACTGCAGGGGTTTGCGCCTGCAGGGAAGAGCGTCCCCACAATCAAAAACCCCTCTAGCGAGGGGGAATCTGACAAAGTCTGCTACATCGGCCGCATCCGTCTAAACTTTCGATACACGGTGCCATAAATCAACTTGGCATCTTCGGAGAGGTGGACGGATAAAACCAAATAGTATCTGCCCCGAATCTCAGCGTCAGGCCATCGCGGTCCTGTGCGCCGCCTTTCGGAGGGGAACAGATTCTGGCACGCCCGGTGGAACCTCTTTCTCTTTCCACTCCACACTTCGTGTGTCGTGTTCGCGAACAAATCGCGGTTTGCTGTGATTGCCTGTGGATTCAAGGTACTAAGATTTGGTGTCTTGCTCCATGCAGAAAATAGAAAATCGATGGCTTCGAACTGCACCGTCCGCAGCGATAACTCTCGCTCCGTCATTGCTGGAGGAGTGACTTATGGGCCCCAAGCGGCCTCCCTTTTCAAAATGCCGGTGGAGCAGGTGGCTCAAGCCACCACTGGACTATTTTTTGGGACCATGCTCCCATCAATGAGCTTCAACGCCCTAATGACATTGCAAGAAGCTCCAAAGAAGTCGGTCTTCGATCGACTCACCACTGCCGCGACCCCTCTCAACGGGTCGTCCAACTCCACTGCTTCAGTTTTTAACGGACTAGGCCAGAGCTCTAACAGGCTCATGAAGAAGCCTGCCATACTAGAAGGCGTTATCCCGAAGCGGATAGTCATTCCAACTCCCGTTCCTGGCAAAATCACCAAGGTTGCTTCCCATGTTCAGAAGTTCGCTTCTGACAAATTGGCCGTCCCCGTTCAACGGACGTCGATCTTTAAAAAGCTGGTACCAGTATATTCTGACCAACACAGGAGGCATGAGGAGGTCACCCGTATAGCTGAAACAACTCCATCAGCACGACACGTTCGACGTAGCCACTGGCGTCGAGTAAGGAAGGCTGGGGGCAACTCCCCCTCTGAGATAACTCCGCCAGCTCCAACGGTTGGGATCGATACTGCTGTTTCAACCAAGAACAGCTTTGAACTGCTCAACAAGGTACGCAGAAACTCTCCTACTGCGATGTTGAAACGAACTCCTTCACCTGTGGAGAATACTCCATAGAAGAAGCTAGAGCAGCCCCCTCAACGGCTGTCCTCTAAAATTTACAAAGTCTGGTGACAGGTCCAAGAGTCGGTGATCGATCAAGACTGCCTCCGACAATAGAAAAAGATGAAGGTTCGGCAGGGGAAGGATTACTCTGTCAAACCACAAAAAGCAAAAGCTACTTGGGTGCCCACTACAACGGCTCCCTTAACTCCAATCACTCAAAAAAGGAGGCCACAAAAAGCCCCTGTGAATATGGCGAAGCATAAAAACGCTGAACACAAACGCCCCAAATCTGGGGGCATGGTGGTGCACACTGTTTATATGGCTTCTGGAAAGGAGGAAAGCCGCACTTCTACGGGCCACCGACCGCTCACCCGATCCGTGACGAAAGCCCAGGAGCAACAACAAAAGCTTCGGAAAATGATGACTACAATGGCTGCACTCACTGAGCCAAAAGAAAGCTCTGAAACGTCTTCGGATGAACGTCAAGAACAAGAAACTGACGCTGACTTTTTACGCAGAGTCCTCGAAAAGAGGGACAAAGAAGCTGCAGGGCAGGCGGCTAACATAAAGCAGATGGCGCTCCTCTTCAAAGATATGGTAGGGATGATGTTACAGCCGGACCCTCCTGCTGAAGATCCTCCGATTGTCCTTGAAGACGACAGGGGAGAAACGTCAAATCCTCCGCCGGCTCTATCAACAGCCAAGGAGGAGGCAATCTCCAAAGTCGACCTAGACGAATATATAGCTCAGCAGATCCGGGTTCATCAGGCGAATGAAGCGGCTGGGCAAATTGTTAGAACCGGACGACCGTATCCGAGCTGGTATGACCAAATCAATTACCCGCCAGGATATACGATCCCTAAATTCCACGTATATAAAGGGACAGGGAATCCGCATCAGCATGTCGCTCAATTCAGGGCCTTATGCGGCAATACTGGAGGCGATGACAAATTGTTGCTACGTCAATTCGTCGGCAGCTTAGCAGAAACAGCCTTTGAATGGTATTCGGAGCTACTTAACGACTCTGTCAAAACATTTGCAGAGATGGAACTGCTGTTTATACAAAGATTCGCAAGTGCTAGTGAACGCACCCCGATTACAGCACTGATAATGCCAGGATAAGGCCCGGCGAAACATGGGTCCAATACGCAACACGATGGCGAAACCTATGGTCGAAATGCGAACAACGCATAGAAGAGGCACCTGCGGTAGGCATGTTTGTGGGCACTCTCGATCCGCAGGCGACCATCTCGCAATTCATGATGTTCTTCAGGCCGACCACCTTCCAGGCCTTGATCGACAAATTAGCCCAAATGGACCAGATGGGCCATAGACCGTCTCCTCCAAGACCCGATCCCCGAAATGAGAAAGGAAAAGCGATCATCGTCGCCAACGCTCAGCAACAGTCGAGCAACTCAAAGCCGGTCGCTCGCCAAAACAACGTGCGTCCACGCCCATCCCTCGAAGAGAGGCTAGGACGTCATTACTCGTTTCCTCAGAATAAAACGAGAAGACTGTTTGAGCTGGCAGTGCGTAACAGACTCATCAATCTGCCGAGTCCAAAGCGTCTGTCGCAGCCAGGCGATCTTAATAATCCCAATTATTGCCCTTACCACCAAACGGTAAGTCACCCGATCGAGGATTGTTTCGTCTTTAAGGGATGGATCGAGGATCAATACCTGCAAGGCAAGTTCACGCTGTCTGAAAGCTGGAAGGTAAATCCACCACAGCCGCACTCTCCAAAGAAGACGGACACGCCGGGGGCAACTTGTTCTTTCGTCGAGGATGAAAACGATGGAAAAAACTTATCGGATGAATCCGAAGACTACGTAGCGACTTGTCATGTGATTTCTCATTCACTGACGGATGATGAGGAGGCTCCTTGCGCCGAGAAATCAATGGCGGACCCTGAAACAGAAATTCCGCGGCCGTCAGACAAGTTGATCGATGCCTTCCTAAATGAAATTCGTCTGAAAGCAAAAGCCAATCAAGAGCATGAAATGGCCATACTGGAAAGAACCAAGGTATTCCCGTCAAATCAAAAGCCATACACTTCGAGTAAAAACAAATTCAAGACGAGGAAAAGGTTCGCCAAAGCTCTGTCAGTAGGAATGAAGCTACCGCCCTCTGAAGAAAATACTCTCGCTGAGGAAGAGATGCACCCTAACTTCTGTTTATATCATCAGAAGATCATACATCCTACCGAAGACTGCGAATCCGTTAACTGTTGGTGGCAAGGGTATGTCGCTCAAAAGCAACACTTCGACGGGACAAAGTGTGAAGCTTGTGGACATCGGAAAAATGCGATATATGAGCGCAAAAGAGTCGCCGACGATTGCCATATAGCCGACTCTAAGGCATCGCAAATTATCACCTTTGGAAGCAACTCTGACGAAGAAGCTATCCCTAACTCTTCCCTCGGGGAATCTATTTCAAAAATAAAGGAATTGAGAAGCTGCGAGAACGTTCAGCGATGCAATCGCATGCTACTCGGAAAAAATCCCGACCCCGCAAACAACGGAGCGAACAAAAAGGATAAAAGAAAAGGAAAAAAGGCCCTCGTCGCCAGCGCTCAACAACAATCAGGTGACCCTAGACCGGTTGCTTGCCAAAGCAACAAGCGGCAACCCCTCCAGGAAAAGTTGAAACGTCCTTACTCGTTTCCTCAAGATAAAACGAGGAGGTTATTCGAGCTGGCGTTGCGCAACAGACTCATAAATCTGCCGGATCCAAAACGTCCGTTGCAACCAAGTGACGTCAACGAGCCTAACTACTGTCCTTATCATCGAGTATTAGGCCACCCGATCGAAGATTGCTACGTTTTCAAGAATTGGCTTGAAAACCAATACCGACAGGGCAAGTTCGCGTTATCTGACAAATGGAAGGTGAATCCCCCGCAGCCCCACACCTCTAAGGGGACGAATACGTCAGGGGCAACATGCTCCGTCATCGAAGAAGCTCCTTGGGAGGTCGTATTATCAGCCAAGACAAAGAGGATGCTAAACGATCTTCAGACATGTCCAGCGGTCAAGTGGAAGAACCCATTGGAGCCACAAATTATGGAGGGAATGCTAAAACCTCGTCCGATTCAAAAGATTGGTGGAAGTGGCCCAAACACTCATAACCAGCCGTCAAAATCTTCGAAAAAGAAGAAGAAGAAATCTAAGAAGCCCGCGAAGCCTGGCGACAAGCGCACGGACTTACAGAAGCAAATTGACGCGCTGGAGGAATACAATCAGAGGGCACGAACCCCCATTACATTCCAAGAGTTCCTCAGCCATGTCTTTCAAGAAGAGGATGAGGGAGAAAGTTCATCAGATGAATCCGAGGAATATGTGGCGAACTGTCATATGATTTCCCATTCGATCACGAATGATGAGGAGATTCCTTGCACCGAAAAGCTGGGGGCAGATCCTGAACCAAAAGTTCTGGTGCCATCAGATGAAGTAATTGACGCACTCCTTAATGAAGCTCGGTTGAAAAGTAAAGCTGATCGGGAGCACGAGGCGGCTATATTTGAAAGGGCCAAGCGCCAGCGACTTGATGAAGGAGCTAAGACAATCCCGCTGGAGCAAAACGCCTCCGCTACCGACAAAAGCCAACTCAGGATGAGGAAAAAGTTCGCTAAAGCCATATCAATGGGCATGAAGCTACCATCCTCTGAAGGAAACATCGCCGGTGAAGTGGAAACGCACCCCTCGTATTGCTTATATCATCAGAGGATTTCGCACCCCACTCAAGAGTGCAAATCTTTCGATAGATGGTGGCAAGGATACGTTGCTCATCGACAACGCTTTAAGCGGGAAAAACGTAAAACTCGTCGAGAGCAGAGAAATACGACCGAAGGGCTTAAAAGAACTGCTGGCGATTGTCGCATGGTTAACACCGGTGGATCACAAGTGCCTACATTCGGGAGTGATTTTGATGAAGAGCTAGAACTTGCCCCTCTATTTAAAGAGTCCGCTTCAGGAAAAGAAGAAGAACCGAAGGTCTGCGAAAATATCCGGCTGCGGAATCGGACGCTGCCTGAAAAGAACCTCGGACCTTTGAACAGAAAAGATAAAGGGAAAGAAAAGGTCTCTGAGGATATTACTCTCGATGACCAAGTTGCGGAAGGGTTAACCGCTAAGAACCCACTAAAAAAGAATAAGGTGGATTACAACGTCTTAGCACATCTGAGAAAGCTGCCCTCACAGCTCAGCATTCTTGACGCCCTTTTGCTATCAAAAGAGGCGCGAGATTCGTTGATTAAGGCACTCCAAGACCCAGAACAATTCCAAGCATGCCTGGCCGAGGAAAAGATGAAGGATGAGTTAGAGGAAGTACACACGGCTGATGTTACTTTTGGCGATGAAGACCTTCTATTTGGGACTTGCGAACACAATCGCCCTCTCTATGTTTCGGGATACTGCCATGATATAAAGATAGGCAAAATCCTGATCGATAACGGGTCGTCTGTTAACCTACTCAACATGCGGGTGTTGAAGGAAATCTGCATGAGCGTCCAGCACCTTGCTCGGGACAAGATCACCATATCCGGGTTCGACTCCCAATCATCAAAGACTCTTGGATCTTTGATACTGACGCTACGCTTCGGACTACTCGTCACGGACATTAAGTTCCACGTCATAGATGCCAAGACATGCTACAACGCTTTGCTCGGCCGACCATGGTTACACGAGTACAACATCATCCCTTCTACACAACATCAGTGTATGAAGTATTTTAAGGATGGTTTCGAGTATACCGTGACGGGAGAACTGAACCCGTTCTCTGTGAACGAGGTCCGCAAATACGAAAATGCCAAATACTTCTTGCCGGATTTCGAAGACACGGAGAAGTGTCACAAGCCAGAAAATAAAATTAACGCCACCATCCCTGTCTTCGGCAGTGATACCGAGGAGGAAGAGGAGATCGTTTATTCGGGTCCGCCCCAACATAACAAGCCAGGACCGTCCACTCCTACATTGGTCTTTGGTAGTGACTCGGAGGATGAGGTCCATGTCGTATTCTCTGCTCGACCTTCAATACAAGCTTCCGCTGACGAAGAGCAAAGTCTGCAAGTCGCCATAGTGCCGCCTAAACATCATAAAGAACTGGACGCACTTAATATCTACAGTATAGAAGAGCTGCGGACATTCTACATCCCTCCCAGGCGAGAAAGCGAGAAAGCAATTTTGTTCTACCGCTCTGAAGAATCCAAGGTGGAAAAAGAAATCTGGCATAGCACGGATCCTGCGCTCGACAGGCTTCAGCCTATCCGTCTTCCCAGATATTATACAGAGGGTTTGAAGAAGCTGCTGAAACGCCAGGGGATATCCTTCAAACAGACCGTTAGAGAGGCCAAATTCTATGACAGGGTCTGGAATGTTCCCGGGACTCAACGCAAACTGCCTAATGGGAGAATGGAAACGAGAGGGCTTGGATACATCCGGTCAAAGAAACGAGAGTTACTACCCGGCTGCTACGTCGTGTATGACTTTGATGAAGAAGCGGATGCTCAATGGAAGGACGCTGATCCTAAGCCAGTGAAGGTTCCAGATGCAAGAGAGCCCAGTCCGTCGTTCGAGGAACAAATGGACAGACTTATAAAGAAAGCTGGTCAAAAAGTCCGAGATGATCACAACCGTGAGGCGGCCATCTACGAGAAAGCCAAGACGCAACGCCTTCTCCAACAGGCCGTAAAGGATGAAAATGCCGCTCCTTGTCAACCTGATATAAAGAAGGCTCGACGCAAAAGCAGAAATAAGCCGAAAGGCCAAAAAGGCGCTCAAAAACAGCAAAGCAGGGCTAAGAAGCCACGCAAACGGGAATTGAGCGTTATTGACCTATCCCTCATGAAGAAAATGAGTCGAGCATACTCTTTTCCTCGGGATAAGACAAGGAGGATATTTGAGCTTGCTCTAAAACATCAGATGCTCGCGCTGCCGGAGTCTAAACACCCTGAACAAGCAGGCGAAGCCTCACACCCGGACTATTGCTCTTACCATCGAGTAGTAGGTCATCCTCTTGAAGATTGCTTCACCTTCAAGAATTGGGTCGAAGATCAATATCAGCTTGGTAAATTCGCTCTGTCCAACAACTGGAGGGTAGCACCACCACAAAAGCACGAGCCTAAGGCCACGAAAGAAAAACCAGTTCCACATTGGGATTGGAAGCGAATTCGTACCTGTCACATGGTAACAATACTACAAGAAGAATCCGAGAACATGGACAGTCTTCCCTGGTGCCTCGAAAACAGCAATGATGAGGTGATCTCAGAATTTCCCCCAGCTCCGAAAGAACTGGAGGATGGAATACATACCACTGCAGATAACCTCAAGAAAATTGAGTTGGGGACGATAAACGATCAGCGACCGACATTCGTCAGCGAGCTGCTGTCTGAAGAAAAGGTGGCTGCGTTAAAGGACGCCCTTATACAGCATAAAGATTGCTTCGCATGGAACTATTCCGAGATGCCGGGACTTGATCCAGAAGTTGCTGTACATAGACTGGCAATATCCCCGAGTGTCAAGCCAGTCAAACAAGCGCCGAGAAGAATGCGGCTTGAGCTCGAGATGAGCATCAACGCTGAAGTCAAAAAACTGATAGACTCCGGCTTTATCCAGGAGGTTCAATACCCTGAATGGATTGCTAATATTGTCCCAGTGATGAAGAAAAATGGAACGGTGCGCATATGCGTGGACTTTCGGGATCTCAACAAAGCCTGCCCGAAGGATGATTTCCCAGTACCAGTCACCGAACTGATGATAGACAATACGTCCACGCATGAGATTTTCTCATTTATGGACGGCTCATCAGGAAATAATCAAATAAAAATGCACCCTGAAGACCAGAAACATACGGCTTTCCGGACTCCTTTGGGAATATTCTGTTACAAGGTGATGCCCTTCGGTTTAAAGAACGCCGGTGCAACCTACCAAAGGGCCATGACGAAGATTTTCGATGACCTTATACACGAAATCGTTGAATGCTATATCGACGACCTCGTTGTTAAAAGCAAATCATATGAGGAACATCTCGAGCATCTGAAGACCGTATTTCAACGTCTTCGACAATACAACTTGAAGATGAACCCTCTGAAGTGTGCATTCTGGGTTTCCTTGGGCAAATTCCTGGGATTCATCGTTCGACACCGAGATATCGAGATAGATCCGTCCAAGATCAAGGCAATCATGGGAATGCCTCCGCCGAGGACTCTCAAACAGTTGCGTTCTCTCCAAGGGAAACTCGCATACATACGGTGATTTATAGCCAATCTTTCAGGAAAGTGCCGTCCTTACAGTCACCTGATGAAGAAGGGAACCCCATTCGTTTGGGATCACAAATGCCAAGGCGCACTGGATGAGATCAAGCAGTATTTGCAAAACCCTCCAGTGTTGGCTGCTCCAGTTAAGGGAAAGCCTCTCATTCTTTACACGGCCGCCCTTGAAGGTTCTTTGGGCGCATTATGGGCACAAGAGAATGACCAGGGGAAAGAAAGAGCACTTTACTACTTAAGTCGAGTGCTGCTGGGGGCAGAAAGCAATTACTCCCCTATTGAAAAACACTGCCTGGCGTTGATCTTCGCAATAACAAAGCTTAGACATTACGCATTAGCGCATGAAGTCCATCTCATTTCAAAGGTGGACCCTCTCAAATATCTAATGTCAAAGGCCATATTGACGGGACGACTCGCTAAATGGGCCCTGCTCTTAATGGAGTTCTCGATAGCATATCGACCACTCAAAGCAGTAAAAGGCCAGGCCATCGCCGACTTCCTTGCTGAGCACCCGATACCGGCCGACTCTCCTTTAAACTGCGATCTTCCAGAAGAACATGCGTTTGATGCGATCGATGGTGATAATACCCGATGGGAGCTTTATTTTGACGGAGCATCTTCCGTGAAGAAGCGCAAACAAAGTACCCCTATAATCAAATCAGGGGTAGGACTCATCTTTATAACTCCACAAGGAGGGATAATGCGCTACGCGTTCTCCCTGACGGAACCGAGGACAAACAACGAAGCCGAATACGAAGCTCTGATAGCAGGCCTCGAGATCGCCATTGACATGGGAATTGAAAACCTCCTCATATACGGAGATTCGCAACTGGTCGTTAGTCAAGTAAACGGCGATTACCAAACATGCAAACCGGAATTGGTAAAATACGGTGAAAAGGTGCAACAACTGCTAACCCAAATTCCCTCCTATACTTTGGAAAGCATACCACGCGCGGATAACAGCAAAGCGGACACGTTGGCCAAACTTGCTAAAGAAATAGCTGACGAGAACCTCGATGACGTTAGAATCTTGGTACAAAGTCGTCGGGTGCTCGCCCCCGCAGAAATACCTTCGGAATCACCCGAAGAGAAGGGAGTGACTGAACAAGCGACCTTGCAAATAAAAGATCATGAGAAGGTTGAGGATTGGAGGGAAGTCTTTATAGACTACTTCAAGTCCCACCAAATGCCCGAAGATGCGTCCGCAAGACATCAACTCATAAAACGAGCTCTGTCTTTCGCCTTCGTCAATGATACTCTATACAAGAGGTCATTCGATTCTCTGTGGCTGAGATGCTTAGGACCGGACGAATCGGAAAGAGTCGTTCAGGAGGTTCATGACGGAATCTGCGGTTCTCACCAAGCAAGTCCAAAGATGAAGTTGAAGATCAAACGGATGGGCTATTACTGGCCCACGATGATTCAAGACTGCATCGAATATGCGAAGCAATGTCACTCATGCCAGATTCATGGGGACTTCATCCACCAGCACCCAAATCCGTTGCATCCAACGGTAGCTAGCTGGCCATTCGAAATGTGGGGGACTGATATAGTCGGCCCCATCGAACCAGCATCGTCTAAAGGACATCGTTTCATCCTAGCGACGACTGACTATTTCTCTAAGTGGGCAGAAGCAGTACCATTGAGAGAAGTGAAGACGGAGAATATCCTCCATTTCTTCAAAATGCACGTCATATATCGGTTTGGAACTCCGAGGCGGATCATCTCCGATAACGGGCCAGCCTACCGAAGTCATAAAATCAGCCGCTTCGCACAGCAGCATAACATAGACTGGAGATATTCCTCAGTCTATAATCCACGAGCTAACGGTCTCGCCGAGGCCTTCAACAAGACCTTGACGAAAATTATAAAGAAAACAGTGTCCCGAAATAAGAAAGACTGGCATGAGAGACTGCAAGAAGCTCTCTGGGCATATCGAACTACGTTCAAGACAGCCACAAACACAACGCCATACGCGTTGGTGTTCGGTACGGAAGCAGTACTCCCTCTCGAGATAGAGTTACCCTCTCTACGAGTGGCAGTTCACCACGAGCTAACGGACGAAGAAAATGCTCACCTTCGGCTTGAGGAGCTTGACGCCCTTGATGAAACTAGGCTCATAGCGCAACAAAATCTGGAAGCTTATAAAGCAAAGATGATGCGCTCATACGAAAGATTGACCCGACCGAGGAAATTCCACCAAGGCGAACTCGTGCTAATGGTCAAAAGGCCTATGATCCCCAATCGCGCCAAGCGGGCAAAATTCGAGCCGAACTATGAAGGCCCGTACATCATAGATAAAGTTTATCAGGGTGGGGCCTATCTACTCATGGACATGCACGGTGAAAGGCCTTTCAGACTAATAAACGGTCGCTTCCTAAAGAAATACTACGCTTGATGAGCCACAGCCTAGGTCAACGATAGATGACGACGACTATGTCCGCTCGCTATCTTCCTAAGCTCAAACTTTATAAGCAGTAACCAGCTTCTCAACAGCGGACCGAAATGTCCTTAAACTAACAGCAGTAGCCAGCTTCTCAACAGCGGACCGAAATGTCCTTAAACTAACAGCGGACCGAAATGTCCTTAAACTAATAGCAGACCGAAACGTCTTTAAACTACTACCGCAGCATCTTTAGACTGACGAGATATAAAATAAAAAAATAATAATAAAAAAAAACGGTATGTCCATAAGCAAAAAGGGCACGGATGAAAACCCGAAAGGGCTCCGTGAGTAAAAACAGTAGGACTACCGGCGAGTGTTCGTGAAAACCCGAAAGGGCGCGACCTCGTAAAAAAAAAGAAGAAGAAGAAAATAAAAAGAATAAAAGAAAAAAAAAACGGTATGTCCATAAGCAAAACGGGCACGGATGAAAACCCGAGAGGGCTCCGTGAGTAAAAACAGCAGGACTACCGGCGAGTGTTTGTGAAAACCCGAAAGGGCGCAACCTCGTTAAGAAACACTTATAGGGGCCTCTCGACCCTATAAGGAGAAACCACCCGCGTGAGATCCTTACGACTCACAAGGGAACAACACGCTTAGGGATCCTCACGATTCCTAAGGAGAAAATACACTTGCGAGATCCTCACGACTCGTAAGGAGAACTCTCTTATGGGACCCCCACGGCTCATAAGATTTGAAAGTATTAAGTTACAGAGACCTAAACCTGTGCTTAAGCAACCCCCACAACTTTCGACATTGCCCTACAAGTGGTCCTATATTGGCCACGGGCGCGAATAAACATTTCCCTAACCAAGTCCCATCCGTGACTGGGGATATGTCCACACGGTGAACAACCCTTGTGAGTCCTCTCGACTCATAAGGAGATAACACTCTTGTAAGATCCTTACGACTTATAAGAGAACATACACTTAGGAATCCTCACGATTCATAAGGAGAAAACGCACCTGCGAGATCCTCACGACTCGTAGGGAGAAATACCTTTGTGAGACCCTTACGGCTCATGAAGTCAAAAGCCTTAGTCGACAGAATCCTAACCCTGTTTACTAAGCCACCCTTTGTTCGATATCGACGAAGGCAAATGATGATTCGCTCCTGGCAATATTCCAGTTGTAGCGATGCTGATGCCTAAATCGGTATCAAATTCCAAGTTCTTTCATGGCAAATGATGATTCGCTCCTGGCAATATCCCAGTTGTAGCGATGCTGATGCCTAAATCGGTATCAAATTCCAAGTCCTTTCATGGCAGATGATGATTCGCTCCTGGCAATATCCCAGTTGTAGAGATGCTGATGCCTAAATCGGTATCAAATTCCAAGTCCTTTCACGGCAGATGATGATTCGCTCCTGGCAATATTCCGGTCGCAGCGATGCTGATGCTAAGATTGGTATCAGATCCCAAAACCCACACTCGCGATAAAAAAAATCAGCGAGCCAAAAATGCATATGAAATAGCCGAAACGATAGGGCAACTTGCAATAAAAAGCAGCAAGTAAAAATGTATGCATGCAAAATAGCCGAAATGATTGGGCAACTCGCAATAAAAAGAAGCGAGTAAAAATAAAATAAATAGCCGAAATGATTGGGCACCGCGAAAAATAGCCGAAATGATTGGGCAATCGCGACCTTCGCGATATAAAAGCTGAAATAATAGAGCATCGCGGAAAGAATTAAAAAAATGAAAGAATAAAACTTTTTGCCCTACAGGTGAAATCACACCGATCCCTGTATACAATCCAGGGGCACAGATAAAGAGGGAACCATACCTTCCCAACAGGCTCCATCAAAAAGCGAAGCCAAATCTCGACGGTTCATAGACAACCTAGAGACCATCTCGACATTTGTCGCAATATTACAGACACGATGTTAACAAATGAAGCAAACGAAGATCTCGAGCTTCAGGGTCTCGACGTCAACATCGACAACTTAGAGATCACCAACGGTGTGCCTCCCCATTCCAGCAGGACACAGATATTACACCATCAAGCGGAGCGATGGTAAAATCCCAGCTTCACCTCAGCATTCGTCTTGATACAGTAGACGCAATGTCAACAACAGCGTTCCTCCGCAGTCCGGCTGGAGGCAGATGCAACGTCAACAAAAGACCTCACGGTCGAAACAAAGCGGAGTAACGCCAAAACCCCAACTCCACCTTAGCATTCGTCTCGTTACAGCAGACGCAATGTCAACAACGGCGTTCCTTCGCAGTCCAGCAGGGTGTACATGCAAAGTTAACAAAAGACCTCACGGTCGAAACAAGCGGAGCGATGGCAAAATCCCAGCTTCACCTCAGCATTCGTCTCGATACAGTAGACGCCATATCAACAACAGCGTTCCTCCGCAGTCCAGCTGGAGGCAAATGCAATGTCAACAAAAGACCCCATGGTCGAAACAAAGCGGAGTGACGGCAAAATCCCAACTCCACCTTAGCATTCGTCTCGTTACAGCAGACGCAATGTCAATAACGGCGTTCCTCCGCAGTCCAGCTGGAGGCAAATGCAATGTCAACAAAAGACCCCATGGTCGAAACAAAGCGGAGTGACGGCAAAATCCCAACTCCACCTTAGTATTCGTCTCGTTACAGCAGACGCAATGTCAACAACGGCGTTCCTTCGCAGTCCAGCAGGGTGTATATGCAAAGTTAACAAAAGACCCAATGGTCGAAACAAAGCGGAGTGACGGTAAAATCCCAGCTCCACCTCAGCATTCGTCTCAATACACCAGACGCAGTGTGAGCAAATGAAGCGAATGCCAAATTCCTAGCTTCAAGGTCTTAACGGCAAGTCATATAAAGCCTGAAAGACCACCGGAGATTGTAGGGTTCCTAGGCACTCTAATGAAGTCTCACAAGATATCAACCATGCCAATTTCAAAAATTATGGGTGCCGAGAAACCCTAATACAGATCGTTGACTAGAAGTTTAGGCGAAAAGATAATCTAGTTAACTACTTAACTAAAAGTTAGATGCTACAACCTTTGTAGATCCGGTTCTCCACTTCCTTAGCTCCACGTGGGTGTCCTCTCGCTGTCCATCATGAATCCCGAACTCAATCGTCGGCTTCATCGGAGAAACGGGCGAGCTAGGTCGTCGGCTTCGTGTCAAAGACGATCTACGTCGAGGCATCACAAGTTCAAGCTCCGACTTCACAAAGTTGTGAAACTTGTGAAGAAAACACCCAAAACAACTTGGAAAGAGGTAGAGGGTGAATAAATAGGAGGTGGGTTCACTTTAGAATTGGATTTCACTCATTTTTGCTCAAGTTGCCATTGATGGCATCAAGCTTTCTTGAAGAAGAAGATGATGAAGAAGAAAGAATATGATAAGTGTTCTATTTAAAAAAATGAAACTAATATGAATACTTATCATATCTTGACCATGGTCAAGTGTAGAGATTAAACTAAGGTTAGTTGGAATGGTTAGGGTTAAGGATGAGATAAGAATGGTGGACTTTGTCAAAGCTTCAAGAAGCTTCAACATAGAAACAAAATAAGCCACCATACTTATTAATATCCAAAATGAATAAATAAATAAATAAGTAAATAATCAAAACCCTAACCATTCATATAACCATGGTTCAATCTTTACACAAACCCAAGTGAGCAAGTATCATCAAACATGATACAAACAAGTGCACAAAAAATATATCACATATACAATGTGCATCAAGTGAGAAAATCCTTTTAAAATGAACCAATACTAGTTAATGCAAAGCAATATATCAAATATATAATTATACATTAAATCATTAAATCAACACTTGATTTAACGATCCGGTCATATCACATATAACCGACTAGTATTCAATGTATCGGCTTATCGAATCGATCCTTGATTCGATATCTAGGTTATATCGCATATAACCAATCGATACATTCATCGCGAGAATGAAATACGGTATCACATACACGCATTATTCTCGCTCCCGCACATATCTTATATGCGCTCCTATTTCGTTTCGCTTGAGCCAGGAAACCTCTGTGTAGGACTCTAAAGACTCGTCAATACGCCGGTAGCAGATGATGATCATATCAAGCACCCACAAGCCGCAAGCGGTCTGCTAAACGTAACGGCCATCCGGGTATTGAGCGATCAGAAGATCGACGAGCTAGCCCGCTCACACTCCTGTGAATCCAACCAGTAACACTTACCGTACAGTTCGGTCTGTTCTTCTGATATGTCGCATATCAAGTCTAGGGGTGGTAAACGTCAGACCCCAATAACCGATAAGTCGTGCCGATATGAGGCTCGTAACGGGTCGAGAAACTACTGGTAACACTTACCAGCAAATCTCTGATCAGCCCTGTCCAGGGACTTCCCTGTTACGGCCAATCGAGCACAGCGCAACATCAACCCCCAATACCGGGAGAGACGAAACCCCTCCTATCGCTCATTGCCTCCATGTGACTCGGGACTGTACCCAAAGACCATCGTTTTGCACGCCCTCATGGACGTGGTAAGGTGGAGATCAAAGCACAGTGGGAATCACACAAGACTCTATGACGATCTCGGGTCTACAGACTAACCTGTACAAGTGTCACCTGAGAACTGCCATCTGACGTGGGGTATAATACCATCTGGGAGTTCTCAGCGAGTCCGTCCAGTGTACCCAGTCTCCACTGAGCACCCGTATACCATCTCTGATGTCAAACACCAATGGATATGGGATCATCCGTCGCCCATCTCATGGGTCGAGAAGCGTATACGCTAGTCTACACTGGTATATCGATGCCCTGTCTCGATACACCCACGACTAAGGACCTTGAAGGATGTACTTATGGACTACCATGTCCCCACTAGTATGATCTGCATTATAGTCCAGGTAGTCAAGTACACATCCTAAGGGCTTTATCAACATGTAACTATCAGACAGTTTAAAGAGACAAGTGTACATGTTAAGATAAAGAGTAACCAGATAGCATACTATCATATCGAGCAAGAAATTCATCTCTATATATGTCCAAGCATCCAATATAATATACATCACCTGTACAATACTGGCCTCTAGGGCATACATACAACTAACAATCTCCCACTTGCACTAGGGCCAGCTGCTGTAGTATCGCATACCGAGCATCCCGAAGAGTTTCTCAAACTGTATCTGGGGAATGGCCTTCGTGAGTGGATCCGCCGTGTTGTTCTTCGTGTCAACCCTCCTGACCTCGATCTCCCGGCGATCAACTATCTCCCGGATCAGGTGATACCGCCTCAGAATATGCCTGGATCGCTGATGGGACCTGGGTTCCTTGGCCAAAGCCACCGCTCCATTGTTATCGTAATACAAAGGTATTGGATGCTCAATGGATGGAACCACTCCAAGTTCAGTAATGAACTTCTTGATCCAGACAGCCTCTTTGGCAGCATCGTTGGCAGCGATGTATTCAGCCTCCATCGTCGAGTTTGCCACGGTTTTCTGCTTGGAACTCTTCCAGCTAACCGCCCCTCCGTAAAGGGTAAAGACAAATCCCGACTGCGACTTAGAGTCGTCCTTATCACTCTGGAAGCTCGAATCGGTAAAGGACTCCACTTGGAGTTCTCCGTTACCATACACCAAGAGCATCTCTTTAGTCCTTCGCAAGTACTTGAGAATGCTCTTCACAGCTGTCCAGTGACTCTCTCCAGGATCAGCTTGATACCTGCTCACTACACTTAGTGAGTATGCTACATCAGGTCTGGTACATAGCATCGCATACATGATAGAGCCTACAGCCAAAGCATAGGGTATCCCTTGCATGCGAGCTCTCTCCAAATCAGTCTTGGGAGACATCTCTTTGGAGAGAGTGACTCCAGAGATCGTGGGCAAGTTCCCACGCTTGGATTCTTCCATACTAAACCTCTTTAGTATGGTGTCAATGTACCTGGATTGGGACAATCCCAAAATCCGTTTGGATCTATCTCTATAGATCCTAATTCCCAATATGCAGGAGGCATCACCAAGATCTTTCATTGAGAATCTTTGTGATAAGAAGAGCTTGACCGATTGCAGCATAGGAATATCATTTCCTATCAAGAGTATGTCGTCCACGTACAATACGAGGAAGACAACCTTACTCCCTGCCACCTTCTTGTAAATACAAGGTTCATCTGGGTTTTTGACGAAATCAAACTCTTTGATAACGACGTCAAAGCAGATGTTCCAACTCCGCGATGCTTGCTTTAATCCATAAATGGATTTAAGCAGCTTACACACCTTCCCGCTGCTCCCACTGTCTACGAAGCCCTCTGGCTGAGTCATGTACACGCACTCTTCTAAATTACCATTTAGAAAGGCGGTCTTAACATCCATTTGCCAGATTTCGTAATCATGATATGCAGTGATGGCAAGCATGATCCGGATGGATTTAAGCATAGCCACTGGAGAAAAGGTTTCGTCATAGTCCACACCTGGTCTTTGACGAAAACCCTTTCCAACAAGTCTAGCTTTGAAAGTCTCCACTTTCCCATCTACACCAAGTTTCTTCTTGAAGATCCACTTGCTCCCGATGGGTTTTACCCCTTCAGGAGCAATATCCAAAGTCCATACTTTGTTGCTGTACATGGATTCCATCTCGGACCGCATAGCATCCAGCCATTTCACTGAGTCCCTACTCGTGATGGCCTGCTCGAAGCTAGTTGGGTCATCATCCTCCATGATGCAATCCTCGCTCCCTCCATCCATGAGAAAACCGTAGTATCTCTCAGGTGGGCGAGGAACCTTACTAGATCGGCGGAGTGGCTGGGGTTCATTGGGAACTACTGAATCCTCTGGTTCAACCAAATCTTCTGTTGTAGTCTGTATTGCTGGAACCTCTTCCAGTTCTACCTCCTTGCCACTAATTTCTTTTTCAAGAAATTCCTTTTCTAAAAAGGTGGCATGTCGAGAAACAAACACCTTTTGTTCCTCGGTGTGGTAGAAGATATACCCGCGCGAATGTTTGGGATATCCAATAAACTTACACAGAATGGACCTTGCCGCGAGTTTGTCCGGATTTTGCGTTTTTACATATGCCGGACAACCCCATATCTTAACATAATTAAGACATGGTCTCTTTCCTTTCCATATCTCATATGGAGTGGTTGGCACAGTTTTGGTGGGAACCATATTCAATAGATCTGCAGCTGTTTCCAGTGCATATCCCCAGAAGGAAATAGGTAACTCAGCTGTGCTCATCATAGAGCGCACCATATCCAATAGGGTGCGGTTCCTCCGTTCTGATACACCGTTGTGCTGTGGTGTATATGGAGGAGTCAGCTGAGAGAGAATCCCATTCTCTTTTAGGAAGTCCAGGAATTCATTGCTTAAGTATTCTCCTCCTCGATCAGATCGAAGGATTTTAATACTTTTTCCGGTTTGGTTCTCGACTTCTTGTTTATATTCTCTAAATTTCTCAAAAGCTTCTGATTTGTGTTTCATCAGGAACACATATCCGAATCTAGAGAGATCGTCAGTGAATGTAATGAAGTACGAAGAACCATCCTTGGCATGTGTAGACATGGGACCGCATACATCACTATGTATCAGTCCCAAGAGTTCGGTAACTCTTTCTCCGTGTCCCGTAAACGGAGCTTTGGTCATCTTGCCTTTGAGACATGACTGGCAAGTGTCATAGGATGAAAATTCAAACGGATTCAAATATCCATCCTTATGCAACTTAGCCTGTCGTGTCGCATTGATGTGACCCAGTCTACAATGCCACAAGAAGGATTCGTTCATTTCAGAACTTTTCCTCTTGTGTGTGTTAGTTATGCTCAGAACTGTTGATTGATTTAGAACATAAATGCCATTGCACAACGTGCCTGATCCAACCAACTTTTGGTTACGGAAAATGTTCATAACATTGTCCTGTAATACAAAATTATATCCCTCTTTACTTAATAAAGAAACTGATATAATGTTGCATATCAGGTTCGGCATGTAATAGCATTCGTTCAGAACCAATGTATTACCAGTTGGTAACACAAGGTGATATTCCCCGACAGTCTTAGCTGCAACAATTGCACCAATTCCAACTCTAATGTCTTTATCACCTTCTCCAAGTTCTCTACCTTTTCTAAGCCCATGTAACTAATTACATATATGGGATCCTAACCCGGTATCTAATACCCAGGACGTAGGGCAAATGGAGAAACAGTTCTCTGTAACGAACACACCCGAAGAAAATGCATCAACATGTACTTTCTTCAATCGGGTGGTATGGGAATCCTGGTATTCCCCTATATCCTGTTCAGTCCTATAACCCTTATAGGAAAGAACGGAACCAACGTTCCCCAGCACAGTATAACATGCGGGTTTGGTCAATACATCCATATTATTATCTTTATTAAGGCATGAAATGGTCGCTACCTGGAGAGAGAGAGAAGAAAACACTTTAGCGTAAGCTCGTGCAAGATCAGATTGGTTATTATCTTATCTAATCAGCATGGCTCCCACTGGTTTTTATCAAATCTTCCTTCAAACCCTAAAAGGAAAGACTAGCCGGGATTAATTACACACTACAAGTTCGCCAATCTTTCAGCCAGGCCAGTGTCGGTACTTTGAGGGAGGTCCCCCGTGCTTTCGCACGAACCTAATTACTGTAAACCTCATTTTCCCAGAGGCGTAACCTCGTTAACACCTTTCTAGACACCTACTTGATCGGCTAATTGTAATGTGTAAAACTCTCCCAGGAGTAACTCTTACTCGCAGTGGGTATCGGGATCCAACTATCTCATAGAAGGTATGCAATCTCATTGCAAATTTCAACACTTGAAATTCCCGATAATATTTTGCCCCTAGCGTCCTATGACCTTGACGCAGGCCAACAAATCACAGCGCGCTAGTCAAGTTCAACCCGTCATTTCCTGATTGAATTAAACCCACCCGCACGACCCTTGACGCAGGCCAACAAAGTCGTACGACTACCCTAATCCAATCTGCATCATATGCATAAGCAGATAAATACTAGTTAGCTACCGCACACTACGCCTTGACGCAGGCCAACAAACGTAGCACGAATACTAACTACTACTTATCTGAAATGACGGAGGGCTACGACAGGTTTTTCTGAAAACCTATTGCGTAATGAACTTGATATCGTTGTAGAATCAAATGAAGTTTTGAAAATGGAGTGATTTTGAGGCTTTTCTAGTTTTGCTAAAGGGGTCACTCCCGGTGAAGGGATCGTCGGCCCTTTCCTGGTCGAATGAGGTGCGGGATATATCATATATATCACTGTGCAAAGCAGAAACTGTAAAAGCAATCAAAAGTCAAACCGAGTGTGTAGCATCTGCCAGTTATTGCTAAAGGAGTCACTCCCGGTGAAGGGATCTCGGTCCTTTCCTCATCGAATAAGGTGCAGGTTGTATCATATATACCGCTATGCAAAGCAAGAACTGTAGCTACCTGTTTTGTTTAAAATTTGATTCTACAACATCTTAGGTTTCTTTTCATTCATTAATCACATTAATGAAGTCCCATCATTTAAGTACCTAAACATCACAGATAAATACGACGTACACTTATGCCATCCGCATTCGCCTAGATGTCCCCTCGTGCACCATTAGGTTAGGTAACTAACGACAGAGCAGGGCAGGGCTAGTGCGGGTGCAAAACATAAGTAACGTCTATATAATATATCATATATACTATATACTGTATCTATCACAGAACATCACATGATCACATCACAGATATCGCAGCAGAAGAAACATATGAAACATTGGATATACTAGGACGTCCGTGTTTTCAATACGAGCCAGTATAAAACACGGATTCCACGGTCGTGATGAATAGCCAATCTCACACCCCTAGACCCCTACGAGAGCGGCAAGCAACCCTACCAATTCTAGGGTTAGGAGACCCGGACTCGACTCCTCGAGTTGGTCTCCCACTGGACCCCAGAACCCGGTTACTTGTGCTCCCCTCCTTGGGTCTATCCTAGTGCAGAAAAGTAAATAATATACAAAGGGTGACAACTTCTGCAACCTGGAAGTGCCCCAAATAAAAGAATATTACATACAAGTTTTTACATGAATGAAAATGAAAAACACTCATCTCACATAAAAAACCCCGGCTATTCAAACACGACAATCCAATATAACATATCCAGCAACACATAACATCACATGTCATCAACGTAAGTAAATATGTCCATCCCAATTGTCGTTGACATATAGCAACGAAACCGGCGATATCACATATTACACTTACGGTCACAGAAAAGAAAGTGTAAAACTACAACAGTTGGAATCCGCAAGCTCTTTAGACATCACATGCCTAATCAAATGAAATACTTAGACATCACATGCCTAACAGTTATAAATCCCGCATTTTAGTCTCATTATAGAAAACTCTTTTCAATATCAAGTGAAACTAAACCGCTAGATTTATAACATTCATTCAGTTATCTCATAACTGTTTGTGAATTCCAATTATTGTATCACATTCAAGATAAACAGAAAATGTTGAACTTTCCGATCGAACAGTCGAATACCCAAGTTTTCCCGATACAGCTCAACACATGAAATAAGTCTAACAACATTCAGTTCGTGCCTCAGTACCAACGGTCCAGCCGTAGAAGGGTCAAGCCAACGCCTCACATGTGGCACGCCGTACTGCCCCAAACCCGAAGGTTCAAAGGGCAGTTCAAGACGGTCACATAATCGAGTTAAGGTTTGTTGTCTTCTAGAGGGTCCATTGTGTTACTTGCACTACTTAGAATGTCGTTAAACTACGGAAAAATCCAACACTTGGAAATTTCCCGACAGGGGAAAAGTTGGGTATTTATATCCGGTCGAACTTTTTAACATATTCTAAAATTTATCCGGAAAGCCACAAAGACGAAGTTTGATAATCCGGTCGAAACACCGAAGCTCTAAAACACCCCAGAAAATTCAACTCTTGAATAATTATTAAAAATACCCATAAAACTCAGCTGCAGAAACTATGAATTACTGTGCAGATAAGGATGGCTGAAGTCATTCTTTAGCCGCGGAACCGCCGCCTAAGCTTGCTTAGGCCGCGGTTCCGCCGCGCATTACACTGTTCATTGAATAAAAATTGCACCGTAATTCTTAGAATTCCCTGCTGAATTTTTTAAGCATTTTTAATATTGAAAAATCCCAGATTTTAGAAAAAGTCCAGAGAGCACTTGGGTTTTAGGGTTTCGGGTTCGTATGGGTTTCAAACGTCGTCTAGACTTCGCCTAAGGCTCTAGGTAGGCTCTGATACCACTGTAGGGTTCCTAGGCACTCTAATGAAGTCTCACAAGACATCAACCATGCCAATTTCAAAAATTATGGGTGCCGAGAAACCCTAATACGGATCGTTGACTAGAAGTTTAGGCGAAAAGATAATCTAGTTAACTACTTAACTAAAAGTTGGATGCTACAACCTTTGTAGATCCGGTTCTCCACTTCCCTAGCTCCACGTGGGTGTCCTCTCGCTGTCCATCATGAATCCCGAACTCAATCGTCGGCTTCATCGGAGAAACGGGCGAGCTAGGTCGTCGGCTTCGTGTCAAAGACGATCTACGTCGAGGCATCACAAGTTCAAGCTCCGACTTCACAAAGTTGTGAAACTTGTGAAGAAAACACCCAAAACAACTTGGCAAGAGGTAGAGGGTGAAGAAATAGGAGGTGGGTTCACTTTAGAATTGGATTTCACTCACTTTTGCTTAAGTTGCCATTGATGGCATCAAGCTTTCTTGAAGAAGAAGAAGATGATGAAGAAGAAAGAATATGATAAGTGTTCTATTTAAAAAAATGAAACTAATATGAATACTTATCATATCTTGACCATGGTCAAGTGTAGAGATTAAACTAAGGTTAGTTGGAATGGTTAGGGTTAAGGATGAGATAAGGATGGTGGACTTTGTCAAAGCTTCAAGAAGCTTCAACATAGAAACAAAATAAGCCACCATACTTATTAATATCCAAAATGAATAAATAAATAAGTAAATAATCAAAACCCTAACCATTCATATAACCATGGTTCAATCTTTACACAAACCCAAGTGAGCAAGTATCATCAAACATGATACAAACAAGTGCACAAAAAATATATCACATATACAATGTGCATCAAGTGAGAAAATCCTTTTAAAATGAACTAATACTAGTTAATGCAAAGCAATATATCAAATATATAATTATACATTAAATCATTAAATCAACACTTGATTTAACGATCCGGTCATATCGCATATAACCGACTAGTATTCAATGTATCGGCTTATCGAATCAATCCTTGATTCGATATCTAGGTTATATCGCATATAACCAATCGATACATTCATCGCGAGAATGAAATACGGTATCACATACACGCATTATTCTCGCTCCCGCACATATCTCATATGCGCTCCTATTTCGTTTCGCTTGAGCCAGGAAACCTCTGTGTAGGACTCTAAAGACTCGTCAATACGCCGGTAGCAGATGATGATCATATCAAGCACCCACAAGCCGCAAGCGGTCTGCTAAACGTAACGGCCATCCGGGTATTGAGCGATCAGAAGATCGACGAGCTAGCCCGCTCACACTCCTGTGAATCCAACCAGTAACACTTACCGTACAGTCCGGTCTGTTCGTCTGATATGTCGCATATCAAGTCTAGGGGTGGTAAACGTCAGACCCCAATAACCGATAAGTCGTGCCGATATGAGGCTCGTAACGGGTCGAGAAACTACTGGTAACACTTACCAGCAAATCTCTGATCAGCCCTGGCCAGGGACTTCCCTGTTACGGCCAATCGAGCACAGCGCAACATCAACCCCCAATACCGGGAGAGACGAAACCCCTCCTATCGCTCATTGCCTCCATGTGACTCGGGACTGTACCCAAAGACCACCGTTTTGCACGCCCTCATGGACGTGGTAAGGTGGAGATCAAAGCACAATGGGAATCACACAAGACTCTATGACGATCTCGGGTCTACAGACTAACCTGTACAAGTGTCACCTGAGAACTGCCATCTGACGTGAGGTATAATACCATCTGGGAGTTCTCGGCGAGTCCGTCTAGTGTACCCAGTCTCCACTGAGCACCCGTATACCATCTCTGATGTCAAACACCAATGGATATGGGATCATCTATCGCCCATCTCATGGGTCGAGAAGCGTATACGCTAGTCTACACTGGTATATCGATGCCCTGTCTCGATACACCTACGACTAGGGACCTTGAAGGATGTACTTATGGACTACCATGTCCCCACTAGTATGATCTGCATCATAGTCAAGGTAGTCAAGTACACATCCTAAGGGCTTTATCAACATATAACTATCAGACAGTTTAAAGAGACAAGTGTACATGTTAAGATAAAGAGTAACCAGATAGCATACTATCATATCGAGCAAGAAAGTCATCTCTATATATATCCAAGCATCCAATATAATATACATCATCTGTACAATACTGGCCTCTAGGGCATACATACAACTAACAGAGATCATCTCACATGGAGTGGTCACCTCCTCGACGTTCGTTTCGATACAGCAGACGAGTTGTCACCCCAGCGTTCTTTCTCCAGCAGGGATTCGGACGTGACAAAGCAAACGAAGCGAAGGCCACATTCCTAGCTTCAACGTCTTTACGGTAACTCACATAAAACCGGAAAGACAATCGGAGATCATCTCGCATCAGCACAGAGTGGTCACCACCTTGACGTTCGTCTAGATACAGCAGACAAAATGTCAACCCCAGCGTTCTTCCTCCAACAGGATTTGGACACACCAAAGCAAACGAAGCGAAGGCCACATTCCTAACTTCGACGTCTTGACGGTAACTCACATAAAACCGGAAAGACAATCGGAGACCATCTCACATGAAGTGGTCACCTCCTTGACGTTCGTCTCGATACAGTAGACGAAATGTCAACCTCAGCGTTCTTCCTCCAGCAGGGATTCAGACATGACAAAGCAAATGAAGCGAAGGCCACATTCCTAGCTTCAACGTCTTTACGGTAACTCACATAAAACCGGAAAGACAATCTAAGATCATCTCGCATCAGCACAGAGTGGTCACCACCTTGACGTTCGTCTCGATACAGCAGACGAGATGTCACCCCAATGTTCGTCTCGACACAGCAGGCGCAACGTCATTAAACGAATGGAGCCACAGCAAAATCCCTAGTTCCAAACCTCGGCGGTTCACCAGCAACCTAGAGACAACCTCGACGTCCGTCTCGATACAGCAGACGAGATGTTACCCCAACGTTCGTCTCGACACAGCAGACGCAACGTCATCAAACAAACGGAGCCACGGCAAAATCCCTAGTTCCCACCGCAACATTCGTCTCGATACAGTAGACGCAATGCCAGCAAACGAAGCAAAGGCCAAATTCCTAGCTTCAGGGTCTTGACGGCAACTCATATAAAACCCGAAAGACTATCGGAGATCATCCCACACCAGCGCGGAGTGGTTATGACTCATCGGGGCTCTCCAAAATGAGCCTAACCTCAAGTAAAAAGCGGCATGGCAAATTCCTAGCGCTTGCTCTTCCGACGGTCAAACTGCCAAGGAGGATTGCTTGACGACGTCTTGTCCAGCCCCCGAAGGGATCAGAGACACGGCAGTCGCAGGGCTACTCGAACAGCACGATTGCCTATCTAGGACTATATCAGCTTATGCGACGGTACGATGGCCAAAACCCTAAGTACCACCAACCTTAACGGGCTTCTGGCGTAAAGAGCAGAGGTTAAATACGACGTTAAGATGTTCTTGCGAGAAACGTTCGATTCGTCTCGACTTGTGAAAAATTGTCGAGGCGGCTCGACTCGTGAGATAAAGCCTTAGGCAGTGGGCATAAAAGAAGCCTGTTTCCTAAGCATTGGGACCCTGCGAGTTGGCCCAAAACGGTCTCTTGCATACCATCCACGGGTCTCACTCTCCAAAGTCGAACTTCGACAAGGAGGGAAGCAACCGCTTACAAGTCCTCTCGACTCGTAAGAGGGAAAAATTCTCTTGTAGGATCCTTACGACTTACAAGAGAAAACCACACTTAGGAATCCTCACGATTCCTAAGAAGAAAAACCCGCCTACGAGATCCTCTCGATCCGTAGGGAGAAAAGTCTCTATGAGACCCTCACGGCTCATAGAGTTGAAAAGTCTTAGGCAGCAGATCTGAACCTGTGGCCTAAGCCCTCGCTATCTCATGAAGAAATCAAGAACCTTACTCTATTACCTGCTAATTGTGACGACATGCTGAGAAAGAGGAAAAGCAACAGAAAGAGCACCCGATTTACGTTTGATCAAGCGTTCAAGACGTATTCATTCATGCATGGGCAAAAAGACTCAGGAAAAAGATATATAATAAAGACAAGCTGGGATAAAAAAATATTTCCATTAATATTGCCCGAAGTTCTTACAGTCATAAAAACAATAAACGAAAGTTACAATGGAATAACCTCAGATCCAGGGCATGGATTGAGGAATTCAAAAGCGATCCTATCTATGACTTTCCAAGCCTCGCGGACCATCCTAGTGTGCTTCCTTTCGCGAGCACAAGCGTCAGGGTCCCTCCCGATGTCTTCCACCCTCCGATAAGCAGCGAGTTTGGCAGACTGTTGAAAGACCTCGTGCAAGAGGTCAATAAGACTGTCTCGCCGTTTCTTCGAGATAAAGTTCAATAGGTACACAGAGTGCACCTTGTCCTCAGCGGCATCCAACGCCTTAAGCGGCACACCGGAACAGAATAGGGGAAGCGCTTCCCAGATAGCTCCCACGATAAGTTTAAGAAGAAAGGAACGTCGGGGATGCAGTGGACCGTTGTATGCGTCGAAGCGACTCATTATTTCAGCACACTCCTCGTTTGTGAACTCCCGATTTTGAGAGCGGCCAAGTCGGCGGATGCCCTCATGAGAGATGATCTCGTTAAGAGTATACATATGGGCGTCCATTGTTCCTATGAAAGAGGGTCAACAGAATTATCAGAAAGACTGATTAAGCAAAACGATATAATGCACTGAGGAATAAAATACCATATTTAAGTTCCAAGATTCATGAAGAATCCTCAAGAGTTCTTCTATATGATTTGGGAGGAGCAAAGCCCTATTAATGAATTAAGAAAATCCAAGGAAAATCTTTCAGAGAGCAGAGCTCTATGAAACCCTAGTAGGGTCCCCTTTAGTTCTCTTTAGATCCTTTTAAGACCTGTAGAGCAAAACTCTGCTAAGTGAAACCCTAAATAGGTTTCCTTTAGATCAGGGATCTATTGAGAGCGATACTCTATCAACAAAAATTAATTTAACTTAATTTAATCCAAATTAAAATTTTCACCTAAAAGTTTTAAGAGTTTAACTCTTAAAATTCTTGAAAAATAAAAAGCGGGGCTCTGAGTTCTGAAAGTAAAAATTTAGAGATAAGAATCATCTAAGGGACCAAAAGTCCTATTTATAAGTATCAAGTGCCCTTTCAGCTTCCAAGAGATAGCGCGACGGTTCGGAGTCTGCCACCGCTGCGCTCACGTTAGGAGGCCACGTAAGCGCAACTGTGGGGGGGCATTGTTTATCCCAATCAGAGCAAAACTCTGTTTAAATTCCAAGGTGGAAAAAGAAGCAATGCTTCTTTTTTTCTCCAATCAGAGCAAAACTCTGCCTAAAAAAAATTAAAAAAAAGCGCGCGCAGCGCCACTGCGCGACACGTGTCAGCGCAGCGCAACTGCGCGCTGCGCGACACGTGTCAGCGCAGCGCAACTGCGCGCTGCGCGACACGTGTCTGCGCAGCGCTCAGTTGCGCTGCGCAGCAGAGAGGAAAAAAAAAAAAGACGCGCAGCGCACCTACGCGCTGCGCGACACGTGTCGCGCAGCGCAACTGCGCGCTGCGCGACACGTGTCTGCGCAGCGCACAGTTGCGCTGCGCAGCACAAAAGGAAGAGGAGAAGGAAAAAAAAAAAGCGCGCGCAGCGCAACTGCGCGCTGCGCGACACGTGTCTGCGCAGCGCACAGTTGCGCTGCGCAGCCAAAAAAACAAAAAAAAAAAAGCTGCGCGACACGTGTCAGCACAGCGCGACACGTGTCACGCGCTGGGGCATCTGCGCCAAACAGAATTAAAATATTCAAGAAATCTTTTCTGTTCTTGTTAAAACAAGAAGATTTTCTTCTGCAAAGCAGAAGCCCTTAGATCAAAAGATCCAACGGTGGGGAAAATTCCCCAAATCACTCAGAGAAATATCTCTTTAACAAATTTAACTAATTTATGGGCACTATAAAAAGGACCCCAGACCTCAATTAAAAGGCATCAACATTTTTCTAAAAAAGAGAGAGAGAGAGAGAACTCTGAGAAACTCCTCAAGAATAAAAAAGGTAAAAACCTTTAGAAAAAGAGAAAGTTCTCTTATGAACAGATCATAGATCTAAAAACAAGATCAATGATCTTTAATAAAAATAAAATAAAATAAAATAGTGCTTTGCACTTGTTCATGAACCTTTGGTTTTTTAAGATAAAAAAAAAACTTATCTTCTTCTTTGATCTAAATTAGATCAAAGAATTTAACAGTGCTTTGCACTTTTTATGAACCTTTGGTTCCTGAAATAAAAAGAAAAACAAATTTTTTTTTTCTTTGATCTAAATTAGATCAAGGAAACGAATAGTGCTTTGCACTTCTTTTATGAACCATTGGTTGTTGAATCTAAAAGATTCTCAAATTAATAGTACTTTGCACTTATGAATCTGCGCTGTTGCGCTCTCTGATTGGCGCAAAGCGCCTGATAAATGTAATGCATTTCCTAAAAGGGCCAGGCCCAAATCAAAAAGACCAAACAGGCCAAAATAAATTGCAAAGTAATAAAAGGGCAGAGCTCAAATGAAATTGATGCTCTGCATCATTTATAAAGGGCAGAGCCCAAAACAAATTGATGCTCTACATCCTTTCTGGGCAAAACCCAAATAAAAATAAAAAGAAATACAAGGCAGAAGCAAATAAAATATTGAACGTTTCAACTGGACTTAGCCCAATTTTGGCCGTAAGTCCTTAAATTAAATTGACTGAGCACGACTGCTCTTTTAAATTAATTTATATCCGGTTCGAGGGTACATCTCCGAGATCCTCTGACACTTATCGTTGTAATCCTTCAACGACGTCAGAGAGGTGACGGGTCCCGACGACCACATATGTCAATATGGACTGCGGGGTCCTTAAACTCGTGGACCGAAACGTCCTTAAACTAATATCGGACCGAAACGTCCTTAAACTAATATCGGACCGAAACGTCCTTAAACTAACGGTGGACCACTATGTCCTTAAACTGGTATTGGACCACCATATCCCTAAACTGGCACAATAGAGCCCAAATGCTCTTTTGTCGGATCTAAACGATCCCGTTAAGTCGATCTTAGTCCCAAACTGGACTAACGTATCCTTAACAACCGTTTAAGTTGATCTTAGCCTCAAATATGGCTAACGCATCCTTAAACCTTCAAACAGACTTTAGTCCCAAATTGGACTATAAATTCCCCCAATCAACTTTGGCTCAAGGGTACATCTCTGAACTCCTCTGACATTTGTCGTTGTAATTCTTCAACGTCGTCAGAGAGGTGATGGGTCCCGACGACCATACATGCAATGGACCACTATGTCCCTAAACTGGAACAATAGAGCCCAAATGCTCTTTTATCGGATCTAAACGATCCCGTTAAGTTGATCTTAGTCTCAAACAGGACTAACGTATCCTTGACGAACGTTTAAGTCGATCTTAGCCGCAACACGACTAAGGCATCCTTAAACTAAAAACACCAAACCCAAATCTAAGTAAATACGGATTTGGACTAATCCACGTCCTACGGGCGACGGTATTACTCAGTCTCCGTATACAATCCACGGGCAACCACAGACAAAACAAACACCCACGACACGAAGTGAAATTCTGGAGAAGGAGAAAGTTGTTACCGCGAAGCGGTAGCGTAATTAACTGCATGGGCTTGCGCCTGCAGGGAAGAGCGTCCCCACAATCAAAAACCCCTCTAGCGAAGGGGAATCTGACAAAGTCTGCTACATCGGCCGCATCCGTATAAACCTTCGATACACGGTGCCATAAATCAACTTGGCATCTTCGGAGAGGTGGACGGATAAAACCAAATAGCATCTGCCCCGAATCTCAGCGTCAGGCTATCGCGGTCCTGTGCGCCGCCTTTCGGAGGGGAACAAAAACCATGCACCATTTCATTGTTATTTGCTTTTTATTTGTTTTTGTTGGAGTTAAAAAGAAAAAGGAAAAAGAAAAGAAAAAGAATAAAGAAAGGAGGTATGGGTAAGAGAGAGAAGAGAGAGTGAGAGAGGGTGAGGGGTCTTAGACCATAGCTCATTGTTTATTGCATCTTCATCATCTTCACCATTTTCTTCTCCCTCTCCTCACCTTGGCCGCCCACTCCTTCCACCTCCTCATTCACCTCACACCATCTCCAAATTACTATCAAATGTGCATGTTGCCTTCACAAAAATTGATCCTAACACCCTCACAAGCCCTATGGAGATATCAAGGCAAGATTTTGAGCTCTAGGGGATTCTCAAGATGCCAAATGAGGTAAATCCTAAACTTCTAGATTAGTTTTTAGATTTCCTAGTGATCTATGGAAGTTTAGAGTGAAGTTGATGTAGTTTTGTGAGGTTTGAAAATTCTAAGATGAGGTTTAAGGGATTTTGAGTTGTGATGGTGCAAGTGATGTGTAATTGGTAACTAAAACCCCTTAGTGTTAAAAACAAGAGCCTAGGCCATGAAAACTTGGACTTTAGAAACTTCCGTGTCGATTTTGTGTACAACTTGTGCCTACAGGGAATCTGGAGCAATCCGAGACCTTTTCGGGAAAAACTAGCAACCCTATGGACCTAGAATTAACACTAGGATACCACCCTGAGAATACGAGGCCGCTTCAATATAGGAAAGCCGAGCTCACCGGTTTCTGGGGTAATGTGGCCAGCCCAGTTGTGGAAATTGGTGTTGGAATTGGTTCTGTAGCTCATATACCCCATATACTAGCCCCTGTAACTGTTTGTTTAGACTAATTTTACCTGAACCAAAATCTAGGACCATTTTCTTGAGTTGCTATTTTGAATTGTGACTTTTAAACGACTTGAAGTTTTGGTAATTGTGTTTTGTTTCGGTCACTTGATGTTTGTACGTCGATATCGGGTGTTGTTTGGCTCTTTTGCATGAGTAGACCATAGGTTTTAACCTATTGTGATTCGTGTGCCGTTTTGGTTTTCGTGCGCGATTTCTGTTTACGATGCGATGCGTGTACATATATAGGTGCCCTCATATGGACTTTGAGCAACAAGGATGAGCGTGGCGTGATCGACTTCGGCAAGCAAAGATCAAGGAGAGTAGATGTATATCTACGGGGGAAGTCGGGTGGATGGCGTATAGCACGCCCGCAATTTCGTAGCATTTGATGCGTTATATATATATATATATGTTATATTATGAGATGTGTATACTTAGCAAGAAATGCTTTAGGTGACTTGGGGTTAGTGTTAGTGTATTTGAAGTTAGTGTTTTAGTTTAATTCTTAGTCGCGGAACCCTAGAGTATAGTTGTTACACACACACATGTACACACGTGATATGTTTGGGGTGTATATGGTTATATGTATATATTATGTGGATGCGTTGGTGCATATATATATATATATATATACATATACGTATACACGGATGATGAGGATAGTATATGATACTTGGAGATGAGTCGATGTGATTGAGAATGATGCCGTGAGATCGGTGATGTGAATTGGGTAGTGTTATGATATGCTACATGATAGTATAGTGGATCGATGGGCGATGTGTTTTATTCACACGCGGACATATGTTTGGTGGTATCGGAATGTACTAGACTGTAGATCAGTATCCCTAATTCAGGATATGATGATAATGATACCAGATAAATAATGAGTTATTATGATATTGACCCGAACCCCGATTTGGAATGCCGTACGATGGATTTTTACCGTACGATGTATAATGATGATGATTGACCCGCACTCTTAACTCGAGAATGTCGTATTATATATTATATCGTACAAGACGCTATTGAGGCGGGATCACTGACTACTAGATATATCGACTCGGACTTAGATGGATTCCCTTACCCTTTCGATTAGTCTCTTAACTTCGTCCTGTTGTTTACTTGGTAGATGTTAGATTGGGCTCGAGTCATACTTATTTTCAAAACTAACGAATCGTGGGTATTTTAAAGACATGCCGAGGGATACTACGGATTTTTCAAAGGATGTATCTTTTCTAGACCTATTTTTCTAAAACCACGATTCATGCAATTTCAGACACCAAAAACTGTATGACTCGTATATAAAAACGTATATTATTATATGTTGCGGTTACTACATCTTTTCCTGTATATTCACGTTGTTCGTATCGCATTGCTTACTTGTACATGTGTTTTCATTTGTTATTATAAACCCATGTTGTCTGGACACCAGCACCATTACCGATGATGCGTATGTTCACGAACACTTGCTTGCCGGCTCACACAGATCATCATCGATAATTTACATGTCACTTACACTTTAGAGAATATTATTTCATGGATATAACTGCTTGTAGATAGTTCCGATTTATAATTACTGTGCTAGCTTAAATATTGCATTCTTTTCTTAGATACCATGCATGTATATGTATTCATTTGTCATGCGATATTATGAGGCATTATGCCGGCAATTCATTGTTTATTGACTCTCGATATTGGGATTTCGGATTTTCCATGAGATTTCTGGATTTGGAGAAACCGCAAGGATTTTACAAACTCATTTTCATTTAAAAAGATAAAAATTGCGGTTTTCTCGGGATATGATATTGTGATGTGCATCATGAGTTTTCTCGGTTCTTGAGCGGTATCATACACCCGATTTGAGGTAGGGGAAGGACCGTCTGCGGGTGTATGGTGGTCCCGGTTCGGTACCCCGGGGCAAGAAGATCGTATAGAAAGGCGTTGAGCCCGGTAGGGGAGCACTACCGACCGGTAATTGTATGGAAACTCGACGGATATTCGGAGCATACCATACGGAGTTATGGGCCGATCCTGATCATGCGAAGCCCGAGATATTGAAATTTGACGATACGGGCCAGTCCGTATTGCCGGAGCCGAGATATTGAGATATTGGGATATACATTTTGTGTCGATGCTTGACACGGATGCTCTGTTGATTTCATTGATGATACTTGGAATTTTATACAGAAATCTCACATAGATATGAAACAGTTTTCTCATTCAAAATGTAATCTGTTTCATTTATAATGCATTCGTACATCATATTGTGATATGTTGCTACCTGAGGCACTGACACGAGCACTTGGTATTTCACTTATGTGTAGATGATTAACTTTGCCATTATTAGATGTTTCAGGTTATATATATTGAGGATATTATTGTATGACCTAGGAGAGAGTCATACATGCGAGTTCTTCTCGGTGATATTTTCTACTCACGAGTTGGCAACTCACCACCGTTGTGCCACAGTTTCTTGCAGGTTTTGCCGCACAGGTTTCGTTGCGGCTTGCTGGCACACTGCTTTCTTCCGGGTGATTGCTTTGGTAGGTGGGTTCACTTGCATCGTGACCACCATTGTAATTTTATTTATTCAGTTGTATCTAGTAAACTCCATCAACCAGACTTGTATTATTGATAGACTTAGAAGAACAGTGTATATTCTTTCGACCTTAGAGTCGCGCGCCTGTATTATTATGGTTTTTCTCTGGTTTTCTTGAGGATATTGCTTTTCTTGATGAGTTTTGATCCTCGCCCTTCGGCGTTGTATATTATATTGCATTGCGTGGTTATGTCCGCCAATTGGCCAAGAGCTAGCTCCCACTTGGGGATGCCTTTATATTATGCATGTTTGTATCCGTTTGGGGCCAGTTTTTAGAAAGGAGACTCTACCGAAATTTTCGAGAAAATATGATGTTGCTTTAAAATGTTTAACGCCACTTATTTTATTAAAACCACTTACTTTAAAACAAGTTCTCCTTCACTTTCTCTTTAAAATGGTTTAGATTTCTGGGATTTTGGCTTACTTGAATTAGATGTGGTTCTATAGACTTCATATGATTCAAATGCCAGTCACGTGCCATTTCGGGTTGCGACAAACTTGGTATCAAAGCGCTAGGTTTAATCTTGGTTCGAGTCTATATTTGACTATGCGGAGTCTAGGGCGTATATATATATATATATATATATATATATATATATATATATATATATATATATATATATATATATATATATATATATATATATATATACCTTACGGAACTTAGACTTGTTTGAGGGGGTATTAGACCCGAACTTTCGTCGCATAGGTTGACCTTGGTTGGTGGAGTAGGTGACTTAAGTAGAGTGACGTACCGTGCGTATGTTCCGCGGCATACTTACGATATGCTACTCCGCTTAAGAAGCCTTAGGATGCACATTTCTTTGCACAGTATTCTATTCAATCCTATGATCTATCCACATCGATAACGGTTGGTGCTTTTGTTACCACGTTTGCATAGGCAGAGAGAGCTGCGGCTAGAGTTGCGGTCAGCATGAGCTCGTCTTGGACGAGGACTGACCAGGGCATAATTCCGGTGACACATGATTGCATAGATGTGTCGTTTTATTGTGTTTTCGCGCAATGAGCGTTTGATGGATTGCTTTTACTAAAATTTCTCAAACGTGCAGATCAGCACCAGAGGATTAGGCCACTGCTAGAGGCCGGCTAGAATATGATGACCGTTAATGTATCGTCTATTCTTGAGGATTGAGGCACTGTTCAGCGTGCAGACGAATGTGTAGGGTTAGCTTAGCACCTTATCAAGGTTTTGGCAAGCATCAAACATGCAATTTAAGACATGGTCTTTTCCCACACCATATCTCATATGTAGTGGTAGGCCCTGATTTGGACGGAACCCCATTCAATAGGTATGCATCTGCTTAAGTGCATAACACCAAAAGAAAACAGGTAACTCAGCAGTACTCATCATAGAGCGCACCATATCTCATAGGGTGCGATACCTCCGCCCCGATTCACCGTTGTGCTATGGTGTATACGAAGGAGTAAGATAAGAGAGAATCACATTCTCCTTTTAGAAACTCCGGGAACTCCATGCGCATGTATTCACCTCCTCGATCACATCGAAAGACTTAATACTTTTACCCGTCTGGTTCTCAACTTTAGGCTTATATTCCTTAAATTTCTCAAAAGTTTCAGACTTGTGTTTCAACAGGAACACATGTTCGAATCTTGAGAGAACATCAGTGAATATAATGAAGTGCGAAGAACCAACCTTGGCATTTGTAGAAATAGGACTGTATACATCATCATATATGCGTCCCAAGAGTTCACTAAATCTTTCTCTATTTCCAGTAAACGGAGTATTGGTCATATTACCTTTGAGACAAGACTGGTAAGTAGCATAAGATGAAAATTCGAACAAATTCTTATATTCATCCTTGTGTAACTTAGCTGGTCGTGTTGCATTGATATGACCTAGTCTACAATGCCAGAAGAAGGATCGTTCATTTCTGAACTACTCCTCTTGTGTGTGTTCTATATACTTTGAACTGTGGTTTGATTTAGAACGTATATGCTATTATATAACGTGCCTGATCGAATCAACTCTTGATTCAAGAAAATGTTCACAACATTATCCTCCAATACAGAATTATATCCTTCTTTAACTTAATAAAGAAACTGATATAATGTTGTATATCAGGTTCGGTATGTAATAACATTCGTTCAGAATCAATGTATCAATACAAGGTGATATTTGCCAACTGATTTGGTTGCAACACTTGCATCATTCTCTACACTTAGAAATATATCACCCATTCTCAATTCTCTACCTGTCTGTAGCCCATGTAACACATTATATATGCGGGATCCTGATCCGGTATCACATACCCAGGATATAGAGGATACTGAGAAACAGTTCTCGGTAATGAACACACCCGAAGAAGATACATCAACATGCACTTTCTTTGATTGGGTGGCATGGGAATCCGAATATTCCCCTATTTTCTGCTCGGACTTATAACAATTATAAGATAGAGCGGAACCAACGTTCCCCAGCTCAGTATAAAAAGTAGGTTCGGTTAATGCATCCATATTATTATATTGATTAAGGCGTGACATGATCGCTACCAGGAGAGAGAAAGAAGAAAACACTATGCGTGCGCTCTTGCAAGATTAGATTGGTTATTATTTTATCTTATCAGGATGGCTCCCACTGTTTTAGTCAATTCTTCCTTCAAATCCTAAAAGTTAAGACTAACCGGGATTAATTACACCCTACAAGTTCGCCAATCATTCGGCCAGGCCAGTGTCGATACTTTGAGGGAGGTTCCCCGTACTTTCGCACGGACCTAATTAAAATAAACCTCATTTTCCCAGGAGCGTAACTCCGTTAACACATTTCTAGACACCTACTTGATCGGCTAATTGTAACGTGTAAAACTCTCCCAGGAGTAACTCTTACTCGCAATGGGTATCGGGATCCAACTATCTCATAGAAGGTATGCAATCTCATTGCAAATTTCAACACTTGAAATTCCCGATAATAGTTTACCCCTAACCTCCTATGACCTTGACAAAGGCCAACAAACCATAGGATGCTAGTCAAGTTCAACCCGTCATTTCCTGATTGAATTAAACCCACCTACACGACCCTTGACAAAGGCCAACAAGGTCGCACGACTACCCTAATCCAATCGCATCATATGCTTATGCAGATAAGCACTAATCAGCTACCGCACACTATCCCTTGATAAAGGCCAACAAACGCAGCACGAATACCAAAAAATACTTATCTGAAATGATGGAGGGCTACGATAGGTTTTTATGAAAAGCTTTTGCGTAATGAACTTGATATCGTTGTAGAATCGAGTGATTTTGAAAAGGAATGTTTTTGAGGCTTTTACTAGTTTCGCTAAAGAGGTCACTCCCGGTGATGGGATCTCGGCTCTTTCCTCATCGAATGAAATGCAGGATATATCACAAATACCACTATGCAAAACAAAAACTATAAAAGCAATCAAAAGACAAACCGAGTTTGTATCATCTGCCAGTTTCGCTAAATAGGTCACTGTTTAGTTGATAAAACTTCACTTTTGATATGACATTTTGCTTACTATTTCTATATATTAAAAGGTGTTTATTATAAATATGACACATATGAGGGTTTATCTGTAAAAACTATTTTCATATGTTTATATATTATAATTAACATTATTAAGGAAAATGTAAGCATATAATATCTATGTAATATTTAGTCCATTTAAATATGCTTACCTTATTAAATATCTTTGACCAATTCTCTTAAAACTCAAATATCATGACAAATGGTTAAGATAATATCTCAATAAAAATAAATTCTACTAACATCATTTATTGAGATAATTGTGCAGGAATTATATCATGACCGAAATTAAGGAAATCCGAGTTGGCGAGATCAAATCTGCCGAAAATATTCAAGTAAATTGAAGTAACCAATTCTGGCAGAAACGTGGAGAAGATTTTCAAAGTTTAGATACTCAAAAGATCACCATGTGCTACAGAGATGAAGCCCCAGAAAAATGAACACATGATATCCCTAACCAACAGCGGATCTACGGCCAAACCGACATAATGGCCACGGTTCCGCTGCACTTCTGAGGAGTTGGGATCTTGGATTTTTTGGGTAGGATTCTAACAGCTAGTTGCCTTATTAGGAAACTAAAGATTCTGGCTCTGTGACTATAAATAAGAACCGAAAGACTCTTGGAAAAATCATCAAACCGACGCGATCACGAAGTCCACGATGGCTCAAGAATCCTGGTTGATCATCGACAGTTCATCTACCTCCTTAGAAGAGATCGAGAAGAAAATTAGGGTTTTGTAATCATTTTCAAAAGGAACAAAGTGTACTTAATCTTGTTGATTGCTAAAGGCAGTTGTTTTCTTATATCATTTTATTTTTATTTTTCAATATGATTTCCCTCTCTATCTTTTCTTTTCCCAACATACGCGAGTAATTCTCCGCTTGTTAGGGTTCATAGGATTAGGGTAGATTAATGGATGATGAAGATCCTTAAACTCTTTCTAAATCCTATAAAGTTTATAAACTTTATCAAAAGAATAGTTAATATCCTAATCGGGCGCGCTATCAATTCATTGATGGTCACGACCACGATAAAAGATTAGATTAATAATTGTTTTGGTAAAGGCTAGACATGAACGGAGATCCATGTCATGGTAGGGGTTAAGAGTGGGAACCCTATTCCCTCCAGAAACCCTAATCTAAATGCATCACTGTCGATCTAGTTTTAAATCTATTAAAGGATAAAAAGAGTAATCTTTAATTAATCATCCATGACTACTAAATCTTAAAGAACCCTACAAGCCCCTTTCTACTATAAAACCTACATCCGTAGTTAATCTAGATTTATATCCTGCATCCGTGTTTGACGTAGATCTAGAACCTATAACCATTCTTCACCATTCTTTATTCTTCCTCCTTTCCTAATCAACACACCTAAAGTAAGATTAAAAGATTCAACGTTTCCCTGAGGACGACTCGTACTCATCTCGGTCTAGCTACACGCGACACCGTTATTGATTGCGGTTATTCTATAAACACACAAAATTAGATCAATCAGTCACTCCCGGTGAAGAGATCTCGGCTCTTTCCTTATCAAATAAGGTGCTGGATATTCTACAAGGAATACCGCTATGCAAAGCAAGAACTAGAGCTACCAGTTTTTAAACAAGTTTCTACAACATCTTTAGGTTTCTTTTTCTTTCATTAATCTCATTAATGAAGTCCCATCAGTTATGCTTCATAAGCATTATATAAGAAACGAAAGCAGCAATATTTATTATATCTCATATATATAATATAAGAATTCGTCTCAGAACATATCAAGTGATCACATCACAGAATATCAGCAGCAGAAGAATCACATATGAAATATTGGATATAGTAGGAATTCCGTGTTTTATTTAAGCCAGTAAAAACGCGGATTCCACGGTCGTGATGAATAGCCAAACCCACATCCCCAGACCCCTATGAGAGCGTCAAGCAACCCTACCAATACTAGAGTTAGGAGACCCGGTCTCGACTCCTCGAGATAGTCTCCCACTGGACCTTAGAACTCGGTTACTTGTGCTCCCCGCCTTGGGTCTATCCTAATGCGGAAAATTAAATAATATATATCAATGGTGACATCATCCTCAACCCGGAAGTGCCCCAATAAAAGAATATTACATATAAGCTTTTACATGAATGAAAATGAAAAACTCTTATCTCACATTAAAAACCCCGGCTATTCAAAACACGACGATCCAATATAACATATCACAGCAACACATAAAATCACATGTCATCAACGTAAGTAAATATGCATATCCCAGTTGTCGTTGACATATAGCACCGAAACCGGCGATACACCACATATTACACTTACGGTCGCAGAAAAGAAAGTGAAAAACTACAACAGTTGGAATCCGCAACAATCTTAGACATCATAAACCCAATGTATCACAAACTTTGGATTTCATGCCCAACTATATGAATTCCTTAGACATCACATGCCTAACAATTATAAACCTCGCATTTTAGTCTCGATATTGAAAACACTTTCTAATAGCTGTCGGGTAATTCAACAAGATTCCCGATAAACTGATCGAATGCTCGTCCGAAACTTTATTAGACGGCTGCACCCCCGATGCCGTCGACGAAGTGCACTAAGGCGGAACACCGCGGCCGCGAGCACCCGAACAGATGCTTTTGGCGACGGGGTTCTCCTACAGTCACTTGGTCGGGGCTATGGGCCGTGGCTATCTAGTAAGGTTACCCGGCGAGTATCTGCATACACTAAGTGATTGCGACGGACTTTTGATCAACATCAAAATCCCGTGGCAACCGATCAAATGAGACTAAACCGCTAGATTTACAAAATTCAAACTAGTTATCACATAACTAATTATGTGGATTCCAAATATTGTATCATAATTACAGATAGCTAGGCGAAGTTAGATAATTCGATCGATTCAACGAATTCCCAAAAATTCCAGAGAGCTCAACACTTGAGCACTGTTAAAATTAATCATAGACATGCCACAGTACCTACGGACCTACAGCTGAAGGGCCCGACCCAAGACTCTCAAGTGGCGCCGCGGATCCGCCGCCAAAACAATGTTTTGGCTGCGGATCCGCGGTCACTTGGATGAGTTAGGGTTTCGTTCTTCAGGTATGTCTATAGAATTCCCTGCATGATTTTCTGAGTATTTTTAACATGGAAAAATCCAACTTTTGGAAAAATTTCCAGAAAGGGGGTCGTTTCGGTCTTTCGGAGTTCGATCGGACTTTAAACTTCGTCTAGACAACGCCTAATAAACTAGCTTGGCTCTGATACCACTGTAGGGTTAGCTTAGCACCTTAGCAAGGTTTTAGCAAGCATCAAACATGCAATTTAAAAATTTTGGGGTGCTAAACAAACCAACCAAGTAATCGAACTAGAGACTTAGGGTTAAACATAATATGTAAACACTTTACATCTAAGTGAATGCGGAATACAACCTTTGTAGACCGGTCCTTCACTTCTAAAGCTCCGTGTAGTAGTCCCTTCGCTGCGATCGTCGAACTCCCGGACTCTAGTGAGGGTTCACATGAAGAAATGAACGGACTTGCTCGATGCCTTCGAAGGTGAAGATGATCTATGTCGAGGAGACTCAAGCTCATGCTACCTCTTCACTAATGGTGAGATTAGTGAAGCAAACACCCTAAACTAAATGGCTAATAGTAGAGGATGATGAAGTAGGAAATGGGCTCTCTTTAGTTTTCTTATTCTCATAATATTTTCTCACCTTTGAAAAAGCTAGTGAGCTTTTTCAATGAAGAAGAAGATGATCAAAAAATCAAGAAGAATGAAATGAACTCATAAGGTGAGAGAATCAACCATGGGTGAGTTAATGTCAAACCTTAACTCATGTAGAGACTTAACTAGGGTAAGGATAAATGTTGGGTTAATAAATATCTATAGCAAAACAAAAAGAGTGGGCTTGATCAATGGTTATCCAAAAGATTTCTACCATGACAAAATCCACCATTTTATGAACTACTTTGATAAATAAAAACCCTAGGATTATCCTAACTATAATGTAAGTCTCATACACACATGTAACATGTATCATCAAGCATGACACAATAAAATGTACATTAATATATGTCACATATATACTATATGCACACAAGTGAGAAAAAGAATACTTAGTGAGCAAATATTAGTTAATGTAAATTAATATATCACATATATAATTATACATTAAATTATCAAATCAAATTTTGATTTAATAATCCGTCTATATCACATACAACCGACTAATATCATATGTAACAACTTATCGAATCAACACTTGATCCGATAACCCGGCTATATCACATATAACCGACCGATGTCACAAATCCTGAGAATGGAATGCGGTATCACATACACGCATTAATCTCGGTCCCGCACATATCACATATGTGCTCCTACTCCTTTTCGCATGAACCAGGAAACCTCTGTGTAGGACTCTAAAGACTCATCAATACGCCGGTAGTAGGTGATGATCATATCAAACACTTACAAGCCGCAAGCGGTCTGCTAAACGTAACGGCCACCCGGGTATTGAGCGATCAGAAGATCAACAAGCAAGCCTGCTCAAACTCCTGTGAATCCAATCAGTAACACTACCGTACAGTCCGGTCTCTTCGTCTGATATGTCGCATATCACAGCTTGGGGGTGGTATAACGTCAGGCCCCGATATCCTGACAAGTCATGTCGATGCAAGGTCCATAACAGTTCGAGAAACTACTGATAACACTTACCAGTAGATCTCAGCAACCATGGCCAGGGATTTCCTTTTATGGCCAATCGAGCATAGCGCAACATCAACTCCCAATACCGGGAGAGACGAAACCTCTCCTATCGCTCATTGCCTCCATGTGACTCGGGACTGTACCCAAAAGCCACCGTTTTGCACGATCTCTTGACCATGGTAAGGTGGAAATCAAAGCACAGTGGGAATCACACAAGACTCTATGACGATCTCGGCTCTACAGACTAACCTGTACCAGTGTCACCAGAGAACTGCTATCCGAAGATAGGTATAATACCATCTAGGAGTTCTCGGCGAGTCCGTCCAGTGTACCCAGTCTCCACTGAGCACCCGTATACCTTCTCTGATGTCAAACACCAATGGATATGGGATCATCCATCGCCCATCATATAGGTCAAGAAGCGTATACGCTAGTCTACTCTGGAGTATCGATGCCCTGTCTCGATACTCCCATGACTAGGAACAATTATAGGGTGTACTTGTGGACTACCCTTAGCCCCACTAGTATGATCTCCATCATAGTCCTGATAGTCAAGTACACATCCTAAAGGCTTTGTCAACATGTGAGAGCAAGACAGTATCACCTATACAAGTCAACATGTTAAGACAAAGAGCAACCAGATACCATACTATCATATCGAGCGAGTAAGTCCTCCCTATATATTTCCAAGCAACCACTACAATATACATTCCATGTACAGTAATGGCCTCTGGGGCATACAAATAACTAACAGAATGAGCCAGCTGTTGCTGCGAATGACAAGATATCGCTCCAGATATTTGAAGCTATTGCTGCATGAGTTGCACTTAGAGATGTGATCGAAAATCGCTAGTCATCCATGGATGAATGACTAGGACATGTGGTTCGTTTGCATACCCCGATGCGAGGTCATCAGATTGATTGATTTCAGCTAGAGAAGACTTCACACAGGCACGTTGAGAGTCGATAGAAACGAACGAATGTCAGAAACCCATTTTTTTCCAGGTTTAAGGTATTCAGAAAAACATGCAAGTAATTCTGTGAACCCTCTAGAAGAATGAAACCCTAACTCGACATAATGACCATAGAACCGCTCTTGAACCTTAGGGTTCACGGCAGTTCCGCGGTGCCATTAATGAGGCTTGGATCTGCCCTTCTACGGCTGGTCCATAGGTACCGTGGCATGTACTGGATATTATTAAGCTGTGCTCAAGAGTTGAGCTCTTGGGGAATTATGGGACTTTGACGAATCGATCGAAAAGTTTGACGTCGTCCGGGTATCATGTGATGGGATACATTACTTGGGAGACTCTAGGTATGAGTATAGCCGTTGTAGCACAGTCCATACAGCTACAAAGAGACGAGTCCGAATCAGTTGACATCAGAGAAAAGGTGGAGTAAGAGGTTCGTATGAGATTTTGATGAGATGACGTTCCATATTGGGCCATTGAGCCGAGGAGCTATGTAACTAGCAATTCGCAGTGAGAGACGAGAGCCTAAGGGCACAAGGCGCCAGACCATGAACAGGAGGCAAGGAGATATCTTGCTCTGCTAGCTTTGGATGCACCGACACCTTCTCGACTAGGAAGGAAGGACACATCGACGACAGTGTTTACGATTTGCGATTTGGTGGTTCGATTATCACGTGTACGTTATTTTGGATTTCGGTATTATGGACTATTTATTACATGATTGAGATTTTGTGCACCTCAGTTGCACTCGACTTCGATTTGATGTCGTTCGAGATGTAGATTTTTTATTTCATGCCCATGGTATGTATGGGATTTGACTTGTGCTTTTGGTGTAGTTTCCATGTAATTTAGTACTTAGATTCGATTTTGTGCATGCTGATGCACGTGGTTGTAAGATTATATACCACGGTATACCTGATTTGGATTGAGATGTGTTGTATACCGTCGATTTCGATTGTGATACTCGATATTTGTTTTCTTGCACCTTGTGCACTTGATTTGGATTCTTGCGCATACTTGGCGCGCTTGATGCGATTTTGGTGCACACCAGATGCACTAAATCGGGATTTTTCGTGCATATCAGATGCATCTGATATTGTTGTCAGGCACACTCGTTGCCCTTGACCGATGTTTTTGTACACACCTGTTGCACTTAGTTTTGGTTTCTGTGCACATGTATGGCACATTCAGTGATTTTGATTTCTGTGCGCACCAGACGCACGTGGTATTCTTATACACATTTTGGGATTGATTTCTTTTGGAGCAATATGTTTTATGATATTTACTATTTGGTATAATGGCTGAGCAGGACTAGTCCGAGGACAGTACCTGGATATATTTTTGCATACATCGATAGTTACCTAAGGGATTTCCAAAAAGAAGCTATAGTCTCAGTATTTTCCTGTGTGTCCGAGATGACACGAACATTTTATAAAGGAAACCTTTCTAAAATTATTTTAAAAAACGGCAGGACGTGTATGTTAAACAAGGGATATATATATATATATAGTTATCTTTCTTACAATAAACGTCCGTTACTTGTGCTGTGATACGCGCAACGCGCAGTGACTTGAAAAAGGTTTGGCATACTTTCTTTCAGTTGTTTTGACAATTTTACAATGATGTGTACTATGTACATGTTATAGTTTGATATATATTATGTTGGTTTTCATATTGGACTTTGACATTAGTATCTTCACCATGACTCTGATGATTGCGTGATGCTTGACGGAGTTTTGATTTTGAGTTATATACACGTTTTTATGCGCATGCTTTGCGCTAAGATGTGTTTTAAGTATTGATGACTTCGGAGCCCCGACGATCTGTTCATTTTACTGAAATGTTTTAGTATTTGAGGGGTTTAAATTTAAATTCGGGGACCGAATTTATTTAAAGGGGGAAGACTGTAACATTTCAGAAAAATAAAATATTATTTTTGGGAATTTATATAATTGAATAATAAATATTATGAATATTTTAATGTGTGGAGATTAGTTTTAAATGATATGGTATAATTAAATACCGATAAATTGGGAAATGTTGGAAAAATACATTTGAATGGTGATTTTGAAAGAATATCATATGACTTAGACACTTTATAAATTTTATACAATTGATTATATACAAAGTTATGCCTAAGCTTAATTAATTATCACTAATCGTGCATTAAGCTTGATTTTTGCATGTGACATGCACCATATCATATTGCTAACACTTGTTACATTTCTTTTTCTTGTTTGAAAACCATGCACCGTTTCATTATTATTTGGTTTTTATTTGTTTTTGTTGGAGTTAAAAAGAAAAAGGAAAAAGAAAAGAAAAAGAATAAAGAAAGGAGGTATGGGCAAGAGAGAGAAGAGAGAGAGAGAGGGTGAGGGGTCTTGGACCATAGCTCATTATTTATTGCATCTTCATCATCTTCATCATTTTCTTCTCCCTCTCCTCAACTTGGCTGCCCTCTCCCTCCACCTTCTCATTCACCTCACACCATCTCCAAATTTCCATCAAATGTGCATGTTGCCTTCATAAAAATTGATCCTAACACCCTCACAAGCCCTATGGAGAAATCAAGGAAAGATTTTGAGCTCTAGTGGATTCTCAAGATGCCAAATGAGGTTTAGTTTTTAGATTAGTTTTTAGATTTCCTAGTGATCTATGGAAGTTTAGAGTGAAGTTGATGTAGTTTTGTGAGGTTTGAAAATTCCAAGATACGGTTTAGGGGATTTTGAGTTGTGATGGTGCAAGTGATGTGTAATTGGTAACTAGAACCCTTTAGTGTTAAAAACTAGAGCCTAGGCCATGAAAACTTGGACTTTAGAAACTTTCGTGTCGGTTTTGTGTACAACTTATGCCTACAGGGAATCTGGAGCAATCCGAGACCTTTTCGGGAAAAACTAGCAACCCTATGGACCTAGAATTAACACTAGGAGACCACCCTGAGAATACGAGGCCGTTTCACCATAGGAAAACTGAGTTCACCGGTTTCTGGGGTAATGTGGACGGCCAAGTTGTGGAAATTGGTGTTGAAATTGGTTTTGTAGCTCATATATCCTATATACTAGCCCCTGTAACTGTTTGTTTAGACTAAATTTACCTGAACCAAAATCTAGGATCATTTTCTTCAGTTGCTGTTTTGAATTGTGACTTTTAAACGACTTGATGTTTTGGTAATTGTGTTTTGTATCGGTCACTTGACGTTTTTACGTCGACATCAGGAGTTGTCTGGATCTTTTGCATGAGTAGACTATAGGTTTTAACCTATGTGTGATTCTTGTGCTGTTTTGGTTTTCGTGGGCGATTTCTGTTTACGATGCGATATGTGCATATATGTATGTACCCTCATGTGGACTTTGAGCAACAAGGATAAGCATGGCGTCATCGACTTCGGCAAGCAAAGATCAAAGTGAGTAGATGTATATCTACGGGGGAAGTCGGGTGGATGGCGTATAGCACCCCCGCAATTTCGTAGCATTTGATGCGTTATATATATATATATATATATATGTTATATTATGAGATGTGTATACTTAGCAAGAAATGCTTCAGGTGACTTGGGGTTAGTGTTAGTGTATTTGAAGTTAATGCTTTAGTTTAGTTCTTAGTCGCGAAACCCTAGAGTATAGTTATTACACACACACACATGCACACACGTGATATGTTTGGGGTGTATATGGTTATATGTATATATATGTGGATGCGTTGGTGCATATATATATATATATATATATATATATACACACACGTATACACGGATGATGAGGATAGTATATGATACTTGGAGATGTGTCGATGTGATTGGGCATGATGCCGTGAGATCGGTGATGTGAATTGGGTCGTGTTATGATATGCTACATGATAGTATAGTGGATCGATGGGCGATGTATTTTATTCACACGCGGACATATGTTTGGTGGTATCAGAATGTACTAGACTGTAGATCAGTACCCCTAGTTCAGGATATGATGATAATGATACCAGATAAATAATGAGTAATTATATATTGACCCGAACCCCGATTTGGGATGTCGTACGATGTATTTTTACCGTATGATGTATAATGATGATGATTGACCCGCACACTTGACTCGAGGATGCCGTATTATATATTATATCGTTCGTGACGCTATTGAGGCGGGATCGCCGACTACTAGATATATCGACTCGGACATAAGTGGATTCCCTTTCCCTTTTGATTAGTCTCTTAGTTTCGTCCTGTAGTTTACTTGGTAGATGTTAAATTGGGCTCGAGTCATACTTATTTTCAAAACTAACGAATCGTGAGTATTTTAAAGACAGGCCGAGGGATACTACGGATTTTTCAAAGGATGTATCTTTTCTCAAAGACCCCGTAGCCCTATTTTTCTAAAACCACGATTCGTGCAATTTCAGACACCAAAAACTGTATGGCTCGTATATAGAAACGTATATTATTATATGTTGCGGTTACTACATCTTTTCCTGTATATTCACGTTGTTCTTATCGCATTGCTTGCGTGTACATGTGTTTTCATTTGTTATTATAAACCCATGTTGTCAGGACACCAGCACCATTACCGATGATGCGTATGTTCACGAACACTTGCTTGCCGGCTCACACACATCGTCATCAGTAATTTCCATGTCACGTACACTTTGGAGAATATTACTTCATGGGTATAATTGCTAGTAGATAGTTCTGATTTATAATTACTGTGCTAGCTTAAATATTGCATTCTTTGCATAGATACCATGCATGTATACGTATTCATTTGTCATGCGATATTATGGGGCTTTATGCCAGTAATTCTTTGTTTATTGACTCTCGATATTGGGATTTCGGATTTTCCATGAGATTTCTAGATTTGGAGAAACCGCAAGGATTTTATAAACTCATTTTCATTTAAAAAGATAAAAATTATGGTTTTCTCGGGATATGATACTGTGATGTCCACCATAAATTTTCTCGGTTCTTGAGCGGTATCATACACCCGATTCGAGGTAGGGGGAGGAACCGTCTGCGGGTGTATGGTGGACCCGGTGCGGTACCCTGGGACAAGAAGATCGTATAGAAAGGTGTAGAGCCTGGCAGGGGAGCACTACCGATCGGTGATTATATGGAAACTTGACGGATATCTGGAGGATACCGTTCGGAGTTATGGGCCGATCCTGATCATGCGGAGCCCGAGATATTGAGATTTGACGATACGGGCCAGTCCGGATTGCCGGAGCCCGAGATATTGAGATATTAGGATATACATTTTGTGTCGATGCTTGACACGGATTCTCTATTGATTTCATTGATGATACTTGGACTTTTATACAGAAATCTCACAGAGATATGAAACAGTTTTCTCATTCAAAATGTATTCTGTTTCATTTATAATGCATTCATACATCATATTATGATATTTTGCTACCTGAGGCACTGACACGAGCACTTGGTATTTCACTTATGTGTAGATGATTAACTTTGCCATTATTAGATGTTTTAGGTTATATATATTGAGGTTATTATTGTATAACCTAGGAGAGAGTCATACATGCGATTTCTTCTCGGTGATGTTTTCTACTCACGAGTTGGCAACTCAACCACGTTGTGCCACAGTTTCTTGCAAGTTTTGCCGTACAGGTTTCGTTGCGGCTTGCTGGCACACTGCTTCCTTTCGGGTGATTGCTTTGGTAGGTAGGTTCACTTGCATCGTGACCACCATTGTACTTTTATTTATTCAGTTGTATCTAGTAAACTCCATTAACCAGACTTGTATTATTGATAGACTTAGAAGACCAGTGTATATTCTTTCGACCTTAGAGTCGCGCGCCTGTATTATTATGGTTTTTCTCTGGTTTTCTTGAGGATATTGCTTTTCTTGATGAGTTTTGATCCTCTCCCTTCGGCGTTGTATATTATATTGCATTGCATGGTTGTGTCCGCCAATTGGCGAAGAGCTAGCTCCCGCTTGGGGATGCCTTTATATTATGCATGTTTGTACCCGTTTGGGGCCAATTTTTACAAAGGAGACTCTGCCGAAATTTTTGGGAAAATATGATGTTGCTTTAAAATGTTTAACGCCACTTATTTTATTAAAACCACTTGCTTTAAAACAAGTTCTCCTTCACTTTCTCTTTAAAATGGTTTAGATTTCTTGGCTTTTGGCTTACTTGAATTAGATGGGGTCCTATAGACTTCATATGATTCAAGTGCCAGTCACGTGCCATTTCGGGTCATGACATAGGTGAACCAACTAACACCAATGGCTTGTGAGAACGGCCAACGCCCCTCGTCGGGGTCTCGATCAGTATACACTAGTCTACTCTTGGAGTATCGATGCCCAGTCTCGAAACTCCCACGACTAGGGACACTTTAAGGATGTGCTTATAGACCACCCAACTCTCACATATATGATCGCCATCATACTGCTGGTAGTCAAGTAAGAATCCTATGGGCTCTATCAACATGTAATAGTGATATGTAATGTCACCTGAAGCATGTACACGATGATAAAGACAAACCAGATAGTATACTATTATCTCGAGTAAGACTGTTCTACCGGTATAGGTCCTCCCTCAATCATTACAATCACATAGCTGCGATCCAATAATTGACTTGAGGGCACTATAGCCAACAATTTGGTTGTATTCTGAAGATCCATCCATGAAGGAGAAGACTTCATGGGTAGACGTGTTATCGATCATCATCTCGGTAACAGGGACTGGGAAGTCATCTTTCGGGCAAGTTTTGTTGAGGTCCCGAAAGTCCACGTAGATGCATACCGTCCTATTTTTCTTCATCACCGGAATGATGTTGGCGATCCAGTCAGGATATTGAACTTCTTGTATAAGCCAGAGTCGATTAGTTTCTTGACTAAAACGTTGATACTCATCTCAAATTCGATTCGCATCCTTCTTAGCGCCTGTTTGATTGGTTTTATTCCTAGTGATATAGCCAGTTTATGTACTGCCGCCTTTAGATCTAGACCCAACATTTCGGAGTAGTTCCAGGCGAAGCAATTTTTATACTGCATAAGCACATATTTTAACATAGCCAAACGTTTCTCAGATAGCAGCTCACTGACGAATGTTGGTCTCGGTTGATCTTCCGTCCCTAAGTCAATTTTTCTTAGGTTGTTCGCCGTAGTGTGTATTCCATCTTCCAGCTATTTTGGTGCCGGTGGAAACTCTGAGTTCACCTTTTCCTTATCTTCATTTGTGAAGCACATGTGGAGGTCATCTATAGTCTCGTGCCCTCCCTCTTTTGAGTGTTATCATATGGCAGGTACGAGTTCGCTTCCGTTCTTGATGTTGAGCTTGTCCTATCCTGACGGTATAGGTCCTTTTGGCTCATGCTTTTGCGGCAGGGTTACCCTCTAGCTGTCGGATAAACCGAACCAGCCATGTTGATACCGGTCTTCTACCCAGTCTTTGAAGGTGAAGCAGTCTTCAAGGGGATGACCTATTACTTGGTGATATGAGCAATAATCCGGATGATGGACCTCGCTTATTTTTTCGGGGTGTCGAGACTCTGGAAGTGTCATCATTTGGTGTTTCATGACAAGGTTAAATATTTTCCTTGTCTTTTCATGAGGAAAAGAGTATTCCTGACCCATCTTCTTTATAAAGGACGGGCTCCAAACGAGTTTTTCTCGATTGCATGGCATCTTGGATCCAGTTTGTTGTTTTCGAACATTGTTTGCATTCTTTGCCCTATTTCTGCCTCTATTTTGGGATTTTCCCCTTTCGCGAGATCATACAGTGGGTCGGGGCTAAAGAGCATTATAGTCTTCCTTCTCCGCCGATTGCTGACTAAGACGCAGCGTCCTGGCCTTTTCATAAATGGCCATTTCACGGTTGTGATTGTCCCGGCTCTTTTGACAAGCTTCTTTTATTAACCTGTCGATTTGCTCTTCCAGCGATGGACTTAACGTGTTTAGAGCGGGATCTCGCTCCGATTTGACGTCACGGCTATTTGGAAAAGCATTTTCCCCTTCACTTGATCTGTTTACGATGTGGCAACTGTAGAACTGCTCCCATTTCTTGGACCGAATGTATCCGAGCCCGGTTGTCTGCATCTTCCTGTTGGGTATCTTTCGCTGAGTCCCGAGAATATCCTAATTTTTTTGTAGAATTGGGCTTGTCGAACAGTTTGTTCGAGGGGTACACCTTGGCATCTTAACGGCCTTTTCAATCCTTCCGCGTAGTATCTTGGTGGATGGATTGGTTGAATCCTATCGAGTGCAAAATCGGCACCATGCCAGACTTCTTTTTCTACTTTGGTCTCCATAGATTGGTAGAAGAGGATCGCCTTTTCACCTCTTCGCCTGGGAGGGACGTAGAAAGTTTGCAGTTCTTGAACGCCATATGTATCGAGCACATCAAGTTCCTTATAATGCCATGGCGGAGCCATTGTGATTTGCAGACTCTGATCCTCTCCGGCGAAGGTTTGCATTGATGGGCGGATGGAGTACACTGCGTTGGACTCATCCTCAGAGTCGCTGCCAAAGACCAAAATAGGAGTAGATGGTCCGGGATTATTGTTTTCTCTTGGGGTTGCCCCGAGTAGACTATTTCTTCGTCTTCCTCGGTATCGCTCCCAAAGATCGGGATAGTGTCGACGGACTTCTGTTTATTCTCCGGCTTGTGACACTTTTCAATATCCTCAAAATCTGGTAAGAAGTATTTTGTGTCTTCGTACTTCTGGACTTTATTTACGGAGAACGGATTTAGCTCTCCCGTGACGGTGTACTCCAAGCTGTCCTTGAAATACTTCATACACCGATGTTGTGTAGAAGGGATGACGTTGTACTCGTGTAACCAAGGCCTGCCGAGCAAAGCGTTATAGCAAGTTTTGGCGTCAATGACATGAAATTTGATGTTAGTGACGAGCATCCCGAAGCGCAGTGTCAGTATTACGGACCCAAGCGTCCATGATGACTGTAAGTTGAACCCGGAGATGGTAATTTATCTCGGGCGAGGTGCTGAACGTTCATGTAAATCTCCTTCAGCACTCTTACATTAAGAAGGTTGATGGAGGATCCATTGTCGATAAGGATTTTCCCTATCTAGATTTCATGGCAGTACCCAGTGATGTATAACGGGCGATTATGCTCGCATATAATGAGGAGGAGATCTTCATCGCTGAATGTAATGTCAGCCGTGTAGACCTTTGCCAGTTCATATTTCATCTTCTCTTCTGTAAAGAAAATTTGGAACTGATTGGGCTCTTGTAACGCCTTGATCAGGGAATCTCATGCCTCTTTGGACAGGAGGAGAGCATCCAATATGCTCAGTTTCGAGGGTATTTTTCTCAGATGTGCTAGGACGTTGTAACCCACCTTGTTTTTCTTAGGTGGGTCCTTTGCTGTGAGCTCTTTGACAACTCCATCATCGAAAGCAATTTCTTCAGTGATTTTCCTTTTCCCCTTGTCTTTTTTGTTCGAACCTTTGTTTGTGGGTCTGAGGTTCTTCTCAGGCAGCGTGCGGTTATGCAGCTGAATATTCTCGCAGTTCTTCTCCTCCTCTTCTTTTTCGGATGGGGAGTCTTTGAAGAGAGGGTTGAAGGACGTTTCGTCCTTAGAATCGCTCCCAAACGTAAGAGCTGGAGGTTTTCCTCCATCCGAACTGGTACCAACTATATGATAGTTGCCAGTTATTTCTTTAGGTGTGTTCGTCTGGAGATTTTGACGTCAACGAGCACGCGCTTCATCCTCTTGAAGTGTTTCTGATGAGCAACGTATCCTTGCCACCACTTCTTGAAGGCACTGCATTCCTCGGTAGGATGGGTGACCCTCCGATGATATAGACAGTAGTCTGGATGTGATTCTTCTCTATCAAGGAATATGACCCCGAGAGTGTTCTTTATGAGAGGTGGCAGCTTCATCCCCATTGACAGGGCTTTGGCGAACCGCTTCTCTGTTTTGATCCTACTCTTATTTGTAGCAGGTATGCTTTGGTTTGGTCGGAGTACTTTACGACTCGTCCTCGCTGCAGCTTCTTTATCCTGACGCTGATGCTTAGCCTTTTCGTATATGGCTGTTTCGCGTTCTCGGTCAACTTTGCTTTTTTGAAAGGCTTCGTTTAACAGCCTATCGATCAGGACTTCTGGCAGTTCTGGGGATTTTAGCGCCGATTCTGCCTCTAGTTCCTCTGCGTTGTTTTCTGACGCTGAGGGAGCTTCTTCGCCATATAACGACGAATGGGAGACCATGTGTCAACTTGCTACACGGTCTTCGGTGTCTTCTGATGAGCCATTTTCCTCATCGTTGTCACTATCTTCGCCCTCAAGAATAAGCTTGAGGAACTCTTCGAGCATGACCGGTGTCCGCGCCTTTTGGTTGTACTCCTCTAGCGCGTCAATGTATTTTTGTAGATCTGTGTGCTTGTCGTCATACGCGGCAGGCTGCATAGGCTTCTTGGTCTTCTTCTTTTTCTTCGAAGATATTGAAGGCTTGACTTGGGGGTTATTCCCTTCATCAACAATTTTCGGTGTGGGGCGTGGTTTCAGCATCCCTTCGATAATTTCGGGTTCAAGTGGGCTTTTCCACCTGACTGTCGGACATGTTTGTAAATCCTTCAGCATTCTTTTGGTTTTTGCTGAAAGAACAACTTTCCATGGAGTTTCTTCCACAAGTGAGCATGATGCCCCTTGCGCATCCATCTTTTTTGGAGTGTGCTTCTGGGGTAGGTTTACCCTCCAGTTATCAGACAGCGCGAATTTCCCCAGTTGATACAGGTCTTCGACCCAGTTCTTGAAGACATAGCAATCTTCAATTGAGTGGCTCACTATTCTATAATATGAACAGTAATTAGGGTTGTTGACGTTGCCGGATTGCGGTGGACGCCTCGGGTCTGGCAATGTGATGAGTTTATTACGCATTGCCAATTCGAACAGTCTCCTCGTCTTGTCGTGTGGAAACGAATAACATGTCCTAGTTTTTCTTCCTAGGATAGGCGCGGACACGCGTTGTTTTGGCGAGCAGCCAATTTTGGGCTACTCGGTTTTTGTTCCGTGTTGGCAACGAAGGCCACTTTCCCTTTACCCTTGTTATTTCGAGAGTGCTTATTTGAGGAGGAAGGCCCATGGCCTATCTGGTCCATTTAGGCCAGTTTATTTATTAGAGCCTGAAAGGTGGTTGGTTTGAAGAATGTCATGAACTGGGACACAGTCGTTTGAGGATCAAGGGTCCCGATGAATATTCCTACAGCAGGAGACTCTTCAATGCGCTGTTCTCACTTAGACCACAGGTTCCGCCACCGGATTGCATATTGGACCCGGATTTCTCTCGGTTTTACCCTGGAATTTATTAATGCCATAATTGGAGTGCGCTCACTCGCGCTGGAAAAACGCTGTATGAACAGCAGTTCCAGCTCTGTGAATGTTTTTACAGAGTCATTTGGGCGCTCCGAGTACCATTCAAAGGCCGTTTCTGACAAGCTGCCAACGAACTGGCGAAGTAACAGTTTGTCGTCGCCTTTAGTATTGCTGAACAGAGCTCTGAACTACACGACGTGCTGGTGAGGGTTGCATGTCCCTTTGTATACATGGAATTTGGGGATCGTATACCCCGGCTGGTACTTGATTTGATCATACCAGCCTGGATAGGGTCGCCCAGTTCTGACGATTTGGCCAGCAGCTTCATTAGCTTGATGAGCTCTTCTTTGTTGAGTAATATATCATCGAGGGAAGCCTTGGAGATCATTTCTTCCTTGGCTGTTGATAAGGCCGGTGGAGGGTTTGATGTTTCCCCCTGTTATCCTCGACGATTATCGGCGGATCTTCGGTAGGAGGTTCTGGCTGGATCATCATTCCAACCATGTTTTGGAATAAGAGAGTCATCTTCTTTATGTTAGCAGCTTGATCAGCGGCTTCCTTGTCTTTTCTCTCGAGCACTCTTCGCAGGAACTCTATATCGGTCTCCTGCTCTTGGCGTTGTTCAGATTCTTTGTCCGGACTTTCTTTCTGTCCGGTAAATGCTGCAATTTTGGTCGGCATTTCCTGGAGCATCTATTGTTGCTCCTGAGCCTTGGTCAGCGACCAAGTTTGCAGTCGGTGACTCACCGAAGCACGACTTTATTCTTTTCCCAAAGCCATGTAGACTGTATGTCTTGTTATGCCCCCGGCCTTAGGGCGTTTGGATCCATCGCCTTTGGAATTTGCCGCGGGAGGTAGAGGTTTTTCCAACCTCATTCTTTTACGGGAGATTAGAGTTGAGAGAGCCGTTATGACAGGTACCTGGTTAGGAGAAGTCCTCCGCTGTATGGCGGAGGAGTAGTCCTCTTCTTGTCGAGCCTTCGATTTCTTCGGTTGACAAGAGTAGTTCTGGTTAATCACAGAGTCCTGGACTTTTTGCCAGACCCTATGAATTTGTGGGGAGAGCCGCTGATGAGGCTGCTCCGGCTTTGCCTGCACTGTAAGTTCTACAGGTGGGGGTGATTTCTTTAGCACGTTGTTGAAGAGTTTTTATGCACACTCTTAAGTGGTTCAAAACTGTTCCCAGTTGGAACGGCAGCATCGACTTACACCATTGGAGCTAGTGGGGTGAGTCCAAAGGGGGAGTTACCCCCAACTTCTCTCACTCGGCGCCAGTGGCGATGTCAAGCGTGGCTTGTTGAAGGACCACCTCTGTTTTGGAAGCGGCTTTCTTATGCCCCTGGTTTTGCTAAGGATATGCAATTGGTGTCAGCCTATTGAAGACCGACATCCCTGTTAAAGTTTGGGGAGGGCCTGCCAATCTTTCGAAGACCGAATTTCTGATGGGGGAAGCACTTTAAACGGCTTCGCCTGTAGCAGGAGTTAGGAGGGCTATCCGTTTTGGGGTAGCCCCTTCGGGTATCACGAGACTCTTTGCGGGCCCATTCTCGCTCTTGCTCAGCCTGTTGAAGACTGAGACGCCAGATTTGGAAGGCGCGTTGAGAGGGGCCGTTATGGTTGCCAGTAGATCGAAGAGCGACCTTTCAGGAGCTTCTTCTTGCAGCACTGAGGCATCGAAACTCATAGGTGGGAGCACGGTCCCAAAGAACAATCCAGTAGTAGCTTGTGCTACTTGCCCTACTGGCATTGAAAAAATAGAGGCCGCGTTAGGCCCATAAGTTACTCCTCCAGTTGGGGTGGAGTGAGAGTTGCTATTGCATGCAGTGCATTGAGAAGCCATCGATTTCCTAGCATATGAGCAAGAAACCAAGTTTTCGTACCTCGAATCCAAGGGCAACTATAGCGAACCGCGATTTTGTTCACGAAACACGACACACGAAGTGTGGAGTAGAAAGAGGAAAAGGTCCCACCGGGCGTGCCAGAATCTGTTCACCGCCGAAAGACCGGACCGAGACGCTGAGGACGTCTGGCCTGAATTTGGGGGCAGATGCTATTTGGACTTATCTATCTACCTCTCCGAAGATACCAAGTTGATTTATGGCACCATATATAGGAGGTTTGGATAGACGCAACCGTTGTAGCGTGATTTCATCAGATTCCCCCTCAATTGCGATAGGTTTTTTTATTGTAGGGACGCTCTTCCCTGCAGGCGCAAGCCTTTGCAGTTAATTACGTTACAACATTACGACAACCACTTTCTCCTTCTCCAGCAGTTCACTTCGTGTCGTGTGTTTTTTTTATTTTGGTTGCCCGTAGATTGTATACAGAGACTAGTTTATGTCATAGCCCGTAGGGCGCGGATCAGTCCAAATCCGTATATTTTAGATTTGGGTTTGTTTTATTTAAGGACCGTTAATCTAGTTTAAGATTAAGATCAATTTAAATATATGAGCATTTGGGCTCAATTTATTTTAACTAAGGGTACATTAGTCTTATTTGAGACTAAGATCAACTTAGCAAAATTTTAAGGATCATTTTTATTTAAGATCCAACAACAGAGCATTTGGGCTCGGCTGTAAGAAACTTTTCAGAGAGACTTGGCCAATTTGGGTTTAATCTGCTCAGTCTTTTTTGTGTTCAAAAGTGCTAAGCACTTATTTGGGCTCTGTTTGTTTGGCCCCCTTTTTTATGCAAAAGTGCTAAGTACTTGTTTGACGCTCTGGCGCTCACATGGGTATCATGTGAAGCCTTTAGTTATGGGCGCTGTCCAATCAGTGCGAAGCATAGTGTTAAATACTTTTTTTATGAGATGTCCACATGAAGAAAACGTGCGGCGCTGGGCACTGCCCAATTAGTGCTAAGCACTTAGCCGTTTTGGCTATATATGAATTGCTAAACACTTTTTGTATAGCGCTTACGTGAGGAGCACGTGAGGCACTTGACGCTGCCCCATAAGTGCTGAGCACTCAGCCGTTTTGGCTATATATGAAGTGCTAAGCACTTTTGTATGGCATCCATGTGAGGAGCACGTGAAGCGCTGGGCGCTGCCTAATTAGTGCTAAGCACTCAGCCGTTTTGGCTGTATATGAAGTGCTAAGCACTTTACTCATCGCTCGCGTGTATTTCACGTGAGGCGCTGGCCTTCTGTTTTGGGCGTCCACGTGTTTTTCATGTGAGGCGCAGATTTCCTTTTATTTTGCGAATCTGTTGAAGGCGCCCATATGGGAAGCACGTGCGGTGCTGTTCAGTTGAAAATATTGCATATTTGATATAACATTTTCCTTACTTTTGTTAAGTACTTAAAAGTGTTTATTGTAATTATGGAACATATGAAGGTTTATCTGCAAAATAGTCTTTATCATATGTTTATGCATTATAATTAACATTATGAAGGAAAATATATGCATAAAATATTTATTTGATATTTTGGTAATTAAAAATATGCATATCATATCAAATAATCTTAATCAAATTTCTTAAAGATTTATTACCAGATAAAATGATTAAGATTATATCTCTAAATATAACAAATATTACTAACATTATTCATGGAGATATTGTGCAGATATAGCTCAGGTCAAGAGATCAAGATGTCAGGATAAAAAATCTGCTAAAATCGTAGAATCAATACTGGCAGAGACTCAGTAAATATTTGAAGAATCCAGACATGGAAAAAAATCTCCACGTGTCAACATGAGAAGGTCCCAGAAGTTTGGAACCCTAACTCCCCTAAATCCTGGCACTTCCATGGCCATTATCATCAATTAGCAGCGGATCTGCGGCCAATTAATGGCCGTAGGATCTGTGAGTTTGGAAATTGGATCTTGATGGCATATCTAAACATATGAGATCTAGGATTTCTGATTTGAGGGCTATATAAAGGACCGAGCGCTAAACTTAGAGAACTATCACCTTTAACACGAACCAAATCACCTTCAAAGAACAAGAGATCCACGACAGGTCCGCGATTCGACGTGATAGAGCGATGTGAATATCGACGGAACATCTACTTCCTATGAGGCATAGATCGAGAGCAACTTCTTCTTGTAATCTAAATTCGAAGGATTTGTACTTGTAACGTTGATTAATAAAGGTAGATCATTTGCTTAATTATTTCGCGTTTACTTTCTACATTACATTCTGCATTATTCTCTATCCTTTCTTCTTCTTCTCAAAACATGCGTGAGTAATTCTGCGCTTGCTAGGGTTCGTAGGATTATGGTATATCAATAGATGATAAAATCTCTTAACTTCTTTTACATCTTATAAAGTTTATAAACTTTAGCAAAATAAATATTAACATCCTTATCGGGCGCACTACCAATTTATTGATAGTCTCGACCGCGATTTGAGATTAGATTAACAATTGTTTTGGTAAATGCTAGACATGAATAGTGATCAATGCAAGGATAAGGGTTAAGAGTGGGGAAACCCTAGTTTCTTCCAAAAGAACCCTAATCCACATTCATCACTATCGATCTAGTTTTAAACCTACTAAAAGATAAATGGAGTCATCTATAATTGATCATCCATTACTACTAAATTCTATGAACCCTACAAGCCTCTTCTTCATAAAATCTACATCCGTGTTCAACTTAGATCTACAACCAATCATCCTAATTTCAATCAACTCGTCTAAAGCAAGATAAAAGATTTGACGTTTCCCTGAGGATGACCCGTACTCATCTCGGCTAGCTACCCACGACACCATTATTGATTGCGGTTACTACAAACACTTCTTCACACCAATCAAATAGCGTCTTTGCCAGGGATACGTGCGTAATTTTTTTTCTTACTATTCGGGTTGAATTCTTATTCGATTAATATCATAAAAAAATTAAAAACAGCAAATTGTATATTTAACAATTATTGTGCGAATTTTTGCGAGGGAATCTAGAGTCACTGAAACGAGGAAACAGAGATTCAGAGACATCAAGCAAAGCCCAGAGGAGCAAAGGAGGCGACTGAAGAAAAAATTAGCAGAAGAACCCTAATTTCCCCCGCGGAACCGCGGCAATAGTAGGCTATTGGCGGCGGAACCGCGGTTCTGTGGGTGAGTTAGGTCGCCAAAAATCTTCAGGTATCTTCTCTGATTCTTTCTCTCTCCTCTGAAATCCAATAATTTGATTTTTTGCAGGATTCTTTGCAAAATATCGCTGCTCAAAAATCATTTTGCGTGTTTTGATTTTGGGTTGTTTTTGCATATTTTAAAATGGTCTTTAAGGGGAAAGACCAAAATTCAGATTAGGTGGGGATTTCATCACCCTTCTTAGGCCCCACAAATCACAAAACATGCATCCGTATAACCCTACATTAATTAAAAAATATTTAGACCAAGACTCTAAGGACCGTCGCACTCAATTAGGACAGAGGAGGGTCGTGGGCAATCTATCGCTTATCCGCATCTCTCTTGTGGTGTTGAGGCAAGTGTAACTAAGGAAAGTGGTTACTTAATTAGGCCCGCTATTTTCGGTGATTCGTATAGCGGATACCTTCCACTTACCTGGCACTTACCTGGTCACAAGAGTGATAAAGAGGTGGTAGAGGATTGATCCCGCGACTTGTCCTTTGGATGTCTAGGAGCGGTCTAGTGCTTGACCTAGATGACCGTAGTTCTAGGGTTTGATTGTGCCTCCTGTGATTTGTTGAGTCAACTCTCAAGTCCCTCTTTCAAAGCAAAATGATCCACATAGATCTTAAATACTTACCCTTTCACTCTCTTTTCTTTTTCACCTTCTTATAATGGGTAACCCAAACAGTCGAACTCTTGCCGAGCTTTGCTATCCAGAACTAGATATTTCTTGTTTTCGTAATTGCTTCGGTGCAAAATCCGACTCTACTATGTCTTTAAGAGATAGAATAGAGCAAGAAGAAAGAAATAGTTAGACACCTCACTCCAGGTCCTATCAATCGCATCAAAATTCAACATCTTCTTATGTTGATAATCCGTTTAAAGCAAGTGAAGGAATTTCTAAACGCATGTCTATCGCTGAGCATATTGCGAAGGCTGAAAGCCAAAGTTTCAATCCTTTCACTAATCCAAATTCATTAGGACAACAATTTCAATCACCTTCTTATCAAAATGTTGCTCCTACTCCTGTCTATTTTTCACAACCATTCGATTCTTGTCAATCCTACCCGACTTTTACACCTTTTCTAGACATTTCTTCTAAACAGCCATTTGGAAGTTTCACCTCTCCATAGGAATTTCAAAATTCTGCCGAAACCCCTTTACAACCCATGTATAGTCTTGAACGGTCATTGGAAGAATTTTGGGTAGTATCGTGCTACCAGATAGAGGAATTGAATGCATCCATGGCCGCTCTCATTCAACCTAACGAATGAGCAACCAGTTTCCAAGTAGCTCAAAATTTTCCAATGTATGATACGGCAATAGGACAAATTGAGAATTTGAGTAGTGAGAGTGAGCAGCACACCATTCCAAATCAAACCTTCCCGTCCCAAATTGAAATCCACAACTCCAGTTTCACAAATCTATCGAGTACACCAAATGATTCACCAATTAAAGATAGAATGTTTAATGAGTCGTGTGACTTTGTAGTGTTTGATTTACCTGATTGTGAGGGTCCATTTCAAATGAAACCAGACCCAATCCTTTTGATCTCTACACCTCCACTCTAAAACCAAAATTGATTGAAAACCATGCTTTTGATGAGATGTCTGAGAATTGTAACTTTCACTTGATTGAGGATATTGACGCTGGGAATATTTTGGATGATGAACCCACAATTTTGCATGCGTTTTTCTCACCAATTCATCATGCCTTTTCACTTCCGTGTGAACATCATCTCGAACCATTAACTGTTTTTTTCCGAACCCTATATGCATCTGGAAATTGATGATTAATGCATGGATAGGCTGAATTTTGAAGAAAATGTTGAGGATATTTTTAAAGATGAAACCGTTATGTTAGATGAGTTGGATTTTCCGACCCATCATGTCCTTTCTGTTAAATACGAACATCTTCCTGTACAATTAACCGACCCTATCCTTACCATCGACCTATCCGAGAAGCAGAATGATATTCAGTATTCATTTCCAACATCTGGTTCAACAATGCTCGACACATAAATTTGTTTACCCATTTCATCTCCCACTTTCTCTGGTTCTTCTTCTAATCTTCCTTTAATTCTATCGAGTTTTGATGAATCACACTTTGATATTTCGAGTTCGATAATTCTAGAAAGACAACTTGATTTAGAATCTTTTGAGAATAAGGTAGATGAGCTTTTCGAGTCTCCTACCGCTATAATTTCTGATAAATCAAGTGTGTTGAATTCGGGCGCGAAACAGATTGACATTGAAACGTTCACTCGGACCATCGGTGAAAGTTTCGAAGATATTTTCGCCGACGAACTCGCATTCCTATACGACACGGATGTTGTGATAAATCAACCTCCAACCGAAGAAGTTGAACCACTACCATTTCTTCTTATCCCATACGAGAATGTGACTATTCTACCCATTCCTAATCATTCACATTCTCGTTTTCGTTCACCATCACTGTTCTGTCTCTACCAACCGAGACGTAAACCCGATCGATTCCTCCTCCTATCTCCCCACTTCTTCAAATCTCTGATCTTCTACCAACCTTGGTGTTACATTGATAAAATATTTGAATGGTTGGTGTTGATTTTTGGTCTTTGTAAAGCTTAGCATAGACCAATAATTTTAACCCTCCTTATAATTTTAAATGCCTATTACTATTTTACTTAAATCTGGGGGGGGAAGAAAAATATTTGGCTCTTGAAAGAAAATAAATTTTACAAAATTGTGAGACAAAAATAAGTTTGGGGGAGTATTTCACTGTCATTAATTTATGTCCTCGTTACTAACTTTTCTTCCCAAGTCTATAGTTTTTTTAAGCTTAACAGATGACATCAGTGAGAACACTGCTGCAAACAGGTTTGGGGGAGGTTTGTGCTTATTCACGTATTATTTTGCATTATCATAAATATAAGCACAAAAAATTTTGATAATGAAAGTTTGAAAGTGAAAAATTTACGTATGAAAGATAGGAATAGTTTGAGAAAAGCAAGAAAGTTAGAAGTTTTCTTAAATGAAGCTAGTAATAAATAGTTACGAGCTGTTGTCCCAAGGGTTAGTAAGATGAAGGAAATTACTAATTTGAGGATAAAAACAAGTCTGAAAAATAGTCCTTATTCTTGAGGCCAAACATTTGAACGTTGATACCCTACTATACGCACTTGTACACATCTTGAAACTTGGGATAGTAGAGGATACCTTGAAATGCTCTTGTCTAAAAACCTTGGTATGAAGAACAATAAAAATACAAAAAAAATAAAATAAAATGGTGAAGAAAAATGAACATTGTTTTTGTAATTGCTTAAGGCAGTATAAAAAAAATATAGCGAGGGTGCTTTATCACTTAGTTCCTTAGACCAACTGGTTTGAGAGCCACTGCTAAGCCTTAGGTGTTGCAGGATGAGAAAATTGCTAATTACACCTTAATAAGTGAGCACATTTAGTAATCGGTCGGTTAGTACCTCAAGAACTATTAACGGTCGCATGAAGGATGTGTGAGCAATTCCATCTAATAATATTCACCGACTAAAAAGTACTAAGAAAGATGGACAAGAGTATGATAGCTTGAATTGAATTATCTAAGTGTAGGGATGTCTTTTACACACGCGTAGGGGTATATGATCGATGTTTGGAATAAAGGTAGGGAGGAAGACTAAAGGCGATGTTTTATTGTGGGATGATGTGATTTCTAACATCTTTTCACGACCATTAAGATTGGGCTCAAGGCAACCGAAAAGATGGTATAGTTGGAAACTCTTATTTTCAAGTTCTTTTTTTATACTTCTTAACTTTGTACGTAACTTTCATTTGCATTCTTTTATTATGGGATTTTGTCGGTGTAATTCGCTGAAAACCCTCAGGAGACAACACACCTCCTACTAGGGACACGTAGAGGTTTAACGGCTTGTTGCACGTGCTCAGTGCAATTGTGTTTCCTACGAAAGTGAGCTACTTAGGTTCTTCTTTTTATTTTTCTCCCTTTCTTGAATAATTAGTTTGCTCGGGATGATCAAAGTTAAGTTTGGGGATATTTGTTCAGTTGAAAATATTGCGCATTTGATATAACATTTTCCTTACTTTTCTTAAATACTTATACGTGTTTATTGTAATTATGGAACATATGAGGGTTTATCTGCAAAATAGTCTTTATCATATGTTTATACATTATAATTAACATTATGAAGGAAAATATATGCATATAATATTTATAAGATATTTTGGTAATTAAAAATATGCATATCATATCAAATAATCTTAATCAAATTTCTTAAAGATTTATTAACATATAAAATGATTAAGATTATATCTCTAAATATAACAAATATTACTAACATTATTCATGGAGATATTGTGTAGATTTAGTTCAGGTCAAGAGATCAAGATATTCAAGATGTCAGAATACTGCTAAAATCATAGAATCAATACTGGCAGAGACTCAGTAAATATTTGAAAAATCCAGGCATGGAAAAAATCTCCACGTGTCAATATGAGAAGGCCCTAGAAGTTTGGAACCCTAACTCCCCCAAATCGCTGTGCTTCCACGGCCATTAGCATCAATTAGCGGTGGATCCGCGGCCAATTAATGGTCGTAGGATCTGTGATTTTGGAAATTGGATCTTAATGGCATATCTAAACCTATGAGATCTAGGGTTTCTGATTTGAGGGCTATATAAAGGACTGAGGGCTAAACTTAGAGAACTATCACCTTTAACACGAAGCAAATCACCGTCAAAGAACAACAGATCCACGACAGGTCTGCGATTCGACACGATAGAGCGACATGAATATCGACGGAACATCTACTTCCTACGAGGCAGAGATCGAGAGCAACTTCTTCTTGTAATCTAAAGTCGAAGGATTTGTACTTGTAACGTTGATTAATAAAGGTAGATCATTTGATTAATTATTTCGCGTTTACTTTCTGCATTACATTCTGCATTATGATTTCCTTCTTTATCCTTTCTTTTTCTTCTCAAAACATGCGTGAGTAATTCTGCGCTTGCTAGGATTTGTCGGATTAGGGCAAGTCAATGGATGCTAAAATTTCTTAACTTCTTTTACATTTTATAAAGTTTATAAACTTTAGCAAAATAAATGTTAATATCCTTATCGGGCGCGCTACCAATTTATTGATAGTCTCGACCATGATTTGAGATTAGATTAACAATTGTTTTGGTAAAGGCTAGACATGAATAGAGATCAATGCAAGAATAAGGGTTAAGAGTAGGGAAACCCTATTTTCTTCCGAAAGAACCCTAATCCACATTCATCACTATCGATCTAGTTTTAAATCTATTAAAAGATAAAAGAAGTCATCTTTAATTGATCATCCATTACTACTAAATTCTATGAACCCTACAAGCCTCTTCTTCATAAAATCTACATCCGTGTTTAACTTAGATCTACAACCAATCACACTAATTTCAATCAACTCGTCTAAAGCAAGATAAAAGATTCGACGTTTTCCTGAGAACGACCCGTACTCATCTCGGCTAGCTACTCACGACACCGTTATTGATTGCGGTTACTACAAACACTTCTTCATTCCAATCAGGCGCTAATGTTTTTTTTTTCCTTTTAAGAGATTGAATCTCTATTAATGATCACCAAGATCTTTTTTTTGAAGATCTGGAATCAGGATTTCTTTAAGAACTAAGTTTCTTTTAGGGTTAAACCCTGTTTTCAGAGGAATTAAATTCCCGGATCCTATGCTCATTTTCTTCTTTTTTCTTTCTTTCTTTTTAACCTAGTTCTTTTCTGAATATTGGATTCTCAAGAATAGGATCTTCCCGATAAGAATTAAATTCTCAACTCGTGGATCTCTGATCCAGAAAAAGAACTAAGTTCTTTGAGAAGGGTTAAACTCTTAAATAGGTAAAAAGAGATATTTTGATCTCTTTGTTTTCTTTACCTAGAGTTTTGAGGAGGAAAGTATTTTTCTTTTCTTGAGAATTGAATTCTCTGTTGTTTTTAAAGCTTTTTTGTATTTTTCAGAAGATTATGGAGGGTTCCTTCTTTTTGAGTGTGTATCTCCCTCTCTATATCTCTCTGTCTGTATGTGAGACTTGAAGTCTCGAGCTCGTTATATAGTAGAGGCAGATTTGTTAATTAGTTTTGAGAAAATCTCTTATTGAGAGATTCCAATTGATTTAATTGGTCTTAAAATTGATTTGGGGAATTTCACCCACCATTGGATCTTTGATCCAATTGTTTCGGTTTTACAGAATATGCTTTCTTATTTTTAGCAAGATTGGGGAAATATTTTCCCATATACAGAATTTTATTCTGTCAAATGGTGAGTTTTAATCACCATTGGATTTTTAATCCAAGAGATCTCTGTTTTACAAAGATCAAATCTTTTTTTGTTTAGAAAAATTGGGAAAATATATTCCCAAAATACAATTTAATTCTATCATTGGATTTTTGTTCCAACCGAAAGTATTTTTTTACTTAGGAAGATTTGGGAGATATATATTTTTTCTAATTGAATTTAATTCTATTATTTGATGATTTATCATCATCATTGGCTCTTTGATCCAACGGCTCTGTCTTACAGAGAGTATCCCAATTTTTAGGGAAATATCTCCATGTAGATTTTAATTCTACTTAACTTTAACTTGGACGCTGGCGCTCACATGTCATGAACGTGGGCGCCATTTAAGAATTTAATTCTAAGCGCTCCTGTGCTTTGCACATTGGCACCCACATGACCTTCACGTGCCCTCGTGAGCGGCACGTGAGGCGCAGCCTCAACAAAATTTAAACAGAGCTTAGCTCTTTTATTATGTTTAAATATTCGGGGAACACCGCCCTTCTATTGAGGGTGAAGACAAAGCCTAAGACTGACTTTCTGTCATCCTTATCACTCTGGAAGCTTGAATCGATAAAGGACTCCACTTGGAGTTCTCCGTTACCATACTCCAAAAATATTTCTTTAGTCCTTTATAAGTACTTAAAAATGTTCTTCGCAGCTGTCCAGTGCTTCTCCCCTGGGTCTAATTGATACCTACTTACCACACTAAGTGCATAAGCTACATCCGGCCTGGTGCATAACATCGCGTACATGATAGACGTAACTGCAGAAGTATTGGGTATCACATTCATACGAGCCCTTTCCAAATAAGTCTTAGGAGACATCTCTTTAGAGAGAGTGATTCCTGAGCAAGCGGGTAAATTACTACGCTTGGAATCTTCCATACTAAACATCTTTAGTATGGTGTCTATGTACCTGGATTAGGACAATCCCAACATCCTTTTAGATCTATCCCTATAGATCTTTATTCTCAGAATGTAGGAGGTATCACCCACATCTTTCATGGAGAACTTTTGTGATAGGAAGAGTTTGACCGAGTGCAGCATAGGAATATCATTTTCTATCAAGAGTATGTCATCCACGTACAATACGAGGAATACGACCTTACTCTCTACTACCTTTTTATATATACATGATTCATCTACGTTTTTGATGAAGTCAAACTCTTTGATTGCTACATCAAAACAGATGTTCCAGCTCCACGACGCCTGCTTTAATCTGTATATTGATTTAAGCAGCTTGCACACCTTTTCGCTACTCCCACTGTCTATGAAGCTCTCTTGCTGTTTCATATACACGCTCTCTTCTAAATTACCATTTAGAAAAGCTGTCTTGACGTCCATTTGCTAGATTTCATAGTTATGGTATGCAGCAATGGTAAGTAGGATCCTGATGGACTTAAGCATAGCCATTGGAGAAAAGGTTTCATCATAGCCGACACCTGGTCGTTGGCAAAAACATTTTTCTACAAGTCTAGCTTCGAAGGTCTCAACTTTTCCATCTACACCAATTTTCTTCTTGAAGCTCCCAATGGGTTTTACCCCTTCAGGAGCAACTTCCAAAGTCCATACTTTGTTTGTGTACATGGATTCCATCTCAGATCGTATAGCATCCAGCTATTTCACAGAGTCCCTACTTGTGATGGCCTGCTCGAAACTAGTTGGGTCATCATCTTCCATGATACAATCCTCGCTCTCACCGTCTATTATGAGGAAACCGTAGTATATCTCAGGTGGGTGAGAAACCCTACTAGATCTGCGGAGTGACTGAGATTCATCGGGGACTATTGAATCTTCCGGTTCTACCAAATTATCAGTTGTAGTTTGTGTATCTGGAACTTCTTCCAGCTCTACCATGCTCTCACTAATTTCTTTTGCAAGAAATTCCTTTTCCAAAAAAATAGCGTGCTGAGCAACAAACACCTTCTATTCCTCGGTGCTGTAGAAAATATGCCCTCGTGAATGTTTGGGATATCCACAAACTTACATAAAACAGACCTTGTCTCGAGTTTGTCCGAATTTTACTTTTTAACATAAGCCGGATAACCCTATATCTTAATGAAATTAAGACATGGTCTCTTCCCCTCCCATATCTCATATGGAGTGGTAGGCGTAGACTTGGTAGGAATCCTATTCAATATATAAGCAGTTGTTTCAAGCGTAAATCACCAGATGAAAATAGGTAACTCAGCAATACTCATCATAGAGCGCGCCATATCTAATAGGGTGCAATTCCTCCGCTCCGATACGCCATTGTACTATGGTGTATACGGAGAAGTAAGCTGAGAGAGAATCCCATTCTCTTTTTGATAATCTTGAAATTCCATGCTTATATTCCCCTCCTCGATCTGATTGAAAGATTTTGATATTTTTACCCAGCTGGTTCTCTGCTTCGCTCTTATATTCCTTGAATTTCTCAAAGGCTTCAGACTTGTGTTTCAAAAAGAACACATGTCCGAATCTAGAGAGATCATTGATGAATGTAATGAAGTATGAGGAACCATTCCTGGCATATGTAAACATAAGACCGCATGCATCACTATGTATCAGGCCCAAGAGTTCAGTAGCTCTTGCTCTGTGTCCCGTAAACGGAGTTTTGGTCAACTTTCCTTTGAGACATGACTGACAAATTTCATAAGATGTAAATTCGAATGAATTCAAATATCCATCTTTATGCAACTTAGCTAATATGGTCGCATTGATATGACCAAGTCTACAGTGCCACAAGAAGGCTTCGTTCATTTATGAACTTTTCCTCTTGTGTGTGTTATGTATATTTAAAACTGTATTTTTATTTAGAATATATAAACCATTACACAACATACTAAACCCAATCAACACTTGATTTAGGAAAATATTCATAACATATTTCTCTAATGCAAAGTTATATCTATCTTTATCTAATAAAGAAACGGATATTATATTGCACATCATCGATGGTACGAAGTCACAATCATTCAAAATCAATGTATTACCAGTTGGCAATACAAGGTGATATTCGCCGACAGTTTCGGCAGCAGCAATTGCTCTATTCCCTACTCTGAGAGACATATCACCCTTTCCCAGCTCTCTACTTTTCTTAACCCTTGTAACAGATTACAAATGTAGGATCCTGATCTAGTATCAATATCTTGGACGTTGAGCAAACTGAGAAACAATTCTCAATAACTAACACACCTGAAGAAGATGCATCAAAATGCTCCTTCTTTATTAGGGTTGCGTAGAAATCCTTACATTTCCCTATCTCTTGTCCAGACTTATGACAGTTGTCATAAGATATAGCAGAACCAACGTTCCCCAACCTTATATAATAAGCGGGTTCGGTCAATACATTCGTATTATTATCTTGATTAAGGCGTGACAAGGTTGCTACCTAGAGAAAGAGAGAAGAAAACAATTTAGCGTGCGCTCTTGCAAGATTAGATTGGTCTTTATCTTATCTAATCAGGATGGCTCCCACTGTTTTTATAAAATCTTCCTTCAAACCCTAAAAGGTAAGATTAGCCGGGATTAATAACACCCTACAAGTTCGTTAATCGGTCAGCCAGGCTGGTGTTGGTACTCCAAGTGTAGGGTTCCTAGGCACTCTTGTGAAGGTTCATAAGGCATCAAACATGCCCGGATAAAAATTTAGACGTTTCGAACAACCCAAAGCCGGGATCTTTGCTAGATTATTAGGGTTAAACATGCAAGATGATAACTTTTATCTAAGTGTGAGGGATTACAACCTTTGTAGTCCGCTCCTTCGCTTCACAAGCTCCGAGTAGAAGTCCCTTTGCCGCGATCCACGATCTCCCGGACTCATGAGAGGTTCCACGACTCGAACGATCCATGCTAGCTTGAAGTGTTCCAAATCTCCGATGATCTACGTCGAAATTGCAAAGACTCAAGCTTTCTCACTCTAAAGAGATGAACACACTAATCTCATGGGCTAGATGAGATGAGGATGAGAGAGTAGTATTTTTGCTTTCTTTTTAAATCATTTTCTCATATTTATCCATCACATAAAGAATTTCTAGTGAGCTTTTTCAAGAGAGAAGAAGATGATAATGAAAAGATAATAATCATAATAATCCTTTTGTGATGAATAGAAAGAAATGTATATGATTGATATATTAAACCATGGTCAAGGATGAGTGGCTAAGATTTTGTAGAGAATAAACTAGAGTTAGAGTTTGGTTGGGTTAGAAATGTGTCATCAAAAATATCTTAACCATGACAAAAGAAATTGCTTCTAGAAGGTGAAAGAAGCAACTAACCCTAATCAAACCCTAACCTCATTTAATCATCCTTAAACATGTTTAACAATAAATCATATCATGTCACAATAATATATATCACATATATATTATATATTTGCAACAAAAGAAAATAATACAATTAACATATATCGCATATATATCAATGTATCATCCAGTGAGAAAATGAAATAATAAAGCGAGCCTATATTAGATAATGTAATACAATATATCATATATATTATTATACATTAAATCATCGAATCAACACTTGATTTGATGATCCGGCTATATCGAATATTACCGACTAATATATCATGTACCGATTCATCGAATCAACACTTGATCCGATGTCCCAGTTCATATCTAAATATCGCGAGAATATAATACGGTATCTCATATCGCATTATTCTCGGTCCTGCACATATCACATATGTGCCTCTACTCCGTTTCGCCTGAGCCAAGAAACCTCTGTGTAGGACTCTAAAGAATCGTCAATACGCTGGTAGCAGGTGATGATCATATCAAACACCCACAAGCTGCAAGCGGTCAGCTAAACGTAACAGCCACCCAGGTATTGAGCGATCAGAAGATCAACAAGCTATCCTATGCGTTCTCCTGTGAATCCAATCAGTAACACTCCCGTACAGTCCGGTCTGTTCGTCTGATATGTCGCATATCAAGTCTATGGGTGGTATACGTCAGACCCCAGTAACCGATAAGTCGTGTCGATGTGTGGCTCATAACGGGTCGAGAAACTACTAGTAACACTTACCAATAAATCTCTATATCAGCCCTGGCCAGGGACTTCCAGTTATAGCCAATCGAACACAGCACAACATCAACTCCCTATACCGGGAGAGACGAATCCCCTCCTATCGCTCATTGCCTCCATGTGATTCGGGACTGTACCCAAAAGCCACCGTTTTGCACGCCCTCTTGGACGTGGTAAGGTGGAAATCAAAGCACAGTGGGAATCACACAAGACTCTATGACGATCTCGGGTCTACAGACTACCCTGTACCAGTGTCACCGGAGAACTGCCATCTGACGTGTGGTATATCACCATCTGGGAGTTCTCGGCGAGTCCGTCCAGTGTACCCAGTCTCCACTGAGCACCCGTACACCATCTCTGATGTCAAACACCGATGGATATGGGATCATCCATCGCCCATCATATGGGTCAAGATGCGTATACGCTAGCCTACTCTGGTGTATCGATGCCCTGTCTCGATATACCCTCGACTAGGAACTGTTATAGGATGTACTCATCGACTACCAAGGCCCCACTAGTATGATCTCATCATAGTCCCAGTAGTCGAGTACAGATCCTAAGAGCTTTATCAACATGTGAGAGTAAAACAGTAAACCAATACAAGTCAACATGTTAAGATAAAGTGAAACCAAATAGCATACTATCATGACGAGCAAGAAAGTCATCTCTATATATATCCAAGCATCCATTATAATATACATCATATGTACAACAATGGCCTCTAGGGTATATACATAACTAACAATCTCCTACTTGCACTAAGGCCAGCTGCTGTAGTATCTCATACCTAGCATCCCGAATAATCTCTCAAACTGTATCTGGGGAATAGCCTTCATGAATGGATCCGCAGTGTTGTCCTTCGTATCTACTCTCCTGACCTCGATCTCCCAGCGATCAACTATCTCCCTGATCAGGTGATACCGCCTCAGAATATGTCTGGACTTCTGATGGGATCTGGGTTCCTTGGCCAAAGCCACAGCTCCATTGTTATCGCAATACAGAGGTATTGGATGCTCAATGGATGGAACCACACCAAGTTCACTAATGAACTTCTTGATCCAGACAGCCTCTTTGGCAGCATCGTTGGCAGCGATGTATTCATCCTCCATCGTCGAGTCTGCAACGGTATCCTGTTTGGAACTTTTCCAACATACCGCCCCTCCATTGAGGGTAAAGACAAAACCCGAATGCGACTTAGAGTCGTCCTTATCACTTTGGAAGCTGGAATCGGTAAAGGACTCCACCTGGAGTTCTCCGTTACCATACACCAAGAACATCTCCTTAGTCCTTCGTAAGTACTTGAGAATGTTCTTCACAGCTGTCCAGTGACTCTCTCCAGGATCTGCTTGATACCGACTCACTACACTTAGTGAGTATGCTACATCGGGTCTGGTACATAGCATCGCATACATGATAGAGCCTACTGCCGAAGCATAGGGTATCCCTTGCATGCGAGCTCTCTCCAAATCAGTCTTGGGAGACATCTCTTTGGAGAGAGTGAGTCCAGATATCGTGGGTTGGTTCCCACGCTTGGATTCTTCCATACTAAACCTCTTTTGTATGGTGTCAATGTACCTGGATTAGGACAATCCCAGTATCCGTTTTGATCTATCTCTATAGATCATGATTCCCAATATGCAGGAGGCATCACCTAGATCTTTCATTGAGAATCTCTGTGATAAGAAGAGCTTGACTGATTGCAGCATAGGAATATCATTTCCTATTAAGAGTATGTCATCCACGTACAATACGAGGAAGACAACCTTACCCTCTGCTACCTTCTTATAGATACAAGGTTCATCTATATTTTTGATGAAGTCAAACTCTTTGACTACAACATCAAAACAGATGTTCCAACTCCGCGATACTTGCTTTAACCCATAAATGGATTTAAGCAGCTTGCACACCTTTCCGCTGCTCCCACTATCTACGAAGCCCTCTGGCTGAGTCATGTACACGCTCTCTTCTAAATCACCGTTTAGAAAGGCGGTCTTAACATCCATTTGCCAGATTTCGTAGTCATGGTATGCAGCAATGGCAAGTAAGATCCGGATGGACTTAAGCATAGCCACTGGAGAAAAGGTTTCGTCATAATCCACACCTGGTCGTTGACGAAAACCCTTTGCTACAAGTCTAGCTTTGAAAGTCTCAACTTTTCCATCTACACCAAATTTCCTTTTAAAAATCCACTTGCTCCCAATGGGTTTTACCCCTTCAGGAGCATTTTCCAAAATCCATACTTTATTGGTGTACATGGATTCCATCTCAGATCGCATTGCATCCAGCCATTTCACAGAGTCACCACTCGTGATGGCCTGCTCGAAACTAGTCGGGTCATCATCATCTATGATGCAATCCTCGCTTCCACCATCAATGAGAAAACCGTAGTATCTCTCAGGCGGATGAGAAACCCTGCTAGATCGGCGGAGAAGCTGAGGTTCATCGGGTACTACTGAATCCTCTGGTTCAACCAAGTCTTCTGTTATAGTTTGTGTTGCTGGAACCTCTTCCAGTTCTACCTCAATGCTGCTATTCTGTTTCATAAGAAAACCTTTTTTTAAGAAAGTGGCATGTTGAGAAACAAACACCTTTTGTTCCTCGGGGTGGTAGAAGATATACCCTTGTGAGTTTTTAGGATATCCTACAAACTTACATAAGACAGATCTTGCCTCGAGTTTGTCCGGATTTTGTCTTTTGACATAGGCCGGACAACCCCATATCTTAATGTAATTAAGATGTGGTCTCTTCCCTTTCCATATCTCATATGGGGTGGTAGGCACAGATTTGGTAGGAACTCTATTCAATAGGTCTATGGCTGTCTCAAGCGCATACCCCCAAAAGTAAATAGGTAACTCAGATGTACTCATCATCGAGCGCACCATATCTAATAGGGTGCGATTCCTCCGCTCCGATACACCGTTGTGCTGTGGTGTATAAGGAGGAGTAAGCTGAGAGAGAATCCTATTCTCTTTTAGATAATCTAGGAACTCATTGCTTAAGTATTCTCCTCCTCGATCAGATCGAAGGATCTTAATACTTTTGCCCGTTTGTTTCTCTACTTCGTGCTTATATTCTCTGAATTTCTCAAAAGCTTCAGACTTGTGTTTCATCAGGAACACATGTCCGAATCTAGAGAGATCGTCAGTGAATGTAATGAAGTAGGAAGAACCGTTCCTGGCATGCGTAGACATGGGACCACATACATTACTATGTATCAGTCCTAAGAGTTCATTAACTCTTTCTCCGTGTCCACTAAACGGAGCTTTGGTCATTTTTCCTTTGAGACATGAATGGCAAGTATCATAAGATGATAATTCGAACGGATTCAAATAACCATCCTTATGTAACTTAGCCAGTCGTGTCGCATTGATATGACCAAGTCTATAATGCCACAAGTAGGATTCGTTCATATATGAACTTTTCCTCTTGTGTGTGTTTTGTATAGTCAGGACTGTATTCTGATTCAGAATGAATATGCCATTATGTAACGAGCCTGATGCAATCAACTTTTGATCTAGGAATATATTCATAACATTATCCTTTACTACAAAATTATATCCTTCTTTACTTAATAAAGAAACTGATATAATGTTGCACATCATGTTCGGTATATAATAGCACTCATTTAGAATCAGTGTATTACGACTTGGTAATACAAGGTGATATTCGCCAACTGCTTTGGCTACAATACTTGCACCGTTCCCTACTTGAACGGAATGATCACCTTTTCCTAGTTCTCTACCTTTCCGTAGCCCATGTAACAATTTACATATGTGGGATCCTGATCCGGTATCTAATACCCAGGACGTAGGGTGAAATGAGAAACAGTTCTCAATAACTAACACACCCGAAGAAGATGCATCAACATGCATGTTCTTTTGGCGGCGTGAGAATCCAGATATTCTCCTGTTTCCTGTTCAGTCTTATAACTCTTATAAGAAAGAACGGGTCCAACATTCCCTTGCTCAGTACAATAATCGGGTTCAGTCAATACATCCATATTATTATCTTGATTATGGCCTGACATGGTCGCTACCTGGAGAGAGAGAGAAGAAAATACTTTAGCGTATGCTCTTGCAAGATTAGATTGGTTATTATCTTATCTAATCAGGATGTCTCCCACTGTTTTTATCAAATCTACCTTCAAACCCAAAAAAGGTAAGATTAGCCGGGATTAATTACACCCTACAATTTCGTCAATCTTTCAGCCAGATCGGTGTCGGTACTTTGAGGGAGGTTCCCCGTGCTTTCGCACGGACCTAATTAAAGTAAATCTCGTTTTCCCAGAGGCGTAACCCCGTTAACACTTTTCTAGACACCTACTTGAATGACTAATTGTCCTGTGTAAAACTCTCCCAGGAGTAACTCTTACTCGCAGTGGGTATCGGGATCCAACTATCTCATAGAAGGTATGCAATCTCATTGCAAATTTCAACACTTGAAATTTCCGATAAAACTTTTACCCCTAGTGTGCTATGACCTTGACGCATGCCAAACAACCCATAGTCCACTAGTCAAGTTCAACCCGTACATTTCGTGATTGAATTTAAACCCACCCGTACGACCCTTGACGCATGCCAAACAACGCCGTACGAATACCTTAATCCAATCGCATCTCATGCTGCAGATAAGTAATAATCAGCTACCGTACACTACGCCTTGACGCATGCCAAACTACCGTAGCACGAATACTAAATATTACTTATCTAAAAAGACGGAGGGCTACACAGGTTTTTCTGAAAACCTATTGCGTATTGAACTTGATATCGTCGTAGAATTAAGTGTTTTTGAAAAGGAGTGTTTTTGAGGCTTTTCTTAGTTTCGCTAAAGGGGTCACTCCCGGTGAAGGGATCGTCGGCCCTTTCCTCATCGAATAAGGTGCAGGATATATCATATATACCGCTGTGCAAAGCAAAACTTTAAAAGCAATCAAAAGAAAAACCGAGTTTTGTAGCATCTGCCAGTTTCGCTAAAGAGGTCACTCCCGGTGAAGGGATCGTCGGCTCTTTCCCCATCGAATAAGGTGCAGGATATATCATATATATCACTGTGCAAAGCAAAACTGTAGCTACCCTTTTTATAAAGTTTTGATTCTACAACATCTTTAGGTTTCTTTTCTTTTTATTAATCTCATTAATAAAAATCCCATCAGCTTATGCTTCCTAAGCATCACAGAAGAAACGAAAGCAGTAATATTTATATATCAGCATATATATATAGTATAAGCATTCGTCTCAGGCAGTAATATGATCTCATCACAGAACATTGCAGCAGAAGAACATATATGAAATATTGGATATACTAGGACGTCCGTGTTTTCAATACGAGCCTGTATAAAACACGGATTCCACGGTCGCGACGAATAGCCAAACCCACATCCCAAGACCCCTACGAGAGCGGCAAGTAACACTGCCAATTCTAGGGTTAGGAGACACGGTCTCGACTCCTCGAGATGGCCTCCCACTGGACCCTAGAACCCGGTTACTTGTGCTCCCCTCCTTGGGTCTACCTAATATGGAAAAGTAAATAATATACACTGGTGACAGCAACCTCAACCTGGAAGTGCCCCAAATAAAAGAATATTACATTACAAATGAATTTTACATGAATGAAAATAAAAACCCTCATCTCACATAAAACCCCCGGCTATTCTGAACGCGACGATCCAATATAACATATCACAGCAACACATAATATCACATATCATCAACGTAAGTAAATATGCGCATCCCAATTGTCGTTGACATATAGCAACGAAACCGGCGATATCATATATTACACTTACGGTCACAGAAAAGAAAGTGTAAAACTACAATATTTGGAATTCACAATCACTTTAGACATCATAAATCCGAAATATCACATACTCCGCATTTCATGCCTAACTTTATGAATTCCACATATTGTATCACATTCCAGATAAATAGACAGTATTAAACTTTTCGAACAGATAATCAAATACCCAAAATTTCCTAAAGTGCTCAACACTTGAGCGGAGTTCAAATAATCCCAGAATATGTCACAGTACCAGTGATCCAGCCGTAGAAGGGTCAAGCCAACGCCTCATATGTGGCACGCCGTACTCCCCCAAACCCGAAGGTTCAAAAGGCAGTTCAAGACGGTCACATAATCGAGTTAAGGTTTGTTTTCTTCTAGAGGGTCCACGCATAACATGTACAATTTTTCCGAAAGATTTAAACCCGATAAAAATTCAACACTTGAAAATTTACCGTGCCGGGAAACAGTGAGTTAATGATATCCGTTCAAATAGTTTAACAGTTTCTAAATATCCGGAAATAAAAACGAATTTAAATATTCCGATCGAATCTACGATTACAAAGCAAACCCCAGATCACTCAACTTTTGAGTCAATATAAAAATACCAGAAACTATAAAACCACAAATAAAGAATTACTGTGTAAAAAATAAAGTCCAATCAAACAATACGGCCGCGGAACCGCGGCCCAAGCAGGCAATGGCCGCGCTTCCGCGGTCGTTTGTACGGATCACAGTCTCGAATTTCACAGTTATTCTTATTTTTTCCTGCTGTATTTTTCAGGTATTTTTAATTCAGAAAAAAACCATATTTTAAAAAATTTCCAGAGAGGGGGTATATTTTGTCGGTTCGGGTTCGATCGGAGTTTTAACTTCGTAAACACATCGCCTAATGCTCTAGCTAGGCTCTGATACCACTGTAGGGTTCCTAGGCACTCTTGTGAAGGTTCATAAGGTATCAAACATGCCCGGATAAAAATTTAGACGTGCCGAACAACCCAAAGCCGGGATCTTTGCTAGATTATTAGGGTTAAACATGCAAGATGATAACTTTTATCTAAGTGTGAGGGATTACAACCTTTGTAGTCCGCTCCTTCGCTTCACAAGCTCCGAGTAGAAGACCCTTTGCCATGATCCACGATCTCCCGGACTCATGAGAGGCTCCACGACTCGAACGATCCATGCTAGCTTGAAGTGTTCCAAATCTCCGATGATCTACGTCGAAGTTGCAAAGACTCAAGCTTTCTCACTCTAAAGAGATGAACACACTAATCTCATGGGCTAGATGAGATGAGGATGACAGAGTAGTATTTTTGCTTTCTTTTTAAATCATTTTCTCATATTTATTCATCACATAAAGAATTTCTAGTGAGCTTTTTCAAGAGAGAAGAAGATGATAATGAAAAGATAATAATCATAATAATCCTTTTGTGATGAATAGAAAGAAATGTATATGATTGATATATTAAACCATGGTCAAGGATGAGTGGCTAAGATTTTGTAGAGAATAAACTAGAGTTAGGGTTTGGTTGGGTTAGAAATATGTCATCAAAAATATCTTAACCATGACAAAAGAAATTGCTTCTAGAAGGTGCAAGAAGCAACTAACCCTACTCAAACCCTAACCTCATTTAATCATCCTTAAACATGTTTAACAATAAATCATATCATGTCACAATAATATATATCACATATATATTATATATTTGCAACAAAAGAAAATAATACAATTAACATATATCGCATATATATCAATGTATCCTCCAGTGAGAAAATGAAATAATAAAGCGAGCCTATATTAGATAATGTAATACAATATATCATATATATTATTATACATTAAATTATCGAATCAACACTTGATTTGATGATCCGGCTATATCGAATATTACCGACTAATATATCATGTACCGATTCATCGAATCAACACTTGATTCGATGTCCCGGTTCATATCTAAATATCGCGAGAATATAATACGGTATCTCATATCGCATTATTCTCGGTCCTGCACATATCACATATGTGCCTCTACTCCATTTCGCCTGAGCCAAGAAACCTCTGTGTAGGACTCTAAAGAATCGTCAATACGCCGGTAGCAGGTGATGATCATATCAAACACCCACAAGCTGCAAGCGGTCAGCTAAACGTAACAGCCACCCAGGTATTGAGCGATCAGAAGATCAACAAGCTAGCCTGTGCGTTCTCCTATGAATCCAATCAGTAACACTCCCGTACAGTCCGGTCTGTTCGTCTGATATGTCGCATATCAAGTCTAGGGGTGGTATACGTCAGACCCCAGTAACCGATAAGTCGTGTCGATGTGTGGCTCATAACGGGTCGAGAAACTACTAGTAACACTTACCAGTAAATCTCTATATCAGCCCTGGCCAGGGACTTCCAGTTATAGCCAATCGAACACAGCACAACATCAACTCCCTATACCGGGAGAGACGAATCCCCTCCTATCGCTCATTGCCTCCATGTGATTCGGGACTGTACCCAAAAGCCACCGTTTTGCACGCCCTCTTGGACGTGGTAAGGTGGAAATCAAAGCACAGTGGGAATCACACAAGACTCCATGACGATCTCGGGTCTACAGACTACCCTGTACCAGTGTCACTGGAGAACTGCCATCTGACGTGTGGTATATCACCATCTGGGAGTTCTCGGCGAGTCCGTCCAGTGTACCCAGTCTCCACTGAGCACCCGTACACCATCTCTGATGTCAAACACCGATGGATATGGGATCATCCATCGCCCATCATATGGGTCAAGATGCGTATACGCTAGTCTACTCTGGTGTATCGATGCCCTGTCTCGATATACCCTCGACTAGGAACTGTTATAGGATGTACTCATCGACTACCAAGGCCCCACTAGTATGATCTCATCATAGTCCCAGTAGTCGAGTACAGATCCTAAGGGCTTTATCAACATGTGAGAGTAAAACAGTAAACCAATACAAGTCAACATGTTAAGATAAAGTGAAACCAAATAGCATACTATCATGACGAGCAAGAAAGTCATCTCTATATATATCCAAGCATCCATTATAATATACATCATATGTACAACAATGGTCTCTAGGGCATATACATAACTAACAAAGGTAGTCTCTTCGTGCTTTCGCATGGAACTAATTAAATAATATCGTTTCCACAAGGGCATAACCCCTTTAACACCTTTCTAAACACCTACTGGATTAGTTAATTGTAAAGTGGAAAACTCTCCCAGGAGTAACGCTTACCAGCAGTGGGTATCAGGATCCAACTATCATATAGAACGTATGCAATCTCATTGCAAATTTCAACACTTGATTTTCCGGATAATGGTTTTTACCCCTAACGATCTATGACCTTGACGGAGGTCAATAAACTATAGGCTGCCAGTCAAGTTCAACCCGTCATTTCTTGATCGATTCGAACCCACCCACACAAACCCTTGACGGAGGTCAACAAAGATGTGTGACTGTTCCTACCGATCGCATCTATATGCTGCAGATAAGTATTGCCCAGCTACCGTACACTGTGCCTTGACAGAGGTCAACAAACATAACACGAATACTAAACACTACATATCTGAATTGACACAGGGTTGCGCCTGGTTTTGAAGAAAACGTTTAATGTAATGAACCCGATATCGTTGTAGAATCTAGTGATTTGAAAATGAGTGGTTTAAGCTCCGCTTTAAAAATCGAGTAGTTTTCAAAACAAACTGAGTGGGTTGTAGCGTATGCTAGTTTTTGCTAAAGAGGTCATTCCCCGTGAAAGGATCTAGGCTCTTTCCTCATCGAATGAGGTGCTGGATATTCATTAAGGAATACCACTATGCAAAACAAGAACTAGAGCTACCTTTTTGAAAAATTATGATTCTAATACATCTTTTTGGTTTCTTTTCTTTTCATTAATCTTATTAATGAAGTCTTATCATTTATGTTTCCTAAACATCACAGAAGAAATGAAAATAAAACACACATATATGCCATCCGCATTCACTACAGTGACCCGAGTCTTCACCGTAAGGTTACTTAACTTATGACAAGGCAGGGTCAGGACTAGCGTGGATGCAAAACATAAATAGTGTTTACTAATAAATCATATATATAAGCATCATTCGTTTTATGCAGTTATATGATCACATCACAGCACAGCACAGCAGAAATAGATATATGAAATATAGGATATACTAGGAAGTCTGTGTTTTAGATTATGCCAGTAACGAAAAACACGGATTTCATGGTCGTGATGAATAGCCAAGCCCATACCCCAAGACCCCTACGAGAGCGACAAGCAACCTTGCCAATTCTAGAGTTAGGCGACCGGTATCGACACCTCGAGATGGCCTCCCACTGGACTCTAGAACCCGGTTACTTGTGCTCTCGGCCTTGGGTCTATCCTAATGCGGAAAAGTAAATAATATATATCGAATGGAGACAACAACCTCAACCCGGAAGTGTCCTAATAAAAGAATATTATATACAATAATTTACATGAATGAAAATAAAAAACTCTCATCTTACATAAAATCCCCGGCTATTCAATCATGACGATCCAATATAATATATTGATATAGCAATACAATAACATCACATGTCATCAACGTAAGTAAATATGTGTATCCCTAATGTCATTGTCGTATAGCAACGAGATCGGAGATACTGCCACATATTACACTTACGGTCGCAAAAAAATGAAAACTACAATAATTAGAATCCGCATCTATAGAAATCATAAACCCGAATTATCACATATTCCGAATTTCATGCATAATACTATAAAGCTTACATTTAAGTCTCGAATTGAAAACAATTTTCAAATTTATAGCCGAGAAATTCAACAGGATTCTCGGTTAAAAATCTAAGGCTTGTCGGGAACTTTAGTGGATGGCCTCACCCCCGAGGCCATCAACGAAGTGGACTTGGGTGGAACACCGTGGCCGCGGGCACCTGAGTGGATGCTCTTGGCCATAGGGTTCTCCTATAGTTACCTGGTCAGGGTAATGGGGTGTGGCTCTCTACTAGTGTCTCCCAGCGAGTATTCATGTAAGATACGAGATTACGACGGAGTTTCGATCCAAATCCAAACTCCGTGGTAATCCATCAAACAAGGCCAAAATGTGAGATTTAGAAATCGATAACCAGTTTTCGCAAAACTAATTAATGTGGATTCTAACCATTGTATTACACAGCCAAAACCGTTTAGACGATGTAACATTTCGATCGACATTCTAATCAACAATGATTTTCAGAGACCTCAACAACTTGAGACTCATCAAAAATATCCAGCAAATCCAGAAAGTGAAACAGAAGCAACAAAAGAAAATTGGAGTTCTATCTCCACAAGTTCACCATGGATCCGCGGCTAGAGCATGCTCCAGGCGGCCGTTTCATGGCCACTTTGTGGAAATAGAATCTCGTATTTCTTCTGCCCCCTTATAATAGCCTTCACAATTTTCTGAGCATTTTTAATATGAAAAAAGTTGAAGTTTTAAAATATGGAAAACAAAGTTCGGATAATAAAACGTCGATCGAACACTTTAACGCCGTCTAAACATCGCCTACACCTCTAGTTTATGTATGATACCATGAAAGTAGGTCCCAGCACCTTTACTAGGGTTTTAAGAACATTAAGTATGCAAATTTTAAAATTTTAGAGGGCTAAGTCTACTAAACAAGATTATACTAGAGAATTAGGGTTTCAAAGTTAGAAAACTAAGTTCTAAACTAAGCGAAGAGAGGGTACAACTTTTGTAGTCTTGTCCTTCACTTCAAAAGCTCCTTGTAGTAATCCCTTGAACTCCTTCTAGAGCTCTACTTGAAGAAAGGAATGTGCTTGCTTAAAGTCTTCTTTTCCGAAGATGATCCACCTTGAGGCAACTCACACTCAAGCTCACACTTCACTGATCAAAGTATTACTGAAGATAAAAACCTAAACTAAATTGCTAGAATGGTGTAGGTTGATGAGGTATGGATTTTGCTCACTAAAAATTTTCTTTTCTTTTTCTCTTTTCTTTTTCTCAAACTAGAATAACTAGAGAGGAGGAGAAGAAGTTGAAGAGATGAGGATGAGAATGAGCAAGACATGAGGATAATTACCAAAACGATAAACCTTTATGATCTGAAGAAAAAGAAAAGAACGAGTCATTCATCTCGAAGGTTCTAAAGGAAATGACTCATTGTTCCATTTTTCAAAATTCAAATAAGAATCTTTATCTTCTTATCCTCAACTCAATACATCCATCTTCCATGTATCATCAACCATGATATAAATGAACATATATATATAAAGAGAAGAAAGTTTTAAGTGAGCTTAATATTAGTTAATATATATATATATATATATATATAATTATTAAACCAACACTTGATTCAATAATCCGGTTATATCACATATAACTCGGCTAATATCAATTAACGTTAGATTAGAATACGGTATCATATACACGTACTTAATCATGCTCCCGCATATATCTCCATACATGCCCTACTTCGTTTTACTTGAGCTACGAAATCTCTATTTGGGACTCTAAAGGCTCGCCAATACACTAGCAGTAGGTAATGATCACATCAAAGACCTACAAGCCGTCAGCGGTACTAGCTGGACGTAACGTCTACGCATGAATTGAATGAATAGAAGATCAACAAGTAAACTTGTCCAAACTCCCGTAGAGCCTATAAGGAACACTTACCGTATAGTCCGGTCTCTTTGTCTGATATATCACATATCGAGCTTAGAGGTGGAATCGTCAGACCCCAATAACTCAATAAGCAATGCCGATGTGTGGCCTATAACGAATCGATGAACTACTAATAACACTTATCAATAAATCTCATCAGCCATGGCTAAGGACTTGCTGTTATAGCCAATCGCACATAGCAAAACATCAACTCCCAATAACGGGAGAGACGAAACCCCTACTGTCTTTCACTGCCACCATGTGACTCAGGACTATACCCAAAAACCACCTGTTTGCACGACTCAGTAGAGTCATGGTAGGGTGGAAATCAAAGCACAGTGGGAATCACACAAGACACAATGATAATCTCGGGTCTACAGACTAACCTGTATAAGTGTCACCAGAGAACTGCTATCTGACGATAGGTATGGTACCATCAAGGAGTTCTCAGCAAGTCCGTTTGATGTGCTCATTCTCCAATGAGTACCTGTGTACAATCTTTGATGTCAAACACCAATGGTTGTGGGATCAACCATCGCCCCATACAGGGTCAACAAACGTACATACAAGTCTACTATGGAAAATCGATGCCCTGTCTCGATACTCCCTCGACTAGGAACACTTCAAGGATGTGCTTGTAGACTATACGAGCCCTACTAATATGATCTACATCATAGTCTTTGTAGTCAAGAAAAACATCCGATGGGCTTTATCAACATGTATCAGTGAAATAGTAAACTAGAGCAAATATACATGTTAAGATAAAGAGTAACCAAATAGCATACTATCAGGTTGAGTAAGAAAATACTCTATATATATGTCTAAGCACCCACTATAATATACAATAATGGCCTCTTGGGCATACATATTCCTAACGCCACACCCCCGAGACTACCTAAATGGTGGCCGTGGAGGGGTGGGGACACGAAGCTGCCTCTGAAGGCAGTTTCGAGTCTGCCCACCTCTATGGCCATCTTAGGGTGGCCTAGGGGGTGGGTGTTGGTTATAGTGCCCTCAAGTCAATTATTGGATCTCAGACACATGATTGCAATGATTAAGGGAGGACCTATACCGGTAGAACAGTCTTACTCGAGATGATAGTATGCTATCTGGTTTGTCTTTATCATCGTGTACATGCTTCAGGTGACACTACAGATTACTATTACATATTGATACAGCCCATAAGATTCTTGCTTGACTACCAGCAGTATGATGGCGATCATATACAAGGGAGCTGGGTGGTCTATAGGCACATCCTTAAAAAGTCCCTAGTCGTGGGAGTTTCAAGACTGGGGATCGATACTCCAGAGTAGACTAGTGTATACTGATCGAGACCCCGACGAGGGGCGGTGGTCGGTCTCACAAGCCATTGGTGTTAGTTGGTTCACCTAAGATGTATACAGGTGCTCATTGGGTTATGAGTACACCGGACGTGTTAGTTATGTGTATGCCCTAGAGGCCATTATTGTACATATGATGTATATTATAGTGGATGCTTGGACATATATAGAGAGGACTTTCTTGCTCGACATGATAGTATGATATCGGGTTGCTCTTTGTCTTAACATGTAGACTTGTATTGTGATACTGTCTTGCTCTCACATGTTGATAAAGCCCTTAGGATGTGTACTTGATTGCCGCGACTATGATGGAGATCATACTAGCGGGGCCAGGGTTGTCTACAAGTTCATCGTTTAATTGTTCCTAGTCGAGGGTGTATCGAGATAGGGCATCGATATTCCAGAGTAGACTAGCGTATACGCTTCTTGACCCACATGATAGGCGATGGATGATCCCACATCCATTGGTGTTTGACATCAAAGATGGTATACAGGTGCTCAGTGGAGACTGGGTACACTGAACGGACTCGACGAGAACTCCTACTTGGAATTCCACCTATCGTCAGATAGCAGTTCTCTGGTGACACTGGTACAGGTTAGTCTGTAGACCCGAGATCGTCATAGAGTCTTGTGTGATTCCCACTGTGCTTTGATTTCCACCTTACCACGTTCAAGAAAGCATGCAAAACGGTGGTTTTTGGGTACAATCCCGAGTCACATGGAGGCAATGAGCGATAGGAGGGGATTCGTCTCTCCCGGTATTGGGGGTTGATGTTGCGCTGTGCTCGATTGGCTATAAGAGGAAGTCCCTGGCCAGGGCTGATATGGAGATCTACTGGTAAGTTTTATCAGTAGTTTCTCGACCCGTTATGAGCCTCACATCGGCACGACTTATCGGTTACTGGGGTCTGACGTTTACCACCCGTACACTAGATATGCGACATATCAGACGAAGAGACCGGACTGTACGGTAGTGTTACTGACAGACTTTACAGGAGTATGAGCAGGCTTGCTTGTTGATCTTCTGATCGCTCAATACCCGGGTAGCCGTTACGTCCAGCTAGTACCGCTGACGGCTTGTGGGTGACTGATATGATCATCACCTACTGCCGGCGTATTGACGAGTCTTTAGAGTCCTACACAGAGGTTTCCTGGCTCAGGCGAAACGAAGTAGGAGCATATATGTGATATGTGCGGGACCGAGATTAATACATGTATGTGATACCGTTTTCTATGCTCGCGATATGTGATATAGGTCGGTTATATATGATATAGACGGGTTATCGAATCAATTGTTGATTCGATAAGTGGATACATATGATATTAGTCGGTTATATGTGATATAGCCGGATTATTGAATCAATTGTTGATTTAATAATTTAATGTATAATTATATATTTGATATATTTACATTAACTAATATTAGCTCACTTGTGCATTTCTTTTTCTCACACTGCACACTTAATATATATGTGATATATATTAATTGTGTTTACTTTTTTGTGTCATGCTTGATTATACATGCAACATGGGTGTATGAGACTCACACCATTCCATAAGATAATTGAAGTTTTATTTATTTAAAGTAAATACAAAATTGGTGGAAATTTGTCATTGTTGATGCTTAGTGGAAGCTTGTAGAAACCTTTGACTTAGTCCACTAATTTTGTCTTACTATAGATATTTATTAACCCAACCATTATTTTAAACCATGGTCAAGTCTCTACATGAGTTATATGAGATATTTCTCACCCATGGTTGCCACTCACTCTCTCATGATTCATTCACAACATTATCTCTTCATCTTTTTCATCATCAAGAGAGCTCTCTAGGTTTTGAGGAGGTGAGGAAAAATAGTGAGAAAAATATTTCTAAAGTGAGCAAAATTCCTACTTCATCATCCTCTACTAGATTAGACATTTAGTTTAGGGTGTTAGCTTCACTAGTCCCTAATTAGTGAAGAGGTAGCTTGGGTTGGTGTCTCCTCGACGTAGATCATCTTCGGCCTCGAAGACTTCGTGCAAGTTTGTTCCTTTCATCTTGTGGAGCCATTCTAGAGTCCGGAAGATCACTAATTGGAGCGAAGAGACTACTATACGGAGCTATTAAAGTGAAGGACCAATCTACAAAGGTTGTATTCCATATTCACTTAGATGTAAAGTTGTTTACATGTTGTATTGTCTAATTTTCAAGTTAAGATTCTAAGGTCAGGGTTGTTTAGCATGGCAATTTTTTTTGAAAATGGCATGGATGATACCTCCCGAAACCTTGTGTTTCCTGATTAAAAATTAGGAATTACCTCAATGAGGTATCACGTGTTCACACGTGACCAACGGTCACGTGATTACACGTGATGGTTAAAATCCCATCAAACAGAAATGAAAACAAACGGCTGAAAGAGGACTCAATTGGGGGTCACGTGCTCACACGTGACTAAGGGTCACGTGTCAGCACGTGACTGGCTTCGAAAGCCTTACGGTTTAATAGAATTAGATTCTAAAATTTGTTCCCTGATAAAAAATCAGAAGTTATCTCAACGAGGTATCACGTGTTCACACGTGACCAAAGGTCACGTGTTCACATGTGACGTCTGTACAGAATTAAAGTCTGTCAAGAAATAAAAACAAACGGCTGAAGGAAATACCTCAATGAGGTATCACGTGCTCACACGTGACCAATGGTCACGTGTTGACACGTGATGGTTAAAACTGAAGCGTGAATGAACGCTGAGAAAGGGACTCAATAGGGGGTCACGTGCTCACACGTGACCAAGGGTCACGTGTCAGCACGTGACTGGCTTTGAAAGCCTTACGGTTTAATACAATTAAATTCTAAAAGCTTCTAAATCTTTCCAAATGGAAAAGGATTACTGGGACCGTTGGATTAAAAATCCATGGGTGATTAAAAATCACCAATTTAGGGAAAGATTTTAGACAAGGAAAGATTTCCCTAAAAATCTCACCAGAAATAACAAACAGAATATCTTTGGATTTAAGATCCAACGTTGAATAAAATTCACTGTGTGATCCAAAGGATCATATTAATTATAAAAACAATCAAATCTTTCAACTAAAAATTTACTAAACAAATTGATTATTTTCCTTCTCCTATAAATAGGAGCCAAGAGAAAAGAGAGAGATATAGAGTTTTGGAATCTTGAAATTTCAGAGAGAAAAGAAAGGAGAATTTAATTCTCAACAAAGAAAAACCCTAAGTAAGAAAAGAAAGGGGACCAAAACTTCAAACAGAGAATTTAATTCTCAAAATCTAAGAGTTTAACTCTTCTGCAAAGAACTTAGTTCTTCCTCTAATTGAAAATCTGCAGAAGCACATCTCCCCATAGGTTGAGAATTTAATTCTCATCGGGTTGAGATCCTGCCATGCAGATACAAAACTTAGAGGGGGAATTGAGTTTAGAGAATTTAATTCTCCCAAAACAAAATTAGGTTTTAACCCTATATGAGAATTTAATTCTCCCAAACTTACAGGAATTTAATTCCTTCAAGATGGACAAAACTAGGGTTTAACCCTAATTGAGAATTTAATTCTCTCAAATTTACAGGAATTTAATTCCTCCTAAATGAAATTAGGGTTTCACCCTATGCAAGAATTTAATTCTTTTACATATATGGGAATTTAATTCCTCTAAAAGAAATTAGGGTTCAACTCTATATAAGAATTTAATTCTTCATATATAGGAATTTAATTCCTCTAAAATCATGATTAGGGTTTAACCCTATAAAAGAATTCAATTCTTAAAAATAAAGAGACTTAAGAGATCTCTGTGAATGAAAAAAATCAAGGTCACGTGCCCCACGTGACCCCTGAAGAGATCCCTAAAAATGAGAAGGAAAAAGCTCTGAGGCAACGCCTCACGTGCTCCCACGTGACTTCCAAAACACAGAAAGAAAAAGCAAAGGAAATCTAAGCTTTGGGTGCTCTCACGTGTTACCACGTGACCCCTTAGCAAACGCTTTAGTGATCAGCGCACAGATGACCATCACGTGCCAATACGTGAGGCTCAAAATAAAAATAAAAAAAAGTGTTTAACACTTAATTGCAGAACGAAGTAAGGGAGATCTAGCCCCACCTTTGGGCATCCTCACGTGTCCCCACGTGACCCCTTCTTCTTTAGTGTTTAACACTAATTCGAGAGCTTTATTTCCAGTGTTTAACACTGTTGTCTCCTAGTGTTTAAACACTAATTTGAGAGCTATATTACTAGTGTTCAACACTACTGTTCTTTAGTGTTTAACACTACTTTTAGCCAAATTGGCTAATTTTCCAGAGGCAAAGCCTCCCCTTCAATTGAATCTCAAAATTGAGTAGAAACTCAGAGGTATAATGTCTAATCCCCAGTCAAGGACCCAAATGATAACAGAGCCCTCAAACTCTTGTTTAGCACTGCTTAATAATGGGGGTTTGAACCCAGACAAATGTTTAATGGTCCAACAAAAGGCCAACACTCCAAATCCGATTGGACTTAGCCCAAGTTGGCCATAAGTCCTTAATTCAGATTTGACTGAGCCCATGTGCTCATAATTCTAATTAATTGATCTTAGTTCCAAATTGGACTACAGATCACTTAATCCACTTTGGTTCGAGGGTACATCTCTTCACTCCTCTGATATTTATCGTTGTAATCCTTCAACGTCTTCAGAGAGGTGACGGGTCCCGACAACCATACATTTCATGGACTATGATGTCCTTAACCTTGACTATGAGGTCTTAAAACTCATGGACTATGATTTCCTTAACCTTGACTGTGAGGTCTTAAAACTCACGGACTATGATGTTCTTAACCTTGACGGTGGGGTCTTAAAACTCATGGACTATGATGTCCTTAACCTTGACTGTGAGGTCTTTAAACTCACGGACTATGATGTCCTTAACCTCGACCGTGATGTCATTAAACTAATATTGGACCACTATGTCCTTAAACTGGTATTGGACCACCATGTCCTTAAACTGGTAATCGACCGCAATGTCCCTAAACTAAGCACTAGAGCCCGAATGCTCTTTTGTTGGATCTAAACGATCCCGTTAAGTTGATCTTAGTCTAAAATAAGACTAACGTATCCTTAACAAACGTTTAAGTTGATCTTAGTCTCAAATGAGGCTAACGTATCCTTAAAGCTAAACCCCCAAACCCAAATCTAAGAAAGATACGGATTTGGACTAGTCCACGTCCTACGGGCGATAACATAACTTAGTCTCCGTATACAATCCACGGGCAACTAAACACAAAACAAACACCCACGACGCGAAGTGACCATCTGGAGAAGGAGAAAGTTGTTACCGCGATGCGGTAGCGTAATTAACTGCAGGGGCTTGCGCTTGCAGGGAAGAGCGTCCCCATAATCAAAAACCCCTCAAGCGAGGGGGAATCTGACGAAGTCTGCTACATCGGTCGCATCCGTTTAAACCTTCGATATACGGTGCCATAAATCAACTTGGCATCTTCGGAGAGATGGACGGATAGCACCAATTAGCATCTGCCTCGAAGCTCGAGCAAGACGTCTGTCTTGCCGTCTTTCGGAGGGGAACAGATTCCGGCACGCCCGGTGGGACCTTTTCCTCTTTCCACTCCACACTTCGTATGTCGTGTTCGCGAACCAATCGGGGTTTGCTAATGGTTGCCTTTGGGTTTCGAGGTACTAAGATTTAGCGTTTTGCTTGGTGAAGAAAGCGAAGGATCAATAGCGTCCACTTGTGCGAAGTGTTCCAACTGTAGTTGCAACCCACGCTCTGCCTCATCTGGAGGCATAGCTTACGGGCCCCAATCGGCTTCCCTGTTCACGATGCCGGTGGAACAGGTCACTCAAGCCACCACAGGGTTGTTTTTCGGGACCATGCTCCAGCCAGCAAGCTTCAGCACTCCTGTACCAACACCAAAAGCTCCCAAGAAGTCGGTCTTTGATCGGCTTGCAACTACTGCGGCCCCTCTCAACGGGTCGTCCAGCACCGGCGCCTCGGTCTTCTCCAGATTGGGCCAAAGTTCAGGTGGACCCATGGTGAAGCCTGCACCTCAAGAAAAAGTTATTCTGAAAAGAGTGACCAACCCTGTTCCCGAAGTCGTCAAGGCGGCTTCTCCTACCAAAGGGTCAGTTTTTACAAGACTGGCTGTTCCGATTCCCACTATGGTTTCTGTCCCTGCTCAGAAGTCTGTTTTTGACCGGTTAGATACCGCTTCTCGACGGACATCAGTCTTCAAGAGGCTGACACCAGCAACAGTCCCTCATTTGAACAGGGGGTAAGACGAAGTTGCCCCTTAAGCTGAAACCATCCCAACAGCTCGACACGCTCGACGTCGCTACTGGCGCCGAGTGAGGAAGGCTGGGGGCAACCCCCCCTCTGGGCTAACTCCACCAGCTCCAACGGTGGAAGTTAATGATGCTGTTCCAACCGGGAACAACTTTGAGCTGCTGAACAAGGTACGCAGGAACTCGCCTACTGCCGTACTGAAGAGATCTCCGCCACCGGTGGAGACTGTCACAGAAATAAAGTCGGAGCAGTCCCCTCAACGGCTGTCTTCCAAAGTTTACAAAATCTGGCGACAAGCCCGAGAGTCAGTGGTGGATCAAGACTATCCCCGCCGGCAGAAGAAGCTGAAGGTCCGACAGGAAGAAAACCGTCCTGTTAAGCCACAGAAGGCGACGGCTACTTGGGTGCCCACTGCAATGGCCCCCTCAACATCAACTGCTCAAAAGAGAAGGGATCCAGAGAAAGCCCCTGTGACTACGGCAGATCGTGGAGACGCTAAGCCCAAACGTCCCAAGTCTGGGGGCATAATCGTGCATACTATTTATATGGCTTCTGGAAAAAAGGAAAGCCGCGCATCTACGGGTCACCGACTGCTCACCCGATCCGTGACAAAAGCTCAAGAACAACAACAACAGAAGCTTCAGGAAATGCTGACGCAAATGGCCGCACACACCGGGCCAAAAGAAAGCTTGGAGGCATCATCAGAGCAGCGTTACGAACAAGAAACCGATGCTGACTTTCTCCGCAGAGTCCTGGAAAAGAAGGACAGAGAAGCAGCAGAACAAGCGGCTAATATAAAACGAATGGCGCTTCTCTTCCAAGACATGGTAGTGATGATGTTACAACCGGACCCTCCAACTGAAGACCATCCGATTATTGTTGAAGATGATAGAGGAGAGACATCTAATCCTCCTCCGACACTTTCAGCAGCCAAGGAGGAAACCATTTCCAAGGCCGCTCTAGATGACTATATTGCTTAGCAAATACGAGCTCGCCAGACGAATGAAACAGCCGGCCATGTCGTTAAAACTGGGCGACCGTATCCAGGCTGGTATGATCAGATAAAGTAGCCGCCAGGCTACACGTTCCCTAAATTCCATGTGTACAAGGGGACACGCAATCCCCATCAACATGTTGCTCAGTTCAGGGCTCTTTGTGGCAACACCGGTGGCAATGATAAGCTTTTGCTCTGCCAATTCGTCGGCAGCTTGTCGGAAACGGCGTTTGAGTGGTACTCCGAACTCCTAAATGACTCCGTCAAAACTTTCGCAGAAATGGAGTTGTTGTTCACCCAGCGATTCGCGAGCGCAAGTGAACGTACCTCGATAACAGCATTGATCAATGCAAGGGTAAAGCCGGGCGAAACATGGGTTCAATACGCAATCCGATGGCGAAATCTATGGTCAAAGTACGAACGGCGTATCGAGGAAGCACCAGCGGTGGGCATGTTCGTGGGCACCCTAGACCCTCATGCAACTATTTCGCAGTTCATGATGTTCTTCAAACCGACCATATTCCAGGCTTTGATCGACAAGTTGGCCCAGGTGGACCAGATGGGTCATAGACCGTCCCCTCCGAAGCCAGAGCCGCGAAACGAAAAGGGTAAAGGGAAAGCGACATTCGTTACGAATACTCAACAGCAGCCCAGCACCCCAAAACTAACGGATCAACTGGAAGAGAGATGACGCTATTATAATGAGAATATGAAGCGTCCTTACTCATTCCCGCAGGATAAAATGAAGAGGCTTTACGAACTAGCGATGCGCAACAGGCTTATCAATTTTCCAAATCCAAAGCGACCACTGCAACCCGGTGAAGTGAATAATCCCAATTATTGCCCTTACTAGCAAACGGTAAGCCATCCAATTGAAGATTGCTTCGTCTTTAAGGGTTGGATCGAGGACTAGTACCAGCAAGGCAAGTTTGCGCTGTCTGAGAAGTGGAAACTAAGCCCACCACAACCGCACACTCCTAAGAAGACAGACACACCAGGGGCATCGTGCTCCTTTGTTGAAGAAGCTCCATGGGAGGTCGTTCTTTCGGCCAAAACCAAAAGGATGCTGAATGATCTCCAGATATGCCCGTCGATCAGGTGGAAGAAGCCGCTAGAACCTCAGATCATCGAAGGAATGCTGAAGCCGCGCCTAACTCCAAAGATTGGTGGTGATAGCCAAAGTGCTCACACCCAGCCGTCGAAATCTTTGAAAATGAAGAAGAAATCCAAGAAACCCGTGAAGCCTGGCGACAGGCGCACGGACCTACAAAAACAGATCGACGCGCTGGAAGAATATAACCAGAAGGTGCGGACTCCAATCACGCTTCAAGAATTCCTCGGCCACGTCCTTGAGGACGAAGATGATGGAGAAGACTCGTCGGATGGATCTGAAGACTACGTAGCAAATTGCCATATGATTTGTCACTCGTCGATGGACGATGAAGAAGCTCCTTCCACTGAGAAACTAGGGGAAAATCCTGAACCGGAGCTTCCAGAGCCATCAGACGAGATGATCGACGCATTCCTAAACGAAGCGTTTCTAAAAAGCAAAGCTGATCGGGAGCGTAAGATGGCCATTTTTGAAAAGGCCAAACGACAGCGACCGGACGAAAGGGGTGAAATACCCCCGCCAGATCGAAGTATATCCACCACGAATAAAAGCAAGGTCAAGACGAAGAAAAGGTTCGCCAAAGCCATATTAATGGGGATGAAGCTACCACCCTCCGGAGGAAACACTCTTGATGAAGCAGAGATGCATCCTAGCTACTGTTTATATCATTAAAAGATTGCGCACCCCACTGAGGAATGCAATGATTTTAAAAGATGGTGGCAGGGGTATGTTGTTCACCGGCAACATTTTAAGCGGATGAAACGCAAAACTCGTCGGGAGCGGAGAAGTACGACCGAGGAGTATAAAAGAACTGCCAGCAACTGTCGCACAGTCAACGCCAAGGGATCGCAAGTTCTCACCTTCAGGAGCGACTCTGATGAAGAAATGACTCTTGACCCTCTCTTCAAAGAATCCGCCTTGAGGAAAGAAGAAGAACCGAAGGCCTGTGAAAATATTCAGTTGCGCAACCGTACGCTTCCAGAAAAGAATCTCGGACCCACAAATAAAAAAGATAAGGGAAAAGAAAAGGCCTCTGAGGATATCGCCCTAGATGACCAAGTCATGAAAGAACTGACTGCCAAAGACCCGCCAAAGAAGAACAAGGTAGACTACAACATTCTGGCGCACTTGAGGAAGTCACCCTCGCAGCTCAGCATTCTCAACGCCCTTTTACTATCAAAAGAGGCGAGAGATTCATTGATCAAGGCGCTACAAGAGCCAGGACAATTCCAAGCTTTTCTCGCTGAAGAGAAGATGAAGGACGAGCTGGAAGAAGTACACACAGCCAATATCACCTTCGGCGATGAAAATCTCCTCCTTGGGACGTGCGAGCACAACCGTCCCCTATATGTCTCAGGATACTGTCACGATATTAAGATAGGCAAAATCCTGGTCGACAATGGGTCTTCCGTTAATCTCCTTAACGTGCGAGTGTTAAAGGAAATCTGCATGAGCGTTCAGCACCCCGCTCGTGATAAAATCACCATCTCCGGTTTCGACTCCCAGTCATCACGGACTCTCGGATCTGTGATACTAACGCTGAGCTTCGGGCTGCTCGTCACGGATATTAAATTTCACGTCATTGACGCCAAGACATGCTACAATGCTTTGCTCGGCAGGCCTTGGTTACACGAGTACAACATTATCCCTTCCATACAGCACCGGTGTATGAAGTATTTTAAAGATGGTCTCGAGTACACTGCGACGGGAGAGTTGAACCCATTCTCCATGAACGAAGTCCGAAAGTACGAAGATGCAAAATATTTCTTACCAAACTTTGAGGACACCGAAAAATGCCACAAACCGAAGAACAATGCTATCACCACTATTCCGGTCTTCGGGAGTAATACCGAGGAAGAAGAAGAGATAGTGTATTTAGGGTCACCTCAACGCAACAACCCGGGACCGTCCATCCCCATGTTGATCTTCGGTAGCGATTCGGAAGATGAGGTTGATGCTATATTTTCCACTCGACCGTCAATACAAGCCTTTGTTGACAACAATCAGAGCTTACAAATTACCATGGTTCCGCGGGAGCACTACAAACAGCTCAACGCACTTGAAGCTTATAGCGTGCAAGAGCTACGGACATTTTACGTCCCTCCCAGGCGAAAAGGTGAACAGGCAATCCTATTCTACCGATCCACGAAAACTAAAGTGGAGAAAGAAGTTTGGCATGGCCCCGACTCTACGCTCGACAGGCTCCAGCCCATCCGTCTGCCCAGATATTACACAGAAGGCTTGAAAAGGCTATTGAAGCGCCAAGGGGTACCCTTCAAACAGACCATTCGACAAGCTCAGTTCTATAGCAGGATTTGGGATGTCCCCGGAACTCAGCGCAAATTGCCCAACGGGAGAATGGAAACGGTCGGGCTTGGATATATTCAACCCCAGAAACGGGAACGAGTCCATGGTAGCTACGTCATATATGACTTCGATTAAGAAGAGGACGCCCTGTCAGAAAACGCTGACCTTGAACCAAAACGAGATCGTACTATCAAAATGCCGAGTCCGTCATTTGAAGAACGAATGGACAAGCTTATCAGGGAAGCAGGTCAAAAGATCTGGGATGACTATAACCGTGAAATGGCCATTTACGAGAAAGCCAGGACGCAGCGCCTCCTTCAGCAGGTCACGGAGAATGACAATGCTCTTCCTTATCAACCTGTCATACAAAAGGCCCGACACAGAGGCAAAAATAAATCAAAGAGCGGGAAAGGCGTTCGACAGCGAGAAAGCAGGACCAAAAAGACATACGATCGGGATTCGAGCAATCCGGATTCGTCTTTTATAAAGAAGATGGGTCGAGCATACTCTTTTCTTCAGAATAAAACACGGAAGATACTGGATCTCGCCATAAGGCATCAGATGATGACACTGCCGGAGTCCAAGCACCCCGAGCAAGCAGGCGAAGTCTCTCACCCGGATTATTGCTCCTATCAGAGGGCAATAGTACATCCTATTGAAGACTGCTTCACCTTCAAGAACTGAGTCGAAGACCAATATCAGCTTGGCAAGTTCGCTCTATCCAGCAGCTGGAGGGTAACCCCGCCGCAGAAGCACGAACCAAAAGCCGCGCATACATCGAGAGTAGAGCCAGATCAATATCGGTCTTGGAAGCGAGCTCGTACTTGTCATATGATAACATTACCAAAAGAAGACCCCGAGGGTATGGATGACCTCCCCTGGTGCCTCGAAAATGATGATGATGAAGTGATCTCAGAATTTCCACCAGCGCCGAAAGAGCTGGAAGATGGAATACATACTACTGCAGATGATCTCAAGAAAATTGATTTGGGGACGATGACTGATCCACGGCCGACATTCGTCAGTGAGTTGTTGTCTGCAGAAAGGGTGGCTACGCTAAAGGACGTGCTCATGAAGCATAAAAATTGCTTCGCGTGGAACTATTCCGACATGTCAGGACTAGATCCAGAGATTGCCGTCCACAAACTGGCCATATCCCCGGATGTCAGGCTAATCAATCAAGCACCGAGAAGAATGTGGCTCGAGCTTGAGATGAGCATCAACGCCGAGGTAAAGAAGCTAATCAACTCTAGCTTCATCCAAGAGGTTCAGTATCCTGACTGGATTGCCAACATCATCCCGGTGTTGAAGAAAAATGGGACAGTGCGCATATGTGTGGACTTTCGGGATCTCAACAAAGCTTGCCCGAAGGACGACTTTCCAGTACCGGTCACCGAGCTGATGATAGATACTACGTCCACTCACGAAGTTTTCTCCTTCATGGATGGCTCATCGGGATACAATCAGATAAAGATGCATCCCGAGGACCAGAACCATACCGCTTTCCGGACTCCCTTGGGTATATTCTGTTACAAAGTTATGCCCTTCGGTCTAAAGAACGCCGGTGCCACCTATCAGAGGGCCATGACGAAAATCTTCGATGACCTCTTACATGAAATCGTCGAATGCTATATCGACGACCTCGTGGTGAAAAGCAAATCATACGAGGAGCATTTAGTGCACCTAAAGGTCGTGTTTCAACGCCTCCGGCAATACAACTTGAAGATGAAACCTCTCAAATGCCCGTTCGGAGTTTCCTCGGGCAAATTCCTGGGATTCATCGTCAGACACCGAGGCATCGAGATAGATCCGTCAAAGATCAAGGCAATCATGGAAATGCATCCGCCAAGGATTCTTAAGCAATTGCGGTCTCTCCAAGGGAAGATCGCGTATATCCAGCGATTTATAGCTAATCTCTCAGGCAAGTGCCGTCCTTACAGTCACCTGATGAGGAAGGGAACCCCTTTCGTTTGGGACCATAAATGCCAAGGCGCACTGGACGAAATCAAATAGTATCTGCAGAATCCGCCGGTGCTGATCGCTCCCGTCAAGTGAAAGCCTCTCATTCTGTATACAACCGCTCTCGAAGGTTTTTTAGGCACGCTGTGGGCACAAGAGAATGACCAAGGGAAGGTGAGAGCCCTCCACTATCTGAGTCGAGTTCTACTGGGGGAAGAAAGCAATTATTCTCTCATCGAAAAACACTGCCTAGCATTGATCTTCACAATAACGAAGCTCAGGCACTACGCATTGGCGCATGAAGTCCGTCTCATATCAAAGGTGGATCCTCTCAAATATTTGATGTCAAAGGCCATATTGACAGGGCGGCTCGCTAAATGGGCCTTTCTCTTAATGGAGTTCTCAATAACTTATCAGCCTCTTAAGGCAGTGAAAGGCCAGGCCATCGCCGACTTCCTCGCTGAGCACCCGATACCTGCCGATTCTCCCTTGAATTGCGAACTGCCAGACGAACATGCGTTTGACACGATCGACGGAAATGATACCTGGTGGGAACTTTACTTTGATGGAGCATCCTCCATGAAGAAGCGCAAACAAAACACCCCCATAATCAAATCAGGGGTAGGCCTCATCTTCGTGACTCCACAAAGAGGAATAATGCGCTTTGCCTTCTCTTTAATAGAGCCGAGGACAAACAATGAAGCCGAGTCTGAAGCCTTGATAGCGGGTCTCGAGATCGCCATCGACATGGGAATTGAAAACCTCCTCATATACGGAGACTCCCAACTGGTTGTTAGCCAAGTAAACGGCGACTATCAAACATACAAACCAGAGTTGGTAAAGTACGGTGAGAGAGTACAGCAATTGCTGACTCAAATTCCTTCCTACACCTTGGAAAGCATACCGCGCGCGGAAAATAGCAAAGCGGATGCACTAGCCAAGCTCCCTAAAGAATTGGCCGACGAGAACCTCGATGACGTGAGGATCGTTGTGCAAAGCCGTCGGGTTCTCGCACAGGCAGAAATATCTCCGGGGCCGTCCAAAGAAAAGGGAGCGACCGAGCAAACTACAAGTAAACGACCAAGAAAAGGTTGAGGATTGGAGAGAAGTCTTTACAGATTACTTCATATCCCGTCAAACGCCTGAAGATGCGTCCTCGAAACATCAGCTCATGAAGCGAGCCCTATCTTTTGCCTTCGTCAATGATACTCTGTACAAGAGGTCATTTGATTCTTTGTGGTTAAGATGCCTGAGACCTGAAGAGGCAAAGAGAGTCGTCCAAGAAACTCACGATGGACTCTGCGGTTCTCACCAAGCCGGGCCGAAGATGAAGCTGAAGATCAAACGGATGGGTTATTATTGGCCCACGATGATTCAGGACTGCCTCGAATATGCGAAGCAATGCCACTCATGCCATCATCCAAATCCGTTACATCCGACAGTGGCTAGCTGGCCGTTCGAAATATGGGGAACTGACATAATCAGACCCATCGAGCCAGCATCGTCCAGAGGACATCGATTCATTTTGGCGACAACTGATTACTTCTCCAAATGGGCAGAAGCAGTACCGCTGAGGGAGGTGAAGACGGAGAATATCCTCCATTTCTTCAAGACACACGTTATTTATCGGTTCGGTACTCCGCGACGGATCATCTCCGATAACGGGCCAGCCTACAGAAGCCACAAGATCAGCCGTTTCGCACAACAGCATAACATAGACTGGAGATACTCCTCAGTCTACAACCCCCGAGCTAACGGTCTAGCTGAGGCTTTTAACAAGACCTTGACAAAGATTGTGAAAATGATGGTGTCCCGAAATAAGAAGGACTGGCACGAGAGACTGCATGAAGCTCTCTGGGCGTATCGAACTACGTTCAAAACGGCCACAAACACAACTCCATACGCATTGGTGTTCGGTACAGAAGCGGTACTCCCCCTCAAGATAGAGTTACCCTCTCTACGAGTGGCAGTTCATTACGAGCTAATGGACGAAGAGAACGCTCACCTTCGCCTCGAGGAGCTCGATGCCCTTGATGAAACCCGGCTCATAGCTCAACAAAATCAGGAGGCTTATAAAGCAAAGATGACGCGCTCATATAAAAGATTGACTAGGCCGAGGACATTCCGCAAAGGCGAACTCGTGCTTGGTCAAAAGTCCTATGATCCCTAATCATGCTAAACGGGGGAAATTAGAGCCGAACTATGAAGGCCCGTATATTATAGACAAAGTCTACCAGTGTGGAGCCTATCTACTCATGGACATGCGTGGTGAAAGGCCCTTCAGGCCTATAAACGGCCGTTTCCTAAAAAATTACTACGCCTAACGAGTCACAGCATAGGTAAACGATAGATGACGACGCCTATGTCCACTCGCTATCTTCCTGAGCCCAAACTCTATAAGTAGTAGCCGGCTTGCGGACCGAAACGTCCTTAAACTAATGACGGACCGCTATATCCTAAAACTGGCTACAGACCGAAACGTCGTTAAACTAGCAATGGACCACTATGTCCCAAAACTGGATATTGACCGAGATGTCGATAAACTACGGTAGATTGCAGCATCCTAAAGCCGATAAAAGAAAGAATAAAAAAAAATGGTTTGTCCATAAGCAAAATGGGCACAGATGAAAACCCGAGAGGGCTCCGTGAGTAAAAACAGCAGGGCTACCGGCGTGTCTTATGAAAACCCGTAAGGGCTCCGTGAGTAAAAATAGCAGGGCTACCGACGAGTGTTTGTGAAAACCCGAAAGGGCGCAACCTCATTAAAAGACACTTGTAAGGTCCTCTCGACCTTGTAAGGAGAAACCACCCGCGTGAGATCCTTACGACTCACAAAGGAAGCAACACACTTAGGAATCCCCACGACTCCTAAGGAGATATTACACTTACGAGATCCTCACGACTCGTAAGGAGAACCCTCTTATGAGACCCTCACGGCTTATAAGATTTGAAAGTCTTAAGCGATAGGGATCTGAACCTGTTCTTAAGCAGCCCCCACAACCTCCCATACTGCTCTACAAGCGGCTCAATACTGACCCTTTTATACAATCCACGGGCGCGAATAAACATTTCCCTAACAAAGTCCCTTCCGTGACTAGGGATATGTCTACACGGTGAACAACCCTTATTGGTCCTCTCGACTTATAAGGAGAAGACATTCTTGTAAGATCCTTACGACTTATAAGGGAATATGCACTTAGGAATCCTCACGATTCTTAAGGAGAAAACGCACCACGAAATCCTCACGACTCACAGGGAGAAATACCTTTATGAGACCCTTATGGCTCATGAAGTCAAAAGCCTTAGTCGACAGGATCTTAACCCTGTTTACTAAGCCACCTTTGTCTGACATCGACAGAAGCAAATGATGATTCGCTCCTGGAAATATTCCAGTTTTAGCGGTGCTGATGCCGAAATCGGTGTCTAATCCCAAGCTTACAGCGAAAAGCCAGCAAGCCACACATGTGTACAAAATAGCCGAAATGATGGGGCAGCTTGCAACAAAATCAGCAAGTAAAAATGTATACATGCAAAATAGCCGAAATGATTGGGCAACTCACAATAAAAAGCAGCGAGTAAAAAAATAAAAAATATATATATAGCCGAAATGATTGGGCACCGCGAAAAATAGCCGAAATGATTTGGTAATCGCAACCTTCGCGATAAAAATGCTGAAATGATAGAGCATCGCGGAATGAAATAAAAAAAATGAAATTTATGCCCTACAGGCGATATCACGTCAATCCCTGTATACAATCCAGGGGCGCAAACAAAGAAAGAATTACACCTTTCCTCCCCAGGCTCCATCCAAAAAGAAGCCGAATCTCGACGGTTCACAGACAGCCTAGAAATCATCTCAACATTCGTCTCATTTCAACAGACGCAACATCAGCAAAGCTGCGGAACAGAGGCAACCCCCAGTTCCATGACTCAGCGGTACACAGATAACAGAGAGTCGAACACTAACTCCATGAAATGCGGATAAAGTCAACCCTTCCGGGTCACGTGAAACGTGGATTATGTCAGTCCTGACCCCGTGGGAAACGTCCAGAGCGGATCCTGGTCCTCGTAGAGCACGGCAGTGAACCTGTGTGAAGCATCCAGAGCGGAGCCTAGTCCTCGCCGAACACGGCAGTGAACCCGTGGTAAGCATCTAGAGCAAAATTCCCGGTTACGTGGAACGCAGATTATGTCATTCCTGACCCCGTGGGAAACGTCCAGAGCGGATCCTGGTCCTCGCAGAGCACGACAGTGAACCCGTATGAAGCATCCAGAGCAGATCCTGGTCCTCGCAGAGCACGGTAGTGAACCCGTGTGAAGCATCCAGAGCGGAGCCTAGTCCTCGCCGAACACGGCAGTGAGCCCGTGGGAAGCATCTAGAGCAAAATTCCTGGTTACGTGGAACGCGGATTATGTCACTCCTGACCTCGTAGGAAACGTCCAAAGCGGATCCTGGTCCTCGCAGAGCACGGTAGTGACCCCGTGTGAAGCATCCAGAGCAAAGCCTGGTCCTGGCCGAACACGGCAGTGAACCCGTAGGAAGCATCCAGAGCAAAAATTGGACTGTAAGGTCCTTAAACTCATGGACTATGATGTTCTTAACCTCATGCGTGATGTCTTTAAACTAACATTAGACTGTGGGGTCCTTAAACCCATGGACTATGATGTCTTTAACCTTGACTGTGAGGTCTTTAAACTCATGGACTATGATGTCCTTAACCTTGAATGTGAGGTCTTTAAACTCATGGACTATGTGTCCTTAACCTCAACCGCAATGTCTTTAAACTAACATTGGACCATGAGGTCCTTAAACTCATGGACTATGATGTCCTTAACCTCGACCGTGATGTCTTAAAACTAACAACGGACTGTGGAGTCCTTAAATCCACGGACTATGATGTCCTTAACCTCGACCGTGATGTCCTTAAACTATGGTATCCTGGAAAACGTCCACAGCGGAGCCTTGTCCTCGCAGAACACGGCAGTGAACCCGTGGGAAGCATCCAGAGGAACTCCTGACTCCGTGAAGTGCGGATAAGGACAACTTCATCCATCACTTGCGGGTCCTTACGAATCGTAAGGGAGCAAATTCTCTTGAGAGATCCTTACAACTTTCAAGAGAAAACACACTTAGGAATCCTCACGATTCTTAAGGAGAAATTACAACTACGGGATCCTCTCGACCGGTAGGGAGAAAATTCTTTTTGAGACCCTCACGGATCATAAAGTTGAAAAGTCTTAGAAGGCAGATCTTAACCCTGAATCCAAAGCCATCGTTGTCCTGCAAAGAGATCAAGATAGACTATCTACAGAATACATTCAATAAGGGAGACACCATTGTAAAGAAAAATATGTTTTTTATTCATGAACCAAAATGGATACAAAGTACAATTCGTGGAAGAACAAAAATGTACTCTTATTCAGGAGTATGTACAAAGAAGAACAAAGAAAAATATATACAAGGCTTCAAGTCGGCGGGCGATTCAGCAGATTGGTTAGCTCATCCCTCTTTCGCTGGGCCTCGCCTTCGTGATTCAGTATCGCCAGAAGATGGGCCCTCGCCTGAGCCTGCTGGGTCTGATATTAGGCAAGCCGGCCTTCGAGCTCTTTCTCAGTAGCCTTGTGAGCCTCAACCCTTTCACGAGTGAACACGACAGCTTTGTCGATGGCCACCACCTCCTTGATGGCCTCTTGAAGCACTCAACAAAGTTCATACGTTTTGTTGGCCTTGGCTGTAAGGTTGGCCTGAAGCTCTACCAGCGCCTTAGAAGCCTGCTCCCTCTCTGAGAATTTACGGCCGAGTCTCTTCTCGCACGACACCATGTTCGCCGCGCACCACTCTATCAGACCCCGCAAGCCCACCTTCGCAGCCACAGCCTCTGAAGAAAGGCGGGTACACTCGAGCACGTGCAAGCAAGCCTCCACCTGCCGGCAAAACTCAACCCCGACTTGCACCACTGCTTCGCTATGATAGGTGGCCAGAAAAGGGAGAGAACCATTGGCTTCGGCAGCAAACGCTTCATCTGTAATCACGCTGCCGACACGAAGTTCCTCGATCAAAGATGACAGAGAGTCGAGGCTTAGCTTGGCCATCCGTTCCGAAGCACGCATGGCATAGGGACCGGGCGGCATGGCGATGCGCGACTCCAGCACAGTAAGAACTGGCAGAGCTGTTTAGATTTATAAACAGTCAGCCGAATGTGTAAGCAAACGAATAAGTGGGACGACATTGAGACTTCACTTACCCACAGTCATGCAAGGAGGAGTTGAAAGCTCCCTTGGCCCCTCAAGTTTCTCAACCTTGTCGTCGGCCTCCAGGACTGTAAAGGACATCAAAGTCATTTTGCGAAGTAACAACAATGCTATGAAAAGATGGTGAACAACACTAACCTTGCCCAGACGGAAGGACGATGCGCTGAGGAGATATTGCTTACGGAGCAGCCATCTCCAGCAGACGCTGAAAGGATTGCCGGGGAGACAGATCGGCAATAGAGGCCGCCAGTACGCGCAATTATAAAAAGACAAAAGAGTTCAGATAACGGAAAGATTACTAGTTTAAAATGTAGGGGGTTACCTTCGATGCTCCTCCCATTCTGAGCAGGAGGGATAGCAGCTTCAATGGCCTCCGCCGCGACCTCGGGCTCCAATAAAAAGATGGTAGCCTCGACTACCTGTCCCTTAATCTCCGGGCCGCCTCCAGAAAGATCCATTGGATCGGCGACCAACAAAGATGCCTCTTCCGAGGGACTAATGCTTGGGGAGCGGGAGTCACCAAAGGAGGTTCCATTGCAAGAGCAACGGTTGCATCGACCCCCTCCACACTGATTAGTGCTTCATCGGGGACATTAGCGGAGTCTATAGTCAGAACGTGACTCGAATTCAGATCCTCCGCCATCGCCGAAGTCCCTGCAAAGTTTATATGAAGATAAGGATATGTATATACATACGCGCAATACAAAATACTATAAAGAAATATACAAACGTACCAATGCGCAAGGGAGCCTCCAATATGGCTTGTTCGAGCCGGCGCTCCTTCTCAAGAAGTCGTGCTCGCCGGGGCTCGAGGGTGGACTCGTGGCCGCCTGTCCACAGTGAAAGCGCGTCCTCGGCGTCGGCCGAAACGGCCTGTTTAAGGGCCCTTTCTCCCCATTCTTCCAAAGGGCCTATGAATCGTCGCCGTATCCATGGAGGATCTTCATAGAAGATAACAGCAGGATAAGGCCTCTTTGGGATCCTTACCTTCTCAGTTTCAAGTTGTGAGCATCTTATAGCCTCAGCCAATTGTGCGTCTTCCTCGGCAGATGAACCTGGGAAAAGAAGGCCATCATCCGGCGCTATCATGGATATGGGATCATCTTGAACGATAGGTTTGGATTCTTCTAAAAGATCGAGCAGACGGGCGACTGTCTTCTTCCTCCTCTTCGTCCCAGAACTAATGCCAGAGGTCGCTCGCTTCTTTTCCCGTGGAGCCTTGGCACAACGCCGACCCACCTCACCTTCAACACCCTCGTTACCGGCACCCTCGCTTGGCGGTGCTGCCGAGGACGACACGGCCATTATCGATGCCGCTGGCGGTGGTACTGTTCCTGGCGCTCTTTTCCCCTTGACTGAGCTTGGGTATCCAATGGCATACCAACCGTGGGAGTAAGGTCCACCTCCGACTCCCCCGGAATGAGCGCAACACTGGTGTCCCTCAGGGGAAAGCGGACCGGTGCACGCAGCCGTGGCAGAACTCCCGTGGCCTGAACCGGAGCAGGAGCACCATGTCCAAGAAGTACCCTCTTCTCCTCAGCAATAATCGGGCTGACCCGATGAAGGTACCAGCCCGTGAAGGACCCCACACAGCGGGGAATATGATCGGCTTCAGGGATCATGAAGTAAGAACCAGTGTTCAGCCTCGCGAAATGATGAGCAGCATCACGAACAGCTTCAGGTGATGGGACGGGCGCAACTGTAAATGCCTCGAAGGGGACGCCCTGATCATACCCAAGCTGCCGGGCAAAGCGGTGTGGGTTGTACCGCATAAAGAGGGCCGCACTGTTCTGATGAAATACTAAATAGCCTGGTCTGATCGCGTACAGGTGCGTAGCCTCCTGGGGCTTCAGAGAAGGCAACTCAACTTTTGACTAGTCGTGGATTTGTTGAATCGGACCTGAAGGAGCAGATAGAACCCGATCAACAAATACCAGTCCGCTCGCGCTAGCATAGGGAGCGATCAATACACGAATGGCCCCGGACTGAGTTGGGCAGGAGCAGAAGCACCCACCAACCGAATCAAACGCGGAAAAGTATAGGCGTCATAAAATTTGGGTCACTGGTGCGCAGCAAAAGCCCCCAACACATGCATCTCAATCCAAGATGTTAAGTAATGAAAAGAAAAGTTTACCACATCTACACCTGGAGTTGAGGTATTAGCCGCGGTGCCTAACCCATGATAAAGATGCGACAGCGCTGGGATGCCTACGGCTAACCGTGTTCCCTCGGCAATACGATGAGCTGGATAGATAACCAAGACTCTTATGAAGCGGCGATGCACGAGGATGATGAACCAGCTGAGCCAGACGCTAACGAAGCCTACAAAGAAAGTCTCCTCATCCATGCCGGGAGCTGCAATCGATTCAAAAGACACCGCCGACATGACAGGAATATAGTACTGCGGTAAATCCTCTTCCTTAGTCGGCCGCCTGTTCAGACCAAACCCAAAGGGGTCATTGATGTTCGCAAACTTCGGAGCCGTCTTTGACAGAACATCCTCGCGGAGGAAGCAAGCAATGAAGCTCTTAAAGGTGATGCCCTGTTCCTCCGACTCTGTGAACAGTTTGTCAAAGATGCCCAAGGCCTTGATCAAACTCGGGCGCTTGTGGCGGACGGCATTCTCAGTGGACTAGCCATCAAGCATTGCGGGCTCAGTCTTGAAGACGTACTCGTCAGAAGGCAGCAATTCTTCATAAAGTGTCCCCCTGATCGGCAGCCCTTAGATCTCGCGGAATTCTTCCAAGGAAATCGAAACTTCGCGATCCCCTAGGAGGAAAGTGTTGGTAGGGAGATTCTACTGGTTCAGGAAGGCCATAATCCACCAGACGTGAGGAGACGGGTAGTGGAAAAGGGACGCATAGATCGTCTGATAAAGACCAACCTTCTGCAGTCGCGCGTGATGGGCGGACAAGATGTAGCGAGCCCAAAGAAGGTAGCCCATGGGGTGTCGAGGGGTAAGCCCTATTTTATAGACCTGCCCCCAAGGTTGGGCCTCGCCGTGGCAAATGCGGTATCCCAGAATATCTAAGGCCGGGATAGGATGATTCGGGATGCCCGTCGTTGAAGGCTCAAGTCGTCCTATCGAAGTCCAATTAGGCATCTCCACGGCAAAGACTTTCCTTGGAGGATCCATCGGCAGGAACGGATAGGTAGGCTCTGTCGGCACTTCGCAAAGGAAACTCCGGCGACCTCGGATGATTTGACTGTACCAGGTCCCCCACAGATGGCAATTCGGGTCGTGAGCCCTGATCATTGCCATCACCTCCTCGTCAGATGGCGATTGGGGAAAAGCGGCTTCCGAGCGGGTGAAAGGGAAATACGGAACAGACGTCATTGTACCTGAAATAAAATAAGGGGAAACTGTTAAAGCGAAGCCAACAGTGATTACATATATATATATATATATATATATATATATAAAGACAGCGGCAGAAGACTCATTTTATGGGACTATTGGTTACAAAACACATGGGCCCCACGAAATCAAGATGACGGCTTGCTATTGATGAGGCAAAGCAATTACAATGAGACAAAAGGAAGATTCTCATTAAATAAGCAGTGGATTTCAAATGACCCTACACATTCCACTAGAAGAAATCCATCTTGGACTCTGTGACAAATCAAACAGAATCAAGGGAATTAAATTCCCAGAAAGCGACATTGCAAACTTCTTCTTGGTTGTGAAGAAGATAACTCAGGGCAAGAAAACCCAAGGAGTTCTCTGGGAAGAACTAAGTTCTTCATAGGAATTAAATTCCTTTTTGAAAAAAGGGGAATTAAAATCCCAGAGACATTTTTGAGATGGAATTAAATTCCATGGAAAAAGGAAAACATCACCATTGACCCCTGAAGACCAAAGAAAACCCTAGTAAGGTCTGTTATTTAAGGATTGAGTGGTTTTCTTCTTGAAAGACTTAAAGAAAAAATGGGTTCTTATTAAAAGGGAAAACCCTCGATGTGGATTTAAAATCCAAAATTTTTTATATGTATGAAAGTTCTTCAATCGTCCAAAAGCCATTACCTGAAGAGCTGGGTCTTTCTTAAACAGAGTTAAACTCTGAAGATTTTGGAACAGAGAACTAAGCTCTGAGAACGAGAATTAAATTCTCAAAAGGCAAAAAGTTAGCAAGGAAGAAGATGAGCAAAGTGGAGGCGCTTCTGAAAGGACATTGGCATTTATAAGATATGATGGAAACGCTTCATCTCCCCGATTCCCCAAACGGATCCAACGGTCACAAAAGTGATAGCGTTGCACTCACGTGCAGACACGTGAGAGCAACGCTGTGGGGGAATTTGTTTCCTGATTAAAAATCATGAATTACCTCAATGAGGTATCACGTGTTCACACGTGACCAATGATCACGTGATTACATGTGATGGTTAAAATTCCATCAAACAGAAATGAAAACAAACGGCTGAAAGTGGACTCAATTGGGGGTCACGTGCTCACACGTGACTAAGGGTCACGTGTCAGCACGTGACTGCCTTCGAAAGCCTTACGGTTTAATAGAATTAAATTCTAAAGTCTGTTCCCTGATTAAAAATCAGAAGTTACCTCAACGAGGTATCATGTGTTCACACGTGACCAAAGGTCACGTGTTGACACGTGACGTCTGTACAGAATTAAAGTCTGTCAAGAAATAGAAAAAACGGCTGAAGGAAATACCTCAATGAGGTATCACGTGCTCACACGTGACCAATGGTCACGTGTTGACACGTGATGGTTAACACTGAAGCGTGAATGCGCGCTGAGAAAAGGACTCAATAGGGGGTCACGTGCTCACACATGACCAAGGGTCACGTGTCAGCACGCGACTGGCTTTGAAAGCCTTACGGTTTAATAGAATTAAATTCTAAAAGCTTCTAAATCTTTCCAAATGGAAAAGGATTATGGGGACCGTTGGATTAAAAATCCAAGGGTGATTAAAAATCACCAATTTATAGAATGATTTTAGTCAAGGAAAGATTTCCCTAAAAATCTCACAAGAAATAATAAACAGAATATCATTGGATTTAAAATCCAACGGTGAATAAAATTCACTGTGTGATCCAAAGGATCATATTAATTATGAAAACAATCAAATCTTTCAATGAAAGATTTACTAAACAAATTGATTATTTTCCTTCTCCTATAAATAGGAGCCAAGAGAAAAGAGAGAGATATAGAGTTTTAGAATCTTGAAATTTCAGAGTGAAAAGAAAGGAGAATTTAATTCTCAACAAAGAAAAACCCTAGGTAAGGAAAGAAAGAGGATCAAAACTTCAAACAGAGAATTTAATTCTCAAAATCTAAGAGTTTAACTCTTCTGCAAAGAACTTAGTTCTTCCTCTAGTTGAAAATCTGCAGAAGCACATCTCCCCATAGGTTGAGAATTTAATTCTCATCGGGTTGAGATCCTGCCATGCAGATCCAGAACTTAGAGGGGGAATTGAGTTTAGAGAATTTAATTCTCCCAAAACAAAATTAGGGTTTAACCCTATATGAGAATTTAATTCTCCCAAACTTACAGGAATTTAATTCCTTCAAGATGGACAAAACTAGGGTTTAATCCTAATTGAGAATTTAATTCTTTCAAATTTACAGGAATTTAATTCCTCCTAAATGAAATTAGCGTTTCACCCTATGCAAGAATTTAATTCTTTTACATATATGGAAATTTAATTCCTCTAAAAGAAATTAGGGTTGAACCCTACATAAGAATTTAATTCTTCATATATAGGAATTTAATTCCTCCAAAATCATGATTAGGGTTTAACCCTATAAAAGAATTCAATTCTTAAAAATAAAGAGACTTAAGAGATCTCTGTGCATGAAAAGAATCAAGGTCACGTGGCCCCACGTGACCCCTGAAGAGATCCCCAAAAATGAGAAGGAAAAAGCTCTGAGGCAACGCCTCACGTGCTCCCACGTGACTTCCAAAACACAGAAAGAAAAAGCAAAGGAAATCTAAGCTTTGGGCGCTCTCACGTGTTACCACGTGACCCCTTAGCAAACGCTTTAGTGATGAGCGCACAGATGACCATCACGTGCCAACACGTGAGGCTCAAAATAAAAATAATAAAAAGTGTTTAACACTTAATTGCAGAATTAAGTAAGGGAGATCTGGCCCCACCTTTGGGCATCCTCATGTGTCCCCACGTGACCCTTTCTTCTTTAGTGTTTTACACTAATTCGAGAGCTTTATTTCCAGTGTTTAACACTGTTGTCTCCTAGTGTTTAAATTCTAATTTGAGAGCTTTATTACTAGTGTTCAACACAACTGTTCTTTAGTGTTTAACACTACTTTTAGCCAAATTGGCTAATTTTCCAGAGGCAAAGCCTCCCCTTCAATTGAATCTCAAAATTGAGTAGAAACTCAGAGGTATAATGTCTAATCCTCAGTCAAAGACCCAAATGATAACAGAGCCCTCAAACTCTTGTTTAGCATTGCTAAATAATAGGGGTTTGAACCCAGAAAAATGTTTAATGGTCCAACAAAAGGCCAACACTTCAAATCCGATTGGACTTAGCCCAAGTTGGCCATAAGTCCTTAATTCAGATTTAACTGAGCCCATCTTAGTTCCAAATTGGACTACAGATCACTTAATCCACTTTGGTTCGAGGGTACATCTCTTCATTCCTCTGATATTTATCGTTGTAATCCTTCAACGTCTTCAGAGAGGTTACGGGTCCCGACAACCACACATTTCATGGACTATGATGTCCTTAACCTTGACTGTGAGGTCTTAAAACTCATAGACTATGATGTCCTTAACCTTGACTGTGAGGTCTTAAAACTCACGGACTATGATTTCCTTAACCTTGACTGTGAGGTCTTAAAACTCACGGACTATGATGTCCTTAACCTTGACTGTGAGGTCTTTAAACTCACGAACTATGATGTCCTTAACCTCGACCGTGATGTCTTTAAACTAATATTGGACCACTATGTCTTTAAACTGGTATTGGACCACTATGTCCTTAAACTGGTATTGGACCACCATGTCCTTAAACCGGTAATCGACCGCAATGTCCCTAAACTAAGAAATAGAGCCCGAATGCTCTTTTGTTGGATCTAAACGATCTCGTTAAGTTGATCTTAGTCTAAAATAAGACTAACGTATCCTTAACAAACGTTTAAGTTGATCTTAGTCTCAAATGAGGCTAACATATGCGTAAACCCAAACCCCCAAACCCAAATCTAAGAAAGATACGGATTTGGACTAGTCCACGTCCTACGGGCGACAACATAACTTAGTCTCCGTATACAATCCACGGGCAACCAAACACAAACCAAACACCCACGACGCGAAGTGACCATCTAGAGAAGGAGAAAGTTGTTACCGCGATGCGGTAGCATAATTAACTGCAGGGGCTTGCCCCTGCAGGGAAGAGCGTCCCCACAGTCAAAAACCCCTCAAGCGAGGGGGAATCTGACGAAGTCTGCTACATCGGTCGCATCCGTTTAAACCTTCGATATACGGTGCCATAAATCAACTTGGCATCTTCGGAGAGATGGACGGATAGCACCAATTAGCATCTGCCCCGAATCTTGGGCAAGACGTCTGTCTTGCCGTCTTTCGGACGGGAACACCTTGCTGTCGTGCTAGGCATCCCTATAGTGGTATCAGAGACAAGCTAGAGAATTAGACGATACTTGTAGAATTACGAAACCGAAACAACTCTGAAACACTCGAAACAAAAACCTAGATTCTGTCAAAATTTTAAAGTCGTCTATAAATTTTTTAAGCAACCACAGAATGTTACATGAGATGTAATATGAACACCAGACGAATACGAACCCCATCCGCCGGATTTGACCCTGCGAGATACACAAAAATTCCGCCCTGGCCGGCCCCATGAAGCTTTCTCGTGTTTGTCTTCATTTAGTGTTCTGGTCTCTGGGTTTTGGTGTTTCAGGTGTTGCTTGTTTTTGCTGAAATTGCATGAGATGTTAACTTTCTATAAAGGCAATTCGGAGTGTTTCGCAGCCGCAATTCTAACATAGTTTCGGGTTATTTAGACGGCGTTAAAAAGTTCGAACGGATATCAATAACCCATTTTCTCCCTCGCTGGAAATTTTCCAAAAGTTGGATTTTTTCCAAGTTTAAAACATTCAAAAATCATGCAAGTAATTCGATGGACCCCTAGAAGAACGAAACCCTAACTCGATTCTATGACCGTCAGAACCGCCGCCAAACCCAAGGGTTTGCGGTAGTTCCGCGGCACCATAGGTGAGGCAAGGGTTGGCCCTTCTATGGTTGGTCCATAGGTACTGTGGCATGTTCTGGGTACTTTTAAACTGCGCTCAAGTGTTGAGCTCTTTGGGGAATTTTGGGTGTTTTTTGATTCGATCGGAATGTTTAACATCGTCTAGCTATTTGTGAAATGTGATACAATATTTGGAATTCATTTGGTTAGGCATGAAATCCGAAGTATGTGATATTTCGGGTTTATGATGTCTAAGGTGATTGTGGATTCCAAATGTTGTAGTTTGACATTTTCTTTTCTGCGACTGTAAGTGTAATATGCGATGTATCGCCAGTTTTCGTTGCTATATGTCAACGACAATTGGGATACGCATATTTACTTACGTTGATGACATGTGGTGTTATGTGTTGCTGGGATATGTTGTATTGGATCGTCGCGTTTTGAATAGCCGAGGGTTTTTATGTGAGATGAGAGTTTTTCATTTTCATTCATGTAAAAACTTGTATGTAATATTCTTTTATTGGGGCACTTCTGTTAGTTATATGTATGCCCTAGAGGCCATTACTATACATAGGATGTATATTGTAGTGGATGCTTGGACATATATAGGGAGGACTTTCTTGGTCAATATGATAGTATGCTATCTGGTTACTCTTTACCTTAACGTATACACTGATTGTCTCTCTGTTACATGTTGGTAAAGCCCTTAGGATGTGTACTTGACTACCTGGACTATGATGCGGATCATATTAGTGGGGACATGGTAGTCCATAAGTACATCCTTCAAGGTCCCTAGTCATGGGTGTATCGAAACGGGGCATCGATATACCAGAGTAGACTAGCGTATGCCTTCTCGACCCATACAGATGGGCGATGGATGATCCCATATCCATTGGTGTTTGACATGAGAGATGATATACGGGTGCTCAGTGGAGACTGGGTACAAAGGACGGACTCGCCGAGAACTCCCAGATGGTATTATACCTTACGTCAGATGGCAGTTCTCTGGTGACACTGGTACAGGTTAGTCTGTAGACCCGAGATCATCATAGAGTCTTGTGTGATTCCCACTATGCTTTGATTTCCACCTTACCATGTCCAAGAGGGCATGCAAAATGGTGGTTTTTGGATACAGTCCCGAGTCACATGGAGGCAATGAGCGATAGGAGGGGTTTCGTCTCTCCCGGTATAGGGGTTGATGTTGCGCTATGCTCGATTGGCCATAACAGGGAAGTCCCTGGCCAGGGCTGGTTTAGAGATATACTGGTAAGTGTTATCAGTAGTTTCTCGACCCGTTATGAGCCTCATATCGGCATGACTTATCGGTTATTGGGGTCTGACGTTTACCACCCATAGACTTGATATGCGACATATCAGACGAGGAGACCGGACTGTACGGTAGTGTCACTGTCAGGCTTTTTGCAGGAGTTGGAGCGGGCTTTCTTGCTGATCTTCTGATCGCTCAATACCCAGGTAGCCGTTATGTCCAGCTAGTACCACTGACGGCTTGTGGGTGCTTAATATGATCATCACCTACTGTCGGCGTATTGACGAGTCTTTAGAGTCCTACATAGAGGTTATACTGGCTCAGGCAAAACGAAATAGGAGCGCATATGTGATATGTGCGGGACCGAGAATAATGCGAGTATGTGATACCGTATTCTATTCTCGCGATATTTGTATCGATCGGTTGTATGCGATATAACCAAGTTATCGAATCAATGGTTGATTCGATAAATCGATACATTGTATGTTAGTCGGATATATATGATATAACCGGATTATTAAGTCAAGTGTTGATTTAATAATTTAGTGTATAATTGTATATGTGATATACTAATTTACATTAACTAACATTTGGTTCACTTAAGTATTTGATTTTCTCACTTGTGCACAAGTTAATATATATGTGATATATATTTATTAGTGTACAAATTGTATCATGGTTGTTGATACAAGTATCATGGGTGTACAAGACTTAAACCATACTAATTATAGTGTAAGGTTTTCATATTTAAAGTAATTCTAAAATTAGTGGATAATGAGTACAAATGCATGAAGCTTATGTTGCATTTTGACTTAGTCCACTAGTTTTGTTTTACTTAAGATATTAGTTAACCTAACCACTATGATTACCTATGGTAACGTCTCTACAAGAGTTAGTATATGATACCCACTCACCATGGTTAGCTCATTCTCTCTCTTGATCAAGTTTCATTCTCCTTTTGAGCTCATCTTCTTCCTCCTTGAAATTCTTTCTAGGGTTTGAAAAAGAGAGAGAACCAAAGTGAGAAATCAAATTCTAAAGAGTACCCATTTCCTATCTCACCATCCTCTACTAGACTAGCACTTTAGTTTAGGTTGTTTGCTTCACTTATTCTTTGGTTAGTGAAGTAGATGCTTGAGTCCGTATTCTCTCGACGTAGATCATCTTCGGCCTCGAAGACTTCAAGCAATACCATTGCAACTTTCTCATGGAGCCGTCCGAGAGTCCGGGAGCACGTGATCGCAGCGAAGGGACTACATCAAGGAGCTTTAGAAGTGAAGGACCGATCTACAAAAGTTGTATTTCGTATCCCTTTAGAGTAAAGTTGTTTACTTGCCATATAGTTTCGCCTAAACTCTGGTATACGATCTTGCTTAGGGTTGTTCGGCACCTAAAAATTTAATTTTGGCATGGTCGATACCTCGTAGAACCTCATTAGAGTGCCTAGTAACCCTACAGTGGTATCAGAGCCTAGCTAGAGCATTAGGCGATGTGTTTACGAAGTTAAAACCCCGATCGATCCCGAAAACTTCAAAACGACCCCCTCTCTGGACTTTTTTTCAAAATCTGTGATTTTTCAGTATTAAAAATACATAAAAAATTAAGCAGGGTTTTCTAAGAATTACGGTGCAAATTTGATGACGTCATCAGTACGGACCGCCGCGGTTCCGCGGCAATACCCTGCTTGTGCCGCAGAACCGCGGCCGTACAGTGTGTGTTTGACTTGAGGTTTGCACAGTAATACTTCTATCTGATAGTGATATTTTACGGGTATTTTTAAACTGACTCAACTGTTGAGTATTCTGGGGATCCTTTTGTATTCGTTAATTCGATCGGAAGATTTAATTTCGTATTGTTTTCCGGATAATTTAGTAAATATTAAAATGTTCGAACGGATATCATTAACTCAATTTTTCCCGGCACGAAAAATTTTCGAGTGTTTAATTTTTACCGAGTTTAAATCTTTCGAAAAAACGTGCAAGAAATGTGACGGACCCCCTAGAAGACAACAAACCTTAACTCGATTATGTGACCGTCTTGAACTGCCTTTTGAACCTTAGGGTTTGGGGCAGTACGGCGTGCCACATGTGAGGCGTTGGCTTGACCCTTCTACGGCTGGACCGTTGCTACTGTGACGTATTCTGGAATTTCTGAACTCTGCTCAAGTGTTGAGCTATTTAGGAAATCTTGGGTATTTGATTATCTGTACGGAAAGTTTAATACTGTCTATTTATCTGGAATGTGATACAATATTTGGAATCCACAAGTAGTTATGAGATAACTAATTTGGATGTTATAAACATAGCAGTTTAGTCTCAAATGATCGGTAGCCACGGAATTTTGATGCGATCAAAAGTCCGTCGCAATCACGTAGCGTACGCGAATACTCGCCGGGTAAACTTAATAGACAGCCATGCCCCATAGCCCCGACCAAGTGACTGTAGGAGAACCCCGTCGCCAAAAGCATCCGTTTGGGTGCTCGCGCCAGCGGTGTTCCGCCTTAGTGCACTTCGTCGACGGCATCCGAGGGTGCGGCCGTCTACTAAAGTTTGCGACGAGCATTCGATCACCTATCGGGAATCTTGTTGAATTGTCCGACTAGATATTGAAAATTGTTTTCGATATGGAGACTAAAATGCGGGGTTTATAATTGTTAGGCATGCGATGTCTAAGGAGGTTGCGGATTCCAACTGTTGTAGTTTTACACTTTCTTCTCTGCGACCGTAAGTGTAATATGTGATATCGCCAGTTTCGTTGCTATATGTCAACGATAATTGGGATGCGCATATTTACTTACGTTGATGACATGTGATGTTATGTATTGCTGGATATGTTATATTGGATCGTCGCGTTTTGAATAGCCAGGGGTTTTATGTGAGATGAGAGTTTTTATTTTCATTCATATAAAATTATATGTATGTAATATTCTTTTATTGGGGCACTTCCGGGTTGAGGTTGATGTCACCATTTGTATATTATTTACTTTTCCGCACTAGGATAGACCCAAGGAGGAGTGCACAAGTAACCGGGTTCTAGAGTCCAGTGGGAGACCAACTCGAGGAGTCGAGTCCGGGTCTCCTAACTCGAGAATTGGTAGGGTTGCTTGCCGCTCTCGTAGGGGTCTAGGGGTGTGGGTTTGGCTATTCATCGCGACCGTGGAATCCGTGTTTTATAGAGGCTCAAAATAAAACACGGACGTCCTAGTATATCCAATGTTTCATATGTTTCTTCTGCTGCGATATCTGTGATGTGATCATTTGATTTGTTGTGATAAATACTGTATATAGTATATATGATATATTATATAGACGTTACTTATGTTTTACACCCGCGCTAGCCCTGCCCCGCTCTGCCGTTAGTTACCTAACCTAACGCTGAACGAGGGGACATCGAGGCGAATGCGGATGGCATAAGTGTACGTCGTATTTATCTGTGATGTTTAGGTAATTTAAATGATGGGACTTCATTAATATGATTAATGAAATAAAAGAAACCTAAAAGATGTTGTGGAATCGAATTTTCAAAAACAGGTAGCTACAGTTCTTGCTTTGCACAGCGGTATATATGATATATCCTGCACCTTATTCGATGAGGAAAGGGCCGACGATCCCTTCACCGGGAGTGACCCCTTTAGCAAAACTAGAAAAGCCTAAAAAACACTCTATTTTAAAATCATTTGATTCTACAACGATATCAAGTTCATTACGCAATAGGTTTTCAGAAAAACCTGTCGTAACCCCCCGTCATTTCAGATAAGTCCTACTTAGTATTCGTGCTACGTTTGTTGGCCTACGTCAAGGCATAGTGTGCGGTAGCTAACTAGTATTTATCTGCTTATGCATATGATGCAGATTGGATTAGGGTAGTCGTGCGAATTTGTTGGCCTGCGTCAAGGGTCGTGCGGGTGGGTTTGATTCAATCAAGAAATGATGGGTTGAACTTGACTAGCGCACTATGGTTTGTTGGCCTGCGTCATGGTCATGGGACGCTAGGGGCAAAATTATCGGGAATTTCAAGTGTTGAAATTTGCAATGAGATTGCATACCTTCTATGAGATAGTTGGATCCCGATAACCACTGCGAGTAATTGTTAATCCTGGGAGAGTTTTACACATTACAATTAGCCGATCAAGTAGGTGTCTAGAAAGGTGTCAACGAGGTTACGCCTCTGGAAAAACGAGGTTTATTTTAATTAGGTCCGTGCGAAAGCACGGGGAACCTCCCTCAATGTACCGACACTGGCCTGGCTGAAAGATTGGCGAAATTGTAGGGTGTAATTAATCCCGGCTAGTCTTTCCTTTTAGGATTTGAAAGAAGATTTGATAAAAACAGTGGGAGCCATCCTGATTAGATAAAATAATAACCAATCTAATCTTGCAAGAGCATACGCAGAGTGTTTTCTTCTCTCTCTCTCCAGGTAGCGACCATGTCACGCCTTAATCAAGATAATAATACGGATATATTGACCGAACCCGCTTGTTATAGTGAGCTGGGGAACGTTAGTCCCGCTCCAACTTATAATTGTTATAAGACAGAGCAGGAAATTGGGGAATACCAGATTTCCCGTGCCGCCCAAACAAAGAAAGTGCATGCTGATGCATCTTCTTCGGGTGTGTTCATTACAGAGAACTGTTTCTCAGTATACTTTGCGTCCTGGGTATTTGATACCGGATCAGGATCCCGTAGAATGTAATTTGTTACATGGGCTACAGATAGGTAGAGAACTGAGAACGGGTGATAAGTTTCATAAGATAGAAAATGGTGCAAATGTTGCAGCTAAGTCTGTTGGTCACTGTCACCCTGTATTACCAGAATACATTGATTCTGAACGAATGTTATTAGATACCGAACCTGATAGACAACATCATATCAATCTCTTTATAAGTAAAGAAGGATATAATTTTGTATTGTTGGATAATGTTTTGAACATTTCCTATATCAAGAGTTGATCAGTTCAGGCACGTTATCTAAAAGCATTGATGTTCTAAATCAAACTACAGTTCTTAGTATACAGAACACACACAAGAGGAAGAGTTCAGAAATGAACGAATCCTACTTGAGGTATTGTAGACTAGGTCATATCAATGCGACCCGACTAGCTGAAGTTACATATAGATGCATATTTAAATCAGTTTGAATTTACATCTTGTGAAACTTGCTGGTCATGTCACGGAGATAAGATGACCATAGCTCTATTTTTATCATGCAGAGAAAGAGTCAGTGAACTCTTGGGATGATACATATTGATGTATGAAGGTCCCCTGTCTACACATGCCAAGACCGTTTTTTGTACTTCATTACATTCTCTGATGATCTCTCAAGATTCAGACATATGTTCCTGTTGAAACACAAGTCCGAACCTTTTAAGATATTCACAGAATATAAGTTAGAAGTAGAGAACCAAAACGGGTACAAGTATTATGTCCTTTGATGTGATCAAGGAGGAGAATACTTGAGCACGGAACTCCTGGACTATTCTAAAGGAGAATGAGAATTCTTTCTCAGCATTATTCCTCCGCATACACCACAGCACGTAAGTGTATCGGGGCGGAGCAATTACTCCCTATATGATATGGTGCGCTCTATGATGAGTACTACTGAATTTCCTATTTCATTTTAGGGCGTTATGCACTTGTAAAGTTGCATACCTATTGAATAGGGTTCCGATCAAATCAGGTGCCTACCACTTCATATGAGATATGGTAAGGGAAGAGCCCATCTCTTAAGTCAGTTAAGATTTGGGATTGTCCGGCCTATATCTAAAAGCATAATCCGGACAAGCTCGAGGCATAATCAGTTCTGTAGAAGTTTGTTGGATATCCCAAGCATTCATAAGGGAATATCTTCTACCTAACCGAGGAACAAAAGATGTTTTGTTTCTCAACATGCCACCTTTGTGAAAGGGAATTTCTTGTGAAGAAATTAGTGGACATGAGGTAGAACTGGAAAGAGTTCTAGTCATACAAACTGCAGCTGATGATTTGGTAGAACCAAAGGATTCAATAGTAACCAACGAACCTCAGCCTCTCCGCCGATCTAGTAGGGTTCCTCATCCATCTGAGAGATATTTCAGTTTCTCTATGATAGTGGGAGCGAGGATTGCATCATGAGATGATGACCCAACTAGTTTCGAGCTGGCCATCAGGAGTGGGACTCTGTAAGAATGGCTGGATGCTTAGCAATCTGAGATGGAATCCTTATACACCAACAAAGTATGGACTTTGGTTGCTTTATCTGAAGGGTTAAATCCCCATCAGGAGAAAGTATATCTTGAGAAGATTACTTGGTGTACATGGAAAGGTTGAGACTTTCAAAGCTAGACTTATTAAAGGTTTGCATCATTGACCAGGTATGGATTATGATGAAACCTTTTCTAAGTAGCTATGCTTAAGTCCATCCAGATCCTACTTGCCATGGCTACATACCATGACTACGATATCTGACGGTTGGGTGTCATAACTGCTTTTCTAAATGATGTTTTAGAAGAGGGAGTCTATAAGTACATAGTCAGAAGGCTTCGTAGACAATGGGAGCAGCGGAAACGTGTGCAAGATATTTTATATGATAAAGCAGGCATCGCGGAGTTGGAACGTCTATTTTGATGTGTTAGTCAAAGAGTTTGACATCATCAAAACGGTAGATGAACCTTGTATATACAAAAAGGTAGTAGAGAGTATGGTGGAGATCCTCGTAGTGTACGTGGATGACATACTCTTGAAAGGGAAGGAGTTTCTTATGCTACGCTCGATCAATCTGCGCTTATCACACTGATTCTCCATATAGGATCAAAGTGATACCTACTAAATCCTAGGTTTTGGATCTATGAGATAGATCTAATTGGATGTTAGGATACTCACTAGTTGTAGTGAGATGGTATCAATCGATCCTGGGGAGAATCACTGGAAAGGTTCCAGAGTGATAAGGATGACTGAAAGTCAGTCACAGGCATTGTCTTTAGCCTCAGTAAAGGGAAGGGATGTTGGAAGAGTTCCAAGCTAGATACCGTGGCATACTAGACAATAAAGGCTGGATACATCGCTACCAAAGAGGTGGTCTGGGTGTATATTAGTTCATGAGATGAACTTCGTTCCTACCATTGTGTGACAATGGAGTTGTGGCTCATGCCTAGGAACACCCGTCCCATCAGTGATCCAGAAATATTCTAAGGCAGTGTCACCTGATCATAGAGATGGTTGATCTCCAGGGGATCGAGGTTAGGAGAGTAGACTCAGAGGACAACACGTCGGATCCACTCACAAAGGCCTTTTCCCAGAGAGAGACTATTATGGGATGGTTGAGTATGAGATACTACAACCACTGTTATCAGATGGCCCTAGCACAAGTGGGAGATTGTTAGTTATATGTATGCCCTAGAGGCCATTACTATACATAGGATGTATATTGTAGTGGATGTTGGGATATATATAGGGAGGACTTTCTTGCTCAATATGATAGTATGCTATCTGGTTACTCTTTACCTTAACGTGTACACTGATTGTCTCTCTGTTACATGTTGGTAAAGCCCTTAGGATGTGTACTTAACTACCTGGACTATGATGCGGATCATACTAGTGGGGACATGGTAGTCCATAAGTACATCCTTCAAGGTCCCTAGTCGTGGGTGTATCGAGAAGGGGTATCGATATACCAGAGTAGACTACCGTATGCCTTCTCGACCCATACAGATGGGCGATGGATGATCCGATATCCATTGGTGTTTGACATCAGAGATGATATATGGGTGCTCAGTGGAGACTGGGTACACTGGACGGACTCGCCGAGAACTCCCAGATGGTATTATACCTTATGTCAGATGGCAGTTCTCTGGTGACACTGGTACTGGTTATTCTGTAGACCCGAGATCGTCATAGAGACTTGTGTGATTCCCACTGTGCTTTGATTTCCACCGTACCACGTCCAAGATGGCTTGCAAAACGGTGGTTTTTGGGTACAGTCCCGAGTCACATGGAGGCAATGAGCGATAGGAGAGGTTTCGTCTCTCCCGGTATAGGGGGTTGATGTTGCGCTATGCTCGATTGGCCATAACAAGGAAGTCCCTGGCCAGGGCTGGTTTAGAGATATACTGGTAAGTTTTACCAGTAGTTTCTCGACCCGTTATGAGCCTCACATCGGCATGACTTATCGGTTATTGGGGTCTGACGTTTACCACCCCTAGACTTGATATGCGATATATCAGACGAGGAGACCGGACTGTACGGTAGTGTCACTATCAGGCTTTTTGCAGGAGTTGGAGCGGGCTTGCTTGCTGATCTTCTGATCGCTCAATACCCGGGTAGCCGTTACGTCCAGCTAGTACCGCTGACGGCTTGTGGGTGCTTGATATGATCATCACCTACTGCGGGCATATTGACGAGTCTTTAGAGTCCTACATAGAGGTTATACTGGCTCAGGAAAAACGAAATAGGAGCGCAAATGTGATATGTGCGGGACCGAGAATAATGCGAGTATGTGATACCGTATTCTATTCTCGCGATATTTGTATCGATCGGTTGTATACGATATAACCAAGTTATCGAATCAATGGTTGATTCGATAAATCGATACATTGTATGTTAGTCGGTTATATATGATATAACCGGATTATTAAGTCAAGTGTTGATTTAATAATTTAGTGTATAATTGTATATGTGATATACTAATTTACATTAACTAACATTTGGTTCACTTAAGCATTTGATTTTCTCACTTGTGCACAAGTTAATATATATGTGACATATATTTATTAGTGTACAAATTGTATCATGGTTGTTGATACAAGTATCATGGGTGTACAAGACTTATACCATACTAATTATAGTGTAAGGTTTTCATATTTAAAGTAATTCTAAAATTAGTGGATAATGAGTACAAATGCATGAAGCTTCATGAAGCTTATGTTGCATTTTGACTTAGTCCACTAGTTTTGTTTTACTTAAGATATTAGTTAACCTAACCACTATGATTACCCATGGTAAAGTCTCTACATGAGTTAGTATATGATACTCACTCACCATAGTTAGCTCATTCTCTCTCTTGATCAAGTTTCATTCTCATTTTGAGCTCATCTTCTTCCTCCTTGAAATTCTTTCTAGGGTTTGAAAAAGAGAGAGAACCAAAGTGAGAAATCAAATTCTAAAGAGTACCCATTTCTTATCTCACCATCCTCTACTAGACTAGCACTTTAGTTTAGGGTGTTTGCTTCACTAATTCTTTGGTTAGTGAAGTAGAAGCTTGAGTCCGTATTCCCTCGACGTAGATCATCTTCGGCCTCGAAGACTTCAAGCAATACCATTGCAACTTTCTCATGGAGCCGTCCGAGAGTCCGGGAGCACGTGATCGCAGCGAAGGGACTACATCAAGGAGCTTTAGAAGTGAATGACCGATCTATAAAGGTTATATTTCGTATCCCTTTAGAGTAAAGTTGTTTACTTGCCATATAGTTTCGCCTAAACTCTAGTATACGATCTTGCTTAGGGTTGTTCGGCACCTAAAAATTTAATTTTTGCTTGGTCGATGCCTTATAGAACCTCATTAGAGTGCCAAGTAACCCTACAACTTCCGGGATGAGGATGATGTCACCATTGATGTATATTATTTACTTTTCCGCATTAGGATAAACCCAAGGTGGGGACCACAAGTAACCGGGTTCTAGAGTCCAGTGGGAGACCATCTCGAGGAGTCGAGTCCGGGTCTCCTAACTCTAGAACTAGTAGGGTTGCTTGCCGCTCTCGTAGGGGTCTAGGGATGTGAGTTTATCTATTGATCGCGACCGTAGAACCCATGTTTTTTACTGGCTTATTATAAAACACGGACATCCTAGTATATCTAATAGTTCATAGCTAGACTTCTGCTGCTGATATTCTGTGATGTGATCACTTTATATGCTTGAGACGAATGCTTTATTATTATATACATGATATATAATAAACGTTGCATATGTTTTGCACCCGCACTAGTCCCGCCCCGCTATGCCGTTAGTTAAGTAACCTAATGGTGCATAACGGGACACTGTGGCGAATGCTGATGGCATAAGCGTACGTTGTATTTTCGTTTCTTCTGTGATGCTTAGGAAGCATAATTGAGGGAATTCATTAATGAGATTAATGAAAAAGAAAGAAACCTAAAAGATGTTGTTGAATAAAATTTTCAAAAAGGGTAGCTCTAGTTCTTGCTTTGCAAAGCGGCATTCCTTGTAGAATATCCAGCACCTCATTCGATGAGGAAAAAGCCGAGATCCCTTCACCGGGAGTGACCTCTTTAGCGAAACTAGCAGATGCTACAACCTACTCGGTTTTGTTTCTGATTGCCTTTTAGTTTTAGCTTTGCATAGTGGTATTTAAGAATATCCAGCACCTCATTCGATGAGAAAAGAGCCGAGATCCCTTCACCGGGAGTGACCTCTTTGGTGAAACTAGTAAAAGCCAAAAAAAACACTCCTTTTCAAAATCACTCGATTCTACAACGATATCAAGTTCATTACGCAAAAGGTTTTCTTAAAAACCTGTCGTAGCCCTCCGTCATTTCAGATAACTACTATTTAGTATTCATGCTATGTTTCTTGACCTTAGCCAAGGCGTAGTGTGCGGTAGCTAATTAGTGCTTATCTGCAGCATATGATGCGATTGAGCAAGGGTAGTCGTACGGCTTTGTTGACCTTAACCAAGGGTCGTAGGGTGGGTTTAATTCAATCATGAAATGACGGGTTGAACTTGACTGGCGCTTATGATTTGTTGACTATAGCCAAGGTCATGAGTTGCTAGGGGCAAAATATTATCGGGAATTTCAAGTGTTGAAATTTGCAATGAGATTACATACCTTCTATGAGATAGTTAGATCCCGATACCCACTGCGAGTAAGAGTTACTCCTGAGAGAGTTTTGCATATTACAATTAGCCGATCAAGTAGGTGTCGAGAAAGGTGTTATTGGGGTTACGCCCCTGGAAAAACGAGGTTTATTTTAATTATCTCCGTACGAAAGCACGGGGAACCTCCCTCAAAATACCGACACTGGCCTGGCTGAAAGATTGGCGAACTTGTAAAGTGTAATTAATCCCGGCTATTCTTACATTTTAAGATTTGAAGGAAGATTTGATAAAAACAGTGGGAGCCATCCTGATTAGATAAGATAAAAACCAATCTAATCTTGCAAGAGCATACGCTAAGTGTTTTCTTCTCTTTTTCTCCAGGTAGCGACCATGTCAGGCCTTAATCAAGATAATAATATGGATGTATTGACCGAACCCGCTTGTTATACCGAGCAGGGGAACGCTGGTTCCGCTCCAACTTGTAAATGTTATAAGTCCGAGCAGGAAATAGGGGAATATCCGGATTCCCATGCCACCCAAACGAAGAATGAGCATATTGATGCATCTTCTTCGGGTGTGTTAGTTACCGAGAACTGTTTCTCAGTACACTCTACGTCCTGGGTATTAGATACCGAATCGGGATCCCACATATATAATATGTTGCATGGGTTAAGGAAAGGTAGAGAACTGGGAATTGGTGATCATTCTCTAAAAGTAGGGAATGGTGCAAGTGTTGCAGCCAAAGCAGTTGGTGAATATCACCTTGTATTACCAAATGGGAATACTTTGATCTTGAACGACTGTTATTACATACCCTCTATGATATGCAATTTAATATCAATTTCTTTATTATATAAAGAAGGATATAAGTTTGTAGTAGAGAATAATGTTATTAACATTTACCTAAATCAAGTGTTGATTGGGTTTGGTGCGTTAAGTAATGGTTTATATGTTCTGAATCAAAACACAGTTCTTAACGTACAAAACACACACAAGTGGAAGAGTTCAGAAATGAACGAATCTTTCTTGTGGCATTGTAGACTAGGTCATATCAATGCGACACGACTAGCTAAGTTACATAAAGATGGATATTTGAATCCGTTCGAATTTTCATCTTATGAAACTTGCCAGTCATGTCTCAAAGGCAAGATGACCAAAACTCCGTTTACAGGACACGAAGAAAGAGTTACGGAACTCTTGGGACTGATACATAGTGATGTATGCGGTCCCATGTCTACACATGCCAGGAATGGTTCCTCATAATTCATTACATTCACTGACGATCTCTCAAGATACGGACATGTGTTCCTGTTGAAACACAAGTCTGAAGCTTTTGAGAAATTCAAAGAATATAAGCATGAAGTTGAGAACCAGACGAGTAAAAGTATTAAAATCCTTCGATCTGATCGGGAAGGAGAATACTTGAGCAATGAGTTCCTGGACTATTTAAAGGAGAATGGGATTCTCTCTCAGCTTACTCCTCTGTATACGCCATAGCACAAAGGTGTATCGGAGCGGAGGAATCACATCCTATTAGATATGGTGTGCTCTATGATGAGCACTGCTTAGTTACCTATTTCCTTTTGGGGTTATGCGCTTGAGACAGCAGCATACCTATTGAATAGGGTTCTAACCAAATCAGTGCCTACCACTCCATATGAGATATGGAATGGGAAGAGACCATCTCTTAAGCGAGTTAAGATATGGGGTTGTCCGGCCTATGTCAAAAGGAAAAATCCGGACAAACTCGAGGCACGATCAGTTCTTTGCAAGTTTGTGGGATATCCAAACAATTCGTATGGATATCAATTCTACCTCAGTGAGGAACAAAAGGTGTTTGTTTCTCAACATGCCACCTTTTTAATAATGGAATTTCTTGTAAAAGAGATTAGTGGCAAGGAGGTAGAGCTGGAAGAAGTTCCAGTAGCACAAACTACAACTGAACATTTAGTAGAACCAGAGGATTCAATAGTTCCCAACGAACCTCAGCCTCTCCACCGATCTAGTAGGGTTTCTCGTCCACCTAAGAGATACTACGGTTTTCTCATTGATGGTGGGAGCAAGGATTGCATCATAGAAGATGATGACCCAACTAGCTTCGAGCAAGCCATCATGAGTGGGGACTCTGTGAAATGGCTGGATGCAATGCGATCTGAGATGGAACCATATACACCAACAAAGTATGGACTTTGGAAGATGCTCCTGAAGGGGTAAAACCCATCAGGAGCTAATGGATCTTTAAGAAGAAACTTGGTGTAGATGGAATAGTTGAGACTTTCAAAGCTAGACTTGTTGCAAAAGGTTTTCGTCAACGACCAGGTGTGGATTATGATGAAATCTTTTCTCCAGTGGCTATGCTTAAGTCCATCCGGATCCTACTTGCCATCGCTGCATACCATGACTACGAAATCTGGCAAATGGATGTTAAGACCGCCTTTTTAAATGGTGATTTAGAAGAGAGCGTGTACATGACTCAGCCAGAGGGCTTCGTGGATAGTGAGAACAGCGGTAAGGTGTGCAAGCTGCTTAAATCAATCTATGGATTGAAGCAGGCATCGCGGAGTTGGAACATCTGTTTTGATGTGGTAGTCAAAGAATTTGACTTCATCAAAAATGTTGATGAACCTTGTATATACAAGAAGGTGGCAGAGAGTAAGGTTGTCTTCCTCGTATTGTACGTGGATGACATACTCTTGATAGGAAATGATGTTCCTATGCTACACTCGGTCAAGCTCTTCTTATCACAAAGATTCTCAATGAAAGATCTAGGTGATGCCTCCTACATCTTGGGGATTAAGATCTATAGAGATAGATCTAAACGGATGTTGGGATTGTCCCAATCCAGGTACATTGATACCATACTAAAGAGGTTTAGTATGGAAGATTCCAAGAGTCGAAATTTACCCACGATCTCAGGACTCACTCTCTCCAAAGAGATGTCTCCCAAGACTTATTTGGAGAGAGCTCGCATGCAAGGGATACCCTATGCTTCGGCAGTAGGCTCTATCATGTACGCGTGTTATGTACCAGACTTGATGTAGCATACTCACTAAGTGTAGTGAGTAGGTATCAAGCAGATCCTGGAGAGAATCACTGGACAGTTGTGAAGAATATTCTCAAGTACTTGAGAAGGACTAAAGAGATGTTCGTGGTGTATGGTAATAGTGAACTCCAAGTGGAGTCCTTTACCGATTCGAGCTTCCAGAGTGATAAGGACGACTCTAAGTCGGTCTCGGGTTTTGTCTTCACCCTCAATGGAGGGACGGTTTGTTGGAAGAGTTCCAAGAAAGAAACCATGGCAGACTCGACGATGGAGGCTAAATACATCGCTGCCAACGATGCTGCCAAAGAGGCTGTCTGGATGAAGAAGTTCATAACTGAAGTTGGAGTGGTTCCGTCCATCGAGCATCCAATACTGTTGTATTGTGATAACAATAGAGCAGTGGTTTTGGCCAAGGAACCCAGGTCCCATCAGCGATCGAGGCATATTCTGAGGCGGTATCATCTGATCCGGGAGATAGTCGATCGCCGGGAGATCGAGGCCAGGAGAGTTGACACGAAGAAAAACACGGCGGATCCACTCACGAAGGCCATACCCCAGATACAATTTGAGAGACTCTTCGGGATGTTGGGCATGAGATACTATAACAACTGGCCTTAGTGCAAGTGGGAGATTGTTAGTTTTGTGCCCTAGAGGCCATTGTTGTACATATGATGTATATTATAGTGGATGCTTGGACATATATAGAAAGGACTTTCTTTCTCGAAATGACAGTATGCTATCTGGTTGCTCTTTGTCTTAACATGTAGACTTGTATTGTGATACTGTCTTGCTCTCACATGTTGATAAAGCCCTTAGGATGTATACTTAACTACCGGGACTATGATGGAGATCATACTAGTGTGGCCAGGGTAGTCCACAAGTTCATCCTTTAATTGTTCCTAGTCGAGGGTGTATCGAGACAGGGCATCTATATTCCAGAGTAGACTAGTGTATACGCTTCTTGACCCATATGATGGGCGATGGATAATCCCACATCCATTAGTGTTTGACATCAAAGATGGTATACGGGTGCTCAGTGGAGACTGGGTACAGTGAACGGACTCACCGAGAACACCTAGTTGGTATTATAGCTATCGTCAGATAGCAGTTCTCTGGTGACACTGGTACAGGTTAGTCTGTAGACCCGAGATCGTTATAGAGTCTTATGTGATTCCCACTGTGCTTTGATTTCCACCTTACCACGTTCAAGAGAGCGTGCAAAACGGTGGTTTTTGGGTACAGTCCCGAGTCACATGGAGGCAATGAGCGATAGGAGGGGATTCGTCTCTCTCGGTATTGGGGGTTGATGTTGCGCTGTGCTCGATTGGCTATAACAGGAAGTCCCTAGCCAGGGCTGATACAAAGATCTACTGGTAAGTGTTATCAGTAGTTTCTCGACCAGTTATGAGCCTCACATCGGCACGACTTATCGGTTACTGGGGTCTGACGTTTACCACCCCTAAACTAGATTTGCGACATATCAGATGAAGAGACCGGACTGTACGGTAGTGTTACTGACAGGATTTATAGGAGTATGAGCATGCTTGCTTGTTGATCTTCTGATCGCTCAATACCCGGATAGCCGTTACTGTTGGATATATGTATGCCCTAGAGGCCATTATATGATAGTGGATGTATTTATACATGTATATATATTCAGTATGCATTCTTGCTCGACATGATAGTATGCTATCTGGTTCTTCTTTATCTGATATGTTGATTTGATCATACTTTTATTCATTCATACATGCTGATAAAGCCCTGAGGATATCGGCTTGACTACTCTGATTATGATGGAGATCATACTAGTGGGACATCTGTAGTCTATAAGCATATTCTGGAAAGTCCCTAGTCGTAGGTATATCGAGACGGGGCATTGATATACCAGAGTAGACTAGCGTATATGATACTAGACCCATACGATGGGCGATGGATGTTCCCATATTCATCGATGTTTGACATCAAGATCATATACGGGTGCTCAGTGGTGACTGGGTACACTGGACGGACTCACCGAGAACTCCTATATGGAATTATATCTATCGTCGGATAGCAGTTCTCAGGTGACACTGGTACAGGTTAGTCTGTAGACCCGAGATCGTCATAGAGTCTTGTGTGTTCTCCCATTGTACTTTGATTGCCATCCTACCACGGCTCTACTGAGTCGTGCAAATAGGTGGCCGTTGGGTACAGTCCCGAGAGACACGGAGGCAATGAGCGATAGGAGGGGTTTCGTCTCTCCCGATATTGGGAGTTGATGCTGTACTGTGCCCGACTGGTTATATCAGTAAGTCCCTGTCCAGGGCTGCTGAGATTTGCTGATAAGTGTTATCAGTAGTTTCTCGATCTGTTATAGACCATTCACCGGCACGACTTATTGAGTTATTGCGGTCGACGTGACCATCCCTAGGCTCGATATGCAGCATATCTGACGAAGAGACCGGACTGTACGGTAGTGTTGCCGGTTGGCTCGACGGGAGTTGTAGCAGGTTCTCTTGTTTTCTTCTGATCGCTCAATACCCGGGTGGCCGTTACGTTTAGCTGACCGCTTGCGGCTTGGGGGTGCTTGATATGATCATCACCCTCTGCCGGCGTATTAACGAGTCTTAGAGTCCCATAAAGGAGTTACCTAGTCCAGGCAAAACGTTGTGGTGCGCGTATGCGATATGCGCATGGACCCGATTAAAATGCGCGTATATGATACCGTAAATTGATCGGGCGGCTTGCTTTTGGTAGGGTCATATGTGATATGGCCGGATTGATAAATCAAGTGTTGATTTATCATTTAACCATTAGCTTTCTCACTTAAAACCTTTTCTTATATATGATGGATGTATGCATGCATGTATGTTTTTCTTTCTTTCTTTTAGTTTCATGCACATATGGATGTGCATACACACATACATACATGCATCATCCTTCATGGTTGCTTATACATGGAATATGATGGCAATATAAGACTCACACCATGGTTGAATATATGGATTATTATTTGATTTATTGTTAAAACAAAATAGAAAAGGAAAGGATAATTCTTGACTTGCTTCTACATTCTTCTTTAACCTAACCATGCTCACCTACTTTTAACCATGAGTTATCCTTCTCTTTGTGTTTTAAACTCAAGTTAAATAATGTCTCCATTATCTAACCATGGTTTGAGATGAGGATTAAGAAATATATATACATATATTTTCTTTTTCCTTGATGAGAGTTATCATATTTTCTACTCTTGTTAAAACAAAAGCCATCATCTTCCTCCTCCTTCTTCCTTTTGCTCTCTAGTTTTTTCTAGTGAGTAAAACACAAATAAAGAAAGGTTTTTGAAGTGAGAATCATAACCACAACATCATTCTACACAAGTTTAGCCAACTTGTTTAGAGTGTTCTCTTCATTTCTCATCTTGAAAAGTGAAGTTGCGAGCTTGGACGAGGAACTTCGGGTGGATCGTCGTGGACGCGAGAAGACTTCAAGAGGACCTTCTTCCAACATCCAAGAGGCCAAAGAGTCTATCGAAGGGAGCTACAATGGTTGTAGTCTCGAAACCCTAGTCTTTATTGCCTTTAACTTTTGAAACCCTAATTTTCTAGGATCGATTCCTTTGCATGCTTGCTTAGCACCATAAAAATTTAAACTTTGTGACATGTGATGCTTCCAAACTCTATATAGGGTGCTAGGCAAACTTAACATTGGTATCAGAGCCGACCTAGAACATTAGGCGACACTTTTACGAAGTAAAAATCCCGATCGGACAAAAATACGACTTTTTTAGACCCTCTCTGGACAAATTTTAAAATCTGACATTTTTCCGAATTAAAAATACTTAAAAAATACATCAGACAAAGATAAGAAAAACAGTGAAATTCGAAGCCCTGAACCGTACAAAGTGCCGCGGAACCGCGGCAATTCCTTGCTTAGGCCGCGGCTCCGCGGCCGTACAGAGGTATCACTGCTTTAAATTTGGACTGTAATTCTTATTTCTGCTTGTACAGTGTTTTGGTATGTTTAATCTGAAAATAGTACTGTATTTTCTGGAGATGGTTTTGGACTCGTAGATTCGATCGGAATCTAAATTAGAAAGTATTAAAGTGTTTGAACGAGTATCATTTGCTCACTATTCACGGGGTTTAAATACTTTGGAGATACGTGCAAGTCATTTTGTGGTGGACCCTCTAGAAGAAAACAAACCTTAACTCGATTATGTAACCGTCTTGAACTACCCTTTGAACCTTAGGGTTTGGGGCAGTACGGTGTGCCACATGTGAGGCGTTGGCTTGACCCTTCTACGGCTGGACCGCTACTACTGTGTCACACTCCGGATTTTTGAACCCTGCTCAAGTGTTGAGCTTTAGTGAATCTTGGGTACTTGATCGTTCGTTCGAAAACTTTAATACTGTCTATTTATCTGGAATGTGATACAATATGTGAAATTCATATAGTTTAGGCATGAAATACGAAGTATGTGATATTTCGCATTTATGATGTCTAAAGAGAATGTGGATTCCAAATATTGTAGTTTTACACTTTCTTTTCTGTGACCGTAAGTGTAGTATGTTCGATATCGCCGGTTTCGTTGCTATACATCAACGACAATCAGGGTACGCATACTTACTTACGTTGATGATATGAGATATTATGTGTTGCTGAGATATGTTGTGCAGGATTGTCGCGATTGAATAGCCGGGGGGGTTTATGTGAGATGAGAGTTTTATATTTTCATTCATGTAAATTCAAATGTAATGTAATATTCTTTTATTTGGGGCACTTCCGGGTTGAGGTTGTGTCACCAGTGTTGTATATTATTTACTTTTCCGCATTAGGATGGACCCAAGGAGGGGAGCACAGGTGACCGGGTTCTGGGGTTCAGTGGGAGGCCATCTCGAGGAGTCGAGACCGGGTCTCCTAAACTCCAGAATTGGTAGGGTCGCTTGCCACTCTCGTAGGGGTCCAGGATGTGGGCTTGGCTATTCATCGCGACTGTGGAATCCGTATTTTCTATTCTGGCTAAATACTAAATATGGACGTCCTAGTATATCCCACGTTATATCTATGTTTCTGCTGCCTGTGTTCTATGATATCTGAGACGAATGACATATTATATATATGATATATAGTAGACGTTGCTTATGATTTACACCCACGCTAGTCCCGTCTCGGTATGCAGTTAGTTAAGTAACCTAACGGTGCATAACGGAACATTGCGGTGAATGCGGATGGCATAAGCGTACGTGTTATTTTCGTTTCTTTTCTGTGATTGGCTTAAGGACTTAAATGATGGGATTACATTAATGTGATTAATGTAAAGAAAATAAACCTAAAAAGATGTTGTAGAATCGGATTTGAAAACCACTCGTCTATTTATGAAAAAGCTATATTTCAAAACTGCGGAGCTTAAGCCACTCCTTTTGAAATTAAACCATTTGATTCTACAACGATATCAAGTTCAAAGCGTTAATGATTTTCTTAAAAATCATCCGCAACCCTCCGTCATTTTAGGAAGTAGAGTACTTAGTATTCGTGCTACGTTTGTTGACTATAGTTAAGGCGTAGTGTACGGTAGCTAAGTGATGTCTTCCTATATTGCATATGATGCAGATTAATTAGGACATTCTTATGACTTTGTTGACCATAGTTAAGGGTCATATGAGTGGGTCTAATTAATCAAGAAATGACGGGTAGAACTTGACTGGTACTTATGATTTGTTGACCTTAGTTAAGGTCATAAGTACTAGGGGTAAAAACAACATCGGGAATTTCAATAGTTGAAATTTGCAATGAGATTGCATACCTTCCATGTGATGGTTGGATCCCGATCCCACTGTGGGCAATAGTTGCTCCTAGGAGAGTTTTACATTTTACAATTAGCTAACTCATTAGGTGTCTAGAAAGGTGTTAACGGGGCTCCGCCTCTGGGAAAACGAGGTTTACTCTAATTAGGTCCGTACGAAAGCACGGGGAACCTCCCTCAAGTACCGACACTGGCCTGGCTGAACGGTTAGCGAAGTTGTAGACTGTAATTAATCCTGGCTAGTTTTTCTTTTTAAGGTTTGAAAGAAAAACTCGATGAAAGCAGTGGGAAACATCGATTAGACAAGATAATAACCAATCTGATCTATGCAACAGCTTTCGCTGAGTGTATTCTTTTCTCTATCTTAATGGCAAATACCCATGACTGGACTCAAGCTTCTACTAGATAAAAACAAACTGAATGGGACCAATTATAAAGACTGGCTGAGGAATCTGAAAATAGCCTTGACTTATGATAAAGTATCATATGTCCTCACGGCTTCAGCCCCGCCCGTCCCAGGTCCAAAATCCTCAGTTGCAGACATTGAAGTCCACAAGACATGGGACGCTGACTGTGCCACGGCAAAATGCCTCGCACTTGCATCGATGGATAACACACATCAAAAGCAGCACGAGGATATGGACATTCACGGTATATTGCTCCATACAAAGGAGTTGTATGGAGAGCAATCCCGCGTATTACGATACGAAGCATCAAAGAAATTGTTTCAGATGCGAATGGCCCCTGGCACATCAGTAGGAGACCATGTTCTGAAGATGATAGCTCTTATAGAAGAGCTTGAGGACCTTGGATGGACGATGGACAATGAACAATATATAGATATTATTCTGCAGTCCCTCCCCTCCACCTTTGCTCAATTCATAGTGAACTTCAACATGCACGGCATGGAGAAGGAACTCCCTGAACTCCTTAACATGTTAAGGAGTGCAGAGAGCACTATGAAGTCAGCAAGAACTCCCGTTATGACTGTTGGACAGTCTTCCTCTTCTCGCCCGAAAGCTAAAGACAAGGGAAAGAAAAAGAAAAAGCCCACTAATCCTAAGGGTGGAGTTAAAAAGGTGAAGGGAAAGGAAAAGTCCAAAGCTGGAGACTCGGGGAAAGGCGAATGTTTTCATTGCCACAAGACAGGACATTGGAAGCGCAACTGCACGGAGTACTTAAATATCAAGAAGAAGCATGGTGATGTTTCTGCTTCAGGTGCGTTTGTAACAGAAAACTGTTTTTCAATAAACTCTGCTTCCTGGGTATTGGATACCGGTTCAGGTTCTCACATTTGCAATTCTATGCAGGGGTTAAGAAATAGCAAAGTTTTGAAGACAGGTGACCATACTCTCCGCGTTGGAAATGGTTCTAATGTACATACAGTCGCAGTGGGAGAGTATCACTTGGGGTTACCATCTGGATGTATTTTGGTTTTGAATCCTTGTTATTTTGTACCCAGTATGCTTTGTAATATAATATCCGTTTCTTTGTTAGACAATGAAGGATATAATTTTGTATTGCAGAACAATGTTATGAACATTCACCTGAATCAAATGTTGGTTGGGTATGGTACGCTTAATAACGGAATATATGTCCTAAATCAACACACAGTTTTCAGTATACAAAATACTAATAAAAGAAAGCTTTCATAATTAAATGAAGCTTTTCTTTGGCACTGTAGACTTGGTCATATTAACGAAACAAGACTAAACAAGTTACACGAAGATGGATATTTAAACTCTTTTGAATATAAATCTTATACGACTTGCCAGTCTTGTATCAAGGGTAAAACGACCAAAACTCCGTTTACCGGACACGGAGAAAGGGCTACTGAGCTCCTAGGCCTCATACATAGTGATGTATGTGGGCCAATGTTTACACAGGCTAGAGGCGTTTTTTCATACTTCATTACGTTCACTGACGATTTCTCAAGATTCGGTCATGTATTTTTATTAAAGCACAAGTCCGAAGCTTTCGAGAAATTCATTGAATATAAACAAGAAGTAGAAAAACAAACCGGCTTGAGTATCAAGATGCTTCGATCAGATCGAGGTGGTGAGTATCTCAGTACAGAATTTGCAAACTTCCTAAAAGAGAATGTGATTCTCTCTCAGCTCACTCCTCCTTACACACCACAGCACAACGGTGTGTCAGAACGACGGAATAGAACCCTATTAGATATGGACCGGTCCATGATGAGTGACGCTGAGTTACCCGTCTCGTTTTGGGGGTATGCATTGGAGACTGCAGCGTTTCTACTAAACAGGGTTCCAACCAAAGCCGTGTCTACCACGCCATATGAGATATGGCATGGGAAGAGACCATCTCTTAAGAGAATTAAGATCTGGGGTTGCCCGGCCTATGTTAAAAAGCAGAATCCGGGCAAACTCGAGACACGGTCAGTCATGTGTAACTTTGTAGGATATCCAAAGAATTCTTATGGATATCTATTATACCACAAAGAGGAACAAAAAGTGTTTATTTCTCAGTATGCCACATTCTTAGAAAAAGAGTTTTTCACAGATAAAGATGATGGCAAGGTGGTGGATCTAGAAGAGGTTCTAGAAACACAAACTACAAATGACGATTTGATTGAACCAGCTGTTGCAATAGAAACTGAGGAACCTCGGCCACTCCGTAGGTCTGGTAGGACTTCTCGCCCACCGGAGAGGTACTACGGTTTCCTCATTGATGGTGACAGAGAAGACTGTATCATGGATGATGATGATCCTACCAGTTTTCAGCAAGCTATCACGAATAGAGACTCTGTGAAGTGGCTGGATGCCATGAGATCCGAAATGGAGTCTATGTACACCAACAAAGTATGGACTTTGGACGTTGTACCCCCTGGGGTAAAACCTGTGGGGTGCAAATGGATCTTTAAAAGAAAGATTGGTGTAGATGGGCAGGTGGAGACCGATAAGGCAAGACTTGTGGCGAAGTGTTTTCGTCAAAGACCGGGTTTGGACTATAACGAGACTTTTTCTCCCGTAGCCATGCTTAAATCCATTCGGATCCTACTTGCTATTGCTGCTCACTACGACTATGAAATCTGGCAGATGGACGTTAAAACCGCATTTCTAAATGGAAATTTAGAAGAATGCGTTTATATGGATCAGCCAGAGGGCTTCATTGACAGTGGGAGCAGCGGGAAAGCATGTAAATTGCTTAAATCCATATATGGGTTAAAGCAGGCATCACGGAGTTGGAACATCTGTTTCGATGATGTCATCAAAGAGTTTGATTTCATCAAAAATCCAGATGAACCTTGTGTTTATAAGAAGGCTGTAGGGAGAGCTGTCACATTCCTCGTATTGTACGTGGACGACATTCTTCTGATAGGAAATGATATTCCTATGCTACAGTCGGTCAAATCTTTCTTATCACTGAGGTTCTCCATGAAGGACCTGGGTGATGCCACATACATTCTGGGCATAAGGATCTATAGGGATAGATCCAAAAGGTTATTGGGATTGTCCCAAACCAGGTACATTGACACCATCCTAAAAAGGTTTAGTATGGAAGACTCCAAGCGGGGTGCCTTACCCGCTTGCTATGGGGTCACTCTCTCGAAGGATTCTTGTCCAAAGACCGATGAAGAGAGAGCTCACATGAGTGTTATACCCTATGCTTTGGTAATAGGATCTATAATGTATGCGATGTTATGTACACGCCCAGATGTAGCTTATGCACTTAGTGTTGTAAGCAGGTATCAATCAAACCCAGGGGAGAATCACTGGACAGCTGTGAAGAACATTCTTAAGTACTTACGAAGGACTAAAGAATTGTTCTTGGTGTATGGTAATGGAGATCTCCAAATGGAGGCCTTTACCGATTCGAGCTTCTAGAGCGATAAGGACGACAGCAAATCTTTCTCTGGGTTTGTATTTACCCTCAATGGAGGGGCGGTGAGTTGGAAGAGTTCCAAACAAGATACCGTTGCAGACTCTACGATGGAAGCTGAGTATATTGCTGCAAATGATGCCTCCAAGGAAACCGTCTGGATGAAGAAGTTTGTCTCGGAGCTAGGAGTAGTTCTAACCATTATTGATCCAATAACTTTGTATTGTGATAATAATGGGGCTATGGCGCTAGCCAAGGAGCCTAGATCCCATCAGCGGTCCAGACACATCCTGAGGCGTTTTCATTTGATCCGGGAGATTGTAGATCGCCGCGAGATCGAGATTAGGAGAGTAGACACAAAAATAACGCCGCGGATCCATTCACCAAGGCCCTCCCTCAGCCGCAGCATGAGCAACTTTTTGAGATGTTGGGTATGAGATACGCCAATAACTGGCCTTAGTGCAAGTGGGAGATTGTTGGATATATGTATGCCCTAGAGGCCATTATATGATAGTGGATGTATTTGTACATGTATGTATATTCAGTATGCATTCTTGCTCGACATGATAGTATGCTATCTGGTTCTTCTTTATCTGACATGTTGATTTGATCATGCTTTTATTCATTCATACATGCTGATAAAGCCCTAAGGATATCGGCTTGAGTACTCTTTATTATGATGGAGATCATACTAGTGGGACATCTGTAGTCTATAAGCATATCCTGGAAAGTCCCTATTCGTAGGTATATCGAGACGGGGCATTGATATACCAGAGTAGACTAGCGTATATGATACTAGACCCATATGATGGGAGATGGATGTTCCCACATTCATCGATGTTTGACATCAAGATCATATACGGGTGCTCAGTGGTGACTGGGTACACTGGACGGACTCACTGAGAACTCCTATATGGAATTATATCTATCGTCGGATAGGAGTTCTCAGGTGACACTGGTACAGGTTAGTCTGTAGACCCGAGATCGTCATAGAGTCTTGTGTGTTCTCCCACTGTACTTTGATTGCCATCCTACCACGGCTCTACTGAGTCATGCAAACAGGTGGCCGTTGGGTACAGTCCCGAGACACACGGAGGCAATGAGGGATAGGAGGGGTTTCGTCTCTCCCGATATTGGGAGTTGATGCTGTGCTGTGCCCGACTGGTTATATCAGTAAGTCCCTGGCCAGGGCTGCTGAGATTTGCTGATAAGTGTTATCAGTAGTTTCTCGATCTGTTATAGACCATTCACCGGCACGACTTATTGAGTTATTGGGGTCGACGTGACCATCCCTAGGCTCGATATGCAGCATATCTGACGAAGAGACCGGACTGTACGGTAGTGTTGCCGGTTGGCTCGACGGGAGTTGTAGCAGGTTCGCTTGTTTTCTTCTGATCGCTCAATACCCGGGTGGCCGTTACGTTTAGCTGACCGCTTGCGGTTTGGGGGTGCTTGATATGATCATCACCCTCTGCCGGCGTATTGACGAGTCTTAGAGTCCCACAAAGGAGTTACCTAGTCCAGGCGAAACGTTGTGGTGCGCGTATGCGATATGCGCATGGACCCGATTAAAATTCGCGTATATGATACCGTATATTGATCGGGCGGCTTGCTTATGGTAGGGTCATTTGTGATATGGCTGGATTGATAAATCAAGTGTTGATTTATCATTTAACCATTAGCTTTCTCACTTAAAACATTTTCTTATATATGATGGATGTATGCATGCATGTATGTTTTTCTTTCTTTCTTTTAGTTTCATGCACATATGGATGTGCATACACACATACATACATGCATCATCCTTCACGGTTGCTTATACATGGAATATGATGGCAATATAAGACTCACACCATGGTTGAATATATGGATTATTATTTGATTTATTGTTAAAACAAAATAGAAAAGGAAAGGATAATTCTTGAGTTGCTTCTACATTCTTCTTTAACCTAACCATGCTCACCTACTTTTAACCATGAGTTATCCTTCTCTTTGTGTTTTAAACTCAAGTTAAATAATGTCTCCATCATCTAACTATGGTTTGAGATGAGGATTAAGAAATATATATACATATATTTTCTTTTTCCTCGATGAGAGTTATCATATTTTCTACTCTTGTTAAAACAAAAGCCATCATCTTCCTCCTCCTTCTTCCTTTTGCTCTCTAGTTTTTTCTAGTGAGTAAAACACAAATAAAGAAAGGTTTTTGAAGTGAGAATCATAACCACAACATCATTCTACACAAGTTTAGCCAACTTGTTTAGAGTGTTCTCTTCATTTCTCATCTTGAAAAGTGAAGTTGCGAGCTTGGACGAGGAACTTCGGGTGGATCGTCGTGGATGCGAGAAGACTTCAAGAGGACCTTCTTCCAACACCCAAGAGGCCAAAGATTCTATCGAAGGGAGCTACAAAGGTTGTAGTCTCGAAACCCTAGTCTTTATTGCCTTTAACTTTTGAAACCCTAATTTTCTAGGATCGATTCCTTTGCATGCTTGCTTAGCACCATAAAAATTTAAACTTTGTGACATGTGATGCTTCCAAACTCTATATAGGGTGCTAGGTCCAGCTATTACCGCTAATGGCTTGTGGGTGACTGATTTGATCATCACCTACTGCCGGCATATTGACGAGTCTTTAGAGTCCCACACAGAGGTTTCCTGGCTCAGGCGAAATGAAGTAGGAGCATATATGTGAAATGTGCGGGACCAAGATTAATACGTGTGTGATACCGTATTCTATTCTCGCGATATGTGATATCGGTCGGTTATATGTGATATAGCCGGGTTATCGAATCAAGTGTTGATTCGATAAATGGATACATATGATATTAGTCGGTTATATATGATATAGCCGAATTATTGAATCAAGTGTTGATTTAATAATTTAATGTATAATTATGTATTTAATATATTTACATTAAGTAATATTAGCCCACTTGTGCATTTCTTTTTCTCACATGTGCACACTTAATATATATGTGATATATATTAATTGTGTTTTATTTTTTGTGTCATGCTTGATTATACATGCAACATGGGTGTATGAGACTCACACCATTCCATAAGATAATTGGGGTTTTATTTATTTAAAGTAAATACAAAATTGGTGGAAATTTGTCATGGTTGATGCTTAGTGGAAGCCTGTAGAAACCTTTGACTTAGTCCACTAATTTTGTCTTACTATAGATATTTATTAACCCAACCATTATCTTAAACCATGGTCAAGTCTCGACATGAGTTATATGAGATATTTCTCACCCATGGTTGCCACTCACTCTGTAACATCCTAGTTCATTTATACCAGTTCTTTTGGGTATTTCTTTATTTATGGCTATTTCTTGATTTATTGTGTTTTGGGTGCGAATAGTGTAATTAGTATCCGTGTTTGCATCCAACCCGACCCACATGCTGGAAACCCGTCTTGATTTCTATTTATGATTTATCCCGGCTAGTGTCGAGGATCCGTGCACTTTCATGTTGTATAACTGTATTATATCGAGCATCTGTATTTTTTAATAATACAATTATAATCAAATAGTATATTTTAAAAATATCTAATATGGCCTGCATCATACCCCTAACCATGTTGTGGCATCCGTACATCTTGTTCTCGTTCTGTTTAGTGAAACGGACCCGTTTGGATAGCTACGTGTATCCGTTCTTGGCGGTATACATTTTTGTGACCCGGATATCCTATTTTGGTTTTGGTTAGCACGTATATTATCCATATTTTTAAACCGTAATTTTAGACCCGACCCAAACGTGTTTTGGACTATTTTTGTATTAGCCAAAAACTCAATTTTTTCCTAAGTATAATATTCGTAACTATATAACTATTATATATTCATTTCTTTAACCAAATTTATATTTTAAATATTTTTTAGATACTAACCATCACAATCTGATCTCCTCTCGTGACTCTCTCTCTATATATATAAATATCTTTCATTATATTTTTTCTTTCCCCATAACAAATTCTACATCAGTCTCTCTCTCTCTATAAATATTCTTTCTTTATATTTCTTCTTTCCCCATAACAAATCCTACAACAGTCTCTCTCTCTCTCTACCTAAATATATATTTATAAATCTTAACTAATCCTGCCTCAGCCTAAATACATATTAATTATATGTTTTTATTTTTTAAAACCTTATTTAAACTCCCCACGTTCTCTTCTTCTCCATTTACTTTCCCTCATGTTCCCGCCTCTCATGAACCCCATCTTGAACCTACGCCCGAGCCCCTCGCCGCTTCACTCTCACTGTCATTTCCTCACGCCGACGATCTCGCCTCCTCTTCACCTTACCTCTCTCCCAATACCACAACCACCACCGCCGTAAACCTATAACCCGACCCCGCAGCCTCGCCTGCACACCCTCGTCGCTGACCACCATAGTCGGCCTTACCCCGTCACCACCACCTCCATCTTATCCTTCTCCTCTCCTCCTCGCCTTCAACACCCGACACCAAGAAACCCCGACTGCACAAAACCGTACCCGATCCCGACTTCAAGAATCCCCAACTGCCCTTTGCCGTGAAACCTCGCCGGAAAACACACGCCTCTCGACGTCACCCCCTCGCCTCTGTCCCAGCACCCCGAGACAACTCCAGTGGACCCTGCAAACCACAACCCTCTTCTTTTCTTCTTCTTCTTTCATCTTCTCATTCTTTTTCTTGATCGTGCATTTTCCGGTCTTCGCCGGAGCCGTGCCGTTGCCGATGATCCGGGCGACCCAGTGGACATCCCCAGCCAGCGTGGTCGTGTTCTTGCTTTGCTTGGTTCAGTTCTGTACGTACGTGTGTGTATTGCGACGTTTACCGACATTGGACGCAGCATACGCACCCCGTATTGAGATCCGATCAGGTAAGTTTATCTTGCTACATGCTATGATATATATTTTAGAGCCATATGAATAAAAATATTACATTTTTATTGAATCGTGCATCATATGTTACAGTTTTACAATTTTACAATATCCGTTCGCATCCGTACAGTTTATTACATATCTAGTCGCATGCATGTTTATCTTGCTACATGCTATACTACATATTTTACATCTATATGAATAATAATATTACATGTTTATTACATTGTACATCCATGTTACCATTTTACCGTTTTCCGATATCCGTTCGTATCCGTGTTATTTATTATATGTCTAGTTGCATGCCATATTATATTATATCATGTTACCGTTATATTAGCACCCCATGCTTGATAATGTGCATCATGCGTAGTCATGGAGTTGTAGATCTAATCCCGGTTAAATATTTGTACATCCGCGTTTTACCGTGCATCCGCACTTTTATCGTGCATCTGTACTTGCTACAGTTTTATTACAAGCATCCGCTTGATGTACTGTGCACTACCTGTCATGACCTGATATACCACTGCTTGACTTGATATCTGATCTTGTTCCTAATGCCAACAATCTTGATTTGTCGTCCTGACGAACGTATCCTGTTGTCTATTTAGACAAAACCTGTACCTGCTTGATCCTGTGTTGGCATTAGCTCCAGATTATCAATAATTGACTTGAACACATAACCTTAGGGGCATGGGGAAATCAAAAGTGTAACTGAAGTGTAGCTTAAAAGGGTATTACTTGATCCGTGGTCCCGAGGGATAACAGGACAGAATCATTCGTGATTCTTACTTGATCCGTGGTCCCGGGGGATAACGGGACAGAATCATTCGTGACACTCAATGACTGATCCGTAGTCCCCGGGGATAATGGGACATATTCTTTTGAGTTACATGGAGGAGTACACTAATTGATTTCAAACAAAATTTAGAATGGATAACCCAGTAGCACAGTTTAGATTGATCACTGCACGTCGCTTATACTGATACACTTCACTGTTCTATATCCTTGTTTATTTATTACATTCAGGTTACTGTTTATAATTCAAGCCTGCATATCTTGTTACCTGTTCATATCAGAATTTTTCATTATTTTATTTCCCATTCTTAATCATATTGCAAATAAATAGGTGCTTTTGATCCATGTCTGCTAAATAGTTGCAGGTTACAGGTTCTCAGAACAATACATTGAAAATGGTGAAAAGACGCTACAAATGTGAGACTACGAACAACAAATAGATGAATCTGTATGATGCAACCTACCAGTTTGGGGAACAAACGAAGATCAAGTAACAGTTCGATTGCACAGCATAAGATTCAAGACTTCAACACGAAGCTTACGGTAAAAGTCCACAAACTCTGCACTGTTGGAAATCTGGAAGAAACTAAAAATTATTCTGAAGAACCAAGTGAAGAAAACAGAAGGAAAAAGCAACATGAAGCAACCCTGGAAAGATGAGACAGAGAGCCCCCAAGATGTTCGCGGATCCGCGGCCAAACATGGCATTCCGCCGTGGATCCGCGGTCGTGCTGTGCATGTGTCGGTGCATGTATCGGTGGGTGTCGGTGTTTTGACCCGGCTTTCTTAGGGTAGTCTTGTAATTTTAGATGTGGATCAGATGTAAACCCTAGGGTTTCTCCTATCCATAAATAAGAAAGCCTACAGCCTCTTTTGGGGCATGCCACTTTTAATTTCTAGATTAAATTTTAGTTTCATTGTAATCATCAAGAGGTGTCAATAAAAGTAAGTTTTTTTTTATCTTGAATTTTTCTTGTTTGCAATTTAATTTCCGCAATTTTCGTATCTGTCTTTTATTATCTGCACGTTAATTAGGTAATTAAAAGAAAATTATAAAAATGAACTTCATCATAATATCCCTAATGAGTGAGTAGTTCCTCACTTGTTAGGGTTAGGATTGGGTAGGTTTGACAGATGGAAATCTCTCATTCCTTTCTTTCCCGTTTAATATTTTAAATTAGGACTCTATGTAAATCAAATACACACCACTCACTACGGCACCCTATCCTATGAGATAGCAGTGATTCCCTAGTTAGACCGGTTGTGGTTGATTTAGATAGAGGTTAGGGCTAAGAATTAAGAAAGGACGGACAAGGACCAAAAGGAAGAAACTACGTTTCTTCCTAGTCGTGCTAATCCCCTTTGTTAACTTTTACCCTAACACCTAAGTTCTTAATTAGGGCAAAGGAAGCGGTGAGTAGATTTAACTTTCCAAACTAACCTAATCCTAAGCCTAGCAAGGTTTTAATCCAAATCAAATTCAATCTTAGTTTTTATAAAAATCAAAACCTACCACAAATTGGACTTAACTCGTAAGAACAATAAGAAAAGAACATGTTTTCCCTGTGGACCGACATGTACTCAACCGGCTAGCTACCAAGTGACACCGTTATTGATTGCGGTATTCTTAACTTTGATTTTAAAACACACACTCAAAAGAACCATGACCAATCAAATGGCGCCGTTGCCGGGGATAACGGTAGTTATTTTCTTTTTGTAATTTCGAGTTAATTAAAATTTAAAAAAATCATAAAAGATGAAAAATATAAAAACATAAAAAAATATCATCTTGTTATGTTTTGAAGGGTTTTTGTGTGAATTGCGCAGGAAAGGAAGAAGGACAGATTCAGATCTGGAGCAAGCTCGGTGAACAAATCCAGAAACAGACAGAGGAGAACCACAACAGAAAACAGAAAGATTTTGGAGATCTGAACCTATTCTTTCACCGCGGAACCGCGGCATAAGTGCAGGTTTGACCGCGGAACCGTGGTCAACTGCTGACGTCAGCAATCTGATTTCTCTGTAAGTATTCCTTATCTCCTCTGTAACCCCCTGAACTCCACTGAAAAAATTTCCTGCAGGGTTCTTTGCACAAAACTTTCTTCTCCCTCTCCCATAAATCATTTTGTGCAGGATTCTTTGCGCCGCAAATAAATAGAATTTTTTTTTCTTTGGCAACTGTTTTAGATTTTTGTGTGTTTAATGCTTTGCATTTTTAAAACGGACTTTTAAGGGGCTATAACACCAATCCAGATTGGGTAGGGATTTCATTACCGTTCCTAGGACCCCAAAAATCACAAAAAGCATATGCATCAACCCTCGAGTTAATTAAAAAATATTTAGACTCAGCCAATAAGGACTGTCGCGCTCTTTAGGACAAAGGAAGGTTGTGGGCAATCGGTCATTTATCTAAACCTGATTTTGTGGTGCCTAGGCTAGACAAGTGGGAAAGGTAATTTTAAAAGGCCCGTTTCACGGTGATTCATGAGCGGATCCCTCTTTTCTTTACTTGTGCTTACCTGGCCACAATTGGCGGTGAAGAGGCGATTCGAGGGATATCTCACAACTTGCCCTTTGGACCAGTTAGGAGCAGTCTAGTTGACTTAGGAGACCCTAGCTCTAGGCTTGATTGTGCATATTGTGATTTCTTGAAAGTGTGTCGTAGTTCCTTCAAAAAAATCTTTTGCAAAACTCTTTATGAAAAAAAAACCACAAAACAAAATTTTTACAAAAACTTGCCATTTTGTCGCTAGAAAACCATTGCACCCAACTTTCACCCACATTCTCTCATTGACGTTTTCTTACCCCCACCTTCTACTTTTTGACTACACTACACCTCATTTAGTGTATGTCCAGTTGGACTAGGGATACCAGCGCCCGTTTAGTCCGTATCTCGTTAGTGCCTACTGACGACGTGTTCGACTCCGAAGTCGAAATTCCTTCCACTTCTTTACCTTCATCTTCAAATTCATTATCTTCTAAGGAGATGTCAGGATTCAATCCTAACAATCCTTTACCGTCTGTTGAAGCGCCCCAACGAATCGCGCTTCAGGATCTTTTTTATCCAACCCGCACCGCACTTCCTACTTGTCTTTCACTTCCACCGGCTAATGGGGATAACTTTGAAATTAAGCCCTACTTCATCAATATGTTGCCTAAATTTCACGGGCTGGAATCCGAAGATGCCTATATCTTCATTAACAAATTCCAGAATGTTTGCGCAATGATGAAGACTACCCAACTTTCCGATGATGCTATAAGGCTACGTGTCATTCCTTTCACTTTATGTGACCTGGCTGAAAAGTGGCTATATAGCACAGCATCACATTCCATAAAATGTTGGGAAGAGTTTGTTAAGGCTTTTCTTAAAAAGTTTTACCCACACCATAAGACCGTGAGAATTCGTAATGAAATTAATCAATTTTCCCAGCTCCTTCCGAACCTTTTTGGAAGTGTTTCGAAAGATTCAAAGACCTTCTTGTTCAGTGCCATCATCACGGTATTGAGAAATGGCAACTTTGCCAAACTTTATACGAAGGACTGAACCCAGCAACTAAGCAGTTGCTGGAAACCATTTGTCAAGGTCACTTCCTAACCAAATCGAGCGAAGAAGCTTGGCAATTTCTCGACGATCTTGCTGAACAAACACTTCAGTGGGAAAGCACTAGACAGACCACTTCATCCACTTCATCTACCTCTTCTGGTCAGTCTAGGGCAGGCATTCATCAACTTGATACGTCGATTGCAATGAAGGCCGAAATGGCTGCAATCACGAAAAATCTAGAGGCAATTGAGAGCAAATTCTCATCACCTTCTCCTGCTCCTGCTTTACCCACTCGCACTATATGCGCTTGTTGTTCGGATCCATCACATCTTACTGAAGAGTGTCCTTACAATCCACCTGCTCAAGGACAGGATCAAGTCAATGCTGCTTTTCAGTAAAGACAAAGAAATGACCCATACTCTTCAACTTATAATCCTGGTTGGAGGAGCCACCCAAATTTCGCCTGGAATCAAAATCAACAACAATTCCAAGGCAATAACAATTTTCAGAGGCCTCCTCCACAACAACAAGCCCCTCAACAAACTCAATAATAGCAACTTTTCCAACCCCAACCTTACCAAAATCAAATGAACAATTTTGTACCAAACAACTCTTTTCCTCAAAATAATTTTGTTCAACCAAATAACGATAAGGTTTCCTCGCTAGAACGAAGGCTGGATGCGTTTTTAAAACAATCTACGCAATCCTCAGCCAGCATCTAATCTTCCATTCAGTCTTTGGTGCAACACACTGTATCACATGAGCAAAGCATCAAAACCATTGAATCCCAAATTGCACAACTGAATGCTGCGTTAAGCGAGCGAGAAAAGGGAAAGCTTCCATCTCAACCATTGCCAAATCCCGGTCACACACACAACGCACATGTTGCTCTTGAACAACAAAACCATAATGTGAGTGTCGTGACTACATTGAGATCTGGAAAGGTATTGCACAAGAACGTTGGCAATAATAATGACGCCCCGGCCGCCGCTTCTTCTTCTTCTTCATCAACATCTTCTTCAGAGCCCGTTCTTCATTCTTCACAAGGCTCTACTTCTTTTACTAATTCGCACGGACCCACATCTCACTCCACGAAAACACCAACACTGGGATCTGTTCCAACTCCGCAATCTACTCCACAAACATTGGACTCAACAAATTTTCAAAATGTTCCATTTCCAAACAAGTTGAGATCCAATAAACAAACTCCACAAATGGAGAAGATTGTGGAGTTATTCAAACAGGTTAGCATTAACATACCTCTCTTGGATGCAATCCAACAAGTCCCTTCTTACGCTAAAATCTTGAAGGACTTATGGACCAAGAAAAGGAAATCACAGGTACCTAAGAATGTTTTCTTGGCTAGTGCAGTAAGTGATGCTCTTACCCAACCTTTACCTCAGAAACGCAAGGACCCTGGCTGTCCTACCATTTCAATAACTATTGGGGATAAGAACATCAAACGCGCACTTTTAGATCTTGGTGCAAGTGTTAATTTTCTTCCCTATTCAGTATATGAACAATTAGGCGTTGGAGAGCTGAAACCCATACATTGTACTCTCCAAATGGCCGACCGATCCGTCACCAATCCTAGGGGTGAGTTAGAGGATGTGTTGATTAAAGTAGGGGACTTCATTTTCCCCGTTGATTTCATTGTTATGGACACACAGCCTGTAGCTAACCCCCGGAGTCAAATTCCGGTGATACTCGGTCGACCATTCCTTGCAACTTCTAATGCGGTAATCAATTGTCGAAATGGTTCGATGAACCTATCTTTTGGAAATATGACAATTGAACTCAACATTTTTAAGTTGGGAAATCAGCCCTCCGAATCTAATGCTAATATACTTGATATTTGCTCGATCCAAGAGATCACTCAGGAGGACTGTGAGCTCGAAAAATTTCTGTTCGATCATTGCAATTTTGACGCCACTAGTGCGTTCCTCCTTGAATTTGACACAGCTTTCACACCCGGTAACCATTACGAGTGTTTCACTTTTTCGAACGATTTTGAAGAATCACCACCCGAGTTTGAGTCCTTTAAATTTTTGGATGAGTTAGCTGAACCATCTGACTCGGTTGCTTACACTCGCTTCGAACCTCTATTGGAATCCTTCGAGTTTGAGATAGTTTCACCAATTTTACCTTCAATTGTTTCGCCTCCAAAGCTCAAACTCAAGCTATTGCCGTCTCAGCTTAAATACGTTTACTTAGGTGAGAATGAGACCCTTCCTGTTATCATCTCGGTCTCTCTAGCCCCCGAGCAAGAGAAAGCCCTTTTAACGGTCTTACAAAACAATCGACAAGTTTTTGGTTGGATTATAGAGGACATCAAGGGGATTAGTCCCCTAATAGTTGAACATCATATTCATATGATGGATGATGCCAAGCCAGTAAGGGATCCACAGAGACGACTAAACCCTATCATGAAGGAGGCTGTTAAAAAGGAGATTGTAAAATGTCTTGATAGTGGTATCATTTACCCTATCTCTGATAGCCAGTGGGTTAGCCCCATTCACGTTGTCCCATAGAAATCGGGCATAACGGTCATAACTAATGAGGCGAATGAGTTAATACCAACTCACACCCAAACTGGTTGGCGAGTTTGCATCGATTATAGAAAACTCAACGCCGCGACACGGAAAGACCACTTTCCATTACCTTTTTATTGACCAAATGCTAGAACGATTGGCTGGGCACGAGTACTATTGCTTTTTGGATGGCTACTCCGGCTATAATCAAGTTCCCATCGCCGAAAAAGACCAAGACAAGACCACATTCACTTGTCCTTTCGGTACGTTTGCTTACCGTCGCATGCCCTTTGGGTTATGCAATGCACCCGCTACTTTCCAGCGGTGTATGTTGGGCATTTTTCAGACATGGTGGAAAAATTCTTGGAGATTTTTATGGATGATTTCTCCATTTTCGGCAACTCCTTTGACGAGTGTTTGCTATATTTAGACGCAGTTTTTACCCGATGTAGGGATAAGAACCTTACTTTAAATTGGGAGAAATGCCACTTTATTGTACGAGAAGGTATTGTCTTAGGACATATCATCTCGCAAAATGGCATTGAGGTAGATAAAGCTAAGATTGAAGTCATTTCCAATCTTCCTCCTCCCAAATGCGTCCGAGACATTCGAGCCTTCCTTGGCCATGCCGGTTTCTATAGACGGTTCATCAAGGATTTCAGCAAAATAGCTAGACCCTTGACTCTTTTGTTAGCCAAGGACACCACTTTTGATTTCGACTCAAGCTGTATGAATGCGTTCGAGTCATTGAAAAACTTACTTATTTCCGCTCTCATTCTTTCATCTCCTGACTGGACGCATCCATTTGAGATTATGTGCGATGCATCTGATTTCTCCATTGGTGCTGTCCTTGGACAGTACATAAATAAGATGCCGCATGTAATTTATTACGCTAGCCGAACCTTAAACGAGGCCCAATTGAATTACACAACAACTGAAAAAGAATTCTTAGCTGTTGTGTTTGCATTAGAAAAGTTCAGGCCCTATTTAATCGGCTCTCCAGTCATCGTTTACACGGACCACTCAGCTCTTCGCCATCTTTTCGCGAAGAAGGATGCTAAATCTCGGCTGATACGTTGGATCCTCTTACTACAAGAATTTGACCTTGTTATCAGAGATAAGAGAGGATGCGAAAACGTAGTCGCCGACCACCTTTCACGCCTTCCTTTTTCATCTACACTTCAAATTCCTATTAAAGACGTCTATCCAGATGAGCAGCACTTAACTGTGTCATGCGAACCTTGGTTCGCTGATATCGTAAATTATTTGGCCACCGGACTGATACCAAACGAATGGTCAAATCAGGACAAACTCATATTTCTATCCCAGGTAAAACATTTTTACTGGGATGAACCGTATCTATTCAAATACTGTCCCGACCAAATTATTCGTCGGTGTGTCCCTGATAATGAGTTTAAGAGTGTGCTGTCATTTTGCCACGATTAAGCGTGTGGCTGTCTTTTTGGCCCCAAAAAGACAGCAGAAAAGATCTTGCAGTGTGGTTTCTACTGGACACAACTTTTTAAAGACGCATATGAGTACTACAAGACATGCTCCCGATACCAACACTTGGGCCGGATATCTAGGAGAAATGAAATGCCGCTCCAACCAATATTGGTTGTTGAAATTTTTGATGTTTGGGGGATAGACTTTATGGGACCATTTCCCAATTCCTTTGGGAACATGTATATTCTACTCGCTGTTGACTATATTTCTAAATGGGTCGAGGCTGTGCTCAGCCGAACTAATGACAACAAGGTTGTCATTAGATTTCTCAAAGAAACATCTTTTCTCGGTTTGGGCATCCTCGCGCGATTATCAGCGATAATGGATCTCATTTTTGTAATAGGACGTTCGAGTCCTTAATGCGGAAATAATCTATTACTCACAAGCTGTCAACGCCCTATCATCCCCAAACTTGTGGGCAAGCCGAGATTTCGAATCGGCAGATTAAACATCGAATCGGCAGATTAAACAGATATTGGAGAAAACGGTTTCCAAAAACCGTAAAGAATGGTCGTCAAAACTTATTGATGCCCTTTGGGCATTCCGAACTGCCTATAAGACCGATCTTGGCATGTCTCCATATAGGCTTGTTTATGGAAAGGCTTGCCACCTTCCTGTTGAAATTGAGCATAAAGCATTTTGGGCAATAAAAGAGTTGAACCTATCTTTGGGAGATGCGGGCAGCCATAGAAAGCTGCAATTGAATGAATTGAACGAGCTGCGGGATGAAGCCTACGAGAACGCAGTAGTTGTTAAAAACCAAACAAAGGTGTTCTACGATAAACACATTATGCGCAAGACTTTCAAACCTGGTCAACAGGTTCTACTTTACTACACTCGGTTACATTTCCATTCCGGCAAGCTCAGATCTCGATGGAAAGGGCCATTTTTGGTACGCACCGTATATCCGCACGGTGCGGTTGATCTAGAAAACCCGGAGGACGGTTCACTGTTTAAAGTGAACGGACATAGACTTAAACCGTTCCTCACTGCGGACCCTTCGGAGGAGCTCCTGTTTTTACAGGAGCCGGTCTACATTGACTGATCTTCCTCCATTTACTCCTAAATTTCGATTATCTAGCCAAAACACTGTTTCAAACAAGTTTGGGGGTATGTATCATTTGTAATTATATAAAAAGAAAATAAAAATAAAAAATTTGAAAAAAAAAAATTGGGGTATTTTTGTAAATTTTCAGTTTTAATAAAAAATAAATAATAATAAAAAATTAAAAATTTTTATTTACAAATAAATTCATCTTTTAAAGAGGACTTTTTTTTGCTAATAACCAACACATACCCCTATAAATAAAACCCGACCCCTCTGCGGTTTTCATAACCCTAATTTTTCATCTCTCTGAAAACCCTAGCCGCCGCTCAAGTTTTTGCAGCGAGATCTCCCTGCGCCGCCGCCCTTCCGCCGCCAAACCCTGCATCTGGTCGCGCTTCCGCCGTTCCCTTGCCGCGTCGCCCTCTGAAATCTTCAGAGGAGGTTTGCATCATCTCTCCCTCTCTGTTAAATTTTTTTATAAATCTGTGAACTTTCTGAATGGCACCAACAATGCAATTAGAACAAGATTTTTCACAAATCTTTGCGCACACAATTTACGGAAGTTATTTTGCTGATGAAATCATACGGCGAGGGTGGAACTTTTTAATTTACAATCATCCCAATGCCTACGCTCTTCCAGATCTAGTCGCTCGTTTTTACGAGTGCATGGAGGAAGGTTGCCTGGCATAATACGGTTTTATTAAATTACTTTGGGGCGATAGGGAAATAATCATTCATAGGGACTTCATCCATGAAGTCACCTTAATCCCTAGATTACCTGTTCACGACCAACCCCTTCAATTTGAAGACTACTTACCCTTAATGGGTAATGACTGTTCGAGGGAACCTAGGAAAGGCATACAGGCTAAAACCCTCTTCGCCAATGTATTAATCGTATGCCGTTGGGCACAAAACAAGATTTTTGGCAGTTCATATAATACAACATTTTCACCCCATCTTTTCATATCGTGCACACCTTAATGACTAGGAACCCTAGATTTGATATGTGTATGATTTTACTTACTTCAATTGGTGCTGGTAAAAGGGCCGGAAATTACCCATGTCCTATGTTAGTGACACAATTGTGTTGCTATTTCCTCCCTGTGGAGGAATTTGAGTTTTACATGCATGGAGGTATACCCATCAGGCCTCTTATTGAGAGCGTATCCACGTCCTGTACCCGCCTAACTGATGTATGGTCGCGAAGGGAACCGGCCGAACATGTACCAGCCAGAACACCCTGCTCCAGCTCGGCCGCAAACGAGGAAGAGCTCACCCCCATAGAACAAGCGCGTCTTCTTAGAAGAGCCATTAGGGGGATTGATAATTTGGTAGGGATGGTGACCAACTTGGATCACTAGGTGACAGAGATTGAACATGGCATATCTACGCTGCTGGCGCGAGAGGAACGTTCCCATTCACGTTCAAGGGGACGGTGAAGACATTGTAGGGTTACTAGGCACTCTAATGAGGTTCTACAAGGCATCAACCATGCCGGATTAAAAAATTAGCCATGCCGAATAACTCGAAACAAGATCGTTAACTAGAGATTAGGGTATCATATGCAAGTAAATCACATTTACACTAAGTGAATACGAAATACAACCTTTGTAGATCGGTCCTTCACTTCTAAAGCTCCTTGATGTAGTCCCTTCGCTGCGATCACGTGCTCCCGGACTCTCAGACGGCTCCATGTAAAAGTAGCAACGGTATTGCTTGAAGTCTTCGAGGCCGAAGATGATCTACGTCGAGAAAATACGGACTCAAGCTTCTACTTCACTAACTAATGAATTAGTGAAGCAAACACCCTAAACTAAAGTGCTAGTCTAGTAGATGATGGAGAAATAGGAAATGGATTCTCTTTAGAATTTTATTTCTCACTTTGTATCTCTCTCTTTTTCAAACCCTAGAATGAAAAATCAAGGAAGAAGAAGATGAGCTTAAAATGAATATGAAGAATAATCAAGAGAGAGAATGAGCTAACCATGGTGAGTGAGTATCATATACTAACTCATGTAGAGACTTTACCATGGGTAATCATAGTGGTTAGGTTAACTAATATCTTAAGTAAAACAAAACTAGTGGACTAAGTCAATGCAACATAAGCTTCATGAAGCTTCATGCATTTGTGCTCATTATCCATTTGTTTTAGAATTACTTTAAATATAAAATCCTAACAAATATAATTAGTATGGTATAAGTCTTATACACCCATGTAATGTGTATCAACAACCATGATACAATTTGTACACTAATAAATATATATCACATATATATATTAACTTGTGTACAAGTGAGAAAAATAAATGCTTAAGTGAACCAATGTTAGTTAATGTAAATTAGTATATCACATATACAATTATACACTAAATTATTAAATCAACACTTGACTTAATAATCCGGTTATATCACATATAACCGACTAACATCCAATGTATCGACTTATCGAATCAACCCTTAATTCGATAACTTGGTTATATCGCATATAACCGATCGACACAAACTCACGAGAATAGAATACGGTATCGCATATACGCATTGTTCTCGGTCCCGCACATATCACATATGCGCTCCTATTTCGTTTTGCCTGAGCCAGTATAACCTCTATGTAGGACTCTAAAGACTCGTCAATACGCCGGCAGTAGGTGATGATCATATCAAACACCCACAAGCCGTCAGCGGTACTAGCTGGACATAACGGCTACCCGGGTATTGAGCGATCAGAAGATCAATAAGCAAGCCCGCTCCAACTCCTGCAAAAAGCCTGACAGTGACACTACCGTACAGTCCGGTCTCCTCGTCTGATATGTCGCATATCAAGTCTAGGGGTGGTAAACGTCAGACCCCAATAACCGATAAGTCATGCCAATATGAGGCTCATAACGGGTCGAGAAACTACTGGTAACACTTACCAGTATATCTCTAAACCAGCCCTGGCCAGGAACTTCCCTGTTATGGCCAATCGAGCATAGCCTAACATCAACCCCCAATACCGGGAGAGACGAAACCCCTCCTATCGCTCATTGCCTCCATGTGACTCGGGACTGTACCCAAAAACCACCGCTTTGCACGCCCTGTTGGACGTGGTAAAGTGGAAATCAAAGCACAGTGGGAATTACACAAGACTCTATGACGATCTCGGGTCTACAGACTAACCTATACCGGTGTCACCAGAGAACTGCCATCTGACGTAAAATATAATACCATCTGGGAGTTCTCGGCGAGTCCGTCCACTGTACCCAGTCTCTACTGAGCACCCGTATATCATCTCTGATGTCAAATACCAATGGATATGGGATCATCCATTGCCCATCTATATGGGTCGAGAAGGTATACGCTAGTCTACTCTGGTATATCGATGCCCCGTCTCGATACACCCACGACTAGGGGCCTTGAAGGATGTACTTATGGACTACTATGTCCCCACTAGTATGATCCACATCATAGTCCAGGTAGTCAAGTACACATCCTAAGGGCTTTACCAACATGTAACAGAGAGACAATCAGTGTACATGTTAAGGTAAAGAGTAACCAGATAGCATACTATCATATCGAGCAAGAAAGTCCTCCCTATATATGTCCAAGCATCCACTACAATATACATCCTAAGGGCACTTTCTTCGTTTGGACGGCACGGGAATTCTGGTAATCTCCTATTTCCTGCTCTGTCTTATTACATTTATAAGTTGGAGCGGGACCAACGTTCCCCAGCTCAGTATAACAAGCGGGTTCGGTCAATACAGCCGTATTATTATCTTGATTAAGGCGTGACATGGTCGCTACCTGGAGAGAGAGAGAGAAGAAAACACTCTTCGTATGCTTTTGCAAGATCAGATTGGTTATTATTAATCCGGATGGCTCCCATTGTTTTTATCAAATCTTCCTTCAAACCCTAAAAGGAAAGACTAGCTGGGATTAATTACACGCTACAAGTTCGCCAATCTTTCAGCCAGGCCAGTTTCGATACTTTGAGGGAGGTTCCCCGTGCTTTCGCACGGACCTAATTAAAGTAAACCTCGTTTTCCCAGAGGCGTAACCCCGTTGACACCTTTCTAGACACCTACTTGATCGGCTAATTGTAATGTGTAAAACTCTCCCAGGAGTAACAATTACTCGCAGCGGGTATCGGGATCCAACTATCTCATAGAAGGTATGCAATCTCATTGCAAATTTCAACACTTGAAATTCCCGATAATTTTGCCCCTAGCGTCCCATGACCTTGACGCAGGCCAACAAACAATCGTGCGCTAGTCAAGTTCAACCCGTCATTTCTTGATTGAATTAAACCCACCCACACGACCCTTGACGCAGGCCAACAAAGTCGCACGACTACCCTAATCCAATCTTCATCATATGCATAAGCAGATAAATACTAGTTAGCTACCGCACACTACGCCTTGACGCAGGCCAACAAACGTAGCACGAATACTAAGTAGGACTTATCTGAAATGACGGAGGGCTACGACAGGTTTTTCTGAAAACCTATTGCGTAATGAACTTGATATCGTTGTAGAATCAAATGATTTTAAAATGGAGTGTTTTTTAGGCTTTTGCTAGTTTCTCTAAAGAGGCCACTCCCGGTGAAGGGATCGTCGGCTCTTTCCTCGTCGAATGAGGTGCAGGATATATCATATATATCACTGTGTAAAGCAAGAACTAGAAAAGCAATCAAAAGATAAAACCGAGGGGTGTAGCATCTGCCAGTCATTGATAAAGGGGTCACTCCCGGTGAAAGGATCTCGGCCCTTTCCTTATCGAATAAGGTGCAGGATGTTTTACAAGGAACACCGCGATGCAAAGCAAGAACTGTAGATACCTGTTTTTGAAAATTCGATTCCACAACATCTTTTAACTTTCTTTTCTTTCATTAATCATATTAATGAAGTCCCATCATTTAAGTCACCTAAACATCACAGATAAATACGACGTACACTTATGCCATCCGCATTCGCCACGATGTCCCCTCGTGCACCGTTAGGTTAGGTAACTAACGGCAGAGCGGGGCAGGGCTAGCGCGGGTGTAAAACATAAGTAACGTCTATATAATATATCATATATATTATATACAGTATCTATCACAACATATCAAATGATCACATCACAGATATCGCAGCAGAAGAAACATATGAAACATTGGATATACTAGGACGTCCGTGTTTTATTTTGAGCCTCTATAAAACACGGATTCCACGGTCGCGATGAATAGCCAAACCCACTCCCCTAGACCCCTACGAGAGCGGCAAGCAACCCTACCAATTCTAGAGTTCGGAGACCCGGACTCGACTACTCGAGTTGGTCTCCCACTGGACTCTAGAACCCGGTTACTTATGCTCTCCTCCTTGGGTCTATCCTAGTGCGGAAAAGTAAACAATATATAAATGGTGACATCGACCTCATCCCGGAAGTTCCCCAATAAAATAATATTACATACAATGAATTTTACATGAATGAAAATAAAAACTCTCATCTCACATAAAACCCCTCGGCTATTCAGAACGCGACGATCCAATATAACATATCCAGCAACACATAACATCACATGTCATCAACGTAAGTAAATATGCGTATCCCAATTGTCGTTGACATATAGCAACGAAACCGGCGATATCACATATTACACTTATGGTCACAGAAAAGAAAGTGTAAAACTACAACAGTTGGAATCCGCAACCTCCTTAGATATCGCATGCCTAACAATTATAAACCCCGCATTTTAGTCTCTATATCGAAAACACTTTTCAATATCTAGTCGGGCAATTCAACAAGATTCCCGATATATGATAGAATGCTCGTCGCAAACTTTAGTAGACGGCCGCACCCCCGGATGCCTCGACGAAGTGCACTAAGGCGGAACACCGCTGCCGCGACCACCCAAACGGATGATTTTGGCTACAGGGTTCTCCTACAGTCACTTGGTCAGGGCTTTGGGGCGTGGCTATCTATTAACTTTATCCGGCGAGTATCCGCGTACGCTACGTGATTGCGACGTACTTTTGATCGCATCAAAATTCTGTGGCAACCGATCATCTGAGACTAAACTGCTATGTTTATAACATTCAAATCAGTTGTCTCATAACTACTTATGGATTCCAAATATTGTATCACATTCCAGATAAATAGACAATATTAAACTTTCCGATCAAATAATCAAACACCCAAGTTTTCCCAAATAGTTCTCAACAGTTGAGGGGAGTTTAAAAACATCCATCACATGCCACAGTACCAATGGTCCAGCCGTAGAAGGGTCAAGCCAATGCCTCACATGTGGCACGCCGTACTGCTCCAAACCCTAAGGTTCAAAGGGCAGTTCAAGATGGTCACATAATCGAGTTAAGGTTTGTTGTCTTCTAGAGGGTCCATCGCGTAACTTGCACGATCTAGACGTTCTTAAACAAACGGAAAAATCCAACACTTGGAAATTTTCCGGGTCGGGAAAAAATGAGCTATTGATATCCGTTCGAACTTTTTAATACTTTCTAAATATCCGGAAAACATTAAAAAAATTAAATTTTCCGATCGAATCGAAGAATACAAAATAAACCCCAAGAATACTCAACACTTGAGTCAGATAAAAATACCCAGAAAAATCAGGGAATCAAATAGGAACATTACTGTGCAAAAAGAAAATGGTGACGTCACCTTATGGCCGCGGAACCGCCGCACGAGCCATGCTCGTGCCACGGTTCCGCGACGCTTTGGGCGCCAAACGTTGTCGTTTTGCACAGTTTTCCATATAATTGCTTGCTGATTTTTTTAAGCATTTTTAATTCAGAAAAATCCCAAATTTTAAAAAATGTACAGAGAGGGGTTTAAAGTGTCAATTCCGGGTTCGATCGGGGTTTTAACTTCGTAAACACATCGCCTAATGCTCTAGCTAGGCTCTGATACCACTGTAGGGTTACCAGGCACTTTAATGAGGTTCTACAAGGCATCAACCATGCCGGATTAAAAAATTAGCCGTGCCGAATAACTCGAAACAAGATCGTTAACTAGAGATTAGGGTATCATATGCAAGTAAATCACATTTACACTAAGTGAATACGAAATACAACCTTCGTAGATCGGTCCTTCACTTCTAAAGCTCCTTGATGTAGTCCCTTCGCTGCGATCACGCGCTCCCGGACTCTCGGATGGCTCCATGTGAAAGTAGCAACGGTATTGCTTGAAGTCTTCGAGGCCGAAGATGATCTACATCGAGGGAATACAGACTCAAGCTTCTACTTCACTAACTAATGAATTAGTGAAGCAAACATCCTAAACTAAAGTGCTAGTCTAGTAGAGAATGGAGAAATAGGAAATGGGTTCTCTTTAGAATTTTATTTCTCACTTTGTATCTATCTCTTTTTCAAACCCTAGAATGAAGAATCAAGGAAGAAGAAGATGAGCTCAAAATGAATATGAAGAATAATCAAGAGAGAGAATGAGCTAATCATGGTGAGTGAGTATCATATAATAACTCATGTAGAGACTTTACCATGTGTAATCATAGTGGTTAGGTTAACTAATATCTTAAGTAAAACAAAACTAGTGGACTAAGTCAATGCAACATAAGCTTCATGAAGCTTCATGCATTTGTGCTCATTATCTATTTGTTTTAGAATTACTTTAAATATAAAAACCTAACAAATATAATTAGTATGGTATAAGTCTTATACACCCATGTAATGTGTATCAACAACCATGATACAATTTGTACACTAATAAATATATATCACATATATATATTAACTTGTGTACAAGTGAGAAAAATAAATGCTTAAGTGAACCAATGTTAGTTAATGTAAATTAGTATATCACATATACAATTATACACTAAATTATTAAATCAACACGTGACTTAATAATCCGGTTATATCACATATAACCGACTAACATCCAATGTATCGACTTATCGAATCAACCCTTGATTCGATAACTTGGTTATATCGCATATACCTGATCGACACAAACTCGTGAGAATAGAATACGGTATCACATATACGCATTATTTTCGGTCCTGCACATATCACATATGCGCTCCTATTTCGTTTTGCCTGAGCCAGTATAACCTCTATGCAGGACTCTAAAGACTCGTCAATACGCCGGCAGTAGGTGATGATCATATCAAACACCCACAAGCCGTCAGCGGTACTAGCTGGACGTAACGGCTATCCGGGTATTGAGCGATCAGAAGATCATCAAGCATGCCCGCTCCAACTCCTGCAAAAAGCCTGACAGTGACACTACCGTACAGTCCGGTCTCCTCGTCTGATATGTCGCATATCAAGTCTAGGGGTGGTAAACGTCAGACCCCAATAACCGATAAGTCATGCCTATATGAGGCTCATAACAGGTCGAGAAACTACTGGTAACACTTACCAGTATATCTCTAAACCAGCCCTGGCCAGGGACTTCCCTGTTATGGCCAATCGAGCATAGCGCAACATCAACCCCCAATACCGGGAGAGACGAAACCCCTCCTATCGCTCATTGCCTCCATGTGACTCGGGACTGTACCCAAAAACCACCGTTTTGCATGCCCTCTTATACGTGGTAAGGTGGAAATCAAAGCACAGTGGGAATCACACAAGACTCTATGACGATCTCGGGTCTACAGACTAACCTATACCAGTGTCACCAGAGAACTACTATCTGACGTAAGTTATAATACCATCTGAGAGTTCTTGGCGAGTCCGTCCAGTGTACCCAGTCTCCACTGAGCACCCGTATATCATCTCTGATGTCAAACACCAATGGATATGGGATCGTCCATTGCCCATCTATATGGGTCGAGAAGATATACGCTAGTCTACTCTGGTATGTCGATGCCCCGTCTCGATACACCCACGACTATATACCTTGAAGGATGTACTTATGGACTACCATGTCCCTACTAGTATGATCCGCATCATAGTCCAGGTAGTCAAGTACACATCCTAAGGGCTTTACCAACATGTAACTGAGAGACAATCAGTGTACATGTTAAGGTAAAGAGTAACCAGATAGCATACTATCATATCAAGCAAGAAAGTCCTTCCTATATATATCCAAACATCCACTACAATATACATCCTATGTATAGTAATGGCCTCTAGGGCATACATATAATTAACAGACATGAGCAGTGAGGGCACTGCTTTTGGTAAGTTTAGGGCAGCAGGTGGTTTTTAAATAGTTATCATTGCATTGCATATTTTAATTTTTGTACATATTTTCTCTTTGCATGTTTAATTCTGCATTGCATCTTTATAAAAAAAATGAAAATAAATTTAAAAAAAATGAAAATAAAAAATATATATAAAAGTAAAATCAAATAAAAAATTGAAAAACTAAAAAGATAAAAAAAATTCAACTTGGCCATATTTGACTTAAGTTTGACAAGACGGTTAACTAGCTAGGAAAAACTAGATCCTAAACTTAGTAAATTAAAAACCCTAAAAATAACCTTTCTTAAAGTTTAACGGTAGAAAATATATGTCCTTGTACTTTATTTAGAAATAGGAAAATTTTGAGTTCAGTTCTTGGGCTAAGTCAAAATAAGGGAAGAGTATTGAAATTTTTATTGAAGTGTAAGTCTGAAAAATAATTCTGAATCTTGAGTCTAAATTCTGAAAGTATATACCCTACAACTCGCATATACACGCACCTTGAAACTTGGGATAGTAGAGAATACCTTGAATTGCTCTTGTCTAAAATCCTTAGTATAAAAAAAATTTAAATAAAAGTAAAAGTGTGAATAAAGAGATTAAAAAAAATGAACACTGGTTTTGTAATTACTTGAGGCTGCATAAATAAAAAAAAATATAGCGAGGGTGCTTTATCACCTAGTGCCTTAGACCAACTGGTTTGGGAGTCACTGCTAAGGCCTTAGGTATTACAAGACGGGGAATTATGACTTAATGCGCGAACACATTTTATAATCGGTCGTTAGTACCTCAAGAAGTATTAACGGTCGTATGAAGGGTGTGTGAGCAAATTTCATCTAAAATTCACCAACTAAAAGTATTTTGGAAGATGGATAAGAGTATGATAGCTTGAATTGAATTTCCAATTGTAGGGGTGATACATACACACACATAGGGGTATATGATTAGGGTTTGGATTAGAGATAGGAATGAAAGATAGGGCTTATACCTTCAGTAGAGATGATAAAAATTCCTAAGTTGAGATGGAACCTTAGAAGGAAAATTCAAAAGATGCTGAAAGCTTAATAAATTTATAGAACATATACGATCTTAAGTTAAATGATAAGTGAGTGTGAAAAATATGGGTTGATGATTTCTAAAGTTAAAAATAATAGAATTTCTTGCTAAAATACCAAATTGAAGAATGAAAGTCAACAGGCCAAATTGATCGGATTTTGTGGGTAGTATCCGCTGAAAACCTTCAGAAGAAAACACTCCTCCTACTAGAGACACCTAGAGGTTTAACGGCTTGTTGCACGAGCTCAGTGCAATCGCGATTCCACGCGAAAGTGAGGTTAGGTTTTTTCGAGAATAAAATTGGCTTTCCTCGGGACGAGCAAAAGATAAGTTTGGGGGTATTTGTTCATATAAGAATTTTGCATTATTTTATTCCCAATTCTTAATCATATTGCAAATAAATAGGTGCTTTTGATCCATGTCTGCTAAATAGTTGCAGGTTAGAGGTTCTCAGAACAATACAGTGAAAATGGTGAAAAGACGCTACAAATGTGAGACTACGACCAACAAATATATGAATCCGTATGATACAGCCTACCAGTTTGGGGAACAAACGAAGATCAATGAACAGTTCGATTGCACAACACAAGATTCAAGACTTCAACACGAAGCTTACGGAAAAAGTCCACAAATTCTGCACCGTTGGAAATCTGGAAGAAACTAGAAAATATTCTGAAGAACCAAGTGAAGAAAACAGAAGGAAAAAGCAGCATGAAGCAACCCTGAAAAGATGAGACAGAGATCCCCCAAGATGGCCGCGGATCTGCGGCCAAACATGGCATTCCGCCGCGGATCCGCGGCCGTGCTGTGCACGTGTCGGTGTATATATCGGTGGGTGTCGGTGCTTTGACCCGGCTTTCTTAGGGTAGTCTTTTAATTTTAGATGTGGATCAGATGTAAACCTAGGGTTTCTCCTATCTATAAATAGGAAAGCCTACAGCCTCTTTTGGGGCATGACTCTTTTAATTTCTAGATTAAATTTTAGTTTCATTGTAATCGTCAAGAGGTGTCAATAAAAGTAAGTTTTTTTATCTTGAATTTTTCTTATCCGCAATTTAATTTCCGCAATTTTCGTATCTCTCTTTTATTATCTGCATTTTAATTAGGTAATTAAAAGAAAATTATAAAAATGAACTTCATCATAATATCCCTAATGAGTGAGTAGTTCCTCACTTGTTAGGGTTAGGATTGGGTAGGTTTGAGAGATGGAAATCTCTCACTCCTTTCTTGCCCGTTTAATATTTTAAATTAGGATTCTATGTAAATCAAACACACACCACTCACTACGGCACCCTATCCTACGAGATAGCGGTGATTCCCTAGTTAGACCGGTTGTGGTTGATTTAGATAGAGGTTAGGGCTAAGAGTTAAGAAAGAACGGACAAGGACCAAAAGGAAGAAACTATGTTTCTTCCTAGTCGTGCTAATACCCTTTGTCAACTATTACCCTAACACCTAAGTTATTAATTAGGGAAAAGGAAGTGGTGAGTAGAATTAACTTTCCAAACTAACATAATCCTAACTCTAGTAAGGTTTTAATCCAAATCAAATTCAATCTTAGTTTTAATAAAAATCAAAACCTACCACAAATAGGACTTAACTTGTAAGAACAATAAGAAAAGAACATATTTTCCCTATGGACCGACCCATACTGAACCGGCTAGCTACCAAGAGTCACCGTTATTGATTGCGGTATTCTTAACTTTGATTTTAAAACGCGCACGCAAAAGAACCATGACCAATCATTACCTACTGGTGATATTCTATTATTTAATATTATGTCGCACCAACGTTTGGGTTTTGCATGGCCCAGATCATTTATCTCTTTCACAGGCCGACCAGGAGTATTTCAGCCGACAGGCCGAACTGTGCAGAGCATATTGGTGTTTAGTTTAGTTTAGTTTAGTTTTCTTTCAGCATTTTCATTTCCTGATGTGAGCCCGTATTTGGGACGTACTTTCCAGATATTATTGCTTATTGGATTTATTGCTTTCGCACATTTATATTTCTTGACTCGTTTATTCTGGTATATGGACATGTACTAGATAGTTTATTTTATTTTACTGTTCTTGATATCTTATAGACAGCCGTAATATGACTGTGGAGGGATGTTTCCTAACCACAGGTAGCATGGTTGGCTCTGTCACGTACCGATCTTAGCGCACTATGGGAAGCAGGGCGTGACACACTCTCTCATGATTCATTCACAACATTATCTCTTCATCTTCTTCATCATCAAGAGAGCTCTCTAGGTTTTGAGGAGGTGAGGAAAAATAGTGAGAAAAATATTTCTAAAGTGAGAAAAATTCCTACTTCATCATCCTCTACTAGATTAGCCATTTAGTTTAGGGTGTTAGCTTCATTAATCCCTAATTAGTGAAGAGATAGCTTGGGTTGGTGTCTTCTCGACGTAGATCATCTTCGGCCTCGAAGACTTCGTGTAAGCTTGTTCCTTTCATCTTGTGGAGCCATTCTACATTCCGGAAGATTACTACTTGGAGCGAGGGACTACTACACAGAGCTATTGAAGTGAAGGATCGGTCTACAAAGGTTGTATTCTATATTCACTTAGATGTAAAGTTGTTTACATGTTGTATTGTCTAATTCTCATGTTAAGATTCTAGGGTTATGGTTGTTTAGCATGGAAATTTTTTTTGAAAATGGCATGGATGATGCCTCCCGAAACCTTACTGTCGTACTAGGCATCCCTACAGGATGGACTCACCGGGAACATGCTAGTTGGTATTATACCTATTGTCAGATAGCAGTTCCCTGGTGACATGTGTACATGTTAGTCTATCGATCTGAGATCGTCATTTGTCTCGTGTGAGTTCCTACTGTGCTTTGATTACTACCCTACCATGGCTCAAAGGAGTCGTGCAAACAGGTTTTAGTTGGGTACAGTCCCGAGCCACATGGAAGCAGTGAGCGGATCGTCAGGGGATTCGTCTCTCCCTGTATTGGGGGTTGATGTCGCGGTGTGCACGGGTGGCCATCACCAAATATCCTTGGCCAAGAATTACTTATTCAGATCAGTAGTTTCTCAGGTGGTGATGGGCTTCATACCGACACTAAATGTCGCGTTATTAGGGGCCTGACATTATTCACCCCCTTAGACTCGATATGCGATACTCATAGACGAACGGACCGGACTGTACGGATATTGTCACTGTCAGGCTCAGTAGGGTTTCAGGATGAGTTTGCTCGTCGGCCTCCCTTTCGCTCAATACCTGGGTAGCCGTTACGTACAGCTAGTGCCACCGACGTGCTTGTGGTTAAACCCACCGCTAGCGTATTGACGAGTCTTTAGAGTCCCACACAGAGGGTTTTCCTGGTTTGGGCGAAACGTTGTAGAGGCCGTATGGTTTTATGGCAGAGTTCGATCATATACGTGCACTTGTGCACGGATCATGATCGGACGGATAATACTAGTGGGCTTTGGTTTAAGACGGATCCTTGTATTATATTGTTGGATTATTTTCATCTCGTTGTATTTGTGTTCAGTCAGAATACGGATGCAGGTATGTATATACGGATGAGAGGTATTTTTGTAATTCATTACAAGTTTACTTTAGAGTTGCCATTCTCTTTTTGGATTAAAAATTTATTGGATTTGGAAAGTGTGACTCATTTGTGTGCATTGATTATGGCATGTGCACTTGGTGACTCATGATGTTGGGTCTTGTGTGATTCATGGGGACATGCATTGTTTTTGTTTTGTGTAAGATATTTGTATGAGATGTTATGTGTGTGAGGATAGCAGATCTTTGAGGGTGAGATTTTTCTTGAGTTGCCTACATAATATAATAGCTCACAACAAATACAAACACAACAAAAGAAACAAGCAGCGACTCCTTCACATGGGTTTTTTTCTTGAGTTCACACTTTGCTCTCATGGGCAACTTCTTCAACCTCCACCCAAACCCTCTCATGAGTTGAGAATCCTTGGGTGTTTTGAGACAAATTAATCACAAACTCTCTCTACTTCATCTTGGCTATCTAGGCTAGCAAACTAGATGTAGGGTTCCTAGGAGCTCTAACAAGGGTTAATAAGGCATCAACCATGCCTGGATAAAATTTTAGACGTGCCGAACAACCCAAAGCCGGGATCTTTGCTAGATTATTAGGGTTTAACATGCAAGAAAACATCTTTATAACTAAGTGTGAGGGATTACAACCTTTGTAGTCCGCTCCTTCGCTTCATAAGCTCCGAGTAGATGTCCCTTCGCCGCGATCCACGATCTCCTGGACTCAAGAGAGGCTCCACGATTCAAATGATCCATGCTAGCTTGTAGTGTTCCTTTTCTCCGATGATCTACGTCGAAGTTGCTATAACTCAAGCTCTCTCACTCTAATGAGGTGAACACTCTAATCTAATGGGCTAGATTAGATGAGGATGATGGAGTAGTATTTATGCTTTCTTTTTATATCAAATTCTCACACTTAAACATCACAAAAAGAAAACCTAGTGAGCTTTCTCAAAGCTCAAGGTTGAAGAAGAAGAAGGAAATTCATTTTTTGTGATGAATAATGAATTTCTTGTGATAATTACAAATGCAACCATGGTAGATAATGAGAAGGTTAACCATTGTAGAGAGTTAACTAGGGTTAAGGGTTTGGGTTGGGTTAAAGAATGACTCCACAAGAAAACAAAGCAAAAGGATAAGGTCAAAGCTTCATGAAGCATCATGAAAGCTCATGAAAAAGCTAACCCAAATGCTAACCCTAATCCAAACCCTAACTAGGTTTTACTCAACTAATCATGTTGCATTGGTAATTATAATATATTACAATATTATATATCACATATATAATATATTTTGTAACAAAAGAAAATAATACAATTAATATATATCGCATATATATCAATATATTATCCGGTGAGAAAATGAAATAATAAAGCGAGCCTATATTAGATAATGTAATGCAATATATCATATATATTATTATACATTAAATCATCGAATCAACACTTGATCCGACAATCCGGCTATATCGAATATAACCGACTAATATACCATGTACCGATTCATCGAATCAACACTTAATCCGATGACCCGGCTCATATCTAAATATCGCGAGAATATAATACGGTATCTCATATCATATTATCTTCGGTCCCGCACATATCACATATGTGCCCCTACTCCGTTTTGCCTGAGTCAAGAAACCTCTGTGTAGGACTCTAAAGAATCGTAAATACGCCGGTAGCAGGTGATGATCATATCAAACACCCACAAGCTGCAACCGGTCAGCTAAACGTAACAGCCACCCAGGTATTGAGCGATCAGAAGATCAACAAGCTAGCCTGTACATTCTCCTGTGAATCCAATCAGTAACACTCCCGTACAGTCCGGTCTCTTCTTCTGATATGTTGCATATTAAGTCTAGGGGTGGTATACGTCAGACCCCAGTAACCGATAAGTCGTGTCGATATGAGGCTCATAACGGGTCGAGAAACAACTGGTAACACTTACCAGTAAATTTCTATATCAGCCCTGGCTAGGGACTTCCAGTTATAGCCAATCGAACACAGCACAACATCAACTCCCTATACCGGGAGAGACGAATCCCCTCCTATCGCTCATTGCCTCCATGTGATTCGGGACTGCACCCAAAAGCCACCGTTTTGCATGCCCTCTTGGACGTGGTAAGGTGGAAATCAAAGCACAGTGGGAATCACACAAGACTCTATGACGATCTCGGGTCTACAGACTACCCTGTACAAGTGTCACTGGAGAATTGCCATCTGACGTGTGGTATATCACCATCTGAGAGTTCTCGGCGAGTCCGTCCAGTGTACCCAGTCTCCATTGAGCACCCGTACACCATCTCTGATGACAAAACACCGATGGATATAGGATCATCCATCGCCCATCATATGGGTCAAGATGCGTATACGCTAGTCTATTCTGGTGTATCGATGCCCTGTCTCGACACACCATCGACTAGGTACAGTTATAGGATGTACTCATCGACTACCGTGACCCCACTAGTATGATCTCATCATAGTCCCAGTAGTCGAGTACAGATCCTAAGGGCTTTATCAACATGTGAGAGTAAGACAGTAAACCAATATAAGTCAACATGTTAAGATAAAGTGAAACCAAATAGCATACTATCATGACGAGCAAGAAAGTCCTCTCTATATATATCCAAGCATCCATTATAATATACATCATATGTACAACAATGGCCTCTAGGGCATATACATAACTAACAATCTTCCACTTGCACTAAGGCCAGCTGCTGTAGTATTTCATACCTAGCATCTCGAATAATCTCTCAAACTGTATCTGGGGAATGGCCTTCGTGAATGGATCCACAGTGTTGTCCTTCGTATCTACTCTCCTGACCTCGATCTCCCGGCGATCAACTATCTCCCTGATCTGGTGATACCGCCTCAGAATATGTCTGGACTTCTGATGGGACCTGGGTTCCTTGGCCAAAGGCACAGATCTATTGTTATTGCAATACAGAGGTATTAGATGTTCAATTGATGGAACCACACTAAGTTCACTAATGAACTTCTTTATCCAGACAGCCTCTTTGGCTGCATCGTTGGCAGCGATGTATTCAGCCTCTATCGTCGAGTCTGCAACGGTATCCTGTTTGGAACTCTTCCAACATACCGCCCCTCCATTAAGGGTAAAGACAAATCCCGAGTGCGACTTAGAGTCGTCCTTATCACTTTGGAAGCTTTAATCGGTAAAGAACTCCACCTGGAGTTCTCCGTTACCATACACCAAGAAGATCTCTTTAGTCATTCGTAAGTACTTGAGAATGCTCTTCACAGCTGTCCAGTGACTCTCTCCAGGATCTGCTTGATACCGACTCACTACACTTAGTGAGTATGCTACATCGGGTCTCGTACATAGCATCGTGTTCATACCAGAATATTGCATTTGTTACCGCCCATTCTTACGCTCGTTTGTTTATAGGTAGGTGCTTGTAATCAGTGTTTGCTACATATTTGCAGGATACAGGTTCTCAGCTCTAAACAGTGAAATTCATGGAAAAGCACGACAAATTCCAAATTACTGCCAACCACTGATAAAACACGGGTCTCCGCTCTCTATCCGTATGTTGCCGCACACCAGTTTAAGGGACAAAATGGCAAATCAATGGTCATTTTCATGCACAAAGCACAATGGCAACACAAAATCGAAGAAATCTACGCGGAGCTCAAGGAAATCATGGCAAAAGATCCACATTACATCACCTTTTGATATGCTGAAATTCTGGAAACATTGTGAAGAGATTCTGAGAAACAACATATACCACACTGAAGAGTACAGAAAACCAGGGAAACCCACCAAATTATATAATCTAACTCTCCTAAATGGCCGCGGTTCCGCGGCATAAGCGCGCTTAGGCCGCGGAACCGCGGCCATATTGGCTCGTCAGATGAAAATATTTCAGGGGTAGTTGGGTCTTTTCATGAAGGGTCAGAATTCATCCCTAGGGTTTCAGTTTCCTGCCCATAAATAGCCCAGAACTTGCCAAGCCAAGGGTGTTCTTTTCATGCTCTCTTTTTGTTAGTTTTTAGTTTTCTTCTTCTTCTTCATCATCTTCCCTCCATTAAATTGTTGTGAGAGCTTTTGAGTGGATGTTAAATGAAGATGAGGGTTATTTTGTATCATTCTTTTGCTTAGCTTCCCCCCTTAACTTGATCTTGCAACCTCTTAAGTGAGCTTGCAAGTTTAAGCTTTGGTCATTGATCTCAAGGGGTTGTATCATTTTGGAATCAATAATATTCTCTCTTTTGTGTTTCATTCTCCATGAGTTCTTTGCCTTTTCTTGATCTTGCAACCTCTTAATTGAGCTTGCAAGTTTAAGATTTGGTTATTGAACCCATGTCTTGCTTTGGGTTCTATGGTTCCTAGTTTCATTTCTTGCTCATTTACTTTCTTGCACTTTAATGCTTGCTTTACTTTCATGCACTTAAATTCCATACACTTTTAATTACTTGCTTGTAATCTTTTCTTTTCTTTGTTTATCTTTTCTTTTGCTCTTTTTGGTTCGTTTTGTGAATGGTTGTAATATGTTGTTGTTAAGAATAAATACAATATTGTAAGTTAAGGTTTCATTCCTCATTTCCTTTTCCCGTTATTTTCCTTTGAACTTCGCCCAAACGTTACGCAAGCTCTCCGTTAGGCACCCTATCCTACCAAGGTAACGGTGATTCCTAACCGCGACCGGTTGCGTTCGGTTTGGCCGGAGGCGATAGCAAGAGACAAGAACGGACGGACAAGGTTCAATAAGCCGGATTCCACGAATACCGTGCTTAAGTATCCTAATCCACGCTGTTGACGATTGCTCTAGCTTCAATTGGTCAAGACTCGGCTCAAAGGTTTTGAGTGCGGATTTCCTTAGCTTACACTTTCGTATCTTTTTCTTAACAACTTTATACTTGCATATAACACTTAGGATAAAACTGAACAAACATATACAAATTCTTTATTGACTCGTCTAAAACACGAACGGACATACAACCATCTCCCTGTGGATCGACCCATGCTCAACCGGCTAGCTGCATAGCGACACCGTCCTGATCGCGGTTATAACTTTAGAACTTTGAATATCCGACACGCCAAAAGCGTGCGATCAAATGGCGCCGTTGCCGGGGAGACGGTAGCGTATTTTCTTTCTTTTTATTCGGGTTAATATTCTTTTTGTATATATTTATAAATAAAAAAAATAAATTCTTTTTGTTATTTTGGACAATTTTTGTGACCAAGTGTGCAGGCTAATCTGGAGCAAGTACAGTAACCCAAAAAGAAAACAGAGGTTTTTATTTTGGAGAAGAGAAGAAGTGGAGTTCGTTGACCAAAGACAAATCCCCAAGTCAACATTTTGACCGCGGAACCGCGGTCAAAAGGTGCCTTGAGCGGCGGTTCTGCGGTCCCATTGAGGCCTCTGTGCCCAATTTTTTCTCCACCCTTTTTTCTTTTCTTTTATCTACTCTGTGAATTCTACCGTACTGTATTTTCTGCAGATTTTTGCGGATTTGCGAACTGCGATTGTGGGGAGCAAAGTATACGTTCAAGGCTAAGGTGATTGCAAAGTACAGTGCCAAAGATCCGGGTAGTTTGACCTGCGCAAGAGAAATTTTCAAGCTTACCGGATTTAATTTAACGGGGGTTTTCTAAAACCGAAAACTTAACGGTACGTACTTTACTAACACCATCTTCTCAAATCCGACGCATCCACTATAATATCTTTGCAGGATTCTTTGCAAGTCGCTACCAAACGCAAAAAATTGACTAACCCGTATTTGTTGCAGTGCCGTGCTTAATATAAAAAACGATTGTTTGTTTTTTTATAGAATTTTTATTAAATTGCGCATTGCATACATTAATACGGACTTAAGGGCAAGCGAACCCCACAATATACGGTAAAGGATTTCATCACTTTTTCCGTGGCCCACAAATCACGAACTTGAGCGTAACATTTACCCGCACAAATTTTAAAAGAAATTAGATTTTAAGCCTTAAGGACTCCGCGCTCACTATGAGAAGTTAACTGTGTTTAGAATACCGCTTAACGGTATATTGTTTACGGGGTGTCTAGGAAAGTGTTCACGGCGAAACCGCCAAAAGAGAAAGTGTTATTTAATTAAGGACCTTCGCGAAAACGTCGGAAAACCTCCTCTTATCTCTGCACTTACCTGGCCTCATGATCAGTATATCTTGAGCTCGTTTCTCGACACAGTTTTACTTCGACAATCAAGTTCTTGAGCAGGTCTAGTTGACCTAGGTGAACCCTAGATCGATTAGGCCTGTGGTATTTTTGTGTCGTGATTGTTTTTTTTGGTCCAGATTCTTTTTATGTGTATATTTTATTCTTTTGTTAATAACTAACTAAAAAAAAATATCACATTCTTTTTCCCCTCCTTTTCTCTGCCTTTCTTTCTTTCTCTCTTCATATCATGGGTACCCCACCTCGCAAAACTCTTGCCGAACTTTGGTACCCACAACCAGACATAACTTTCTACGGTTCTTTCTTTGGTCGAATTTCGAACGACCCCTCCATGCCCAAAATTTCACTGAAAGATCGCATAGAAGCGTCTAAGACAAACTCTTGCACTCCGCATTCCACTTTGTATCAACCTTTTCAACCTCCCGCACCCGCTTATGTTGATACCCCTTTTGCAAGTCGTCCTTTGTCCATCGCTGAACATATTGAACAATCTCATAGCCGATCTTTCACTCCTTTCACCATTTCAAATTCTTGGGATCAACAATTTCATTCACCTTCTTATCCAAATGTTGATCCTACTCCTGTTCAGCCATTCAATTCCTACCAGTCCTACCCGACTTTTGTATCTTCCCTAGACATTGCATCTGAATCGCCATTTGGGAGTTTTCAGTATCCAAACAACTTTGAACCTTTTACTGAAACCCCTTCACAACCTATGTCTAGTCTGGAACAGTCATTGGAAGACTTTAGGGTAGTGTCGTACCAATAAATGATGGATTTGAATGCGTCCATGGCCGCCCTCATACAACCTAGTGACCAGGTAGCTAGTTTTCAACCAGCTCCAAATTTTCCAATGTATGAAGAGGCGGTAGGACAGGTTGAGAATTTGAACGGAGAGAGTGAGCTGTACACCCTTCCAAGTCAAACCTACCCACCACAAATTGAATCCCACAACTCCGGTTTTGAATGTCTATCTAATATTCCAAAAGATTCACCGATTGAAGATAGAAGGGTTAATGAGTTGTGCGACTTCGTAGTGTTTGATTTACCCGATTGTGAAGGGTCCCTTCCAAGTGAAACCAATCCTAAACCTTTTGACCTCTACACCTCCACTTTAGAACCTGAATTGATTGATATCCATGCTTTTGTTGAGGTGTCTGAGAATATAGATTTTCGCTTGATTGAGGATATTGACGCTGGGAATATTTTGGATGATGAACCCATAGATTTGGCTGAGTTTTTCTCTCCAATTCATCATCTCGAGTCATTAAATGTTTTTCCCGAACCCCATATGCGTCTGGATTTTGAGGATAAATGCATGGATTTTGAGGATATTTTTGAGGATGAACCAGTTTTGCTTGATGAGTCGGATTTTCCAATTCATCCTGTCCCTGTCATTGACTGTGTACACCCTCCTGAACCTTTACCTGATACCCTTCCTCAATCACTTCCCTCCATCCTTTCCATCGTTCCGACCTTGCAAGAAACCGTATCATTTTAACTTCCTGTGTCTGGTTTACCGAGTTCGGCGTACCCATGGTTTCTCATGAATCTTGAGGGATTTGACCCAATTTCTCGCCATATTGATAGATTAGTATAATCCATCTTTTCACATCTATCATACAGATTGTACTAATTTATTCAATCCATTTCCACCCTCAAGTTCGTATTCCACTTCTTTCTCCCTTCCGCCATTCTTCTTCTCATATACCGAGACCGTATCCCGCTTCTATCTCCATACGGTCTCGCATATTCTCCATTTCTTACCTCTCTGTGTTCTTTCACCAACCAGCACATTATAGAGATAAAATCTTTGAATGGTTGGTGCTCTCTTTTGGCCTGTGTAAGGCCTTGTATAGTTTGAAACTGTTCTCTTTCCCCCCTAATCCTGAACTTCAACGCTTAACAGTGGAAACACTGTTTTACTTAAGTTTGGGGGGGACCCTTTTTTTGTATATATTTTTTGTTTTCCTTTTTGTTTTGTATATAATTTGTTTTTAGGGAGAGCGCCGACAATTTTGACCCTCTTGGTATGGCCTGACAGTGAGGGCACTGTCAAATTTAAGTTTGGGGGTGTGCTCGGTAAGCTTTCTTCCTTCGCATTTATTTGTATATTTTGCATTTGTATACCTTATTAAAAACCCACAAAAATCAAAAATTTTCCAAAAATATAAAAACTTTGTCATCATGTTAGCTAATAGGGTAACTTAGATTTTTATTCTGAAAGTTTAGTTGATATATTAGAAGTAACTAAATCCTAAGCTTAGGAATTGAAAACCCTAAAAATAACCCTCATTTTGCTTAACCTCGGTAAGTATACGTCCTTACAGTTTTTTTGAGAAATAGGTAATCTTGAGTTCAGTTCTTGAGTTAAGTCAAGATGAAGGGAAAATATTGATGCTTTACTGAAGAATAAGTCTGAAAAATAGTTTCTTTTTTTGAGTTCAAATTTAGAAAGTATATACCCTACAAACTGCACTTACACGCACCTTAAAATTTGGGATTGTAGAGGATACCTAGAAATACTCTTGCCTGAAAACCTAGTATGAAAGAAAAAACGGTAATTAAAGCTAAACACCAAAAGAGCATTATTGAAAAATATATCCGGTCTTGAAAAAAGAAAAAGAAAAAGAAAATAAAATCAAGACCTGGAAACTGCTATTTACGCTTTAAGTTCACACATTCAGTAATCGGCCGTTAGTACCTCAAGAAGCATTAATAGTCGCATGAAAGGTGTGCGAGCAAATCCGTCCATCCTTAAAAGAAGTAGTATTAGGTATTAGGGCAAGGGTATTATAGCTTGAATTGAATTCTTGAGTGTAGAGGTGCAAATATACACACACGTAGGGGGTATACAATCAATGTTTGGATAAAAGATAGAAATAAAAGATAAGACTTATGTTTTCTGTAAAGTTGATAAAAATCCCTGATTTGAGGCCGCACTTTAGAAGGAAAACTCAGGAGTGCCAACATCTTTCGAAACTTTTTTGGAACGTATAGGATCTAAGGTTAAATAGAAAGGAGGTGTGAAGCATTAGGGTTGGATGTTTCTAACTTAGGATGATAGAATTTCTAACGTAGATACTGAACTGTAGGTGTAAAATCGATGTTAACTTATGACACTAGCTTGACGGGATTTTGTGGGTGTAATCCGCTGAAAACCCTCAGGAGACAACACTCCTCCTACTAGGGACACCTAGAGGTTTAACGGCTTGTTGCACGAGCTCAGTGCAATCGCGTTCCCTGCGAAAGTGAGGTTAGGACTTTTTGTGAATAATTGGCTTTGCTCGGGATGAGCAAAAGTTAAGTTTGGGGGTATTTGTTCATACCAGAATATTGCATTTGTTACCGCCCATTCTTACGCTCGTTTGTTTATAGGTAGGTGCTTGTAATCAGTGTTTGCTACATATTTGCAGGATACAGGTTCTCAGCTCTAAACAGTGAAATTCATGGAAAAGCACGACAAATTCCAAATTACTGCCAACCACTGATAAAACACGGGTCTCCGCTCTCTATCCGTATGTTGCCGCACACCAGTTTAAGGGACAAAATGGCAAATCAATGGTCATTTTCATGCACAAAGCACAATGGCAACATAAAATCCAAGAAATCTACGCGGAGCTCAAGGAAATCATGGCAAAAGATCCACATCACATCACCTTTTGATATGCTGAAATTCTGGAAACATTGTGAAGAGATTCTGAGAAACAACATATACCACACTGAAGAGTACAGAAAACCAGGGAAACCCACCAAATTATATGATCTAACTCTCCTAAATGGTCGCGGTTCCGCGGCATAAGCACGCTTAGGCCGCGGAACCGCGGCCATATTGGCTCGTCAGATGAAAATATTTCAGGGGTAGTTGGGTCTTTTCATGAAGGGTCAGATTCATCCTTAGGGTTTCAGTTTCCTGCCTATAAATAACCCAGAACTTGCCAAGCCAAGGGTGTTCTTTTCATGCTCTCTTTTTGTTAGTTTTTAGTTTTCTTCTTCTTCTTCTTCATCTTCCCTCTATTAAATTGTTGTGAGAGCTTTTGAGTGGATGTTAAATGAAGATGAGAGTTATTTTGTATCATTCTTTTGCTTAGCTTCTCCCTTGAGCTCGCTACCTTAACTTGATCTTGCAACCTCTTAAGTGAGCTTGCAAGTTTAAGCTTTGGTCATTGATCTCAAGGGGTTGTATCATTTTGGAATCAATAATGTTCTCTCTTTTGTACTTCATTCTCCATGAGTTCTTTGCCTTTTCTTGATCTTGCAACCTCTTAATTGAGTTTGCAAGTTTAAGATTTGGTTATTGAACCCATGTCTTGTTTTGGGTTCTATGGTTCCTAGTTTCATTTCTTGCTTATTTACTTTCTTGCATTTTAATGCTTGCTTTACTTTCATGCACTTAAATTCCATGCACTTTTAATTACTTGCTTGTAATCTTTTCTTTTCTTTGTTTATCTTTTCTTTTTCTCTTTTTGGTTCGTTTTGTGAATGGTTGTAATATGTTGTTGTTAAGAATAAATACAATATTCTAAGTTAAGGTTTCATTCCTCATTTCCTTTTCCCGTTATTTTCCTTTGAACTCCGCCCAAACATTACGCAAGCGCTCCGTTAGGCACCCTACCCTACCAAGGTAACGGTGATTCCTAATCGCGACCGGTTGCGTTCGGTTTGGCCGGAGGCGAAAGCAAAAGACAAGAACGGACGGACAAGGGTCAATAAGCCGGATTCCACGAATACCGTGCTTAAGTACCCTAATCCACGTTGTTGCCGATTGCTCTAGCTTCAATTGGTCAAGACTCGGCTCAAAGGTTTTGAGTGCGGATTTCCTTAGCTTACACTTTCGTATCTTTTTCTTAGCAACTTTATACTTGCATATAACACTTAGGATAGAACGGAACAAACATATACAAATTCTTTATTGACTCGTCTAAAACACGAACGGACATACAACCATCTCCCTGTGGATCGACCCGTGCTCAACCGGCTAGCTGCATAGCGACACCGTCCTGATCGCGGTTATAACTTTAGAACTTTGAATATCCGACACGCCAAAAGCGTGCGATCACATCGCATACATGATAGAGCCTACTGCCGAAGCATAGGGTATCCCTTGCATGCGAGCTCTCTCCAAATCAGTCTTGGGAGACATCTCTTCGGAGAGAGTGAGTCCAGAGATCGTGGGTTGGTTCCCACGCTTGGATTCTTCCATACTAAACCTCTTTAGTATGGTGTCAATGTACCTGGATTGGGACAATCCTAGTATCCGTTTTGATCTATCTATATAGATCATGATTCCCAATATGCAGGAGGCATCACCTAGATCTTTCATTGAGAATCTTTGTGATAAGAAGAGCTTGACTGATTGCAGCATAGGAATATCATTTCCTATCAAGAGTATGTCATCCACGTACAATACAAGGAAGACAACCTTACTCTCTGTAACCTTCTTATAGATACAAAGTTCATCTATATTTTTGATGAAGTCAAACTCTTTGACTACAACATCAAAGCAGATGTTCCAACTCCGCGATACTTGGTTTAACCCATAAATGGATTTAAGCAGTTTGCACACCTTTCCGCTGCTCCCACTATCTACGAATCCCTCTGGCTGAGTCATGTACACGCACTCTTCTAAATCACCGTTTAGAAAGGCGGTCTTAACATCCATTTACCAGATTTCGTAGTCATGGTATGCAGCAATGGAAAGTAAGATCCGGATGGACTTAAGCATAGCCACTGAAGAAAAGGTTTCGTCATAATCCACACCTGGTCGTTGACGAAAACCCTTTGCAACAAATCTAGCTTTGAAAGTCTCAACTTTTCCATCTACACCAAATTTCTTTTTAAAGATCCACTTGCTCCCAATGGGTTTTACCCCTTCAAGAGCATTTTCCAAAGTCCATACTTTGTTGGTGTACATGGATTCCATCTCAGATCGCATTGCATCCAGCCATTTCACAGAGTCACCACTCGTGATGGCCTGCTCGAAACTAGTCGGGTCATCATCTTCGATGATGCAATCCTCGCTTCCACCATCAATGAGAAAACCGTAGTATCTCTCAGGTGGACGAGAAACCCTACTAGATCGGCGGAGAGGCTGGGGTTCGTCGGTTACTACTGAATCCTCTGGTTCCAATAAATCATCAGTTGTAGTTTACGGTGCTGGAACCTTTTCCAGCTCTACCTCATCGCCACTAATTTCTTTTGCAAGAAATTCCTTTTCTAAAAAGGTGGCATGTTGAGTAACAAACACCTTTCGTTGTTCACTGTGGTAGAATAGATATCCATACGAATTGCTTGGATATCCTACAAACTTACAAAGAACTGATCGTGCCTCCAGCTTGTCCGGATTTTGCTTTTTAACATAGGCCGGACAACCCCATATCTTAACTCTTTTAAGAGATGGTCTCTTCCCATTCCATATCTCATATGGAGTGGTAGGCACAGATTTGGTTGGAACTCTATTCAATAGGTATATGGATGTCTCCAGCGCATATCCCTAAAAAGAAATAGGTAACTCAGCTGTACTCATCATAGAGCGCACCATATCTAATAGGGTGCGATTCCTCCGCTCCGATACACCGTTATGCTGTGGTGTATAAGGAGGAGTAAGCTGAGAGAGAATCCCATTCTCTTTTAGATAATCCAGAAAATCATTGCTCAAGTATTCTCCTCCTCGATCAGATCAAAGGATCTTAATACTTTTTCCCGTTTGGTTCTCTACTTCGTGCTTATATTCTCTGAATTTCTCAAAAGTTTCAGACTTGTGTTTCATCAGGAACACATGTCCGAATCTTGAGAGATCGTCAGTGAATGTAATGAAGTAGAAAAAACCATTCCTGGCATGTGTAGACATAGGACCGCATACATCACTATATACCAGTCCTAAAAGTTCCGTAACTCTTTCTCCGTGTGCACTAAATGGAGTTTTGGTCATTTTTCCTTTGAGACATGAATGGCAAGTATCATAAGATGATAATTCGAACGGATTCAAATATCTATCTTTATGTAACTTAGCTAGCCGTGTCGTATTGATATAACCAAGTCTACAACGCCATAAGAAGGATTCGTTCATTTATGAACTCTTTCTCTTGTGTGTGTTTTGTATATTAAGGTCTGTATTTTGATTGAGAATGAATATGCCATTATGTAACGAGCCTGATCCACTCAACTTTTGATCTAAGAATATGTTCATAACATTATCCTTCACTACAAAATTATATCCTTCTTTACTTAATAAAGAAACTGATATAATGTTGCACATCATGTTCGGTATATAATAGCACTCATTCAGAATCAGTGTATTATGACTTGGTAATACAAGGTGATATTCGCCAACTGCTTTGGCTGTAATACTTACACCATTCCCTACCTGAACGGAATGATCACCTTTTCCCAGTTCTCTACCTTTCCGTAGCCTATGTAACAATTTACATATGTGTGATCCTGATCTGGTATCTAATACCCAGGACGTAGGGTGAATTGAGAAACAGTTCTCAATAACTAACACACCCGAAGAAGATGCATCAGCATGCTTATTCTTCGTTTGGGCGGTGTGAGAATCCAGATATTCTCCTGTTTCCTGTTCAGTCTTATAACTCTTATAAGAAAGAATGGGTCCAACGTTCCCCTGCTCAGTACAATAAGCGGGTTCAGTCAATACATCCATATTATTATCCTGATTATGGCCTGACATGGTCGCTACCTGGAGAGAGAAAGAAGAAAATACTTTAGCGTATGCTCTTGCAAAATTAGATTGGTTATTATCTTATCTAATCAGGATGTCTCCCACTGTTTTTATCAAATCTTCCTTCAAACCCTAAAAGGTAAGATTAGCCGGGATTAATTACACCCTACAATTTCGTCAATCTTTCAGTCAGATCAGTGTCGGTACTTGAGGGAGGTTTCCCGTGCTTTCGCACGGACCAAATTAAAATAAACCCCGTTTCCCAGAGGCATAACCCCGTTAACACTTTTCTAGACACCTAATTGATCGGCTAATTGTCCTGTGTAAAACTCTCCCAGGAGTAACTCTTACTCGCAGTGGCTAAGGTCAACAAATCATAAGTGCTAGCCAAGTTCAACCCGTCAATTCCCGACTGAATTAAACCCACCCGTACGACCCTTGGCTAAGGTCAACAAAGTCGTACGACTACCCTAAGTCAATCACATCTCATGTTATAGCAGATAAATACTAATTAGCTACCGTACACCATGCCTTGGCTAAGGTCAACAAACGCAGCACGAATACTAACTTGTGTCTATCTGAAATGACGGAGGGCTACGCAGGTTTTTCAGAAAACCTTGAGCGTAATGAACTTGATATCGTTGTAGAATCAAGTGAATTTTGAAAAGGAGTGTTTTTGAGGCTTTTCTAGTTTTGCTAAAGAGGTCACTCCCGGTGAAGGGATCTCGGCTCTTTCCCCATCGAATAAGGTGCAGGATATATCGTATATACCGCTGTGCAAAGCAAGAACTATAAAAGCTGTCAAAAACTAAACCGCGTGTTTGTAGCATCTGCCAGTTTCGCTAAAGAAGTCACTCCCGGTGAAGGGATCTCGGCACTTTCCTGATCGAATAAGGTGCAGGGTATATCATATATACCGCTATGCAAAGCAAAACTGTAGCTACCCTTTTTATAAAGTTTTGATTCTACAACATATTTTAGGTTTCTTTTCATTTTATTAATCTCATTAATAAATCCCATCAGCTTATGCTTCTTAAGCATCACAGAAGAAACGAATGCAGTAATATTTATATATCTGTATATATATATATATAGTATAAGCATTCGTCTCAGGCAGTAATATGATCTCATCACAGAACATTGCAGCAGAAGAACATATATGAAATATTGGATATACTAGGATGTCCGTGTTTTCAATACGAGCCGGTATAAAACACGGATTCCACGGTTGCGATGAATAGCCAAACCCATATCCCTAGACCCCTACGAGAGCGGCAAGTAACACTGCCAATTCTAGGGTTAGGAGACCCGGTCTCGACTCCTCGAGATAGCCTCCTACTGGACTCTAGAACCCGGTTACTTGTGCTCCCCTCCTTGGGTCTACCTAATGCGGAAAAGTAAATAATATACAATGGTGACATCAACCTCATCCCGGAAGTGCCCGAATAAAAGAATATTACATACAAATGAATATTACATGAATGAAAATAAAAACCCTCATCTCACATAAAACCCCCGGCTATTCAGAACACGACGATCCAATATAACATATCACAGCAACACATAATATCTCATATCATCAACGTAAGCAAGTATGCGTATCTCGATTGTCGTTGATGTATAGCAATGAAGCCGGCGATACACCACATACTACGCTTACGGTCATAGAAAAGAAATTGTAAAACTACAAAATTTGGAATCCACAATCACTTTAGACATCGTAAATCCGAAATATCACATACTTCGCATTTCATGCCTAACTATATGAATTCCACATATTGTATCACATTCCAAATAAATAGACAAATTTAAACTTTCCGATCGAATAATCAAATACGCAAGATTTCCCAAATAGCTCAACACTTGAGCGGAGTTCAAAAATCCCAGAATATGCACAGTAGCAATGGTCCAGTCGTAGAAGGGTCAAGCCAACGCCTCACATGTGGCACGCCGTATTGCCCCAAACCCTGAGGTTTAGAGGCGGTTCAGACTGTCACATAATCGAGTTAAGGTTTGTGTTCTTCTAGAGGGTCCACCACGTCACATGCACGTTTTTCCGAAAAATTTAAACCCAAGAAAAATTCAACACTTGAATGTTTTTCGTGCCGGGAAAAAATGAGTTAATGATATCCGTTCGAACATTTTAACAGTTTCTAAATATCCGGAAAATATAACGAAATTAAATTTTCCGATCGAGTCAACGAAAAGAAAATAATCCCTAGAACACTCAACACTTGAGTCAGAAAAAAAATACCCAGAAAGATTCACTAACAGCAACGAATATTACTGTGCCAAAATAAAAACCAAATTCAACTGTACGGCCGCGGATCCGCGGCTCAAGCAAGGTATTGCCGCAGTTCCGTGGCCCTCCGTACGAATTACCTGCTTGTATTTCACAGTAATACTTATAATTACCTGCTATTTTTTTAAGGTATTTTTAATACAGAAAAATCACATTTTCACAAAATTTCCAGAGAGGAGTCTAATTCGTCGTTTCGGGGTTTGATCGGAGTTTTAACTTCGTATACATATCGCCTAATGCTCTAGCTAGGCTCTGATACCACTATAGGGTTCCTAGGCACTCTAACAAGGGTTAATAAGGCATCAACCATACCCGGATAAAATTTTAGATGTGCCGAACAACCCAAAGCCGGGATCTTTGCTAGATTATTAGGGTTTAACATGCAAGAAAACATCTTTACAACTAAGTGTGAGGGATTACCACCGTTGTAGTCCGCTCTTTCGCTTCATAAGCTCTGAGTAGAAGTCCCTTCGCCGCGATCCACGATCTCCCGGACTCAAGAGAGGCTCCACGACTCGAACGATCCATGCTAGCTTGTAGTGTTTCTTTTCACCGATGATCTACGTCGAAGTTGATATAACTCAAGCTCTCTCACTCTAATGAGGTGAACACCCTAATCTAATAGGCTAGATTAGATGAGGATGATGGAGTAGTATTTATGTTTTCTTTTTATATCAAATTCTCACACTTAAACATCACAAAAAGAAAACCTAGTGAGCTTTCTCAAAGCTCAAGGTTGAAGAAGAAGAAGGAAATTCCTTTTTTATGATGAATAATGAATTTCTTGTGATAATTACAAATGCAACCTTGGTAGATAATGAGAAGCCTAACCATTGTGGAGAGTTAACTAGGGTTAAGGGTTTGGGTTGGGTTAAAAAATGACTCCACAAGAAAACAAAGCAAAAGGATAAGGTCAAAGCTTCATGAAGCTTCATGAAAGCTTATGAAAATGCTAACCCTAATCCAAACCCTAACTAGGTTTAACTCAACTAATCATGTTGCATTAGTAATTATAATATGTTAGAATATTATATATCACATATATAATATATTTTGTAACAAAAGAAAATAATACAATTAATATATATCGCATATATATCAATATATTATCCGGTGAGAAAATGAAATAATAAAGCGAGCCTATATTAGATAATTTAATGCAATATATCATATATATTATTATACATTAAATCATCGAATCAGCACTTGATCCGACAATTCGGCTATATCGAATATAACCGACTAATATACCATATACCGATTCATCGAATCAACATTTGATCCGATAACCCGGCTCATATCTAAATATCGCGGGAATATAATACGGTATCTCATATCGTATTATCCTCGGTCCCGCACATATCACATATGTGCCCCTACTCCGTTTTGCCTGAGTCAAGAAACCTCTGTGTAGGACTCTAAAGAATCGTCAATATACCGGTAGCAGGTGATGATCATATCAAAAACCCACAAGCTGCAAGCGGTCAGCTAAACATAACAGCCACCCAGGTATTGAGCGATCAGAAGATCAACAAGCTAGCCTGTATATTCTCCTGTGAATCCAATCAATAAGACTCCCGTACAGTCCGGTCTCTTCGTCTGATATGTTGCATATCAAGTCTAGGGGTTGTATACGTCAGACCCCAGTAACCGATAAGTCGTGTGGATATGAGGCTCATAACGGGTCGAGAAACTACTGGTAACACTTACCAGTAAATCTCTATATCAGCCCTGGCCAGGGACTTCCAGTTATAGCCAATCGAACACAGCACAACATCAATTCCCTATACCGGGAGAGACGAATCCCCTCCTATCGCTCATTGCTTCCATGTGATTCGGGACTGCACCCAAAAGCCATCATTTTGCACGCCTTCTTGGACGTAGTAAGGTGGAAATCAAAGCACAGTGGGAATCACACAAGACTCTATGACAATCTCGGGTCTACAGACTACCCTGTACCAGTGTCACCGGAGAACTGCCATCCTACGTGTGGTATATCACCATATGGGAGTTCTCGGCGAGTCCGTCCAGTGTACCCAGTCTCTATTGAGCACCCGTAAACCATCTTTGATGAATAAACACCGATGGATATGGGATCATCCATCGCCCATCATATGGGTCAAGATGCGTATACGCTAGTCTACTCTGGTGTATCGATGCCCTGTCTCGACACACCCTCGACTAGGAACAGTTATAGGATGTACTCATCGACTACCATGGCCCCACTAGTATGATCTCATCATAGTCCCAGTAGTCAAGTACAGATCCTAAGGGATTTATCAACATGTGAGAGTAAGACAGTACACCAATATAAGTCAACTTGTTAAGATAAAGTGAAACCAAACAGCATACTATCATGATGAGCAAGAAAGTCCTCTCTATATATATCCAAGCATCCATTATAATATATATCATATGTACAACAATGGCCTCTAGGGAATATACATAACTAACACTAGATACCCGAGTTGCTTCGGTTTTGAGGCGGGAGCCCATATTACTAACCTTCGACGTGGATCGTCATCGATGTGGGGAGACCGGAGATCAAACTTGATCAAGGAAGCCGCGAGGAGCTTGGGACAGAGGTTGAAGACCGAAGGACATGGATCGTTCGGTAAAACCTCTCTAAACTCCTTTTCATAGAACTAGTATAGGGTTAATGGTACGATCCGTAGATTAGGGTTCCGTTAGTGTCGGGTTTATTAAAATTTTTGTTCCGTATTTGGCCACGGATTGATGGCCGGGGCGCTGGCGTAACCCAATAATGGGTACCCTCTAGGTGCATCCTGGTCGATGTTAATTTTATGCCGAGGCCTTCCACGAAGTTTCGGCTCAATCCGAGCTCATTTCGGACTCCCGGAGTAGGTTTTAGCTTGGAATTTCTTGTCGGTTTTTAGCACTCTTGATTTTTGGTGTTTTGGAAAATTGAAGTGTTGGCTATATGTGTGCGGTATTCAATTGTCATAGTCTTTATGATGGTTGCGTGTATCATAACATTTGGTAAAACGTCGTCTAATTTCTATATGTATCAATTAGACGGGGTTACAGAATTGATACTCGCAAATTTGCATGCTCTGAGATGGATATTACTTAGTGGTTATGGTCATGTTGGATTTGTCGCAATGTATAGCCCAGAGTGTGTAGTATTAAATGTTATGCTCTATGATGTAATGTATATTCATATTGTGTGGCGAGCGTTCGAGTTGTGGACTGCCGTCATCGCGGCTTGTGTTATTCTTGTAAGTCGATGTCGCGCACCCCACGTGTTCGCGGGGAGGCGGAATTTGCAAAAAATGATTTTTATGGGCTTCACAACACCAAGTAGAACCAAGGATCGATCATAAACCCTTGCTAGCAAACTACTTGAGGTTTAACTACTCGGATACGAAATTATACCTCATGATACAAGTCCTTCAGGTCTTCATCGCTGTCCTCCTCGTCTTCGTAGGCTCTTAGGATCCGAACGGATCGAGGCTACCTCGACAGCCTCCTCGAGTCAAAGACGATCCATCCGAGAGTCTATAGTCTGAGTTCCCATGTCGAATCTGAGATAACTACGGCTTCTAGTTCGCTAAACTAGAAGTCTTAGAGGGTGTAGAGTGAGTAGATGGAGTGCTTTGTCTCTTGTAACCCTAAGTTTCTCAACTCATGAGAGGTCTAGGGTTTTGAGGGAAGAAGAAGAGGTTTGAGAAAATGAGAAAGGAGTTATGAACCTTGGACTTGAGCTTGGCTGTCCACTTGATAAAGAATGAAGAATATTAGATATTTTATGAGATAAATATCACAATAAAATATCTCCAAACCTTCACAAATATCTTGTGCTGACTCATGACCATGAGTCACCAAGTAGCCATTCTAGGTTCAATGCTCAAATCCACCTCATTTTCTCCACCCATTTTGTTTAATCCAAAAAGAATAAAACCCTAATAGGTGTCCCCCTTCTAGAAGCCAATCCCGAGGAATTACGAGAATGCCCCTCATCCGTATATACACACCCGCATCCTTATTCCGAAGAAAACGAATACTAAGAGACGAAACAATCCATCAATATAATACAAGAATCCTGCTTAAACCAAAGCCCACTAGTATTATCCGCCGGATTATCATACGTGCACAAGTACACGTAAGTGCTCGAAGCCCTTCCGTAAAACCATACGGCCTCTACACCTTTTGCCCGGTGCAGGGAAACCCTCTGTGTGGGACTCTAAAGACTCGACACTACGCTGGCAGTGGGTTTAACAACAAGCCGCATGCGGTACTAGCTGCACGTAACGGCTGCCCAGGTATGTGTCGATAAGAAGGACGATGAGCTAACTCATTCGAACTCCTATTGAGCCTGAATATGACAATCTCCGTACAGTCCGGTCTGTTCGTCTGAGAGTATCGCATATCGGGCCTAGGGGCGGTAATCTTCAGACCCCTAATAGCGCAATAAGTCATGTTGGAGAGTAGCTAAAAACACCCTGAGAAACTACTAGAGTACCTACCAGAAAATCTCCCTTTCCTTGGCTAAGGACTTTGTGCAGTGGTCTTCCGAACACAGCGCGATATCAACCCCCAATACTGGGAAAGACAAATCCTATCTAACCGCTACTGCCTCCAAGTGCTTCAGGACTGTACCCAACTACTACCTGTTTGCACGACTCCTTTGAGCCGTGGTAGGGTAGTAATCAAAGTACAGTAGGAACACACTCGAGGCGAAGTAGCAGTGTCAAGTCGACGGACTAAGCTGTACTTATGTCACCTGGGAACTACTACCCGACGACAGGTATAATACCCACCAACAGTTCCCGATGAGTCCTGTCCTGTGTACTCATAACCTAATGAGCACCTGCATACTATCTCCAGTACGACGTACTAATGGCTGTGGGACAGACCATCTCCCCTGCTGGGATGAGAAGCGTATACACTACTCTACTCTATAGTATCGATAATCCTACGACTAGTGACCTGTATAGGATGTGCTTATAGATTACCGATCCCCTACTAGTGTGACTGCCATCACAACTTTGGTAATCAAGCAAAGATCCTAATGGCTCTAACAGTATGTATAAGCGATATGCTAAAAGAAACGCATGCACATATTGAGGTAGAAACAAACCAGGTAACATACTACCATTTCGAGCAAGACTGTTACTATATCCGTGTATATCCCAAGCTCCCATTAAGTAATATACAATCCAGTATGATACAATAATGGCCTCTAGGGCATATATCACTAACAATCTCCCACTTGCACTAAGGCCATATACTGGCATATCGTAGACCGAAGATCTCGAATAGCCTCTCGAACACTGTCTGAGGGATGGCCTCTGTGAGTGGATCTGCATTGTTGTTCTCCGTATCTACTCTCCTCACCTCGATCTTCTGGGGATCAACGATCTCCCTGATCAGGTGGTACCGCCTCAAGATATGTCTGGATCTCTGATGGGACCTGGGTTCCTTCCCTAAAGCTATAGCGCTATATGTTGTCACAATACTAAAGTATTGGACCAAAAAATGGAAGGAACCACTTGAAGTTCAGTTAAGAACTTTCTTATCTAGACTGCCTTTTTTGCGGCATCTCATGCAGCGATCTGCTCCTCTTCCATCGTTGAGTTAGAAACAGTGTCCTTCTTCCTTCCACTGAGGGTAAAGACATAACCTGACATGGACTTGGAGTCATCTTTGCCACTCTGGAAGCTGGAGTCAGCTAAGGCCTCGATCTGGAGGTCCTTTTCTACTATACACCAAGAACATCTCCTTAGTCCTTCTCAGGCATTTGAGAATATTCTTTACTGCTATCCAGTACTTCTCTCCTGGGTTTGACTGATACCAGCTTACCAGGCTAGTGCGTAAGCAACATCTGGTCTGGTACACAACATCGCATACATTATAGAGCCTACCGCAGAAGTGTAGGTTATAATTGAAATGCGAGCCCTTTCCAATCAGTCTTGGTAGACATCTCTTTGGAGAGGGTGATTCCGTGACAAGCCGGTAGACTACCGCGCTTTGAATCTTCTATACTAAATCCTTTCAGTATGGTGTTGATGTACCTTGACTGTGAAAGTCCCACTATCCTCTTTGATCTATCACGATAGATCTGGATCCCCAGAATGTAGTTGGTATCACCCAGGTCAATCATTGAGAACCTCTGTGATAAGAATCCTTTGACTGATTGTAGCATAGGAATGTCATTTCCTATCAAGAGAATGCCATCCACGTACTCAACGAGGAATTCCACAGTTCTTACTACAATCTTACTATAAATGTATGGTTCATCTGGATTTTTGATAAAGTCGAATTCTTTGACTGTCTCAATAAAAATAGATGTTCCAACTCCACGATGCCCGCTTTAGTCCATAAATGGACTTAAGCAACTTGCACACTGTCCCGCTGCTCCCACTCTGATTGAAACCCTCTGGCTGATCCATATAGACGCACCTTTCGAAATTACCATTTAGAAAAGACATCTCTACGTCCATCTGTCGGATCTCAAAATCTTGGAAAGCGGTAATGGCAAGACAGATCCGAATGGATTTGAGCATAGACACTGGAGAAAATGTTTCATCATGGTCCAAACCAGCTTTTTGATGAAAACATTTTACAACAAGTCTAGACTTATAGGTTTCAACCTATCCATCTACACCAATCTTCTTTCTGAAGATCCATTTGCAGCCTTCGGGTTTTACCCCTTCTGGAGCAATGTTCAAAGTGCATACTTTGTTGGTGTACATGGACTCCATTTCGGTCCGCTTTGCATCCAGCCATTTTACCAAGTCTATGCTCCAAATGGCTTACTGGAAGCTAGTTGGCATATCATTTTCAATGATGCAATCCTCTCAATCCCCGTCTATGAGAAAATCGTAGTATCTCTCGGGCGGATGAGACTGCCTTCTGAAACTTCTGGTTCTACCATACTTTCAGTAATAGTTTGAGGTTCTGGAATTTCTTCTAGTTCTATTGCGCTCCCACTATCCTTTTCAAAAAAAATAGATTTTCCAAAAAGTGGGCATACTGAGAAACAAAGACCTTTTATTTCTCCACGTAATAGAAAAGATACCCCTTGGAGTCCTCTGGGTATCCTACAAACTTAAACAGTACTGAGCATGTCTCGAACTTGTCCACATACTGCTTTATTACAAAAGCTGGACATCCCAATCTCTTCAGATACTGAAAATAGGGTTTCTTCCCACTCCACATCTGATATGGTGTGGTGGGCACAGTCTTGGTAGGAACCTTGTTCAAAAGATATGCAGCTGATCCTAGTGCATAACCTCCGAAGGATCGTAGTAACTCAGTATTACTCATCATGGAACATACTATATCCAATAGGGTTCTGTTCCAGCTTTCCTATACACTGTTGTGTTGTGGTGTGTATGGAGGAGTAAGCTGAGAGAGAATTCCATTCTCTCAGGTAATCCAGGTACTCTGCAATTTAAGTATTCACCACGTCGATCAAATCTCAGTGTCTTGATGCTATTTCCTGTTTGTTTTTCCATTTCATTCTTATATTCCCGGAATTTTCTCAAAAGGCCTTGGATTTATGCGTCATCAAGAAAACATGTCCTTACCTAGAGAAATCATTCGTAAAAGTAATGAAATAGGAATAACCATTTCGTGCATCTATAGATATTGGACTACACACGTTGCTGTGTATGAGTCCCAAGAGCTCGCTCGCTCTTACTCCGTGTCCAGTGAACGGAGTCTTTGTCATCTTTCCTATGAGACAAGATTGACAAGTTGCATAAGACTGATATTCGAACAGATCCAAATATCCCTCTCTATGTAACTTCGACAACCGTGTTTCATTGATGTGACCCTGTCTACAATGCCATAAGAAAGTCCTATTTGGTTCTGGAGACTTTCTTTTAAGTGTGTTTTGGACGTTGAAAAACTTGAGCTTGATTTAACACGTCTATATTGTCCTCTAGTGTACCTGACCCAATCAAACTTTGATTTAGGTGGATGTGGACCACATCGCTTACAAACTAGACTAGGTACTCATAAACAGTTATGTAGAATCAATATCTACCCACTTGTCAATTCTAGATGATATACCCTACGGATACAGCGTCCACGCTCATTCCGTTAGTAACCCTGAGAGTCATATCACCTGCCCTGATAACTCTACGGTTTCTCAAAGCCTGTAATGAGTTACAAATATGAGATCCTGATCTGGTATCATGTACCCAGGAAGTAGAGTTAATTGACAAACTGTTTTCAATCACAAGCACACCCGAAGCCGAAGCCACAACATGCTTCGGATCCTTGGATTCTGGCTTTCCAAGCCTTGCATTTCTTTTGCCAATGCCATTTCCTGTGACAATAGGAACAACGCTCCTTCCCTACTGTTAGCCCTGAAACTTTTGTCCTTCCCTGTCCCTCTACCATACTGACACCGCCTATCGGCTTTGTGGAGGTCTTCTTCTTCTCTCCCTTGGCATTCGCCATGGATCCTGAAGAGGAAGATTCCCCAATAAGTAGAGCGGGTGTCTCCCTGGTTTCCTTCAGGGTGCCCTCAACTGGAAGTATAACTTTCTTCCCCTGGGCGTAAGTAGGAGGTAGGGAATGTAGAATCAAGTCAGTACATGACTCGTTCTCCAACGTGGTCTCCAGGTCCATGAGTTGTTTAATACAGCTGATCATTGTAAGGACGTGGTCCCCTACAGATGATCCGACAGCCAACCTCGCTTGAAGCAATTCTTTCGAGGTCTCATATCCTGCTATACGAAATTGCTCTCCATATAAATCTTTGTTATGGTGGAAGATGGAAACTAAGTCCATCTTCTCGTGCTGCCTCTGGTATACACCATCAACTAAGGCCAACACGAGGCACTTGGCATTCGCACAGTCTTTTTCCCTTGTCTTACGGATATCCATATCCGCGATGGTGGAAACTGGACCTGGGATGGCAGGGCCTTGAGTAGCAATGAGGTGGTCCAGCTTGTCATAGGTAATGGACATCTGGACAAACCTTTGCCAATCACTATAGTATAACTCAGTCATTTTATTATCTATTTATAACCTAATCTGGTCACCTGGTCGCTGTAATTAGGAGAGAGAGAAGAAAACACTCAGCATGATACTCTTGCAAGTTTAGATTGGTTTTTAATTTATCTAAACAGGATGGCTCCCACTGTTTCGCGAATCCTTACTCAAACCATAAACGAATAATTAGTCAGGATTAATCTCACCATACAATACTTGCTTAACCGTTCTGTCAGGCTAGTGTCGGTACTTCGAGGGAGGTTTTATGACGCTTTCGCGAAGTTCCTTAATTAAATAACCTCTTTTCCCTGGAGGCGTAGCCCCGCTAACACTGTTCTAGACACCTACTTGGTTTATAGCATTGATCGTTAAGTGAAGAATCTTCCGAGGAGTAGCGGATACTCACAGTAGGATCGGGATCCAAATATCATTGTGTGATAATGCTGAAGGAATCCTACCAACATTATCAAAGTCTAAATGGTATGCAGTACTAGCAAGTTTCAGTTTCTTTAGAAACACCCGATGTGGATTTTTTCCCCATGCTCTTATGACTTTGACGAAGGTCAACAAATCATAAGTCACATGTCAAGTTCTACCCATCATTATCCAGGTTAATTTGAACCCACCCATATATACCCTTGACGAAGGTCAACAAGGTAATACGACTGTCCCAAACCAACGCATCTATCTATGCTACATATGAACACCCAGCAGCTACCAATCACTATGCCTTAACGAAGGTCAACAAACATAGCTTGAATACTATTGAATATTCATATGAAATGACGGAGGGCTACGGCTGGTTTTGGCGAAACCGTGAACATAATGAACTTGATATAATCGAAGAAACCTAATATCTTTTAAAAGGAGTGTGTTCTCCGCCGAAAACAGAGACGAAACCGCGTAGGTCGTCATGCCTGAATTTGGGGGCACATGCTATTGGGTTTTATCTGTCTACCTCTCCGAAGATACCATGTTAATGTATGGCACCGTATATCGAAGGTTTAAACAGATGCGGCCGATGTAGTAGACTTCGTCAGATTCCCCCTCGTTGTGAGGGTTTTTTGATTGTGGGGATGCTCTTCCCTGCAGGCGCAAGCCCCTGCAGTTAATTACGCTACCGCGTCACGGTAACCACTTTCTCCTTCTTCAGATGGTCACTTCGTGTCGTGTGTGTTTGTTTTGTTTTTGGTTGCCCGTAGATTGTATACGGAGACTAATTTATGTTGTCGCCCGTAGGGCGTGGATTAGTCCAAATCCGTATTTTCTTAGATTTGGGTTCGGGTTGGTTTAAGGATCGTTAATCTCATTTGAGACTAAGATCAACTTAAACGTTTGTTAAGAATACGTTAGTCTAATTTTAGTCTAAGATTAACTTAACAGGGTTTTGGGATCATTTAGATCCAACAAAAGAGCATTTGGGCTTTATTGTTTTAGTTTAGGGACATTGCAGTCCATAAGTTTAAAGACATCATAGTCCATAGAGTTTAAAGACATCATAGTCTGTGGGGTTTAGAGACATCATAGTCTGTAGGGTTTAGTATAAGGACGTGGCAGTCCATAGTTAGTTTAAGGATATTACGGTCCGTAGTTAGTTTAAGGACATTACGGTCCATAAAGTTTAGAGACATCGTAGTCTGGTTTAAAGACATCATAGTCTGTATGATTTTGGTTTAACCGTTTGTGAATGCACCAAAAGTTATTGGTTATTAGGACCCTCCATCTCTCTGAAGACGCTGAAGAATTACAGCGACGAGTATCAGAGGTATGAAGAGATGTACCCTTGAACCAAAGTTGGTTGAGAGATCTAATTTGGGACTAAGACCAATTAGAGAAATTATGAGCACATGAGCTCGGTTGGTCTAAGCTAAGGATTCATGGCCAACTTGAGCTCAATCCATTCTGTTCTGAATAAAGTGTTTAACACTTTTTTGGACTTGGTCCACTCATTTTGAATTAAATGTTGAACATTTGTTTAGGCTCAGCCCTTTTTTAAACAACAATGCTGAGCATTGATTTGGGTTCTGACACCCCTTTTTCTTGTTGTCCTTTACTGGGTGTTAGACACTCTTTATTATGGCGCTTGGCGCTAACCAATGAGTGTGAAGCGCTCCTTATTAAGTAGCGCCTACGTGAGGGGCACGTAGCGCACTTGGTGCTGAGCGCCAACCAATGAGTGCAGAGCGCTCTTTATAAAATAGCGCCCACATGAGGAGCACGTGGTGCGCTTAGCGCTGAGCGCTAGACTTGGAGCGCTGAAGCGCTTCTTTTAAAATAGCGCTAGGTGCTGAGCGCCAGACTTGGAGCACTAATGCGCTTCTTTAAACCGGAGCGCTAGGAGCGCTGCGGCGCTTCTTAGAATTGGAGCGCTAAGGCTCTTTTTATGGCATAGCGCTTGGAGCGCTGAGCGCCAGACTTGGAGCGCTGAGGCGCTTCTTTTTAATTGGAGCACTAAGGCTCTTTTTAGGAAGCTCTGATCAGTTCAGTACTCTGAGAATTAATTTCTCGGTTTATATGAGACTTTGTCTCATGGATCTAAGAACTGAGTTCTTCCTTTTATGAGAAGATGCTATGATCTCTTTGTTTTTATGAATGAAAGACTTTGTCTCATGGATCTGTGATCTAGAAAAGAACTCGGTTCTTATGATGTGAGAGTTAAACTCTCAAAAAAAATGAGGAGATGTTATGATCTCACTTATGATCATATACCTTGAAGAAAATTTCTTCTTCTTAGAGCTTGCTCTTCTCCTTTTCTTTTCTGAGAAATTGAAACTTATGGGGGGGGTTCCTCTCTATAAGACTTGAAGTCTTGGCTCCTTTATATAGTGAGGCTGGTTTGTTGAATCGGTTAGAGAAATCTCTCATTGAGAGATTTCTGATTGATTTGGGGAATGTTTCTCACCGTTGGATCTGTGATCCAAGGGCTTCTGTTTTACAGAAGACAATCTTCTTGTTTTAAACAATATTGGGAAAATATTTTCCCATACAGAACTTATTCTGTATTTTGGTGATTTTTAATCACCGTTGGATCTTTGATCCAATGGTGCTCTGATTTACAGAGCACAATCTTTCCTGTTTGGAAAGATTTGAGGAGTATTTCCTAACAGGATTTAATTCTGTGATTTTAATGATTTATCATCTTTGTTAGATCTTTGATCTGATGGTGGAGAATCATTTAGTTCTAGCGATGGCGCTCTCGTGCTTTACACGTGAGGCGCTGCCTCAGAGTCTTTGACTCTTAGCGCTGGCGCTCTTGGCTCGAGCGCTCTCGTGCTTTACACGTGAGGCGCTGCCTCAGAGTTTTTGACTCTTGGCAATAGCGCTCTTGGCACTAGCGCTCTCGTGCTTTGCATGTGAGGCGCTGCCTCAGAGTCTTTGACTCTTGGCGCCGGCGCTCTTAGCGCTAGGGCTCTCGTGTTTTGCACATAAGGCGCTGCCTCAGAGTCTTTGACTCATGGCACGGGCACTCTTGGCGCTTTTTACGTGAGGCACTGCCTCATTACTGAAGGTGTCTTTTAACCTTCCTTCTCCGCTTTTCCTGAGTCAAACTTCTCTTTCCCAGAGCTTGGAAATAGTTCCATCATGCACAGCATTTTTTGTGCCTAGACTTAAATGACTCCCTTCATAACCTGAAGCAATGCTTCTTTTCTCTCTCATTTTCAGAGGATCATTTTAATAGAGAAGAGCTATGGCTTGTAATCGCCCACATGCTCGCCGGCAGCCATGGGAGGTGCCCATTGAGGAAATTGTTCCTCGTTTTGCTGTGCACTTGGTGAACCCTACTCTTACGGATGACCAATGCGACACGGTGCTGCACGAGCTCTTGACTCGTATAGGATCTCCTCTCCCCGTCGGCTCCATTTGGCTTCGGATGGTTTTCTTGTCTGTGATCGATGATATTCCCGCTCCTCCGGCGGAGATGACTCCGGCAATGCTCGACACCGCGGAAGACAAGATCGAGTGCTTCCACGAGGCACTTTTGATCACCACAGCTCTGAGGGATCGCTCTGTTCGGCTGCTAAACAAGATACGGGCTCAGTAGGCCGTCATGTCTGCCTTTGCTGATGGGTGCGGTGTTGACCGATGGGTAGCTACTCTTCGTGAAGATCGCCGCTTTCCCATGGTGGAGAAGGCGGAGAGGGAGTTAGATAATTTTATCCATAGTTTTGTAAATCCCTGTACTTTCGATCCCATGTTTGGTGATCTATTTCCTGTAGAATAAAATGTTCAATTAAATGCTTTGTTTTTGTCGTTGAACACCTGTTTTCCCCTGATATGTACATGTGCGTATATGAATGAGCCTGGTTTCACACATATCTGGAAACGAAACTTAAGTCGGCATAAACAGGAACAAATAGCTCATGGCCGAAGATTTTGGCGTGAACAAAGTGGTTTAAGCTCCGCATTTAAAAGTCCGTTGTTTTGAAAAAATCGAGTGGTTTTAAAATTGTTCTAACGATTCAGCTTTGGTTTGTTTGCTTTGCATTAATTTAATGCAGTCCCATCATATACACCTATCATCACAGAAAGAAATGAAAATGCCACGTCCACTTATGTCATCCGCATTCTCCACTGGGCCCCGTCATCACTCGTTAGGTTACTTAACTAACGACAGAGCGAGGGCTGGACTCGCGCGAATGCAAAACATAAGCAACGCCTATTATATAGTATATATATAATAACCATTAGTTTCACGCAATAATAGGCATTCCAGATCTCAGATGAACATATTGGATATACTAGGAATTCCACGTTTCGTTTAAGCCTGTAACGAAAGACGGATTCCACGGTCGTAATGAATAGCCAAACCCCACCCTAAACCCCTACGGGTACGACAAACTACCCGCCAAATACCCGAAGTGAAGCAACCTCCTTCATCAAAGTGAGTAGGCCACTCGACGCTTCAAAGTACCTGGTAGTTTGTGCACCCCACCTTGGGTCTATCCTAGGAGCAAAAACAGTAAAAGAAATAATACAACGGTGGCTACAACCTCAACCCGGATGTGCCGTACAAAATAATATTATATCACTTTACAAATTTTACATCGAATGACAGAATGAAAACCCTCATCTCACATCCCGGCTGCTCAACCACGACGATCCAACAAGTTCATATACACAAACCAACATAACATCATCACAGATATGTGCAACCCCGACTAATCAACGTATAGCAATTAGTCGACATTTCCAAACACATATACACATCACAAAGCTTGTAAAGTAACTGTGACATTAGAATTCCGCACACAATTAGAAAACTTAACCAATTTTCCAAAACTTGAAAATCTAGTGAGCTAAAGTTCCAAAACTGATCGTTTTAAGCTAATCCAGGAGTCGAAACGAACTCGAAACATGCCCAAATCTTCGCGGAGAGTTAGATCATGAAATTAAGTTCAAGTTAGGGGGCCTAGAGGGGATACCCCAGCCATGAGTCCACCATGAGGTGGCCAGGGGTGAGGAAGACCCGAAACTGCTTCAGGTGGGGCAGTTTTGGGTCCCCACCGCCAAGACCGCCTTGTGGTGGTCTTTGGGAGTAGGCCCAGCCATTCGGTCCCCCCCGAGGTTTCCCCGGGATGCCAACTCTCCACCCCGCGGCTTCTCGGTTCAAACCGTGAGCCCGTGGGGTATGCAAACAACTCAAAACAGCAATTTTGGAAACTGTTTTTGTCGGCAGTTTTTGCGCAATAAAAACGGCGGATTTCTAACATGCTACAAGCTATCTGAGGTTTATGAGAGGCTCTAATACCACTGTAAGTCAATGTCGCATACCCCACGTGTTCGCGGGGAGGCAGAATTTGCAAAAAATGATTTTTACGGGCTTCGCAACACCGACTAGAACCAAGGATCGATCATAAACCCTAGCTAGCAAACTACTTGAGGTTTAACTACTCGAATATGAAGTTATACCTCATGATACAAGTCTTTCGGGTCTTCCTCGATGTCCTCCTCGTCTTCGTAGGCTCTAAGGATCGGAACGGATCATGGCTACCTCGACGGCCTCCTCGAGTCAAAGACGATCCACCCGAGAGTCTATAGTCTGAGCTCCCATCTCGAATCTGAGATATCTACGGCTTCTAGTTCGCTAAACTAAAAGTCCTAGAGTGTGTAGAGTGAGTAGATGGAGCGCTTTGTCTCTTGTAACCCTAAGTTTCTCAATTCATGAGAGGTCTAAGGTTTTGAGGGAAGAAGAAGAGGCTTGAGAAAATGAGAAAGGAGTTGTGAACCTTGGACTTGAGCTTGGCTGTCCACTTGATAAAGAATGAAGAATATTAGATATTTTATGAGTTAAATATCACAATAAAATATCTTCAAACCTTCACAAATATCTTGTGGTGACTCATGACCATGAGTCACCAAATAACCATTCTAGGTTCAATGCTCAAATCCACCTCATTTTCTCCACCCATTTTGTTTAATCCAAAAAGAATAAAACCCTAATAAGTGTCTCCCTTCCAGAAGCCAATCCCGAGGATTTACGAGAATGCCCCTCATCCGTATATACATACCCGCTTCTATATTCCGAAGAAAACGAATACTAAGAGACGAAACAATCCATCAATATAATACTAGGATCCGGCTTAAACCAAAGCCCACTAGTATTATCCACCCGATCATCATACGTGCACAAGTACACGCAAGTGATCGAGGCCCTGCCGTAAAAACATACGGCCTCTACACCTTTTGCCCGGTGCAGGGAAACCTTCTGTGTGGGACTCTAAAGACTCGACACTACGCTGGCAGTGGGTTTAACTACAAGCCGCAAGCGGTACTAGCTGCACGTAACGGCTGCCCAGGTATGTGTCGATAAGAAGGCCGATGAGCTAACTCATCCGAACTCCTACTGAGCCTGAATGTAACAATCTCCGTACAGTCCGGTCTGTTCGTCCAAGAGTAACGCATATCGGGCCTAGGGGGCGGTAATCGTCAGACCCGTAATAGCGCAATAAGTCGTGTCGGAGAGTATCCAAAAACACCGTGAGAAACTACTGGAGTATTTATCAGTAAATCTCGCTTGCCTTGGCCAAGGACTTTGTGTAATGGTCTTCTGAACATAGCGCGATATCAACCCCCAATACTGGGAGAGACGAATCATATCTAACCGCTACTGCCTCCAAGTGCTTCGGGACTGTACCCAATTACTACCTGTTTGCACGACTCCTTTGAGCCATGGTAGGGTAGTAATCAAAGTACAGTGGGAACACACTCGAGGCAAAGTAGCAGTGGCAAGTCGACGGACTAAACTGTACTCATATCACCTGGGAACTGCTACCCGACGATAGGTATAATACCCACTAATAGTTCCTGACGAGTCATGTCCAGTGTACTCATAACTTAATGAGCACCTGCATACTATCTCCAGTACGACGTACTAATGGCTATGGGATAGACCATCTCCCCTACTGAGATGACAAGCGTATACACTAGTCTACTCTGGAGTATCGATGCCCTGTCTCGATAATCCTATGACTAGGGACCTGTATAGGATGTGCTTATAGACTACCCAGCCCCTACTAGTGTGACTGCCATCACAACGCTCGTAGTCAAGCAAAGATCCTAAAGGCTCTACCAATATGTATAAGCGATATGCTAAAATAAACACATGCACATATTGAGGTAGAAACAAACCAGGTAGCATACTAGCATTTCGAGCAAGACTGTTACTATATCCGTGTATATCCCAAGCTCCCATTAAGTAATATACAATCCAGTATGATACAATAATGGCCTCTAGGACATATATCACTAACAATTCTTTGGGGTGCATCCAGGTTGCGGACGTAGTCACCATTGTATATTCAGTTTTTCGTTACATGCACAAGGATTATCCTGCGGTGGAGTGCTCAAGTAGCGGAGTTCTAGAGGGCAACAGGCTTCCATCTTATGGCATTGAGACTGAGGTGTCTTACTCTAGAATTAGCGGGCTATTCGTCGCACTCATTGGGGGTATAGGATTGACCCGTTGAGGGGTGCCCAAGTCACCGGATCTTGGAAGTACTGGGTGGTCCATTCACTTTGTTTATTGGGGTTGCCTCGCTTTTGGAATTAGTGCATGGCTTGCCGCATTCGTAGGGGTCTAGGATCTAATACTACGGGCTATCCAAATGACCGGGAAAATTGAATTTCATATTTGGCTCCATTGATGTGTATTTTTCCTTGATTATCCGCATTTCCATACTGTGTTTGTTTCTGATGTGATGCTTCTGTGATGTTAATTGATATCATGCGTAAGAAGAATGTTGCTATATATATTATATATATTTAGTAGATGCTATATATATTTTGCATCCACGCTAGTCCTGTCCCCTCCCTGCCGTAAGTTAAGTAACCTTACGGTGAAGACCCGGGACCCTGTGGCGAATGCGGATAGCATATATATACGTGCTTATTTTTGTTTCTTTTTGGCATGATATGATTAATTGATGGGACTGCATTAATTTTGATTAATGCAAGGAAAAAAACCTAAATGATATTGTTGGAACTAATTTTTTAAAATTACAGGCGTTTTCTTTTGCTTTGCACAGCGGTATTTGGTCATGAATATCCTGCACCTCATTCGACTAGGCAAGAGCCGAGATCCCTTCACGGGGAGTGACCTCTTGAGCAAAAGTTGGCGCTATTATAATAACTTCACTATAGTCGATTCTTTTGCTTTGCGTCGAGGTATTCAGTTAGGAATATACTGCACCCCATTCGATGAGGAAAGAGCCCAGATCCCTTCACAGGGAGTGACCTCTTTGGCAAAAGTTTATGTGACTATAAGCTACTCGATTTTTTTTCAAAACCATTGGTTTTCTACAAAACCACCCGTTTCAAAAATGCGGAGCCTAAACCACTCCTTTTCAAAAACTACTCGGGTTCCTTCAACGATATCAAGTTCATTACGTTAAATATTTTTCGCCAAAAACCAGTCATAGCCCTCTGTCATTTCCTACGAGTACTACTTTGTATTCATGTTGTGTTTGTTGACTGTGTCAAGGCATGGTGTGCGGTAGCTAACCGATACTTGTTTGTAGCATGCAATGTGATTGGTTAGGATAGTTGTGCAGCCTTATTGACTGTGTCAAGGGCTCGTACGGGTGGGTTTAATGCAATCAAGATAATGATGGGTTGGACTTGATTAAGACCTTTTGATATGTTGATCATGTCAAGGTCACTTAAGTCCTAGGGATAAAAACCATATCGGGAGTTTCAAACATAAAGGAAACTTGCCAGGAATGCGCATACCTTCTGGAGTGTGGTGAATTGAGTGGCTTTTGTCAAGTTATCATGCGATGATAGTTGGGTCCCGATTCCTATTGATGAGTAAGCTTTACACCTCGGGTGATTTTCTGATGATCCCGACTAATTCTCCTTTTAGGATTTGAAGGAGAATTCGAGGAAACAGTGGGAGCCATCCTGATTAGATAAAGTGATTAACCAATTTAATCTAAGTTAGAGTGCATACTGAGTGTTTCTTTTCTTTCTCTAGTTTGCTACCATGATCTACCTTAAACTAAAACTCGTTAACCAAGTTGACCGAACCTTGTTACACACTCTCATTTTTGGATTGTCATGATTCATGACAAAATCGTATATATCTCTGCTACTCCTACATTCCTTTTGGTTTTCTCCAAAACACTCCGTATCACTACAGAGATCCATATTATTTCGAAAGGCCATCCTGTAACGACTCCGAATTTAATGTACGAAATTTTTTAAAATTTAATGTACAGAAAGGAGTTTACAAGCCTGAGTACAATTTATAAGTTAATTTTGTTTAAGAACAGTAAGAAACAACTTGTAGCTCACTGGTAAAGCCTTGCACTGCTGTGACGTAGCCCCTGTGTTCGAACCCCATTAGACACATTATATTTTTTCTGATTTTATTTTAAACTTTTTGGAAGCCCAAAATTTTACACGTGCACTGCACATAAAAATGAGAAGACAGAAAATCCGAACATGTGCACAATGATTTAAATACAGAGATGTACACGTGGCTTCAATCCGACGGCTCCCCCTCACCGAACGACCGGCGAGTTCCCTTATTGGGCCGGCGCCGACGGTCCCCCCATCGCCAATGAGACCCGGGCTTTGCACACAAGTCTCTTGGCTTACCCCTAACTCCCCTGCACTGTTTGATTACTCTGCAATCAAACAGAGACCCTTCAATTCCCCATTTATCATCTTTTTAATGCATTTTAATTCATCTTTTTAATTCCAAAACCATAATTCCACACTATAAATACTAACTCATGCCCTAGCCCTTCCTCATTCTGAAAATTATAGCCAAAATTCTTAAACTTTTCAAAGTACAAGAAGAGTACAAGTGGAGTTAGCAAGAGATCATCTTTTGGCGAGGATCGAAGAAAGTTCCAGCGACTCCGCGGCGTCACGACGACAACCCCGTATTCCTACACTTTCCTTCTAACCACTTCACTCGTAAGTCCCTTCCAATCCTTATTCTCCTTCTCTAAAAATTCTTTTTCAAAACAAATGTCAGTAAGTGGAGTTAATACCGACATTTAATTCTAAACCCTTGAAATCACATTTTTTCTTAATCATTGCTCATTCATATTTCTACACCTTACTTGTTAATATAAAATTAATGTTTAGAACAAACTTTCACTCAAAAATATCATTAAACATTGCTTTAAATCAATTTTTACATTAAAATACTATGAACTTTGTATCTTCCATATTTAATTGTTTTGCTTAATTATACCTTTAGAAAACCTCACGGGGTAATGACCTATCTCGCACAAATACACATGGTTCCATAGCACGATACTCTTTGAACGTATTTTTGTGGCGAATACAATATATTTCATCAAAATACCACATACTATAAAAACGGTTTTCTTTTAAAATTGTATTTTAAATTCCTTTGCAAATAACCCTTTACAACCCTCTTTAGGGGACCCACTATTGGATGGTGTGGATTATTGCACATCTTTGGGCTAGAAGAGCAAGATGCAGACCTCTTCACGGAGCATTCGGTATCGAAAGGTTTTTAATACGGTTTTTAAGAAAAACGCATTTTTTGCATAAATAAAAATAAATTTTTTAATAAATATATAAATTTTATCAAACCGCATATTTTCAAGATATAATAACATTACTATTTTCTAAAATTAAAAGAATGATAAGTTTCACCAAAATACCCTCAAGTTACCAAAAGACAAGTTTTACACTAAAATACCATGAACTTCTCAATACTATGTAATTATTACTAAAATATCACAAATCCTTAAAATTCATATCTATGAAATCCTAAATAATATAAATAAAATCTCGAGGTTTTTTTTAATTATATTAAAAATATTTTCATAAAACCCCTCGAGTTATATACAACAATATTTAAGGACTTTAGTAAATATAGGTTTAAGCGGGATCAATTCTCTTGAGCCCCGGGGAGCCGGAGAAAGTTAGTGCTTACCTATTTAAGGTAGAAAAACTTAACAGAGTTATCAATGGTAATTGTCTTGGAAAAAGACACAAATCCTGCCGTCCATGTGCAGCAGTTACCGATGACTTCCGAATCTAATTCAGGATCCAAATCAGTTTATAAGTGTCTGACTTAGTCTGAGTTTAACTCAAATCTGAATTCAATCAGAGTCTAATCGAACATGAATCCTATATCAAACATGAACACTTGAACATGGACCTGAATACCATAATTCAACAACTATATCAATATGCAAACATGCTTGACCTGACCGAATCATGGTTATAACTTGACTTAACTATATGATTACTTGTTTACATCCTGAACCTGATTACTTGAACAACTTGTATCCATTGTCTCGGCATGTCTGATAATTATAATCTATATAAAATATTACACGGGGTTAATAGGGTAGATTGGTACGGAATGTATTATAAGTGGAATGAGATGGTCACTAAAAGACACCTACATGAACTCTCATGCTGTTGTCCCATGGGTTTTGACGGGGCCTTGTACTACCTGTTACCATAGTCCACGAAGCAAGTTGGACTACTCTCGTATACACTAATATCTTCTGTACCAAGCTACAAACAACTTCGTTAGAATAATAATCTTATACCTGTATAACTTAATAGTTTATTTCCACATCACTTGTTGTATTCCTTTCTCTCTTTCGGAACTTACCGAGTGCTAGTTCGCTGACGACATTCTTGTCTATTTCTTTCTTAGAATGTTCGTCAGGAGGACAGGACCTTAGGAGACCGAGCCTAGTCGGGAGTACTTGGATCAGATTAAGGCACAGTCAATCTACTAGCTTTACTTGTACTTACCTTCCAGTTTGTATGCTACTGTTTAGGCATTGATTTTATCAGTGTATCTTTCCTTTTCAAAATAATTGTATGTAAAGATGAATGTTAATAAAAGTTGATGTTCATTTTATATCTCTTGTTATTCTTGTGCATTTTTACATATATTGCTTAATTAAGCTTGACGTATTTATTTCTTAGTAAATACGTCGCGGCCTGGCCACATCTCCGCCTCCGTACACCGGGAAGCGAGGCGTGACAGGTTTTGTTGGCGGCCCATGCAGGTCAGTTCTGCATGGAATCCTATGCAATATATCACAAGAATTATAAGAATCAGCAACTATACATTCTTTACATTTCAAATTCCTTGAATCTATCCTAACCTTTCTTTTTCTATCAAGATCATGGATTCACCGAACAACAAGAGTACCAACGTCAATGGAACTACCCTACCTCTTACTTTACCACCACCACCTACCGTTGTAGCTCTCATCAACGAGCAAACGGTACTGCTTGAGGCAATTAAGAGCCTCTTAGAGGGTCAGCGGCAACAGACTGCTATCCTCATGCATCGCCCAGAAGCCGAGGCACCCGGAGTCAAACAATTCCGTGCACTACATCCGAAGCATTTCCCAGGAAAAGAGAGCCCACTGGAGGAACAAGAATGGGCTCAGTCCATTGAAGATGACCTGGCAGCAGCACAAGTGCCAGAGATTTCTTGGGTGAGAGTTGCGAAGCTGCAACTAACGGATAACGCCAGAGTCTGGTGGAAGGCTGAAGAAAGCCGTATTGCCCAACCTATCGAATGGAGGACATTTCGCGATATGTTCGACCCGAAATACTTTCTTGAGACTGCCCGTTTCGACATGGAACAGCAGTTCATCCACTTACAATAAGGCTCGATGTGGATCAAATCCGTGGATGAATACGATGCTGAGTTTACCATGCTTAGTAGGTAAGATATTGTCTCAATATTCAATTTCCTGATATCACATTTTACATAGCTAACACAAGACCGTAACAGGTTCGCGGCACACTTGATCCCGACTACTGAGATTCGGGCACAAAGATTTCAATAAGGGTTGGACCCGAAAATCCAAGCTGCACTAGCTACAAGGGATTTCCCAACCCATGATCTTACTCTGAAGGTTGCCCGACGCTATGAGGCAGTTTTGAAGAAGAAGGAAGACATCAGACTGCCGATGTGAAACGCCCTGCCACTCAGATGGCAGGAAGAGCCTCTTCCAGGCCAACTTTTGTAGCCAAGAGACCGGGAGTAACCTTTAATCAGCCAAGTCCAGACTATTGCTTCTATTGCAAAAGGAATGGACACATGGCGAAAGACTACGGGCATGCAAATGGTCTGTGTTTAGTTTGTGGCACATCCACTCACGCCATCGGAGTTTGTCCATATCATCTTAACCCAGCTCCAGCACCTAGACCCGCTTTCACAGTTCTGCAGCGGCCAACTATTCAGGCTGCTGCACCTCATCTTGCTTTGCCTGCACCACCTCCATGTGGACCTCCTGCACAGCCTCCTCGTCAATTTCACCAGGCCTAAAGGAACATGCCTCAAGGGCAGAGGAACATGCCCCAGGGATAGGGGATTGTGCATCCGGCAAGGAGGAATGTACCCCAACGTTAGGCTTTCACCATGACGGTTGAGGAAGCCGAGGCCACTGGCCAAGTTATCACTGGTAATTCCCAATCCTTTCATCTTTTCAATCCTTGTATACCTCTATATTTTCCCGGTATCTAAAACCAACCTCACACAACTTAGGTACTATACTAATAGCAACCCGTCCTGCACTAGCACTGTTCGACACTGGAGCATCACACTGCTTTATGTCCCAATGATTTGTGAGAACACATGCGATTTCCATGAAGCCACTCATTTCAAGTTGGAATGTCAGTTCCAGGAATGGAGTATTGAAGGCCACTATGAGATTTGATCAGTGTCCAGTTGTAGTTTGCGGACAAGAATTCTACGCGAATTTTAATGTACCGGACATCCTAAATTTTGATGTTGTGTTGGGCATGGACTGGCTGGGAATTTTCTATACTACGATTAACTGCCGTCAAAGGAGGGTAGTATTTGAGATACCAGATCACCCAGTTTTCTACTTCAATAGTGGAGCTAGAACTTTGGAGCAAGAAAGATACCGTGCAAAACCAAAGGATGCAGAAGTGTTTACTCTACCGGTGGTAGAAGAAAAGCCAGAGGTAGTTCGAGAGTTCAAGAATGTGTTCCGTGAAAATATAACATGTTTACCTCCCAATCGAGCTCTTGAATTCAGTATTGACTTAATACCTGGTGCGCAACCTGTAATCAAAGCTCTGTACCGGTTAATTCCTGAGTGATTGAAGGAGATCCGCATTCAGTTGGACGAACTCCTGAAGAAAGGCTGGATTCGTCCCAGTACTTCAAGTTGGGGATCTCCAGTTTTGCTTGTGAAAAAGAAAGAAGGTTCATATAGGATGTATGTAGATTATAGAGCTTTGAACTAAGTGACGATTAAGAACAAGTATCCACTGCCTCGTATTGATGATCTTTTCGATCTGCTAAGTGCGTTTTGTGTATTTTTGAAGCTAGATATTCGTTCAGGTTATCATCAGGTGAAGGTCAAAGAGTCTGATATTCCGAAGACGGCGTTCAGGACTCGATATGGTCATTATGAGTATCTTGTAATGCCATTTAGAGTGACCAATGCACCTGCTATATTCATGAACCTGATGAACCAAGTTTTCCGAGAATACTTAGACAGGTTCGTTGTCATTTTTATTGACAACATCCTGGTGTATTCAAAGAATCCGAAAGAACACGCCGAGCATTTACGGATTGTCCTGGAGATTGCGACAACATCAACTCTATGCCAAATACAGCAAGTGTGAATTTTGGCTAGATCAAGTCGAATTTCTCGGACATATCATTTCGGGTGAAGGAATCTCAGTAGATCCAGCTAAGGTATCAACTGTCAGTGAATGGCCGACACCAAAGATAGTGAAGGATATTCAAAGTTTTTGGGGATTAGCAGAATACTACCGAAGATTCATTGAAGGTTTCTCGAAGATTGGAGCACCCCTGACCAAGATCACACGTAAAGATGAAGCATTCGTGTAGTCAGAAGCATGTGAACAAGCTTTTGTAGAACTCAAATCAAGACTAACATCTTCTCCTATTCTCGTAATACAGGATCAATCTGGAGGATTTGTTGTGCATTGTGATGCGTCCGGTAAGAGATTAGGATGTGTTCTACACCAGCATGGAAAAGTTGTAGCTTTTGCATCAAAACAGCTGAAAGTTCATGAGCGCAACTATCCAACACATGATCTGGAGTTGGCAGCTGTTATCTTTGCACTTAAGATATGGCGCCACTATCTTTTGGGAGAACGAGAGGATATATGCACTGACCATAAGAGTCTGAAGTATGTATTTACTCAGAAGGAAAATATGCGGCAGAGAAGATGGCTAGAACTCATGGCGGACTTCAACATCAACCTATAGTATCATCCCACGAAGGTGAATGTAGTTCCTGATGCACTTAGCCGTCAGCCATTAGTAATGAATCTCACCGCTCAGTGGAAGCTTCAGTAGGAATTGCATGGATTAGCAATTGAAGTAGTTATGCCGGGTAACTCTTCAGATTTGTTGAACTTACAAGTACAGTCTACTATTATCAATCAGATCAAAGCAGCATAAGCAAATGATGCCAAGCTACAAAAGATCCGAGAACAAGTAGAAAGTGGACTCCGAACTGACTTCATCATTCATGAAGATATATCTTTGAGATATAGAAGTCGATTGTTTGTACCTATCGTCCCAGTTCGAGAAGAGTTAATGAAAGAAGCTCATAGCTCTCCTTACTCTGTACACCCCGGTGGTACCAAAATGTATAAGGATCTATGGAAACACTACTGGTGGCATGGAATGAAGCGCGAAGCAGCCTGAAGCAAAGCCAAGTGTTTGGTATGTCAACAAGTAAAGGCTGAATATTATAGGACTGCTTGTCTGTCATGACCCGGAAAGGAACGTGACTAGCACTTGAGTCATGTGAAGTCTATAGGACCCTGCATAATTCAAGTAAGCCAAAAGCCCAGAAATCTAAACCTTTTTAGGGAAAATAGTGGAGGTCAAGTTTTGAAAAAAAAGGTTTAATGAAATCAGGTTCTTTCTTTAAAAGATAAGTAATGTCATATGAAATACAATGTTTTGTATCTATCTTGAAAACATTGTTCGTCGTTTGAAATTTGGGCAGCACCTCCTTTGTAAGTTTTAATCCGAAAATAATACAAACAATAATAATAATTGGCATCCGCAAGTAAGAGCTAGCTCTTCGCCAATTGACGGAAACAACCACACAATGATATATACGACGCCGTAAGGCGAAGATCAAACATAGAAAAGAAAGGAAAACAAAGCATCATCAAAGAAAACAAGCAATAAGAATAAATACATATGCGTGACTCTAAGTATGAAAGAATATACAATAATGGTTCTAAGTCTACGAATATACATAGTTTGGTTGATGGAGCTTTTAACTAGATACAACTGAATAAATATAAAAGTACAAACGGTGGTCACGATGCAAGTGTATCCCTCATATCAAAGCAATCGCCCAGAAGAAAGCGAGGTGCCAGCAAGCCGCAACGGAACCAGTGTGGTCAAACCTGCAAGAAAACTGTGGCACAACGGGGGTGAGTTGCCAACTCGTGAGTAGAAGACATCACCGAGTAGAAATCGAATGAATGACGATATCCTAGGTCATACTGTACAATAATAATAATATAGTGACATCGAGTGATAGCAAGGATAACAATATAAGCGTAAGTATAATACCAATGTACTCGTATCCGTGTCATAAAATAGCATGTCATATGTATTATGTATAAATGCATCATCCACCGTGTGTCCAGCAACGACACACAAAAATCATGATAAAACCTGAGTGCCCAGAATCGACACTCGAAAACATCATAAAAACCGTGTCCATCAGCGACACATTATCCTCATATCTCGGGCTTCGTCTGTCTGGATTGGCCCCATATCTATCTGATCTCACGACTCTGGTCGGTATCCTACGGATATCCGTCGAACCAAACTATCACCGGTCGGTAGTGCTCCCCTGTCAGGCTCAACGTCTTTCTAAATGATCTTCTTGCCCCGGGGTACCGCACCGGGTCCACCATATATCCGCAGACGGTGTCTCCTCGCTCCTCGAATCGGGTATACATATAGCTCAAGAACCGAGATAACTCATGGTTGACGCCACACATCATATCATGAGAAACTACATTTTCCTTTTCGAAATGATCATAAGTTTATAAAATTCACATGCGGTTTCCCCAAATCCAGAAATCTCATGAAAACCGAAATCTCATAATCATGAGTCAATAATGAAACAATGAATACCGGCATAGAGCCAATCTACAGTGCATAACCAGAATGTATATATAAATGCATGTGGCATCTAAGTAAGAAATGCAATATCTAAATTAACATGTGAGATTCATGAATGCTAAACAATACAATTAAACTATAAGTTATCAGGTTATACGAGTGAAGTAATGGTTTATAATGTGTACGTGGCATGGCAATTACTGATGATGATATGTGTGAGCAGGTAAGTAAGTGTACGTGCAACATACGCATCATCGATAATTGTGCATGTGTCCTAGCAGACGAGGTCATAATAGCTAATGAAAGAACATGTATATATATAATATGCAATGAGAACAATATGAACATGAAAGTAAAGTAAATGGTTAACACAACAATATAAAATATATATCTATATATGGGTCATACAGTTATAGTGTTTAAAATAACAAAAATCGTTGTTTTTTTGTGAAAAATAGGGGCTACGGTGTTTTTGAGAAAATAGATACCTTTTGAAAGTTCGTAGCGTCCCTCGGGTTGTCTTTTTGTACATACATACGATTCGTTAGTTTTGAAAATAGGTATGACTCCAATTATATTCTAAAATCTACTTAAGTAATTAAAAGACTAAAAAGCTAGACTAATCCCGAGTCGAAAGTAATTAGAACTCTATAGAATTTCCGAGTCGATATATCTAGTAGTCGGCGATCCAGCCTCTGCATCATGTATGGTATAGTCCATCGTACGGTATCCTCTAGTCAAGAGTGCGGATCAATCATATATATATATATATATATATATATATATATATATCGTACGGTAAAATCCATCGTACGACATCCTCAAATCGAGAGTACGGGTCAATATCATATATATATATATCATATTTCGTACGGTATCATCCGTCGTACGATATCATAATCAAGGGTAAGGATCTAAGGTCACGTACATTCTATTATTTCATCAAGTCACATGTTATTGTATGTTATGTGTATAGCGCCCAATGATCCTTTAATATATCATTTCATGATATGATGCTTTAGCCTCAAATCATATATCATAGTCTCATGACATCATGCCCAATCATATCGACTCATATCCATTTAACATATAATATCATCATCTTACATGTATATGTGTGTGTATATATATACATATATGAACATACACATACATATATACATATATATATATATATATGTATACACACACACACACACACACACAAAAAAAAAAATACCAAGTGTGTGTGTGTGTGTGCGTGTGTGTGTGTGACACCATATATCCTAAAGGTTCACGACTAAGATAAATAAGGCTAAGGGTATACCTTCCTACAAGTACTCTTATTCTAATCCTATGATCTCCTACTTACCTATTTGCTAAGTATCCATATCTCACATCTAACATAATTATATATATATATATATATATATGTATCCTAATCTACGGTTGCGGGGGTGCTATATGCCATCCACCCAACTTCCCCCGTAGATATACATCTACTCACCTACAATTCTCGGTTTAGCCGAAGTCGATGACACCTTGCTCTCCTTTGTAGTCCCAAAGTCCACGCGAAGGTACCTACAGTTCAAGCACGTCGTGTCGTAAATAAGAATCGCATACGAAAACCGATACGGCATGCGAAGTGCACATAGGTTAGAACCTATGGTCTACACATGCAAAAATAACCAAACAACTCTCGACGTTGGCGTACAAACGTCAAACGACCGAGTCAAAACTCAAATATCAAAATTCAAGTTAACAAAAACCGCAAAACGAAAACAGCTACTTAGGAAAATACTTCCAGATTGTACCCTAGGTTGAATTAGGACATTTTGCATACAGGGTAGGCCTAATTACAAGATAAAGAAGCCATGGACCAAGCACGAAGTCTAAACTTTATGCCCAGGCCGCAATTTGCGGCCAGATGGGATTTATTTGCGGCCAAGTTTGGGAGTTAGGGTCTTGGGTCTTAGAGGTAGCTTCCTATGTGCCTGCTTGTCTCACTGTGTTTGCTAAATAATTTTCAAAGTCTCTGGGTCATAGCAGATCTCAATTTCTCATCACAATTTCCAGAAAATCCGATATCGAAAAACTAATCTATCATGTTTGGGATTCTAAACTCAATTTGGTCCAGAATTCTAATACTATAAGGGTTTGTGGCCACTACTAAACCCCAATTACACCTTCACAATTCATAATATCCTATAACCCTCATCTTGGAATTTTCCAACATCATTATACTACACAAGTTTAACTATAAATCACTATAGGAGGTTAGGAAAACAAGATGCTTAACTAAAAGTGTAGGATTATACCTCATGTAGCAACTAAAGAAAATTCTAGGATGGCCCAAGATGCTCAAAGTCCCAACTTGATTCACCCATGTGGTTTGTGATGAAGTTTTGGTCATTTTTTTTGAGGGGGGGTTAAGATTTTGGTTAAGTTTTGGGGGTGGTGCATGGTGTTAGAGGAGGTGGAAGGAGGAGGAGAAGAATGAAGAAGATGAGGATGAGAAATGGTGAAGGAGCCATGGTGGAGAAACCCCCCTTCTCTCTCTCTCTCTCTCTCTCGCCCATACCCTCATGCCCCCCCTCAACAAAATATCTCTTCTTTTCTTTATCTTCTTTTCTAATTAAAACAAAAATAATTTAAAACAAATAAGGCCATGGTTATCAATTATAGACAAATGTTGCAACATGTTATGTTGCATATCATATACATAAACAAGATTAATGCATAATTAGTGAAATATTAATCAAGTTTAGCATTAACTTTTATACAATTAATTGTATAATAATTTATAAAATGTCCCAAATCACATAAATCCTTTTCAACATCAATAATTCATATAAATTTCCAAATATTTCCCAAACTATAAATGTATAATCATGCCATATCATTAAAACCAATTTCCATACTTTTTATAATATTCATAAAATTTATTATTTTAATTATTTAAATTCCAAAAATAATATTTTATTTTTCTGAAATGTTACAATCTTCCCACCTTAAATAAATTCGGTCACCGAATTTAAATTTAAATCCCCCCTAAATATTAAAACATTTCAGCAAAATAATCAAATCAACAGGGCTCCGAAACCATGAACACGTAAGATATATCATAACGCATCGTATCACTAGTAAAAAAAGGGGTTGCCCCTACGGATATTGGAATCCGTAGAGGCAGATTTAACTTGGCCCTACGGATTAATCCGTAGGGCTAAAGGGTTACCCCTACGGGCACAGACGTTCAAGAATTAAAATATTAATTCTTAATTTGGTGTTTGCCCCTACGGAGCCGCAAACAAAGGACCTACGGGTATATCCGTAGGGACAAGTAAATATCGATTTAATAAGACCCCAGACCGATCTCCTACGCTCACTTTCTCTCTCTCTCTCTCGATCGGGCGCGAGAAAAATCCCCAAATCGCCACGCCGTCGTCGCCACCGTCGTTCTCCTCGTCGCCACCGCCGGTTTCGTCGCCACCGCAGTTCTCGTCGCCACCGCGATTCAGGTCGTCGCCCCAGCAGCAGCCGTTCAGGTGAGTAAATCTCGAGGTAAATTAAAGAATTTTTGGATTATTTTGGGCTTAGGGTTCATGGCTGGGTCTGGGGTTGCGCGAGCGAGTTGGGGTTGGGCAGGGGTCGCGGTCGCGGTCGCGGTCGGGGTCGGGGTCAGGGTAGGGTTAGGGTTGGGGTTCGGCTGCTGCTGGGGTGGGGCTGGGGTTAGGGTTTGCCTTAGGGTTGGTGTTGGGGTTTAGCTGGCCACGCTGGGGTTAGGGTTGGGCTGGGGCTGGGGGCTGGGGCTGGGGCTGGGGGCTGGGGCTGGGCCACGCGGGGTTTTGGGATCTTTGTAATTTGCTTGCTCTGTTTGGGGTTTCAGTTGATCCTCATTAAAAAATTGGTGATTGATCTCTTCAATCATATTATTATCTGTATTTAAAATTTTTGTGAAGCCTTCAGAGTTTGGAAAAATCTAGAATTACCGTTGAAATTCTGGCAACATTCAAAAACTGTGTATATGATGTGTGTGTGTGTATGCATGTATATACATTTGAAATTTATCTTTCTTCTATGATATAAAACGGTTAAACCGAAGAAAATTACTGGGGGAATTTTTGCTAAAATGTCTTGAGAAGGGGTTCAAGTGATGGGATAATTTCATTTGGTAATCTTTTACTTATTTTACATCTCTTATTTTTTCATGCAAAAATCTGAATAGGTTTCTTGCAATTTTGCCTATCGATCAATTATTATATTTATTTCTATTTTTTGTGGATGATTTGGCTTCAATTGAATGGAGGCGATGATGGCTTGCCCTCAAGCTTCCACTTTTATGAGCTTTATAGTTATGAGATTGGCGAGGCAAGCTGGTTTGTAGCCATCTTATTTCTTTTCATAAATTCAAATCCAAATATAAACTGTCTGATTGAGAGAGAGAGAGTATGGGAGATTATGTATTATTCAATGTGTTTGGAAGCTGGCATGTTCTGAGCGTCATCTCTGCATGAAAGCTATGGTTTTGCAAAGGGTTTGCCCTAACTATTTTCTGTGGGGAAGCTGAAGGCCTGAAGCTTCATCAAACTCAGGATTGGATTCTGGTCGGGTATTGTAAATTCTTGTGAAAGTTCCGTTCAAGATTTGTTCAGAGCTTGCATAACATCCTTTTCATCTTTATGAGATCTTTATGCAGTCATTTTTTTGGGTTTATATATTTCTCGAGCCCGTTTGACTTTGGACTTAGGATAACCCCAAATCTCTTTCTTATTTTGATTCCTAAGCTGGCATATCTGAGGCTCGTATTCCAGTATCATTGCTGGAAAACCTAGGGTTGCGAACATTTTTGCAACGATAATTTCTGTATGACAGCTTAAGCACACATAAAACTTAAACAATCTTGAAGCACTGCAGTTTTTCACTAAACTACCTAAAATTTTTTATATTGCTGCAAGCTTCCTTAAAGTGCTGCATCTAAGTGTATTTTAGTGGGAAAACCCTTGAAAGCCAAACTTCATGGGGTTTGTTGTTTGCCTTCTCTGTAGCTAGTTTGAGGTTTATTTAGTTTTGGATTTGTTTTGCAACACTCTCTGAGTTCCAAATCAACAAAAAGCTGAATGTTGAATCACAAGCAAGAAGCAGCCAAACTGGCCCTAAAGTAATCCTGAGTGATGATAATTTTCCAGGGAGTTTAAAATTTATAGAAATGGCGAGGCAACATTGGATTGTCTGCAAGTATTCAAGCAACCTGTTTGCAGCCATCATGCTATTTGTGATCCCAGTATAAAACTCAAACATGCCTCTTAGTTAGTTTACTTTAATTTGTTATTTATGTGTGTGTGTCAACATTGGATTGTCCCAAGTATAAAATCAAACCCACAAAACATCAAAACTGTCTCCGACAATCTTATGGTCATTAGACATAAGATTTATGCATATTGGTAACATCTGCCAATATGCCATATCCAGACCGCAATCTATTTTTGCCTATTGGCTAATATGAAAATATCGGCCCGCGTATATGACATAATCAAAGTTGTTAAATCTTAATACGGTTTGTGTTTCGTTTTTTTATTTATCAGTTCTATCAATGTTGCGTATAACGCTTTATGATATCAGTATCCTACATTTGTAGTTTTAATTGTTGATTGTTATAGATGAATACCATTGCAATAATAGTTTTTGGTCGATGAATGCTATTGCAATGTAGGATGATCAGTTCTATCAATCTTGATCTCAATGGTTTAAAATCATGTTACACATACAACACGAATGCACAACAAACGCATAATTAGAGAGCGACTCAAGATATTCAGGTTAAAACCAATATATGATACTCGATGATAATATGAAACCTTCATATTCCCATCGATACTCATATATGAAACTAAAAGCGCCACTTTGTCCCTACGGTGCCCGACATTTTAATTTAAAAATATTATATCTTAATTTGTTGTTTGGCCCTACGGGCACCTAAATGGGAATTTAATTAAAAAAGGCACAGAAATGCCCTACGCCTCGATATCTTTCCCTCTCGTTCCCAAAATTTTCTCTCGTTCCCGCGTCTCCAATTTTCTCTTCGTCGCCACCGCGCGCCCTCCGTTCTCAGCCCGCCACCGCCCTCGTTCTTCCTCGTCGCCGATATTTGTGCCTACATTGATGCCTCAAGCAACGAATCAAATAATGTGGATCACAAACTAATTAAATAAATTTTGAATACCAATCTGGACTGGGATTTGAATACCAATCCTAGTTTGCTATATTTTTTTTATATATAGTAGATGGTGATACCTCTTTAAGTAAAAACAACCCTACACTTAAGCGAAATCATAAATCGAAACACACATATATAGAATACAACTCATACATGGGTATCCTCAAATCTAACTTTCATTGAATTTGCACGCGCACTTAAAATAACAACCTGTATACTAAAAAAATTATGTATGCCATTACTTAGTAGTTTATGGTTTTAAGACGCAAAAGCCATTTGAGAAATACTTTTTCTACCCACTATTAATCCATATTCTCAATATAGTCATTGAATTTGCACGCGCACATAATAAGAAGGAGAAGATAATAATGTGGCAGAAGAAGAAGGAGAAGACAGTAATGTGGCAGAAGAAGAAAAAAATGACATTCCTCGTTCTCTGTTTCAGCATCAATCTTCTGATATGAACTAATGATGGCTTTCACATAGGCTTTTCCCAATAGAGACTTCTTAGTGTCCAATGGAAAGCATACATCAGATTTGTGCAGGTCGGGTTCTTCTATGACTTTCAAGAGTCTCAACTGATTCTGTAAATTACACTCTAGTTGGGTGGTACTTTTACCACTTCTCACTGCAGGTGCGCTCTCTAATATCCATTTTGAATGTAATATTATCGATATTCAAAATGGATATTAGAGAGCGCACCTGCAGTGAGAAGTGGTAAAAGTATCACCCAACTAGGGTGTAATTTCCAGAATCAGTTGAGACTCTTAAAAGTCATAGAAGAACCCGACCTGCACAAATCTGATGTATGCTTTCCATTGGACACTAAGAAGTCTCTAAAGGGAAAAGCCTATGTGAAAGCCATCATTAGTTCATATCAGAATATTGATGCTGAAACAGAGAACGAGGAATGTCATTTTTTTCTTCTTCCGCCACATTACTGTCTTCTCCTTCTGCCACATTACTGTCTTCTCCTTCTTATTATGTTCGCGTGCAAATTCAATGACTATATTGAGAATATGGATTAATAGTGGGTAGGAAAAGTATTTCTCAAATGGCTTTTGCGTCTTAAAACCATAAACTACTAAGTAATGACATACATAATTTTTTTAGTATAAAGGTTGTTATTTTAAGTTTTCCCTTATAGAGATATGATCTAACTGCATCTATCAACTATAAGTGTGCAGAAAATTATGATAAGAAATCATAAGAAAGGGTCGTAGCCATGCATAACCTTGAATCTACATACCAAATCATGCAAAAGCATGCACTTATTGTCACCTTGCCTTGGAATATAAAATATCTTGGAAGACTATAAGCGAGCATTTAAATCTTGATAGCTTTTGACTTCAACATATATTTTTCTCAAGTACCATGAAATATACTTGCTCCGTATAAACCGTTTTCAGGAAGATGGATTAATAATGACAAATTATCCATTGTGGCTCACTAGGTTAGTATTTTCTCTTCTATTGACCATCTTTCTAATCTGCTTGGTAAATTTATTCTGAACCGGCTGCGAATCATTAAAAGACATGCATAAGAAAGAAAACTAAAATACAGATATATAGCATACCGATACATCGAAACTTCATAGTTGCGATGGCAATCCAGAGATATTTATTTCTACACACGTGGTGCGCGTGCGAATGCGTCAGGCATCATGGACAAATATTTCAGAACATGGAAAGTATTATTCGTATAAAGTAATTAAAACTTTTAAACACCTTGGGTAGATATTTTCTTAGTTGATGCAATCATATCATGAGGACTAAATTTAAGCTATTATACATATGCATATGTATTTTTCTAACCTAATATATCACACACAGAGAGAGAGAGAGAGAGAGAGAGAACACCAGGTAGATAGAGAAATCAGGTAGTCCTGAAGAAATGGAGTCCATAGCATTGCTCATCATCATCATCCGTGACTTCTTTGAAAAAATATTATCAAAGGGATCATGGATGATGATGATGAGCAATGCTATGGACTCCATTTCTTCAGGATCCTGCTACCTGATTTCTTTACCTACCAGGTGTTCTCTCTCTCTCTCTCTCTGTGTGTGTGTGTGTGATATATTAGGTTAGAAAAATACATATGCATATGTATAATAGCTTAAATTTAGTCCTCATGATATGATTGCATCAACTAAGAAAATATCTACCCAAGGTGTTTAAAAGTTTTAATTACTTTATACGAATAATACTTTCCATGTTCTGAAATATTTGTCCATGATGCCTGACGCATTCGCACGCGCACCACGTGTGTAGAAATAAATATCTCTGGATTGCCATCGCAACTATGAAGTTTCGATGTATCGGTATGCTATGTATCTGTATTTTAGCTTTCTTTCTTATGCATGTCTTTTAATGATTCGCAGCCGGTTCCGAATAAATTTACCAAGCAGATTAGAAAGATGGTCAATAGAAGAGAAAATACTAACCTAGTGAGCCACAATGGATACTTTGTCATTATTAATCCATCTTCCTGAAAACGGTTTATACGGAGCAAGTATATTTCATGGTACTTGAGAAAAATATATGTTGAAGTCAAAAGCTATCAAGATTTAAATGCTCGCTTATAGTCTTCCAAGATATTTTATATTCCAAGGCAAGGTGACAATAAGTGCATGCTTTTGCATGATTTGGTATGTAGATTCAAGGTTATGCATGGCTATGACCCTTTCTTATGATTTCTTATCATAATTTTCTGCACACTTATAGTTGATAGATGCAGTTAGATCATATCTCTATAAGGAAAAACTTAAAATAACAACCTTTATACTAAAAAAATTATGTATGCCATTACTTAGTAGTTTATGATTTTAAGACGCAAAAGCCATTTGAGAAATACTTTTCCTACCCACTATTAATCCACATTCTCAATATAGTCATTGAATTTGCACGCGCACATAATAAGAAGGAGAAGACAGTAATGTGGCAGAAGGAGAAGACAGTAATGTGGCGGAAGAAGAAAAAAATGACATTCCTCGTTCTCTGTTTCAGCATCAATCTTCTGATATGAACTAATGATGGCTTTCACATAGGCTTTTCCCTTTAGAGACTTCTTAGTGTCCAATGGAAAGCATACATCAGATTTGTGCAGGTCGGGTTCTTCTATGACTTTCAAGAGTCTCAACTGATTCTGTAAATTACACCCTAGTTGGGTGATACTTTTACCACTTCTCACTGCAGGTGCGCTCTCTAATATCCATTTTGAATGTAATATTATAGATATCCATGCCTCTTTATGTCAAAATTACTTATATTGTCAATGTTTGATTGTCTAGTTGTTGGTGATGCGTCCATATCAGGGACAGAGGCCACTCCCGTTCCTCCATGTATGTTTATATATTATATAGGGCATATATATTGATTTAGAATGCTATATCATAAATATACACACATTCCTTTTGCTCTTAGTCGTCCAACTCATTATCATGGGCTGCTTGATGAGATTAGATTTGCGCCTGATGATCTACAAGAGCTTGTTCACTCCCTGTCATATGTGTAAGCAGCGCTATATGCGAGTTTACCTTGTTAGTATGTATGTACTGAAATTAATTAATATTATTCAAATTTTGATACATGCAGATACCAGAGGAGCACATCTTCTATCACTGTAGGTAAGGCTGTCATATTTGTTGATTTTGGTATTTCTTGTCAATTTTATAGACCAGTATGTGCTAAATATAATGTTCTGACAGTTGGTAGGGGGAAGGCAACATTCGAGGCTGCTGACCCCAGTCCTGGACGCCGCACACGGACGGCACCACGGAGGTTGGGAGAGAGGCCGAGGACTGGGCTCTAGCAGGGCCCATATGAGGTTGGACTCCACCCCGGCGGTTACTTCCTCCGTCTCCAGTGACCGGCATGTCCATCATGAACTGGATAGCTTGAGGGCCAGCATTCAGGAGTTGAAGGAGATGCTGGTATGTATACTACTTTATAGTAAAATATCATTTCATATTATATACATATCAACATATCCATAATTAGTACGTAGCTTGAGCTTATTTGGTTTTAGACTTAAGTTTGATTAATCATACATACATATGTAATTGAAATAAACAACGCTTTTCCAAACTAGATATCCAAACAGGGTTTCGAAATAACTTAATAATGATACGAATTCGAATAATAAACAGTTCTCACACGCTTCTTACACACGTTATATCCAGACGCGACAGGGTAGATCGGCCGAGCCTCCACACGCTTCTCCTTCGGCTGCGGCTCCGCAAGCCACTACATCGGCTGCGGTTCCGCAGACAGCTCCTGTAGCTCCACCGCCCACTCAGACTCCCGCTCGCGACGAATTGCAGAGTTTATTGACCGAGAAGCAGGCGCGCGTTATTCTATCGTTATTCAGAGGTGGAGCTGGACCGAGCTAGGGTAGATTTTTGGTTCTTTTTTTTTGAAACATGTATTTATTTATATCATACACATTGTACTACATTTTGAAACGATATTGATATTGGTTTGTATTTATATCATATTCAGTTTTTGTGTTTCTTTTGTATATTATATATATGCGTGAGATGTGATTATGAATACTGCAATATATGATTTGATTGATGTATATATTATTGTGCACAGGGCGGGAAAAAATCAAGCAGCCCATTTTTAAAAAAAAAATTCAGACAATATGTACCTACGGATTAATCCGTAGGCACACATGATACCCCTACGGATATGTCCGTAGGGGCAAAATATCAGCAGTAACTGATATTTCCCCCAGATCTCAGTGCCAGGGGGTTGGGAAAGCGCCTACGGCTATATCCGTAGGGGCTACTGACTCTCCCCTACGGCGTTATCCGTAGGGGCAACATGTCAGGAATCCTGAATTTGTGCCCCTACGGAAAAGTACCTACCCATATATCCGTAGGGGGCTGTACATACCCCTACGGGTATATCCGTAGGGCCAAGTAATTTATTAAAAAAAACCGAAAATAATATAAAATCTTATACCCTACGGCGTTATCCGTAGGGGCAACAGGACCTACACATATATCCGTAGGGACACGAATTTAACCGTAGGGGCAAGTTCAGGGCCTCAACTTGCACCTGCGGCCTTTGCACCTACGGGGTATTTTTTCGCCCCTACGTATATATCCGTAGGGGCAGTGGGTTGCCCCTACGGATAAATCCGTAGCGGCAACCCTTCTTTGTAGTAGTGTATGCACGTGAAAACGAGTGCAAAACTCAAAAACGAAACTCCGTCAAGCATCACGCCATCATGGGAGTTATTGCGAAAATACCAGTTTCAAAATCCATTATTAAAATCAAGTATAATATAGTTAGGACTATAGCATATGTATAGTACGCATCGTTGTGAAATCGTCAAAACAACTAAATAAAAGTGCATGCAAAATTCCTTTTTCAAATCGCCGTGCGATGCGCATATCACGGTACAAGTAGCGGACGTGCATTTATAAGGAAAATAGCTATATATATCTATGTATCTTTTGTTTAACATATACGTCCCGCCTTTTGAAAATGATTTAGAAGGGTTTTCTTTAGTAAAATTTCGTGTCATCATGGGCACGTAGGAAAATATTGAGACTATAGCTCTTTTGAAAATCCTCTCGGTAAATATCGATGCATGCAAAATACTCATGTACTGTCCTCAGATTATTCCTGCTCGGTTATTAAATCATATAGTATATATCATAAAAACATGCTGCTCGAAAAAAATCAGTCCCAAAAATGTATACAAAGAATGTTGTTTACCGCCGAAAACAGAAGACGGGACCGCGTAGGTCGTCTTTCCTGAATTTGGGGGCAAATGCTATTTGGATTTATCTTTCCACCTCTCCGAAGATACCAAGTTGATTTATGGCACCGTGTATCGGAGATTTAGACGGATGCGGCCGCTGTAACAGACTTCGTCAGATTCCCCCTCATTTGCGAGGGGTTTTTGATTCTGTGGATGCTCTTCTCTGCAGGCGAAAGCCCCTGCAGTTAATTACGTTACCGCGTAGCGATAACCACTTTCTCCGGCTCTAGAAGTTCACTTCGTGTCGTGTATGTTTGTTTCATTTTTGGTTGCCTGTGGATTGTGTACGGAGACTAATTTATATTGTCGCCCGTAGGGCGTGGATTAGTCCAAATCCGTATGTTCTTAGATTTGGATTTGGTTTGATTTAAGGATCGTCAATCTCTTTTGAGATTAAAATCAACTTAAATATTTGTTGAGGATGCGTTAGTCTAATTTTAGACTAAGATGTACTCAACAGGATTTTGGGATCATTCAGACACAACATAAGAGCGTTTGGGCTCTATTGTTTTAGTTTAAGGACGTTATGGTCCGTTGTTAGTTTAAGGACGTTTCGGTCCATAGCCGTTTGGGGGTGCACTAAAGAATTTTTTGTTTTCGGGACTCGCCACCTCTCTGAAGTCGTTGAAGAATTACAACGACATGTATCAGAGGTGTGAAGAGATGTACCCTTGAACCAATTTTCTGACTGGATTTCCGTCAGAAGATCAGTAGTCGTGTTTGGGACTAAGACCAATTTGGAAAATAGTGAGCACATGGGCTCGGTTGATCTGAGTTACGAATCTGGCCAACTTGGGCTCAGCCCACTCAGTCTTTGTTATTTAAATGAAGTGTTAAACACTTGCTTTGGCTCAGTCTTCTTTTTGTACATGCAATGCTAAGCATTTATATGGGTTCTGACGCTCACATTTTACTTTTCCTTTCCCCTTTTTTTATGGAGTGTTAAACACTCTTTATGGCGCCCATGTGAGGCGCCAGGCGCCAGACGCCAGGCGCCAGGCGCTGGACACTCTTTATTGAGCAGCGCCCACGTGAGGGACACGTGAGGCGCTTGGCACTGAGTGCCCACCACTGAGTGCTAAGCATTCTTTATTGAACAGCACCCATGTGAGGCGCTTGGCGCTGAGCGCCCACCACTGACTGCTAAGCACTATTTCTTGAGCAGCGCCCTTGTGAGGGAAACGTGAGGCGCTTGGCGCTGAGCGCCAACCACTGAGTGCTAAGCACTCTTTATTGAGCAGCGCCCACGTGAGGGACACGTGAGGCGCTCGGCGCTAGGTTTTCTTCATCTATTCTGTTCTGAAGAGTTCAATTCTCTGTCCTTTTCTGGATCTTTGATCCCCAAGAACAAGTTCATCCCTATGAGAATTAAATTCTCATCTGTGGGAGACTTGTCTCATGGATCTCAAATCGAGAGAAAGAACTAAGTTCTTTTATAAGGGTTAAACCCTTGGATATCCAGATGAGATGCTCTGATCTCTATTACTTTTATTTACCTCGGAGAGAGGTATTCTTCTTTCTTCCCTCTTAATGCTTTCTTTTTGCTTGCTAATTTTTTTTTTAGCTTGAAGTTTATGGGGGGGTTCCTCTGTGCAAGGCTTGAAATCTTGGGTCTTTTATATAGTAGAGGCAAGTTTGTTGATTTGGTTGAAGAAATCTCTCATTGAGAGATCCTTAATTGATCCGGGGATTTTATCCACCGTTGGATTTTTGATCCAAGGACTCCTGTTTTACAGAAGATATTTCTCTTGTTTTAAACAAGATTGGGAAAATATTTCCCCATACATAATTTTTCTGTAGATAGGTGATTTTTAATCACCATTGGATTTTTAATCCGATGGTGCTCTGTTTTACGGAGAGTAATCTTTCTCGTTTAGAAAGATCTGAGGAATATTTCCTCAACAGAATTTAACTCTGTTTTTTGATGATTTGTCATTCCCGTTGGATCTTTAATCCAATGGCAGAGAACTTTTAGTTCTGGCGTCGGCGCCCTCGTGTGGGGCACGTGAGGCGCTGCCTCAGAGTTTTTAACTCTTGGCCCTGGCGCCCTGGCGCAAGGTACGTAAGGCGCTGCCTCAGAGTTTTTAACTCTTGACGCTGGCGCCCTCGTGCAAGGCACGTGAGGCGCTGCCTCATTTTAAATTATGAACAGAGCCTTGCTCTCTTATTGGGGGGAAACAATTGCCCCCCCATCGTTGCGCCTACGTGACTCACGCGTGAGTGCAGCGGTGGCAGCTTTTCCACTGTTGGATCTTCTTGGATGTTGAATCGTCTTCCTGTTCTTATATGTAGGGCCTTTGGCCCTTGAGATGACTATTATTCATATTCTTCTGTTCTTCTTCTAAGAATTTAATTCTTCTTTTCAGAGCTTAGATCTCTGCCTAAATAAATCCTTTCTAAAGGTAGAACTTTGCCCAAAAATTTAGTAAGGATCATAATCGAACCCATTAATCAGAGCTTTGCTTTTCTTAGATCATAAATCTTAAGATGTATTTATAGGGTTACTTAACCCATTAATTAGAATACTGTTCATCATCCATGAAGAACTCTTAGAGTTTGTTCTGCAGATAAGATCTTGGAGTTTTACTCTGTAAAAAGCTTGTGGCTAAGGCCATTAATTAATCAGAGCTTTACTCTTCTTAGATCATAGATCTTAAGATGTATTTATAGGGTTACTTAACCTATTATTTAGAACACTGTTCATCTTCCTTGAAGAACTCTTAGAGTTTGTTTTGCAGATCTTATAGATCTTGGGGTTTTACTCTGTAAAAAGCTTTGTTTTTGAGGGTTCTAGTAGATTGTACCATTGTTTTAACAGAGCATAGCTCTTTAGAAATTTTTGGGGAATTTTATTCCTCTCTTAATTGAAATTGACAGATGTGAACTTGTTTGTAGAGTACAGCTCTCGAGGGAGTTTAACTCCTTTGCCCAATGAGATTTCTCATTAAATGAGAAGCCTCTTAGGATTCCATCCTTAATGAGTGATTGCACATCAATGATGGGCCGTCATCTTGATTTTGTGGGTCTCCCTTTGTCCCTTTCTTCTGCATTGCAGTGCGGTACAATTTTTAAGTAACAAGTGTCAGAATTCGGAATATAGCGTTGACAACTAACCCTCGTCTCTTTTCGTGCAGGTACTATGGCTCTCGACTCTTCCTTCCCTTTTGTACGTTTAGAGAGCGCCTTCGCTGACGCGCCCGTGGATCGGGAAGTCTTCGCGCTTATTAAAGATCATGACCAGGAGCAGAAGTCTCTTCACTTGTGTGGGTCGTGGTATAATCAGATCATTCGGGGTAGGCGCAGTTTTTCTTGTGCGGTGCCCTCAGAGCCAATTTCAGCAATTCACTACGCCGACTCGCCTCAAGTGAATTACGTTGTAGAGGAGGTCAACTGGACCTCGGAGGGTCGCCTTCAGCCTTCTATGGCATCAATACCCGTACAGCCGCTGATGGCTTTGGATATCTTAGGGCGACGCATATGTTAAGGCGAGTCGCGCCTTTGGGGACAAGTATACATGATAGGTTTGACTCCTCGCCATTCAGCTGGATACCTGTAGTGGGCTCGATACATCCTGTCGGCCAAGAAGTCGCTGCTGCTGAAGCTCGGGCTGTATCCTGCAATTTACGCGTCTCTTTTTCAATATCCCGCGCCTCATGTATGGTGGGTCAAGGCTTTTCTGGAGCATTGGAAAATCCCGACTCACACCTTTCTTCTATCAGACCGGGAAGTTTTGATTTCCTTAGAGGAGTTTGCGGAAATTTTGGGCCTACCCGTCAGAAAGGAACATTACGAGGAGATACTTCCCTGTGATGAGTACATCTTTGCCACCAAATCAGTGGTAATGGGTCTCACCTCGGAGAATGACGTTCAACATCGATTCCCGAGCCTAATCAAGGTGTTGAACATTTATGAGAGTCTATTTCTGGAGTCTGGAGGGCATGGAGTCAGCTTCATAGATTTCATCGCCCGCTTTCTTGACCCAGAAGTCTTGTCAAAACAAGCCGCGAAATTTGCCAAGCTTGACGACCCGTTTGGTTTCGGTTTGGATAACCAGCCGACGGCGGAAGCGGATTTTAAGAAACATCTTCATTCCAGACACCCTGGTCATCCCTTTTGCAGAGCTCGCTGCTTCAGACGTCGATGAAGAGACATTCTTCCTGGGGTTCATCGGCTTATAGTTGAACTGGTTTGTGCTTCCAATGCATCCTCGCTACATGAGGCCATCTGTCTTTTACCCAGCCCACCACATGGTTGAAGGGATGCGTGTGGCCGTTGGGATAGCGGGGCTGGCTCATCTATACCATGGCCTGAGCTTAGCGGCAAACACTACTCAGCCGGGGGTGAAGCCTGTACATCTCCCGTTGCACTACTTCACGTCGTGGATTGAGATGCATGTGCTAGGTGCTTTCGGTGTTCATAAGCGACCCCGTTTCTATGATAGATATAACTTTCCTCGGGTCATGTATCTAGAGGACGCTTCTGTGTTAGACCCGTCGTAGCGAGAGGCTCGGCGACTGGTCCTCCGCCCGCGCATGGTTGGGGACAACATGACCTTTGTCGATAGAGTTTTAACTATTGGTAAGGAATTTACCAAGGCGGTGCAACCGCTGCATGATACTTTCAATGACGGGGCTCCTACGTTGAAGGCTCGGGAGATCCTGCACTTATATTCAATTAGGCCAGGCTTTTTAGTGTTCAGGAAAAATGCCTCGGCACTGTTCATGAGGTATAACCCGCACCGTTTCACTCAACAGTCGGGTTACAATTAGGGTGTTCCCCTCGAGGCCTACTTAGCCGAGCTGGTTGCCACCGAAGAGGGTATTCGCAGCTCGCTGCACCACTTTATGCGACTAAATACGGGGTCCAACTTTCCCATTAGCGAGCCAAACTACGTACCGAAAGCTTCGAACGCCTACGTGGCGCAGTACCAGCATGCGACAGGTGCTGTTATTAGGAAGAGAGGCGGCTATTACTTGATCACAAGGATGCTGTCCCAACTGGTAACCCAGCAGTCCTTTTGAAGCGACGGACCGTCGTTCGTCCCTCCATAAAAGAATTCACTACGGTTGTGGTCCCGCGCGCCTTCCCTGAGAAGCCTCAGCCCAGTGTTCGCATAACCGCGGTAACCGTGGCATCCCCAGAATCTGGCGTTGGTACGGAAATTGGGACCCGCCGCCCAAAAATGCCTGCCACGAGAAAACACTCATCGTCGACCGTCGGTGCCCGTTCACAGAAGAAGAAAAAGTTTCTATTTTCGGCCGACATCGTATTCGGCTAGGAGCCCCATGCTCCCTATAGAGAGGACTTGTGCGAATACGGCACCAATGACGGTTTGTTTGACACGCCTGCGACTGACACCGATCTACAGGCTTCCCTCGCGGCTTCTGAGCGACTGGCTCGCGAAGAAGCGGCGTTGATTTCTATCGCGAAATCAGGTATACTGCAGTTATATTCTTCTGCATCTATCCTTTTTCTCTTTATTATACTTTTACTAAAGTTTTCTTCTTCAACAGGGATTTCTGCCGAAGAGGCTCTTGCGGCTTCCCTCAGGACGTTCGAGGAGCAGAAGAGGCTCCGCACTTCTTTGGTCCTTGGTATAATTTGTTTCATTACGTCTTTATACTCCTTTTTTTATTCGTGCTCTGACCCTCTCTTTCACCTTATTGCAGGGAATACCTCAACTAAGATTATTCCAAATGCAGTGCCGATCCTGAGTAGCGATGCAGCAAAACCTCCAGAGCCGGCTACTGCAGCCACAGCCATCCCCATGTCACCGCAAGAGGCTTTGCTGAAGCAGTCGATGATGGACGCCGTAGCGGCGCCGGAGGCAGAGCCCGGTTCGGATGAAGACGTCCCCTTGTCGAAAGTCTTGAGGAGGTCGTTTGATTGTTACGAAAAAGTGTTTGTAGAATAACCGCAATCAGAACGGTGTCGCGTGTAGCTAGACCGAGATGAGTACGGGTCGTCCTCAGGGAAACATTGAATCTTTTATTCTTACTTTAGATGTGTTGAAAAAGAGAGGAGGGATAAAGAATTTTGAAGAATGGTTTCTAGATCTACGTTAAGCAAGAATGCAAAAATATAGGTCTAGGTTATTTTAGGGATGTAGTTAATATAATAAGAGGGCTTGTAGGGTTCGTTAGGATTTAGTAGTCATGGACGATTAATTAAAAGTTACCCTTTTTATCCTTTAATAGATTTAAAACTAGAACGACGGTGATGCGTGTAGATTAGGGTTTCTGGAGGGAAAAGGAATCCCATTCTTAACCCTTATCTCGACACGGAACTCCGTTCATATCTAGCCTTTACCAAAACAATCATTAATCTAATCTCTAATCGCGGTCGGAACTAGCAAAGAATTGTTAGCGCGCCCTATTAGGATGTTAATGATTCTTTTGATAAAGTTCATAAACTTTATAGGACTTAAAAAGGGTTTAGGGATGTTCATCATCCATTAGCCTACCCTAATCCTACGAACCCTAACAAGCGGAGAATTACTCGTGCATGTTGGGAGAAAAAGAGATGGAAAGAAATTGCATAATGAAACTACGAAGAAATAGAATAAGAAAAAGAAAGCTACCTTTATTAATCAACAAAATTCATTACACTTTGATCCTTAGAAAATGATTACAAATCTAGTTGCTTCTCGATTTCTTCTAAGGAGGTAGACGAACAGTTGATGACCAGCCTAGATGCATGAGCCGTCTGGGATTTCGTGATCGTGTTGGCTTGATGATTTTTCCAAGAGGCTCTCGGTCCTTATTTATAGTCAAAGAGCAAGAACCCTGGTTTCCTAATATAGAAACTAGTTGTTAGGATCTTAACCACCAAAATCCCATATCTCAACTCCTCAAATCCGTGGCGGAACCGCGGCCGTTGGATGGGTTTGACCGTTGATCCGCGGTCTTATGGTGGGATCTTGGCCTTAAATTTCTGGTGCTTCATCTATGTAGCTCTTGGTGATTTTTTGACATCTCTGAAAACTGAAAATCTTTTCTACGTCACTGCCAGACTTGATTTCTTTAGCTTACTTTCTTAATTAGGCAGATTTGTTCTAACAACTTTGATTTCCTTGATTTCAGCCCTGAAAATTCTGCACAACAAACTCAACAAATAATATTAGTAGAGTTTGTTTTATTGAGATATTAACTTAACCATTAAGAATTGGTCAAAGGTATTTAATAAGGTAAGCATATTTAAATGGGCCAAATGTCACATAGATATTATATGCTTACTTTTTCCTACCACATGTTAATTATAACATATAAATACATGAAAATAGTATTTTTACAGATAAACCCTCACATGTATCATATATTATAATAAACACCTTTTATTATATAGAAATAGAAGGAAAACTGTCATATTAAATGTGCAGTTTTATCAACTGAACAAATACCCCCAAACTTATCTTTGATCGTCCCGAGCAAACTAGTTTATTCAAGAGAAGGAGAAAAAGAAAGGTGAAAGCTAAGCACACTTTCGTAGGCAAACACGATTGCACTGAGCACGTGCAACAAGCCGTTAAACCTCTAGGTGTCCCTAGTAGGAGGAGTGTTGTCTCCTGAGGGTTTTCAGCGGATTACACCAACAAAATCCTATAATAAAATAGAGATGATGAAATTTACATATAAAGATAAGAACCATAAAAGAAAGACTTTGAAAATTTAGAGTTTTCAACTACATTAGCTTTTTAGTTGTCATGAGCCCTATCTTAATAGTCATGATAAGATGTTAGAAATCACATCATCCCTCAATAAAACATCGTCTTTATTCTTCATTCCTACCTTTCATCCAAAAATCGATCATATAACCCTACGTGTGTGTAAATAACATCCCTACACTCGGAGAATTCAATTCAAGCTATCATACTCTTGTCCATCTGCCTCAGTACATTTTAATTTGATGAATATTTAGATTTGCTCACACATTTTCATGCGACCGTTAATACTTCTTGAGGTACTAACCGACCGATTACTTATGTGCTTGCTGATTTGGTGATAGTATTTTCCTCGTCTTGCACCACCTAAGGCTTAGCAGTGACTCCAAGACCAGTTGGCCTTAGGGCACTAGGTGAAGAGGCACCCTCGCTATATTTTTTTTATTGCTGCCTTGGCGATAACAAAACCAGTGTTCATTTTTCTTTTCACCATTTTTATATTTTTCTTCATTTATTATTTCCTTCATACTTTGGCTTTTAGACAAGAGCATTTCAAGGTATCCTCTACTATCCCGAGTTTCAAGACGTGTGTAAGTGCATATAGTAGGGTATCAGCATTCAAATGTTTGGCTTACAGAATAGAAACTATTTTTCAGACTTATTTTTATTCTCAGATTAGTGATTTCCTTCATCTTACTAACCCTTGGGACAACAGCTCATAACTACTTATTACTAGTTCGTTTAAGAAAACTTCTAATTTTCTTAGTTTTCTTAAACTATTCCTATCTTTCATATATAATTTTTCACTTTCTATTCTTTTATTATCAAAAAAAATTTTGTGCTTATATATAGTATAATGCAAAGTATGCGTAAATAAGCACAAACCTCCCCCAAACTTGTTTTCAACAGTGTCCTCACTGTTGCTATCTGCTGGATCACAACAACCTGTAAGCTTGGGAGGACATTGTTAATGGGGCCAAGAATATATGAAAGTGAAAAAGCTCCCCCAAACATATTTTTGGCTCACAAATTTGAGGACAAAAGTTATGTTCAAGAGCCAAAAATATACCCCCCCTCAAACATGAGTTAGACAATACGAAGCATTTTAAGAGGGGGTGAGTCATTTGGTCAAAGTAAGACTTTACAAAGACCAAAAGTTAACACCAACCATTCAAAGATTTTATCAGTATAGCGTATAGGTTGGTTGAAGAATGTGTTGTATCGAGTCAAGAAAAAATGGGGAAGGGATAAGAGGTGGTCTGGAAAGGGTTTGAAATTAGAGAAAAGAAAGAATGAGGATGAATGTGAATGATTAGGAAGAAGGAATGGTGATGGTTCAACCTCTACAGGTGGAGATTGATTAATCACAAAATCCGTATTGTTTAAAAATTCAAGTTCGTCAGCAAAAAGTTCTTCAAAACTTTTATTATTGGTGTGATTGAACATTTTGCTGTCAAAGAGTTTTATGCCAGAATTTATCCTACTTGATTCAAAAATTATTGAGGTAGAGGACTCGAAAAACTCATCTACCTCATTTTCAAAAATATCCAAATCAAGTTGAATTTCTGGTATTATTGAACTTGAATTAACGGATTGTGAATTATCAAAACTCACTGAAACTATAGGAACAGAAGAAGAACCGGAGAAAGTAGAAGGTGAAATGGGTAAACAAATTGGTGTGTCGAGTGTTGCTGAACCAGATGTGGAAGATGGAGGCTGTATTTCGGTGTGATCTTCGGCTATACCATTATCATTAACTTCAAGACATATTTGGGGTTCGGGAAGAATTAAAGGCTCAAGATGATGACCACAAGGAAGTGAAAGGATTTGATGAATTGGTGGGACAAAATCATCCAAAATTTCGGGTTCATCAATCAATATATCCCCAACGTCAATCACCTTATTCAAGTGAAGGTTTGAATTATCAAACACTGCATCAAATGTATGGTTTTCAGTCAGTTTTGGTTTAAGAGTGGAGGTGTAGAGATCATAAGGGTTGGGTATGGTTTCACTTGAAATGGACCCTTCACAGTCGGGTAAATCAAACACTACAAAGTCACACAACTTATCAGATATTCTATTTTGTGTACTTGATGAATCTATGAAACTGGAGTTGTGGATTTCAGTTTGGAATGGGGAGGTTTGATTAGGAAGGGTGTACAGTTCTTTCTTACTACCCAAATCCTTCCTAATTTGGTTCGACAGTTCCAGAAATTTTTCTAATGTCTGCTCCAGACTAGTCTTGGGTTGATAAGGGGTTTCAGTATAAGATTGAAATTCCTGTGGATAATTAAAACTCCCAAATGACTGATTAGAAGAACTGTCTAGAGTAGGTGGAAAAGTCGGATTGGATTGATAGGAATAGAATGGTTGCGGAACTTGGGTAGGAGTAGGATCAATATTATGATAAGAAGAATATTGATATGGGTAGGTTGGTTGGCTATTTTCAACAGACATCTTATATGCCACAAACCGCATATCAAACTCTTCTCCGGACAGTGGTGGTGATGGTTGATATTGGTCCGGGTTGAAACTTTGGCCTCTAGACCTAGCTATGGACATTCGTCTAGGGGCTTCCTCACTCTGGGTATGATCTGAAACAGGTGTAGGATTAGGATACGGTTGATAAGACCTAGACTGAGGTGGCCAACTGTTTCTTCCTGCTTGTTCTATATGATCTCTTAAGGACATGGAAGAGCCGGACGGTATACCGAAGGGATTACGAAAACAAGAGATATCTGGTTGTGGACAGCAAAGCTCGGCAAGTGTTCTTCTGTTTAGGTCATCCATTATAAGAAGAGAAGAAGGGGGAAGGGGTAAAAAGGGGAGAAAATAATTGGTTTGTTCTGAAAAATGACGGATTTAGACAAATCACACAAAAATGCACAAACAACCTTAGAATTATGGTTACCTAGGTCCAGTCTCTAGACCGCTCCTAGACTTCCAAAGGACAAGCCGCAGGATCAATCCTCTACCGCCTCCGTACTACCCTTGTAGCCAGGTAAGTGCCAGGTAAGTGGGAAGGAACCACAGTAGTGGGCCTAATTAAAAACCACTAGCCTTTGACACGCTTGCTTAGGCACTACAAAAGTAATGCGGATAAGCGATAGATTACCCACGACCTTCCTCTGTCCTTAATGAGCGCGACAGTCCTTAGAGTCTGATCTAGATAATTTTTAAATTAATGAAGGGCTGATGCAGATGCTCGGTTTGTGATTTGTGGGGCTTAGGAAGGGTGATGAAATCCCCACCTAATCTGGATTTTGGTGTTGCCCCTTAAAAATCCGTATTAAAATATGCAAAAACAAACCGCAAAACTAAACTTTGCAAAAAGATTTTTGAGCGGCGATATTTTTGCAAAGAATCCTGCAGAAAATAGATTTTATTGGACTTGAGAGGAGAGAGAAAGAGTTAAGAAAGATACCAGAGAAGTGTGAAACCCTAGATCTCCTGTTTCCTCAAGTCCGTGACTCCAGATTCCCTCGCAAAATTCACACACAAATCGTTAAATATGCAATTTAAAGTTTTGTTTTAATAATGATATGTATCGTGTAAGAATTCAACACAAATAGCAAGAATAAAAAATTACGCACGTTTCCCCGGCACCGGCGCCATTTGGTTGTTACGAAAGAGAGTGTTTTGTAGAATAACCGCAATCAGAACGGTGTCGCGTGTAGCTAGAACGAGGTGAGTACGGGTCGTCTTCAGGGAAACGTTGAATCTTTTATTCTTACTTTAGATGTGTTGAAAAGGAGAGGAGGGATAAAGAATTTTGAAGAATGGTTTCTAGATCTACGTTAAGCAAGAATGCAAAAATATAGATCTAGGTTATTTTAGGGATGTAGTTAATATAATAAGAGGACTTGTAGGGTTCGTTAGGATTTAGTAGTCATGGACGATTAATTAAAAGTTACCCTTTTTATCCTTTAATAGATTTAAAACTAGAACGACGGTGATGCGTGTAGATTAGGGTTTCTGGAGGGAAAAGGAATCCCATTCTTAACCCTTATCTCGACACGGAACTCCGTTCATATCTAGCCTTTACCAAAACAATCATTAATCTAATCTCTAATCGCGGTCGGAACTAGCAAAGAATTGTTAGCGTGCCCGATTAGGATGTTAATGATTCTTTTGATAAAGTTCATAAACTTTATAGGACTTAAAAAGGGTTTAGGGATGTTCATCATCTATTAGCCTACCCTAATCCTACGAACTTTAACAAGCGGAGAATTACTCGCGCATGTTGGAAGAAAAAGAGATGGAAAGAAATTGCATAATTAAACTATGAAGAAATAGAATAAGAAAAAGAAAGCTACCTTTATTAATTCACAAAATTCATTACACTTTGATCCTTAGAAAATGATTACAAATCTAGTTGCTTCTCGATTTCTTCCAAGGAGGTAGACGAACAGTTGATGACCAGCCTGGATGCGTGAGCCGTCTGGGACTTCATGATCGCGTCGGCTTGATGATTTTTCCAAGAGGCTCTCGGTCCTTATTTATAGTCAAAGAGCCAGAACCCTAGTTTCCTAATATGGAAACTAGTTGTTAGGATCCTAACCACCAAAATCCTACATCTCAACTCCTCAAATCCGTGGCGGAACCACGGCCGTTGGATGGGTTTGACCGCGGATCCGCGGCCTTATGGTGGGATCTTGGCCTTAAATTTCTGGTGCTTCATCTATGTAGCTCTTGGTGATCTTTTGACATCTCTGAAAACTGAAAATCTTTTCTACGTCACCGCCAGACTTGATTTCTTGAGCTTACTTTCTTAATTAGGCAGGTTTGTTCTAACAACTTTGATTTCCTTGATTTCAGCCCTGAAAATTCTGCACAACAAACTCAACAAATAATTTTAGTAGAGTTTGTTTTATTGAGATATTAACTTAACCATTAAGAATTGGTCAAAGGTATTTAATAAGGTAAGCATATTTAAATGGGCCAAATGTCACATGGATATTATATGCTTACTTTTTCCTACCACATGTTAATTATAACATATAAATACATGAAAATAGTATTTTTACAGATAAACTCTCACATGTATCATATATTATAATAAACAACTTTTATTATATAGAAATAGAAGGAAAAATGTCATATTAAATGTGCAGTTTTATCAACTGAACATCGTTTCTCACGGCTCAGACCGAAAGGATGTGCAAGAAGCATGCGGCAAGGGAGCGCGATGCCGTTTTGGCCGTAGGTGCAGGCTCAAGCGGTATTCCGCTTGCTGATATTCCTTCGGCGGATGTTCCCTTTGCCCTGTCTACCGCCCATAGACAGGTTGCACGCGCGGCTCGGGAAGAAACTGAAAAGCTATTTCAAGGTAACGTAACGCCCAGTCTTTTATCAGAACCCGGTCAGCTCTTTTTGACATACACATATTCTTTCATGCATGGCCGAGTCCTGACGAGGGTATGACGGGTGAAAAGTTGGCGATTACAGAGCCCTAAGTGGCTACTCTTTCTCGGGAATCTGGGACTGTCCAGACCGCTGCCCTTTTTCCCTGTGGCTCCTTAGTATCGGCGGGCGTCGCGAGCTTTACGACGGCTCTCTTAGAGTCAGGGGATGAGGCTTTGGGCGCAGAATCTATTCCTCCGAGAGAGAGTGAAGAAGCCGTTACACCTGGTGATGCCTCCATCGCGGTTTTGGTCCATGACCTATTAGGTAGTCTTTAGGTCACTATTTTTTTGAGTTTCTCAATCATGTTCTACCCTTCTGATGATATTTTGCTTTTCTTGAGCATAGGCGCGGTGAACCCCGAGGCTATGCCGTCTGAAGAAGTATCGTCGGTCGCTGCTCTGACGGTCGCTATCCCCTCGCCTTCTCCTATGCCTTCTCAAATATTAGAAGGTATGGGTTTGTGACATATCGGTTTCACTGTGGTTACCATCCGTCTTGTATTGACAGTATATTGTCGCAACTCTGCAGGAGTCCTTTTCGACCATTTATACCAGGTGTTGAACCCGCATTTCTCTTTCTAGTCTGAAATCGTTCCACCTTCTAGTATTGGTTAGTATATTCTTCAACTGGCGTCCCTTCCTTTCTTTTACGAATAGACGTATTTTTGCTAAATTTTCTTCATATTGATCATAGCGTAATGGGTCAGATGAGGAGACGAGAGAATAGCCGTGCCTTTGGTACTCCCCGTCTTGCCGCCTGTCACAACCGGTATAATAGACTCCATCCCTCATGTGTTATCTTTATCTCCCGAGTTGAAATTTGAACGTAATTCATTTTGTAGCAATTGCACCGGCTCCAACTCGTTTTGAGTCCTGCATTCCAATGCCCGCAAGGCCCTTCGCTAAACGCATATCTTCCAGGGGCGCTGCAATTAGCCGGCGAATGTTGAGTGAATTCATCAAAGATCTTAATGCCGATGCCCTTACTTCTGCTACGTATTTTGCCGTTGAGGTTAATCCAATGCTGGCGACACTCGTGAACTTCCATGATGAAGATCTCGTCGGCTCTTGGTTTGATTACTGCAGAAAGATCGAGGCTTGCCTGCATGAGATTGAGCTCAAGCGTCTCGCTCCTGAGGTGTTAGCTTCGAACTCCCGGCGGGCTGCGTGGGTTGAGCATAGTGTTCCTTTCATCCGCCATTTTGAACAAGAGGCGATCTTGAGACGAAAGGAGCATGAGGTGGCTTCCAGCGAATCTGTCCAGTTGTGTGCCTAGGTTGAAGCAAATGCGGCGCAGTTCAAAGCTATTTTTGACAACCTCCCGCGATGTATTTCGGATGGGTTGACACTAAGGCGGGCACTTGACCTCACCAACCGGGTCATACAGGACTGCGAAGCTGCCATGCTAGAAACTGATGAAAAGCTTTGTTCTTGTTTGCGGCAGCTGACTCAAATTGAAGCAGAGTTAGCCACGGTGGCTGACCATGAGAAAGGATTGAGAGGAGCGCACGAGCGGCTCGCTGATTTGTTGAAGACGCCTCTTTAATAACCGTCTTTGTGCCTTTTTGTACCGACTGTAAACTTGTGATTTATAAATAATATGTATTCATTTTTTATTCTTTTATGAAATGTATCCTGTATTCACTTGAATTCATGAATAAAAGACATATTTTGTTTCATATTGGTATGTAGCTTTAGCGAATGTAGCCCATAGATAGTCCATCTTGATCTCCTTGCAGGGCAACGATGGCTTAGGAAACAGGTTTGGATCTGCCGCCTAAGACTTTTCAATTTTATGAGCTGTGAGGGTCTCCTAAAGACTTTTCTCCCTACGAGTCATGAGGATCTCGTAGGTGTATTTTCTCCTTAGGAGTCATGAGGACTCCTAAGTGTGTTTTCTGTTGATAGTCGTAAGGATATCATAAGAGAATTTTCCCCCTTACAAGTCGAGAGGACTCGTAAGTGGTTTTTTCCCTCCTTGTCGATATTTGACTTTGGAAAGAGTGGCCCGTAGATAGTATGCAATAGTCCATCTTGGACCGACTTGCAGGGCAACGATGGCTTAGGAAACAAGTTTGGATCTGCCGCCTAAGACTTTTCAATTTTATGAGCCGTGGGGGTCTCATAAAGACTTTTCTCCCTACAAGTCGAAAGGATCCCGTAGGTGTATTTTCTCCTTAGGAGTCGTGAAAACTCCTAAGTGTGTTTTCTCATGAGAGTCGTAAGGATCCCACAAGAGAATTTTTCCCTTACAAGTCAAGACGACTCGTAAGTGGTTTTTTCCCTCTTTGTCGATATTCGACTTTGGAAAGTGTGGCCCTTGGATAGTATGCAATAGTCCATCTCGGACTTACGTGCAATGCTCCAGTGCTTAGGAATTAGGTTGATATCCCTGCTGCCTAAGGCATTTCCCTACGAGTCGAAACGAGTCGAGAAGTTCTCGCAGGAACATTGTTTTCCTTACAAGTCGAGACGAATCGAGAAGTTCTCACAAGAATGTCCTAACGTCACAGTTAACCTCTGTTGATAGAGGTCCGTTAGGGTCTGTGGTATTAGGTCTTTTGTCCGTCGTACCGTCGCGTTGGCCGATGTATTCCTCGATACGCAATCTTACTGTTCGAGTAGCCCTGCGACTGTCGTGTCTCTGATCCCTTCGGGGGCTGGACAAGACGTCTTCAAGTAATCTTCCAGGTGATATTACCGTCGGAAAAACAAGCGTTAGGGATATTCCATGCCGCTTATTACTTGAGGTTAGGCTCAGTTTGGGAGCCTCGATCAGTCATGACCACTCCGCGCTGGTGTGGAATGATCTCTGATAGTCTTTCAGGTCTCATTTGAGTTGCCGTCAAGACCCTTAAGCTAGGGATCTTCCTTTGCTTCGTTTGTTGACATTGTGTCTGCAATATTGCGACGAATGTTGAGGTTGTCTCTAGGTTGTCTGTGAACCGTCGAGTCTTAGAACTAGGGACTTTTCTATGGCTCCGTTTGTTGATGTCGCGTCTGCATCCTGCTGGAGGGAGAAGAATCGTCGTTGTTGATCTCTGGGCTGTCTTTGAACCGTCGAGATTTGGAACTAGGGACTTTGCCATGGCTCCGAGGTAGTCACTAGGTTGTCTGTGAACCATCAAGGCTTGGAACTAGGGACTTCGCCATGGCTCCGTTTTGTTGACGTTACGTCTGTATCCGTCGCGTTGGCTGATGCATTCCCCAATACGCAATCTTTCTATTCGAGTATCCTTGCGACTGTCGTGTCTCTGATCCCTTCGTGGGCTGGACAAGACGATCTTCAAGTAATCTCCCAGGTTATATTACCGTCGGAAGAGCAAGTGTTAGGGATTTTCTATGCCGCTTTTTACTTGAGGTTAGGCTCGATTTAGGAGCCCCGACGAGTCATGACCACTCCGCGCCGGTGTGGGATGATCTCCGATAGTCTTTCAGGTCTCATTTGAGTTGCCGTCAAGACCCTGAAGCTAGGGATCTTCCTTTGCTTCGTTTGTTGACATTGTGTTTGCAATATTGCGACGAATGTCGCGGTTGTCTCTAGGTTGTCTGTGTACCGTCGAGGCTTGGAGCAAGGGACTTTTCCATGGCTCTGTTTGTTGATGTCACGTATGCATCCTGCTAAAGTGAGGAGAAACGCCGGTGTTGGTCACTGGGCTGTCGATGTTGACGTCGAGACCTGGCTACCCTTTGACGAAGTCTAGTGGGACAATATAGTTCCCTTTCCGTTTGTGCCCATGGATTGTATACAAGGGTCGATGAGGACTCACCTGCAGGGCAAAAGTTTCTCTTCTTTTTTTTATTTCTTTCCGTGATGCTTTATCATTTCAGCTTTTTTTTTCGCAAAAGCCGCGATTGCCCAATCATTTCGGCTACTTTTCTTTTTTTACTCGCTGCTTTTTATTGCGAGTTGCCCAAACATTTCGGCTATTTTTGTATGCATATATTTTACTCGCTGATTTTTATTGCGAGTTGTCCCATCATTTCGGCTATTTCATATGCATTTTTGGCTCGCTGATCTTTTCGAGTATGGAACTTGAAATCTGATACCAATCTTAGCATCAGCATCGCTGCGACTGGAATATGGCCAGGAGCGAATCATCATTTGCCTTGAGAGGACTTGGAATTTGCTACCAATTTAGGCATCAGCATCGCTACGACTCGAATGTTTCCAGGAGCGAATCATCATATGCCTTGTAGATTTGAACGAGGGGGGATTAGCAAACTGGGTTAAGGTTCTGTCGACTAAGGCTTTTTTGACTCTATGAGCCGTAAGGGTCTCATAAAGGGTTTTCTCCCTACAAGTCGTGAGGATCTCGTAGGCGTATTTTCTCCTTAGGAGTCGTGAGGAATCCTAAGTGTGTTCTCTCTTGAGAGTCGTAAGGATCTCACAAGAGTATTTTCTCCTTGCAAGTCGAGAGGACCTACAAGTGTCGTTCACCAAATGGGGAAATTTCGCGCCATTTATGGAACTAGGTGAGGGAACGTTTATTTGTGTCCGTGGATTGTATACAAGGGACGATATTGTACCACTTGTAGGGCAACTTGAGGAATGTGATGGCTTAGGAACAGGTTCAGGTCCTTGTATCTTAAGACTTCTGAATCCTATGAGCCGTGAGGGTCTCATAGGGGGAATTCTCCTTACGAGTCGTGAGGATCTCGTAAGTATAATTTCTCCTTAGAAATCGTGGGGTTCCCTAAGTGTGTTGCTCCTTTTTGTGAGTCGTAAGGATCTCACGTAGGTATTTTCTCCTTACAAGGCCGAGAGGACCTTGCAAGTGCGCATGAATTTTTTCTTTTTTATGAGTCTGCGCCCTTTCGGGTTTTAACAAACTCGCCGGTAGTCCTGCTGTTTTTACTCACGGAGCCCTTTCGGGTTTTCATCCATGCCCATTTCGCTTGCAGACGTACCATTTTTTTTTCCAACGAGATTGCGCCTTTTTAGGTTTTCAAAAGCTCGCCGGTGGTCCTGCTGTTTTTACTCACGGCGCCCTTTCGGGTTTTGATCCGTGCCTATTTCACTTGTGGATGTACCGTTTTTTTGACAACGAGATTGCGTCATTTTAGGTTTTCACAAGCTCGCCGGTAGTCCTGCTGTTTTTACTCACGGCGCCCTTTTAGGTTTTCCTCCATGCCCATTTCGCTTGTGGACGTACCGTTTTTTTTCTTTGAACGATGAAACCCTCGAAAATAGTTTCGCCGCATGTCACCCATCTGTTTACCAGTGGGATTTGAGTTGCAGTCCTCACCGCTGGGACTCGTGGACTTGAATTCCACTGTCGCCGTGTTTGAGGTGACGCACTTAGTTTAAGGACATTACGGTCCATTGTTAGTTTAGGGACATCTCAGTCCATAGCTAGTTTAAGGGCGTTGCGGTCCGTTGTAGTTTAAGGACGTTGCGGTCCGTTGTAGTTTAAGGACGTTGCGGTCCGTTGTAGTTTAAGGACGTTGCGGTCCATTGTAGTTTAAGGACGTTGCGATCCGTAGTCGGTTTCGAGGCGAAGTTTTGCCGAATACTACTTATAGAGTCTTGACTCAGGAAGATAGCGAGCGGACACGAGCGTCGTCATCTATCATTAACCTGAGCCATGACTCGTCAGGGGTAGTATTTCATAAGGAACCGACTGTTTATTGGCCGGAAGGGTCTTTCGCCATGCATGTTCATAAGCAAGTAGGCCCCAACCAGGTAGACTTTGCCTATGATGTACGGGCCCTCGTAGTTCGGCTTGAATTTCCCCCGTTTTGCACGGTTGGGGATCATAGGTCTTTTTACGACTAGCACGAGTTCATCTTGGCGGAATGTTCTCGGCCTAGTCAGTCTTTCGTATGAGCGCGTCTTCTTTGCTTTGTAAGATTCCAAGTTTTGTTGCGCCATAAGACGAGTTTCATCGAGGGCATCGAGCTCCTCAAGCCGAAGATGGGCATTTTCTTCATCTGTCAGCTCATAACGAACCGCTACTCGCAGAGAGGGTAGTTCTATCTCTAAGGGAAGTACAGCTTCCGTGCCGAATACTAATGCGAATGGCGTAGTATTCATAGCTGTTTTGAACATGGTTCAATAAGCCCAGAGAGCTTCGTGCTACCTCTCGTGCCAGTCCTTTCTGTTTCTGGACACTGTTTTCTTTATGATCTTCGTCAAGGTCTTGTTGAAAGCCTCAGATAAACCGTTAGCTCGAGGATTATAGACTGAAGAGTATCTCCAATCTATATTATGCTGCTGTGCGAAGCGGCTGATCTTATTGCTTCTGTAGGCCGACCCGTTATCGGAGATAATCCGTCGCGGAGTGCTGAACCGGTAAATGACATGTGTCCTGAAGAAATGGAGGATGTTCTCCGTATTCACCTCTCTTAGCGGTACTGCTTTTGCCCATTTAAAAAAGTAATCGGTTGTTGCCAATATGAACCGATGTCCCTTGGATGATGTTGGTTCGATAGGAACGATTATATCGGTTCCCCACATTTCGAACGGGGAGCTAGCCAATGTTGGGTGTAGGAGATTTGGATGCTGGTGGATGAAGTCCCCGTGAATTTGGCACGAATGACACTGCTTCGCATATTCAAGGCAGTCCTGAATCATCGTGGGCCAATAGTAACCCATTCTTTTGATCTTCAGCTTCATCCTTGGCTCGGCTTGATGGGAACCGCAGAGTCCATCATGAGTTTCTTGGACGACCCTTTTTGCTTCTTCTGGTCCCAGGCACCTTAGCCACAAACTGTCGAACGATCTTTTATATAGAGTATCATTGACGAAGGCAAAAGACAAGGCTCTCTTCATGAGCTGATGTCTTGAAGACGCGTTTTCGGGTGTTCGGTGGGATTTGAAGTAGTCTATGAAGACTTCTCTCCAATCCTTAGCCTTTTCTTCAACCTCTATCTGGAAGGCCGCTTGTTCGGTCGCTTCCTTTCTTTCAGATGACTCCGGAGATATTTCTGCCGGCGCGAGAATCCGACGGCTTTGCACTATGATCCTTATATCATCGAGGTTTTCGTCTGCCAGTTCTTTAGCAAGCTTGGCTAATGCATCCGCCTTGCTATTTTCTGCACGCGGTATACTTTTCAGGATGTAGGAGGGGATTTGAGTCAGCAATTGCTGCACTCTTTCGCCATATTTTACCAACTCTGGCTTGCACGTCTTGTAGTCGCCATTTACTTGGCAAACGACCAGCTAGGAGTCTCCATATATGAGGAGGTTTTCGATCCCCATGTCGACAGCGATCTCAAGACCTGCTATCAGAGCTTCGTATTCCACTTCATTGTTTATTCTTGGCTCCGTTAAGGAAAGGGCGAAACGCATTATTCCTCCTTACGGAATCACAAAGATAAGGCCTACTCCGGCTTTGATTATGGGGGTGCTTTGCTTCCGCTTCTTCATAGACGATGCTCCATCGAAGTAGAGTTCCCATCAAACATTATTTCTTTCCTTCTCCCCTTCGGTTGTGTCGAATGCATGTTCATCCGGTAATTCGCAATTTAAGGGTGAGTCGGCTGGTATCGGATGTTCAGCGAGAAAGTCGGCGATGGCCTGGCCTTTCACTGCCTTGAGAGGTCGATAGATTATTGAGAATTCCATCAAGAGGAGGGTCCATTTGGCAAGCCTTCCCGTTAGTATGGCTCTTGAGATCAAATATTTGAGAGGATCCACCTTTGATATGAGATGAACCTCATTTGCCAAGGCATAATGCCGAAGTTTTGTTACCGCGAAGATTAATGCCAGGCAATGCTTTTCGATAGGGAAGTAGTTGTTTCCTGCCCCCAGGAGAACTTGACTCAAATAGTAGAGAGCTCTCTCCTTCCCCTGGTCATTCTCTTGTGCCCATAGCGCACCTAGAGAACCTTCAAGGGTTTTTGAGTACAGGATGAGGGGCTTTCTCTTAACCGGAGCGGTCAGTACCGGCGGATTCTGCAGGTATTACTTGATCTCTTCTAGTGCACTCTGGCATTTACGATCCCAAATGAACGGGGTCCCCTTTTTCATTAGATGGCTATAAGTGTGGCATTTTCCAGAGAGGTTAATTATGAACCGCCGGATATACGCGAGTTTTCCTTGGAGAGACCGCAGTTGTTTGAGAGTTCTTGGCATCGGCATTTTCATAATCACCTTAATCTTTGATGGGTCTATTTCGATGCCTCGGTGTCGTATGATGAATCCCAGGAATTTTCCTGAGGAGACTCCAAATGCGCATTTCAGAGGATTCATCTTTCGATTATATTTCCGAAGACGTTGGAACACTATTTTCAAATGCACCCAGTGTTCCTCGTATGACTTGCTTTTCACTACAAGGTCATCGATATAGCATTCGACAATCTTATGTATGATGTCATCGAAGATCTTCGTTATGGCCCTCTGGTAGGTGGCGCCTGCATTCTTCAAACCGAAAGGCATCACTTTATAGCAGAATATGCCCAGTAGAGTCCGGAAGGCAGCATGCTTTTGGTCTTCAGGATGCATCTTTATTTTATTGTACCCTGAAGATCCATCCATGAAGGAGAAGACTTCATGGGTGGATGTATTATCGATCATCAGCTCGGTAACCGGTACAGGAAAGTCATCCTTCGGACAAGCTTTGTTGAGGTCCCGAAAGTCCACGCAGACGCGTACCGTCCCATTTTTCTTCATCACTGGGACAATGTTGGCGATCCATTCGGAATATTAAACTTCTTGAATGAAGCCGAAGTCGATTAGTTTCTTGACCTCGGCATTGATACTCATTTCAAGTTCGAGCCGCATTCTTCTTGGCTCCTGTTTGACTGGCTTGACGTGCAGTGATATTGCCAGTTTATGCACGGCTATTTTGAGATCTAGTCCCGGCATCTCGAAATAGTTCTATGCGAAACGGTCTTTATACTGCATAAGCACGTCTTTTAATGTAGCCACCTGCTCTTTAGACAGCAGCTCATTGACGAACGTTGGTCTTGGATCGTTTGTCGTCCCCAAGTCGATTTTCCTCATATTGTCTGCCGTGGTATGTATCCCATCCTCCATCTCTTTTAAAGCCTGTGGAAGTTCTGAGATCACCTCGTCCTCATCTTCATTTGCGAAGCACCAGGAGAGGTCATCCATATTCTCATGCTCTCCCTCCTTTGAGAACGTTATCACGTGGCAGGTACGAGACCGTTTCCAAGACCGATATTCTGGTTCTACTCCCGCCCTATAGATTGCTTTTGGCTCATGCTTTTGTGGTGGGGTTACTCTCCAACTGTCGGATAGAGCGAACCTACCTTGTTGATACTAGTCTTCGACCCATTCTTTAAAGGTGAAGCAATTTTCAAGAGGATGTCCTATTACTCAGTGGCAGGAGCAATAATCCGGGTAATGGACCTCGTTTACTTGTTCAGGGTGCCTGGACTCCGGGAGCATCATCATTTGATGTTTCATGACAAGGTCAAATATTTTCCGCGTCTTGTCTTGAGGGAAAGAATATTCCTGACCCATCTTTTTCATAAAAGACGGATTCCAGCGGACTTTTTCTCGATCGTGCGGCTTCTTGTATCCGCTTCGCTGTTTTTGAGCATCATTCTCGTTCTTCACCTTTCTGTTGCTTCTACGTCGGGCTTTTTTCTTGCCACGAGAGCGCACAGCGGGCTGACGGTGAAGGGCATCGTCATCCTCCGTAGCCTGCTGAATGAGACGTTGCGTCGTGGCTTTCTCATAAATGGCCATTTCACGGATGTGGTCATCCCGAACCTTTTGACTCGCTTCCCTTATTATCTTGTCGATTTGTTTTTCGAATGACGAGCTTGGTATTCTTATGGCGGGATCTCGCTCTAGTTCAATATCAGTGCTATCTGGACGAGCAGTCCCTTCTCCACCGAAATCATTTATAACATGGCAGCCATGGAATCGCTCCCGTTTCTTGGACCGAACATATCCAAGCCCGGTCGTCTCTATCCTTCCATTGGGCATCTTTCGCTGAGTCGCGGGAATTGTAGGGTTACTTAGCACAACAGCAAGGTTTCGGGGGGCATCGTCCATGCCATTTTCAAAATTTTGCCATGCTAGTTAACCCTAACCCTAGATCTTAACTAAAGATTTATACAATACGATATGTAAACAACTTTACAACTAAGTGACTGCGGAATACAACCTTTGTAGAACGGTCCTTCACTTCAAATGCTCCAAGTAGTGGTCCCTTCGCTGCGATCAAAGAACTCCCGGACTATTGAGAGGCTCCAAAAGGCGAAAGATGCAAATTTGCTCGAAGTCTTCAATGCCGAAGATGATCTATTTTGAGGAGACACAAACCCAAGCTATCCCTTCACTAATATGGAACTAGTGAAGCTAACAACTTAAACTATATGGCTAGTATAGAAGAGGATGATGAAGTAGGAATTTTGCTCACTTTAGAATTTAATTTCTCACTAATTTTCCTCACTTGCTCAAAAGCTAGAAAGCTCTCACTTGAGCTTGAAGAAGATGAAGCAAATGAAAAATGAGAGAGTGTGAGATTAGAAATGCAACCATGGTGAGTATATGTCATGGCTAACCCTTGTAGAGAATAAACCATAGTTAAAGATAATGGTTAGGTCTAAAAATATCTACGGTAAAACAAAAATGGTGGACTAAGTCAATGGTTATCCATTGCAAGCAACAATGACAAAATCCATTCATTTTTTAATTACCTAAATAAATAAAAACCTAGATATTATCTCATATATGATGTAAGTCTCATACACCCATGTTGCATATATAACCTAGCATGTCACAATATATATCACATATATATTATCTATGTAACAAAAGAAAACAATACAATTAACATATATCACATATATATTAAATGTATTATAAGTGAGAAAAAAGAAATACTTAAGTGAGCAAATATTAGTTAATGTAATTTAATATATCAAATATATAATTATACATTAAATTATTAAATCAACACTTGATTTAATAATCCGGATATATCATATATAATCGACTAATATAATATGTATCATTTTATCGAATCAACACTAGATCCGATAACCCGGCTATATCACATATAACCAGCCGATATCACATATCGCGAGAATAGAATACGGTATCACATACTCGTAATATTCTCGGTCTCGCACATATCACATATGTGCTCCTACTCCGTTTCTCCTGAGCCAGGAAACCTCTATGTAGGACTCTAAAGACTCATCAATACGCCGGCAGTAGGTGATGATCATATCAAGCATCCATAAGCCGTCAGCGGTCAGCTAAACGTAACGGCCACGCGGGTATTGAGCGATCAGAAGATCAACAAGCAAGTCCGCTTTAACTCCTGTAAAGCCTGTCAGTAACACTACCGTACAGTCCGGTCTCTTCGTCTGATATGTCGCATATCTAGTCTAAGGGTGGTAAACGTCAGACCCCAGTAACCGATAAGTCATACTGATGTGAGGCTCATAACGGGTCGAGAAACTACTGATAACACTTACCAGTAGATCTCCATATCAGCCCTGGCCAAGGACTTCCAGTTATAGCCAATCGAGCACAGCACAACATCAACCCCCAATACCGGGAGAGACGAAACACCTCCTATCGCTCATTGCCTCCATGTGATTCCGGACTGTACCCAAAAGCCACCGTTTTGCACGTTCTCTTGAACGTGGTAAGGTGGAAATCAAAGCACAGTGGGAATCACACAAGACTCTATGACGATCTTGGGTCTACAGACTAACCTGTACCAGTGTCACCAGAGAACTGCTATCTGACGATAGGTATAGTACCAACTAGGAGTTCTCCGCGAGTCCGTTCAGTGTACCCAGTCTCCACTGAGCACCCATATACCATCTTTGATGTCAAACACCAATGGATGTGGCATCATCCATCGCCCATCATATGGGTCAAGATGCGTATACGCTAGTCTATACTGGAATATCGATGCCCTGTCTCGATACACCCTCGACTAGGAACAATTATAAGATGTACTCGTGGACTACCCTTGGCCCCACTAGTATGATCTCCATCATAGTCCTGGTAGTCAAGTACACATTCTAAGGGCTTTATCAATATGTGGGAGCAAGACAGTATCACAATACAAGTCAACATGTTAAGACAAAGAGCAATCAGATATCATACTATCATGTCGAGCAAGAAAGTCCTCTCTATATATGTCCAAGCATCCACTATAATATACATCATATGTACAATAATGGCCTCTAGGGCATATACATAACTGACAATCTCCCACTTGCACTAAGGCCAGTTGTTGTAGTATCTCATACCCAACATCCTGAAGAGTCTCTCAAATTGTATCTGGGGTATAGCCTTTATGAGTGGATCCGCCGTGTTGTCCTTCGTGTTAACTCTCCTGACCTCGATCTCCCGGCGATCAACTATCTTTCGGATCAGGTGATACCGCCTCAGAATATGCCTGGATCGCTGATGGGACCTGGGTTCCTTGGCAAATGCCACTGCTCCATTGTTATCGTAATACAAAGGTATTGGATACTCAATGGACGGAACCACACCAAGTTCAGTTATGAACTTCTTCATCCAGACAGCTTCTTTGGCAGCATCGTTGGCAGCGATGTATTCATCCTCCATCGTTGAGTCTGCCACGGTTTCCTGTTTGGAACTCTTCCAACAAACTGCCCCTCCATTGAGGGTAAAGACAAATCCCGAGTGCGACTTAGAGTCATCCTTATCACTCTGGAAGCTTGAATCGGTAAAGGACTCCACTTGGAGTTGACCTTTACCATACACTAAGAACATCTCTTTAGTCCTTCTCAAGTACTTGAGAATGTTTTTCACAGCTGTCCAGTGACTCTCTCCTGGATCTGCTTGATACCTACTCACTATACTTAGTGAGTATGCTACATCAGGTCTGGTACATAGCATCGCGTACATGATAGAGCCTACTGCCGAAGCATAGGGTATCCCTTGCATGCGAGCTTTCTCCAAATCAGTCTTGGGAGACATCTCTTTGGAGAGAGTGAGTCCAGAGATCGTGGGTAAATTCCCACGCTTGGATTCTTCCATACTAAACCTCTTTAGTATGGTGTCAATGTACATGGATTGGGACAATCCCAGTATCCGTTTAGATCTATCTTTATAGATCTTAATTCCCAAGATGTAGGAGGCATCACCTAGATCTTTCATTGAGAATCTTTGTGATAAGAAGAGCTTGACCGAGTGCAGCATAGGAACATCATTTTCTATCAAGAGTATGTCATCCACGTATAATACGAGGAAGACAACCTTACTCTCTGCCACCTTCTTGTATATACAAGGTTCATCTACGTTTTTGATAAAGTCAAACTCTTTGACTACTACATCAAAAAAGATGCTCCAACTCCGTGATGCCTGCTTTAACCTGTAGATGGATTTATGCAGCTTGCACACCTTTCCGCTGCTCCCACTGTCTACGAAGCCCTCTGGCTGAGTCATGTACACGCACTCTTTTAAATCACCATTTAGAAATGCGGTCTTAACATCCATTTACCAGATTTTGTAGTCATGGTATGCAGCAATGGAAAGTAGGATCCGGATGGACTTAAGCATAGCCACTGGAGAAAAGGTTTCATCATAATCCATATCTGGTCGTTGATGAAAACCTTTTGCAACAAGTCTAGTTTTGAAAGTCACAACTTTTCCATCAACACCAAGTTTCTTCTTAAAGATCCATTTGCTCCCAATGGGTTTTACCTCTTCAGGAGCAACTTCCAAAGTCCATACTTTGTTGGTGTACATGGATTCCATCTCAGATCGCATTGCATCCAGCCATTTCACAGAGTCCCCACTCGTGATGGCCTGCTCGAAGCTAGTTGGGTCATCATCTTCCATGATGCAATCCTCACTCCCACTATCAATGAGAAAACCGTAGTATCTTTCAGGTGAATGAGGAACCCTACTAGATCGGCGGAGAAGCTGGGGTTCGTTGGGAACTATTGAATCCTCTGGTTCCACTAAATCTTCAGTTGCAGTTTGTGCTGCTAGAACTTCTTCCAGCTCTACCTCTTCGCCACTAATTTCTTTTATAAGAAATTCCTTTTCTTAAAAGGTGGCATGTTGAGCAACAAACACCTTTTGTTCCTCACTGTGGTAGAAAAATATCCATATGAGTTCTTTGGATATCCCACAAACTTGCAAAGAACTGATCGTTCCTCGAGTTTGTCCGGATTTTGCCTTTTGTACATACGCCGGACAACCCCATATCTTAACTCGTTTAAGATATGGTCTCTTCCCACTCCATATCTCATGTGGTGTGGTAGGTACAGATTTAGATGGAACTTGATTCAATAGATATGCTGCTCTCTCAAGCGCATAACCCCAAAAGGAAATAGGCAACTCAGCGGTGCTCATCATAGAGCGCACCATATCTAATAGGGTGTGATTCCTCCGTTCCGATACACCGTTGTGCTGTGGTGTATACGGAGAAGTAAGATGAGAGAGAATCCCATTCCCTTTTAAATAGTCCAGGAACTCTTTGCTCAAGTATTCTCCACCTCGATCAGATCGAAGGATCTTAATACTTTTACCCGTTTGGTTCTCGACTTCGTGCTTATATTCTTTGAATTTCTCAAAAGCTTCAGACTTGTGTTTCAACAGGAACACATGTCCGTATCTTGAGAGATTGTCAGTGAATGTAATGAAGTACGAGGAACCATTCCTGGCATGTGTAGACATGGGACCGCATACATCACAATGTATCGGTCCCAAGAGTTCCGTAACTCTTTCTCCGTGTCCACTAAATGGAGTTTTGGTCATTTTCCCTTTGAGACATGACTGGTAAGTGTCATAAGATGAAAATTCGAACGGATTCAAATATCCATCCTTATGGAACTTAGCTGGTTCTGTCACATTGATATGACCTAGTCTACAATGCCACAAGAACGATTCATTCATTTCTGAACTCTTCCTCTTGTGTGTGTTTTGTACATTAAGAACTGTGGTTTGATTTAGAATATATATGCCATTATTTAACGAGCCCGATCCAACTAACTTTTGATTCAAGAAGATGTTAATAACATTATCCTGTACTACAAAATTATATCCTTCTTTACTTAATAAAGAAACTGATATAAGATTGCATATCAGGGTCGGTATGTAATAGGATTCTTTCAGAATCAATGTATTACCTTTTGGTAATACAAGGTGATATTCGCCAACTGCTTTGGCTGCAACATTTGCACCATTCCTTACTCTTACAGAATGATCATCCATTCCCAGTTCTCTACCTTTCGTTAGCCCATGCAACATATTGCATATGTGGGATCCTGATCGGGTATCTAATGTCCAGGACGTAGAGCGAACTGAGAAACAGTTCTCGATAACTAACACACCCGAAGAAGATACATCAGCATGTTTATTCTTCTTTGGGCGGCATGGGAATCTGGATATTCCCCTATTTCCTGCTCAGTCTTATAACAATTATAAGAAAGAACGGAACCAATGTTCCCCTGCTCAGTATAACAAACGGGTTCAATCAATACATTCATATTATTATCTTGATTAAGGCCTGACATGGTCGCTACCTGGAGAGAGAGAGAAGAAAACACTTTAGCGTATGCTCTTGAAAGGTTAGATTGGTTATTATCTTATCTAATCAGGATGGCTCCCACTGTTTTTATCAAATATTCTTTCAAACCCTAAAAGGTAAGACCAGCCGGGATTAATTACACCTTATAAGTTTGCCAGTATTTCAGCTAGACCAGTGTTGGTACTTTGAGGGAGGTTCCCCGTGCTTTCGCGCGGACCTAATTAAAATAAAGCTCGTTTTCCCAGAGGCATAACCCCGTTAATACCTTTCTAGACACCTACATGATCGGCTAATTGTGATGTGTAAAACTCTCCCAGGAGTAACTTTTACTCGCAATGGGTATCGGGATCCAACTATCCCATAGAAGGTATGCAATCTCATTGCAAATTTCAACACTTGAAATTCCCGACAATATTCTGCCCCAAGCGATCTATGACCTTGCCAAGGTCAACAAACCATAAATCTCAAGTCAAGTTCAACCAATAAATTTCATGATAGAATTAAACCCACCCGCACGATCCTTGACAAGGTCAACAAGGCCGTACAACTACCCTAATCCAATCGCATCTCATGCTTTTACAGGTAAGCATTAATCAGCTACCGTACACTACGCCTTGACAAGGTCAACAACGTAGTACGAATACTGAATAGTACTTATCTGAAATGACGGAGGGCTACGTCTGGTTTTTAAGAAAAACCTTTTGCGTAATGAACTTGATATCGTTGTAGAAACAAGTGATTTTGAAAAGGAGTGTTTTTTAGGCTTTTACTAGTTTCGCTAAAGAGGCCACTCCCGGTGAAGGGATCTCGGCTCTTTCCTTATCGAATAAGGTGCAGGATATTTCATAAATACCACTATGCAAAGTAAGAACTATAGAAACAATCAAAAACAAAACCGAGTGAGTTGTAGCATCTGCTAGTTTCGCTAAAGAGGTCACTCCCGGTGAAGAGATCTCGGCTCTTTCGTTATCGAATAAGGTGCTGGATATTCTACAAGGAATACCGCTATGCAAAGCAAAAAGTAGAGCTACCCTTTTTGAAAATTTGATTCTATAACATCTTTTAGGTTTCTTTACTTTCATTAATCTCATTAATGAAGTCCCATCATTTATGCTTCCTAAGCATCACAGAAGAAATGAAAATACAACGTACGCTTTTGCCATCCGCATTCGCCACAGTGTCCCGTTATGCACCATTATGTTACTTAACTAACGGCATAGCGGGCGAGACTAGCGCGGATGTAAAACATAAGCAACATTTATTATATATCATATATATAATAATAAAGCATTCGTCTCTGCATATAAAGTGATCACATCACAGAATATCAGCAGCAGAAGATAATATATGAAATATTGGATATTCAAGGTGGTTCGTATTTTGTATTTAGCCAACAATAGAAATACGGATTCCACGGTCGCGATGAATAGCCAAACCCACATCCCTAGACCCCTACGAGAGCGGCAAGCAATCCTACCAATTCTAGAGTTAGGAGACCCAGACTCGACTCTTCGAGATGGTCACCCACTAGACTCTAGAACCCGGTTACTTGTGCTCCCCACCTTGGGTCTATCCTAAAGCGGAAAAGTAAATAATATACAACAATGGTGACATCATCCTCAACCCGGAAATGCCCCAATAAAAGAATATTACATACAATGAATTTTACATGAATGAAAATAAAAACTCTCATCTCACATAAAACCCCCGACTATTCAGAACACGGCAATCCAATATAACATATCACAGCAACACATAACATCACATGTCATCAACGTAAGTAAATATGCGTATCCCAATTGTCGTTGATGTATAGCAACGAAACCGGCGATACACCATATATTACACTTACGGTCGTAAAAAAGAAAATATCAAACTATAATATTTGGAATTCATATTGTTAGGCATGAAATCCGAAGTATGTGATATTTCGGGTTTATGATGTCTAAGGTGATTGTGTAGCCGGGTTATCGGATCAAGTGTTGATTCGATAAAATGATGCATATTATATTAGTCGGTTATATGTGATATAGCCAGATTTTTAAATCAAGTGCTGATTTAATAATTTAATGTATAATTATATATTTGATATATTAAATTACATTAACTAATATTTGCTCACTTAAGTATTTCTTTTTTCTCACTTATGATACATTTAATATATATGTGATATATGTTAATTGTATTGTTTTCTTTTGTTACATAAATAATATATATGTGATATATATTGTGACATGCTAGGTTATATATGCAACATGGGTGTATGAGACTTACACCATATATGAGATAATATCTAGGTTTTTATTTATTTAGGTAATTCAAAAATGAATGGATTTTGTCATGGTTGCTAGCAATGGATAACTATTGACTTAGTCCACCATTTTTGTTTTACCTTAGATATTTTTAGACCTAACCATTATCTTTAACTATGGTTTATTCTCTACAAGGGTTAGCCATGACATATACTCACCATGGTTGCATTTCTGACCTCACACTCTCTCATTTTTCATTTGCTTCATCTTCTTCAAGCTCAAGTGAAAGCTTTCTAGCTTTTGAGCAACTGAGGAAAATTAGTGAGAAATTAAATTCTAAAGTGAGCAAAATTCCTACTTCATCATCCTCTTTTATACTAGCCATATAGTTTAGGTTGTTAGCTTCACTAGTTCCATATTAGTGAAGGGATAGCTTGGGTTTGTGTCTCCTCAAAGTAGATCATCTTCGGCTTTGAAGACTTCGAGCAAGTTTGCATCTTTCTCTTTGTGGAGCCTCTCAACAGTCCGGGAGTTCTTTGATCGCAGCGAAGGGACCACTACTTGGAGCATTTGAAGTGAAGGACCGGTCTACAAAGATTGTATTCCGCAATCACTTAGTTGTAAAGTTGTTTGCATATCGTATTCTTTAAATCTTTAGTTAAGATCTAGGGTTAGGGTTAACTAGCATGGCAAAATTTTGAAAATGGCATGGACGATGCCCCCCAAAACCTTGCTGTTGTGCTAAGTAACCCTACAGTGGTATCAGAGCACTGCTATCTGACGATAGGTATAATACCAACTAGGAGTTCTCGGCGAGTCCGTTCAGTGTACCCAGTCTCCACTGAGCACCCATATACCATCTTTGATGTCAAACACCAATGAATGTGGGATCATCCATCGCCCATCATATGGGTCAAGATCCATATACGCTAGTCTACACTGGAATATCGATGCCCTTTCTCGATACACCCTCGACTAGGAACAATTGTAGGATGTACTCGTGGACTACCCTTGGCCCCACTAGTATGATCTCTATCATAGTCCTGGTAGTCAAGTACACATCCTAAGGGCTTTATCAACATGTGGGAGCAAGACAGTATCACAATACAAGTCAACATGTTAAGACAAAGAGCAACCAGATAGCATACTATCATGTCGAGCAAGAAAGTCCTCTCTATATATGTCCAAGCATCCACTATAATATACATCATATGTACAATAATGGCCTCTAGGGCATATACATAACTAACAGGAATGTCCCAAATCCTGTTGAAGAACTGGGCTTGTCGAGCAGTCTGTTTGAAGGGTACGCCTTGGCATCTTAATAGCCTTTTCAATCCCTCTACGTAGTATCTGGGCAAATGGATTGGTTGGGGCCTGTCATGCGCAGGTTCGGCACCATGCCAGACATCTCTTTCTATTTTGGTCTTCGTGGATCGATATATGAGGATCGTCTTTTCATCTCTCCGGCTAGGAGGTGAAGGGTTACCTACGACGGCAGCAAGGTTTCGGGAGGCATCGTCCATGCCAAATTAAAATTTTGCCGTTTTAGCTAACCCTAAACCAGATCGTAAACTAGAAATAATACGGGAAACATTTGCAAACACTTTGCAACTAATAGTGAGCAAGGAATATAACCTTTGTAGACCGGTCTTTCACTTCACATAGCTCCGTGTAGCAGTCCCCTCCACTGCGATCTCAAGCTCCGGACTCTAGAGAGGCTCCGTGGAAGAAACGAACGTGCTTGCTTCGAAGACTTCGAGGCCGAAGATGATCTACGTCGGGGAGACACTAACTCAAGCTATTCCTTCACTAGGTCATGAACTTTGTGAAGAGAACACCCTATACTACATGGCAAGTAGTAGAGGATGATGAAGTAGGAAGTAGGCTCACTTTAGAATTGATTTTCTCACACTTTATCTCATAGCACCATTAGAGCTACCAAGCTTTTCATGGAGCTTGATGAAGAAGAAGAAGAAGGAAAGAATAATTCATCATATGAATTAATCCCATCAATAATGTAACCATGGGTGAGTTAAGCTATCATTCTTAACTCATGTAGAGAATTGACCAATGTATGAGGTTAAGGGTTGGGTTAAAGAATATCAAGAGAAATGACAAAAGAGTGGACTTTGTCAAAGTTTCTCCAAGCTTCTTCTAAGCTTGAGAACTTTGACTAAGTCTAACTCTTTTGTTATTTCTTAAGATAGCAAACAAAACCCTAACTTAACCCTAATGATGGTATAAGTCTCATACACCCATCTTGCATGTATCATCAACCATGACACAATGCATGTATACAAACATACATATCACATATGTACAATGTGCAAACAAAGTGAGAAAGCAAATCATAAGTGAGCTAATACTAGTTAATGTAATGTAATATATCAAATATATAATTATACATTAAGTTATTAAATCAACTCTTGATTTAATAATCCGTCTTTAACCGACTAATACCATTTGTAACAACATATCGAATCAACACTTGATCCGGTAACCCAGCTATATCGCATACAACCGATCAATGTCACAAATCGGGAGAATAGAATACGGTATCTTATATCGTATCAATCCCGGTCCTGCACATATCACATATGTGCTCCTACTCCATTTCGCTTGAGCCAGGAAACCCCTGTATAGGACTCTAAAGACTCGTCAATACGCCGGCAGTAGGTGATGATCATATTAAACACCCACAAGCCGCAAGTAGTCTGCTAAACGTAACGGTCACCCGGGTATTGAGCGATCAGAAGATCAACAAGCAAGCCTGCTCACACTCCTACGAATCCAATCAGTAACACTACCGTACAGTCCGGTCTCTTCGTCTGATATGTCGCATATCTCGTCTAGGGGTGGTAAACGTCAGACCCCAGTAACTCGATAAGTCGTGTCGATATGAGGCTCATAACGGGTCGAGAAACTACTGATAACACTTACCAGTATATCTCTGAAGTTGCCTTGGCCAAGGACTTCCTGTTATAACCAATCGAGCACAGCGCAACATCAACTCCCTATACCGGGAGAGACAAACCCCTCCTATCGCTCATTGCCTCCATGTGACTCCGGACTGTACCCAAAAGTCACCGTTTTGCACGCCCTCTTGGACGTGGTATGATGGAAATCAAAGCACAATGTGAATCACACAAGACACTATGACGATCTCGGGTCTACAGACTAACCTGTACCAGTGTCACCAGAGAACTGCCATCTGACGTGAGGTATAATACCATCTGGGAGTTCTCGGCGAGTCCGTCCAGTGTACCCAGTCTCCACTTAGCACCCGTATACTGTCTCTGATGTCAAACACCAATGGATATGGGATCATCCATCGCCCATCTACATGGGTCGAGAAGCTATACGCTAGTCTACTCTGGTATATCGATGCCCTGTCTCCATACACCCACGACTAGGGACATTTGAAAGATGTACTTAGCGACTACACTGTCCCCACTAGTATGATCTCCATCATAGTCCTGGTAGTCAAGTACTCATCCTAAAAGCTTTATCAACATGTAACATAGAGACAATCAGTGTACACGTTAAGATAAAGAGCAACCAGATAGCATACTATCATATCGAGCAAGAAAGTCCTCCATATATATGTCCAAGCATCCACTACAATATACATCGTATGTACAGTAATGGCCTCTAGGGAATACATATCACTAACAGTCTCCCACTTGCACTAGGGCCATCTTTTGTAGTTTCTCATACTCAACCATCCCATAAAAGTCTCTACTGGGAAATAGGCCTTTGTGAGTGGATCCGCGCTGTTGTCCTCTACGTCTACTCTCCTAATCTCGATCTCCCTGGAGATCAGCCATCTCCATGATCAGGTGATACTGCCTAAGAATATGTCTGGATCTCTGTTGGGACGGGGGTTCCTAGGCCAAAGCCACAACTCCATTGTCACACAATGGTAGGAACAAAGTTCATCTCATGAACTCATAAACACCCAGACTGCCTCTTTGGTAGCATCGTAGGTAGTGATGTATCCAGCCTTTATCGTTTAGTATGCCACGGTATCTAGCTTGGAACTCTTCCAACATACCGTCCCTACACTGAGTGTAAAGACAATGCCTGTGACTGACATTCAGTCATCCTGATCACCCTGGAAGCTATCCAGTGATTCTCCCCAGGATCGATTGATACCATCTCACTACACCTAGTGAGAATTCTAACATCCACTTAGATTTATCTCATAGATCCAAAACCCAGGATTTAGGAGGTATCACCTTGATCCTATATGGAGAATCTATGTGATAAGAGGAGATTGACCGAGCGTAGCATAGGAAACTCCTTTCCTATCATGAGTATGCCATCCACGTATAATACGAGGATCATCACCATACTTCCTACTACATTTTTGTATATACAAGGTTCATCTAGCATTTTGATGAAGTCAAACTCTTTGACTACCATATCAAAACAGATGTTCCAACTCCGCGATGCCTGCTTTAACTCATAAAGCATCTTGCACATGTTTCCGCTGCTCCCACTATCTACGAAGCCCTCTGGCAGTGTACTTATAGACGCTTTTTTCTAAATCAGTATTTAGAAAAGCAGTCATGACACACAACCGCCAGATATCGTAGTCATGGTATGTAGCAATGGCAAGTAGGATCTGGATGGACTTAAGCATAGCTTTGAAAGTCAACTTTTCAATGTACACCAAGTAATCTTCTCAAGATATACTTGCTCCTGATGGGGATTTAACCCTTCAGATAAAGCAACCAAAGTCCATACTTTGGTGTATATGGATTCCATCTCAGATCGCTTAGCATCCAGCCATTCTTACAGAGTCCCCACTCTTGATGGCCTGCTCGAAACCAGTTGGGTCATCATCTCATGATGCAATCCTTCCTCCCACTGTCATAGAGAAACCGAGGTATCTCTCAGGTGGATGAGGAACCCTACTAGATCGGCGGAGAGGCTGAGGTACGTCGGGAACTATTGAATCCTTCGGTTCTACCAAATCATCAGCTGCAGTTTGTATAGCTGGAACTCCTTCCAGTTCTACCTCATGACCACTAATTTCTTCACAAGAAATTCCCTTTCTAAAATGGTGGCATGCTCAGAAACAAAACACCTTTTGTTCCTCAGTTTGGTAGAAGATATTCCCTTGCTAATGCTTAGGATATCCAACAAACTTCCACAGAACTGACTTTGCCTCGAGCTTGTCCGGATTTTTCTTTTAGGCATAAGCCGGACAACCCCAAATCTTAACTTCCATCTTTAAGTGATGGGCTCTTCCCATATCATATCACATATGGAGTGGTAGGCACCTGATTTGATTGGAACCCTATTCAATAGGTATGCAGCTTCTCAAGTGCATAACCCCCAAAAGGAAATAGGTAACTCAGTAGTACTCATCATAGAGCACACCATATCACATACGGTGCGATTGCTCCGCCCCGATACACCGACGAGCTGTGGTATATACGGAGGAGTAATGCTGAGAGAGAATCTCATTCTCCTTTAGAATAGTCCAGGAACTCTGTGCTCAAGTATACTCCTCCTTGATCACATCAAAGGACATAATACTTATACCTGTTATGGTTCTCTACTACTATCTTATATTCTTTGAATTTCTCAAAAGGTTCAGACTTGTGTTTCAGCAGGAACATATGTTCGAATCTTGAAAGATCATCAGTGAATGTAATGAAATACAAAAATCCAGTCCTGGCATGTGTAGACAAGGGACCTACATACATCACCATGTATCAATCCCAAGATTTCACTAACTCTTTCTTTGTTTCCAACAAACGGAGCTATGGTCATCTTATCTTTGTGACATGACTGGCAAGTTTCACAAGATGTAAATTCAAACAGATTTAAATATACATCTAAATGTAACTTAGCTAGTCGGGTCGCATTGATATGACCTAGTCTATAATGCCTCAAGTAGGACTTGGTCATTTCTGAACTCTTCCTCTTGTGTGTGTTCTATACGTTAAGAACTGTAGTTTGATTTAGACCGTATATGCTTTTAGGTAACGTGTCTGAACCGATCAACTCTTGATATAGGAAAATGTTCAAAACATTATCCAACAATACAAAATTATATCCTTATTTACTAAATAAAGAGACTGATATGATGTTGTATATCAGGTTCGGTATCTAATAACATTCTTTCAGAATCAATGTATTTGGTAATACAGGGTAATAACTGCCAACAGACTTGGCTGCAACACTTGCACCATTTTTAACTCTTAAAACTTATCATCCGCTCTCAGTTCTTTACCTATCTGTAGCCCATATAACAGATTACATTTGTGGGATTCTGATCCGGTATCTCATACCCAGGACGCAAAGGAAACTTAGAAACAGTTTTTGGTAATGAACACACCCGAAGAAGATGCATCAGCATGCACTTTCTTCGTTTGGGAGGCACGGGAATTCTGGTAATCCTCTATTTCCTGCTCGGTCTTATAACAATTATAAGTTGGAGCGGGACCAACGTTCCCCAGCGCAGTATAACAAGCGGGTTCGGTCAATACATCCGTATTATTATCTTGATTAAGGCGTGACATGGTCGCTACCTGAAGAGAGAGAGAAGAAAACACTCAGCGTATGCTCTTGCAAGATTAGATTGACTATCAATATATCTAATCAGGATGGCTCCCACTGTTTTAGTCAAATCTTCCTTCAAACCCTAAAAGGAAAGACTAGCCGGGATTAATTACACCCTACAAGTTTGCCAATCTTTCAGCCAGGCTAGTGCCGGTACATTGAGGGAGGTTTCTCGTGCTTTCGCACGGACCTAATTAAAATAAACCTCGTTTTCCCAGGGGCTTAACCCTGTTGACACCTTTCTAGACACCTACTTGATTGGCTAATTGTAATGTATAAAACTCTTCCAGGAGTAACTATTACTCGCAGTGGGTATCGGGATCCAACTATATCATAGGAGGTATGCAATCTCATTGCAAATTTCAACACTTGAAATTCTCGATAATATTTTACCTCTAACCTCCTATGACCTTGACAAAGGCCAACAAACCATAGGATGCTAGTCAAGTTCAACCCGTTATTTTCTGATTGAATTAAACCCACCCGCACGACCTTTGACAAAGGACAACAAGGTTGCACGACTACCCTAACTCAATCGCATCATATACTTATGCAGATCAGCAGTAATCAGCTACCGCACACAACGCCTTGACAAAGGCCAACAAACGCAGCGCGAATACTAACTATTACTTATCTGAAATGACGGAGGGCTACGACAGTTTTTTTTGAAAACCTTTGCGTAATGAACTTGATATCGTTGTAGAATCAAATGATTTAAAATGGAGTGTTTTTGAGGCTTTTACTAGTTTTTCTAAATAGGTCACTCCCGGTGAAGGGATCGTCAGCTCTTTCCTCATCGAATAAGGTGCAGGATATTTCACAAATACCACTATGCAAAGCAAGAACTAGAAAAACAATCAAAAGACAAACCGAGGGTTGTAGCATCTGCCAGTTATTGCTAAAGAGGTCACTCCCGGTGAAGGGATCTCAGCTCTTTCCTTATCGAATAAGGTGCGGGATGTTCTACAAGGAACACCGCTATGCAAAACAACAACTAGCTACCTGTTTTTGAAAATTCGATTCCACAACATCTTTAGGTTTCTTTTATTTCATTAATCTCATTAATGAAGTCCCATCATTTTAAGTTACCTAAACATCACAGATAAATACAACGTACGCTTATACCATCCGCATTCGCCTCGATGTCCCCTCGTGCACCGTTAGATTAGGTAACTAACGGCAGAGCGGGGGCAGTGCTAGCGCGGGTGTAAAACATAAGCAACGTCTATATAATATATCACATATACTATATCCTGTATCCATCTAAACATATCAAATGATCACATCACAGATATCACAGCAGAAGAACAACATATGAGATATTGGATATACTAGGATTTCCATGTTTTATTTTAAGCTTGTATAAAACACGGATTCCACGGTCGTGATGAGTAGCCAAACCCACATCCCTAGACCCCTACGAGAGCGGCAAGTAACCCTGCCAATTCTAGAGTTAGGAGACCTGATCTCGACTCCTCGAGATGGTCTCCCACTGGACCCTAGAACCCGGTTACTTGTGCTCCCCGTCTTGGGTCTATCTTAATGCAGAAAAGTAAATAATATACAATGGTGACATCATCCTCAACCCGGTAGTGCCCTAATAAAAGAATATTACATACAATGAATTTTACATGAATGAAAATGAAAAACTCTCATCTCACATAAAACCACCGGCTATTCAATCACGACGATCCAATATAACACATCACAGCAACACATAACATCACATGTCATCAACGTAAGTAAATATGCGTATCCCAATTGTCGTTGACATATAGCAGCGAAACCGGCGATACACCACATATTACACTTACGGTCGCAGAAAAGAAAGTGAAAAACTACAACAGTTGGAATCCGCAACCACCTTAGACATCATAAACCCAACGTATCTTATACTTTGGATTTCATGCCTAACCAAATGAATTCCTTAGACATCGCATGCCTAACAATTATAAACCCCGCATTTTTGTCTCGATCTCGAAAACACTTTTCAATATCTAGTCGGGCAATTCAACAAGATTCCCGACATGCTGATCGAATGCTCGTCGGAAACTTTAGTAGACGGCCGCACCCCCGATGCCGTCGACGAAGTGCACTAAGGCGGAACACCGCTTCCGTGAGCACCCGAACGGATGCTTTTGGTGACAGGGTTCTCCTACAGTCACTTGGTTGGGGTTATGGGGTGTGGCTATCTATTAAGTTTAACCGGCGAGTATCTGCGTACGCTTCATGATTGCGACGGACTTTTGATCATATCAAAATCCAGTGGCAACCGATCAAATGAGACTAAACCGCTAGATTTATAACATTCAAATTAGTTATCTCATAACTACATGTGGATTCCAAATATTGTATCCAATCACATAATATCCGGACGAGGTTAAACTCTTCGATCGATTCATCAAAATTGTAGCGTCTTGAAAAGTCGTTTTGGTGTTTTCCTGAAATTCGGTGAAAATTCGGTATTTTTCCGAAAATCGTCTTTCTTGTTATTTTGCAGTTTAGGGCTAATTATACCTAAAATGGATAGGTAATTGCTTGTTTTTAGTAGCTAATGAGTTAATTATGAAATTCTGGTCGTTTAAAAATTTTCCCTAATTTTTCAATTTTTTTAATATTATTTTAAGCCGGTAAGAAAATACATTAAATTAGCGATAAATACAAATTTTTCCGGGCAAATTTTAATCTCTAAAATTATGATAATTAAAAGCTAGTGATAACATAAATTTTTAGTAATTTATTTTGATTTTTAACAAATTTTTATGATATGAAACGAATTTATTGAATTTTGAGCTAAAACTTGCAATTTTTGACTTGTAGGGGGCCTTTTTGCATAAAATTTCTTTTGTAAAACCCCTCTCTCTTTTTCCTCAGCCCTAGGACAGCCCCACCTTGTGCAAGTCCAGAAATTTCTGGCCTCATATTTTGTTTTCTTTCTTGAGTTGATTTAGTGGGTTTATTGATTTATTTTAATTATAGTTTGATTAGGTATGGGGCATTGACTTTTGTGGACTTGACCCTTGACTTTCCCACTCACCCACACCCCTCCCCTCACCTCCCTCAGGCCGAAACCTGCACCCCCCTCTCCTTCATCTCTTTTCTTTTCATTTGCTTCAAATTTCTTCAAAAAAACACATCAAAATTTCAAATTAAAGCTTGCAAATTAAAACCCTCCTTCATCTTTCTTTTCCTTCACCTCCCTAGCTTGGATCTTGATGCTTGAGGCCATCATTTGGAGCAAAATTTTTCTTGCTAGATCTCAATTGAGGTATAATTTCCATCAAGTTACTTTCTTTTTTTGCTAAAATCCTTTAATTGTATGGTATTAGTGTTAAAAGTTTAGCTAATTTCTAATCTAATTTATAAAAGAGTAGTTGTATTAAACTAGGGTTTTTGAAGCCATGATAGTTAATTAAATTGTTTTATAGTTAATCTAGTTGTTAATTAACTAATCTATATGGTTACTTTGTTTATGTAGTCTTCAAATTATGCTAATTTAGTTAATTTTAGAAGTGTGATTTGGTTGTAAATTGTTGTTTTAGGAAAATCTAGAAAGGGGTTTATGTATGGATTGGGTTGTGAAGCATGATTAGTGAGTTGAATTAAGGTTTAGAAACCATTATTTAGTTGATTAAACCTAATTTGTTATCTAGTTGTTTTGCTAACCTAATCTAGAAGGTTAACTTGCTAATTGGGTTTGAAATTAGTGTTAGTTAAGTTTTTCTAGTATGGATTTTGATTTGCAATTGCTTTTGAGAAAAATCAAGAAAGGGTTGGTTGTGGAATTTAGGTTTTGGAGCATGGTTAATGTGTTGAAATTTTGTGTAGTGGTTATCTAATGGTGTGACTTGGGTGATTATGCTAGATTGTAGTCGTTTTGTCGCAAATCGGCGATTTTTGCACCGATTTTGGAATGCAAATGCTTACTAGTTTTGTTATAAAATTATGTGATGAATTATTTTTGATATCTTGATGATTGTAATGGCTTATCCTACGACTTTTAGGATGCGTGAGTGCGGATTTTTGAGTAGTCGGGTTTTAGTTTTGCCGGGCGACCAAATCGGCGTTTTTGGCAGTTTTTGCGATTTTCGCGTGTGTTCCGCGCACTTTGTGCACGTTATACCTAGCTAGCGAACTTTAGTAGTTTCGTTGGGGTTTTGCGTCGTTCTTGATATGTAACCTTATGTTTGGTATTGATGTAAATTCCAGGTTCGGTCGCGGAGACGTCAGACACGGCGCGAAAGGAAAAGGCGGTGATTGGACACAGCTAGCCAGGGATTCCGGTGAGTAGATGTAACATCTACGGGGGACTATCGTTGGATGGCGCAAGCCGCCCGATAGTTTTAGTAACTTACAAGATCCTTAGTAATGTTAGTAATTAGGGGTGAAATACTTAATTGACTATTTGCTGCATCCATGCATTATATTGACATACCTATACGAAACCATTTTATAGGACACCTGCACCATTGCCAGGGTTTTTATATGCAGCACGAGCACTATTCATGCTTACACACACACCCTGGTAATTGCCATGCCACCACACTAGATAACCTTTAATTTAAACCTTTTAATAATTGATACTTAAACTGGTGCTATTGCATTTAATTCCTTAAAATGAAACCGTAGGATTGCTATTCATGTGCATGTACTTCATCATATTAATTGTTCATGCTTAATACATTAATCACACATCGCAACTTGATTATTGATACCATATGCATTCATTATCATTGATATATGCACTTATGAGGATTTCTTGAGATTTTATGATATTGCTGGATTTCGGGGGAAAGCCGCAAGATTTCTGAACTTATTATATTTTTAAAATATGTAAATTGCGGTTTTCTAGTGATGTAAGTGTCGTCCACCATGAGTTTGCTGTGGTTTTGGAAATTCGTGTCGAGGAGTGGAGGAACCGGCACGGGTACATGGTGGGCCCGGTAAGGTACCCCGGGGCAAGAGGAATGTGGTGTTGACGTTGAGCCTGGCAGGGGACGGATTACCTACCGGTGACTGTTTGGGACGGCGGATATCCAGAGGATACCGACCGTGGCCGCTAGATGATGAGATATTGATATTTGAGATGGGTCAGCCGGACGGCTGAGGCCAGAGATACATTTATGAGATTTGAGACAGCTTTGGGGTGTCGTTGCTGGACACCGGTTCTCGTCGATTCTTTGAGTATTATGCTGGCATTCTAAAAGAGTTTCAAAAACAAAAAGAGATAAATATTTCTTATATATACCCATTGAGACCTCAGATATTCATGTTGCATACATATTAGTACACTGATGTTGTATACACACCTGCTAGTGCATTCCGTCATACCTGTATTTTAGATGCTAGGATGCTTGTGTGCATGCATACGATAGCCTTTGTAGATGTTATTTATTACTCACGAGTTGGCAACTCACCCCCGTTGTGCCACAGTCTTTTGCAGGTCCGCTCCGTCAGTTCAGTAGCGGCGGGCGCACTTGTTCTTTTGCCTCTTTTGCCTGAGCTTGAGATTTGCTCATAGGTGGGTTATGTTATTATTTTTGTACCACCTTGTATATTCTTTGTATCTAGTGTACTCCATCTACTGTTTCTACCAGTTTTATTGTATATTGACCTAGAGATGAGACTGTGAGGTTTGTGGACTTTTATGCTGTATTTTGGGGTCGAGCTCACTTGAGTCGACATGATGTTTTCTTATGCTTTATTATGATTATTATGCTTGTTGTCATTTATATTGCGTGGGATTTGTGACCGCCTTGTGGCGAAGAGCTAGCTCCCGCTTGGGGATGCCCTATTTTGTTGGATTCATGTATATTTTTGTTGTACCCATTTTGGGGGCCAGTATTTACAAAGGAGACTCTGCCGAAATTTTCGGAAAAATTGGTATTGTTTTTAAAAAGGGTTTTACATGACTTATTTGATAACTCGCTTTCAAATGTTTGGGTTTTCTTCACTCTTTTGCTTAATTGGTTTTGTTTTCTGGGCTTTGGCTTACTTATTTTACGGACGTCTTTAGACGTTTCGTAAACTTAAGTGCCAGTCACGTTCCGTACCCTGCGGGTCGTGACAAAAATCCTATAATTTTCCGACAGCTCAACACTTGAGCACAGTTTTAGTAATACCCAGAAGATACCACAGTACCTATGAACCAGCCATAGAAGGGTCAAACCAACGCCTCACATGTGAAACGCTAAACTACCACAAACCCTAGGGTTCAAGTGATGATTTTAACGGCCACATAATCGAGTTAAGGTTTGTAAGGTTGCTAGGCACGCGCACAAGGGTCTACGAGGTATCAACCATGCCCGATTAAAATTTTAGCCGTGCCGAACAACCCGAATACGGATCTTTAAACTAGAGATTAGGCGAAAACTAACATGCTAACACTTTAACACTAATTAAGAGGGATTACAACCTTTGTAGATCTGGTCCTTCACTTCATAAGCTCCGTGTTGAAGTCCCTTCGCTGCGATCATCATGCTCCGGACTCTTGAGAGGCTCCACGAAGAGAAAGGTGATGTCTTGCTTCCGATCTTCGATACAAAGATGATCTACCTTGAAGTTTCATTAACACAAGCTAACACTCACTAAAATTGAGTGAACACTCTCATCTAAAGGGCAAGGGAAGATGATGATGATGAAGTAGGATTTTTGCTCTCTTTATTTATCTTTTTCTCACATATTTTCATCACAAATATCAAAACAAGAAAGCTTTGCATGAAGAACTCAAGGAAGAAGAAGAATAGTGATCCATTTTCTTTTGTGATGAATAATGAAAGGATTAATATGATAAATAATGCAACCATGGTTGACTTAACCATTGTAGAGAATTAACCAAGGGTTAGGGTTTGGGTTGAGTTAAGAATGAGTCACTTGAAAATATCTTTTCCAAAACAAAATAGAAAACCTTCTAGAAGCTACTAGAAGTCATTAACCCAAATCAAACCCTAATCTTGATTAATCTTTACTAAACATGTTGCATTAGTTATCATATCATGTTACAATATTATATATCACATATATAATATTTATTGTAACCAAATAAAATAATACAATTAACATATATCGCATATATATCAATGTATTATCCGAGTGAGAAAAAGAATCTTTTAGTGAGCTAATATTAGTTAATGTAATTTAATATATCATATATATTATTGTACATTAAATTATCGAATCAACACTTGATCCGACAATCCGGCTATATCGCATATAACCGACTAATATTTATCCGTACCGATTCATCGAATCAACACTTGATCCGATGACCCGGCCGATATCACATATCACGAGAATAGAATACGGTATCTCATATCGCATTATCCTCGGTCCCGCACATATCACATATGTGCCCCTACTCCGTTTTGCCTGAGCCAAGAAACCTCTGTGTAAGACTCTAAAGAATCGTCAATACGCCGGCAGTAGGTGATGATCATATCAAACACCCACAAGCTGCAAGCGGTCAGCTAAACGTAACAGCTACCCAGGTATTGAGCGCTCAGAAGATCAACAAGCAAGCCTGTACATTCTCCTGTGAATCCAAACAGTAACACTCCCGTACAATCCGGTCTCGTCGTCTGATATGTCGCATATCTCACCTAGGGGTGGTAAACGTCAGACCCCAGTAGCTCGATAAGTCGTGTCGATATGAGGTCTATAACAGTTTGAGAAACTACTGATAACACTTACCAGTAAATCTCAGCAACCCTGGCCAAGGATTTCCGGTTATAGCCAATCGAACACAGCACAACATCAACTCCCTATACCGGGAGAGACGAATCCCTTCCTATCGCTCATTGCCTCCATGTGATTCAGGACTGTACCCAAAAGCCACCTTTTTGCACGCCCTCTTGGATGTGGTATGATGGAAATCAAAGCACAGTGGGAATCACACAAGACTCTATGACGATCTTGGGTCAACAGACTACTCTGTACCAGTGTCACCGGAGAACTGCCATCTGACGTGAGGTATAATACCATCTGGGAGTTCTCGGCGAGTCCGTCCAGTGTACCCAGTCTCCACTGAGCACCCGTACACCATCCTTGATGTCAAACACCGATGGATATGGGATCATCCATCGCCCATCATATGGGTCAAGATGCGTATACGCTAGTCTACTCTGGTGCATCGATGCCCTGTCTCGATACACCCTCGACTAGGAACAGTTATAGGATGTACTCGTCGACTACCGTGGCCCCACTAGTATGATCTCATCATAGTCCCAATAGTCGAGTACATATCCTAAGAGCTTTATCAACATGTAACATAGAGACAATCAGAGTACATGTTAAGATAAAGTACAACCAGATAGCATACTATCATGTCGAGCAAGAAAGTCCTCCCTATATATGTCCTAGCATCCACTACAATATACATCGTATGTATAGTAATAGCCTCTAGGGCATACATATAACTAACAAGGTTTACGTTCTTTTAGAGGGTCCAAAGAATCACTTGCATGCTTTTCCGAGTACGTTAAACTTAGAAAAATGGGTTTTTAACATTCGATCGAACCTTTTAACATTGTCTAGACAATATGTGAAACACCCGAAACAATGTTAAAACTACGAATACGAAACACTCCGACTTGCTTAAAGTGTAAGATTACATCACATGCAAAATTAACAAAATTAAACAACTCCTGAAACACCAAAACCCAGCACCTGGAACATACACAAAAATTCAACCCATTCCCTCACCTGTGAACCGAGGTCGCCGGACCTGAAGGCTTGGTCGCCGGCCAGGTTCTAAGGGAAGGGGTCCATTTTTGTTGTGTGTTCATGTGGTATCACATACTACATTCTGCACTTGTTTAAATAATTTTTTGAACTCTTTTCAAAAGCGACAGAAACTTGGTTTTTCCGTTTCAAGTTTCGGAGTTGTTTCGGTTTTGTGATCTTAACAAAATCTGTATTTCTTTCTAGCATGGCTCTGATACCACTGAAGGGTTACCTACGACGGCAGCAAGGTTTCGGGAGGCATCGTCCATGCCAAATTAAAATTTTGCAGTTTTAGCTAACCCTAAACTTGATCGTAAACTAGAAATATGGGAAACATTTGCAAACACTTTGCAACTAATAGTGAGCAAGGAATACAACCTTTGTAGACCAGTCCTTCACTTCAAATAGCTCCATGTAGTAGTCCCCTCCTCTGCGATCTCAAGCTCCGGACTCTAGAGAGGCTCCATTGAAGAAACGAATGTGCTTGCTTCGAAGACTTCGAGGCCGAAGATGATCTACGTCGGGGAGATACTAACTCAAGCTATTCCTTCACTAGGTCATGAACTTTGTGAAGAGAACACCCTATACTACATGGCAAGTAATAGAGGATGATGAAGTAGGAAGTGGGCTTACTTTAGAATTGATTTTCTCACACTTTATCTCATAGCACCACTAGAGCTAGCAAGCTTTTCATGGAGCTTGATGAAGAAGAAGAAGAAGAAGGAAAGAATAATTCATCATATGAATTAATCCCGTCAATAATGTAACCATGGGTGAGTTAAGCTATCATGCTTAAATCATGTAGAGAATTGACCAAAGTATGAGGTTAAGGGTTGGGTTAAAGAATATCAAGAGAAATGACAAAAGAGTGGACTTTGACAAAGTTTCTCCAAGCTTCTTCCAAGCTTGAGAACTTTGACTAAGTCTAACTCTTTTGTTAATTGTTAAGATAGTAAACAAAACCCTAACTTAACCCTAATGATGGTATAAGTCTCATACACCCATCTTGCATGTATCATCAACCATGACACAATTCATGTACACAAACATACATATCATATATGTACAATGTGCACACAAAGTGAGAAAATAAATCATAAGTGAGCTAATACAAGTGAATATAATGTAATATATCAAATATATAATTATACATTAAATTATTAAATCAACTCTTAATTTAATAAACCGGCTTTAACCGACTAATATCATATGTAACAACTTATCGAATCAACACTTGATCCGATAACCCAGCTATATCGCATACAACCGATCAATGTCATAAATCGCTAGAATAGAATACAGTATCTCATATCGTATCAAACTCGGTGCCGCACATATCATATATGTGCTCCAACTCCGTTTTTCTTGAGCCAGGAAAACCCTGTGTAGGACTCTAAAGACTGTCAATACGCCGGCAGTAGGTGATGATCATATCAAACACCCACAAGTCACAAGCGGTCTGCTATACGTAACGGTCACCCGGGTATTGAGCGATCAGAAGATCAATAAGCAATCCTGCTCACACTCCTGCGAATCCAATCAGTAACACTACCGTATCTCTTCGTCTGATATGTCGCATATCTCGTCTAGGGGTGGTAAACGTCAGACCCCAGTAAATCGATAAGTCGTGTCGATATGAGGCTTATAACGGGCTGAGAAACTACTGATAACACTTACCATTATATCTCTGAAGCTGCCTTGGCCAAGGACTTCCTGTTATAACCAATCGAGCACAGCGCAACATCAACTCCCAATACCGGGAGAGACGAAACCCCTCCTATCGCTCATTGCCTCCATGTGACTCGGGAATGTACGCAAAATGCACCCTTTTGCACGCCCTCTTGGACGTGGTATGATGGAAATCAAAGCACAGTGGGAATCACACAAGACTCTATGACGATCTCTGGTCTACAGACTAACCTGTACCAGTGTCACAAGAGAACTGCCATCTGACGTGAGGTATAATACCATCTGGGAGTTCTCAGCAAGTCTGTCCAGTGTACCCGGTCTCCATTGAGCACCCGTATACTGTCTCTGATGTCAAACACCAATGGATATGGAATCATCCATCGCCCATTTACATGGGTCGAGAAGCTATACGCTAGTCTACTCTGGTATATCGATGCCCTGTCTCCATACACCCATGACTAGGGACATTTGAAGGATGTACTTAGCGACTACACTGTCCCCACTAGTATGATCTCCATCATAGTCCTGGTAGTCAAGTACTCATCCTAAGGGATTTATCAACATGTAACATAGAGACAATCAGTGTACACGTTAAGATAAAGAGCAACCAGATAGCATACAATCATGTCGAGCATGAAAGTCTTACATATCTATGTCCAAGCATCCACTTCAATATACATCGTATGTACAGTAATGGCCTCTAGGGCACACATATCACTAACAGGAGGGACGTAGAAGGTCTGCAGCTCTTGTACGCTGTATGTATCAAGCGCATTGAGTTCTTTGTAATGCCGCTGCGGAACCATGGCAATTTGCAAACTCTGATCAGCTCCAGTAAAGGTTTGTAGTGACGGACGAACAGAGAACACCGCGTTGACCTCGTCTTCAGAGTCGCTGCCGATGACTAAACTAGGAGTAGAATGTCTTGGCCTATTGCCATGCGGTTGCCCTGAATAAACCATATCTTCATCCTCCTCGGTATCACTCCCGAAGACTGGGATAGTTGTGAAGGCTTTTTGCTTATTCTCCGGCTTATGGCATCTTTCCGTGTCTTCGAAGTCTGGTAGGAAGTACTTTGCGTCTTCATATTTTCGGACTTCATTTACGGAGAATGGATTTAGCTACCCCGTAACGGTGTACTCGAGGCCGTATTTGAAATACTTCATACACTGATGTTGTGTAGAAGGGATAACGTTGTACTCGTGTAACCAAGGCCTGCCGAGCAAAGCGTTGTAGCAAGTCTTGGCGTCAATGACATGAAATTTGATGTCAGTGATGAGCAGCCCGAAGCGTAACGTCAGTATTACAGACCCGAGCGTTTGTGAGGACTGGGAGTCAAACCCGGAGATGGTAATTTTATCCCGAGCCAGATGCTGAATGTTCATGCAAATCTCCTTCAACACTCTCGCATTGAGAAGATTGACGGAGTGTTAGTGTTTATGCCCTAGAAGGCCATTACTGTATCATACTAGTTTGTATATTACTTAATGGAAGCTTGGGATATTCACATGTATATAACAGTCTTGCTAAATATGGTAGTATGCTACTTGGTTTTTCTATCTTAATATGTGAGTATACGTATTGATAGAGCTCTTAGGATCTTGCTTGACTACTAGCGTTGTGATGGCAGTCACACGAGTGGGGGCTGGGTAGTCTGCAAGAACATCCTTATTCAGGTTCCTGGTCGTTGGATTATCGAGACAGAGCATCGATACTCCGGAGTAGACTAGTGTGTACGCTTCTCATCCCAGTTGGGGAGATGGTCTGTCCCACAGCCGTCAGTACGTCATACTGGAGATAGTATACAGGAGCTCGTTGGGTTACGGGTACACCGGACAGGACTCACAGGGAACTGTTGGTTGGTTTTATACCAATCGTCAGTGAACAGTTCCCAGGTGACATGAGTACAGCATAGTCCGCAGACTTGACACTGCTACTTCGCCTCGAGTGTGTCCCACTGTTCTTAGATTGCTACCCTACCACGGCTCAAAGGAGTCGTGCAAACAGGTAGCAGTTGGGTGCAGTCCCGAGCACTTGGAGGCAGTGGCGGTTAGACAGGATTCGTCTCTCCCGGTATTGGGAGTTGATATCGCGCTGTGTCAGAGAGCCATTACGCAAAGTCCCTGGCCAGGGCAAGCGAGATTTGCTGGTAGGTTCTAGTAGTTTCTTAGGGTGTAATGGGCTTCCCTCCGACACGACTTATACCGCTATTAGGGGACTGACGCTTGCCGCCGCCTAGGCCCGATATGCGATAGTCTTGGACGAACGGACCGGACTGTATGGAGATTGTCACATCAGACTCAGTAGGAGTTCGGATGGGTTCCCTCATCGGCCTTCTTATCGACATCTACCTGGGGACCGTTACGTACAGCTAGAGCCGCTTGCGGTCAGTGGTTAAACCCACTGCCAGCGTAGTAGTCGAGTCTCTAGAGTCCCACACAGAGAGTTTCCCTACTCCAGGCGAAATGATATAGAGGTCGTATGGTTTTACGACAAGGGTTCGGACGCATACGTGCGTTTACGCGCGTACGACTTTCGGACAGTTTTTACCAGTCGGCTTTGGTTTAAGCCAGTTACTGGTATCCGGTTATTGGATTTATACAGTCTAAAGTTTTTCCGTATTTTTGCGGATTGAAGGGGCGTTCTCGTAATTGTGCGAGAAGCTTCTAGAAGATGGTGACTAAGGAGGTTTAGGTGTCATATGCATTGAATGAGTTTAGTGAGTCATGAGAGTGATTCATCCATATCATTAATGCACAATAAATGCTTAATGAGTCATGGTTATGAATCACCATTAGATATTTATGAAACTTGATTATTCATCATTTGTTTTTCTTTTATTGATGAATTTTAATGTTTCATATATATTATGATAACTCATTATTCTCATATGAGAATTATCCTCACCTTCTCTCTCCTCAAGCTCTCCCTCTTCAAACCCTAATCCTCCCCTCTCATGTGTTGAGTACATGGATTAGTTAGACTACTTAATCCATAACCCTCTCTATATTACACCTAGCTTCTTTGATTATCACTTAAAGAAGTTTAGTTGCCTCAAGTTTAGAGGCTAAGCTTGGAGTAAAGCTCTCGGGTGGATCGTCTACTACTTCGAGAAGGCCGAGGAGGAGGTGGAGTTCGCAAAGACGAAGGAAACGATTCATTAGGTATAATCCCTAAACATAGTATCATAGCAACTCTATGTTTTAAGTTAGTTATCGTTTAGCTTCGATTCAAGCGGTTAGTCGATGTTTGTTCACTAAACAAGTTCGTTTTTGAAAATTCCGCCTCCCCACAAGTATTGGGGTGTTGTACATCGACTTACTGTGGTATCAGAGCCTCGCTAAACAATAAATAACTTACTTGCAAATTTGTATGAATTTCGAACGGAAAAAACGAAACCGGAAAAGCCCGAAAATATCAGTTTCTGTCGATTTTTAAATGAAGTCCAAAAATTTTTCAGGGATGTTTAGAAAGCTTAAAATGACATTATTAGAACACACAAAAAATTTGGTCCCCTGAATCTCCTACGGCGCCGCGGAACCGCAGCGGATAGCACCGATCCGCCGCGCTTCCGCCGCCGAGTTGACGATTCAGGGACTCATTTTTCTTGTGTTGGTTCTCTGTGATATTTGGGATTTTCTGGTATTTTTTAATTTTGCTCAGGTTTCAAGTTTACAGAGCAGTATTGGAGCAAGATTAAAAGTGTTTAGTCGATCGAAATTATACAGTATTTGCTTGTTGGATTATATCTGTGATTGTATAATGTGTTCGTAAACCTCCCCTAACTGCTAGTATGTCAGTTGGCAGGGGGTTGCACATTTCTGAAATGGATTTTATCTGTTTGTGCATATGAACTGTGTTGGACTGTTGTGATGTATAGCCGGAGTTATGTGATGGGTTATCATTTAATTCATTTGATGTAAATGTAATTTGTTGTAATATTATTTTGCGGGGCACATCCAGGTTGCGGTTGTAGCCACCGTTGTATTATTTCTTTTTACTGTTTTTGCTCCTAGGACAGACCCAAGGTGGGGTGCATATACTGCCGGGCGGGTAGTTTGCCGCACCCGTAGGGGTCGTGGGTGGGGTAATGGCTATTCATCACAACTGTGTAATCCGTATTTTGTTGCAGGCTCAAAACAAACACGGATTGCTTGCAAATCCAATTAAGTTCATCTGTGATCTGGAATGAATATCATTGCGTCAGACGAATGTAAAATATCTATATATATGATAGCTATTTAGACGTCACTTATATTTTACACCCGCGCTAGCCCAGCCCCCGCTCTGTCGTTAGTTAAGTAACCTAACAGGTGATGACGGGACCTCGTGGCGAATGCGGATGGCATAAGAGGACGTTGTATTTTCGTTGTTTTCTGCAATGATAGGTTAATGATGGGACGCATTATCTATAATGCAAAGAAAAACAAACCAAAGTTTAAATCGTTGGAACAATTTAAAAGAAACCACTCGGTTAATTTTAAAACAGATATTTTTAAATGCGGAGACTTAACCACTCCTTTTAAAAGCTATTAGGTTCCTTCGGTTATATCAAGTTCACTACGTTCACGGTTTCGCCAAAACCAGTCGTAGCCCTCCGTCATTTCTTATGGATGGTCAGTAGTATTCAAGCTATGCTTGTTGGCTTACGTCAAGGCATAGTGTTTGGTAGCTGCTGGGGTATTCATTTGTTACATAGATAGATGTGTTGGTTTGGGACAGTCGCATTACCTTGTCGGCTTACGTCAAGGGTATATACGGGTGGGTTCAAATTAACAAGATAATGATGGGCAGAACTTGACATGTGACTTATGATTTGTTGGCATACGTCAAGGTCATAAGAGCATGGGGCAAAAACTTATATCGGGAATTTCTAAAGAAACTGAAATTTGCAAAGAGATGCATACCATTTGGAGTTTGATGAATGTTGGTAGGATTCCTTCAACATTATCATACGATGATATTTGGATCCCGATCCTACTGTGAGTATATGCTACTTATCAGGATATTCGTCACTTAACGATCAATGCTATAAACCTAGAAGGTGTCTAGAAAAGTGTCAGCGGGGTTACGCCCCCAGAGAAAAGAGGTTATTTAATTAAGGAACTTCGCGAAAGCGTTGGAAAACCTCCCTCGAAGTACCGACACCAGCCTGGCTGAACGGTTAAGCAAGTATTGTACAGTGAGAATAGTCCTGGCTAATTCTTCTTTTATGGTTTGAGGAAGGATTCGAGAAACAGTGGGAGCCATCCAGTTTAGATAAACTAAAAACCACTCTAAACTTGCAAGAGCATCATGCTAAAGAGTTTTCTTCTCTCTCTCCTAATTGCAGCGACCCTGAAAATGACTGGACTTAAGTTACTTTTAGAGAAAAATATACTGACAGGGCCAAACTATAAAGATTGGCTGCGGAATGTCAAAATGGCTTTGACCTATGACAAATTGGGGTACGTCCTCACCGCTACGGCACCTGCTGTCCCTGGTCCCAAATCCAGCAATGCGGATAAGGAAATCCGCAAAACCTGGGATTTAGATTGCGCGAAAGCCAAGTGCATCGTGCTTGCCTCAATGAACAATGAACATCAGAGGAGGCACGAGGATATGACCCTTGATGGCATATTTCTCCATACAAAGGAACTTTATGGAGAGCAATCTCGTATAGCAAGATACGAGACCTCTAAGAACTTGTTTCGAGCGAGGTTGGCTGTCGGGTCATCAGTGGGAGAACATGTCCTAAAGATGATCGGCTATATTGAAGAGCTCGCAGACCTTGGGACGACTTTGGATAATGAGCTCTATACAGACCTTATTCTCCAGTCCCTTCCTCACACCTACGCCCAGTTTATCCTGAACTTCAACCTTCAAAGAAAAGAAGTTGAACTTCCGGAACTCCTGAACATGTTAAGGAGTGCAGAGGGCACCTTGCAGAAAGCAAGGGAAACACCCGCTATGTTTGTTAGCGGTGCATCTTCTTCCGGGTCCAAGGCCAGGGCCAAAGGAAGGAAGAAGAAGGCCGCCAACAAACCTAGAGGAGGTGTTAGTAAGGTGGGAGGGAAGGGAAAGAAAAAGTTTGCAGTACCGGTAGTTGGCCAGGATGAGTGCTTCCATTGTCACAGGAAAGGGCACTGGAAGAAGGATTGCAAGGCGTGGAACGCCAAGAACCAGGAACCGAAGCAAGCTGTTGCTTCGACTTCAGGTGTGTTTGTAATTGAGAATTGTCTGTCGATCAACTCTACTTCCTGGGTATTGGATACCGGATCAGGATCTCATATTTGCAATTCATTGCAGGCACTGAGAAATCGTAGAGTGCTGAAGGAAGGTGATATGACCCTAAAGGTTGCTAACGGAGCTAGCGTGGGAGCTGCGACCGTCAGGGATTATCACCTAGGATTGACGAGTGGACACATTTTGGTTTTACATAACTGTTATTTTGTACCAAGCTTAACGTGTAATATCATATCAGTTTCCTTGTTATCAAATAAAGGTTATGATTTCACGTTTGTAAGAGATGTTGTCAACATCCACCTTAATCATGGTTTGATTGGGTCCGGTACACTAAATAATTGTATATATGTTTTAAACCAACTCCAAATTTTCAATGTCCAGAACACACCAAAAAGAAAGTCTCCAGATTTAAATAAAGCTTTCTTATGGCATTGTAGACTGGGTCACATCAATGAGAGAAGGTTGACTAAGTTGCATAGAGAAGGATATTTGGACTCGTTCGAATATCAAACCTATGACACTTGTCAATCTTGTCTCAAAGGAAAGATGACAAAGACTCCATTTACTGGACAAGGAGTAAGAGCGAGCGAGCTCTTAGGACTCATACACAGCGATGTATGTGGTCCAATGTCTACACATGCGAGAGGTGGTTATTCCTACTTCATTACTTTTACAGATGATTTCTCTAGGTTTGGACATGTCTTCTTAATGAAGCATAAATCCGAGGCCTTTGAGAAATTCAAGGAATACAAGAGTGAAGCGGAAAACCAAACAGGCAAAAGTATTAAGACACTAAGATCTGATCGAGGTAGAGAATACTTAAGTGCCGAGTTCCTAGGTTACCTAAAAGAGAAAGGAATTCTCTCTCAGCTTACTCCTCCATACACTCCACAGCACAACGGTGTATCGGAGAGACGGAATCGAACCCTATTGGATATGATACGATCCATGATGAGTAATGCTGAGTTACCGCGATCTTTCTGGGGTTATGCGCTAGAATCAGCGACATATCTTTTGAACAGAGTTCCAACCAAAACTGTGCCTACCACACCATATCAGATATGGAGTGGGAAGAAACCCTATCTTCAGTACCTGAAGACATGGGGATGTCCAGCTTTTGTAAAAAAGCAGCATCCGGACAAGCTCGAGGCACGCTCAGTAGAGTGTAAGTTTGTGGGATATCCAAAGAACTCTATGGGATATTTTTTCTATTACGCAGAGGAACAAAAGGTTTTTGTTTCTCGTCATGCCCGCTTCTTAGAAACTGAATTTTTAGAAAATCAGAAGAGTGGGAGCGTAGTAGAACTGGAAGAAATTCCAGAACCACAAACTGCTACTGAAAGTTTGGTAGAACCGGAAGTTCAAGAAGTACAGGACATTCCCGCACCCTTCCGCAGGAGTAGTAGGCCGTCTCATCCGCCTGAGAGATACTACGGTTTTCTCATAGATGGGGATAGAGAGGATTGCATCATAGATGATGATGAACCTACTGACTTCCAGCAGGCCATCCAGAACGGCGACTCGGTACGATGGCTAGATGCAATGCGGACCGAAATGGAGTCCATGTACACCAACAAAGTATGGACTTTGGACTTTGCTCCAGATGGGGTAAAACCCATAGGATGCAAATGGATCTTCAAGAAAAAGATTGGTGTAGATGGACAGGTGGAAACCTATAAGGCTAGACTTGTTGCAAAGGGTTTTCGTCAAAGACCTGGTTTGGACTATGACGAAACTTTTTCTCCAGTGGCTATGCTCAAATCCATTCGGGTCCTTCTTGCTATTGCTGCCTTCCATGATTATGAAATCTGGCAGATGGACGTAAAGAAGGCTTTTCTGAATGGAAATTTAGAAGAAAGCGTCTATTTGGATCAGCCAGAGGGTTTCAATCAGAGTGGGAGCAGCGGGAAAGTATGCAAGCTGCTTAAGTCCATTTATGGACTAAAGCAGGCATCGCGGAGTTGGAACATCTGTTTTGATGAGACAGTCAAAGAATATGACTTTATCAAAAATTCAGATGAACCGTGCATATATAGTAAAGTTGTAGCCAGAAGTGTCGTATTCCTCGTCTTGTACGTGGATGACATTCTATTGATAGGAAATGACATTCCTATGCTACAATCTGTCAAAGGATTCTTGTCACACAGGTTCTCCATGAAAGACCTGGGTGATGCCTCTTACATTCTGGGGATCCGGATCTATCGTGATAGATCCAAGAGGATGTTGGGACTTTCGCAGTCCAGGTATATCGACACTGTACTGAAAAGATTCAGTATGGAAGATTCTAAGCGCGGTAATCTACCGGCTTGTCACGGAATCACCCTTTCCAAAGAGATGTCTCCCAAGACTGATTTGGAAAGGGAACGCATGTCTATTATACCCTACGCTTCTGCGGTAGGCTCTATAATGTATGCGATGTTATGTACCAGACCAGATGTAGCTTACGCACTAAGCGTGGTAAGCCGGTATCAGTCAAACCCAGGGGAGAAGCACTGATAGCAGTAAAGAACATTCTCAAGTACCTGAGAAGGACTAAGTAGATGTTCTTGGTTTACGGCGGAAAAGACCTCAGGTTGGAGGCCTTTGCTGATTCCGGCTTCCAGAGTGATAAGGACGATTCCAAGTCCATGTCGGGTTATATCTTTACCCTCAATGGAAGGGCGGTGTGCTGGAAGAGCTCCAAGCAGGACACCGTTGCTGACTCGACGATGGAAGCGGAGTATATAGCTGCTTGCGATGCCGCAAAAGAAGCAGTCTGGATGAAGAAGTTCCTAACAGAACTTCAGGTGGTTCCTACCATAGTTGATCCAATACCTCTGTATTGCGACAACAATGGAGCTATAGCTTTAGCAAAGGAACCAAGGTCCCATCAGAAGTCCAGACACATCTTGAGGCGGTATCACCTGATCAGGGAGATCATTGATCGTTAGGAGATCGAGGTTCGGAGAGTTGCTTCTGAAGAGAACATTGCTGATCCATTCACGAAGGCCCTACCTCAGATTCAGTTCGAGAGGCTACTCGAGATCATCGGTCTTCGATACGCCAGTACATGGCCCTAGTGCAAGTGGGAGATTGTTAGTATTTATGCCCTAGAAGGCCATTACTGTATCATACTAGTTTGTATATTACTTAATGGAAGCTTGGGATATTCACATGTATATAACAGTCTTGCTAAACATGGTAGTATGCTACTTGGTTTTTCTATCTTAATATGTGAGTATACGTATTGATAGAGCTCTTAGGATCTTGCTTGACTACCAGCGTTGTGATGGCAGTCACACTAGTGGGGGCTGGGTAGTCTGCAAGCACATCCTTATTCAGGTCCCTGGTCGTTGGATTATCGAGACAGAGCATCGATACTCCGGAGTAGACTAGTGTGTACGCATCTTATCCCAGTTGGGGAGATGGTCTGTCCCACAGCCGTCAGTACGTCGTACTGGAGATAGTATACAGGTGCTCGTTGGGTTATGGGTACACCGGACATGACTCACAGGGAACTGTTGGTTGGTTTTATACCAGTCGTCAGTGAACAGTTCCCAGGTGACATGAGTACAGCATAGTCCGCAGACTTGACACTGCTACTTCGCCTCGAGTGTGTCCCACTGTTCTTAGATTGCTACCCTACCACGGCTCAAAGGAGTCGTGCAAACAGGTAGCAGTTGGGTGCAGTCCCGAGCACTTGGAGGCAGTGGCGGTTAGACAGGATTCGTCTCTCCCGGTATTGGGAGTTGATATCGCGCTGTGTCAGAGAGCCATTACGCAAAGTCCCTGGCCAGGGCAAGCGAGATTTGCTGGTAGGTTCCAGTAGTTTCTCAGGGTGGAATGGGCTTCCCTCCGACACGACTTATACCGCTATTAGGGGACTGACGCTTGCCGCCCCCTAGGCCCGATATGCGATAGTCTTGGACGAACGGACCGGACTGTATGGAGATTGTCACATCAGACTCAGTAGGAGTTCGGATGGGTTCCCTCATCGGCCTTCTTATCGACATCTACCTGGGGACCGTTACGTACAGCTAGTACCGCTTGCGGTCTGTGGTTAAACCCACTGCCAGCGTAGTAGTCGAGTCTCTAGAGTCCCACACAGAGAGTTTCCCTACTCCAGGCGAAACGATATAGAGGTCGTATGGTTTTACGACAAGGGTTCGGACGCATACGTGCGTTTACGCGCGTACGACTTTCGGACAGTTTTTACCAGTCGGCTTTGGTTTAAGCCAGTTACTGGTATCCGGTTATTGGATTTATACAGTCTAAAGTTTTTCCGTATTTTTGCGGATTGGAGGGGCGTTCTCGTAATTGTGCGAGAAGCTTCTAGAAGATGGTGACTAAGGAGGTTTAGGTGTCATATGCATTGAATGAGTTTAGTGAGTCATGAGAGTGATTCATCCACATCATTAATGCACAATAAATGCTTAATGAGTCATGGTTATGAATCACCATTAGATATTTATGAAACTTGATTATTCATCATTTGTTTTTCTTTTATTGATGAATTTTAATGTTTCATATATATTATGATAACTCATTATTCTCATATGAGAATTATCCTCACCTTCTCTCTCCTTAAGCTCTCCCTCTTCAAACCCTAATCCTCCCCTCTCATGTGTTGAGTACAAGGATTAGTTAGACTACTTAATCCATAACCCTCTCTATATTACACCTAGCTTCTTTGATTAGCACTTAAAGAAGTTTAGTTGCCTCAAGTTTAGAGGCTAAGCTTAGAGTAAAGCTCTCGGGTGGATCGTCTACTACTTCGAGAAGGCCGAGGAGGAGGTGGAGTTCGCAAAGACGAAGGACACGATTCGTTAGGTATAATCCCTAAACATAGTAGCATAGCAACTCTATGTTTTAAGTTAGTTATCGTTTAGCTTCGATTCAAGCGGTTAGTCGATGTTTGTTCACTAAACAAGGTCGTTTTTGAAAATTCCGCCTCCCCCCAAGTATTGGGGTGTTGTACATCGACTTACACGGAGGACCCATTGTCAACCAGGATCTTTCTTATCTTGATATTGTGGCAGTACCCGGTTACATATAATGGGCGGTTATGCTCGCACATTCCGAGGAGGAGGTCTTCATCGCTGAAGGTGATGTCCGCTGTGTGAACTTCTTCCAGCTCGTCTTTCATCTTTTCTTCCGCCAAGAAGGCATGAAACTGACCGGACTCTTGTAACGCCCTAATTAGAGAATCCCGTGCCTCTTTAGACAGGAGAAGGGCCTCCAAAATGCTTAATTATGAGGATATCTACCTCAGGTGTGCCAAGACATTGTAATCCACCTTGTTTTTCTTAGGTGGGTCCTTGGCTGCGAGCTCTTCGACGACTCTATCATCGAGGGCAATCTCCTCAGGGACTTTTTCCTTCCCCTTGTCTTTCTTGCCCGAACCTTTGTTTGAGGGTCCGAGATTCTTTTTAGGCAACGTACGGTTGCGCAGCTGAATGTTCTCACAGTTCATTGTCTCTTCTTCTTTTCCAGAGATGGATTCCTTGAAGAGGGGGCCGAGGGCTATTTCTTCGTTAGAATCGCTCCCGAAGGTATGAACTTAAGATTTTCCTTTTGCGACAATGGCATCAACCATATGACAGTTACCGGCTGTTCCTTTATGCTCATCTGTCATGCTTCTCTGCTCCCGACGTGCTTTGCGCTTTATCCGCTTGAAATGTTGTCGGTAGGCACTGCCACCACTTCTTGAAGGCATCGCACTCTTCGGTAGGGTGTGTGACCCTCCGATAGTATAAGCAATAGTTTGGATGTACATCCGCTCTGTCAAGGCACGCACTCCCAGGAGTATTTCCTTCGAGAGGTGGCAGCTTCATTCCCATTGATAGGGCTTTGGCGAATCGTTTCCTTGTCTTAAACTTGTTTTTCCCTGCCGCGGGTACGCTTCGATCCGGTAGGAGTACTTTGTGACTCTTCCTCACCGCAGCTTCTTCTTTCTGACGCCGACGCTTGGCCTTTTCGTATATGGCCGTTTCACGTTCTCGGTCAGCTTTGCTCTTTTGAAGGGCTTCGTCAGCAGCCGGTCCATCAAGTCGACGGTTCCAGGGATTTTGGCGCCGGTTCTGCCCCCAGCTTCTCTACGTTATTTTCTAACACTGAGGGAACTTCTTTGTCATTCACCGACGAATGAGAGATCATGTGGCAACTCGCCACATAATCCTTAGGTTCTTCTGATGAGTCGTCTCCCTCGTCGTTGTCACTATCTCCGTTCTCAAGGATGTGGTTGAGAAACTATTCGAGTGTGACTGGGGTCCGCGCCTTTTGGTTGTATTCCTCCAGTGCGTCGATGTATTTTTGCAAATCCGTATGATTGTCATTAAGCTACACGGGCTTCTTAATCTTTTTCTTCTTCTTCGAAGACTTCGAAGGCTTGGCATGGAAGTTTTGCCCATCGTTACCAGCTTTCGGTGTTGAGCGCGGTTTAAGCATCCCGTCAATAATGTCACGCTCCAGCGGGCTTTTCCACCTAATCGCCGGGCATGCTTGAAGATCCCTCAGCATTCTTCTAGTTTTAGCCGAAAAGACAGCTTCCCACAGAGCTTGCTCTACAAATGAGCATGATGCCCCCGGCGTATCCACCTTTTTAGGAGCGTGCTGCTGTGGCGGGTTTACTTTCCAGTTTTCGGATAGCACGAACTTGACCTGTTGGTACTGGTCCTTAACTCAGTTTTTGAAGACGTAGCAATCTTCGATCGGGTGGCCTATGACTCTGTGGTAGGGGCAGTAGTTAGGACTGTTGACGTCACCAGGCTACAGTGGGTGTCTCGGATCCGGCAGAGTGATGAGCCTGTTGTGCACCGCCAGTTCGAACAGTCTTCTCGTTTTATCCCGGAGGAACGAGTAAGGACATCTCAACTTCTCTTCGAGGGATTGGCCTGTGTTGCTTTGGCGAGCAACCGGTTTCGGATCACTCGGTTGTTGTTGAGCGTTGGCAACGAAGCTCGCTTTCCTTTTGCCATTTTCATTCCGGAGATCCATTTTTGAAGAGGACGGTCTATGGCCCATCTGATCCATTTGGGCCAGCTTGTCAATCAAGTCCCGGAAGGTGGTCGGCTTGAAGAACATCATAAATTGGGATATAGTTGCTTGAGGATCAAGGGTCCCCATGATCATACCCACGGCGGGAGCATCTTCTATGCGTTGTTCTCATTTTGACCATAGGTTCCGCCACCTAATTGCGTATTGAACCCAAGTCTCCCCTGGTTTCACCCTGGCGTTGATTAATGCCGTGATCGGGGTGCGCTCGCTTGCGCTCGCGAACCGCTGTATGAATAATAATTCCATCTCCGTGAATGTTTTGATAGAATCATTTGGGAGCTCAGAGTACCATTCAAATGCTGTCTCCGCCAAGCTGCCAACAAACTAGCGAAGCAGCAGTTTGTCGTCACTTCCAGTATTACCGCACAAAGCTCTGAATTGAACAACGTGCTGGTGTGGATTGCCCATACCCTTATACACATATAACTTAGGGATCGTATATCCTGGCGAGTACTTTATTTAATCATACTAGCCTGGATAAGGTCTCCCAGTCCTGACGACTTGGCCAGCTGCTTCGCTTTCCTGATAAGCTCGTATTTGTTGAGCTATGTAGTCATCAAGGGCAGCTTTGGAGATTGTCTCCTCCCTGGCTGCTGATAGAGCCAGGAGAGGGTTTGATGTCTCCCCTCTATCTTCTTCAACGATTATCGGTGGCTCTTCGGGTGGAGGGTCCGGCTGGATCATCATCCCAACCATGCTTTGGAATAGGAGTGCCATCTAATTCATATTAGCGTCTTGTTCCGCGGCCTCCTTATCCTTTCTCTCCAGCAGCCTTCGTAGGAACTCCGTATCGGTCTCCTAATCTTGGCGTTTTTCAGACAATACTTCCGGGCTTTCTTTCTGCCCAGTGAGTGCGGCCATCTTTGTCAGCATCTCTTAGAGCTTTTGTTGTTGCTCCTGGGCTTTTGTCACAGACCGTGTAAGTGGCCGATGACATGTGGAAGTGCGGCTTTCCTCTTTCCCGGAAGCCATGTACACCGTGTGTACTACCATACCCCCAGACTTGGGGCGTTTGTATCCATCACGCTTGGGATTTACCGCCGGTGGTGGTTGATTCTCTGGCCTTCTCTTTCTGTGGGAGGCCGAAGTTGAGGGAGCCGTTGCAGCAGGAACCCATGCAGACGATACTTTCTGTGGTATGACGGCGGTATGTTCCTCCTCTTGCTGAGCCTTCATTTTCTTTAGTCGGCGAGAGTAGTCTTTGTCAATCACAGAATCTTAGACCTTCTGCCGGACCCTGTGGATTTTGGAGGACAGCCGTTGAGAAGGCTGTTCCGACTTCGCCTGTACCATCTTATCAACAGGTGACGGAGATTTCTTCAACACTGCGGTTAGGGAGTTCTTGAGCACTCTCCTTAGCGGTTCAAAGCTGTTCCCAGTTAGAACAGCAGCGTCAATTTCCACCATTGGAGCTGGTGGGGTATGTCCAGAGGGAGAGTTGCCCTCAGCTTTCCTCACTCGGCGCCAGTGGCGACGTCGAGCATGCCTTGCAGATGGGACTGGCTCAGTTACGGGGGTGGCTTCGTCAAGTCCCCTGCTTTGGTGAAAGGCTATGGCTGGTGTCAGCCTGTCGAAGATTGAAGCCCGTTGAAAGGGAACGTCTAACCTATCGAAGACGGACTTTCGGGTAGGGGAAGCACTTTTAACGACCTCACCTGCACCGGGAGTTAGGAGGACTATCTTTTTTGGGATAGCTTTCTCAGGTATCGCGAGCCTCATTACGAGCCCACTTAAGCTTAGGCTCAGCTTGTCGAAGACTGAGGCGGCGGATTTGGACGACCCGTTGAGAGGGGCCGCGGTAGTTGCAAGCCGATCGAAGACCGAATTCTTTAGAGGCTCCTGTGATGGCACTGAAGTATTGAAGCTCATTGGCGGGAGCATGGTTCCGAAGAACAATCCAACGGTGGCCTGAGTCACCTGCTTCACGGGCATTGCAAAGATGGAGGCCGCATGAGGACCGTAAGACACTCCTCCAGTCGGGGTGGAGCGAGAGTTGCTGTTGCAGTTAGTGCAGCTGGAGGCCATCGATGTTATCTCCCTTTTCTGCATAGGAGCAAGACACCAAATATTAATACCTCGAATCCATAGGCAACTATATTAAACTGCGATTTGTTCGTGAACACGACACACAAAGTGTGGAGTGGAAAGAGGAAAAGGTCCTACCGGGCGTGCCTCAATTTGTTTACCGCCGAAAATGGGAGACGGGACCGCATAGGTCTTCTTGGCTGAATTTAGGGGCAGATGCTATTTGGGTTTGTCCGTCCACCTCTCCGAAAATGCCAAGTTGATTTATGGCACCGTGTATCAGAGGTTTAGACGGATGCGACCGCTATAGCAGACTTCGTCAGATTCCCTCTCGTTTGCGAGGGTTTTTTTATTGTGGGGACGCTCTTCCCTGCAGGCGCAAGCCCTTACAGTTAATTACGTTACCGCACAGCGATAACCACTTTCTCCTGCTCCTGAAGTTCACTTCGTGTCGTGTGTGTTTGTTTTATATTTGGTTGCCCGTGGATTGTGTACGGAGACTAATTTATGTTGTCGCCCGTAGGGCGTGGATTAGTCCGAATCCGTATGTTCTTAGATTTGGGTTTGGTTTGATTTAAGTATCGTTAATCTCGTTTGATATTAAAATCAACTTAAATATTTGTTGAGGATAAGTTAGTCTAATTTTAGACTAAGATCTACTCAACAGGATTTTGGGATCATTCAGACCTAACAAAAGAGCGTTTGGGCTCTATTGTTTTAGTTTAAGGATGTTACGGTCCGTTGTTAGTTTAAGGACGTTTCGGTCAGTAGCCGTTTGGGGGTGCACCAAAGAATTGTTGGTTGTCGGGACCCGCCATCTCTCTGAAGACGTTGAAGAATTACAACGACATGTATCAGAAGTGTGAGGAGATGTACCGTTGAACCAATTTCCGGACTGGATTTTTGTCAGAAGATCAGCAGTCGTGTTTGGGACTAAGACCAATTTGGAAAATAGTGAGCACATGGACTCGGTTGATCTGAGTTAGGAATCTGGCCAACTTGAGCTCAACCCACTCAGTCTTTGTTATTTAAATGAAGTGTTAAACACTTGCTTGGGCTCAGTCCACTTTTTGTGCAAGCAATGTCAAGCATTTATATGGGTTCTGACGCTCACACTTTACTTTTCCTTTCCCCATTTTATTATGGAGTGTTAAACACTCTTTATGGCGCCCATGTTTGGAGCACGTGAGGCGCTAGATGCCAGGCGCTAGGCGCCGGGCGCTGGGCACTCTTTATTGAGCAGCGCCCACGTGAGGGACACGTGAGGCGTTTGGCGCTGAGCGTCCACCACTGATTGCTAAGCACTCTTTATTGAGCAGCACCCACGTGAGGGACATGATCAGTCGAAAATATTGCATTTTTAACACATCAATTTCCCTACCCTTTGCACTCATCTAAAGGTGTTCGGAATGAGTATAGCACATATTAGCAAAACATCAGTAAAATACCAAATAACTTATGTTATATATTAAAACCGACATTTCTGAGGGAAATTCAGTGTTTATCATTGCATCGCATAATCTTTGTATAGCGTAACACTTGTCTCGAGAATCTGTGCAGGAAATTCCAGGAAAAGAACCGAAACAGCTAAAGTGCTGACAAAAGTACGCAAAGTCCAAGACTTGTGATCTGGCAGTGAAAGAGAAAGTATAAAAAGATTCTACACATCAGAAAAGTGCCATAATGTCAGCCCAAGACCACTACAGAAATTCCATGCCCTAAGGCCTCCAAAGCACCGCGGATCCGCGGCTAAAGGCCCATTCCCGCCGCGGATCCGTGGCGTCTTGATGACATCAGCGTCCCAAATTTCCACACGTGTCTTCCCTTTAATGGCTCTGCTTCCAGAAGATTCCAGAAACACCACGTAGCTTCATCCAGAAGGCTCGGCCTAACAACCTAGCTCTAGAATATTCCCTCCAACAAACTACTTCTAGAAGGCTCTCTCTAACAAACTTTTGGAGGAAAATTTGAAATTTGAATTCTAGATCTAGGTTTGAGACGGTTATAAAAGAAAACCTAGATCTAAGTTCATAAGTTGTTGATTCCCCATCAATTCACCCATAAGTTGAGTGACACAACTTGTGCATTCAAACCCTAACCCTAATCCAATCACCAAAGCCAAATTCAAGATCCCCGAGTACAATTCAAGCAAAAAGCCTTCAACCTTTTAGAAGCGACGCCGATCTCCAACCGAGCAACTGATCCAGGACGATCCGCGACTCACGAAGACGTGCGAAGCCAAATCGACGATCTAATTCTTTCCTCTTGTAGTTCTTGAGAGAATTGTAACAAAATTGTTGATAAATAAAAGGTGAAATTCTTTATCTTGGTTATCTTTACATTTGAGCATTGCGATGAGTTTTCAATTCTTGATTGTTTTCTTTTTCATGATGTTTGAGTAAAAACTCCGCTCGTGGAGGAATCGAGACAATCAATAGATGACGATGTTACAAATCTTGAAATGATTCTTAATTCCTATAAGTTTTGTAAACTTTAGTAAATTGAAGAATCGACAACCTAGTTTCGAGCGATGCTTTCTTGATTGTGTTCGCACTTAATTAGTGATCCACGATCGATTCTTGAATTTACTAGAGGCTAGAATATGAATGAAATCAACCAAAGGACAAGGGATAGATGATGAAACCCTAGTTTCCGCAAGAAATTCCTAGTTCTCGTTGATCGTCATCGATCTAGTATCAAATCATTAATGGATAAGAAAACGTAATCAATAGTTTTCATCACGTCTATAGACTCGATCGATTCCTACGAGCCTTATTTCGATTCTTGAAACCTAATTTGACTGGAAATCATCAATTCTTGATTCTTGATTTTTAATGTTTTCTTGTTATTAGATTTTGATAATTCTTGAAATTCACTTTTAAATCTTGAATTGAATTGTCTTTTCTTCTTTTTTTTTTAATTTTCAATCCATCTAAATCAAATTCGAACGGATCACACTTTCCCTGCGGACGATCCGTACTCACTAACGCGCTACATCGACACCATTATTGATTGCGGTCAAAAATTTCTTTGGTTGTGATTTCTATACATTTTCTACCTATACACCGAGAATATCATTCAATCAAATGGCGCCGTTGCCGGGGATCGTGTGCTAATTTGTTCGTTTTTGAAATTTGAGTTTGAAAATTTATTCCATCAGAATTTTTAGATCAAAATTCACGCAAACACTAAACGATTTGTTGTGAGGAAATCTGGAATCTGTGGAGCTTGAGGAAAAATTTTCTGAACATTCCAGGGATCTCAGTTAGGCAACAGAAGCAGTTGCCTAAATTTTTGTGCAGTGAACTCCATAACTGACCGCGTTTCCGCGGCAAGTACCAGCCTCCCGCGGCGGATCCGCGGCAGCCTTGCTTCATCTCTGCACGGAACTTCTCTGGTATCTCTCTAACTTTCTTATCTCCTTCCTCATCTGCTCCAATAATAAATTTTTTGCAGGTTTCTTTGCAAAACTTCGCAGCGCCGCAAAAATAAAAATTGTACGTGTTTGATCTTGGTTGTTTGCATTTTTTAATACGGAAATTAAGGGGCAAAGACCAAATTCAGATTAGGTCGGGATTTCATTACCCGTCCTAAGCCCCGAAAATCACAAAACGGCATCCGCATTACCCTCATTAACTAAAAGAAATCTAGACTTGACTCTAAGGACTGTCGCGCTCACTTAGGACAGGAGAAGGTCGTGGTTAATCTATTGCTTATCCGCGTTTCTTCTGTGGTGTCTAAGGCAAGTGTGTCTAAAGCAAGTGGTTACTTAATTAGGCCCACTACTTACGTAGTGGATAACCTCCCACTTACCTGGCACTTATCTGGCCACAGGAGGGACAAAAAGGCAGTAGAGGATTGATCCTGCGATTTGTCTTCTGGCAGTTAGGAGCGGTCTAGAGACTTCTCCTAGGTGACCACTAAATTTTAGGGTTGTGTGTGCATTGTTGTGATTTGCATTTTTTTTCAAAACAAACACCACTTCATCTTTCCCCTAATTATCTTAACACTGCCACTTGTACTAAACCCTTTATTGCATGCTTGGCTGGACACGGGATTCTAGTGCCCGACTTGTCCGCGTTCCCCCGATCGACTCCGAAGTCGGTATTTCTACGTCTACTTCTTCTTTACCAACCACCACACCCACTTCGATGGACGGTTCTCCATCGAACTTCTTTAACACTACTCTGCCACCGTCCGCAGGTGCGCAGAATCCACCCTGCATCTCTCTCCAGGAGAGATGCTATCCTATGCGAGGTCCTCTTTCGACCTGTCTCACCATTCCACCAGCCAACGGGGACAATTTTGAAATAAAACCCCAATACATCAACCTTCTACCCAAATATCACGGTCTCGAGTCTGAAGTCGCATATGTCTTTATTACCAAATTTGAAAATGTATGCGCAATGATGGGTACTTCACAGCTTTCTGTGGATACTATGCGTCTTCGTCTTCTTACATTTACTTTATGCGATATAGCCGAGAAGTGGCTATACAACACAATTGCACATTCCATTTCAAATTAGGGAGATTTCGTAAAAGCATTCCTAAAGAAATTCTACCCTTATCATAAAACAGCTCGAGTCCGTAGCGAAATAAATCAATTCACCCAGCTTTCCAATGAAACATTCTCAAAGTGTTTTGAACGCTTTAAGGATCTGTTAGTTCAATGTCCACATCACGGAATCCCTAGATGGGATCTGTGCAGAATCATTTATGATGGCATTAATCCTTCCACAAAACAGACCCTTAAATCCATGTGTCAAGGCACTTTCATGACCAAAGATGATGGTGAAGCTTGGAAATTTTTAGAAGATTTCGCTGAAAAATCTTTACAGTGGGAGGGTGTGAGTCAATCGTCTAGGGGTGGCAATAACCAATCTGATGTTTCCATCGGAGTTAGAGCTGAAATGTCAGCAATGCAAAAGAAACTCGAGACTATGGAAAATAAATTTTTAGCAGCCGCCTTAAATCAAATGTCACTCTCCAAAACTATCTGTGGATGCTGTTCTGATCCATGTCATCTCGCGGAAGAATGTCCATTGAATTCTTCGTTTCAAAGTCAAGAGCATATCAATTCTGCTTTCCAACAAAGACCTAGAAACGATCCATTTTCTTCCACATATAATCAGGGTTGGAGGAATCACCCTAATTTTGCTTGGAACCAATCACAAACTCAAAACACGGTTCCAAACCAACACAATTTCCAAAGGGCTCTTCCACCACAACAGCAACCACTTCAATTGAGTCAGCACCCCTTCCAATCACAAAACTTTCAAAATCCGGTCAACACACCTGCACCAAATAATCCTTTGCAGTTGACTGGTACTGATGAATCCTCTTCATTCATGAACTTGCTTTTGACAATAAAGACTTCTGTCGATGATATAAAGAGAAACTCCACTTCTCAAGCGGAGAGTATAAAATTGATGGAATAAGAAAGTGCACGATTAAAAGCTGAATTGAGTGCTAGAGAAAAAGGGAAACTTCCAGCTCAACCTTTACCCAATCCTGGCTATGCACATCATGTGAATGCCATCACCACGTTGAGATCTGGAAGAGTGCTTAACAATCACGTTGGGGAAGAGATTGATGATCATGAAAAGTCTATCAATAACACCCCGGCTGAGACCTTTCCTTCAACTTCTACTTCTAATTCTGACCCCAGTTCTTCTACCCTACCATTTTCTTCCGAGCCTATTCTCTGTTTTCCCTAAGGCTCATCACCTCAGCCCACTTCTTCTAGTCCACCGAAAACGATCCCTACTCCTATTCTTGGATTGTTTCCTCCCACACGATCTTCTCCAATGTTGGACCCTGATCTTATTGCTCAATCTCCTTACCCAAATCGGTTAAGGGAAAACACACTGAGTCCACAAATGGAGAAGATCACTGAAATGTTTAAATAGGTTAACATCAACATCCCTCTCCTAGATGCTATCCAACAAATCCCCGCTTATGCGAAAGTTCTCAAAGACTTGTGCACTAGAAAGAGGAAGACTCAAGTGCCAAAGAAGATATTCATGTCAAAAACTATAGACACGGCTTTCCCCCAACAATTACCAAGGAAACGTAAGGATCCTGGCCATCCTACTATTTCCATTTCTATCGGGGAGAAACACATTAACCGTGCTCTACTTGACCTCGGCGCAAGTGTTAACCTGCTTCCTTTCTCGGTTTATGAACAGTTAGGGATCGGAGAGTTAAAGCCTGCATACACAAATCTCCAGATGGCCGACCGATCAATCATCAAACATAGGGGTGAACTGGAGGATGTGTTAATAAAAATCGGGGAATTTGTATTCCCTGTGGATTTTATTGTACTTGATACACAACCTGTAGCGAACCCAAGGAATCAAATTCCGGTGATTCTTGGTCGCCCCTTTTTGGCCACTTCCAATGCTATCATCAACTGTCGTAATGGCTCTATGACCCTATCTTTTGGGAATAGGTCAATTGAGCTGAACATTTACAAGTTGGGAACTGTACCCTCCGATCCTACAGCTCATGCATGTTCTGTCGAATTAATGGATGTCGACAGCAGCGAATTTGACGATTCTCATGATACTGATCTTGACTCTTTTCATATGTTGTTGTTTGACCCAACTATGTATCATACACATACGGAATCTTCCACCGAGTTGTCCGGGGCAACAACTAACACTGATTATGAACTGTTTTTAGAGTCTGAAGATCACCCCGCGCTTTGTGATGACATTATTCTTCGGGGTATTGATGAGACGTTTGAGGAGATCTTCGCTGATGAACTCGCATTTTTGAATGATACGGGTGTTGAGATGAATCATCTCCCAAACAATAAAATTGAACCTCCACCCCTTCTTCTTATGGACTGTAAAAAGAATGTGAGTAATCCATCACAATAACTGAGTCGTCTCTTCAAAACGAGACGCAAACACATTCTATTCCACTACTTACCATTTCCCTTCTTCTTCTTCCACCAACCAATGCACTATATTGATAAAAATTTTGAATGGTTGGTGTTGACCTCCGGTCTTTGCAAATCTTGGTATCAACCAATAATTTTTGACCCCTTCTGGTGATTTTCAAAGCTTAACATGGTTTAATTCAAGTTTGGCGGGAGGTATAATCTGGCTCTTGAAAATAACTGTTGTCCTTAATATTGGGAGCCAAAAATAAGTTCGGGGGAGGATTTTCACTTTAATATATTTTGCCCCCATTAATAAATATCCTCCCAAGCTTACAGGTTTTTTGAGGTTTAGCAGATAGCAACAGCGAGGACACTGTTGAAAACAAGTTTGGGGGAGGTTTGTGCTTATTTTCGCGTCATTTTAATCATTCTTTGCATAAGCATAAAACATTTAAAACCTTTAAAAATTTAAAAATTTTCAAAATAAAATTAAAAAAAATTTGTACATAAATAAGATAATAAAAGATTAGATATTGAAAAAAATTACATTCAAAAGATTGGAAAAATTTAAGAAAACCTAGAAAATTAGAAGTTTTCTTGAACGAAACAAGTAATAAGCAGTTATGAGCCGTTGTCCCAAGGGTTAGTAAGATAAAAGAAGTCACTAATCTGAAGATAAAAATAAGTCTGAAAAATAGTTTCTTTTCTCGAAACCAAACATTTTAAACGTTGATACCCTACTATTCGCACTTACACACGTCTTGAAACTCGGGATAGTAGAAGATACCTTGAAATGCTCTTGTCTAAAAGCCAAAGTATGAAGGAAATAAAAAAAATAAATAAAAATTAAAATGGTGCAGAAAAATGAACACTGGTTTTTTTATTGCCAAGGCAGCAATAAAAAAATATAGCGAGGGTGCCTCATCACCTAGTGCCTTAGACCAACTGGTCTGGGAGTCACTGCTAAGCCTTAGGTGGTGCAAGACGAGGAAAATACAGCTAATAAGCGATCACATGAGTAATCGGTCAGTTAGTACCTCAAGAAGTATTAACGGTCGCATGAAAGTGTGTGAGCAAATCCATCTAAATATTCATTAATTAAAAAGTACTGAGGCAGATGGACAAGAGTATGATAGCTTGAATTGAATTCTCTGGGTATAGGGATGTTCTTTACACACACGTAGGGTTATATGATCGATGTTTCGAAGAAAGATAGGAATGAAGAATAAAGACGATGTTTTATCGAGGGATGATGTGATTTCTAACATCTTTTCATGACTATCAAGATAGGGCTCATGACAACCGAAAAGCTAGTATTAGTTGGAAACTCTAATTTTCAAAGTCTTTCTTTTACAATTCTTATCTTTATATGTAATATTCACGGTCTTCCTTTTATTATGGGATTTTGTGGGTGCAATCCGCTGAAAACCCTCAGGAGACAACACTCGTCCTACTAGGGACACCTAGAGGTTTAAAGGCTTGTTGCACGTGCTCAGTGCAATCGTGTTGCCTACGAAAGTGTGCTAGTTAGTTTTTCTTTCTCTTTATTTTCTCTTTCTCTTTTTAATAAAACAGTTCGCTCGAGATGACCGAAAATAAGTTTAGCGGAATTTGATCAGTCGAAAATATTGCATTTTTAACACATTAATTTCCCTACCCTTTGCATTCATCTAAAGGCTTTCGGAATGAGTATAGCACATATTGACAAAACATTTGTAAAATACCAAATAACTTGTGTTATATATTAAAACCGACATTTCTGAGGGAAATTGAGTGTTTATCATTGTATCGCATAATCTTTGTATAGCGCAATACTTGTCTCGAGAATCTGTGCAGAAAATTCCAGGAAAAGAACCGGAACAGCTAAAGTGCTGACAAAAGTACGCCAAGTCCAAGACTTGTGAACTGGCAGTGAAAGAGAAAGTATAAAAAGATTCTACACATCAGAAAAGTGCCATAATGTCAGCCCAAGACCACTACAGAAATTCCATGCCCCAAGGCCTCCAAAGCATCGCGGATCCGCGGCCAAAGGCCCATTCCCGTCGCGGATCCCCGGCGTCTTGATGATATCAGCGTCCTAAATTTCCACACGTGGCTTCCCTTTAACGGTTCTGCTTCCAGAAGATTCCAGAAACACCACGTGGCTTCATCCAGAAGGCTCGGCCTAACATCCTAGCTCTAGAATATTCCCTCTAACAAACTACTTCTAGAAGCCTCTCTCTAACAAACTTTTGGAGGAAAATTTGAAATTTGAATTCTAGATCTAGGGTTGAGATGGTTATAAAAGAAAACCTATATATAAGTTCATAAGTTATTGATTCCCCATCAATTCACCCACAAGTTGAGTGACACAACTTGTGCATTCAAACCCTAACCCTAATCCAATCACCAAAGTCAAATTCAAGATCCCCGAGTACAATTCAAGCAAGAAGCTTTCAACCTTTTAGAAGCGACGCCGATCTCCAACCGAGCAAGTGATCCAAGACGATCCGCGACTCACGAAGACGTGCGAAGCCAAATCGACGATCTAGTTCTTTCATCTTGCAGTTCTTGAGAGAATTGTAACAAAATTGTTGATAAATAAATGGTGAAATTCTTTATCTGGCTTTTCTTTACATTTGAGCATTGTGATGAGTTTTTAATTCTTGATTGTTTTCTTTGTCATGATGTTTGAATAAAAACTCCGATCGTGGAGGAATCGAGACAATCAATAGATGATGATGTTACAAATCTTGAAACGATTCTTAATTCGTATAAGTTTTGTAAACTTTAGTAAATTGAAGAATCGACAACCTAGTTTCGAGCGATGCTTTCTTGATTGTGTTCACTCTTAATTAGTGATCCAGGATCGATTCTTGAATTTACTAGAGGCTAGAATATGAATGAAATTAACGAAAGGACAAGGGATAGATGATGAAACCCTATTTTCCGCAAGAAATCCCTAATTCTCGTTGATCGTCATCGATCTAGTATCAAATCATTAATGGATAAGAAAACGTAATCAATAGTTTTCATCACGTCTATAGACTCGATCGATTCCTACGAGCCTTACTTCGATTCTTGAAACCTAATTTTATTGGAAATCATCAATTCTTGATTCTTGATTTTTAATGTTTTCCTGTTATTAGATTTTGATAATTCTTGAAATTCACTTTTAAATCTTGAATTGAATTGTCTTTTCTTCTTTTCTTTTTAATTATCAATTCATCTAAATCAAATTCGAACGGATCGCGCTTTCCCTGCGGACGATCCGTACTCACTAACGCGCTACATCGACACCGTTATTGATTGCGGTCAAAAATTTCTTTGGTTGTGATTTCTATACATTTTCTACTTACACACCAAGAAAATCATTCAATCAAATGGCGCCAGGTTTGTGCTTATTTTCGCATCATTTGCATCATTCTTTGCATACGCACAAAACATTTAAAACCTATAAAAATTTAAAAAATTTCAAAATAAAATAAAAATATTTTTGTACATAAATAAGATAATAAAAGATCAGATAGTGAAAAAAAAATTCTTCCAAATGATTGGAAAAATTTAAGAAACCCTAGAAAATTAGAAGTTTTCTTAAACGAAACTAATAATAACTAGTTATGAGCCGTTGTCCCAAGGGTTAGTAAGATGAAAGAAGTCACTAATCTGAGGATAAAAATAATTCTGAAAAATAGTTTCTATTCTGGAAGCCAAATATTTTGAATGTCGATACCCTACTATTCGCACTTACACACGTCTTGAAACTCGGGATAGTAGAGGATACCTTGAAATGCTCTTGTTTAAAAGCCAAAGTATGAAGGAAATAAAAAAATGAATAGAAATTAAAATGGTGCAGAAAAATGAACACTGGTTTTGTTATCGCCAAGGCAGCAATAAAAAAATATAGCGAGGGTGCCTCATCACCTAGTGCCTTAGACCAACTGGTCTGGGAGTCACTGCTAAGCCTTAGGTGGTGCAAGACGAGGAAAATACACCTAATAAGCGATCACATGAGTAATCGGTCGGTTAGTACCTCAAGAAGTATTAACGGTTGCATGAAAGTGTGTAAGCAAATCCATCTAAATGTTCATTAATTAAAAGTACTGAGGCAGATGGACAAGAGTATGATAGCTTGAATTGAATTCTCCGGGTGTAGGGTTGTTCTTTACACCCACGTAGGGTTATATGATCGATGTTTGGAAGAAAGATATGAATGAAGAATAAAGACGATGTTTTATCGAGGGATGATGTGATTTCTAACATCTTGTCATGACTATCAAGATAGGGCTCATGACAACCGAAAAGCTAGTATTAGTTGGAAACTCTAATTTTCAAAGTCTTTCTTTTACAATTCTTATCTTTATATGTAATATTCATGGTCTTCCTTTTATTATGGGATTTTGTGGGTGCAATCCGCTAAAAACCCTCAGGAGACAACACTCCTCCTACTAGGGACACCTAGAGGTTTAAAGGCTTTTTGCACGTGCTCAGTGCAATCGTGTTGCCTACGAAAGTGTGCTAGTTAGTTTTTCTTTTTCTTTATTTTCTCCTTCTCTTTTTAATAAAATAGTTCGCTCGAGAAGACCGAAAATAAGTTTGGGGGAATTTGATCAGTCGAAAATATTGCATTTTTAACACATCAATTTCCCTACCCTTTACACTCATCTAAAGGCTTTCGGAATGAGTATAGCATATATTAGCAAAACATCTGTAAAATACCAAATAACTTGGGTTTTATATTAAAACCGACATTTCTGAGGGAAATTGAGTGTTTATCATTGCATCGCATAATTTTTGTATAGCGCAACACTTGTCTCGAGAATCTGTGCAGGAAATTCCAGGAAAAGAACCGAAACAGATAAAGTGTTGATAAAAGTATGCCAAGTCCAAGACTTATGATCTGGCAGTGAAAGAGAAAGTATAAAAAGATTCTACACATCAGAAAAGTTCCATAATGTCAGCCCAAGAACACTACAGAAATTCCATGCCCTAAGGCCTCCAAAGCACCGTGGATCCGCGGCCAAAGGCTCATTCCCGCTGTGGATCCGCGGCGTCTTGATGACATTAGCGTCCCAAATTTCCACACGTGGCGTCCCTTTAATGGCTCTGCTTCCAGAAGATTCCAGAAACACCACGTGGCTTCATCCAGAAGGCTCGGCCTAACAACCTAGCTTTAGAATATTCCCTCCAACAAACTACTTCTAGAAGCCTCTCTCTAACAAACTTTTGGAGGGAAATTTGAAATTTGAATTCTAGATCTAGGGTTGAGATGGTTATAAAAGAAAACCTAGATCTAAGTTCATATGTTGTTGATTCCCCATCAATTCACCCACAAGTTGAGTGACACAACTTGTGCATTCAAACCCTAACCCTAATCCAATCACCAAAGCCAAAATCAAGATCCCCGAGTACAATTCAAGCAAGAAGCCTTCAACCTTTTAGAAGCGACGCCGATCTCCAACCGAGCAAGTGATCCAAGACGATCCACGACTCACGAAGACGTGAGAAGCCAAATCGACGATCTAGTTCTTTCCTCTTGTAGTTCTTGAGAGAATTGTAACAAAATTGTTGATAAATAAATGGTGAAATTCTTTATCTTGCTTATCTTTACATTTGAGCATTGTGATGAGTTTTCAATTCTTAATTGTTTTCTTTGTCATGATATTTGATTAAAAACTCCGCTCGTGGAGGAATCGAGACAATCAATAGATGATGATGTTACAAATCTTGAAACGATTCTTAATTCCTATAAGTTTTGTAAACATTAGTAAATTGAAGAATCAATAACCTAGTTTTGTGTGATATTTTCTTGATTGTGTTCGCTCTTAATTAGTGATCCACGATCGATTCTTGAATTTACTAGAGGCTAGAATATGAATGAAATCAACGAAAGGACAAGGGATAGATTATGAAACCCTAGTTTCCGCAAGAAATCCCTAATTCTCGTTGATCGTCATCGATCTAGTATCAAATCATTAATTGATAAGAAAACGTAATCAATAGTTTTCATCACGTCTATAGACTCGATCGATTCCTACGAGCCTTACTTCGATTCTTGAAACTTAATTTGATTGGAAATCATCAATTCTTGATTCTTGATTTTTAATGTTTTCTTGTTATTAGATTTTGATAATTCTTGAAATTCACTTTTAAATCTTGAATTGAATTGTCTTTTCTTCTTTTCTTTTTAATTTTCAATTCATCTAAATCAAATTCGAACGGATCACACTTTCCCTGCGGACGATCCGTACTCACGAACGCGCTACATCGACACCGTTATTGATTGCGGTCAAAAATTTCTTTGGTTGTGATTTCTATACATTTTTTACCTACACACCAAGAAAATCATTCAATCAAATGGCGCCAGGTTTGTGCTTATTTTCGCATCATTTGCATCATTCTTTGCATAAGCACAAAACATTTAAAACCTATAAAAATTTAAAAAATTTCAAAATAAAATAAAAATATATTTGTACATAAATAAGATAATAAAAGATTAGATAGTGAAAAAAAAATTCATCCAAAAGATTGGAAAAATTTAAGAAACCCTGGAAAATTAGAAGTTTTCTGAAACGAAACTAGTAAGAAATAGTTATGAGCCGTTGTCCCAAGGGTTAGTAAGATGAAAGAAGTCACTAATCTGAGGATAAAAATAAGTCTGAAAATTAGTTTCTATTCTGGAAGCTAAACATTTTGAACGTTGATACCAACTATTCGCACTTACACACATCTTGAAACCCGGGATAGTAGAGGAAACCTTCAAATGTTCTTGTCTAAAAGCCAAAGTATGAAGGAAATAAAAAAATGAATAAAAATTAAAATGGTGCAGAAAAATGAACACTGGTTTTGTTATCGCCAAGGCAGCAATAAAAAAATATTGCGAGGGTGCCTCATCACCTAGTGCCTTAGACCAACTGGTCTGGGAGTCACTACTAAGCCTTAGGTGGTGCAAGACGAGGAAAATACACATAATAAGCGATCACATGAGTAATCGGTCGGTTAGTACCTCAAGAAGTATTAACGGTCGCATGAAAGTGTGTGAGCAAATCCATCTAAATATTCATTAATTAAAAAGTACTGAGGCAGATGGACAAGAGTATGATAGCCTGAATTGAATTCTCCGGGTGTAGGGATGTTCTTTACACACACGTAGGGTTATATGATCAATGTTCGGAAGAAAGATAGGAATGAAGAATAAAGATGATGTTTTATCGAGGGATGATGTGATTTCTAATATCTTTTCATGGCTTTCAAGATTGGGCTCATGACAACCGAAAAGCTAGTATTAGTTGGAAACTCTAATTTTCAAAGTCTTTCTTTTACAATTCTTATCTTTATATGTAATATTCACGGTCTTCCTTTTATTATGGGATTTTGTGGGTGCAATCCGCTGAAAACCCTTAGGAGACAACACTCCTCCTACTAGGGACACCTAGAGGTTTAAAGGCTTGTTGCACGTGCTCAGTGCAATCGTGTTGCCTACGAAAGTGTGCCAGTTAGTTTTTCTTTGTCTTTATTTTCTCCTTCTCTTTTTAATAAAACAGTTCGCTCGAGGCGACCGAAAATAAGTTTGGAGGAATTTGATCAGTCGAAAATATTGCATTTTTAACACATCAATTTCCCTACCCTTTGCACTCATCTAAAGGTGTTCGGAATGAGTATAGCACATATTAGCAAAACATCTGTAAAATACCAAATAACTTGTGTTATATATTAAAACCGACATTTCTGAGGAAAATTGAGTGTTTATCATTGCATCGCATAATCTTTGTATAGCGCAACACTTGTCTCGAGAATCTGTGCAGGAAATTCCAGGAAAAGAACCGAAACAGCTAATGTGCTGACAAAAGTACGCCAAGTCCAAGACTTGTGATCTGGCAGTGAAAGAGAGAGTATAAAAAGATTCTACAAATCAGAAAAGTGTTATAATGTCAGCCTAAGACCATTACAGAAATTCCATGCCCCAAGGCCTCCATACCACCGCGGATCCACGGCTAAAGGCCCATTCCCGCCGCGGATCCGCGGCGTCATGATGACATCAGCGTCCCAAATTTCCACACATGGCTTCCCTTTAACGGCTCTGCTTCCAGAAGATTCCAGAAACACCACGTGGCTTCATCCAGAAGGCTCGGCCTAACAACCTAGCTCTAAAATATTCCCTCCAACAAACTACTTCTAGAAGCCTCTCTCTAACAAACTTTTGGAGGGAAATTTGAAATTTGAATTCTATATCTAGGGTTGAGATGGTTATAAAAGAAAACCTAGATCTAAGTTCATAAGTTGTTGATTCCCCATCAATTCACCCACAAGTTGAGTGACACAACTTGTGCATTCAAACCCTAACCCTAATCCAATCACCATAGCCAAATTCAAGATCCCCGAGTACAATTCAAGCAAGAAGCCTTCAACCTTTTAGAAGCGACGCCGATCTCCAACCGAGCAAGTGATCCAAGACGATCCGCGACTCACGAAGACGTGCGAAGCCAAATCGACGATCTAGTTCTTTCCTCTTGTAGTTTTTGAGAGAATTGTAACAAAATTATTGATAAATAAAATGTGAAATTCTTTATCTTGCTTATCTTTACATTTGAGCATTGTGATGAGTTTTCAATTCTTGATTGTTTTCTTTGTCATGATTTTTGAGTAAAAACTTCGCTCGTGGAGGAATCGAGACAATCAATAGATGATGATGTTACAAATCTTGAAACGATTCTTAATTCCTATAAGTTTTGTAAACTTTAGTAAATTGAAGAATCGACAACCTAGTTTCGAGCGATACTTTCTTGATTGTGTTCGCTCTTAATTAGTGATCCATGATCGATTCTTGAATTTACTAGAGGCTAGAATATGAATGAAATCAACGAAAGAACAAGAGATAGATGATGAAACCCTAGTTTCCGCAAGAAATCCCTAATTCTCGGTGATCGTCATCGATCTAGTATCAAATCATTAATGGATAAGAAAACGTAATCAATAGTTTTCATCATGTCTATAGAATCGATCGATTCCTACGAGCCTTACTCCGATTCATGAAACCTAATTTGATTGGAAATCATAAAATCTTGATTCTTGATTTTTAATGTTTTCTTGTTGTTGGATTTTGATAATTCTTGAAATTCTCTTTTAAATCTTGAATTGAATTGTCTTTTCTTCTTTTCTTTTTAATTTTCAATTTTTCTAAATCAAATTCGAACGAATCACACTTTCCCTGCGGACGATCCGTACTCACTAACGCGCTACATCGACACCGTTATTGATTGCGGTCAAAAATTTCTTTGGTTGCGATTTCTATACATTTTCTACCTACACACCGAGAATATCATTCAATCAGGACACGTGAGGCGCTTGGCGCTGAGCGCCCACCACTGAGTGCTAAGCACTCTTTATTTAGCAGCGCCCTCGTGAGGGAAACATGAGGCGCTTGGCGCTGAGCGCCCACCACTGAGAGCTAAGCACTCTTTCTTGAGCAGCGCCCTCGTGAGGGAAATGTGAGGCACTCAGCGCTGGTTTTTCTTCGTGTATTCTGTTCTGAAGAGTTCAATTCTTTATCCTTTTTTTGATCTTTGATCCCCAAGAACAAGTTCATCCCTATGAGAATTAAATTCTCATCTGTGGGAGAGTTGTCTCATGGATCTCAGATCCAGAGAAAGCACTAAGTTCTTTTATAAGGGTTAAACCCTTGGATATGCAGATGAGATGCTCTGATCTCTATTACTTTTATTTACCTCGGAGAAAGGTATTCTTCTTTCTTCCCTCTTAAAGCTTTCTTTTTGCTTGCTCTTTTTTTTTTGAGCTTGAAATTTATGGGGGGTTCCTCTGTGCAAGACTTGAAGTCTTGGGTCCTTTATATAGTAGAGGCAAGTCTGTTGATTTAGTTGAAGAAATCTCTCATTGAGAGATCCTTATTTGATCTGGGGATTATAATCCACCGTTGGATGTTTGATCTAAGGACTCCTGTTTTACAGAAGATATTTCTCTTGTTTTTAACAAGATTGGGAAAATATTTCCCCATACATAATTTTTCAATAGATATGTGATTTTTAATCACCATTGGATTTTTAATCCCACGGTGCTCTATTTTACAGAGAGTAATCTTTCTCGTTTAGAAAGATTTGAGGAATATTTCCTTAACAGAATTTAATTCTGTATTTTAATGATTTGTCTTCTCTGTTGGATCTTTGATCCAATGGCAGAGAACTTTTAGTTCTGGCGCCGGCGCCTTCGTGCAAGGCACGTGTGGCGCTGCCTCAGAGTTTTTAACTCTTGGCGCTGCCACACTCGTGCAAGGCACGTGAGACGCTGCATCATTTTAAATTTTGAACAAAACCTTGCTCTCTTATTGGGGAGAAACAAATACCACGTGCGTCTGGTTCGCACGGAAATCGAAATCAAATACAGATGCCACGAATGTGCATAGAAATAAAACTAAGTGCAACGGGTCTGCACGAAAACATATGTCGAGTGCAACGGGTGTGCATGACAACAATATCAGGTGCATCTGATATGCTCGAAGAATCTCGATTAAATGCATCTGGTGTGCACAAAATCACATCTAGTGTGCCAAGTGTGTGCAAGAATCTCAATCAAGTGCACAAGGTGCACAAAAACATAAATCCGGTGCACTAGGGTGCACGAAAACGAATATCGAGCATCAAAATCAAAATCAACGGTATACGACATACACCAAATCAAATCAAGTATATCGTGGTATATGAACTCGTAAATGCATGCAATTACGTGCACAAAAACCCATATCAAAGTACTGAAAGCTCGTGTAAACTACACCGAATGCATAAGTCAAATCATGTGCAACACTATATGCACGAAATCAAATCAAGTATCTTAGAGTGCATAAAAATCAAAATCGAGTGGAAGTGGGTATGTACAAAAACGAAAATCGGTACACCTGATACATGAAAATACGAATCAAATGCCACTGTGGTACACATATGAAATATCAATCATCAAACAAATCGTCAAAATACCGGAATCAAAATGATAAAAATGTGATATCCGAATCACCAAGGCGCAATTCACAATAACTGACGTCGAGGTGCCCTTCTTTCAACTTCGAAAGGTGCCGGTGCACCCAAGGCTGACAGAGCAAGAGTATCTACTTGCCTCCTGCCCATGGTCTGGCGTCTTCTGCTCTTAGATCCTTGTTTCTCTCTACGGATCACCAGTTACATGATTCCTCGGCTCGACAGCCTGATTCGGAGTAATGACGGAAACAGTCCCGTTCTTGCGCTTCTCTGAAGATCTCCTAGCCAATTTACATGGCCACTCATAATGTATCACGTCAATGATGGCAGCCTTTGGCCTACTAAGTATGTATGATACAACCGATCCTGGGTCCAAATCCTTATCATGAAGTACTCCCGAAAGATCCTGTCAGGGTCTCTTCCCAATCTCATCTCCGACGGACTGTCCGGAAGTTGGCGTTCTTTACTTAATACGTTTCTTGTTCCGGGACAGCTGCATTCCCGTCAAAACCTTCCTCTAGAAATTATGGCCGTATCCGACACCTCTGTGTACATATCAAATCTCTGACGTCAACGAAGAGGAACGTCAACTCGTTAAAATCTCACACGAACCTTTTACTCCGCTTCCCTTCAATATGGACCAATTCGGAAACATCTCTTCGTAGCTGTGTAGATTGCGCTCCAATTGGCTGTACTCATATCTAGAGTCTCTTTCGAAGCTACGAAATCAGCATCTCCAATACCGTGTAGAAGGCATTTGGCCAATTACATAATCGGGAACTCATCTAAGTCATGAGAGTAATGCGCCTCCGCTCGTCCTTTCTTGATCGACTCACAACACGTCTGAGTGAGGTCCCCTTCTAACTGAAGCCAGTCAATTCGATGACCTCGTATCGGAGCATCCAAATGAACAAAGTTTCCTAGTCACTTATCCAAGGGTGACTAGCAATCTTCCATCACATCCCTGTATAAAAACTCATGCTGCATTAGCTTCAAAAGTCTGAGGCTGATATCTTATCAAACTCAGCAACAGCTGGCTCATATGTCCGCATGGTAGACAATGCCTCAATCATCTAGAGTAGAAGGAACATGAACAATCTTCACAATCTGGCTAGCCTCTAACAATGCCTTATCGTCTAATGCAGATCCTGAACGTTCGCGTCAACGAGAAATCCTAGTAAAACAATATATCAATGCGTTCGTACGTCACCGAAATACGTCCTGGTCAGTCCTCGTCCCTGACGAGCTCGCTCTGACCGCATCTCTAACCATAGCTCTCTCTGCTTGTGTTGCCAATGTAACAGAAACCGCAATCAAATATCGATGAGGATAGATCATAGGAACGAATGGAAATACGGTGCATAAGAAATGTACATCCTGAGGCTACTTAAGAGGAATAGCATATCGTAAGTATGCCGTGAAATATAGACACGGTACGTCACTCTACTTAAGTTACCTACTCCATAAACCAAGGTCAACCTACGCGACGAAAATTCGGGTCTAATACCCCCTCAGTCAAATCTAAGTTCCGTAAGGTCAAGCCTAAGTTCCAAAATATATATATATATATGCCCTAGACTCCGCATAGTTAAACCTAGACTCGAACCAAAGTTAAACCTAACGCACTGATACCAACTTTGTCACGACCCGGAAAGGCACGTGACTGGCACTTGAATCATGTGAAGTTTATAGGACCCCACCTAATTCAAGTAAGCCGAAAGCCCAGAAATCTAAACCTTTTTAGGGAAAATAGTGGAGGTGAAGTTTTGAAATAAAGGTTTAATGAAATCAGGTTCTTTATTTAAAACATAAGTAATGTCATATGAAATACAATGTTTTGTATCTATCTTGAAAACATTTTTCGTCGTTTGAAATTTGGGCAGCACTTCCTTTGTCAGTTTTAACTCGAAAACAATACAAGCAATAATAATAATAGGAATCCCCAAGAGGGAGCTAGCTCTTCGCCAATTGACAGAAACAACCACGCAATGATATATACGACGCCGTAAGGCGAAGATCAAACACAGAAAAGAAAGGAAAAAAAGCATCATTAAAGAAAACCAGAAATAAGAATAAATACATAAACGTGACTCTAAGTCCGAAAGAATATACAATGATGGTTCTAATTCTACGAATATACATAGTCTGGTTGATGGTGGTTTTAACTAGATACAACTGAATAATTATAAAAGTACAAACGGTGGTCACGATGCAAGTGTATCCCACCTATCAGAGCAATCATCCGGAAGAAAATTGTTAGATATATGTATGCCCTAGAGGCCATTATTGTATATTATAGTGGATGCTTGGACATGTATATATAGAGGACTTTTTGCTCGACATGCTATCTGGTTGCTCTTTATCCTGACATGTTCACTTGATTAAGTTTACTATCTATTTGATACATGTTCATAAAGCCCTTAGGATATTTGCTTGACTACCATAACTATGATGCAGATCATACTAGTGGGGCATATGTAGTGCACAAGCACGTCCTTAAAAGTTACTAGTCGATGGATTGTCGAGACAGGGCATCGATATTCCAGAATAGACTAATGTATACGTTTCTTGACCCAGTATAAGGGCAATGGATGATCTCATATCCATAGGTGTTTGACATCAAAGATTGTATACATGTGCTCATTAGAGACTGGGTACACTGAACAGACTCGCCGAGAACTCCTAAATGGTATTATACCTATCATCAATTAGCAGCTCTCTAATGACACTTGTACAGGTTAGTCTATAGACCCGAGATCGTCATAGTGTCTTGTGTGTTTCCCGCTGTGCTTTGATTTCCACCCTACCACGGCTCTATTGAGTCGTGCAAACAGGTGGATTTTGGGTACAGTCCCGAGACACGTAGAGGCAGTGAGCGATAGGAGGGGTTTTGTCTCTCCCGGTATTTGGAGTTGATGTTGTACTATGCGCGATTGGCTATAACCGCAAGTCCCTGGCCAGGGATGATGAGATTTACTAATAAGTGTTATTAATAGTTTCTCGATTGGTTGTAGGCCATACATCGGCATGACTTATTGAGTTATTGAGGCTTGACTATTCCAACCCGAGACTCGATATGCGACATATTAGACGAAGAGACCGGACTGTACGGTAAGTGTTGCTTATTGGCTCTACGGTAGTTTGAACAAGTTTTCTTGTTGATGTTCTATTCGTTCAATGCCTGGATAGCCGTTACGTCCAGCTAGTACCGCTGACGGCTTATGGGTATCTGATATGATCATTACCTACTGCGAGTGTATTGACGAGTCTTAAGAGTCCCATATAGGGGTTTCCGAGCTCAAGAGAAACAAAGTGGGGGCACATATAGAGATATGTGCGGGAGTTTGATTAACTACGAGTACATGATAATGAATTTAATCTAGCGGTTTTTTCATTTCATATTAGTCGGGTTATATATGATATGACCGGATTATTAAATCAAGTATTGATTTAATTACTCATTATAAATCCTTTCTTTATAAATGATTATATGTATATATATATATATACATATCTATATATATATACATACATATATCGATATATATATATATATATATATATATATATATACATATACATATATATATATATCATGGTAGATGATACATAGAACATGGCAATGTAAGAATCACATGGAAAAGGATATTAGAGATATTTGATAAATATAAACAAATAAATACAAAATCAAAGAATGAGTCATGGCTTCTAAAAGTTTCTACATGACTCTAGTGACCATGACTCACTCTTTCCTTTTGTTTTATTCATTTTATTATTGTCAAATCTACATATATATCTTATCTCCAAGATTCTCTTCACCTTTCCAAGAGTTCATTCTCCTTTTCTTATCTCTCTAGATATTTTTCTAGGCTAGAAAAAGAGAAGAAAAAGAATGTTTCTTAGTGACAAAAATCCCACTTCATCAACCTATATTAGCTTAGCAAACTAGTGTTGGTTGTTAACTTCACTTCTTCTTTCTTTAATGAAGTAAGAGTTTGAGTGTTAGGAGCTCCGTGGTGGATCATCGTAGACAATGAAGGCCTCAAGCAAAGGTGTTCCAACTTCAAGTGAATCCAAAGAGGAGCTCAAGGACTTCTACACGGAGCCATTGAAGAGAAGGAGTGGTCTACAAAGGTTGTAGTTCTTTTCACTCAGAAAATACATCCTTTTCTTTTACTTATAACCCTAATCTCTAGTTTGATTCAAGGTTAGTTAACTTAGCACCCAATAAAATTAAAATTACTCACCTCCTTAGGTTGAAACCCTTGATTTTGGTGCTATGATAGACTTACATGGTATCAGAGCCAAGCTAGTGCATTAGGGTAGTCTAAACGACGCTAAAATGTTCGATCGAAGTTCAAAACCCAAACTTTTTCAAGTTTCTGTCCATTTTTCCAAAAGTTGGTATTTTACAGATTAAAAATATTCAGAAAATTATGCAGGCAATTCTATAAAGCCCTAAGAATTTCGAGACCCTTTCTCTTCTAAGTCACAGCGGAACAGAGGCCTAACCCAGGGTTTGGCCGCGATTCCGCGGCTAACTTAGAGAGTTAAGGGCTCGTCTTCTTTCTGTTGCTCTATTGTGACATTTCTGAGTTTCTAGGTATTTTTATCGATGCTCAAGTTATTGAGGTCTTTGTGTTTTGCTGAAGTTTGAAATGTCGATCGAAGTGTTTAGCATCGCCTAGATCATTTGTGTATGTGATACAATGGTTAGAATCCACATTAATTGGTCTTGAGAAAACTAGTTATTTATTAACAAATCTCACATTTCAGCCTTGATTTATTGATTACCACGGAGTTTAGATTTGGATCTAAACTCCATCGTAATCTACTTTTGTACGTGAATGCTCTCCAGAAAAAATAATAGATAGCCACGCTCCTTCGTCTTGACCAAGTAACTATGGGAGAAACCCATGGCCTAGAGCATCCACTAGGGTGCTCAAGGCGATGGTGTTCCGCCTAAGTCTACTTAGTTGATGCCTTTGGGGGCACGGCCATCAACTAATGTTCCCGACGAGCTTTCTATAATTCTGGGTTTTTTTTGTTGAATTGCCTAACTTTATTTTTGAAAAGAGTTTTCAATCCGAGACTTAAATGTAAGGTTTAATACATGAGACATGAAATTTGGAATATGCGATAATCCGGGTTTATGATGTCCATTGATGCGAATTCTAATCATTGTAGTTTATCATTTCTTTTCTGCGACCGTAAGTATATTATGTATCCCTAATCTAGTTGCTATACGTCAACGACATTAGGAATATACATATTTACTTACGTTGATGATATGTAATGATATTCTGTTGCTACATAGATATGATATATAGGATCGTCCTGATTGAATAGCCGGGGTTTTTATGTGAGATGAGAGCTTTTCTTTTTCATTCATGTAAAATAAATGTATGTAATATTCTTTTATTAGGACACTTCCGGGTTGAGGTTGTTGTCTCCATTTGATGTATATTATTTACTTTTCCGCATTAGGATAGACCCAAGGCGGGGAGCACAAATAACCGGGTTCTAGAGTCCAGTGGGAGGCCATCTCGAGAAGTCGAGACCAGTCTCCTAACTCTAGAATTGGTAGGGTTGCTTGCCGCTCTCGTAGTGGTCTAGGGGTGTGGGCTTGGCTATTCATCACGACCGTAGAACCCGTGTTTTTCGTTACTGGCTTAATCTAAAATACGGATCTCCTAATATATCCTATATTTTCATATATTTGCTTCTACTGTTTCTGTAATATGATGTGGATAAATAACTGCATGAGACGAATTCTACTTATATATATGATATACTAGTAGACACTATATATGTTTTGCACCCGCGGTAGTCCTGACCCCGCACTGCCGTAAGTTAAGTAACCTTACGGTGAAGACCCGGGTCACTGTGGCGAATGCGGATGGCATATATGTCTGTTTTATTTTTCGTTTCTTCTGTGATGATTAGGATTTTAAATGATGGGATCACATTAATAAGATTAATGTTAAGAAAAGAAGTCTAAAGATATTGTAGAATCAAATTTGAAACATACTCGGCTTTTTCACGAAAAAGCAAAATGTGGAGCTTAAGGCACTCCTTTTCAAAATTATTTGATTCTACAACGATATCAAGTTCAAAACGTTAAAGGTTTTTATCAAAACCATTCGTAGCCCACCGCCATTTTAGGAAGTAGAGTACTTAGTATTCGTGCTATGTTTGTTGACCATAGTTAAGGCGTAGTGTACGGTAGCTAAGTGATGTCTTCCTATAAAGCATATGATGCAATTGATTAGGACATTAGTATGACTTTGTTGACCATAGTTAAGGCTCATACGAATGGGTCTAAATCAATCAAGAAACGATGGATAGAACTTGATTAGCGCTTATGATTTGTTGACCATAGTTAAGGTCATAAGACGATAGAGGTAAAAACTATATCGGGAATTTCAAGTGTTGAAATTTGCAATGAGATTGCATACTTTCTATTTGATAGTTGGATCTCGACCTCACTATGAGTAATAGTTACTCCCGGGAGAATTTTACACTTTACAATTAGCTAATCCAGTAGGTTTCTAGAAAGGTGTCAACGGGGTTAAGCCTCTAGGGAAACGAGATTTACTTTAATTAGGTCCGTGCGACAGTACGGGGAACCTCCCTCGGAGTACCGACACTGGCCTGGCTGACCGGTTAGCGAACTTGTAGAATGTAATTAATCCTGACTAATTTTCTTTTTAGGGTTTGAAGGAAAATTTGATAAAAGCAGTGGAAGACATCGATTAGATAAGATAAATAACCAATCTAATCCTGCAAGCACTTTCGCTGAGTGCTTTCTTTTCTTTCTCTTAATGGCAGATACCAATGACAGGATTAAGCTTTTACTAAAGAAAAATAAACTGACAGGATCTAATTATAAAGACTGGCTGAGGAACGTGAACATTACCCTTACTTATGATAAGGTTGCATACGTCCTAACTACTCCAGCCCCTTCCCTGCCAGGCCCTGATTCCTCTGTTACGGATAAGGAGATCTGCATGACTTGGGATATCGACTGCGCCACAGCTAAATGCCTCACGTTAGCTTCGATGGACAACGAACATCAAAAGCAACATGAGAAGATAGATGTGCAATCCATCTTTTTCCATACAAAGGAGTTGTATGGGGTCCAATCTCGTGCTCTTCGTTACGAGGCCTCAAGAAAGTTGTGTCAAATGAGGATGGCTACTGGTACATCTGTAGGAGATCATGTCCTGAAGATGATAGGGCTTATTGAAGAACTTGAGGACCTGGGATGGAATATGGAAAATGAACAATATATTGTTATAGTTCTACAGTCTCTCCCTCTGCCTATACTCAATTTATAGTGAACTTCAACATGCATAATTTAGAGAAATCACATCCTGAACTTCTCAATATGTTGAGAAGCGCAAAGAGCACGCTGAAGATGGTGAAAACTCCCACTCTACTGCTGGGCAACCTTCCTCTTCCGTCAAAAAAGATAAAACCAAGGGAAAGAAGAAGAAAAAACCCACCAAAACGAGGGGTGGAGTTAAAAAGGCAAAGGGAAGGACAAATCAGGGGCCGCAGTATCAGGAAAGGAAGAATGTTTCTTCTGCCATAATTCGGGACAGTAGAAGCGAAACTGCACTGAGTACCTCACCGATCTCAAGAAAAAGAAGCATGCTGATTCTTCCGCTTCAGATGTGTTTGTTACCGAAAACTATTTTTCAATAAATTCTACATCCTGGGTATTAGATACCGGTTCGGGATCTCATATCTGCAATTGTGTGCAGGGATTGCAAAATAGCAAGGTTTTGAGAAAAGGTGACCATACTCTCCGTGTTGGAAATGGATCAAATGTTCATGCTGTATCCGTGGGAGAGTATTGTTAGTTATATGTATGCCCTAGAGGACATTACTGTACATGAGATGTATATTGTAGTGGATGCTTGGACATATATATGGAGGACTTTCTTGCTCGACATGATAGTATGCTATCTGGTTACTCTTTATCTTAACATGTACACTGATTGTCTCTCTGTTACATGTTGGTAAAGCCCTTAGGATGTGTACTTGACTACCTGGATTATGATGTGGATCATACTAGTGGGACAAAGGTAGTCGGTAAGTACATCCTTTAATGTCCCTAGTCGTGGGTGTATCGAGACGGGGCAACGATATACCAGAGTAGACTAGCGTATAGCTTCTCGACCCATGTAGATGGGCGATGGATGATCCCATATACATTGGTGTTTGACATCAGAGATGATATACGGGTGCTCAGTGGAGACTGGGTACACTGGACGGACTCGCCGAGAACTCCCAGATGGTATTATACCTCACGTCAGATGGCTGTTCTCTGGTGACACTGGTACAGGTTAGTCTGTCGACCCGAGATCGTCATAGAGTCTTGTGTGATTCCCACCGTACTTTGATTTCCACCTTACCACATTCATGAGGACGTGCAAAACGGTGGTTTTTGGGTACATTCCCGAGTCACATGGAGGCAATGAGTGATAGGAGGGGATTCGTCTCTCCCGGTATTGGAGGTTGATGTTGCGCTGTGCTCGATTGGCAATAACAGGAAGTCCCTGGCCAGGGCTGTTTCAGAGATTTACTGGTAAGTGTTACCAGTGGTTTCTCGACCCGTTATGAGCCTCATATCGGCACGACTTATCAAGTTACTGGGGTCTGACATTTACCACCCTTAAACGAGATATGCGACATATCAGACGAAGAGACCGGACTGTACGGTAGTGTTACTGATTGGATTCGCAGGAGTATGAGCAAGCTTGCATGTTGATCTTCTGATCGCTCAATACCCGGGTGGCCGTTACGTTTAGCAGACCACTTACGGTTTGTGGGTGTTTGATATGATCATCACCTACTGCCGGCGTATTGACGAGTCTTTAGAGTCCTACACAGAGGTTTCCTGGTTCATGCGAAACGGAGTAGGAGCACATATGTGATATGTGTGGGACCGAGATTGATGCGCGTATGTGATACCGCATTCTATTCTCATGATTTGTGACATCGGTCGGTTATATGAAATATAGCCGGATTATCGGATCAAATGTTGATTCGGTAAGTTGTTGCATTTGATATTAGTCGGTTATATATGATATAGCCGGATTATTAAATCAGGTGTTGATTTAATAATTTAATGTATAATTGTATATTAGATATACTAGATTACATTAACTAATATTTGTTGGTGTGTAGTACCGCCACTAATTGGATTACAACATCATAAAGTAGTGAACTTTCATTTTAAAGAGGGCTATTATAAACAAACTACGAATTGTAACTAGAGATTAGGGTAAAAATAACATTATGTGAAGTCTAAACTAAAGGAAAAGGAAATACAACCTATGTAGCCAACTCCTTCGGTCTTTAGGACTCCTACAGCTTTGCATAAGGTTTGGAACGACTCCGCTCGAGGTCCTTCATCGTCCACGATGATCCACCCGGAGATTCCTAGATCAAGCTCTTATCTTCACAAAATGAAGGAAACACTCTACACTAAAGGGCTAGGATAGTGTGGAATGGTTGTGTGGTTTATAAACTCACTTAAAAACCCTTTCTTTTTAAGTTCCTCACTCAAAACAAAACTCAAGAGAGCTTGGAGAAGGGGGAAGATGAAGATGGCATAAACTTTTGTGAATAAAAATGAAAACTTATTTTTAAAAATGAAATGAAAATATTATATATGAGACACTCTCACATATAACCATGGTTGGCTAAATATCTAGATATTATTTGGATAGGTTAAAGAACAAAAGAAAATTAAACCATAGTTCAAGTCAATGTTCAAAGAAGAAGTGTGTAGAAAATGAGTCATTATGCCAATTTCCTTTTTCCTTTAAATCATTAATAAAAATCTAGATATTTATCAACCTTGTGAGTCTTAAATTGCCATATCCTTTGTATCATCAACCATGACACATATGTATGTGTGTATGTGTGCATGCACATCATCATGTGTATGTGTGAACATACATGCATACATCCAAACGAAAAAGGGTTAATTAAAAGTGAGCTAAAAGATAATATTAAATCGACACTTGATTTAATAAATCGGTCACATCAAATGCGACCCGACCAATATCGAACGTCCGATTAAAATACGGTATCACATATTCGTATTTAATCGAGCTCCTGCTCATATCTCATATGCACACCATATCATTTCGCCTGAGCTAGAAAAATCCTGTGTGGGACTCTAAGACTCGTCAATATGCCGGCAGTAGGTGATGATCTTATCAAAAAACCTACAAGCCGCAAGCGGTCAGCTAAACATAACGGCTACCCAGGTATTGAGCGATTAGAAGAAAAACAAGCGAACCCGTCAAAACTCCCGTCGAGCCATTTGCAACACTTACCGTACAGTCCGGTCTCTTCGTCTGATATGCTGCATATCAAGTCTAGGGATGGAATCGTCGAGCCCTAATAACTCAATAAGTTATGTCGATATGAACTATGACCGGTCGAGAAACTACTGATAACACTTATCAGTAAATCTCATCAGCCCTGGCCAGGGACTTGAAGTCAGAGCCAATCGCACATAGCACAACATCAACTCCCAATACCGGGAGAGACGAAACCCCTCCTATCGCTCACTGTCTCCATGTGTCTCGGGACTATACCCAAAAGCCACCTGTTTGCACGACTCAGTAGAGCCGTGGTAGGGTGGAAATCAAAGTACAGTTGGAGAACACACAAGACTCTATGACGATCTTGGGTCTACAGACTAACCTATACCAGTGTCACTGGAGAACTGCTATCCGACGATAGATATAATACCATATAGGAATTCTCCGTGAGTCCGTTCAGTGTACCCAGTCTCCACTGAGCACCCGTACACAATCTTCGATGTCACAACACCAATGGATATAGGATCATCCATCGCCCATCATATGGGTCAAGAAACGTATACGCTAGTCTACTCTGGAATATCGATGCCCTATCTCGATATACCTACGACTAGGAATATTTAAGGATATGCCTATAGACTACACATGCCCCACTAGTATGATCTCCATCATAGCCATAAAAGTCAAGCAAATATCCTCAGGGCTTTATCAACATGTATCAAATGAACAGTATCAAGTAAACATGTTAGATAAAGTAAAACCAGATAGCATACTATCATGTCGAGCAAGAAAGTCATATATCAAATATACATATATACATGTCCAAGCTTCCACTATACATATAATGGCCTCTACGGCATACATATATCTAACAATCTCCCACTTGCACTAAGGCCAATTATTGGCGTATTTCATACCCAAAAGCTCAAAAAGTCGCTCATGTTGCGGCTGTGGAAGGGCCTTGGTGAGTGCATCCGCGGTGTTATCCTTTGTATCTACTCTCCGAATCTCGATCTCTCGGCGATCAACTATCTCCCGGATCAAATGATATCGCCTGAGGATGTGTCTGGACTTTTGATGGGATCTGGGTTCTTTGGCTAACGCCATAGCTCAATTATTATCACAATACAAAGGTATTGGATTAATAATGGTTGGAACTACTCCTAGCTCCGCAACGAACTTCCTCATCCAGACGGCTTCCTTAGCAGCATCATTTGCAGCAATATACTCAGCTTCCATCGTGGAATCTGCAACGGTATCCTGTTTGGAACTCTTCCAACATACCGCCCCTCCATTGAGGGTAAATAAAAACCCTGAGATAGATTTACTGTCATCATTATCACTTTGGAAGCTGGAATCGGTAAAGGCCTCCATTTGGAGATCCCCATTACCATACACCAAGAACAATTCTTTAGTCCTTCGCAAGTACTTAAGAATGTTCTTCACGGCTATCCAGTGTTGCTCTCCTGGGTTGGATTGATACCTGCTCACTACAGCTAGTGCATAAGCTACATCAGTACATATCATCGCATACATTATAGATCCTACGGCTGAAGCGTAGGGAATAATGCTCATGCGAGCTCTCTCTTCATCAGTCTTCGGACAGAATTCCTTAGAGAGAGTGATTCCATAGCAAGCGGGCAAGGCACCACGCTTGGAATCTTCCATACTAAACCTTTTTAGGATGGTATCAATGTACTTTGATTGGGACAATCCCAATAACCTCTTGGATCTATCTCTATAGATCCTTATGCCCAAAATGCACGAGGCATCACCCAGGTCCTTCATGGAGAACCTTTGTGATAAGAATAGTTTGACCGATTGTAGCATAAGAATATCATTTCCTATCAGGAGAATGTCATCTACGTACAATATGAAGAATGTGACAGTACTCCCTACAATCTTCATATAAATGCATGGTTCATCTATATTTTTGATAAAATCAAATTCTTTGATTGTATCATCAAAACAGATGTTCCAGCTCCATAAGGCCTGCTTTAACCCATAAATGGATTTAAGCAATCTACATGCTTTCCCGCTGCTCCCACTGTCAATGAAGCCCTCTGGCTGATCCACAAAAACGCATTCTTCTAAATCACCATTCAAAAATGCAGTTTTAACGTCCATCTGCCAGATTTCATAATCATAGTGAGCAGCAATAGCAAGTAGGATCCGAATGGATGTAAGCTTTGCTACCGGAGAGAAAGTTTCATCATAGTCCAATCCTAATCTTTGACGAAAACCTTTCGCTACAAGCCTTGCTTTAAATGTCTCTACCTGTACATCTACACCAATCTTTCTTTTAAAGATCCATTTGCACCCAACGGGTTTTATTCCAGGAGGCGCAACGTCCAAAGTCCATACTTTGTTGGTGCACATGGACTCCATTTCGGATCCCATAGCTTCCAGCCATTTCACTGAGTCACTACTCGTGATATCTTGCTGAAAACTAGTAGGGTCATCATCATCCATGATGTAATCTTCTCTATCACCATCAATGAGAAAACCATAGTATCTCTCCGGTGGGCGAGAAGTTCTACTAGATTTCCGGAGCGGCTGACGTTCTTGATGTTCTACAGCAACATTAGATTCAACCAATTCGTCCTGAGTAATTTGTGTCTCTAGAACCTCTTCTAGTTCTACCGCATTGCCATCAGTGCTATTTGTAAAAATTTCATTTTCCAAAAATGTGGCATGCTGAGAAACAAACACCTTTTGTTCCTCCTTGTGGTAGAAAAGATATCCATATGAATGTTTTGGATATCCCACAAATTTACACATGACCGATCGTGTCTCAAGTTTATCCGGATTCTGCTTTTTGACATAAGCCGAGCAACTCCATATCCTAACTCTTTTAAGAGATGGTCTCTTTCCACACCATATCTCATATGGAGTGGTAGACACGGTCTTTGATGGAACCCTATTCAATAGATAAATTGTTGTCTCTAATGCATGTCGCCAAAAGTAAAGTGGTAACTCAGCATCATTCATCATGGACCGTACCATATCCAATAGGGTACGATTCCTTCGTTCTGACATACCATTGTGCTGTGGTGTGTACGGAGGAGTGAGCTGAGAGAGAATCCTTTTCTCTTTTAAGAAGTCTGAAAACCCGGTGCTTAAATACTCTCCATCTCGATCTGATCGAAGTTTCTTGATACTCGAGCCAGTTTGTTTTTCTACTTCAAGTTTGTACTCCTTGAATTTCTCGAAAGCTTCGGATTTATGCTTCAATAAAAACACGTGTCCGAATCTTGAGAAATCATCAGTAAAAGTGATGAACTATGAAAAACCTCCTCTAGCATGTGTAGACATTGGTCCGCATACATCATTATGTATGAGGCTTAAGAGTTCAGTAGCTCTCTCTCCGTGTCATGTAAACGGAGTTTTGGTCATTTTACCTTTTATACAAGACTGACAAGTCACATAAGATTTATATTCAAAAGGTTTTAAATATCCATCTTTATGTAGATTGTTTAGTCTTGTTTCATTAATATAACCAAGTCTACAATGCCAAAGAAAAGATTCATTTATATCTGAAATCTTTCTTTTATTTGTATGTTGTATATTGAATACTGTGTGTTGGTTTAGGACGTAAATTCCGTTACTTAGTGTACCATACCCAATCAACTGTTGATTCAAGTTAATGTTCATAACATTATTTTACAACACAAAATGATATCCTTCATTGTCCAACAAAGATACGGATATTATATTACATAGCATACCAGGTACAAAATAACAGGGGTTCAGAACCAAAATACATCCTGAAAGCAACCCTAGATGATACTCTCTTACGGATACAGCATGTACATTGGAACCATTTCCAATCCGTAGAGTGTGGTCCCCAGTCTTCAAAACTCTACTGTTTCTCAATCCCTGCATACAATTACAGATGTGAGAACCAGAACCGGTATCTAATACCCAAGACGTAGAGTTTAATGAAAAACAGTTTTTAGTTACAAACACTCCTGAAGCGGAAGCATCATCATGCTTCTTCTTCTTGAGATCTGCAAGGTATAAAGCACAATTGCATTTCCAGTGTCCCGGCTTGTGGCAGAAAAAACATTCTCCTTTTCCACTTCCCACGGTCCCAGATTTGTCTTTCCCCTTCGCCTTTTGAACTCCACCTCTCGGCTTGGTGGGATTCTTCTTCTTCTGTCCCTTGGCCTTGGATTTCGGGACTGAAGAGGAAGATGGCCCATAAAGCAGAGCGGGAGTTTTTTCTATCTTAAGCGTGCTCTCTGCATTTCTCAACATATTGAGAAGTTCAGGCAATGATTTCTCCAAATCGTTCATATTGAAATTCACTATGAACAGGCAAAGGCGGGGGAGAGAGACTGCAGAACAATATCTGTATATTGCTCATTATTCATAATCCATCCCAGTTCCTCAAGTTCTTCAATAAGACCAATCATCTTCAAAATATGGTCTCCTACTGATGCACCGGGGGCCAACCGCATCTGAAACAGCTTTCGAGATGCCTCGTATCGTAAAGTACGAGATTGCTCTTCATACAACTCCTTTGTATGAAGAAGGATGGATTGTACATCCATCTTCTCGTGCTGTTTCTGATGGATACTGTCCATAGAAGCAAGCGCGAGGCACATGGCCGTGTTGCAATCAATATCCCATGTTTTTCGGATCACCTTATCCGAAACAGATGATTCAGGTTCTGGGACGGGTGGGGCTTTGGTAGTGAGGACATATGATACTTTACCATATGTGAGTGTAATGTTCAAGTTCCTTAACCATTCTTTATAATTTGGTCCAATCAGTTTGTTTTTCTCTAAAAGAAGCTTAAGTCGCGTCATCGGTATCTGCCATTAGGAGAGAGAAAAGAATACACTCAGCGAAATGCTCTTGCAAAGATCAGATTGGTTATTATCATATCTAATCGATGTCTCCCACTGCTTTTATCAAATTTTCTTTCAAACCTGAAAAGAAAACTAGCCAGGATTAATTGTATTCTACAGTTTCGCTAACCGGTTAGCCAGGCCAGTGTCGGTACTTTGAGGGAGGTTCCCCGTGCTTGCGCACGGACCTCGTTTTTCTAGAGGTCAAACCCCGTTAACACCTTTCTAGTCACTTACTGGATTAGCTAATTGTAAAGTGCAAAATTCTCCCGGGAGTAACTCTTACTCACAGTGGGATCGGGATCCAAATATCATATAGATGGTATGCAATCTCATTGCAAATCTCAACTCTTGAAACTCTCGATGTGGTTTTTACCCCTAGATGCTTATGACCTTGGCTATGGTCAACATATCATAAGCACTAGTCAAGTTCTACCCGTCATTTTGAGATTAACTAGACCCACCCATATGACCCTTGACTATGATCAATATAATCACATGAATGTCCTAACTGATCGCATCATATGCTTTGTATGAAGACATAACTTAGTTACAGTACACTACGCCTTGACTATAATCAACATATGTAGCACGAATACTAAGTACTCTGCTTCCTAAAATGACGGAGGGTTGCGGATGGTTTTTTATGAAAACCTTTAACGCTTTGAACTTGATTTCGTTGTAGAATCTAAATTGTTTTAGAAAAGGAGTGGCTTAAGCTCCGCATCTTTAGAAACTTGCTTTTTCATAAAAAGGAGCCGAGTGGGTTTCAAATCCGATTCTACAACATCTTTAGGTTTCTTTTCTTTTACATTAATCTCATTAATGTATTCCCATCATTTATGTTCCTAAGCCATTACAGAAAGAAACGAAAAGCAGTATTACATATCACATATATAACAATATCACATTCGTCTCAGATATTAAGCAATCACATCGCAGAATAATTAGCAGCAGAAACACATATACGAAAATATAGGATATACTAGGAACTTCGTATTTTCTACTTAGCCTAAGATAGAAAATACGGATTCCACGGTCGTGATGAATAGACAAGCCCACACCCTTAGACCCCTACGAGAGCGGCAAGTGACCCTTCCAATTCTGGAGTTTAGGAGACCCGGTCTCGACTCCTCGAGATGGCCTCCCACTGAACTCCAGAATCCGGTCATTCGTGCTCCCCTCCTTGGGTCTATCCAAATGCGGAAAAGTAAAATATACATCAATGGAGACATCATCCTCAACCCAGATGTGCCCTAATCAAAGAATAATATATACAATGAATTTTACTAGAACGAAAAGATAAACTCTCGTCTCACATAAAACCCCCGGCCATTCAATCACGACGATCCTATACATCATATCACATCAACAATTGAAAAGCATGGACGACGTTAAAATATATCAATCAACGCATCAACGTACCCACTGTAGTAATAGATCTCAACACTTGAACCTGCATAAAAAATTCCCAGAGAGCATATATGGTACCTACAGATCAACACAAGAGCGCACGGTCCAAGCCTCACCAACGGCGCCGCGGAACCGCCGCAAATACACCTATTTGGCCGTGGTTCCACGGTCGTTGAGTCGAGTTAGGCGCTCATTTTTCTTGGGGATCCATAGAAAACCCTGCTCTATTTTCTGCATATTTTTAATTACAAAAATTCCCACTATTGAAAAAATTTCTAGTGAGCATGTAAAAATCGCATTTTTCATGTTCTATTGAGTTTTTAAACGTCGTCCAGCTTACCCTAAAGCTCTATCTAGGCTCTGATACCATGTTGGTGTGTAGTAGCGCCTCTAATTGGGTTACAACATCATAAAGTAGTGAACTTTCATTTTAAAGAGGGCTATTACAAATGAACTACGAATCGTAACTAGAGATTAGGGTAAAAACAACATTATATGAAGTCTAAACTAGGAAAAGGAAATACAACCTTTGTAGCCAACTCCTTCGGTCTTTAGGACTCCTACGGCTTTGCACAAGGTTTGGAACGACTCCGCTCGAGGTCCTTCGTCGTCCACGATGATCCACCCGGAGATTCCTAGATCAAGCTCTTATCTTCACAAAATGAAGGAAACACTCTACACTAAAGGGCTACGGTAGTGTAGAATGGTTGTGTGGTTTGTAAACTCACTAAAAAAAACCTTTCTTTTTAAGTACCTCACTCAAAACAAAACTCAAGAGAGCTTGGAGAAAGAGGAAGATGAAGATGGCATAAACTTTCGTGAATAATAATGAAAACTTATTTTTAAAAATGAAAATGAAAATATTTTATATGAGACACTCTCATATATAACCATGGTTGGCTAAATATCTAGATATTATTTGGATGGGTTAAAGAACAAAAGGAAATTAAACCATGGTTAAAGACAATTGTTAAAGAAGAAGTGTGTACAAAATGAGTCATTATGCTAATTTCCTTTTTCCTTTAAATCATTAACAAAAATCTAGATATTTATCAACCTTGTGAGTCTTATCTTGCCATCTCCTTTGTATCATCAACCATGACACATATGTATGTGTGTATGTGTGCATTCACATCATCATGTGTATGTGTGAACATACATGCATACATCCAAAAGAAAAAGGGTTAATTAAAAGTGAGCTAAAATATAATATTAAATCGACACTTGATTTAATAAATCGGTCACATCAAATGCGACCCGACCAATATCGAACGTCCGATTAAAATACGGTATTACATATTCGTATTTAATCGAGCACCTGTGCATATCTCATATACACACCACATTATTTCTCCTGAGCTAGAAAAATCCTGTGTGGGACTCTAAGACTCGTCAATACGCCGGCAGTAGGTGATGATCATATCAAAACACCTACAAGCCGCAAGCGGTCAGCTAAACATAACGGCCACCCGGGTATTGAGCGATCAGAAGAAAAACAAGCAAACCCATCAAAACACCCGTCGAGCCATTTGCAACACTTACCGTACAGTCCGGTCTCTTCGTCTGATATGCTGTATATCAAGTCTAGGGATGGAATCGTTGAGCCCTAATAATTCAATAAGTTATGTCGATATGAACTATGACCGGTCGAGAAACTACTGATAACACTTATCAGTAAATCTCATCAGCCCTGGCCAGGGACTTGAAGTCAGAGCTAATCGCACATAGCACAACATCAACTCCCAATACCGGGAGAGACGAAACCCCTCCTATCGCTTATTGTCTCCATGTGTCTCAGGACTATACCCAAAAGCCACCTGTTTGCATGACTCAGTAGAGCCGTGGTAGGGTGGAAATCAAAGTACAGTTGGAGAACACACAAGACTCGATGACGATCTCGGGTCTACAGACTAACCTGTACCAGTGTCACTGGAGAACTGCTATCCGATGATAGATATAATACCATATAGGAATTCTCCATGAGTCCGTTCAGTGTACCCAGTCTCCACTGAGCACCCGTACACAATCTTCAATGTCACAACACCAATGGATTTGGGATCATCCATCGCCCATCATATGGCTCAAGAAACGTATACGCTAGTCTACTCTGGAATATCGATGCCCTATCTCGATATACTTACGACTAGGAACATTTAAGGATATGCCTATAGACTACACATGCCCCACTAGTATGATCTCCACCATAGTCATGGAAGTCAAGCAAATATCCTCAGGGCTTTATCAACATGTATCAAATGAACAGTATCAAGTAAATATGTCAGATAAAGTAAAACCAGATAGCATACTTTCATGCCGAGCAAGAAAGTCATGTATCAAATATACATATATACATGTCCATGCATCCACTATACATATAATGGCCTATAGGGCATACATATATCCAACAATATTAGCTCACTTATGATTTCTTTTCTCACTTGTGTGCATTAGTGTATATGTGATATATATTAATGTACAACTTTTGTGTCATGGTAGATGCCACATGAGACATGGGTGTATGAGACTTGCACCATGCTTATAATAATGGAATAGTTTTATTTATTTAAAGTTAATCAAAATTAGTTGGTAATTAGTCACATGGTTCAAGCTTGTAGAAGCTTGTGGAACCATTTGATCAAGTCCACTAATTTTGTTTTACTTGTAGATATTTATTAACCTAACCATTATTAGTTAGCCATGGTTTAATCTCTACATGGGTTAGTGTATAACACTAACTCACACATGGTTGTTATTCTCACCTCATGAGTTCATTCTCTCTTATTCATTCTTCATCTTCTTCTTCATGAGAAAAGCTCACTAGCTTTTCTCAAAGTGAGAAAATATTGTGAGAAAAATAAATCTAAAGAGAGCCTATTTCCTACTTCATCACTCTCTACTACTTGCCATTTAGTTTAGGGTGTTTGCTTCACTAATTTCACAATTAGTGAAGAGGTAGCAAGAGCTTGAGTCTCCTCGACGTAGATCATCTTCGGCCTCGAAGACTTCGAGCAAGCTTGTTCATTTCTCCGGGAGAACCCATACTAGAGTTCGGGAGATCTTCACTTACAGCGAAGGGACTACTACACAGAGCTTTAGAAGTGAAGGACCAGTCTACAAAGGTTGTATTCCTCATTCACTTAGTGTAATGTTTGATTACATGCTTGCTTTACTCCTAAAACTCTAGTTAGATCCTAGGTTAGGATTGTTTGGCACACTAAAATTTTAAATATAGCATATTTGATGCCTTGTGAAACCTTGTGGTTGTACCTAAGAACCCTATGGTGGTATCAGAGCCTTGCTAGAGCATTTGGAGTTGTCTAGGCGAAGTTAGAAGTTCGAACGAACTCCGAAAAACCGATATTGCCCACTTTTTGGAAAATTTTCAAAACGTTGGATTTTTCCATGTTAATAATACTCTAAAAATCATGCAGGTAATTCTATGGTCCCACCTGAAGAATGAGTCCCTAACTCGTCTAAGTGACCACGGAACCGCGGCCAAAACATGGTTTTGGCGGCGGTTCCGCGACGCCACTTGAGAGGCTTGGGACGGGCCTTCAACTGCTGGTCCATGGACACTGTGGTATGGTTCTGGGTATTTCTAACATCGCTCAAGTGTTCAGCTTTCTGGGAAATCGTTGAATCGATCGAAAGGTTTAACGTCGTCTAGCTTTCTGTAATGTGATACAATATGTGGAATTCATATAGTTAGGCATGAATTCCGTAATATGTGATATTTCGTGTTTAAGATGTCTAAGGTGATTATGGATTCCAAATGTTGTAGTTCTACATTTTCTTTTCTGTGACCGTAAGTGTAATATGTAGTGTATCGCCGGTTTCGTTGCTATATGTCAACGACAATTGGGATACGCATATTTACTTACGTTGATGACAAATGATGTTATGTGTTGTTGTGATATATTATATTGGATCGTCGCGTTTTTGAATAGCCGGGGGTTTTATGTGAGATGAGAGTTTTTTTATTTTCATTCATGTAAAATTAATTGTATGTAATATTCTTTTATTGTGGCACTTCTGGATTGAGGATGATGTCACCATTGTTGTATATTATTTACTTTTCCGCATTAGGATAGATCCAAGGAGGGGAGCACAAGTAACCGGGTTCTAGAGTCTAGTGGGAGACCAACTCGAGGAGTCGAATCCGAGTCTCCTAACTCTAGAATTAGTAAGGTTGCTTGCCGTGATTATATGGGTCTAGGGATGTGGGTTTGGCTATTCATCGCGACCGTGGAATCCGTGTTTTATAAAGGCTCAAAATAAAACACGGACCACCTAGTATATCCAATATTTCATATGTTTCTTCTGCTGCTCTGTGATGTGATCACTGTGGATTCTGAGAAGAATGGATATATATTATATATGAGATATATAGTAGACGTTGCTTATGTTTTGCACCCGCGCTAGTCCCGTCCCGGTATGCCGTTGGTTAAGTAACCTAACGGTGCATAACGGGACACTGTGGCGAATGCGGATAGCATAAGCGTACGTTGTATTTTCTTTTCTTCTGTGATGCTTAGGAAGCATAAATGATGGGACTTCATTAATGAGATTATTGAAAGAAAAGAAACCTAAAAGATATTGTAGAATCAAATTTTCAAAAAGGGTAGCTCTAGTTTTTGCTTTGCAAAGTGGTATTCCTTATAGAATATCCAGCACCTTATTCGATAAGGAAAGAGCCGAGATCCCTTCACAGGGAGTGACCTCTTTAGCGAAACTAGCAGATGCTACAACTCACTCGGTTTTGTTTTTGATTGCTTCTATAGTATTTGCTTTGCATAGTGATATATGTGATATATCCTGCACCTTATTCGATAAGGAAAGAGCCGAGATCCCTTCACTGGGAGTGACCTCTTTAGCGAAACTAGTAAAAGCCTCAAAAACACACCTTTTCAAAATCACTCGATTCTACAACGATATCAAGTTCATTACGCAAAAGGTTTTCACAAAAACCTATCGTAGCCCTCCGTCATTTCAGATAAGTCCTACTTAGTATACGTGCTATGTTTGTTGACCTCCGTCAAGGCGTAGTGTGCGGTAGCTGACTAGTATTTATCTGCTTATGCATGTGATGCAGATTGGATTAGGGTGGTCGTATGACCTTGTTGACCTCCGTCAAGGGTCGTGCGGGTGGGTTTAATTCAATCAAGAAATGACGGGTTGAAACTTGACTAGCAGCCTATAGTTTGTTGACCTCCGTCAAGCTCATAGGACGCTAGGGGCAAAATATTATCGGGAATTTCAAGTGTTGAAATTTGCAATGAGATTGCATACCTTCTACAGGGTAGTTGGATCTCGATACCCACTGCGAGTAAGAGTTACTCCCAGGAGAGTTTTACACAAGACAATTAGCCGGTCAAGTAGTTGTCTAGAAAGGTGTCAACGGGATTATGCCTCTGGAAAAATGAGGTTTATTTTAATTAGGTCCGTGCGAAAGCACGGGGAACCTCCCTCAAAGTACCGGCACTGGCCTGACTGAAAGATTGGCAAAATTGTAGGGTGTAATTAATCCCGGCTAGTCTTTCCTTTTAGGGTTTGAAGGAAGATTTGATAAAAACAGTAGGAGCCATCCTGATTAGATAAAATAATAACCAATCTGATCTTGCAAAGAGCATACGCTAAAGTATTTTCTTCTCTCTCTCTCTAGGTAGCGACCATGTCACGTCTTAATCAAGATAATAATATGGATGTATTGACCGAACCCGCATGTTATACTGTGCAGGGTAACGTTGGTTCCATTTTTTCTCGTAAATGTTATAAGATTGAGCAGGAATTACGGGAATATCCGGATTCCCATGCCGCCCAAACGAAGAAGAAGCATGTTGATGCATCTTCTTCGGGTGTGTTAGTCATTGAGAACTGTTTCTCAGTTCACTCTACCTCCTGGATATTAGTTACCGGTGTTAGTTATATGTATGCCCTAGAGGCCATTACTATATATAGGATGTATATTGTAGTGGATGCTTGGACATATATATAGGGAGGACTTTCTTGCTCGACATGAAAGTATGCTATCTGGTTACTCTTTACCTTAACATGTACACTGATTGTCTCTCTGTTACATGTTGGTAAAGCCCTTAGGATGTGTACTTGACTACCTGGACTACGATGCGGATCATACTAGTGGGGACATGGTAGTTCATAAGTACATCCTTCAAGGTCCCTAGTCGTGGGTGTATCGAGACGGGGCATCGATATACCAGAGTAGACTAGCATATGTCTTCTCGATCCATACAGATGGGCGATGGATGATCCCATATCCATTGGTGTTTGACATCAGAGATGATATACGGGTGCTCAGTGGAGACTGGGTACACTGGACGGACTCGCCAAGAACTCCCAGATGGTATTATACCTTATGTCAGATGGCAGTTCTCTGGTGACACTGGTACAGGTTAGTCTGTAGACCCGAGATCGTCATAGAGTCTTGTGTGATTCCCACTGTGCTTTGATTTCCACCTTACCATGTCCAAGAGGGCGTGCAAAACGGTGGCTTTTGGGTACAGTCCCGAATCACATGGAGGCAATGAGCGATAGGAAGGGATTCGTCTCTCCCGGTATAGGGAGTTGATGTTGCGCTGTGTTCGATTGGCTATAACCAGAAATCCCTGGCCAGGGTTGCTGAGATTTACTGGTAAGTGTTACCAGTAGTTTCTCGAACTGTTATAGACCTCATATCGACACGACTTATTGAGCTACTGGGGTCTGACGTTTACCACCCCTAGGAAAGATATGCGACATATCAGACGAACAGATCGGACTGTACGGTAAGTGTTGCTGGTTGGATTCACAGGAGTGTGAGCGGGCTTGCTCATTGATCTTCTGATCGCTCAATACCCGGGTGGCCGTTACGTTTAGCAGACCGCTTACGGCTTGCGGGTGTTTGATATGATCATCACCTACTGCTGGCGTATTGACGAGTCTTTAGAGTCCTACACAGAGGTTTCCTGACTCAAGCGAAACGAAATAGGAGCGCATATGAGATATGTGCGGGACCGAGAATAATGCGTGTATGTAATACCGTATTCTATTCTCGCGATGAATGTATCGATTGGTTGTATGCGATATAACTTAGTTATCGAATCGAGGATTGATTCGATAAGTCGATACATCGGATATTAGCCGGTCATATGCGATATGACCGGATCGTTAAATCAAGTGTTGATTTAATGACTTAATGTATAATTATATATTTGATATATTACTTTGCATTAAATAGTATTTGTTCACTTAAGATGGATTTTCTCACTTGATGTGCACATTGTGTATATGATATAGTTTTGTGCACTAGTTTGTATCATGTTTGATGATACATGCAAACTTGGGTATGTGTATGCTTAGAACCAAGATTAGTTTAATGGTTAGGGTTTGAATTATTTATTTATTTATTCATTTTGGAAAGGATAAAATGGTGGCTTTATTTTCTTTCCTTACTTGAAGCTTCTTGAAGCTTCAAAGCATCTTTGAAAGTCTACCATTTTGTCTTTATCCCTTAACCTAACCATTCAACTAAACTATAGTTTATTCTCTACACTAAACCATGGTTGCTAAAATGATAAGAATCACTTTATTTTCTTTTTTCATTTTTTCTTATCATATTCTTTTTCTTCTTCTTCTTCTTTTTCAAGAAGAAGAAACCATTCTAGCTTCAATGGTGCCTTGAGAAAAAGAGTGAGAAATCCAATTCTAAAGTGAATCCACTTCCTATTTCTTCATCCTCTACCAATTGCCATGTAGTATATGGTGTTTTCTTCACAAGTTTCATGACTTGGTGAAGTTGGAGCTTGATCTTGAGTTGCCTCGACGTAGATCATCTTCGGCATCGAAGTCGACGACCTAGCCCGATCATTTCTCCGACGAAACCATCGCTAGAGTCCGGGATCCGATGATCGCAGCGGAGGGATATCATCACGGAGCTAAGGAAGTGGAGGACCGGATCTACAAAGGTTTTAGCCTCTTTCACTTAGTAATAAAGTTGTTTATTTGCATGGTTCGCCTATTCTCTAGTTAACGATCTAGTTTAGGGTTTCTCGGCACCGGAAATTTTTGAATTTGGCATGGTTGATGCCTTATGGAACCACTTGAGTGTGCCTAAGAACCCTACAGTGGTATCAGAGCCTAGCTAGAGCCTTAGGCAATGCGTAGACGATGTTAGAAACCCGATCGAACCCCGAAACCCTAATTCTAAGCCTTCTCTGTACATTTTTGTAAATTGTGGATTTTTCCTGATTAAAAATATGCAGAAAAATAAGCAGGGTTTTGTATGAATTACTGTGCAAAACGGGGTCCTAACTCCATCAAACTGCCGCGGAACCGCAGCCTTAATACACGTGGAGCGGCGGTCCCGCGGCCATACTATTGCTTCGTTGACCACACTTTGCATAGTAATGTTTCTATTGGACTCTTGTGTTTTCTGGGTAATTTTAATCTTCACTCAAGAGTTGAGTAATCTGGGGTCTATTGGGGATTCGATGATTCGATCGGAAACTTTAACTGCGTCTATGTGTTTTTCCGGATAATTTAGAATATGTTAAAAAGTTCGACCGGATATAAATACCCAATTTTTCTCCTGCCGGAAAAATTTCCAAGTGTTGGATTTTTCCATGGTTTAAAGTCGTTCTAAGTAGTGCAAGTAACGCGATGGACCCTCTAGAAGACAACAAACCTTAACTCGATTATGTGACCGTCTTGAACTGCCCTTTGAACCTTAGGGTTTGGGACAGTATGGCGTGCCACATGTGAGGCGTTGGCTTGACCCTTCTACGGCTGGACCGTTGGTACTGAGGCACGGAGTGAATGTTCTTAAACTTATTTCATGTGTTGAGCTGTTTCGGGAAAACTTGGGTGTTTGACTGTTCGATCGGAAAGTTTGACATTTTCTATTTATCTGGAATGTGATACAATATTTGGAATTCACAAGTAGTTATGAGATAACTAATATGAATGTTATAAACATAGCACTTTAGTCTCACTTGATCGGTTGCCATGGAATTTTGATGCGATCAAAAGTCCGTCGCAATCACGTAGCGTATGCGGATACTCGCCGGTAAACTTAATAGACAGCTACACCCCTTAGCCCTGACCAAGTGACTGTAGGAGAACCCCGTCGCCAAAAAGCATCCGTTCAGGTGCTCACGGCAGCAGTGTTCCGCCTTAGTGCACTTCGTCGATGGTATCGGGGGTGCGGCCGTCTACTAACGTTTGCGACGAGCATTCGATCAGAATATCGGGAATCCTGTTGAATTGCCCGACTTGATATTGAAAAGTGTTTTCGATAATGAGACTAAAATGCGGGGTTTATAAATGTTAGGCATGTGATGTCTAAGGAATTCATTTGGTTAGGCATGCGATGTCTATGCAAGTTACGGATTCCAACTGTTGTAGTTTTACACTTTCTTTTCTGTGACCGTAAGTGTAATATGTGATATCGCCGTTTTCGTTGCTATATGTCAACGACAATTGGGATACGCATGTTTACTTACGTTGATGACATGTGATGTTATGTGTTGCTGGATATCTTATATTGGATCGTCGTGTTTGAATAGCCGGGGGGGTTTTATGTGAGATGAGTGTTTTTCATTTTCATTCATGTAAAAACTTGTATGCAATATTCTTTTATTGGGGCACTTCCAGATAGCGGAAGATGTCACCTTTTGTATATTATTTACTTTTCCGCACTAGGATAGACCCAAGGAGGGGAGCACAAGTAACCAGGTTCTAGGGTCCAATGGGAGACCATCTCGAGGAGTCGAGTCCGGGTTTCCTAACCCTAGAACTGGTAGGGTTGCTTGCTGCTCTCATAGGGGTCTAGGGGTGTGGTTTTGGCTATTCATCGTGACCGTGGAATCCGTGTTTTATACTGGCTCTTATTAAAAACACGGACGTCCTAGTATATCCAATATTTCATATGTTTCTTCTGCTGCGATATCTGTGATGTGATCATTTGATATGTTGTGATGGATACAGTATATAGTATATATGATATATTATATAGACGTTACTTATGTTTTGCACTCGCGCTAGCCCTGCCCCGCTCTGTCGTTAGTCACCTAACCTAACGGTGCATGAGGGGACATCGAGGCGAATGCGGATGGCATAAGTGTTCGTCGTATTTATCTATGATGTTTAGGTAACTTAAATGATGGGACTTCATTAATATGATTAATGAAAGAAAAGAAACCTAAGATGTTGTGGAATCGAATTTTCAAAAACAGGTAGCTACAGTTCTTACTTTGCATCGCGGTGTTCCTTGCAGAACATCCTGCACCTTATTCGATAAGGAAAGGACCGAGATCCCTTCACCGGGAGTGACTCCTTTAGCAATAACTGGCAGATGCTACAACCCTCGGTTTGTCTTTTGATTTCTCCTATAGTTCTTGCTTTGCACAGTGATATATATGATATATCCTGCACCTCATTCGACGAGGAAAGGGCCAACGATCCCTTCACCGGGAGTGACCCCTTTAGCAAAACTAGAAAAGCCTCAAAAACATTCCATTTTAAAATCATTCGATCCTACAACGATATCAAGTTCATCACGCAATAGGTTTTCAGAAAAACCTGTCGTAGCCCTCCGTCATTTCAGATAAGTCCTGCTTAGTATTCGTGCTGCGTTTGTTGACCTTGTCAAGACGCAGTGTACGGTAGCTAACCAGTATTTATCTGCTTATGCATATGATGCAGATTGGGTTAGGGTAGTCGTACGACCTTGTTGACCTTGTCAAGGGTCGTGCGGGTGGGTTTAATTCAATCAAGAAATGACGGGTTGAACTTGACTTGCGGTCTATGGTTTGTTGACCTTGTCAAGGTCATAGATCGTTTGGGGCAAAATATTATCGGGAATTTCAAGTGTTGAAATTTGCAATGAGATTGCATACCTTCTATGAGATAGTTGGATCCCGATACCCACTGCGAGTAATTGTTACTCCTGGGAGAGTTTTACACATTACAATTAGCCGATCTAGTAGGTGTCTAGAAAGGTGTCAACGGGGTTACGCCTCTGGGAAAACGAGGTTTACTATAATTAGGTCCGTGCGAAAGCACGGGGAACCTCCCTCAAAGTACCGACACTGGCATGGCTGAAAGATTGGCGAACTTGTAGTATGTAATTAATCCCGGCTAGTCTTTCCTTTTAGGGTTTGAAGGAAGATTTGATAAAAACAGTGGGAGCCATCCTGATTAGATAAAATATATAACCAATCTGATCTTGCAAGAGCATACGCTGAGTATTTTCTTCTCTCTCTCTCCAGGTAGCGACCATATACGCTTTAATCAAGATAATAATACGGATGTATTGACCGAACCCGCTTGTTATACTGTGCTGGGGAACGTTGGTCCCGCTCCAACTTATAATTGTTATAAGACAGAGCAGGAAATTGGGGAATACCAGATTTCCCGTGCCGCCCAAACGAGGAAAGTGCATATGATGCATCTCCTTCGGGTGTGTTCATTACAAAGAACTGTTTCTCTGTATCCTCTACGTCCTGGGTATTTGATACCGGATCAGGATCCCAGATATGTAAACTGTTACATAGGGCTACAGAAAGGCAGAGAACTGAGAACGGGTGATAAGTTTCATGAGACAGAAAACAGGGCAAGTGTTGCAGCCAAGTCTGTTGGTCACTGTCACCCTGTATTACCAATACATTGATTCTGAATAAATGCTATTAGATACCGAACCTGATATAAAAAATCATATCAGTCTCTTTATTAGTAAAGAAAGGATGTAATTTTGTATTGTTGGATAATGTTTTGAACATTTCCTATATCAAAAGTTGATCGGTTCAGGCACGTTATCTAAAAGCATTAATATTCTAAATCAAACTACAGTTCTTTAGTATACGGAACACACACAAGAGGAAGAGTTCAGAAATGAACGGATCCTTCTTGAGGTATTGTAGACTAGGTCATATCAATGCGACCCGACTAGCTAAGTTGCACAAAGATGCATATTTAAATCTGTTTGAATTTACATCTTGTGAAAACTTGCTGGTCATGTTACAAAGATAAGATGACCACAGCTCTGTTTACTGGAAGCAGAGAAAGACTTAGTGTATTCTTGGGATGATACATGTTGATGTATGAAGGTCCCCGGTCTACAAATGCCAAAATCGGTTCTTTGTACTTCATTAAATTCTCTGATGATTTTTCGAGATTCAGACCTATGTTCCTGTTGAAACACAAGTCCGAACCTTTTGAGATATTCACAGAATATAAGTTAGAAGTAGAGAACCAAAATATGGGTATAAGTATTATGTCCTTTGATGTGATCAAGGAGGAGAATACTTGAGCACGGAATTCCTGGATTATTCTAAAGGAAAATGAGATTCTCTCTCAGCATTACTCCTCCGTATACACCACAGCACAACGTTGTATCGGGGCAGAGCAATCACACCCTATATGATATGGTGCGCTCTATGATGAGTACTACTGAGTTTCCTATTTCCTTTTGGGAGTTATGCACTTATGAAGTTGCATACCTATTGAATAGGGTTCCGATCAAATCAGTTGCCTACCACTTCATATGTGATATGGAAAGGGAAGAGCCTATATCTTAAGTTAGTTAAGATTTGGGGTTTTCCGGCCTATGTCTAAAAGCAAAATCCGGCCAAGCTCGAGGCAAGGTCTGTTATGTAGAACTGGAAATGTTCCAGCTATACAAACTGCAGCTGATGATTTGGTAGAACCGAAGGATTCAATAGTAACCAACGAACCTCAGCCTCTCCGCGTAGGGTTCCTCACCCACCTGAGAGTTACTTCGGTTTCTCTATGACAATGGGAGTGAAGATTGCATCATGAGATGATGACCCAACTAGTTTCGAGCTGTCCATCAGGAGTGAGACTCTGTAAGAATGGCTGGATGTTTATCGATCTGAGATGGAATCCTTATACACCAACAAAGTATGGACTTTGGTTGCTATATATGAAGGGTTAAATCCCCATCAGGAGCAAGTATATCTTGAGAAGATTACTTGGTGTAGATGGAAAAGTTGAGACTTTCGAAGCTAGACTTGTTAAAGGATTTCGTCATCGACCAGGCGTGGATAATGATGAAACCTTTTTCCACTGCTATGCTTAAGTCCATCCAGATCCTACTTGCCACGGCTACATACCATGACTACGATATCTGGCAGTTGGGTGTCATGACTGCTTTTCTAAATGTTGTTTTAGAAGAGAACGTCTATAAGTACACAGCAAGAGGACTTCGTAAATAGTGGGAGCAGTGGAAACGCGAGCAAGATGTTTTATGTGATAAAGCAGGCATCGCGGAGTTGGAACGTCTATTTTGATGTGTTAGTCAAAGAGTTTGACATCATCAAAATGGTAGATTAACCTTGTATAAACAAAAGGGTAGTAGGGAGTATGGTAATGATCCTCCTAGAGTACGTCGATGACATACTCTTGATAAGAAAGGAGTTTCCTATGCTACGCTCGGTCAATCTCCGCTTATCATAATGATTCTCTATATAGGATCAAAGTGATACCTACTAAATCCTGGGTTTTGGATCTATGAGATAGATCTAATTGGATATTAGGATACTCACTTATTATAGTGAGATGGTATCAATTGGTCCTGGGGAGAATCACTGGAAGGGTTCCAGGGTGATAAGGACGACTGAATGTCAGTCACAGGCATTGTCTTTACCCTCAGTATAGGGACGGTATGTTGGAAGAGTTCCAAGCTAGATACTGTGGCATACAAGACGATAAAGGCTGGATACATCGCTACTTAAGATGCTACCAAAGAGGCAGTCTGGATATTTATATGTGTTCATGAGATGAACTTTGTTCCTCCCATTGTGTGACAATGGAGTTGTGGCTTATGCCAAGGAACATCCATCCCATCAGTGATCCAGACATATTCTAAGGCAGTGTCACCTGATCATGGAGATGGTTGATCTCCAGGAGATCGAGGTAAGGAGAGTAGACTTAGAGGACGACACGGCGGATCCACTCACAAAGGCCTTTTTCCAGAGAGAGACTTATATGGGATGGTTGAGTATGAGATACTACAACCACTGCTACAGATGGCCCTAGTGCAAGTGGGAGATTGTTAGTTATATGTATGCCCTAGAGGCCATTACTATACATAGGATGTATATTGTAGTGGATGCTTGGACATATATATAGGGAGGACTTTCTTGCTCGACATGATAGTATGCTATCTGGTTACTTTTTACCTTAACATGTACACAGATTGTCTCTCTGTTACATGTTGGTAAAGCCCTTAGGATGTGTACTTGACTACCTGGACTATGATGCGGATCATACTAGTGGGGACATGGTAGTTCATGAGTACATCCTTCAAGGTCCCTAGTCGTGGGTGTATCGAGACGGGGCATCGATATACCAGAGTAGACTAGCGTATGTCTTCCCGATCCATACAGATGGGCGATGGATGATCCCATATCCATTGGTGTTTGACATCAAAGATGATATACGGGTGCTCAGTGGAGACTGGGTACACTGGACGGACTCGCCGAGAACTCCCAGATGGTATTATACCTTACGTCAGATGGCAGTTCTCTGGTGACACTGGTACAGGTTAGTCTGTAGACCCGAGATCGTCATAGAGTCTTGTGTGATTCCCACTGTGCTTTGATTTCCACCTTACCACGTCTAAGAGGGCGTGCAAAACGGTAGCTTTTGGGTACAGTCCCGAATCACATGGAGGCAATGAGCGATAGGAGGGGATTCGTCTCTCCCGGTATAGGGAGTTGATGTTGCGCTGTATTCGATTGGCTATAACCGGAAATCCCTGGCCAGGGTTGCTGAGATTTACTGGTAAGTGTTACCAGTAGCTTCTCGAACTGTTATAGACCTCATATCGACACGACTTATCGAGCTACTGGGGTCTGACGTTTACCACCCCTAGGCAAGATATGCGACATATCAGACGAACAGACCGGACTGTACGGTAAGTGTTGCTGGTTGGATTCACAGGAGTGTGAGCGGGCTTGCTCGTTGATCTTCTGATCCCTCAATACCCGGGTGGCCGTTACGTTTAGCAGACCGCTTGCGGCTTGTGGGTGTTTGATATGATCATCACCTACTGCCGGCGTATTGACGAGTCTTTAAAGTCTTACACAGAGGTTTCCTGACTCAAGCGAAACGAAATAGGAGCGCATATGAGATATGTGCGGGACTGAGAATAATGCGTGTATGTGATACCGTATTCTATTCTCGCGAAGAATGTATCGATTGGTTGTATGCGATATAACCTAGTTATCGAATCGAGAATTGATTCGATAAGTCGATACATCGGATATTAGCCGGTCATATGCGATATGACCGGATCGTTAAATCATATGTTGATTTAATGATTTAATGTATAATTATATATTTGATATATTACTTTGCATTAACTAGTATTTGTTCACTTAAGATGGATTTTCTCACTTGATGTGCACATTGTGTATATGATATAGTTTTGTGCACTAGTTTGTATCATGATGATACATGCAAACTTGGGTATGTGTATGCTTAGAACCAAGATTTGTTTAATGGTTAGGGTTTGAATTATTTATTTATTCATTCATTCATTCATTTTGGAAAGGATAAAATGGTGGCTTTATTTTCTTTCTTTGCTTGAAGCTTCAAAGCATCTTTGAAAGTCTACCATTTTGTCTTTATCCCTTAACCTAACCATTCAACTAAACTATAGTTTATTCTCTACACTAAACCAGGTTGCTAAAATGATAAGAATCACTTTATTCTCTTTTTTCATTTTTTCTTATCATATTCTTTTTCTTTTTCTTCTTCTTCTTCTTCTTCAAGAAGAAGAAACCATTCTAGCTTCAATGGTGCCTTGAGAAAAAGAGTGAGAAATCCAATTCTAAAGTGAACCCACTTCCTATTTCTTCATCCTCTACCACTTGCCATGTAGTATAGGGTGTTTTCTTCACAAGTTTCATGACTTGGTGAAGTTGGAGCTTGATCTTGAGTTGCCTCGACGTAGATCATCTTCGGCATCGAAGTCGACGACCTAGCCTGATCATTTCTCTGACGAAACCATCGCTAGAGTCCGGGATACGATGATCGCAGCGGAGGGACGTCATCATGGAGCTAAGGAAGTGGAGGACCGGATCTACAAAGGTTGTAGCCTCTTTCACTTAGCAATAAAGTTGTTTATTTACATGGTTCGCCTATTCTCTAGTTAACTATCTAGTTTAGGGTTTCTTGGCACCGGAAATTTTTGAATTTGGCATGGTTGATGCCTTGTGGAACCACTTGAGTGTGCCTAGGAACCCTACAACCGGATCGGGATTCCATATATGTAATATGTTACATGGGCTAAGGAAAGGTAGAGAACTGGAAATGGGTGATCATTTCCTAAGACTCCGGAATGGGGCAAATGTTGCAGCCAAAGCAGTTGGCGAATATCACCTTGTATTACCAAATGGTAATACATTGATTCTGAACGAATGCTATTACATTCCGACCCTGATATGCAATCTTATATCAGTTTCTTTATTAAGTAAAGAAGGATATAATTTTGTAGTACAGGATAATATTATGAACATCTTCCTGAATCAAAAGTTGATTGGATCAGGCTCATTAAATAATGGCATTTACGTTCTAGATCAAACCACAGTTCTTAATGTACAAAACACACACAAGAGGAAGAGTTCAGAAATGAACGAATTCTTCTTAAGGCATTGTAGACTAGGTCATATCAATGCGACCCGACTAGCTAAGTTACATTAAGATGCATATTTAAATCATTTTGAATTTACATCTTGTGAAACTTGCCAGTCATGTCGCAAAGATAAGATGACCATAGCTCCGTTTATTGGAAACAGAGAAAGAGTTAGTGAACTCTTGAGATTGATACATGATGATGTATGTAGGTCCCCTGTCTACACATGCCAGGACTGGTTCTTTTTACTTTATTACATTCAATGATGATCTCTTAAGATTTGGACGTATGTTCCTGTTGAAACACAAGTCTGAACCTTTTGAGAAATTCATAGAATATAAGTCAGAAGTCGAGAACCAAATGGGTATAAGTATTATGTCCTTTGATGTGATCAGGGAGAAGAATACTTGAGCACGGAATTCCTGGACAATTCTAAAGGAGAATGAGATTCTCTCTCAGTATTACTCCTCCGTATACACCACAGCACGTCGGTGTCTTGGGGTGGAGCAATAACACCCTATTAGATATAGTGCGCTCTATGATGAGCACTACTGAGTTGCCTATTTCCTTTTGGGAGTTTTACACTTGAGGAAGCTGCATACCTATTGAATTGGATTCCAACCAAATCAGTGCCTGCCACTCCATATGAGATATGGTATGGGAAGAGCCCATGTCTTAAGTAAGTAAGATTTGGGGTTGTCCGTCCTATGTCAAAAGCAAAATCCGGACAAGCTCGAGGCAAGGTCAGTTATGTGGAAGTTTATTGGATATCCCAAGCATTCGCAAAGGAATATCTTCTACCATACCGAGAAACAAAATGTGTTTTATTTCTCGGCATGCCACTTTTTTAGAAAAGGAATTTATTTTAGAAAAAAATTTGTGGTCATGAGGTAGAACTGGAAGGAGTTTCAGCTATACAAACTACATCTAATGATTTGGTAGCACCGGAGGATTCAATAGCTCCCAACGAACCTCAGCTTTCCGCCGATCTGGTAGGGTTCCTCATCCGCCTGAGAGATACTTCGGTTTTCTCAATGACAGTGGGAGTGAGGATTGCATCATGAGATGATGACCCAACTAGTTTCGAGCAAGCCATCAAGAGTGGGGACTCTGTAAGAATGGCTGGATGCTAAGTGATCTGAGATGGAATCTATGTACACCAACAAAGTATGGACCTTGGTTGCTATATTTGAAGGGTTAAATCTCCATCAGGAGCAAGTATATCTTGAGAAGATTACTTGGTGTACATGGAAAAGTTGATACTTTCAAAGCTAAACTTGTTACAAAAAGGTTCTCGTCATCGATCAGGTATGGTTCATGATGAAACCTTTTCTCCAGTGCCTATGCTTAAGTCCATCCAGATCCTACTTGCCATTGCTACATACCATGACTACGATATCTGGCGGTTGGGTGTCAAGACTGCTTTTCTAAATACTGATTTAGAAGAGAGCGTCTATGAGTACACAGTCAGAGGGCTTCGTAGACAGTGGGAGTAGCGGAAACGTGTGCAAGTTGCTTTACAGGTTAAAGCAGGCATCGCGGAGTTGGAACATCTGTTTTGATATAGTAGTCGACTTCATCAAAATAGTAGATGAACCTTGTATATACAAAAGGGTAGTAGAGAGTAAGGTGGCTTTTCTCGTATTGTACATGGATGACATACTCTTGATAGGAAAAGAGTTTCCTATGCTATACTCTGTCAATCTCCTCTTATCATAAGGATTCTCCATATAGGATCAAGGAGATACCTCATAAATCCTGGGTTTTGGATCTATGAGATAGATCTAAGTGGATGTTAGGATTCTCACTAGGTGTAGTGAGATCATATCAATAGATCCTAGGGAGAATCACTGGATAGATTTCAGGGTGGTAAGGTCGACTGAATGTCAGTCACATGCATTGTCTCTACCCTTAGTGGAGGGAAGGTATGTTGGAAGAGATCCAAGATAGATACCGTGGAAAACTAGACGATAAAGGCTGGATACATCACTACCAAAGATGCTACCAAAGAGAAAATCTTGGTGTATATTAGTTCATGAGATGAATTTCGTTCCTACCATTATATGACAAAGGAGTTGTGGCTTAGGCCTAGGAACCCCCATCCCATCAGTGATCCAGACATATTCTAAGGTAGTATCACCTGATCATGGAGATAGTTGATCTCCAGGGAGATCGAGGTTAGGAGAGTAGACTCAGAGGACAACACGGCGGATCCACTCACAAAGGCCTTTTCCCAGAGAGAGAATTTTATGGGATGGTTGAGTATGAGATACTACAACCACTGCTATATGATGGCCCTAGTGCAAGTGGGAGATTGTTAGTTATATGTATGCCCTAGAGGCCATTACTGTACATGAGATGTATATTGTAGTGGATGCTTGGACATATATAGGGAGGACTTTCTTGCTCGACATGATAGTATGCTATCTGGTTACTCTTTATCTTAACATGTACACTGATTGTCTCTCTGTTACATGTTGGTAAAGCCCTTAGGATGTGTACTTGACTACCTGGATTATGATGCGGATCATACTAGTAGGGCAAAGGTAGTCGGTAAGTACATCCTTTAATATCCCTAGTCGTGGGTGTATCGAGATGGGGCATCGATATACCAGAGTAGACTAGCGTATAGCTTCTCGACCAATGTAGATGGGCGATGGATGATCCCATATCCATTGGTGTTTGACATCAGAGATGATATACGGGTGCTCAGTGGAGACTGGGTACATTAGACAGACTCGCCGAGAACTCCCAGATGGTATTATATCTCACGTCAGATGGCATTTCTCTGGTGACACTGGTACAGGTTAGTCTGTCGACCCGAGATCGTCATAGAGTCTTGGGTGATTCCCACTGTGCTTTTATTTCCACCTTACCACGTTCATGAGAACGTGTAAAACGGTGGTTTTTGGAAACAGTCCCGAGTCACATGGAGGCAATGAGCGATAGGAGGGGATTCGTCTTTCCCAGTATTGGGGGTTGATGTTGCACTGTGCTCGATTGGCTATAACAGGAAGTCCCTGACCAGGGATGTTTCAGAGATTTACTGGTAAGTGTTACCAGTGGTTTATCGACCCATTATGAGCCTCATATCGGCACGACTTATCGAGTTACTGGGGTCTGACGTTTACCACCCCTAGACGAGATATGCGACATATCAGACGAAAAGACCGGACTGTATGGTAGTGTTACTTATTGGATTCGCAGGAGTATAAGAAGGCTTACTTGTTGATCTTCCGATCGCTCAATACCCGGGTGGCCGTTACGTTTAGCAGACCGCTTGCGGCTTGTGGGTGTTTGATATGATCATCACCTACTGTCGGCGTATTGACGAGTCTTTAGAGTCCTAAACAGTGGTTTCCTGGTTCATGCGAAACGGAGTAGGAGCACATATGTGATATGTGCGGGACCGAGATTGATGCACGTATGTGATACCGCATTCTATTCTCGCGATTTATGACATCGGTCGGTTATATGAGATATAGCCGGATTATCGGATCAAGTGTTAATTCGGTAAGTTGTTGCATTTGATATTAGTCAGTTATATGTGATATAGCCGGATTATTAAATCAAGTGTTGATTTAATAATTTAATATATAATTGTATATTAGATATACTAGATTACATTAACTAATATTAGCTCACTTATGATTTCTTTTCTCACTTGTGTGCATTAGTGTATATGTGATATATATTAATGTATAACTTTTGTGTCATTGTAGATGCTGTAGGGTTCCTAGGCACTCTTGTGAAGGTTCATAAGGCATCAAACATGCCTTATGAAAATTTAGACGTGCCGAACAACCCAAAGCCGGGAACTTTGCTAGATTATTAGGGTTTAACATGCAAGATGATAACTTTTATCTAAGTGTGAGGGATTACAATCTTTGTAGTCCGCCCCTTCACTTCACAAGCTCCGAGTAGAAGTCCCTTTGCCACGATCCATGATCTCCCGGACTCATGAGAGGCTCCACGACTCGAACGATCCATGCTAGCTTGAAGTATTCCAAATCTCCGATGATCTACCTCGAAGTTGCAAAGACTCAAGCTTTCTCACTCTAAAGAGATGAACACACTAATCTCATGGGCTAGATGAGATGAGGATGAGAGAGTAGTATTTTTGCTTTCTTTTTAAATCATTTTCTCATATTTATTCATCACATGAAGAAAATCTAGTAAGCTTTTTCAAGAGAGAAGAAGATGATAATGAAAAAAAGATAATGAGCTTATTTTCTTTTGTGATGAATAGAATAAAAGCTATATGATTGATTTATAAACCATGGTCAAGGATGAGTGGCTAGGATTTAGTAGAGAATAAACTAGAGTTAGGGTTTGGTTGGGTTAAGAATGTGTCATCCAAAATATCTTAAGAATGACAAAAGAAAAAGCTTCTAGAAGGTGCATGAAGCATCTAACCCCAATCAAACCCTAACCTCAATTAATCATCCTTAAACATGTTTAACAATTAATCATATCATGTCACAATAATATATATCACATATATATTATATATTTGCAACAAAAGAAAATAATACAATTAACATATATCGCATATATATCAATGTATCATCCAGTGAGAAAATGAAATAATAAAGCGAGCCAATATTAGATAATGTAATAATATATCATATATATTATTATACATTAAATCATCGAATCAACACTTGATCCGACGATCCGGCTATATCGAATATTACCGACTAATATATCATGTACCGATTCATCGAATCAACACTTGATCCGATGACCCGGTTCATATCTAAATATCGCGAGAATATAATACGGTATCCCATATCGCATTATTCTCGGTCCTGCACATATCATATATGTGCCTCTACTCCGTTTCGCCTGAGCCAAGAAACCTCTGTGTAGGACTCTAAAGAATCGTCAATACGCCGGTAGCAGGTGATGATCATATCAAACACCCACAAGCTGCAAGCGGTCAGCTAAACGTAACAGCCACCCAGGTATTGAGCGATCAGAAGATCAACAAGCTAGCCTGTGCGTTCTCCTATGAATCCAATCAGTAACACTCCCGTACAGTCCGGTCTGTTCGTCTGATATGTCGCATATCAAGTCTAGGGGTGGTATACGTCAGACCCCAGTAACCGATAAGTCGTGTCGATGTGTGGCTCATAACGGGTCGAGAAACTACTAGTAACACTTACCAGTAAATCTCTATATCAGCCCTGGCCAGGGACTTCCAGTTATAGCCAATCGAACACAGCACAACATCAACTCCCTATACCGAGAGAGACGAATCCCCTCCTATCGCTCATTGCCTCCATGTGATTCGGGACTGTACCCAAAAGCCACCGTTTTGCATGCCCTCTTGGACGTGGTAAGGTGGAAATCAAAGTTACAGACTACCATGTACCGGTGTCACCGGAGAACTGCCATCTGACGTGTGGTATATCACCATCTGGGAGTTCTCGGCGAGTCCGTCCAGTGTACCCAGTCTCCACTGAGCACCCGTACACCATCTCTGATGTCAAAACACCGATGGATATGGGATCATCCATCGCCCATCATATGGGTCAAGATGCGAATACGCTAGTCTACTCTGGCGTATCGATGCCCTGTCTCGATATACCCTCGACTAGGAACAGTTATAGGATGTACTCATCGACTACCATGGCCCCACTAGTATGATCTCATCATAGTCCCAATAGTCGAGTACAGATCCTAAGGGCTTTATCAACATGTGAGAGTAAAACAGTAAACCAATACAAGTCAACATGTTAAGATAAAGTGAAACCAAATAGCATACTATCATGAAGAGCAAGAAAGTCATCTCTATATATAACCAAGCATCCATTATAATATACATCATATGTACAACAATGGCCTCTAGGGCATATACATAACTAACAATCTCCCACTTGCACTAAGGCCAGCTGCTGTAGTATCTCATACCTAGCATCCCGAATAATCTCTCAAACTGTATCTGGGGAATAGCCTTCGTGAATGGATCCGCAGTGTTGTCCTTCATATCTACTCTCCTGACCTCGATCTCCCGGCGATCAACTATCTCCCTGATCAGGTGATATCGCCTCAGAATATGTCTGGACTTTTGATGGGATCTGGGTTCCTTGGCCAATGCCACAGCTCCATTGTTATCGCAATACAGAGGTATTGGATGCTCAATGGATGGAACCACACCAAGTTCACTAATGAACTTCTTTATCCAGACAGCCTCTTTGGCAGCATCGTTGGCAGCGATGTATTCAGCCTCCATCGTCGAGTCTGCAACGGTATCCTGTTTGGAACTTTTCCAACATACCGCCCCTCCATTGAGAGTAAAGACAAAACCCGAATGCGACTTAGAGTCGTCCTTATCACTTTGGAAGCTGGAATCGGTAAAGGACTCCACCTGGAGTTCTCCGTTACCATACACCAAGAACATCTCCTTAGTCCTTCGCAAGTACTTGAGAATGTTCTTCACAGCTGTCCAGTGACTCTCTCCAGGATCTGCTTGATACCGACTCACTACACTTAGTGAGTATGCTACATCGGGTCTGGTACATAGCATCGCATACATGATAGAGCCTACTGCCGAAGCATAGGGTATCCCTTGCATGCGAGCTCTCTCCAAATCAGTCTTGGGAGACATCTCTTTGGAGAGAGTGAGTCCAGAGATCGTGGGTTGGTTCCCACGCTTGGATTCTTCCATACTAAACCTTTTTAGTATGGTGTCAATGTACCTGGATTGGGACAATCCCAGTATTCGTTTAGATCTATCTCTATAGATCATGATTCCCAATATGCAGGAGGCATCACCTAGATCTTTCATTGAGAATCGCTGTGATAAGAAGAGCTTGACTGATTGCAGCATAGGAATATCATTTCCTATCAAGAGTATGTCATCCACGTACAATACGAGAAAGACAACCTTACCCTCTGCTACCTTCTTATAGATACAAGGTTCATCTATATTTTTGATGAAGTCAAACTCTTTGACTACAACATCAAAACAGATGTTCCAACTCCGCGATGCTTGCTTTAACCCATAAATGGATTTAAGCAGCTTGCACACCTTTCCGCTGCTCCCACTATCTACGAAGCCCTCTGGCTGAGTCATGTACACGCTCTCTTCTAAATCACCGTTTAGAAAGGCGGTCTTAACATCCATTTGCCAGATTTCGTAGTCATGGTATGCAGCAATGGCAAGTAAGATCCGGATGGACTTAAGCATAGCCACTGGAGAAAAGGTTTCGTCATAATCCACACCTGGTCGTTGACGAAATCCCTTTGCTACAAGCCTAGCTTTGAAAGTCTCAACTTTTCCATCTACACCAAATTTCTTTTTAAAAATCCACTTGCTCCCAATGGGTTTTACCCCTTCAGGAGCATTTTCCAAAATCCATACTTTATTGGTGTACATGGATTCCATCTCAGATCGCATTGCATCCAGCCATTTCACAGAGTCACCACTCGTGATGGCCTGTTCGAAACTAGTGGGGTCATCATCATCCATGATGCAATCCTCGCTTCCACCATCAATGAGAAAACCGTAGTATCTCTCAGGTGGACGAGAAACCCTACTAGATCGGCGGAGAGGCTGGGGTTCGTCGGGTACTACTGAATCCTCTGGTTCCACTAAATCATCTGTTGTAGTTTGTGTCGCTGGAACCTCTTCCAGTTCTACCTCATTGCCATCAATTTCTTTTGCAAGAAATTCCTTTTCCAAAAAGGTGGCATGTTTAGAAACAAACACCTTTTGTTCCTCAGTATGGTAGAAGATATACCCTTGTGAGTTCTTGGGATATCCTACAAACTTACATAAGACAGATCTTGCCTCGAGTTTGTCCGGATTTTGTCTTTTGACATAGGCTGGACAACCCCATATCTTAACATACTTAAGAGATGGTCTCTTCCCTTTCCATATCTCATACGGAGTGGTAGGCACTGATTTGGTAGGAACCATATTCAATAGGTGTATGGCTGTCTCAAGCGCATACCCCCAGAAGGAAATAGGTAACTCAGCTGTACTCATCATTGAACGCACCATATCTAATAGGGTGCGATTCCTTCGTTCCGATACACCGTTGTGCTGTGGTGTATAAGGTGGAGTAAGCTGAGAGAGAATCCCATTCTCTTTTAGATAATCTTGGAACTCATTGCTCAAGTATTCGCCTCCTCGATCAGATCGAAGAATCTTAATACTTTTGCCCGTTTGGTTCTCTACTTCGTGCTTATATTCTCTGAATTTCTCAAAAGCTTCAGACTTGTGTTTCATCAGGAACACATATCCGAATCTTGAGAGATCGTCAGTGAATGTAATGAAGTAGGAAGAACCGTTCCTGGCATGCGTAGACATGGGACCGCATACATCACTATGTACCAGTCCTAAGAGTTCGGTAACTCTTTCTCCGTGTCCACTAAATGGAGCTTTGGTCATTTTTCCTTTGAGACATGAATGGCAAGTATCATAAGATGATAATTCGAACGGATTCAAATAACCATCTTTATGTAACTTAGCCAGTCGTGTCGCATTGATATGACCAAGTCTACAATGCCACAAGTAGGATTCGTTCACATCTGAACTTTTCCTCTTGTGTGTGTTTTGTATATTCAGGACTGTATTCTGATTTAGAATGAATATGCCATTATGTAACGAGCCTGATGCAATCAACTTTTGATCTAGGAATATGTTCATAACATTATCCTGTACTACAAAATTATATCCCTCTTTACTCAATAAAGAAACTGATATAATGTTGCACATCATGTTCGGTATATAATAGCACTCATTTAGAATCAGTGTATTACGACTTGGTAATACAAGGTGATATTCGCTAACTGCTTTGGCTACAATACTTGCACCGTTCCCTACTTGAACGGAATGATCACCTTTTCCCAGTTCTCTACCTTTTCGCAGCCCATGTAACTGTTTACATATGTGGGATCCTGATCCGGTATCTAATACCCAGGATGTAGGGTGAACTGAGAAACAGTTTTCAATAACTAACACACCCGAAGAAGATGCATCAGCATGCATGTTCTTTTGGGCGGCGTGAGAATCTAGATATTCTCCTGTTTCCTGTTCAGTCTTATAACTCTTATAAGAAAGAATGGGTCCAACATTCCCTAGCATAGTACAATAATTGGGTTCAGTCAATACATCCATATTATTATCTTGATTATGGCCTGACATGGTCGCTACCAGGAGAGAGAGAGAAGAAAACACTTTAGCGTATGCTCTTGCAAGATTAGATTGGTTATTATCTTATCTAATCAGGATGTCTCCCACTGTTTTTATCAAATCTACCTTAAAACCCTAAAAGGTAAGATTAGCCGGGATTAATTACACCCTACAATTTCGTCAATCTTTCAGCCAGATCAGTGTCGGTACTTTGAGGGAGGTTCCCCGTGCTTTCGCACGGACCTAATTAAAGTAAACCTCGTTTTCCCAGAGGCGTAACCCCGTTAACACTTTTCTAGACACCTACTTGATCGGCTAATTGTTTTGTGTAAAACTCTTCCAGGAGTAACTCTTACTCGCAGTGGGTATCGGGATCCAACTATCTCATAGGAGGTATGCAATCTCATTGCAAATTTCAACACTTGAAATTCCCGATAATATTTTGCCCCTAACGTTCTATGACCTTGACGAAAGCCAACAAACCATAGTCCGCTAGTCAAGTTCAACCCGAACATTTCTTGATTGAATTAAACCCAGCCGTACGTCCCTTGACGAAAGCCAACAAAGCCGCACGACTACCCTAACCCAATCTCATCATATGTAACAGATAAGTAATAATTAGCTACCGCACACTACGCCTTGACGAAAGCCAACAAACGTAGCACGAATACTAAGTAGTACTTATCTGAAATGTCGGAGGGCTACGCAGGTTTTTCAGAAAACCATGAGCGTAATGAACTTGATATCGTTGTAGAATCGAGTGAAGTTTTGAAAAGGAGTGTTTTTGAGGCTTTTCTTAGTTTCGCTAAAGGGGTCACTCCCGGTGAAGGGATCGTCGGCCCTTTCTTCATCGAATAAGGTGCAGGATATATCATATATACCGCTGTGCAAAGCAAAACTTTAAAAGAAATCAAAAGACGAACCGAGTTTTGTAGTATCTGCCAGTTTCGCTAAAGGGGTCATTCCCGGTGAAGGGATCGTCGGCCCTTTCCTCATCGAATAAGGTGCAGGATATATCATATATATCACTGTGCAAAGCAAAACTGTAGCTACCCTTTTTTTTTATAAAGTTTTTGATTCTACAACATCTTTAGGTTTCTTTTCTTTTTATTAATCTCATTAATAAATATCCCATCAGCTTATGCTTCCTAAGCATCACATAAGAAACGAAAGCAGTAATATTTATATATCAGCATATATATATAGTATAAGCATTCGTCTCAGGCAGTAATATGATCTCATCACAGAACATTGCAGCAGAAGAACATATATGAAATATTGGATATACTAGGACGTCCGTGTTTTCAATACGAGCCTGTATAAAACACGGATTCCACGGTCGCGACGAATAGCCAAACCCACATCCCAAGACCCCTACGAGAGCGGCAAGTAACACTGCCAATTCTAGGGTTAGGAGACCCGGTCTCGACTCCTCGAGATGGCCTCCCACTGGACCCTAGAACCCGGTTACTTGTGCTCCCCTCCTTGGGTCTACCTAATGCGGAAAAGTAAATAATATACACTGGTGACAGCAACCGCAACCTGGAAGTGCCCCAAATAAAAGAATATTACATTACAAATGAATTTTACATGAATGAAAATGAAAACCCTCATCTCACATAAAAAACCCCGGCTATTCAGAACGCGACGATCCAATATAACATATCACAGCAACACATAATATCACATATCATCAACGTAAGTAAATATGCGTATCCCAATTGTCGTTGACATATAGCAACGAAACCGGCGATATCACATATTACACTTACGGTCACAGAAAAGAAAGTGTAAAACTACAACATTTAGAATCCACAATCACTTTAGACATCGTAAATCCGAAATATCACATACTTCGCATTTCATGCCTAACTGTATGAATTCCACATATTGTATCACATTCCAGATAAATAGACAGTATTAAACTTTTCGAACAGATAATCAAATACCCAAAATTTCCTAAAGTGCTCAACACTTGAGCGGAGTTCAAATAATCCCAGAATATGTCACAGTACCGGTGATCCAGCCGTAGAAGGGTCAAGCCAACGCCTCACATGTGGCACGCCGTACTGCCCCAAACCCGAAGGTTCAAAAGGCAGTTCAAGACGGTCACATAATCGAGTTAAGGTTTGTTGTCTTCTAGAGGGTCCACCGCTTAACTTGTACAATTTTTCCGAAAGATTTAAACCCGATAAAAATTCAACACTTGAAAGTTTGCCGTACCGGGAAACAGTGAGTTAATGATATCCGTTCAAATAGTTTAACAGTTTCTAAATATCCGGAAAGAAATACGAATTTAAATATTCCGATCGAATCTACTATTACAAAATAAACCCCAGAAGATTCAACACCTGAAACAGATTAAAAATACCCAGAAGCATCAACAAGCACCTACGGACATTACCACAAAAGCCACGTGTCGCCAATCCATCAATCCGCCGCGGAACCGCCGCGCAAGCATGCTTGCGCCGCGGTTCCGCCGCCGTTTGGTCGAATTGGGGGCTCGGGTTTTATGGTAATTCTTAGAATTCCCTGCTGATTTTTTTTACATATTTTTAATTCAGAAAAATCCCAAAATTTAAAAAATTTCCAGAGAGGGGTCCAATTTTGTCGTTGCGGGTTCGATCGGAGTTTTAACTTCGTAAACACATCGCCTAATGCTCTAGCTAGGCTCTGATACCACTGTAGGGTTCCTAGGCACTCTTGTGAAGGTTCATAAGGCATCAAACATGCCCGGATAAAAATTTAGACGTGCCGAACAACCCAAAGCCGGGATCTTTGCTAGATTATTAGGGTTTAACATGCAAGATGATAACTTTTATCTAAGTGTGAGGGATTACAACCTTTGTAGTCCGCTCCTTCACTTCACAAGCTCCGAGTAGAAGTCCCTTTGCCGCTATCCACGATCTCCCGGACTCATGAGAGGCTCCACGATTCGAACGATCCATGCTAGCTTGAAGTATTCCAAATCTCCGATGATCTACCTCGAAGTTGCAAAGACTCAAGCTTTCTCACTCTAAAAAGATGAACACACTAATCTCATGGGCTAGATGAGATGAGGATGAGAGAGTAGTATTTTTGCTTTTTTTTAAAATCATTTTCTCATATTTATTCATCACATGAAGAAAATCTAGTAAGCTTTTTCAAGAGAGAAGAAGATGATAATGAAAAAAAGATAATGAGCTTATTTTCTTTTGTGATGAATAGAATAAAAGCTATATGATTGATTTATAAACCATGGTTAAGGATGAGTGGCTAGGATTTAGTAGAGAATAAACTAGAGTTAGGGTTTGGTTGGGTTAAGAATGTGTCATCCAAAATATCTTAAGAATGACAAAAGAAAAAGCTTCTAGAAGGTGCATGAAGCATCTAACCCAAATCAAACCCTAACCTCAATTAATCATCTTTAAACATGTTTAACAATTAATCATATCATGTCACAATAATATATATCACATATATATTATATATTTGCAACAAAAGAAAATAATACAATTAACATATATCGCATATATATCAATGTATCATCCAGTGAGAAAATGAAATAATAAAGCGAGCCAATCTTAGATAATGTAATAATATATCATATATATTATTATACATTAAATCATCGAATCAACACTTGATCCGAGGATCCGGCTATATCGAATATTACCGACTAATATATCATGTAACGATTCATCGAATCAACACTTGATCCGATGACCCGGTTCATATCTAAATATCGCGAGAATATAATACGGTATCCCATATCGCATTATTCTCGGTCCTGCACAAATCACATATGTGCCTCTACTCCGTTTCGCCTGATCCAAGAAACCTCTGTGTAGGACTCTAAAGAATCGTCAATACGCCGGTAGCAGGTGATGATCATATCAAACACCCACAAGCTGCAAGCGGTCAGCTAAACGTAACAGCCACCCAGGTATTGAGCGATCAGAAGATCAACAAGCTAGCCTGTGCGTTCTCCTGTGAATCCAATCAGTAACACTCCCGTACAGTCCGGTCTATTCGTCTGATATGTCGCATATCAAGTCTAGGGGTGGTATACGTCAGACCCCAGTGACCGATAAGTCGTGTCGATGTGTGGCTCATAACGGGTCGAGAAACTACTAGTAACACTTACCAGTAAATCTCTATATCAGCCCTGGCCAGGGACTTCCAGTTATAGCCAATCGAACACAGCACAACATCAACTCCCTATACCGGGAGAGACGAATCCCCTCCTATCGCTCATTGCCTCCATGTGATTCGGGACTGTACCCAAAAGCCACCGTTTTGCACGCCCTCTTGGACGTGGTAAGGTGGAAATCAAAGCACAGTGGGAATCACACAAGACTCTATGACGATCTCGGGTCTACAGACTACCATGTACCAGTGTCACCGGAGAACTGCCATCTGACGTGTGGTATATCACCATCTGGGAGTTCTCAGCGAGTCCGTCCAGTGTACCCAGTCTCCACTAAGCACCCGTACACCATCTCTGATGTCAAAACACCGATGGATATGGGATCATCCATCGCCCATCATATGGGTCAAGATGCGAATACGCTAGTCTACTCTGGCGTATCGATGCCCTGTCTCGATATACCCTCGACTAGGAACAGTTATAGGATGTACTCATCGACTAACATGGCCCCACTAGTATGATCTCATCATAGTCCCAGTAGTCGAGTACAGATCCTAAGGGCTTTATCAACATGTGAGAGTAAAACAGTAAACCAATACAAGTCAACATGTTAAGATAAAGTGAAACCAAATAGCATACTATCATGACGAGCAAGAAAGTCATCTCTATATATAACCAAGCATCCATTATAATATACATCATATATACAACAATGGCCTCTAGGGCATATACATAACTAACAGATGCCACATGAGACATGGGTGTATGAGACTTGCACCATGCTTATAATAATGAAATGGTTTTATTTATTTAAAGTTAATCAAAATTAGTTGGTAATTAGTCACATGGTTCAAGCTTGTAGAAGCTTGTAGAACCATTTGACCAAGTCCACTAATTTTGTTTTACTTGTAGATATTTATTAACCTAACCATTATTAGTTAGCCATGGTTTAATCTCTACATGGGTTAGTGTATGACACTAACTTACCCATGGTTGTTATTCTCACTTCATGAGTTCATTCTCTCTTATTCATTCTTTATCTTCTTCTTCATGAGAAAAGCTCACTAGCTTTTCTCAAGGTGAGAAAATATTGTGAGAAAAATAAATCTAAAGAGAGACAATTTCCTACTTCATCATCCTCTACTACTTGCCATTTAGTTTAAGGTGTTTGCTTCACTAATTTCACAATTAGTGAAGAGGTAGCATGAGCTTGAGTCTCCTCGACGTAGATCATCTTCGGCCTCGAAGACTTCGAGCAAACTTGTTCATTTCTCCAGGAGAACCCATACTAGAGTTCGGGAGATCTTCACTTACAGCGAAGGGACTACTACACGGAGCTTTAGACGTGAAGGACCGGTCTACAAAGGTTGTATTCCTCATTCACTTAGTGTAATGTTTGATTACATGCTTGCTTTACTCCTAAAACTCTAGTTAGATCCTAGGTTAGGGTTGTTTGGCACACTAAAATTTTAAATATAGCATGTTTGATGCCTTGTGAAACCTTGTGGTTGTGCCTAAGAACCCTACAGTGGTATCAGAGCCTTGCTAGAGCATTAGGAGTTGTCTAGGCGAAGTTAGGATATGGTACGTTCATTGATAAGTGATGCTAAATTACCACTTTCCTTTTAGGGATATGCATTTGAGACTGCAATATATCTATTGAACAGGGTTCCGACCAAATCCGTGCCTAACACTCCATATGAGATATGGTATGGGAAGTGACCATCTCTTAAACGAGTTAGGATATGGGGTTGTCCTGCTTTTGTTAAAAAGCAGAATCCAGACAAACTCGAGACATGATCGGTTTTGTGTAAATTTGTAGGATATCCCAAACATTCATATGGATATCTTTTCTACCACAAGGAGAAACAAAAAGTGTTTGTTTCTCAGTATGCCACATTTTTAGAGAATGAATTTTTTACAAATTATACTATTGGCAATACGGTAGAACTGGAAGAAATTCCAGAGCCACAAACAACTATTGATGATTTGGTTGAACCTGAAGTTGCGATAGAACCCAATGAGCCTCAGTCACTCCGTAGATCTAGTAGGACTTCTCGCCTACCAGAGAGATACTATGGTTTCCTTATTGATGATGATAGAGAAGATTGCATCATGGATGATGATGACCCTACTAGTTTTCAGCAAGCAATCACGAGTAGTGACTCAGAGAAATGGATGGATGCCATGCGATCCGAAATTGAATCCATGCACACCAACAAATTATGGACTTTGGAAGTTGCACCTTCTGGAGTAAAACCCATAGGATGCAAATGGATCTTTAAGAAGAAGATTAGTATGGATGGACATGTAGAGACCTATAAAGCTAGACTTGTAGCGAAAGGATTTCGTCAAAGACCAGGACTAGACTATGATGAGACATTGAAATCCATTCGGGTCCTGCTTGCTATTGCTGCTTACTACGACTATGAAATCTGACAGATGGACGTTAAAACAGCATTTCTAAATGGTGATTTGGAAGAATGTGTTTTTATAGATCAGCCAGAATGCTTCATCGACAGTAGGAGCAACGAAAAAGCATGCAGATTGCTTAAATCCATTTATGGATTAAAGCAGGCATCATGAAGTTTCTATGGATTAAAGCAGGCATCACGAAGTTGGAACATCTGCTTTGATGATACAATCAAAGAGTTTGATTTTATCAAAAATGTAGATGAACCTTGCATTTATAAGAAGATTGTAGGGAGTACAGTCACATTCCTCGTATTATACGTGGATGACATTCTCTTGATAGGCAATGATGTTCCTATGTTATAATCGTTCAAACTATTCTTATCACAAAGGTTCTCCATGAAGGACTTGGGTGATGCCTCGTGCATTCTAGGCATAAAGATCTATAGAGATAGATCTAAGAGATTATTGGGATTGACCCAATCAAAATACATTAACACCATACTGAAGAGGTTTAGTATGGAAGATTCCAAGCAAGCTAATTTACTCGCTTGTCACGTAATCACCCTCTCCAAAGACTTTTGTCCAAAGTCTGATGAAGAGACGGCTCGCATGAGTGTTATACCCTACGGTTCCGCTGTAGGGTTTATCATGTATGCGATGTTGTGTACTCATCCAGATGTAGCTTATGCACTAAGTGTAGTAAGCAGGTATCAATCCAATCCAGGGGAGAAACACAGTATAGCTGTGAAAAACAGTCTTAAGTACTTACGAAGGACTAAAGAAATGTTCTTGATGTATGGTAACGGGAATCTCTAAATGGAGGCCTTTACCGATTCCAGCTTCCAAAGTGATAAGGATGACAGCAAATCTATCTCGGGTTTTGTATTTATCCTCAATAGAGTGGCGGCGTGTTGGAAAAGTTCCAAACAGGACACCGTTGCAGACTCAATGATGGAAGCTGAGTACATTGTTGCAAATGATGCTTCCAAAGAAGCTGTCTGGATGCGAAAGTTCATCTCAGAGCTTGGAGTAGTTCCAACCATTATTGATCTAATACCCTTATATCGTGATAATAATGGAGCTATGGCGTTGGCTGAGGAACCCAGGTCCCATCAACGTTCCAGACATATCCTGAGGTGATATCATCTGATCCGGGAGATAATTGATCTCCGCGAGATCGAAGTTCGGAGAGTGGACACAAAGAACAATACCGCGGATCCACTCACCAAGGCCCTTCTACAGGCGCAACATGAGCGACTTTTTGAGATGTTGGATATGAGATACGCCAATAATTGGCCTTAGTGCAAGTGGGTGATTGTTAGATATATTTATGCCCTAGAGGCCATTATTGTATATTATAGTGGATGCTTGGACATGTATATATAGAGAGAGGACTTTCTTGCTCGACATGATATTATGCTATATGGTTGCTCTTTATCCTGACATGTTCACTTCATTAAGTTTACTGTCTATTTGATACATGTTGATAAAGCCTTTAGGATCTTCTCTTGACTACCATGACTATGATGCATATCATACTAGTGGGGCATGTGTAGTCCACAAGCACATCCTTAAAAGTTCCTAGTCGATAGAGTGTCGAGACAGGGCATCGATATTCCAGAATAGACTAGTGTATACGTTTCTTGACCCAGTATAGGGGCAATGGATGATCCCATATCCATTGGTGTTTGGCATCAAAGATTGTATACGGTGCTCATTATTGATTGGGTACACTGAACGGACTCGCCGAGAACTCCTAAATAGTATTATACCTATCGTCAATTAGCAGTTCTTCGGTGACACTTGTACAGGTTAATTTGTAGATCCGAGATCGTCATAGTGTCTTGTATGCTTCCCACTGTGCTTTGATTTCCACCCTACCACGGCTCTATTGAGTCATGCAAACAGATGGATTTTGGGTACAGTTCCGAGACACATGGAGGTAGTGAGCGATAGGAGGGGTTTCATCTCTCCCGGTATTGGAAGTTGATGTTGTACTATACACGATTGGCTATAACCTCAAGTCCCTGGCCAGGGCTGATGAGATTTACTAATAAGTGTTATCAATAGTTTCTTAATTGGTTGTAGGCCACACATCGGCATGACTTATTGAGTTATTAGGGCTTGACAATTCCAACCCCAGACTCAATATGCGACATATTAGATGAAGAGACCGGACTGTACAGTAAGTGTTGCTTATTGGCTCTACGGGAGTTTGAATAAGTTTGCTTGTTGATCTTCTATTCGTTCAATGCCTGGGTAGCCGTTACGTCCAGCTAGTACCGCTGAGGGCTTGTGGGTATCTAATATGATTATTACCTACTGCTAGCGTATTAACGAGTCTTAAGAGTCCCACATAAGGGTTTCCGTGCTCAAGCGAAACGAAGTGGGGCACATATGTTGATATGCGGGAGCTTGATTAACCACGAGTACATGATACTGTATTTAATCTAGCGGTTTTTTTTCTTTTCATATTAGTCGGGTTATATATAATATGACCGGATTATTAAATCAAATGTTGATTAAATTATTCATTATAAATCCTTTCTTTATAGATGATTATACATACATACATATACATATACATATACATATACATATACATATATACATATACATATATATAGATGTATCATGGTAAATGATACATAGAACATGGCAATGTAAGAATCACACGGAAAAGGATATTAGAGATATTTAATAAATATAAACAAATAAATACAAAATCAAAGAATGAGTCATGGCTTCTAAAAGTTTCTACATGACTCTAGTAACCATGACTCACTCTTTCCTTTTGTTTTATTCATTTTATTATTGTCAAACCTATCTATATATCTAATCTCCAAGGTTCACTTCACCTTGCCAAGAGTTCATTCTCCTTCTCTTATCTCTCTAGATATTTTTCTAGGCTAGAAAAAGAGAAGAAAAAGAATGTTTTTTAGTAACAAAAATCCCACTTCATCAACCTATATTAGCTTAGCAAACTAGTGAAGATTGTTAGCTTCACTTCTTCTTTCTTTAGTGAAGTAAGAGTTTGAGTGTTACGAGCTCCATGGTGGATAATCGTAGACAACGAAGGCCTCAAGTAAAGGTGTTCCAACTTCAAGTGAAGCTAAAGAGGAGCTCAAGGACTTCTACACGGAGCCAATGAAGAGAAGGAGTGGTCTACAAAGGTTGTAGTTCTTTTCACTTAGAAAAATACATCGTTTTTTTTTTTCTTATAACCCTAATCTCTAGTTTGATTCATGGTTAGTTAACTTAGCACCTAATAAAATTAAAATTACTCACCTCCTTAGGTTGAAACCCTTGATTGTGGTGCTAAGATAGACTTACAACAGTGCTGTGCCCGCAAGCCACAACGGAACCACTGCGGTCAAACCTGTAAGAAAATTATAGCACAGTGGGGGTGAGTTGCCAACTCGTGTGTAGAAAACATCACCGAATAGAAATCGAATGTATGACGATGTCCTAGGTCATACAGTACAATAATAGTAATATAGTGACAACGTGTGATAACAAGGGTAACAATATAAGCGTAAGTATAATACCAATGTACTCATGTCCGTGTCATAAAATAGCATGTCATATGTATTATGTATAAATGCATCATCCACCGTGTGTCTAGCAACGACACACAAAAATCATGATAAAACCTGAGTGTCCAGCATCGACACTCGAAAACATCATAAAAACTGTGTCTAGCAGCGACACATAATCCTCATATCTCGGGCTCCGTCTGTCCGGATCGGCCCCATATCCATCTGATCTCACGACTCTTGTCGGTATCCTCCGGATATCCGCCGAGCCAAACTATCACCGGTCGGTAGTACTCCCCTGCCAGGCTCAACGTCTCTCTATACGATCTTCTTGCCTCGGGATACCGCACCGGGTCTACCATGTACCCCAAGATGGTGCCTCCTCTCTCCTCGAATCGGGTATACATATAGCTCAAGAACCGAGAAAACTTATGGTGGACGCCACACATCATATCACCAGAAACCGCATTTTCCTTTTTGAAATGATCATAAGTTTATAAAATTAACATGCGGTTTCCCTAAATCCAGAAATCTGATGAAAACGGAAATCTCATAATCATGAGTCAATAATGAAATAATGAATACCGGCATAGAGCCAATCTACAGTGCATAACCAGAATGTATATATAAATGCATGTGGCATCTAAGTAAGAAATGCAATATCTAAACTAGTATGTGAGATTCATGAATGCTAAACAATACAATTAAACTACAAGTTATTAGGTTATACGAGTGAAGTAATGGTTTCTAATGTGTACGTGGCATGACAATTACTGATGATGATGTGTATGAGCCGGCAAGTAAGTATACGTGCAACATGCGCATCATCGGTAATGGTGCATGTGTCCTAACAGACGACATCATAACAGCTAATGAAAGACCATGTATATATATAAAATGCAATGAGAACAATATGAACATGACGGTAAAGTAAACTGTTAACACAACAATATAAAATATATATCTATATACGGGCCATACAGTTATAGTGTTTAAAATAGCAAGAATCGTTGTTTTTTTGAAAAATAGGAGCTACAATGTTTTTGAGAAAAGAGATACCATTTAAAAGTTCGTAGCGTCCCTCGGGTTGTCTTTTTGAAAATACATACGATTCGTTAGTTTTGAAAATAGGTATAACTCCAATTATATTCTAACACCTACTTAAGTAATTAAAAAACTAAAAGGCTAGACTAATCCCGAGTCGAAAGTAATTAGAACTCTATAGCATTTCCGAGTCGATATATCTTGTAGTCGGCGATCCAGCCTCATAGCATCACGTACGGTATAGTCCATCGTACGGCATCCTCGAGTCAAGAGTGTGGATCAATCATCATCATATATATATATATATATATTGTTATTGTATATGCCCTAGAGGCCATTACTGTATCATACTAGTTTGTATATTACTTAATGGAAGCTTGGGATATTCACCTTGTATAGACAATCTTGCTCAATATAGTAGTATGCTACTTGGTTTGTTTATACTTCAATGCGTGCATGTGTTTATTTTAGTATATCACCTATACACATTAGTGGAGCCCTTAGGATCTTTGCTTGATTACCAGCGTTGTGATGGCAGTCACACTAGTGGGGGCTGGGTAATCTATAAGAACATCCTTATGCAGGTCCCTAGTCGCAGGACTATCGAGACAGGGCATCGATACTCCGGAGTAGACTAGCGTATGCGCTTCTCATCCCAGTGTGGGAGACGGTCTGTCCCACAGCCGTCAGTACGTCGTACTTGAGATAGTATGCGGGTGCTCGTTAGGTTACGAGTACACTGGACAGGACTCGTCGGGAACTGTTGGTTGGTACTATACCTATCGTCAGTTATCAGTTCCCAGGTGACATGAGTACAGCTTAGTCCGCTGACTTGACACTGTCACTTCGCCTCGAGTGTGTTCCCACTGTACTTTGATTGCTACCTTACCACGGCTCAAAGGAGTCGTGCAAACAGGTAGTTTTTGGGTGTTGTCCCGAAGCACTTGGAGGCAGTGACGGTTAGACAGGATTCGTCTCTCCTGGTATTGGGGGTTGACATCGCGCTGTGTCTAGGAGAGCCATTACACGAGTAGTCCCTGGCCAGGGCAAGCGAGATATACTGGTAGGTTTCCAGTGTTATCTTAGGGTTTTCTGGGCTTCACTCCGACATAACTTGTACCGCTATTAGGGGACTGACGTTTACCACCCCTTAGGCCCGCCATGCGATGTATCAGACCAACAGACCGGACTGTATGGAGATTGTCACATTTAGACCTAGTAGGAGTTCAGATGGGTTTCACCTCGTCAGTCTTCTTGTCGGCATCTACCCGGGGACTGTTACGCACAGCTAGTGCCGCATGCGGTCTGTGGTTAAACCCACTGCCAGCGTAGTGTCGAGTCTTTAGAGTCCCACACAGAAAGCTATTCGCCTTTAGGAAAAAGAGTAGAGGTCACATGGTTTTGCGACAGGTCGCATGGTTTTGCGACAGGGTTCGGTCACATCCGTGCACTTGTGCACGTACAGTGTCCGGACAGTTAACACTAGCGGGCTTTGGTTTAAGCCAGATCCTAGTGTACGTTTTGGGATTGGTTTTATCTCGTTTGTATTCGTGTTCCTCGGAACGCGGATGCAGGTGTGTATGCACAGTTGACAGAGAGACAGAGGCAGAGGATTCTCATTGGGGTTGTTGACTGTTAACCGTTGACTGTTGACTATTGAATTTTAACTAAACCCTAATGAGAATAAGATATATGATTAACAATAATATTAATTAAGTATTATAGTGACATGGTTGTTGAGGGGTTGACTTTGTTGACTTGTTGACTTTGTTGACCGGTTGACTAGGTTGGACTAGTTGACCATCATCATGACAATGGCTATCATTCCATGGCAAAGACTTTTGCTTGCTTGTTTATTTATGCAAAATGAGTACATGAAATGATATAGCAATTTTGACTTAAACCATCATACAATACTTGATTACTATTTTTGTTATGATGACTTTGGATATGAGAGGTTGGATGGCAAAAAGACTCTCTCATTCTATCATTTCATTTCTCTCTCTTGCCATCACTTGCTCAAGCTCTCCCTCTTCCTCTTGCTCTCTCTAGCTCAAGTCAAACCATTCTTATGTGTTGAGACTCATTGCCTTAGAGATAAAAAGACACCAAAATAATTCTCTACTCATTCTAGTTCACAAGGCCTAGCAAGCCAAGTGTTCTAGTTTCTTCAAAGTTCGAAGAAGAAGCCAAAGGTAGAAGCTTTCGGGTGGATCCATCTTCGGTGCAAGGAGACGACGAGGTGAGGCCGATCCGTACACCGGGAGGAGTTGAAGACGAAGGAGTTCAAGAAAGGTATATCCCCCTAAACGAGTAGGCAAAACACTAGTTAGGTTGTTAGTTAGTTATTTAACAAAGATCCGTTTTTATGAGTCCATATTACCACCCTCTTGAAAATCGTTTTTCACCACTTCTGCAACCCCGTAAGTACCGGGGAAGGGTAGCATGGACTTACAGTGGTATCAGAGCCTAGTTAAACACTATCTAACATGTTAGCAAAGTAAATAGAAATTCGATCGGAGAAAAAGTCGCGAAAAATCCCCGGAAAATCAAGTTTTTGCCGAATTTTTTTTCTGTCCAAAAAATGATAAATCTTATCTTAAAAATCGGCTCGGGCTTTTGTTTAAACACCCAGCAAAATTGGTCCATCGAACCGGTCAAGGCGCCGCGGAAACGCGGCGGGAGCATGCTCCCGCCGCGGTTCCGCGGCCGAGTTGACTCGGCCGTGGCACAATTTTGTTGCAGTGTATTTCTGGGGTTGTTTTGAGATTTTTACAATATGTCTTTTCAGCCCAGATTTTCCAGAAAGAAAAATTAGTTTTTTGGGGCTTGAAAATCCGTATTTTTATTGAACTTCTAAAGACTTGAGCTAACGGGTTTATATCTGTGATGTGTTATATGTATTAAACGTCCGCTAATCGCTATACGTCGATTAGCGGGGGTTATACATATCTGTGATCTGTATTGTTGATGGTATGTGTATATGAATTCATTGGATTGTCGCGGATGAATAGCCGGGGGTTGTGAGATGAGAGTTTTCTTTTATCTTTCAATTCATGTAATATGTAAATTGATGTAATATTATTTTTGGCCGCACAACCGGGTCGGGGTTGTAGCCGTCATTGTATAATTTCTTTTTACTGTTTTTGCTCCTAGGATAGACCCATGGTGGGGTGCATAAACTACCGGGTATCTCGAAGTGCCGAGTGGCCTACTCACGTCGTTGAGGGAGGTTGCTCCGCTTCGGATATTTGGCGGGTAGTTTGCCGCACCCGTAGGGGTCTTGGATGGGGTATTGGCTATTCACTGCGACAGTGTAACCTCTTTTCGTAACAGGCTCGTATGAATTGCGGATTCCTAGTATATCCAATGTGTTCATCTGTGATATGAAATGGCTATCATTGCAATATATCTATATATGATATTATTTAGGCGTTGCTTATGTTTTTCAGCCGCGCTAGCCCAGCCCCCGCTCTGTCGTTAGTTAAGTAACCTAACGGGTAATGACGGGGCCCCGTGGCAAATGCGAATGGTATAAGCGTACGTCATATTTTGGTTGTTTTCTGCAATGGTAGGATTAAATGATGGGACGCATTAAAAGAACTAATGCAAGAAAAATAAACCAAGTAAAAGTCGTTGGAACACTTTCAAAACCACTCGGTTTCTTTTCAAAATAACTTTTAAACGCGGAGCTTAAGCCACTCCTTTTAAAAGCTATCTCGTTCCATCGATTATATCAATTTCACTACGTTCACGGTTTCGCCAAAACTATTCATAGCCCTCCTTCGTTTCACATGGATGGTCAATAGTATTCAAGCTATGTTTTTTGGCCAAAGTCAAGGCATAGTGATTGGTAGCTATTGGGTATTCATGTGCAGCATAGATAGATGTGTTGGTTTGGGGCAGTCGTTCTACCTTGTTGGTCAAAGTCAAGGGTATGTGCGGGTGGGCTCAAATTAACCTGGAGAATGACGGGTAGAACTTAACATGTGACTTATGATTTGTTGGCCAAAATCAAGGTCATAAGAGCAAGGGGCAAAAATCCACATCGGGAGTTTCAAAAGAACTGAAACTTGCTAGTGTTGCATACCATTTGGAGTGTGATGATTCTGGTAGGATTCCTTCAGTTTCGTCACGCGATGATATTTGGATCCCGATCCTACTGTGAGTATATGCTACTCCTCGGGAAATTTCTCACTTAACGATCAATGCTATAAACCAAGTAGGCGTCTAGAAAGGAATTAGCGGGGCTACGCCCCCAGGGAAAAGAGGTTATTTAATTAAGGAACTTCGCGAAAGCATTGGAAAACCTCCCTCCAAGTACCGACACCAGCCTGGCCGAACGGTTAAGCAAGTATTGTACGGTGAGATTGATCCTGACTAATTCTTCCTTTTTGGTTTGAGGAGGGATTCGAGAGACAGTGGGAGCCATCATGTTTAGACAAATTAAAAACCATTCTAAACTTGCAAGAGCATCATGCTGAGTGTTTCTTCTCTCTCTCTTAATTGCAGCGACCAATCGACATGACTGGACTTAAGTTACTTCTAGATAAAAACATACTGACAGGGCCAAACTACAAAGATTGGCTCAGGAATGTCAAAATGGCAATCACTTATGACAAGTTGGGGTATCTCCTTACCACCAAAGCTCCCCCTGTCCCAGGTCCCACCTCCAGCGTCGCGGATAAGGAAATCCGTAAGACTTGGGAAATCGATTGCGCGAAGGCCATGTGCCTCGTGCTTGCCTCTATGGACAACGAACATCAGAGGAGGCACGAGAATATGGACCTTGAATCCATATTTCTCCATACAAAAGAACTGTATGGAGAGCAATCTCGTATCGCAAGATACAAAGTGTCGAAGAAGCTATTTTCGGCAAAGTTGGCCGTCGGATCATCGGTAGCGGAACACGTGCTTAAGATGATTGGCTTCATTGAGGAGCTCGCGGACCTTAGGACCACGTTGGAGAATGAACTCTATACGGACTTGATTCTTCTGTCCCTTCCTTCCACTTACGTCCAGTTTATCCTGAACTTCAACTTGCAAGAAAAAGAAGGTTAACTTTCAGAGCTCCTCAACATACTGAGGAGTGCAGAGGGCACCCTACAGAAAGGTAAGAAAACATCCACTTTGTTTGTAGGAGGATCTTCCTCTTCTAGGTCCAAGGCGAAAGCCAAGGGAAAGAAGAAGAAAACCCCCGCCAAACCAAGGGGCGGTGTTAGTAAAGTGGATACGAAGGGAAAGGCAAAAGCAACAAAGATAATGGGGAAGCTTATAGGGAAGGAAGAGTGCTTTTTCTGTCATAAGAGTGGTCACTGGAAGAAAGATTGCAGGGCTTGGAAAGCCAGAACACAGGATCTGAAGCAAGTTGCGGCTTCAACTTCAGGTGTGTATGTTATTGAAAACTGTCTATCAATAAACTCTACTTCCTGGGTATTGGATACCGGATCAGGATCTCATATCTGTAATTCTTTGCAGGCGTTGAGAAACCGTAGGGTTTTGAAGGCAGGTGACATGACCCTCAAAGTTGCAAACGGAGCTAGCATGGATGCTAAGGCCGTGGGGGACTATCACCTGGGGTTGTCAAATGGACACGTTTTGGTTTTGCGTAATTGTTTTTTTTGTACCCAACGCAACTTGTAATATTATTTCTGTATCTTTGATTTCTAAAGAAGGTTATGAATTTGCGTTTGTAAGTAATGTTGTAAACATTCACCTTAATCAAGTTCTGATTGGGTCAGGTACATTAAGCAATGGTATATACGTACTAAACCAACCACAGATTTTCAATGTCCAGAATACACACAAAAGAAAGTCTCCGGAAATAAATCAGACTTTCTTATGTCATTGTAGACTGGGTCACATCAATGAGAGAAGGTTGACGAAGTTACATACAGAAGGATATTTGAATCCGTTCGAATATCAATCGTATGCCACTTGTCAATCCTGTCTCAAAGGAAAGATGACAAAGACTCCGTTCACTGGACACGGAGTAAGAGCGAGCGAGCTCTTAGGACTCGTACACAGCGACGTGTGTGGTCCAATGTCTACACATGCGTGAAGCGGTTATTCTTACTTCATTACTTTTACGGATGACTTTTCAAGGTACGGTAATGTCTTCTTAATGAAACATAAATCCGAAGCCTTTGGAAAATTCCAGGAATATAAGAATGAAGTAGAAAAACAAACCGGCAAAATTATCAAGACACTAAGATCGGATCGAGATGGTGAATACTTGAGTGCCGAGTTCCTGGACTATTTAAAAGAGAATGGAATTCTCTCTCAGCTTACTCCTTCATACACTCCGCAACATAACGGTGTATCGGAGAGACGGAACCGAACCCTATTGGATATGGTACGGTCCATGATGAGTAACACTGAGTTACCGCGATCATTCTGGGGATATGCACTAGAATCAGCTGCATACCTTTTGAACCGAGTTCCAACTAAGACTGTGCCTACCACACCATATCCGATGTGGTGTGGGAAGAGACCCTATCTTAATCACATTAAGACATGGGGATGTCCAGCTTTTGTCAAAAAGCAGCATGCGGACAAGCTCGAGGCACGCTCAGTACAGTGCAAGTTTGTAGGATATCCAAAGAACTCCAAGGGATATTTCTTCTATTGCGAAGTGGAACAAAAGATTTATGTTTCTCGTCATGCCCACTTCTTGGAAACTGAGTTTTTGGAAAATCAGATAAGTGGGAGCACAATAGAACTGGAAGAAATTCCAGAACCACGAGCTATTACTGAAAGCTTAGTAGAACCAGAAGGTTCGAAAGATCATGACATTCCTACGCCGCTCCGCTGAAATAGTAGGCAGTCTCATCCGCCCGAGAGATACTACGGTTTTCTCATAGACGGGGATAGAGAGGATTGCATCATTTATTATGATGAGCCGACTAGCTTCCAACAGGCCATTCAGAGCGTTGACTCGGTAAAATGGCTGGATGCAATGCGGACCGAAATGGAGTCCATGTACACCAACAAAGTATGGACGTTGCTCCAGATGGGGTAAAACCCGTAGGATGCAAGTGGATCTTCAAAAGGAAGATTGGTGTAGATGGACAGGTTGAGACCTATAAAGCTAGACTGGTTGCAAAGGGTTTTCGTCAAAGACCTGGTTTGGACTATGACGAGACCTTTTCTCCAGTAGCTATGCTGAAATCTATTTGGATCCTTCTTGCCATTGCTGACTTCCACGATTATGAGATTTGGCAGATGGACGTAAAGACCGCTTTTCTAAATGGAAATTTAGAGGAGTGTGTTTATATAGACCAAGCAGAGGGTTTCATTCAGAGTGGGAGCAGCGGAAAGGTGTGCAAGTTGCTTAAGTCCATCTACGGACTAAAGCAGGCATCGCGGAGTTGGAACATCTGTTTTGATGAGACGGTCAAGGAATTTGGCTTTATCAAAAATCCAGATGAACCATGCATCTATAGTAGATTTGTAGCGAGAACTGTTGTATTCCTCGTTTTATACGTGGATGACATTCTCTTAATAGGAAATGACATTCCTATGCTACAATCTGTCAAGGGGTTCTTGTCACACAGGTTCTCCATGAAAGACCTGGGTGATGCCTCATACATTCTGGGGATCCGGATCTACCGTAACAGATCCAAGAGGATACTGGGACTCTCACAGTCCAGGTACATCGACACCATACTGAAAAGATTCAGTATGGAGGATTCCAAGCACGGTAATCTACCGGTTTGTCACGGGATCACCCTCTCCAAAGAGATGTCTCCCAAGACTGATTTGGAAAGGCATCGCATGTCTATTATACCCTATGCTTCTATGGTAGGCTCTATAATGCATGCGATGTTGTGTACCAGACCAGATGTAGCTTATGCACTGAGTGTGGTAAGCCGGTATCAGTCAAACCCTGTGGAGAAACACTGGATAGCAGTAAAGAACATTCTCAAGTACCTGAGAAGGACTAAGGAGATGTTCTTGGTGTATGGCGGAAAAGACCTCCAGATCGAGGTCTTTGCTGACTCCAGCTTCCAGAGTGACAAGGATGATTCCAAGTCCATGTCGGGTTATGTCTTTACCCTCAATGGAGGGGCGGTGTGTTGGAAGAGTTCCAAACAGGAAACCGTTGCTGACTCGACGATGGAAGCGGAATATATCGCTGCTGTAGATGCCGCAAAAGAAGCCGTCTGGATAAGGAAGTTCTTAACTGAACTTCAGGTGGTTCCGTCCATTGTTGATCCAATACCGCTGTATTGCGACAACAACGGGGCTATAGCTTTAGCGAAGGAACCCAGGTCCCATCAGAAATCCAGACACATCTTGAGGCGGTATCACCTGATCAGGGAGATCGTTGGTCGCCAGGAGATCGAGGTTCGGAGAGTTTCTACGGAAGATAACATTGTTGATCCACTCACAAAGGCCTTACCCCAGACTCAGTTCGAGCGGCTGATCGAGAAGATAGGTCTTCGATACGCCAGTACAAGGCCTTAGTGCAAGTGGGAGATTGTTAGTGTATATGCCCTAGAGGCCATTACTGTATCATACTAGTTTGTATATTACTTAATGGAAGCTTGGGATATTCACCTTGTATAGACAATCTTGCTCAATATAGTAGTATGCTACTTGGTTTGTTTCTACTTCAATGTGTACATATGTTTATTTTAGTATATCACCTATACACATTAGTGGAGTCCTTAGGATCTTTGCTTGATTACCAGCGTTGTGATGGCAGTCACACTAGTGGGGGCTGGGTAATCTATAAGCACATCCTTATGCAGGTCCCTAGTCGCAGGACTATCGAGACAGGGCATCGATACTCCGGAGTAGACTAGCGTATGCGCTTCTCAACCCAGTGTGGGAGACGGTCTGTCCCACAGCCGTCAGTACGTCGTACTTGAGATAGTATGTGGGTGCTCGTTAGGTTACGAATACACTGGATAGGGCTCGTCGGGAACTGTTGGTTGGTACTATACCTATCGTCAGTTATCAGTTCCCAGGTGACATGAGTACAGCTTAGTCCGCTGACTTGACACTGTCACTTCGCCTCGAGTGTGTTCCCACTGTACTTTGATTGCTACCCTACCACGGCTCAAAGGAGTCGTGCAAACAGGTAGTTTTTAGGTGCAGTCCCGAAGCACTTGGAGGCAGTGACGGTTAGACAGGATTCGTCTCTCCCGGTATTGGGGGTTGACATCGCGCTGTGTCTAGGAGAGCCATTACACGAGTAGTCCCTGGCCAGGGCAAGCGAGATATACTGGTAGGTTTCCAGTGTTATCTCAGGGTGTTCTGGGCTTCACTCCGACACGACTTGTATCGCTATTAGGGGACTGACGTTTACCGCCCCCTAGGCCGCCATGCGATGTATCAGACGAACAGACCGGACTGTATGGAGATTGTCACATTCAGACTCAGTAGGAGTTCAGATGGGTTTCACCTCGTCGGTCTTCTTGTCGGCATCTACCTGGGGACCGTTACGCACAGCTAGTGCCTCTTGCGGTCTGTGGTTAAACCCACTGCCAGCGTAGTGTCGAGTCTTTAGTGTCCCATACAGAAAGCTATTCGCCTTTAGGCAAAAGAGTAGAGGTCGCATGGTTTTGCGACAGGGTTCGGTCACTTCCGTGCACTTGTGCACGTACAGTGTCTGGACAGTTAACACTAGCGGGCTTTGGTTTAAGCCAGATCCTAGTGTACGTTTTGGGATTGGTTTTATCTCGTTTGTATTCGTGTTCCTCGGAACGTGGATGCGGGTGTGTATGCACAGTTGACAGAGAGACAGAGGCAGAGGATTCTCATTGGGGTTGTTGACTGTTGACCGTTGACCTTTGACTATTGACTTTTGACTAAACCCTAATGAGAATAAGATATATGATTAACAATAATATTAATTAAGTATTATAGTGACATGGTTGTTGAGGGGTTGACTTTGTTGACTTGTTGACTTTGTTGACCGGTTGACTAGGTTGGACTAGTTGACCATCATCATGACAATGGCTATCAGTCCATGGCAAAGACTTTTGCTTGCTTGTTTATTTATGCAAAATGAGTGCATGAAATGATATAGCCATTTTGACTTAAACCATCACACAATACTTGATTACTATTTTTGTTATGATGACTTTGGATTATGAGTGGTTGGATGGCAAAAATACTCTCTCATTCTATCATTTCATTTCTCTCTCTTGCCATCACTTGCTCAAGTTCTCCCTCTTCCTCTTGCTCTCTCTAGCTCAAGGCAAACCATTCTCATGTGTTAAGACTCATTGCCTTAGAGATAAAAAGACACCAAAACAATCCTCTACTCATTCTAGTTCACAAGGCCTAGCAAGCCAAGTGTTCTAGTTTCTTCAAAGTTCGAAGAAGAAGCCAAAGGTAGAAGCTTTCGGGTGGATCCATCTTCGGCGCAAGGAGACGAAGAGGTGAGGCCGATCCGTACACCGGGAGGAGTTGAAGACGAAGGAGTTCAAGAAAGGTATAGCCCCCTAACCGAGTAGGCAAAACTCTAGTTAGGTTGTTAGTTAGTTGTTTAACAAAGATCCGTTTTTATGAGTCCATGTTACCACCCTCTTGAAAATCGTTTTTCACCACTTCCGCAACCCAGTAAGTACCGGGGAAGGGTAGCATAGACTTACATATATATATATATATATATATATATATATACGTATATATATATATTTATATATATCTCCCGTACGGTAAAATCCATCATACAACATCCTCAAATCGGGAGTACGGGTCAATATCATATATATATATATATATATATCATATTTCGTACGGAATCATCCGTCGTACGATATCATAATCAAGGGTACGGATCTAAGGTCACGTGCATTCTATTATTTCATCAAGTCACATGTTATCGCATGTTATGTGTATATCGCCCATTGATCCTTTAATATATCATTTCATGATACGATGCTTCAGCCTCAAATCATATATCATAGTCTCGTGACATCATGTCTAATCATATCGACTTATATCCGTTTAACATATAATATTCTCATCTTACATGTATATGTATGTATATATATACACATATATGAACATATATATATATATATATACACACTCACACACAAAACATACCATGTGTGTGTGTGAGTGTGTGTGCGTGACAACATATATCCTAAAGGTTCACGACTAAGATAAATAAGGCTAAGGGTATACCTTCGTACGAGTACTCTTATTCTAATCCTACGGTCTCCTAAAACCCTATTTGCTAAGTATCCATATCTCACATCTAACTTAATTATCTAAATATATATATATATATATATGTGTGTGTGTATCCTAATCTACGGTTGCAGGGGTCTTATACGTCATCCACCCGACTTCCCCCGTAGATATACATCTATTCATCTATAATCCTCGCTTCAGCCGAAGTTGATGACGCCTTGCTCTCCTTTGTCGTCCCGAAGTCCACGTGAAGATACCTACAGTTCAAGCACGTCGTAACATAAACAAGAATAGCATACGAAAACCGATACGACATGCGAAGTGCACATAGGTTAGAACTGTAAGCCGATGTCGCACACCCCGCGGGTTCGTGGAGAGGCGGAATTTTCAAAAAACAATTTTAACATGCTTCGCAACACCGGCTAACTCCAGGATCTATTTGAAAACCTTAACTAACTAAACTAAGTAGGAGGTTTAACTAATATGATAGTTAGTTATACCTCCGTGACCAAGTCCTTCGGGTCTTCTTTGCCTCCTCTCCATGGCTCTTCGAAGAAAGGATCGAACTTGCGACGTCGGCCTCCTCGCATCAAAGATGATCTACCCGAGTGTTTGTGCTTCAAGCTCCAACCTCTAAACCGAGTTAACTAGGGTAAATGGTTCACTAATCCAAGTAGCCTAGGTGATGTAGAGAATGTCTAATGGATTGTTTTGTCTCATGAGACTCTTTGTTTCACAACTCATGTGAGGGTAAGAGTCTCACTTGAGGAAGAAGAGGAAAACTTGGAGAGAGAATGAGAGATGAACAAATGAGCTAAGAGTTCAATGGCTAAGTGTGGATAATGGCTAATATCATATGCCTCACTCATTGAACCATGAATTAAAAACCAATACAATATATCACCCATGCTTCAATAGTGAGTCAAAATGAATAAACTAATCAAAATAGCCATGCTTCACCATGCCAAGTATGTCTCTCCAAATCCACCTCATTAATCTATTTTGCAAAAATAGATAATCCAATAATGAGGTGTCCCCTTTTAGAAGCATGCCTTGTAAAATTACAAGAATGCCCTCACCGTATATACATTCCCGTATTCGTATTCCGAAAAATATGAATACAATGAGACGATAACAATCCAATAATACAATACTAGGATCCGGCTTAAACCAAAGCCCACTAGTATTGTCCACCCGAACATCATCCGTGTACAAGTACACGTATGGGATTGAAGCCCTGCCGTAAAACCATACGTCATCTACATCTTTTGCCCGAAGCAGGGAAACCCTCTGTGTGGGACTCTAAAGACTCGACAGTATACTGGCAGTGGGTTTAACCATAAGTACATCAGTGGTACTGGCTACACGTAACAGCTACCCATGTATCTGTCGATAAGAAGGTCGATGAGCAAACTCATCCGAACTCCTACTGAGCCTGTCTGTGACGATCTCCATACAATCAGTCTGTTCGTCTATGATACACGCATATCGTACCTAGGGGGATAGTAAACGTCAGACCCCTAATAACGCAATAAGTCATGCCAGAGAAGAGCCCAATAAACCATGAGAAACTACTGGAGTACCTACCAGTAAATCTCGCTTGCTCTGGCTAGGGACTTTGTGTAATGGCTTTCCGAACACAGCGTGATATCAACCCCTAATACCGGAAGAGACGAATCCTATCTAACCGCTACTGCCTCCAAGTTCTTCGGGACTGCACCCAACTACTACCTTTTTGCACGACTCCTTTGAGCCATGGTAGGGTAATAATCAAAGTACAGTGGGAACACACTCGAGGCGAAGTGCGATGTCAAGTCAACGGACTAAGATGTACTCATGTCACCTGGGAACTGCTACCCGACGATGGGTATAATACCAACCAGCAGTTCCCGACGAGTCCTGTCCAGTGTAACTCATAACCTAATGAGCACCTGCATACTATCTCCAGTACGACGTACTAATGGCTGTGGGACAGACCATCTCCCATGCTGGGATGAGAAGCGTATACACTAGTCTACTCTGGAGCATCGATACTCCGTCTCGATAATCCTACGACTAGGGACCTGTATAAGGATGTGCTTATAGACTACCCAGCCTCCACTAGTGTGATTGTCATCATAACACTGGTAGTCAAGCAAAGATCCTAAGGGCTCTACCAATATGTATAAACAATATGCTAAAAGAAACACATGCATATATTGAGGTAGATACAAACCAAGTAGTATACTACTATATCGAGCAAGGCTGTTATCATAACTGTGAATATCCCAAGTTTCTAATATATAATATACAATCCAGTATGATACAATAATGGCCACTAGGGCATATATCATCAACAAGAACCTACGGTCTACGCATGCAAGAATAACCAAACAACTCTCGACGTTGGCGTACAAATGTCAAACGACCGATTCAAAACTCAAATATCAAAACTCAAGTTAACAAAAGTCGCAAAACGAAAACAACAACTTAGGAAAACACTTCCAGATTTTACCCTAGGTTGAATTAGGATATTTTGCATATAGGGTATGCCTAATTACTAGATAAAGGAGCCATGGACCAAGCACGAAGTCTAAACTTCATGCCTAGGCCGCAATTTGTGGCCAGATGGGATTTATTTGCGGCCAAGTTTGGGAGTTGGGGTCTCGGGTCTCAGAGGTAGCTTCATGTGTGCCTGCTTGTCTAACTGTGTTTGCTAAATAATTTTCAAATTCTCCGGGTCATAACAGATCTCAATTTCTCATCACAATTTCCATAAAATTCAATATCGGAAAACTAATATATCAAGTTTAGGATTCTAAACTCAATTTGGTCCAGAATTCTAACTCTAGAAGGGTTTGTGGCCACTACTAAACCCCAATTACACCTTCACAACTCATAATATCCCCTAATCCTTATCTTGGAATTTTCCAACATCATTATACTACACAAGTTTAACTCTAAATCACTATAGGAGGTTAGGAAAACAAGATGCTTAACTAAAGTGTAGGATTTTACCTCATGTAGCAACGAAAGAAAATTCTAGTATGGCGCATGGTGCTCAAAGTCCCAATTTGATTCACCCATGTGGTTTGTGATGAAGTTTTGGTCATTTTTTGTGAAGGGAGGATGAGGTTTTGGTTAAGTTTTGGGGATGGTGCATGGTGGTAGAGGAGGTGGAGGGAGGAGGTGGAGGGAGGAGGAGGAGAATGAAGAAGATGAGGATGAGAAATGGTGAAGGAGCCATGGTGGAGAACCCCCCCTCTCTCTCTTGCCCATACCCTTATGTCCCCCCTCTACAAAATATCTCATCTTTTCTTTTTCTTCTTTTCTAATTAAAACAAAAATCATTTAAAACAAATAAGGCCATGGTTATCAAATATAGACAAATATTGCAACATGTTATGTTATATGTCATATACATAAACAAGATTAATGCATAATTAGTGAAATATTAATCAAGTTTACTATTAACTTGTATACAATTAATTGTATAATAATTTATAAAATTTCCCAAATCACATAAATCTTTTTCAACATCATTAATTCATATAAATTTCTAAATATTTCCCAAACTATAAGTATATAATCATGCCATATTATTAAAACCAATTTCCATACTTTTTATAATATTCACAAAATTTATTATTTTAATTATTTAAATTCAAAAAATAATATTTTATTTTTCTGAAATATTACATGGTCTACTTCAGTCGTTATCAATCCCAGAATGGAAATGGTAGCACATTACCATGGACTTCGTGAGTGCTCTTCCTCGCAGCACGAATGGTAACAATGCAGTATGGGTTATTGTGGATCGACTCACCAAGTCGGCTCACTTCATCCCATTTCGAGCTGGCCAATCTACTGAGACGTTAGCAAAGAAATACATGGAGGAGATTATGAAATTACATGGAGTACCAGTTTGCATCGTTTCCGATCGCTACACCAGATTCCGATCACAATTTTGGCAGAGTCTGCAAGCTAGCCTGGGAACAAATCTGAACTTCAGCATGGTTTACCATCCAAAAACGGACGGAAAGTCTGAGCAAACAATTCAGATTCTAGAAGACATGCTAAGAGCTTGTATGTTAGACTTCGGAGGTTCGTGGGAAGATCACCTACACCTTGTGGAGTTTTCATACAACAACAGCTATCAGGCGAGCATTAGAATGACACCATTTGCAGCATTATACGGAAGGAAGTGTCGATCACCACTAAGTAGGAACGACGTTGGAGATCATGAACTCCTAGGACCAGAGTTGATCGTGGTAACTGTGAACGAAGTTCGCACGATCAGGGAAAGAATGCGTATAGCCCAAGACCGACAGAAACATTAGGCTGATGCAAAGCGCCGACACCTGGAGTTCCAACCTGGAGACCATGTTTTTCTGAAGATCTCTCCAAACAGAGGAGTGATCTGCTTTGGCAAGAGGGGTAAGCCAAGTCCAAGATATATAGGACCGTTCGACATACCCGAACGAGTTGGACAAGTGGCATACCGTCTAGCACTTCCACCCTCATTGGAAAGAGTGCACAACGTGTACCACATATCCCAGCTACGAAGATATATGAGCGACCACATCTATATCGTCGATCACTCTGAACTCACTATACAGACGGATCTAACTTGTGAGCAACAACTCGTTGAGATTCTAGATCGAAAGGTGAAGACACTATGGAACAAGGAAGTAAACTTGGTCCGAGTGATATGGAGAAAAGATTCGCCAGGAGAATCAATGTGGGAACGAGAAGAAGACATGCATGCAAGATACCCTTACTTATTTGTAAATTAGTCCTTGTTTAATTATAAATTTCGAGGACGAAATTTTTATAAAGAGGGTAGAATGTAACGACTCTGAATTTACTGTACGATTTTTTTTAAATTTAATGTACAGAAAGGAGTTTACAAGCCTGAGTACAATTTATAAGTTAATTTTGTTTAAGAACAGCAGAAACAACTTGTAGCTCACTGGTAAAGCCTTGCACTGCTATGACGTATCCCCTGTGTTCGAACCCAATCAGACACATTGTATTTTTCTGATTATTATTTTAAACATTTTGGAAGCCCAAAAGTTTACATGCGCACTGCACATAAAAATGAAAAGATAGAAAAATTAAACATGTGCACAATGATTTAAATACAGAGATGTAGACGTTGCTTCAATCCGACGGCTCCCTCTCACCAAACGACCAGCGAGATCCCCTATTGGGTCGGCGCCGACGATCCTCCTGTCGCCAATGAGGCCTGGGCTTTGCACACAAGTCTCTTAGCGTACCCCTAACTCCCCTGCACTATTTAATTACTCTGCAATCAAACACAGACCCCTCAATTCCCCATTTATCATCTTTTTAATGCATTTTAATTCATCTTTTTAATTCCAAAACCCTAATTCCATACAATAAATACTACCCCAAACCCTAGCCCTTCCATATTCTGAAAATTATAGCCAAAATTCTCAAAGTTTTCTAAGTACAAAAAGAGTACAAGTGGAGTTAGCAAGAGATTATCTTCCGGCGAGAATCGAAGCAAGTTTCGGCGACGTCATAACGACAACCCCCTATTCTTACAATTTCCTTATAACCACTTCACTCGTAAGTCCCTTCCAATCCTTATTCTCCTTCTCTAAAAATTCTTTTTCAAAACACATGTCGGTAAGTGGAGTTAATACCGACATTTTATTCTAAACCATTGAAATCACACTTTTTCCTAATCATTGCTCATTCATATTTCTACACCTTAATTGTTAATATAAAACTAATGTTTAGAATAAACTTTCACTCAAAATTATCTTGAAACATAACTTTAAATCAATTTATACATTAAAATACCATGAACTTTGTATCTACCATATTTAATTGTTTTGCTTAATTATACCTTTAGAAAACCTTACGGGGTAATAACCTACCTCTCACAAACACACATAGTTCCATAGCACGATACTCTTTGAACGTATTGTTTTGGCAAATACAATATATTTCATCAAAATACCACGTACTATAAAAACGGTTTTCTTTTAAAATTGTATTTTAAATTCCTTTGCAAATAAACCTCTACAACCCTTTTTAGCTATTGGATGGTGCGGATTATCGCACATCCTTGGCTAGTAGAGCGAGATGCAGATCTTCTCACGAAGCATTCGGTCTAAAAAGGTTCTTAATACGGTTTTTAAGAAAAACGCATCTTCTACATAAATAAAAATAAATTTTTTAATAAATATATAAATATTATCAAACAACTTATTTTCAAGATATAATAAGATTACATTTTTCTAAAAATAAAAGAATGACAAGTTTCACCAAAATACCCTCAAGTTACCAAAAGACAAGTTTTACACTAAAATACTATGAAATTCTCAATACTATGTAATTATCACTAAAATATCACAAATCCTTAAAATTCACATCTATGAAACCCTAAATAATATGAATAAAATCTCGTGGTTTATTTTTAATTATATTAAAAATATTTTCATAAAACTCCCTCGAGTTATATAAAATAATATTTAAGGACTTTAGTAAATATAGGTTTAAGCAGGATCAATTCTCTTAAGCCCCAAAGAGCCGGATAAAGTGAGTGCTTGCCTATTTAAGGTAGAAAAACTTAACGGAGTTATCAATGGTAATTATCTTGAAAAAAAACACAAACCCTGCCGTCCATATGCAGCAGTTACCGATGACTCCCGAATCTAATTTAGGATCCAAATCAATTTATAAGTCTCTGACTCAGGCTGAGTCTAACTCAAATCTGAATTCAATCAGAGTCTAATCGAACATGAATCTTATATCAAACATGAACACTTGAACCTAAACCTGAATACCAGAATTCAACAACTATATCAATATGCAAACATGCTTGACCTGACTGAATCATGGTTATAACTTGATTTGACTACATGACTACTTGTTTACATCTTGAACCTGATTACTTGAACAACTTGTATCCATGGTCTTGGCAAGTCTGATAATTATAATCTATATAAAACATTACACGGGGTTAACGAGGTAGATTGGTACGGAATGTATTAGAAGTGGAACGAGATGGTCACTAAAAGACACCTACATAAACTCTCGTGCCGTTGTCCCATGGGTTTTGACGGGGCCTTGTACTACCTGTTACCATAGTCCACGGAGCAAGTTGGACTCCTCTCGTATACACTGATACCTTCTGTACCAAGCTACAAATGACTACGTTAGAATAATAATCTTATACCTGTATTACTTAACAGTTTATTTCTACATCACTTGTTGTATTCCTTTCTCTTTTTTGGGACTTACCGAGCTCTAGTTCGCTGAAGACATTCATGTCTATTTCTTTCTTGGAATGTTCGTCAGGAGGACAGGACCCTCAGGAGACCGAGCCCAGTCGGGAGTACTTGGATCAGATTGAGGCACAGCCAGACTACTAGCTTTACTTGTACTTACCTTCCAGTTTGTATGCCACCGTTTAGGCATTGGTTTTATCGTTGTATCTTTCCTTTTCAAAACAGTTGTATGTAAAGATGAATGTTAACAAAAGTTGTTGTTCATTTTATATCTCTTGTTATTCTTGTGCATTTTTCCATATATTGCTTAATTACGCTTGACGTATTTATTTCTTAGTAAATACATCATTGCCTGGCCACGCCTCCGCCTCCGTACACCGAGAAGCGGGGCGTGACAGGTTTTGTCGACGGCCCATCCAGGTCAGTTCTACATGGAATCCTAAGCAATATATTACAATAATTATAGGAATCAGCAACTATACATTCTTTACATTTCAAATTTCTTGAATCTATCCTAACCTTTCTTTTTCTATCAAGGTCATGGATTCACCGAACAACACGAGTACCAACGTCAATGGAACCACAGCACCTCCTACTCTACCACTACCACCTACCATTGCAGCTCCCATCAACGAGCAAACGGTACTGCTTGAGGCAATCAAGAGCCTCTTGGAGGGTCAGCAGCAGCAGACTGCTATCCTCATGCACCGCCCAAAAGCTGAGGCACCTAGAGTAAAACAATTCCATGCACTACATCCAAAGCATTTCTCAGGAAAAGAGAGTCTACTGGAGGCAGAAGAATGGGCTCAGTCCATTGAAGATGACCTGGCAGCAGCACAAGTGCTAGAGATTGCTTGGGTGAGAGTTGTGAAGCTGCAACTAACGGATAACGCCAAAGTCTGGTGGAAGGCTGAAGAAAACCGTCATGCCTAACCTATCGAATGGAGGACATTTCGCGATATGTTCGATGCAAAATACTTCCCTGAGACTTCCCGTTTCGACATGGAACATCAGTTCATCCACTTACAACAAGGCTCGATGTGGAGCAAATCCGTGGATGAATACGATACTGAGTTTACCATGCTTAGCAGGTAAGATATTGTCTCCATATTCAATTTCCTGATATCACATATTACACTGCTAACACAAGACCGTAACAGGTTCGCGGCACACCTGATCCCGACTGTTGAGATTCGGGCACGAAGATTTAAAAAAGGGTTGGACCCGGAAATCCAAGCTGCACTAGCTACAGGGGATTTCCCAACCCATGATCTTGCTCTGAAGGCTACCCGACGCTATGAGGCGGTTGTGAAGAAGATGTGAAGACCTCAGACTGCCGGTGTGAAATGCCCTGCCACTCAGATGGCAAGAGGAGCCTCTTCCAGGCCAACTTTTGCACATAGGAAACCGAGAGTAACTTTTAACCGGCCCAGTCCAGACTTTTTCTTCTATTGCAAGAGGAATGGACACATGGCGAAATACTGCGGGCATGTAAATGGCCTGTGTTTAGTTTGTGACGCATCCACTCACGCCATCAGAGCTTTTCCATATCGTCTCAACCCAGCTCCAGCACCTAGACCCGCTGTCACAGTTCCGCAGCGGCCAGCTATTCAGGCTCCTACACCTCGTCTTGCTTTGCCTGCACCACCTCCATGTGGACCTCCTACACAGCCTCCTCGTCAATTTCACCAGGCCCAGAGGAACATGCCTCAAGGGCAGAGGAACATGCCCCAGGGACAGAGGATTGTGCCTCCAGCAAGGAGGAATGTATCCCGATGTCTGGCTTTCACCATGACGGTTGAGGAAGCCGAGGCCACTGGCCAAGTTATCCCTGGTAATTCCCAATCCTTTCATCTTTTCAATCATTGTATACCTTTATATTTTCCTGTATCTAAAACCAACCTCACACAACTTAGGTACTATACTAGTAGCCACCCGTCCTGCACTAGCACTGTTCGACATTGGAGCATCACACTGCTTCATGTTCCAACGATTTGTGAGAACACATGCGATTCTCATGAAGCCACTCATTTCAAACTGGAATGTCTGTTCCAGGAATAGAGTATTGAAGGCAACTATGGGATTTGATCAGTGTCCAGATGTAGTTTGCGGACGAGAATTCTACGCGAATTTCAAAGTACTGGACATCCTAATTTTTGATGTTGTGTTGGGCATGAACTGGCTGGGAATTTTCTATGCTACGATTGACTGTCGTCAAAGGAGGGTAGTATTTAAGATACCAGATCACCCAGTATTCTACTTCAAGGGTGGAGATAGAACTTTGGATCCAGGAAGATACCATGCAAAACTAAAGGCTGCAGAAGTGTTTACTCTACCGGCAGAAGAAGAAAAGCCAGAGGTAGTTCAAGAGTTTGAGGATATGTTCCCTGAAGATATAACAAGTTTGCCTCCCGATCGAGCTCTTGAATTCAGTATTGACTTAATACCTGGTGCGCAACCTGTAATCAAAGCTCCGTACCGGTTAAGTCCTGAGTGATTGAAGGAGATCCGCATTCGGTTGGATGAACTCATGAAGAAAAGCTGGATTCATCCCAGTACTTCAAGTTGGGGGTCTCCAGTTTTGCTTATGAAGAAGAAAGAAGGTTCATACAGGATGTGTGTAGATTATAGAGCTTTGAACGAAGTGATGATTAAGAACTAGTATCCACTACCTCGCATCGATGATCTTTTCGATCAGCTAAATGGGTCTTGTGTATTTTCGAAGCTGGATTTTCATTCGGGTTATCATCAGGTGAAGGTCAAAGAATCTGATATTCCGAAGATGGCGTTCATGACTCGCTATGGTCATTATGAGTATCTTGTAATGCCATTTGGAGTGACCAATGCACCTGCTATATTCATGAACCTGATAAACTAAGTTTTCTGAGAGTACTTAGACAGGTTCGTTGTCATCTTCATTGATGACATCCTAGTGTATTCAAAGAATCGGAAAGAACATGCCGAGCATTTACGGATTGTCTTGGAGACATTGCGACAACATCAACTCTATGCCAAATACAGCAAGTGTGAATTTTGGCTAGATCAAGTCAGATTTCTCGGACATATCATTTCAGGCGAAGGAATCTAAGTAGATCCAGCTAAGGTATCAGCTGTCAGCGAATGGCCGACACTAAAGACGGTGAAGAATATTCGAAGTTTCTTGGGATTAGCAGGATACTACCGAAGATTCATTGAAGGTTTCTCAAAGATTGCAACACCCCTGACCAAGCTCACACTTAAAGATGAAGCATTCGTGTGGTCAGAAGCAAGTGAACAAGCTTTTGTAGAACTCAAAACAAGACTAGCATCTGCTCCTATTCTCATAATACCGGATCAATCTGGAGGATTTGTTGTGTATTGTGATGCGTTCGGTAAGAGATTAGGATGTGTTCAACACCAGCATGGAAAAGTTGTAGCTTTTGCATCAAGACAGTTGAAAGTTCATAAGCTTAATTATCCAACACATGATCTGGACTTGGCAGCCGTTATCTTTGCACTTAAAATTTGGCGCCACTACCTTTTAGGAGAACGGGGGGATATATACACTGACCACAAGAGTCTGAAGTATGTATTTAATAAGAAGGAATTAAATATGCGACAGAGAAGATGGCTAGAACTTATGGCGGACTTCGACATCAACCTACAGTATCATTCTGGGAAGGTGAATATAGTTCCTAATGCACTTAGCCGTCAGTCATTAGCAATGAATCTCACTTCTCAGTGGAAGCTTCAGCAGGAATTGCACGGATTGGCAATTGAAGTAGTTATGCCAGGTAACTCTTCAGATTTGATGAACTTACAGGTACAGTCTGCTATTATCAATCAGATCAAAGCAGCTCAAGCAAATGATGCCAAGATACAAAAGATCCGAGAACAAGAAGAAAGTGGACTTTGAACTGACTTCATCATTCACGAAGATGGATCCTTAAGATATGGAAGTTGACTGTATATACCTATCGGCCCAGTTCGAGAAGAGTTGATGAAAGAAGCTCACAGCTCTCCTTACTCTGTAGACCCCGGTGGTACCAAAATGTATGAGTTTCTACAGCAACACTACTGGTAGCATGGAATGAAGCGCGAAGTAGCCAGAAGCATAGCCAAGTGTTTGGTATGTCAGCAAGTAAAGGATGGACATCACAGGACTACTGGTCTACTTCATCCGTTATCAATCCCCGAATGGAAATGGCGGCACATTACCATGGACTTCATGACTGCTCTTCCTCGCAGCACGAAAGGTAACAATGCAGTATGGGTTATTGTGGATCGACTCACCAAGTCGGCTCACTTCATCCCATTTTGAGTTGGCCAATCTACTGAGACAATAGCAAAGAAGTACATGGAGGAGATTGTGAGATTACATGGAGTACCGGTTCGCATCGTCTCCGATCGTGACACCAGATTCTAATCACAATTTTGGAAGAGTCTGCAAGCTTGCCTGGGAATGAGTCTGAACTTCAGCACGGCTTACCATCCACAAATGGAGAGGCAGTCTGAGCGAAAAATTCGATTCTAGAAGACATGCTAAGAGCTTGTATGTTAGACTTCAGAGATTCGTGGGAAGATCACCTACACCTTGTAGAGTTTTCATACAACAACAGCTATTAGGCGAGTATTGGAATGACACCATTTGCAGCATTATACGGAAGGAAGTGTCAATCACCACTAAGTTGGGGCGACGTTGGAGATCGTGAACTCCTAGGACCAGAGATGATCATGGAAACTGTGGACGTAGTTCGCACGATGAGGGAAAGAATGCACATAGCCCAAGACCGATAGAAGCATTGGGCTGATGCAAAGCGCCGACACCTAGAGTTCCAACCTGGAGACCATTTTTTTCTGAAGATCTTTCCAAACATAGGAGTGAACCACTTTGGTAAGAGGGATAAGCTAAGTCCAAGATATATAGGACCGTTCGACATACTCGAACAAGTTGGAGAAGTGGCATTCCGTCTAGCACTTCCACCCTCATTGGAAGGAATGTACAACGTGTTCCACATATCCCAGCTACGAAGATATGTGAGCGACCCCAGCCATATCCTCGATCACTCTGAGCTCACTATTCAGATGGATCTAACTTGTGAGCAACAACCCGTTGAGATCCTGGATCGAAAAGTGAAGACACTACGGAACAAGGAAGTAAAGTTGGTCTAACTGATGTGGAGAAAAGATTCGCCAGGAGAATCAATGTGGGAACGAGAAGTAGACATGCGTGCAAGATACCCTTACTTATTTGTAAATTAGTCCTTATGTAATTGTAAATTTCAAGGATGAAATTTTTATAACGAGGGTAGAATGTAATGACTCTGAACTTACTGTACAAATTTTTTTAAAATTTAATGTACAGAAAGGAATTTACAAGCCTGAGTAAAATTTATAAGTTAATTTTGTTTAAGAACAGCAAGAAACAACTTGTAGCTTACTAATAAAGCCTTGCACTGCTGTGACGTTGCCCTTGTGTTCGAACTCAATCAAACATATTATATTTTTTCTGATTTTTCTTTTAAATTTTTTGGAAGCCCAAAAGTTTACACGTGCACTGCACATAAAAATGAAAAGACAGAAAAATTAAACATGTGCACAATGATTTAAATATAAAGATGTACACGTGGCTTCAATCCGACGGCTCCCCCTCACCAAACGACCGGCGTGATCCTTTATTGGGCTGGTGCGGACGGTCCCCCCGTCGCCAATGAGTCCCGGGCTTTGCACACAAGTCTTTTGACCTATCCCTAACTCCCCTGCACTGTTTGATTACTCTGCAATCAAACAGAGACCCCTCATTTCGCCAATTATCATCTTTTTAATGCATTTTAATTCATCTTTTTAATTCCAAAACCCTAATTCCACACTATAAATACTACCCCATACCCTAGCCCTTCCTCATTCTGAAAATTATAGCCAAAATTCTCAAAGTTTTCTAAGTACAAGTAGAGTACAATTGGAGTAAGCAAGAGATCGTCTTCCAGCGAGGATCGAAGCAAGTTCCGACGATTCCGCGACGTCATGACGGCAACCCCCTATTCCTACACTTTCCATCTAACTACTTCACTCGTAAGTCCCTTCCAATCCTTATTCTCCTTCTCTAAAAATTCTTTTTCAAAACACATGTCGGTAAGTGGAGTTATTACCGACATTTTATTCTAAACCCTTGAAATCACACTTTTTCTTAATCGTTGCTCATTCATATTTCTACACCTTTCTTGTTAATATAAAAATAATGTTTAGAACAAATTTTCACTCAAAAATATCATGAAACATAACATTAAATCAATTTTTACATTAAAATGCCATAAACTTTGTATCTACCATATTTAATTGTTTTGATTAATTATACATTTAGAAAACCACACGGGGTAATGACCTACCTCTCACAAACACACATGCTTCCATAGCACGATACTCTTTGAACGTATTTTTGTGGCGAATACAATATATATCATCAAAATACCACGTACTATAAAAATGATTTTCTTTTAAAATTGTATTTTAAATTCTTTTGCAAATAAGTTTCTACAACCCTCTTTAGGGGACCCACTATTGGATGGTGTGGATTATCGTACATCCTTGGGCTAGTAGTACGAGATGCAGACCTCCTCACGGAGCATTCAGTCTCAAAAGGTTTTTAATACGGTTTTTAAGAAAAATGCATTTTCTACATAAATAAAAATATTTTTTTAATAAATATGTAAATATTATCAAACTACATATTTTTAAGATATAATAACATTACATTTTTCTAAAAATAAAAGAATGACAAGTTTCACCAAAATACCCTCAAGTTACCAAAAGACAAGTTTTACACTAAAATACCATAAACTTCTCACTACTATGTAATTATCACTAAAATATCACAAATCCTTAAAATTCACATTTATGAAACCCCAAATAATATAAATAAAATCTTGAGTTTTATTTTTAATTATATTAAAAATATTTTTATAAAACCCCCTCGAGTTATATAAAATAATATTTAAGGACTTTAGTAAATATAGGTTTAAGCGGGATCAATTCTCTTGAGCCCCAGGGAGCCGGAGAAAGTGAGTGCTTGCCTATTTAAGGTAGAAAAACTTAACAGAGTTATCAATGGTAATTGTCTTGGAAAAAGACACAAATCCTGCATTCCATGTGCAGAGTTACCGATGACTCCCGAATCTAATTCAGGATCCAAATCAGTTTATAAGTGTCTGACTCAGTCTGAGTCTAACTCAAATCTGAATTCATTCAGAGTATAATCGAACATGAATCCTATATCAAACATGAACATTTGAACCTGAACCTGAATACTAGAATTCAACAACTATATCAATATGCAAACATGCTTGACCAGACCGAAATATGTTTATAACTTGACTTGACTACATGACTACTTGTTTACATCCTGAACATGATTACTTGAACAACTTGTATCCATGGGCTCGGAAAGTCTGATAATTATAATCTATATAAAACATTACACGGGGTTAACGGGGTAGGTTGGTACGGAATGCATTAGAAGTGGAATGAGATGGGCACTAAAAGATACCTACATGAACTCTCGTGTCGTTGTCCCGTGGGTTTTGACGAGGCCTTGTACTACCTGTTACCATAGTCCACGGAGCAAGTTGGACTCCTTTCGTATACACTGATTGTAGGGTTACTAGTCACTGTCACAAGGGTCTATAAGGCATCAACCATGCCCGATTTAAAATTTAGACGTGCCGAACAACCCAAAGCGAGGATCTTTGCTAGATAATTAGGGATAAACATGCAAGTAAACATCTTTACAACTAAGAGAGAGGGATTACAACCTTTGTAGTCCACTCCTTTGCTTCATAAGCTCCGAGTAGTACTCCCTTCGTCGCGATCCATGATCTCCCGGACTCAAGAGAAGCACCACAACCCGAATGATCCATGCCTGCTTGAAGTCTTCCTTTTCAAAGATGATCTACCTTGAAATTTCTTTAACTCAAGCTCTCACTCACTAATCAAGTATTAATGAAGTGAACACCCTAATCTAATTGGCTAGATTGGATGAGGATGATGAAGTAGGATTTATGCTCTCTTTTATTATCAATTTCTCATACTAATCCATCACAAAACCAAAAGCTAGAAAGCTTTGCAAGGAGGAAGAAGAAGAAGATTTCTTTTGTGATGAATAATGAAATTGTTACTATGCTTATAAATGAACCTTGAGTTAATAATATCAAGTATTAACTCATGTAGAGAGTTGACTAGGGTTAAGGGTTTGGGTTGGGTTAAACAATATCATAGCATAATATCTTAGCAAGAAACAAAATAAAAGCTTCTAGAAGCATCTAGAAAAGATTAACCCAAATCAAACCCTAACCATGTTTAATCTCCACTAATCATGTTGCATTTGTAATCATAACTTGTTACAATATTATATATCAAATATATAATATATTTTTGTAATAAAAAAAATAATACAATTAACATATATCGCATATATATCAACGTATTATCTGGTGAGAAAATGAAATAATAAAGTGAGTCAATATTTGATAATGTAATGTAATATATCACATATATAATTATACATTAAATTATCGAATCAACACTTGATCCGACAATCCGGCTCTATCGAATATAACCGACTAATATATCATGTACCGATTCATCGAATCAATACTTGATCCGATGACCCGGCTGATATCAAATATCGCCGGCCGATATCATATATCGCGAGAATAGAATACGGTATCTCATATCGTATTATTCTCGATACCGCACATATCATATATGTGCTCCTACTCCGTTTTGCCTGAGTCAAGAAACCTCTGTGTAGGACTCTAAAGAATCGTCAATACGCCGGCAGTAGGTGATGATCATATCAAACACCCACAAGCTGCAAACGGTCAGCTAAACGTAACAGCCACCCAGGTATTGAGCGATAAGAAAATCAACAAGCAAGCCGGTACATTCTCCTGTGAATCCAATCAGTAAAACTCCCGTACAGTCCGGTCACTTCGTCTGATATGTTGCATATCTAGTCTAGGGGTGGTATACGTCAGACCACAGTAACCGATAAGTCGTGTTGATGTGAGGCTCATAACAGGTCGAGAAACTACTGGTAACACTTACCAGTAAATCTCTATATCAGCCCTGGCCAGGGACTTCCAGTTATAGCCAATCAAACACAGCACAACATCAACTCCCTATACCGGGAGAGACGAAGCCCCTCCTATCACTCATTGCCTCCATGTAATTCGGGACTGCACCCAAAAGCCACCGTTTTGCACGCCCTCTTAGACGTGGTAAGGTGAAAATCAAAACACAGTGGGAATCACACATGACTCTATGACTATCTCGGGTCTACAAATTAACCTGTACCAGTGTCACCGGAGAACTGCCATCTGACGTGAGGTATAATACCATCTGGGAGTTCTCGGTGAGTCCGTCCAGTGTACCCAGTCTCCACTGAGCACCCGTATACCATCCTTGATGTCAAACACCGATGGATATGGGATCATCCATCGCCCATCATATAGGTCAAGATGCATATACGCTATTCTACTCTGGTGTATTGATGCCCTGTCTCGATACACTCTCGACTAGAAACAGTTATAGGATGTAATCATCGACTACCGTAGCCCCACTAGTATGATCTTATCATAGTCCTAGTAGTCGAGTACATATCCTAAGGGCTTTATCAACATGTGAGAGTAAGACAGTAAACTAATATAAGTTAACATGTTAAGATAAATAGAAACCAAATAGCATACTATCATGACGAGCAAGAAAGTCCTCTCTATATATATCCAAGCATTCATTATAATATACATCATATGTACAACAATGGCCTCTAGGGCATATATATAACTAATAATCTCCCACTTGCACTATAGCCAGCTGTTGTAGTATCTCATACCTAACATCCCGAATAATCTCTCAAACTGTATCTGGGGAATGGCCTTCGTGAATGGATCCGCGGTGTTGTCCTTCGTATCAACTCTCCTGACCTCGATCTCCCGGCGATCAACTATCTCCCTGATCAGGTGATACCGCCTCAGAATATGTCTGGAATTCTGATGGGACTTGAGTTCCTTGGCCAAAGCCACGGCTCCATTGTTATCGCAATACAAAGGTATTGGATGCTTAATGGACGGAACCACACCAAGTTCAGTGATGAACTTCTTTATCCAGACAGCCTCTTTGGCAGCATCGTTGGCAGCGATGTATTCAGCCTCCATCGTCGAGTCTGCAACGGTATCCTGTTTGGAACTCTTCCAACACACCGCCCCTCCATTGAGGGTAAAGACAAATCCTGAGTGTGACTTAGAGTCGTCCTTATCACTCTGGAAGCTGGAATCGGTAAAGGACTCCACCTGGAGTTCTCCGTTACCATACACCAAGAACATCTTTTTAGTCCTTCGCAAGTACTTGAGAATGTTCTTCACAGCTGTCCAGTGACTCTCTCCAGGATCTGCTTGATACCGACTCACTACACTTAGTGAGTATGTTACATCGGGTCTCTTGCATGCGAATGCTTGGGATATCCAATAAATTTACACAGAAATTACCTTGCTTCGAGCTTGTCCGGATGTTGTGTTTTCACATATGCCGGACAACCCCATATCTTAATATAATTAAGATGTGGTCTCTTTCCTTTCCATATCTCATATGGAGTGGTTGGCACAGATTTGGTGGGAACCCTATTCAATAGGTCTATGGCTGTCTCAAGCGCATATCCCCAGAAAGAAACAGTTAACTCAGCATTGCTCATCATAGAGCGCACCATATCTAATAGGGTCTGATTCCTCCGCTCCGATACACCGTTGTGCTGTGGTGTATAAGGAGGAGTAAGCTGAGAGAGAATCCTATTCTCTTTTAGATAATCTAGGAACTCATTGCTTAAGTATTCTCCTCCTCGATCAGATCGAAGGATCTTGATACTTTTGCCCATTTGGTTATCTACTTCGTGCTTATATTCTCTGAATTTCTCAAAAGCTTCAGACTTGTGTTTCATCAGGAACACATGTCCGTATCTTGAGAGATCGTCAGTGAATGTAATGAAGTAGGAAGAACCGTTCCTGGCATGTGTAGACATGGGACCACATACATCACTATGTATCAGCCCTAAGAGTTCGGTAACTCTTTTTCCGTGTCTACTAAACGGAGTTTTGGTAATCTTTCCTTTGAGACATGACTGGCATGTGTCATAAGATGATAATTCGAACGGATTCAAATATCCATCCTTATGTAACTCAGCTAGTCGTGTCGCATTGATATGACCTAGTCTATAATGCCATAAGAAGGATTCGTTCATTTCTGAACTCTTCCTCTTGTGTGTGTTTTGTATATTAAGGACTGTATTTTGATTGAGAACGTATATGCCATTATGTAACGAGCCTGATCCAATCAACTTTTGATTTAGGAAGATGTTCATAACATTATCCTGTATTAAAAAATTATATCCTTCTTTACTTAATAAAGAAACTGATATAATGTTGCACATCATGTTCGGTATATAATAGCACTCGTTCAGAATCAATGTATTACTACTTGGTAATACAAGCTGATATTCGCCAACTGCTTTGGCTGCAATACTTGCACCATTCCCTACTTATACGGAATGATCACCCTTTCCCAGTTCTCTACCTTTATATAGCCCACGTAACAATTTATATATGTGGGATCCCGATCCGGTATCTAATACCCAGGACATAGGGTGAACTGAGAAACAGTTCTCAATAACTAACACACCCGAAGAAGATACATCAGCATGCTTGTTCTTCGTTTGGGCGGCGTGAGAATCCAGATATTCTCCTATTCCCTGCTCAGTCCCATAACACTTATAAGAAAGAACGGGACCAACGTTCCCCTGCTCAGTATAATAAGTGGGTTCAGTCAATACATCTATATTATTATCTTGATTAAGGCCTGACATGGTTTCTACCTGGAGAGAGAGAGAAGAAAACACTTTAGCGTATGCTTTTGCAAGATTAGATTGGTTATTATCTTATCTAATCAGGATGTCTCCCACTGTTTTTATCAAATCTTCCATCAAACTCTAAAAGGTAAGATTAGCCGGGATTAATTACACCCTATAATTTCGTCAATCTTTCAGCCAGATCAGTGTTGGTACTTGAGGGAGGTTCCCCGTGCTTTCGCACGGACCTAATTAAAATAAACCTCGTTTTCCCAGAGGCATAACCCCGTTAACACCTTTCTAGACACCTACTTGATCGGCTAATTGTCCTGTGTAAAATTCTCCCAGGAGTAACTCTTACTCGCAGTGGGTATCGGGATCCAACTGTCTCATAGGTGGTATGCAATCTCATTGCAAATTTCAACTCTTGAAATTCCCGATAATACTTTTACCCCTAGCGTGCTATGACCTTGACGCATGCCAAACAACCCATAGTCCGCTAGTCAAGTTCAACCCATACATTTCGTGATTGAATTAAACCCACCCGTACGACCCTTGACGCATGCCAAACAACGTCGTACGAATACCCTAATCCAATCGCATCTCATGCTACAGATAAGTAGTAATCAGCTACCGTACACTACGCCTTGACGCATGCCAAACTACCGCAGCACGGGTACTAAATATTACTTATCTGAAATGACGGAAGGCTACGCAGGTTTTTCAGAAAACCATGAGCGTAATGAACTTGATATCGTTGTAGAAACAAGTGATTTTGAAAAGGAGTGTTTTTTAGGCTTTTCTAGTTTCGCTAAAGAGGTCACTCCCGGTGAAGGGATCTCGGCTCTTTCCTCATCGAATAAGGTGCAGGGTATATCCTATATACCGCTATGCAAAGCAAGAACTATTTAAGCTGTCAAAAACTAAACCGCGAGTTTTGTAGCATCTGCCAGTTTTGCTAAAGAGGTCACTCTCGGTGAAGGGATCTCGGCTCTTTCCTCATCGACTAAGGTGCAGGGTATATCATATATACCGCTATGCAAAGCAAAACTATAGCTATCCTTTTTATAAAGTTTTGATTCTACAACATCTTTTAGGTTTCTTTTCTTTTATTAATCTCATTAATAAAATCCCATCAATTAATGCTTCCTAAGTATCACAGAAGAAACGAAAGCAGTAATATTTATATATCAACATATATATATATATAGTATAAGCATCCGTCTCAAGAAGTAATATGATCTCATCACAGAACATTGCAGCAGAAGATAACATATGAAATATTGGATATACTAGGACGTCCGTGTTTTATTTTGAGCCTATATAAAACACGGATTCCATGGTCGCGATGAATAGCCAAACCCACATCCCTAGACCCCTACGGGAGCGGCAAGTAACACTGCCAATTCTAGGGTTAGGAGACCCGGTCTCGACTCCTCGAGATGGCCTCCCTCTGGACCCTAGAACCCGGTTACTTATGCTCCCCTCCTTGGGTCTACCTAATGCGGAAAATTAAATAATATACAATGGTGACAACAACCTCAACCCGGAAGTGCCCCAATAAAGAATATTACCAACAAATGAATTTTACATGAATGAAAATAAAAACCCTCATCTCACATAAAAACCCCGGCTATTCAGAACACGACGATCCAATATAACATATCACAGCAACACAGAATATCTCATATCATCAACGTAAGCAAGTATGCGTATCCCGATTGTCGTTGATTTTTAGCAGCGAAGCCGGTGATACACCACATATTACGCTTACGGTCACAGAAAAGAAAGTGTAAAACTACAACATTTGGAATCCACAATCACTTTAGACATCATAAATCCGAAATATCACATACTTCGCATTTCATGCCTAACTATATGAATTCCACATATTGTATCACATTCCAGATAAATAGACAAAGTTAAACTTTCCGATCGAATAATCAAATACGCAAGATTTTCCAAATAGCTCAACACTTGAGCGGAGTTCAAAAATCCCAGAACATGCCACAGCCCCAATGAACCAGCCGTAGAAGGGTCAAACCAACGCCTCACATGTGGCAACGCTAAACTACCACAAACCCTAGGGTTCAAGTGGCAATTTTGACGGTCACATAATCGAGTTAAGGTTACGTTCTTCTAGAGGGTCCACAGATATGCTTGCATGGTTTTTCGGGAAGTTTCAAACTCGAGAAAAATTCAACACTTGAAAGTTTTTCGTGTCGGGAAAAAGTGTGTTATTGATATTCGTTCGAACATTTTAACATGTTCTAAATTATCCAGAAAACTAAACGAAATTAAACTTTCCGATCGAATCTACGAATACAAAGTATCTCCAGAAAACTCAACACTTGAGTAATACAAAAAATTCCCAGAAGTATATACTAATACCTACGGATAAACCCTATAAATACGACTCCCTAATTCCTAAGTACGGCCGCGGAACCGCCGTGCAAAGCATGTTCTTGCCGCGGTTCCGCGGCGACTTCAGGGAGTTAGGGGCTCGTATTTCACAGTTATCCTTAGAATCACCTGCTGAATTTTCTGAGTATTTTTAATACGGAAAAAATCAAATTTTTAAAAAAATTCCAGAGAGGGGTCAAAATACGACGTTTCGGGGTTCGATCGGACTTTTAACTTCGTAAACACGTCGCCTAATGCTCTAGTTTAGCTCTGATACAACTGTAGGGTTACTAGGCACTGTCACAAGGGTCTATAAGTCATCAACCATGCCCGATTTAAAATTTAGACGTGCCGAACAACCCAAAGCGAGGATCTTTGCTAGATAATTAGGGATAAACATGCAAGTAAACATCTTTACAATTAAGAGAGAGGGATTACAACCTTTGTAGTCCGCTCCTTCGCTTCATAAGCTCCGAGTAGTAGTCCCTTCGCCGCGATCCATGATCTCCCGGACTCAAGAGAAGCACCACAACCCGAATGATCCATGCTTGCTTGAAGTCTTCCTTTTCAAAGATGATCTACCTTGAAGTTTCTTTAACTCAAGCTCTCACTCACTAATCAAGTATTAATGAAGTGAACACCCTAATCTAATTGGCTAGATTAGATGAGGATGATGAAGTACGATTTATGCTCTCTTTTATTATCAATTTCTCACACTAATCCATCACAAAACCAAAAGCTAGAAAGCTTTGCAAGGAGGAAGAAGAAGAAGATTCCTTTTGTGATGAATAATGAAATTGTTACTATGCTTACAAATGAACCTTGAGTTAATAATATCAAGTATTAACTCATGTAGAGAGTTGACTAGGGTTAAGGGTTTGGGTTGGGTTAAATAATATCATAGCATAATATCTTAACAAGAAACAAAATAAAAGGTTCTAGAAGCATCTAGAAAAGATTAACCCAAATAACACCCTAACCATGTTTAATCTCCACTAATCATGTTGCATTTGTAATCATAACTTGTTACAATATTATATATCACATATGTAATATATTTTTGTAACAAAAGAAAATAATACAATTAACATATATCGCATATATATCAACGTATTATCCGGTGAGAAAATGAAATAATAAAGCGAGCCAATATTAGATAATGTAATTTAATATATCACATATATAATTATACATTAAATTATCGAATCAACACTTGATCCGAAAATCCGGCTATATCGAATATAACCGACTAATATATCATGTACCGATTCATCGAATCAACACTTGATCCGATGACCCGGCTGATATCAAATATCGCCAGCCGATATCATATATCGCGAGAATAGAATACGGTATCTCATATCGTATTATTCTCGATACCGCACATATCATATATGTGCTCCTACTCCGTTTTGCCTGAGTCAAGAAACCTCTGTGTAGGACTCTGAAGAATCGTCAATACGCCGGCAGTAGGTGATGATCATATCAAACACCCACAAGCTGCAAGCGGTCAGCTAAACGTAACAGCCACCCATGTATTGAGCGATCAGAAGATCAACAAGCAAGCCTGTACATTCTCCTGTGAATCCAATCAGTAACACTCCCGTACAGTCCGGTCTCTTCGTCTGATATGTTGCATATCTTGTCTAGGGGTGGTATACGTCAGACCCCAGTAACCGATAAGTCGTGTCGATATGAGGCTCATAACAGGTCGAGAAACTACTGGTAACACTTACCGGTAAATCTCTATATCAGCCCTGGCTAGGGACATCCAGTTATAGCCAATCGAACACAGCACAACATCAACTCCTTATACCGGGAGAGACGAATCCCCTCCTATTGCTCATTGCCTCCATGTGATTCGGGAATGCACCCAAAAGCCACCGTTTTGCACGCCCTCTTGGACGTGGTAAGGTGGAAATCAAAGCACAGCGCGAATCACACAAGACTCTATGAAGATCTTGGGTCTACAGACTAACCTGTACCAGTGTCACCGGAGAACTGCCATCTGACGTGAGGTATTATACCATCTGGGTGTTCTCGGCGAGTCCGTCCAGTATACCCAGTCTCCACTGAGCACCCATATACCATCCTTGATGTCAAACACCGATGGACATGGGATTATCCATCGCCTATCATATGGGTCAAGATGCGTATACGCTAGTCTTCTTTGGTGTATCGATGGCCTGTCTCGATACACCCTCGACTAGGAACAGTTATAGGATGTACTCATCGACTACCGTAGCCGTACTAGTATGATCTTATCATAGTCCCAGTAGTCGAGTACATATCCTAAGGGCTTTATCAACATGTGAGAGTAAGACAGTAAACTAATATAAGTCAACATGTTAAGATAAAGAGAAACCAAATAGCATACTATCATGACGAGCAAGAAAGTCCTCTCTATATATATCCAAGCATCCATTATAATATACATCATATGTACAACAATGGCCTCTAGGGCATATATATAACTAACACTGATACCTTCTGTACCAGGCTACAAAGAGCTACGTTAGAATAATAATCTTATACCTGTATAACTTAACAGTTTATTTCCACATCACTTGTTGTATTCTTTTCTCTCTTTTGGGACTTACTGAGCGCTAGTTCGCTGACGACATTCATGTCTATTTCTTTCTTGGAATGTTCGTCAGGAGGACAGGACCCTCAGGAGACCGAGCCCAATCGTGAGTACTTGGATCAGATTGAGGCACAGCCAGACTACTATCTTTACTTGCACGTACCTTCCAGTTTGTATGCCACTATTTTGGCATTGCTTTTATCATTGTATCTTTCCTTTTCAAAACAGTTGTATGTAAAGATGAATGTTAATAAAAGTTGTTGTTCATTTTATATCTCTTGTTATTCTTGTGTATTTTTACATATATTGCTTAATTACACTTGACGTATTTATTTCTTAGTAAATACGTCGCAGCCTGGCCACGTCTCCGCCTTCGTACACCGGGATGCGGGGCATGACACATCTCATATAGTTACATACGAACTTGAAGAAAGTTGTTTTAGTTTGAGGATGGCCACGGGTTCTGGAGAAATTAAATAGGTTTATTCGGTTGTCTTTTATCTTAACCTTCTCTCAGGTTGTGAGGGCTCCTAATATAAGGAGAGTATACCTATTACGCTTATAGGATAGTCTTCTTACAAACGTTAGGTTAGTGCCAAATGGTAGGAAAAAAAGAAAACCAATTAGCATAAGTATGGTGTATTGAAGGTAAGAATTAAAGACATATAAAGGGATTGCAGTGAGAGCAAGAAAATTTACGACTACTGTCCTGAATCTGAATAGTGGAAAAGGAATTACTAGGAATACCCGGCCACCCTCTCGAAACATTTTCATATTTCAGTTTTTCTTTGCGATATTAATTGAAAACTGCTTTCCCATTTAGATTCTAACTCCAGGATATGTATTTACCACACTTGGATCTCACATCTGTAGGAAATTACAGATGCTGAGTGGGAGTAAAATATTGGGAATTGGGTGATTAGATTCTCAATATCAGAATTCTTTGTAATTGGTGCTATTTGAGGAAATCACCTGCGTTTTGCCATACGGCAAATATTTGGTTTTGAATAACCGTTATTATGTACCAATTTTTAAAATTGAATATCTGTATCTTTATTTCATAAAATGAGATATGAATTTTGAAAATTGTATTCTAAACATTTACCTTTATCAGTTGAGGATAAGGTAAGGTCAATTGAATAACGGTATAGACATTCTTAACCAAAATACAGTTTTCAATTTACAACACACGAAATTTGAGTTAGTATACTCTAGGGACTTATACATGGAAATGAATATTGTCCAGTGTCCATTAGGACATGGAGTTAGTACTCGTACATTATTCTGTTTACTTATGACTTCTCTTGTTTTAGACACGTATTTCGTTGAAATACAAAGTCCAAATTTTGAGAAGTTATAGGTATAAGAATAAAGTAGAGAACCATGCATTGGGAGTATTACGATTTTTTGAGATGATCGAAGATGTAGATACTTATACTAGGTATTCCATCATAGTAATATCTGAGAACTTGCTTCTCTCTCAGGTTACTCATCCGTGGGTACGCTCCTTGATGAGTAATGCTGAATGGCCTTCTTCCATTTAGGTGATATGCACTAGAAATAGTTGCATGCCAATTGAATATGGTGTCATCTAAATTAGTGCCTTTGATTCTATGTGGATATAGAATGGTTGCATATCTTGAGAATGTTAAGATATGGAGTTATCCGGTTTCTGTTTAAAAGTTGAATCCGGACAAACTCATGGCACGCTTTAGTAATAACAGTTTGTGGGTTATTCCAGGATTTTAGCAAGGGTTTAACTTCTACCATTTCAAGATCAAAAGTTATTTTGTTCTTGACCCGCCACTTTTTTTATAAAAGGAATATTTTTTTAAAAGAAACAAGTGAGAGTATGGTAAAACTGGAAGTGATTTCAGAACCACAAACGGCTACTGAAAATTTAGTGAACCTGGAGATTCAATTGGATTCGACAATCCATTAGCCACTCTGCAAATTTAGTGGGTAATCTCAGCCACCGTAGAGGTACTTTGGTTTCCTCAAAGACGGTGACAGGGAGGTTTTGATAACCCAAACTTGTCACTACTGCTGTCCTTGATTATGAGATCTGGCAGGTGGATGACTATAACGTCATTCTAAATTGAATTTAGAAGTGCACGTGTATATGACTCTGGCAGATGATTGTTGTAGTCAGTGGGAGCAACAGAAGCGTGGTGGGCAAGTTGCTTACGTATATTTATAGACTAATGCAAGAAGAGCGGAGACAGATCATCTATTTTGATGAAACAGTCATGGAGCTTGACTTCATCAGAACAACAGATGGACCTGGTAAGAAGGTAGTAGGAAGTGATGTCTTAATATTTGGATGACATGCTCCTGATAGGAAGTGATGTTCCTATACTATGATCGGTTATACTGTGGTTGTCACAAGATATTTCTCCACGTAGGATATGGATAAAATATCAGGGATTCTGGTGACTAGATCTATGGTTTTAGATCTAGATTTGGAAAGTGTTCCAATTCGGGGTACTTTGACACTATTCTAAAGTGTTTTAAAATGAACGATTCCTGGCATGGTGGTGTACCCGTAGGTGAGGGAGTCATCCTCATTAAAGAGATATTTTCTAGACTGATGAGCAGAGGGATTTGCATGATTGACATATTACTTTCTTAGTTAATTGAATCAATCATGAGATGTCAAGTACGACACCAGATATTGCTTTTGCACTAGCTGCAATAAGCATATATTAATCCATTCCTAGAGAAACATTGGGAAGCAGTTAAGAACATAAGATGATTTTCTTGGTGTATTGTAATGGCAGCCTCCTGCATGAGGTGGTTACTGCTTTAGGCTTCCAAGATGACCTGGATGACAGAGTAGCTGTCAGAGTTATAAGCTTACCATCTTCTGAGGTGCAGTATGTTGGATAGCTTTCCAAGCAGGATAATGAGGTGGTCATGGCGATAGGTGCTGATTACATCAGCAATGGATACAGTCTAAGAAGCTTGTTATATTTGGTGTTCATGTTATGAATAAGGTCCCATCAGATATCCAGACAAGTTCTAAGACAGGTGTCGCTAATTTCGGGAGATAGTCGTTCTCCGTGAAGTTGAGATAAAGAGAGATTAAGATAGAAACATTGGAGCGGATGCACTCACTGAGGCTATTTCTCAAACACGTAAGTTTCTTAAAACGAGTTTTGAGAAACTGACTAGTTGAGAATTTGGGTATTCGGTAGCAAATGAGCTATGAGTATGCGATACCGCAATAATTAACCTTAAATGCAAATGGGGGATTGTTGGATATAATTCCCTCAAGGCAATTATTGTAATTGCAAGTAAGTGATTATGATAATTGAATGAGAACCTATACAGGTAGAATAGTGTTACTCGAGATGGTAGTATGCTATCTGGTTTGTCTTTATCATTATGTGTATACGTTTTAATAAAGCCCGAAAGATTATTGCTTGATTACCGGCATTATGATGACGATCATATACGTGGGAGCTGGGAGGTCCATAAGCACATCCTTACATGTCCCTAGTCGAGGGAGTATCAAGACTGGGCATCGATACTCCGGAGTAGACTAGTGTATACTTTTCGAGAACCCGACGTGGGGCGGTGGCCGGTCTCACAAGCCATTAATGTTGAGTCATCTAAGATAGTATAAAGGTGGCTACTAGAGGTGAGTACACCGAATGGCATCACCGAGAACTTCTATGGTATTATACCTATCGTCAGATGGAAGTTCTCTTGTGGCATGAGTACAGATTAGTCCTTTGACCTGAGATTTTCATTTGTCTCGTGCGAGTTCCCACTGTGCTTATATTAATATCCTACCATGGATCAAAGGAGTCGTGCAAAGAGATTTTAGTTGGGAACAGTCCCGAGCCACATGGTAGTAGTGAACAATCGTCAGGGATTCGTCTCTCCCAGTATTGGGAGTCGATGTCATGCTACGTTGGGTCAGCCATCACCAGAAATTCTTGGCCAAGGTGAATGAGATTTACTGATGTGATATCAGTAGTTTCTTAGTGGGTGATGAGCTTCAAACCGGCACGACTTATCGGGTTAGTAGGGGTCTGGTGTTATCTACCCCCTAGACCCGGTATGCCATTATCTTAGACAAAGAGACCGGACTGTATGAAGATTGTCATAGACAGGCTCAGTAGGGGTATGGATGAGTTTTCTCATCGGCCTTTCTTTTGCTCAATACCTGGGTAGCCGTTACGTATAGCTAGTACCGCTGATGTGCTTGTGGTTAAACCCACTGCCAGCATATTGACGAGTCTTTAATGTCCCACACAGAGGGTTTTTCTAGTGCAGGAAAAATGATGTAGTGGCCGTATATTAATACGTGCAGGATTCTGATTAGGTATGTGTGCTAGCCACACAGACTTTAATCGAGCGGATGATAATACTAGCCGGTTTTAGATTAAGCCGGATTATTAAATTAAGTTTTGATTTAATAATGTTCATATATATATATTTCGATATGTATATTCTAGTATTATGTTCATTGTATTTTTCTATCTCTTGGGTATTTGTATTTTGATACGAATAACGGCATATATTTGCGGGGACGTATTCTTGTATTTATACAAGAATACTTCTAGAAGAAGGACAACTCATTTCAAGGTTTTTCTTTTTAAGAAATTAAGAAATGAGATGGAAAAGAGATATAGTGGAAGGTGTAAGCAAATGAATTTATAATTCATTTGTATATACTATTTAAGTATTGTTGTAGTTTTATAATGGAAAAATTATTTTTACAATATAAATGAAACATGCTTGAATTTGTAAAATATTATTCATTCTACCATTTGGTTTTCTCTCTCTTCCATGGCTCCTCCTCCTTCTTCCTCTACCTTGTCATGAGTTGAGATTTAAGAGGATTAAGAGGGGAAAAAATCATTAGAACACTCGCACACATCACTAAGCATCCAAGATTAGCAATTTAGGATCTTTAGTTACTTCATTTGTGAAGTTGAAGCTTGAACTTGGTTCTCTCGGGTGGATCATCTTCGGCGAAAGAGGACTGGCTTGCAAGTGCGATCCGGAGCTCTTGAGAGCATGCTAGAGTCTAACCCAACTGGAGAAAATGAAAACACTACAAAAGTTATGATTTCTATCATTTTGTTGTTCTAGTTTTAGGTGTTTGGTTTAGAATCTTGGGTTTAAGTTTCTAGTGCCATGAAAATTTTTGTTTTTGTATTCCGTATTGGCTGCAGGTGTTAGTTAAGTATATGCCATAGAGGCCATTGTTGTACATATTATGTATATTATAGTGGATGCTTGGATATATATAGAGAGGACTTTCTTGCTCGACATGATAGTATGCTATCTGGTTTTACTTTATCTTAACATGTTGACTTGTATTGGTTTACTGTCTTGCTCTCACATGTTGATAAAGCCCTTAGGATATGTACTCGACTACTAGGACTATGATGCAGATCAGACTAGTGGGGCCAGGGTAGTCCAAGAATACATTCTATAACTATTCCTAGTCGAGAGAGTGTCGAGACAGGGCATCGATACTCCAGAGTAGACTAGCGTATACGCATCTTGACCCATATGATGGGCGATGGATGATCCCATATCCATCGGTGTTTGACATCAAAGATGGTGTACGGGTGCTCAGTGGAGACTAGGTATACTGAACGGACTCACCGAGAACACCCTGATGGTATTATACCTATCGTCAGATAGCAGTTCTCTGGTGACACTGGTACAGGTTAGTCTGTAGACCCGAGATCGTCATAGAGTCTTGTGTGATTCCTACTGTGCTTTGATTTCCACCTTACCACGTTCATGAGAACGTGCAAAATAGTAGCTTTTGGGTACAGTCCCGAATCACATGGAGGCAATAAGCGATAGGAGGGGTTTCGTCTCTCCCGGTATTGGGAGTTGATGTTGCGCTGTGTTCGATTGGCTATAACTAGAACTCCCTGGCCAGGGCTGCTATGGAGATCTACTGGTAAATGTTATCAGTAGTTTCTCGCCCCATTATGATCCTCAAATCGACACGACTTATCGGTTACTGGGGTCTGACGTTTACCACCCCTAGACTGGATATGCGACATATCAGACGAAAAGACCGGACTGTACGGTAGTGTTACTGATTGGATTCACAGGAGTGTGTGCAGGCTTGCTTGTTGATTTTATGATCGCTCAATACCCGGGTGGCTGTTAGGTTTAGCTGACCGCTTGCAGCTTGTGGGTGTTTGATATGATCATCACCTACTGCCGGCGTATTGACGATTCTTTAGAGTCCTACACAGAGGTTTCCTGGCTCAGGCAAAATGGAGTAGGAGCATATATATGATATGTGCGGGACCGAGATTAATACGATATGAGATACAGTATTCTATTCTCGCGATATGTGATATCGGCCGGGTATATGTGATATAGCTGGGTCGTCGGATCAAGTGTTGATTCGATGAATTGATACATATTATATTAGTCGGTTATTTGCAAAATAGCCAGATTATCAGATCAAGTGTTGATTCAATAATTTAATGTATAGTTATATATTTGATATATTACATTACATTAACTAATATAAGCTCACTTAAATGATTCTTTTTCTCACTTGATGATAAATTGATATATATGTGATATATGTTAATTGTATTATTTTCTTTTGTTACATTATATATTATATATATGATATATAATACTGTAGCATGTTAGGGTTACACATGCAACTAGAGTTATGAGATTAAACCATGCTAGGGTTTAGATTAAGGTTAATGTTTCTTTTAAGATAAATTCTAAATTGTGGATTTATTCTTGAGATTTTTTTTATGTTGACTAAAGTCCAACCCTTTAGATAATATCTAGATATTTGTTAACCTAACCTCTTAACCCTAGCCTATGGTTTATTCTCTATAAGGGTTAAGCATGCCATCCTTAACCTTGGTTGCATTTCTACCCTCAACAATAATTCATTCATCATATCTCATCTTCTTCTTCCTCTCGCAAAAGCTTTCTAGCTTTTGATTTTGTGGTGATTGTTTGTGAGAAAAAGAAAACAAAAGATAGCAAAATTCCTACTTCATCATCCTCATCTATTCTAGCCACTTAGATTAGGGTGCTCACTTCACTAATACCTCATTAGTGAAGAGAGTGCTTGGGCTTGTAATTCCTCAAGGTAGATCATCTTGGATTGTGAAGTCTTCATGCAAGGATCAATCATTCACCTCATGAAGCTTCTCGAGAGTCTGGGAACTTGATGATCGCAGCGAAGGGAGCTCAACTCGGAGCTTATGAAGCGAAGGAACGAACTACAAAAGTTGTAATCCCTAATCTCTTAGAAGTAAAGTTGTTTACTTGGCATTCTGTTTGATTCTCTAGTTAAAGATCTAGGGTTAGGGTTATCTAGAATGGCAAAATTTTAAACTTGGCATGGGTGATGCCTCCCAAAACCTTGGTGCCTTTGTAGGTAACCCAACATTGGTATCAGAGCCTAGCTAGAGAATTAGACGGATTAGTATAGGATTACGAAACCGAAACATCTCCGAAACACCCGACGTAAAACCCTAGTTTCTATAAAAATTTTCAGAGTGTCAAAAAAAATTTCAAACAGTTGCAGAATGATGTATGTGATACAATATGAACACCGTACAAATTTTAGCCCGTTCCCTCGAAAATTGGCCGAGATCACCATGTCCAAAACCGGCCAGATTGGACCCCTTGGGGCTGAAATTTGCACAGTGTTTAAGGCTCTGGGTTTTGATACTTTAGGTGTTGTTTGTGTTTGCTAATTTTGCATGTCATGTTATCTTTTAGCAAAGGCAATTCGGAGTGTTTCGTATTCGTAATTCTTGGTTTTATTTCTTGTTATTTTAGACGGTATTAAAATATTCGATCGGATATCAAATACCCATTTTAACCCTTGCCGGAAAATTTTCAAGTGTTGGATTTTTCCTTAGTCAAAAAACATTCAAATATCGTGCAAGTGATGCGGTGAACCCTCTAGAAGAACGAAACCATAACTCGATTTTGTGACCGTCAAAACCGTCACTAAACCCTAGGGTTTGTGGTAGTTTAGCGGTGCCACAAGTGAGGCATTAGTTGACCCTTCTACGGCTGGTTCATTACTACTGTGGCATGTGATGGATACTTCTAAACTACATTCAAGTGTTGAGCATTTTGGGAATTTTCGGGTGTTTGTTGATTCGATCAGAATGTTTAACATCGTCTAGCTTTTTCTGGAATGTGATACAATATTTGGAATTCATACAGTTAGGCATGAAATGCGAAGTATGTGATATTTCGGGTTTACGATGTCCAAGGTGATTGTGGATTCCAAATGTTGTAGTTTTTCACTTTCTTTTCTGCGACCGTAAGTGTAATATGTGGTATATCACCGTTTTCGTTGATATATGTCAACGACAATTCTGATAGGCATATTTACTTACGTTGATGACATGTGATGTTATGTGTTGCTGTGATATGTTATATTGGATCGTCGTGTTTTGAATAGACGGGGGTTTTATGTGAGATGAGGGTTTTTATTTTCATTCATGTAAAATTCATTGTATGTAATATTCTTTTATTGGGGCACTTCCGGGTTGAGGATGTTGTCACCATTGTATATTATTTACTTTTCCGCATTAGGATAGACCCAAGGAGGGGAGCACAAGTAACCAGGTTCTAGGGTCCAGTGGGAGGTTATCTCGAGGAGTCGAGACCGTGTCTCCTAACTCTAGAATTGGCAGGGTTACTTGCCGCTCTCGTAGGGGTCTAGGGATGTGGGTTTGGCTATTCATCGCGACTGTGGAATCCGTGTTTTATAAAGGCTCAAAATAAAACACGGACCTCCTAGTATATCCAATATTTCATATATTATCTTCGGATGCTGATATTTTGTGATGTGATCATTTTATATGCGTGAGACGAATGCTTTATTATTAAATATGAGATATATAGTAGACGTTGCTTATGTTTTGCACCCGCGCTAGTCTCGTCCCGGTATGCAGTTTGTTAAGTAACCTAACGGTGCATAACGGGACACAGTGGTGAATGCGGATGGCATAAGCATACGTTGTATTTTCGTTTCTTCTGTGATACTTAGGAAGCTTAAATGATGGGATTCATTAATGAGATTAATGAAAGAAGAGAAACCTAAAAGATGTTGTAGAATCAAATTTATAAAAATGGTAGCTCTAGTTATTGCTTTGCATTGCGGTATTCCTTGTAGAATATCCAGCACCTTATTCGATAAGGAAAGAGCCGAGATCCCTTCACCGGAAGTGACCTCTTTAGCAAAACGAGCAGATGCTACAACTCACTCGGTTTTGTTTTTGATTGCTTCTATAGTTCTTGCTTTGCATAGTGGTATTTTTGAAATATCCTGCACCTTATTCGATAAGGAAAGAGCCGGGATCTGTTCACCGGGAGTGACCTCTTTAGCGAAACTAGTAAAAGCCTAAAAAATACTCCTTTTCAAAATCACTTGTTTCTACAACGATATCAAGTTCATTACGCTCATGGTTTTCTGAAAAACCTGCGTAGCCCTCCGTCATTTCAGATAAGTTCTACTTAGTATTCGTGCTACGTTTGTTGACTATGATAAGATGTAGTGTGCGGTAGCTAAATAGTGTTTATCTGATAAAGCATGAGATGCGATTGGATTAGGATAGTCGTACGACTTTGTTGACTATATTAAGAGTCGTGCGGGTGGGTTTAATTCAATTGGGAAATGACGGGTTAAACTTGGCTAGCAATTATGATTTGTTGACTATATTAATGTCATAAGTTGTTAGGGGCAAAAGTATTATTGGGAATTTCAAGTGTTGAAATTTGCAATGAGATTGCATAACTTCTATAAGATAGTTGGATCCTAATACCCACTGCGAGTAAGAGTTACTCATGGAAGAGTTTTACACATGACAATTAGCCAATCAAGTAGGTGTCTAGAAAGGTGTTAACGGGGTTATGCCTATGGGAAAATGAGGTTTATTTTAATTAGGTCCGTGCAAAAGCACGAGGAACCTCCCTCAAAGTACCAACACTGACCTGGCTGAAAGATTGGCAAACTTGTATGGTGTAATTAATCCCGGCTAGTCTTACCTTTTAGGGTTTGAAGGAAGATTTGATGAAAACAGTGGGAGCCATCCTGATTAGATAAGATAATAACCAATATAATCTTGCAAGAGCATACGCTAAAGTATTTTCTTCTCTCTCTCTCCAGGTAGCGACCATGTCAGGCCTTAATCAAGATAATAATATGGATGTATTGACCGAACCCGCTTATTATACTGAGCAGGGGAATGTTGGTCCCTCTCCAACTTATAATTGTTATAAGTCCGAGCAGAAAATAGGAGAATATCCAGATTCTCACGCCACCCAAACGAAGAACAAGCATGCTGATGCATCTTCTTCGGGTGTGTTAGTTATCGAGAACTGTTTCTCAGTTCATTCTACGTCCTGGGTATTAGATACCGGATCGGGATCCCATATATGTAATATATTACATGGGCTACATAAAGCTAAAGAACTGGGAGAGGGTGATCATTCCATAAGAGTAAAGAATGGTGCAAATGTTGCAGCCAAGGCTGTTGGCGAATATCACCTTATGTTACCAAATGGTAATACATTGATTCTGAACGAATGCTATTACATTCCGACCATGATATGCAATCTTATATCGGTTTCTTTATTGACTAAAGAAGGATATAATTTTGTAGTACAGGATAATGTTATGAACAACTTCCTGAATCAAAAGTTGATTGGATCAGGCTCGTTAAATAATGGCATATACGTTCTAAACCAAACTACAGTCCTTAATGTACAAAACACACACAAGAGGAAGAGTTCAGAAATGAACGAATCCTTCTTGTGGCATTGTAGACTAGGTCATATCAATGCGACACGACTAGCTAAGTTGCATAAGGATGGATATTTGAATCCGTTCGAATTTTCATCCTATGACACTTTCCAGTCATGTCTCAAAGGCAAAATGACCAAAACTCCGTTTAGTGGACACGGAGAAAGAGTTACGGAACTCTTGCAACTGATACATAGTGATGTATGCGGTCCCATGTCTACACATGCCAGGAATGGTTCCTCGTACTTCATTACATTCACTGACGATCTCTCAAGATACGGACATGTGTTCCTGTTGAAACACAAGTCTGATGCTTTTGAGAAATTCAGAGAATATAAGCACGAAGTAGAGAACCAAACGGGTAAAAGTATTAAGATCTTTCGATCTGATCAAGGAGGAGAATACTTAAGCAATGAGTTCCTGGACTATCTAAAAGAGAATGGGATGTTGGAGATAGTGCCCTCAGAGTCAATTATTGGATCACAGGCACGTGATTGCAATGATTGAGGGAGGACCTGTCCCAATAGGACAGTCTTACTCGAGATGATAGTATGCTATCTGGTTTACCTTTATCATCGTGTACTGCTTTAGGTGACCTTACAGGTCGCTATTACACGTTGATAGAGCCCCTAGGATTCTTGCTTGACCACCAGCAGTATGAGGGCGATCATATACGTGGGAGCTGGCAGTCTATAAGCATATCCTTAAATGGTCCCTAGTCGTGAGAGTTTCGAGACAGGGCATCGATTCTCCAGAGTAGACTAGTGTATACAGTCGAGACCCCGACGAGGGGCGGTGGCCGGTCTCACAAGCCACTGGTGTCAGTTGGATCACCTAAGATGTATACAGGTGCTCATTGGGTTATGAGTACACCGGACAGGACTCGCCGGGAACATGCTAGTTGGTCATATACCAGACGTCAGATGGCAGTTCCCTGGTGACATGTGTACAGGTTAGTTCATTGACCTGGGGATCGTCATTTGTCTTGTGTGAGTTCCCACTGTACTTTGATTACTACCCTACCACGGCTCAAAGGAGTCGTGCAAACAGGTTTTAGTTGGGTACAGTCACGAGCCACATGGAGACAGTGAGCGCATCTTCAGGGATTCGTCTATCCCGGTATTGGGGGTGAGGTCGCTCTGTGTCTAGGAGAGCTATTACACGAAGCCCTCGGCCGAGGCAAGGAGATTTACTGGTAGGTATTCCAGTAGTATCTCAGGGTGTTATGGGCTACACTCCGACACGACTTGTACCGCTTTTGGGGGTCTGACATTTACCAACCCCCTAGACCTGCCATGCGATGCTCATAGATGAACGGACCGGACTGTACGGATATTGTCACTAACAGGCACAGTAGGGTTGTCAGGCTGAGCTCGCTCACAGACGTCCCTTTTAGTCAATACCTGGTAGCCCGTTACGTATTGGCTTATACCTCTGACGTGCTAGTGGTTAAATCCACAACCAAGGTGTTGACGAGTCTTTAGAGTCCCCCACATTCAGTTACTCATGCTTTCGGGCGAAAAGCTGTAGAGGCAGTATGGAGATATGGCAGGGTCCGATCAGATACGTGCGGTATTGCACGGATCAGGATCGGACGGTTTGTACTACAGGCCGTATGGATATATGGCAGGGTTCGATCAGATACGTGCGGTATTGCACGGATCAGGATCGGACAGATATTACTAGCCGGCTTTGGTTTAAGCCGGATCCTAGTATAGTACAGTGTAGATTTTGTCTCATTGCATTTGTATTTCGGTCGGAATACAAATGCGGGTGTGTATACACAGTATCGGGGTTTTCCTGGAATTTATTACGGGACCAGTTTTCTGGAGTTGCCAGTTTGCTTTCCGTTTCGGCCGATTTCCTTTGTATCGTTCATTGGCCGAAGATTGGTGGAGGAGGGCTTATTTGCATTTGTGCAAATAAGCATTTGTGGAGTGTGGTCTTTGCTTTTTGTTCCATCATGATGGTGCACCATCCATTGACCTTAACTTCTTGACTTCTTCATGATGGCTTGACTTTTTGAAGTCATCATGCTTGATGATGGGTTATGATATGGTTGTTGAGTGCTGGATTTTGGTTGAGAATAATTTCTTTTGATGATCACCTTTCTCTCTCTCTTTCTTGTGATTGATCCACTCTCCCCTCTCATTCTCTCCATGACAATTTTTGGCCGGCCATTCCATGTAGGGGGGCTGTCCAAATTTGTAGAGGGCATTTTTCCTCTCTTTTAGCTTGAAAAGATATAGCTTCATCCAAAAAGATTCATACCTCATTTTTCCTCCACTAAAATGTCACCTCCATAAACCCCAAATGAGACACAAGCCTCTACACCATATTCTACAGCAAATCTTGGGCACGTCGACTAGCCAGCTTCGTGCCCGAGTTGCCTCGTTATTGAGGTAGGAGCCCGTAAAAGACGCAGACGATGTGGTGCCCTTCCGGCAAGGAGGCGACGACCGGAGTTTCCGCAGGAGATCAGGACGACGACGAGAAGACCGGAGGACACGGATCAGTCGGTATATCTCTCTTCCCCATCTTGTAGTTAGCTAGGACTAGTTAATGGTTCGATCCGGGTTTTTAGTGCGCGGTGGTGCCAGTTCAAGAAAATTAAATTAACCATCGCTTCCGCATTTTGGCCTCGGGATGGAGGCCGGGGTGCCGCCGTGCACTTACAGTGGTATCAGAGCCTCGCCATTAACTTAGTCTAGCTTTGTTTAATGTGTTTACATTTCCGATCGACCAAAATTCTAAAATCCGCATTTTTGTTCACATCAGTTTTCTGTTGAAATTTTTTGGAGTCGAAAATTTTTTCAGGTTGCAGAAAAGTGATGTACTGGAAGTTATAAGAGTTCTGTAAAAATTCGACACACTAACTCGACTGCAAGAGCGCGGAACCGCGGCCAAACACCCCTTTGGCCCGCGGTTCCGCCGCATTCTGTTGATATCACTGTGTCAAATTTCTACAGTTGCCTCCTGAGTGGAATTTGAGGTTTTTGGAATATTAATGTTGGGCCCAGAATTTCTTGATGTGCTACAGTAGTACTTGGGGGCCCACTTGTTAAAATTTGATCGATCGGATATTTTAAACACATTAGTTCACAGTATTTACATTATATCTGCGACCGTGAATGTCACTTGATCGGTAAATCATGTCTAACTGCTATAGCCCGGTTAGACGGATTTGCGAACGTGACTTTCACGTTGATGTTCTGTGATTTTGCTGTGATGTTGCGGATTGGTCGTGGGGGATAGCCTGGAGGCAATGCTAGTACAGTTTTGTTGTATTATGTACTTTTGATATTGCGGGGCGAGCGTCCGACATGTGGACTGCCGTCACTGCCTGTTTGTATTATTATTTTGGGGCACGACCAGGTTGCGGTCGATGTACCCGTTGTATGTATATTTTACTTTCTGTACTAGGATTACCCCAAGGTGGGGTGCACGGATAGCCTGGTTCTAGAGGGCAACGGGCCCGCATCTCATGGCATTGAGACGGAGGGGGCTTCACTCTAGGATTGGCGGGCTATTCGCCGCACTCGTAGGGGGTACAAGTTGACCCAGGAGGGGTGCCCAAGTTACCGGATTCCGTGAAGTGCTGGGTGGTCCATTCACGTTGCTGAAGGGGGCTGCCTCGCTTCAGGTTTTGGCGGGTAACTTGCCGCTCCCGTAGGGGTCTAGGTTTTCATTGCACAGGCTATCCACACGACCAGGGGAACGTCGGTTTCAGTAGTGGCTCTGTGAAACCCGGGGATCCCAGATATCTGTATTTTTCTGGGATGCTGTACATTTTCTGTGATGTTGCATTTTTTTCATTCCTTGAGCGAATATAATATATTGGTATATATATATATTAGTAGATGTTGTATATGTTTTGCATCCGCGCTAGTCCAGTCCCCGCTCTGTCGTTAGTTAGCTAACCTAACGGGTAATGACGGGACCCAGTGGCGAATGCGGATGGCATAAACGTACGTCATATTATTTTCGTTCTTTGTGGTGTGATCAATTGATGGGACTGCATTGATTCGGATCATTGCAAGTTAAAAACAAACCTAATCTGATGTTGTTGGAACACTTTTCAAAAAGCTGTTATTGCAAGGACGTTCACTTTTGTTTTGCATCGTGGTATTCAGTTGGAATATCCTGCTCCTCAGTCGACGAGGCAAGGGCCGAGATCCCTTCACCGGGAGTGACCCCTTGGACAGAAGTTTGCGTCAGGGCAATAACTTCACTATAGCCGATTACTTTTGCTTTGCACCGTGGTATTCAGTTGGAATATCCTGCACCTCATTCTACGGGGAAAGAGCTGAGATCCCTTCACCGGGAGTGACCTCTTTAGCAAAGGTTTTCGTCACTATATTTTTTAAAGCTATCAGTTCCTTCAACGATATCAAGTTCATTACGTTAAAGGTTTTCGCCAGAAACCATTCGTAGCCCTCCGTCGTTTCATATGGGTGGTCAATAGTATTCAAGCTGTGTATGTTGGCCAAAGTCAAGGCACAGTGATTGGTAGCTATTGGGGTATTCATATGCAGCATAGATAGATGCGTTGGTTTGGGACAGTCGTACTGCCATTTTGGCCAAAGTCAAGGGTAGGTACGGGTGGATTCAAATTAACCTGGAGAATGACGGGTAGAACTTGACATGTGACTTATGATATGTTGGCCAAAGTCAAGGTCATAAGAGCATGGGGCAGAAATCACATCGGGAGTTTCTAAAGAAACTGAAACTTGCCAGATATGCGCATACCTTCTGGAGTGTGATACCGTGAGCGGATTCCGTCACGTTATCATGCGATGATAGTTGGATCCCGATTCCTACTGATGAGTTAGTTTACTCCTCGGGTGACCCCGACTAATTCTTCTTTCAGGTTTGGAGGAGAATTTGAGGTACAGTGGGAGGTTTCCAGATTAGATAAATTGGTAACCATTCTGATCTAGGTTAGAGTGCACGCTGAGTGTTTCTTTTCTCTCTCTCTTTGGCAGCAACCATTGACCCGACCCCAGACTATGACTCAGTGACCAAGTTGACCGAACCTTCTAAAACACTGGCTTTTGGATTGTCAGAGTTGCAAACCTCATTGCCACTCCTACTTTTACCCTTTTCTCCAGGACACCCCGTATTACTACGAACGTCCACTTCCATTGGATAAAACCATCGTATGGTTATATATGAACTCGAAGGAATTTATTCGAGGATGGTTTCAGGTTCTGGAGGAAACGGATAGGACTATTCAGTTGTCTTTTCCTTTTACCTTCTTTCAGGTTGCGAGTACTCCTTGGTTTAGGAGATAGTACACCTATTACGCAAATTGGATAGTCTTCTTCCAAACCATAGGCAGGTGCCGAACGGTGGGGAATGAAGAAAACCAATTAGCCTAACGATGGTGTACAGAAGGTATTAAGTTAAGACAAAGCAAGGGATTAGTAAGAGGGCAAAGTAAATTGCGACTGATATTCACGACCAAACCAAGTATTTCATTACCACTCCCACTTCACCTTTGTATTTCTCCAGGACACTCCGTATCACTACGAAGATCCACAGATATTTGGATATTCCATCGTATGGTTATATACGAACTCGAAAGGAACTTGTTCCAGTTCGGGGATGGATTCTGGTTCAGGAGAAATAAGATTAAGGTTTATTCGGTTGTCTTTTATCTTCACCTTATCTCGCATTGCGAGTGCTCCTAGGATGAGGACGGTACACCCATTATGCTTATTGGATAGTCTTCTTTCAAACCATAGGCTGGTGCCGAACGATAGGGAAGGAAGAAAACCATTTGGCCTAAAAGGGTGTACAGAAGGTAAAGACTAAAGACATATGAAGGGATTTGGAGAGGTGGCAAAGAATTATACGGTTACAGTCGTGAATCTGGAAGAGGCATTACTAGGAATACCGGGATACCCCATCGAAACATTTCAATGTTTCAGTCTCACTGTGTACTGTTAAAGGAAAACTGATTTCCCGATTAGATACTTACTCCAGGGTATGTATTTACCAGGTACGATTCTCACATCTGTATGGTTTTACAGATGATGAGTGGGAGTAGGTTATTGGGAATTGGGTGATCATCCTCATTATATCGGGATTCGTTGTAATCAGTGATATTTGAGGAGATCACCTGGGCTGTTTGCCGGTCGGCAAATATTTGGTTTTGAATATCCGCTGTTATGCACCAATTTCAAATCGATATATCTGTATGTCTATTTTCATAGAGTGAGATATACCTTTTTGAAATTATGTCTATGACATTTACCTATATCAGTGGATGGTTAGGTAAGGAGCATTAAACAGCGGTGTAATTCTTCTTAACCACAAGTACAGTTTTCAACCTACGACACATAGTGAATGAGTAATCAGACTCAAGGGACTTATACAGAGTATTGTATATTGTCCACGGTCCATCAGGACAGAGGGGTTGGTCCTCATACTATATTCGGTTCACTTATGACTTCTCTAGTTTTTAGACAGGTGTTTCGTGGAAACACAGGGTCCGAATTTAGAGAAGTTATAGGTATTTGAATAGAGTAGAGAACCAGGTGTAGCAAGTATCGGGATTCTTCAAAGTGATCGAAGATGTAGATACTTGTCAATGGTATTCAATTGATAGTAATGATTAAGAGAACTTGCTTCTCTTTCAGGTTACTCATAATTGGAAGCATTCCTAAGTTGAGTAACGCTGATAGGCCTTCTTCCATTTAGTTGACATGCACTGGAGACAGTTGCATGATTTGGATCTGGTTCAATTAAATCAGTGCCTCTGTTTCTATATTGGATATAGAACAGTTCATATCTTAACGATGTTAAGGTACGGGGAGTTGTCCGGTTTATGCTTAAAACCAGACACTGGACAACTCAAGGCACGTTTCTGTAATGGCTGTTTGTGGGTTGACCCAGGCTATGACGAGGGTTGATTTTCTACCATCTGGCAGATCAATAGAAATATTGTTCTAGACTCGCCACAGTTTTAATAAAAATGGATTTTTTCAGAAAACAGTAGTGGGAGTATTGTAGAACTGGAAGTGATTCCAGAACCACAAACGATTACTGAAGATTTGATAAGGAACCTAAAGATTCAATCCGGTTTGACATTCCATTGGCCACTCCGCAGATACGGTGGGTAACCTCAGGCACCCGAGGGGTACTCCGGTAGCCTCAAGGACGGTGACAGGGAGGTTCTTGTTTACCCACACTTGCCATTGCTGTTGTTCCAGACTGTGAGACCCGGCAGGAGGATGAGTATAGCATCGTTCTGAACTCACTTCAGAAGTGTACGTGTATATGACTCTGCCAGAGGGTTGTCGTAGTCAGTGGGAGCAGCGGAAGCATTGGTGGACAGGTAGCTTATGTCTATTTATAGACTAAAGCAGATATAGCGGAGATAGATCATCTATTTCTGACGTGACAGTCATATGTTTGACTTCATCAGAATAGGGGATGGATCTGTTGAGAAGGTAGTAGGGTGTGATGTCCTGGTATTTGGATAACATACACAGAGTAGGAAGTGATATTCCTATACTACGATCGGTTATACTTTGGTCGTCACACAGTGGTTCTCCACATGGGACTTGGACATTATATCAGACATTCTGGTTACTAGATCTATGGTTTTAGATCTAGATTTGGGTAGTCTCCCAATCTGGGTACTTAGACAGCATTCTAAGGGTATTTAGAATGGACGACTCCATGCACGGTAGTGTACCTGCAGAAGATGGAGTCACCCTCTCTAAAGATGTCTTACAGACTAAAGGGGAGAGGGATGTGCATGATTGGCAGATCACTTGCTCAGGCAATTGAGTCAATCATGAGATGTCAATTACCACACCAGATATTGTTCTTACACTAGATGCAATAAGTTGACATTGATCCAATCCTGGAGAAACAGTCGGAAGCAGTTTTAGAACATAAGTGGATGTTCCAGGGATATGATAACGACAGCCTCATTCGGGAGACAGTTATCATTCCAGGCTTCCAAGGTGACCTGGACGACGAGGAGGTTGTCAGAGTTATAGTTTTCCTTCTGACGAGGGGCAGTATTTTGGACAGTTGGTCCAAGGCAATACTGAGGGAGGCATGGCGCAGGATACTGATTAAGTTCAGTTGACGATGCAGTCTAAGAAGTTTGGATTTGGAGTTCATTTATGAGCTAGGTCCCATCATACATCCAGACACATTCTAAGACAGGTATTGCTCATTTCGGGAGATGGTTTTCTCCGCGAACTTGAGATATAGAGAGACATAGAAAGAAACATCAAAGCGGATCCACTCACTGAGGCTATTCCTCGAACGCAATAGTTTCGCAAACGAGATTTGTGAGGCTGATTAGTAGAGCAGTTGGGTGTTCGGTATCACACGGGCTGTGAGTATGCGACATCGCAATAATTAGCCTTGAGTGCAAGTGGGAGATTGTTGGAGATAGTGCCCTCAGAGTCAATTATTGGATCACAGGCACGTGATTGCAATGATTGAGGGAGGACCTGTCCCAATAGGACAGTCTTACTCGAAATGATAGTATGCTATCTGGTTTACCTTTATCATCGTGTACTGCTTTAGGTGACCTTACAGGTCGCTATTACACGTTGATAGAGCCCCTAAGATTCTTGCTTGACCACCAGCAGTATGAGGGCGATCATATACGTGGGAGCTGGCAGTCTATAAGCATATCCTTAAATGGTCCCTAGTCGTGAGAGTTTCGAGACAGGGCATCGATTCTCCAGAGTAGACTAGTGTATACAGTCGAGACCCCGACGAGGGGTGGTGGCCGGTCTTACAAGCCACTGGTGTCAGTTGGATCACCTAAGATGTATACATGTGCTCATTGGGTTATGAGTACACCGGACAGGACTCGCCGGGAACATGCGGTCATATACCAGACGTCAGATGGCAGTTCCCTGGTGACATGTGTACAGGTTAGTTCATCGACCTGGGGATCGTCATTTGTCTTGTGTGAGTTCCCACTGTACTTTGATTACTACCCTACCACGGCTCAAAGGAGTCGTGCAAACAGGTTTTAGTTGGGTACAGTCCCGAGCCATATGGAGGCAGTGAGCGCATCTTCAGGGGTTCGTCTCTCCCGGTATTGGGGGTGAGGTCGCGCTGTGTCTAGGAGAGCCATTACACGAAGCCCTCGGCCGAGGCAAGGAGATTTACTGGTAGGTATTCCAGTAGTATCTCAGGGTGTTCTGGGCTACACTCCGACACGACTTGTACCGCTTTTGGGGGTCTGACTTTTACCAACCCCCTAGGCCCGCCATGCGATGCTCATAGACGAACGGACCAGACTGTACGCATATTGTCACTGACAGGCTCAGTAGGGTTGTCAGGCTGAGTTCGCTCACAGACGTCCCTTTTAGTCAATACCTGGTAGCCCGTTACGTATTGGCTTATACCTCTGACGTGCTAGTGGTTAAATCCACAACCAAGGTGTTGACGAGTCTTTAGAGTCCCCCACATTCAGTTACTCATGCTTTCGGGCGAAAAGCTGTAGAGGCCGTATGGAGATATGGCAGGGTCCGATCAGATACGTGCGGTATTGTACGGATCAGGATCGGACGGTTTGTACTACAGGCCGTATGGATATATGGCAGGGTTCGATCAGATACGTGCGGTATTGCATGGATCAGGATCGGACAGATATTACTAGCCGGCTTTGGTTTAAGCCGGATCCTAATATAGTACAGTGTAGATTTTGTCTCATTGCATTTGTATTTCGGTCGGAATACAAATGCGGGTGTGTATACACAGTATCGAGGTTTTCCTGGAATTTATTACGGGACCAGTTTTCTGGAGTTGCCAGTTTGCTTTCCGTTTCGGCCGATTTCCTTTGTATCGTTCATTGGCCGAAGAGTGGTGGAGGAGGGCTTATTTGCATTTGTGCAAATAAGCATTTGTGGAGGGTGGTCTTTGCTTTTTGTTGCATCATGATGGTGCACCATCCATTGACCTTAACTTCTTGACTTCTTCATGATGGCTTGACTTTTTGAAGTCATCATGCTTGATGATGGGTTATGATATGGTTGTTGAGTGTTGGATTTTGGTTGAGAATAATTTCTTTTGATGATCACCTTTCTCTCTCTCTTTCTTGTGATTGATCCACTCTCCCCTCTCATTCTCTCCATGACAATTTTTGGCCGGCTATTCCATGTAGGGGGGGCTGTCCAAATTTGTAGAGGGCATTTTTCCTCTCTTTTGGCTTGAAAAGATATAGCTTCATCCAAAAAGATTCATACCTCATTTTTCCTCCACTAAAATGGCACCTCCATAAACCCCAAATGAGACACAAGCCTCTACACCATATTCTACAGCAAATCTTGGGCACGTCGACTAGCCAGCTTCGTGCCCAAGTTGCCTCGGTATTGAGGTAGGAGCCCGTAAAAGATGCAGACGATGTGGTGCCCTTCCGGCAAGGAGGCGACGACCAGAGTTTCCGCAGGAGATCGGGACGAAGACGAGAAGACCGGAGGACATGGATCAGTCGGTATATCTCTCTTCCCCATCTTGTAGTTAGCTAGGACTAGTTAATGGTTCGATCCGGGTTTTTAGTGCGCGGTGGTGCCAGTTCAAGAAAATTAAGTTAACCATCACTTCCGCATTTTGGCCTCGGGATGGAGGCCGGGGCGCCGCCGTGCACTTACATGGGATTCTCTCTCCGCTTACTCCTCCCTATACACCACAGCACAACGGTGTATCGGAGCGGAGGAATCACACCCTATTAGATATGGTGCGCTCTATGATGAGCACTGCTGAGTTGCCTATTTCCTTTTGGGGCTATGCGCTTGAGACAACAGCATACCTATTGAATCAAGTTCCATCTAAATCTGTACCTACCACACCATATGAGATATGGAGTGGGAAGAGACTATATTTTAAACGAGTTAAGATATGGGGTTGTCCGGCCTATGTCAAAATGCAAAATCCGGACAAACTCGAGGCACGATCAGTTCTATGCAAGTTTGTAGGATATCCTAAGAATTCCCAAGGATATATTTTCTACCACGCTGAGGGGCAAAAAGTGTTTATTTCTCAATACGCCACCTTTTTAGAAAAGGAATTTCTTGCTAAAGAAATTAGTGGCGAGGAGGTAGAGCTGGAAAAAGTTCCAGCACCACAAACAACAACTGATGATTTACTGGAACTAGAGGATTCAGTAGTTCCCGACGAACCCCAGCCTCTCCGCCGATCTAGTAGGGTTCCTCATTCACCTGAGAGATATTACGGTTTTCTCGTAGACGGTGGAAGTGATGACTGCATCATGGAAGATGATGACCCGACTAGTTTCGAGCACGCCATCACGAGTGGGGACTCTGTGAAGTGGCTGGATGCAATGCGATCTGAGATGGAATCCATGTACACCAACAAAATATGGACTTTGGAAGTTGATCCTGAAGGGGTAAAACCCATTGGGAGCAAATGGATCTTTAAGAAGAAACTTGGTGTAGATAGAAAAGTTGAGACTTTCAAAGCTAGACTTGTTGCAAAGAGTTTTCGTTAACGACCAGGTGTGGATTATGACGAAACCTTTTCTCCAGTAGCTATGCTTAAGTCTATCTGGATCCTACTTGCCATTGCTGCATACCATGAAAACGAAATCTGGCAAATGGATGTTAAGACCACCTTTCTAAATGGTGATTTAGAGGAGTGCGTGTACATGACTCAGCCAGAGGGCTTCGTAGACAGTAGGAGCAGCGGAAAGATGTGCAAGCTGCTTAAATCCATCTACGGGTTAAAGCAGGTATCGCGGAGTTGGAACATCTGCTTTGATGTGGTAGTCAAAGAGTTTGACTTCATCAAGAACGTAGATGTACCTTGTATCTACAAGAAGGTTGCAGAGAGTAAGGTTGTCTTCCTCATATTGTACGTAGATGACATACTCTTGATAGGAAATTATGTTCCTATGCTGCACTCCGTCAAGCTCTTCTTATCATATAGATTCTCAATGAAAGATCTAGGTGATGCATCCTGCATTTTGGGGATTAAGATCTATAGAGATAGATCTAAACGGATACTGGGATTGTCCCAATCCAGGTACATTGACACCATACTAAAGAGGTTTAGTATGGAAGAATCCAAGCGTGGGTATTTACCCACGATCTCTGGACTCATTCTCTCCAAAGAGATGTCTCCCAAGACTGATTTGGAGAGAGCTCGCATGCAAGGGATACCCTATGCTTCGGCAGTAGGCTCTATCATGTACGCGATGCTATGTACCGGACCCGATGTAGCATACTCACTAAGTGTAGTGAGTAGGTATCAAGCAGATCCTGCAGAGAATCACTGGACAACTGTGAAGAACATTGTCAAGTACTTGAGAAGGACTAAAGAGATGTTCTTGGTGTATGGTAATGGAGAACTCTAGGTGGAGTCCTTTACCGATTCGAACTTCCAAAGTGATAAGGACGACTTTAAGTCGCACTTGGGATTTGTTTTTACCCTAAATGGAGGGGCAGTTTGTTGGAAGAGTTCCAAACAGGAAACCGTGGCAGACTCGACAATGGAGGCTGAATATATCGCTGCCAACGATGCTGCCAAAGAGGTTGTCTCGATCAAGAAGTTCATAACTGAACTTGGAGTGGTTCCGTCCATTGAGCATCCAATACCTTTGTATTGTGATAACAATGGAGCTGTGGCTTTGGCCAAGGAACCCAGATCCAATCAGAAATCCAGACATATTCTGAGGCGGTATCACCCGATCCGGGAGATAGTTGATCGCCGAGAGATCGAGGTCAGGAGTGTTAACACGAAAGACAACACTGTGGATCCACTCACGAAGGCCATACCCCAGATACAATTTGAGAGACTCTTCGGGATGTTGGGTATGAGATACTACAACAACTAGCCTTAGTGCAAGTGGGAGTTTGTTAGTTATGTATATGCTCTAGAGGCCATTGTTGTACATATGATGTATATTATAGTGGATGCTTGGATATATATAGAGAGGACTTTCTTGCTCGACATGATAGTATGCTATCTAGTTTTAGATGTCTTAACATGTTGACTTGTATTGGTTTACTGTCTTGCTCTCACATGTTGATAAAGCCCTTAGGATATATACTCGACTACTAGGACTATGATGCAGATCATACTAGTGGGGCCAGGGTAGTCCAAGAGTACATCCTATAACTATTCCTAGTCGACAGAGTGTCGAGACAGGGCATCGATACTCCAGAGTAGACTAGCGTATACGTATCTTGACCCATATGATGGGCGATGGATGATCCCATATCTATCGGTGGTTGAAATCAAAGATGGTGTACGGGTGCTCAGTGGAGACTGGGTACACTGAACGGACTCGCCGAGAACTCCCAGATGGTATTATACCTATCGTCAGATAGCAGTTCTCTGGTGACACTGGTACAGGTTAGTCTGTAGACCCGAGATCGTCATAGAGTCTTGTATGATTCCTACTGTGCTTTGATTTCCACCTTACCACGTTCATGAGAACGTGCAAAACAGTGGCTTTTGGGTACAGTCCCGAATCACATGGAGGCAATGAGCGATAGGAGGGGTTTCGTCTCTCCCGGTATTGGGAGTTGATGTTGCGCTGTGTTCGATTGGCTATAACTGGAACTCCCTGGCCAGGGCTGCTATGGAGATCTACTGGTAAGTGTTATTAGTAGTTTCTCGCCCCGTTATGAGCCTCAAATCGACACGACTTATCGGTTACTGGGGTCTGACGTTTACCACCACTAGACTGGATATGCGACATATCAGACGAAGAGACCGGACTGTACGGTAGTGTTGCTGATTGGATTCACAGGAGTGTGTGCAGGCTTGCTTATTGATCTTCTAATCGCTCAATACCCGGGTGGCTGTTACGTTTAGCTGACCGTTTGCAGCTTGTGGGTGTTTGATATGATCATCACCTACTGCCGGCGTATTGACGATTTTTTAGAGTCTTACACAGAGGTTTCCTGGCTTAGGCAAAACGGAGTAGGAGTACATATGTGATATGTGCGGGACCGAGATTAATACAATATAAGATACCGTATTCTATTCCCACGATATGTGATATCGGCTGGGTATATGTGATATAGCCGGGTCGTCGGATCAAGTGTTGATTCGATGAATTGATACATATTATATTAGTCGGTTATTTGCAAAATAGCCGGATTATCGGATCAAGTGTTGATTCGATAATTTAATGTATAATTATATATTTGATATATTACATTACATTAACTAATATAAGCTCACTTAAATGATTCTTTTTCTCACTTGATGATACATTGATATATATGTGATATATGTTAATTGTATTATTTTCTTTTGTTACATTATATATTATATATGTGATATATAATATTGTAACATGTTAGGGTTACACATGCAACTAGAGTTATGAGATTAAACCATGCTAGGGTTTAGATTAAGGTTAATGTTTCTTTCTAGATAAATTCTAAATTGTGGATTTATTCTTGAGATTTTTTTTATGATGACTAAAGTCCACCCTTTAGATAATATCTAGATATTTGTTAACCTAACTTCTTAACCCTAGCCTATGGTTTATTCTCTACAAGGGTTAAGCATGCCATGCTTAACCTTGGTTGCATTCCTAACCTCAACAATAATTCATTCATCACAACTCATCTTCTTCTTCCTCTCACAAAAGCTTTCTAGCTTTTGATTTTGTGGTGATAGTTTGTGAGAAAAAGAAAACAAAAGAGAGCAAAATTTCTACTTCATCATCCTCATCTAGTCTAGCCACTTAGATTAGGGTGTTCACTTCACTAATACCTCATTAGTGAAGAGAGAGCTTGGGTTTGTGATTCCTCAAGGTAGATCATCTTGGATTGTGAAGCCTTCAAGCAAGGATGTATCATTCACCTCATGGAGCTTCTCGAGAGTCCGGGAACTTGATGATCGCAGCGAAGGGACCTCAACTCGGAGCTTATGAAGCGAAGGAATGGACTACAAAAGTTGTAATCCCTAATCTCTTAGAAGTAAAGTTGTTTACTTGGCGTTTTGTTTGATTCTCTAGTTAAAGATCTAGGGTTAGGGTTATCTAGAATGGCAAAATTTTAAACTTGGCATGGGTGATGCCTCCCGAAACCTTGCTGCCATTGTAGGTAACCCAACAGCAAGTTAGCGACGAGGGAACTAGGAACATTCTGGTACTACATTCAGAGTTCTAACTTAGGAAGATAGCTATCGGACACAAGCGTCGTCATCTATCATAGACCTAAGTTATGACTCGTTAAGTGTAGTACTTTTTAAGGAATCGGCCGTTTATTGGCTGGAATGGCCTTTCGTCATGCATATCCATGAGCAGGTAGGCTCCACCTCAGTATACTTTATTTATGATGTAAGGGCCTTCATAATTTGGATCGAACTTTTCCCATTTGCATAATTAGGAATCATTGATCTTTTGGCAACCAGCACGAGTTCGCCTTGGCGGAATGTTCTTGGCCTGCTCAGTCTTTAATATAACTGCGTCATCTTTTCCTTATAAGTATCTAGATTTTGCCGACCTATAAGGCGGGTTTCTTCGAGGGCGTTGAGCTCCTCGAGCCTAAGATGAGCATTTTCTTCATCTATCAGCTCGTATTGAACTGCCACTCATAAAGATGGTAGTTCTATCTCCAGTGAGAGCACTGCTTCCGTTCCAAGCACCAGTGCATATGGTGTTGTATTCGTGGCTGTCTTGAACGTTGTTCGGTACACCCAAAGAGTTTCATGCAGCCTTTCATGCCAGTCCTTTTTGTTTCCGAACACTGTCTTTTTTATAATCTTGCTCAAGATCTTGTTGAAGGCTTCAGCTTGACCGTTGGTCCGAGGATTATAGACTGAGGAGTATCGCCAGTCTATTTTATGCTGCTATGCGAAGCGACTTATTTTGTTACTTCTATAAGCTAGCCCATTATCCGAGATTATCCGTTGCAGAGTCCCGAACCAATATATGACATGAGTCTTGAAGAAATGGAGGATATTCTCTGTCTTCACCTCCCTTAGCGGTACTGCTTCCGTCCATTAAGAGAAGTAGTTGATTGTTGCTAGTATGAACCGATGTCATTTGGATGATGCCGGTTCGATAAGGCCAATTATATCGGTTCCCCACATTTCGAACGGCCAGCTGGCCACTATCGGGTGTAGTGGATTTGGGTGCTGATGTATGAAGTCCCCATGAATTTGGCACGAGTGACACTACTTCGCATATTCGAGGCAGTCCTGAATCATCATGGGCCAATAGTAGCCCATTCTTTTTAGCTTCAGCTTCATCTTTGGCCCAGCTTGATGAGAACCGTAGAGTCCGTCGTGTATTTCTTGGAACTCTTTCTTTGCTTCCTCAGGCCTTAGGCATCTTAGCCATAGGCAGTCAAATGATCTCTTATATAAAGTATCATTGACGAACGCAAATGACAAAGCTCGTTTCATAAGCTGATGTCTCGACGACGCATCTTCGAGCGTTCATTGGGACTTAAAGTAGTCTATGAAGACTTCCCTACAGTCTTTGACCTTTTCTTCATCCTCTATTTAAAGGACTACTTGTTCGGTCATTTCTTTTCCTTCGGATGGCACTATTGGGTCTTCCGAAGATACATCTGTTGGCATGAGGACTCTGCGACTTTGCACAATGATTCTTACGCCATCGAGGTCTTCATTGGCCAATTCTTTAGCCAATTTGGCTAACGCATCCGTTTTGTTGTTTTCCACTCGCGGTATGTTTTCCAGGGTATAAGAAAGGATTTATGTCAGTGGTTGCTGCACTCTTTCGCCATACTTTATCAGCTATGGCTTGCATGTTTGATAATCGCCGTTTACTTGACAAATGATTAGCTGGGATTCTCCATATATGAGGAGGTTCTTGATCCCCATGTCGATAGCGATCTTAAGACCGGCTATCAAAGTTTCGTATTATGCTTCATTGTTAGTTCATGGCTCCGTCAAAGAGAGGGAGTAATGCAATATTCCTCCTTGCGAGGTCACGAAGATAAGACCTACCCCAGCTTTGATAATGGGAGTGTTTTGCTTTCTCCGCTTCATTGAAGATGCCCTATCGAAGTAGAGTTCCTTTTGGGAATCATTTTATTCTTCGACTATGTCGAACGCGTGTTCATCTGGCAACTTGCAATTTAGGGGAGAGTCAGCTGGTATTGGATGTTCCGTAAGAAAGTTGGTGATGGCTTCTCCTTTCACCTCTTTGATGGGTCGATACTTTATTGAGAACTCCATCAGCAAGAGGGTCCATTTGGTAAGCCTTCCCATCAGTATGGCCTTTCACATCAGATATTTGAGAGGATCCACTTTTGATATGAGATGGACCTCATGTGCTAAGGAATAATGTCCGAGCTTCGTAATTGCGAAGATCAGCGCCAAGCAGTGCTTTTCGATGGAGGAGTAGTTGTTTTCTGCCCCTAGGAGAACTCGACTTAAATAGTACAGAGCTCTCTCTTTTCCTTGATCGTTCTCTTGTGTCCATAGTAGGCCTAGAGAACCTTCAAGGGCTGTTGTATATTGGATAAGGGGTTTTCCCTTAACCGGAGCGGCCAATACTGGCGGATTTTGCAGGGATTGTTTGATTTTGTCTAATGCATTATTGCACTTCTGATCCTAGACGAACGGGGTCCCCTTCTTCATCAGATGGCTGTAGGGACGACATTTTCCAGAGAGGTTGGCTATGAACCGCCAGATATACTTGAGCTTTCATTGGAGAGATCGCAATTGGTTGAGGGTTCTTGGTGAGGGCATTTTCATAATCGCCTTGATTTTAAAGAAATCGATTTCGATGCCTCGGTGGCGAATGATGAATCCCAGGAATTTGCCTGAGGAGACTCCAAATGCGCATTTTAAAGGGCCCATCTTCATATTATACTTCCGAAAATGTTGGAACACTAATTTTAGATGTTCCCAATGATCCTCATGAGATTTACTCTTCACCACAAAGTTGTCGATGTAGCATTCGACGATCTCATGTATGAGGTCATTGAAGATCTTTGTCATAGCCCTTTAGTAGGTAACACCGGCATTCTTCAAGTCAAAGGGCATCACCTTGTAGCAGAAAATGCCTAACAGTATCCAGAAGGCGGGTATGCTTCTGGTCCTCAGGATCCATTTTTATTTGGTTGTATCCTGAAGATCCATCCATGAAGGAGAAAACCTCATGGGTGGATGTGTTGTCGATCATCAGTTCGGTAACGGGTACTGGGAAGTCATCTTTCAGGCATTCTTTGTTGAGATCCCGAAAATCTACGCAGATGCGGACTGTCCTATTTTTCTTCATCATCGGAACGATATTAGCGATCCAGTCAGGATATTGAACTTCTTAGATGAAGCCGGAGTCAATTAGTTTCTTGACTCCAGCGTTGATAATCATCTCAAGTTCAAGCCGCATTCTTCTTGGTGCCTGTTTGATTGGCTTTATGTCTGGAGATATGGCCAGTTTATATACCGCTACTTTTAGATCTAGACCCGACATTTTAAAGTAGTTCCATGCAAAGAGTCCTTATACTGCATGAGCCTGTATTTTAACGTGGCTACCTGTTTTATAGATAGTAGCTTACTGACGAACGTCGGCCTCGGATCATTTTCCGTCCCTAAGTTGATTTTCCTTAGGTTGTCCGCCATAATGTGTATCCCGTCCTCCAGCTCTTTTGGTGCCGGTGGAAATTCTGATTTCTCCTCATCATCGTCTTCATTTGCGAAACACCCGAAGAGGTCAATCACATCCTTGTCCTCTCCTTATTTAATAGAGTTACCATATGACAGGTATGAGTCCGCTTCCATTTTCGCGGTCAAGCTGGTCCTATCCTAACGGTATAGGTCCTCTTTGTCTCGTACTTTTGTGGAGGGTTATCATCCAACTGTCGGATAATATAAACCTACCTTGCTGGTATTGGTTCTTTACCCAGTCCTTGAACATGAAGCAGTCCTCAAGGGGGTGACCTATCGCTTGGTGATAGGAGCAATAATTCAGGTGATGGACCTCGTTTATTTGTTCCGGATGTCGAGACTCGGGAAGCGTCATTATTTGGTGCTTCACGACAAGGTTGAATATTTTTCCTGTCTTGTCTTGAGGGAACGAATATTCCCGACCCATCTTCTTTATAAAGGACGGGCTCAAATTGAGATTTTCTTGATTGAACGACATCTTGGACCCGCTTTGTTGTCTTTAAACGTTGTTTGCATTCCTTACCCTATTTTTACCTCCGCTTCGGGATTTTTCCCCTTCGCAAGAACACATAGCGGGCTGTGGATAAAGAGCATCACGATCCACTTCTTCCAATGACTGCTTGCTGAGACGCTGCGTCTTTGCCTTTTCATTAATGGCTATTTCGCGGCTGTGGTTGTCTCGGCTCGGTTGACAGGCTTCTTTTATTAACTTGTCAATTTTTTTTTCGAGCGATGGACTTAACGTTTTCAAAGTAGGAACTTGCTCCAATTTGATGTCACGGCTATCTGGAAGAGCATTTTCTTCTCCACTCAAGCTGTTCATAACGTGGCAGCTGTAAATTTTCTCCCGTTTCTTGGACCGAAGGTATCCCAGCCCAGTCATTTCTATTTTTCCGTTAGGCTTCTTTTGTTGAGTCTCGGGAATATCCCAAATCATTGTGTAGATTTGGGCTTTTCGAACAGTTTGTTCGAGAGGTAAGCCTTGACGCTTTAACAGTTTCTTTTATCCCTCCACATAATATCTTAGCATATAAATGGGATAGAACCTGTCAAGAGTGGGGTCGACACCATACCAAACTTCTTTTTCTACCCTTGTCTCCATAGATTTGTAAAAGAGAATCGCCTTTTCACCTCTTCGCCTAGGAGGCATGTAGAAGGTTTGCAGTTTTTATACGTTGTATGTATCGAGTGCATCAAGTTCCCTGCAGTGTCGAGGCGGAGCCATCATGATTAGTAGACTCTGATCTCTTCAGCAAGAGTCTGTATTGACGGGTAGACAGAGAATACTGCCTTTGTCTCGTCCTCGGAGTCGCTGCCAAAGACCAAAATAGGAGTAGACGGTCCGGGCTTATTGTTTTACCTTTGGGGTTGTGTTCAGTTGATAAAACTGCACATTTGTTATTACATTTTTCCTACTATTTCTATATAATAAAAAATGTTTATTATAATATATGATACATATGAGGGTTTATCTGTAAAAATACTATTTTCATGTGTTTATATATTATAATTAACATTTGGTAGGAAAAAGTAAGCATATAATATTCATATGACATTTGGCCCATTTAGTATGCTTACCTTATTAAAACCTTTGACCAAAACTTAATGGTTAAGTTAAATATCTCAATAAAAACAAACTAATATTATTTGTTGAGTTATTGTGCAGAATTTGCAGGGCTGAAATCAAGGAAATCAAAGTTGTTAAAACAAACCAGTCTAATTAAGAAAGTAAACTAAAGAAATCAAGGTTGGCAGTGAAGAAAAGAAGATTTTCAGTTTCCAAAGATCACCACGTGTTATCAAGATAAAGCCTAGAAAAAACAATGTGAAGATCTCTCCTTTTGGCCGCGGATACGCGGCCAAACCCACCTATTGGTCGCGGATCCGCCGCGGTTTTAATGAGTTAGGGGTTGAGATTTTGGTGGTTAGGATCTTAACCTCTGACTTCCAAATTAGGCATCTAGGATTCTGGCTTTGGGACTATAAATAAGGACCGAGAGCCTCTTGGAAAAATCATCAAGTTGACGAGATCACGAAGTCCAAGACGGCTCACGCATCCAGGCTGATCATCAACCGTTCGTCTACCTCCTTAGAAGAGATCGAGAAGCAACTAGAAATTATAATCATTTTCTAAGGATTCAAGTGTAATGAATATTGTTGGTTAATAAAGGTAGCTTTCTTTTTCTTATTCTATTTCTTCGTAGTTTAATTATGCAATTTCTTTCCATCTCTTTTTCTCCCAACATGCGCGAGGAATTCTCCGCTTGTTAGGGTTCGTAGGATTAGGGTAGGCAAATGGATGATGAACATCTATAAACTCTTTTTAAGTCCTATAAAGTTTATAAACTTTATCAAAAGAATCATTAACATCCTAATCGGGCGCGCTAACAATTCATTGTTAGTCCCGACCACGATTAGAGATTAGATTAATGATTGTTTTGGTAAAGGCTAGATATGAACGGAGTTCCATGTCGAGATAAGGGTTAAGAGTGGGATTCCTTTTCCCTCCAGAAACCCTAATCTACACGCATCACCGTCGTTCTAGTTTTAAATCTATTAAAGGATAAAAAGGGTAACTTTTAATTAATCGTCCATAACTACTAAATCTTAACGAACCCTACAAGCCTCCTTATTATATTAACTACATCCATAAATAATCTAGATCTATATTTTGCATTAGTGCTTAACGTAGATCTAGAAACCATTCCACAAAATTCTTTATCCCTCCTCTCTCTCAACACATCTAAAGTATGACTAAAAGGTTCAACGTTTCCCTGAGGACGACCCGTACTCACCTCGGTCTAGCTACGCGCGACACCGTTCTTATTGCGGTTAAACTACAAAACACACTTTTTCAAATCAATCAAATGGCGCCCTTGTCGGGGATACGTGCGTAATTTTTTATTCTTACTATTTGTGTTGAATTCTTTTTCGATCAATATCATAAATAAAACAAAACTGCAAATTGTATATTTAACGATTATTGTGTGAATTTTGCGAGTGGGTCTGGAGTCACAGTCTTGAGAAAACAGAAGACAATCAAATGGCGTCGTTGCCGGGGATACGTGCGTAATTTTTTTATTCTTACTATTTATGTTGAATTCTTATTCGATCTATATCATAATTAAAACAAAACTGCAAATTGTATATTTAACGATTTGTGTGTGAATTTTGCAAGAAGATCTGGAGTTAAAGACTTGAGGAAACAGAAAGACAGAGACATTCATCGAGATCCAGAGGAGTACAGGAGGCCAGAGAAAAATTTTCATCAACTGATCCATCTACTTCGCGGCGAATCCGTGGCAGATAGCCCATATTCACGGCGGAATTGCGGCTGGTTTGGAGATCTAGGGCTTCAAACTTCTCTGGTAAGATTCTAACATCTTCCTCTCTCCTCTAAAATCCAATAAATTCTATTTTCTGCAGGATTCTTTGCAAAATATTGCCGCTAAAAAAAAAACTTTTTGCAAAGTTTTGTGATTGGTTTGTTATTCATAATTTAATACGGATTTTTAAGGGGCAAGAACAAAATTCAGATTAGGTAGGGATTTTATCACCCTTCCTAAGCCCCACAAATCACAAACCGAGCATCTGCTTACTTTTTCCTACCAGATGTTAATTATAATATATAAACACATGAAAATAGTATTTTTACAGATAAACTCTCATATGTATCATATATTATAATAAACACTTTTTATTATATAAAAATAGTAGGAAAAATGTAATAACAAATGTGCAGTTTTATCACAAAACTTTCATGTAAAAATACTATTTAGTAGTTACGAGAAAGTGTGTTTGTAGAATAACCGCAATCAAAACGGTGTCGCGCGTAGCTAGACCGAGGTGAGTACGGGTTGTCCTCAAGGAAACGTGGAACCTTTTACTCTTACTTTAGATGTGTTGATAAAGAGAGAAGGGATAAAGAATATTATAGAATGGTTTCTAGATCTACGTTAAGCACTAATGCAAAATATAGATCTAGATTATTTATGGATGTAGTTAATATAAGAAGGGGGCTTGTAGGGTTCGTTAGGATTTAGTAGTTATGGATGATTAATTAAAAGTTACCCTTTTTATCCTTTAATAGATTTAAAACTAGAACGACAGTGATGCGTATAGATTTGGGTTTCTGGAGGGAAAAGGAATCTCACTCTTAACCCTTATCTCGACACGGAACTCCATTCATAACTAGCCTTTACCAAAACAATCATTAATCTAATCTCTAATCGCGGTCGGGACTAACAATGAATTGTTAGCGCGCCCGATTAGGATGTTAATGATTCTTTTGATAAAGTTTATAAACTTTATAGGACTTAAAAAGAGTTTATAGATGTTCATCATCCATTAGCCTACCCTAATCCTACGAACCCTAACAAGCAGAAAATTACTCGCGCATGTTGGGAGAAAAAGAGATGGAAAGAAATTGCATAATTAAACTACAAAGAAATAGAATAAGAAAAAGAAAGCTACCTTTATTAATCAACAATATTCATTACACTTGAATCCTTAGAAAATGATTACAATTTCTAGTTGCTTCTCGATCTCTTTTAAGGATGTAGACGAACAGTTGATGATCAGCCTGGATGCTTAAGCCGTCTTGGACTTCGTGATCTCGTCGACTTGATAATTTTTCCAAGAGGCTCTCGGTCCATATTTATAGTCCCAAAGCCAGAACCTTTGCTTCCAAATTAGGAAAATAACAGTATAGAATCTCCCACAAAATGCGCAGCCCCTAACTCCTCAATCTTGCCGTGGATCCGCGGCCTAAGGGGGGGTATGGCCGTGGATCCGCGGCCATATGATCTCAACCCTTGATCAAATTTCTGAGGCTCTGTCTTTGTGACATTTGGCGATCCTTGGAACCTTTGTAACATGGAAATCTTCTCGTGGTTGCTGCCAGACTTGGTTTCCAAGTTTTGCTTTCTTAATTAGGCAGGTTTTCTTTAACGACTTGATTTCCTTGATTTTAGTCTTGGAAAAATTCTGCACAACAACTCAAATGATATTTAGTAGAGTTAAGATTTGGTCAATGATATTCTTTGCATACATTTTCTTACCAAATGCTAATTATAATATATCAACACATGGAAAATGTTATTTTTACAGATAAACCCTCATATGTATGATATATTATAATAAAGACCATTTTTAACATGGAAATAGTAGGAAAAATGTAATAACAAATGTGCAGTTTTATCAACTGAACAGGTTGCCCTGAGGAAACTATTTGTTCATCTTCCTCAGTATCGCTTCCAAAAATCGGGATGGTGGCCGCGGATTTTTGTTTATTCTCCGGCTTGTGGCACCTTTCAGTATCCTTGAAGTCCGGAAGAAAGTACGCCACGTCTTCATATTTTCGCACTTCATTCACCAAGAACGGATTTAATTCTCCCATGACGATGTACTCTGAGCATTCCTTGAAATACTTCATACACTGATGCTGTATAGAAGGGACGATATTATACTCATGTAACCAAGGCCTGCTGAGTAGGGCGATGTAGCAAGTTTTGGCGTCAATAACAAGAAATTTGATGTCAGTGACAAGTAGCCTGAAGCATAACATCAGTATTATAGACCCAAGTGTCTGTGAAGACTGTGAGTCTAACACGGAGATAGTAATTTTATCTCGGGCAAGATGCTGAATATTCATGCAAAATTCTTTCAGCACTCTTACGTTGAGAAGACTGACGGAGGATCCATTGTCGACAAGAATTTTCCCTATCTTGATGTCGTGGCAGTACCCGGTGACATAGAATGGTCGATTATGTTTACACGTACCGAGAAGTAGATCTTCATCGTTGAATGTAATATCAGCCAAATGGATCTCTACCAGTTCATTTTTCATCTTCTCTTCTGCGAGGAAAGTTTGGAACTGATCAAACTCTTATAACGCCTTGATCAGGGAATCTCATATTGGGATTCCTTAGCACCCTACTGGGTTTTCACAGCAACTACCATGCCAAATTCAAGAATTCTAAGGTGCTAATCAATCCTAAGCTAGGATCAAGCTAGAGTAAATAGACAAAATGAAACAAGTAATCAACCATTACAAGTAGTGAGCAAGGAATACAACCTTTGTAGACCGGTCCTTCACTTATAAAGCTCCGTGTTGAAGTCCCTTCGCTGCGATCGTGGATCTCCCGAACTCTAGTATGGGTTCCCTTAGAGAAATGAACAATCTTGCTCGAAGATTTCGAGGCCGAAGAAGATCTACGTCGAGGAGACTCAAACCCAAGATATCTCTTCACTAGGCCAAGAACTTTGTGAAGAGAACACCCTTTACTACCCAAGCAAGTGTGTAGGATGATGAAGTAGGAAGTGGGCTCACTTTAGATTTTATTTTCTCACTCATTTTCACCATTTATCAAAAATCTAGAAAGCTTTTGAGTTGAGATGAAGAACAAGAAGAATGAACTCAAGAATAAAAATCAAGTGATGAATTATGCAACCAAGGATGAGTTAATATCCCATATTAACCATTGTAGAGACTAACCAATGGCTAATTGAAATGGATAGGTTAATAAATATCTTATGTGAGACAAAACAAGTGTACTTTGTCAAAGATGCTTCAAGCTTCTCCAAGCTTCCAAGCATGACAAAATTCTCACTAATTTTGAATTATTAAGATAAATAAAAACCTTCACATTTTAATAAGCATGGTGTAAGTCACACACACACCCATGCTTGCATGTATCATCAAGCATGACACAAACATGTACACAAGTATATATCACATATATACTTAATACATAATCAAGTGAGAAAAGCAATCTTAAGCGAGCTTATACTAGTCAACGTAAATTAATATATCAAATATATAATTATACATTAGATTATTAAATCAACACTTGATTTAATAATCCGGCTATATCATATATAACCGACTAATATCATGTATATCAATTTATCGAATTAACACTTGATTCGATAACCCGGCTATATCACATATGACCGACCGATAATACAAATTGCGAGAATAGAACACGGTATCACATACGCATATTAATCTCTGTCCCGCACATATCTCATAGGTGCTCCTACTCCGTTTCGCCTGAGCCAGGAAACCTCTATGTAGCACTCTAAAGACTCGTCAATACGCCGGCAGTGGGTGATGATCATATCAAACACCCACAAGCCGCAAGAGGCGTGCTAAACGTAACGGCCACCCGGGTATTGAGTGATCAGAAGATCAACAAGCAAGCCTGCTCAGACTCCTGCGAATCCAATCAGTAACACTATTGTACAGTCCGGTCTGTTTGTCTGATATGTCGCATATCTCGCCTAGGGGTGGTAAACGTCAGACCCCAATAGTTTGATAAGTTATGCCGATGTAAGGTCCATAACGGGCATGAAACTACTGATAACACTTACCAGTAAATCACATCTACCCTGGCCAGGGATTTCAGTTATGACCAATCGAGCATAGTGCAATATCAACCCTCAATACCGGGAGAGACGAATCCCCTCCTATCGCTCATTGCCTCCATGTGACTCGGGACTTTTCCCAAAAACCACCTTTTTGCACGACTCGGTAGAGCCGTGGTAGGGTGGAAATCGAAGCACAGTGGGAGACACACAAGTCTCTATGACGATCTCGGGTCAACAGACTAACCTGTACGTGTGTCACCAGAGAACTGCTATCTGACGTGAGGTATAATACCACCTAGGAGTTCTCGGCGAGTCCGTTCAGTGTACCCAGTCTCCACTGAGCACCCGTATACCATCTCTGATGTCAAACACCAATGGATATGGGATCATCCATCGCCCATCACATGGGTCGAGAGGATATACGCTAGTCTACTCTGGAATATTGATGCCCCGTCTCGATATTCTCTCGACTAGGAACATTGAAGGATGAACTCATAGACTACCCAGGCCCCACTAGTATGATCTGCATCATAATCCTGGAAGTCAAGTACACATCCTAAGGGCTTTATCAACATATAACAGAGAGACAGTAACTGTACATGTTAAGATAAAGAGCAACCAAATAGCGTACTATCATTTCGAGCAAGAAAGTCCTCCCTATATATGTCCAAGCATCCACTATAATATACATCTCATGTACAATAATGGCCTCTAGGGCATTCATACAACTAACAATCTCCCACTTGCACTAAGGCCAGTTGTTGTAGTATAGCATGCCCAACGTCCTATAAAAATCTCTCGCAGGAAAGGTCTCAGTAAGTGGATCCGCCGTGTTAACCTCTGAGTCTACTCTCCTAACCTCGATCTCTTAGAGATCAACCATCTCCTTGATCAGGTAATACTGCCTTAGAATATGTCTGAGTCACTGATGGCACCGGGGTTCCTAGGCTAAAGCCACATCTCCATTGTCTCTCAATGGTAGGAACCTAGTTCATCTCATGAACAAATATACACCCAGACTATCTCTTTGGTAGCATCGTTGATAGCGATATATGCAGCGTTTATCGTCTAGTTTGCCCCGGTATCTAGCTTGGAACTCTTCCAACATACCATCTCTCTACTGAGGGTAAAGACAATGCCTGTGACTGACTTTCAGTCGTCCTTACCATCTTGGAAGCTATCCAGTAATTCTTCCCAGGATCGATTGATACTATCTCACTACACCTAGTGAGAATCCTAACATCCACTTAGATCTATCTCATAGATCCAAATCCCAGGATTTAGAAGGTATCACCTTGATTTTATATAGAGAATCAATGTGATAAGAGAAGATTGATCGAGTGTAGCATAGGAAACACCTTCGCTATCTAGAGTATGTCATCCACATGCAATACGAGAATGACAACAATACTCTCTATAATCCTTTTGTATATACAAGGTTCATCTACCATTTTGATGAAGTCAAACACTTTGACTACCACATCAAAACAGATGTTCTAACTCCGCGATGCCTGCTTTAACCCGTAAAGCAACGTGCACACGTTTCTGCTGCTCCCACTGTCTACGAAGCCCTCTAGCTGTATACTTATAGACGCTCTCTTCTAAATCAGTATTCAGAAAACCAGTCATGACACCCAACCACCAGATATCGTAGTCATGGTATGTAGCATTGGTAAGTAGGATTCGGATGGACTTAAGCATAACTACTGGAGAAAAGGTTTCATCATTATCCACGCCTGGTCAATGACGAGAACCTTTTGCAACAAGTCTAGCTTTGAAAGTCACAACTTTTCCATTGACACCAAGTAATCTTCTTAAGATATACTTGCTTCTGATGGGGATTTAACCCTTCAGATATAGCAACCAAAGTTCATACTTTGTTGGTGTACATGGATTCCATCTCAGATCGCTTAGCATCCAGCCATTCTTACAGAGTCCCCACTCTTGATGGCCTGCTCGATACTAGTTGGGTCATCATCTCCATGATGCAAACCTCGCTCCCACTGTTATCGAGAAACCTAAGTATCTCTCAGGAGGATGAGGAACCCTACCAGATCGGCGGAGAGGCTGAGGTGCGTTGGAAACTATTGAATCCTCTGGTTCTATCAAATTATCGGCTGTAGTTTGTATAGCTGGAACTCCTTCCAGTTCTACAGAACTGACCTTGCCTCGAGCTTGTCTGGATTTTGGTTTTAGACATAGGCCGGACAACCCAAATCTTAACTTACTTAAGACATGGGCTCTTCCCATACCATATCTCATATGGAGTGGTAGGCACCTGATTTGGTTGGAACACAATTCAATAGGTATGCAGCTTCTCAAGTACATAACCCCAAAAAGGAAATAGGCAACTCAGTAGTACTCATCATAGAGCGCACCATATTTAATAGGGTGCGATTGCTCTACCCCGATACACCGACGTGCTGTAGTGTATATGGAAGAGTAATGCTGAGAAAGAATCTCATTCTCCTTTTGAATATTCCCGGAACTCCTATGCATAAGTATTCTCCTCCCTGATCACATCAAAGGACATAATACTTATTCCCGTTTTGGTTCTCTACTTCGCACTTGTATTCATTGAATTTCTCAAAAGCCTCAGACTTGTGTTTCAACAGGAACACATGTGCGAATCTTGAGAGATCCTCTGGGAATGTAATGAAGTAAAAAGAACCAGTCCTGGCATGTGTAGACAGGGGACCTTCATACATAATCATGTATCAATCCCAAGAGTTCACTAACTCTTTCTCTGTTTCCAATAAACGGAGCTATGGTCATCTTATCTTTATGACATGAATGGCAAGTTTCACAAGATGTAAGTTCAAACTAATTTAAATATGCATCTTTATGTAACTTAGCTAGTCGGGTCGCATAGATATGACCTAGTCTACAATGCCTCAAGAAGGATTCGTTCATTTCTGAACTTTTCCTCTTGTGTGTGTTCTGTACGTTAAGAACTGTAGTTTGATTTAGAACGTATATGTCATTAGATAACGTGTCTGAATCGATCAACTCTTTGACATAGGAAATGTTCAAAAGATTATCCAACAATACAAAATTATATCCTTCTTTAGTAAATAAAGAGACTGATATAATATTGCATATCAGGTTCGGTATTCAAAACATTCATTCAGAATCAATGTATTACCATTTGGTAATACAAGGTGATAACTGCCAACACCTTGGCTGCAATAATTACACCGTTCTCTATACTTAGAGACATATCACCCATTCCCAGTTCTCCACCTTTCTGTAGCCCATGTAACAGATTACATATATGGGATCCTGATCCGGTATCAAATACCCAAGACGTAGAGTATACTGAGAAACAGTTCTCTGTAATGAACACACCCGAAGAAGATGCATCAACATGTACTTTCTTCGTTTGGGCGGCATGGGAATCCTGGTATTCCCCTATTTCCTGTTCGGTCTTATAACAATTATAAGTTGGAGCAGGACCAACGTTCCCCAACTCAGTATAACAAGTGGGTTCAGTCAATACATCCATATTATTATCTTGATTAAGGCATGACATAGTCGCTACCAGGAGAGAGAGAGAAGAAAACACTCTGTGTGCGCTCTTGCAAGATTAGATTGGTTATATATTTTATCTAATCAGGATGGCTCCCACTGTTTTTATCAAATCTTCCTTCAATACCTAAAAGGAAAGACTAGCCGGGATTAATTAAACCGTACAAGTTCGCCAATTTTTCAGCCGGGCCAGTGCCGGTACTTTGAGGGAGGTTCCCCGTGCTTTCGAATGGACCTAATTAAAATAAACCTCGTTTTCCCAAGGGCGTAACCCCGTTGACACCTTTCTAGACACCTACTTGATCGGCTAATTGTAAAGTGCAAAACTCTCCCAGGAGTAACAATTACTCCTAGTGGGTATCAGTATGCAATCTCATTGAAAATTTCAATACTTGAAACTCTCGATAATTAGACCCCTAGTGACTTATGACCTTAACTATGGTCAACAAATGATAAGCACTAGTCAAGTTCTACCCATCATTTCGTGATTAATTAGACCCACCCACATGACCCTTAACTATGGTCAACAAAATCACATGACAGTCCTAACTAATCGCATCATATGTTGTGTAGGAAGACATCACTTAGTTACCGTACACTGTGCCTTAACTATGGTCAACAATCAAAGCACGAATACTAAGCACACTACTTCCTAAAATGACGGAGGGTTGCAGATGGTTTTTGTGAAAACCTTGAACGCTTTGAACTTGATCTCGTTGTAGAATCAAATGATTTTAAATGGAGTGTTTTTGAGGCTTTTGCTAGTTTCGCTAAAGAGGTCAATCCCGGTGAAGGGATCTCGGCTCTTTCCTTGTCGAATGAGGTGCATGATATTCACAATATCACTATGCAAAGCAAGAACTAGAAAAGCAATCAAAAGACAAAACCGAGAGTTGTAGCATCTGCTAGTTATTGCTAAAGGGGTCACTCCCAGTGAAGGGATCTTGGCCCTTTCCTCATCGAATAAGGTGCAGGATATTCTATAAGGAATACCGCTATGCAAAGCAACAACTAGAGCTACCTAATTTTGAAAATTCAATTCCACAATATCTTTAGATTTATTTTCTTTCATTAATCTTATTAATGAATGTCCCATCATTTAAGTTACGTAAACATCACAGATAAATACAACGTACGCTTATGCCATCCGCATTCGCCACGAAGTCCCGTCATGCACCGTTTGGTTAGGTAACTAACGGTAGAGCGGGGCAGGGCTAGTGCGGGTGAAAAACATAAGCAACGCCTATAATATATCATATATATTATATAATCTATCCATCTCAGAATATAAAGTGATCACATCACAGAATATCAGCAGCAGAAGACAACATATGAAATATTGGATATACTAGGATTTCCGGGTTTTAATTTAAGCCTGTATAAAACACGAATTCCACGGTCGTGATGAATAGCCAAACCCACATCCCTAGACCCTACGAGAGCGGCAAGCAACCCTACCAATTCTAGAGTTAGGAGACCCGGTCTCTATGCCTCGAGATGGTCTCCCACTGGACTCTAGAACCCAGTTACTTGTGCTGCCCTCCTTGGGTCTATCCTAATGCGGAAAAGAAAATAATATACATCAACGGTGACATCTTCCTCAACCCGGAAGTGCCCCAATAAAAGAATATTACATATAAGTTTATACATGAATGAAAATGAAAAACTCTCATCTCACAAAAAAAAAACCCCGGCTATTCAAACACGACGATCCAATATAACATATCACAGCAACACATAACATCACATGTCATCCACGTAAGTAAATATGCGTATCCCAATTGTCGTTGACGTATAGCAACGAAACCGGCGATACACCACATATTACACTTACGGTCGCAGAAAAGAAAGTGAAAACTACAACAATTGGAATCTACAACTTGCTTAGACATCATAAACCCGTAATATCTCATATTCTGGATTTCATACCTAACAATATGAATTCCTTAGTTATCGCATGCCTAACAATTATAAACCCCGCATTTTAGTCTCGATATTGAAAACACTTACCAATAACAAGTCGGGTAATTCAACAAGATTCCCGATATTCCGATCGAATGCTCGTCGGAAACTTTAGTAGACGGCCGCACCCCCTATACCGACGACGAAGTGCACTTAGGCGGAACACCGCGGCCGCGAGCACCCGGACAGATGATTTTGGCAACGGAGTTCTCCTACAATCACTTGGTCGGGGTTATGGGGCATGGCAATCTAGTAAGGTTACCCGGCGAGTATCCGCACACACTACGTGATTGTGATGGACTTTTGATCACATCAAAATCCCGTGGCAACCGATCAAATGAGTCTAAATTGCTAGATTTATAAAATTCAAATATTGTTGATTCCAAGTATTGTATCCCATCATAAATATCCGGACGACGTTAAACTTTTCGATCGAATAATAAAAGTCCCACAATTCCCCGAAAGCTCAACATTTGAGCACAGTTCAAAAATACCCAGAATCATGCCACAGCACCCATGGACAAGCCGTAGAAGGGCAAACCTAAGCTTCATTAATGGCACCACAGAACTGCCACAAACCCTTAGGTTCAAAGCAGTTCCATGGTCATTATGTCGAGTTAGGGTTTCATTCTTCTAGAGGGTCCACAGAATTACTTGCATGTTTTTCCGAATACGTTAAACTTGGAAAAATGGGTTTTTGACATTCGATCGAACTTTTTAACTTCGCCTAGATAAGATGTGAAAACCCAAAAGCAAAGTTAAACTACGAATACGAAACACTCCGAATTGTTTATAGTGTAAGATTATATCTCATGCAAAATTAGCAAAAACAAACAACACCTGAAACACCAAAACCCAGAGCCTGGAACACCACCAAAATTTGAGGCCATAATCCCAAAAATTGGCCGAGCTCACCATAATTTTCAACACTCTGGCCGGCCAAAATCCGAGATCAGGGTCCCAAATTTTGGTAGTATTCATGATATATCACATACATAATTCTGCACTTGTTTAAAAAAAAATTTGAGGTCATTTAAAAATCGACAGAAACCCGGGTTCGATGTTGCTAGTTTCGGAGTAGTTTCGGTTTTGTAATCTAACAAACACCGTCTAATACTCTAGCCCTGCTCTGATACCACTGTTGGGATTCCTTAGGACCCTACTGGGTTTTCACAGCAACTACCATGCCAAATTCAAGAATTCTAAGGTGCTAATCAATCCAAAGCTAGGATCAAGGTAGAGTAAATAGACAAAATGAAACAAGTAATCAACCATTACAAATAGTGAGCAAGGAATACAACCTTGGTAGTGTAAGTCCATGCTACCTCTCCCGGTACTTTCGGGAATGCGGAATTTGGTAAAAAACGATTTTTACGGATGTGTAACATGGACCTAAAACCCGGATCTTGGTTAAACATCTATCTAGCAACCTAACTACGAGTTTCTAGCTACTCGGTTAGGGGGTTATACCTTGCTTGTCTTGAACTCCTTCGTCTTCAAACTCCGATGGTGGTCCGGATTGGCTTCATCCCGTCGTCTCCATACGCCGAAGATAGATCCACCTGAAAGCTCCAACCTTTGGCTCCTTCTTCGTTCTTTGAAGAAACTTGTTCACTCGGTTTGCTAAACCTTGTGAACTAGAATGAGTAGAGAATAGTTTGTGTGGGATTTTATCTATGGTTCTTGATTCTCAACTCATGAGACAAGAGAACCATAGATTAAAGAGAGGGAAAAAGAGCAAGAGGGTGAGAGCAAAACAAGAGAGCTCAAGAACAAGAGAGAGAATGAGCAAGAAAGAATGAGCAAGTCTTTTATCTCTCACCCTCTCATAATCCAAAGTCATGATAACTCATCATACCAAAAAAGTCTTATGTGATGGTTGAAGCAACCATAACCATATCATTTCATGCACTCATTTTGCACAAATGAGCAAGCAAACAAAAGCCTTTGCCATGAAATGATGGCTATGGTTATCATGATGGTCAACTAGTCAAGCCTAGTCAACCGGTCAACAAAGTCAACAAGTCAACAAAAGTCAACAAGTCAACAACCATGTCACCATAATACTTAATTAATATAATAGTTAATCACATATCATATTCTCATTAGGGTTGAACAAAAAGTCAAATAGTCAACGGTCAACTGTCAACAACCCTAATGAGAATCCGCTGCCTCTGTCTCCCTGTCAACTGTGCATACACACCCGCATCCGCGTTCCGAGGAACACGAATGCAAACTGGATAAATCCAATCCCAAAACGTACACTAGGATCTGGCTTAAACCAAAGCCCGCTAGTGCAAACTGTCCGGACACTGTACGTGCACAAGTGCACAGATGTGACCGAACCCTGTCGCAAAACCATGCGACCTGTCGCAATACCATGCGACCTCTACTCTTTTGCCTAAAGGCGAAAAGCTTTCTGTGTGGGACTCTAAAGACTCGACACTACGCTGGCAGTGGGTTTAACCACAGACCGCAAGCGGCACTAGCTGTGCGTAACGGTCCCCAGGTAGTGCCGACAAGAAGACCGACGAGGCGAAACCCATCTGAACTCCTACTGAGCCTGAGTGTGACATTCTCCGTACAGTTCGGTCTGTTCGTCTGATACATCGCATGGCGGGCCTAGGGGGCGGTAAACGTCAGTCCCCCAATAGCGGTACAAGTCGTGCCGGAGCGAAGCCCAAAACACCCTGAGATAACACTGGAAACCTACCAGTTTATCTCGTTTGCCCTGGCCAGAGACTACTCGTGTAATGGCTCTCCTAGACACAGCGCGATGTCAACCCCCAATACCGGGAGAGACGAATCCTGTCTAACCGTCACTGCCTCCAAATGCTTCGGGATTGCACCCAACCACTACCTGTTTGCACGACTCCTTTGAGCCGTGGTAGGGTAGTGATCAAAGTACAGTGGGAACACACTCGAGGAGAAGTGACAGTGTCAAGTCAGCGGACTAAGCTGTACTCATGTCACCTGGGAACTGATAACTGACGATAGGCATAATACCAACTAGTCAGTTCCCGACGAGTCCTGTCCAGTGTACCCGTAACCTAACGAGCACCCGCATACTATCTCAAGTACGACGTACTGACGGCTGTGGGACAGACCGTCTCCCACACTGGGATGAGAAGCGCATGCGCTGGTCTACTCCGGAGTATCGATGCCCTGTTTCGATAGTCCTGCGACCAGGGACCTGCATAAGGATGTGCTTATAGATTACCCAGCCCCACTAGTGTGACGGCCATCACATCGCTGGTAATCAAGCAAAGATCCTAAGGGCTCCACTAATGTGTATAGGCGATATACTAAAATAAACACATGTACACATTGAAGTAGAAACAAACCAAGTAGCATACTACTATTTTGAGCAAGATTGTATATACAAGGTGAATATCCCAAGCTTCCATTAAGTAATATACAAACTAGTATGATACAGTAATGGCCTCTAGGGCATATACACTAACAATCTCCCACTTGCACTAAGGCCATGTACTGGCGTATCGAAGACCTATCATCTCGATGAGCCGCTCGAACTGAGTCTGGGGCAGGGCCTTGGTGAATGGATCTGCAGTGTTATCTTTTGAAGCGACTCTCCGAACCTCGATCTCCTGGCGATCCACGATCTCCCTGATCAGGTGATACCGCCTCAAGATGTGCCTGGATCTCTGATGGGACCTGGGTTCCTTCGCTAAAGCTATAGCCCCGTTGTTGTCGCAATACAGAGGTATTGGATCAACAATGGACGGAACCACCTGAAGTTCTTTTAGGAACTTCCTCATCCAGACAGCTTCTTTTGCGGCATCAGATGCAGCGATGTATTCCGCTTCCATCGTCGAGTCTGCAACGGTTTCTTGTTTGGAACTCTTCCAACACACCGCCCCTCCATTGAGGGTAAAGACAAAACCCGACATGGACTTGGAATCATCCTTGTCACTCTGGAAGCTGGAGTCAGCAAAGGCCTCGATCTGGAGGTCTTTTCCTCCATACACCAAGAACATCTCCTTAGTCCTTCTCAGGTACTTGAGAATGTTCTTTACCGCTATCCAGTGTTTCTCCCCAGGGTTTGACTGATACCGGCTTACCACACTCAGTGCATAAGCTACATCCGGTCTGGTACACAACATCGCATACATTATAGAGCCTACCGCAGAAGCGTAGGGTATAATAGACATGCGATCCTTCTCCAAATCAGTCTTGGGAGACATCTCTTTAGAGAGGGTGATCCCGTGACAAGCCGGTAGGTTACCGCGCTTGGAATCTTCCATACTGAATCTTTTCAGTATGGTGTCGATGTACCTGGACTGTGAAAGTCCTAATATCCTCTTGGATCTATCACGATGGATCCGGATCCCCAGGATGTATGAGGCATCACCCAGGTCTTTCATGGAGAACCTGTGTGACAAGAACCCCTTGACAGATTGTAGCATAGGAATGTCATTTCCTATTAAGAGAATGTCATCCACGTATAAAACGAGGAATACTACAGTTCTCGCTACAAATCTACTATAGATGCATGGTTCATCTGGATTTTTGATAAAGCCAAATTCTTTGACCGTCTCATCAAAGCGGATGTTCCAACTCCGCGACGCCTGCTTTAGTCCATAGATGGACTTAAGCAACTTGCACACCTTTCCGCTGCTCCCATTTTGAATGAAACCCTCTGGTTGGTCTATATAGACACACTCCTCTAAATTTCCATTTAGAAAAGCGGTCTTTACGTCCATTTGCCAGATCTCATAATCGTGGAAGGCAGCAATGGCAAGAAGGATCCGAATGGATTTCAGCATGGCTACTGGAGAAAAGGTTTCGTCATAGTCCAAGCCAGGCCTTTGACGAAAACCCTTTGCTACTAGCCTAGCTTTATAGGTCTCAACCTGTCCATCTACACCAATCTTCCTTTTGAAGATCCACTTGCATCCTACGGGTTTTACCCCGTCTGGAGCAATGTCCAACGTCCATACCTTGTTGGTGTACATGGACTCCATTTCGGTTCGCATTGCATCCAGCCATTTCACTGAGTCAATGCTCTGAACGGCCTGCTGGAAGCTAGTAGGCTCATCATAATCTATGATGCAATCCTCTCTATCCCCGTCTATGAGAAAACCGTAGTATCTCTCGGGCGGATGAGACTGCCTACTACTTCTGCGGAGCGGCGTAGGAATGTCCTGTTCTGTTGAACCTTCTGGTTCCACTGAGCTTTCAGTAACAGTCTGTGGTTCTGGAACTTCTTCCAGTTCTATTGTGCTCCCACTTATCTGGGTTTCCAAAAACTCAGTTTCCAAGAAGCGGGCATGCTGAGAAACAAAAGCCTTTTGTTCCTCAGCGGAATAGAAAAGATACCCCCTGGAGTTCCTTGGGTATCCCACAAACTTACACTGTACTGAACGTGCCTCAAGCTTGTCCGCATGCTGCTTTTTTACAAAAGCTGGACATCCCCATACCTTAAGATACTTAAGACAGGGTTTCTTCCCAGTCCACATCTTATATGGGGTGGTAGGCACAGTCTTGGTGGGAGCCTTGTTCAAGAGATACGCAGCTGCTTCTAGTGCATATCCCCAGAATGATCGCGGCAACTCAGCGTTACTCATCATAGACCGAACCATATCCAATAGGGTTCTGTTCCGTCTCTCCGATACACCGTTATGTTGCGGGGTGTATGGAGGAGTAAGCTGAGAGAGAATTCCGTTCTCTTTTAAATAGTCCAGGAACTCGGCACTTAAGTATTCTCCACCTCGATCCGATCTTAGAATCTTAATACTTTTGCCGGTTTGTTTCTCTACTTCATTCTTATACTCCTGGAATTTTCTAAAGGCTTCGGACTTATGTTTCATTAAGAAGACATAACCGTACCTTGAGAAGTCATCCGTAAAAGTAATGAAGTAAGAATATCCGCTTCGCGCATGTGTAGACATTGGACCGCACACGTCACTGTGTACGAGTCCCAAGAGCTCGCTCGCTCTTACTCCATGTCCAGTAAACGGAGTCTTTGTCATCTTTCCTTTGAGACAGGATTGACAAGTGGCATACGACTGATATTCGAACGCATTCAAATACCCTTCTGTATGTAACTTCGTCAACCTTCTCTCATTGATGTGACCCAGTCTACAATGCCACAAGAAAGTCTGATTCATTTCCGGAGACTTTCTTTTGTGTGTATTCTGGACATTGAAAATCTGTGGTTGGTTCAATACGTATATACCATTACTCAATGTACCTGACCCAATCAGAACTTGATTAAGGTGAATGTTTACAACATTACTTACAAACGCAAATTCATAACCTTCTTTAGAAACTAAAGATACAGAAATGATATTACAAGTTGCGTTGGGTACAAAAAAGCAATTACGCAAAACCAAAACATGTCCATCCGACATTCCCAGGTGATAGTCCCCCACGGCTTTAGCATCCATGCTAGCTCCGTTCGCAACTCTGAGCGTCATGTCACCTGCCTTCAAAACCCTACGGTTTCTCAACGCCTGCAAAGAATTACAGATATGAGATCCTGATCCGGTATCCAATACCCAGGAAGTAGAGTTTATTGAAAGACAGTTTTCAATAACATACACACCTGAAGCTGAAGCTGCAACCTGCTTCAATTCCTGTGTTCTGGCTTTCCAAGCCCTGCAATCATTCTTCCAGTGTCCTTTCTTATGACAATAGAAGCATTCTTCCTTATCCACAAGCTTCCCCGCTATCTTTGTTGCTTTAGCTTTTCCCTTCGTATCCACTTTACTAACACCGCCCCTTGGTTTGGCGGGGGCTTTCTTCTTCTTTCCTTTGGCTTTCGCCTTGGACCTAGAAGAAGATGATCCTCCTACAAACAAAGTGGATGTTTCCCTACCTTTCTGTAGGGTGCCCTCTGCGCTCCTCAGCATGTTGAGGAGCTCTGAAAGTTCAACTTCTTTTTCTTGTAAGTTGAAGTTCAGTATAAACTGGGCGTAAGTGGAAGGAAGGGACTGGAGAACTATATCCGTATAGAGTTCACTCTCCAATGTGGTCCCTAGGTCCGCGAGCTCCTCAATGTAGCCGATCATCTTTAGCACGTGCTCGGCTACTGATGATCCGACGGCCATCTTTGCCGAAAATAACTTTTTCGACGCTTCGTATCTTGCGATACGTGACTGCTCTCCATACAGTTCTTTTGTATGGAGAAATATGGATTCAAGGTCCATATTCTCGTGCCTCCTCTGATGTTCGTTGTCCATCGAGGCAAGTACGAGGCACTTGGCCTTCGCGCTATCAATCTCCCAAGTCTTGCGGATTTCCTTATCCGCGACGCTGGAAGTGGGACCAGGGGCAGGGGGAGCTTTGGTGGTAAGAAGATACCCCAGCTTGTCGTAAGTGATTGCTATCTTGACATTCCTGAGCCAATCTTTGTAGTTTGGCCCTGTCAGTTTGTTTTTATCTAGAAGTAACTTAAGTCCAGTCATGTCGATTGGTCGCTGCAATTAGGAGAGAGAAGAAGAAACACTCAGCATGATGCTCTTGCAAGTTTAGAGTGGTTTTTAGTTTGTCTAAACAGGATGGCTCCCACTGTTTCTCGAATCCCTCCTCAAACCATAAAGGAAGAATTAGTCGGGATCAATCCCACCGCACAATACTTGCTTAACCGTTCAGCCAGGCCGGTGTCGGTACTTCGAAGGAGGTTTTCCAACGCTTTCGCGAAGTTCCTTAATTAAAGAACCTCTTTTCCCTGGGGGCGTAGCCCCGCTAACACCTTTCTAGGCACCTACTAGGTTTATAGCATTGATCGTTTAGTGAGAAATTTCCCGAGGAGTAGTATATACTCACAGTAGGATCGGGAACCAAATATCATTGCATGACGAGACTGAAGGAATCCTACCAGAATCATCACACTCCAAATGGTATGCAAATCTAGCAAGTTTCAGTACTTATGAAACTCCCGATGTGGATTTTTGCCCCATGCTCTTATGACCTTGACGAAGGTCAACAAATCATAAGTCACATGTCAAGTTCTGCCCGTCATTATCTAGGTTAATTTGAATCCACCCGTATATACCCTTGACGAAGGTCAACAAGGTAATGCGAATGTCCCAAACCAACGCATCTATCTATGCTACATATGAATACCCAACAGCTACCAATCACTATGCCTTGACGAAGGTCAACAAACACAGCTTGAATACTATTGAATATTCATACGAAACGACGGAGGGCTACGAATGGTTTTGGCAAAACCGTGAACGTAGTGAACTTGATTTGGTCGATGGAACGAGATAGCTTTTAAAAGGAGTGGCTCAAGCTCCGCATTTAAAAGTTGGTTTTGAAAAGAACCGAGTGGTTTTTCGAAAGTGTTCCAACGACTTTAACTTGGTTTATTATCTTGCATTAGTTCTTTTAATGCGTGATATTCTTGCATTAGTTCTTTTAATGCGTCCCATCATTTAATCCTACCATTGCAGAAAACAACCAAAATATGACGTACGCTTATGCCATTCGCATTCGCCACTGGGCCCCATCATTACCCGTTAGGTTACTTAACTAACGACAGAGCGCGGGCTGGGCTAGCGCGTCTGTAAAACATAAGTAACGCCTAAATAATATCATATATAGATATACTGCAATGATAAACATTTTAGATCACAGATGAATACATTGAATATACTAGGAAACTGTAATTCGTACGAGCCTGTAACGAAAGACAGATTACACGGTCGCGGTGAATAGCCAAATACCCCACCCAAGACCCCTACGGGTGTGGCAAACTACCCGCCAAGTATCCGAAGCGTAGTAACCTCCCTCATCTCCATGAGTAGGCCACTCGACACTTCGGCATACCCGTTAGTTTGTGCACCCCCTCCATGGGTCTATCCTAGGAGCAAAAACAGTAAAAAGAAATTATACAATGACGGCTACAACCCCGACCCGGTTGTGCGGCCATACAAATAATTATTACATCAATTTACAAATTTACATGAATTGAAAGAAAAGAAAACTCTCTTCTCACAACCCCCGGCTATTCACCCGTGATAATCCAACATATTCATATACACATTCCAGCAACATTACAGATCACAGATTTGTATAACCCCCACTAATCGACATATAGCGATTAGTAGACGTTCAATACAAATATCACATTACAGAAAACCCGTTAGCTTAAGTCTTTTAGAAGTTCGATCAAAAATACGGATTTTCGGGACCCCAAAATAAAATTTTCGTTCTGGAAAATCTGGGTTGAAAATGCATGTACCAAAATTCCCAAAATACCCCCAGAAGCACACTGTAGCAAAGAAACACCAGAGAGGGGGCAAGGAGGCCGCGGAACCGCGGCAATAGCAAGCTATTGCCGCGTTTCCGCGGTCGTTTAGGGGGATCTCTTTGTCATTTTTCTACAGTGGCTTTTAAAAACCCTGAGCCGATTTTAGGTGTTAAAATAATCAACTTTTGAACAGTAAAAAAATCGACAGAAACTCGAATTTTTGGGGTTCGTTTTCGGGACTTTTTCTTTGATCGATCTTCTAGTTACTTGCTAACATGTTAGATAGAGTTTAACTAGTCTCTGATACCACTGTAAGTCCATGCTGCCTCTCCCGGTACTTTCGGGAATGCGGAATTTGGTAAAAAACGATTTTTACGGAGGTGGTAACATGGACCTAAAACCCGGATCTTGGTTAAACATCTATCTAGCAACCTAACTACGAGTTTCTAGCTACTCGGTTAGGGGGTTATACCTTGCTTTTCTTGAACTCCTTCGTCTTCAAACTCCGATGGTGGTCCGGATTGGCTTCTTCCCGTCGTCTCCGTACGCCGAAGATAGATCCACCTGAAAGCTCCAACCTTTGGCTCCTTCTTCGTTCTTTGAAGAAACTAGTTCACTCGGTTTGCTAAACCTTGTGAACTAGAATGAGTAGAGAATAGTTTGTGTGGGATTTTATCTGTGGTTCTTGATTCTCAACTCATGAGACAAGAGAACCATAGATTAAAGAGAGGGAAAAAGAGCAAGAGGGTGAGAGCAAAACAAGAGAGCTCAAGAACAAGAGAGAGAATGAGCAAGAAAGAATGAGCAAGTTTTTTGTCTCTCACCCTCTCATAATCCAAAGTCATGATAACTCATCATACCAAAAAAGTCTTATGTGATGGTTAAAGCAACCATAACCATATCATTTCATGCACTCATTTTGCACAAATGAGCAAGCAAACAAAAGTCTTTGCCATGAAATGATGGCTATGGTTATCATGATGGTCAACTAGTCAAGCCTAGTCAACCGGTCAACAAAGTCAACAAGTCAACAAAAGTCAACAAGTCAACAAAGTCAACAAGTCAACAACCATGTCACCATAATACTTAATTAATATAATAGTTAATCACATATCATATTCTCATTAGGGTTGAACAAAAAGTCAAATAGTCAACGGTCAACTGTCAACAACCCTAATGAGAATCCGCTGCCTCTGTCTCCCTGTCAACTGTGCATACACACCCGCATCCGCGTTCCGAGGAACACGAATGAAAACTGGATAAATCCAATCCCAAAACGTACACTAGGATCTGGCTTAAACCAAAGCCCGCTAGTGCAAACTGTCCGGACACTGTACGTGCACAAGTGCACAGATGTGACCGAACCCTGTCGCAAAACCATGCGACCTGTCGCAATACCATGCGACCTCTACTCTTTTGCCTAAAGGCGAAAAGCTTTCTGTGTGGGACTCTAAAGACTCAACACTACGCTGGCAGTGGGTTTAACCACAGACCGCAAGCGGCACTAGCTGTGCATAACGGTCCCCAGGTAGTGCCGACAAGAAGACCGACGAGGCGAAACCCATCTGAACTCCTACTGGGCCTGAGTGTGACATTCTCCGTACAGTCCGGTCTGTTCGTCTGATACATCGCATGGCGGGCCTAGGGGGCGGTAAACGTCAGTCCCCCAATAGCGGTACAAGTCGTGCCGGAGCGAAGCCCAAAACACCCTGAGATAACACTGGAAACCTACCAGTATATCTCGTTTGCCCTGGCCAGGGACTACTCGTGTAATGGCTCTCCTAGACACAGCGCGATGTCAACCCCCAATACCGGGAGAGACGAATCCTGTCTAACCGTCACTGCCTCCAAGTGCTTCGGGACTGCACCCAACCACTACCTGTTTGCACGACTCCTTTGAGCCGTGGTAGGGTAGTGATCAAAGTACAGTGGGAACACACTCGAGGCGAAGTGACAGTGTCAAGTCAGCGGACTAAGCTGTACTCATGTCACCTGGGAACTGATAACTGACGATAGGCATAATACCAACTAGTCAGTTCCCGACGAGTCCTGTCCAGTGTACCCGTAACCTAACGAGCACCCGCATACTATCTCAAGTACGACGTACTGACGGCTGTGGGACAGACCGTCTCCCACACTGGGATGAGAAACGCATGCGCTGGTCTACTCCGGAGTATCGATGTCCTGTCTCGATAGTCCTGCGACCAGGGACTTGCATAAGGATGTACTTATAGATTACCCAGCCCCACTAGTGTGACGGCCATCACATCGCTGGTAATCAAGCAAAGATCCTAAGGGCTCCACTAATGTGTATAGGCGATTTACTAAAATAAACACATGTACACATTGAAGTAGAAACAAACCAAGTAGCATACTACTATTTTGAGCAAGATTGTATATACAAGGTGAATATCCCAAGCTTCCATTAAGTAATATACAAACTAGTATGATACAGTAATGGTCTCTATGGCATATACACTAACAGGTAGACCGGTCCTTCACTTCTAAAGCTCCATGTTGAAGTCCCTTCGCTGCGATCGTGGATCTCCCGAACTCTAGTATGGGATCCCTTAGAGAAATGAACAAGCTTGCTCAAAGACTTCGAGGCCGAAGATGATCTACGTCGAGGAGACTCAAACCCAAGCTACCTCTTCATTAGGTCAAGAACTTTGTGAAGAGAACACCCTTTACTACCCAAGCAAGTGTGTATGATGATGAAGTAGGAAGTGGGCTCACTTTAGATTTTATTTTCTCACTCATTTTCACCATTTATCAAAAACCTAGAAAGCTTTTGAGTTGAGATGAAGAGGAAGAAGAATGAACTCAAGAATAAAAATCAAGTGGTGAATTATGCAACCATGGGTGAGTTAATATCCCATATTAACCATTGTAGAGACTAAACCATGTCTAATTGAAATGGTTAGGTTAATAAATATCTTAAGTGGGATAAAACAAGTGGACTTTGTCAAAGATACTTCAAGCTTCTCCAAGCTTCCAAGCATGACAAAATTCTCACTAATTTTGAATTACCTTCACATTTTAATAAGCATGGTGTAAGTCACACACACACACATGCTTGCATGTATCATCAAGCATGACACAAACATGTACACAAGTATATATCACATATATACTTAATACATAATCAAGTGAGAAAAGCAATCTTAAGTGAGCTAATACTAGTCAATGTAAATTAATATATCAAATATATAATTATACCTTAGATTATTAAATCAACACTTGATTTAATAATCCGTCTATATCATATATAACTGACTAATATCATGTGTATCAATTTATCGAATCAACACTTGATTCGATAACCCGGCTATATCACATATAACCGACCGATGATACAAATTGCGAGAATAGAACACGGTATCACATATGCGTATTAATCTCGGTCCCGCACATATCTCATAGGTGCTCCTACTCCGTTTCTCCTGAGCCAGGAAACCTCTGTGTAGGACTCTAAAGACTCGTCAATACGCCGGCAGTGGGTGATGATCATATAAAACACCCACAAGCCGCAAGAGGCGCGCTAAACGTAACAGCCACCCGGGTATTGAGTGATCAGAAGATCAACAAGCAAGCCTGCTCATACTCCTGCGAATCCAATCAGTAACACTACCGTACAGTCCGGTCTGTTTGTCTGATATGTCGTATATCTCGCCTAGGGGTGGTAAACGTCAGACCCCAACAGCTTGATAAGTCATGCCGATGTAAGGTCCACAACGGGCGTGAAACTACTGATAACACTTACCAGTAAATCACATCTACCCTGGCCAGGGATTTCAGTTATGACCAATCGAGCAAAGTGCAACATCAACCCCCAATACCGGGAGAGACGAATCCCCTCCTATCTCTTATTGCCTCCATGTTACTCGGGACAGTACCCAAAAACCACCTGTTTGCACGACTCAGTAGAACCGTGGTAGGGTGGAAATCAAAGCACAGTGGGAGACACACAAGTCTCTATGACGATCTCGGGTCGACAGACTAACTTGTACTGGTGTCACCAGAGAACTGCTATCTGACGTGAGGTATAATACCATCTAGGAGTTCTCGGCGAGTCCGTTCAGTGTACCCACTCTCCACTGAGCACCCGTACACCATCTCTGATGTTAAACACCAATGGATATGGGATCATCCATCGCCCATCACATGGGTCGAGAGGATATACGCTAGTCTACTCTGGAATATCGATGGCCCATCTCAATATTCCCTCGACTAAGAACATTGAAGGATGAACTCATAGACTACCCAGGCCCCACTAGTATGATCTGCATCATAATCCTGGAAGTCAAGTACACATCCTAAGGGCTTTATCAACATGTAACAGAGAGACAGTAAGTGTACATGTTAAGATAAAGAGCAACCAGATAGCGTACTATCATGTCGAGCAAGAAAGTCTTCCCTATATATGTCCAAGCATCCACTATAATATACATCTCATGTACAATAATGGCTTCTAGGGCATACATACAACTAACATCTCATGCCTCTATGGACAGGAGGACATCATCCAATATGCTTAGATGCGTTGGTATTTTCTTCAGATGTGCTAGGTCGTTGTAATTCACCTAGTTTTTCTTAGGCGGGTCCCTTACTGTGAGTTCTTTTACCACTTCTTCATCGAGGGCGATTTCTTCGAACATATTCCCTTTCCCTTTGTCTTTTTTATTCGAACCTTTAGTTGCGAGCCTGAGGTTCTTTCCAAGTGACGTACGGTTACGCAGCTAAATATTCTCGCAATTCTTCTCCTCCTCTTCTTTTTCCGAGGTGGAGTTTTCAAAGAGAGAGTCGAGGGGTATTTCATCCTCAGAATCGCTTCCGAAGGTTCTTCCCTTTCCGAACTGGTACCAACCATATGATAGTTCCCAGTTGTTTCTTTATGTATGTTCGTCTCACCACTTTCACATCGGCGAGCGTGAGCTTCGCACTTCTTCTTCTTGAAGTGTTTTCGATGGGCAACATATTCTTGCCACCACTTCTTGAAGGCACTATATTCCTCGATGGGGTGGGCAACCCTTTAATGATATAGGCAGTATTTTGGATGTGATTCTCCTCCGTTAAAGCATGGGACTCCTGGAGTGTACTTCAGGAGAGGTTGTAATTTCATCCCCAGTGATAGGGCTTTGGCGAACTGCTTCTCAGTTTTGATCCTGCTCTTATTTGTTGCAGAGGTGCTTTGGTTTGGTTGGAGTGCTTTATAAGCATTCTTACCGTAGCTTCTTTATTTAGATACTGACGCTTAGCCTTTTCATATATGGCAGTTTCGCATTCTCGGCCGTCTTTGCTCTTTTAAAAGGCTTCGTTTAAAAGTCTCTTAATCGGGTCTTCTTTTGGCAGATTCGGGGATTTAAGCGCCGATTCTGCCCCCAGTTCTTTCATGTCGTTTTCTGACGCTGAGGTACCTTCTTCGTCATATAAGGACGAATGGGAGATCATGTGGCAACTTATTATATAGTCTTCCGCTTCTTCTGATGAGTCATTTCTCTCATCATTGTCACTGTCTCCATCTTCAAGAATATGCTTGAGGAATTCTTCGAGCGTGACTGATGTCCATGCCTTCTGGTTAAATTCTTTTAATATGTCAATGTATTTCTGAAGCTCTGTGCGCTTGTCGTCATACTCGGCAGGCTGCACGGGTTTCTTGGTCTTCTTCTTTTTCTTAGAAGACATTGATGGATTGACTTGGGGGCATTTTCCCTTGTCAACAACTTTCGGTGTGGGACGTGGTTTCAGCATCCCTTCAACAATTTCGGGTTCAAGCAGGCTTCTCCACTTGACCGCCAGGCATGCCTGTAGATCCTTCAGCATTCTTTTTAGTTTTTGCTGAAAGGGCTACTTCCCATGGAGCTTCTTCCACAAGTGAGCATGATGCCCCCTACGCGTCCACCTTTTTTGGAGCATGCTTTTGGGGTGATTTTACCCTCTAATTATCAAACAGCGTGAACTTCCCCTGCTGATACTAGTCCTCGACCCAATTTTTTAAGATGTAGCAATCTTCAATTAGGCGGCTCACTATCCAATGATAGGAGCAGTAGTTGGGGTTGTTGACGTCGCCGGGTTGTGCGGGTCGCGTGGGTCTGGTAATGTAATGAGATTATTTCACATCGCCAGTTTGAACAATCTCCACGTTTTATCGTGAGGAAACGAGTATGCACGTCCCAGCCTTTCTTTTAAGGACTGGCGTGTACGTGCGTTGTTTTAGTGAGTAGCCGGTTTTGGACCGCTCAGTTGTTGTTGTATTGCAACGAAGGCCACTTTCCTTTTACCCTTGTTATTTTGAGAGTCCTTATTTGAGGAGGAGGGGCCATGACCCATCTGATCCATTTGGGCCAGCTTGTCTATCAGCGCTTGAAAGGTTGTGGGTTTGAAGAATGTAATGAACTGGGAAACAGTCGATTGAGGATCATAGATCCTGATGAACATGCCCATAGCTGGAGACTCTTTGATACGCTGCTTGCACTTAGACCACAGGTTCCGCCACTAGATCGCGTATTGGACCTAAGTTTCTCCCGGCTTTACCCTAGCATTGATCAGTGCTATGATCGGAGTGCGTTCACTTGCGCTGGCGAACTGTTGCGTGAACAGCAGTTCCATTTTAGAGAAGGTCTTCACAGAGTCATTTGGGAGCTCTGAGCACCATTCAAAAGCTATCTCTGAAAAGCTTCCGACGAATTGGGAAAGCAACAGTTTGTCGTCACCTTCAGTATTGCCGTACAGAGCTCTGAATTGTGCGACGTGCTAGTGGAGATTGCCCGTTCTTTTGTAAACATAGAACTTCAGGATCGTATATCCCAGGGGTATTTGATTTGGACATACCGGGCTAGATATGGTCGCCCGGTTTTGATGAGTTGGCTAGCGATTTCATTAGCCTGGTGAGCTCTGATTTGCTGAGCAATATAGTCATCCAGGACTGCTTTGGAGATTATTTCCTCCTGGCCGCTGATAAGGCTGGGGGAGGATATGATGTTTCTCCTCTGTCATCCTCGATAATTACCAACGGATCTTCATCCGGTGGTTCTGGTTGGATCATCATTCCAACCATGTCTTAGAATAAGATAGCCATCTATTTGATATTAGCAGCTTGCTCCGCAGCTTCTTTTTCTTTTCTCTCCATCACTCGTCGCAAGAAGAACTCTGTATCGATCTCTTGTTCTTGGCTTTGTTCAGCTTCTTTGTTCGGACTTTCTTTTGGTCCTGTGAGTGCTGCCATTTTGGTCAGCATCTCCTGTAGCTTTTGCTATTGCTCCTAAACCTTTGTCAGCGACCGAGTTTGAGGTCGATGACTCACCGAGGCATGGCTCTCCTCTTTTCCAGTGGCCATGTAGACGTATGTACGGTTATGCCCCCAGGCTTGGGGCATTTAGATCTTTCGCCGTTGGATTTTTCCGCTGGCGGTAGAATTTTCTCTGTCCTCATTCTTTTATTAGAGCTTGGAGCTGAAGGAGCCGTTATGATATGCACCTATTTAGGAGAAGTCCCCCGTTGTATGGTGGAGGAGCAGTCTTTTTCTTATCGGCCCTTAAATTTCTTGGGTCGACGAGAGTAGTTTTCATCAAGCACAGAGTCTTGGAATTTTCGCCAGACTCTATAGATTTGTGAGGAGAGTCGTTGATGAGGTTGCTCTGGCTGTTTCTGTTTTGGGGCCTCTTCCGGTAGAGGTGAATTCTTCAGTACCACCATCGGGGAGTTCTTGCACACCTTCCTAAGCAGGTCAAAACTGTTCCCAATTAGAACATCAGCGTCGACCTCCACCATAGGGACTGGTAGGGTGAGCCCAGAGGGGAGTTGCCCCTAGCTTCTCTCACACGACGCCACTGGCAACGTCGAGCATGTCATGGAGTAGGAATTGCCTCGGTTTTGGAGGTGTCTTCCTCATGGCCCCTACGTTGCTGGGGAGCCTCGCTTACTGCCAGCTTTCGGAAGACTGACATTCTTGGAGGAGTTGGATCGGAGTTGATCAATCTTTCAAAGACCGACCGTCTGGGAGGGGAAGCACTTTTATCGGCTTCACCTTCGGTAGGATTATGGAGTTCTATCCATTTTAGGGTAGCTTCCTCTGATCTCTTGGGCTTCTTTACGGGCCCGCTCATGTTCTTCCTTAACTTGTTGAAGACTGGGATGTCAGATTGGATGGCGTCCTGATAGGAGTCGCCATGGTTACTAGCTGATCAAAGACCGACCTTCTAGGAGGTTCTTCTTATGGCGTTCAGTCGCCAAAGTTCGCAGGTGGGAGCATGGTCCCAAAGAATAGCCCGGTAGTGGCCTGTGTGACCTGCCCCACCAGCATTGAGAAAATGAAGGCCGCGTTAAGCCCGTATGTCACTCCTCCAGTTGGGGTGGAGAGGGAGATGTTGTTGCAAGCAGTGCAGTAAGAAGCCATTGATTCTACACAGAAGCAAGACATCAAGATTTAGTACCTTGAACCCAAGGGCAACCAATATATAATGAACAACGATTTTGTTCGTGATCATGACATACGAAGTGTGGAGTGGAAAGAGGAAGAGGTCCCACCGGGCGTACCAAAATTTGTTTACCACCGAAAACTGGACTAAGACGTTAAGAAGTCTAGCTTGAATTTGTGGACAGATGGTATTTGGATATATCCATCCAGCTCTCCGAAAATACCAAGTTGATTTATGGCACCATATATCGGAGGTTTGGATAGATGCGACCGATATAGCAGATTTTATCAAATTCTCCCTCATTTGTGAGGGTTTTTTGATTGTGGGGATGCTCTTCCCTGCAGGCGCAAGCCCTTGCAGTTAATTACATTATTGCGTTAAGATAACCATTTTCTCCTGCTTCGACAATTCACTTCGTGTCATGTGTTATTTTCTTTGTTAAGGTTGCCCGTGGATTGTATACGAAAACTATTTTATATCGTCACCCATAGGGTGCGGATTAGTACAAATCCGTATATTTTAGATTTGGGTTTGAACTCTGGTTGTATTTTCCTTTAGTTCAAAGAGTACTTTACTTTATTTAACAACCGTTAATCTGTTTTTAGATTAAGATCGACTTAAATATATGAGCATTTGGGCTCAATTTATTTTAGCTAAGAATGCGTTAGTCTTATTTGAGACTAAGATCAACTTAAAATTATTTTCAGGATCATTAAATTTAGTTAAGATCCAACAACAAAGTATTTTGGGCTCAGTTGCAAGCAACTTCAGAGAGACTTTGCCAATTTGGGCTCAGGCTTGGGCTTTTTTCCTTTATTCAGAAGTGCTAAGCACTTATTTTCTGCTCTGGCACTCATATGGGAAGCACGTGAGGTGCTCAGACATGGGCATTGCCCAATCAGTGCTAAACACTTTTATACAGCGCTCACGTGTGTTTCACGTGAGGCGCTGGGTCTTCACCTCTAGACGCACACATAGGAAGCACATGAGGTGCTGAGTTTATATTTTTGGGCGCTCACGTGAGGAGCGGAGCTCCTTTTTTGTTGCGCGCTCACATGGGAAGCACGTGAGACGCTGAGTTTTTTTTATTTTAGAGATTTAATCTCTCTTAATGGCGTTTTTAGCCATTAATGATCATCAAGATCTCTATTTTGAAGATCTGAGATCAAGTTTTCTTTGAGAACTAAGTTCCTATATTTTTTTATTATAAGAACTAAGTTCTTTAAATGGTTAAACCCTGTTTTCATAGGAATTAAATTCCTGGAACATGTTTCTTTTCTCTCTTCTTTTTACCTAGTTCTTTTCCCTAAATTTTGAGTCTAGAGAACAGAATCTTCCCGATGAGAATTAAATTCCCAACTTATGGGAGATTTGTCTTACGGATCTCAGATCCAGAGAAACAATTAAGTTCTTTTATGAAGGGTTAAACCCTTATTTTTGTTTATGCTAGGTAAAGGAGATTATTTTATCTTTTCTTTTTTTTTACTTAGGGTTTGAAAGAGCAAGGAGATCTTTTTTGAAAGGAGAATTAAATTCTCAGCTTTGTGACTTCTGTCTTTTTGTTTGCAGAAGCTTATGGGGGGTTCTCTCTCTTTGCGTGTGTGAGACTTGAAGTCTCATGTCATTTATATAAGCAAGCAAATTGTTGATCAGTTTTGAGAAAATCTCTCATTGAGAGATTCTAATTGATTTAATTGGTCTCAGAGATTATTTGGGGAATTTTATCAATCGTCGCATCTTTGATCCAGTGATATTTGTTTTACAGAATATATTTTCTTATGTTTAACAAGATTGGGGAAATATTTTCCCATATATAGAATTTTATTCTATTAAACAGTGATTTTTAATCACCATTGGATTTTGCATCCAAGTGCTCTCTGTTTAACAGAGCATATCTTTCTTTTTTAGAAACATTGGGGAAATATATTTCCAAAAATAGAATTTAATTCTATCATTGGATCCTTAATCCAACAGCTCTCTGTTTAACAGAAAATATCTTTCTCATTTAGAAAGATCAGGAAGATATTTTCCCCTAATATAATTTAATTCTATCATTTGATGATTTTTAATCACCATTGGATTTTTAATCCAATGGATCTGTTTAACAGAGAATATTCCTAGATTTTAGAGAAATATTTCCCATGTAGAATCAATTCTACCCGTTTTAATTTGGGCGCTGACACTCATGTACCATGTCCGTGAGCGCCGCTCAAGAATTTAATTCTTACACATAAACAGGCATACACATGCTTTGCATGCCGGTGCTCACGCAAGTACTGCAGGGTTCTCAAGGCGGCCGCTGGGTTACAGGAGGCATCGACCATGCCGTTTTCAAAAATTTGTCACGCTAAAGAACCCTAATGCTAGAATCTAAACTAGAGAATTAGACGAACAAGCATGTAAATATCTTTACATCTAAGTGAACGAGGAATACAACCTTTGTAGACCGGTCCTTCACTTCAATAGCTCCATGTGGTAGTCCTTTCGCTCCAAGTAGTGATCTCCCGAACTCTAGTGAGGCTCCACAAGGTGAAACGAACAGGCTTGCTTGAAGTCTTCGAGGCCGAAGATGATCTACATCGAGGAGACACTAACTCAAGCTAGCTCTTCACTAAGTGATGAAGTAGTGAAGAAACAACCCAATCTAAATGGCTCGTAGAGAAGAGGTTGATGAAGTAGGAATTTTTCTCACTTTAGAAATAATTTTCTCACTGTTTTTCTTCATCTCCCATAAACCTAGAGAGCTAAGCTCTTTATGAAGAAGAAAATGAAGAGAGAAGAGAATTAAACTCATGAGGTGAGAATAGCAACCATGGGTGAGTTTATGTCATACACTAACTCATGTAGAGACTAAAACATGGCTAACAATAATGGTTAGGTTAATAAATATCTAATAGTAAAACAAAACTAGTGGACTAAGTCAAAGATGCTTTAAGCTTCTCCAAGCTTCCAAGCATGAAAATTTCAAACTAATATTGAATTATTTTAATTAAATAAAACCTCACATTATTATAAGCATGGTGTGAGTCTCATACACCCATGTAGCATATGGCATCAAGCATGATACAAAATAATGTACAATAATATATATCACATATATACAAAGTGAACACAAGTGAGAAAAAGAAATCTTAAGTGAGCTAATATTAGTTAATGTAAGTTAATATATCAAATATATAATTATACATTAAATTATCAAATCAACTCTTGATTTAATAATCCGGTTATATCACATACAACCGACTAATATCATATGTATCAACTTGTCGAATAAACACTTGATTCGACAGCCCGGCTATATCATATATAACCGACCGATATCACATATCGCGAGAATCGAATACGGTATCACATACTCGTATTAATCTTGGTCCCGCACATATCTCATATATGCTCCTATTTCATTTCGTTTGAGCCAAAAAACCTCTGTGTAGGACTCTAAAGACTCGTCAATACGCCGGCAGTAGGTGGTGATCATATCAGTCACCCACAAGCCGCAAGCGGTCTGCTAAACGTAATGGCCAGCCGGGTATTGAGCGATCAGAAGATCAACAAGCAAGCCTGCTCATACTCCTGCGAATCCATCAAGTAACACTAACGTACAGTCCGGTCTCTTCGTCTGATATGTCGCATATCACAACCTGGGGGTGGTAAACATCGGACCCCAATAGCCTGATAAGTCATGACGATGCAAGGTCCATAACGGTTTGAGAAACTACTGGAATCACTAACCAGTAGATCTCAACAACCCTGGCCAGGGATTTCCTGTTATGGCCAATCGAGCATAGCGCAACATCAACCCCCAATACCGGGAGAGACGAATCCCCTCCTACCGCTCATTGCCTCCATGTGACTCGGGACTGTACCCAAAAACCACCATTTTTCACGATCTCTTGAACGTGGTAAGGTGGAAATCAAAGCACAGTGGGAATCACACAAGACTCTATGACGATCTCGGGTCAACAGACTAACATATACCAGTGTCACCAGAGAACTGCTATCTGACGATAAGTATAATACCATCTAGGAGTTCTCGGCGAGTCCGTTCAGTGTACCCAGTCTCCACTGAGCACCCGTATACCATCTCTGATGTCAAACATCAATGGATATGGGATCATCCATCGCCCATCACATGGGTCGAGAAGCGTATACGCTAGTCTACTCAGGAATATCGATACCCTGTTTCGGTACTCCTACGACTAGGAACTATTGAAGGATGTAGTTACCGACTACCATTGCCCCACTAGTATGATCTGCATCATAATCCTGGTAGTCAAGTACTCATCCTAAGGGCTTTATCAATATGTAATAGAGAGACAATAAATGTACATATTAAGATAAAGAGTAACCAGATAGCATACTATCATGTTGAGCAAGAAAATCCTCCCTATATATGTCCAAGCAATCACTACAATATACAACGTATGTGCAGTAATGGCCTTTAGGGCATACATATAACTAACAATCTTCTACTTGCACTAAGGTCATTTGTTGTAGTATCTCATACTCAACGTTCTATAGAAGTCTCTCTAGGGAAAGGCCTCCGTGAGTGGATCCACCGTGTTATCCTCCGCGTCAACTCTCCTGACCTCGACCCCTTGGAGATCAACCATCTCCCAGATCAGGTGATACTGTCCTCAGAATATGTCTGGAACGCTGATGGGACCGGCGTTCCTAGGCCAAAGCCACAACTCCATTGTTGTCACAATAACAGTTATTGGACGCTCAATGGTAGGAACCTTGTTCATCTCATGAACAAGAAATGTCCAGAAAACCACTTTGGTAGCATCGTTGGTAGCGATGTATCCAGCCTTTATCGTCTAGTATGTCACGGTATCTAGCTTGGAACTCTTCCAACATACCGTCCCTCCACTGAGGGTAAAGACAATGCCTGTGACTGACTTTTAGTCGACCTTATCGCTCTGGAAGCTCAAACCAAGAACATTCTTTTAGTGCTTCTCAAGTACTTAAGAATGTCCTCTATGGCTGTCCAGTGATTCTCCCAAGATCCGATTGATTCCTGATCACTACACATAGTGAGTTAGCTACATCTAGTCCGGTACATAACATCGCATGCATGATAGAGCCTACTGCCGAAGCACAGGATATCCCTTGCACGCGAGCTCTTTCCAAATCAATCTCGGGAGACATCTTTTTGGAGAGAGTGATTCATGTGTAAGTGGGCGAACCACCAGGCTTAGAATCTTCCATACTAAACCCCTTTAGTATGGTGTTAATGTACCTAGATTTGGGACACTCCCAACATCCACTTAGATCTATCACCATAGATCATAATCCACAAGATGTAGTAGGTATCATCCAGATCTTCAATGGAGAATCCTCGTGATAAGAGGAGCTTGACCGAGTGTAGCATAAGAAACCTTTTCCTATCAAGAGTATGTCATCTACGTACAATACGTGGAAGACAACCTTACTCTTTACAACCTTCTTGTATATACAAGGTTCATCTACATTTCTGATGAAGTCAAACTCTTTGACTGTCATATCAAAATTGATGTTCCAACTCCGCGATGCGTGCTTTAATCCTGATGGACTTAAGCATAGCGTTGAAAGTCTTAACTTTTCCATGTACACCAAGAATCTTCTCAAGATCCATTTGCTCCTAATGGGTTTTACCCCTTCAGGTGCAACAATCAAAGTCATACTTTGTTGGTGTATATGGATTCCATCTTTGATCGCATAGCATCCAGCCATTTCACAAAGTCTCCACTTGCGATGGCCTGTCTGAACCTAGTTGGGCCATCATCTACCATGATGTAATCCTCGCTCCCACTGTCACAGAGAACACCATAGTATTTCTTAAGTGAATGAGGAACCATACCAGATTCACGTAGAGGCCGAGGTTCGTTGGAGACTATTGAATCCGTTGGTTTCACCAAATCATCAGCTGTTAGTTTGTCTAGCTGGAACTCCTTCCAGTTCTACCCCATGACCACAAATTTCTTCATAAGAAATTCCTTTTCTAAAAAGGTGGCATGCTGAGAAACAAAACACCTTTTGCTACTCAGAATGGTAAAAGATATACCCTCGCAAATGTTTGGGATATCCAACAAACTTATACAGAACTGACCTTGCCTCGAGCTTGTCTGGATTTTGTTTTTCAACATAGGCTGGACAACCCCATATCTTAACTCGTTTAAGAGATGGTCTCTTCCCATTCCATATCTCATATGGAGTGGTAGGCTCTGATTTGGATGGAACCCCATTCAATAGGTATGCAGCTTCTCAAGTGCATAACTCCAAAAGGAAACAGGCAATTCAGCAGTACTCATCATAGAGCGCACCATATCTCATAGGGTGCGATACCTCCGCCTCGATACACCGTTTGTTCTATGGTGTACTCAAAGGAGTAAGCTGAGAGAGAATCTCATTCCCCTTTTAGAAACTCCAAGAACTCCTTTCCTAAGTATTTTCCTCCTCGATCACATCGAAGGACTTTAATACTTCTACCCGTCTGGTTCTCAACTTCAAGCTTATATTCCTTGAATTTCTCAAAAGTTTCAGACTCGTGTTTCAAAGGAACACATGTCCGAATCTTGAGAGGTCGTCAATGAATGTAATGAAGTACAAAGAACCAACCGTGGCAATTGTAGACATCGGACCGTATACATCATCATGTATCTGTCCCAAGAGTTCAGCAACTCTTCCTCCATTTCCAGTAAACGGAGTATTGGTCATTTTACCTTTGAGACAAGACTGACAAATATCATAAGATGAAAAATTCGAATAGATTCAAATATTCATCCTTATGTAACTTAGCTAGTCGTGTCGCATTGATATGACCTAGTCTACAATGCCACAAGAAGGATTCGTTCATTTCTGAACTACTCCTCTTATGTGTGTTCTATATACTTTGAACTGTGGTTTGATTTAGAACGTATATGCCATTACATAACGTGTCTGATCCAATCAACTCTTGATTAAGGAAAATGTTCACAATATTATCCATCAATGCAAAATTATATCCTTCTTTAACTTAATAAAGAAACCGATGTAATGTTGTATATCAGGTTCGGTATATAATAACATTTGTTCAGAATTAATGTATTAATACAAGGAGATATTTGCCAACTGATTTGGCTGCAACACTTGCACCATTCTCTACACTTAGAGACATATCACCTATTCCCAGTTCTCTACCTTTCTGTAGCCCATGTAACATATTACATATGCGGGATCCTGATCCGGTATCACATACCCAGGACGTAGAGAATACTGAGAAACAGTTCTCGGTAATGAACACACCCGAAGAAGATACATCAACATGCTCTTTCTTCAATTGGGTGGCATAGGAATCCGGATATTCCCCTATTTCCTGCTCAGACTTATAACAATTATAAGAAAGAACGAAACCAATGTTCCTCAGCACAATATAATAAGTGGGTTCGGTCAAAACATCCATATTATTATCTTGATTAAGGCCTGACATGGTCGCTACCAGGAGAGAGAGAGAAGAAAACACTCTGTGTGCGCTCTTACAAGATCAGATTGGTTATTATTTTATCTAATCAGAATGGCTCCCACTGTTTTTATCAAATCATCCTTCAAACCCTAAAAGATAAGACTAGCCGGGATTAATTACACCCTACAAGTTCGCCAATCTTTCGGCTAGGCCAGTATCGGTACTTTGAGGAAGGTTTCCCGTGCTTTCGCACGGACCTAATTAAAATAAACCTCGTTTTCCCAGAGGCATAACCCCGTTAACACCTTTCTAAATACCTACTTGATCGGCTAATTGTAATGTGTAAAACTCTCTCAGGAGTAACTTTTACTCGCAGTGGGTATCGGGATCCAACTATCTCATAGAAGGTATGCAATCTCATTGCAAATTTCAACACTTGAAATTCCCGATAATATTTTACCCCTAACGTCCTATGACCTTGACGGAGGCCAACAAACCACATGCTGCTAGTCAAGTTCAACCCATACATTTCATGATTGAATTAAACCCACCCGCATGACCCTTGACGGAGGCCAACAAAGTCGCACGACTACCCTAATCCAATCTCATCTTATGTTGCAGATAAGCACTAGTTAGCTACCGCACACTACGCCTTGACGAATGCCAACAAACGTAGCACGAATACTAAGTAGTACTTATCTGAAATGACGGAAGGCTATGACAGGTTTTTAAGAAAACATTTTGTGTAATGAACTTAATATCGTTGTAGAATCTAGTGAATTTTAAAAAGAGTGTTTTTTAGGCTTTTATTAGTTTTGCTAAAGAGGTCACTCCCTGTGAAGGGATCTCGGCTCTTTCCTCATTGAATGAGGTGCTAGATATTTCACAAATACCACTATGTAAAGCATGAACTAAAAAGGCAATCAAAAGACAACACCGAGTAGGTTGTAGCATCTGCTAGTTTCGCTAAAGAGGCCACTCCCGGTGAAGGGATCTCGGCTCTTTCCTTATCGAATAAGGTGCTGGATATTCTACAAGGAATACCGCTGTGCAAAGCAAGAACTAGAGCTACCAGTTTTAAAACAAGTTTCTACAACATCGTTAGGTTTCTTTTCTTTCATTAATCTCATTAATGAAGTCCCATCAAATTATGCTTTCTAAGCATTACAGAAGAAACGAAAGCAGTAATATGTATTATATATCATATATATAATATAAGCATTCGTCTCAGAATATCAAGTGATCACATCACAGAATATCAGCAGCAGAAGAACACATATGAAATATTGGATATACTAGGAATTCTGGGTTTTAATTAAGCCAATAAAAAACGCGGATTCTACGGTCGCGATGAATAGCCAAACCCACATCCCTAGACCCCTACGAGAGTGGAAAGCAACCCTACCAATTCTAGAGTTAGGAGACCCGGTCTCAACTCCTTGAGATGGTCTCCCACTGGACTTTAGAACCCGGTTACTTGTGCTCCCCGCCTTGGGTCTATCCTAATGCGGAAAAGTAAATAATATACATCAATGGTGACATCATCCTCAACCCGGAAGTGCCCCAATAAAAGAATATTACATACAAATTTTTATATGAATGAAAATGAAAAACTCTCATCTCACATAAAAAAAACCCCGGCTATTCAAAAACACGACGATCCATTATAATATATCACATCAACACATAATATCACATGTCATCAACGTAAGTAAATATGCGTATCCCAATTGTCGTTGACATATAGCAAAGAAACCGGCGATACACCACATATTACACTTACGGTCGCAGAAAAGAAAGTGAAAACTACAACAATTGGAATCCGCAACCAACTTAGACATCATAAACCCAATGTATCACATATTTTGGATTTTATGCCTAACCAAATGAATTCCTTAGACATCACATGCCTAATAATTATAAACCCCGCATTTTAGTCTCGATATTGAAAACACTTTTCAAAAACCAGTCGGGCAATTCAACAAGATTCCCGACAACCTGATCGAATGCTCGTCGGAAACTTTAGTAGACGGCCGCACCCCCGATGCCGTCGGCGAAGTGCACTTAGGCGGAACACCACGGCCGCGAGCACCCGAACGGATGATTTTGGCGACAGGGTTCTCCTACAGTCACTTGGTCAGGACTATGGTACGTGGCTATCTAGTAATATTATCCGTCGAGTATCTGCGTACGCTACGTGATTGCGACGGACTTTTGATCCACATCAAAATTCCGTGGCAACCGATCAAATGAGACTAACTTGCTAGATTTATAAAATTCAAATTAGTTATCATATAACTAAATATGTGGATTCCAAATATTGTATCACAATCATAAATTGCTAGACGATGTTAAACTTTTCGATCTATTCAACAAACACCCAAAATTTCCTAAAGAGCTCAACACTTGAGCGGAGTTTAAAAAATACCCAGAATATGCCACAGCACTTATGGACCAACCGTATAAGGGTCAACCCTTTCCTTACCTATTGCGCCGCGGAACTACCGCAAACCCAAGGGTTTGGTGGCGGTTCCGACGATCACAAAATCAAGTTAGGGCTTCATTCTTCTAGAGGGTCCATAGAAAACACCTACATGATTTTCTGAAGATTTCAAACTTGGAAAAAATCCAACTCTTGGAAAAATTCCATCGAGGGAAAAAATGGGTTATTGATATCCGTTTGAACTTTTTAACGTCGTCTAAATAACCTGAAATAATGTTAGAATTACGATTACGAAACACTTCGAATTGCCTTTACAGAAAGTTAACATCTCATGCAATTTCAGCAAAAACAAGTAACACCTGAAACACCAAAACCCAGAGTCTAGAACACCAGAGAAAATTCAACCCGAGACAACATTAGAAAACTGACCAGGCCGGTTTTAAAGCATATGTGGCCGGTCCAAATCTGGCGACGGGGGCTAAATTTTCTGAGGTGTTCATGTTACAACATATGTAACACTCAGCAGTTGCTTAAAAAATTTTTAGAGGATGTTTAAAAATCCACAGAAACTATGGGTTTTGTTTCGATGTTTCGGAGTAGTTTTGGTTTCGTAATCTAACAAGCATCGTCTAATTCTCTAGCATGACTCTGATACCACTGCAGGGTTCCTTAGGCAGCCGCTGGGTTTCGGAAGGCATCGACCATACCGTTTTAAAAAATTTGGCGCGCTAAAGAACCCTAATGCTAGAATCTAAACTAGAGAATTAGACGAACAAGCATGTAAACATCATTAGATATAAGTGAATGAGGAATACAACCTTTGTAGACCAGTTCTTCACTTCAATACCTCCGTGTAGTAGTCCCTTCGCTCCAAGTAGTGATCTCTCGGACACTTGTGAGGCTTCACAAGGTGAAATGAACAAGCTTGCTTGAAGTCTTCGAGGCCGAAGATAATCTACATCGAGGAGACACTAACTCAAACTACATTTTCACTAAGTGATGAACTAGTGAAGAAACAACCCAATTTCAATGGCTAGTAGAGAAGAGCATGATGAAGTAGGAATTTTGCTCACTTTAGAAATAATTTTCTTACTGTTTTTCTTCATCTCCCATAAACCTAAAGAGTTAAGCTCTTGATGAAGAAGAAGATGAAGAAAGAAGAGAATGAAACTCATGAGTTGAGAATAACAACCATGGGTGAGTTTATGTCATACACTAACTCATGTAGAGACTAAACCATGGCTAACTATAATGGTTAGGTTAATAAATATCTATAAGTTAAACAAAACTAGTAGACTAAGTCAAAGATGCTTTAAGCTTCTCCAAGCTTTCAAGCATGACAATTTCCAACTAATATTGAATTGCTTTAAATAAATTAAACCTCACATTATTATAAGCATGGTGTGAGTCTCATACACCCATGTAGCATGTGTCATCAAGCATGACACAAAATAATGTACACTAATATATATCACATATATACTAAGTGTACACAAGTGAGAAAAAGAAATCTTAAGTGAGCTAATATTAGTTAATGTAAGTTAATATATCAAATATATAATTATATATTAAATTATCAAATCAACTCTTGATTTAATAATCCGGCTATATCACATACAACCGACTAATATCATATGTATCAACTTGTCGAATCAACACTTGATTCGACAGCCCGGCTATATCACATATAACCGACCGATATCACATATCGCGAGAATCGAATACGGTATTACATACTCGTATTAATCTCGGTCCCGCATATATCACATATCTGCTCCTACTTCATTTCGCTTGAGCCAGGAAACCTCTGTGTAGGACTCTAAAGACTCGTCAATACGCCGGCAGTAGGTGGTGATCATATCAGTCACCCACAAGCCGCAAGCGGTCTGCTAAACGTAATGGCCAGCCGGGTATTGAGTGATCAGAAGATCAACAAGCAAGCCTGCTCATACTCCTGTGAATCCATCAAGTAACACTACCGTACAGTCCGGTCTCTTCGTCTGATATGTCGCATATCACAACCTGGGAGTGGTAAACGTCGGACCCAAATAGCCTGATAAGTCATGCCGATGCAAGGTCCATAACGGTTCGAGAAACTACTGATAACACTTACCAGTAGATCTCAACAACCCTGGCCAGGGATTTCCTGTAATGGCCAATCGAGCATAGCGCAACATCAACCCCCAATACCGGGAGAGACGAATCCCCTCCTACCGCTCATTGCCTCAATGTGACTCAGGACTTTACCCAAAAACCACTGTTTCGAATGATCTCTTAAACGTGGTAAGGTGGAAATCAAAGCACAGTGGGAATCACACAAGACTCTATGACGATCTCGGGTCGACAGACTAACCTGTACCAGTGTTACCAGAGAACTGCTATCTGACGATAGGTATAATACCATCTAGGAGCTCTCGGCGAGTCCGTTCAGTGTACCCAGTCTCCACTGAGTATCAGTATACCGTCTTTGTTGTCAAACACCAATGGATATGGGATCATCCATCGCCCATCACATGGGTCGAGAAGCGTATACGCTAGTCTACTCTGGAATATCGATACCATGTCTCGATACTCCCACGACTAGGAACTATTGAAGGATGTAGTTACCGACTACCATTGCCCCACTAGTATGATCTGCATCATAATCCTGGTAGTCAAGTACTCATCCTAAGGGCTTTATCAACATGTAATAGAGAGACAATAAGTGTATATGTTAAGATAAAGAGCAACCAGATAGCATACTATCATGTCGAGCAAGAAAGTCCTCCCTATATATGTCCAAGTATCCACTACAATATATATCGTATGTACAGTAATGGTCTCTAGGGCATACATATAACTAACATGTATCACATGAGGCGCTGCCATAGGATTTAATCCTATCAGAAATTGGCACCGGTGCTCACGTGTCTTTCATATGAGGCGCCGCCTGATTGTGTTTATTTAAACAAAAGGTAATTTTTATGAGGGTATAATGATATCTATATTCTTAATCAAAATACACTTCTTAATGTACAAAACTTCCGCAAGAGGAAGAGTTCGGATATGAACGAAGCCTACTTGTAGCATTGTAAACTTGGTCATATCAATGAGAAAAGACTATCTAAATTAGATAAAGATGAATATTTGAATCCATTCGAATTTTTATCTTATGAAACTGGTTAGTCTTGTCTCAAAGAAAAGATGACCAAAACGCCGTTTACAGGATATGGGGTATGAGCCACAGAGTTCCTAGGACTCATACACAGTAATGTATGTGGTCCAATGTCTATACATGCAAAGGGTGGGTTCTCATACTTCAACACATTCACTTACGATCTCTCTAGGTTCAGATATGTGTATCTTTTGAAATACAAATCTGAAGCTTATAAAAAATTCAAAGAATAAAGAAATGAAGTAGAGAATCAGACTGGCAAAAGTATCAAGATCCTCCGATCTGATAGAGGATGGGAGTACTTAAACACGGAATTCCTAGAATGCCTAAAAGAGAATGGTATTCTCTTTTAACTTAGTCCTCCGCATACACCATAGCACAACGATGTATCGGAGCGGAGGAACCGTAACTTATTGGACATGGTTCGATCCATGATGAGTAGTGTTGATCTGCCTCTTTCATTCTGGAGACATTCGCATCAGACATCAGCATATCTTTTGAATCAAGTTCCGTCCAAATCAGTGCATAATACTCCATATAAAATATAGAGTGGTAAGAAACCATATTTTAAATTCATTAAGATATGGAGTTGTCCGGCTTATATTAAAAAGCAAAATTCGGAAAAACTGAAGGCACGATCGGTTCTATTTAAGTTTGTGGGATATCCTAAGAATTCATTAGGATATCTATTCTACCACACTGAGGAACAGAAGGTGTTTGTAGCTTGCCACGTCACCTTTTTGGAAAGAGAATTCCTTGCAAAAGAAATTAGTGGTAGCACGGTAGAACTGGAACAAATTCAAGAACCACAAATTATAACTGAGGATTTGGTGGAGCAACATGATTCAATAGTCCCAGACGAACCTCAGCCACTCCGCAGATCTAGTTGGATTTCTCATCCGCCCAAAAGATACTATGGTTTTCTCATAGACGGGAATCGAGAGGATTGCATCTTGGAGGAAGATGATCCTACTAGTTTCAAGCAGACCATTACCAGTAGGGACTCTGATAAATGGATGGATGCTATGCGATCTGAAATGGAGTCCATGTACACCAACAATGTTTAGACCTTGGATATTGCTCCTCCTGGGGTAAAACACATTGGATGCAAATGGATATTCAAAAAGAAAATTGGTGTAGATGGACAGGTGGAAACCTATAAGGCTAGACTTGTTGTGAAAGGTTTTCATAAAAAACCCAGTGTGGACTATGACGAAACCTTTTCTCCAGTAGCTATGCTGAAATCCTTTCGGATCCTACTTGCCATTGTTTCCTGACTATGAAATCTGGAAGATGGACGTAAAAATGGCTTTTCTGAATGAAAGTTTGTAAGAATGCGTTTATATGGATCAGCCGGAGGGATTCGTAGACAGTGGGAGCAGTGGGAAGGTATGCAAGTTACTTAAATCTATTTATGGATTAAACCAGGCATCGTGGAGCTGGAACATCTGTTTAGAGAAGACAATCAAGGAATTTGACTTCATCAAGAATGAAGATAAGCCGTGTATATATAAGAAGATTGTAGGAAGAACTGTCATATTTCTAGTCTTCTACGTGGATGACACTCTCTTGATAGGAAATGACATTCCTATGCTATAATCGGTCAAGTTGTTCTTATCATAAAGGTTCTCTATGAAAGACCTAGGTGATGCCTCCTACATTCTGGAGATTAAGATCTAAGAGATTGTTGGGAATTTCGCAGTCCATATACATAGAGTCCATAATAAAGAAATTTAGTATGGAAGATTCTAAGCGCGGTAATATACCCGCTTTGCAAAGAATCACGCTCTCCAAAGAGATGTCTTCCAAGACTAATGAGGAGAGGGCTCGCATGAGCATTACACCCTACGCTTCGGCGGTAGGATTTATAATGTATGCAATGCTATGTACCAGACCAGATGTAGCTTACGCAGTTAGCGTGGTGAGCCAGTATCAGTCGAACCCAGGTAAGAATCATTGGACAGCTATAAAGAACATTCTGTTAGTGACTTATGCTCTAGAGGCAATTATTGTATAGTACTAGATTATATATTATATTTTGGAAGTTTGGGATATATACAGATATATAACAGTCTTACTCAACATGATAGTATACTATCTATTTGAGTCTATCTTAACATGTGTATATGTTTCATTTAACATGTCGCTAATACATGTTGATAGAGCCCTTAGGATCTTTGCTTGACTACTAGCGTTGTGATGGCAGTCACACTAGTGGGGGCTGGGTAATCTATAAGCACATCCTTAAACATGTCTTTAGTCATAGGATTATCGAAACTGGACATCGATACTCCAGAGTAGACTAGTGTATATGCTTCTTATCCCCATCAGGGGAGGTGGCATGTCCTGCAGACATTGGTATACAGTACCAAAGATGGTATACGCTACCAAAGATAGTATACAGGTGCTCATTGGGTTATGAGTTACACTGGACGGACTCGCTGTGAACTGCTAGTTGGTATTATACCTATCGTCAGTTAGCAGTTCCCCGGTGACATGAGTACATGTTAGTTCGTTGACTTTACATCACTATTCGTCTAGAGTGTGTTCCCACTGTACTTAGATTACTACCCTACCACGGCTCAAATGAGTCGTGCAAACAGGTAGTAATTGGGTACAGTCCCGAAGCACTTGGAGGCAGTAGGGGATAGAAGGTATTCATCTCTCCCGGTATTGGGAGTTGATATCGTGCTATGTATGGTTAACCAATACACAAAATCCCTGGCCAGAGCAAGTGAGATTTACTGGTAGGTACACCAGTAGTTTCTCAGGTTGTATTAGGCTCCACACCGACATGACTTATTGAGCTATTAGGGGTTTGACGTTTACCATCCCTTAGCCCCAATATGCGATACTCTTAGACGAACAGACCGGACTGTACGGAGAATGTCACCTATATGCTCAGTAGGGTTTTCGGACGAGTTATCGTGTCAATCTTTCTTTCGACAGATACCTGGGTAGCCGTTACGTACATCTAATGCCACTGACGTGCTTGTGGTTAAACCCACTGCCAGCGTATTGTCCAGTCTTTAGAATCCCACACACAAGGTTTCCCGATTCAGGAGAAACGGTGTAGTTTGCATATGGTTTTACGCACGGGTGTTCGATTGAACACCTGTATTTATACACGTGCTTTAATCGGACGGTTTAGTGGTACTAGCAGGTTTGAAAGACATCCAGTTTTTATGCTAGTATTATATTGCCCTCTTTTAGGTATTTGTATTTTAACACGAATATGCTATTTATATGAATACGTGTATTTGTATAAATACGTGTATTTGTGCTTTGATACAAATACATATATTTCTTTCTAAATATGAATACGCGTATTTTGTATTTTCGGTACAAATACGGTATTCGTATTTTGGTAGAAATACAGTATACACATTTATACGGGTTTAGGTATACTTGTTTATAGACTTGTATTTATATTTATAAATGTTTGTATATGTGTACCTAGTGAGGTGGCTACACTCTCTCACTCATTTTTTCATGGTTGAATTTAGAAGTGTGTAGGCTTGTAAATCATCCTGGTGAGTCACTAGCCCACCCACCTTTTTATTTCTAGCATGAAAGGATAAGTATGAGAGAGTATGAGATATTTTGAGTGATGGTTATCATTTTCACAAGTGAGGAAATTTCTCTAGCTGCCATACCTCTTTTGCTTCCTCCTCATTTTCTTCACTAGAGTTTTGAGGATTAAAATAGAGAATCTTGTTCACAAACTACACCACTCTAAGTATCTTGTCCTAGCAAGACTTGATCTTTAGTTGCTTTGGTCGAAACTATCACTTGAATCGACATCCTCGGGTGGATCGTCTTTGACGCGGAAGATTGACTTCGAGAGCTCGTTCTATCAACCCAAGAAGCTTGTGGAGTCAACCTTTCAAGACCCGAAGGACCGTATACAAAGATTGTAATTCTAACCTAGTAGCTAAACCTCTATTTAGAATTGTTTAGTTTAGTGTTTAGGCTTGTATCCTGAGATTTTAATGTATTGTGCTCAAGATTTTAAAGTTTTTGATTCCGCATAGTCGTTGTTGTTACGGAAAGGAGCACATATGCACTTACACTGGTATCAGAATCTACCCAAATACTTAACTAATTGAATAGACGAGGTTTAAAGTTTCAAAACCAAAAAAACTCTGTATCATTAAATCCTAGATCCAAGTTCCTGTCAAATTTTCTGGAGCCTCTAAAAAAAATTTTAAACAATAGCAAAGTGCTCTTTATGTTGTAACTAGAACACTAGAGAAAAACAAGGCACGGTTTCCCATAAAAAACCGCCAGAATTTGTTAGGGATATGTATGCCCTAGAGGCCATTATTGTACATTGATGTATATTATAGTGGATGCTTGGACATATATATAGAGGACTTTCTTGCTCGACATGATAGTATGCTATCTGGTAGCCTTTATCTTAATATGTTCACTGGTATTATTATACTGTCTCTCATATACATGTTGATAAAGCCCTTAGGATGTAGGATTGACTACCAAGACTATGATGCGGATCTTACTACTTGAACCTGGGTAGTCCACAAGCACATCCTTCAATTGTTCCCAGTCGAGGGAATATCGAGACAGGGCATCGATATTCCAGAGTAGACTAGTGTGTATGTCTCTTGACCCTGTATGGGGCGATGGTTGATCCTATATCCATTGGTGTTTGACATCAAAGATTTTACACAGGTGCTCATTAGAGAATGAGTACACCGAACAGGACTCGCCGAGAACTCCTAGTTGGTACTATACCTATCGTCAGATAACAGTTCTCTGGTGACGCTGGTATAGGTTAGTCTGTAGACCCGAGATCGTCATAGAGTCTTGTGTGGCTCCCACTGTGCTTTGATTTCCTCCCTACCACGGCTCAAAGGAGTCATGCAAAAAGGTGGATTTTGGGTACAGTCTCGAGTCACATGGAGGCAATGAGCGATAGGAGGGGTTTCGTCTCACCCGGTATAGGGAGTTGATATTGTGCTATGCTCGATTGGCTATAACAGGAAGTCCCTGGCCAAGGCTATTGATGAGATTTACTGATAAGTGTTATCAGTAGTTTCTCATACCGTTATAGGCCTTACATCAGCATGACTTATTAAGTTATTGGGGTCTGACGATTCCAACCCCAGACTCGATATGCGACATATCAGACGAAGAGACCGGACTGTACGGCAAGTGTTACCTATAGGCTTCATGGTAGTTTGGACAAGCTTGCTTGTTGATCTTCTATTCTCTCAATACCTGGGTAGCCGTTATGTTTAGCTAGTACCGCTGACGGCTTGTGGATGACTGATCTTATCATCATCTACTGCTGGCGTATTGACGAGTCTTTAGAGTTCCACATAGAAGTTTCCTGGTTCAAGAGAAACGAAGTAGGGCACATATACTGATATGTGCGGGGGCCTGATTAAATACAAGTATGTGATACCGTATTCTAATCTGGCAGTTATTTGTTATCGGTTAGGTTATATGCGATATAACCGGATTATCGAATCAAGTGTTGATTTGATAATGCGATATGCAGATAAATGATATTAGTCGGTTATATGTGGTATAACCGGATTATTAAATCAAGTGTTGATTTAATAACATGATATATATTTATATTTGATATAATTATGTATTAACTAATATTATTAGCTCACTAATTATTTTCTTATCTTAATATATATATATATATATATATTATTTAAGAAGCATGGCATGGCATTTTCTATTTTTAGAAAATAGAAATGGTGAGGTGGAAAATAGGGAGACTTTGGAGGAATGGGTGTAGCATGGCTTGGTGATTATTTTATTCATCTCACTACACTATTGAAGTATGGTTACAATTGAATAATGATTCAATTGGGTTGCTTCAATAATGTGTGGGTTTTTATCTAAAGCCATTCTTCACTTGATGGATACACACTTAGTTCATTTTCTTTCTTGAGCTCATGTGTGATGAGTTTCTCTCTAGTTCTCCCTTTTCCTCACCTCCACCTCCAAGCTCAATCCCTCATATGAGTTATGAAACCTTAAGCTTGTGAGAACCCTGGTGAGCAAACAACACCCTTACTTCACCATCCTACACTAGATTAGCACTTTGGTATAGTGTGTTTACTTCACTAAAGAGTTTAGTGAAGAGGTAGCTTGGATTAACGGACTTCGGGTGGATCATCTTCGGCACGAAGGTTATCGAAGCAAGTTCGTTCAACCTTCAAGTAGAGCCTAGTGGAATCGCATGGACTATAACCCGAAGCTTTAGAAGAGAAGGACCCGATTTACAAAGGTTGAAGCCATCCATCTCTTAGTATAGTTAATGATATCATAGTTGAACCCTAATCATCTAGTTTAAGATCTTGGTTAGTGTTGATTAGCACCCCAAATTTTAAAAAATGGCATGCTTGATGCTAGTAAAACCCAGTGGTGGTGCTAACATACACTTTCATGGTATCAGAGCCAAAACTAGAAGATTATACTATGCTAGTTAAATCACGAAAACAAAACAACACCGAAACTGAAACCCTAATCACCAAGTTTCTGTCGATTTTTCAATAGACTCTGAAATTTTTTTAAACAAGTACAGAATCTTACATTTGATGTATATAGAACAATGGAGAAATTTGAGACCAAACCACCAAATTCCACCCGGCGAAAACGGCAAAATGGCCGGCCTGGATGGTCCCTATGCACTTGTCCTGGCTCAAATTTCTTTGGTGTTCTATAGTGATGGTTTTGGGGTTTCACGATATTTTTTATTAGCCCAAAACTGCTTGTGATGTTAATTTTGTTAAGGGGCTAATACGGAGTGTTTCATAGTCGTAATTTTTACATCGTTTCGGATTTAAGTTTGATATGTGACACAGTAGTTGGAATCCACATTAAATTAGTTTTATGAAAACTAGTTTGTTTGTAAATCTAGCATGTTAGTCTCTAATGATCCTTTGTCACGAAGTTTCGATTCGGATCGAAACTCCGTCACAATTACGTATCGTACGCGAATACTCGCCGGATAACTTTACTAGGTAGCCACGTCATATAGACCCGACCAAGTGACTGTAGGAGAACCCCATTGCCAAAAGTATCCACTCGGGTGCTCGCGGCCACGGTGTTCCGCCTAAGTGCACTTGGTCGAGGACATCGGGGGTGCGTCCATCTACTAAAGTTCCCGACGAGTATTCAATTGGGTAGTCAGGAATCTTGTTGAATTACCCGACTAAGTTATTGAAAAGTGTTTTCGATATGAGACTAAAATGCAAGGCTTATAGTTTAGGCATGAAATTCGGCATATGAGATATTTCGGGTTTATGATGTCTGAAGAAATGCGGATTCTAATTATTGTAGTTTTTCATTTATTTTCTATGACCGTAAGTGTAATATGTGGGGTATCCCAAATCTCGTTGCTATATGTCAACAGAATTTGGGATACGCGTATATACTTACGTTGATGACATGTGATGTTATGTGTTGCTGTGATATGTTATATTGGATCGTTGTGAATGAATAACCGGAGGTTTTATGTGAGATGAGAGTTTTTCAATTTTCATTCATGTAATATTTGTATGTAATATTCTTTTATTGGGACACTTCCGGGTTGAGGATGATGTTACTATTGATGTATATTATTTGCTTTTCCACATTAGGATAGACCCAAGACGGGGAGCACAAGTGACCGGGTTCTGGTGTCCAGTGGGAGACCATCTCAAGGAGTCGAGACCGGGTCTCCTAACTCTAGAATTGGCGGGGTTGCTTGCCGCTCTCGTAGGGTTCTAAGGAATTAGGTTTGGCTATTCATCACGACTGTGGAATCCGTATTTTTCATTACTAGCTGAATTTAACACACGGACCTCCTAGTATATCCAATATTTCATATGTTGACTTCTGCTGCTTGGTTCTGTGATGTGATCATATAACTGCGTGAGACGAATGCTATATATATATATATATATATATATATATATATATATATATAAACGTTGCTTATGTTTTGCACCCACGCTAGTCCAGCCCCCGCTCTGCCGTTAGTTAAGTAACCTAACGGTGCATGACGGAGCCCCGTGGCGAATGCAGATGGCATAAGCGTACGTTCTATTTTCGTTTCATTTTTTATGATGTTTAGGGAAACATTAAATGATGGGACTTCATTAATGAGATTAATGAAAAGAAAAGAAACCTAAAGATATTGTAGAATCAAAAGTTTTTTTTAAAAGGTAGCTCTAGTTCTTGCTTTGCATAGTGGTATTTCTTGATGAATATCCAGCACCTCATTCGATGAGGAAAAAACCGAGATCCTTTCACCGGGAGTGACCTATTTAGCAAAACTAGCAAATGCTACAACCCACTCGGTTTTATTTTTATAGATTCTCTAGTTCTAGCTTTGCATAGTGGTATTCCTTGATGAATATCCAGCACCTCATTTGATGAGGAAAGAGCCGAGATCCATTCACCGGGAGTGACCTCTTTAGCGAAACTAGCAAAAGCTACAAAAAACACTCCATTTCAAATCACTAAATTCTGCAACGATATTAAGTTCATTACGTTAAAGGTTTTCTCAAAAACCATCTGTAGCCCTCCGTCATTTCAGATAAGTACTATTTAGTATTCGTGCCGCGTTTGTTGGCCTGCGTCAAGGTATAGTGTGCGGTAGTTAATTAGTGCTTATCTGCAGCATGTGATGCGATTGGATTAGGCTAGTCGTGTGACTTTGTTGGCCTGCGTCAAGGGTCGTGCGGATAGGTTTAATTCAATCAAGAAATGAATGGATTGAACTTGACTAGCGGTCTATGGTTTGTCGGCCTGCGTCAAGATCATAGGACGCTAGGGGTAAAAACAATTATCGGGAATTTCAAGTGTTCAAATTTTCAATGAGATTACATACCTTCTATATGATAGTTGGATTCCGATACCCACTACGAGTAAGAGTTACTCCTGGGAGAGTATTTGTCACGACCCGAAATTGGCAAGTGACGGCCCTTAAACCACATAACGTCTACAGGCGTAACACAATTTAAGTAAGCTGAAAAACCCAGCAATCTAAACCATCAGAAGTAGTAAGTGATAAGAACATTGTTAAAACTTTTGAAATCTCAAATACAAATTCTTTAAAGTCCAACTTTATTTCCTTTAAAATTTGGTAGCACCTCCTTTGTAAAACAAGCCCCCAAAAGGGTAAAATATAAAATATAAGTAAAGCATCTCCAAATGGGAGAAAATCCACGCCCAAAGGCAGAAAACAACCACCACAATAGATATACGACGCCGTAGCGAAGAAAAAAATGATATAAAAAAAACTGCATCAAAGACCTCCAAGTCACAAAATAATATACAATATCGTCTTCACAACTCGACTTTAAGTCAATACATGAAAGTGGTAGATGGAGAGTACATGATACAACGAATATACAATGAGCAATATCGGATAACCGCAAAACCCACCTATAGCGAAACTGCACACAGTCAGCCTAGCGGTATCCGCTGCAAAAGATGATACGATAGGATGAAAAGCCCTGCCTCTGACTGCTCTGAGGGACAACCTGTACAACCCTGTGGCACAACGGGGGTGAGTTGCCAACTCGTGAATAGTAAATAACATATGCAGGTAATCGCAAGTATGCACATACTGTGCTAATCTATCACATGCATGCTGATAACAATAAACAGCAATATGTATATGCAACAGTCATGAAAGATACTCTATCAGGTACTACTAATACATGAAGCAATGCATATCAAATAAATGCGGAGTATAGAATAAAACATGAGGCACCTCATATCAGGCAATAGGCCCCTAACATCGGGCACATAGGCCCCTCATATCGGGCACATAGTGTTAGTTATATGTATGCCCTAGAGGCCATTACTGTACATACGATGTATATTATAATGGATGCTTAGACATATATAGGGAGGACTTTCTTGCTCGACATGATAGTATGCTATCTGGTTGTACTTTATCTTAACATGTACTCTGATTGTCTCTATGTTACATGTTGATAAAGCCCTTAGGATATGTACTCGACTACTGGGACTATGATGAGATCATACTAGTGGGGCCACGGTAGTCGACGAGTACATCCTATAACTGTTCCTAGTCGAGGGTGTATCGAGACAGGGCATCGATGCACCAGAGTAGACTAGCGTATACGCATCTTGACCCATATGATGGACGATGGATGATCCCATATCCATCGGTGTTTGACATCAAGGATGGTGTATGGGTGCTCAGTGGAGACTGGGTACACTGGACGGACTCGCCGAGAACTGCCAGATGGTATTATACCTTACGTCAGATGGCAGTTCTCCGGTTACACTGGTACAGAGTAGTCTGTTGACCCGAGATCGTCATAGAGTCTTGTGTGATTCCCACTGTGCTTTGATTTCCATCATACCACGTCCAAGAGGGCGTGCAAAAAGGTGGCTTTTGGGTACAGTCCCGAATCACATGGAGGCAATGAGCGATAGGAGGGGATTCGTCTCTCCCGGTATAGGGAGTTGATGTTGCGCTGTGTTCGATTGGCTATAACCGGAAATCCCTGGCCAGGGTTGCTGAGATTTACTGGTAAGTGTTATCAGTAGTTTCTCGAACTGTTATAGACCTCATATCGACATGACATATCAAGCTACTGGGGTCTGACGTTTACCACCCCTAGGCGAGATATGCAACATATCAGAGGACGAGACCGGACTGTACGGGAGTGTTACTGTTTGGATTCACAGGAGAATGTACAGGCTTGCTTGTTGATCTTCTGAGCGCTCAATACCTGGGTGGCTGTTGCGTTTAGCTGACCGCTTGCAGCTTGTGGGTGTTTGATATGATCATCACCTACTGCCGGCGTATTGACGATTCTTTAGAGTCCTACACAGAGGTTTCTTGACTGAGGCACAACGGAGTAGGAACACGTATATGATATGTGCGGGACCGAGGATAATGCGGTATATGATACTGTATTGGATTCTCGCGATATGAGATATCGGCCGGGTATATGTGATATGGCCGGGTCATCGTATTAGTCGGTTATATGCGATATAGCCGGATTGTTGGATCAAGTGTTGATTCGATAATTTAATGTATAATAATATATATGATATATTAAATTACATTATCTAATATTAGCTCACTAAAAGATTTATTTTCTCATGGGATAATACATTGATATATATGCGATATATGTTAATTGTATTATTTTCTATTGTTACAAAATATATTGTATATGTGATATATAATATTGTAACATGTTAGGGTTACAAATTTAACAATGGTTTAGGGTTTAAACTTGGTTAGGGTTTGGATTAGGGTTAGCTTTTGCATGAAGCTTCCATGAAGCTTCATGAAGCTTTGACTTTGTGGTTGCTTGATATTTTTGTGAGATATTATGTTAACCCAATCCAAACCATTAACTCTTGTTAACTCTCTACAAGGGTTAACTCTTTCATGCTTAACCCTTGGTTAGATTTGTAACCACTACAATAATTCATTGTTCATCACAAAAGGATTAAGTGATCATATTCATTCATCTTCTTCTTCCTTGGTTTTCTTCTTGAAAAAGCTTTCTTTTGTGATGAAAGTGAGTGAGAAAAAGATTATAAATAAGAGCAAAAATCCTACTTCATCATCCTCATCTATCCTTGCCATTTAGATAAGGGTGTTCACATCATTTCATGAGTGATAGCTTGTGTTAACGAAACTTCAAGGTAGATCATCTATGTTATCGAAGATCGGAAGTAAGGATGCATCATTCTCTTCGTGAAGCCTCTCGAGAGTCCAGAACACGATGATCACAGAGAAGGAACCTCAACACGGAGCTTAAGAAGTGAAGGACCAGATCTACAAAGGTTGTAATCCCTCTCACTTAGTGTTAAAGAGTTTAACATGCTAGTTTTCGCTTAAGCCCTAGTTTAAAGATCCGGCTTTGGATTGTTCGGCACGGCTAAAATTTCAATCGGGCATGGTTGATGCCTCGTAGAACCTTGTGCGTGTGCCTAGCAACCCTACAGTGGTATCAGAGCCAAGATAGAGCTTTAGGCAAAGTCTGAGCGAAGTTTAAAGTCCGATCGAAACCCGAAACCCCCATGTTTACCCTTCTCTGTACATTTTTCAAAACTGTGGTTTTTTATGAATTAAAAATGCTCAGAAAAACAAGCAGGAAAAACTAAGAATTACTGAGAAATACGGTCCACTAAGTCAATAATTTGACCGCGGCCAAACCAAGGGTTTAGCGGCGGTTCTGTGGCCAAAATTGTGACTTAGTCCCTGGAATTTCTTGTATTTATTCTTAGGTCCTTTATTGGCAATTTGTTCTGGGAATTTTTTAATTCCACTCAAGTGTTGAGTTTTCTAGGGTTATATTGGGGACTCGTTGTAACTATCGGATAATTTAACTTTGTTTAGTCTTTCCGGATAATTTTAGAAACTGTTAAAATGTTCGACTGAATATCAATAACTCACTTTTTCCCCTGTCGGAAAATTTTCAAAAGTTGGATTTTTTCTCGAGTTTGAAACTTTCGTAAAGTCATGCAAGTAACGCGGTGGTCCCTCTAAAAGACAACAAACCTTAACTCGATTATGTGTCCGTCTTGAACTGCCTCTAAACCTTAGGGTTTGTAGCAGTACGGCGTGCCACATGTGAGGCATTGGCTTGACCCTTCTACGGCTGGACCATCGGTACTGTGGCTTGTGATGGATATTTTTGAACTCCGCTCAAGTGTTGAGCTATTGGGGAAATCTTGGGTGTTTGATTATTCGATCGGAAAGTTTAACATTGTCTATTTATCTGGAATGTGATACAATATTTGGAATCCACAGGTAGTTATGAGATAACTAATTTGAATGTTATAAATCTAGCAGTTCAGTCTCAGATGATCGGTTGCCACGGAATTTTGATGTGATCAAAAGTCCGTCGCAATCACGTAGCGTACGTGGATACTCGCCGAGTAAACTTAACAGACAGCCACGTCCCATAGCCCCGACCAAGTGACTGTAGGAGAACCCCGTCGCCAAAAGCATCCGTTCGGGTGCTCGCGGCAGCGGTGTTCCGCCTTAGTGCACTTCGTCGACGGCATCCGGGGGTGCGGCCGTCTACTAAAGTTTGCGACGAGCATTCGATCAGGATGTCGGGAATCTTGTTGAATTGCCCGACTTGATATTGAAAAGAGTTTTCGATAATGAGACTAAAATGCGGGGTTTATAATTTTAGGCATGCGATGTCTAAGGAATTCAATTGGTTAGGCATATGATGTCTAAGGAGATTGTGGATTCCAACTGTTGTAGTTTTACACTTTCTTTTCTGTGACCGCAAGCGTAGTATATGGTGTATCGTCGGCTTCGTTGCTATACATCAACGACAATCGGGATACGCATACTTGCTTACGTTGATGATATGAGATATTATGTGTTGCTGTGATATGTTATATTGGATCGTCGCGTTCTGAATAGCCGGGTTTTTTTATGTGAGATGAGAGTTTTTTCTTTTTCATTCATGTAAAATTCATTTGTATGTAATATTCTTTTATTGGGGCACTTCCGGGCTGAGGATGCTGTTACCGTTGTATATTATTTACTTTTCCGCATTAGGTAGACCCAAGGCGGGGAGCACAGGTAACCGGGTTCTAGGGTCCAATGGGAGACCATCTCGAGGAGTCGAGACCGGGTCTCCTAACCCTAGAATTGGCAGTTTTACTTGCCGCTCTCATAGGGGTCTAGGGATGTGGGTTTGGCTATTCATCGCGACCGTGGAATCCGTGTTTTATACAGGCTCGTATTTAAAACACGGACGTCCTAGTATATCCAATATTTCATATATGTTCTTCTGCTGCAATGTTCTGTGATGAGATCATATTACTGCCTGAGACGAATGTTTATATTATATATATGAGATATATGTTATATTACAGATTTCGTTTCAAATGTGATGCTTGTGAAGCATAATAAAATGGGACTTCATTAATGAGATTAATGAAATAAAAGAAACCTAAGATATTATAGAATCTTGTTTAAAAACTGGTAGCTCTAGTTCTTGCTTTGCATAGCGGTGTTCCTTGTAGAACATCCAGCACCTTATTCGATGGGGAAAGAGCCGAGATCCCTTCACCGGGAATGACCTCTTTAGCGAAACTAGCAGATGCTACACACTCGGTTTGTCTTTTGATTGCTTCTATTGTTCTTGCTTTGCATAGTGATATTTGTGAAATATCCTGCACCTTATTCGATGAGGAAAGGACTGACGATCCATTCACCGGGAGTGACCCCTTTAGCAAAACTAGAAAAGCCTAAAAAACACTCCATTTAAAATCACTCGATTCTACAACGATATAAAGTTCATTACGCAAAGGGTTTTCTTAAAAACCTGTCGTAGCCCTCCGTCATTTCAGATAAGTAATAGTTAGTATTCGTGTTGCGTTTGTTGACTCAGTTAAGGCGTAGTGTGCGGTAGCTGATTAGTACTTATCTGCAAAGTGTAGGGTTCCTAGGCACTCTTGTGAAGGTTCAAAAGGCATCAAACATGCCCGGATTAAATTTTACACGTGCCGAACAACCCAAAGCCGGGATCTTTGCTAGATTATTAGGGTTTAACATGCATTAAGATAACTTTTATCTAAGTGTGAGGGATTACAACCTTTGTAGTCCGCTCCTTCACTTCACAAGCTCCGAGTAGAAGTCCCTTTGCCGCGATCCACGATCTCCCGGACTCATGAGAGGCTCCACGACTCGAACGATCCATTCTAGCTTGTCGTATTCCAAATCTCCGATGATCTACCTTGAAGTTGCTTCGACTCAAGCTTTCTCACTCAAAAGAGAAGAACACACTAATCCCATGGGCTAGATGAGATGAGGATGAGAGAGTAGTGATTTTGCTTTCTTTTTAAATCATTTTCTCAATTTTTATCATCACTTTAGGATTTTCAAGAGAGCTTATCAAGAGAGAAGGAGAAGCTAATTGGAAAAATATAATCCTTAGATAAATCCTTTTGTGATGAATAGAATATAAACCATATGATTGAATTATTAACCATGGTCAAGGATGAGTGGCTAAAAATGAGTAGAGAATAAACTAGGGTTAGGGTTTGGTTGAGTTAAGAATGTGTCATCAACAAATATCTTTAACCATGACAAAAGAATAAAGCTTCTAGAATGAACTTGAAGCTACTAACCCTAATCAAACCCTAACCTCAATTAATCATCCTTAAACATGTTTAACAATTAATCATATCATGTCACAATAATATATATCACATATATATTATATATTTGCAACAAAAGAAAATAATACAATTAACATATATCGCATATATATCAATGTATCATCCACTGAGAAAATGAAATAATAAAGCAAGCCAATATTAGTTAATATAATAATATATCATATATATTATTATATATTAAATCATCGAATCAACACTTGATCCGACGATCCGGCTATATCGAATATAACCGACTAATATATCATGTACCGATTCATCGAATCAACACTTGATCCGATGTCCCGGTTCATATCTAAATATCGCGAGAATATAATACGGTATCCCATATCGCATTATTCTCGCTCCTGCGCATATCACATATGTGCCACTACTCCGTTTTGCCTGAGCCAAGAAACCTCTGTGTAGGACTCTAAAGAATCGTCAATACGCCGGTAGCAGGTGATGATCATATCAAACACCCACAAGCTGCAAGCGGTCAGCTAAACGTAACAGCCACCCAGGTATTGAGCGATCAGAAGATCAACAAGCTAGCCTGTGCGTTCTCCTGTGAATCCAACCAGTAACACTCCCGTACAGTCCGGTCTGTTCGTCTGATATGTCGCATATCAAGTCTAGGGGTGGTATACGTCAGACCCCAGTAACCGATAAGTCGTGTCGATGTGTGGCTCATAACGGGTCGAGAAACTACTAGTAACACTTACCAGTAAATCTCCATATCAGCCCTGGCCAGGGACTTCCAGTTATAGCCAATCGAACACAGCACAACATCAACTCCCTATACCGGGAGAGACGAATCCCCTCATATCGCTCATTGCCTCCATGTGATTCGGGACTGTACCCAAAAGCCACCGTTTTGCACGCCCTCTTGGACGTGGTAAGGTGGAAATCAAAGCACAGTGGGAATCACACAAGACTCTATGACGATCTCGGGTCTACAGACTACCCTGTACCAGTGTCACCGGAGAACTGCCATCTGACGTGTGGTATAACACCATCTGGGAGTTCTCGGCGAGTCCGTCCAGTGTACCCAGTCTCCACTGAGCACCCGTATACCATCCTTGATGTCTAACACCGATGGATATGGGATCATCCATCGCCCATCATATGGGTCAAGATGCGTATACGCTAGTCTACTCTGGTGTATCGATGCCCTGTCTCGATATACCCTCGACTAGGAACAGTTATAGGATGTACTCATCGACTACCTCGGCCCCACTGGTATGATCTCATCATAGTCCCAGTAGTCGAGTACAGATCCTAAGGGCTTTATCAACATGTGAGAGTAAAACAGTAAACCAATACAAGTCAACATGCTAAGATAAAGTGAAACCAAATAGCATACTATCATGACGAGCAAGAAAGTCATCTCTATATATATCCAAGCATCCATTATAATATACATCATATGTACAACAATGGCCTCTAGGGCATATACATAACTAACAATCTCCCACTTGCACTAAGGCCAGCTGCTGTAGTATCTCATACCTAGCATCCCGAATAATCTCTCAAACTGTATCTGGGGAATAGCCTTCGTGAATGGATCCGCAGTGTTGTCCTTCGTATCTACTCTCCTGACCTCGATCTCCCGGCGATCAACTATCTCCCTGATCAGGTGATACCGCCTCAGAATATGTCTGGACTTTTGATGGGATCTGGGTTCCTTGGCCAAAGCCACAGCTCCATTGTTATCACAATACAGAGGTATTGGATGCTCAATGGATGGAACCACACCAAGTTCACTAATGAACTTCTTGATCCAGACAGCTTCTTTGGCAGCATCGTTGGCAGCGATGTATTCAGCCTCCATCGTTGAGTCTGCAACGGTATCCTGTTTGGAACTCTTCCAACATACCGCCCCTCCATTGAGGGTAAAGACAAAACCCGAATGCGACTTAGAGTCGTCCTTATCACTTTGGAAGCTGGAATCGGTAAAGGACTCCACCTGGAGTTCTCCGTTACCATACACCAAGAACATCTCCTTAGTCCTTCGTAAGTACTTGAGAATGTTCTTCACAGCTGTCCAATGACTCTCTCCAGGATCTGCTTGATACCGACTCACTACACTTAGCGAGTATGCTATATCGGGTCTGGTACATAGCATCGCATACATGATAGAGCCTACTGCCGAAGCATAGGGTATCCCTTGCATGCGAGCTCTCTCCAAATCAGTCTTGGGAGACATCTCTTTGGAGAGAGTGAGTCCAGAGATCGTGGGTTGGTTCCCACGTTTGGATTCTTCCATACTAAACCTCTTTAGTATGGTGTCAATGTACCTGGATTGGGACAATCCCAGTATCCGTTTAGATCTATCTCTATAGATCATGATTCCCAATATGCAGGAGGCATCACCTAGATCTTTCATTGAGAATCTCTGTGATAAGAAGAGCTTGACTGATTGCAGCATAGGAATATCATTTCCTATCAAGAGTATGTCATCCACGTATAATACGAGGAAGACGACCTTACCCTCTGCTACCTTCTTATAGATACAAGGTTCATCTATATTTTTGATGAAGTCAAACTCTTTGACTACAACATCAAAACAGATGTTCCAACTCCGCGATGCTTGCTTTAACCCATAAATGGATTTAAGCAGTTTGCACACCTTTCCGCTGCTCCCACTATCTACGAAGCCCTCTGGCTGAGTCATGTACACGCTCTCTTCTAAATCACCGTTTAGAAAGGCGGTCTTAACATCCATTTGCCAGATTTCGTAGTCATGGTATGCAGCAATGGCAAGTAAGATCCGGATGGACTTAAGCATAGCTACTGGAGAAAAGGTTTCGTCATAGTCCACACCTGGTCTTTGACGAAAACCTTTTGCTACAAGTCTAGCTTTGAAAGTCTCAACTTTTCCATCTACACCAAATTTCTTTTTAAAGATCCACTTGCTCCCAATGGGTTTTACCCCTTCAGGAGCATTTTCCAAAGTCCATACTTTGTTGGTGTACATGGATTCCATCTCAGATCGCATTGCATCCAGCCATTTCACAGAGTCACCACTCGTGATGGCCTGCTCGAAAATAGTGGGGTCATCATCATCCATGATGCAATCCTCGCTTCCACCATCAATGAGAAAACCGTAGTATCTCTCAGGTGGACGAGAAACCCTACTAGATCTGCGGAGAGGCTGGGGTTCGTCGGGTACTACTAAATCCTCTGGTTCTGCTAAATCTTCAGTTGCAATTTGTGTTTCTGGAACCTCTTCCAGTTCTACCTCTTTGCCACTAATTTCTTTTGCAAGAAATTCCTTTTCCAAAAAGGTGGCATATTGAGAAACAAACACTTTTTGTTCCTCAGCATGATAGAAAAAATATCCTTGAGAATTCTTAGGATATCCCACAAATTTGCAAAGAACTGATCGTGCCTCGAGCTTGTCTGGATTTTGTCTTTTGACATAGGCCGGACAACCCCATATCTTAACTCGTTTAAAATATGGTCTCTTCCCACTCCATATCTCATATGGTGTGGTAGGTACAGATTGAGACGGAACTAGATTCAATATGTATATGGCTGTCTCAAGCGCATACCCCCAGAAGGAAATAGGTAACTCAGCTTCGCTCATCATAGAGCGCACCATATCTAATAGGGTGCGATTCCTCCGCTCCGATACACCGTTGTGCTGTGGCGTATAAGGAGGAGTTAGCTGAGAGAGAATCCCATTCTCTTTTAGATAATCCAAAAACTCACCGCTTAAGTATTCACCTCCTCGATCAGATCGAAGAATCTTAATACTTTTGCCCGTTTGGTTTTCTACTTCGTGCTTATATTCTCTGAATTTCTCAAAAGCTTCAGACTTGTGTTTCAACAGGAACACATGTCCGTATCTAGAGAGATCGTCAGTGAATGTAATGAAGTAGGAAGAACCGTTCCTGGCATGCGTAGACATGGGACCGCATACATCACTATGTACCAGTCCTAAGAGTTCGGTAACTCTTTCTCCGTGTCCACTAAACGGAGCTTTGGTCATTTTTCCTTTGAGACATGAATGGCAAGTATCATAAGATGATAATTCGAACGGATTCAAATAACCATTTTTATGTAACTTAGCCAGTCGTGTCGCATTGATATGACCAAGTCTACAATGCCACAAGAAGGATTCGTTCATGTCTGAACTTTTCCTCTTGTGTGTGTTTTGGATATTTAGGACTGTATTCTGATTTAGAATGAATATGCCATTATGTAACGAGCCTGATGCAATCAACTTTTGATCTAGGAATATGTTCATAACATTATCCTGTACTACAAAATTATATCCCTCTTTACTCAATAAAGAAACTGATATAATGTTGCATATCATGTTCGGTATATAATAGCACTCATTTAGAATCAGTGTATTACAACTTGGCAATACAAGGTGATATTCGCCAACTGCTTTGGCTACAATACTTGCACCGTTCCCTACTTGAACGGAATGATCACCTTTTCCCAGTTCTCTACCTTTACGTAGCCCATGTAACTGTTTACATATGTGGGATCCTGATCCGGTATCTAATACCCAGGACGTAGGGTGAACTGAGAAACAGTTTTCAATAACTAACACATCCGAAGAAGATGCATCAACATGCATGTTCTTTTGGGCGGCGTGAGAATCCAGATATTGTCTTGTTTCCTGTTCAGTCTTATAACTCTTATAAGAAAGAACGGGTCCAACGTTCCCTTGCTCAGTACAATAATTGGGTTCAGTCAATACATCCATATTATTATCTTGATTATGGCCTGAAATGGTCGCTACCTGGAGAGAGAGAGAAGAAAACACTTTAGCGTATGCTCTTGCAAGATTAGATTGGTTATTATCTTATCTAATCAAGATGTCTCCCACTGTTTTTATCAAATCTACCTTAAAACCCTAAAAGGTAAGATTAGCCGGGATTAATTACACCCTACAATTTCGTCAATCTTTCAGCCAGATCAGTGTCGGTACTTTGAGGGAGGTTCCCCGTGCTTTCGCACGGACCTAATTAAAGTAAACCTCGTTTTCCCAGAGGCGTAACCCCGTTAACACTTTTCTAGACACCTACTTGAATGACTAATTGTCCTGTGTAAAACTCTCCCAGGAGTAACACTTACTCGCAGTGGGTATCGGGGTCCAACTATCTCATAGGAGGTATGCAATCTCATTGCAAATTTCAACACTTGAAATTCCCGATAATATTTTTGCCCCTAGCGATCTATGACCTTAACTAAGTCAACAAACCATAAATCGCAAGTCAAGTTCAACCCGTACATTTCCCGATTGAATTAAATCCACCCGCACGACCCTTAACTGAGTCAACAAAGCCGCACGAATACCCTAATTCAATCACATCTCATGTTTTAGCAGATAAACATTACTTAGCTACCGTACACTATGCCTTAACTAAGTCAACAAACATAGCACGAATACTAAATAATATCTATCTGAAATGACGGAGGGCTACGCAGGTTTTTCAGAAAACCCTGAGCGTAATGAACTTGATATCGTCGTAGAATCGAGTAGTTTTTGAAAAAGGAGTGTTTTTGAGGCTTTTCTTAGTTTCGCTAAAGGGGTCACTCCCGGTGAAGGGATCGTCGGCCCTTTCCTCATCGAATAAGGTGCAGGATATATCGTATATATCACTGTGCAAAGCAAAACACTAAAAGCAATCAAAAGACAAACCGAGTTTTGTAGCATCTGCCAGTTTTGCTAAAGGAGTCACTCCCGGTGAAGGGATCTCGGTCCTTTCCTCATCGAATAAGGTGCAGGATATATCGTATATATCACTGTGCAAAGCAAAACTGTAGCTATCCCTTTTATAAAGTTTTGATTCTACAACATCTTTAGGTTTCTTTTCTTTTATTAATCTCATTAATAAAAATCCCATCAGCTTATGCTTCCTAAGCATCACAGAAGAAACGAAAGCAGTAATATTTATATATCAGCATATATATATAGTATAAGCATTCGTCTCAGGCAGTAATATGATCTCATCACAGAACATTGCAGCAGAAGAACATATATGAAATATTGGATATACCAGGACGTCCGTGTTTTCAATACGAGCCTGTATAAAACACGGATTCCACGGTCGCGACGAATAGCCAAACCCACATCCCAAGACCCCTACGAGAGCGGCAAGTAACACTGCCAATTCTAGGGTTAGAAGACCCGGTCTCGACTCCTCGAGATGGCCTCCCACTGGACCCTAGAACCCGGTTACTTGTGCTCCCCTCCTTGGGTCTACCTAATGCGGAAAAGTAAATAATATACACTGGTGACAGCAACCGCAACCTGGAAGTGCCCCAAATAAAAGAATATTACATTACAAATGAATTTTACATGAATGAAAATAAAAACCCTCATCTCACATAAAACCCCCGGCTATTCAGAACGCGACGATCCAATATAACATATCACAGCAACACATAATATCACATATCATCAACGTAAGTAAATATGCGCATCCCAATTGTCGTTGAATCATATAGCAACGAAACCGGCGATATCACATATTACACTTACGGTCACAGAAAAGAAAGTGTAAAACTACAATATTTGGAATCCACAATCACTTTAGACATCGTAAATGCGAAATATCACATACTCCGTATTTCATGCCTAACTCTATGAATTCCACATATTGTATCACATTCCAGATAAATAAACAGTATTAAACTTTTCGAACGGATAATCAAACACCCAAAATTTCCTAAACTGCTCAACTCTTGAGCGGGGTTCAAATAATCCCAGAATATGTCACAGTACCAGTGATCCAGCCGTAGAAGGGTCAAGCCAACGCCTCACATGTGGCACGCCGTACTGCCCCAAACCCGAAGGTTCAAAAGGCAGTTCAAGACGGTCACATAATCGAGTTAAGGTTTGTGTCTTCTAGAGAGTCCACCGCTTAACTTGTACAATTTTTCCAAAAGATTTAAACCCAAATAAATTTCAACACTTGAAAATTTGCCGTACCAGAAAACAGTAAGTTAATGATATCCGTTCAAATAGTTTAACAGTTTCTAAGTATCCGGAAAAAATACGAATTAAAAATTTCCGATCGAGTCTACTATTACAAAACAAACCCCAGAATTTTAAACACCTGGAACAGATTAAAAATACCCAGAATAGTCAGCAAGTACCTACGGTCAATACCATGAAGCCACGTGTCCCAATCCTACAGTGAGGCCGCGGAACCGCCGCGATAACCATCTTGTTGCCGCGTTTCCGTGCTCGGTTGGTGGAATTGTGGGCACGTGTTTCATGGTAATTCTTAGAATTCCCTGCTGATTTTTTTACATATTTTTAATTCTGAAAAATCCCAAAATTTAAAAAATTTCCAGAGAGGGGTCAAGTTTCGTCGTTCCGGGTTCCATCGGAGTTTTAACTTCGTAAACACATCGCCTAATGCTCTAGCTAGGCTCTGATACCACTGTAGGGTTCCTAGGCACTCTTGTGAAGGTTCAAAAGGCATCAAACATGCCCGGATTAAATTTTAGACGTGCCGAACAACCCAAAGCCGGGATCTTTGCTAGATTATTAGGGTTTAACATGCATTAAGATAACTTTTATCTAAGTGTGAGGGATTACAACCTTTGTAGTCCGCTCCTTCACTTCACAAGCTCCGAGTAGAAGTCCCTTTGCCGCGATCCATGATCTCCCGGACTCATGAGAGGCTCCACGACTCGAACGATCCATTCTAGCTTGTCGTATTCCAAATCTCCGATGATCTACCTTGAAGTTGCTTCGACTCAAGCTTTCTCACTCAAAAGAGAAGAACACACTAATCCCATGGGCTAGATGAGATGAGGATGAGAGAGTAGTGATTTTGCTTTCTTTTTAAATCATTTTCTCAATTTTTATCATCACTTTAGGATTTTCAAGAGAGCTTATCAAGAGAGAAGGAGAAGCTAATTGGAAAAATATAATCCTTAGATAAATCCTTTTGTGATGAATAGAATATAAACCATATGATTGAATTATTAACCATGGTCAAGGATGAGTGGCTAAAAATGAGTAGAGAATAAACTAGGGTTAGGGTTTGGTTGAGTTAAGAATGTGTCATCAACAAATATCTTAACCATGACAAAAGAATAAAGCTTCTAGAATGAACTTGAAGCTACTAATAGGGTTTAACATGCATTAAGATAACTTTTATCTAAGTGTGAGGGATTACAACCTTTGTAGTCCGCTCCTTCACTTCACAAGCTCCGAGTAGAAGTCCCTTTGCCGCGATCCACGATCTCCCGGACTCATAAGAGGCTCCACGACTCGAACGATCCATTCTAGCTTGTCGTATTCCAAATCTCCGATGATCTACCTTGAAGTTGCTTCGACTCAAGCTTTCTCACTCAAAAAAGAAGAACACACTAATCCCATGGGCTAGATGAGATGAGGATGAGAGAGTAGTGATATTGCTTTCTTTTTAAATCATTTTCTCAATTTTTATCATCACTTTAGGATTTTCAAGAGAGCTTATCAAGAGAGAAGGAGAAGCTAATTGGAAAAATATAATCCTTAGATAAATCCTTTTGTGATGAATAGAATATAAACCATATGATTGAATTATTAACCATGGTCAAGGATGAGTGGCTAAAAATGAGTAGAGAATAAACTAGGGTTAGGGTTTGGTTGAGTTAAGAATGTGTCATCAACAAATATCTTAACCATGACAAAAGAATAAAGCTTCTAGAATGAACTTGAAGCTACTAACCCTAATCAAACCCTAACCTCAATTAATCATCCTTAAACATGTTTAACAATTAATCATATCATGTCACAATAATATATATCACATATATATTATATATTTGCAACAAAAGAAAATAATACAATTAACATATATCGCATATATATCAATGTATCATCCACTAAGAAAATGAAATAATAAAGCAAGCCAATATTAGTTAATATAATAATATATCATATATATTATTATATATTAAATCATCGAATCAACACTTGATCCGACGATCCGGCTATATCGAATATAACCGACTAATATATCATGTACCGATTCATCGAATCAACACTTGATCCGATGTCCCGGTTCATATCTAAATATCGCGAGAATATAATACGGTATCCCATATCGCATTATTCTCGCTCCGGCGCATATCACATATGTGCCACTACTCCGTTTTGCCTGAGCCAAGAAACCTCTGTGTAGGACTCTAAAGAATCGTCAATACGCCGGTAGCAGGTGATGATCATATCAAACACCCACAAGCTGCAAGCGGTCAGCTAAACGTAACAGCCACCCAGGTATTGAGCGGTCAAAAGATCAACAAGCTAGCCTGTGCGTTCTCCTGTGAATCCAACCAGTAACACTCCCGTACAGTCCGGTCTGTTCGTCTGATATGTCGCATATCAAGTCTAGGGGTGGTATACGTCAGACCCCAGTAACCGATAAGTCGTGTCGATGTGTGGCTCATAACGGGTCGAGAAACTACTAGTAACACTTACCAGTAAATCTCCATATCAGCCCTGGCCAGGGACTTCCAGTTATAGCCAATCGAACACAGCACAACATCAACTCCCTATACCGGGAGAGACGAATCCCCTCATATCGCTCATTGCCTCCATGTGATTCGGGACTGTACCCAAAAGCCACCGTTTTGCATGCCCTCTTGGACGTGGTAAGGTGGAAATCAAAGCACAGTGGGAATCACACAAGACTCTATGACGATCTCGGGTCTACAGACTACCCTGTACCAGTGTCACCGGAGAACTGCCATCTGACGTGTGGTATAACACCATCTGGGAGTTCTCGGCGAGTCCGTCCAGTGTACCCAGTCTCCACTGAGCACCCGTATACCATCCTTGATGTCTAACACCGATGGATATGGGATCATCCATCGCCCATCATATGGGTCAAGATGCGTATACGCTAGTCTACTCTGGTGTATCGATGCCCTGTCTCGATATACCCTCAACTAGGAACAGTTATAGGATGTACTCATCGACTACCTCGGCCCCACTAGTATGATCTCATCATAGTCCCAGTAGTCGAGTACAGATCCTAAGGGCTTTATCAACATGTGAGAGTAAAACAGTAAACCAATACAAGTCAACATGTTAAGATAAAGTGAAACCAAATAGCATACTATCTTGACGAGCAAGAAAGTCATCTCTATATATATCCAAGCATCCATTATAATATACATCATATGTACAACAATGGCCTCTAGGGCATATACATAACTAACACAAAGCATATGATGCGATTGGATTAGGGTAGTCGTGCGGCCTTGTTGACTCAGTCAAGGATCGTGCGGGTGGGTTTAATTCAATCGGGAAATGACGGGTTGAACTTTACTTGCGGTCTATGGTTTGTTGACTCAGTCAAAGTCATAGATCGCTTGGGGCAAAATATTATTGGGAATTTCAAGTGTTGAAATTTGCAATGAGATTGCATACCTTCTATGAGATAGTTGGATCCCGATACCCGGTGCGAGTAAGAGTTACTCCTGGGAGAGTTTTACACATTACAATTAGCCGATCAAGTAGGTGTCTAGAAAGGTGTTAACGGGGTTACGCCCCTGGGAAAACGAGGATTGCTTTAATTAGGTTCGTGCGAAAGCACGGGGGACCTCCCTCAAAGTACCGACACTGGCCTGGCTGAAAGATTGGCAAACTTGTAGCGTGGAATTAATCCCGGCTAGTCTTTCCTTTTAGGGTTTGAAGGAAGATTTAATTAAAACAGTGGGAGACATCCTGATTAGATATATTACATAACCAATCTAATCTTGCAATAGCATACGCTGAGTGTTTTCTTCTCTCTCTCTCCTGGTAGCGACCATATCACGCCTTAATCAAGATAATAATACGGATGTATTAACCGAACCCGCTTGTTATACTGAGCTGGGGAACGTTGGTCCCCTTCCAACTTATAATTGTTATAAGACAGAGCAGGAAATTGGGGAATACCAGATTTCCCGTGCCGCCCAAACGAAGAAAGTGCATGCTGATGCATCTTCTTCGGGTATGTTCATTACAGAGAACTGTTTCTCAGTAACCTTTACGTCCTGGGTATGAGATACCGGATCAGGATCCCGCATATGTAATCTGTTACATGGGCTACAGAAAGGTAGAGAACTGAGAACGGGTGATAAGTTTCATGAGACAGAAAACGGTGCAAGTGTTGCAGCCAAGTCTGTTGGTCACTGTCACCCTGTATTACCAGAATACATTGATTCTGAACAAATGTTATTAGATACCGAACCTGATATACAACATCATATCAGTCTCTTTATTAGTAAAGAAATGTATAATTTTGTAATGTTGGATAATGTTTTGAACATTTCCTATATCAAGAGTTGATCGGTTCAGGCACGTTATCTAAAAGCATTGACGTTCTAAATCAAACTACAGTTCTTAGTATACAGAACACACACGAGAGGAAGAGTTCAGAAATGAACGAATCCTTCTTGAGGCATTGTAGACTAGGTCATATCAATGCGACCCAACTGGCTGAAGTTATATTAAGATGCATATTTAAATTTGTTTGAATTTACATCTTGTGAAACTTGCCGGTCATGTCACAAAGATAAGATGACCATAGCTCTGTTTATTGGAAACAGAGAAAGAGTTAGTGAAATCTTGGGATTGCTACATGCTGATGTATGAAAGTCCCCTGTCTACACATGCCAAGACCGGTTCTTTGTACTTCATTACATTCTCTGATGATCTCTCAAGATTCAGACATATGTTCCTGTTGAAACACAAGTCCAAAGCTTTTGAGATATTCACGGAATGTAAGTTAGAAGTAGAGAACCAAAATACGGGTAAAAGTATTATGTCATTTGATGAGATTAAGGAGGAGAATACTTGAGCACGGAATTCTTGGACTATTCTAAAGGAGAATGAGATTCTCTCTCAACATTACTCCTCCATATACACCACAGCACGTTGGTGTATCGGGGCGGGGCAATAGCACCCTATATGATATGGTGTGCTCTATGATGAGTACTACTGAGTTTCCTATTTCCTTTTGGGAGTTATGCACTTGAGAAGCTGCATACCTATTGAATAGGATTCAAATCAAATTAGTTGCCTACCACTTCATATGTGATATGGAAAGGGAAGAGCCCATATCTTAAGCTTGTTATGATTTGGGGTTGTCCGGCCTATGTCTAAAAACAAAATCCGGACAAGCTCGAGGCAAGGTCTGTTATGTAGAACTGGAAAGGTTCCAGCTATACAAACTGCAGCTGATGATTTGGTAGAACCAAAGGATTCAATAGTTTCCAACGAACTTCAGCCTCTCCGCCGATCTAGTAGGGTTCCTCACCGACCTGAGAGATACTTCGGGTTTCTCTATGACAATGGGAGCGAGGATTGCATCATGAGATGATGACCCAACTAGTTTCGAGCTGGCCATCAGGAGTGGGACTCTGTAAGAATGGCTGGATGCTTAGCGATCTGAGATGGAATCCTTATACACCAACAAAGTATGGACTTTGGTTGCTTTATCTGAAGGGTTAAATCCCCATCAGGAGAAAGTATATCTTGAGAAGATTACTTGGTGTACATGGAAAAGTTGAGACTTTCAAAGCTATGCTTAAGTCCATCCAGATCCTACTTGCCACGGCTACATACCATGACTACGATATCTGGTGGTTGGGTGTCATGACTACTTTTCTAAATGATGTTTTAGAAGATAGCGTCTATAAGTACACAGCCAGAGGGCTTCGTAGACAGTGGGAGCAGCGAAAACGTGTGCAAGATGTTTTATGTGATAAAGCAGGCATCGCGGAGTTGGAACATCTGTTTCGATGTGGTAGTCAAAGAGTTTGATTTCATCAAAATGGTAGATGAACCTTGTATATACAAAAAGGTAGTAGGGAGTATAGTGGTAATCCTCGTAGAGTACGTGGATGACATACTCTTGATAGGGAAGGAGTTTCCTATGCTACGCTTGGTCAATCTCCGCTTATCACAAGGATTCTCCATATAGGATCAAAGTGATACCTCCTAAATCCTGGGTTTTTGGATCTATGAGATAGATCTAATTGGATGTTAGGATTCTCACTAGTTGTAGTGAGATGGTATCAATCAATCCTGGGGAGAATCACTGGAAATGTTCCAGGGTGGTAAGGACGACTGAATGTCAGTCGCAGGCATTGTCTTTACCCTCAGTGGAGGGACGGTATGTTGGAAGAGTTCCAAGATAGATACCGTGACATACTAGACGATTAAAGGCAAGATACATCGTTACAAAAGATGCTACCAAAGAGGCAGTCTGGATATATATAAGTTCATGAGATGAACTTCGTTCCTACCATTGTGTGACAATGGAGTTGTGGCTTTAGCCAAGGAACTACAGTTCCATCAGAAATCCAGATATAATTCTTAGGCAGTATCACCTGATCATGGAGATGGTTGATCTCCAGGGAGATCGAGGTTAGGAGAGTAGACACAGAGGATAACAGCGCGGATCCACTCATGAAGGCCTTTTTCCCAGTAGAGACTTTTATGGGATGGTTGAGTATGAGATACTTCGACCACAGCTAATTGTTGGGTATGTGATACCACAACAGATGGCCCTAGTGAAAGTGAGAGATTGTTAGTTATATGTATGCCCTAGAGGCCATTACTGTACATACGATGTATATTGTAATGGATGCTTGGACATATATAGGGAGGACTTTCTTGCTCGACATGATAGTATGCTATCTGGTTGTACTTTATCTTAACATGTACTCTGAATGTCTCTATGTTACATGTTGATAAAGCCCTTAGGATATGTACTCGACTACTGGGACTATGATGAGATCATACTAGTGGGGCCACGGTAGTCGACGAGTACATCCTATAACTGTTCCTAGTCGAGGGTGTATCGAGACAGGGCATCGATGCACCAGAGTAGACTGGCGTATACGCATCTTGACCCATATGATGGGCGATGGATGATCCCATATCCATCAGTGTTTGACATCAAGGATGGTGTACGGGTGCTCAGTGGAGACTGAGTACACTGGACGGACTCGCCGAGAACTCCCAGATGGTATTATACCTTACGTCAGATGGCAGTTCTCTGGTGACACGGTACAGAGTAGTCTGTTGACCCGAGATCGTCATAGAGTCTTGTGTGATTTCCACTGTGCTTTGATTTCCATCATACCACGTCCAAGAGGGCGTGCAAAATGGTGGCTTTTGGGTACAGTCCCGAATCACATGGAGGCAATGAGCGATAGGAGGGGATTCATCTCTCCCGGTATAGGGAGTTGATGTTGCACTGTGTTCGATTGGCTATAACCGGAAATCCCTGGCCAGGGTTGCTGAGATTTACTGGTAAGTGTTATCAGTAGTTTCTCGAACTGTTATAGACCTCATATCGACACGACTTATCAAGCTACTGGGGTCTGACGTTTACCACCCCTAGGCGAGATATGCGACATATCAGACGACGAGACCGGACTGTACGGGAGTGTTACTGTTTGGATTCACAGGAGAATGTATAGGCTTGCTTGTTGATCTTCTGAGCGCTCAATACCTGGGTGGCTGTTACATTTAGCTGACCGCTTGCAGCTTGTGGGTGTTTGATATGATCATCACCTACTGCCGGCGTATTGACGATTCTTTAGAGTCCTACACAGAGGTTTCTTGACTCAGGCAAAACGGAGTAGGAGCACATATGTGATATGTGCGGGACCGAGGATAATGCGGTATATGATACCGTATTGGATTCTCGCGATATGAGATATCGGCCGGGTATATGTGATATAGCCGGGTCATCGTATTACTCGGTTATTTGCGATATAACTGGATTGTCGGATCAAGTGTTGATTCGATAATTTAATTTATAATAATATATATGATATATTAAATTACATTATCTAATATTAGCTCACTAAAAGATTCATTTTCTCACGTGATAATACATTGATATATATGCGATATATGTTAATTGTATTATTTTCTATTGTTACAAAATATATTGTATATGTGATATATAATATTGTAACATGTTAGGGTTACAAATTTAACAATGGTTTAGGGTTTAAACTTGGTTAGGGTTTGGATTAGGGTTAGCTTTTGCATGAAACTTCCATGAAGCTTCATGAAGCTTTGACTTTGTGGTTGCTTGATATTTTTGTGAGATATTATGTTTACCCAATCCAAACCATTAACTCTAGTTAACTCTCTACAAGGGTTAACTCTTTCATGCTTAACCCTTGGTTAGATTTGTAACCACTACAATAATTCATTGTTCATCACAAAAGGATTAAGTGATCATATTCATTCATCTTCTTCTTCCTTGGTTTTCTTCTTGAAAAAGCTTTCTTTTGTGATGAAAGTGAGTGAGAAAAAGATTATAAATGAGAGCAAAAATCCTACTTCATCATCCTCATCTATCCTTGCCATTTAGATGAGGGTGGTCACATCATTTCATGAGTGATAGCTTGTGTTAACGAAACTTCAAGGTAGATCATCTATGTTATCGAAGATCGGAAGCAAGGTTGCATCATTCTCTTCGTGAAGCCTCTCGAGAGTCCAGAACACGATGATCACAGCGAAGGGACCTCAACACGGAGCTTAAGAAGTGAAGGACCGGATCTACAAAGGTTGTAATCCCTCTCACTTAGTGTTAAAGAGTTTAACATGCTAGTTTTCGCCTAAGCCTTAGTTTAAAGATCCGGCTTTGGGTTGTTCGGCACGGCTAAAATTTCAATCGGGCATGGTTGATGCCTCGTAGAACCTTGTGCGCGTGCCTAGCAACCCTACACATAGGCCCCTCATATCGGCCATTGAATCGGTCCGGCCATTGAATCGGCCCACATATCGACAATAATATTGGCCCGGCCATTGAATCGGCCCACATATATAATGAATAAGTATATTTGCATAGATCATTATGATGATATATTATGTAGGTGTACATATATAACAGCGTCTCATACCACTGATATATATATACTATGGGTATATATATATATCAGCGTCCTATACCACTGATATATATACGCAGGAGTAAAACAATCCAGAAAACATCATATGAAAACCATATCTCAATGTGAAATCCATGAAATATAATATATGCAACATGAAACAGTAATATGAGCATATAAGGAAAAACCGCTATTTAACCGTAACAAGTTATTAAGTATATCATGCGGTTCATAATTTCTCCAAAACCAAACGCAAAATCATATAAAAATGAACATGTAACTATAGCAAGGTGTATGAGCATGTACCTATCAATAATGATGTAATACCATACGGGTGTATGTGTAAGTATGTATGCAAGATATACATGTAGCTATGTCTCATGTGTGTATATACCTATCACTAATGGTACGATACTATATAGGTATATGGGTAACTAGCATGTAGGCATGTCAAGGCATATGTGTAAGCATGTAGGTATACAGGTATGCTATATGTCATATGCATAATAAAAATCATGTCTCAAGTCCCTAGCCAATACAATATTACGTATGTATAGGTGTTGTGCGTGTCATGGCAATTATTGACGGTGTGAGTGGCATAAAATCAGTACTCGTGCAACATGAACCGTCAATAATAGTGCAGTGTCCAAAGGGTACAAGTCCAAGCAAAACAAGTATTAGTATGAAATAAAGTTTTATGCACAATCTCTATATTGCAATATAACATGCGACTAATATCGTATCATATCTAGCCCTGATGCATAACACCATGCGGGCGATTCCCCTGTAGATGTTAAATCTACTCACGAACTATCCTGGCTAAGTAAAGCCAACCACTCGCTTCCCCTTGTTTGCAGCGTCCGAAGTCCCCGCCTGCGTCCCTAAGATCATAAAACAACATAACAAGTATATTTTAGCAATCGACCAATAACACGTACCAACTACGTTTGACCGACGCACCAACTCCAAATATAATCTCAAGTGTTCGTCTAGTGGCAAACATGCGTAGCGACACTACGAAACTAACCCAAGAGCAACAGATACACAAAGACACGAACCGTATTGGATAATGTAACGCGCGTAATTGAAACACTAGAAAACTAGCAAAGTGATCCTAGATTTTGCTACACAAACAATTTGTGAAAGTTGCAAGTACCACGAGACCACACACAACCCAAGAGACCCCTACCCCAAAACACAACTCCCCCAGCCCCTACTCTGGCCGCAAATTGCGGCCAGAACCAATAAATCTGCGGCCTGAATTAAAGGGAATGGGCTCAGGTTTTTATGGTGGGTTCTAGGTCACTACACAAGGTTACTGTGATGGGAACTTTTCCAACAAATACCTGGTTTGATAATAGATCATCCGAGACCCAAAACTACACTAAAAAATACGATAATTGCACGAAACGAAACTTTACGCGTTCTAAACTGAAACTAACAAGCTACACAACATTAAAAAGGCTTACTTAACAGAAAGAGATCATTACCTACTCCCACAAGCTCAAAGATCCTAGCTTTCCAAGCTCCAAGGGATCCTAGAGGTAAAACAAGGTTTAGAATGTGATTCGGGTGAGATTTAATGAAGTTGTGAAGGTTTTTAGTGAAGGGGATGATAAGTGTTCAGTTGAGGGTTGAAGGAGGTAAAGAGAAATGAGGATGAGATCAAGTGAGAGAGAATGAGAGTAAAATGATGAAGAGAGAATGTGAGGTGAGAATAAGGGTGAGTGCACCATTGCATTAACTCTCACATTAATGCAAGCATGGCTCTCATGACTCACCATTGCCACCTCCTCCTAAATCCAAAACAAAGCAAGGAAATATCTTCTCACCACAAAAAATCAAGGGTTTAGGGTTAAGCAAGGATAGGATTAGCTTAAGGTTGACATGGTCACTAACAAGATTAACACAAACTAACCCTCACATTAACGTGCACACGTGCGTGCAAGCCATAACAAATAATAATAAAATATTAATTAAATGTTATAAAATGTGAGGAACCCAATTTGGTAAACTATTTACAAAAAACCCGCATTATCGCTTAATTAACACTAATCGTAAAACTAAGTTGTTACAATCTCCCCCACTTATAGAAATTCGTCCCCGAATTTAAAATTCTTACTATACATACCTTCAAAGAGATGAGTGCAAAACTCCCAAATTTCGCTCGCAGCCTCCCAAGTGATCACCTCACTATACGGCTACGCCAAAGAAACCTCCACAGATGGCAAGACCCTTGACCGAAGTTTCTCCACCTGCCGATCCACTAACACTATCGGCTGTCGGTAAACGAAAAGATCGCGTTCAAGCTAAATGGTCTGATGCTGAATCATGTGAGAAAGGTCATGAAGGTATTTGCAGAGTATCAACACTAGGAATACTGGGTGAATACTCAAAAATCTGGGCGGAAATGTCATATTATAGGCAACGGAACTAACTCGCTTAAGGATCTCAAAAGGACCTACAATCTGGGACTAAGCTTCCCAAAACTCAACACGCCATTCATCGGAAAAATCCGTAGGAATACATGATCTCCCACCGCGAACTCAAGTCTGCGACCACCACGGTCGGCATAAGACTTCTGTCGGCACTGGGCTGCTCTCATCCTGATCTGAATCAACTGGATCTTCTCCGAAGCCTCTCGACTAGCTAGGGTCCAAAAATCTTGCTCTCGCGGAGTCAGTAAAACAGACTGGCGATTGACACAACCTACCAAACCAGGCCTAATAGTTGCCATTTGAAATGTCTCCTGATAACCGTTATCGTAGAAGAACCCTATCAATGGCAAGTGACGATCCCAACTGCCAACAAATAATTAGTACGTACGCATAAACATATCCTCCAGAGCCTGTATAGTCCACTCTGTCTGACCATCGGCCTACAGATGGAAAAGCAGAGCTAAAGCTCAACCAGTACCCAAGGCTTCCTGAAGCTTCTGCCAACGACGGCTAGCGAACTGGGTGCCTCTATTGGATACAACGCATGAAGGAACTCCGTGCAAACGCACAAACTTAACAAAGAACAACTGAGCAAACTGAGCATAACTGGACAACAAACACCCAAATGGAGTCACACCCTGTCTAGACCTGGGTAGACACCACAATGAAATTCATGGAGATCTGCTCCCATTCCCACTCCGGAACGGTTAAAGATTGCAACTCTCCAGCCAGTCTCAAATGCTCAATCTTAGCTCGCAACAAGTCAGTGTTAGTTATGTATATGCCCTAGAGGCCATTGTTGTACATGTGATGTATATTATAATGGATGCTTGGATATATATAGAGAGGACTTTCTTGCTCATCATGATAGTATGCTATTTGGTTTTCCTTTGTCTTAACATGATGACTTATATTGGTTTACTGTTTTTCTCTTACATGTTGATAAAGCCCTTAGGATCTGTACTCGACTACTGGGACTATGATGAGATCATACTAGTGGGGCTACGGTAGTCGATGAGTACATCCTATTACTGTTCCTAGTCGAGGGTATATCGAGACAGGGCATCGATACACCAGAGTAGACTAGCGTATTCGCATCTTGACCCATATGATGGGTGATGGATGATCCCATATCCATCGGTGTTTGACATCAGAGATGGTGTACGGGTGTTCAGTGGAGACTGGGTACACTGGACGGACTCGCCGAGAACTCCCAGATGGTGATATACCACACGTCAGATGGCAGTTCTCCGGTGACACTGGTATAGGGTAGTCTGTAGACCCGAGATCGTCATAGAGTCTTGTGTGATTCCCACTGTGCTTTGATTTCCACCTTACCATGTAAAAGAGGGCATGGAAAACGGTGGCTTTTGGGTACAGTCCCGAATCACATGGAGGCAATGAGCGATAGGAGGGGATTCGTCTCTCCCGGTATAGGGAGTTGATGTTGTGCTGTGTTCGATTGGCTATAACTGGAAGTCCCTGGCCAAGGCTGATATAGAGATTTACTGGTAAGTGTTACCAGTAGTTTCTCGACCCGTTATGAGCCACACATCGACACGACTTATCGGTTACTGGGGTCTGACGTTTACCACCCCTAGACTAGATATGCGACATATCAGACGAACAGACCGGACTGTACGGAAGTGTTACTGATTGGATTCACAGGAGAACGTACATGCTAACTTGTTGATCTTCTGATCGCTCAATACCTGGGTGGCTGTTACGTTTAGCCGACCGCTTGCAGCTTGTGGGTGTTTGATATGATCATCTCCTGCTACCGGCGTATTGACGATTCTTTAGAGTCCTACACAGAAGTTTCTTGGCTCAGGCAAAACGGAGTAGAGGCACATATGCGATATGCGTAGGACCGAGGATAATGCGATATGAGATACCGTATTATATTCTCGCGATATTTAGATATGAACCGGATCATTGGATGAAGTGTTGATTCGATGAATCGGTACATGATATATTAGTCGGTTATATTCGATATAGCCGGATAGTCGGATTAAATGTTGATTCGATGATTTAATGTATAATAATATATATGATATATTGTATTACATTACCTAATATTGGCTCTCTTTATTATTTCATTTTCTCATCGGATAATATATTGATATATATGCAATATATATTAATTGTATTCTTTTCTTTTGTTGAAAATATATAATATATATGTGATATATATTATTGTGACATGATATAATTAATAATGAAACATGTTTAGTGATGATTAAAAGAGGTTAGGGTTTGATTAGGGTTAGTTGCTTCATGCACCTTCTAGAAGTTATTCTTTTGTCATGAAGAAGATATTATGATAGATATTTTCTTATAACTCATATCTTAACCCAACCAAACCCTAGCCTTAGTTAACTCTCTACAAGGGTTATCCTAGTAATCATTAACCATGGTTGCATTATTATTGATATACTCTTTTCATTATTCATGACAAAAGGAAATATATTATTATTCATCTTCTTCTTCTCTCTTTAGCTTTGAGAAAGCTTACTAGAAATTCCTTTTGTGATGTTTTCATGTGAGAATTTGAATTAAAAAGATAGTATAAATACTACTCCATCATCCTCATCTAATCTAGCCCATTAGATTAGGGTGTTCACCTCATTAGAGTGAGAGAGCTTGGGTTATAGCAACTTCGACGTAGATCATCGGAGAAACGGAACACTACAAGCTAGCATGGATCGTTCGAGTCGTGGAGCCTCTCTTGAGTCCGGGGGATCGTGGATCACGGCGAAGGGACTTCTACTCGGAGCTTATGAAACGAAGGAGCGGACTACAAAGGTTGTAATCTCTCACACTTAGTAATAAAGTTGTTATCTTGCATGTTAAACCCTAATAATCTAGCAAAGACCCCGACTTTGGGTTGTTCGGCACGTCTAAATTTTTATTCGGACATATTTGATGCCTTATGAACCTTCACAAGAGTGCCTAGGAACCCTACAGTGGTATCAGAGCCAAGCTAGAGTATTAGGCGACGTGTATACGAAGTTAAAACTCCGATCGAACCCCGAAATGACGAAACGACCCCCTCTCTGGATTTTTTTTAAAAACTGTGATTTTTCATAATTAAAAATAATTTAAAATACCAGAAGGAAAATATAAGCATCACAGTGAAACACGTGTCAATGATTTGTACATTCAGCCGCGGAACCGCGGCAATACCTTGCTCCTGCCGCGGATCCGCGGCCGTACAGTCAAATCATTGACTCGTTTTCCTATGGTTATATCCGTAGGTGATTTTGTAATTTCCTGGGTACTTTTTGTAGGGTTCCTAGGCACACTAATGAGGTCTCACAAGGCATCAACCATGCCAATTTCAAATTTTACAAGTGCCGAGAAACCCTAATACGGATCGTTAACTAGATTTTAGGCGAAAACGATAACTAGTTAACAACTTAACTAAGAGTAAACGGAAAATACAACCTTTGTAGATCTGGTCCTCCACCTCCTAGGCTCCGTGATGACGTCCCTCCGCTGTCCATATCGGATCCCGGACTCTAGCATCGGCTTCATCGGAGAAATGGGCGGGCTAGGTTGTCGACTTCGATGCCGAAGATGATCTACGTCGAGGCAACACAAGATCAAGCTCCCACTTCACCAAGTCATGAAACTTGTGAAGAAAACACCCTATACTACTTGGCAAGTGGTAGAGGATGAAGAAATAGGAAGTGGGTTCACTTTAGAATTGGATTTCTCACTCTTTTTCTCAAGTTGCCATTGATGGAGGCAAGGTTTTCTTCATGTTGAAGAAGGAGAAGAAGAAGAAGATAATATGATAAGTGTTTTCCAAATAGAAAAATAAAATGAATACTTATCATATACCAACCATGGTCAAGTGTAGAGACTAAACTAGGGTTAGGTGAATGGTTAGGTTAAGGGAAGCAAACAAAAATGGTCAAGCTTTCAACACTTCATGAAGCTTCAAGAAAGAAACAAAGAAAGCCACCATTTCTATTTATCTTTTCCAAAATAAATAAACAAAATAAATAAATGAATAAGTAAACAAAACTCTAACCATTCATATAACCATGGTTTAATCATACACACAAACTCAAGTTAGCATGTATCATCAAACATGATACAAACAAGTGCACAAAAGTATATCACATATACAACTTGTGAACTTCAAGTGAGAAAATCCATTTAAACTGAACCAATACTAGTTAATGCAAAGTAATATATCAAATATATAATTATGCATTAAATCATTAAATCAATACTTGATTTAACGATCCGGTCATATCGTATATAACCGACTAATATCCAATGTATCGGCATATCGAATCAATCCTTGATTCGATAACTAGGTTATATCACATATAACCATTCGACACATTCATCGCGAGAATGAAATACGGTATCACATACACACATTATTCTCGGTCCCGTACATATCTCATATGTTAGTTATATGTATGCCCTAGAGGCCATTACTGTACATTGGATGTATATTGTAGTGGATGCTGGGACATATATAGGGAGGACTTTCTTGCTCGACATGATAGTATGCTATCTGGTTACTCTTTACCTTAACGTGTACATTGATTGTCTCTCTGTTACATGTTGGTAAAGCCCTTAGGATGTGTACTTGACTACCTGGACTATGATGCGGATCATACTAGTGGGGACATGGTAGTCCATAAGTACATCCTTCAAAGTCCCTAGTCGTGGGTGTATCGAGACGGGGCATCGATATACCAGAGTAGACTAGCGTATACCTTCTCGACCCATACAGATGGACGATGGATGATCCCATATCCATTGGTGTTTGACATCAGAGATGATGTACGGGTGCTCAGTAGAGACTGGATACACTGGACGGACTCGCCGAGAACTCCCAGATGGTATTATACCTTACGTCAGATGGCAGTTCTCTGGTGACACTGGTACAGAGTAGTCTGTTGACCCGAGATCATCATAGAGTCTTGTGTGGTTCCCACTGTGCTTTGATTTCCACCTTACCACGTCCAAGAGGGCGTGCAAAACGGTGGTTTTTGGGTACAGCCCCGAATCACATGGAGGCAATGAGCGATAGGAGGGGATTCGTCTCTCCCGGTATAGGGAGTTGATGTTGCGCTGTGTTCGATTGGCTATAACCGGAAATCCCTGGTCAGGGTTGCTGAGATTTACTGGTAAGTGTTACCAGTAGTTTCTCGAACTATTATAGACTTCATATCGACACGACTTATCGAGCTATTGGGGTCTGACGTTTACCACCCCTAGGCGAGATATGCGACATATCAGACGATCAGACCGGACTGTACGGTAAGTGTTACTGGTTGGATTCACAGGAGTGTGAGCGGGCTTGCTCGTCGATCTTCTGATCGCTCAATACCCGGGTGGCCGTTAAGTTTAGCAGACCGCTTGCGGCTTGTGGGTGTTTGATATGATCATCACCTGCTGCCGGCGTATTGACGAGTCTTTAGAGTCCTACACAGAGGTTTCCTAGCTCAAGCAAAACGAAATAGGAGTGCATATGATATATGTGCGGGACCGAGAATAATGCGTGTATGTGATACCGTATTCTATTCTCGCGATGAATGTTTCGATTGGTTGTATGCGATATAACCTAGTTATCGAATCGAAGATCGATTCGATAAATCGATACATTGGATATTAGTCGGTCTTATGCGATATGACCGAATCGTTAAATCAAGCGTTGATTTAATGATTTAATGCATAATTATATATTTGATATATTACTTTGCATTAACTAGTATTGGTTCACTTAAGATGGTTTTTCTCACTCGTTTGTGCACATTGTATATTTGATATAGTTTTGTGCACTAGTTTGTATCATGTTTGATGATACATGCAAACTTGGTTGTGTGTATGCTTTAAACTATAATAAGGTTAATGGTTAGGGTTTCATATGCTTTATTTAGTTATTCAATTATTTATTTGTTTATTTAGGAAAGAAAAGAAAATGGTGGCGTTTTGGATTTATCTTGAAGCTTCTTGAAGCTTAGAAACGCTTTGACCATTTTTGTTTCTTTCCTTAACCCTAACCAATTGCTTTAACCATAGTTCATTCTCTACACACTACCATGGTTGATATATGATAAGATTATTCTTTTTATACTTATGATATCATCTTCTTCTTCTTCCTCTTCTTCTTTGAAGAAAGAAAACCCTTACTAGCTTCAATGGTGAAATAAGAAAATGAGTGAGAAATCTAATTCTAAAGTGAACCCACTTCCTATTTCTTCATCCTCTACCACTTGCCAAGTAGTATAGGGTGTTTTCTTCACAAGTTTCATGACTTGGTGAAGTGGGAGCTTGATCTTGTGATGCCTCGACGTAGATCATCTTCGGCACGAAGCCGACGACCTTGCCCGCCCATTTCTCCGATGAAGCCGACGCTAGAGCCCAGAATTCCATTTGGACAGCGAGGAGACTTCATTGCGGAGCTATGGAGGTGGAAGACCGGATCTACAAAGGTTGTATTTCCGTTCTTTTAGTTATATTGTTAACTAGTTGCATGTGTTCGCCTAAAATTCTAGTTAACGATCCGTATTAGGGTTTCTCGGCACTTGTAAAATTATAAATTGGCATGGTTGATGCCTTGTGAGACCACCTTGGTGTGCCTAGGAACCCTACAGTGGTATCAGAGCCTAGCTAGAGCCTTAGGCGAAGTCTAGACGACGTTTGAAATCTGAACGAACATCGAAACCCATTTCCAAAATGCTCTCTGTCCAATTTTTAAAAATCTGGATTTTTGCGAATTAAAAATATGCAGAAAAATAAGCAGGGTCTTATTTGAATTACTGTGAAAAACGAGGGTCTAAATCGAATAATACACCGCGGAACCGCGGCACAAGCCTGCATGTGCGGCGGTTCCGCGGCCGTACTGTCCCCTTGTCCAATGATTTCTGCACAGTAATTCATATAATTGAATGCTATATTTTCTGGATATTTTTATTGTGACTCTACAGATGAGTATTCTGGGGTTGTTTTGGGGATTCGATGATTCGATCGGATTATCTGATTTTGTCTATGTGGATTCCGGATAATTTTTGAATATGTTAAAAAGTTCGACCGGATATAAATACCCAACTTTTCCCCTGCCGGGAAATTTGCAAATGTTGGATTTTTCCGTGGTTTAAAGACGTTCTAAGTAGTGCAAGTAACGCGATGGACCCTCTAGAAGACAACAAACCTTAACTCGATTATGTGACCGTCTTGAACTGCCCTTTGAACCTTCGGGTTTGGGGCAGTACGGCGTGCCACATGTGAGGCGTTGGCTTGACCCTTCTACGGCTGGACCGTTGGTACTGAGGCACGAACTGAATGTTTTTAGACTTGTTTCATGTGTTGATCTGTATCGGGAAAACTTGGGTGTTTGATTGTTCGATCGGAAAGTTTAACATTTTCTATTTATCCGGAATGTGATACAATAATTGGAATTCACAAGTTGTTATGAGATAACTGAATGAATGTTATAAACATAGCAGTTTAGTCTCACTTGATCGGTTGCCACGGAATTTTGATGTGATCAAAAGTCCGTCGCAATCACGTAGCGTACGCGGATACTCGCCGGGTAAACTTAATAGACAGCCTCACTCCATAGCCCCGACCAAGTGACTGTAGGAGAACCCCGTCGCCGAAAGCATCCGTTCGGGTGCTCGCGGTAGCGGTGTTCCGCCATGGTGCTCCGCCATGGTGCACTTCGTCGACGGCATCGGGGGTGCGGCCGTCTACTGAAGTTTGCGACGAGCATTCGATCAGGATGTCGGGAATCTTGTTGAATTGTCCGACTTGATATTGAAAAGAGTTTTCGATAATGAGACTAAAATGCGGGGTTTATAATTGTTAGGCATACGATGTCTAAGGAATTCATTTGATTAGGCATGTGATGTCTAAAGAGATTGCGGATTCCAACTGTTGTAGTTTTACACTTTCTTTTCTGTGACCGTAAGTGTAATATGTGATATCGCCGGTTTCGTTGCTATATGTCAACGGCAATTGGGATGCGCATATTTACTTACGTTGATGACATGTGATGTTATGTGTTGCTGGATATGTTATATTGGATCGTCGTGTTCGAATAGCCGGGGGGTTTTATGTGAGATGAGTGTTTTTCATTTTCATTCATGTAAAAACTTGTATGTAATATTCTTTTATTGGGGCACTTCCAGGTTGCGGAAGATGTCACCGTTTGTATATTATTTACTTTTCCACACTAGGATAGACCCAAGGAGGAGGGCACAAGTAACCGGGTTCTGGAGTCCAGTGGGAGACCAACTCGAGGAGTCGAGTCCGGGTCTCCTAACTCTAGAATTGGTAGGGTTGCTTGCCGCTCTCGTAGGGGTCTTGGGGTGTGGGTATGGCTATTCATCGCGACCGTGGAATCCGTGTTTTATACTGGCTCGTATTGAAAACACGGACGTCCTAGTATATCCAATATTTCATATGATTCTTCTGCTGCGATATCTGTGATGTGATCATGTGATGTTCTGTGATGGATACTGTATATAGTATATATGATATATTATATAGGCGTTACTTATGTTTTACACCCGCGCTACCCCTGCCCCGCTCTGCCGTTAGTTACCTAACCTAACGGTGCATGAGGGGACATCGAGGCGAATGCGGATGGCATAAGTGTACGTCGTATTTATCTGTGATGTTTAGGTAATTTAAATGATGGGACTTCATTAATGAGATTAATGAAATAAAAGAAACCTAAGATGTTGTAGAATCGAATTTCAAAATAAAACAGGTAGCTACAGTTCTTGCTTTGCACAGCGATATATATGATATATCCTGCACCTCATTCGATAAGGAAAGGACCGAGATCCCTTTACCGGCAGTGACTCCTTTAGCAATAACTGGCAGATGCTACAACCTTCGGTTTGTCTTTTGATTGCTTTTAAGAGTTTTTGCTTTGCACAGTGATATATATGATATATCCCGCACCTCATTCGACGAGGAAAGGACCGACGATCCTTTCACCGGGAGTGACTCCTTTAGCAAAACTAGAAAAGCCTCAAAAACACTCCATTTTAAAATCATTTGATTCTACAACGATATCAAGTTCATTACGCAATAGGTTTTCAGAAAAACCTGTCGTAGCCCTCCGTCATTTCAGATAAGTCCTATTTAGTATTCGTGCTACGTTTGTTGACCTCCGTCAAGGCGTAGTGTGCGGTAGCTAACTAGTATTTATCTGTTTATGCATATGATGCAGATTGGATTAGGGTAGTCGTGCGGCCTTGTTGACCTCCGTTAAGGATCGTGCGGCTGGGTTTAATTCGATCAAGAAATGACGGGTTGAACTTGACTAGTAGCCTATGGTTTGTTGACCTCCGTCAAGGTCATAGGGTGCTAGGGGCAAAATTATCGGGAATTTCAAGTGTTAAAATTTGCAATGAGATTGCATACCTTCTATGAGATAGTTGGATCCCGATACCCGCTGCGAGTAAGAGTTACTCCTGGGAGAGTTTTACACATTACAATTAGCCGATCAAGTAGGTGTCTAGAAAGGTGTCAACAGGGTTACGCCTCTGGGAAAATGAGGTTTACAGTAATAAGGTTCGTGCGAAAGCACGGGGGACCTCCCTCAAAGTACCGACACTGGCCTAGCTGAAAGATTGGCGAACTTGTAGTGTGTAATTAATCCCGGCTAGTCTTTCCTTTTAGGGTTTGAAGGAAGATTTGATAAAAAGCAGTGGGAGCCATCCTGATTAGATAAAATAATAACCAATCTATTCTTGTAAGAGCGCACGCTGAGTGTTTTCTTCTCTCTCTCTCCAGGTAGCGACCATATCACGCCTTAATCAAGATAATAATACGGATTATTGACCTAACCCGCTTGTTATACTGAGCTGGGGAACGTTGGTCCCGCTCCAACTTATAATTGTTATAAGACAGGGTAGGAAATTGGGGATTACCAGGATTCCCATGCCGCCCAAACGAAGAAAGTGCATGAGATGCATCTCCTTCGGGTGTGTTCATTATAAAGAACTGTTTCTCAGTATCCTCTGCATCCTGGGTATTTGATACCGGATCAGGATCCCAGATATGTAATCTGTTACATAGGGCTACAAAAATGTAGAAAAACTGAGTACGGGTGATAAGTTTCATGAGGCAGAAAATGGGGCAAGAGTTGCAGCCAAGTCTGTCGGTCACTGTCACCCTGTATTACCAATACATTGATTCTGAACGAATGTTATTAGATACCGAACCTGATGTACAAAATCATAGCTGTCTCTTTATTAGTAAAGAAACGGTAAAATTTTGTATTGTTGGATAATGTTTTGAACATTTCCTATATCAAAAGTTGATCGGTTCAGGCACGTTATCTAGAAGCATTGACGTTCTAAATCAAACTACAGTTCCTAGTATACAGAACACACACAAGAGGAAGAGTTCAGAAATGAACGGATCCTTCTTGAGGCATTGTAGACTAGGTCATATTAATGCGACCCGACTGGCTGAAGTTACATTTAGATGCATATTTAAATCAGTTTGAATTTACATCTTGTGAAACTTGCCAGTCATGTCACAAAGATAAGATGACCATAGCTCTGTTTATTGGAAACAGAGAAAGAGTTAGTAAACTCTTGGGACTGATACATGAAGATGTATGTAAGGTCTCCTGTCTACACATACCAGGACTGGTTCTTTATACTTCATTACGTTCTCTGATAATCTCTTAAGATTCAGACATATGTTCCTGTTGAAACACAAGTCCGAACCTTTTGAGATATTCACAGAATATAAGTTAGAAGTAGAGAACCAAAACGGGTATAAGTATTATGTCCTTTGATGAGATCAAGGAGGAGAATACTTGAGCACGGAATTCTTGGACCATTCTAAAGGAGAATGAGATTCTCTCTCAGCATTACTCCTCTGTATATACCATAGCACGATGGTATATCGGGGCGGAGCAGATACACCCTATTTGATATGTTGTGCTCTATGATGAGTACTACTGAGTTGCCTATTTCCTTTTGGTGGTTATGCACTTGAGTAGCTGCATACCTATTAAATCAGGTTCGAATCAAATCAGTTACCTACTACATCATATGTGATATGGAAAGGGAAGAGCCCATGTCTTAAGCTAGTTAAGATTTGGGGTTGTCCGGCCTATGTCTAAAAGAAAAATCCGAACAAGCTCGAGGCAAAGTCTGTTATGTAGAACTGGAAATGTTCCAGCCATACAAACTGCAGCAGATGATTTGGTACAACCAAAGGATTCAGTAGATACCAACGAACCTCAGCCTCTCCACCGATCTAGTAGGGTTCCTCACCTACCTGAGAGATACTTCTGTTTCTCTTTGACAGTGGGAGCGAGGATTGCATCATGAGATGATGACCCAACTAGTCTCGAGCTGGCCATCAGGAGTGGGACTCTGTAAGAATGGCTGGATGCTTAGTGATCTGAGATGGAATCCATATACACCAACAAAGTATGGACTTTGGTTGCTATATCGGAAGGGTTAAATCCCCATCAGGAGCATGTATATCTTGAGAAGATTACTTGGTGTACTTGGAAAAGTTGAGACTTTCAAAGCTAGACTTGTTAAAGGTTTTTGTCATTGACCAGGCGTGGATAATGATGAAACCTTTTCCAGTACCTATGCTTAAGTCCATCCAGATACTACTTACCACGGCTACATACCATGACTACGATATCTGGCGGTTGGGTGTCATGACTGCTTTTCTAAATGATGTTTTAGAAGAGTGCGTCTATAAGTACACAGCCAGAGGGCCTCGTAGACAGTGGGAGCAGCGGAAACGTGTGCAAGATGCTTTATAGGATAAAGCAGGCATCGCGGAGTTGGAACATCTGTTCTGATGGATAAGTCAAAGAAGTTGACATCATCAAAATGGTAGATGAACCTTGTATAAACAAAAAGGTAGTAGGGAGTATGGTGACGATCCTCGTAGAGTACGTGGATGACATACTCTTGATAAGAAAGGAGTTTCCTATGTTACGCTCGGTCAATCTCCGCTTATCACAATGATTCTCCATATAGGATCAAAATGATACCTCCTAAATCCTGAGTTTTCATCTATGAGATAGATGTAATTGGATGTTAGGATACTCACTAGTTGTAGTAAGAAGGTATCAGTTGATCTTGGGGAGAATCACTGGAAGTGTTCCAGAGTGATAAAGACGACTGAATGTCAGTCACAGGCATTCTTTTTACCCTCTATCGAGGGACGGGATGTTGGGAGAGTTCCAAGCTAGATACCGTGACATACTAAACGATAAAGGCAGGATACATCGCTACTTAAGATGCTACCAAAGAGGCTGTTTGGGTGTATAATGGTTCATGAGATGAACTACGTTCCTACCATTGTAAGACAATGGAGTTATGGCTTATGCCAAGGAACGCCGGTCCCATCAGTGATCCAGACATATTCTAAGGCAGTATCACCTGATCATGGAGATGGTTGATCTCCAGGGGATCGAGGTCAGGAGAGTAGACTCGAGGACAACACGGCGGATCCACTCGCGAAGGCCTATTCCCAGAGAGAGACTTTTATGGGATGGTTGAGTATGAAATACTACAACCACTGCTATCAGATGGCCCTAGTGCAAGTGGGAGATTATTAGTTATATGTATGCCCTAGAGGCCATTACTGTACATTGGATGTATATTGTAGTGGATACTGGGACATATATAGGGAGGACTTTCTTGCTCGACATGATAGTATGCTATCTGGTTACTCTTTACCTTAACGTGTACATTGATTGTCTCTCTGTTACATGTTGGTAAAGCCCTTAGGATGTGTACTTGACTACCTGGACTATGATGCGGATCATACTAGTGGGGACATGGTAGTCCATAAGTACATCCTTCAAAGTCCCTAGTCGTGGGTGTATCGAGACGGGGCATCGATATACCAGAGTAGACTAGCATATACCTTCTCGACCCATACAGATGGGCGATGGATGATCCCATATCCATTGGTGTTTGATATCAGAGATGATGTACGGGTGCTCAGTAGAGACTGGGTACACTGGACGGACTCGCCGAGAACTCCCAGATGGTATTATACCTTACATCAGATGGCAGTTCTCTGGTGACACTGGTACAGAGTAGTCTGTTGACCCGAGATCGTCATAGAGTCTTGTGTGGTTCCCACTGTGCTTTGATTTCCACCTTACCACGTCCAAGAGGGCGTGCAAAACGGTGGTTTTTGGGTACAGTCCCGAATCACATGGAGGCAATGAGCGATAGGAGGGGATTCGTCTCTCCCGGTATAGGGAGTTGATGTTGCGCTGTGTTCGATTGGCTATAACCGGAAATCCCTGGCCAGGGTTGCTGAGATTTACTGGTAAGTGTTACCAGTAGTTTCTCGAACTGTTATAGACCTCATATCGACACGACTTATCGAGCTATTGGGGTCTGACGTTTACCACCCCTAGGCGAGATATGCGACATATCAGACGATCAGACCGGACTGTACGGTAAGTGTTACTGGTTGGATTCACAGGAGTGTGAGCGGGCTTGCTCGTCGATCTTCTGATCGCTCAATACCCGGGTGGCCGTTACGTTTAGCAGACCGCTTGCGGCTTGTGGGTGTTTGATATGATCATCACCTGCTGCCGGCGTATTGACGAGTCTTTAGAGTCCTACACAGAGGTTTCCTTGATCAAGCAAAACGAAATAGGAGCGCATATGAGATATGTGCGGGACCGAGAATAATGCGTGTATGTGATACCGTATTCTATTCTCGCGATGAATGTTTCGATTGGTTGTATGCGATATAACCTAGTTATCGAATCGAAGATCGATTCGATAAATCGATACATTGGATATTAGTCGGTCTTATACGATATGACCGAATCGTTAAATCAAGCGTTGATTTAATGATTTAATGCATAATTATATATTTGATACATTACTTTGCATTAACTAGTATTGGTTCACTTAAGATGGTTTTTCTCACTCGTTTGTGCACATTGTATATTTGATATAGTTTTGTGCACTAGTTTGTATCATGTTTGATGATACATGCAAACTTGGTTGTGTGTATGCTTTAAACTATAATAAGGTTAATGGTTAGGGTTTCATATGCTTTATTTAGTTATTCAATTATTTATTTGTTCATTTAGGAAAGAAAAGAAAATGGTGGCTTTTTGGATTTATCTTGAAGCTTCTTGAAGCTTAGAAAAGCATTGACCATTTTTGTTTCTTTCCTTAACCCTAACCAATTGCTTTAACCATAGTTCATTCTCTACACACTACCATGGTTGATATATGATAAGATTATTCTTTTTATACTTATGATATCATCTTCTTCTTCTTCCTCTTCTTCTTTGAAGAAAGAAAACCCTTACTAGCTTCAATGGTGAAATAAGAAAATGAGTGAGAAATCCAATTCTAAATTGAACCCACTTCCTATTTCTTCATCCTCTACCACTTGCCAAGTAGTATAGGGTGTTTTCTTCACAAGTTTCATGACTTGGTGAAGTGGGAGCTTGATCTTGTGATGCCTCGACGTAGATCATCTTCGGCACGAAGCCGACGACCTTGCCCGCCCATTTCTCCGATGAAGCCGACGCTAGAGCCCGGGATTCCATTTGGACAGCGAGGAGACTTCATTGCGGAGCTATGGAGGTGGAGGACCGGATCTACAAAGGTTGTATTTCCGTTCTTTTAGTTATATTGTTAACTAGTTGCATGTGTTCGCCTAAAATTCTAGTTAACGATCCGTATTAGGGATTCTCGGCACTTGTAAAATTATAAATTGGCATGGTTGATGCCTTGTGAGACCTCCTTGGTGTGCCTAGGAACCCTACATCATATGCGCTCCTATTTCATTACGCTTGAGCCAGGAAACCTCTGTGTAGGACTCTAAAGACTCGTCAATACGCCGGCAGCAGGTGATGATCATATCAAACACCCACAAGCCGCAAGCGGTCTGCTAAACGTAACGGCCACCCGGGTATTGAGCGATCAGAAGATCGACGAGCAAGCCCGCTCACACTCCTGTGAATCCAACCAGTAACACTTACCGTACAGTCCAGTCTGTTCGTCTGATATGTCGCATATCTCGCCTAGGGGTGGTAAACGTCAGACCCCAATAGCTCGATAAGTCGTGTCGATATGAGGTCTATAACAGTTCGAGAAACTACTGGTAACACTTACCAGTAAATCTCAGCAACCCTGGCTAGGGATTTCCGGTTATAGCCAATCGAACACAGCGCAACATCAACTCCCTATACCGGGAGAGACGAATCCCCTCCTATCGCTCATTGCCTCCATGTGATTCGGGACTGTACCCAAAAACCACCGTTTTGCACGCCCTCTTGGACGTGGTAAGGTGGAAATCAAAGCACAGTGGGAACCACACAAGACTCTATGATGATCTCGGGTCAACAGACTACTCTGTACCAGTGTCACCAGAGAATTGCCATCTGACGTAAGGTATAATACCATCTGGGAGTTCTCTGCGAGTCCGTCCAGTGTACCCAGTCTTTACTGAGCATCCGTATATCATCTCTGATGTCAAACACCAATGGATATGGGATCATCCATCGCCCATCTGTATGGGTCGAGAAGGTATACGCTAGTCTACTCTGGTATATCGATGCCCTGTCTCGATACACCCACGACTAGGGACCTTGAAGGATGTACTTATGGACTACCATGTCCCCACTAGTATGATCTGCATCATAGTCCAGGTAGTCAAGTACACATCCTAAGGGCTTTACCAACATGTAACAGAGAGACAATCAATGTACACGTTAAAGTAAAGAGTAACCAGATAGCATATTATCATGTCGAGCAAGAAAGTCCTCCCTATATATGTCCCAGCATCCACTACAAAATACATCCTATGTATAGCAATGGTCTCTAGGGCATACATATAACTAACAATCTCCCACTTGCACTAGGGCCATCTGATAGCAGTGGTTGAAGTATCTCATACTCAACCATCCCATAAAAGTCTCTCTCTGGGAAAAGGCCTTTGTGAGTGGATCCGCCGTGTTGTCCTCTGAGTCTACTCTCCTAACCTCGATCACCCTGGAGATCAACCATCCCCATGATCAGGTGATACTGCCTTAGATTATGTCTGGGTCACTAATGGGACCGGGGTTCCTTGGCATAAGCCACAACTCCATTGTCTCACAATGGGAGGAACTAAGTTCATCTCATGAACAAATATACACCCAAACATCCTCTTTGGTAGCATCTTAAGTAGCGATGTATCCTGCCTTTATCGTCTAGTTAGCCACGGTATCTAGCTTGGAACTCTTCCAACATACCGTCCCTTTACTGAGGGTAAAGACAATGCCTGTGACTGACTTTCAGTCGTCTTTATCACTCTGGAACCTTTCCAGTGATTCTCCCCAGGATCAATTGATACCATCTCACTTCAACAAGTGAGAATCCTAACATCCATTTAGATCTATCTCATAGATCCAAAACCCAGGATTTAGTAGGTATCATTTTGATCCTATGTGGAGAATCATTGTGATAAGCGGAGATTGATCGAGCGTAGCATAGGAAACTTCTTCCCTATCAAGAGTATGTCATCCACATACTCTACGAAGATCGTCACCATACTCCCTACTACCTTTTTGTACATACAAGGTTCATCTACCATTTTGATGAAGTCAAACTCTTTGACTACTTCATCAAAACAGACGTTCCAACTCCGCGATGCCTGCTTTATCCTATAAAGCATCTTGTGAACGTTTCCGCTGCTCCCACTGTCTACGAAGCCCTCTGGCTGTGTACTTACAGACGCTCTCTTCTAAAACATCATTTTAGAAAAGCAGTCATGACACCCAACCGCCAGATATCGTAGTCATGGTATGTAGCCGTGGCAAGTAGGATCTGGATGGACTTAAGCATAGCCACTGGAAAAGTTTATATCATTATCCATGCCTGGTCGATGACGAAAAGCTTTAACAAGTCTAGCTTTGAAAGTCTCAACTTTTCCATCTACACCAAGTAATCTTCTCAAGATATACTTGCTCCTGATGGGGATTTAACCCTTCAGATATAGCAACCCAAGTCCATACTTTGTTGGTGTATAAGGATTCCATCTCAGATCGATAAACATCCAGCCATTCTTACAGAGTCTCACTCCTGATGGCCAGCTCGAAACTAGTTGGGTCATCATCTCATGATGCAATCCTCGCTCCCACTGTCATAGCGAAACCGAAGTATCTCTCAGGTGGGTGAGGAAACCTACTAGATCGGCGGAGAGGCTGAAGTTCGTTGGTTACTATTGAATCCTTCGGTTCTACCAAATCATCTGCTGTAGTTTGTATAGCTGAAACACTTCCAGTTCTACATAACTGACCTTGCCTCGAGCTTGTCCGGATTTTGCTTTTTAGACATAGGCCGGACAACCCCAAATCTTAACAAACTTAAGATATGGACTCTTTCCTTTCCATATCACATATGAAGTGGTAGGCAACTGATTTGATTTGAACCTGATTCAATAGGTATGCAGCTTCTCAAGTGCATACCCCCAAAAGGAAATAGGCAACTCAGTAGTACTCATCATAGAACACACCATATCAAATAGGGTGTATCTGCTCTGCCCCGATATACTATCGTGCAATGGTGTATACGGAGGAGTAATGCTAAGAGAGAATCTCATTCTCCTTTAGAATAATCCAGGAATTCCGTGCTCAAGTATTCTCCTCCTTGATCACATCAAAGGACATAATACTTATACCCGTATTTTGGTTCTCTACTTCTAACTTATATTCTGTGAATATCTCAAAAGTTTCGGACTTGTGTTTCAACGGGAACATATGTCTGAATCTAAAGAGATCATCAGAGAATGTAATGAAGTACAAAGAACCGGTCTTGGCATGTGTAGACAGGGGACCTTTATACATCAACATATATCAAATCCAAGAGTTCACTAACTCTTTCTCTGTTTCTAGTAAACGGAGCTATGGTCATCTTATCTTTGTGACATGACTGGCAAGTTTCATAAGATGTAAATTCAAACTGATTTAAATATGCATCTTTGTGCAACTTAGCTAGTCGGGTCACATTGATATGACCTAGTCTACAACACCTCAAGAAGAATTCGTTCATTTCTGAACTCTTCCTCTTGTGTGTGTTCCGTATACTGAAGAACTGTAGTTTGATTTAGAACATCAATGCTTTTAGATAACGTGCCTGATCCGATCAACTCTTGATATAGGAAATGTTCAAAACATTATCCAATAATACAAAATTTTATCATTTCTTTACTGATAAAGAGACTGATATGATTTTGTATATTAGGTTCGGTATCTAATAACATTCGTTTAGAATCAATGTATTGGTAATACAGGGTGACAGTGACCAACAGACTTGGCTGCAACTCTTGCCCCGTTTTCTGCCTCATGAAATTTATCACCCGTTCTTAGTTCTTTACCTATCTGTAGCCCATGTAACATATTACATATGCGGGATCCTGATCCGGTATCATATACCCAGGACGTAAAGGACATTGAGAAACAGTTCTATATAATGAACACACCCGAAGATGATGCATCAGCATGCATTTACTTCGTTTGGGCGGCACGGGAATTCTGGTAATCTCCAATTTTCTGCTCTGTCTTATAACAATTATATGTTGGAGCGGGACCAATGTTCCCCAGCTCAGTATAACAAGCGGGTTCGGTCAATATTCTGTATTATTATCTTGATTAAGGCGTGACATGGTCGCTACCTGGAGAGAGAGAGAAGAAAACACTCAGCGTATGCTCTTGCAAGATCAGATTGGTTATTATTTTATCTAATCAGGATGGCTCCCACTATTTTTATCAAATCTTCCTTCAAACCCTAAAAGGAAAGACTAGCCGGGATTAATTACATGCTACAAGTTCGCCAATCTTTCAGCCAGGCCAGTGTCGATACTTTGAGGGAGGTCCCCCGTGCTTTCGCACGAACCTAATTAATGTAAACCTCGTTTTCCCAGAGGCGTAACCCCGTTGACACCTTTCCAGATACCTACTTGATCGGCTAATTGTAATGTGTAAAACTCTCCCAGAAGTAACAATTACTCGCAATGGGTATCGGGATCCAACTATCTCATAGAAGGTATGCAATCTCATTGCAAATTTCAACACTTGAAATTCCCGATAATATTTTGCCCCAAACGATCTATGACCTTGACAAGGTCAACAAACCATAGACCGTAAGTCAAGTTCAACCCGTCATTTCTTGATTGAATCAAACCCACCCGCACGACCCTTGACAAGGTCAATAAGGCCGTACGACTACCCTAACCCAATCTGCATCATATGCATAAGCAAATAAATACTGGTTAGCTACCGCACACTGCGCCTTGACAAGGTCAACAAACGCAGCACGAATACTAAACAGGACTTATCTGAAATGAAGGAGGGCTACGTCAGGTTTTTCTGAAAACCTATTGCGTAATGAACTTGATATCGTTGTAGGATCGAATGAATTTTGAATGGAGTGCTTTTGAGGCTTTTCTAGTTTTGCTAAAGGAGTCACTCCTGGTGAAGGGATCGTCGATCCTTTTCTCGTCGAATGAGGTGCGGGATATATCATATATATCACTGTGCAAAGCAGAAACTATAGAAGCTATCAAAAGACAAACCGAGTGTGTAGCATCTGCCAGTTTTTGCTAAAGGAGTCACTCCCGGTGAAGGGATCTCGGTCCTTTCCTCATCGAATAAGGTGCAGGATATATCATATATACCGCTGTGCAAGACAAGAACTGTAGCTACCTGTTTTAATTTTGAAATTCGATTCCACAACATCTTTAGGTTTCTTTTTCTTTCATTAATCATATTAATGAAGTCCCATCATTTAAGTACCTAAACATCACAGATAAATACGACGTACACTTATGCCATCCGCATTCGCCTCGATGTCCCCTCGTGCACCGTTAGGTTAGGTAACTAACGGCAGAGCGGGGCAGGGCTAGCGCGAGTGCAAAACATAAGTAACGTCTATATAATATATCATATATACTATATACTGTATCTATTACAGAACATCACATGATCACATCACAGATATCGCAACAGAAGAATCATATGAAATATTGGATATACTAGGACGTCCGTGTTTTCAATACGAGCCAGTATAAAACACGGATTCCACGTTCGCGATGAATAGCCAAACCCACACCCCAAGACCCCCTACGAGAGCGGCAAGCAACCCTACCAATTCTAGAGTTAGGAGACCCGGACTCGACTCCTCGAGTTGGTCTCCCACTGGACCCTAGAACCCGGTCACTTGTGCTCCCCTCCTTGGGTCTATCCTAGTGTGGAAAAGTAAATAATATACAAAAGGTGATATCTTCCGCAACCTGGAAGTGCCCCAATAAAAGAATATTACATACAAGTTTTTACATGAATGAAAATGAAAAACACTCATCTCACATAAAAAAAAACCCGGCTATTCAAACACGACGATCCAATATAACATATCCAGCAACACATAACATCACATGTCATCAACGTAAGTAAATATGCGCATCCCAATTATCGTTGACATATAGCAACGAAACCGGCGATATCACATATTACACTTACGGTCACAGAAAAGAAAGTGTAAAACTACAACAGTTGAAATCCGCAAACTCCTTCGACATCACATGCCTAATCATCTGAATTACTTAGACATCGCATGCCTAACAATTATAAACCCCGCATTTTAGTCTCATTATCGAAAACTCTTTTCAATATCAAGTCGGGCAATTCAACAAGATTCCCGACATCCTGATCGAATGCTCGTCGCAAACTTTAGTAGGCGGCCGCACCCCCGATGCCGTCGACGAAGTGCACTAAGGCAGAACACCGCTTCTGCGAGCACCCGAACGGATGCTTTCGGCGACGGGGTTCTCCTACAGTCACTTGGTCGGGGCTAAGGGTTGTAGCAGTCTATTAAGTTTATCCGGCGCGTATCCGCGTACGCTACATGATTGCGACGGACTTTTGATCACATCAAAATTCCGTGGCAACCGATCAAGTGAGACTAAAGTGCTATGTTTATAACATTCATATTAGTTATCTCATAACAACTTGTGAATTCCAATTATTGTATCACATTCCGGATAAACAGAAAATGTTAAACTTTCCGATCGAACAGTCAAACACCCAAGTTTTCCCGAAATAGCTCAACACATGAAACAAGTTTATAAACATCCAGTTCATGCCTCAGTACCAACGGTCCAGCCGTAGAAGGGTCAAGCCAACGCCTCACATGTGGCACGCCGTACTGCCCCAAACCCGAAGGTTCAAAGGGCAGTTCAAGACGGTCACATAATCGAGTTAAGGTTTGTTGTCTTCTAGAGGGACCGTCGCATTACTTGCACTACTTAGAACGTCGTTAAACTACGGAAAGATCCAACACTTGGAAATTTCCCGACAGGGGAAAATGTGGGTATTTATATCCGGTCGAACTTTTTAACATATTCAATAATTATCCGGAAAACACATAGACAAGATTAGACAATCCGATCGAATCTACGAACTCCCAATACAACCCAGAATATTCAACTCTTGAATAAATATTAAAAATTCCCAAAAAATACAGCAAACAAAATAAGACATTACTGTGCAAACAGTGTTTCAAGAAGAGATATTTTGGCCGCGGAACCGCCGCAAAGCCATGCTTCTGCCGCGGTTCCGCCGCGCTTTAATCATATCTTTTGGTCATTTTTGCACCGTAATTCTTAGAGTTTCCTGCTGAATTTTTTAAGAATTTTTAATACGGAAAAAACCCAGTTTTGTAAAAATGTCTAGAAAGGGTGAAAAATTGTGGTTTCGGGTTCGATCGGGTTTCTAACATTGCCTACGCATCGCCTAAGGCTCTAGCTAGGCTCTGATACCACTGTAGGGTTCCTAGGCACACTAATGAGGTCTCACAAGGCATCAACCATGCCAATTTCAAATTTTACAAGTGCCGAGAAACCCTAATACGGATCGTTAACTAGATTTTAGGCGAAAACGATAACTAGTTAACAACTTAACTAAGAGTAAACAGAAAATACAACCTTTGTAGATCTGGTCCTCCACCTCCTAGGCTCCGTGATGACGTCCCTCCACTGTCCATATCGGATCCCGGACTCTAGCATCGGCTTCATCGGAGAAATGGGCGGGCTAGGTCGTCGACTTCGATGCCGAAGATGATCTACGTCGAGGCAACACAAGATCAAGCTCCCACTTCACCAAGTCATGAAACTTGTGAAGAAAACACCCTATACTACTTGGCAAGTGGTAGAGGATGAAGAAATAGGAAGTGGGTTCACTTTAGAATTAGATTTCTCACTCTTTTTCTCAAGTTGCCATTGATGGAGGCAAGGTTTTCTTCATGTTGAAGAAGGAGAAGAAGAAGAAGATAATATGATAAGTATTTTCCAAATAGAAAAATAAAATGAATACTTATCATATACCAACCATGGTCAAGTGTAGAGACTAAACTAGGGTTAGGTGAATGGTTAGGTTAAGGGAAGCAAACAAAAATGGTCAAGCTTTCAACACTTCATGAAGCTTCATGAAAGAAACAAAGAAAGCCACCATTTCTATTTATCTTTTCCAAAATAAATAAACAAAATAAATAAATGAATAAGTAAACAAAACCCTAACCATTCATATAACCATGGTTTAATCATACACACAAACTCAAGTTAGCATGTATCATCAAACATGATACAAACAAGTGCACAAAAGTATATCACATATACAACTTGTGAACTTCAAGTGAGAAAATCCATTTAAACTGAACCAATACTAGTTAATGCAAAGTAATATATCAAATATATAATTATGCATTAAATCATTAAATCAATTCTTGATTTAACGATCCGGTCATATCGCATATAACCGACTAATATCCAATGTATCGGCTTATCGAATCAATCCTTGATTCAATAACTAGGTTATATCACATACAACCATTCGACACATTCATCGCGAGAATGAAATACGGTATCACATACACGCATTATTCTCGGTCCCGCACATATCTCATATGCGCTCCTATTTCGTTTCGCTTGAGCCAGGAAACCTCTGTGTAGGACACTAAAGACCCGTCAATACGCCGGCAGCAGGTGATGATCATATCAAACACCCACAAGCCGCAAGCGGTCTGCTAAACGTAACGGCCACCCGGGTATTGAGCGATCAGAAGATCGACGAGCAAGCCCGCTCACACTCCTGTGAATCCAACCAGTAACACTTACCGTACAGTCCGGTCTGATCGTCTGATATGTCGCATATCTCGCTTAGGGGTGGTAAACGTCAGACCCCAATAGCTCGATAAGTCGTGTTGATATGAGGTATATAACAGTTCGAGAAACTACTGGTAACACTTACCAGTAAATCTCAGCAACCCTGGCCAGGGATTTCCGGTTATAGCCAATCGAACGCACCGCAACATCAACTCCCTATACCGGGAGAGACGAATCCCCTCCTATCACTCATTGCCTCCATGTGATTCGGGACTGTACCCAAAAACCACCGTTTTGCACGCCCTCTTGGACGTGGTAAGGTGGAAATCAAAGCACAGTGGGAACCACACAAGACTCTATGATGATCTCGGGTCAACAGACTACTCTGTACCAGTGTCACCAGAGAACTGCCATCTGACGTAAGGTATAATACCATCTGGGAGTTCTCGGCGAGTCCGTCCAGTGTACCCAGTCTTTACTGAGCACCCGTATATCATCTCTGATGTCAAACACCAATGGATATGGGATCATCCATCGCCCATCTGTATGGGTCGAGAAGGTATACGCTAGTCTACTCTGGTATATCGATGCCCTGTCTCGATACACCCACGACTAGGGACCTTGAAGGATGTACTTATGGACTACCATGTCCCCACTAATATGATCTGCATCATAGTCCAGATAGTCAAGTACACATCCTAAGGGCTTTACCAACATATAACAGAGAGACAATCAATGTACACGTTAAGGTAAAGAGTAACCAGATAGCATACTATCATGTCGAGCAAGAAAGTCCTCCCTATATATGTCCCAGCATCCACTACAAAATATATCCTATGTATAGCAATGGCCTCTAGGGCATACATATAACTAACACTTTTAATCTGACTCAAATGTTGAGTGTTCTGGGGTTTATTTTGTAATTGTTGATTCGATCGGAAAATTTAAATTTGTTATTATTTCCGAATATTTAGAAACTGTTAAAATGTTCGAACGGATATCATTAACTCACTTTTTCCCGGCACGAAAAACTTTCAAGAGTTGAATTTTTATCGGGTTTAAATCTTTCGGAAAAATGTGCAAGTAACGCGGTGGACCCTCTACAAGACAACAAACCTTAACTCGATTATGTGACCGTCTTGAACTGCCTCTAAACCTTAGGGTTTAGGGCAGTACGGCGTGCCACATGTGAGGCGTTGGCTTGACCCTTCTACGGCTGGATCACCGGTACTGTAACATATTCTGGGATTATTTGAACTCCGCTCAAGTGTTGAGCACTTTAGGAAATTTTGGGTATTTGATTATCTGTTCGGAAAGTTTAATACTGTCTATTTATCTGGAATGTGATACAATATGTGGAATTCATTTAATTAGGCATGAAATGCGAAGTATGTGATATTTCGAATTTACGATATCCAAAGTGATTGTGGATTCCAAATATTGTAGTTTTACAATTTCTTTTCTGTGACCGTAAGTGTAATATGTAGTTATATTGCCGGTCTTCGTTGCTATACATCTACGACGATCGGTGTCTGCATACTTACTTACGTTGATGATATGTGATATTATGTGTTGCTGTGATATGTTATATTTGATCGTCGTGTTCTGAATAGCCGGGGGTTTTATGTGAGATGAGGGCTTTTTATTTTCATTCATGTAAAATTCATTTGTAATGTAATATTCTTTTATTTGGGGTACTTCCGGGTTGAGGTTGATGTCACCAGTGTTGTATATTATTTTCTTTTCCGCATTAGGTAGACCCAAGGAGGGGAGCACAAGTAACCGGGTTCTAGGGTCCAGTGGGAGGCCATCTCGAGGAGTCGAGACCGGGTCTCCTAACCCTAGAATTGGCAGTGTTACTTGCCGCTCTCGTAGGGGTCTTGGGATGTGGGTTTGGCTATTCGTCGCGACCGTGGAATCCGTTTTTTATACAGGCTCGTATTGAAAACACGGACGTCCTAGTATATCCAATATTTCATATATGTTCTTCTGCTGCAATGTTCTGTGATGAGATCATATTACTGTCTGGGACGAATGCTTATACTATATATATATATATGCTGATATATAAATATTACTGCTTTCGTTTTCTTCTGTGATTCTTAGGAAGCATAAGCTGATGGGATTTTTATTAATAAGATTAATAAAAGGAAAAAGAAACCTAAAAGATGTTGTAGAATCAAAACTTTATAAAAGGGGTAACTACAGTTTTGCTTTGCACAGCGGTATATATGATATATCCTGCACCTTATTCGATGAGGAAAGAGCCAAGATCCCTTCACCGGGAGTGACCTCTTTAGCGAAACTGGCAGATGCTACAAACTCGCGGTTTAGTTTTCGACAGCTTATATAGTCTTGCTTTGCATAGCGGTATATATAATATATCATGCACCTTATTCGATGGGGAAAGAGCCGAGATCTCTTCACCGGGAGTGACCTCTTTAGCGAAACTAGAAGCCTAAAAAACACTCCTTTTCAAAAACCACTCGATTCTACGACGATATCAAGTTCATTACGCAATAGGTTTTCAGAAAACTCTCGCACGATAGGAACCCGGTCCGTAAAGGATACCTATCCGCACCGTAACTCGGTTCAATTGACGATCAATCAATGCACGACCTTAAACTGCCATCCTTCTCCTTGACTAACAGAATAGGAGCTCCCTAAAGTGAAACACTCGGACGTATAAGTCCCCCCATCTAGCAACTCTGCAGCAGATCCTTAAGCTCCCTAAGCTCCGCTAGCTCATCTGGAACAACGTCGGAAAATTCTCGCACGATAGGAACCCGGTCCAACAAACCCACTGTGGCTCCGGTATCACGAATGAAAAACCAAGAATCCTCGACATCCTTTCCTCAAAAGCTGACTAGCAGAAAAAGGCTGAATTCAAGCTGTGAGAGGCGGCATCATTGTCCCTCTGCATAACAAGAACTGACTCGCCGGGAAAACAAAACCTGACTGTTTCCTCGCAGCAGTCCAAAGACGCATAGCACGTAGCTAACCAGTCCGTACCCAGGAGAACGTCAAAGTCCAAGCTCTCTAGAAGGATCAAATCGACGGACGAATCTCCAACTCCTATCCAATTGGCACATGACCGAAATACGTGTCGCGCAACAAAAGAATCGCTGACAGGAGTAAACACAACAAACGGCTGATCTAACATACACAACTCTCGGCCCAATCTTGGCACTAAGTATGTAGAACAAATGAGTGCATAGATCCCGAATTAAACACACATGCGCAACAAAAACATACGAATTAAGATGTAACATTTCAGAAAATATCAAATATTATTTTTGGAATTTAATATTAAAATAATATTTTTCCCGAAAACTGCCGATTTGGGAAATTGGGGTTTTTGAAAATGGGTATAAATATATACCAATAATTATGAAATAAATGAAAATTAAAATGATTTATTCATTTAATAATATATTTAAAGGATTTGGCATTTTTGAGATTTGTTATACGCAGTTTAAATGAAAACCCGATTAGTGCACTGCTAATCGCGATTAGGCCAAATCCGTGTTTTTACAGTTTTCCGTGGCTAGTGCACCATGTCATGCTGAATTTGGTTACATGTTGCCGCATTTGTGTTGTTTTGGGGGTATTATTGTGATTTGGTTTTAAAAGAGAAAAGAAAAGGAAAGAGGAATGGCAAAAGGGTAATTAGTGAGAAAGTGGGTGAGAATAAAATAGGAGAGAGAGAGAGGGCTGCCACAAATCCCTCCACCATTTTTCTTTTGTTTCTTCTTCTCCTTCTTCTTCCTCACTTCCCTCCCTCAAAAACCCTAGGATCCATCTCAAAGACCTTACCTAAACCTCATACTCCCTTCACAAAAGTTGATTCCCTCCTTCTCCTCTACGCAATGGAACAAGAAAAGAAGGATTTTGGCAACTTGGGCAAACTAAGGTTTTCTTGGGTTGCCCAAATGTGGTAATTTCTGCACAAATTGTATTGTGTTCCATTTACCTTAGCACCTATACATGTTTACCATAGATATAGTTGTTAGTTATATGTATGCCCTAGAGGCCATTACTGTACATAGGATGTATATAGTAGTGGATGCTGGGACATATATAGGGAGGACTTTCTTGCTCGACATGATAGTATGCTATCTGGTTGATCTTTACCTTAACGTGTATGCTGATTGTCTCTCTGTTACATGTTGGTAAAGCCCTTAGGATCTGTACTTAACTACCTGGACTATGATGCGGATCATACTAGTGGGGACATGGTAGTCTATAAGTACATCCTTCAAAGTCCCTAGTCGTGGGTATATCGAGACGGGGCATCGATATACCAGAGTAGACTAGCGTATACCTTCTCGACCCATACAGATGGACGATGGATGATCCCATATCCATTGGTGTTTGACATCAGAGATGATATACGGGTGCTCAGTAGAGACTGGGTACACTGGACGGACTCGCCGAGAACTCCCAGATGGTATTATATCTCACGTCAGATGGCAGTTCTCTGGTGACACTGGTACAGAGTAGTCTGTTGACCCGAGATCGTCATAGAGTCTTGTGTGGCTCCCACTGTGCTTTGATTTCCATCTTACCACGTCCAAGAGGGCGTGCAAAACGGTGGTTTTTGGGTACAGTCCCGAGTCACATGGAGGCAATGAGCGATAGGAGGGGATTCGTCTCTCCCGGTATAGGGAGTTGATGTTGCGCTGTGTTCGATTGGCTATAACAGGAAATCCCTGGCCAGGGTTGCTGAGATTTTCTGGTAAGTGTTACCTGTAGTTTCTCGAATTGTTATAGACCTCATATCGACACGACTTATTGAGCTATTGGGGTCTGACGTTTACCACCCCTAGGCGAGATATGCGACATATCAGACGAACAGACCGGACTGTACGGTAGTGTTACTGGTTGGATTCACTGGAGTATGAGCGGGCTTGCTCGTCGATCTTCAGATCGCTCAATACCCGGGTGGCCGTTACGTTTAGCAGACCGCTTGCGGCTTGTGGGTGTTTGATATGATCATCACCTGCTGCCGGCGTATTGACGAGTCTTTAGAGTCCTATACAGAGGTTTCCTGGCTCAAGCGAAACGAAATAGGAGCACATATGAGATATGTGCGGGACCAAGAATAATACCAGTATCTGATACTGTATTCGATTCACGCGATGTGACATTGATCGGTTATATGCGATATAGCCGGGTTATCGGATCAAGTGTTGATTCGATAAGTTGTTACTAATGATACCTGTCGGTTTTGTGCGACATGACCGGATCATTGAATCAAGTGTTGATTTAATGATTTAATGCATAATTATATATTTGATATATTACTTTGCAATAACTAGTATCGGTTCACTTTAAGATGGATTTTCTCACTCGGATGTGTGCATTACATATGCGATATGATTTTGTGAACTAGATTGTATCATGTTTGATGATACATACATTTTGGTTAAGTGTAAAGAATTAAACCATGGTTAAGTGGATAATTAGGGTTTTGTTTTTCTTATTAAATTATATATACATTTATTCTTTTTGGAAAAGAAAAAGAGCATGAGAAAATGGTGGCTTTCTTTAAATGCTTCATGAAGCTTCATGAAGTCTTTGACTTTGTAACCATTTTTGTCTCATGCTTAACCTAACCATTCTACTAAACCATGATTGATTCTCTACACCTAACTATGGTTCAATTATGATAAGAAGGAATTTCTTTTCTCATTTTTATTTTTCTTATCATAATAACATTTCTTCTTCTTCTTCTTCTTCAAGAAGAAAACCTTAATCTCCATCAATGGTGATTGTTGGAAAAGAGTGAGAAATCCAATTCTAAAGTCTACCCACTTCCTATTTCTTCATCCTCTACCTCTTGCCAAGTAGTAGAGTGTGTTTCCTTCACAAGTTTCTTGACTTGGTGAAGTCGGAGCTTGATTTAGCGATGCCTCGACATAGATCATCTTCGGCATGGACATCGATGACCTAGCCCGTTCATTCTCCGATGAAGCCGACGCAAGAGCCCGGGATCCGTCTTGGACAGCGAGAAGACTTCATTGCGGAGCCGTGGAGGTGGAGCACCGGATCTACAAAGGTTGTATATCCGTATTCTCATAGTTAAATGTTAACTAGTTAGCTTTTTCGCCTAGTTTTCTAGCAAACGATCCGTAGTCGGGTCTCTCGGCACCAAGATTTTTTGAAATTGGCATGTTCGATGCCTTGTGAGACCTCACTAGTGTGCCTAGGAACCCTACAGTGGTATCAGAGCCTAGCTAGAGCCTTAGGCGAAGTCTAGACGACGTTTGAATTCCGAACGAACCCGAAAACCCCAATACAAATTGCTCTTTGTACTTTTTCTGAAACAGTGAGTTTTTCTATATTAAAAATATGCAGAAAAACATGCAGGAAAATCTAAGAGTTACTGTGAAATCGTGTGCCCTAATTCCATTAAAGAGCCGCGTTTCCGCGGCATGAGCATGGCTCGTGCGGCGGAAACGCGGCCTGTTTGTCGTATTATAAGGTGATGTTTGCACAGTAACTCCTATTTGACTGTGCTGGTTTTCCTGGGTATTTTTAATATTTTTTCAAGAGTTGAATTTTTCTGGGTTGTTTTGGGGATTCGAATGTTCGATCGGATTATCAAATTTTGTCTGTGTGGCTTTCCGGATAAATTTTAGAATATGTTAAAAAGTTCGACCGGATATAAATACCCAATTTTTCCCCTGCCGGGAAATTTCCAAGTGTTGGATTTTTCCGTAGTTTAACGACGTTCTAAGTAGTGCAAGTAACGCGATGGTCCCTCTAGAAGACAACAAACCTTAACTCGATTATGTGACCGTCTTGAACTGCCCTTTGAACCTTCGGGTTTGGGGCAGTACGGCGTGCCACATGTGAGGCGTTGGCTTGACCCTTCTACGGCTGGACCGTTGGTACTGAGGCACGAACTGAATGTTGTTAGACTTATTTCATGTGTTGAGCTGTATCGGGAAAACTTGGGTGTTTGACTGTTCGATCGAAAAGTTTAACATTTTCTGTTTATCTGGAATGGGATACAATACTTGGAATTCACAATAAGTTATGAGATAACTGAATGAATGTTATAAACGTAGCACTTTAGTCTCACTTGATCGGTTGCCACGGAATTTTGATGTGATCAAAAGTCCGTCGCAATCACGTAGCGTACGCGGATACTCGCCGGGTAAACTTAATATACAGCCTCACTCCATAGCCCCGACCAAGTGACTGTAGGAGAACCCCGTCGCCGAAAACATCCGTTCGGGTGCTCGCGGCAGCGGTGTTCCGCCTTGGTGCACTTCGTCGACGGTATCGGGGGTGTGGCCGCCTACTAAAGTTTGCGACGAGTATTCGATCAGACTGTCGGGAATCTTGTTGAATTGCCCGACTAGATATTGAAAAGTGTTTTCGATAATGAGACTAAAATGCGGGGTTTATAATTGTTAGGCATGCGATGTCTAAGGAATTCATTTGGTCAGGCATGCGATGTCTGAGGTGGTTGCGGATTCCAACTGTTGTAGTTTTACACTTTCTTTTCTGTGACCGTAAGTGTAATATGTGATATCGCCGGTTTCGTTGCTATATGTCAACGACAATTGGGATGCGCATATTTACTTACGTTGATGACATGTAATGTTATGTGTTGCTGGATATGTTATATTGGATCGTCGTGTTTGAATAGCCGGGGGTTTTTATGTGAGATGAGTGTTTTTTCATTTTCATTCACGTAAAAATCTGTATGTAATATTCTTTTATTTGGGGCACTTCCAGGTTGCGGAAGTTGTCACCCTTTGTATATTATTTACTTTTCCGCACTAGGATAGACCCAAGGAGGAGGGCACAAGTAACCGGGTTCTGGAGTCCAGTGGGAGACCAACTCGAGGAGTCGGGTCCGGGTCTCCTAACTCTAGAATTGGTAGGGTTGCTTGCCGCTCTCGTAGGGGTCTAGGGGTGTGGGTTTGGCTATTCATCACGACCGTGGAATCCGTGTTTTATACTGGCTCGTATTGAAAACACGGACGTCCTAGTATATCCAATATTTCATATGATTCTTCTGCTGCGATATCTGTGATGTGATCATGTGATATGTTCTGTGATAGATACAGTATATAGTATATATGATATATTATATAGGCGTTACTTATGTTTTACACCCGCGCTAGCCCTGCCCCGCTCTGCCGTTAGTTACCTAACCTAACGGTGCATGAGGGGACATCGAGGCGAATGCGGATGGCATAAGTGTACGTCGTATTTATCTGTGATGTTTAGGTACTTAAATGATGGGACTTCATTAATGTGATTAATGAAATAAAAGAAACCTAAGATGTTGTAGAATCGAATTTCAAAATAAAACAGGTAGCTACAGTTCTTGCTTTGCACAGCGGTATATGTGATATATCCTGCACCTTATTCGATGAGGAAAGGACCGAGATCCCTTCACCGGGAGTGACTCCTTTAGCAATAACTGGCAGATGCTACACACTCGGTTTGTCTTTTGATTGCTTTTAAGAGTTTTTGCTTTGCACAGTGATATATATGATATATCCCGCACCTCATTCGATGAGGAAAGGACCGACGATCCCTTCACCGGGAGTGACTCCTTTAGCAAAACTAGAAAAGCCTCAAAAACATTCCATTTTCAAAATTCATTCGATCCTACAACGATATCAAGTTCATTACGCAATAGGTTTTCAGAAAAACCTGTCGTAGCCCTCCGTCATTTCAGATAAATCCTGTTTAGTATTCGTGCTGCGTTTGTTGACCTTGTCAAGGCGCAGTGTGCGGTAGCTAACCAGTATTTATCTGCTTATGCATATGATGCAGATTGGGTTAGGGTAGTCGTGCGGCCTTGTTGACCTTGTCAAGGGTCGTGCGGGTGGGTTTGATTCAATCAAGAAATGACGGGTTGAACTTGACTTGCGGTCTATGGTTTGTTGACCTTGTCAAGGTCATAGATCGTTCGGGGCAAAATATTATCGGGAATTTCAAGTGTTGAAATTTGCAATGAGATTGCATACCTTCTATGAGATAGTTGGATCCCGATACCCACTGCGAGTAAGTGTTACTCCTGGGAGAGTTTTATACATTACAATTAGCCGATCAAGTAGGTGTCTAGAAAGGTGTCAACGAGGTTACGCCTCTGGGAAAACGAGGTTTTCATTAATTAGGTTCGTGCGAAAGCACGGGGGACCTCCCTCAAAGTACCGACACTGGCCTGGCTGAAAGATTGGCGAACTTGTAGTGTGTAATTAATCCCGGCTAGTCTTTCCTTTTAGGGTTTGAAGGAAGATTTGATAAAAAGCAGTGGGAGCCATCCTGATTAGATAAAATAATAACCAATCTATTCTTGACAGAGCGCACGCTGAGTGTTTTTCTTCTCTCTCTCTCCAGGTAGCGACCATATCACGCCTTAATCAAGATAATAATACGGATAATTGACCGAACCCGCTTGTTATACTGAGCTGGGGAACGTTGGTCCCGCTCCAACTTATAATTGTTATAAGACAGAGCAGGAAATTGGGGAATACCAGATTTCCCGTGCCGCCCAAACGAAGAGAGTGCATGCTGATGCATCATCTTCGGGTGTGTTCTTTATACAGAACTGTTCCTCTATTCTTTACGTCCTGGGTATGTGATACCAGATCAGGATCCCGCATATGTAATATGTTACATGGGCTAAAGATAGGTAGAGAACTAAGAACGGGTGATAAGTTTCATGAGACAGAAAACGGGGCAAGAGTTGCAGCCAAGTCTGTTGGTCACTGTCACCCTGTATTACAAATACATTGATTCTGAACGAATGCTGTTAGATACCGAACCTGATATACAAAATCATATCAGTCTCTTTAGTAGTAAAGAAATGATAAAATTTTGTATTGTTGGATAATGTTTTGAACATTTCCTATATCAAAAGTTGATCGGTTCAGGCACGTTATCTAAAAGCGTTGATGTTCTAAATCAAACTACAGTTTTTAGTATACAGAACACACACAAGAGGAAGAGTTCAGAACTGAACGAATCCTTCTTGAGGCATTGTAGACTAGGTCATATCAATGCGACCCGACTAGCTGAAGTTACATGTAGATGCATATTTAAATCAGTTTGAATTTACATCTTGTGAAACTTGCCAGTCATGTCACAGAGATAAGATGACCACAACTCTGTTTATTGGAAACAGAGAAAGAGTTAGTGAACTCTTGGGATGATACATGTTGATGTATGTAGGTCCCCTGTCTACATATGCCAGGACTGGTTCTTTTTACTTCATTACATTCTCTGATGATCTTTCAAGATTCAGACCTATGTTCCTGTTGAAACACAAGTCCGAACCTTTTGAGATATTCACAGAATATAAGTTAGAAGTAGAGAACCAAATAGGGGTATAAGTATTATGTCCTTTGATGAGATCGAGGAGGAGAATACTTGAGCACGGAATTCCTGGACTATTCTAAAGGAGAATGAGATTCTCTCTCAGCATTACTCCTCCGTATACACCATAGTACGATGGTATATCGGGGCGGAGCAATCACACCCTATATGATATGGTGTGCTCTATGATGAGTACTACTAAGTAACCTATTTCCTTTTGGGAGTTATGCACTTGAGAAACTGCATACCTATTGAATAGGGTTCCAATCAAATCAGTTGCCTACCATCTCATATGTAATATGGAAAGGGAAGAGCCCATGTCTTAAGCTAGTTAAGATTTGGGGTTGTCCGGCCTATGTCTAAAAGCAAAATCCGGACAAGCTCGAGGCAAGGTCTGTTATGTAGAACTGGAAAGGTTCCAGCTACACAAACAACAGCACAAGATTTGATAAAACCAAAGGATTCAGTAGATTCCAACGAACCTCAGCCTCTCCGCCGATCTAGTAGGGTTCCTCACCCACCTGAGAGATACTTCGGTTTCTCTATGACAGTGGGAGCGAGGAATGTATCATGAGATAATGACCCAACTAGTTTCGAGCTGGCCATCAGGAGTGGGACTCTGTAAGAATGGCTGGATGCTTAGCGATCTGAGATGGAATCCTTATACACCAACAAAGTATGGACTTTGGTTGCGATATCTGAAGGGTTAAATCCCCATCAGGAGCAAGTATATCTTGAGAAGATTACTTAGTGTACATGGAATAGTTGAGACTTTCAAAGCTAGACTTGTTAAAGGTTTGCATCATTGACCAGGTGTGGATCATGATGAAACTTTTTCTAAGGATCTATGCTTAAGTCCATACAGATCCTACTTGCCACGGCTACATACCATGACTACGATATCTGGTGGTTGGATGTCATGACAGCTTTTCTAAATGATGTTTTAGAAGAGGGAGTCTATAAGTACACAGCCAGAGGGCCTCGTAGACAGTGGGAGCAGCGGAAACGTGTGCAAGATGCTTTATAGGATAAAGCAGGCATCGCGGAGTTGGAACGTCTGTTTTGATGAAGTACTCAAAGAGTTTGACATCATCAAAATGGTAGATGAACCTTGTATAAACAAAAAGGTAGTAGGGAGTATGGTGACGATCCTCGTAGAGTACGTGGATGACATACTCTTGATAGGGAAGTAGTTTCCTATGCTACGCTCGATCAATCTCCGATTATCACAAAGATTCTCCATATAGGATCAAAGTGATACCTCCTAAATCCTGGATTTTGGATCTATGCGATAGATCTAATTGGATGTTAGGATTCTCACTAGTTGTAGTGAGATGGTATCAATCGATCCTGGGGAGAATCACTGGAAGTGTTCCAGGGTGATAAAGACGACTGAATGTCAGTCGCAGGCATTGTCTTTACCCTCAGTAAAGGGACGGTATGTTGGAAGAGTTCCAAGCTAGATACCGTGACATACTAGACGATAAAGGCAGGATACATCGCTACTTAAGATGCTACCAAAAGAGGATATTTGGATGTATATTGGTTCATGAGATGAACTATGTTCCTCCCATTGTGTGACAATGGAGTTGTGGCTTATGCCAAGGAACGCAGGTCCCATCAGTGATCCAGACATATTCTAAGGTAGTGTCACCTGATCATGGAGATGGTTGATCTCCAGGAAGATCGAGATTAGGAGAGTAGACTCAGAGGACAACACAGCGGATCCACTCACAAAGGCCTGTTCCCAGAGAGAGACTATTATGGGATGGTTGAGTATGAGATACTGCAACCACTGCTACAGATGGCCCTAGTGCAAGTGGGAGATTGTTAGTTATATGTATGCCCTAGAGGCCATTACTGTACATAGGATGTATATAGTAGTGGATGCTGGGACATATATAGGGAGGACTTTCTTGCTCGACATGATAGTATGCTATCTGGTTGATCTTTACCTTAACGTGTATGCTGATTGTCTCTCTGTTACATGTTGGTAAAGCCCTTAGGATCTGTACTTAACTACCTGGACTATGATGCGGATCATACTAGTGGGGACATGGTAGTCCATAAGTACATCCTTCAAAGTCCCTAGTCGTGGGTGTATCGAGACGGGGCATCGATATACCAGAGTAGACTAGCGTATACCTTCTCGACCCATACAGATGGGCGATGGATGATCCCATATCCATTGGTGTTTGACATCAGAGATGATATACGGGTGCTCAGTAGAGACTGGGTACACTGGACGGACTCGCCGAGAACTCCCAGATGGTATTATACCTCACGTCAGATGGCAGTTCTCTGGTGACACTGGTACAGAGTAGTCTGTTGACCCGAGATCGTCATAGAGTCTTGTGTGGCTCCCACTGTGCTTTGATTTCCATCTTACCACGTCCAAGAGGGCGTGCAAAATGGTGGTTTTTGGGTACAGTCCCGAGTCACATGGAGGCAATGAGCGATAGGAGGGGATTCGTCTCTCCCGGTATAGGGAGTTGATGTTGCGCTGTGTTCGATTGGCTATAACAGGAAATCCCTGGCCAGGGTTGCTGAGATTTACTGGTAAGTGTTACCTGTAGTTTCTCGAATTGTTATAGACCTCATATCGACACGACTTATTGAGCTATTGGGGTCTGACGTTTACCACCCCTAGGCGAGATATGCGACATATCAGACGAACAGACCGGACTGTGCGGTAGTGTTACTGGTTGGATCCACTAGAGTATGAGCGGGCTTGCTCGTCGATCTTCAGATCGCTCAATACCCGGGTGGCCGTTACGTTTAGCAGACCGCTTGCGGCTTGTGGGTGTTTGATATGATCATCACCTGCTGCCGGCGTATTGACGAGTCTTTAGAGTCCTACACAGAGGTTTCCTGGCTCAAGCGAAACGAAATAGGAGCGCATATGAGATATGTGCGGGACCGAGAATAATACCAGTATCTGATACTGAATTCGATTCACGCGATGCGACATTGATCGGTTATATGCGATATAGCCGGGTTATCGGATCAAGTGTTGATTCGATAAGTTGTTACTAATGATACCTGTCGGTTTTGTGCGACATGACCGGATCATTGAATCAAGTGTTGATTTAATGATTTAATGCATAATTATATATTTGATATATTACTTTGCATTAACTAGTATCGGTTCACTTTAAGATGGATTTTCTCACTCGGATGTGTGCATTACATATGCGATATGATTTTGTGCACTAGATTGTATCATGTTTGATGATACATACATTTTGGTTAAGTGTAAAGAATTAAACCATGGTTAAGTGGATAATTAGGGTTTTGTTTTTCTTATTAAATTATATATACATTTATTCTTTTTGGAAAAGAAAAAGAGCATGAGAAAATGGTGGCTTTCTTTAAATGCTTCATGAAGCTTCATGAAGTCTTTGACTTTGTAACCATTTTTGTCTCATGCTTAACCTAACCATTCCACTAAACCATGATTGATTCTCTACACCTAACTATGGTTCAATTATGATAAGAGGGAATTTCTTTTCTCATTTTTATTTTTCTTATCATAATAACATTTCTTCTTCTTCTTCTTCTTCAAGAAGAAAACCTTAATCTCCATCAATGGTGATTGTTGGAAAAGAGTGAGAAATCCAATTCTAAAGTCTACCCACTTCCTATTTCTTCATCCTCTACCTCTTGCCAAGTAGTAGAGTGTGTTTCCTTCACAAGTTTCTTGACTTGGTGAAGTCGGAGCTTGATTTAGCGATGCCTCGACATAGATCATCTTCGGCATGGACATCGATGACCTAGCCCGTTCATTCTCCGATGAAGCCGACGCAAGAGCCCGGGATCCATCTTGGACAGCGAGAAGACTTCATTGCGGAGCCGTGGAGGTGGAGCAACGGATCTACAAAGGTTGTATATCCGTATTCTCATAGTTAAATGTTAACTAGTTAGCTTTTTCGCCTAGTTTTCTAGCAAACGATCCGTAGTCGGGTCTCTCGGCACCTAGATTTTTTGAAATTGGCATGTTCGATGCCTTGTGAGACCTCACTAGTGTGCCTAGGAACCCTACAATAGTGTTGTTTAGTGAGCTTTGAAAATTTGTAGTTAGGGTTTTATGGAATTCTTGAGTTGTGTTGGGTAATTGAGCTTAGTAGAGGCCACACAAACCCCCTAATGCTAGAAATCAGACCCAAACCTGAGATATAACCCCGGAACACGAACTTTAAATTTCTGCCGACATTGAAATTGTGAGAATTGTGATAGGAAAACTGAATCTGCTAACACCCGGAGACTTATAAAATTATTTAGCAGACACAGAGGAGTGTGCAGGCATCTACTAAGAATCACCCAAGACCCCAGCCCTTATACCCTCACCCAGGCCACAAATAAATCCCCTCTGGCCGCAAATTGCGGCCAGACCTGGTCCTTTTTGGTTCGTGCTTGCTCTGTAGATCCATCTCCAGTAAATTAGACCCCTCCTGTATGCAAAATTGACTAATTTAAATTAGGGTAAAATCTGGGACCATTTCCATGAGTTGATGCATTGTTTTACGACTTTGTTTTGACTTGATTTTGGTATTTGGTATTGTGTTTCCGTCGTGTGGCATTTGAACGTCAACGACTAGGATTATTGATCGTGTTTTGCGTGCGACGCTATAGGTTTTTACCTATGAGCGTAGCATGTGCCGTTTTGGTTTTCCGATTGGATTTTAATATGCATTGCGATTGGATTATATGTGTAGGTACCCCCACGTGGATGTCGAAACATTGAAGAAGAAGACGGCGACATCGGCATCGGCACGCAAGAAACAGGTGAGTAGATATATATCTATGGGGAGAAGTCAGGTGGATGGCGTATAGCACCCCCGCAAAGTCGTAAGAAATGATGTGGTATGATATAGATATGCATTTATATGTTATGGGGAGATTTGAACCTTAGCAAGGAAGCTTTAGGAGATTAGGGGTTAGTGTTAGCGAGAATTGAAGAAAGGACTTTAGTCGATTTCTTAGTCATGAAACCCTAGAGTAAAGATTTGCAAACACGCACATACACATACTCGCATACATTTACTTCCTTGTGTGTACTAGGGATATATATATTTTGGTATTCATATCCTTGGACATATATACTTCCTTGTCCCTTGTGCGTACTAGGGACATATATATTTTGGTATTCATATGCTTGGATGATGAGAATGTTATATGATACTTGGGAATGGGTCGATATGATCGGGCATGAAGCCATGAGATATTTAATATGTGACCGAGATATGTCATGATGTTATGCGGATCGTTGGGCGATGATACCATGTGGATGATGATAAATATATATATGATAGTGACATATGATCGAGATATGAGATGAGATATGTTATGATATTTATAATGAATCGCTTGGGCGATGTGTACTTTTATATGATATTATGTGTTGATGACATCGGATTGTATGAGACTTGAGATCAGTAGCCAGATCATGATATATGTTGATGATATTAGTAGTGTACTAAACTTAGATCAGTACCTCCTGTTCACGATATGTGATGATAAGGATACCAGATGAATAATGTGATATTTGACCCGTACCCAGATTTGGGATGCCGTACGATAGATTTACCGTAGGAGACATAATTATGATGATAGATCTGCACTCTTGACTCGAGGATGTCATAATATATATATTGTATCGTACGTGATACTATGGAGGCGAGATCACCGACTACTAGAAATATATAGATCGACTCAAACTTAGGTGGATTTCCTTACCTTTTTGACTGGGCTCGAGTCACTCTAGTTTTTAAAAGTGGAGGATTGTGAGTATTTTAAATACCAAATTTTATGACTCGTACATTGGGTAGGTTTATTCTTCAGTGTTGGTGTTATCATATCGCTTTCTGTTTATTCATGATGTTTCATCGCATTGCATGCTTATACATATGTTATCTGTAATTATTATGAAACCCTGTTGTCAGGACACCAGCACCATTACCGATGATGCATATGCTCCACATACACTTACTTGCCGGCTCACACACATCTTCATCGGTAATTGCTATGTCACATACACTGTAGAAAAATACTATTTCAATGACATAGCTTGCTAACTTGTAGTTGCTACATGTTATAGCTTTCATATGCCAGTTTAATTATTGCATGATATCAGATTCATCCATATATTCATTGGTTATGCAGTATTATGAAGATTTATGCCGGTTTTCACTGTTATTGACAAGGTGACTTGATGATTTCGTGTTCTTCTTGATATTTTTTCTGCATTGGATTCCGCATGTGAAAGTTTGTAAACTGATGAATTATTTTAAAGAGAAAAAATGTGGTTTTCCTTGATATGTTGAGTATTGTCCACCATGATGTTTTCTCGGTTCTGAGATGTTTTCGAGACCCAATTCGAGGAGTTGGATGAACCGTCTCGGGTGCATGGTAGACCCGGTATAGTACCCCGGGGCGAGAGTCATTTCATGGAGGATGATGAGCCTGGCAGGGGCAGACTGCCTACCGGTGATTTTACCTTGCGCGGCGGATATCCGGAGGATACCGTTCGTGGTCGTTTGATTGATGATATGGGCCGATCCGGATTGACGGAGCCCGAGGTATTGAGATATTAAGATTTGAGACACTGAGATATTGAGATTTGATGATACAGGCCAGTCCGGATAGCCGGAGCCTGAGATATTGAGATATTGAGATTTATGTTTTGTGTCAATGCTTGACACGGATTCTATATTGATTTCATTGATGACATCTCGATTTATATACATACAAAAATCTCATTAAATAAAGAAAAACAGTTCTTTGATTCATGATGTACTAGTTTCTCATTATATGCATTTGCACATCATTTTAGTGATATATTGCTACCTGACATTTGTACATCATATTAGTGACATGTTGTTACCTGAGGCACTGACACGAGTGCTTGGTATTACTTTTATGGATAGATGTTTACCCTTACCGTTATATTATGCTTCAGGCCATATTATTATTTTGAGGATATTACTGATCGTATGACCTAGGATTACGTTATACATGCGATTTCTACTCGTTGATGTTTTCTACTCATGAGTTGACAACTCACCCCCGTTGTGCCACAGTTCCATGCAGATTTTGCCGTACAGGTTTCGTTGCGGCCTTGCTGGTATACTGTTCCTTCCGGGTGATTGCTTTGGTAGGTGGTTTCATTGCATCGTGACCACCATTGTATTTATATTTATATTGAGTTGTATCTAGTAAAACTCCATCAACCAGATATGTATTATTTGATAGACATAGAAGACCAGTGTATATTCTTTCGACCTTAGAGTCGCGCGATGTATTTTATGGTTTTCCTCTGGTTTTCTTGATGATGTTGGATTCTTATCCTGAGTTTGATCCTCGCCTTTCGGCGTTGTATATTATATTGCATTGTGTGGTTTTGTCCGCCGGTTGGCGAAGAGCTAGCTCCCGCTTGGGGATGCCTTTATTCATTATATATACTTTATCAGGTTTGTACCCGTTTAGGGTCAGTTTTTACAAAGGAAACTCTGCCGAAATTTTCAGGAAAGACTTCAGATATTAAAATGCATACTTCGGCTTATGTTGTTAAACTTCTTGCTTTAAAATTGGTTTTTCCTTCACTCTACTGCTTTACTTGGTTTTGGATTTCTGGGTTTTGGCTTACTTAGATTACGTACGCCTCGAGACGTTTCGTGGTTTAAGTGCCGGTCATGTTCCGTACTTTTCGGGTCGTGACAAAGTTGGTATCAGAGCGTTAGGTTTCACCTTTGGAGTGTAGGATGACCCTTGGTTGATGGAGTAGGTGACTCAAGTAGAGTGACGTACCATGTGTATGTTCCGCGGCATACTTACTATACGATACTCCGCTTAAGAATCCTTAGGATGTACATTTCCTTGCACAGTATTATATTCATTCCTATGATCTAGCCTTATCAGTACCAGTTATGGTTTTGCTACCACGGTTGTACAGGCACAAAGTGCTACGGCTAGAGTTGCGGTCAGCACGAGCTCGTCACAGACGAGGACTGACCAGCGCGTGATTCCAGGGACATACGATTTCATAGAGGCGTAGTTTTATTGTGTTTTCGTGCCATGAGTGTTTGATGGATCACCTTTACGAGATTTCTCGGACGTGCAGATCAGCACCAGAGGATGGGGCCACTGATAGAGGCCAGCCAGAATGTGATGACCGTTAATGTACCGTATTATGATGATTGATGGCACTGTTTAGCGTGCGGACGACAGATTCAGTTGTTGCTGCGAATGACAAGATATCGCCCTAGATGTTGGAACTGTTGCAGCACAAGGTTATACATAGAGATATGATAGAAGATCGCTAGTCACCAAAGATGAAGGACTAGGACATGTGATTCATTGCCTACCCTGATGCGAGGTCATCAGATTGATTGACTCCAGCTAGAGACGACTTCACGCTGATACATTGGTAGTCGATAGAGACGATTGAATGTCAGGAGCCCTTTTTCCAAGTTTAAAGTATTCAGAGACAAATGCAAGTAATGCTATAGACTCTCTAGAAGAATGAAATCCTAACTCGACATAATGACCATAGAATGCCTTTGAACATTAGGGTTTGCGGCAGTTCAGCGGTGCCATTAGTGAGGCTTGGATTTGCCCTTCTATGGTTGGTCCTGTAAGTCCATGCTACCTCTCCCGGTACTTTCGGGAATGCGGAATTTGGTAAAAAACGATTTTCTTAAAGATGGTAACATGGACCTAAAAACCCGGATCTTGGTTAAACATCTATCTAACAATCTAACTACGAGTTTCTAGCTACTCGGTTAGGGGGTTATACCTTGCTTGTCTTGAACTCCTTCGTCTTCAAGCTCCGATGGTGGTCCGGATTGGCTTCTTCCCGTCGTCTCCGTACGCCGAAGATAGATCCACCTGAAAGCTCCAACCTTTAGCTCCTTCTTCGTTCTCTGAAGAAACTAGTTCACTTGGTTTGCTAAACCTAGTGAACTAGAATGAGTAGAGAAGAGTTTGTATGGGATTTTAACTATGGTTCTTGATTCTCAACTCATGAGACAAGAGAACCATAGAATCAAGAGAGGGAGCAAGAGGTTGAGGGTGAGAGCAAAACAAGAGAGCTCAAGAACAAGAGAGAGAATGAGCAAGAAAGAATGAGCAAGTATTTTGTCTCTCACCCTCTCATAATCCAAAGTCATGATAACTCATCATACTAAAAAAAGTCTTATGTGATGGTTGAAGCAACCATAACCATATCATTTCATGCACTCATTTTACACAAATGAGCAAGCAAACAAAAGTCTTTGCCATGAAATGATGGCTATGGTTATCATGATGGTCAACTAGTCGAGCCTAGTCAACCGGTCAACAAAGTCAATAAGTCAACAAAAGTCAACAAGTCAACAAAGTCAACAAAAGTCAACAACCATGTCACCATAATACTTAATTAATATAATAGTTAATCACATATCATATTCTCATTAGGGTTGAGCAAAAAGTCAAATAGTCAACGGTCAACTGTCAACAACCCTAATGAGAATCCGCTGCCTCTGCCTCCCTGTCAACTGTGCATACACACCCGCATCCGCGTTCCGAGGAACACGAATGCACACTGGATAAATCCAATCCCAAAAGGTACACTAGGATCTGGCTTAAACCAAAGCCCGCTAGTATAAACTGTCCGGACACTGTACGTGCACAAGTGCACGGATGTGACCGAACCCTGTCGCAAAACCATGCGACCTGTCGCAATACCATGCGACCTCTACTCTTTTGCCTAAAGGCGAAAAGCTTTCTGTGTGGGACTCTAAAGACTCGACACTACGCTGGCAGTGGGTTTAACCACAGACCGCAAGCGGCACTAGCTGTGCGTAACGGTCCCCAGGTAATGCCGACAAGAAGACCGACGAGGCAAAACCCATCTGAACTCCTACTGAGCCTGAGTGTGACATTCTCCGTACAGTCCGGTCTGTTCGTCTGATACATCGCATGGCGGGCCTAGGGGGCGGTAAACGTCAGTCCCCCAATAGCGGTACAAGTCGTGCCGGAGCGAAGCCCAAAACACCCTGAGATAACACTGGAAACCTACCAGTATATCTCGATTGCCCTGGCCAGGGACTACTCGTGTAATGGCTCTCCTAGACACAGCGCGATGTCAACCCCCAATACCGGGAGAGACGAATCCTGTCTAACCGTCACTGCCTCCAAGTGCTTCGGGACTGCACCCAACCACTACCTGTTTGCACGACTCCTTTGAGCCGTGGTAGGGTAGTGATCAAAGTACAGTGGGAACACACTCGAGGCGAAGTGACAGTGTCAAGTCAGCGGACTAAGCTGTACTCATGTCACCTGGGAACTGATAACTGACGTAGGCATAATACCAACTAGTCAGTTCCCGACGAGTCCTGTCCAGTGTACCCGTAACCTAACGAGCACTCGCATACTATCTCAAGTACGACATACTGACGGCTGTGGGACAGACCGTCTCCCACACTGGGATGAGAAGCGCATGCGCTGGTCTACTCCGGAGTATCGATGCCCTGTCTCGATAGTCCTATGACCAGGGACCTGCATAAGGATGTGCTTATAGATTACCCAGCCCCACTAGTGTGACGGCCATCACATCGCTGGTAATCAAGCAAAGATCCTAAGGGCTCCACTAATGTGTATAGGCGATATACAAAAATAAACACATGTACACATCGAAGTAGAAACAAACCAAGTAGCATACTACTATTTTGAGCAAGATTGTATATACAAGGTGAATATCCCAAGCATCCATTAAGTAATATACAAACCAGTATGATACAGTAATGGCCTCTAGGGCATATACACTAACAATCTCCCACTTGCACTAAGGCCATGTACTGGCGTATCGAAGACCTATCATCTCGATCAGCCGCTCGAACTCAGTCTGGGGCAGGGCCTTGGTGAATGGATCTGCTGTGTTATCTTCTGAAGCGACTCTCCGAACCTCGATCTCCTGGCGATCTACGATCTCCCTGATCAGGTGATACCGCCTCAAGATGTGTCTGGATCTCTGATGGGACCTGGGTTCCTTCGCTAAAGCTATAGCCCCGTTGTTGTCGCAATACAGAGGTATTGGATCAACAATGGACGGAACCACCTGAAGTTCTTTCAAGAACTTCCTCATCCAGACAGCTTCTTTTGCGGCATCAGATGCAGCGATGTATTCCGCTTCCATCGTCGAGTCTGCAATGGTTTCTTGTTTGGAACTCTTCCAACACACCGCCCCTCCATTGAGGGTAAAGACAAAACCCGACATGGACTTGGAATCATCCTTGTCACTCTGGAAGCTGGAGTTAGCAAAGGCCTCGATCTGGAGGTCTTTTCCTCCATACACCAAAAACATCTCCTTAGTCCTTCTCAGGTACTTGAGAATGTTCTTTACCGCTATCCAGTGTTTCTCCCCAGGGTTTGACTGATACCGGCTTACCACACTCAGTGCATAAGCTACATCCGGTCTGGTACACAACATCGCATACATTATAGAGCCTACCGCAGAAGCGTAGGGTATAATAGACATGCGATCCCTCTCCAAATCAGTCTTGGGAGACATCTCTTTAGAGAGGGTGATCCCGTGACAAGCCGGTAGGTTACCGTGCTTGGAATCTTCCATACTGAATCTTTTCAGCACGGTGTCGATGTACCTGGACTGAGAAAGTCCTAATATCCTCTTGGATCTGTCACGGTAGATCCGGATACCCAGAATGTATGAGGCATCACCCAGGTCTTTCATGGAGAACCTGTGTGACAAGAACCCCTTGACAGATTGTAGCATAGGAATGTCATTTCCTATTAAGAGAATGTCATCCACGTATAAAACGAGGAATACTACAGTTCTCGCTACAAATCTACTATAGATGCATGGTTCATCTGGATTTTTGATAAAGCCAAATTCTTTGACCGTTTCATCAAAGCAGATGTTCCAACTCCGCGATGCCTGCTTTAGTCCATAGATGGACTTAAGCAACTTGCACACCTTTCCGCTGCTCCCACTCTGAATGAAACCCTCTGGCTGGTCCATATAGACACACTCCTCTAAATTTCCATTTAGAAAAGCTGTCTTTACGTCCATTTGCCAGATCTCATAATCGTGGAAGGCAGCAATGGCAAGAAGGATCCGAATGGATTTCAGCATGGCTACTGGAGAAAAGGTTTCGTCATAGTCCAAGCCAGGTCTTTGACGAAAACCCTTTGCTACCAGCCTAGCTTTATAGGTCTCAACCTGTCCATCTACACCAATCTTCCTTTTGAAGATCCACTTGCATCCTACGGGTTTTACCCCGTCTGGAGCAATGTCCAACGTCCATACCTTGTTGGTGTACATGGACTCCATTTCGGTCCGCATTGCATCCGGCCATTTCACTGAGTCAACGCTCTGAACGGCCTGCTGGAAGATAGTAGGCTCATCATATTCTATGATGCAATCCTCTCTATCCCCGTCTATGAGAAAACCGTAGTATCTCTCGGGCGGATGAGACTGCCTACTACTCCTGCGGAGCGGCGTAGGAATGTCCTGTTCTGTTGAACCTTCTGGTTCCACTAACCTTTCAGTAAAAGTCTGTGGTTCTGGAATTTCTTCCAGTTCTACTGCGCTCCCACTAATTTCCTTTTCCAAGAACTGGTGTTCTAGAAAGTGGGCATTACGAGAAACAAGGACTTTTTGTTCCTCTGCGTAGTAGAAAAGATACCCCCTGGTGTTCTTTGGGTATCCCACAAACTTGCACAGTACTGAGCGTGCCTCGAGTTTGTCCGCATGCTGCTTTTTGACAAAAGCTGGACATCCCCAGATCTTCAGATATTGAAGATAGGGTTTCTTCCCACTCCACATTTCATATGGTGTGGTAGGCACAGTCTTAGTCGGAACTCGGTTCAAAAGGTATGCGGCTGATTCTAGCGCATATCCCCAGAATGATCGCGGTAACTCAGCGTTACTCATCATGGACCGCACCATATCCAATAGGGTGCGGTTCCGTCTCTCCGATACACCGTTATGTTGCGGGGTGTATGGAGGAGTAAGCTGAGAGAGAATTCCGTTCTCTTTTAAATAGTCCAGGAACTCGGCACTTAAGTATTCTCCACCTCGATCCGATCTTAGAATCTTAATACTTTTGCCGGTCTGTTTCTCTACTTCATTCTTATACTCCTGGAATTTTCCAAAGGCTTCGGACTTATGTTTCATTAAGAAGACATAACCGTACCTTGAGAAGTCATCCGTAAAAGTAATGAAGTAAGAATAACCGCTTCGCGCATGTGTAGACATTGGACCGCACACGTCACTATGTACGAGTCCCAAGAGCTCGCTCGCTCTTACTCCATGTCCAGTAAACGGAGTCTTTGTCATCTTTCCTTTGAGACAAGATTGACAAGTGGCATACGATTGATATTCGAACGCATTCAAATATCCTTCTGTATGTAACTTAGTCAACCTTCTCTCATTGATGTGACCCAGTCTACAATGCCACAAGAAAGTCTGATTTATTTCTGGAGACTTTCTTTTGTGTGTATTCTGGACATTGAAAATCTGTGGTTGGTTCAATACGTATATACCATTACTCAATGTACCTGACCCAATCAAAACTTGATTAAGGCGAATGTTTACAACATTACTTACAAACGCAAATTCATAACCTTCTTTAGAAACTAAAGATACAGAAATGATATTACAAGTTGCGTTGGGTACAAAAAAAGCAATTACGCAAAACCAAAACATGTCCATCTGACATTCCCAGGTGATAGTCCCCCACGGCTTTAGCATCCATGCTAGCTCCGTTCGCAACTCTGAGGGTCATGTCACCTGCTTTCAAAACACTACGGTTTCTCAACGCCTGCAAAGAATTACAGATATGAGATCCTGATCCGGTATCCAATACCCAGGAAGTAGAGTTTATTGAAAGACAGTTTTCAGTAACATACACACCTGAAGCTGAAGCTGCAACCTGCTTCAATTCCTGTGTTCTGGCCTTCCAGGCCCTGCAATCATTCTTCCAGTGTCCTTTCTTATGACAATAGAAGCATTCTTCCTTATCCACAAGCTTCCCCGCTATCTTTGTTGCTTTAGCTTTTCCCTTCGTATCCACTTTACTAACACCGCCCCTTGGTTTGGCGGGGGCTTTCTTCTTCTTTCCCTTGGCTTTCGTCTTGGACCTAGAAGAAGATGATCCTCCTACAAACAAAGTGGATGTTTCCCTACCTTTCTGTAGGGTGCCCTCTGCGCTCCTCAGCATGTTGAGGAGCTCTGAAAGTTCAACCTCTTTTTCTTGTAAGTTGAAGTTCAGTATAAACTGGGCGTAAGTGGAAGGAAGGGACTGCAGAACTATATCCGTATATAGTTCACTCTCCAATGTGATCCCTAGGTCCGCGAGCTCCTCAATGTAGCCGATCATCTTTAGCACGTGCTCGGCTACTGATGATCCGACGGCCATTCTTGTCGAAAATAACTTTTTCGACGCTTCGTATCTTGCGATACGAGATTGCTCTCCATACAGTTCTTTTGTATGAAGCAATATGGATTCCAAGTCCATATTCTCGTGCCTCCTCTGATGTTCATTGTCCATAGAGGCAAGTACGAGGCATTTGGCCTTCGCGCTATCAATCTCCCAAGTCTTACGGATTTCCTTATCCGCGACGCTGGAAGTGGGACCAGGGACAGGGGGAGCTTTGGTGGTAAGAAGATACCCCAGCTTGTCGTAAGTGATTGCTATCTTGACATTCCTGAGCCAATCTTTGTAGTTTGGCCCTGTCAGTTTGTTTTTATCTAGGAGTAACTTAAGTCCAGTCATGTCGATTTGGTCGCTGCAATTAGGAGAGAGAAGAAGAAACACTCAGCATGATGCTCTTGCAAGTTTAGAGTGGTTTTTAGTTTGTCTAAACAGGATGGCTCCCACTGTTTCTCGAATCCCTCCTCAAACCATAAAGGAAGAATTAGTCGGGATCAATCCCACCGCACAATACTTGCTTAACCGTTCAGCCAGGCCGGTGTCGGTACTTCGAGGGAGGTTTTCCAACGCTTTCGCGAAGTTCCTTAATTAAAGAACCTCTTTTCCCTGGGGCCGTAGCCCCGCTAACACCTTTCTAGGCACCTACTAGGCTTATAGTATTGATCGATTAGTGAGAAATTTCCCGAGAAGTAGCATATACTCACAGTAGGATCGGGATCCAAATATCATCGCGTGACGAAACTGAAGGAATCCTATCAGAATCATCACACTCCAAATGGTATGCAAATCTAGCAAGTTTCAGTACTTATGAAACTCCCGATGTGGATTTTTGCCCCATGCTCTTATGACCTTGGCGTGAGGTCAAAATGTCATAAGTCACATGTCAAGTTGTTCCCATCATTATCCAGGTTAATTTGAATCCACCCGTACCTACCCTTGACGTAGGCCAAAATGGTAGTACGACTGTCCCAAACCAACGCATTATATCTATGCAACAGATAAATATCCGGCAGCTACCAATCACTATGCCTTGGCGTGAGGTCAAAATACATAGCTTGAATACTACCGAATATTTAACTGAAATGATGGAGGGCTACGAATGGTTTTGGCGAAACCGTGAACGTAGTGAACTTGATATAGTCGATGGAACGAGATAGCTTTTAAAAGAAGTGGCTCAAGCTCCGCATTTAAAAGTTGGTTTTGAAAAGAACCGAGTGGTTTTTCGAAAGTGTTCCAACGACTTTAACTTGGTTTATTATCTTGCATTAGTTCTTTTAATGCGTGATATTCTTGCATTAGTTCTTTTAATGCGTCCCATCATTTAATCCTACCATTGCAGAAAACAACCAAAATATGACGTACGCTTATGCCATTCGCATTCGCCACGGGGCCCCGTCATTACCCGTTAGGTTACTTAACTAACGACAGAGCGGGGGCTGGGCTAGCTCGGTTGTAAAACATAAGCAACGCCTAAATAATATCATATATAGATATACTGCAATGATAAACATTTCAGATCACAGATGAATACATTGGATATACTAGGAATCTGTAATTCGCACGAGCCTGTAACGACAAACAGATTGCACGGTCGCGGTGAATAGCCAAAACCCCACCCAAGACCCCTACGGGTGCGGCAAACTACCCGCCAAGTACCCGAAGCGTAGTAACCTCCCTCATCTCCATGAGTAGGCCACTCGACACTTCGGCATACCCGGTAGTTTGTGCACCCCTTCCATGGGTCTATCCTAGGAGCAAAAACAGTAAAAAGAAATTATACAATGACGGCTACAACCCCGACCCGGTTGTGCGGCCATACAAATAATTATTACATCAATTTACAAATTTACATGAATTGAAAGAAAAGAAAACTCTCGTCTCACAACCCCCGGCTATTCACCCGCGACAATCCAACATATTCATATCCATATTCCAGCAACATTACAGATCACAGATTTGTATAACCCCCACTAATCGACATATAGCGATTAGTAGACGTTCAATACAAATATCACATTACAGAAAAACCCGTTAGCTAAAGTCTTTTAGAAGTTCGATCAAAAATACGGATTTTCGGGACCCTAAAATAAAATTTTCGTTCTGGAAAATCTGGGTTGAAAATACATGTACCAAAATTCCCAAAATACCCCCAGAAGCACACTGTAGCAAAGAAACACCAGAGAGGCGCCAAGGAGGCCGCGGAACCGCGGCAATAGCAAGCTATTGCCGCGTTTCCGCGGTCGTTTAGGGGAATCACTTGGTGATTTTTCTACAGTAGCAATAAAAAACCCTGAGCCGATTTTAGGTGTTAAAATAATCAACTTTTGAACAGTAAAAAAATCGACAGAAACTCGAATTTTTGGGGTTTTGTTTTCGGGACTTTTTCTTTGATCGATCTTCTAGTTACTTGCTAACATGTTAGATAGAGTTTAACAAGGCTCTGATACCACTGTAAGTCCATGCTACCTCTCCCGGTACTTTCGGGAATGCGGAATTTGGTAAAAAACGATTTTCTTAAAGATGGTAACATGGACTTAAAAACCCGGATCTTGGTTAAACATCTATCTAACAACCTAACTACGAGTTTCTAGCTACTCGGTTAGGGGGTTATACCTTGCTTGTCTTGAACTCCTTCGTCTTCAAGCTCCGATGGTGGTCCGGATTGGCTTTTTCCCGTCGTCTCCGTACGCCGAAGATAGATCCACCTGAAAGCTCCAACCTTTAGCTCCTTCTTCGTTCTTTGAAGAAACTAGTTCACTTGGTTTGCTAAACCTAGTGAACTAGAATGAGTAGAGAAGAGTTTGTATGGGATTTTAACTATGGTTCTTGATTCTCAACTCATGAGACAAGAGAACCATAGAATCAAGAGAGGGAGCAAGAGGTTGAGGGTGAGAGCAAAACAAGAGAGCTCAAGAACAAGAGAGAGAATGAGCAAGAAAGAATGAGCAAGTATTTTGTCTCTCACCCTCTTATAATCCAAAATCATGATAACTCATCATACTAAAAAAAGTCTTATGTGATGGTTGAAGCAACCATAACCATATCATTTCATGCACTCATTTTACACAAATGAGCAAGCAAACAAAAGTCTTTGCCATGAAATGATGGCTATGGTTATCATGATGGTCAACTAGTCAAGCCTAGTCAACCGGTCAACAAAGTCAACAAGTCAACAAAAGTCAACAAGTCAACAAAGTCAACAAAAGTCAACAACCATGTCACCATAATACTTAATTAATATAATAGTTAATCACATATCATATTCTCATTAGGGTTGAGCAAAAAGTCAAATAGTCAACGGTCAACTGTCAACAACCCTAATGAGAATCCGCTGCCTCTGCCTCCCTGTCAACTGTGCATACATACCCGCATCCGCGTTCCGAGGAACACGAATGCACACTGGATAAATCCAATCCCAAAAGGTACACTAGGATCTGGCTTAAACCAAAGCCCGCTAGTGTAAACTGTCCGGACACTGTACGTGCACAAGTGCACGGATGTGACCGAACCCTGTCGCAAAACCATGCGACCTGTCGCAATACCATGCGACCTCTACTCTTTTGCCTAAAGGCGAAAAGCTTTCTGTGTGGGACTCTAAAGACTCGACACTACGCTGGCAGTGGGTTTAACCACAGACCGCAAGCGGCACTAGCTGTGCGTAACGGTCCCCAGGTAATGCCGACAAGAAGACCGACGAGGCGAAACCCATCTGAACTCCTACTGAGCCTGAGTGTGACATTCTCCGTACAGTCCGGTCTGTTCGTCTGATACATCGCATGGCGGGCCTAGGGGGCGGTAAATGTCAGTCCCCCAATAGCGGTACAAGTCGTGCCGGAGCGAAGCCCAAAACACCCTGAGATAACACTGGAAACCTACCAGTATATCTCGATTGCCCTGGCCAGGGACTACTCGTGTAATGGCTTTCCTAGACACAGCGCGATGTCAACCCCCAATACCGGGAGAGACGAATCCTGTCTAACCGTCACTGCCTCCAAGTGCTTCGGGACTGCACCCAACCACTACCTGTTTGCACGACTCCTTTGAGCCGTGGTAGGGTAGTGATCAAAGTACAGTAGGAACACACTCGAGGCGAAATGACAGTGTCAAGTCAGCGGACTAAGCTGTACTCATGTCACCTGGGAACTGATAACTGACGATAGGCATAATACCAACTAGTCAGTTCCCGACGAGTCCTATCCAGTGTACCCGTAACCTAACGAGCACCCGCATACTATCTCAAGTACGACGTACTGACGGCTGTGGGACAGACCGTCTCCCACACTGGGATGAGAAGCGCATGCGCTGGTCTACTCCGGAGTATCGATGCCCTGTCTCGATAGTCCTATGACCAGGGACCTGCATAAGGATGTGCTTATAGATTACCCAGCCCCACTAGTGTGACGGCCATCACATCGCTGGTAATCAAGCAAAGATCCTAAGGGCTCCACTAATGTGTATAGGCGATATACAAAAATAAACACATGTACACATCGAAGTAGAAACAAACCAAGTAGCATACTACTATTTTGAGCAAGATTGTATATACAAGGTGAATATCCCAAGCATCCATTAAGTAATATACAAACCAGTATGATACAGTAATGGCCTCTAGGGCATATACACTAACAGGTCCACAGGTGTTGCGGCATGTACTCGATACTATTAAACTGTACTCAAGATGTTGAGCTCTTGTGGGATTATGGAACCTTGACGAATCAATCGAAAAGTTCGACATCATTCGGATATCATATGATGGGATACATTGCTTGGGAGACTCCAGATACGAGTATAGTCGTTGGAGCACGGTCCATGCATCTACGAAGAGGCGAGTCCGAAGCAGTCGACATTAGAGACGGGTAGAGTAAGAGATTCGTACGAGATCTTGATGAGATGACGTTCCACTCCGCTAACATCAGAGATGTGATACGCATGCAGAGGCGTTGGATATGGATATATCTTCCAGAAGGAGTCGCGATGAGTATGTAGCCGTTCCGGAATAAGAAATAGATTTAGTGAAAGATGATAACTTCCGGACAGTTCGGCAGAAACGAGATTCGGGAGAGACCCCGACAAGATCTTTCTAGAATACTATACGAGAAGACTTGGATCCAGGAGCGGTCATTTTACACACACCCAGCAGGCCAGAGTTCGGCATCGTTGACGAGACATGTTATGAGTGACCACGATAGTTGGCCAGAGACTCTTAGAGGATGTGCTTGAGCGGGACTATTCCGCCATACTTGATTTCGGTATTTTGGGCGATCTATTCGCATGATTGAGTTTTGATGACTGAGTTTCATGATATTTGTTTTCGTTCACCATGGCTGTACCTACTGAGTATTTACGTTTTGTGCATAGTTATTGCACTTGAGATATGCTTTATACACCGTTGTGTTGATTTATGATTTGTGCAGGTTTATTGCACTTGATTCAGTTTTGTGCCTTGGCAGCACATGTTTATGATTTCATGGATTGCATACAGCTGATTTGATTTCTGTGCAGGTGGTATGCACTCGATTTGGTTTTTGCACTCGGTATAGCTTGCATGTGCTTGCAGTGCATGGATACGTGTTTTGTGCACGCAGTTGCACGCGTTTATGATTTTATACAGCTTGGCACACTCGGTGTCGCTTTTTATATGCATTTGAGTTATTGATGCATTTCCGTGCACTTGTTGCAGCCAATTTGTATTTTGTGCAGTTGTTGCACTAGGTTTTTACGCTGTGCATTGTTGCACCATATTGTATTTCGTGCACTGGATGCACTGGAGTCACTGGAGTTGGTATTTTGTGCACTTGATGCAGCATATTTGTATTTTTGTGCGATTGTTGCACTGTATTGTATTTCGTGCATTGGTTGCACCGGAATTATACTTCGTACCTTGGTTGCACCCGATGTATGTCTTTGAGCATTTGTGTTACCAGATTTGTGTTTTGTGCGCGTCTGCACTTGATGTTCGTTTTCATGCATGTCACTGCACTAGGTACTTTTCACGGACTGACGCACTTGGGTTGGATTTTTCGCATATTAGGCGCTTGGTATTGGATTTTGTGCGCCTTGGATGCACTTGATTTAGATTTTATTATGCATGTTAGATGCACTTAACTTAGCCTTCATTCATGCAGGACGGATGTACTTGATTTGGATTTTCGCGCATGTTGAGTGCATAATATGAGATATGGTTTGTGCGCACCGGATGCACTCGATTGGGATTTCCATTCGTGCATGTTAGTTGCACTGGATTGAGATTTTGTGCACCACAGTTGCACTCGACTTCGATTGATGACATTCGAGAAGTTGATTTTGATTCCATGCCTGATATTTTGAACAATTTATTTGCATGATTGAGATTTTGTGCACCACAGTAGCACTTGACTTTGGTTAGATATCATTCGAGATGTTGATTTTGATTTCATACCAATGATATGGATGTGATTTGACTTGTACTTTCGGCATAGTTTTTATGCACTTTTAGTATTTTGATTTGATTTGTGTACACTGATGCACATGGTTGTGAGATTATATACCACGGTATACTTGTTTTGGATTTGGATTGAAATGTGTTGTATACCGTCGATTTCGATTGTGATACTCGATAATTGTTTTTGTGCACCTTGTGCGCTTGAGTTGGATTATGCACATACTTGACGCGCTTGATGCGATTTCGGTGCACGCCAGATGCACTAAATCGGGATTCTTCGTGCATATCAGATGCACATGATATTGCTGTCAGGCACATCCGTTGCCTTTGACAGGTGTTTCATGCACACCCGTTGCACTTAGATTTTGTTTCTATGCACATGTAGGGCACATTCATGGATTTTGATTTCCGTGCGCACCAGACGCGCGTAGCATTCATATGCACAGTTTGGGTTGATTTCTTATGGAGCAGTATGTTTTTATGATATTTACTATTTGTTTTCGCACTGAACAGGACTAATCAGGGGACAGTACCTGGATATATTTTGCATTCATAGATAGCTTTCGAAGGGATTTCCAAAAAATGAGCTATAGTCTCAATATTTACTTACGTGTCTGAGATGACACGAAACGTTTTAATAAGGAAACCCTTCTAAATTATTTTCAAACGGCAGTACGTGCATATTAAACAAAGGATATATATAGAGAGAGTTATTTTCTTATAATAGACGTCTGCCATAGTGCCGAGATGCGTGCATCGTACAGCAACAAGAAAAAGTATGGCATGCATGTCTTTCCGATGTTTTAATGATGCTTACATGTATAATTTTGATGTACATCATGTTGGTTTCGTTTTGGATTTGACATTGGTGTCTTCACCATGACTCCGATGATTGCGAGATGCTTGACGGAGTTTTGATTTGGAGTTACTTGCTCACTGTTCATGCGCATGCTTTGCGCTATAATGCGTCTTATGTATTAATGATTTCGGAGCCCCGACGACATGAACTTTTTACTGAAATGTTTTAGTATTTGAGGGGTTTAAATTTAAATTCGGGGACCGAATTCCTTTAAGGGGGGAAGATTGTAACATTTCAGAAAATATAAAATATTATTTTTGGAATTTAAGATTAAAATAATATTTTTCTCGAAAACCGTCGATTTGCGAAATTGGGGTTTTTGAAAAAGCGTATAAATATATACCAATAATTGTGAAATAAATGGAAATTAAAATGATTTATTCATTTAATAATATATTTAAAGGATTTGGCATTTTTGAGATTTGTTATACGCAGTTTAAATGAAAACCCGATTAGTGCACTGCTAATCGCGATTAGGCCAAATCCGTGTTTTTACAGTTTTCCGTGGTTAGTGCACCATGTCATGTTGCATTTGGTTACATGTTGCCGCATTTGTGTTGTTTTGTGGGTATTATTGTGATTTGGTTTTAAAAGAGAAAAGAAAAGGAAAGAGAAATGGCAAAAGGGTAATTAGTGAGAGAGTGGGTGAGAATAAAAGAGGAGAGAGAGAGAGGGCTGCCACAAATCCCTCCACCATTTTTCTTTTGTTTCTTCTTCTCCTTCTTCTTCCTCACTTCCCTCCCTCAAAAACCCTAGGATCCATCTCAAAGACCTTACCTAAACCCCATACTCCGTTCACAAAAGTTGATCCCCTCCTTCTCCTCTACGCAATGGAACAAGAAAAGAGGGATTTTGGCAACTTGGGCAAACTAGGGTTTTCTTGGGTTGTCCAAATGAGGTAATTTTTGCATCAATTGTTTTGTGTTCCATTTACCTTAGCACCTATACATGTTTACCATCGATATAGTGTTATTTAGTGAGCTTTGAAAATTTGTAGTTAGGGTTTTGTGGAATTCTTGAGTTGTGTTGGGTAATTGAGCTTAGTAGAGGCCACACAAACCCCCTAGTGCTAGAATTCAGACCCAAACCTGAGACTTAACCCCGGAACACAAACTTTAAATTTCTGCCGACATTGAAATTGTGAGAATTGTGATAGGAAAACTGAATCTGCTAACACCCGGAGACTTATAAAATTATTTAGCAGATACAGAGGAGTGTGCAGGCACCTAGTAAGCATCACCCAAGACCCCGGCCCCAATACCCTCACCCAGGCCACAAATAAATCCCCTCTGGCCGCAAATTACGGCCAGACCTGGTCCTTTTTGGTTCGTGCTTGCTCTGTAGATCCATCTCCAGTAAATTAGACCCTTCCTGTATGCAAAATTGACTAATTTCAATTAGGGTAAAATCTAAGACCATTTCCATGAGTTTATGCATTGTTATACGAATTCGTTTTGACTTGATTTTGGAATTTGGTATTGTGTTTCCGTCGTGTGGCGTTTGAACGTCAACAACTAGGATTATTGATCGTGTTTTGCGTGCGAGGCTATAGGTTTTTACCTATGAGCGTAGCATGTGCCGTTTTGGTTTTCCGATTGGATTTTAATACGCATTGCTATTAGATTATATGTGTAGGTACCCCCACGTGGATGTCGAGATGTTGAAGAAGAAGACGGCGACATCGGCATCAGCACGCAAGAAACAGGTGAGTAGATATATATCTACGGGGAGAAGTCGGGTGGATGGCGTATAGCACCCCCGCAAAGTCGTAAGAAATGATGTGGTATGATATAGATATGCATTTATATGTTATGGGGAGATTTGAACCTTAGCAAGGAAAGCATTAGGAGATTAGGGGTTAGTGTTAGCGAGAATTGAAGAAAGGACTTTAGTCGATTTCTTAGTAGTGAAACCCTAGAGTAAAGATTTGCATACACGCACATACACATACTCGCATACATCTACTTCCTTATGCGTACTGGGGACATATATATTTTAGTATTCATATGCTTGGATGATGAGAATGTTATATGATACTTGGGAATGGGTCGATATGATCGGGCATGAAGCTGTGAGATATTTAATATGTGACCGAGATATGTCTTGATGTTATAGCGGATCATTGGGCGACGATACCATGTGGATGATGATATATTTATATGATAGTGACATATGATCGAGATATGAGATGAGATATGTTATGATATTTATAATGGATCGATTGGGCGATGTGTACTTTTATATGATATTATGTGTTGATGACATCGGATTGTATGAGACTTGAGATCAGTAGCCAGATCATGATATATGTTGATGATATTAGTAGTATAGTAGACTTAGATCGGTACCTCCTGTTCACGATATGTGATGATAAGGATACCAGATGAATAATGTGATATTTGACCCGTACCCAGATTTGGGATGTCGTACGATAGATTTACTGTACGAGACTTAATTATGATGATAGATCCGCACTCTTGACTCGAGGATGTCATAATATATATATTGTATCGTACGTGATACTAAGGAGGCGAAATCACCGATTACTAGAAATATATAGATCGACTCAGACTTAGGTGGATTTTCTTACCCTTTTGACTGGGCTCGAGTCACACTAGTTTTTAAAAGTTGAGGATTGTGAGTATTTTAAATACCAAATTATATGACTCGTACATTGGGTAGGTTTATTCTTCAGTGTTGCTGTTATCATATCGCTTTTTGTATATTCATGATGTTTCATCGCATTGCATGCTTATACAAATGTTATCTGTAATTATTATGAAACCCTGTTGTCAGAACACCAGCACCATTACCGATGATGCGTATGCTCTACATACACTTGCTTGCCGGCTGATTGATATAGATTCAGCGTGCTTGCGCTTCCAAAAGATAGATCAAAGAATTTATGTAACCGCAATCAAGAACGGCGTCGCTTGGTTGCTGGCCGGTGTGTACGGGTCGATTCACAGGGATGTTGTGGATTTCCTAATCGCTCAAACGTGTTAATTCCGATGGGTGTCGGATTGATTAAATCTAAAAACTAAATTAATCTAGATCTAAATCTTGCTAGGGTTAGGTTTAGGTTAAGTTTGGAAAGTCAATAAATCCCGCCGCTTTCTATACCCATATTAAAATCTATTTGGAGTTATGGTAATTATTAATAAAGGGGATTAGAACCATTCGGGAAGATGTTTCTTCCTCTAGGTTCTTGTCCTTCCTTTATCAATCCTTACCCTAACCTCCATGGAAAACACGCTCAACCGAGCCTTTATACTACGGTATCACCGCTACCTCGAGGGATAGGATGCCGTAGGGAGCGGTGTGTGCATGTATGCATGGAGTCCTATTAATTATATGTGATGGGCAAGAAAGGGGTGAGAGATCTTCATCACTCAAACCTTCCGCAAATCTAACCCTAACAAGCGAGGAGACTACTCGCTCATTAGGGAATTGAAGAATATTTATCTAGGGCAGAGAATAAAAGATCTAACTATCTAACTAGGGCAAAGAATTAAATTTAACTTGGGCAGATAAGAAATTACCTAGGGCGAGAAAATAAATTAAGAACTTACAAATTGGTGCTCTCCAAAAGAAATCTGAATTTTATTAATGAAAGGAGGCATACCCTAATACAAGAATTAGAGTTCCTATTTATAGAGGATATGAATCCCTAGGGTTACAATGACTCGCACATCTGCTATTACAAAAATACCCCTTAAGAAAAATACCTATTCAACGCTCGCAGCCACCTCTGGATTTTTGCTTCGATAAGGGGGACACGTGGCCGCGGATCCGCAGCCAAAGCCCACGTTTGGCCACGGTTCCACAGCCGTATTTGGGCTTTGCGGGCTCATTTTTCCTGGGCTGATTTCTGTTACATTTTTCTTAGTTTTTCTTCAGTTGTTTTCTCAGGTTGCCTTCTGGTTCTCTTCCAGATCTCCACTATGAATAAAGTTGTGGACTTTTACTGCTTGCTTCGTGTCGAAGTCTTGAACCTTGCTCTTGCCTTTGTGCTTTGTGAAATTGTCCAGTGATCTTCGTTTAGTCTTTAAACTGTAGGCATGATAAAAATTCTAACATTTATTGGTCGTAGTCTCACTTTTGTCTCGTCTTTTGTCTTTTTCACTGTTTTTGTCCCGAGAATCTGTAACCTGCAACTATGTAGCAGACATGGGTCAAAAGCACCTGTTTATTTATAAAATAACTAGGACTGAGGAATATAATAATGCAATATTCTGATATGAACAAATACCCCCAAACTTATCTTTTGCTCGTCCTTGAGCAAACCTAGTTTTATTCTCAACAAAAAACTAACCTCACTTTCGCAGGGAAACGCGATTGCACTGAGCTCGTGCAATAAGCCGTTAAACCTCTAGGTGTCCCTAGTAGGAGGAGTGTTGTCTCCTGAGGGTTTTCAGCGGATACAACCCACAAAATCCTATCAATTAGGTCTATTGACTTTAATTCTCCAATTAGGTTTTCTAACAAGGAATTCTATTATCTTCGACTCATAAATCATCCACCCGTATTCTTCACGCTTCCTTATCATTTAACTTAAGATTATATATATCCTGTGAATTTAGTTAGCTTTCGGCATCTTTTAAGTTTTCCTTCTAGGGTACCATCTCAACTTAGGAATTTTTATCATTTCTACTAAAAATATAAGCCCTATTCTTCATTCCTATCTCTTATCTAAACCCCAATCACATACTCCTACGTGTGTGTATATATCACCCCTACACTTGGAAATTCAAATCAAGCAATCATACTCTTGTCCGTTGTCCAAAGCACTTCTTAATTGGTGAATTTTTTAGATGAATTTTGCTTACACATCCTTCATGCGACCGTTAATACTTTTTGAGGTACCAACGACTGATTACAAAATATGTTTGTACATTAAAGCGTAATTCCTAGTCTGGTAACACCTAAGGCTTTAGCAATGACTCCCAAACCAGTTGGTCTAAGGCATTAGGTGATGAAGCACCCTCGCTAAATATTTTTTTTGTTTATGCAGCCTTAAGTAATTACAAAAATCAGTGTTCATTTTTTTATTATCTCTTTATTCACACTTTTTATTTTTTTATTTTCATTCATACTAAGGACTTTAGATAAGAGCATTTCAAGGTCTCTTCTACTATTCCAAGTTTCAAGGATCGTGTTTGTGCAATTTGTAGGGTATATATTTTCATAATTTAGACTTAAGCTAGGAATTATTTTTCAAACTTATACTTTAATAAAGATATCAATACTTTTCCCTTGTTTTAACTTAGCCCAAGAAGTGAACTCAAAATTTGCTTATTTCTAAATAAACTACAAAGACATATACTTTCTACCGTTAAATTTTAAGAAAGGTTATTTTTAGGGTTTTCAATTTACTAAGTATAAGATCTAGTTGTTCCTAACTAGTTAACATTTTTGTCAAACTTGAGTCAATTAAGCCAAAATTGAATACTTTAATTTTTATAATTTTTGAAAATTTTCAATTTTATGGGTTTTAAAATTTTCAATTTTTTATGGGTTTTAAAATAAGTATGCAAATGCAAAAATGTACATATGAATGCGAAGGAAGAAGACTTACCGAGCATACCCCCAAACTTAACCTTGACAGTGTCCTCATTGTCATGCCACACCAAGAGGGTCAAAATGTCGGCACTCCCCTATTTATTTATTTACAATTTTTTTTAGTGATAAAAGAAAAACAAAAGTATATTACAAAAAGGTCCCCCCAAACTTAAGTGAGACAGTGTTTCCACCATAGCCTCTTGTCTCTTCTTCTAGCCAGGAAAGTGCGTTCAGAGTTAGGGGGGAGAAAAATCAAACTATATAAGACCATACACAGACCAAAGGTTAGCACCAACCATTCAAAAATTCTATCGTGATAATGGTAGGGTTGGTGAAAGAATGGGGTGTAGAGAAAAGAAATGAGACGCACACGAGACCGAATGGGAAGAAGAGTGGGATATGGTCTTGGTGGAGGAGAAGAATTGCGGAAAAGAGAAAGAAGTGTAGTACGATCTTGAGGGTGTAAATTCAGTGAATAAATTAGCACAATATGTGATGACCTATGTGTTAAACGCGATTGTGATAATCTATCAAGCTGTCGAGAAATGGGGTCAAATCCCTCAAGATTCGTAAGAAAACATGGGTACGTTGAACTTGGTAAACCCAACATTGAAAGTGGAAGCGAAACGAATTCTTGCTCGGTCAAAACGATAGGAAGGACGAAAGGGAGTGATTGAGGGATAGTCTTAACCTCACCTAAGTAATCTGTCTCGAACTTGAAGGATTCCATCAATGGTTCGAAATGACTGTAAGCAACCAAGTCTGATGGTTCAACTAACTCATCTGAAAATGTAAAGGACTCAAACTCGGGAGGTGAGTTGTCAACATCATCCGAAAAAGTGAAACACTCGTAATCATTATCTTCTGTGAGAACTGTGTCAAATTCAAAGAGAAATTTTTCAAGCTCACAGTCTTCAAGCGTGATCTTCTGCGTGGTCGGAACGATGGAAAGGAGGGAGGGTGATTTAGGAAGTATAACAGTTAAAGGTTCAGTAGGATGAACTGGAAAATCCGACACATCAAACAAAAATGGTTCATCCTCAATACTATCCTCAATACTCTCCTCAATACTATCCTTATAAGTCTCCTCAAAATTTAGCTTATTCATGCCATTATCATCAAAATCAAGACGCATATAAGGTTTCGGGAGAAACAATTAATGACTCGGGATGATGAATTGGAGATAAAATTTCAGTCAAATTTACGGGTTCATCATCCAAAATATTTACGGCGTCTATATCCTCAATTAAGTGAAAATCAATTTTTTCTGATACCTCATCAAAAGCATGGGTATTTATCAATTCAGGTTCTAGATTGGAGGTGTAAAGATCGAAAGGGTTAGGTGTGGTTTCACTCAAAAGGGACTCTTCACAATCTAGCAAATCAAGCACTACAAAATCGCACAACTCATCATTTTGGACACATGTTTGAAAACTGGAGTTGTTGGATTCAATTGGGTATGGGTAGGTTTGATTTGGAAAGGTGTATAACTTACACTCTCCTCTCAAATGGTCACTCTGTCCAATCGCCTCCTCATACATTGGAAAATTTGGAGCTAGTTGGAAACTAGCTACCGGTTCATTAGATTGCATAAAGGCGGCAATAGATGCATCCACATTCCTCGCCATTTGTTTGTTGCTAAAATATAAGCTTCCAACAACTGTTCCAAACTAGACATGGGTTTTGAAGGGGTTTCGGTAAAAGATTCAAAGTTGTTTGGATTTTGGAAACTCCCAAATGGCTGTGTAGAATAAATTTCTAGGGAAGGTGGGAAAGTCGGGTAGGACTGGTAGGAATTGGATGGTTGGACAGGAGTAGAATCAACATTTGGATAAAAAAAAAAGTGAATGGACTTGCTGATCCCTAGAACTGGATGTGTGGAAAGGAGTGAAAGATCGGCTACGAGATTGTGCAATGTGTTCAGCAATAGACAAGGGTTTCGGAGTTACAACAGGACTCGAAAAAGTGGTATCAACGTACAAAGGTGGTGAAGGTTGACATGGTTGATACAAAGTGAATTGCAACGTCGAACTGTTTCTCCTAGACGCTTCTATTTGATCTTTCAAAGAAATTTTGGGCATGGAGGGATCGTCCTTAAATCGACCGAAACAATTCACGTACGAAGCAAAGTTTGGTTCGGGATACCAAAGCTCGGCGAGAGATTTGTGAGGTGGGGTACCCATGATGGAAGAAAGGAGAAGAAAAAGAATGTGGGGTGCACGGATTTCTTAGCGACAAGTTGCAAGTTTTTATAAAAAAATTACTTTTTTTCTTTTTCCTTTTATTTGGAACTTTTTGCAAAAAGATTTTCGATAAAGGGGTTTGACACACTTTCGATCAACCACAAATGCACAATCAGGCCTAGATCTAGGGTCACCTAGGTCAGCTAGACAGCTCCTAACTGTTCCAAAGGGCTAGAAATAGGACCTCAAACCGCCTCTTCGTCGCCAATTGCGGCCAGGTAAGTGCCAGGTGAGTGGGAGGTATCCGCTATACGAATCACCGAAAATAGCTGGCCTAATTAAGTAACCACTCGCCTTAGACATACTTGCCTAGACACCACAAAGTCAGGTTAGGATCAACGGCCGATGCCTACAACTAGTCCTCTGTCCTATTGAGCGCGACGTCCTTAGGGCTGAGTCTAGTATTTTTTAATTAAAGATTGGTCAATGCAAATGCCTTATGTGATTTCTGGGGTCCTGGGAAGGGTGATGAAATCCCCACCCAATCTGAATTGGTCTCAAGCCCCTTAAAGTCTGATTAAAGATATGCAAAGCAGAAAAAATCACTTGCAATCAATTTTTTTTTATTTTATGCGCGGCGCAAAGAATCCTGCAGAAAATTTGTTATTTGGAAGGGGGAAGATTTTTAAAGCGCAAAGAATTCTGCAGGAGATTTTTCAGAAGATATATTGTAGGTTGCAGAGGAGAGAGAAATAAACCAAACAGAGGAAATTTCGCGAGCTGACGTCAGCAGGGCGCGGCGGTTCAGCGGTCGAAAGGGGGCTCGCGCGGCGGAAAGGCGGCGGAGTCGGCGGTTCAGTTCTCCCGATTTCTTCTGTTGTTCTGTTGTGGTCTTTCTCTGTTGTTCAGATCTTCTGTTTTCTGTTTTGCCATCTGGATTTTTACAGATCCGAACTTTTCTTTGATCCTGCAAAATTCAAACGAAAATACCCTTCAAACAATACAAAAAATTTTATATTTTTTTTTATTTTTCAGTTTTTATGATTTTTTTTTAATTTTAGATTAACCCGAAATTGCAAAAAGGAAATTTTATGCCATCCCCGGCAACGGCTCCATTTGATTGATAGAGATTCAGCTTGCTTGCGCTTTCAAAAGATAGATCAAAGAACTTATGTAACCGCAATCAAAAACGGCGTCGCTTGGTAGCTAGACGGTGAGTACGGGTCGATCCACAGTGATGTTGTGAATTTCCTAATCGCTCAAACGAGTTAATTCCAATGGGTGTCGGATTGATTAAATCCAAAAACTAAATTAATCTAGATCTAAATCTTGCTAAGGTTAGGTTTAGGTTAAGTTTGGAAAGTCAATAAATCCCGCCACTTTCTATACCCATATTACGATCTATTAGGAGTTATGGTAATTATTAATAAAGGGGATTAGAACCATTCGGGAAGATGTTTCTTTCTCTAGGTTCTTGTCCTTCGTTTATCAATCCTTACCCTAACCTCTATGGAAAACACGCTCAACCAGGCCTTTATACTATGGTATCACCGCTACCTCGAGGGATAGAGTGCCGTAGGGAGCGCTGTGTGCATGTATGCATGGAGTCCTATTAATTATATGTGATGGGCAAGAAAGGGGTGAGAGATCTTCATCTCTCAAACCTTCCCCAAATCTAACCCTAACAAGCGAGGAGACTACTCGCTCATTAGGGAATTGAAGAACATTTATCTAGGGTAGAGAATAAAAGATCTAACTATCTAACTAGGGCAAAGAATTAAATTTAACTAGGGCAGATAAGAAATTACCTAGGACGAGAAAATAAATTAAGAACTTACAAATTGATGCTCTCCAAAAGAAATCTGAATTTGATTAATGAAAAGAGGCATACCCTAATACAAGAATTAGAGTTCCTATTTATAGAGGATAGGAAACCCTAGGGTTACAATGACTCGCACATCTGCTATTACAAAAATACCCCTTAAGAAAAAGACCTATTCAACGCTCGCAGCCGCCTCTGGATTTTTGCTTCGATAAGGGGGACACGTGGCCGTGGATTCGCGGCCAAAGCCCACGTTTTGCCGCGGTTCCGCGGCCGTAAATGGGCTTTGCGGGCTCATTTTTCCTGGGCTGATTTCTGTTACATTTTTCTTAGTTTTTCTTCAGTTGTTTTCTCAGGTTGCCTTCTGGTTCTCTTCCAGATCTCCACAGTGAATAAAGTTGTGGACTTTTACTAATTGCTTCGTGTCGAAGTCTTGAACCTTGCTCTTGCCTTTGTGCTTTGTGAAATTGTCCATTGATCTTCGTTTTGTCTTCAAACTGTTGGTATGATAAAAATTCTAACATTTATTGGTCGTAGTCTCACTTTTGTCTCGTCTTTTGTCTTTTTCACTGTTTTTGTCCCGAGAATCTGTAACCTGCAACTATGTAGCAGACATGGGTCAAAAACACCTGTTTATTTATAAAATAACTAGGACTAGGGAATATAATAATGCAATATTATGATATGAACACCGGCTCACACACATCTTCATCGGTAATTGCCATGTCACGTACACTGTAGAAAAATACTATTTCATTGACATAGCTTGCTAATTGGTAGTTGCTACATGTTATAGCTTTCATATGCTAGTTTAATTATTGCATGATATCAGATGAATCCATATATTCAATGGTTATGCAGTATTATGGAGATTTATGCCGGTTTTCATTGTTATTGACATGGTGACTTGATGATTTCGGGTTCTTCTTGATGTTTTTTCTGGATTGGAAACCGCATGTGAAAGTTTGTAAAATGATGAATTATTTTAAAGAGAAAAAAAGCGGTTTTCCTTGATATGTTGAGTATTGTCCACCATGATGTTTTCTCGGTTCTGAGATGTTTTCGAGACCCGATTCAAGGAGTTGGATGAACCGTCTCGGGTACATGGTGGACCCGGTATGGTACCCCGGGGCAAGAGTGATTTCATGGAGGAGGATGAGCCTGGCAGGGACAGACTGCCTACCGGTGATTTTACCTGGCGTGGCGAATATCCGGAGGATACCGTTCGTGGTCGTGTGATTGATGATATGGGCCGATCCGCATTGACGGAGCCCGAGGTATTCAGATATTGAGATTTGAGAAACTGAGATATTGAGATTTGATGATACAGGCCAGTCCGGATAGCCGGAGCCTGAGATATTGAGATATCGAGATTTATGTTTTGTGTTGATGCTTGACACAGATTCTATATTGATTTCATTGATGACATCTCGATTTATATACGTACAAAAATCTCATTAAATAAAGAAAAACAGTTCTTTGATTCATGATGTACTTGTTTCTCATTATATGCATTTGCACATCATTTTAGTGATATATTGCTACCTGACATTTGTACATCATATTAGTGACATGTTGTTATCTGAGGCACTGACACGAGTACTTGGTATTACATTTATGGATAGATATTTACCTTTACCATTATATTATGCTTCAGGCCATATTATTATTTTGAGGATATTCCTGATCGTATGACCTATGATTGCGTTATATATGCGATTTCTACTTGTTGATGTTTTCTACTCACGAGTTGGCAACTCACCCTCGTTGTGCCACAGTTACTTGCAGGTTTTGCCGTACAGGTTTCGTTGTGGCCTTGCAGGTACACTGTTCCTTCTGGGTGGTTGCTTTGGTAGGTGGTTTCATTGCATCGTGACCACCATTGTATTTATATTTATATTCAGTTGTATCTAGTAAAACTCCATCAACCAGACATGTATTATTTGATAGACATAGAAGACCAGTGTATATTCTTTCGACCTTAGAGTCGCACGCTGTATTTTATAGTTTTCCTCTGATTTTCTTGATGATGTTGGATTCTTATCCTGAGTTTGATCCTCGCCTTTCGGCGTTGTATATTATATTGCATTGTGTGGTTTTGTCCGCCGGTTGGCGAAGAGCTAGCTCCCGCTTAGGGATGCCTTTAATCATTATATATGCTTTATCAGATTTGTACCCGTTTGGGGTCAGTTTTTACAAAGGAAACTCTGCCGAAATTTTCAGAAAAGAATTGAGATTTTAAAATGCATACTTCGGCATATGTTATTAATCTTCTTGCTTTAAAATTGGTTTTTCCTTCACTCTACTGCTTTACTTGGTTTTGGATTTCTGGGTTTTGGCTTACTTAGATTACGTACGCCTCGAGACGTTTCGTAGTTTAAGTGCCGGTCATGTTCCATACTTTTCAGGTCGTGACATAAGAATACCTGAAAACTCTGGATTTGACACCCACGCGTCCCGATGAGTAGAAGCAAACGCTCATGCCTGCCCTCTACCCGCAACTGGCTGAATTCTTCCTCTACCATCCTGTTCCCTCTGAACGAACCCTCCGCGACCACGACCTCTCTGCGGTACAGCTGCCTTGCGCTCATGTGGCTCAGTACAATCTCAAACCCGATGACTCAAACTCCCGCACCGGTAACATCCAGATAAAAACTGCTGACCCTCCTGGAGATAAGAGCTAAACGACTGTCCTCGTCCCAAGCCTCTGCTATCCCCATGACGTAAACGAATTCTGTCGTGGCGATTAAGCCTCTGTCTCTGGGCTGATACACCTGTACGAGCCCTCCTCGGTCTCGGAACTCCCAAAGCCTCGAAAAGACGCTCCTCAGCTAAACGGGCTGCATCCACTGCTGCTGTATACGTGATACAATGCTGTGTGCTGATTGCAAGGAATAACTGGGTAACAGGGGTGGCAACCTCCTGTCGCTGCGCTCGACTGGCCTCAACCAACGACCTCATCGTCTGGCGCAAGTCCTGCATATCTGCCACAAGCCAGCGATATGATCTATCGAAGGAGGATCAATCTGCTCCTGTACAGCGAGCATACCGTCCTGGTCAATCCTCGTCCCACATGAGTCAACTCTGACCCCGGCTCTCGCTGCACCTCTCTGAGCCCTCATAGTCATCGGCGGCATAAGGCTATAAATGGAAAAAGGATTTGATAAGAATACGGAAATCGAATCTCAAGGATATGTATCATCAAGGAAGGAATTTCAAGCAATTAGTACTTAGGTCACTTTAGGCGGAGTACCATGTCGTAAGAATGCCGTGGACATACACACACTACTTTACTCTGCTTAAGCTACCTACTCCATCATACCAAGGTCATCCTACACTCCGAAAGGTAAAACCTAGCGCTCTGATACCAACTTTGTCACGACCCGAAATTGGCACGTGACGGCCCTTAAACCATGTAACGTCTACAGGCGTAACACAATTTAAGTAAGCCGAAAAACCCAGCAACTTAAAACATCAAAAGTAGTAAGTGATAAGAACATTGTTAAAACTTTTGAAATCTCAAATACAAATTTTTTAAAGTCCAACTTTATTTCCTTTAAAATTTGGCAGCACCTCTTTTGTAAAACAAGCCCCCAAAAGGGTACAACATAAAATATAAGTAAAGCAACCCCAAACGGGAGCAAATCCACGCCCAAAGGCGGAAAACAACCACCACAACAGATATACAACGCCGTAACGAAGAAAAAGACGATATAAATAAAACTGCATCAAAGACCTCCAAGTCACAAAATAATATACAATATCGTCCTCACAACTCGACTCTAAGTCAATACATGAAAGTGGTAGATGGAGAGTACATGATACAACGAATATACAATGAGCAACATCGGATAACCGCAAAACCCACCTATAGCAAAACTGCACACAGTCAGCCGTAGCGGTATCCGCTGCAAAAGATGATACGATAGGATGAAAAGCCCTGCCTCTGACTGCTCTGAGGGACAACCTGTACAACCCTATGGCACAACGGGGGTGAGTTGCCAACTCGTGAATAGTAAATAACATATGCAGATAATCGCAAGTATGCATGTACTGCGCTAATCTATCACTTGCACGCTGATAGCAATAAACAGCAATATGTATATGCAACAGTCATGAAAGGTACTCTATCAGGTACTACTAATACATGAAGCAATACATATCAAATAAATGCGGAGTATGGAATAAAACATGAGGCCCCTCATATCGGGCACATAGGCCCCTCACATCGGGCACATAGGACCATCATATCGGCCATTGAATCGGTCCGGCCATTGAATCGGCCCACATATCGACCTTAATATCGGCCCGGCCATTGAATCGGCCCACATATATAATGAATAAGTATATTTGCATAGATCATTATAATGATATATTATGTAGGTGTACATATATAACAGCGTCCCATACCACTGATATATATATATACTATGGGTATACATATATATATCAGCGTCCCATACCACTGATATATGTACGTAGGAGTAAAACAATCCAGAAAACATCATATGAAAACCATATCTCAATGCGAAATCCATGAAATATAATATATGCAACATAAAACAGTAATATGAGCATATAAGAAAAAACCGCTATTTAACTTCAACAAGTTATTAAGTATATCATGCGGTTCCTAATTTCTCCGAAACCAAACGCAACAACATATAAAGGTGAATATGTAACTATAGCAAGGTGTATGAGCATGTACCTATCAATAATGATGTAATACCATACGGGTGTATATGTAAGTATGTATGCAAGATGTATATGTAGCTATGTCTCATGTGTGTATATACCTATCACTAATGGTACGATACCATATAAGTATATGGGTAACTATCATGTAGGCATGTCAAGGCATATGTGTAATCATGTAGGTATACAGGTATGCTATATGTCATATGCACAATAAAAATAAGGATCATGTCTCAAGTCCCTAGCCAATACAATATTACGTATGTATAGGTGTTGTGTGTGTCATGGCAATTATTGACGGTGTGAGTGGCATAAAATCAGTGCTCGTGCAACATGAACTGTCAATAATAGTGTAGTGTCCAAAGGGTACAAGTCCAAGCACAACAAGTAATAATATGAAATTAAGTTTTATGCACAATCTCTATATGTGCAATATAACATGCGACTAATATCATATCATATCTAGCCCTGACGCATAACGCCATCCGGACGATTCCCCTATAGATGTTAAATCTACTCACCAACTATCCTGGCTAAGTAAAGCCAACCACTCGCTTCCTCTTCTTTGCAGCGTCTGAAGTCCCCGCCTGCGTCCCTAAGATCATAAAACAACATCACAAGTATATATTAGCAATCGACCAATAACACGTACTAACTACGTTTGACCGACGCACCAACTCCAAACATACTCTCAAGTGTTCGTCTAGTGGCTAACGTGCATAGCGATACTACGAAACTAACCCAAGAGCAACAGATACACAAAGACACGAACCGTATCGGATAACGTAACGCGCGTAATCGAAACACTAGAAAACAAGCAAAGTGATCCCAGATTTTGCTACACAAACAATTTGTGAAAGTTGCAAGTACCATGAGACCACACACAACCCCAGAGACACCTACCCCAAAACACAACCCCCCCAGCCCCTACTCTGGCCGCAAATTGCGGCCAGAACCAATAAATCTACGGCCTGAATTAAAGGGAATGGACTCAGGTTTTTATGGTGGGTTCTATGTCACTACACAAGGTCACTGTGATGGGAACTTTTCCAACAAATACCTGGTTTGATAGTAGATCATCCGAGGCCGAAAACTACACTAAAAAATACGATAATTGCACGAAACGAAACTTTACGCGTTCTAAAATGAAACTAACAAGCTACGGAACATTAAAATGGCTTACTTAACAGAGAGAGATCATCACCTACTCCCACAAGCTCAAAGATCCTAGCTTTCCAAGCTCCAAGGGATCCTAGAGGCAAAACAAGATTTAGGATGTGATTCGGGTGAGATTTAATGAATTTGTGAAGGTTTTTAGTGAAGAGAATGATAAGTGTTCAGTTGAGGATTGAGGGAAGTGAAGAGAAATGAGAATGAGATCAAGTGAGAGAGAATGAGAGTGAAATGATGAAGAGAGAGTGTGAGGTGAGAATAAGGATGCGTGCACCATTGCATTAACTCTCACATTAATGCAAGCATGGATCTCATGACTCACCATTACTACCTCCTCCCAGATCCGAAACAAAGCAAGGAAATATCTTCTCACCACAAAAAATCAAGGGTTTAGGGTTAAGCAAGGATAGGATTAGCTTAAGGTAGACATGGTCACTAACAAGATTAACACAAACTAACCCTCACATTAACGTGCACACGTGCGTGCAAGCCATAGCAAATAATAATAAAATATTAATTAAATGTTATAAAATGTGAGGAACCCAAATTGGTAAACTTTTTACCAAAAACCCGCATTATCGCTTAATTAACACTAATCGCAAAACTAAGGTGTTACAGTATTCCACTTTATAATTAGTCGATCCATTAGGTGTCTAAGAAAGTTGTTAACGAGGTGATGCCCCTGTGGAAATGAGGTTATTCAATTAGTCCCATGCGAAAGCATGGGGAGACTCCCTCGAAGTACCAATACCTGCCTGGCTGAACGATCGGCAAACTTGTTGGGTGTAATTAATCCCAACTAATCTTACCTTTTATGGTTTGAAGGAAAATTGGATAAAAACGGTGGAAGCCATCCTGATTAGATAAGATAATAACCAATCTAATCTTGCAAAGAGCGCACGCTAATGTGTTTCCTTCTCTCTCTCTCTCTCCAGGTAGCGACCAATGACACACCTTAATCAAGATAATAATATGGATGTATTGACCGAACCGGCTTATTATACTGGACTAGGTTCCGCTCTATCTTATAACTGTCATAAGTTTGTGTAAGGAATAGGGGAATACCCTGATTCCCATGCCATCCGAACGAAGAAGGAGCATACTTATGCATCTCCTTCGGGTGTGTTCGTTACCGAGAACTGTTTCTCAGTTTGCTCTACGTCCTGGGTATTGGATACCGGATCAGGATCCCACGTATGTAATTTGTTACATGGGCTAAACAGAGGTAGAAAACTGGGAAAGGGTGATAAGTCTCTAGTAGTAGGGAATGGTGCAATTGTTGCAGCCAAAGCAGTTGGCGAATATCACCTAGAGTTACCAACTGGTGATACATTGATTCTGAACGACTGTTACTACATACCAAAGATGATGTGCAATATTATATCAGTTTCTTTGTTAACTAAAGAAGGATATAATTTCACATTAGAGGATAATGTTATGAACATTTTTCTAAATCAAGTGTTGATTGGGTTTGGTACGTTATGTAATAGTATATACAATCTAAATCAAATGACAGTTCTAAACGTACAGAACACACACAAGAGAAAGAGTTCAGAAATGAACGAAGCCTTCTTGTGGCATTGTAGACTAGGTCATATCAATGTGACAAGGGTAGATAAGTTGCATAAAGATAGATATTTGAATTCGTTCGAATTTACATCTTATGAAACTTGCGAGTCATGTCTCAAAGGTAAGATGACCAAAATTCCGTTTACTGGACATGGAGAAAGAGCACCTGAACTCTTAGGACTGATACATAGTGATGTATGTGGTCCTATGTCTACATATGCCAGGAATGGTTCCTCGTACTTTATTTCATTCACCGATGATCTCTCAAGATACGGACATGTGTTCCTGTTGAAACATAAGTCTGAGGCTTTTGAGAAATTCAAGGAATATAACTGCGAAGTGGAGAACCAAACGGGTAAAAGTATTAAAATCCTTCGATCTGATCGGAGAGGAGAATACTTGAGCACGGAATTCTGAGACTACTTAAAAGAGAATGGGATTCTCTCTCAGCTTTCTGCTCCGTATACACCACAGCACAATAGAGTATCGGAGCGGAGGAATCGCACCCTATTAGATATGGTGCGCACTATGATAAGTATTGCTGAGTTACCTAATTCCTTTTAGGGTCATGCACTTGAGACAGCTGCAAACCTATTGAATATAGTTCCCACAAAATCCATGCCTACCACTCCATATGAGATATGGAAAGGAAAGAGACCATGTCTTAATTATGTTAAGATATGGGATTGTCCGGCTTATGTTAAAAAGCAAAATCCGGACAAGCTCGAGGCAAGGTCAGTTCTGTGCAAGTTTATAGGATATCCTAAATATTCGCGAGGGTATATCTTCTACCACACCGAGGAACAAAAGGTGTTTGTTTCTTGAAATGCCACCTTTTTAGAAAAGGAATTTCTTGTGAAAGAAATTAATGGCAATGAGGTAGAACTGGAAGAAGTTCCAGCTACACAAACTATAACTGACAATTTGGTAAAACCGGAGGATTCAATAGTCCCCGACGAACCTCAGCCACTCCGCATATCTAGTAGGGTTCCTCATCCACCTGAGAGATACTACGGTTTTATCATAGATGGTGGGAGTGAGGATTGCATCATGGAAGATGACAACCCAACTAGTTTCGAGCAGGCCATAATAAGTGGAGACTCTGTGAAATGGATGGATACTATGCAATCTGAGATGGAATCTATATGTACCAACAAAGTATGGACTTTGGAAGTTGCTCCTGAAGGAATAAAACCCATCGGGAGCAAGTGGATTTTTAAGAAGAAAATTGGTATAGATGGAAACATTGAAACTTTCAAAGATAGACTTGTAGCAAAAGGTTTTCGTCAACGACCAGGTGTCGACTATGATGAAACATTTTCTCCATTGGCTATGCTAAAGTCCATCAGGATCCTACTTGCCATTTCTGCATACCATGACTACGAAATCTGGCAGATGGGCATCAAGACCGCTTTTCTAAATGGTGATTTAGAAGAGAGCGTGTACATGACACAGCTAGAGGGCTTCGTAGACAGTGGGAGCAGCGGAAGCATGCGCAAGTTGCTTAAATCAATCTACAGATTAAAGCAGGTATCGCGGAGTTGGAACATCTTATTCGATGAAGCTGCCAAAGAGTTTTACTTCATCAAAAACGTAGATGAACCTTTTATATACAAGAAGGTTGTAGAGAGTAAGGTTGTCTTCCTCGTATTGTACGTGGATGACATACTCTTGATAGGAAACGATGTTCCTATGCTACACTCGGTCAAGCTCTTCTTATCACACAAATTCTCCATGAAAGATCTTGGTGATTCCTCCTACTTCCTGGGGATTAAGATCTATAGAGATAGATCTAAATGGATGTTGGGATTGTCCCAATCCAGGTACATTGATACCATACTAAAGAGGTTTAGTATGGAAGATTCTAGGTATGGTAATTTACCCACTTGCTCAGGAATCACTCTCTCCAAAGAGATGTCTCCCAAGAATGATTTGGAGAGGGCTCGCATGCAAGGGATACCCTATGCTTCTACAGTCAGGTCAATCATGTATGCGATATTATGTACCAGACCGGATGTAGCTTACTCATTAGGTGTAGTGAGTAGATATCAATCAGATCCAGGGGAGAAACACTGGACAGGTGTGAAAAACATTCTTAAGTACTTGAGAAGGACTAAAGAAATGTTCTTGGTGTATGGTAACGGTGAACTCCAGGTGGAGTCGTTTACCGATTCGAGCTTCCAGAGTGATAAGGACGACAGTAAGTCGGTCTTGAGTTTTGTCTTTACCCTCAATGGAGGAGCGGTATGTTGGAAGAGTTCCAAGGAAGATACCGTGGCAGACTTGTTGATGGAGGCTGAATACATCGCTGCCAACGATGCTGCTAAAGAGGCTGTCTGGATGAAGAAGTTCATAGCTGAACTTGGTGTGGTTCCATCCATTGAGCATCCAATACATGTGTATTATGATAACAATGGAGCTATGGCATTGGCCAAGGAATCCCGGTCCCATCAGAGATCAAGAAATATTCTTAGGCGGTATCACCTGATCCGGGAGATAGTTGATCGCCAGAAGATCGAGGTCAGGAGAGTTGACACGGAGGATTACACAGCGGATCCACTCATGAAGGCCCTCCCCCAGACGCGATTCGAGAGACTATTTAGGATGCTGGGTATGAGATACTACAACAACTGGCCTTAGTGCAAGTGGGAGAATGTTAGGGATATGTATGCCCTAGAGGCCATTATTGTGCATGAATGTATATTATAGTGGATGCTTAGACATATATATATGACTTTCTTGCTCGACATGATAGTATGCTATCTGGTTGCTTTTATCTTAACATGTTCACTGGTATTATTATACTTTCTCTCATATACATGTTGATAAAGCCTTTAGGATGTAGGCTTGACAACCAGGACTATAATGCGGATCATACTACTGGGACCTGGGTAGTCCACAAGCACATCCTTCAATTGTTCATAGTCGAGGGAATATCGAGACAAGGCATCGATATTCCAGAGTAGACTAGTGTGTACGTTTCTTGACCCTGTATGGGGCGATAGTTGATCCCATATCCATTGGTGTTTGACATCAAAGATTGTATACAGGTGCTCATTAAAGAATGGGTACACCGAACAAGAATCTCCAAGAACTCCTAGTTGGTACTATACCTATCGTCAGATAGCAGTTCTCTGGTGACACTGGTACAGGTTAGTCTGTAGACCGGAGATCATCATAGAGTCTTGTGTGGCTCCCACTGTGCTTTGATTTCCTCCCTACCACGGCTCAAACGAGTCATGCAAACAGGTGGATTTTAGGTACAGTCCCGAGTCACATGGAGGCAATGAGCGATAGGAGGGGTTTCGTCTCTCCCGGTATAGGGAGTTGATGTTGCGCTATGCTCGATGGGCTATAACACGAAGTCCCTGGCCAGGGCTGTTGATGAGATTTACTGGTAAGTGTTATCAGTAGTTTCTCGTATCGTTATAGGCCTTACATCGGCATGACTTATCAAGTTATTAGGGTATGACGATTTCAACCCCAGACTCGATATGCGACATATCAGATGAAGAGACCGAACTGTACGGTAAGTGTTACCTATATACTTCATGGGAGTTTAGACAAGCTTGCTTGTTAATCTTCTATTCGCTCAATACCTGGGTAGTCGTTACATCCAGCTAGTACCACTGACGGCTTGTGGGTGACTGATGTGATCATCACCTACTGCTGGCGTATTGACGAGTCTTTAGAGTCCCACATAGAAGTTTCCTGGTTCAAGCGAAACGAAGTAGGGCACATTTGCTGATATGTGCGGGGGCCTGATTAAATACGAGTATGTGATATCGTATTCTAATCTGGCAGTTATTTGTTATCGGTTAGGTTATATGCGATATAACCGGATTATCGAATCAAGTATTGATTTGATAATGCGATATACAGATAAATGATATTAGTCGGTTATATGTGATATAACCGGATTATTAAATCAAGTGTTGATTTAATAATATGATATATATTTGTATTTGATATAATTATGTATTAACTAATATTATTAGCTCACTAATTATTTTATTTTCTTAATATATATATATATATGTATATATATATATATATATATTATTTAAGAAACATGGCATGGCATTTTCTATTTTTAGAAAATAGAAATGGTGAGGTGGAAAATAGGGAGACTTTGGAGGAATGGGTGTAGCATGGCTTGGTGATTATTTTATTTATCTCACTACACTATTGAAGTATGGTTACAATTGAATAATGATTCTTTGTGCCCAGATTTCATCTAGTGTTATCTTTGTGCTTGGGCAATACGGAGTATTTCTAAGTCGAAATTTTAACATCGTTTATTCACTTAAGTTTGTAAATGTGTTTCTAAACATTGACTAATTGCTATATGACGATTAGTAGGGGTTGCACATATCTAGTATCTTGTTATTGCGGCTTGTAGATATGAAGTATTGGATCGTCATGATTGAATAGCCGCGGGGATGTGGGAAGAGTGTTCTTTTCTTTCATTCATGTAATTTATAAATTGATGTAATATTCTTTTGCGGGGCACATCCGGGTTGAGGTTGTAGCTACCGTTGTATTATTTCATTTATTTTTCTTGCATCTAAAATAGACCCAAGGTGGGGTGCACAAACTACCGGGTTCTTGAAGTGTCGAGTGGCTTACTCATTTCATTTAGGGAGGTTGATTCACTTCGAGGATTTGGAGGATAGTTTGCCACACCCGTAGGGGTCTGGGGTGAGGGTTTGGCTATTTATCACAACCGTGGAATCCATTTTTCATTAGAGGCTAAAACGAAACATGGAAATCTTAGTATATCCAATATATTCATCTGTGTTACATCTGCTGTGATCTGTGATCTAGAATGGCTATTATTGCATGAGACGAATGGCTATATATATATTGTTAGTTATGTATATGCCCTAGAGGCCATTATTGTACATATGATGTATATTATAGTTGATGCTTGGATATATATAGAGAGGACTTTCTTGCTCGATATGATATTATGCTATCTGGTTGCTCTTTGTCTTAATATGTTGACTTGTATTGTGTTATTTTCTTTCTCTCACATGTTGATAAAGCCCTTAGGATGTGTACTTGACTACTAGGACTATGATGGAGATCATACTAGTGGGACCAGGGTAGTCAACAAGTACATCCTATAATTGTTCCTAGTTGAGGGTGTATCGAGACAGGGATACTCCAGAGTAGACTAGCGTATACGCTTCTTGACTCATATGATAGGTGATGGATGATCCCACATCCATTGGTGTTTGACATCAAAGATGGTATACGGGTGCTCAGTGGAGACTGGGTACACTGAACGGACTCGCCGAGAACTCCTAGTTGGTATTATACCTATCGTCGGATAGCAGTTCTCTGGTGACACTGGTACATGTTAGTCTGTAGACTCGAGTTCGTTATAGATTCTTGTGTGATTCGCACTGTGCTTTGATTTCCACCTTACCACGTTCAAGAGAACGTGCAAAACGGTGGCTTTTGGGTGCAGTCCCGAATCACATGGAGGCAATGAGCGATAGGAAGGGTTTCGTCTCTCCCGGTATTGGGGGTTGATGTTGCGCTGTGCTCGATTGGCTATAACAGGAAGTCTCTGGCCAGGGCTGATATGGAGATATACTGGTGAGTGTTATCAGTAGTTTCTCGACCCGTTATAAGCCTCACATCGGCATGAGTTATCGGTTACTGGGGTCTGACGTTTACCACCCCTAAACTGGATATGCGACATATCAGACGAAGAGACCGGACTATACGGTAGTGTTACTGATTGGATTCACAGGAGTGTGAGCAGGCTTGCTTGTTGATCTTTTGATCGCTCAATACCCGGGTGGCCGTTACGTTTAGCTGACCGCTTGCGGTTTGTGGGTGTTTGATATGATCATTACCTACTGCTGGCGTACTGACGAGTCTTTAGAGTCCTATACGGAGGTTTCCTGACTCAGGAGAAACGGAGTAGGAGCACATATGAGATATGTGCGGCACTGAGATTGATACGCGTTTATGATACCGTATTCTATTATCGTGATATGTGATATCGGCCGGGTATATGTGATATACCCGGGTTATCAGATCAAGTGTTGATTCGATAGAATGATACATATTATATTAGTCGGTTATATATGATATAGCCGGATTATTAAATCAAGTATTGATTTAATAATTTAATGTATAATTATATATTTGATATATTAAATTATATTAACTAATATTTGCTCACTTAATTATTTCTTTTTCTCACTTTTGTGTACACTTTACATATATGTGATGTATGTGATTGTGTCATGGCAACATGCAACATGGGTGTATGAGACTTACACCATGCCTTGGATAAATTAGGGTTTTGCTCATTTAAAGTAATTCAGAATGAAGTGGATTTTGTCATGACAAAGAAGCTTGGAGGAGCTAGGGTTTGCCATTGACTTAGTCCACTTAATTTGGATTACTTAAGATATTTATTAACCTTACCATTTATCCTTGACCATAGTTTATTCTCTACAAGAGTTTAGTATGAGATATTATCTCACCATGGTTGCTATTCTCACACAACTAGTTCACTTGTTCATTTTCTCTCTTTATCTTCTTCCTCATCTCAAAAGCTTTCTAGGGTTTCATGAGGTGATGAATCCAAGTGAGAAAATAAATTCTAAAGTGAGCAAAATTCCTACTTCATCATCCTCTTCTATACTAGCCATATAGTTTAGTGTGTTGGCTACACTAATTCATTATTAGTGAAGAGATAGCTTGCGTTTGTGTTTCCTCGAAGTAGATCATCATAGACTTTAAAGACTTCTAGCTAGCATGCATCATACATCTCGTGGAGCCTCTCAAAAGTACGGGAGTTCGTTGATCGCGGCGAAGGGACCACAACAAGGAGCTATAAAAGCGAAGGAATGGACTACAAAGGTTGTAATCCCTACACACTTAGATGTAAAGTTGTTTACATTTCGTTTTCATATGATTCTCTAGTTAAACATCCTAGGTTAGAGTTCTTTAGCATGACAAAATTAGAATTTGGCATGGACGATACCAACCGAAACCTTGCTGTCGTACATAGGAACTCTACAGTGGTATCAGAGCCTAGCTAGAGAATTAGACGGATTATATAGGATTACGAAACCGAAACAACTCCGAAACTTGAAACAACGAACCCTAGTTTCTGTCGAAATTTTTCGAGAGTCAAAAATTTTTTTAAGCGACTGCAGAATATTATATGAGAAATTACATGAACACAGAAGAAATTTGAACCCACTTGGTCGGATTTTGGCCGAGCACATGAGCTCAAAAACCGAGGAGGCCGGCCCCTTCAGGGAATTTTGTCTTCAAATTTTTTTTGTGTTCCAGTCTATGGGGTTTGGTGTTTCAGGTGTTATTTTTATTTGCTAAATTTGCATGTGATGTTAACTTTCTGCAAAGGAAACTCGAAGTGTTTCGTAGTCGTAATTCTAACAAGTTTTCGGGTTATTTAGACGGTGTTAAAAAAAGTTCGAACGGATATCAAATACCCACTTTAACCCTCGCTAGAAATTTTCCAAGAGTTGGATTTTTTTTCAAGTTAAAGAACATTTTAAAATCATGCAAGTAATGCGGTGGACCCTCTAGAAGAACGAAACCCTAACCCGATTCTGTGACCGTAAGAACCGTCGCCAAACCCTAGGGTTTGCGGTAGTTCCGCAGTGCCACAGGTAAGGCATTGGTTGACTCTTCTACGGCTGGTTCATTGGTACTGTGGCATGTGCTGAGTATTTTTAAACTACGCTCAAGTGTTGAGAATTTGGGAAATTTTGGGTGTTTTTTGATTCGATCGGAATGTTTAACGTCATCTAGCATTTTCTGGAATATGATACAATATGTGGAATTCATATAATTAGGCATGAAATGCGAAGTATGTGATATTTCGGGTTTATGATGTCTAAGATCATTGTGGATTCCAAATGTTGTAGTTTGAAATTTTCTTTTCTAGGACCGTACGTGTAATATATAGTGTATCACCATTTTCGTTGCTATATATCAACGACAATTGTGATACGCATATTTACTTACGTTGATGATATGTGATTTTATGTGTTGCTGTGATATGTTATATTGGATCGTCGTGTTATGAATAGCCGGAGTTTTATGTGAGATGAGAGTTTTTATTTTCATTCATGTAAAATTCATTGTATGTAATATTCTTTTATTAAGGCACTTCCGGGTTGAGGATGCCGTCACCATTGTTGTATATTATTTACTTTTCCGCATTAGGATAGACCCAAAGAGGGGAGCACAAGTAACCAGGTTTTAGAGTCCAGTGGGAGACCATCTCGAGGAGTCGAGTCCGGGTCTCCTAACTCTAGAATTTGTGGGGTTGCTTGCCGCTCTTGTAGGGGTCTAGGGATGTAGGTTTGGCTATTCATCGCGACCGTGGAATCCGTGTTTTATACAGGCTTAAAATAAAACACGGACCTCCTAATATATCCAATATTTCATATGTTATCTTCTGCTGCTGATATTCTGTGATATGATCATTTTATATGTTTGAGACAAATGCTTTATTATTGTATATATGATATATAACAAACGTTGCTTATGTTTTACACCCGCGCTAGTCCCGCCCCGCTATGCCGTTAGTTAAGTAACCTAACGGTGCATAACGGGACACTGTGGCGAATGCGGATGGCATCAGCGTACGTTGAATTTTCATTTCTTCTATGATGCTTAGGAAGCATAAATGATGGGACTTCATTAATGAGATTAATGAAAGAAAAGAAACCTAAAAGATGTTGTAGAATCAAATTTTTAAAAAAGGTAGCTCTAGTTTTTGCTTTGCATAGCGGTATTCCTTATAGAATATCCAGCACCTTATTCGATAAGGAAGGAGTGACCTCTTTAGCGAAACTAGAAGATGCTACAACTCACTCGGTTTTGTTTTTGATTGCTTCTATAGTTCTTGCTTTGCATTGCGGTATTTGTGAAATATCCTGCACCTTATTCAATAAGGAAAGAGCCGAGATCCCTTCACCGGGAGTGACCTCTTTAGCGAAACTAGTAAAAGCCTAAAAAACACTCCTTTTCAAAATCACTTGTTTCTACAACGATATCAAGTTCATTACGCAAAAGGTTTTCATAAAAACCTGTCGTAGCCCTCCGTCATTTCAGATAAGTCCAACTTAGTATTCGTGCTACCTTTTTTGATCTCCGTCAAGGCGTAGTGTGCGGTAGCTGACTAGTATTTATCTGTTGCATATGATGTGATTGGATTACGGTAGTCGTACGGCTTTGTTGGCTTTCGTCAAGGGTCGTGCGGGTGGGTTTAAATCAATCATGGAATGTACGGGTTGAACTTGACTAGCGGACTATGGTTTGTTGGCTTTCGTCTAGGTGCTTTCGTCAAGGTCATAGCACGATAGGGGAAAGAGTATTATCGGGAATTTCAAGTGTTGAAATTTGCAATGAGATTGCATAACTTCTCTGAGATAGTTGGATCCCGATACCCACTGCGAGTAAGAGTTACTCCTGGGAGAGTTTTACACATCACAATTAGCCGATCAAGTAGGTGTCTAGAAAGGTGTTAATAGGGTTATGCCTCTGGGAAAACGAGGTTTATTTTAGTTAGGTCCGTGCGAAAGCATGGGAAACCTCCCTAAAAGTACCAACACTGGCCTGGCTGAAAGATTGGCGAACTTGTAAGGTGTAATTAATCCTGGCTAGTCTTACCTTTTAGGGTTTGAAGGAAGATTTGATAAAAACAGTGGGAGCCATCCTGATTAGATAAGATAATAAACCAATCTAATCTTGCAAGAGCATACGCTAAAGTGTTTTCTTCTCTCTCTCTCCAGGTAGCGACCATGTCAAGCCTTAATCAAGATAATAATATGGATGTATTGACTGAACCCGCTTGTTATACTGAGCAGGGGAACGTTGGTTCCGTTCTTTCTTATAATTGTTATAAGACTGAGCAGGAAATAGGGGAATATCCGAATTTCCACGCCGTCCAAACGAAGAACAAGCATGTTGATGCATCTTCTTCGGGTGTGTTTGTTATCAAGAACTGTTTCTTAGTTCACTTTACGTCCTGGTTATTAGATACCGGATCGGGATCCCACATATCTAATATATTACATGGGCTAATAAAAGGTAGAGAACTAGGAATGGGTGATCATTTCGTAAGAGTAGGAAATGGTGCAAATGTTGCAGCCAAAGCAGTTGGGGAATATCACATTGTATTACCAAATAGTAATACATTGATTCTGAACGAATGCTATTACATACCGACCCTGATATGCAATCATATATCAGTTTCTTTATTAAGTAAAGAAGGATATAATTTTGTAGTACAGGATAATGTTATGAACATCTTCCTGAATCAAAAGTTGATTGGATCAGGCTTGTTAAATAATGGCATATACGTTCTAAATCAAACCATGGTTCTTAACGTACAAAACACACACAAGAGGAAGAGTTCAAAAATGAACGAATCCTTCTTGTGGTATTGTAGACTAGGTCATATCAATGCGACACTACTAGCTAAGTTACATAAAGATGGATATTTGAATCCGTTCGAATTATCATCTTATGAAACTTGCCATTCATGTCTCAAAGAAAAGATGACCAAAACTCCATTTAGTGGACACGGAGAAAGAGTTACGGAACTCTTAGGACTGATACATAGTGATGTATGTGGTCCCATGTCTTCACATGCCAGGAATGGTTCCTCGTACTTCATTACATTCACTGAAGATCTCTCAAGATACGAACATGCGTTCCTATTGAAACACAAGTCTGAAGCTTTTGAGAAATTCAAAGAATATAAACACGAAGTCGAGAACCAAACGGGTAAAAGTATTAAAATCCTACGATCTGATCGAGGAGGAGAATACTTGAGCAATGAGTTCATGGACTATCTAAAAGAGAATGGGATTCTCTCTCAGCTTACTCCTCCATATACACCACAGCACAACGGTGTATCGGAGCGGAGGAATCGCACCCTATTAGATATGGTGCGCTCTATCATGAGCACTGCTGAGTTGCCTATTTCCTTCTGGGGGTATGCGCTTGAGACAGCCATACACTTATTAAATATGGTCCCTACCAAATCCGTGCCTACCACTCCATATGAGATATGGAAGGGGAAGAGGCCATGTCTTAATTATGTTAAGATATGGGATTGTCCGGCCTATGTCAAAAGGCACAATCCGGACAAACTCGAGGCAAGGTCTGTTCTGTGGAAATTTGTAGGATATTCCAAAAACTCATAAGGGGATATCTTCTACCACACCGAGGAACAAAAGGTGTTTGTTTCTCGACATGCCACCTTTTTAGAAAAGGAATTTCTTGTAAAGGAAATTAGTGGCGAGGAGGTAGAACTGGAAGAAGTTCCAGCGATACAAACTACGACAGAAGATTTGGTAGAACTAGAGGATTCGATAGTAGCCAACGAACCTCGGCCTCTCCGCTGATCTAGTAGGGTTCCTCATCCACCTGAGAGATGCTACAGTTTTCTCATTGATGGTGGGAGCGAGGATTGCATCATGGAAGATGATGACCCAACTAGCTTCGAGCAGGCCATCACGAGTGGGGACTCTGTGAAATGGCTGGATGCAATGCGATCTGAGATGGAATCCATGTACACCAACAAAGTATGGACTTTGGAAGTTGCTCCTGAAGGGGTAAAACCCATTGAGAGCAAATGGATCTTTAAGAAGAAACTTGGTGTAGATGGAAAAGTTGAGACTTTCAAAGCTAGACTTGTTGCAAAAGGTTTTCGTCAACGACCAGGTGTGGATTATGATGAAACCTTTTCTCCAGTAGCTACGCTTAAGTCCATCCGGATCCTACTTGCCATTGCTGCATACCATGACTACGAAATCTGGCAAATGGATGTTAAGACCGCCTTTCTAAATGGTGATTTAGAAGAGAGCGTGTACATGACTCAACCAGAGGGCTTCATAGGCAGTGGGAGCAGTGGAAAGGTGTGCAAGCTTCTTAAATCCATCTACGGGTTAAAGCAGGCATCGCGGAGTTGGAACATCTGTTTTGATGTGGTAGTCAAAGAGTTTGACTTCATCAAAAACGTAGATGAACCTTGTATATACAAGAAGGTGGCAGAGAGTAAGGTTGTCTTCCTTGTTTTGTACGTGGATGACATACTCTTGATAGGAAATGATGTTCCTATGCTGCACTCGGTCAAGCTCTTCTTATCACAAAGATTCTCAATGAAATATCTAGGTGATGCCTCCTGCATCTTGGGAATTAAGATCTATAGAGATAGATCTAAACGGATACTGGGATTGTCCCAATCCAGGTATATTGACACCATACTAAAGAGGTTTAGTATGGAAGAATCCAAGCATAGGAATTTACCCACGATCTCTGGATTCACTCTCTCCAAAGAGATGTTTCCTAAGACTGATTTGGAGAGAGCTCGCATGCAAGGGATACCGTATGCTTCGGCAATAGGCTCTATCATGTACGCGATACTATGTACCAGATCCGATGTAACATACTCACTAAGTGTAGTGAGTAGGTATCAAGCAGATCTAGGAGAGAGTCAATGGACAGCTCTGAAGAACATTCTCAAGTACTTGAGAAGGACTAAAGAGATATTCTTGGTTTATTGTAACAGAGAACTCCAGGTGGAGTCCTTTACCGATACGAGCTTCCAAAGTGATAAGGACGACTCTAAGTAGCACTCGGGATTTATCTTTGCCCTCAATAGAGGAGCGGTTTGTTGGAAGAGTTCCAAACAGGAAACCGTGGCAGACTCGACGAAGGAGGCTGAATACATCGCTGCCAACGATGCTGCTAAAAAGGCTGTCTGGATGAAGAAGTTCATAAACGAATTTAGAGTGGTTCCGTCCATTGAGCATCCAATACCTTTGTATTGTGATAATAATGGAGCTGTGGCTTTGGCCAAGGAACCCAAGTCCCATCAGAGATCCAGGCATATTCTGAGGCGGTATCACCTGATCCGGGAGATAGTTGATCGTCTGGAGATCGAGGTCAGGAGAGTTGACACGAAGGATAACACAGCGGATCCACTCACAAAGGCCATACCCCAGATACAATTTGAGAGACTCTTCAGGATGTTGGGTATGAGATACTGCAACAGCTGGCCTTAGTGCAAGTGGGAGATTGTTAGTTATGTATATGCCCTAGAGACCATTATTGTACATATGATGTATATTATAGTGGATGCTTGGATATATAGAGAGAGGACTTTCTTGCTCGATATGATAGTATGCTATCTGGTTACTCTTTGTCTTAACATGTTGACTTGTATTGTGTTACTGTCTTTCTCTCACATGTTGATAAAGCCCTTAGGATGTGTACTTGACTACTAGGACTATGATGGAGATCATACTAGTAGGGCCAGGGTAGTCTATAAGTACATCCTATAATTGTTCCTAGTCGAGGGTGTATCGAGACAGGGCATCGATACTCCAGAGTAGACTAGCGTATACGCTTCTTGACCCATATGATGGGCGATAGCTGATCCCACATCCATTGGTGTTTGACATCAAAGATGGTATACGGGTGCTCAGTAGAGACTGGGACAGACTCGCAGAGAACTCCTAGTTGGTATTATACCTATCGTCGGATAGTAGTTCTCTGGTGACACTGGTACAGGTTAGTCTGTAGACCCGAGATCGTCATAGAGTCTTGTGTGATTCATACTGTGCTTTGATTTCCACCTTACCACGTTCAAGAGAACGTGCAAAATGGTGGCTTTTGAGTGCAGTCCCGAATCACATGGAGGAAATGAGCGATAGGAGGGGTTTCGTCTCTCCCGGTATTGGGGGTTGATATTGCGCTATGCTCGATTGGCTATAACAGGAAGTCCCTGGCCAGGGCTGATATGGAGATCTACTGGTAAGTGTTATCAGTAGTTTCTCGACCCGTTATGAGCCTCACATCGGCATGAGTTATCGGTTACTGGGGTCTGACATTTACCACCCCTAAACTGGATATGCGACATATCAGACGAAGAGACCGGACTGTACGGTAGTGTTACTGATTGGATTCACAGGAGTATCAGCAGGCTTGCTTGCTGATCTTCTGATCGCTCAATACCCGGGTGGCCGTTATGTTTAGCTGACCGCTTGCGGCTTATGGGTGTTTGATAAGATCATCACCTACTGCCGGCGTATTGACGAGTCTTTAGAGTCCTGCACAGAGGTTTCCTAGCTCAGGCGAAACGGAGTAGGAGCACATATGAGATATGTGTGGGACCGAGATTGATACGCGTATGTGATACCGTATTCTATTCTCACGATTTGTGATATTGGCCGGGTATATGTGATATAGTCGGGTTATCGGATCAAGTGTTGATTCGATAGAATGATACATATTATATTAGTCGGTTATATATGATATAGCCGGATTATTAAATCAAGTATTGATTTAGTAATTTAATGTATAATTATACATTTGATATATTAAATTATATTAACTAATATTTTCTCACTTAATTTTTTCTTTTTATCACTTTTGTGTACACTTTACATATATGTGATATATGTGATTGTGTCATGGTTGTTGATACATGCAACATGGGTGTATGAGTCTTACACCATGCCTTGGATAAATTAGGGTTTTTCTCACTTAAAGTAATTCAAAATGAAGTGGATTTTGTCATGACAAAGAATCTTGGAGAAGGTAGGATTTGCCATTGACTTAGTCCACTTAATTTGGATTACTTAAGATATTTATTAACCTTACCATTTATCCTTGACCATGGCTTATTCTCTATAAGAGTTTATTATGAGATATTATCTCACCATGGTTGCTATTCTCACACAACTAATTCACTTGTTCATTTTCTCTTTTCATCTTCTTCCTCATCTCAAAAGCTTTCTAGGGTTTCATGAGGTGATGAATCCTAGTGAGAAAATAAATTCTGAAGTGAGCAAAATTCCTACTTCATCATCCTCTTCTATACTAGCCATATAGTTTAGTGTGTTGGCTTCACTAATTCATTATTAGTGAAGAGATAGCTTGAGTTTGTGTTTCCTCGAAGTAGATCATCATAGAATTTGAAGATTTCTAGCTAGCATGCATCATACATCTCGTGGAGCCTTTCAAAAGTCCGGGAGTTCGTAGATCGCAGTGAAGGGACCACAACAAAGAGCTATAGAAGCGAAGGAACGGATTACAAAGGTTGTAATCCCTACTCATTTAGATGTAAAGTTGTTTACATTTCGTTTTCGTATGATTCTCTAGTTAAACATCCTAGGTTAGAGTTCTTTATCATCACAAAAATTAGAATTTTGCATGGACGTTGCCACCCGAAACCTTGCTGTCGTGCATAGGAACCCTACATATATAATAAAATTTTCTTATGTTTTGCACCAGCACTAGCCCTGCCCACGCTCTGCCGTTAGTTAAGTAACCTAACGGTCCTTGACGGGGCTCTGTGGCGAAAGCGGATGGCATAAACGTAAGTTCTAATTTCGTTTCTTTCTTTAATGATAGGGTTAAATGATGGAACCACATTAATTTTGATTAATGCAAAGGAAAAAAAACCAAAATTTAAATCGTTGGAACAATTTCAAAACCACTCGATTTTGTTTAAAAATAACTTTTAAATGCGGATCCTAAACCACTCCTTTTAAAAGCTATCATGGTTCTTTCGACTATATCATGTTCATTACGTTCACGGTTTTTGCCAAAATCAGCCATAGCCCTCCGTTATTTGTAGGGGACCACGTCCTTAAGATGATCAGCTATATTGAAGAGTTCGCGGACATTGGGGCCACGTTGGAGAACGAGTTGTATACAGACTTGATTCTACAGTCCCTCCCTTCTACCTATACCCAGTTTATATTGAATTTTAATATTCAAGGGAAGGAAGTTACACTTCCAGAGCTCCTTAACATGTTGAGGAGTGCAGAGAGCGCCTTGAAGAAATCCAAGGAGATACCCACTCTACATGTTGTGGAATCTTCTTCCTCTAAATCTAAGGTGAAAGCCAAGGGGATAAAGAAGAAGGCCACCACCAAACCGAGAAGCGGTGTAATTAAGGTACAGGGGAAGGGCAAGGCAAAAGTTGGAGGGACAATAGTAGGGAAAGAGAAATACTGCTATTATCGTAAGAAAGGTCATTGTAAGAAGGACAGCAGGGCTTGGAAAACCTGGAACCAGGATTCGAAACAAGTTGTGGCTTCGGCTTTAGGTATGTTTATGATTGAAAACTGTCTGTCAATCAGCTCTATTTCCTGGGTATTGGATACCGGTTCAGGATCTCATATCTATAATTCATTGCAGGCACTAAGAAGCCGTAAAATTATAAAGGCAGGTGATATAACCCTCAAGGTTGCTAACGGAGTGAGCGTGGATGTTGTTTCCATAGGGGAATATCATCTAGGATTGACAAGTGAACACACTTTGGTTTTGCGTAACTGTTTTTGTGTACCAAGTTTGACATGTAATATCATTTCTGTATCTTTACTATCTAAAGAAGCTTATGATTTTACAATTGTAAGCGATATTGTAAACATTCACCTTAATCATAGTTTGATTGGGTCTGGTACAATAGACAATGGTATATATGTATTAATTCAACATTCAGTTTTCAATAATCAGAACACACTCAAAAAAAAGACTCCAGAATTAAATCAAACTTTCTTATGGCATTATAGACTAAGTCACATCAATGAAACATGGTTAACGAAGTTAGATAAAGAGAGATATTTAGATCCATTTAAATATCTGTCTTATGCAACTTGTCAATCATATCTCAAAGGAAAAATGACAAAGACTCCGTTCACTGGATATGGAGTAAGAGCCGCCGAGCTCTTGGAACTCATACACAGTGACGTGTGTAGTCCATTGTCTACAGATAAAAGAAGTGGTTATTCCTATTTCATTACTTGTACGAATGATTTCTTAAGGTATAGACATGTATTCTTGATGAAACAAAAATCCGAGGCTTTGAGAAATTCCAAGAATACAAGAATGAAGTGGAAAAACAAACAGGCAAAAGTATCAAGACACTTCTATCTGATCGACGTAGGGAATACTTAAGTACCGAGTTCCTGAGTTATATAAAATAGAATGGAATTCTCTCTTAGCTTACTCCTCCATACATACCTCAACACAACGGTGTATTAGAAAGGCGGAACCGTGCCTTATTGGATATGGTGCATTCCATGATAAGTAATGCTGAGTTACCGCAAACTTTCTGGGGTTATGCATTAGAATCTGCTGCATATTTTTTGAACAAAGTTCCGACTAAGTCAGTGTCTACCACACCATATGAAATGTGGAGTGGGAAGAAACCCTATCTTAAGTATCTTAAAATATGAGGATGTCCAGCTTTTGTCAAAAGGCAACATGCGGATAAGCTCGAGGCACGATTAGTACTGTTTAAGTTTGTGGGATACCCAAGGAACTCCAGAGGGTATCTTTTCTATTACACAGCGGAACAAAAGGTTTTTGTTTCTCAACATGCCCACTCTCTGGAGACTCAATTTCATGAAAAAGAAATAGGTGAGAGTGCAATAGAACTGCAAGAAATTCCAGAACAACAATCTATTACTGAAAACATGGTGGAACCAGAAGTTTCAAAAGAACCGGACTACCCTGCGCCACGCCACAGATCTAGTAGGTTGTCTCATCCACCCGAGAAATACTACGGTTTTCTCGTAGATGGGGATAGAGAGGATTGCATCATCAATGATGATGAGCCAACTAGTTTCTAGCAGACCATTATGTGCAAAGACCTAGTAAAGTGGCTGGATGCGATGTGGACCGAAATGGAATTCATGTACACCAACAAAGTTTGGACTTTGGACATTGCACCTCAAGGGGTAAAACTCGTAAGCTGCAAATGGATCTTCAGAAAGAAGATTGGTGCAGATGGTCAGATTGAAACCTATAAGGCTAGACTTGTAGCAAAAGGTTTTCGTCAAAGACCTGACTTGGACTATGATGAAACCTTTTCTCCAGTGGCTATGCTTAAATCCATTTGGATCCTATTTACCATTGCTGCCTTCTATGATTATGAAATTTGGTAAATGGACGTAAAGACCACTTTTCTGAATGGAAATTTGGAAAAGTGTGTTTATATGGATCAGTCAGAGGGCTCCTTAGAGAGTGAGAGCAGCGAAAGAGTGTGCAAGTTGCTTAAATCAATTTATAGATTAAAATAGGTATCGCAGAGTTGAAACATCTATTTTGATGAGGCGGTCGAAGAATTTGACTTTATCAAAAATCCAGATGAATCATGCATTTATAGTAAAATTGTAGCGAGAAATGTGGTATTCCTCGTCTTGTACGTGGATGAAATTCTCTTGATAGGAAATGATATTCATATGCTACAATCAGTCAAAAGATTCTTGTCACAGAAGTTCTCTATAAAAGACCTGGGTGATGCCTCCTATATTCTGGGGATCCAGATCTATCATGCTAGATCTAAGAGGAAGTTGGGACTTTCACAGACAAGGTACATTGACACCATACTAAAAAGATTTAGTATGGAAGATTCCAAGCACGGTAATCTACCCTCTTGTCATGGGATCACCCTCACCAAAGGGATGTCTCCCAAGACTAATTTAGAAAAGGAATGCATGAGTATTATATCCTACGCTTTTGCGGTAGGATCTATAATGTATGCGATATTGTTTACCCGACCAGATATTGCTTACACACTGAGCGTGGTAAGCAGGTATCAGTCGAACCCAGTGGAGAAGCACTGGATAGCAGTAAAAAACATTCTCAAGTACCTAAGAAGGACTTAGGAGATGTTCTTGGTGTACAGCAGTAAAGACCTCCAGATCGAGGCCTTCGCCGACTCCTATTGGATATAGTGCACTCAAGGAAATTATTGTGATTGCAAGTAGGCGATTATGATAACTGAGGGAGGACCTATACAGGTATAACAGACATACTCGAGATGATAGTATGCTATCTGGTTTGTCTTCATCGTTGATGAAGCCCGTAGGATTGTTTCTTGACGGTCGCATTGTGATGGCGATCATATATGTGAGAGTTGGGTGGTCCATAAGCACATCCTTAAAGGTCCCTAGTCGTGGGAGTATCGAGACTGGGCATCGATATTCTGGAGTAGACTATATATAAGCTTCAAGACCCCGACGAGGGGCAATAGCCGGTCTCACAAGCCATTGGTGTTGTGTCACCTAAGATACTATACAGGTGCTCACTCGAGGTGAGTACACTGGACAGACTCACCGAGAACTTCTAGATGGTATTATATCTATCGTCAGATGGAAGTTCTCAGGTGGTATAAGTACAGGTTAGTCCTTTGACCTGAAGTCATCATTTTTCTCGTGTGAGTTCCTACTGCACTTTGATTACTACCCTACTATGGCTCAAAGGAGTCATGCAAATAGGTTTTAGTTAGGTACAGTCCCGAGCCACATGGAGGCAGTGGTCGACTGTCAGGGATTCGTCTCTCCTGGTATTAGGAGTCAATGTCGCGCTGTGTTCAGTTGGCAATCACCAGAAATCCGTGGCCACGGTAGGTGATATTTACTGATAGGTGATTAGTAGTATCTCTATTGGTGATGAGCTTAACTCAGACAAAACTTATCCGGTTAATAGGGGTCTGACGTTATCCACCCCCTAGACCCGATATGCGATACACTTTGACGAAGAGACCGGACTGTACGAAGATTATCACATTTAGGCTCAATAAGGTAAGGACGCACTTGATCGTTGACCCCCCTTTCGACAAGTACCTGGGTAGCCGTTACGTACAGCTAGTGCCGCTGACATGCTTGTGGTTAAACCCACTACCAGCTTATTGTCGAGTCTTTAGAGTCCCACACTGAGGCTTTTCGTGGTTCAGGCGACAGATGTAAGAGCCATACGTTGGTACGTGCAGAGGTCCGATTAAATACGTATACGGAATACACGGACTTTAATCAGACGGTTGATAATACTAGCTGGCTTAGGATTAAGCCGGATTATTAAATCAGGTTTTGATTTAATAATTTATATATGTATTTTGATACATATATTTTAGTATTATTGTTCACTATTCATTTTTTATCTTTGGTGCTATCCGTATTTTATACGGATACGCGTATGTGTAGTGATATATATACCGAGTGAAGTACTCCGTATTTATACGGGAATGCTTCTAGAAGAAGGACACCTCATATTTATTTTTCTATTTAGAAAAATAAAAAGAAATGAGGTGGAAAGGAGGAATTATGAAGCATGGTACATGTATGTAGAGAGGTATGGCTTGGAGATTTTAAAATGATAAAATCAATTGGTTGCACTATTGAACCATGGTTGTATTTATGTAGCCATTCTTTCTACACTTGCACTTGATGATTCTTTTTTGAGAGCTTCATGCTTCCTCTTCTCCTTCACCTTCTTCTTCTTACTCTCCATTTTTGAGTATGGTTCAAGAGAGAAAAAATTTAGTGATCCTACATCACCAACCATCCAAACCTAGTAAGTTTGGATCGTCGGTTAGAGCCTCCTCCGCATTCCCTCGAGTGGATCGTCTTCGGCGAGGGTGGTCGATCTTCAAGCGCGATCCCGGCGGCTACAAGCATGGAGGGGTCTTCCATAATTGGGCGGACACGCGACAAAGATTGTATTTTTTCAACCCTTGCACTTGTAGATTATCTAGTTTAGGTTTATGTTTCCTATCTTGGGTTTTATGGGAGTCCGGTGGTCGTCAGATTTTTTTTTGTTTTCACTTCCGCCTCGGCCGTCTTCCGCGGCGCGGGTACTGTTAGTTGTATGTATGCCCTAGAGGCCAGTATTGTACAGATGATGTATATTATATTGGATGCTTGGACATATATAGAGATGACTTTCTTACTCGATATGATAGTATGCTATCTGGTTGCTCATTATCTTAACATGTATACTAGTCTCTTTAAACTGTATTATAGTTACATGTTGATAAAGCCCTTAGGATGTGTACTTGACTACCTGGACTATGATGCAGATCATACTAGTGGGGACATGGTAGTCCATAAGTACATCCTTCAAGATCCCTAGTCGAGGGTGTATCGAGACAGGGCATCGATATACCAGTATAGACTAGCGTATACGCTTCTCGACCCATGAGATGGGCGATGGATGATCCCATATCCATTGGTGTTTGACATCAGAGATGGTATACGGCTGCTCAGTGGAGACTGGGTACACCGGACGGACTCGCTGAGAACTCCCAGATGGTATTATACCTCACGTCAGATGGCAGTTCTCAGGTGACACTTATGCAGGTTAGTCTGTAGACCCGAGATCGTCATAGAGTCTTGTGTGATTCCCACTGTGCTTTGGTTTCCACCTTACCACGATCATGAGGGCGTGCAAAACGGTGGTTTTTGGGTACAGTCCCGAGTCACATGGAGGCAATGAGCGATAGGAGGGGTTTCGTCTCTCCCGGTATTGGGGGTTGATGTTGCACTGTGCTCGATTGGCCGTAACAGGGAAGTCCCTGGCCAGGGCTGATTCAGAGATTTTCTGGTAAGTGTTACCAGTAATTTCTCGACCCGTTATGAGGCTCACATCGGCACGACTTATCGGTTATTGGGGTCTGACGTTTACCACCCCTAGACTTGATATGCGACATATCAGACGAGGAGACCGGACTGTACGGGAGGTGTTGCCGGTTGGCTCGACGGGAGTTGTAGCAGGTTCGCTTGTTCTCTTCTGATCGCTCAATACCCGGGTGGCCGTTACGTTTAGCTGACCGCTTGCGGCTTGGGGGTGCTTGATATGATCATCACCCACTGCCTGTGTATTGACGAGTCTTAGAGTCCCACAATGGAGTTACCTAGTCCAGGCGAAACGTTGTGGTGCGCGTATGCGATATGCGCATGGACCCGATTAAAATGCGCGTATAGGATACCGTATATTGATCGGGCGGCTTGCTTTTGGTTTGGGTCATATGTGATATGACCGGATTGATAAATCAAGTGTTGATTTATCATTTAACCATTAGTTTCTCACTAGAAATCCTTTCTTGTATTTGATGGATGTATGCATGCATGTATGCTTTCTTTATAGATTCATGCACATATGGATGTACATACACACACACATATATACATACATCCTTCATGGTTGTACATACATGAAAATGGTGGCAATATAAGACTCACACCATGGTTGGATTTATATATGATTTATTATTGCATTTGATTTAAAACAAAAGAAAAGAAAAGGATAATTCATGGATACTTTCTACACTCTTCTTGACCTAACCATTCTCACCCACCATTTGACCATGGATTACTTTTCCTTTTGTGTTTTTAACTCAAATTCAATAATATCCCAACCATGGTTTGATATGAGAAGAGAAAAATATATATTGATATATTTTCTATTTTTCTTTCATAAGTTATTCTTATCTTCTTCTCAAATAGCCATCATCTTCTTCCTCCTCCTTCACTTGCTCTCTAGAATTTTGTAGTGAGAAAATTACATAACAAGATTGGATTTTGAAGTGAGAATAAGAACCACAACATCATTCTACACAAATTTAGCCCACTTGTTTAGAGTGTTATCTTCATTCGTTCTCTTGATCGGGTGAAGTTGCGAGCTTGGACTAGGAACTTCGGGTGGATCGTCGTGGACGTGAGAGGACTTCAAGAGGACCTTCCTCCAACACCCAAGAGGCCGAGGAGTCTAGCGTAGGGAGCTACAAAGGTTGTACTCTCTAAACCCTAGCTTTTCTTTCATGAGATGATGTGATAATTTTGAAACCCTAATTTTTCTAGGATAGATCCTTTGTATGTTTACTTAGCACCATAAAAACTTAATCTTTGGTAAATGTGATGCTTCCAAACCCTTCATGAGGTGCTAGGTAAACCTTTCATTGGTATCAGAGCCAACCTAGAACATAGGGCGACACTTTAACGAAGTTAAAACTCCGATCGAACCAGAAAATACGGATTTTGAGTGCTCTCTGGACATTTTTTAAAATCTGGCATTTTTCAGAATTAAAAATACTTAAAAATACAGCAGGAAAAACTAAGAAACACAGTGAAATTCGAAGCCCTGAACCGTACAAACCACCGCGGAACCGTGAAAATTCCTTGCTTATGCCGCGGCTCCGCGGCCGTACAGAGGAATCATTGCATCAAATTTACACTGTAATTCTTATAACTGCTTGTACAGTGTTTTAGGTATGTTTAATCTGAATATAGTACTGTATTTTCTGGAGATGGTTTTGGACTCCTAGATTCGATCGGAATTTTCATTTCGTTGCTTTTCCGGGTAAATTAGGAAGTATTGAAGTGTTTGAACGAGTATCATTTGCTCAATATTCAAGGGGTTTAAATACTTTGGAGATACGTGCAAGTCTTTTTGTGGTGGACCCTCTAGAAGACAACAAACCTCAACTCGATTATGTGACCGTCTTGAACTGCCCTTTGAACCTTAGGGTTTGGGGCAGTACGGCGTGCCACATGTGAGGCGTTGGCTTGACCCTTCTACGGCTGGACCGCTACTACTGTGTCACACTCCGGGTTTTTGAACTCCGCTCAAGTGTTGAGCTTTAGGGAATCTTGGGTATTTGATCGTTTGAAAATTTTAATACCGTCTATTTATCTGGAATGTGTTGCAATATGTGGAATTCATATAGTTGGACATGAAATACGAAGTATGTGATACTTCGCATTTACGATGTCTAAAGAGAATGTGGATTCCAAATATTGCAGTTTTACACTTTCTTTTCTGTGACCGTAAGTGTAGTATGTCGATATCGCCGGTTTCGTTGCTATACATCAACGACAATTAGGGTATGCTGTTCATACCGGAATATTGCATTTTATACCGCCCATTCTTACGCTCGTGTGTTTATAGGTAAGTACTTTTAATCCGTGTTTGTTACATATTTACAGAGTACAGGTTTCCAGTACAAATATTGCAAATCAAGACAAAATCTCCACAGTTACGCCAAATACAGAACATCTGTTGACAGCAGATAAAAGCCGGGTTCCGGTCATCCATATCCGTCCAGTGCCGAGTACCAGTTCAGAGACAAGACATATGACAGTGGTCATTCGTGTCTCGGACAAGCACAGAGCATGAGGGGGGCTGCACAAGAATCAATGGGTGCGCGGAGCTCGAGGGAGATAGAAGTCAAAAGTAAAGAAAACAATGCAATCTTGGACTAAGAAATCTGAAGATATTCTGGAAGACTTGTTGCAGTTTAAAGATTTCAAGCACATGGAAAAGCAAAAGCAGGGAAGCACCCAAAAGAACACGACCTAACTCCACTATACAGCCGCGGATCCGCGGCCTAAGCAGGCTTAGGCCGCGGAACCGCGGCCAAGTGGGCTCCTCTCCCTGTCATTTTTTCTGGGCAGTTTGGTAATTTCATCTTGGTGTAGATCCTTGCCCTAGGTTTTCATTTCCCTGCCTATAAATACCCCGGTTCTGAGCCAAGCCAAGGAGTTAATTTCTTTAGCCTCTTTTAGTGTAGTTTTAGTTCTTCTTCTTCTTCTTCATCTTTCCTCCATGAAGATTGTAGTGAGAGCTTTTTGAGTGGAAGATCAATGAAGATGAGGGTTTTTGTATCATTCTCTTTTGTTTAGTTTCCCCTTGAGATTTTTGCTTCCTCTTGATCTTTCAACCTCTTCATTGAGCTTGAAAGGTTAAGGGTTAGTTATTGATCTCAAGGGTTGTATTTTCTTATGGAATTAGTGCTTCATTTCACATGCGTTCTTTACCCTTCTCTTGATCTTGCAACCTCTTGATTGAGCTTGCAAGTTTAAGGGTTGGCTATTGATCCCATGTTTGTCTTGAGTTCTAGTTTCTAGTTTTCTTTCTCGCTTTTTATTACTTGCTTTTTATTACCTTACTTTACTTTCTTGCAATTTAAATTCATGCACTTACTTACTTGTAATCTTTTCTTTTCTTTGTTCTTTTTGTTCTCTCTCTTTTGTTCGTTTTGTGAATGGTTGTAATAATTGTCGTTGTTAAGAATAAATACGGTATTGTAAGTTAACGTTTCTTTGCTCGTTTCCTTTTCCCGTTATTTTCCATTGAACTCCGCCCAAACGTTACGCAAGCGCTCCGTTAGGCACCCTACCCTAACAAGGTAACGGTGATTCCTAACCGCGACCGGTTGTGTTCGGTTTGGCCGGAGGCGGAAGCAAGAGACAAGAACGGAAGGACAAGGGTAAATAAGCCGGATTCCACGAATACCTAGCTTAAATCCCCTAATCCACGTTGTTGCCAATTGCTCTAGCTTCAATTGGTCAAGACTCGGCTCAAAGGTTTTGAGTACGGATTTCTTTAGCTTACAATTTCGTATATTTTCTTAACAACTTTATACTTGCATATAATACACATAGGTTAGATTGAACAAACTCATACAAATTCTTTATTGACTCGTCTAAGACAAGAACGGAAATACAACCATCTCCCTGTGGATCGACCCGTGCTCAACCGGCTAGCTGCATAGCGACACCGTCCTGATCGCGGTAAACTTTAGAACTTTGAACATCCGACACGCCAAAAGCGTGCGATCATATGCATACTTACTTACGTTGATGATATGAGATATTATGTGTTGCTGAGATATGATGTGTAGGATTGTCGCAATTGAATAGCCGGGGGGTTTTATGTGAGATGAGAGTTTTATATTTTCATTCATGTAAATTCAAATGTAATGTAATATTCTTTTATTTGGGGCACTTCCGGGTTGAGGTTGTGTCACCAGTGTTGTATATTTTTTACTTTTCCGCATTAGGATGGACCCAAGGAGGGGAGCACAGGTGACCGGGTTCTGGGGTTCAGTGGGAGGCCATCTCGAGGAGTCGAGACCGGGTCTCCTAAACTCCAGAATTGGTAGGGTCGCTTGCCGCTCTCGTAAGGGTCCAGGGTGTGGGCTTGGCTATTCATCGCGACTGTGGAATCCGTATTTTCTATTGAAGGCTAGATACTAAATACGGACGTCCTAGTATATCCCACATTATATCTATGTTTCTGCTGCGATATCTGTGATGTGATCATTAGATATGTTCTGTGATGGATACAGTATATAGTATAAATGATATATTATATAGACGTTACTTATGTTTTGCACCCGCATTAGCCCTGCCCTGCTCTGTCGTTAGTTACCTAACCTAACGGTGCACAAGGGGACATCGAGGCGAATGCGGATGGCATAAGTGTACGTCGTATTTATCTGTGATGTTTAGGTGACTTAAATGATGGGACTTCATTAATGTGATTAATGAAAGAAAAGAAACCTAAAAGATGTTGTAGAATCAAATTTTAAATAAAAGGGTAGCTACAGTTTTGCTTTGCATAGCGGTATATATGATATACCCTGCACCTTATTCGATGAGGAAAGAGCCGAGATCCTTTCACCGGGAGTGACCTCTTTAGAGAAACTGGCAGATGCTACAACACTCGGTTTTCTTTTGATTGCTTTTGGAGTTTTTCTTTGCACAGTGATATATATGATATATCCCGCACCTCATTCGACGAGGAAAGGGTCGACGATCCCTTCACCGGGAGTGACCCCTTTAGAAAAACTGGAAAAGCCTCAAGAACACTCCATTTCAAAATTCATTCGATTCTACAACGATATCAAGTTCATTACGCAATAGGTTTTAAGAAAAACCTGTCGTAGCCCTCCATCATTTCAGATAAGTACTAGTTAGTATTCGTGCTACGTTTGTTGACTATGTTAAGGCGTAGTGTGCGGTAGCTGATTAGTGCTTATCTGTATATGCATATGATGCGATTGGATTAGGGTAGTCGTGCGACTTTGTTGACTATGTTAAGGGTCGTGCGGGTGGGTTTAATTCAATCGGGAAATGATGGGTTGAACTTGACTAGCACTTATGATTTGTTGACTATGTTAAGGTCATATAGCTGCTACGGGCAAAATATTATCGGGAATTTCAAGTGTTGAAATTTGCAATGAGATTGCATACCTTCTATGAGATAGTTGGATCCCGATACCCACTGCGAGTAATTGTTACTCTCGGGAGAGTTTTACACAGGACAATTAGCCGATCAAGTAGGTGTCTAGAAAGGTATCAACGGGGTTACACCTCTGGGAAAACGAGGTTTACTTTAATTAGGTCCGTGCGAAAGCACGGGGAACCTCCCTCAAAGTACCGACACTGGCCTGGCTGAAAGATCGGCGAAGTTGTAGGGTGTAATTAATCCCGGCTAGTCTTTCCTTTTAGGGTTTGAAGGAAAATTTGATAAAAACCAGTGGGAGCCATCCTGATCAGATAAGATAATAACCAATCTGATCTTGCAAGAGCATACGCTAAAGTGTTTTCTTCTCTCTCTCTCCAGGTAGCGACCATGTCATGCCTTAATCAAGATAATAATATGGATGTATTGACCGAACCCGGATGTTATACTGTGCTGGGGAACGTTGGTTCCGTTCTTTCTTATAAGAGTTATAGGACTGAACAGGACATAGGGGAATACCAGGATTCCCATGCCACCCGAATGAAGAAAGTACATGTTGATGCATTTTCTTCGGGTGTGTTCGTTATAGAGAACTGTTTCTCCATTTGCCCTACGTCCTGGGTGTTAGATACCGGGTCAGGATCCCATATATGTAATCAGTTACATGGGCTTAGAAAAGGTAGAGAACTTGGAGAAGGTGATAAAGACATAAGAGTTGGAAATGGTGCAATTGTTGCAGCTAAGACTGTCGGGGAATATCACCTTGCATTACCGACTGGTAATACATTGATTCTGAACGAATGCTATTACATGCCGCACCTGATATGCAACATTATATCGGTTTCTTTGTTGAGTAAAGAGGGATATAATTTTGTATTACAGGATAATGTTATGAACATTTTCCGTAACCAAAAGTTGGTTGGATCAGGCACGTTGTGCAATGGCATTTATGTTCTAAATCAATCAATAGTTCTGAGCATAACAAACACACACAAGAGGAAGAGTTCAGAATTGAACGAATCCTTCTTATGGCATTGTAGACTCGGTCATATAAATGCGACACGGCTAGCTAAGTTGCATAAGGATGGATACTTGAAACCGTTCAAATTTTCATCTTATGACACTTACCAGTCATGTCTCAAAGGAAAAATGACCAAAACTCCGTTTACGGGACACGGAGAAAGAGTTACCGAACTCTTGGGACTGATACATAGTGATGTATGCGGTCCTATGTCTACACATGCCAGGGATGGTTCTTCGTATTTCATTACATTCACTGACGATCTCTCTACATTCGGATATGTGTTCCTGATGAAACACAAATCAGAAGCTTTTGAGAAATTTAGAGAATATAAACAAAAAGTCGAGAACCAAACCGGAAAAAGTATTAAAGTCCTTCGATCTGATCGAGGAGGTGAATACTTGAGCAATGAATTCCTGGACTCCCTAAAAGAGAATGGGATTCTCTCTCAGCTGACTCCTCCATATACACCACAGCACAACGGTGTATCTGAGCGGAGGAACCGCACCCTATTAGATATGGTGCGCTCTATGATGAGCACAGCTGAGTTACATATTTCCTTCTGGGGATATGCACTGGAAACAGCAGCATACCTATTGAATCAAGTTCCATCTAAATCTGTACCTACCACACCATATAAGATATGGAGTGGGAAGAGACCATATTTTAAACGAGTTAAGATATAGGGTTGTCCGGCCTATGTCAAAATGCAAAATCCAGACAAACTCGAGGCACGGTCAGTTCTTTGCAAGTTTGTGGGATATCCTAAGAATTCCCAAGGATATTTTTTCTACCACGCTGAAGAACAAAAAGTGTTTGTTTCTCAATATGCCACCTTTTTGGATAAAGGAATTTCTTGCAAAAGAAATTAGTGGCAAAGTGGTAGAGCTGGAAGAGGTCCGGAAACACAAACCCAAACTGAAGATTTAGTGGAACCAGAGGATTCAGTAGCTCCCAACGAAGCTCAGCCTCTCCGCCGATCTAGTAGGGTTCCTCGCCAACCTGAGAGGTACTACGGTTTTCTCATGGACGGTGGTAGCGAGGATTGCATCATGGAGGATGATGACCCAACTAGCTTTGAGCAGGCCATCACGAGTGGGGACTCAGTGAGATGGCTGGATGCAATGCGGTCCGAGATGGAATCCATGTACACCAACAAAGTGTGGACTTTGGAAAATTCTCCTGAAGGGGTAAAACCCATTGGGAGCAAGTGGGTCTTCAAGAAAAAACTTGGTGTAAATGGGAAAGTGGAGACTTTCAAAGCTAGACTTGTAGCAAAGGGTTTTCGTCAAAGACCAGGTGTGGACTATGATGAGACCTTTTCTCCAGTGGCTATGCTTAAATCCATCCGGATCATGCTTGCCATCGCTGCATATCATGATTACGAAATCTGGCAAATGGATGTTAAGACCGCCTTTCTAAACGGTGATTTAGAAGTGTGCGTGTACATGACTCAGCCAGAGGGCTTCGTAGATAGTGGGAGCAGCAGGAAGGTGTGCAAGCTGCTTAAATCCATTTATGGATTAAAGCAAGTATCGCGGAGTTGAAACATCTGCTTTGACGTCGTTATCAAAGAGTTTGATTTCGTCAAAAACGTAGATGAACCTTGTATCTACAAGAAGGTGGCAGAAAGTAAGGTTGTCTTCCTCGTATTGTACGTGGACGACATACTCTTGATAGGAAATGATATTCCTATGCTGCAATCGGTCAAGCTCTTCTTATCACAAAGATTCTCGATGAAAGATTTTGGTGATGCCTCCTGCATATTGGGAATTAGGATCTATAGAGATAGATCCAAACGGAAATTGGGATTGTCCCAATCCAGGTACATTGACACCATACTAAAGAGGTTTAGTATGGAAGAATCCAAGTGTGGGAACTCACCCACGATCTCTGGAGTCACTCTCTCCAAAGAGATGTCTCCAAAGACTGATTTGGAGAGAGCTCGCATACAAGGGATACCGCATGCTTCGGATGTAGGCTCTATCATGTACGCGATGCTATGTACCAGACCCGTTGTAGCATACTCACTAAGTGTAGTGAGGAGGTATCAAGCTGATCCTGGAGAGAGTCACTGGACAGCTGTGAAGAGCATTCTCAAGTACTTACGAAGGACTAAAGAGATGCTCTTGGTGTATGGTAATGGAGAACTCCAAGTGGAGTCCTTTACCGATTCGAGCTTCCAGAGTGATAAGGACGACTCTAAGTCGCAGTCGGGATTTGTCTTTACCCTTTACGGAGGGGCGGTTAGCTGGAAGAGTTCCAAGCAGGAAACCGTGGCAGACTCGACGATGGAGGCTGAATACATCGCTGCCAACGATGCTGCCAAAGAGGCTGTCTGGATCAAGAAGTTCATTACTGAACTTGGAGTGGTTCCATCCATTGAGCATCCAATACCTTTGTATTGCGATAACAATGGAGCGGTGGCTTTGGCCAAGGAACCCAGGTCCCATTAGCGATCTAGGCATATTCTGAGGCGGTATCACCTGATCCGGGAGATAGTTGATCGCCGGGAGATCGAGGTCAGGAGGGTTGACACGAAGAATAACACAGCGGATCCACTCACGAAGGCCATTCCCCAGATACAGTTTGAGAGACTCTTCGGGATGCTCGGTATGCGATACTACAGTAGCTGGCCCTAGTGCAAGTGGGAGATTGTTAGTTGTATGTATGCCCTAGAGGCCAGTAGTGTACAGATGATGTATATTATATTGGATGCTTGGACATATATAAAGATGACTTTCTTGCTCGATATGATAGTATGCTATCTGGTTGCTCTTTATCCTAACATGTATACTAGTCTCTTTAAACTGTCTTATAGTTATATGTTGATAAAGCCTTAGGATGTGTACTTGACTACTTGGACTATGATGCAGATCATACTAGTGGGGACATGGTAGTCCATAAGTACATCCTTCAAGGTCCCTAGTCGTGGGTGTATCGAGACGGGGCATCGATATACCAGTATAGACTAGCGTATACGCTTGTCGACCCATGAGATGGGCGATGGATGATCCCATATCCATTGGTGTTTGACATCAGAGATGGTATACGGGTGCTCAGTGGAGACTGGGTACACCGGACGGACTCGCCGAGAACTCCCAGATGGTATTATACCTCACGTCAGATGGCAGTTCTCAGGTGACACTTGTGCAGGTTAGTCTGTAGACCCGAGATCGTCATAGAGTCTTGTGTGATTCCCACTGTGCTTTGATTTCCACCTTACCACGACCATGAGGCCATGCAAAACGGTGGTTTTTGGGTACAGTCCCGAGTCACATGGAGGCAATGAGCGATAGGAGGGGTTTCGTCTCTCCCGGTATTGGGGGTTGATGTTGCACTGTGCTCGATTGGCCGTAACAGGGAAGTCCCTGGCCAGGGCTGATTCAGAGATTTGCTGGTAAGTGTTACCAGTAATTTCTTGACCCGTTATGAGCCTCACATCGGCACGACTTATCGGTTATTGGGGTCTGACGTTTACCACCCCTAGACTTGATATGCGACATATCAGACGAGGAGACCGGACTGTATGGGAGGTGTTGCCGGTTGGCTCGACGGGAGTTGTAGCAGTTTCGCTTGTTCTCTTCTGATCGCTCAATACCGGGGTGGCCGTTACATTTAGCTGACCGCTTGCGGCTTGGGGGTGCTTGATATGATCATCACCCACTGTCGGCGTATTGACGAGTCTTAGAGTCCCACAATGGAGTTACCTAGTCCAGGCGAAACGTTGTGGTGCGCGTATGCAATATGCGCATGGACCCGATTAAAATCCGCGTATAGGATACCGTATATTGATCGGGCGGCTTGATTTTGGTTTGTGTCATATGTGATATGACCGGATTGATAAATCAAGTGTTGATTTATCATTTAACCATTAGTTTCTCACTAGAAATCCTTTCTTGTATTTGATGGATGTATGCATGCATGTATGCTTTCTTTATAGATTCATGCACATATGGATGTACATACACACACACATACATACATACATCCTTCATGGTTGTACATACATGAAAATGGTGGCAATATAAGACTCACACCATGGTTGGATTTATATATGATTTATTATTGCATTTGATTTAAAACAAAAGAAAAGAAAAGGATAATTCATGGATACTTTCTACACTCTTCTTGACCTAACCATTCTCACCCACCATTTGACCATGGATTACTTTTCCTTTTGTGTTTTTAACTCAAATTCAATAATATCCCAACCATGGTTTGATATGAGAAGAGGAAAATATATATTGATATATTTTCTATTTTTATTTCATAAGTTATTCTTATCTTCTTCTCAAATAGCCATCATCTTCTTCCTCCTCCTTCACTTTCTCTCTAGGCTTTTGTAGTGAGCAAATTACATAACAAGATTGGATTTTGAAGTGAGAATAAGAACCACAACATCATTCTACACAAGTTTAGCCCACTTGTTTAGAGTGTTATCTTCATTCGTTCTCTTGATCGGGTGAAGTTGCGAGCTTGGACTAGGAACTTCGGGTGGATCGTCGTGGACGTGAGAGGACTTCAAGATGACCTTCCTCCAACACCCAAGAGGCCGAGGAGTCTAGCGTAGGGAGCTATAAAGGTTGTACTCTCTAAACCCTAGCTTTTCTTTCATGAGATGTGTGATAATTTTGAAACCCTAATTTTTCTAGGATAGATCCTTTGTAAGTTTACTTAGCACCATAAAAACTTAATCTTTGGTACATGTGATGCTTCCAAACCCTTCATGATGTGCTAGGTAAACCTTTCAGGTACCGTATCCCAACATGGTATCAGAGACACTCTGCAAACCTTTACTAGCTAGTTTGCACAAGTTTAAAGTCTCGATCGACGTAATTTTCTGAATCGCATCTCCGTTTACATGCCCGCTGTCCGAATTTGAAAGTTGTTCAAAAATTCATTCTGGTTGCTTTAAAATTATGTGCAGGCATTTATAGAGGCCAGGAAGAAATTTAGGAACATGAGCCCAAATTTTGGCCACGGAACCGCCGCCTAACGTACCCATTGGCCGCGGTTCGGCGGTCTAAGTTTGGCCGTTGAGCCCTATTAGGGTTTGCTAGCTCCCTGGCCATCTACCGTGGCCGATGCAGAACAAAAATGGTGTTTAAAAAATGGCGCTAAAAACCCGTCCTAGAATCGAACCATAAACCTAAAACTAGCTAACTACAAAGTGCTTATCTACTGTGATAGAAGCGTTATACCGAATGATCCATGTCCTTCGGTCTTCTAATCTCTTCCTTAGATCCTTGAGGTCACCTTGATCGAGCTTGACCGCCGGTCTTTCTCCATTGAAGATGATCCACCCGAAGGATATAACTCATGGCTCTAGCTCCACACAAAGAATCTAGTGAAGAAACTAAGGACTCTAGGTTGCTAATCTAGAGTGCCTAAGGATGTAGTGAGTTGTTCTAAGTGTGCATCTATCTCTCTTCTACCCTTGATTCTCAACACATGAGATGGTAGGGTAGAAGATGAAGAAGAAGGAAGAGAAGCTCAAGAAAGCTAGTGAAGAGAGAGTAAGCAAATGGTGATAGTGTTTTCCAAAAACCAACCATGCAAAACTCAAGTGAAGAAAGCTCAAGTGAAAAAACTAGAGTGAGAAAAACCTCTAGAATGGTTTTGTAAATCACAATTTCCAAATATAATATTGCAACCATACTTGAATAGTTTGCACAAATTTATTGAAAATTCATTTGTCAACACTATTCAAGCTTGGTTCTCTCCATTCTCTCTTCTTTACTTTTACACCTCATTTCCATTTAAATTAACAAACGGATAATCCAAAATGAGGTATCCACATTCTAGAATGTTTTCCGTATAAATATGGATTTCACTCAACTGTATATACATATCTGTATTCGTACCAAAATACGAATACCCAAAGAGATAGAATAATATAAAGAACATAATACTAGAATATAAATATCGAAATACATATACGTAAATTATTAAATCAATACCTGATTTAATAATCTGGTTCAAACCCGAGCCAGCTAGTATTATCAACCGTTCGATCGAAAGTCCAGGTAACTAGTACAATCATTCGATTGGAGCCCTGCACGTATCAAAATACGGCTACTACATCATTTAGCACGAACCAGGAAAACCCTCTGTATGGGACTCTAAAAACTCATCAATACGCTGGTAGTGGGTTTAACTACAAGCACATCAGCAGCACTAGCTGTACATAATGGCTACCCAGGATTGAGCGAAAGGAAGGCCGACGAGCAAACTCATTCAAACCCCTACTGGGCCTGTCTGTGACAATCTCCATACAGTCCGGTCTATTCGTCTAAGAGTATCGCATATCAGGTCTAGGGGTCGATAAAGTCAGACCCCTAATAACGCGATATTTCGTGTCGATATGAAGCCCATCACCCACTAAGAAACTACTGATCCAAATCAGTAATTCTCGTCTACCTTGGCCAAGGATTTCTGGTGATGGACACCCATGCACAGCGCGACATCAACCCCAATACCGAGAGAGATGAATCCTCGACGATCCGCTCACTGCCTCCATGTGGCTCGGGACTGTACCCAACTAAAATCTGTTTGCACGATTCCTTTGAGCCGTGGTAGGGTAGTAATCAAAGCACAGTGGGAACTCACACGAGACAAATGACGATCTCAGGTCGACAGACTAACCTGTACTCATGTCACCTGAGAACTGCTATCTGACAATAGGTATAATACCATCTAGCATGTTCCCGGCGAGTCCGTCCAGTGTAACTCATAACCGAATGAGCACCTGTATACTATTTTAGGTGACTAACTGACACCAATGGCTTGTGAGATCGGCCACCGCCCCTCGTCGGGGTCTCGAAAAGTGTACACTAGTCTACTCCAGAGTATCGATGCCCAGTCTCGATACTCACTCGACTAGGGACATTTAAGGATGTGCTTATAGACCACCCAGCTCCCACGTATATGATCGCCATCATAGTGTTGGTAGTCAAGCAAAAATCCTATGGATTCTATCAGCATGTAATAGAGATCTGCAATACCACATAATGCATGTACATGATGATAGAAACAAACAAGATAGAATATTATCATCTTGAGTAAGACTGTTCTACCCGTATAAGTCCTCCCTCAATCATCACAATCGCGTGCCCGCGACTACAATAATTGACTTGAGGGCACTATATCCAACAAACCCTAATTTTTTCCAGGTGCTTTAGATTTTGGAAATGTTATTTTTAGGATATTTGGTTTTGGCCCAAATTTGTTTGAGTACTGGTTTGCACTTGGGGCCAATACAGAAAGTTTTAATCGATCAAAATTTTGAATTCATGTTTATCAGTGCATATGTTAGTTTCTGCGACCGTGAATATCATAGAGTGGTACAATCCGATTGGTTGCTATATGTACAATCAGACGGGTTTACGAACATGATATTCACGTTGATGTTCTATGTTGTACTGATGTTATGGACGGATTATCGTGATGGATAGATGTATAGTTTAGATTCATTTGTATATTGTTTATTGCAAGGCGAGCGTCCGACATGTGGACTGCCGTCACTGCAAGTTTGTATATTCTTTTATTGGGGCACGACCGAGTTAAGGTCGATATCACCATTGTATATATATTTTCTTTTCTGTACTAGGATTACCCCATAAGGTTATAGAGGGCAACGGGACCGTATCTCATGGCGTTGAGACCAGGGGGCCTTACTCTAGAATTGGCAGGCTATTCGCCGCACTCGTAGGGGGTATAGGTTGACCCACGGAGGGGTGCTCAAGTTACCGAATTCCGTGAAGTGCTGGGTGGTCCATTCACTTTGTTGAATGGGGTTGCTGTTCATATCATATTCTTGCATTATTATATTCCCCATTATTATGCATTTTACAATAAAACAGGTGCTTTTGACCCATGTCTACTACATAATACAGGTTACAGGTTCTTGGAGCGAAAATAGTGAAAAAGACGAAAGACGATACAAAAGAGGGACTTTTAACCAACAAATAGAAGGATTTTAGTCAAGCCTAGACGAAGAACAGTTCACAATTAACAAGGCATCGCAAGATTCAAGATTTCGTCTCGAAACAACGGTTAAAATCCACTACACTATTCACTGGAGATATGGAAGAAACCTCGAAGCCCATTTGAGAAAACTACAGAAGAATAAGGAAGCCCAGAAAGCCCAGAACAATACCAGAAATTTTCAGAATTCAAGCCAGTCATTGGGCCGCGGAACCGCGGCCCAACCCCTACCGAAGCCGTGGTTCCACGGCCATTAAGAGCCCAAAGATGAAGATTTTTTTTACCAAAACTTGTGCGGCGCTGACTAGTCAACCTAGGGATATTTCAGTAAATGCAGATGTGCGAATCAATTGTAACCTTAGGTTTCTATCTCCTATAAATAGAAGCCTAAATCATTGTATTTTCTCATGCCTCTATTCATCAATAAAATTTCAGTTTTCTTAGAAGTTGGAGAGCATCAATCGTAAGTAGGTTTATTTTTCTGCCCTAGTTTTAGTTTTAATTTCTGCCTTAGGTAATTTCTTTTCTTGCTCTAGTTTAATATAGTTTAGGATTTTATTAACTTGCAGTAGATGTTTCATCTCTTAAATCAAAACAAAATAAAAATTATGTCTTTCGTAGATCCCTCAATGAGCGAGTAGTTTCCTCGCTTGTTAGGGTTAGGAATAGGGAAGGGTTTGAGAGATGAAAATCTCTCATCTCTTTTCTTTGCCAATCTCTTATGAACATTAGGACTACATGCATACTTTCGTCTTCCGCTCACTACGGCACTCTACCCACGAGGTAGCGGTGATACCGTAGTATAAAGGCCCGGATCTATAAGTTTTCCATGGAGGTTAGGGTAAAGATTAAGAAAGGAAGGACAAGGATCTAGAGGGAGAAACATCTTCCCAATCATCCTAATCCCCTTTATTAATATTTACCATAACCCCTAATATGATATCTAATTTAAGGCATTGGAAAGAGGTGTAAATCTTTATTTACCAAACTTTACCTAAACCTAATCATAGCAAGTTTCCTAATCCTAGTATAACTCAACCTCGTTTTTAGATTTAATTAAAAGACCCAACACCATTTGGAATTAACTCGTTTGAGCGATTAGGAAATTCATAAAATCCCTGTGGACCGATCCGAACTCACCGGCTAGCTACCACGCGACGCCGTTCTTGATTGCGGTAATATTATTTTTTGATCGAAAAACCTCTCTAAATCAGTTGCCTCACTTCGTAGATTGTGGGGTTACTTGCCGCACTCGTAAGGGTCTAGGATCTTCATTGCACCGTCTATCCACACGACCGAGAAACGTCGTGTTTCATTTAAGACTCAAATAAAATGCGGGGCTCCTAGATTTTCCTCTATTCCATATTGTTGTTCGCATACTTGTGATGATTTTTATCTGCCTGTGATGACTATTATCTGCCTGCGATGTTGATATATATATTATATATATTTAGTAGATGCTTCTATATGTTTTGCATCCGCGCTAGTCCTGCCCCCTCTCTGCCGTTAGTTATGTAAGCTAACGGTGCATGACGGGCCCCCATGGCGAATGCGGATGGCATATAAAAAGTATGTTATTTTGGTTGTTTCTTTTGTGGCTTGGAAATATAAAATGTTGAGAACGAATTATTTGATAATGCAAGGAAAAATAAACCTAAATGATGTTGTCGAAACCAATTTTAAAACTACTCAGTTTTCTTCAAAACTCATGGTCGTATTCTTTTGCTTTGCATAGAGGTATTCGGTTAGGAATATCCCGCACCTCATTCTATGACGGAAGAGCCTTGATCCCTTCATTGAGAGTTTGCTCTTAAGCAAAAGTCTATATTACTAATTTTAAAATGCGAAGCTTAAACCACTCCATTTCTAAGCCACTCGATTTCCTCCAACGATATCAAGTTCATTACGTTAAAAGTTTTTCGCCAAAAACCAGTCGTAGCCCTCCGTCATTTCAGACAGGCAGCGCCTAATATTCATACTATATTTGTTGACCTTCGTCAACACATAGTGTATGGTAGATATGCGTTACTTTTCTGTTGCATGGATATGCATTAATCTAGGACAGTCGTACAGCTTTGTTGGCCTTCATCAAGAGTGAGTACGGGTGAGTTTAGATTAATCAGGACAATGACGGGTAAAACTTGACTTGTGACTTATAATTTGTTGGCCTTCATCAAGGCCATAAGACGCTTGGGGCAAAAACTATATCGGGAGATTCAAACATATGGGAAACTTTCCAGGCATGCGCATACCTTCTGGAGTGTGATGACTTGAGTGGATTCCGTCAGGTTATCACATGATGATAGTTGGGTCCTGATTCCCACTGATGAGTATGTATTACTCCTCGGGAGATTTCTCACTTGACAATTAGCTAACCTATTAGGTGTCTAGAAAGTATTAACGAAGTTACGCCTCTGCAGAAACGAGGTTATTACTTGGGTCCGTGCGAAAGCACGGGGGACCTCCCTCAGAGTACCAACACTGGCCTGGCTGAATGGTTCAGCAAAATTGTAAAGTGTAAATGATCCCGACTAGTTCTCCTTTTAGGGTTTGAAGGAGAATTCAAGGAAACGGTGGGAACTATCCTGATTAGATAAAGTGAAAACCAATCTAATCTTGATAAAGTGCACGCTAAGTGTTTCTTTTCTCTCTCTCTCTCTCTCTCTCTCTCTCTCTCTCTCTAGTACAGCGACCCATGACTTACCTTAAAAACTCATGAACCAATTTAACTGAACATTTTTACACCCTTTGGCTTTGGTTTGTCATGATTCGTGACAAAGTCGTATATATCCATGTCACTCCTACTTTACCCTTTGCATTTCTTCAGAACACATCGTATCACTGCGATGATCCATATTGCTTAGAACGGCCATCGTATAATTACATACGAACCTGAAGTAATTACTTCAGTCGAGGATGGCCACAGATTCTGAAAGAATTGAATAGAATTATTCGGTTGTCTCTTCCCTTTACCTTCTCTCAAGTTTTCCATGGAGGTTAGGGTAAAGATTAAGAAAGGAAGGGCAAGGATCTAGAGGGAGAAACATCTTCCCAATCATCCTAATCCCCTTTATTAATATTTACCATAACCCTTAATATGATATCTAATTTAAGGAATTGGAAAGAGGTGTAAATCTTTATTTACCAAACTTTACCTAAACCTAATCCTAGCAAGTTTCCTAATCCTAGTATAACTCAACCTCGTTTTTAGATTTAATTAAAAGACCCAACACCATTTGGAATTAACTCGTTTGAGCGATTAGGAAATTCATAAAATCCCTGTGGACCGATCCGTACTCACCGGCTAGCTACCAAGCGACGCCGTTCTTGATTGCGGTAATATTATTTTTTGATCGAAAAACCTCTCTAAATCAAATGGCGCCGTTGCCGTAGATGGCGTAGTATTTCCTTTTTTGCAATTTCGGGTTAATCTAAATTAAAATAATCATAAAAACAGAAAAAAGAAAAATTATAAAAATTTTATCATTTATTGTTTGAAGGGTATTTTTTGTGAATCTTTGCAGGAGCGACGGATCTGAAAAAAATTCAGAGAGCGAAATTGAAATTGGAAGATCCTAACAGAAAAGATTTTCAACAACAGAACAGCCACAAAAATCTTTGGAACCAAGTCCGCCATCAGACCGCGGAAACTCGGCCGTAACACGCCTCGAACAACGAAAGCGCGGTGATCTAGAGACATCATCGTCTCAAAAAAAATTTGGAGGCTTGAACCTTACTGTAGACCGCGGATCAGCGGCAGGAACGCGCTTTGGCCACGGATCCGCGCTCTGGTGATCTCATCAGCTGACCAAATTTGCACTGTAAGATCTTTTCTCTCTCCTCTGAATCTTTCGATATATGTTTTGTCAAATCTTCTGCAGATTCTTTGCGCTTAAAAAATCTTCCCCCTTCTCCAAAAAAAATCTTTGCAGGATTCTTTGCGCCGCGAATAAAATAAAAATCTTTGATTACAAGTGATTTACTGTTTTCCATATCTTTAATCGGACTTTAAGGGGCTTTTGACCAATTCAGATTGGGTGGGGATTTCATCACCCTTCCCAGGACCCCAGAAATCACATAAGGCATTTGCATTGACCAATCTTTAATTAAAAAAATACTAGACTCAGCCCTAAGGACTTCGAGCTCAATAGGACAGAGGACTAGTTATAGGCATCGACCATTTATCCTAACCTGACTTTGCGGTGTCTAGGTAAGTGTGTCTAAGGCAAGTGGTTACTTAATTAGGACCGCTACTTGTAGCGGGGAGCCTCCCACTTACCTGGCACTTACCTGGCCGCAATTGGCGGTGAAGAGGCAGTTTGAGGTCCTATCTCTAGCCTTTTGGAACAGTTAGGAGCTGTCTAGCTGACCTAGGTGACCCTAGATCTAGGCCTGATTGTGCATTTTTGGTTGATAGAAAGTGTGTCTTAGCCCTTTATCAAAAATCTATTTTTGCAAACAGTTCCAAATAAAAAAAAGGAAAAAGGAAAAATCTTTTATAAAAACTTGCAACTTGTCGCGTAAAATCCTTGCACCCCACCACCGCTCACTTTCTTCTCATTGACATTTTCTTACCCCCACATTCTGTTTTTCATTTTTCTAACTACACTATCCCTTTAGTGTATGTCACTTTGGACTAGGGACACTAGCACACGATTAGTCCGTGTTTCGTTGGTACCGACCGACGAACCTTTCGATGCCGAAGTCGATATTCCGTCCACTTCCTTACCTCCACCTTCAAATTCTTCTTCCGAAGGTATGTCGGGTTACAATCCCAACAAAATCTTACCCACGGGACTGATGCCACCTCCGTTAGGTGCGAATAACCCGAATCTCCCGCCTGCAGTAGCGCCCCAACGAATCGCGCTCCAGGATCTCTTCTACCCTGTCCGCACCTCTTTACCTACCCGTCTTTCACCACCACCGGTAAATGGGGACAATTTTGAGATAAAACCCCACTTCATCAATATGCTGCCAAAATTTCATGGATTAGAATCTGAAGATGCCTATATCATTATCAATAAATTCTAAAACGTTTGCGCCATGATGAAAACAACCCAATTAAGTGATGATGCTATAGGGCTAAGGGTCATTCCTTTCACCTTATGTGACTTAGCCGAGAAGTGGCTATACAGCACAGCGTCACATTTAATTAGAAATTGGAACGAGTTTGTTAAAGCTTTTCTTAAAAAGTTTTATCCTCATCACAAGACCGCGAGAATTCGCAATGAAATAATACAATTTTCCCAGCTTTCTTCCGAACCATTTTGGAAGTGTTTTGAAAGATTCAAAAACCTACTTGTTCAATGCCCTCACCATGGGATCGAAAATTGGCAACTTTGCCAAACATTATACGAGGGATTGAACCTGGCAACAAAGCAGTTGCTAGAAACCATTTGTCAAGGTCACTTTCTAACCAAATCTAGTGAGGAAGCATGGCATTTTCTCGAGGATCTTATTGAACAAACAATTAAGTGGGAGATCACAAAGACCACCTTATCTTCTTCTATTGGTCAATCTACGGCAGGCATACATCAATTAGATATGTCGATTGCTATGAAGGCCGAGATGGCCGCACTCATGAAAAAGCTAGAAGCCATTGAGACCAAAATCTCATTATCTTCTCCTGCCCCTGCTTTACCCCCACGAACTGTTTGTGCTTGTTGTTCGGATCCATCACATCTTACCGAAGTGTGTCCTTACAATCCACCTGTTCAAGGACAAGATCAAGTCAATGCTGCCTTTCAGCAACGACAACGAAATGATCCTCACTCTTCGACCTATAATCCGGGTTGGAGGAGTCACCCAAATTTTGCTTGGAATCAAAATCAGCAATTCCAAGGAAACAACAACTTTCAAAGGCCTCCTCCTCCACAACAACAAGCACCCCAACAAACTCAATACCAGCAACCTTTCCAACCACAACCTTATCCAAATCAAACGAACAATTTGGTTCAACCAAATGATGATAAGGTTATCTCGCTAGAAAAAAGTCTAGATGCGTTTCTCAAGCAATCAACAGAATCCGAAGCAAGATTGGAAAATTGCGTCCAGTCTTTGGTGCACAACAATGCTTCACACGATCAAAGCATCAAATCTATTGAAGCACAAATTGCACAATTAACTGCTGCGTTGAGCAAGAGAGAAAAGGGAAAGCTTCCATTTCAACCATTGCCAAATCCCGGTCACACACAAAATGCTAATCATAATCACAATGTAAATGCGGTGACCACGTTGAGATCCGGAAGAGTGTTGCAGAATAATGTGGGTATTAGTGATGACATCCCCGCCGGTGGTTCTTCTTCTTCTTCTCCATCTTCATCTTCTCCTTCCTCTCCTTCTTCTTCTTCACCCTTATCTCCTCCGCTAGAGCCTATTCTCCATTCTTCAAAAGATTCTTCTTCTTCTAATCAGAACGGACCCACTTCTCACTTCAAGAACACACCCATACTGGGATCCGTTCCAACTCCACATTCTACTCCATAGACTTTGGACTAAACAGATTTTCCAAATGCTCCATTTCCAAGCAGGTTGAGTCCCAATAAACCAACTCCACAAATGGAGAAGATTGTGGAGTTATTTAAACAGGTTAGCATAAATATACCTCTCTTGGATGCAATCCAATAAGTCCCTTCATACGCAAAAATCTTAAAGGGCTTATGCACCTCAAAGAGAAAGTCGTCTCAAATACCCAAGAAAGTGCTAGTGGCTAGTGCAGTGAGCAATGCTATTAACCAACCTCAACCCTTACCCCAAAAACGAAAGGATCCCGGCTGTCCTGCGATTTCAATTACAATTGGGGATAAGAAAATCAATCGAGCACTTTTAGATCTTGGGTCTAGTGTTAACCTGCTTCCCTACTCCGTGTACGAACAATTAGGGATTGGAGAGTTGAAACCCACTCATTGTACTCTCCAAATGGCTGATCGATCAATCACCCATCCTAGGGGTGAGATAGAGGATGTGTTAATCAAAGTTGGGGATTTCATATTCCCCGTTGATTTTATTGTTATGGACACACAACCTATTGCTAACTCACGGAACCAAATTCCGGTGATCCTCGGTCGACCATTTTTGGCCACTTCCAATGCCGTAATAAATTGTCGCAATGGCTCCATGACTCTATCCTTCGGGAAAACGTCTAGTGAGTTCAATATTTACAAGTTAAGAAGTCTGCCCCCCGTTCCTAAAACTAGTACACGAGAAGTTTGCTCTATTCACGAAATTACGCAGGAGGACTACGAGCTTGAAAGATTTATATTTGATGAAAACAGTTTTGACGCCACTAGTGCGTCCCTCCTTGAATCCACCACAGTTGACACAACCGATATTGATTATGAAAGTTTCACTTTTTCGGATGATTTTGACGACTCACAGCCCGAATATAAGTCTTTAGAATTTTTGGATGAGTTAGTTGAACCATCCGAATCGGTTGTTTGCAGTGAAGTCGAACCTGTGTTGGAGTCCTTTGAGTTCGAGGTAGATTCCCCAATTTTACCTATGAAACTCGAACTCACGTCCTTGCCGTCTCACCTTAAATATGCTTACATAGGTGCAAAAGGAACCCGGCTGTCCTATGATTTCAATTACAATTGGGGATAAGAAAATCAATCGAGCACTTTTAGATCTTGGGTCTAGTGTTAACCTGCTTCCCTACTCCGTGTACGAACAATTAGGGATTGGAGAGTTGAAACCCACTCGTTGTACTCTCCAAATGGCTGATCGATCAATCACCCATCCTAGGGGTGAGATAGAGGATGTGTTAATCAAAGTTGGGGATTTCATATTCCCCGTTGATTTTATTGTTATGGACACACAACCTGTTGCTAACTCACGGAACCAAATTCCGGTGATCCTCGGTCGACCATTTTTGGCCACTTCTAATGCCGTAATAAATTGTCGCAATGGCTCCATGACTCTATCCTTCGAGAAAACGTCTAGTGAGTTCAATATTTACAAGTTAGGAAGTCTGCCCCCCGTTCCTAAAACTAGTACACGAGAAGTTTGCTCTATTCACGAAATCACGCAGGAGGACTGCGAGCTTGAAAGATTTCTATTTGATGAAAACAGTTTTGACACCACTAGTGCGTCCCTCCTTGAATCCACCACAGTTGACACAACCGATATTGATTATGAAATTTTCACTTTTTCGGATGATTTTGACGACTCACAGCCCGAATATGAGTCTTTTGAATTTTTGGATGAGTTAGTTGAACCATCCGAATCGGTTGTTTACAGTGATTTCGAACCTGTATTGGAGTCCTTTGAGTTCGAGGTAGATTCCCTAATTTTACCAATGAAACTCGAACTCATGCCCTTGCCGTCTCACTTTAAATATGCTTACATAGGTGCAAATGAGACCTTTCGAGTTATCATATCGGCCTCTCTAGCCCTCGAGCAAGAGAACGCCCTTTTAATGGTCTTACAAGATAGGCGGCAAGCTTTTGGCTGGACTATGGCGGACATCGAGGAAATTAGTTCCCTCATAATTGAATATCATGATGGATAATGCCAAGTCGATAAAGGATCCACAGAAATATCTTGGGGATAGTGTGGTTAGTCAACCTCCCCCTTTAGAAGTTGAACCACCCCCTTTTCTTTTAATAAGCTACGAGAATGCCAATATTCCACTGATTGCTGATCATTCACATTCTTGTTTTGATTCATCACCACATCATATCTATTCACTTCCACACTTTCCATACCACCACTTCTATCTTCCCCAATTCTTTTTGGATCGGTACAACATGTTCTTCCACCAACCGATACTCTTTACAGATAAATTTTTTGACTGGTTGGTGTTGACGTTTGGTCATTGCAAAGTTTGGCAATGACGTGTAACATTGTGTCAATGAAGTTGGGGGGGCCTTTCTGTATATATTTTTGTTTTTCTTTTCACAATATAAAAAGAAAATTGTAAATAAATAAACAGGAGAGTGCCGATATTTTGACCCTCTTGGTGTAGCATGACAGTGAGGACACTGTCGAGTTTAAGTTTGGGGGTATGCTCGGTACGTTTTCTTCCTTCGCATTCATATGTATATTTTGTATTTGCATACTTATTTTAAAACCCATCAAAATTTGAAAAAATTTCAAAAATTATAAAAATTATTGTATTCAATTTTGGCCATATTTGACTTGAGTCTGACAAATAGGTTAACTGGCTAGGAACAACTAGATCTTAGACTTAGTAAATTAAAAACCCTAAAAAAAACCTTCCTTAAAGTTTAACGGTAGAAAGTATATGTCTTTGTAGTTTATTTAGAAATAGGCAAATTTTGGGTTCACTTCTTGGGCTAAGTCGAAATAAAGGAAAAGTATTGATATTTTTATTAGAGTATAAATTTGAAAAATAATTCCTAGCTTAAGTCTAGATTCTGAAAATGTATACCCTACAAATTGCATAATCACGCACCTTGAAACTTGGAATAGTAGAAGAGACCTTGAAATGCTCTTGTCTAAAGTCCTTAGTACAATGAAAATAAAAGAAAAAAGTGAATAAAGAAAAAAAATGAACACTGGTCTTTGTGATTACTTAAGGCTGAAAAATAGAAAAATATTTAACGAGGGTGCTTCATCACCTAGTGCCTTAGACCAACTGGTTTGGGAGTCACTGCTAAAGCCTTGGGTGTTGCAAGACTAGGAATTACGCGTTAATGTGCAAACACATCTTGTAATCGGTTGTTGGTACCTCAAGAAGTATTGGTGGTCGCATGAAGGATGTGTAAGCAAAATTCATTTAAAATTCACTTATTAAAAAGTGCTTTGGACAACGGACAAGGGTATGATTGCTTGATTTGAATTTCCAAGTGTATGGGAGATATATACACACACGTAGGGGTATGTGATTGGAGTTTAAATGAGAGAAAGGAGTGAAGAATAGAACTTGTATCTTTAGTAAGGGTTGATAGAAATTCCTAAGTGGAGATGGAACCCTAGAAGGAAAACTTAAGAAATACCGAAAGCTAAGTAGGTCTGCAGAACATATATAATCTTAAGTTAAATGATAAGGAAGTATCAAGAATATGGGTGGATAATTTACGAGTCGACGATAATAGAATTCCTTGTTAGAAACCCTAATTGGAGAACAAAAGTCGAAAGGCCAAATTGATAGCATTTTGTGGGTAGTATCCGCTGAAAACCCTCAGGAGACAACACTCCTCCTACTAGGGACACCTAGAGGTTTAACGGCTTGTTGCACGTGCTCAGTGCAATGCGTTTCCCTGGGAAAGTGCGATTAGGTTTTTTGTCAAGAATAAAAAATAAGTTTGCTTGAGGACGAGCAAAAGATAAGTTTGGGGGTATTTGTTCATATCATATTCTTGCATTATTATATTTCCCATTCTTATGCATTTTACAATAAAACAGGTGCTTTTGACCCATGTCTGCTACATAGTACAGGTTACAGGTTCTTGGAGCGAAAACAGTGAAAAAGACGAAAGACGATACAAAAGAGGGACTTTTAACCAACAAATAGAAGGATCTTAGTCAAGCCTAGACGAAGAACAGTTCACAATTAACAAGGCATCGCAAGATTCAAGATTTCGTCTCGAAACAACGGTTAAAATCCACTACACTATTCACTGGAGATCTGGAAGAAACCTCGAAGCCCATTTGAGAAAAGTACAAAAGAATAAGGAAGCCCAGAAAGCCCAGAACAATACCAGAAAATTTCAGCATTCAAGCCAGTCATTGGGCCGCGGAACCGCGGCCCAACCCCTACCCAAGCCGCTGTTCCGCGGCCATTAAGAGCCCACAGATGAAGATTTTTTTTACCAAAACTTGTGCGGCGCTGACTAGTCAACCTAGGGATATTTCGGTAAATGCAGACGTGCGAATCAATTGTAACCTTGGGCTTCTATCTCCTATAAATAGAAGCCTAAATCATTGTATTTTCTCATGCCTCTATTCGTCAATAAAATTTCAGTTTTCTTTGAAGTTGGAGAGCATCAATCGTAAGTAGGTTTATTTTTCTGCCCTAGTTTTAGTTTTAATTTCTGCCCTAGGTAATTTCTTTTCTTGCTCTAGTTTAATATAGTTTAGGATTTTATTAATTTGCAGTAGATGTTTCATCTCTTAAATCAAAACAAAATAAAAATTATGTCTTTCGTAGATCCCTCAATGAGTGAGTAGTTTCCTCGCTTGTTAGGGTTAGGAATAGGGAAGGGTTTGAGAGATGAAGATCTCTCATCTCTTTTCTTTGCCAATCTCTTATGAACATTAGGGCTCCATGCATACTTTCATCTTCCGCTCCCTACGGCACTCTACCCACGAGGTAGCGGTGATACCGTAGTATAAAGGCCCGGATCTGTAAGTTTTCCATGGAGGTTAGGGTAAAGATTAAGAAAGGAAGGACAAGGATCTAGAGGGAGAAACATCTTCCCAATCATCATAATCCCCTTTATTAATATTTACCATAACCCCTAATATGATATCTAATTTAAGGCATTGGAAAGAGGTGTAAATCTTTATTTACCAAACTTTACCTAAACCTAATCCTAGCAAGTTTCCTAATCCTAGTATAACTCAACCTCGTTTTTAGATTTAATAAAAAGACCCAACACCATTTGGAATTAACTCGTTTGAGCGATTAGGAAATTCACAAACCCTGTGGACCGATCCATACTCACCGGCTAGCTACCAACCGACGCCGTTCTTGATTGCAGTAATATTATTTTTTGATCGAAAAACCTCGCTAAATCAGTTGCCTCACTTCGTAGATTGGGGGGTAACTTGCCGCACTCGTAAGGGTCTAGGATCTTCATTGCACCGGCTATCCACACGACCGAGGAACGTCGCGTTTCATTTAAGACTCAAATAAAACGCGGGGCTCCTAGATTATCCGCTATTCCATATTGTTGTTCGCATACTTGTGATGATTTTTATCTGCCTGTGATGACTATTATCTGCCTGCGATGTTGATATATATATTATATATATTTAGTAGATGCTTCTATATGTTTTGCATCCGCGCTAGTCCTGCCCCCTCTCTGTCGTTAGTTAAGTAACCTAACGGTGCATGATGGGCCCTCATGGCGAATGCGGATGGCATATAAAAAGTATGTTATTTTGGTTGTTTCTTTTGTGGCTTGGAAATATAAAATGTTGAGAACGCATTATCTGATAATGCAAGGAAAAATAAACCTACATGATGTTGTCGGAACCAATTTTAAAACTACTCAGTTTTCTTCAAAACTCATGGTCGTATTCTTTTGCTTTGCATAGAGGTATTCGGTTAGGAATATCCCTCACCTCATTCTATGACGGAAGAGCCTTGATCCCTTCATTGAGAGTTCGCTCTTAAGCAAAAGTCTATGTTACTAATTTTAAAATGCGGAGCTTAAACCACTCCATTTCTAAGCCACTCGATTTCCTCCAACGATATCAAGTTCATTATGTTAAAGGTTTTTCGCCAAAAACCAGTCATAGCCCTCCGTCATTTCAGACAGGCAGCGCCTAATATTCATACTATATTTGTTGACCTTCGTCAAGGCATAGTGTATGGTAGATATGCGTTACTTTTATATTGCATGGATATGCATTAATCTAGGACAGTCGTACAGCTTTGTTGGCCTTCATCAAGAGTGAGTACGGGTGGGTTTAAATTAATCAGGACAATGACGGGTAGAACTTGACTTGTGACTTATAATTTGTTGGCCTTCATCAAGGTCATAAGACGCTTGGGGAAAAAACTATATCGGGAGTTTCAAACATATGGGAAACTTTCCAGGCATGCGCATACCTTCTGGAGTGTGGTGACTTGAGTGGATTCCGTCAGGTTATCACATGATGATAGTTGGGTCCTGATTCCCACTGATGAGTATGTATTACTCCTCGGGAGATTTCTCACTTCACAATTAGCTAACCTATTAGGTGTCTAGAAAGTATTAACGAAGTTACGCCTCTGCAAAAACGAGGTTATTACTTGGGTCCGTGTGAAAGCACGGGGACCTCCCTCGGAGTACCAACACTGGCCTGGCTGAATAGTTCAGCAAAATTGTAAAGTGTAAATTATCCCGACTAGTTCTCCTTTTAGGGTTTGAAGGAGAATTCGAGGAAACGGTGGGAACTATCCTGATTAGTTAAAGTGAAAACCAATCTAATCTTGATAAAGTGCACGCTAAGTGTTTCTTCTCTCTCTCTCTCTCTCTCTCTAGTACAGCGACCCATGACTTACCTTAAAAACTCATGAACCAATTTAACTGAACCTTTTTACACCCTTTGGCTTTGGTTTGTCTTGATTCACGACAAAGTCGTATATATCCATGCCACTCCTACTTTACCCTTTGCATTTCTTCAGAACACATCGTATCACTGCGATGATCCATATTGCTTAGAACGGCCATCGTATAGTTACATACGAACCCGAAGAAATTACTTCAGTCGAGGATGGCCACAGATTCTGAAAGAATTGAATAGGATTATTCGGTTGTCTCTTCCCTTTACCTTCTCTCAAGTTGCGAGAGCTCCTTGTATTAGGAGAGTACACCTGTTATGCTTATTAGATAGTCTTCTTCCAAACCTCTAGCTGGTGTCGAAAGGTAGGGAAGGAAGAAAACCAAATTATCCTAAGGACGGTGTATAGAAGGTAAGATGTAAAGATGTATAAAGGGACTGAAGTGAGGGCAAAAGAAATTGCGACTTCTGTCATGAATCTGGATAATGGAAAAGGCATTACTAGGAATACCCAGCCGCCCCCTATGAAACATTTTCATGTTTCAGTATTTCTGTGTACTTGTAAAAGAGAACTGTTTTCCCAATCAATTCTGACTCCAGGGTATGTATTTTCCAAATTTGAATCTCACATTTGTACGGTGTTACAGATGATGAGTAGGAGTAGAATATTGGGAAATGGGTGATTTGATCCTCAAATATCAGAATTCGTTGTAATTGGTGATATTGGATTAAATCGCCTGGCTTTTGCCTGATAGCAAATATTTGGTTTCGAATAACCGTTGTTATGCACCAAATTTTAAAATGAAATATCTGTACTTTTATTTTATATAAAGTGAGATATACATTTTGAAAATTGTGTTGTAAACATTTACCTTTATCAGTTGAGGATAAGGTAAGGTGCATTGAATAACGGTGTAAGACATTCTTAACCAAGATACAGTTTTCAATTTACAAAACATAGAATTTGAGTTTGTATACTCTTGGGACCTATACATGGAAATGTATGTTTTCCAATGTCCTTTAGGACAACGAGGTTGGTACTCTTACTTCATTCAGATTTACCTATGAGTTCTCTGGTTTTAGACACGCATTCGTAGTAATGTAAGGTCCAAAGATTTTGAGAAGTTTGTAGGTATAAGAATAAAATAGAGAACCATACGTTGGAAGTATAGGGATTCTTCGAGGTGATCGAAGATGTAGATACTTATGCTGGGTATTCCATCATAGTAATATCAAGAACTTGATTCTCTCACAGGTTACTCATCCATAGACGTGCTCCATGAAAAGTAATGTTGTATTGGCCCTTTTCCATTAGGTAATATGCACTGGAAACAGCTGCATGACTTTTGAATCTGGTTCCATCTAAATTAGTGCCTTGATTCTATATGTATATAGAATGGTTGCATATTTTGAGGTTGTTAAGATATAGAGTTATCAGGTTTCTGCTTAAAAGCGGAATTCAGACAAACTCGAGGCATGCTTCGATAATGACAGTTTGTGGATTATCCCGAGCATTCACTAGGATTCTGTTTTCTACCATTTTCAAGATCAATAGTTATATTGTTCTTGACTCGCTACAATTTTTTTTATGAAAGGATCATTTTGCTAAAGGAACTAGTAGGAGTATGGTAGAATTGGAAGTGAATCCAAAACCATAAACGGTTACCGAAAATTTAGTAGAACCTAAGCATTCAATTGGACATGACAAACCGTTAGCCACTCTACAGATTTTAATAGGTGACCTAAGACACCCGAGAGATACTTCGGTTTTCTCGTAAACGGTGACAGGGAGGTTAGCATCATAGTGATGATGACCCTACTAGTTATCAATAGGTCATAGGAAGTGGTAATTTCCAGATGACCAGATATTTCATATCCAAGATAGACTCCACGCACTTCAGCAAATTATGGATTTTGGATTTTGCTGGATGCTCCAGAAGGGGTAAAACCATTAGGAGCAAGTAGATCTTTCGAGATCTGTGCAGGTGGAAAGGTGCTAACCTTATAAGTCTAGACATGTTGCAAAGGGCTATCAGCAAATACCCGTTATGGATTGTGATGAGACTTTCACTTCAGTGTCTATACTGAAGTCCATATGGATATGACTTGATACTGCTATTCTCCCTACTTGTCATCAGCAGGTCATAAGTGGTAACTTCCAGGTGACCAGGTATTTCATACCCAAGATAGACTCCACGCACTTCAGCAAACCATGGATTTTAGACTTTGTTGGGTGCTCCTAAAGGGGTAAAACTCATTAGGAGCAAGTAGATCTTTCGAGATCTGTGCAGGTGGAAAGGTGCTAACCTAATAAGGCTAGACTTATTGTAAAGAGTTTTCATCAAATACCCGTTGTGGATTGTGATGTGACTTTTACTTCAATGTCTACGCTGAAGTCCATATGGCTATGATTAGCGCTGATGCAATTCATAGCTATGATATTTGGTAGGTAGATGACTATAACGTCTTTCCAAACAGGATTTTGGAAGTGTACGTGTATATGACTCTGCCAGAGGGTTATCGTAGTCAGTAGGAGCAGCAGAAGGTTGCAAGATGCTTATGTCTGTTCGTAGACTGAAGCATGGATAGCGGAGACGGATCATCTGTTTTGATGTGAAAGTTAAAGTGATTGACTTCATCAATACAAAAGATGAACCTAGTAAGAAGGATGTAGGGAGTACTGCCCTGGTTTTGGATGACATACTCCAGATAGGAAGTGATGTTCCTGTACTACGATCGGTCAGACTTTGGTTATCACACAGTGTTTTCTCCACATTGGATGTGGGTTGTATATCAGGAATTCTGGTGACTATATCTAGATTTGGGATGTTTCTCAAATCGAGTACTTAGACGGCATTCTAAAAGTATTTTAGAATAGACGACTCCTGGCGTGGTAGTGTACCCGCAGGTGATAGAGTCACCCTCTCTAAAGAGATGTCTTCTAGACCGATGAAGAGAGGGACTGGCATGAATGGCATATCATTTGCTTAGGCAATTGAGTCAATCATGCAATGTCTTGTACAATACCAGATAGATAATTTTGGTTTTAGATCTAGATTTGAGAAGTTTCCCAATCAGGTAATTGGAAAGCATTCCGAAAGTATTTTAGAATGGATGACCCCTGGCGTGGTAGTGTACCCATAGGTGATGGAGTCACCCTCTCTAAAAAGATGTCTTTTTGGACTGATGAGGAGAAGGACTGGCATGAATGACATATCATTTGCTTAGGTAGCTGAGTCAATCATGTAATGTCTTGTACAACACCGGATATTACTTTTGCACAAGTTTCAATAAGTATATATTAATCCAATTCTCGAGAAATAAAGGGAAGCCGTAAAGAACATAAGAGCATGTTCTTGGTATAGGATAACGGTAGCCTCCTCTGGGAGGCTGTTATCAGTTCAGGCTTCCAAAGTGACGTGGATGACAAAGATGCTATCAGAGTTATGAGTTTATGCTCTTCTAAGGATTAGTGTATTAGATAGTATTCAAATAAGGATACTGAGGTAATTATGGTGCAGAATGCCGGTTATAACACAACAGAAGATACAGCCTAAGAAGTTTGTTGGATAGGAGTTGTTCATTGATGAACTTGGTCCCATCGGGTATCCAGACAAATTCTTGAGGTGGGGTATAGCTCATTTTGGGAGATTGGTAATCTCCACAAAGTTGAGATATAGAGAGATGAAGTTGGAATATTGTAGCAAGTCCACTCACTGAGGCAATTTCTCAAAAACGTTAAGTTTCACAAACATAGTTTGCGAAACTGATTAGTAGAGAAGTTGGGCATTCGGTAGCACACGAGCTGTGGGTATGCGATGTGGCAATAATTGGCCTTAAGTGCAAGTGGGAGATGGTTGGATATAGTGCCCTCAAGGCAATTATTATGATTGCAACTAAGCGGTTATGATAATTAAGGGAGGACCTATACAGGTATAACAATCTTACTCGAAATGATAGTATGCTATCCGGTTTGTCTTCATCGTTGATGAAGCCCGTAGGATTGTTGCTTGACGACCAACATTATGATGGCAATCATATATGTGGGAGCTGGGTTGTCCACAAGCACATCCTTAAATGTCCCTAGTCGTGGGAGTATCGAGACTGGGCATCAATATTCCGGAGTAGACTAGTGTATATGCTTCTAGATCCCGACGAGGGACGATGACCGGTCTCACAAGCCATTGGTGTTGTGTCACCTAAGATAGTATGCATGTGCTCACTGGAGTTAAGTACACTGGACAGACTCACCGAGAACATCTAGATGGTATTATATCTATCGTCAGATGGAAGTTCTCAGGTGGATGAGTACAGGTTAGTCCTTTGGCCTGAAATCATCATTTGTCTCATGTGAGTTCTCACTGTACTTTGATTACTACCCTACCACGGCTCAAAGGAGTCGTGCAAACAGGTTTTAGTTGGGTACAGTCCCGAGCCACATGGAGGCAGTGGTCGACTGTAAGGGATTCGTCTTCTCCTGGTATTAGGAGTCGATGTCGCGCCGTGTTCAGTTGGCAATCACCAGAAATCCGTAGCCACGGTAGGTGAGATTTACTGATAGGTGATAAGTAGTATCTCTATTGGTGATGAGCTTAACTCAGACACAACTTATCCGGTTAGTAGGGGTCTGACGTTATCCACCCCCTAGACCCGATATGCGATACACTTTGACGAAGAGATCGGACTGTACGAAGATTATCACATTCAGGCTCAGTAGGGTAAGGACGCACTTGATCGTCGACCCCCCTTTCGACAAGTACCTGGATAGCCGTTACGTACAGCAAGTGCCGCTGACGTACTTGTGGTTAAACCCACTGCCAGCGTATTGTCGAGTCTTTAGAGTCCCACACAGAGGGTTTCCCCGGTTCAGGCGATAGATGTAGGAGCCGTACGTTAGTACGCGCAGTTGTCCGATTAAATACGTGTATGGGATACACGGACTTTAATCGGACGGTTGATAATACTAGCCGGCTTAAGATTAAACCGGATTATTAAATCTGGTTTTGATTTAATAATTTATATATGTATTTTGATACATATATTTTAGTATTATTGTTCACTATTCATTTTCTCTCTTTGGTGCTATCCGTATTTTTATACGGATATACGTATGTGTAGCGATACATATACCGAGTGAAGTATTCTGTATTTATACGGGAATGCTTCTAGAAAAAGGACACCACATATTTATGTAACATTTCAGAAAAATAAAATATTATTTTTGGGAATTTTTATAATTTAATATTAATTTTTAATGAATATTTTAATATTGCGGTATAATTAAATACCGATAAATGAGGAAAAATTTGGAAAATTATGGAAATTATTTAAAAGAGGGTGTTTTATGGAATTATGCCATTTTTAAGTTTTTATGATTTATTTGATACTAATTTAGTGCTAATCGCGATTAAAAATCGCTAATCGGATTTTTAGCATTTTTGTGCAAAACATGCAAATATCATTTTTCCACACTTGCTACATTTTCTACATGTTTTGGATGCATGGTTGCTTAGGGTTTACCATTGTGTGAGAAGGAAATAAAAGAAAAAGAAGAGGAAAAGTAAAGAATGATGAAGAGATAGAAAGATTAGGTATGGGGTTTATCTTTGACTTGTGGACCTTTCCCCATCATTTCTTCAACCTATTTTCTCTCTCCCCCTTCCCTTGAGCTGCTGCTGCTCCTGCTCCTCCCTCTTCCTCCTCCATCTTCAATCCTCCATAACACCATGAATACAACTCCAAAACCTTATTCCCATTTTACAAAAATTGTTCCCAAGCTCGAGAGGAACACATTGGACCTAGAAAGAGAGGATTTTGAGGACTTTGAGCAACTCCAGAAAATTCTTGAGTTGCCAAAGGAGGTAATTTCTGCACCATTAGAGTAGTGTTTCAATTCCTTATGCATATATACTTGTTTCATGTCGATATAGTGTGGTTTTGAGGACTTTGGAAATTCCAAGTTAGGGTTTTGGGTTTGATTTGATTTCAAAGGTGAATTGAGGTGTAATTAGGGACTACAACCCCTGTGGTGATTGATTGGAGACCCAAACCAGAAACTAAAATCCGGAATACAGATTTAGAAAAAGCGACATCGGGAAAAACTGTAATTCTGTGAGTGTTTTTGGAAATCTGCTATCATCCCGAGACTCCTTAAATTATTTTGGTTTGACAGTGAGATGTGCAGGCAACTAGGAACCACCACCCAAAGCCCTAGCCCCTACCCCCTCTTCCAGGCCGCCAATTAACTCTTTCTGGCCGCAATTTAGGGCCAGAGCAGGGGGGAACTGCCTCAGTTTTGTTTCAGGGCCCTATCTCCAGTAAACTAGACCCTTGGCTTATGCAATTTTGACTGATTCCACATAGGATAGAATCTGGGGTAATTTTCTTGTGTTGGCGCATGGTTTACGACTTATTTTAGCATGGATTTTGGTATTTAGTGATTCGTTTCTGTCAGGTGGCGTTCGAACGTCAACGGCAAAGGGTTATTGGTCGTGTTGGCATGCGAGACTATAGGTTTTTACCTATGAGAGTAGCATGTGCCGTTTTGGTTTTCCGATGTGATTTTCATGTTCTTTTGCGATTGTGTTATCTTTGTAGGTACCCTACGTGATGTCGAGGCGTTGAAGATGAAGATGGCGGCATCGGCATCGGCACACGAGAAGCAAGGTGAGTAGATTTATATCTACGGGGAGAAGTCGGGTGGATGGCGTATAGCACCCTCTCAGTTCGTGGTGATGTATACGAATACGTATACACATATATATATATATATTATATGTTGTTTGAGTTTATTGATGATAAAGATGGATTTTTGGTGTTCTTGGATTGGTTTAGTGTTAGTTGCGAAACCCTAGAGTAGTGGTTGCACCCACGCACGCACACACATGCTTGCATACATTCTTTCTGTCACATGTGCGTATATGGGAATATATTTATGTGTTCATATGGGTATGGGACTATGTGTTCATATACAGGATTTGAGGATAGTACTTGGGATTCGAGATGAGCCGATGAGATTTGATTTGAGGCCGTGAGATCGGTGAGATGGCAGGGTTCGTATTTGAGATACGACATGACGTTATAGCGGGTCCTTTGACGTGGTGTTTCACACACGTGCATGCATACTTAGGTGGTATCGGTATTGTACTAGACGTAGATCAGTACCCCGGATTATGATCCTTGATAAAAAGGATACCAGATGAATAATATGATGAATGTGATATTGACCCGTACCCAGATTTGGGATGCCGTACGACGGATTTACGTACAAGCTATATATTGATGATTGATCCGCACTCTTGACTTGAGATGTCTGATTATAGATATCGTATCGGATGTGATACTATTGAGGCGGAATCACCGACTAATATATATATATATATATATATATATATATATATATATATATATATATATATAGATATGTATCGACTCAAATGTTAGGCGGTTTCCTTACCTTCAGTTAGCATGTTAACTCAGCCCTATAGTTTAGTGTAGTTGTTAGACTAGATTTGATTCCTACATATTTCAAAAACTAATGAATCGTGGGTATTTTAAAAGACAGGTCAAGGGATTCTACGGATATTTCAAAGAACGTATCTTTTCTTAAAAACACCGTAGCCCTTATTTTCAAAACACCGCGATTCGTATTATTTCAAAAGGCACTACTGTATGACTTATATTATATTCAATGTAGATTAATTATCGTTGTGTCTAGTATTCAGCTCCCGCACATTATTGTTGTTCTCTCCGCATCGCATACTTATATTGTGATTCATATACCATTATTGATAGCATGCTGTCAGGACACCAGCACCATTACCGATGATGCGTATGCTCCACGCACACTTACTTGCCGGCTCACACACATCATCATCGGTAATTGCCATGTCACGTACACTTTAGAGAAAACTATTTCATTGACATAGCTTGTTAGCTAATAGTTTCGACATGATATTGGTGTACTTGTCTTTTATGCCAGTTTAGACATTGCAGTTATTACTTGCTACTTCATACATATTGTTATTCACTGTTATGCTGCATTCATGGATTTTTATGCCTATATTCACTGTTTTACGTGCTATTGATGATTTGGATTTGGATTTTCATGAGATTTCCTGGATTTGGGGGAAAACCGCAAGAACATATATAAACTTCTTCTCTCTCTCTTTTTAAAATAAAACTGCAGTTTTCCAATGATGTATGAGTCGTCCACCATGAGTTTGCTGATGGATTTCGAGACCCGATTCGAGGAGTTGGATGAACCGTCTCGGGTACATGGTGGACCCGGTAAGGTACCCCGGGGCAAGAAGTTCGAGTAGTAGACGATGAGCCTGGCAGGGGAAGACTACCTACCGGTGATTTTACCCGACGCGTCGGATATCCGGACGATACCGTCGTGGTCTTGTGATGGATATTAGGAGCCGGTCTGGACTGACGGCGCCTTAGGTAGTGAGATTGAGACACTGAGATTTTGAGATATTGAGGTACTGAGATTTGATGATACAGGCCAGTTCGGATAGCCGGAGCCTGAGATATTGAGATATTGGGATTTGTGTTTGGTGTCGATGCTAGACACTGTTTATTCTGACTTCATTTATGATGCCTCATTTTAAATATACAGAAATCTCACTAAGTAATGAAAGCAGTTTCTTCATTTACATGTATTCTGTTTTCATGCATTCATACCTCATCCATATGATATATTGCTACCCGAGGCACTGACACGAGCACATGGGATTACACTTGGGTTAGATGGTTACCCTTGTCACCTTTTCATACTTCAGACTTATGATGTTGAGGATTATTTATATATATTGATCGTATGACCTAGGATTGCGTCATACATGCGGTTTCTGCTCGTAGATGTTTTCTACTCACGAGTTGGCAACTCACCCCCGTTGTGCCACAGTTTCTTGCAGGTTTGCTGTACAGGTTTCATTACGGCTTTGCTGGCACTACTTCTTTTTCCGGATGATTTGCTAGTAGGTGGGTTCACTTGCATCGTGACCATCAGTATACTTTGAATATTATTATTCTGTTGTATCTAGAAGCTCCATCAACCAAACATGTATTTATTTCAGAGATAGAGACCAGTGATGTTTATTCTTTCGACCTTAGAGTCGCGCGTTGTATTTCTATGGATTTCATGCTATTTTGAGTTTCCTTTTCTATTGTGATCCTCGCCCTTCGGCGTTGTATATTATTGCTTGCGTGGTTGTGACCGTCGATTGAAGAAGAGCTAGCTCCCGCTTGGGGATGCCTTTATTCATTATATATGCTTTATCAGGATTTGTACCCGTTTGGGGTTTGTTTTTACAAAGGAAACTCTGCCGAAATTTTTAGAAAAGACTTGTGATTTTAAAAAAAATGCATAGTTCGGCGTATGTTGCAAACTACTTGATTTAAATTGGTTTTTCCTTTACTCTACTATTTTTCTTGGTTTGGATTTCTAGGTTTTCGACTTACTTAGATTACGTGCGCCTCGAGACGTTTCGTAGTTTAAGTGCCGTTCATGTTCCGTACTTTCGGGTCGTGACAAAGTTGGTATCAGAGCGTTAGGTTTTACCTTCGGAGCGTAGGATGACCCTTGGTTGATGGAGTAGGTAGCTTGAGTAGAGTGACGTACCGTACGTATGTTCCACGATATATTTACGATACGCTACTCCACTTAAGAAGCCTTAGGATGTACATTTCTTTGCTCAGTATTATATTCATTCATGATCTAGCCTCATCGGTACCAGTTATGGTTTTGCTGCCACGATTACGGGCAGGGAGAGCTACGGCTAGAGTTGCGGTCAGCACGAGCTCGTTACGAACGAGGACTGACCAGGGCATGATTCCGGTGACCCACGATTGTAGAGATGTGTCTTTTATTGTGTTTTTGCACCACGAGCGTTGGATGGATCGCTGTATGAGATTACTCGGACGTGCAGATCAGCACCAGAGGATCGAGCCACTGACAGAGGCCAGCCAGATTTTGATGACCGTTGATGTATTGCTTATTCATGATGATTGAGGCATTGTTCAGCGTGCAGACGAGTGAGCCAGTTATTGCTGCGAACGACGAGATATCACCCCAGATGTTGGAGCTATTGCAGTACGAGTTGTACTAAGAGATGATAGAAGGTCGCTAGTCACCGAGGATGAATGACTAGGACATGTGGTTCGTTTGCCTACCCGATACGAGGTCATCAGATAGATTGATTCTAGCTAGAGACGACTTCACGCGGATACGTTGAGAGTCGACAGAGACGATCGAATGTCAGAAACCCATATTCCAAGTTTAAAGTATTCGGAAAGACATGCAGGCAATTCTATGGACCCTCTAGAAGAATGAAACCCTAACTCGACATAATGACCGTATGAAAGCCTTTGAACCTTAGGGTTTGTGGCAGTTCCGTGGCGCCATTAGTGAGGCTTGGGGTTTGCCCTTCTACGGCTGGACCATCGATGCTGTTGTATGTACTCGATACTATTAAACTGTACCCAAGATGTTGAGCTCTTGGGGGATTATGAGGTTTTGACGAATCGATCGGATGGTTCGACTTCATTCGGATGCTAGGTGGTGAGATGCACTTCTTGGGAGACTCCAGATACAAGGATAGCCGTTGGAGCTCAGTCCATGCGGCCACGACGAGACGGGTCTGAATCAGTCGACATTAGAGCAGAGTGAAGTAAAGAGTTCGCAAGGGATTTCGACGAGATGACGTTCCACTCCGCTGATATCAGAGATGCAATATGTCTACAGAGGCGTTGAGATGCGACCAGCTTTCGAGTAAAGGTTGTACTGAGAACGCAGATGTCCAAAGAGCGAGGAAAGATTATGCAAGAGTACCAGCTTCCGGACAGTTCGGCAGAGACGAGATTTGGGAGAGTCCTCGACAGGACCTTTCTGGAATAAATTACGAGGAGACTTAGACCCAGGAGTGGTCATGTTACGGACACCAGCAGGCCAGAGTTCATAATCGTCGACAAGACATGCTATGAGTGACCACGACAGTTGGCCAGAGATTCTTGGAGGATGTGCTTGAGCGGGACCATTCCGCCATACTTGATTTCGGTATTTTGGGCGATCTATTCGCATGATTGATTTTGATGATTGAGTTTCATGATATTTGTTTTCATGCACCATGGTTGCACTTACTGAGTATTTACAATTTTTGCACAGTTGTTGCACTTGATATCGTTTTCATGCCTTGGTTTCACATGTTTATGATTTTATGGGTTTCATACAGCCGAGTTGATTTCGTGCATATGTACGCACACGATTTGGTTTTTGCACTCGGTATAGTTCACATATGCTTGCAGTGCAGTGATACGCAATTTATGCACCACAGTTGCACTGGACTTCGATTTCGATTGTGATGTTCGATATTTTTTTGTGCACCTTATGCACCTGGTTGGATTTTGCGCATGTTCGGCGCTTGATATTGGATTTCATGATTTCGTGTATGATGGATGCACCTGATTTAGGTTTTCGCGCATATTGGGCGCATGTTATGAGATGCGATTTTGGTGCACACCAGATGCACTAAATCGAGATTCTTCGTACATGTCAGATGCACCTGTTTTTGCTGTCAGGCACACCTGTTGCCCTTGACAGATGTTTCATGCACACCCGATGCACTTAGATATTGTTTCTGTGCGCATGTATGGAACATTCATGGATTTTGATTTCCGTGCACACCAGACGCACGTAGTATTCATATGCACATTTTGGGATCGATTTCTTATGGAGCAGTACGTTTTTGTGATGTTTTATTATTGTTTTCGTACTGAGCAGGACAAGTCAGATGACAGTACCTGAGTATATTTTGCATGCGTTGATAGATTTCAATGGGATTTCCAAAAGCGAGCTATAGCCTCAGTATTTACCTATACGTCTGATATGACACGAAACGTTTAAAACAAGGAAACCCTTCTAAATTGTTTTCAAAACGGTGGAACGTGCATATTAAACAAAAGATATATACGTATATGGTTATTTTCTTATGATAGACGTTCGCCACTGTGCAGGGTTATGCGCATTGCACAGCGACTTTAAAAGATTTGGCATGCATTTCCTTCAGATATTTACATGTATAGATTTGATATTTACATGTATAGTTCCGAGTTATATCGTATTGGTTTTGCTTTGGATTTGGCATTCGTGTCTTTACCTTGACTCCGATGATTGCGGGACGCTTGACAGAGTTTCGATTTTGAGTTATCTGCTCATTACTCATACGCATGTATTGCGCCATGATGCGTTTTATGTATTGATGATTTCGGAGCCCCGACGACTTGGACTTTCATTTGAAATGTTTTAGAATTTGGGGGTTTAAATTTAAATTCGGAGACCGAATTTCTATAAGTGGGGAAGATTGTAACATTTCAGAAAAATAAAATATTATTTTTGGGAATTTTTATAATTTAATATTAATTTTTAATGAATATTTTAATATTGCGGTATAATTAAATACCGATAAATAAGGAAAAATTTGTAAAATTATGGAAATTATTTAAAAGAGGGTGTTTTATGGAATTATGCCATTTTTAAGTTTTTATGATTTATTTGACACTAATTTAGTGCTAATCGCGATTAAAAATCGCTAATCGGATTTTTAGCATTTTTGTGCAAAACATGCACATATCATTTTTCCACACTTGCTACATTTTCTACATGTTTTGAATGCATGGTTGCTTAGGGTTTACCATTGTGTGAGAAGGAAATAAAAGAAAAAAAAAAGGAAAAGTAAAAAATGATGAAGAGAGAGAAAGAGTAGGTATGGGGTTTATCTTTGACTTGTGGACCTTTCCCCATCATTTCTTCAACCAATTTTCTCTCTCCCCCTTCCCTTGAGCTGTTGCTGCTCCTGCTCCTCCCTCTTCCTCCTCCATCTTCAATCCCCCATAACACCATGAATACAACTCCAAAACCCTATTCCCATTTTACAAAAATTGTTCCCAAGCTCGAGAGGAACACATTGGACCTAGAAAGAGAGGATTTTGAAGACTTTGAGCAACTCAAGAAAATTCTTGAGTTACCAAAGGAGGTAATTTCTGCACCATTAGAGCAGTGTTTCAATTCCTTATGCATCTATACTTGTTTCATCTCGATATTGTGTGGTTTTGAGGACTTTGGAAATTCCAAGTTAGGGTTTAGGGTTTGATTTGATTTCAAAGGTGAATTGAGGTGTAATTAGGGACTACAACCCCTGTGGTGATTGATTGGAGACCCAAACCAGAAACTAGAACCTGGAATACGGATTTAGAAAAAACGATATCGGGAAAAACTGTAATTCTGTGAGTGTTTTTGGAAATCTGCTATCACCCCGAGACTCCTTAAATTATTTTGGTTTGACAGTGAGATGTGCAGGAAACTAGGAACCACTACCCAAAGCCCTAGCCCCTACCTCCTCTTCCAGGCCGCCAATTAACTCTTTCTGGCTGCAATTTGCAGCCAGAGCAGGGGGAACTGCCTCAGTTTTGTTTCAGGGCCCTATCTCCAGTAAACTAGACCCTTGGCTTATGCAATTTTGACTGATTCCATATAGGATAGAATCTGGGGTAATTTTCTTGTGTTGGCGCATGGTTTACGACTTGTTTTAGCATGGATTTTGGTATTTGGTGATTCGTTTCTGTCAGGTGGCGTTCGAACGTCAACGGCAAAAGGTTATTGGTCGTGTTTGCATGCGAGACTATTGGTTTTTACCTATGAGAGTAGCATGTGCCGTTTTGGTTTTCCGATGTGATTTTCATGTTCTTTTGCGATTGTGTTATCTTTGTAGGTACCCTACGTGATGTCGAGGCGTTGAAGATGTAGATGGAGGCATCGCCATCGGCACACGAGAAGCAAGCTGAGTAGATTTATATCTACGGGGAGAAGTCGGGTGGATGGCGTATAACACCCCCGCAGTTCGTGGTGATGTATACGAATACGTATACACATATATATTTATTATATGTTGTTTGAGTTTATTGATGATAAAGATGGATTTTTGGTGTTCTTGGATTGGTTTAGTGTTAGTTGCGAAACCCTAGAGTAGTGGTTGCACCCACGCACGCACACACATGCTTGCATACATTCTTTCTGTCACATGTGCGTATATGGGAATATATTTATATGTTCATATGGGTATGGGACTATGTGTTCATATACTGGATTTGAGGATAGTACTTGGGATTCGAGATGAGCCGATGAGATTTGATTTGAGGCCGTGAGATCGGTGAGATGGCAGGGTTCGTATTTGAGATACGACATGACGTTATAGCGGGTCCTTTGACGTGGTGTTTCATACACGTGCATGCATACTTAGGTGGTATCGGTATTGTACTAGACGTAGATCAGTACCCCGGATTATGTTCCTTGAGAAAGAGGATACCAGATGAATAATATGATGAATGTGATATTGACCCGTACCCAGATTTGGGATGCCGTACGACGGATTTACGTACGAGCTATATATTGATGATTGATCCGCACTCTTGACTTGGGATGTCTGATTATAGATATCGTATCGGATGTGATACTATTGAGGCGGAATCATCGATTAATATATATATATATATATATATATATATATATATATATATATGTATCGACTCAGATGTTAGGCTGTTTCCTTACCTTCAGTTAGCCTGTTAGCTCAGCCCTATAGTTTAGTGTAGTTGTTAGACTAGATTCGATTCCTACATATTTCAAAAACTAACGAATCGTGGGTATTTTAAAAGACAGGTCAAGGGATTCTACGGATATTTCAAAGAACGTATTTTTTCTTAAAAACACCGTAGCCCTTATTTTCAAAACACCGCGATTCGTATTATTTCAAAAGGCACTACTGTATGACTTTTATTATGTTCTATGTAGATTAGTTATCGTTGTGCCTAGTATTCAGCTCCCGCACATTATTGTTGTTCGCTCCGCATCGCATACTTATATTGTGATTCATATACCATTATTGATAGCATGATGTCAGGACACCAGCACCATTACCGATGATGCGTATGCTCCACGCACACTTACTTGCCGGCTCACACACATCATCATCGGTAATTGCCATGTCACGTACATTTTAGAGAAAACTATTTCATTGACATAGCTTGTTAGCTAATAGTTTCGACATGATATTAGTGTACTTGCCTTTTATGCCAGTTTAGACATTGCAGTTATTACTTGCTACTTCATACATATTGTTATTCACTGTTATGCCGCATTCATGGATTTTTATGCCTATATTCACTGTTTTACGTGCTATTGATGATTTGGATTTGGATTTTCATGAGATTTCCTGGATTTGGGGGAAAACAGCAAGAACATATATAAACTTCTTCTCTCTCTCTTTTTAAAATAAAACTGCAGTTTTTCCATGATGTATGAGTCGTCCACCATGAGTTTGCTGATGGATTTCGAGACCCGATTCGAGGAGTTAGATGAACCGTCTCGGGTACATGGTGGACCCGGTAAGGTACCCCGGGGCAAGAAGTTCGAGTAGTACACGATGAGCCTGGTAGGGGACGACTACCTACCGTTGATTTTACCCGACGCGTCGGATATCCGGAGGATACCATCGTGGTCTTGTGATGGATATTAGGGGCCGGTCTGGACTGACGGCGCCCTAGGTAGTGGGATTGAGACACCGAGATTTTGAGATACTGAGGTACTGAGATTTGATGATACAGGCCAGTCCGGATAGCCGGAGCCTGAGATATTGAGATATTGGGATTTGTGTTTTGTGTCGATACTAGACACTGTTTATGCTGACTTCATTTATGATGCCTCGTTTTAAATATACAAAAATCTCGCTAAGTAATGAAAGCAGTTTCCTCATTTACATGTATTCTGTTTTCATGCATTCATACCTCATCCATATGATATATTGCTACCCGAGGCACTGACACGAGCATATGGGATTACACTTGGGTTAGATGGTTACCCTTGTTACCTTTTCATACTTCAGACTTATGATGTTGAGGATTATTTATATATATTGATCGTATGACCTAGGATTGCGTCATACATACGGTTTCTGCTCGTAGATGTTTTCTACTCATGAGTTGGCAACTCACCCCCGTTGTGCCACAGTTTCTTGCAGGTTTGCCGTACAGGTTTCATTACGGCTTTGCTGGCACTACTTTCTTTTCCGGGTGATTTGCTAGTAGGTGGGTTCACTTGCATCGTGACCCTCAGTATACTTTGAATATTATTATTCTGTTGTATCTAGAAGCTCCATCAAGCAAACATGTATTTATTTCAGAGATAGAGACCAGTGATGTTTATTCTTTCGACCTTAGAGTCTCGCGTTGTATTTCTATGGATTTCATGTTGTTTTGAGTTTCCTTTTCTGTTGTGATCCTCGCCTTTCGGCGTTGTATATTATTGCTTGCGTGGTTGTGACCGTCGATTGACGAAGAGCTAGCTTCCGCTTGGGAATTCCTTTATTCATTATATATGCTTTATCAGGTTTTGTACCCGTTTGGGGTCTGTTTTTACAAAGGAAACTCTGCCGAAATTTTTAGAAAAGACTTGTGATTTTAAAAAAAAAATGCATAGTTCGGCGTATGTCGCAAACTACTTGATTTAAATTGGTTTTTCCTTCACTCTACTACTTTTCTTGGTTTGGATTTCTGGGTTTTCGGCTTACTTAGATTAAGTGCGTCTCGAGACGTTTCGTAGTTTAAGTGCCGGTCATGTTCCGTACTTTCGGGTCTTGACAATTTATTTTTATATATAGAAAAATAAAAGGAAATGAGGTGGAAAAGAATAATTATGAAGCATGGTGCATGCATGTAAAGAGGTATGGCTTGAAGATTTTTAAATGATAAAATCATTTGGTTGCACTATTGAACCATAGTTGTATTTATGTAGCCATTCTTTCTACACTTGCACTTGATGATTCATTTTTTGAGAGATTCATGCTTCCTCTTCTCCTTCACCTTCTTTTTCTTGCTCTCCATTTTTTAGTATAGTTCAAGAGAGAAAAAGTCTAATGAAGTATTCCTACATCACCGACCATCCAAATCTAGCAAGTTTGGATCGTCGGTTAGAGCTTCCTCCGCATTCTCTCGGGTGGATCGTCTTCGGCGAGAGTGGGCGATCTTCAAGTGCGATCCCGGCGGCTACGAGTTTGGAGAGGTCTTCCACAATTCAGTGGACACGCGACAAAGGTTGTATTTCTTCAACCCTTTAACTTGTAGATTAGCTAGTTTAGGTCTATGGTTCGTATCTTAGGTTTTACGGGAGTCCGGTGCACGTCGGAATTTTTTTTGTTTTCGCTTCCGCCTCGGCCGCGGCTTCCACAGCGCGGGCACCGGATCCCAACAACTCCAGCTTCCAGAATGATAAGGATGACTTCAAATCCATGTCGGGTTATGTCTTCACCCTCAATGGAGGGACGGTCTGTTAGAAGAGCTCCAAATAGGACATCGTTGCTGACTCAACGATAGAGGCAGAGTATATCGCTGCTTGTGACGCCACAAAAGAGGCAGTATGGATGAGGAAGTCTATTACAGAACTTCAGGTGGTTCCATCCATTATTAACCCAATACCTTTGTATTGTGACAACAATGGAGCTATAGCTTTAGTGAAGGAACCAAGATCCCATCAGAAGTTCAGACACATCTTGAGGTGGTATCACCTGATCAGGGAGATCGTGGATCGCCGGGAGATCAAGTTGCGAAAAGTAGACACGGAGAACAACACTGCAGATCCACTCACAAAGGCCATCTTTCATACGCAGTTCGAGAAGCTGTTGGGTTACCCTTGCACCTAGTCTAGGATTTGGTAGCATCACTCATGCCATTTTAAAATTAGAGAGATGCAACGCTAACTAACCATGAATCTTGCTAGAATTTCTAGGGTAACATAAATTGTATCACATACAAAGAAGTAAAGAGATAGGGATTACAACCTTTGTAGTCCATTCCTTCGCTTCATAAGCTCCGGGTTGAGGTCCCTTCGCTGCGATCAACATGAACTCCGACTCTCGAGTGGCTCCATAAGGTAAATGAGACACCTTGCTTGTAGTCTTCATGATCTACCTTGAAGAACCTCTAACCCAAGCTTACACTTCACTAAACAACTTATTAGAGAAGTGAACACCCTAATCTAAGTGGATAGAATAGATGAGGATGATGAAGTAGGAATTTAGCTCTCTTTTGTTTTCAATTTCTCACACTATATCATCACAAACACAAAAGCTAGTAAGCTTTTCAAGGAGGAAGAAGAATATGAAATGTTTTGTGATGAATAATGAATTATTGTTGTGGTTACAAATACAACCATGGGTTAAGAATGTGTGGCTTAACCCTCGTAGAGAATAAACCATAGGTTAAGGGTTTGGGTTGGGTTAACTAATATCTACACAAAAGAACAAAGCTGAAAGACTAAGTCAAATGTTCATGAAGCTTCATGAAAGCTCATGCAGATAGCTAACCCAAATGCTAACCCTAATCATGGTTTAAACTCATCAACCTTGTTGCATTTGTAACCCTAACTTGTTACAATAATATATATCACATATACAATATTTAGTGTAACAAAAGAAAATAATACAATTAACATATATCGCATATACATCAATGTATTATCCGAATGAGAAAAAGAATCTTTAAGTGAGCTTATATTAGTTAATGTAATGTAATATATCACATATATAATTATACATTAAATTATCGAATCAACTCTTGATCTGATAATCCGGCTATAATACATATAACCAACTAATATAACATGTACCAATTCATCGGATCAACACTTGATCCGATGACCCGGCAATATCTCATATACCCGACCGATATCACATATCACGAGAATAGAATACGGTATCTCATATCGTATTATTCTCGATCCCGCACATATCACATATGTGCTCCTACTCCGTTTTGCCTGAGCCAGGAAATCTCTGTGTAGGACTCTAAAGAATCGTCAATACGCTGGCAGTAGGTGATGATCATATCAAACACCCGCAAGCTGCAAGCGGTCAGCTAAACGTAACAGCCACCCAGGTATTGAGCGATCAGAAGATCAACAAGCAAGCCTGTACATTCTCCTGTGAATCCAATCAGTAACACTACCGTACATTCCGGTCTCTTCGTCTGATATGTCGCATATCAAGTCTAGGGATGGTAAACGTCAGACCCCAGTAACCGATAACTCATGTCGATGTGAGGCTCATAACGGGTCGAGAAACTACTGATAACTCTTACCGGTAGCACTCCAGATCAGCCCTGGCCAGGGACTTTCAGTTATAACCAATCGAACACAGCACAACATCAACTCCCTATACCGGGAGAGACGAAACCCCTCCTATAGCTCATTGCCTCCATGTGATTCGGGACTGTACCCAAAAGCCACCGTTTTGCACGCCCTCTTAGACATGGTAAGGTGGAAATCAAAGCACAGTGGGAATCACACAAGACTCTATGACGATCTCGGGTCTACAGACTAACCTGTACCAGTATCACCGGAGAACTGCTATCTGACGATAGGTATAATACCATCTAGGAGTTCTCGGCGAGTCCGTTCAGTATACCCAGTCTCCACCGAGCACCCGTACACCATCTTTGATGTCAAACACCGATGGATATGGGATCATCCATCGTCCATCATATGGGTCAAGATGCGTATACGCTAGTCTACTCTGGTGTATCGATGCCATGTCTCAATACACTCTCGACTAGGAACAGTTATAGGATGTACTTGTTGACTACCATGGCCCCACTAGTATGATCTCATCATAGTCCTCGTAGTCAAGTACATATCCTAAGGGCTTTATCAACATGTGAGAGCAAGACAGTAAATCAATACAGGTCAACATGTTAAGACAAAGTGAAACTAAATAGCATACTATCATGTCGAGCAAGAAAGTCCTCTCTATATATATCCAAGCATCCACTATAATATACATCAGATGTACAACAATGGCCTCTAGGGCATATATATAACTAACAGAAGCTATTCGAGATATTAGGTCTGCGATATACCAATACATGGTCTTAGTGCAAGTGGGAGATTGTTAGTGATATATGCCCTAGAGGCCATTATTGTATAGTACTGGATTGTATATTATATTTTGGAAGCTTGGGATATATACAAATATATAACAGTCTTGCTCAACATGATAGTATGCTATTTGGTTTGAGTCTATCTTAACATGTGTATATGTTTCTTTTAACATATCGCTAATACATGTTGATAGAGCCATTATGATCTTTGCTTGACTACCAGCGTTGTGATGGCAGTCACACTAGTGGGAGCTGGGTAGTCTATAAGCACATCCTTAAATTTATCCCTATTCGTAGGATTATCGAGACTGGGTATCGATACTCCAGAGTAGACTAGTGTATACACTTCTTAGCCCCTTCAGAGGAGGTGGCCTGTCCCACGGCTATTGGTATACGGTGCCAAAGATAGTATACAGGTGCTCATTGGGTTATGAGTTACAATGAACGGACTCGCTAGGAACTGCTGGTTGGTATTATACCTATCGTCAGTTAGCAGTTCCCAGGTGACATGAGTACAGATTAGTCCGTTGACTTGACATCACTATTTGTCTCGAGAGTGTTCCCACTGTACTTAAATTACTACCCTACCACAGCTCAAATGAGTCGTGCAAACAGGTAGTAGTTGAGTGCATTCCAGAAGCACTTAGAGGCAGTAGGGGATAGAAGAGATGCGTCTCTCCCGGTATTGGGAGTTGATATCGCACAATGTATAGTTGGAAAATACACAAGGTCTTTGGCCAGGACAAGTGATACTTATTGGTAGGTACACCAGTAGTTTCTCAGGTTGTATTGGGCTCCACATCGACACGACTTATTGCATTATTAGGGGTCTGACCTTTATCACCCCGTAGGCCCGATATGCGATACTTTTAGACGAACAGACCGGACAGTATGGAAATATCATATATAGGCTCAGTAGGGTTTTCGGACGAGTTATCATGTTGATCTTTCCTTTGACAGATACCTGGATAGCTGTTACGTACAGCTGTAGAAATGAGTGAGAGAGTGTAGCCACCTCACTGGGTACATATATACAAACATATCTAAATATAAATGCAAGTACATATGTGATATTTAGTGGATGATTGGACATATGTATGTATAGGACAATCTTGCTCGATTTGATAGTATGCTATTTGGTTTGTCTTTATCTTAACATGTGCATATGTTTTATTTGTTATTACGTATCGATAATACATGTAGATAAACCCCGTAGGATTATTACTTGACTACCAGTATTAAGATGGCAATCATACATGTAGGGGATGGGTAGTCCATAAGCACATTCTTAAATGTCCCTAGTCATTGGAGTATCGAGACTGGGCATCAATATTCTAGAGTAGACTGGTGTATACATTTCTAAACCTCGACGAGAGGCGATGATTGGTCCAACGGCCATTGGTCTTTGGCACCTAAGATCATATACAAGTGCTCACTGGGGATGAGTATACTGGATGGACTCTCCGAGAACTTCTAGATGGTACAATACCTATAGTCAGATAGCAGTTCTCAAGTGACATGAGTACAGGTTAGTCTTTAGACTTGAGATAGTCATTTTTCTCGTGTGAGTTCCCACTGTAAGATTAATACCCTACCACAACTCTACTGAGTCGTGCAAACAGGTTTTCGTTTGGTACAGTCCCGAGCCATATAGAGGCTGTGAGCGATTGTTGGGGATTCATCTCTCATGGTGTAAGGAGTCGATATCGCACTATGTTCGGTTGGCCGGCACCATAAGACCTTAGCCAAGGAAGTTGAGATTTACTGATAGTTAGATCAGTAGTTTCTCAGATTGGTCCTAAGCCGCATCGGCATGAATTATCAGGTTATTAGGGTCTGACGTTTACCACCCCTAGACCTGGTATGCGATACTCTTAGACGAAGAGACCGGACTGTACGGAGATTGTCACGGATAGGCTCAGTAGGATTTCGGATGAGCTTGCTCGTCGGCCTTCCTTTTCGATAGGTACTTAGGTAGCCGTTACATACAGTTAGTGTCACTGACGTGCTTGTTGTTAAACCCATTGCCAGCGTACGATCGAGTCTTTAGAGTCCCACACAGAGGGTTTCCCTAGTTCAGGCAAAATGATTTAGTGGTCGTATTTTGATACGTGCAGGGTTCCGATCAAATGAGTATACTAGCTACCCAGACTTTTGATCGGACGGTTGATAATACTAGCCGACTTAGGATTAAGCCGGATTATTTCGATATGTATATTCAAGTATTATGTTCATTGTATTATTCTATCTCTTTAGATATTCGTATTTTGATACGAATACGGGTATGTATATACGGAAATATATTCTTGTATTTATACAAGTATGCATTCAAGAAGGTGGACACCTCATTATGGAATTTCTATTTTGGTAAAAATAGAAATGAGGTGTAAAGGTGAAGCATGGAGAAAGAATGGTGATGGAAATGGCTCTGTATTTGTTTATTGCATTTGTATGCACTATTCAAGCATGGTTGCAATTTTCTATTTGAAAATTGCTTTGAAAAAAACCATGCTAGCCATTTTTCATTTGGGTTGGATGTTTCATTTCACCATTTCCTTTCTCTCTTCTCCTGAGCTCCATATTCTTCTTCTTCCCAACCATCTCATGAGCTGAGAATCAAGAAAAGTAATAGAAAAATACCTGAACACAGCACTACACTCTAAGCACTCTAGATTAGTAACCTAGCGTTTGCTTCACTTGATTGTTTGTGTGGAGCTAAAACCTTGAACCAAATCACTCAGGTGGATCAGATTCGACAAAATGAAGACCGCCTTACAAGCTCAATCCCGCTGCCTTAAGGAGCTAAAGAAGTGGATTTGAAGACCCGAATGACATGATCTCTTTGATGTAATCCTTTTCATAGTAGCTAAAACTCTGGTAGTTTTCTAGTTTAAGTGTTTGGTCAAGATTCTGGGGTTTGTAGTTTCTAGCGCCTCTCGAATTTTTGTTTTTCATTCTGTATAAGTTGCGGTTATAGCGGCAAGGGTGCTAGGAACTGTAACAAGAGGGAGAGAGACTGTGGTGTTTTCTTGGTTTATTTGTGACAAGAGATCTACTAGCTAGTTTGTTATGTGGCTCGTCTTCTCATACTCCCGCGGGTTCTTGAGCATGCATCTTATGATGTGCATTGGTTGTTTGTTGGCTATACTCCGGAGATTAATGCTTCAAGGAAGGGAAATACCGGATGTAAGTTTAATTGATAATTCTTTTCAATACAATTTTCATATACTTATCATGAATATTCTGTACCAATACTTGTTTGTTGATAACACTATAGCACCTAATTGATTTCCCTAACTATCCCTCGGCCCGTGACGGCGGCGCCTAGTGAGCTCGAGAAAGAGTGAGCTCGAGGAAGTATGAGTTTTGCTAAGAGAGAGAAAGCGATAAATATGTATTTATCGCTTTCTCTCTCTCTCAGCAAAACTCATACTTCGTCCTGCAAAGTACCAAATGTAGGTCGATGACCATTGGTTTCGTTTTAAGAAGTTATAAATTACGATTATTTGAATGGATTTGTAATTGAATTTGAATTGAATTCAATTGAATTGAATTTGTGGTATTGAATTAAGTTTGTCGTGAATTCAATTGAGTTTGTCATGAATATATATATATATATATATATATATATATATATATATATATTGTCATGACCCAATTTAGGAATGCGACCGGCACTTAAATCACGCAACGTCTAAAGGCGTAACATAATTCAAGTAAGTCGAAACCCAGAAATCTAAACCATGAAAAGAAGTAGAGTGGTAAAACATTTGTTTCAAAACATCACATCTCTTTTTTTAAATCTCAAGTTGTTACTAAAAATTCGGCAGCATCTCCTTTGTAAAATCTGGTCCAAAACGGATACAAAATATAGTAAATAAAAAGGCATTCCTAATTGGGAGCAATCTCACGCCTAAGGCGGAACACAACCACAACATATACGACGCCGTAAGCGAAGGAAGAAGAAAATAAGAAGTGAAAACAATATCGCAACATAATACAAAGTCGGCTCACACGAGCGCGACAACCAGAGTCACATATAATACAAATATCGAATTCTCAGTCTTGTCTCTAAGTCAAATACATACAGGTGGTAGATGGAGAGTACTAGATACAAGATAAGATATACAAGTAGAAGCATACGGATACACGCAAAACCCACCTACAAAATTTCTCATGCCCAAAACTAGCGGTATCCGCAGAAATAGATAAAGTAGAGTGCCCTGTCACGACTACACTGAGGATCAATCCTGCAAGACACTGTGGCACAACAGGGGTGAGTTGCCAGCTCGTGAGTAGTAAATAACATCATACGGAGTAATCACAAGCATGATGAAAAAGCGACAAATCCTAAGCATGCGGTCATGATGGCATATGTATAACAGTGTGAAATGAAGCATAATCAAAATCAAGGTACAACATTAGGGTACAACAATGGTATGAACAGAGCATGTCATAATAAGTCCTGAATGTGGGATAAAACAGAGTCATCCTCAATAAATCATCATAGAAATCCGGTGTCCATCAATGACACCCAAAATCCCAATATCTCAGGCGCCGTCACTCTGATCGGCCCTCATATCCATCTCATTATATAATTCTGGTCGGTATCCGCCGGATATCCACCGAATTTCCATACAGTCACCAGTAGGTAGTGCTCCCCTACCAGGCTCATCGTCTACTCCACGATCTTCTTGACCCGGGGTACCTTACCGGGCCCACCATGTACTTACAGACGGTTCCTCCTCACTTCTCGAATCGGGTATCACATAGCTCAGAACCGAGAAAACTCATGGTGGACAAGAAATATCATATCAAGGAAAACCGCCCTTTTTAACTATTTCAAGTTTCAAAATGTATTTTGCGGTTTCCCAAATCCACAAAACAGAAATCTCATGAAACATTATATGATAATATGGCACTAGCAATGTATGTATGATGCTAACATGATGCGTACTAGTACAATGAACAATGTCTAACTGTTAATTACGAATGTAGTACAATGTAGTTGTTCATGGCAATGCCTATAGTGAGCGTGACATGGCAATTACCAACGGTGTGTGTAGGTATATAAATTGGTACTTGTGCGGCATGAACCGTTAGTAATGGTGCTGTGCCCTATTAATAATATGTCAAGGTACAACAGCTAATAGAATGCATAATATGATACTCATGTACAAATCACAATATATAAACATATTGCACAAGGTATTGTAACTTGAATCTAACCATCGGCGCTTAACGCCATACATGCGATTCTCCCGTAGATGTTAAATCTACTCACCGGACGGCCTCAAACAAAGTGAATCCGACCATTTTTTCCCCTTCCTAAGTGCGTCCGAAGTCCCCGCAAGTGATCCTAGCATCACACAAAACCAAAAACGAGTGAGGTTAATAAACTTCCCGACAAGACACGGACACAAACGCAAAACTAACGAACTAACTCCCACAAGCTATCAAGTGTTAGCTTAGTAGGCTAAACGTGTGCAGCGACATCCTAGACCACCCCTGTCACGACCTAAAATTTAGTTCGTGATTGGCACTTAAATCATGCCACGTCTAAAGGCGTAACGTAAATTAAGTAAGCCGAAGCCCAGAAATCTAAACATTTCAAAAGAAGTAAGTGATGAAAACATTGTTAAAAACATTTGGAAACCTTAAGTAAAAATCCTTAAACTTAATTTTATTTTCTTAAAAATTCCAGCAGCACCTCCTTTGTAAAAACTAGGCCCGAAACGGGTACAAACATAGAATATAAATAAAGCATCCCCAAACGGGAGCAAATCACGCCCAACGGCGGAAACAACCACCACAAGCATATATATGTATACGACGCCCAACGACGAAGATCAACACAAAAGAATAATGTAAAGCAAGACATCAAACCCACCAAGCGAACATATAACCCCTCGCTCTAAGTCTCGCAACCACAAGTCTTGCTAAGTCTTACTATATATACAAATACAAGTTCCTGGTTGATGGAGTTGACTAGATACAACAGGATAATAAATACAAGAGTGGCACGATCCAATATGTACCACCTACCAAAGCGAATCACCCGAAAGCAAGCTGTGTGCCAACGATACCGCTACTGATCCATGCGGTCAAACCTGCAAGAACTGTGGCACAACGGGGGTGAGTTGCCAACTCGTGAGTAGAAAACATCAGCAGGTAGAAATCGAATAAAACAACGATTCCTAGGTCAACTATATCGTGAAGGTAATACTATGATATCTATGGTGATCGTATCTGCATATATGCCAACAATAATAAATGTCTGTATGCATGTGGATATCATCCACGTGTCCATCAATGACATAAACCATATCATGAAAACGTATATCAGTATGTTGAGGATGTCAACTACGTGTTGTTAGTGTATATGCCCTGGAGGCCATTACTGTATCATACTGGTTTGTATATTACTTAATGGAAGCTTGGGATATTCACCTTGTATATACAATCTTGCTCAAAATGGTAGTATGCTACTTGGTTTGTTTCTACTTCAATGTGTACATGTGTTTATTTTGCGATATCACCTATACGCATTAGTGGAGCCCTTAGGATCTTTGCTTGATTACCAGCGTTGTGATGGCAGTCACACTAGTGGGGGCTGGGTAATCTATAAGCACATCCTTATACAGGTTCCTAGTCGCAGGACTATCGAGACAGGGCATCGATACTCCGGAGTAGACTAGCGCATGCGCTTCTCATCCCAGTGTGGGAGACGGTCTGTCCCACAGCCGTCAGTACGTCGTACTTGAGATAGTATGCGGGTGCTCGTTAGGTTACGAGTACACTGGACAGGACTCGTCGGGAACTGACTAGTTGGTTTTTATACCTATCGTCAGTTATCAGTTCCCAGGTGATATGAGTACAGCTTAGTCCGCTGACTTGACACTGGCACTTCGCCTCGAGTGTGTTCCCACTGTACTTTGACTACTACCCTACCACGACTCAAAGGAGTCGTGCAAACAGGTGGTAGTTGGGTGCAGTCCCGAAGTACTTGGAGGCAGTGCCGGTTAGACAGGATTCGTCTCTCCCGGTATTGGGGGTTGACATCGCGCTGTGTCTAGGAGAGCCATTACACGAGTAGTCCCTGGCCAGGGCAAGCGAGATATACTGGTAGGCTTCCAGTGTTATCTCAGGGTGTTTTGGGCTTCACTCCGACACGACTTGTACCGCTATTGGGGGACTGACGTTTACCGCCCCCTAGGCCCGACATGCGATGTATCAGACGAACAGACCGGACTGTACGGAGAATGTCACATTCAGACTCAGTAGGAGTTCAGATGGGTTTTACCTCGTCAGTCTTCTTATCGGCATCTACCTGAGGACCGTTACGCACAGCTAGTGCCGCTTGCGGTCTGTGGTTAAACCCACTGCCAGCGTAGTGTCGAGTCTTTAGAGTCCCATACAGAGGGCTATTCGCCTCTGGGCAAAACTGAGTAGAGGTCGCATGGTTTTGCGGCAGGGTTCGTTCTCATCCGCGCACTTGTGCACGTTTGGAGTCCGGACGGTTTATACTAGCAGGCTCTGGTTTGAGCCAGATACTGGTATATGTTTTGGGGTTGCTTTTATCTCTCAGTATTCTTGTTCCTCGGAACGAGAATGCAGGTGTGTATGCACAGTTGTTTGAGGCGGAGGAAGAGGTCTTTCATTAGGGTTTCGGAACGGGTGCGTATGCACAGTTGACAGTCGTCTTTTTCCAAACCCTAATGGATTTATGAAATATCAATTAATAATAGTAATTAAATGAAATTGTGTCATGGTTGGTTTTGTTGACTTGTTGACCATGGTTGACTTGTTGACCATGGTTGAATGTTTGACCATCATCATTACTTTGCAAGGATACTCCTTGATTCTAGCTTACATTCATTTAATGAAGTGATGATAGTGGTCATTCCAAAAACAACCATCAACTATTTCATTTTGAATTATTATTATTAATTAGATAATTCTTTTTCCTTTTGTTATGGTTGCAAAAGGAAAATGAGCTCATTCTATCATATTCATTCTCTCTCCTCACTTCATCTTCTTCTTCCTCAAGCTCAAGGAGAATCCTTCTCATGTGTTGAGAATCCCTCTCCTTGAAAGAGAAACACCCCATAGATACTCTCTACTCTCTCTAGGGTTCAAGGTTTAGCAAGCCGGAGATCCTAGTTCACTCTAAGTTCGAGAAAGAGCCCGAAGGTTGAACCCTCAGGTGGATCCATCTTTGACGGAAGAAGGCTACGAGGAAAGAACCATCAACCTCTACTAGGTTTCAAGAAGAAGGAGTTCAAGTTAGGTATAACCACTTTGCCGAGTAGTTAACTCTCCTTTGCATGTTTGCTAGTTTAGTTTAGACACGATCCCGACCTTGTTTAGTCCATGTTGCTCCTTGTGACAAAATTTGATTGTTATACCGTTTCCGCCTCCTCGTAAGTACCGGGGATGGCAACGTGGACTTACAGTAGTATCAGAGACTAACTAAACTTAAACTAGCTTGGTAGCGAAGTGTATGGAAGTTCGAAACGGAAAAATCATAAAAACCGGAAAAACAAAACCCTAAGTTTCTGTTGAAAATTTTTGTGCTCTAAAATTAAAAAGTTTTACTCCTAAAATCGGCTCAGGGTTTTGTGAGAACACCCACCAAAAACGATCCCATGAATCCTTCAAACCGCCGCGGATCCGCGGCCATAGGTATGCTTTTGCCGCGGATCCGCCGCCGTTTGGGCTCTTCATGTGATGGGTTTTGTGCAGTGTTCTTCTGGTAGGGTTTTGGGATTTTTCAGATGGTTTATTTGTGCCCTGATTTTCCAGAAAAGAAATTTACTTTTGGGGTCCTATAAATCCGTATTTGTTTCGAACTTCGCTACACTTTGGCTATATTGGTTATATCTGTGATGTTTGAATGTATTGAACGTCGGCTAATCGCTATATGACGATTAGTCGGGGTTATACATCTCTATGATCTGTGTTTGATGATGGTTTGTGTATATGAATGCGTTGGACTGTCGCGGGTGAATAGCCGGGGTGGATGTGAGATGAGCGTTTTCTTTTCTTTCATTCATTGTAAATGTAAATTGATGTAATATTATTATTTGTATGGCCGCACAACCGGGTCGGGGTTGTAGCCGTCATTGTATAATTCTTTTTACTGTTTTTGCTCCTAGGATAGACCCATGGAGGGGTGCACAAACTACCGGGTATCTTGAAGTGCCGAGTGGCCTACTCACGGCGTTGAGGGAGGTTGCTCCATGATCGCACGCTTTTGGCGTGTCGGATGTTCAAAGAATTAAAGTGTAACCGCGATCAGGACGGTGTCGCTATGCAGCTAGCCGGTTGAGCACGGGTCGGTCCACAGGGAGATGGTTGTATGTCCTTTCTTGTCTTAGACGAGTCAATAAAGAATCTGTATGTTTGTTTGATCTAACCTATGTGTTTATCTGCAAGTATAAAGTTGTTAAGAAAAGATACGAGATTGTAAGCTAAGAAATCCGTACTCAAAACCTTTGAGCCGAGTCTTGACCAATTGAAGCTAAGCAATCGGCAACAACGTGGATTAGGGGATTTAAGCGCGGTATTCATGGAATCCGGCTTATTTACCCTTGTCCTTCCGTTCTTGTCTCTTGCTTTCGCCTCCGGCCAAACCGAACGCAACCGGTCGCGGTTAGGAATCACCGTTACCTTGTCAGGGTACGGTGCCTAACGGAGCGCTTGCGTATGGTTTGGGCGAAGTTCAAATGGAAAATAACGGGAAAAGGAATTGGCAAAGAAACATTAACTTATAATACCGTATTAATTCTTAACAACAACAATAATTACAACATTCACAAAATGAACAAAAAGAGAACAAAAAGAAAAGAACAAAGAAAAGAAAAGATACAAGTATTTAAAGTGCATGAATGTAAATTGCAAGTAATTAAAGAGCATGGAAATAAATTGCAAGTAATTAAAGACAAGAATGAAAAATGAAAGAAAGTAATTACAAGAACCATAGAACTCAAAACAAGCATGGGATCAATAGCCAACCCTTAAACTTGCAAGCTCAATCAAGAGGTTGCAAGATCAAGGGAAGGGTAGAGAACGCATGTGAATTGAAGCGCTAAGGCGAGAACGAAATGATACAACCCCTTAAGACCAATGACCAAAACTTAAACTTGCAAGCTCACTTAAGAGGTTGCAAGATCAAGTTAAGGTAGAGAGCTCAAGGGGGAAGCTTAAACAAAAAGAATAATACAAAAAACCTTCATCTTTATTCATATCCACAAAAAAGCTTCTCACTTACAGTTTCATGGAAGAGGAATGAAGAAGAAGAAGAAAAAGAACTAAATCCTACAAAAGAATGGAGAACAAAGAATGACCCTTGGTTGTGCTCAAAACTGCTGTATTTATAGGCAGGAGAATGGAGTTCTAGGGCAACCACCAGACCACATGGGAAATACCCAAAATACCCCCAAAAGTTGACGCAGAGAGGGCCCCACCTAGCCGCGGATCCGCCGCCAATACCCCCTATTGGCCGCGGATCCGCGCCCCTACAGTAGGTTTAGGGTGTGGGGTTTCCTGTACGGCCCTGATCTGCTGTCCCCTGTTGTCTGGTACACATATTTTCTGATAATTCTTTCACAATTCTTCCAGAATTTCTGTTGAGGAAAGGTGGACTTTTTGTGGATGTTTTGTCATGATTGCCTCGAGCTCCGCGTAGATTTCTTGGAACTTGTTGTTGCCATTGAGCCTTGTGCATGAAGGTGACATTGATTTGACATTTTGTCTTCCTAAACTGGTATCTGGCAACATACGGATGACGAGCGGAGACCGTGTTTTCTCAGTGGTTGGCAGGAACCCGGATTTTGTCGTGTTTTCCATGAATTTACCGTTTTAGAACCGAGAACCTGTATCCTGCAAATATATAACAAACACGGATTAAAAGCACCTACCTATAAACAACCGAGCGTAAGAATGGGCGGTATAAAATGCAGTATTCTGTGATGAACAAATACCCCCAAACTTAACTTTTGCTCGTCCCGAGCAAAACCAATTATTCACAAAAATAAAATGATAACCGCACTTTCGCAGGGAACGCGATTGCACTGAGCGCGTGCAACAAGCCGTTAAACCTCTCGGTGTCCCTAGTAGGAGGAGTGTTGTCTCCTGAGGGTTTTCAGCGGATTACACCCACAAAATCCCGTCAAGCTAGTGTCATAAAATAACTAAGATTCAAACCCTAAAGTTTTGTTTCAGAAAATAACAATTCTATAATCCTAAGTCTAGACTATCGAACCTTTATTTTTCACACCTCGCTTCTTATTTAACTACAGATTTTATATGTCTTTACGTGTAGTGCAAATAGTGCCGTTAAGTTCCAGAAAGGTCGATTAAAGTCAGCATGTCGCACAATAAAGCCCAGATAACAATTTTAAAAGGATCACATAAGTTTTATAAAGAGTTAAGCATTTTTCAAGTTTCGTTTTCCAGTAAGGTTTCAACTTCAGAATTTCTATCTTCCCTAACAGGAAACTAGGTCTTATTCTTCACTCCACCTTTTTCTTCTTTTCATTTCATACACACCTCTGTGAACGTGCAATAGTCTTTATCATAGAATAAAACCTTCATATCTCCGTTAAATTTTTTTTTATAAAAGCCTGTCTTTTATCAAGATTATTCTCACACAAAGAACCGTTAGGAATTTTAACTCGGAGAGAACACTTGCTTGACTTTGTTTTTATCTGGACTTTCTAGGCTTCTTAGCGAGCTTTGGGCCAATGCACCCAAACCAGTTGGTTTTAGGGCATTAGGTGTACAAACACCCCAGCGGACTTAATTACTCAAGTTACCTAGGTCCAGAAAACAAAAGACAGTTTTGTCGTGAAAATCAGATGATTTAATACGAACGGAGGTATAACCGGCAGTTCAAATATTTTTTTTGGATAAAAGACGTGTTTAGTGGGTTTGTGTGTAATCATTCCAATCAAGTTTTAGATGGGTTATTTTTCAGACTTAGCTCCAATTACGGCATCAATAACATTCCTTCATATTCGCTTTACTTCATAAACTATTCTTGACATTACTTATTTCAGAACAAACCTATTTGATCCTCAGAAAATCATTTATCTGTTTAAAAGTTTAAACATGAAAGACTTGTCATCTAATTCCCAAAATTCACGACACGTGTAGTGTGATGTAAAGACGTATATCAGCCATAGTTAACTTCAAAGGAGAGTTATCTTTCAGGTTTTCAAAATCTAAACATAAGATTTAGTTATTCCTATTTTTCCAAACAAAAGCCGTCGAATGTTGAATCAGAGTTCTTCCACAATCTAACTCGACAAAAAAGTTTTTATATTTTAAGAAAATTTTCAGATTTTTATGGATTTTTAATAAGGTATGCAAATGCAAAATATACATATGAATGCGAAGGAAGAAAGCTTACCGAGCACACCCCCAAACTTAAACTTGACAGTGCCCTCACTGTCAGGCTATACCAAGAGGGTCAAAATTGTCGGCGCTCCCCCAAAAACAAATTATATACAAAACAAAAAACAAAAAAAAATATATACAAAAAAAAGGTGTTCCCCCCAAACTTAAGTAAAACAGTGTTTCCACTGTTTAGCGTTGAAATTCAGGATTAGGGGGGAAAGAGAACAGTATCAAGCTATACAAGGCCTTACACAGGCCAAAAGTGAGCACCAACCATTCAAAGATTTTATCGCTATAATGTACCGGTTGGTGGAAGAAGGCGTAGAGGAAAGAGATGGAGAATACGCGAGACCATATGCGGAGAGAAGCGGGATATGGTCTCGGTATATGAGAGGAAGAAGAATGGCGGACGGGAAAAAGAAGTGGAATACGAACTTGAGGGTGCAAGTGGAGTAAATAGATTAGCACAATTTGGGATGACCGATGTGTGAAAAGCGATTGTGCTAATATATTTACTCGTCGAGAAATGAGGTCAAATCCCTCAAGATTCGTGAGAAACCATGGGTACGCCGAACTTGGTAAACCAGACATATGAAATGTAAGTGATACGGGTTCTTGCAAGGTCGGAACGATGGAAAGGATGGAGGGAAGTGGTTGAGGAAAGTTATCGGTTAAAGGTTCAGGAGGGTGGACACAGTCAGTGGAAGGAACAGGATGAATTGAAAAATCCGACTCATCAATTAAAACTGGTTCATCCTCAACACTATCCTCAATATTCTCCTCAAAATTTATCTCATCCATGCCTTTATCATCCATATCAAGACGCATATGAAGTTCGGGAAAAACAGTTAAAGACTCGGGATGATGATTTGAAGAGACAAACTCAGCCAAATCTACGGGTTCATCATCCAAAATGTTCTCAGCGTCAATATCCTTAATCAAGTGAAAATCAAAATTCTCTGACACCTCAACGAAAGCATGGATAGTAATCAATTCAGGTTCTAAGATGGAGGTGTAGAGGTCAAAAGGATTGGGTGTGGTTTCACTTGGCAAGGTCCCTTCACAATCGGGCAAATCAAATACTACAAAGTTGCACAACTCATTAAACATTCTATCCTCAACTGATAATTCATTTGGGACACTTGATAGACTTTCAACACAGGAGTTGTGGGATTCAATTTGAGACGGGTAGGTTTGATTTGGAAGGGGGTATATCTCACTCTCTCCACTCAAATTCACAGCCTGTCCTGCCGCCTCATCATACATTGAAAAAGTTGGAGCTAGTTGGAAACTAGCTACCGGGTCACTAGGTTGCATGAGGGCGGCCATGGACGCAATCAAATCCATCATCTGTTGGCTTGACGCTACCCTAAAGTTTTCCAAGGACTGTTCTAGACTAGACATTGGTTGTGAAGGGGTTTCAGTAAAAGATTCAAAGTTGTTTGGATACTGAAAATTCCCAAATGGCGGTTCTGAAGCAATGTCTAGGGAAGGTGCAAAAGTAGGGTAGGATTGGTAGGAATTGAATGGCTGGACAGGAGTGGGATCAACATTTGGATAAGAAGGTGAATGAAATTGTTGATCCCAAGAACTTGAAGTGGTGAAAGGAGTGAAAGATCGGCTACGAGATAGTTCAATTTGTTCAGCAAGAGACATTGGTCTCGGGGTTACAACTGGATTTTCAAAAGGGGTATCAACACAAGAAGGGGTGAATGTTTGAAACGGTTGATACGAAGTGGATTGCGGGGTCCAGTTGTTCGTCCTAGACGCGTCTATCCGATCATTCAAAGAAATTTTGGGCATGGAGGGGTCGTTTGAAGTTCGACCAAAACAAGAACCGTATGAAGTAATGTCTGGTTGTGGGTACCAAAGTTCGGCAAGAGTTTTGCGAGGTGGAGTACCCATGATATGAAGAGAGAAAATGAAAGAAAGGTAGAGAAAAGGAGGGAAAAAAGAATGTGGTTTTTTTTATTTTTAGTTAGTTGTTAGCAAAAGAATGAAATATACACAAAAAGAATATGGACAAAAACAATCACGACACGAAAATACCACACACCTAATCGTTCTAGGGTTCACCTAGGTCAACTAGACCTGCTCCAGAACTTGATTGTCGAAGTAAAACTGTGTCGAGAAACAGGCTCAAGATACACTGATCACGAGGCCAGGTAAGTGCAGAGATAAGGGGAGGTTTTCCAACGCTTTCGCGAAGTTCCTTAATTAAATAACCCTTTCTCTTTTGGCGGTTTCGCCGTTAACACTTTCCTAGACACCCCGTAAACAATATACCGTTAAGCAAGGTTCTAAACACAGTTAACTTCTCCTAGTGAGCGCGAAGTCCTTAAGGCTTAAAGTCTAGTTTCTTTTAAATTTTTTGCGGGTAAACGTTATGCTCAAGTTCGTGATTTGTGGGCCACGGAAAAGGTGATGAAATCCTTTACCGTATATTGTGGGGTTCGCTTGCCCTTAAGTCCGTATTAATGTATGCAATGCGCAATTCAAAAATTCTATAAAGAATCAAACAATCGTTTTTTAGTTTAAGCGCGGCGCTGCAACAAATACGGGTTAGTCAATTTTGGCGTTTGCTAGCGAACTTGCAAAGAATCCTGCAAAGAATAGTATATTGGAAGCGTTGGATTTGAGAAGAAGGTGTTAGTAAAGTACGTACCGTTAAGTTTTGGGTTAGGAAACCCCCGTTGAATCAAATCCGGTAAGCTTGAAAGGTTCGCATGCGCGGGTCAAACTACCCGGATCTCTGGCACTGTACTTCGTAATCACCTATGCCTTGAATGCACACTTTGCTCCCCACAATCGCAGTTTGCAAATACGCAAAAAGCTGCACACTTGCCCACAAAAAATGATCAAAAAAAAAAAGTTTTTTTTTTATATATATACAAAAAGAATATTAACCCGAAGAACAAGAAAGAAAATATGCTACCGTCTCCCCGGCAACGGCGCCATTTGATCGCACGCTTTTGGCGTGTCGGATGTTCAAAGAATTAAAGTGTAACCGCGATCAGGACGGTGTCGCTATGCAGCTAGCCGGTTGAGCACGGGTCGGTCCACAGGGAGATGGTTGTATGTCCTTTCTTGTCTTAGACGAGTCAATAAAGAATCTGTATGTTTGTTTGATCTAACCTATGTGTTTATCTGCAAGTATAAAGTTGTTAAGAAAAGATACGAGATTGTAAGCTAAGAAATCCGTACTCAAAACCTTTGAGCCGAGTCTTGACCAATTGAAGCTAAGCAATCGGCAACAACGTGGATTAGGGGATTTAAGCGCGGTATTCGTGGAATCCGGCTTATTTACCCTTGTCCTTCCGTTCTTGTCTCTTGCTTTCGCCTCCGGCCAAACCGAACGCAACCGGTCGCGGTTAGGAATCACCGTTACCTTGTCAAGGTACGGTGCCTAACGGAGCGCTTGCGTATGGTTTGGGCAAAGTTCAAATGGAAAATAACGGGAAAAGGAATTGGCAAAGAAACATTAACTTATAATACCGTATTAATTCTTAACAACAACAATAATTACAACATTCACAAAATGAACAAAAAGAGAACAAAAAGAAAAGAACAAAGAAAAGAAAAGATACAAGTATTTAAAGTGCATGAATGTAAATTGCAAGTAATTAAAGAGCATGGAAATAAATTGCAAGTAATTAAAGACAAGAATGAAAAATGAAAGAAAGTAATTACAAGAACCATAGAACTCAAAACAAGCATGGGATCAATAGCCAACCCTTAAACTTGCAAGCTCAATCAAGCGGTTGCAAGATCAAGGGAAGGGTAGAGAACGCATGTGAATTGAAGCGCTAAGGCGAGAACGAAATGATACAACCCCTTGAGACCAATGACCAAAACTTAAACTTGCAAGCTCACTTAAGAGGTTGCAAGATCAAGTTAAGGTAGAGAGCTCAAGGGGGAAGCTTAAACAAAAAGAATAATACAAAAAACCTTCATCTTTATTCATATCCACAAAAAAGCTTCTCACTTACAGTTTCATGGAAGAGGAATGAAGAAGAAGAAGAAAAAGAACTAAATCCTACAAAAGAATGGAGAACAAAGAATGACCCTTGGTTGTGCTCAAAACTGCTGTATTTATAGGCAGGAGAATGGAGTTCTAGGGCAACCACCAGACCACATGGGAAATACCCAAAATACCCCCAAAAGTTGACGCAGAGAGGGTCCCACCTAGCCGCGGATCCGCCGCCAATACCCCCTATTGGCCGCGGATCCGCGCCCCTACAGTAGGTTTAGGGTGTGGGGTTTCCTGTACGGCCCTGATCTGCTGTCCCCTGTTGTCTGGTACACATATTTTCTGATAATTCTTTCACAATTCTTCCAGAATTTCTGTTGAGGAAAGGTGGACTTTTTGTGGATGTTTTGTCATGATTGCCTCGAGCTCCGCGTAGATTTCTTGGAACTTGTTGTTGCCATTGAGCCTTGTGCATGAAGGTGACATTGATTTGACATTTTGTCTTCCTAAACTGGTATCTGGCAACATACGGATGACGAGCAGAGACCGTGTTTTCTCAGTGGTTGGCAGGAACCCGGATTTTGTCGTGTTTTCCATGAATTTACCATTTTAGAACCGAGAACCTGTATCCTGCAAATATATAACAAACACGGATTAAAAGCACCTACCTATAAACAACCGAGCGTAAGAATGGGGGGTATAAAATGCAGTATTCTGTGATGAACACTCCACTTCGGATACTTGGCGGGTAGTTTGACGCACCCGTAGGGGTCTTGGGTGGGGTATTTGGCTATTCACCGCGACCGTGTAATCCGCTTTTCGTTGCAGGCTCGAAAGGATTGCGGATTCCTAGTATATCCAATGTATTCATCTGTAATCTGTAATGTCTATCATTGCTTTATATTTAGGCGTTGCTTATGTTTTACAGCCGCGCTAGCCCAGCCCCCGCTCTGTCGTTAGTTAAGTAACCTAACGGGTGATGACGGGGCCCCGTGGCGAATGCATATGGCATAAGCGTACGTCATATTTTGGTTGTTTTCTGCAATGGTAGGATTAAATGATGGGACGCATTAAAAGAACTAATGCAAGAATATCACGCATTAAAAGAACTAATGCAAGATAATAAACCAAGCTAAAGTCGTTGGAACACTTTCGAAAAACCACTCGGTTCTTTTCAAAACTAACTTTTAAATGTGGAGCTTGAGCCACTCCTTATAAAAGCTATCTCGTTCCATCGATTATATCAAGTTCACTACGTTCACGGTTTTACCAAAACCATTCGTAGCCCTCCGTCGTTTCACATAAATAGTCAATAGTATTCAAGCTATGTTTGTTGGCCAAAGTCAAGGCATAGTGATTGGTAGCTATTGGGTATTCATGTGCAGCATAGATAGATGCGTTGATTTGGAACAGTCGTACTACCTTGTTGGCCAAAGTCAAGGGTAGGTACGAATGGATTCAAATTAACCTGGAGAACGACGGGCAGAACTTGACATGTGACTTATGATTTGTTGGCCAAAGTCAAGGTCATAAGAGCATGGGGCAAAAATCCACATCGGGAGTTTCATAAGTACTGAAACTTGCTAGATTTGAATACCATTTGGAGTGTGATGATTATGGTAGGATTCCTTCATTTTCGTCACGCGATGATATTTGGATCCCGATCCTACTGTGAGTATATGCTACTCCTCGGGAAATTTCTCACTAAACGATCAATGCTATAAACCTAGTAGGTGTCCAGAAAGGTGTTAGCGGGGCTACGCCCCCAGGGAAAAGAGGTTCTTAAATTAAGGAACTTCGTGAAAGCGTTGGAAAACCTCCCTCGAAGTACCGACACTGGCCTGGCTGAACGGTAAAGCAAGTATTGTGCGGTGGGATTGATCCCGGCTAATTCTTCCTTTGTGGTTTGAGGAGGGATTCGAGAGACAGTGGGAGCCATCCTGTTTAGAAAAATTAAAAACCATTCTAAACTTGCAAGAGCATCGTGCTGAGTGTTCCTTCTCTCTCTCCTAATTGCAGCGACCATTCAACATGACTGGACTTAAGTTACTCTTAGATAAAAACATATTGACAGGGCCAAACTACAAAGATTGGCTCAGGAATGTCAAAATGACAATCACTTATGACAAGCTGGGGTATCTTCTTACCACCAAAGCTCCCCCCGTCCCAGGTCCCACCTCCAGCGTCGCGGATAAGGAAATCCGTAAGACTTGGGAGATTGATTGCGCGAAGGCCAAGTGCCTCGTGCTTGCCTCTATGGACAACGAACATCAGAGGAGGCACGAGAATATGGACCTAGAATCCATATTTCTCCATACAAAAGAACTGTATGGAGAGCAGTCCCGTATCGCAAGATACGAAGTGTCGAAGAAGTTGTTTTCGGCAAGATTGGCCGTCGGATCATCGGTAGCGGAACACGTGCTTAAGATGATTGGCTACATTGAGGAGCTCGCAGAACTTGGGACCACGTTGGAGAGTGAGCTCTATACGGACTTAGTTCTCCAGTCCCTTCCTTCTACTTACGTCCAGTTCATACTGAATTTCAACTTGCAAGAAAAGGAAGTTGAACTTTCAGAACTCCTCAACATGCTGAGGAGCGCAGAGGGCACCCTACAGAAAGGTAGGGAAACACCCACTTTGTTTGTAGGAGGATCTTCTTCTTCTAGGTCCAAGGCGAGAGCCAAGGGAAAGAAGAAGAAAGCCCCCGCCAAACCAAGGGGCGGTGTTAGTAAAGTGGAAAAGAAGGGAAAAGAAAAAGCAACAATGATAGCGGGGAAACCGGTGGGTAAAGAGGAATGCTTCTATTGTCACAAGAGTGGACACTGGAAGAAAGATTGCAGGGCTTGGAAAGCCAGGACACAGGAACTGAAGCAGGTTGCGGCTTCAGCTTCAGGTGTGTATGTTATTGAAAACTGTCTTTCGATAAACTCTACTTCCTGGGTATTGGATACCGGATCAGGATCTCATATCTGTAATTCTTTGCAGGCGTTGAGAAACCGTAGGGTTTTGAAGGCAGGTGACATGACCCTCAGAGTTGCGAACGGAGCTAGCATGGATGCTAAAGCCGTGGGGGACTATCACCTGGGAATGTCAGATGGACATGTTTTGGTTTTGCGTAATTGCTTTTTTGTACCCAAGGCAACTTGTAATATCATTTCTGTATCTTTGGTTTCTAAAGAAGGTTATGAATTTGCGTTTGTAAGTAATGTTGTAAACATTCACCTTAATCAAGTTCTGATTGGGTCAGGTACACTGAGCAATGGTATATACGTATTAAACCAACCACAGATTTTCAATGTCCAGAATACACACAAAAGAAAGTCTCCAGATATCAATCAGACTTTCTTATGGCATTGTAGACTGGGTCACATCAATGAGAGAAGGTTGACTAAGTTACATACAGAAGGATATTTGGATCCGTTCGAATATCAATCATATGCCACTTGTCAATCCTGTCTCAAAGGAAAGATGACAAAGACTCCGTTCACTGGACACGGAGTAAGAGCGAGCGAGCTCTTGGGACTCGTATACAGCGACGTGTGCGGTCCAATGTCTACATATGCGCGAAGCGGTTATTCTTACTTCATTACTTTTACGGATGATTTTTCAAGGTACGGTTATGTCTTCTTAATGAAACATAAGTCCGAAGCCTTTGAAAAATTCCAGGAATATAAGAATGAAGTAGAAAAACAAATCGGCAAAAGTATCAAGATTCTAAGATCGAATCGACGTGGAGAATACTTAAGTGCCGAGTTCCTGAATTACTTAAAAGAGAATGGAATTCTCTCTCAACTTACTCCTCCATACACTCCGCAACACAACGGTGTATCGGAGAGACGGAACCGGACCCTATTGGATATGGTACGGTCCATGATGAGTAATGCTGAGTTACCGCGATCTTTCTGGGGGTATGCGCTAGAATCAGCTGCATACCTTTTGAACCGAGTTCCTACTAAAACTGTGCCCACCACACCATATGAGATGTGGTGTGGAAAGAGGCCCCATCTTAATCATATTAAGACATGGGGATGTCCAGCTTTTGTCAAGAAGCAGCATGCGGACAAGCTCGAGGCACGCTCAGTACAGTGCAAGCTTGTGGGATATCCAAAGAACTCCAAGGGATATTTTTTCTACTGTGAAGAGGAACAAAAAGTTCTTGTTTCTCGTCACGCCTACTTCTTGGAAACTGAGTTTTTGGAAAACCAGATAAGTGGGAGCACAGTAGAACTGGAAGAAATTCCAGAACCACAAGCTATTACTGAAAGTTTGGTGGAACCAGAGGGTTCAAATGAACAGGACATTCCTACGCCGCTCCGCAGGAGTAGTAGGCAGTCTCATCCGCCCGAGAGATACTACGGTTTTCTCATAGACGGGGATAGAGAGGATTGCATCATAGATTATGATGAGCCTACTAGCTTCCAACAGGCCGTTCAGAGCATTGACTCGATAAAATGGCTGGATGCAATGCAGACCGAAATGGAGTCCATGTACACCAACAAAGTATGGACGTTGGACATTGCTCCAGACGGGGTAAAACCCGTAGGATGCAAGTGGATCTTCAAAAGGAAGATTGGTGTGGATGGACAGGTTGAGACCTATAAAGCTAGACTTGTAGCAAAGGGTTTCCGTCAAAGACCTGGCTTGGACTATGACGAAACCTTTTCTCCAGTGGCTATGCTGAAATCCATTCAGATCCTTCTTGCCATTGCTACCTTCCACGATTATGAGATTTGGCAGATGGACGTAAAAACCGCTTTTCTAAATGGAAATTTAGAGGAGTGTGTCTATATGGATCAGCCAGAGGGTTTCATTCAGAGTGGGAGCAGCAGAAAGGTGTGCAAGTTGCTTAAGTCCATCTATGGACTAAAGCAGGCATCACGGAGTTGGAACATCTGTTTTTATGAGACGGTCAAGGAATTTGGCTTTATCAAAAATCCAGATGAACCATGCATCTATAGTAGATTTGTAGCGAGAACTGTAGTATTCCTCGTTTTATACGTGGATGACATTCTCTTAATAGGAAATGACATTCCTATGCTACAATCTGTCAAGGGATTCTTGTCACACAGGTTCTCCATGAAAGACCTGGGTGATGCCTCTTACATCCTGGGGATCCGGATCCATCGTGATAGATCCAAGAGGATATTAGGACTTTCACAGTCCAGGTACATCGACACTATACTGAAGAGATTCAGTATGGAAGATTCCAAGTGCGGTAACCTACCGGCTTGTCACGGGATCACCCTCTCTAAAGAGATGTCTCCCAAGACTGATTTGGAGAGGGATCGCATGTCTATTATACCCTACGCTTCTGCGGTAGGCACTATAATGTATGCGATGTTGTGTACCAGACCGGATGTAGCTTATGCACTGAGTGTAGTAAGCCGGTATCAGTCAAACCCTGGGGAGAAACACTGGATAGCAGTAAAGAACATTCTCAAGTACCTGAGAAGGACTAAGGAGATGTTCTTGGTGTATGGCGGAAAAGACCTCCAGATCGAGGCCTTTGCTGACTCCAGCTTCCAGAGTGAAAAGGATGATTCCAAGTCCATGTCGGGTTTTGTCTTTACCCTCAATGGAGGGGCGGTGTGTTGGAAGAGTTCCAAACAGGAAACCGTTGCAGACTCGACGATGGAAGCGGAATACATCGCTGCATCTGATGCCGCAAAAGAAGCTGTCTGGATGAGGAAGTTCTTGAAAGAACTTCAGGTGGTTCCGTCCATTGTTGACCCAATACCTCTGTATTGCGACAACAACGGGGCTATAGCTTTAGCGAAGGAACCCAGGTCCCATCAGAGATCCAGGCACATCTTGAGGCGGTATCACCTGATCAGGGAGATCGTGCATCGCCAGGAGATCGAGGTTCGGAGAGTCGCTTCAGAAGATAACACTAAAGATCCATTCACCAAGGCCTTACCCCAGACTCAGTTCGAGCGGCTGATCGAGATGATAGGTCTTCGATACGCCAGTACATGGCCTTAGTGCAAGTGGGAGATTGTTAGTGTATATGCCCTGGAGGCCATTACTGTATCATACTGGTTTGTATATTACTTAATGGAAGCTTGGGATATTCACCTTGTATATACAATCTTGCTCAAAATGGTAGTATGCTACTTGGTTTGTTTCTACTTCAATGTGTACATGTGTTTATTTTGCGATATCACCTATACGCATTAGTGGAGCCCTTAGGATCTTTGCTTGATTACCAGCGTTGTGATGGCAGTCACACTAGTGGGGGCTGGGTAATCTATAAGCACATCCTTATACAGGTCCCTAGTCGCAGGACAATCGAGACAGGGCATCGATACTCCGGAGTAGACTAGCGCATGCGCTTCTCATCCCAGTATGGGAGACGGTCTGTCCCACAGCCGTCAGTACGTCGTACTTAAGATAGTATGCGGGTGCTCGTTAGGTTACGAGTACACTGGACAGGACTCGTCGGGAACTGACTAGTTGGTTTTTATACCTATCGTCAGTTATCAGTTCCCAGGTGACATGAGTACAGCTTAGTCCGCTGACTTGACACTGGCACTTCGCCTCGAGTGTGTTCCGACTGTACTTTGACTACTACCCTACCACGGCTCAAAGGAGTCGTGCAAACAGGTGGTAGTTGGGTGCAGTCCCGAAGCACTTGGAGGCAGTGCCGGTTAGACTGGATTCGTCTCTCCCGGTATTGGGGGTTGACATCGCGCTGTGTCTAGGAGAGCCATTACACGAGTAGTCCCTGGCCAGGGCAAGCGAGATATACTGGTAGGCTTCCAGTGTTATCTCAGGGTGTTTTGGGCTTCACTCCGACACGACTTGTACCGCTATTGGGGGACTGACGTTTACCGCCCCTAGGCCCGACATGCGATGTATCAGACGAACAGACCGGACTGTACGGAGAATGTCACATTCAGACTCAGTAGGAGTTCAGATGGGTTTTACCTCGTTAGTCTTCTTATCGGCATCTACCTGGGGACCATTACGCACAGCTAGTGCCGCTTGCGGTCTATGGTTAAACCCAATGCCAGCGTAGTGTCGAGTCTTTAGAGTCCCACACAGAGGGCTATTCGCCTCTGGGCAAAACTGAGTAGAGGTCGCATGGTTTTGCGGCAGGGTTCGTTCTCATCCGCGCACTTGTGCACGTTTGGAGTCCGGACGGTTTATACTAGCAGGCTCTGGTTTGAGCCAGATACTGGTATATGTTTTGGGGTTGCTTTTATCTCTCAGTATTCTTGTTCCTCGGAACGAGAATGCAGGTGTGTATGCACAGTTGTTTGAGGCGGAGGAAGAGGTCTTTCATTAGGGTTTCGGAACGGGTGCGTATGCACAGTTGACAGTCGTCTTTTTCCAAACCCTAATGGATTTATGAAATATCAATTAATAATAGTAATTAAATGAAATTGTGTCATGGTTGGTTTTGTTGACTTGTTGACCATGGTTGACTTGTTGACCATGGTTGAATGTTTGACCATCATCATTACTTTGCAAGGATACTCCTTGATTCTAGCTTACATTCATTTAATGAAGTGATGATAGTGGTCATTCCAAAAACAACCATCAACTATTTCATTTTGAATTATTATTATTAATTAGATAATTCTTTTTCCTTTTGTTATGGTTGCAAAAGGAAAATGAGCTCATTCTATCATATTCATTCTCTCTCCTCACTTCATCTTCTTCTTCCTCAAGCTCAAGGAGAATCCTTCTCATGTGTTGAGAATCCCTCTCCTTGAAAGAGAAACACCCCATAGATACTCTCTACTCTCTCTAGGGTTCAAGGTTTAGCAAGCCGGAGATCCTAGTTCACTCTAAGTTCGAGAAAGAGCCCGAAGGTTGAACCCTCAGGTGGATCCATCTTTGACGGAAGAAGGCTACGAGGAAAGAACCATCAACCTCTACTAGGTTTCAAGAAGAAGGAGTTCAAGTTAGGTATAACCACTTTGCCGAGTAGTTAACTCTCCTTTGCATGTTTGCTAGTTTATTTTAGACACGATCCCGACCTTGTTTAGTCCATGTTGCTCCTTATGACAAAATTTGATTGTTATACCGTTTCCGCCTCCTCGTAAGTACCGGGGATGGCAACGTGGACTTACACGTGTGTCTATCAACGACACAAACCATATCATGAAAACGTATATCTGTATATATGAGGATATCAACTACGTGTGTCTATCAACGACACCTCAAAATCATAGAACCTGAGTGTCCAACACCGACACTTGAAACATCATGAAAAATCCGTGTCCAGCATCGACACGTAAATCCTCATACCTCAGGCGCCGCGTCCTCAGATCGGCCATCATATCTATCTCATCTCAGGAGCCGCATACTCTGATCGGCCCTCATATCCATCTTATAACTCCGGCCGGTATCCTCCGGAAAACCGCCGAGTCCAACCAATCACCGGTAGGTAGTGCTCACTCTGCCAGGCTCATCGGCTACACCATGAAAATCATTTCTTGCCCCGGTGTACCATACCGGGTCCACCATGTACCCGCAGACGGTGCCTACCGCTCCTCGAATCGGGTTCTAACACAAGTCTCAGAACCGAGAAAACTCATGGTGGACGTCTCGAAATATCATATCAAGAGAAACCGGGTTTTTAAAACAATACATACTTTCTTTTGAAATATAACCACGGTTCTCAAATCCAAAATCTCATGAAAACAGCATCTCAATGCGTATAATCATAAAGCATGATGTATGCAAACATAGAACAGGAATGTGAGCATATCAATATATCATGCAACATAGCATAATGATGTGAGCATAGCAATATAGCATAGTGATGTGAGCATAGAAATATATCATGCAACATAGCATAGTGATGTGAACATAGCAATATATCATAGCATGATGTAGCAACTCCACTGTGTAAGTAACATAGCAATTATCGATGAAGAAAGTGTGTGAGCCGGCAAATCTGTGTAAGTGTAACATATGCATCATCGATAATGGTGCAGGTGTACTAGCACAGGTATATATATAATGAAATGAGAATATCATGAGCGTAGCAGCAAGTAAATCGTAAGCGCAATGCTCATAGGTACACGTATCTAATCCAACATCTACATAAAGGCTAAACTAAGCGGTGTAGACAGGGATTAAATATCTATAACCTATCCGAGTCGGTGAATCTGTCGATCGGCGTCCAGCCTCACAACATCACGTACAGTACAATCCATTGTACGGCATCCTCTAATCAAGGGTATGGATCAATCATCAGATAAAACTCATCACGTACGGTAATCCATCGTACGGCGGCATTAAACAATTAGGGATTCTATCAACCTATACAACAATGAGGGTACGGATCTAAGTCTCGTACGGCATATCACACATGATTCACAACATTATATATATATATACCTATATCCCAGGTCACATCCGTATCAATCTCATATCAGGGGTCCGACAAAGGTATCAATTATCTTATATCGACTCACATCCGTATACCGACATATCAATCAAGTCATCATATCACATCGTATATTCTTTTCATCACATTTATATCTCGCATCAAGTCATCTTACATATGCAAACTATCTTCTAGATCTTATGTTGTATTTATCAATCTCATATCACGCTAGTACAATTCTCATACTTATTCTCTTGCAACTACATATCTATATGTCGTGATTCACATTCACTTTTCATATCCTTATATATCAATTCGAGACATTATTTCTATCATATCATGTCAAAGCGTCATATCCCTATAGCTTCCATCTCATATCTCGATATATATATTCAATCATTTATATCATCTTTAACTATCTTTTTAACCATATCCATAGTTTTCTAATATAGATTTCTACGACTGTATTCTATAGATCGGTTTCCATTCATAATTTGCGGGGGTGCTATACGCCATCCACCAGACTTCTCCCGTAGATATAAATCTACTCACCTGCAGAACTCCTTGTTCAGCCGTAGTCGATGCGCTTCGTCGTCTCGGAATCCACACGAAGGTACCTACAAATCAACACATATCACCACGTATCAAAACCAAATCCGAAAACCGATAAGGCACACGGTGCACTCATGTAAGGTTACTAGGCACTCTAACAAGGGTTAAGAAAGCATCAACCATGCCCGATTAAAATTTTAGCCGTGCCTAACAACCCTAAACAAGATCTTGGCTAGAAAATTAGGGTTTCAAATGCAAGTAAATAACATCTATGACTAAGTGAATACGAAATACAACCTTTGTAGATCGGTCCTTCACTTCTAAAGCTCCTTGTCATAGTCCCTTCGCTGCGATCATGGTTCTCCCAGGCTCTTGCATGGCTTCACGAGGTGAAAGAAGCGTCCTTGCTTGAAGTCTTCGAGGTCGAAGATGATCTACGTCGAGGAAATACCGACTCAAGCTACTACTTCACTAACTAGAGAATTAGTGAAGCCAACACCCTAAACTAAAGTGCTAGTCTAGAAGAGGACGGAGAAATAGGAAGTGGGTTCTCTTTAGAATTTTATTTCTCACAATGTTTCACTCTCTTTTAAAACCCTAGCAACTTTTTCTTTTGCTTCAAAGAAGAAGAAGAAGAAGAACAAAAAAAAGATGAGGATAATGATCAAGTGAGTGAGCTAACCATGGTGAGTGAGTATCATATACTAACTCATGTAGAGACATAACCATGGCTAATCCAAATGGTTAGGTTAACAAAAATCTAAAGTAAAGACAAAGCTAGTGGACTTTGTCAAAGCAAAGCAAGCTTCTACAAGCTTCATGCTCTTTCTAAAATTCCACTAATTTTGTAATTACCTTAAATAATTATAACCCACCATAATAAATAGAATGGTGTATGTCTTACACACCCATGTCTACGTATCATCAACCATGATACAAAAAGAAAACACATATTAATATATATCATATATATATTGAAGTTGTGCACATGTGAGAAAAATCCTTAAGTGAACAAGTGTTAGTTAATGTAAACAGGTATATCTAATATACAATTATACACTAAATTATAAAATCAACACTTGACTTAATAATCCGGTCATATCTCATATAACCGACTAACATCCATTGTATCGACTTATCGAATCAACACTTGATTCGATAACCCGGCTATATCATATATAACCGACCGATACAAAAAGTCGCGAGAATAGAATACGGTATCACATACACGCATTATTCTCGGTCCCGCACATATCACATACGTGCTCCTATTTCGTTTTTCCTGAGCCAGTAAAACCTCTATGTAGGACTCTAAAGACTCGTCAATACGCCGGTAGTAGGTGATGATCACATCAAGCACCCACAAGCCGTCAGCGGTACTAGCTGGACGTAACGGCTACCCGGGTATTGAACGATCAGAAGATCAGCAAGCAAGCCCGCTCCAACTCCTGTAAAATCCTGCCGGTAACACTTCCCGTACAGTCCGGTCTCCTCGTCTGATATGTCGCATATCAAGTCTAGGGGTGGTAAACATCAGACCCCAACAACCGATAAGTCGTGCCAATGTGAGGCTCATAACTGGTCGAGAAACTACTTGTAACACTTACCAGTAAATCTCTAAATCAGCCCTGGCCAGGGACTTCCCTGTTATGGCCAATCGAGCACAGCGCAACATAAACCCCAATACCGGGAGAGACGAAACCCCTCTTATCGCTCATTGCCTCCATGTGACTCGGGACTGTACCCAAAAACCACCGTTTTGCACGCCCTCTTGGATGTGGTAAGGTGGAAATCAAAGAACAGTGGGAATCACACAAGACTCTATGACGATCTCGGTTCTACAGACTAACCTGCACAAGTGTCACCAGAGAACTGCCATCTGACGTGAGGTATAATACCATCTGGGAGTTCTCGGCGAGTCCGTCCAGTGTACCCAGTCTCCACTGAGCACCCGTATACCATCTCTGATATCAAACAACAATGGATATGGGATCATCCATCGCCCATCTCATGGGTCGAGAAGCATATACGCTAGTCTACTCTGGTATATCGATGCCCTGTCTTGATACACCTATGACTAGGAACATTAAAGGATGTACTTATGGACTACTATGTCCCCACTAGTATGATCTGCATCATAGTCCAGGTAGTCAAGTACACATCCTACGGGCTTTACCAACATGTAACTATAAGACAGTATCAAGAGACAAGTATACATGTTAAGATAAAGAGCAACCAGATAGCTTACTATCATATCGAGCAAGAAAGTCCTCTCTATATATGTCCAAGCATCCAATATAATATATATCATCTGTACAATACTGGCCTCTAGGGCATACATACAACTAACAATCTCCCACTTGCACTAGGGCCAGCTGCTGTAGTATCGCATACCAAGCATCCCGAAGAGTTTCTCAAACTGTATCTGGGGAATGGCCTTCGTGAGTGGATCCGCCGTGTTGTCCTTCGTGTCAACCCTCCTGACCTCGATCTCCCAGCGATCAACTATCTCCCGGATCAGGTGATACTGCCTCAGAATATGCCTGGATCGCTGATGGGACCTGGGTTCCATGGCCAAAGCCACCGCTCCATTGTTATCACAATACAAAGGTATTAGATGCACAATGGATGGAACCACTCCAAGTTCAGTAATGAACTTCTTCATCCAGACAGCCTCTTTGGCAGCATCGTTGGCAGCGATGTATTCAGCCTCCATCGTCGAGTCTGCCACGGTTTCCTGCTTGGAACTCTTCTAGCTTACCGCCCCTCCGTAAAGGGTAAAGACAAATCCCGAGTGCGACTTAGAGTCGTCTTTATCACTCTGGAAGATTGAATCGGTAAAGGACTCCACTTGGAGTTCTCCGTTACCATACACCAAGAGCATCTCTTTACTCCTTCACAAGTACTTGAGAATGCACTTCACAGCTGTCCAGTGACTCTCTCCAGGATCAGCTTGATACCTACTCACTACACTTAATGAGTGTGCTATATCGGGTCTGGTACATAGCATCGCGTACATGATAGAGCCTACAGCCGAAGCATAGGGCATCCCTTGCATGCGAGCTCTCTCCAAATCAGTCTTGGGAGACATCTCTTTGGAGAGAGTGAGCCCTGAGATCGTGGGTATGTTCCCACGCTTGGACTCTTCCATACTAAACCGCTTTAGTATGGTGTCAATGTACCTGGATTGGGACAATCCCAGTATCCTTTTAGATCTATCTTTATAGATCTTAATCCCCAATATGTAGGAGGCATCCCCTAGATCTTTCATTGAGAATCTTTGTGATAAGAAGAACTTGACCGATTGCAGCATAGGAATGGCATTTCCTATCAAGAGTACGTCGTCCACGTACAATACGAGGAAGACAACCTTACTCTCTGCCACCTTCTTGTAAATACAAGGTTCATCTACGTTTTTGACGAAATCAAACTCTTTGATAACGACGTCAAAGCAGATGTTCCAACTCTGCGATGCTTGCTTTAATCCATAAATGGATTTAAGCAGCTTGCACACCTTCCCGCTGCTCCCACTAGCTACGAAGCCCTCTGGCTGAGTCATGTACACGCTCTCTTCTAAATCACCGTTTAGAAAGGCGGTCTTAACATCCATTTGCCAGATTTCGTAGTCATGATATGCAGCGATGGCAAGCATGATCCGGATGGATTTAAGCATAGCCACTGGAGAAAAGGTTTCGTCATAGTCCACACCTAGTCTTTGACGAAAGCCTTTTGCAATAAGTCTGGCTTTGAAAGTCTCCACTTTCCCATCTACACCAAGTTTTTTCTTGAAGATCCACTTGCTCCCAATGGGTTTTACCCTTTCAGGAGCATCTTCCAAAGTCCATACTTTGTTGGTGTACATGGATTCCATCTCGGACCGCTTTGCATCCAGCCATTTCACTAAGTCCCCACTCGTGATGGCCTGCTCGAAGCTAGTTGGGTCATCATCAACCATGATGCAATCCTCGCTCCCACCATCCATGAGAAAACCGTAGTATCTCTCAGGTGGGTGAGGAACCCTACTAGAACGGCGGAGAGGCTGAGGTTCGTTGGGAACTACCGAATCCTCTAGTTCCACTAAATCTTCAGTTGCAGTTTGTGTATCTGGAACCTCTTCCAACTTTACCACTTTGCCACTAATTTCTTTTACAAGAAATTCTTTTTCTAAAAAGGTGGCATGTTGAGCAACAAACACCTTTTTTTCTTCACTGTGGTAGAAAAAATACCCATATGAGTTCTTTGGATATCCCACAAACTTGCAAAGAACTGACCGTGCCTCGAGTTTGTTCGGATTTTGTCTTTTGACATAGGCCGGACAACCCCATATCATAACTCGTTTAAGATATGGCCACTTCCCACTCCATATCTCATATGGTATGGTAGGTACAGATTTAGATGGAACTTGATTCAATAGGTATGCTGCTGTTTCCAGCGCATACCCCCAGAAAGAAATATGTAACTCAGCTGTGCTCATCATAGAGCACACCATATCTAATAGGGTGCGGTTCCTCCGTTCCGATACACAGTTGTGATGTGGTGTATATGGAGGAGTCAGCTGAGAGAGAATCCCATTCTCTTTTAGGAAGTCCAGGAATTCATTGCTCAAGTATTCACCACCTCGATCAGATCGAAGGATTTTAATACTTTTTCCGGTTTGGTTCTCGACTTCTTGTTTATATTCTCTAAATTTCTCAAAAGCTTCTAATTTGTGTTTCATCAGGAACACATATCCGAATCTAGAGAGATCGTCAGTGAATGTAATGAAGTACGAAGAACCATTCCTGGCATGTGTAGACATGGGACCGCATACATCACTATGTACCAGTCCTAAGAGTTCCATTACTCTTTCTCCGTGTCCCGTAAACGGAGTTTTGGTCATCTTGCCTTTGAGACATGACTGGCAAGTGTCATAAGATGAAAATTCAAACGGATTCAAATATCTATCCTTATGCAACTTAGCTAGTCGTGTCGTATTGATGTGACCCAGTCTACAATGCCACAAGAAAGATTCGTTCAGTTCTGAACTCTTCCTCTTGTGAGTGTTTGTTATACTCAGAACTGTTGATTGATTTAGAACATAAATGCCATTGCACATCGTGCCTGATCCAACCAACTTTTGGTTTAGAAAAATGTTCATAACATTATCCTGTAATACAAAATTATATCCTTCTTTACTCAACAAAGAAACCGATATAATGTTGCATATCAGGTTCGGCATGTAATAGCATTCGTTCAGAATCAATATATTACCAGTTGGCAATACAAGGTGATATTCCCCGATAGTTTTAGCTGCAACAATTGCACCATTTCCAACCCTTATGTCTTTATCACCTTCTCCAAGTTCTCTACCTTTCCTAAGCCCATATAACTGATTACATATATAGGATCCTGACCCGGTATCTAATACCCAGGACGTAGAGCAAATGGAGAAACAGTTCTCTGTAACGAACACCCCCGAAGAAAATGCATCAGCATGTACTTTCTTCATTCGGTTGGCATGGGAATCCTGGTATTCCCCTATATCCTGTTCAGTCTTATAACTTTTATAAGAAAGAACGGAATCAACGTTCCCCAGCACAGTATAACATGCGGGTTCGGTCAATACATCCATATTATTATCTTTATTAAGGCATGATATGGTCGCTACCTGAAGAGAGAGAGAAGAAAACACTTTAGTGTATGCTCTTGCAAGATCAGATTGGTTATTATTTTATCTAATCAGGATGGCTCCCACTGTTTTTATCAAATCTTCCTTCAAACCCTAAAAGGAAAGACTAGCCGGGATTAATTACACCCTACAACTTTGCCAATCTTTCAGCCAGGCCAGTGTCGGTACTTTGAGGGAGGTTCCCCGTGCTTTCGCACGGACCTAATTAAAGTAAACCTCCTTTTCCCATAGGCGTAACCCCGTTGACACCTTTCTAGACACCTGCTTGATCGGCTAATTGTCCTGTGTAAAACTCTCCCAGAAGTAACAATTACTCGCAGTGGATATCGGGATCCAACTATCTCATAGAAGGTATGCAATCTCATTGCAAATTTCAACACTTGAAATTCCCGATAATATTTTGCCCCAAACGATCTATGATCTTGACAAGGTCAACAAACCATAGACTGTAAGTCAAGTTCAACCCGTCATTTCTTGATTGAATTAAACCCACCCGCACGACCCTTGACAAGGTCAACAACGCCGTACGACTACCCTAATCCAATCTGCATCATATGCATAAGAAGACAAGTACTGGTCAGCTACCGCACACTGCGCCTTGACAAGGTTAACAAACGAAGCACGAATACTAAGCAGGACTTATCTGAAATGACGGAGGGCTACGACAGGTTTTTCTGAAAACCTATTGCGTAATGAACTTGATATCGTTGTAGAAACGAGTGGATTTTGAAATGGAGTGATTTTGAGGCTTTCATTAGTTTTGCTAAAGAGGTCACTCCCGGTGAAGGGATCTCGGCTCTTTCCTTATGGAATAAGGTGCAGGATATATCATATATATCGCTATGCAAAGCAAAAACTCCAAAAGCAATCAAAAGTCAAACCGAGTGTTGTAGCATCTGCCAGTTTTGCTAAAGAGGTCACTCCCGGTGAAGGGTTCTCGGCTCTTTCCTCATCGAATAAGGTGCAGGATATATCATATATATCGCTATGCAAAGCAAAAACTGTAGCTACCCTTTTTGAAAATTTGATTCTACAACATCTTTTAGGTTTCTTTTCTTTCATTAATCACATTAATGAAGTCCCATCATTTAAGTTACCTAAACATCACAGATAAATACGACGTACACTTATGCCATCCGCATTCGCCTCGATGTCCCCTCGTGCACCGTTAAGTTAGGTAACTAACAACAGAGCGGGGCAGGGCTAGCGCGGGTGTAAAACATAAGTAACGTCTATATAATATATCATATATACTATATACAGTATCTGTCACAACATATCAAATGATCACATCACAGATATCGCAGCAGAAGAAATATATAAAACATTGGATATACTAGGACGTCCGTGTTTTATTTTGAGCCACTATAAAACACGGATTCCACGGTCGCGATGAATAGCCATTCCCACATCCCTAGACCCCTACGAGAGCGGCAAGCAACCCTACTAATTCTAGAGTTAGGAGACCCGGACTCGACTCCTCGAGTTGGTCTCCCACTGGACTCTAGAACCCGGTTACTTGTGCTCTCCTCCTTGGGTCTACCTAATGCAGAAAAGTAAATAATATACAAATGGTGACAGCAACCTCATCCCGGAAGTGCCCCAATAAAAGAATATTACATACATTTAATTTTACATGAATGAAAATAAAAACTCTCATCTCACATAAAATAAACCCGGCTATTCAAAATGCGACGATCCAATATAACATATCCAGCAACACATAACATCACATGTCATCAACGTAAGTAAATGTGCGCATCCCAATTGTCGTTGACATATAGCAACGAAACCAGCGATATCACATATTACACTTACGGTCGCAGTAAAGAAAGTGTAAAACTACAACATTTGGAATTCACAATCTCTTTAGACATCACAAATCCGAAATATCACATATTTCGCATTTCATGCCTAACATTATGAATTCCACATATTGTATCACATTCTAGATAAATAGACAGTATTAAACTTTCCGATCGAATAATCGAATACCCAAGATTTCCTTAATAGCTCAACACTTGAGCGGAGTTCAAAAATTCCAGAATACCTCACAGTAGCAACGGTCCAGCCGTAGAAGGGTCAAGCCAACGCCTCACATGTGGCACGCCGTACTGCCCCAAACCCTAAGGTTCAAAAGGCAGTTCAAGACGGTCACATAATCGAGTTAAGGTTTGTTGTCTTCTAGAGGGTCCATCGCGTTACATGCATGTTTTTCCGAAAGATTTAAACTCAAGAAAAAATCAACACTTGAAAGTTTTTCGTGCCGGGAAAAAATGAGTTAATGATATCCGTTCGAACATTTTAATACTTACTAAATTATCCGGAAAACATTACGAATTTAAATTTTCCGATCGAATCAACGAATACAAAATAATCCCCAGAACACTCAACACTGGAGTCAGAATAAAAAAATTCCCAGAAAATATATAAGCAGCAAAGGGAATTACTATGAAAACCAAATTGTCAAAACAAACATTACTTTCGCGGATCCGCGGCCCAAGCGAGGTACGGCCGCGGTTCCGCGGCGGTCCGTACGGATGACGTCATCGTTTTTCACTGTTATTCTTTAAATTGCCTGCTGATTTTTTTAAGTATATTTAATTCAGAAAAATCACAGTTTTTAAAATTTGTCTAGAGAGGGGTTCATTTTGGCGTTTCGGGGTTCGTTCGGAGTTTTAACTTCGTATACTCGCCGCCTAATGATCTAGCTAGGCTCTGATACCACTGTAGGGTTACTAGGCACTCTAACAAGGGTTAAGAAAGTATCAACCATGCCCGATTAAAATTTTAGCCGTGCCTAACAACCCTAAACAAGATCTTGGCTAGAAAATTAGGGTTTCACATGCAAGTAAATAGCATCTATGACTAAGTGAATACGAAATGCAATCTTTGTAGATCGGTCCTTTACTTCTAAAGCTCCTTGTCGTAGTCCCTTCGCTGCGATCATGGTTCTCCTGGGCTCTTGCATGGCTTCACGAGGCGAAAGAAGCGTCCTTGCTTGAAGTCTTCGAGGCCGAAGATGATCTACGTCGAGGGAATACCGACTCAAGCTACTACTTCACTAACTAGAGAATTAGTGAAGCAAACACCATAAACTAAAGTGCTAGTCTAGTAGAGGATGGAGGAATAGGAAGTGGGTTCTCTTTAGAATTTTATTTCTCACAATGTTTCACTCTTTTTTAAAACCCTAGCAAGCTTTTCTTTTGCTTTTGCTTCAAAGAAGAAGAAGAAGAACAAAAGAAAAGATGAGGATAATGATCAAGTGAGTGAGCTAACCATGGTGAGTGAGTATCATATACTAACTCATGTAGAGACATAACCATGGCTAATCCAAATGGTTAGGTTAACAAAAATCTAAAGTAAAGACAAAACTAGTGGACTTTGTCAAAGCAAAGCAAGCTTCTACAAGCTTCATGCTCTTTCCAAAATTCCACTAATTTTGTAATTACCTTAAATAATTATAACCCACCATAATAAATAGAATAGTGTATGTCTTACACACCCATGTCTAGTGTATCATCAACCATGATACAAAAAGAAAACACATTTTAATATATATCACATATATATTAAAGTTGTGCACATGTGAGAAAAATCCTTAAGTGAATAAGTGTTAGTTAATGTAAACTAGTATATCTAATATACAATTATACACTAAATTATTAAATCAACACTTGACTTAATAATCCGGTCATATCTCATATAACCGACTAACATCCATTGTATCGACTTATCGAATCAACACTTGATTCGATAACCCAGCTATATCATATATAACCGACCGATACAAAAAGTCGCGAGAATAGAATACGGTATCACATACACGAATTATTCTCGATCCCGCATATATCACATACGTGCTCCTATTTCGTTTTGCCTGAGCCAGTAAAACCTCTTTGTAGGACTCTAAAGACTCGTCAATACGCCGGCAGTAGGTGATGATCACATCAAGCACCCACAAGCCGTCAGCGGTACTAGCTGGACGTAACGGCTACCCTGGTATTGAGCGATCAGAAGATCAACAAGCAAGCCCGCTCCAACTCCTGTAAAAGCCTGCCGGTAACACTTCCCGTACAGTCCGGTCTTCTCGTCTGATATGTCGCATATCAAGTCTAGGGGTGGTAAACGTCAGACCCCAACAACCGATAAGTCGTGCCAATGTGAGGCTCATAACTGGTCGAGAAACTACTGGTAACACTTACCTGTAAATCTTTAAATCAGCCCTGGCCAGGGACTTCCCTGTTATGGCCAATCGAGCACAACGCAACATCAACCCCCAATACCGAGAGAGACGAAACCCCTCCTATCGCTCATTGCCTCCATGTGACTCGGGACTGTACCCTAAATCCACCGTTTTGCACGCCCTCTTGGACGTGGTAAGGTAGAAATCAAAGCACAGTGGGAATCACACAAGACTCTATGACGATCTCGGGTCTACAGACTAACCTGCACAAGTGTCACCAGAGAACTGCCATCTGACGTGAGGTATAATACCATCTGGGAGTTCTCGGCGAGTCCGTCCAGTGTACCCAGTCTCCACTGAGCACCTGTATACCATCTCTGATGTCAAACACCAATGGATATGGGATCATCCATCGCCCATCTCATAGGTCGAGAAGCGTATACGCTAGTCTACTCTGGTATATCGATGCCCTGTCTCGATACACCTATGACTAGGAACATTAAAGGATGTACTTATGGACTACTCTGTCCCCACTAGTATGATCTGCATCATAGTCCAGGTAGTCAAGTACACATCCTAAGGGCTTTACCAACATGTAACTATAAGACAGTATCAAGAGACAAGTATACATGTTAAGATAAAGAGCAACCAGATAGTATACTATCATATCGAGCAAGAAAGTCCTCTCTATATATGTCCAAGCATCCAATATAATATACATCATCTGTACAATACTGGCCTCTAGAGCATACATACAACTAACAGCTCATAGGTTAGAACTTATAGCCTACGCATGCAAAAACAACCAAACAACCCTCATCGTTGACGTACAAATATCAAACGACCAAATCTTATGACTAATATCAAAACCAAGAATTCCAATATCGGAAAACATAACCCAAAACCTCAAACTCACTTAAAAAGCTATTAATCCGAAAACCTAGTAAGCAACAACTACTATTTTTGTTCAAATCTAGATGTTTTAAAAATTCTAGTGGCCACAATGCTCACTAAATATCTTAATTAAGCCACCCAAACCCTAACTAGATTTTAATTTCATCTAATTACACATTAATTAAAAATTTAGTTTGCAAAGTTATATAATTAGGATAAATTAAATGTAATAATTAACAATTTAGCAACTAGACTAAGTTTTCCATATCTAAACATGTTAAACTACACATGTAACTACATCCAATTAATAAAAACCCTAACTTGATCTCAACCCTATTGTTGAAATTTCTAACTTCCAATTAAAACCATATTTAAACACCTAATAAGCTAGATTAAAGTAATTATCTAACAATTAAACCTTAGGGTTAGGATTTATACCTCACAAATTTATATCAAACTTGAAAATTTGACTCCCAACATGGCCTCCAAAGTGCTAACTTGCTCCTTGATCCAAGCTAGATTAGGCTAAGGAATAATGAGTAAGGATTTGTTTTAGAGTTTGTGGGATTTTTGATGGATTTTGAAGTGGAATGAAGTGGGGAAAATTTTGGGGCTGTTGAGGGGAGGGCTCGGCCAAGGTGAAGAGGAAAGGGTGTTGTCTGAGAGGGTGTGGAAATATCTAAATTAAGTTAACCCTTTAGCCTCCATTAATGCACATCACAACAATCTTATCTCTAATTCCTTTTCTTTTCTAACTTTCTTCTCTAATTAATCCTAGAAAACTCTAGAAACATGGAAACAAATTAAGAAGAGAAGAACATGTCACAAACTTGTATTGAAGTTGATATGGTTCACATTTGTATATTTAACCCATTCCAATTTGTAATTACCACTAATTAAGTGTATAAATAAAAGCTTATAATAAAAACTTAATTAAGGAAAATATTTAAGTGAACTAATAGTTATAAGTGGCTAAATAAATACCACATACTAGCAATTTCCTAGTTAAACTAGGTGCATTTAAGTCTATATTGAAAAATGATTATATCCTGGTTTTTACGGAAAACAAAAATTATTTACCGATTAACGGAAAATTCGCCTAAACGATTTCTAAAACGTTACAACCCCTAAGGCTACTAACCACACGAAACACCTAAACGAGAGTCGGATAAATCCGTATCGCACTTTATCGAAACACTTAAATTATAGCAAATCAGTTCAAGATTTTCCTACACAAGAAATTAGGGAAAGTTACACATGCCATAAGCCTACATATAGTCCCAGAGAACCCACAACGAAGACTCACACACAGACAACCAACTCTGGCCGCAATTTGCAGAATGAATAAAATTGCGGCCAAAAAGTGAAGGGGAGGGCTCAGGTTTTAGGGGTAGGTCCTATGCCTCTAAACTATCTCTCTGTAGTGGCAACTTCTCAAAAGGATCTCAAGGTTGATAGCAGATTTAAAATAGAGACCTAAGGTGTAACATTTCAGAAATATAAAATAATATTTTTGGAATTTAAATAATAAAATATTATATTTCACGAAAACTATTCGATTTGCGAATTGGGGTTTTCGTAAAATGGTATAATTATATATCAATATTTGGAAAATAATTGGAGATTAATATGTATTATTTATTAAAAAAGTATTTATTGGATTTGGGCATTTTTATAATTAATTATATGCAAGTTTAAATTAAACTTGATTAGTGCACTACTAATCACGATTAAGCCAAATCAGTCTATTTTAGTTAGCCATGGCTAGTGCACCATGACATGTTGCATTTTATTGCATGTTGCTTCTTTTGCATTATGGGTATTTGGTTTTATTTAGTTATGAGAGGAAAAGAAAAGAAAAAGAGTATGATAATTGAGGAGAGAGGGGGGACACATGATTGCATGTGAGAGTATGAGAGATAGAGAGAGGCTATGGCATCCTACACCCTTGACCTTGACTCTTTCCTTCTTCATTTCATTTCCTTTCTTTCTTCTGTAAGTCCACGTTGCCCACCCCGGTGCTTGCGGGGAGGCGGAAAACGGAATAAAAATCGGATTTTTACTACTCTAGGCAACATGGACTAGACAAAGGAGGATCTTTGCTAAACAAAAACAAGCTAAAGCTAACTAGAAACTAGCTAAAGGGTAGAATGGTTATACCTTGGGCTTTATGTCCTTCTCTCCTTGCTCCTTAGAGTAGTAGAAAGGGAACACCTTTGTCGTCTTCTCTCGTTGAAGAAGGATCCACCCGAGAGCCTCAAGCTTTGGCTTCAACTTCAAGCTAGAAGTAACTAGGGTGCTAGAAGTGCTAATCCTAGAACCCTAGATGAGAGTAGAGATTATCAAGAAGGGGTTTTTCTCAAGCTCAAGTGTTTCTCAACACATGAGAGGGGAGAGCTTGAGGAAGAGGAAGAGCAAGAGAGAGAAAGTATATGATAGAATGAGAGAATTATGAAGCATTCTCACATATATGTGTGAATTATTGTAAATAGATAATTAGAGAGATAATTGTCATGGCTTAATCAAGACATGACCATTATCATTTCATTTTTAATGCAAATTGCAAGGATCAAAGAGCATCTTCCAAATGAAATGATGATGGTCAAAGTGTCAACCTAGGTCAACAAGTCAAGAATGTCAAATGGTCAACAACCATAACCATGCACAATTATATTAAACTAATATCAATTAACCATAATACACACATAAGCATTAGGGTTAATAAAATGACAATGGTCATTAACCCTAATCAAAGTCCTCTTCCTCTGTCTCAAGCAACTGTGCATACGCACCCGTATTCGTGATCCGAGGAACACGAATACAAAGAGATAAAACCAATCCCAAATCATATACTAGGATCTGGCTTAAACCAAAGCCCGCTAGTATAAGCTGTCCGGACAACAAACGTGCACAAGTGCGCGGATGTGAACGAACCCTGTCGCAAAACCATGCGACCTCTACTCATTTTGCCTAAAGGCGAATAGCTCTCTGTGTGGGACTCTAAAGACTCGACACTACGCTGGCAGTGGGTTTAACCACAGACCGCAAGCGGCACTAGCTGTACGTAACGGTCTCCAGGTAGATGCCGATAAGAAGACTGACGAGGTGACCCCATCTGAACTCCTACTGAGCCTGTATGTGACAGTCTCCGTACAGTCCGGTCTGTTCGTCTGATACATCGCATGGCGGGCCTAGGGGGCGGTGAACGTCAGTCCCCTAATAGCGGTACAAGTCGTGTCGGAGTGTAGCCCAGAACACCCTGAGATAACACTGGAAACCTACCAGTATATCTCGCTTGTCCTGGCCAGGGACTACTTATGTAATGGCTCTCCTGGACACAGCGCTGTCAACCCCCAATACCGGGAGAGACGAATCATGTCTAACCGTCACTGCCTCCAAGTGCTTCGGGACTGCACCCAAAAACTACCTGTTTGCACGACTCCTTTGAGCCGTGGTAGGGTAGTAATCAAAGTGCAGTGGGAACACACTCGAGGCGAAGTGACAGTGTCAAGTCAGCGGACTATGCTGTACTCATGTCACCTGGGAACTGATAACTGACGATAGGTATAATACCAACCAACAGTTCCCGACGAGTCCTGTCCAGTGTACTCGTAACCTAATGAGCACCCGCATACTATCTCAAGTACGACGTACTAACGGCTGTGGGACAGACCGTCTCCCACACTGGGATAAGAAGCGCATACGCTAGTCTACTCCGGAGTATCGATGCCCTGTCTCGATAGTCCAACGACCAGGGACCTGTATAAGGATGTGCTTATGGATTACCCAGCCCCCATGAGTGTGAGCGCCATCACAACACTGGTAATCAAGCAAAGATCCTAAGGGCTCTACTAATATGTATATCAGCGATATGCTAAAAGAATTACATGCACATATTAAAGCAGAGACAAACCAAGTAGCATACTACCATTTCGAGCAAGATTGTATATACAACTGTGAATATCCCAAGCTTCCATCAAGTAATATACAAACTAGTATGATACAGTAATGGCCTCTAGGGCATATACACTAACAATCTCCCACTTTCACTAAGGCCATGTACTGGCGTATCGAAGACCTATCATCTCGATCAGCCGCTCGAACTGAGTCTGGGGCAAGGCCTTGGTGAATGGATTTGCAGTGTTATCTTCTGAAACAACCCTCCGAACCTCGATCCCCTGGCGATCCACGATCTCCCTGATCAGGTGATACCGCCTCAAGATGTGTCTTGATTTCTGATGGGACCTGGGTTCCTTCGCTAAAGCTATAGCCCCGTTGTTATCGCAATACAAAGGTCTTAGGTCAACAATGGACGGAACCACCTGAAGTTCTTTCAAGAACTTCCTCATCCAGACAGCTTCTTTTGCGGCATCAGATGCAGCGATGTATGCCGCTTCCATAGTCGAGTCAGCAATGGTTTCCTGTTTGGAGCTCTTCCAACACACCGCCCCTCCATTGAGGGTAAAGACAAAACCCGACATGGACTTGGAATCATCCTTGTCACTCTGGAAGCTGGAGTCAGCAAAGGCCTCAATCTGGAGGTCTTTTCCGCCATACACCAAGAACATCTCCTTAGTCCTTCTCAGGTACTTGAGAATGTTCTTTACTACTATCCAATGTTTCTCCCGAGGGTTTGACTGATACCTGCTTACCATGCTCAGTGCATAAGCCACATCTGGTCTGGTACACAACATCGCATACATTATAGAGCCTACCGCAGAAGCGTAGGGTATAATAGACATGCGATCCCTTTCCAAATCAGTCTTGGGAGACATCTCATTGGAGAGGGTGATCCCGTGACAAGCCGGTAGATTACCGCGCTTGGAATCTTCCATACTGAATCTCTTCAATATGGTGTCGATGTACCTGGACTGTAAAAGTCCTAATATCCTCTTGGATCTGTCACGGTAGATCCGGATACCCAGAATGTATGAGGCATCACCCAGGTCTTTCATGGAGAACCTGTGTGACAAGAACCCCTTGACAGATTGTAGCATAGGAATGTCATTTCCTATTAAGAGAATGTCATCCACGTATAAAACGAGGAATACTACAGTTCTCGCTACAAATCTACAATAGATGCATGGTTCATCTGGATTTTTGATAAAGCCAAATTCCTTGACCGTCTCATCAAAACAGATGTTCCAACTCCGCGATGCCTGCTTTAGTCCATAAATGGACTTAAGCAACTTGTACACCTTTCCGCTGCTCCCACTCTGAATGAAACCCTCTGGCTGGTCCATATAGACACACTCCTCTAAATGTCCATTTAGAAAAGCTGTCTTTACGTCCATCTGCCAAATCTCATAATCGTGGAAGGCAGCAATGGCAAGAAGGATCCGAATGGATTTCAGCATAGCTACTGGAGAAAAGATTTCGTCATAGTCTAAACCAGGTCTCTGACGAAAACCCTTTGCAACCAGTCTAGCTTTATAGGTCTCAACCTGTCCATCTACACCAATCTTCCTTTTGAAGATCCACTTGCATCCTACAGGTTTTACCCCATCTGGAGCAATGTCCAACGTCCATACTTTGTTGGTGTACATGGACTCCATTTCGGTCCGCATTGCATCCAGCCATTTTACCGAGTCGACGCTCTGAATGGCTTGCTGGAAGCTAGTAGGCTCATCACAGTCTATGATGCAATCCTCTATATCCCCGTCAAGGAGAAAACCGTAGTATCTCTCGGGCGGATGAGACTGCCTACTACTCCTGCGGAGTGGCGTGGGAATGTCCTGATCTTTCGAACCCTCTGGTTCTACTAAGCTTTCAGTAATAGCTCGTGGTTCTGGAATTTCTTCCAGTTCTATTGCGCTCCCACTTATTTCTTTTTATATGAACTGGTGTTCTAGAAAGTGGGCATGGCGAGAAACAAAAACCTTTTGTTCCTCTTCGCAATAGAAGAAATATCCCTTGGAGTTCTTTGGATATCCCACAAACTTGCACTGTACTGAGCGTGCCTCGAGCTTGTCCGCATGCTGCTTTTTTACAAAAGCTGGACATCCCCATGTCTTAATGTGATTAAGATAGGGTCTCTTCCCACACCACATCTGATATGGTGTAGTAGGCACAGTTTTAGTTGGAACTCAGTTCAAAAGGTATGCAGCTGATTCTAGCGCATATCCCCAGAATGATCGCGGCAACTCAGCGTTACTCATCATGGACCGTACCATATCCAATAGGGTTCGGTTCTGTCTCTCCGATACACCGTTATGTTGCGGAGTGTATGGAGGAGTAAGCTGAGAGAGAATTCCATTCTCTTTTAAGTAACCCAGGAACTCGGCACTCAAGTATTCACCACCTCGATCAGATCTCAGTGCCTTGATACTTTTGCCTGTTTGTTTTTCTACTTCATTCTTATATTCCTGGAATTTTTCAAAAGCCTCGGATTTATGTTTCATTAAGAAGACATAACCGTACCTTGAAAAGTCATCCGTAAAAGTAATGAAGTAAGAATAACCGCTTCGTGCATTTGTAGACATTGGACCGCACACGTCGCTGTGTACGAGTCCCAAGAGCTCGCTCGCTCTTACTCCGTGTCCAGTGAACGGAGTCTTTGTCATCTTTCCTTTGAGACAGGATTGACAAATTGCATACGATTGATATTCGAACGGATTCAAATATCCTTCTGCATGTAACTTAGTCAACCTTCTGTCATTGATGTGACCCAGTCTACAATGCCATAAGAAAGTTTTATTGATTTCTGGAGAATTTCTTTAGTGTGTATTCTGGACATTGAAAATCTGTGGGTGGTTTAATACGTATATACCGTTGTTCAATGTACCTGACCCAATCAAAACTTGATTAAGGTGAATGTTCACTACATTACTTACAAATGCAAATTCATAACCTTCTTTAGATAATAAAGATACAGAAATGATATTACAGGTTGCATTCGGTACATAATAACAACTACGCAAAACCAAAAAGTGTCCATCCGACAATCCCAGGTGATAGTCCCCCACGGCCTCAGCATCCATGCTAGCACCGTTTGCAACTCTGAGGGTCATGTCACCTGCCTTCAAAACTCTACGCTTTCTCAACGCCTGCAAAGAATTACAGATATGAGATCCTGATCCGGTATCCAATACCAAGGATGTAGAGTTTATTAATAGACAGTTTTCAATAACATACACACCTGAAGCTGAAGCCGCAACTCGCTTCAAATCCTATGTTCTGGCCTTCCAAGCCTTGCAATCCTGTTTCCAGTGACCACTTTTGTGACAGTAGAAGCATTCTTCCTTCCCCACCAGCTTTCCCGCTACCTTTGTTGCCTTTCCTTTTCCCTTCGTATCCACTTTGCTGACACCGCCTCTTGGTTTGGCGGGGGCTTTCTTCTTCTTACCCTTGGCTTTCGCCCTGGATCTAGAAGAGGAAGATCCTCCTACAAACAAAGTGGATGTCTCCCTACCTTTCTGTAGGATGCCCTCAGCACTCCTCAACATGTTCAGAAGTTCAGAAAGTTCAACCTCCTTTCCTTGCATGTTGAAGTTAAGGATAAACTGGGCGTAAGTGGAAGGAAGGGACTGGAGAATCAAATCAGTATAGAGTTCATTCTCCAACGTGGTCCCAAGGTCCGCGAGCTCCTCTATGTAGCCAATCATCTTAAGCACGTGTTCCGCTACCGATGATCCGACGGCCAATTTTACCGAAAATAGCTTCTTCGACACTTCGTATCTTGCGATACGAGACTGCTCTCCATACAGTTCTTTTGTATGGAGAAATATGGACTCCAGGTCCATATTCTCATGCCTCCTCTGATGTTCGTTGTCCATCGAGGCAAGCACGGGGCATTTGGCCTTCGCGCAATCGATCTCCCATGTCTTACGGATTTCTTTATCCGCGACGCTGGAGGTGGGACCTGGGACAGGGGGAGCTTTGGTGGTAAGGACATACCCCAACTTGTCGTAAGTGATTGCCATCTTGACATTCCTGAGCCAATCTTTGTAGTTTGGCCCTGTCAGTATGTTTTTATCCAGTAATAACTTAAGTCCGGTCATGTTGAATGGTCGCTGCAATTAGGAGAGAGAAAAGAAATACTTTAGCATGATGCTCTTGCAAGTTTAGAGTGGTTTTTAGTTTGTCTAAACAGGATGGCTCCCACTGTCTCTCGAATCCCTTCTCAAACCGTAAAGAAAGGATTAGTCGGGATCAATCTCACCGTACAATACTTGCTTAACCGTTCAGCCAGGCCAGTGTCGGTACTTCGAGGGAGGTTTTCCAACGCTTTCGGGAAGTTCCTTAATTAAGTAACCTCTTTTCCCTGCGGGCGTAGCCCCGCTAACACCTTTCTAGACACCTACTAGGTTTATAGCATTGATCGTTAAGTGAGGGTTTTCCCGAGGAGTAGCATATACTCACAGTAGGATCGGGATCCAAATATCATCGCGTGATAAAACCGAAGGAATCCAACCAGAATCATCACACTCCAAATGGTATGCAACGCTAGCAAGTTTCAGTACTTATGAAACTCCCGATGTGGATTTTTGCCCCTTGCTCTTATGACCTTGACTTTGGCTAAAATATCATAAGTCACATGTCAAGTTCTACCCGTCATTCTCCTGGTTAATTTGGACTCACCCGTACCTACCCTTGACTTTGGACAAAATGGCAGCACGACTGTCCCAAACCAACACATCTATCTATGCTGCACATGAATACCCAATAGCTACCAATCACTATGCTTTGACTTTGGCCAAAATACATAGCTTGAATACTTTTTGACCATTCATGTGGAATGACGGAGGGCTATGAATGGTTTTGGCGAAACCGTGAACGTAGTGAACTTGATATAATCGATGGAACGAGATAGCTTTTAAAAGGAGTGGTTCAAGCTCCGCGTTTAAAAGTTTAGTTTTGAAAAGAACCGAGTGGTTTTCAAAGTGTTCCAATCGACTTTTACTTGGTTTATTTTCTTGCATTAGTTCTTTTAATGCGTCCCATCATTTAATCCTACCATTGCAGAAAACAACCAAAATATGACGTATGCTTATGCCATTCGCATTCTCCACGGGGCCCCGTCATCACCCGTTAGGTTACTTAACTAACGACAGAGCGGGGGCTGGGCCAGCGCGGCTGTAAAACATAAGCAACGCCTAAATAGTTATAGTATATAAATATATAGAAATGATAGACATTACAGATCACAGATGAATACATTGGATATACTAGGAACCCGCAATCCGTTCAAGCCTGCAACGAAAAGCGGATTACACGGTCGCGGTGAATAGCCAAATACCCCACCCAAGACCCCTACGGGTGCGGCAAACTACCCGCCAAGTACCCGAAGCGAAGCAACCTCCCTCAACACCGTGAGTAGGCCACTCGGCACTTCGAGATACCCGGTAGTTTGTGCACCCCCTCCATGGGTCTATCCTAGGAGCAAAAACAGTAAAAAGAATTATACAATGACGGCTACAACCCCGACCCGGTTGTGCGGCCATACAAATAATAATACATCAATTTACATATTACAATGAATGAAAGAAAAAAGAAACACTCATCTCACATCCACCCCGGCTATTCACCCGCGACAATCCAACCCATTCATATACACATACTATCATCAAACACAGATCACAGATATGTATAACCCCCACTAATCGACATATAGCGATTAGCCGACGTTCAATACATAAAAACATCACAGATATAACCGATTAGTCAAAGTGCAGTGAAGTTCGATCAAAAATACGGATTTATAGGCCCCCAAATACAAATTTCTTTTCTGGAAAACCTGGGCACAAATAAACCATCTTAAAAATCCCAAAACCATATCAGAAGAACACTGCACCAAACTCGACCCAGAACAGAGTCAACTCGGCCGCGGTTGCGCGGCAATAGCTTGCTATTGCCGCGGAACCGCGGTGCTTTGAGCGATTCACTGGATCGTTTTTTGTGGCTTTCTTCACAAAACCCTGAGATGATTTTTGACGTAAGATTTATTTTATTTTGAGCAGAAAAAATTTTAACAGAAACTTAGGGTTTTGATGTTTTGGTTTTTCGATTTTTCCGATCAAACATCCACACACTTTTACTACCTAGCTAGTTTATGTTTAGTTAGGCTCTGATACCACTGTAAGTCCACGTTGCCCACCCCGGTGCTTGCGGGGAGGCGGAAAACGGAATAAAAATCGGATTTTTACTACTCTAGGCAACATGGACTAGACAAAGGAGGATCATTGCTAAAAAAAAGCAAGCTAAAGCTAACTAGAAACTAGCTAAAGAGTAGAATGGTTACACCTTGGGCTTTATGTCCTTCTCTCCTTGCTCCTTAGAGTTGTAGAAAGGGATCACCTTTGTCGTCTTCTCTCGTCGAAGAAGGATCCACCCGAGAGCCTCAACCTTTGGCTTCAACTTCAAGCTAGAAGTAAATAGGGTGCTAGAAGTGCTAATCCTAGAACCCTAGATGAGAGTAGAGATTATCAAGAAGGGGTTTTTCTCAAGCTCAAGTGTTTCTCAACACATGAGAGGGGAGAGCTTGAGGAAGAGGAAGAGCAAGAGAGAGAAAGTATATGATAGAATGAGAGAATTATGAAGCATTCTCACATATATGTGTGAATTATTGTAAATAGATAATTAGAGAGATAATTGTCATGGCTTAATCAAGACATGACCATTATCATTTCATTATCAATGCAAATTGCAAGGATCAAAGAGCATCTTCCAAATGAAATGATGATGGTCAAAGTGTCAACCTAGGTCAACAAGTCAAGAATGTCAAATGGTCAACAATCATAACCATGCACAATTATATTAAACTAATATCAATTAACCATAATACACACATAAGCATTAGGGTTAATAAAATGACAATGGTCATTAACCCTAATCAAAGTCCTCTCCCTCTGTCTCAAGCAACTGTGCATACGCACCCGTATTCGTGATCCGAGGAACATGAATACAAAGAGATAAAACCAATCCCAAATCATATACTAGGATCTAGCTTAAACCAAAGCCCACTAGTATAAGCTGTCCGGACAACAAACGTGCACAAGTGCGCGGATGTGAACGAACCCTGTCGCAAAACCATGCGACCTCTACTCATTTTGCCTAAAGGCGAATAGCTCTCTGTGTGGGACTCCAAAGACTCGACACTACGCTGGCAGTGGGTTTAACCACAGGCCGCAAGCGGCACTAGCTGTACGTAACGGTCCCCAGGTAGATGCCGATAAGAAGACTGACGAGGTGACCCCATCTGAACTCTTACTGAGCCTGTATGTGACAGTCTCCGTACAGTTCGGTCTGTTCGTCTGATACATCGCATGGCGGGCCTAGGGGGCGGTGAACGTCAGTCCCCTAATAGCGGTACAAGTCGTGTCGGAGTGTAGCCCAGAACACCCTGAGATAACACTGGAAACCTACAAGTATATCTCGCTTGCCCTGGCCAGGGACTACTTGTGTAATGGCTCTCCTGGACACAGCGCGATGTCAACCCCGAATACCGAGAGAGACGAATCCTGTCTAACCGTCACTGCCTCCAAATGCTTCGGGACTGCACCCAAAAACTATCTGTTTGCACGACTCCTTTGAGCCGTGGTAGGGTAGTAATCAAAGTGCAGTGGGAACACACTCGAGGCGAAGTGACAGTGTCAAGTCAGCGGACTAAGCTGTACTCATGTCACCTGGGAACTGATAACTGACGATAGGTATAATACCAACAAACAGTTCCCGACGAGTCCTGTCCAGTGTACTCGTAACCTAACGAGCACCCACATACTATCTCAAGTACGACGTACTGACGGCTGTGGGACAGACCGTCTCCCACACTGAGATGAGAAGCGCATACGCTAGTCTACTCCGGAGTATCGATGCCCTGTCTCGATAGTCCAACGACCAGGGACCTGTATAAAGATGTGCTTATGGATTACCCAGCCCCCACGAGTGTGAGCGCCATCACAACGCTGGTAATCAAGCAAAGATCCTAAGGGCTCTACTAATATGTATATCAGCGATATGCTAAAAGAAACACATGCACATATTAAAGCAGAGACAAACCAAGTAGCATACTACCATTTCGAGCAAGATTGTATATACAACTGTGAATATCCCAAGCTTCCATCAAGTAATATACAAACTAGTATGATACAGTAATGGCCTCTAGGGCATATACACTAACATCTTCAACTCCTTCTTCTTCACCTCATCCTCCACCTCCTATACCCCATGGCAACCACCAGAGATCTTCACCAAAACCTCACCTCACCTTCATTAAAAATGATCCCCACCTCATCCTACACCCCTTAGCAAGTTCAAGTTTGGATTTTGAGCACTTTGGGAAACCCAAGAATTTTCTTAAGTTGCCAAATAAGGTAATACCTCCACCTTTAGTTAAGTAATTAGTTTTCCTACCCTCCTAGTATAGTTTAGAGTTAATATATTGTGGTATAGTGATGTTTGAAAATTCAAAGAAAAGGTTTAGGGATATTTTTTATTGGTAAAGGTATAGTACAGGTTTTGTAGAGGCCATAAAACCCCTGTAATGTTTGTTTGTGGACTAAACCTGAGACTTAACCTCAAGACATAAACTTGGAAATTCACTGATATCGGATTTTTATGGAATTTGTGATGATATTTAGAGATTTGCTTTGACCCGGAGGACCTGAAATATATTTAGCGATTTCAGAGAGTTGTGCAGGTGACTAAGATGCTATCCTAAAGACTCGAGACCCTAATTCCTTGTTTTGGCCGCAGATTTAACATGTTTGGCCGCAATTTGCGACCTGGGTTTAAAGGATAGGTCTCGTGTTTGGACCATGGCTCCTTTATCCTATAATTAGACCTATCCTATGTGCTAAATGTCCCAATTTGACCTGAGGAAAAATCTATAGGAGTTTTCTTAAGTTGCTGATTTCGTTTTGCTAGTTTTGTGAACTGGAGTTTTGATATTTGGGTTTTGACTCAGTCGTTGAACGTTTGTACGTCAATGACGAAGGTTATCTGTGTTAGTTATGTATATGCCCTAGAGGCCATTGTAGTACATATGATGTATATTATAGTGGATGCTTGGATATATATAGAGAGGACTTTCTTGCTCGATATGATAGTATGCTATCTGGTTACTCTTTGTTTTAACATGTTGACTTGTATTGTGTTACTGTCTTGCTCTCACATAGTGATAAAGCCCTTAGGATATGTACTTGACTACTAGGACTATGATGCAGATCATACTAGTGGGGCCAGGGTAGTTCACGAGTACATCCTATAATTGTTCCTAGTCGAGGGTGTATCGAGACAGGGCATCGATACTCCACAGTAGACTAGCGTATAAGCATCTTGACCCATATGATGGGCGATGGATGATCCCACATCCATTGGTGTTTGACATCAAAGATGGTGTACGGGTGTTCAGTGGAGACTGGTACACTGAACGGACTCGCCAAGAACTCCTAGATGGGATTATACCTATCGTCAGATAGTAGTTCTCTGGTGACACTGGCACAGGTTAGTCTGTAGACCCGAGATCGTCATAGAGTCTTGTATGATTCCCACTATGCTTTGATTTCCACCTTACCACGTTCATGAGAACATGCAAAACGGTGGCTTTTTGGTACAGTCCCAAATCACATGGAGGCAATGAACGATAGGAGGGGTTTCGTCTCTCCCGGTATTGGGGGTTGATGTTGCACTGTGTTCGATTGGCTATAACTGGAAGTCCCTAGCCAGGGATGATATGGAGATCTACTGGTAAGTATTATCAGTAGTTTCTCGACACGTTATGAGCCTCACATCGACACGACTTATTGGTTACTGGGGTCTGACGTTCACCACCCCTAGACTGGATATGCGACATATCAGACGAAGAGACCGGACTGTACGGTAGTGTTACTGATTGGATTCACAGGAGTGTGTGCAGGATTTCTTGTTGATCTTCTGATCGCTCAATACCCGGGTGGCTGTTACGTTTAGCTGACCGCTTGCAGCTTGTGGGTGTTTGATATGATCATCACGTACTGCCGGCGTATTGACGAGTCTTTAGAGTCCTACACAGAGGTTTCCTGGCTCAGGCGAAATGGAGTAGGAGCACATATGTGATATGTGCGGGACCGAGATTAATATGTGTATGTGATACCGTATTCTATTCTCGCGACTTGTGACATTGGTCGGTTATATGTGATATAGCCAGATTGTCGGATCAAGTGTTGATTCGATAAATTGTTGCATTTGATATTAGTCGGTTATATGTCATATAGCCGGATTATTAGATCAAGTATTGATTTAATAATTTAATGTAGAATTATATATTTGATATATTAATTACATTAACTAATATTAGCTCACTTAAGAATTACTTTTTCTCACTTGGTAATACATTGATATATATGTGATATATGTTAATTGTATTATTTTCTTTTGTTCACAAAATTATATATATAATATATAATTGTGACATGCTTGGTTACACATGCAACATGATTGTGAGAGACTTATATCATGCTAGGGTTACATTAGGGTTTATATTTATTATTAAGGAAATACAAAATTGTGGAATTTGTCATGGTTGATATTTTGGAAGAAGATTGTAGAACCTTGACTAAGTCCACCTTTTTTGTTTTCTCTTAAGATATTTGTTATCCTAACTTTAACCCTAGTCTATGGTTAAGTCTCTATAAGGGTTAAGCATGAAATTCTTAACCTATGGTTGTGTTTCTAACCTCAACAATAATTCATTCATCACTTCTTCATCTTCTTCTTGCTCACAAAAAACTTGCTAGATTTTTTTCATGTGATGAAAGATTGTGAGAAAAAGAAAACTAAAGAGAGCAAAATTCCTACTTCATCATCCTCTTCTATACTAGCCATATAGATTAGTGTGTTAGCTTCACTAATCCCTAATTAGTGAAGAGATAGCTTGGGTTTGTGACTCCTCAAACTAGATCATCTTGGATAGTGAAGACTTCAAGCAATGATGCATCATTCACTTCATGAAGCCTCTCGAGAGTTCGGGAGCTTGATGATCGCAGCGAAGGGACCACAACAAAGAGCTATTGAAGCGAGAAGGAACGGACAACAAAGGTTGTAATCCCTATCACTTAGAAGTAAAGTTGTTTGCTTTTCGATTCCGCATGATTCTTTAGTTAAGAACCTAGGGTTAGGGTTAGATAGAACGGCAAAAATTTGAAATTGGCATGGACGATGCCTCCCGAAATCTTACTGCCGTGCTATACAACCCTACAGTGGTATCAGAGCCTAGCTAGAGAATTACACGGATAGTGTAGGATTACGAAACCGAAACGAATCCGAAACTTGAAACCTAACAACCTGGTTTCTGTCGAATCTAAAAGGTGCTTTAAAATTTTTTTAAACAACTGCTGTGTGTTATATGTGATATAACATGAACACCACCAAAAATTGAAGCAATTTAGCCCAATTCTTTCCGGCTACAACCATGAAATTTCCAAGCTCCTCAGGTGAATTTTGGATTCCAGGCTTCAAAGTTTGGTAGTGTTCCAGTCTCTGGGTTTTAGGGTTTCAGGTGTTGTTTGTTTTTTCTAAATTTGCATGTGATGCTAATTTTCTGCATAGGCAATTCGGACTGTTTCGTATTCGTAATTCTAGTTTGTTTTCGGGATAATTTAGACGGTGTTAAAAAGTTCGATCGGATATCAAATACCCACTTTGATCCTTGCCGGAAAATTTTCAAGTGTTGGATTTTTCCTTAATTTAAAACTTTCAGAAAATCATGCAAGCGATTCTGTGGACCCTCTAAAAGAACGAAACCTTAACTCGATTATGTAACCGTCAGAACAGCCACTAAACCCTAGGGTTTGTGGTAGTTCAGTGGTGCCACATGTGAGTCATTTGTTGACCCTTCTACGGCTGGTTCATAGGAGCTGTGGCATGTTCTGGGACCTTTTGAACTCCGTTCAAGTGTTGAGCTATTTGGGAAATTTTAGGTGTTTGTTTATTCAATCGGAAAGTTTAACATTGTCTAGTTATCTGGAATGTGATACAATATGTGGAATTCATATAGTTAGGCATGAAATCCGTAATATGTGATATTTTGGGTTTATGATGTCTAAGGTGATTGTGGATTCCAAATGTTGTAGTTTTTCACTTTCTTTTCTGCGACCGTAAGTGTAATATGTGGTGTATCGCCGGTTTCATTGCTATACATCAACGAAAATTGGGATACTCATATTTACTTACGTTAATGACATGTGATGTTATGTGTTGCTGTGATATGTTATATTGGATCGTAGTGATTTGAATAGCCGGGGGTTTTATGTGAGATGAGAGTTTTTCATTTTCATTCATGTAAAATTCAATGTATGTAATATTCATTTATTGGGGCACTTCCGGGTTGAGGATGATGTCACCATTGTATATTATTTACTTTTCCGCATTAGGATAGACCCAAAGAGGATAGCACAAGCAACCGGGTTCTAGGGTCCAGCGGGAGACCAACTCGAGGAGTCGAGTCCGGGTCTCCTAACCCTAGAATTGGGAGGGTTGTTTGCCGCTCTCGTAGGGGTCTAGGAATGTGGGTTTGGCTATTCATCACGACCATGGAATCTGTGTTTTATACAGGCTCAAAATAAAACACGGACCTCCTAGTATATCCAATATTTCATATGTTATCTTCTGCTGCTGATATTCTGTGATGTGATCACTATATATGCGTGAGACGAATGCTTTATTATTGTATATATGATATATAATAAACGTTGCTTATATTTTGCACAAGCGCTAGTCCCACCCCGCTATGCCGTTAGTTAAGTAACCTAAAGGTGCATAACGGGACACCGTGGCGAATGCGGATTGCATAAGCGTACGTTGTATTTTCGTTTCTTCTGTGATGCGTAGGAAGCATAAATGATGGGACGTCATTAATGAGATTAATGAAAGAAAAAGAAACCTATAAGATGTTGCAGAATCAAATTTTCAAAAGGGTAGCTCTAGTTTTTGCTTTGCATAGCGGTATTCCTTGTATAATATCCAGCACCTTATTCGATAAGGAAAGAGGCAAGATCCCTTCACCGGGAGTGACCTCTTTAGCAAAACTAGCAGATGCTATAACTCACTCGGTTTTGTTTTTGATTGCTTCTATAGTTCTTGCTTTGCATAGCGGTATTTATGAAATATCCTGCACCTTATTCGATAAGGAAAGAGCCGAGATCCCTTCACCGGGAGTGATCTCTTTAGCGAAACTAGTAAAAGCCAAAAAAACACTCCTTTTCAAAATCACTTGTTTCTGCAACAATATCAAGTTCATTACGCGAAAGGTTTTCTGAAAAACTTGTCGTAGCCCTCCGACATTTCAGATAAGTAATATTTAGTATTCGTGCTGCGTTTGTTGGCTTTCGTCAAGGCGTAGTGTGCGGTAGCTACTTACTGCTTATCTGCAACATATGATGCGATTGGATTAGGGTAGTCATACGGCTTTGTTGGCTTTCGTCAAGGGTTGTGCGGGTGGGTTTAATTCAATCATGAAATGTACGGGTTGAACTTGACTAGCGGATTATGGTTTGTTGGCTTTCGTCAAGGTCATAGCACGTTAGGGGCAAAAGCATTATCGGGAATTTCAAGTGTTGAAATTTGCAATGAGATTTCATACCTTCTATGAGATAGTTGGATCCCGATACCCACTGCGAGTAAGAGTTACTCCTGGGAGAGTTTTACACATAACAATTAGCCGATCAAATAGGTGTCTAGAAAGGTGTTAACGGGGTTATGTTTCTGGAAAAACGAGGTTTATTTTAATTAGGTCCGTGCGAAAGCACGGGGAACCTCCCTCAAAGTACCAATACTGGCCTGGCTGAAAGATTGGCGAACTTGTAAGGTGTAATTAATCACGACTACTCTTACCTTTTAGGGTTTGAAGGAAGATTTGATGAAAACAGTGGAAGCCATACAACAACAACAACAACAACAACTGAGCCTTTTATCCCAAGCATATGGGGTAGGCTACATGAACCAACATGAGAATCACGCCGGGTCCAGCACATGAATCCTCCGCCTCCATTCACTCCTATCGAACAATATACTTTCATTGAGTCCTTTAGCAACCATATCGTTTCGTATCACCTCCATCCATGTTTTATTCGGTCTCCCTTTTGCCCTTTTGCCATTGCCCATATCGAGAGTATCTATTCGTCGAACCGGTGCTTCCATAGGTCTGCGTCGCACATGACCAAACCATCTTAACCGGTTTTCCCGCATCTTCTCCTCCATAGGTTCTACACCAACTTTTGCACGAATATCCTCATTTCGCACCTTATCTTTTCTAGTGTTACCGCATATCCAACGAAGCATGCGCATCTCCGCTACGTGCATCTTCTGTGTATGATGCTTCTTAGGAGCCCAGCATTCTGTACCATATAATAAGGCAGGCCGAATGGCGCTCCGATAAAACTTCCCTTTCAATTTTAACGGAAAGTTACGATCACACAAAATCCCTGTTGCACTCCTCCATTTCAACCAACCGGCTTGGATCCTTTGATTAACATCACTATCGATCTCCTAATTCTTTTAGATGATGGAACCTAGATATATAAACTGGTCACTCGGTGATATCTCTTGCCCTTCCAATGTTATACCAATATGGTTTTGACTTCTCTGGTTACTAAATTTGCAATGCATATATGCTGTCTTGGACCTACTCAATCTGAATCCCCGAGATTCCATTGTTTTCCTCCATAATTCCAATTTGGCATTAACACCTGCTTTCGTCTCATTTACTAGAACAATATCATCAGCGAATAACATACACCAAGGTACCTCATCTTGGATAGTTCTAGTAAGCTCATCCATCATGATGGTAAATAGGAATAGACTTAATGAAGATCCTTGATGTAAACCAATAGTGATCGGAAAATCAATCGTTAAGCCGCCGCAAGTTCTGACATTTGCCACTACTCCATCGTACATATCCTTAATTATGTCAATATATTTGACGGGGACCCCCTTCTTCATCATTGCCTCCCATAATACCTCTCTAGGTAGCTTGTCGTACGCTTTTTCTAAATCAATAAATATCATATGCAAATCTCTTCTCCTCTCTCGAAAACGCTCAACAAGTTGACGAAGCAAATGAATAGCCTCTGTCATCGATCGTCCAGGCATGACCCCAAACTGATTCTCTGTTATCTTAATATCCTTCCTTAGCCTGTGTTCAATCACTCTCTCCTAAAGTTTCATGGTGTGACACATAAGTTTTATTCCATGGTAGTTTGAGCAACTTTGAATGTCACCCTTGTTCTTGTAGATAGGTACAAGGATACTTTTTCTCTATTCATTTGACATCTTTTTTGTCTGCCAAATCTTATTAAATAGATCTGTCAGCCATTTAACGCCTATTTCTCCTAAGCATCTCCAAATCTCGATAGGAATCCCATCAGGACCAACCGCTTTTCTTAAACTCATTCTGTTCAAAGCTTCTTTAACCTCAGGTAGTCTTATTTTACGCATGAAATCACGGTTTATATCTTGAGATTGAATGACAAGTCCATCTAAATTCTTAGTAAAGCTCTCATTGAACAATTTGTCAAAATAATCTCTCCATCTTTCCTTGATATCCTCATCTCGAACTAAAACCTTCTGATTTTCATTTTTGACACACTTCACCGCACATAAGTCTCTATTCTTCCTTTCCCGCATCCGAGCAATCCGGTATATATCATTTTCAGCCTCTTTAGTGTCTAATTTCTCGTACACCTCTTTGTAGACCTTAGATTTAGCATCCCGAACAGCTTTCTTAACTTCCTTTTTAGCCATTTTATACTTCTCAAATCTCTCCATATCTCTACTTTTCTTCAATTTTTTATAAGAATCCCTTTTAATTTTAATAGCAGCCTTTACATCTTTATTCCACCATGATGTGTCCTTAGATGGTGGAGCACCACCTCTCGACTTACCAAGTAGATCTCTAGCTACCTTCTTGATACAACTAGCCATTTTGTTCCATGTTTTGTCTGGATCATCTTCCGACTGCCAATCTGCTTCTTGGACTACACGATCTATAAAACCCTTTTGGTTACCTTCTTTTAATCGCCACCATTTAATTCTAGGCTCTACCTTACGTCTAATCTTCCTAGGTTCTCTTCTAAATCGAAAATCTAGAACTAAAAGAAGCCATCCTGATTAGATCAGATAATAACCAATCTAATCTTGCAAGAGCATACGCTAAAGTGTTTTCTTCTCTCTCTCTCTAGGTAGCGACCATGTCAGGTCTTAATCAAGATAATAATATGGATGTATTGACTGAACCCGCTTGTTATACTGAGTAAGGGAACGTTGGTTCCGTTCTTTCTTATAATTGTTATAAGATCGAACAGGAAATAGGGGAATATCCGGATTCTCACGCTGCCCAAACGAAGAATAAGCATGTTGATGCATCTTCTCTGGCTGTGTTAGTTATCGAGAACTGTTTCTCAGTTCACTCTACGTCCTGGGTATTAGATACCGGATTAGGATCCCACATATGTAATATGTTACATGGGCTAAGGAAAGGTAGAGAACTGGGAGAGGGTGATCATTCCATAAGAGTAGGGAATGTTGCAAATATTGCAGCCAAAGCAGTTGGCGAATATCACCTTGTATTACCAAATGGTAATACATTGATTCTGAACAAATGCTATTACATTCCGACCCTGATATGCAATCTTATATCAGTTTCTTTATTGAGTAAAAAGGGATATAATTTTGTAGTACAGGATAATGTTATGAACATCTTCCTGAATCAAAAGTTGATTGGATCAGGCTCGTTAAATAATAGCATATACGTTCTAAATCAAACTACTGTTCTCAATGTACAATACACACACAAGAGGAAGAGTTCAGAAATGAACGAATCCTTCTTGTGGCATTGTAGACTAGGTCATATCAATGCGACACGACTAGCTAAGTTACATAAGAATGAATATTTGAATCCGTTCGATTTTTCATCTTTTGACACTTGCCAGTCATGTCTCAAAGGTAAGATGACCAAAACTCCGTTTAGTGGACACGGAGAAAGAGTTACGGAACTCTTGGGACTGATACATAGTGATGTATGCGGTCCCATGTCTACACATGCCAGGAATGGTTCCTCGTACTTCATTACATTCACTGACGATCTCTCAAGATACGGACATGTGTTCCTGTTGAAATACAAGTCTGAAGCTTTTGAGAAATTCAAAGAATATAAGCACGAAGTAGAGAACCAAACAGGTAAAAGTATTAAGATCCTTCGATCTGATCGAGGAGGAGAATACTTGAGCAATGAGTTCCTGGACTATTTAAAAGAGAATGGGATTCTCTCTCAGCTTACTCCTCCTTATACAGCACAGCAGAACGGTGTATCGGAACGGAAGAATCGCACCATATTAGATATAGTGCGCTTTATAATGAGCACTGCTGAGTTGCCTATTTCCTTCTATGGGTATGCGCTTGAGACATCCATACACCTATTGAATATGGTTCCTACAAAATCAGTGCCTACCACTCCATATGAGATATGGAAGGGGAAGAGACCATCTCTTAATTATGTTAAGATATGGGGTTGTCCGGCCTATGTCAAAAGGCACAATCCGGACAAACTCGAGGCAAGGTCTGTCCTGTCCAAGTTTGTAGGATATCCCAAAAACTCACAAGGGTATATCTTCTACCACACTGAGGAACAAAAGGTGTTTGTTTCTCTACATGCCACCTTTTTAGAAAAGGAATTTCTTGCAAAGGAAATTAGTGGCGAGGAGGTAGAACTAGAAGAAGTTCCAGCAATACGAACTACGACAGAAAATTTGGTGGAACCAGAGGATTCAATGGTTCACGACGAACCTCAGCCGCTCCGCCAATCTAGTAGGGTTCCTCATCCACCCGAGAGATACTATGGTTTTCTCATTGATGGTGGGAGCGAGGAATGCATCATGGAAGATCATGACCCGACTAGCTTCGAGCAGGCCATCACGAGTAGTGACTCTGTGAAGTGGCTGGATGCAATGCGATCTGAGATGGAATCCATGTACACCAACAAAGTATAGACTTTAGAAGTTGCTCCTGAAGGGGTAAAACCCATTGGGAGCAAATGGATCTTTAAGAAGAAACTTGGTGTAGATGGAAAAGTTGAGACTTTCAAATCTAGACTTGTTACAAAGGGTTTTCGTCAACGACCAGGTGTGGATTATGACGAAACCTTTTCTCCAGTGGCTATGCTTAAGTCCATCCAGATCTTACTTGTCATTGCTGCATACCATGACTACGAAATCTGGCAAATGGATGTTAAGACCGCCTTTCTAAATGGTGATTTAGAGGAGTGCAAGTACATGACTCAGCTAGAGGGCTTCGTAGACACTGAGAGCAGTGGAAAGGTGTGCAAGCTGCTTAAATCCATCTACGGGTTAAAGCAGGCATCGCGGAGTTGGAACATCTTTTTTGATGTAGTAGTCAAAGAGTTTGACTTCATCAAAAACATAGATGAACCTTTGTCTTCCTCGTATTGTACGTGGATGACATACTCTTGATAGGAAATGATGTTCCTATGCTGCACTCGGTCAAGCTCTTTTTATCACAAAGATTCTCAATGAACGATCTAGGTGATGCCTCCTCCATTTTAGGGATTAAGATCTATAAAGATAGATCTAAACGAATACTGGGATTGTCCCAATCTAGGTACATTGACACCATACTAAAGAGGTTTAGTATAGAAGAATCCAAGCGTGGGAATTTACCCACGATCTCTGGACTCACTCTCTCCAAAGAAATGTCTCCCAAGACTGATTTGGAGAGAGCTCGCATGCATGGGATACCCTATGCTTCGGCAGTAGGCTCTATCATGTACGCGATGCTATGTACCAGACCCGATGTAGCATACTCACTAAGTGTAGTGAGTAGTTATCAAGCAGATCCTGGAGAGAGTCACTAGACAGCTGTGAAGAACATTCTCAAGTACTTGAGAAGGACTAAAGAGATGTTCTTGGCGTATGGTAACGGTGAACTCCAAGTGGAGTCCTTTACCAATTCAATCTTCCAAAGTGATAAGGACGACTCTAAGTTGCACTCGGGATTTTTCTTTACTGTTAGTTATATGTATGCCCTAGAGGCCATTACTGTACATTAAATGTATATTGTAGTAGACGCTGGGACATATATAAGTAGGACTTTCTTGCTCGACATGATAGTACGCTATCTGGTTGCTCTTTATCTTAACGTGTATACTTTCTGTCTCTCTGTTACATGTTGATAAAGCCCTTAGGATGTGTACTCGACTTCCAGGACTATGATGTAGATCATACTAGTGGGGCCTGGGTAGTCAATGAGTACATCCTTCATTGTTCCTAGTCGTGGGAATATCGAGACGGGGCATCGATATTCCAAAGTAGACTAGCGTATATCTTCTCGACCCATGTGATGGGCGATGGATGATCCCATATCCATTGGTGTTTGACATCGGAGATGGTATGCGGGTGCTCAGTGGAGACTGGGTACACTGAAGGGACTCGCCGAGAACTCCCAGATGGTATTATACCTCACGTCAGATGGCAGTTCTCTGGTGACACTGGTACAGCTTAGTCTGTAGACCCGAGATCGTCATAGAGTCTTGTGTGTCTCCCACTGTGCTTTGATTTCCACCCTACCACGGCTCTACTGAGTTGTGCAAACAGGTGGTTTTTTGGTACAGTCCCGATCCACATGGAGGCAATGAGCGATAGGAGGGGATTCGTCTCTCCCGGTATTGGGGGTTGATGTTGCGCTATGCTCGACTGGCCATAACAGGAAATCCCTGGCCAGGGTTGCAGTGATATACTGGTAAGAGTTATCAGTAGTTTCACGATAGTTATGGACCCTACGTCGGCATGACTTATCAAGCTATTGGGGTCTGACGTTTACCACCCCTAGGCGAGATATGCGACATATCAGACGAACAGACCGGACTGTACGGTAAGTGTTACTGGTTGGATTCACAGGAGTGTGAGCGGGCTTGCTCGTCGATCTTCTGATCACTCAATACCCGGATGGCCGTTACGTTTAGCAGACCGCTTGCGGCTTGTGGGTGTTTGATATGATCATCACCTGCTGCCGGCGTATTGACGAGTCTTTAGAGTCCTACACAGAGGTTTCCTGGCTCAAGCAAAACGAAATAGGAGCGCATATGAGATATGTGCGGGACCGAGAATAATACCAGTATGAGTTACTGGATTCGATTCTTGCAATTTGTAACATTTATCGGTTATATGCGATATAGCCGGGTTATCGAATCAAGTGTTGATTCGATAAGTTGTTACTATTAATTTTAGTCGGTTATATGCAATATGACCGGATCATTAAATCAAGTGTTGATTTAATGATTTAATTTATAATTATATATTTGATATATTACTTTACATTAACTAGTGTTGGTTCACTTAAGATGGATTTTCTCACTTGAAGTGCACATTGTATATATGATATAGTTTTGTGCACTAGTTTGTATCATGTTTGATGATACATGCAAACTTGGGTGTATGTTTGTTTTGAACCTTGTTTAGGTTAATGGTTATGGTTTTAACCTATTCATTTTATTTATTTTCATTATTTCTTTTGGCTAAAATGAAATGGTTGCTAATTTTGTCTTTTGTGGAAGCTTCATGATGCTTTGAATTAGTAACCATTTTGTTTTATATTTAAACCTAACCATTAGCTAAACTAGGGTTTGCTCTCTACAAGAGTTAAATCTAACCCAAGGTTGCATTATGATAAGATCAATTGATTTTATTATTAATATATAATTCTTATGATATTCTTCTTCTTCTTCATCATCTTCATCAAGAAGAAGAAACCTTTCTACCTCCAATGGTGAAATGATCCAATGAGTGAGAAATCCAAATCTAAAGTCTACCAACTTCCTATTTCTTCATCCTCTACTACTTGCCATGTAGTAGAGTGTGTTGTCTTCACAAGTTTCTTGACTTGGCGAAGGCGGAGCTCGAGTTTGAGTTGTCTCGACGTAGATCATCTTCGGCATCGAAGCCGACGACCAAGTCCGCCCATTTCTCTGATGAAGCCGATGCTAGAGTCATGGATTCAATTTGGACAGTGGCGGGACATCATCACGGAGCTATGGAGGTGGAGGACCGAATCTACAAAGGTTGTATTTCCGTTCAACTCTTAGTTAAGTTGTTTACTAGTTGCTTGTTTCGCCTATACATCTAGTTAACGATCCGTATTAGGGTTTCTCGGCACTTGTAAAATTTTAATTGGCCATGTTTGATCACTTGTGAGACTTCATTAGTGTGCCTAGGAACCCTACAGTGGTATCAAAGCCTAGCTAGAGCCTTAGGCGATGCATAGACGGAGTTAGAAGTCCGATCGAACCGAAACCCAAACCCAAAAATGCTCTCTGTACATTTTTGAAATTCGTGGATTTTTGTAAATTAAAAATATGCGGAAAAATCAGCAGGGGATTGTAAGGGTTACTGTAAAATTCGATGGCCTAATTCCTTAAAGGCGCCGCGGATCCGCGGCACGAGCATGCTCGTGCGGCGGTTTCGCGGCCATTTTGTCTTGTTGTGCATCGAATTTTGTACAGTAATTCTTAGATTGCAGTGCTGGTTTTCCTGGGAATTTTTTTAATATTTATTCAAGAGTTGAATTTTCTGGGTTGTATTGGGGACTCGGTGTTTCGACCGGATTGTCTAATTTTGTCAGTGTGTGTTTTTCCGGGTAATTTTAGAATATGTTAAAAAGTTCGACCGGATATAAATACCCACTTTTTCCCCTGCCGGAAAATTTCCAAGTGTTGGATTTTTCCGAGGTTTAAGGACGTTCTGAGTAGTGCAAGTAACGCGATGGTCCCTCTAGGAGACAACAAATCTTAACTCGATTATGTGACCGCCTTGAACTGCCCTTTGAACCTTAGGGTTTGGGGCAGTACGGCGTGCCACATGTGAGGCGTTGGCTTAACCCTTCTACGGCTGGACCGTTGGTACTGAGGCATGAAGTGAATGTCTTTGAACTTATTTCATTCGGTTGATCGGGAAAACTTGGGTGTTCGAATGTTCGATCGGAAAGTTTAACATTTTCTGTTTATCCGGAATGTGATACAACAATTGGAATTCACAAGTAGTTATGAGATAACTGAATGAATGTTATAAATCTAGCGGTTTAGTCTCACTTGATCGGTTGCCACGGAATTTTGATGTGATCAAAAGTCCGTCGCAATCACGTAGCGTACGCGGATACTCGCCGGGTAAACTTAATAGACAGCTACACCCCATAGCCCCGACCAAGTGACTGTAGGAGAACCCCGTCGCCAAAAGCATCCGTTTGGGTGCTCGCGGCAGCGGTGTTCCGCCTTGGTGCACTTCATCGACGGTATCAGGGGTGCGGCCGCCTACTAAAGTTTGCGACGAGCATTCGATCAGAATGTCGGGAATCTTGTTGAATTGCCCGACTTGATATTGAAAAGAGTTTTCGATAATGAGACTAAAATGCGGGGTTTATAATTGTTAGGCATGCGATGTCTAAGTATTTCATTTGATTAGGCATGCGATGTCTAAAGAGGTTGCGGATTCCAACTGTTGTAGTTTTACACTTTCTTTTCTGTGACCGTAAGTGTAATGTGTGATATCGCCGGTTTCGTTGCTATATGTCAACGACAATTGGGATGCGCATATTTACTTACGTTGATGACATGTGATGTTATGTGTTACTGGATATGTTATATTGGATCGTCGTGTTCGAATAGCCGGGGTTTTTTTATGTGAGATGAGTGTTTTTCCTTTTCATTCATGTAAAAACTTGTATGTAATATTCTTTTATTGGGGCACTTCCAGGTTGCGGAAGATGTCACCCATTGTATATTATTTACTTTTCCGCATTAGGATAGACCCAAGGAGGAGAGCATAAGTAACCGGGTTCTGGGGTCCAGTGGGAGACCAACTCGAGGAGTCGAGTCCGGGTCTCCTAACCCTAGAATTGGTAGGGTTCCTTGCCGTTCTCGTAGGGGTCTAGGGGTGTGGGATTGGCTATTCATCACGACCGTGGAATCCGTGTTTTATACTGGCTCGTATTGAAAACACGGACGTCCTAGTATATCCAATATTTCATATGATACTTTTTGCTGCGTTATCTGTGATGTGATCATGTGATGTTCTGTGATTTGTTCTGTGATAGATATAATATATAGTATATATGATATATTATATAGACGTTGCTTATGTTTTACACCCGCGCTAGCCCTGCCCCGCTCTGGCGTTAGTTACCTAACCTAACGATGCAGACGGGACATCGAGGTGAATGCGGATGGCATAAGCGTACGTTATATTTATCTGTGATGATTAGGTGGACTTAAATGATGGGATATTCATTAATGAGATTAATGAAAGAAAATAAACCTAATTGATGTTGTGGAATCGAATTTCAAAAATAAAACAGGTAGCTACAGTTCTTGCTTTGCATCGCGGTGTTCATTGTAGAACATCCTGCACCTTATTCGATGAGGAAAGGACCGAGATCCCTTCACCGGGAGTGACTACTTTAGCAATAACTGGCAAATGCTACAACCCTCGGTTTGTCTTTTGATTGCTTCTATAGTTTCTGCTTTGCACAGTGATATATATGATATATCCCGCACCTCATTCGACGAGGAAAGGGCCGACGATCCCTTCACCGAGAGTGACCCCTTTAGCAAAACTAGAAAAGCCTCAAAAACATTCCATTTAAAAACCATTTGATTCCGCAACGAGATCAAGTTCAAAGAGTTAAAGGTTTTCACAAAAACCATTCGCAACCCTCCGTCATTTTAGGAAGTAGAGTACTTAGTATTCGTGCTGTGTTCGTTGACCTTAGTTAAGGCACAGTGTACGGTAGCTAAGTGATGTCTTCCTACACCGCATATGATGCGATTAGTTAGGACAGTCGCGTGACTTTGTTGACCTTAGTTAAGGGTCATGTGGGTGGGTCTAATTAATCACGAAATGACGGATAGAACTTGACTAGTACTTATGATTTGTTGACCATAGTTAAGGTCATAGGTGCTAGGGGTAAAAACTTTTATCGGGAGTTTCAAGCGTTGAAATTTGCAATGAGATTGCATACCTTCTATATGATAGTTGGATCCCGATACCCACTGCGAGTAATTGTTACTCCTGGGAGAGTTTTGCACTTTGCAATTAGCCGATCAAGTAGGTGTCTAGAAAGGTGTCAACGGGGTTACGCCTCTGGGAAAACGAAGTTTACTGTAATTAGGTCCGTGCGAAAGCACGGGGAACCTCCCTCAAAGTACCGACACTGGCCTGGCTGAAAGATTGGCGAACTTGTAGAGTGTAATTAATCCCGGCTAGTCTTTCCTTTTAAGGTTTGAAGGAAGATTTGATAAAAACAGTGGGAGCCATCCTGATTAGATAAAATATATAACCAGTCTGATCTTGCAAGAGCGCACGCAGAGTGTTTTCTTCTCTCTCTCTCCAGGTAGCGACCATATCACGCCTTAATCAAGATAAAAATATGGATGAATTGACCGAACCAGCTTGTTATACTGAGCTGGGGAACGTTGGTCCCGCTCCAACTTATAATTGTTATAAGACAGAGCAGGAAATAGGGGAATACCAGAATTCCTATGCCGCCCAAACGAAGAAAGTGCATGAGATGCATCTCCTTCGGGTGTGTTCATTACAAAGAACTGTTTCTCAGTATCCTCTGCATCCTGGGTATTTGATACCGGATCAGGATCCCAGATATGAAATCTGTTACATAGGGCTACAAAAGGGTAGAAAAACTGAGAACGGGTGATAAGTTTCATAAGACAGAAAATGGGGCAAGTGTTGCAGCCAAGTCTGTTGGTCACTGTCACCCTGTATTACCAATACATTGATTCTGAACAAATGCTATTAGATACCGAACCTGATATACAAAATCATATCAGTCACTTTATTAGTAAAGAAATGATAAAATTTTGTATTGATGGATAATGTTTTGAACATTTCCTACATCAAAAGTTGATCGGTTCAGGCACGTTATCTAAAAGCATTGACGTTCTGAATCAAACTACAGTTCCTCGTATACAGAACACACACAAGAGGAAGAGTTCAGAAATGAACGAATCATTCTTGAGGCATTGTAGACTAGGTCATATCAATACGACCCGACTGGCTGAAGTTACATTTTAGATGCATATCTAAATCAGTTTGAATTTACATCTTGTGAAACTTGCCAGTCATGTCACAAAGATAAGATGACCATAGCTCTGTTTATTGGAAACAGAGAAAGAGTTAGTAAACTCTTGGGACTGATACATTATGATGTATGTAAGGTCTCCTGTCTACACATGCCAGGACTGGTTCTTTATACTTCATTACATTCTCTGATAATCTCTCAAGATTCAGACATATGTTCCTGTTGAAACATAAGTCCGAACCTTTTGAGATATTCACAGAATATAAGTTAGAAGTAGAGAACCAATAATCGGGTATAAGTATTATGTCCTATGATGAGATCAGGGAGGAGAATACTTGTGCATGGCATTCCTGGACCATTCTAAAGGAGAATGAGATTCTCTCTCCGTATTACTCCTCTGAATACACCACAGCACAACGGTGTATCAGGGCGGAGCAATCGCACAATATTAGATATGGTGTGCTCTATGATGAGTATTACTGAGTTACCTATTTCCTTTTGGGGTTATGCGCTTGAGAAGCTGCATACCTATTGAATTAGGTTCGAATCAGATCACTGCCTACCATTCCATATGAGATATGGTATGGGAAGAGCCTATCTCTTAAGTAAGTTAAGATTTGGGATTGTCCGGCCTATGTCAAAAGCAAAATCCGGACAAGATCGAGGCAAGGTCAGTTCTGTAGAACTGGAAAGGTTCCAGCTATACAAAACTGCAACTGATGATTTGACAGAACCAAAGGATTCAATAGTCCCCGACGAACCTCGGCCACTCCGCCGATCTGGTAGGGTTCCACACCTGCCTGAGAGATACTTAAGTTTCTCGATGACAGTGGGAGCGAGGAATGCATCATGAGATGATGACCCAACTAGATTCGAGCAGGTCATCAAGAGTAGGGACTCTGTAAGAATGGCTGGATGCTTAGTGATCTGAGATGGAATCCATGTACACCAGCAAAGTATGGACTTTGGCTGCTATATCTGAAGGGTTAAATCCCCATCAGGAGCAAGTATATCTTGAGAAGATTACTTGGTGTAGATGGAAAAGTTGAGACTTTCAAAGCTAGACTTTATAAAGGTTTTAGTCATCAACCAGGTGTGGATAATGATGAAACATTTTCTAGGGACTATGCTTAAGTCCATCTAGATCCTACTTGCCATTGCTACATACCATGACTACGATATCTGGTGGTTGGGTGCCATGACTACTTTTCTAAATAATGATTTAGAAGAGAACGTCAATAAGAACACAGCCAGAGGGCTTCGTAAACAGTGGGAGCAGCGGAAACGTGTGCAAGTTGCTTTACATAATAAAGCAGGCATCGCGGAGTTGGAACGTTTGTTTTGATGTGATAGTCAAAGTGTTTGACTTCATCAAAATGGTAGACGAACCTTGTATATACAAAAGGGTAATAGAGAGTTAGGTGGCCGTCCTTGTATTGTACATAGACAACATACTCTTGATAGGAATGGGATTTCCTATACTACGCTCGGTCAATCTCCGCTTATCACAAAGATTCTCAAATAGGATCAAAGTGATACCTCCTAAATCCTGAGTTTTTATCTATGAGATAGATGTAATTGGATGCTAGGATTCTCACTAGATGTAGTGAGATGGTATCAATCGATCCTGGGGAGAATCACTGGAAGGGTTCCAGGGTGATAAAGACGACTGAATGTCAGTCACAGGCATTGTCTTTACCCTCGGTAAAGGGACGGTATGTTGGAAGATTTCCAAGCTAGATACCGTGGCAAACTAGACGATAAAGGCTGGTAACATCGCTATTAAAGATACTACCAAAGAGAAAGTTTGGGTGTATATTGGTTCATAAGATGAACTAGGTTCCTACCATTGTATGACAATGGAACTGTGGCTTTGGCCTAGGAACCCTGGTCCCATCAATGACCCAGACATATTCTGAGGCTGCATCACCTGATCATGGAGATAGATGATCTCCGGGGTGATCGAGGTTAGGAGAGTAGACTAAGAGGACAACACGGCGGATCCACTCACGAAGGCTTTTTCCCAGAGAGAGACTTATATGGGATGGTTGAGTATGTGATACTGCAACCACTGCTACAGATGGCCCTAGTGCAAGTGGGACATTGTTAGTTATATGTATGCCCTAGAGGCCATTACTGTACATTGGATGTATATTGTAGTGGATGCTGGGACATATATAGGTAGGACTTTCTTGCTCGACATGATAGTACGCTATCTGGTTGCTCTTTATCTTAACGTGTATACTTTCTGTCTCTCTGTTACATGTTGATAAAGCCCTTAGGATGTGTACTCGACTTCCAGGACTATGATGTAGATCATACTAGTGGGGCCTGGATAGTCAATGAGTACATCCTTCATTGTTCCTAGTCGTGGGAATATCGAGACGGGGAATCGATATTCCAAAGTAGACTAGCGTATATCTTCTCGACCCATGTGATGGGCGATGGATGATCCCATATCCATTGGTGTTTGACATCGGAGATGGTATGCGGGTGCTCAGTGGAGACTGGGTACACTGAACGGACTCGCCGAGAACTCCCAGATGGTATTATACCTCACGTCAGATGCCAGTTCTCTGGTGACACTGGTACAGCTTAGTCTGTAGACCCGAGATCGTCATAGAGTCTTGTGTGTCTCCCACTGTGCTTTGATTTCCACCCTACCACGGCTCTACTGAGTCGTGCAAACAGGTGGTTTTTGGGTACAGTCCCGATTCACATGGAGGCAATGAGCGATAGGAGGGGATTCGTCTCTCCCGGTATTGGGGGTTGATGTTGCGCTATGCTCGACTGGCCATAACAGGAAATCCCTGGCCAGGGTTGCAGTGATATACTGGTAAGAGTTATCAGTAGTTTCACGATAGTTATGGACCCTACGTCGGCATGACTTATCAAGCTATTGGGGTCTGATGTTTACCACCCCTAGGCGAGATATGCGACATATCAGACGAACAGACCGGACTGTACGGTAAGTGTTACTGGTTGGATTCATAGGAGTGTGAGCGGGCTTGCTCGTCGATCTTATGATCGCTCAATACCCGGGTGGCCGTTACGTTTAGCAGACCGCTTGCGGCTTGTAGGTGTTTGATATGATCATCACCTGCTGCCGGCGTATTGACGAGTCTTTAGAGTCCTACACAGAGGTTTCCTGGCTCAAGCAAAACGAAATAGGAGCGCATATGAGATATGTGCGGGACCGAGAATAATACCAGTATGAGATACTGGATTCGATTCTTGCGATTTATAACATTGATCGGTTATATGCGATATAGCCGGGTTATCGAATCAAGTGTTGATTCGATAAGTTGTTACTATTAATTTTAGTCGGTTATATGCAATATGACCGGATCATTAAATCAAGTGTTGATTTAATGATTTAATGTATAATTATATATTTGATATATTACTTTACATTAACTAGTGTTGGTTTACTTAAGATGGATTTTCTCACTTGAAGTGCACATTGTATATATGATATAGTTTTGTGCACTAGTTTGTATCATGTTTGATGATACATGCAAACTTGGGTGTATGTTTGTTTTGAACCTTGTTTAGGTTAATGGTTATAGTTTTAACCTATTCATTTTATTTATTTTCATTATTTCTTTTGCTAAAATGAAATGGTTGCTAATTTTGTCTTTTGTGGAAGCTTCATGATGCTTTGAATTAGTAACCATTTTGTTTTATATTTAAACCTAACCATTAGCTAAACTAGGGTTTGCTCTCTACAAGAGTTAAATCTAACCCAAGGTTGCATTATGATAAGATCAATTGATTTTATTATTAATATATAATTCTTATGATATTCTTCTTCTACTTCATCATATTCATCAAGAAGAAGAAACCTTTCTACCTCCAATGGTGAAATGATCAAATGAGTGAGAAATCCAAATCTAAAGTCTACCCACTTCCTATTTCTTCATCCTCTACTACTTGCCATGTAGTAGAGTGTGTTGTCTTCACAAGTTTCTTGACTTGGCGAAGGCGGAGCTCGAGTTTGAGTTGCCTCGACGTAGATCATCTTCGGCATCGAAGCCGACGACCAAGTCCGCCCATTTCTCCGATGAAGCCGATGCTAGAGTCATGGATTCAATTTGGACAGCGGCGGGACGTCATCACGGAGCTATGGAGGTGGAGGACCGGATCTACAAAGGTTGTATTTCCGTTCAACTCTTAGTTAAGTTGTTTACTAGTTGCTTGTTTCGCCTATACATCTAGTTAACGATCCGTATTAGGGTTTCTCGGCACTTGTAAAATTTTAATTGGCCATGTTTGATCACTTGTGAGACTTCATTAGTGTGCCTAGGAACCCTACATTTACCCTCCATGGAGGGGCGGTTTGTTGGAAGAATTCCAAACAGGAAACCGTGGCAGACTCGACAATGGAGGCTGAATACATCGCTGCCAACGATGCTGCTAAAGAGGCTGTCTGGACAAAGAAGTTCATAACTGAACTTGGAGTGGTTCCGTCCATTGAACATCCAATAACTTTGTATTGTGATAACAATAGAGCTGTGGCTTTAGCCAAGGAACCCAGGTCCCATCAGAGATCCAGGCATATTCTGAGGCGGTATCACCTGATCCGGGAGATAGTTGATCGCCGCGAGATCGAGATCAGGAGAGTTGACACGAAGGACAACACTGCGGATCCACTCACAAAGGCCATACCCCAGATACAATTTGAGAAACTCTTCGGGATGTTGGTTATGAGATACTACAACAGCTGGCCTTAGTGCAAGTGGGAGATTGTTAGTTATGTATATGCCCTAGAGGCCATTGTTGTACATATGATGTATATTATAGTGGATGCTTGGATATATAGAGAGAGGACTTTCTTTCTCGATATGATAGTATGCTATCTGGTTACTCTTTGTCTTAACATGTTGACTTGTATTGTATTACTGTCTTGCTCTCACATATTGATAAAGCCCTTAGGATATGTACTTGACTACTAGGACTATGATGCAGATCATACTAGTGGGGCCAGGGTAGTCCACGAGTACATCCTATAATTGTTCCTAGTCGAGGGTGTATCGAGACAGGGCATCGATACTCCAGAGTAGACTAGCGTATACGCATCTTGACCCATATGATGGGCGATGGATGATCCCACATCCATTGGTGTTTGACATCAAAGATGGTATACAGGTGCTCAGTGGAGACTGGGTACACTGAACGGACTCGCCGAGAACTCCTAGATGGTATTATACCTATCGTTAGATAGCAGTTCTCTGGTGACACTGGTACAGGTTAGTCTGTAGACCTGAGATCGTCATAGAGTCTTGTATGATTCCCACTGTGCTTTGATTTCCACCTTACCACGTTCATGAGAACGTGCAAAACGGTGGCTTTTGGGTACAGTCCCGAATCACATGGAAGCAATGAACGATAGGAGGGGTTTCGTCTCTCCCGGTATTGGGGGTTGATGTTGCGCTGTGTTCGATTGACTATAACTCGAAGTCCCTGGCCAGGGCTGATATTGAGATCTACCGGTAAGTGTTATCAGTAGTTTCTCGACCTTTTATGAGCCTCACATCGACACGACTTATCGGTTACTGGAGTCTGACGTTCACCACCCCTAGACTGGATATATGACATATCAGACGAAGAGACCGGACTGTACGGTAGTGTTACTGATTGGATTCATAGGAGTGTGTGCAGGATTGCTTGTTGATCTTCTGATCGCTCAATACCCGGATGGCTGTTACATTTAGCTGACCGCTTGCAGCTTGTGGGTGTTTGATATGATCATCACCTACTGCCGGCGTATTGACGAGTCTTTAGAGTCCTACACAGAGGTTTCCTGGCTCAGGTGAAACGGAGTAGGAGCACATATGTGATATGTGCGGGACCGAGATTAATACGTGTATGTGATACCATATTCTATTCTCGCGACTTGTGACATTGGTCGGTTATATATGATATAGCCGGATTATCGGATCAAGTGTTCATTCGATAAGTTGTTGCATTTGATATTAGTCGGTTATATGTCTTATAGCCGGATTATTAGATCAAGTATTGATTTAATAATTTAATGTAGAATTATATATTTGATATATTAATTACATTAACTAATATTAGCTCACTTAAGAATTACTTTTTCTCATTTGGTAATACATTGATATATATGTGATATATGTTAATTGTATTATTTTCTTTTGTTCACAAAATTATATATATATATATATGATATATAATTATGACATGCTTGGTTACACATGCAACATAATTGTGAGAGACTTATACCATGCTAGGGTTATATTAGGGTTTATATTAATTATTAAGGAAATACAAAATTGTGGAATTTGTCATGGTTGATATTTTGGAAGAAGATTGTAGAACCTTGACTAAGTACACCTCTTTTGTTTTCTCTTACGATATTTGTTAACCTAACTTTAACCCTAGCCTATGGTTAAGCCTCTACAAGGGTTAAACATGACATTCTTAACCCATTGTTGCATTTCTAACCTCAACAATAATTCATTCATCACTTCTTCATCTTCTTCTTGCTCACAAAAAGCTTGCTAAATTTTTTTCATGTGATGAAAGATTGTGAGAAAAAGAAAACTAAAGGGAAGAAAATTCCTACTTCATCATCCTCTTCTATACTAGCCATATAGATTAGTGTGTTAGCTTCACTAATCCCTAATTAGTGAAGAGATAGCTTGGGTTTGTGGCTCCTCAAAGTAGATCATCTTGGATAGTGAAGACTTCAAGCAAGGATGCATCATTCACTTCATGGAGCCTCTCAAGAGTTCGGGAGCTTGATGATCGCAGCGAAGAGACCACAACAAGGAGCTATTGAAGCGAAGGAACGGACTACAAAGGTTGTAATCCCTATCACTTAGAAGTAAAGTTGTTTGCTTTTCGATTCCACATGATCCTTTAGTTAAGAACCTAGGGTTAGGGTTAGATAGAATGGCAAAAATTTGAAATTAGCATGGACGATGCCTCCCGAAACCTTGCTTCTGTGTTATACAACCATACAATCTGGTTGTTTTGCATGCGTAGGCTATAGGTTCTAACCTATGAGCACATCGCATGTCGTATCGGTTTTCGGACTTGATTTTAATTGCATTTCGATGTGTTTTGATTGTAGGGACCTCCGCATGGACTTCCGAGACAACGAAGGACATCGACTTTGGCTAAAAAAGGAGATTGCAGGTGAGTAGATTTATATCTACGGGGGAAGTCGGGTGGATGGCGTATAGCACCCCCGCAATTATAAAATGGAAACCGATATATAGAATATAGTCGGAGAAACCTATACTAGGAAACTACGGATGTGATCAAAGAGTTAGTTGGAGATAATATGATTAATACAAGATGACGTGAATTGAGATGTCAATATGATGATATAAGAGGATATGAGCGAATAAGCTTGATATGAGGATGTGAGGCGATGTAGATATTTATATACATATGCCTAGATATGAAATGGGATTGTTAATGAGAGGATATAAGATCGATAAGGATATGACATGAGATTAATAGCGATGAGATAAGATTGATAGTGATATGATATGAGATCGATATCGATATGATATGAGATCGATGTAAATACGATGCGAGATTGAGATAGAGATGTGATGAGATCGATAAGATAGGATGCACGAGACTATAGATCCGTACCCTTATCGATGTGTAGGACGATAGAATCCCTATTCTGTTGGTTTCCGCCATACGATGGATTACTGTACGCGATGAGATACACCGGATGATTGATCCGCGCTCGTGATTTGAGGATGATGGTCGAGGATATTGCCATATCGGATACTATGAGGCTGGATCGCCGGCGTAAAGATTTCACCTAAACCATACTTATTTCCAAAACCAACGAATCGTATGCACTTTTAAATGGAAACCTCAAGGGATGCTACGGATTTTCAAATGGTGTCTTTTTCTCAAAAACACCGTAGCCCCTACTTTCCAAACTACGATTCGTATCTTTTAAACTGGTCGTATGGTTCATGTGTAGATGTATACCTTATTATAGTTCATGTTTATATCGGATTATCCCTTATGAGATACGTGTTATGTTTCCGGTATTTACCGCTTTATGATATTATCTGCTAGTACACCTGCATTATTACCAATGATGCGCATGTTACACTTACACAGATTTGTCGGCTCACACATTCATCATCGGTAATTGCTATGCCACTTACACAGTAGAATTTCTATATCATGATATTATTCTTAATTGTAAAGTACATCCATTGTTCAGTACTATCATATAACACGTTTGCATGATATACTTGATATGCTCACATTACTGTTCTATGTTTTCATAGATCGTACTTTATGGTTATATGCATTAAGATGTTGTTTTCATGAGATCTCTGGATTTGAGAACCGTGGCTATATTTCAAAGGAAATTATAAATTGTTTTAAAAACGCGGTTTCTCGTGATGTGATTTTAAGGTGTCCGCCATGAGTTTTCTCGGTTCTGAGCTTGTTTTTGAGACCCGATTCGAGGAGTTGGATGAGCCATCTGCGGGTACATGGTGGACCCGGTAAGATACCCCGGGGCAATAAGATCGTGGAGTAGACGATGAGCCTGGCAGATGGGAGTACTACCTACCGGTGATAGTTTGGACCCGGCGGTTATCCGAAGGATACCGACCGACCAGAGTCGTGAGATGGATATTGAGCCGATCCGGATAGACGGAGCCCGAGATATGTGGATTTAGGTGTCAATGCTGGATACGGGTTTCATGATGTTTCGAGTGTCGGTGTTGGACACTCAGGTTCCATGCTATTAATGTGCCGTTGATGGACACACGTGGATGATATCCACATGCATACAGGCATATGATTTCATGATGTTTCGAGTGTCGATGTTGGACACTCAGGTTCCATGATATTGTTGTGTCGTTGATGGACACACGTGGATGATATCCACATGCATACAGGCATATGATTTCAGAAGTTTATTTCTACATGCCATTGGCATTGACTCTATTGTTGACATATATGCATACATGGTCACCCTAGATATCATAGTATTACCTTCATGATTCAGTAGGACCTAGGAATCGTTGTTTATTCAATTTCTACCTGCTGATTTTTTCTACTCACGAGTTGGCAACTCACCCATGTTGTGCCATAGTTTTCTTGCAGGTTCGACCGCTTGGATCAGTAGCGGTATCGCTGGCACACAGCTTCTTCCAGGGTGTTTTGCTATGGTAGGTGGAACACACATTGGATCGTGCCCACTATTGTACTTTTATATTCTATTGTATCTAGATAAATGTAATACCCCAGGTGGAGTTGGAGATGAATACCACCTACCCCGTGAGAAGTGAGATGTTATCTGGTATCGAGGTGGGGATGTAACCGATACGAATACACACGGGGACCCACTGTAGAACAATGGGGAGTATCGAATTCATTTTGAAAGAGGGCACGATCAGAACTATAAATGGATTGATACCACTCCTATAACACATAGGCGCCTTTTGGATGAATCGGAACTCTGGAGTTTGAAGAACTCCGTAGTTAAGCGTGCTTGAGCTAGGAAAATTCTGGGATGGGTGACCTACTGGGAAGTAGCCTCCTTCTTGAGTCCGGTTCATTCAAAGAGACAAAACCGTGCGGTTTCGGCCAGAGCGGACAATACCTTCTGTGTTTGGGGGTGGGTCATGACAAATATGGTATCAGAGCCGGTCCCTCAAAAGTAGGTCTGTGGTTCGAGGACGAACCATTGTTCAAAGTGGGGGGATGTAATACCCCAGGTAGAGTTGGGGATGAAAACCACCTACCCCGTGAGAAGTGAGATGTTATCCGGTATCGAGGTGGGGATGTAACCGGTACGGATACACACGGGGACCCACTGTAGAACAATGGGGAGTATCGAATTCATTCCGAAAGAGAGCACGATCAGAACTATAAATGGAATGATACCGCTCTTATAACACAGAGGCGCCTTTTGGATGAATCGGAACTCTGGAGTTTGAAGAACTCCGTAGTTAAGCATGCTTGAGCTAGGGAAATTCTGGGATGGGTGACCTACTGGGAAGTAGCCTCCTTCTTGAGTCTGGTTCATTCAAAGGGACAAAACCGTGCGGTTTCGGCCAGAGCGGACAATACCATCTATGTTTGGGGGTGGGTCATGACAATAAACTCCATCAAATCAGAAACTAGTTTTTGTATATTGATAGACCTAGACAGACTTGTGTTTGCGAGACTTAGAGCGGTGGGTGTATTTTCGCTATTTGAGGTTTTTGATGTCTTACTTTATTGATTGTTCTTCTGTGTTTGATTTTCACCGTAGGGTGTCGTATATATATTTTTTATTTGCGTTGTTGTGATTCCGCCATTTGGCGAAGAGCTAGCTCCCGCTTGGGGATGCCTATATATATTGCTTGTATGTTGTTTGGATCAAAATATACAAGGGAGGTGCCCAAATTTCAAGGACGAAAAATGTTTTCAAAGATAGTATACATTCATTGTACTTTTATATTATATGACTTATACTTCTAAAAATGGAAGCTCGAATTTCTTACGACGATATTTCAAAACTGCACCGCCCACTATTTTTCCGCAAAAAGGTTTAGATTTTCTGAGCTCCGGCTTACTTGAATTACGTTATGCCTTTAGACGTGGCGTCATTTAAGTGCCGGTCAAGTGCTAAATTACAGGTCGTGACACAAGGCTTAACGAAATACGATATTAAACACTAAACTAAAACATTAAAGCATATTAGTGAAACTAGATAACATAGAAACTTCCCTTAGAGCCTAATTAAAGGTTTAAGATCATTACATCACCAAAACTTGGATGAAACCCTAGCCATGCAAGCTCCAAGACTTCAAGAGAGGTTAAACATGCTTAAGGAAGGGTTTAGTGAGGTTTTGGTGTTGGTTTAGATTCAAGTGTGAGGTAGGAAAAATTCCAAGAGAAGGATTTGTGTAAGAGGAAGAAGAAGAAGAAGAAGAAAAGAATGAAAGAAAGAGAGAATGAGAAATGAGAGATGGCTTTTGAGAGCCTTGCTCTCTCTCTCTCTCTCTTTCTCTCTCATTTAATGCACCCCATCACTCCCATGTCTCCCATGCCCCCATTCTTTATCTTTTTCTTTTTTTTAAAAAAAAACCTTTTTACTTAAAATATATATATATAACATAATAAAATAATTAATGTGCCATGGCTAGCAAAACAAGTTTAGCATATTCTTAATGCTAGATTAGCATGCACATGTGTGTGCATAACTACAACAAGTACATAAATAATTATATAAAATATTAATTAATTATATAAAATATGTGAAAAATAGTTATTAGTTAAATTTATTTAAAACCCCAAATTGTGTCGCTTAATTAACTCAAATCGCGTTTTAAGGTGTTACAATCTTCCTCCCCGAATATAAAATCTTACAACACGTACCTTCAAAGAGTTGAAGGAATTTCTTCCGCATCTCACTCTCGGCTTCCCATGTGACCTCTTCGCTGTTCGGGCCATGCCAAAGAACCTTCACGAACGGTAAGACCTTTGACCGAAGTTTCTTCACCTGCCGGTCCAGAATAACTACCAGCTACTCAGTGAAAGAAAGATCGCTTTCCAGCTGGATTGTCTGGTGCTGAATCGTATGAGAAGGGTCATGAAGGTACTTGCGAAGTATCGATACTTGAAATACAGGGTGTACATCCAAAAAACTGGGCGGAAGTACCAAACGATAGGCAACGGTACCGACTCGCTCAAGGATCTCGAAAGGACCCACATATCTGGGACTAAGCTTTCCTTTCTTCCTGAATCTCATCACACCTTTCATCGGAGAAATCCGTAAGAAAACATGATCACCCACTGCGAACTCAAGTCTACGACGTTGACGGTCGACATAAGACTTTTGCCTTCACTGGGCTTCTCTCATCCTGTCTTGGATCAACTGGATCTTCTCCGTAATCTCCTGAACTAGCTGTGGTCCCAAAATCCTGCTCTCGCTGAATTCGGTCCAACAGACTGGCGATCGACACTTTCTCTCATATAAGGCCTTAAAAGGTGCCATCTGAATCATCTCCTGAAAACTTTTAATATAGGAGAACTCTATCAAAGGCAGGTGACGATCTCAACTGCCACCAAAATCAAGAACGCACGCTCGAAGCATATCCTGGAGAGTCTGTATAGTCCGCTCTGACTGACCATCAGTCTGTGGATGGAAAGCGGTGCTGAAACTTAAACGGGTACCCAAAGCTTTCTAAAGTTTCTGCCAAAGACGGCTCGTAAACTGGGTGCCTATGTTGGATACAATGCATGTCGGAACGCCGTGCAACTGCACAATCTCATCAATGTACAGCTGAGTATACTGAGCAAATCCGAAAGTGGTCTTCACTGGGAGGAAGTGAGCCGCTTTTGTCAACCGGTCATCAATCACCCAAATGGAGTCATACCCTCGACTAGACCTAGGTAGATCCACAACGAAATCCATGGAGATCTGCTCCCATTTCCACTCCGGAATGGGCAAAGGCTGCAACTCTCCCGCCGATCTCTGATGCTCAGCCTTAACTTGCTGGCAAGTCAGGCATCTCGAAATGAAATTCAAAACATCTCTTTTCATCCCTTTCCACCAATAGATATCTCTCAAATCACGATACATCTTGGTGGAACTTGGATGAACACTGTATGCTGACTGATGAGCCTCTTCTAGGATCTCACGTCTCAGTCCCTCGGAATCTGGTACACATAGACGAGTCCCAAAACGTAGCACACCCTGTCCATCAATCACAAACTTTGAATCTCTTCTCTGCCGGACATGCTCCATAATCTCAGAAAAACAAGCATCGTCGGACTGGGCCTCTCGGATGCGATCAACCAGAAGTGGACGGGCACGGACATGAGCAAGCTGCTCTCCGGTGGAAGTGAACTCGAACTGTACTCTACTGTCGCACAAGATCTGCCGATCTGTAGAAGACTGTCTCTGAACCACGCTCAAATGGAACAAGCCACCTCCGGGCCTACGACTCAAAGCATCAGCTACCATATTTGCCTTGCCCGGATGATAAAGGATTTCACTATCATAATCCTTTACAAGCTCCATCCAACGGCGCTGCCTCAAATTCAGATCCCGCTGCTGGAAGATGTACTTTAAGCTCTTATGTTCCGTAAAGATCTGACATGACTCTCCGTACAAGTAATATCTCCAAATCTTGAGCACAAAGACCACCGCGGCCATTTCTAGATCATGAGTGGGATAGTTCTGCTCGTGCTTCTTCAACTGCCGAGAAGTATAAGCGATAACTCTGCCATGCTGCATCAACACACAACCTAGCCCCATTCGAGAATCATCATAATAGACGACATAGCCGCCCAATCTAGAAGGCAAAGATAGAACTGGTGCAGTCGTCAGACGAGTATTCAACTGCTGGAAACTCTTCTCACAAGCCTCAGTCCAAAGAAAAGGAACTCCCTTCCGGGTCAGTCCGGTCAGCTATGCAGCGATACGGAAGAAATCCTGCATGAAACGGCGGTAATAACGAGCCAAACCCAAGAAGCTGCGAATCTCGGACACTGATACAGGTCTGGGCCAATGCTGTACGACCTCGATCTTCTTCGGGTCCACTCGTATACCATCTCTCGTAACCACATGACCTAAGAAGTCAACACCGTCAAGCCAGAAAGCACACTTCGAGAATTTAGCAAACAAATGGTGCTCTCTCAATGTCTGCAATGTAATCCTCAAGTGCTACTCATGCTCCTTTCGACTTCTGGAGTAGACCAGAATGTCGTCAATAAATACAATAATAAACTGGTCGAGGAACAGCCTGAAGATCCGGTTCATCAAATCCATGAACACTGCCGGGGCATTTGTGAGCCCGAACGACATCACCAAGAACTCGTAATGCCCATAGCGCGTACAAAAAGCAGTCTTCAGAATGTCATCATTCCGGACCCACAACTGATGATAACCCGACCTCAAATCAATCTTCGAAAAATGTCCCGCACCCTGGATCTAATCAAACAAATCGTCAATGCGATGTAGAGGATACCTATTTCGCACCGTAACTCGGTTCAATTGACGATAATCAATGCACAATCTCATACTGTCGTCCTTCTTCGGACGAATAAGCCCCATGTCAAGCAAATCATGCAACCGATCTTTAAGCTCTTTAAGCTCAATCGGGGCCATCCGATAAGGCGGTATACAAATAGGCCCCGTGCCGGGGATCAAGTCGATACAGAACTCGATATCGCGCTCTGGAGGCAATGCAGGTAACTCGTCAGGAAATATATCGGGAAACTCTCACAATCGGAACCTGATCCAACGGATCTGCTGTGGCTCCAGTATCACGAATAGAAGCTAAGAATCCTCGACATCCTTTCCTCAAGAGTTGACTAGCGCAAAATGTAGAAATCAAACTGTGAGGGGCGGCACTGCGGTCCCCCTTGTAAGTCGATGTCGCACACTCCACGTATTCGCGGGGAGGCGGAATTTGCAAAAAATGATTTTTACGGGATTTGCAACACCGACTAGAACGAAGGATCGACCATAAACCCTAGCTAGCAAACTACATAAGGTTTAACTACTCAGAAAGAATGTTATACCTCATGATACAAGTCCTTCGGGTCTTCTCCGTTGTCCTCCTCGTCATCATAGGCTCTGAGGAACGATCCGGATCGTAGCTTCCTCGAGTCAAAGACGATCCACCCGAGAGTCTATAGTCCGAGCTCCAACCTCAAATCCGAGGTAACTAGGGCACCTAGCTTGCTAAACTAGATAGCCTAAGTGATATAGAGAATGAAGATGGATTTATTTGTCTCTTGGAACACTAATTTACTCAACTCATGAGACCTTAAAGGTTGAAAGTTGAGAGGAAGAAGAAGAAAGTTCACTGGAGGAAAGAGAAATGATTTTTGATAATGATAAAAAAATGAGATGGCTCACTTGATATGACTACAAGCATGGCAAAAAAATATCTCACCCAAAATATCTAGTGCCAAAAAATATCTAAGTCAAGTGGTCAAACCAAGTCAAGTAGTCAAAAAAAGTAGCCATGCCACAATTATCATTTACAAAAATAACAAATACTTTCCTCCACCTCATAATTGTTTTAATCAAGTCAATGGTCAAAACCCTAATGAGGTGTCTCCTTCTATAACAATCTTGAGTAATTACAAGAATGCCCCTCTCATCCGTATATACATACCCGTATCCGTGTTCCGAGAAACACGAATACAAAGAGACAAAACTAATCCATCAATATAATACTAGAATCCGGTTTAAACCAAAGCCCACTATTATTATCCGTCCGAACATCATACGCGCACAAGTGCACATACGTGATCAAAGCCCTGCCGTAAAACCATACGGCCTCTACATCTTTCGCCCGATGCAGGGAAACTCTTTGTGTGGGACTCTAAAGACTCGACAGTACGATGGCAGTGGGTTTAACCACAAGCCGCAAGTGTTACTAGCTGCACGTAATGGCTACCCAGGTATCTGTCGATAAGAAGGCCGATGAAGAAACCCATCCGAACTCCTACTGAGCCTGAATATGACAATCTTCATACAGTCAGGTCTGTTCGTCTAAGAGTATCGCATATCGGGGCTAGGGGCGGTAATCGTCAGACCCCTAATAGCGCAATAAGTCGTGCCGGAGTGTAGCCCAAAACACCCTGAGAAACTACTGGAATACCTACCAGTAAATCTCGCTTGCCCTGGCCAGGGACTTTGTGTAATGGCTCTCTAAACACAGCGCGATATCAACCCCCAATACCGGGAGAGACGAATCCTATCTAACCGCCACTGCTTCCAAGTGCTTCGGGACTGCACCCAACTGCTACCTGTTTGCACGACTCCTTTGAGCCATAGTAGGGTAGTAATCAAAGTACAGTGGGAACACACTCGAGGCGAAGTAGCAGTGTCAAGTCGACGGACTAAGCTGTACTCATGTCACCTGGGAACTGCTACTCGACGATTGGTATAATACCCACCAGCAGTCCCCGAGTCCTATCCAGTGTACTCATAACCTAATGAGCACCTGCATACTATCTCCAGTACGACGTACTAATGGCTATGGGACAGACCATCTCCCCTGCTGGGAGGAGAAGCGTATACACTAGTCTACTCAGGAGTATCGATGCCCCATCTCGATAGTCCAATGACTAGGGACCTGTATAAGGATGTGCTTATAGATTACCTAGCCCTCACTAGTGTGACTGCCATCACTGCGCTGGTAATCAAGCAAAGATCCTAAGGGCTCTACCAATATGTATAAGTGATATGCTAAAAGAAACACATGCACATATTGAGGTAGAAACAAACCAAGTAGCATACTACCATTTGTTAGTGTATATGCCCTAGGGGCCATTATTGTATCATACTAACTTGTATATTACTTAATAGAAGCTTGGGATATTCACAATTATATTAACAGTCTTGCTCAACATAGTAGTATGCTACTTGGTTTATATCTATCTTAATATGCGTATATGTTTCTTTTAACATATCACGAATACATATTGATAGAGCCCTTAGGATCTTGCTTGACTACCAGCGTTGTGATGGCAGTCACACTAGTGGGGGCTGGGTAGTCTACAAGCACATCCTTTTTCAGGTCCCTAGTCGTAGGATTATCGAGACAGGGCATCGATACTTCAGAATAGACTGGAGTATACGCTTCTCGTCCCAGCAGGGGAGATGGTCTGTCCCACAGCCATCAGTACATTGTACTGGAGATAGTATGCATGTGCTCGTTGGGTTACCGGTACACCGGACAGGACTCGCAGGGAACTGTTGGTTGGTATTATACCCGTCGTCAGTTAACAGTTCCCAGGTGACATGAGTACAGCATAGTCCGTAGACTTGACACTGCTGCTTCGCCTCGAGTGTGTTCCCACTATTCTTAGATTGCTACCCTATCACGGCTCAAAGGAGGCGTGCAAACAGGTAGCAGTTGGGTGCAGTCCCGAAGCACTTGGAGGCAGTGGCGGTTAGATAGGATTCGTCTCTCCCAGTATTAGGAGTTGATATCGCACTGTGTTTGGAGAGCTACTGCGCAAAGTCCCTGGCCAAGGCAAGCGAGATTTACAGGTAGGTTTTCCAGTAGCTTCTCAAGGTGTAATGGGCTTCACTCCGACACGACTTATACCGCTTTTAGGTGACTGACGCTTGCCGCCCCCTTTGGCCCGATATGCGATAGTCCTAGACGAACAGACCGGACTATACGAAGATTGTCACATCAGGCTCGGTAGGAGTTCGGATGGGTTTCCTTATCTACCTTCTTATCGACATCTACCTGGGGACCGTTACGTACAGATAGTACCGCTTGTGGCCTGTGGTTAAACCCACTGCCAACGTAGTTTCGAGTCTTTAGAGTCCCACACAGAGAGTTTCCCTGCTTCAGGCGAAACGATATAGAGGTCGTATGGTTTTACGACAGGGTTCGGACATATACGTGTACTTATGCACGTATGATGTTCAGACAGATTATACTAGCGGGCTTTAGTTTAAGCCAGATTCTAATATTGGATTATTGGATTTATATAGTCTCAGTATTTCCGTGTTTTACGGATGGGAGGGGCATTCTCATAATTAGTCGAGAAAGTTCTAGAAGATTGGTGACTCATTTAGATTTAATTCATTTTTGAATTAAACTAAATGAGGTGGAGAGCTTATGTGTAATTTGCATTAAATGAATTAGTGACTCATGAGATGATTCAACAAAGTGAGTTAATTAAGCATTTATTGCTTAATGACACATGAGATGATTCATTGATTGTATTAAATGAAGCATGTTTCTAATTATCATATATGATTTATATGATAATCATTATGCTTCATATAATATAGAAATGAGTTATTATTCATCTCATTCTCACATACACATTCTCTCTCCTCAAGCTCTCTCTCTTCTTCACACTAACCTTAATCCTCTCATGAGTTGAGATCCCAAGGGTTAGAAAGACTAATAGATTCTTAATCCACTTCTATATCTTCTAGGTCACTTGGATTAGCAATCCTAGCCACTTAGTTACCTTAAGTTAGAGGTTAAAGCTTGGAGAAGGATCTCTCGGGTGGATCTTCTATCACATCGAGGAGGCCGACGAGGAGGTGAACAACAAGAACAAGAAGGACTAGTATCTTTAGGTATAATCATCTATCATAGTAGTTTAGCACTTCTAGATAGTTGTTAGTTAGGGTTTTAGCAAAGATCCGTAAAGTTAGTCGATGTTAACTTAAACAAAATGATTATTTTACCTATACCGCCTCCCCGCATCATGTGGGTGTCTGACGTCGACATACAGTGGTATCAGAGCCTAGCTAAACCATAACTAACTTGTTAGCAAAGATTTTAGAAATTCGATCGCAAAATAATCCCGAAAAAACGACGGTTTCACAAGGTTTCTGCCGTTTTTAAAACGGGGTCTAAAAATTTTTCAGGGACCCTTAAAAATACAAGCAGGGTTTTTTAAGAATTGTGAAAAAATTTGGGTTCGTGACTCGGCCATACCACCGCGGAACCGCGGCCGATCCAAGTGATCCTTCGTGGATCCGCGGCCGAGTTGACACCGAGTCAACGCAAATTTGCTCATTTATTTTTCTGTGTTGATGTTGTGTTTTCTGGGATGTTTTGTTTCTGCTCAGATTTTATGTGTACAGAGAATTGTTTGGAGTAGATTCATATGTGTTGCTTGATCGAAATTCTAAGAACTTTGGCTAACTGGATTATATATGTGTTGTGTTTAATGTGTTCGTAAACCTCCCCTAACTGCTAGTATGTCGGTTAGCAGGGGTTGCACATTTCTGTAATGGTTACTTTATGTTTATGGATATAAACTTGTTGGATTGTCGTGAATGGATAGCCGGGGATGTGAGACGAGTGTTTCTTTCATTCAAATGTAAATTGTAATTTGTTGTAATATTCTTTTCGGGGCACATCCGGGTTGAGCTTGTAGCCACCGTTGTATTATTTCATTTACTGTTTTCTGCTCCTAAGATAGACCCAAGGTAGGGTGCACAAACTACCGGGTACTTTGAAGTGCTTAGTGGCCTACTCACGTCGTTGAGGGAGACCGCTTCACTTCGGGTACTTGGCAGGTAGTTTGCCATACCCGTAGCGGTCTAAGGTGGGGTTTTGGCTATTCATCGCGACTGTGTAATCCGTCTTTCTTTGCAGGCTCAAAAGAATGTGGATTGCTTGTATATCCAATATATTCATCTGTGATCTGGAATGCCTATTGTTGCGTCTGACGAATGTACAATATCTATATATGATATCTAGTAGGCGTTACTTATGTTTTGCACCCGCGCTAGCCCACCCCCCAATCTGTCGTTAGTTAACCTAACGGGTGAATGACTGGGCCCAGTGGCGAATGCGGATGGCATATGAGGACGTTGTATTTTCGTTGTTTTCTACAATGATAGGTTAATTGATGGGACGCGTTATATTAATGCAAAGAAAATAAACCAAAGTTGAATCGTTGGAACAATTTAAAAGAAACCACTCGGTTATTTTTAAAACAGCAGATTTTTAATTGCGGAGCTTAAACCACTCCTTTTAAAAGCTATCAGATTCCTTCGATCATATCAAGTTCACTAGGTTCACGGTTTCGCCAAAACCATTCGTATCCCTCCGTCATTTCATTTGGGTATTCAGTAGTATTCAAGCTATGTATTTTGACCAACGCCAAGGCATAGTGTTTGGTAGCTGCTGGGCATTCATCTGTTGCATAGATAGATGAGTTGGTTTGGGACAGTCGTACTATCATTTGGCCAACGTCAGGGATATGTACGGGTGGGTTCAAATTAACAAGATAATGATGGGTAGAACTTGATATGTGACTTATGACATTTTGACCAACGCCAAGGTCATAAGAGCATGGGGCAAAAATCCACATCGGGAATTTCTAAAGAAACTGAAATTTGCTAGAGTTGCATACCATTTGGAGTGTGATAATTTTGGTCCTTCAGCTTTATCACACGATGATATTTGGATCCCGATCCTACTGTGAGTATATGCTACTCATCGGGAGATTTTTTCACTTAATGATCAATGCTATAAACCAAGTAGGTGTCGAGAAAGGTGTCAGCGGGGCTACGCCCCCAGAGAAAAGTGGTTATTTAATTAAGGAACTTCGCGAAAGCGTCGTTAAACCACTCTAAACTTGTAAGAGCATCATTCTAAACTGTTACCTCTCTCTCTCCTAATTGCAGCGACCCAGAACATGACAGGCCTTAAGTTATTATTAGATAAAAATATTTGACAGGGCCAAACTATAAAGATTGGTTCCGGAATGTCAAGATGGCAAGTCCGGTCCCAAAAACCATATCATGCTCCGCTTCCCAAAGTACGCTAAATAGGCACGTGACATAGCCAGCCATGCTACCTGTGGATAGGGAAAATCCTTCCATGGTCACATTACGGCTGTAGAGATATCAAGAACAGGAAAATAAACTAAACTATCTAGTACATGTCCATGAGCCAGAATGAATGAGTCAAGAAATAATGATATGCGGAAGCAAAAGGTACAATAATGAATCACCTGGAAAGTAAAACTGCATACCGACAGGATCTTCACCGCTCGATCTAACAGCGGCAATACTCCTGATCAGTCTGCAACAAAGGTAGAGGAATCTGGGCCATGCAAAACCCAGACGTCAGCGCGTCATAACATCAAGCAATAATATAAACAGGGGTAGCAATACATGCAAGTATGAGCATAAATGGTAAACAAGCATAACAGTGATACAAGTAAGGACAGTGGGGTAATGCGTAGTGAGTTATCTAAACTGGTCTATTGGGTTAACTACTCTCAAGTCTTTGAAATCAAATTGATGAATCATTGATGTAACTCAATAGTATCCCGTGCGTGCCCGGGATCACGGTGAAGATTCTCGGGCTGAAACCGAGACATGCTGCTAGGCACTAAAAGAAAAGGGTAAAGATGAATGATGTCCATGGCATCATCCCAAGGCTGGCCTAGCCTCTAAAAGGTAATAGATAACGATGGATGATGTCAGCAGCAGCATCCCAAGGCTGGCCCAGCCTCTAAAACTGATCAGTAAAGGTAGCACACTGTCGAGTTACAAGTCAGGTTTCATCGTTGATTTCCCCATACCCCAAGGTTATATGTTTAAGTCAGGTATTAAATAAACAAGAGCTAATGCCAACTCAGGATCAAGTAAGGTGCATGTTTGTCTGGATAGACAACAGGAACGGTCCGTAAGGACTACAGGACAGGTTTGTTGGCATTAGACGTAAGATCAGGTAACAGGTAGAGCCATGGTACGTCAGGTTAAGCCGGGTAGTGTATATAAGTGTCATGTCATATCAAGAGTCGTACGGTACCATGTCGTGTCAAATAATAGGTGTACCAAGTCATGTCAGGGTGTAAAAGATATCGTGTGGGTGCTCATAATCAAACTAGCATAATCATGGGTATACAGAACAAGCATATGTACTAATAAAATCAACAAGCTGGAACTTGTAACGTGAAATGCAATCAGGTACAGATTTAGGTATGTAGATGCACAGTTATCAGTTTGGGTTTAAGGGATAGTTTCAACATTACTTAACTACAGTATAACAAATATGGATGTTAAAATCATGTCAGTATGGACTAAATAATCTAAAAATGCAATGGACTATAAATCAGGTTAGATGTACGCAAACGGTCGTCCGACAAGGTATAAAATAAAAAGGGGTACCGTGGGCTATGCAACTAATTATTATATGATTTAAATATGATTGTGGGTACTATGTATAATAGAACTAAATGCACCATGGTATGTTTTGAGCGATGAATCTAAAATGATATAATGGGACGTCGCAATGTTAGAATGGAAAATTATGGTATTGAATGTAAACTACAAGTTTAACATACATTCAAATAGGTATATGGTAACTTAAATAGCATAGAAAGTAATTTAAATTAGCATGTAGCAAGTTTCACTTGCCTGGAGACGAACGATCACGGAGACGACGAAACGAAGACGCTCACATTGCATGATCGAAGCTGGCTTCAATCTGGGCTCGGGAAAAACTTCTGCCCACGATGAGATGTTGCCCGGTTGGTGGGAACAGAGAAGAAAACGAGCTTGATGGAGTTACCGGTGGTTTGAGACGATTAGTTGCCGATGGAGATAATGGAGGTGGCCTTGGCGATGGTGTCAACGTTGGGTTTTGCCGGTAAGGTGCTTGGAGTCGGCGCCGGTGAGGGGTTCTGGTGGGGTCTTGGGTGTTAAGGAGAAGCTGTTGCTGGGTTGAGGCGCAGCTGTGATGATTGGAATCGTGGTTGCTGGAAGCGCTGGCGAGGGTGAGGTGAAGGAGATGGATTGCTTGGCGTAGGGGATCTCGGTGTTGGGTTAAAGGTGAGATTGGTGAAGGGATGCAAGCGCTGAAGGGTGCTCCGGCGATGGTTGATGTAGGCGACGGGTTGAGAGAGTTGATTGGTGCGATGGTGATCGAGGAAGGTGACGACGGCGATAGGGATTAAGGGTGATTGGGTTTTGGGGTCGAAGGAAGAAGATGACGATAAACGAGACGAGGGTCTGACGAGGGTGACAACGAGTTTTGAAGTCGAAGGCGATGGGCTCGAGCGAAGATGATGGGTTCAAAGACGACGAGTGGGTCTCGGGGAGTCGCAAAGATGGGGTGCTGATGTCGGGAAGAGTGATCGACGACGAGGGCAGGGCGACGACCGGAGGTGGAAGCGAGGAAGGAGAAGGATGTTGGGGGCAATCGGTGTTTGAAGGTGGGAAATGCTCGGCTAGGTGACGTTACAGCGACGAAGATGAGGTCGGTGGATCCGGGTCTGGGGAGAAGGTGAGGTCGGAGGTGCAGGCGAGGACCGACAGTGATGGAGGTCGGCGGCGGCGCGCGAGGCAGGGGACGTGGGTTCTCGCGAGGAAGATGAAAGGAGGGCCTGGGGATTAGGGTTTTAATAATATTAAAAGGTAATAAAGTTTATATATAAGAGAGAAAGAGAGAGATGAGAGGGAGAGGGATAGCGAGAGGAGAGAGAGAGAGGGATTCTGAGAGAGAGAGAGGAGAGAGAGAGGGAGGGAGGTAGAGAGAGAGAGATGAGAGAGAGAGAGAGATGTGCACAGTAAGGAGAGATAAATTTGTATCTTTGTGAGGGGAGAGAGAAAGAAAAAGAGAATAGAGAAAGAAAAAGAAAGAAAGAGAGAGAAGGAAAGAGAGAGGGAGTGGGGCCACGGGGTGAGCTGTAAACTAGTTAGGAAAAAGATTTTAAAACATTAAAAGGATTTTAGTTAGGTATAAAAATTTTAAACGTCGTATTATTTTAAATTAAATAAAAAAAATGGATTTTCAGGTAATTACAAATCTAGTCCAAAATACGTCCGGGTCGGGTCTAAAATTCAGATTTCAAATATGAAAATATGTGCGACTTCCAAATTTCAAAATGAATGCTTATGAAACGAAAAAGTATGCCCCCAAGAACGGATGCACATACGTGCGCGTAGCCATCCAAACACGTCCGTTTCACTGAACGGGACGAGAACAAGATGCGCGGATGCTATCATGGGGTTAGGGGTATCATGCAGGCTATGAAATGCAATTTTTAATTTATTTTACGTGATTTAAATTGTTATATGCAAAAGATGCGATACAAGATAAAATACAAATATATACTAAATTATGAGATGCACTGGTCCATGCAACAGGTCAAGCTAATATATAAATAAGAGTTAAACAGGTTCAAGCAAGCGGGTCGGGTCGAATGCAAAGTAATATGTAAAATACCACTCGTACCCAAACACGTTAAATCAAGAATAAACCATGGATAAGTAAATACAGAAACTGGAATTGGTATAAATAAACTCGGGTGTTACACTACTTATGACAAATTAGGGTATATCCTTACTACTAAGGGCCCTGCCGTCCCAGGTCCAGAATCCAGTGTCGTGGATAAGGAAATCCATAAGACCTGGGAGATTGACTGCGCGAAGGCCGAATGCATCGTGCTTGCCTCTATGAATAATGAACATCAGAGGAGGCACGAGAATATGGATCTTGAATCCATATTTCTCCACACCAAGGAACTGTATGGAGAGCAATCTCGTATAGCTAGGTACGAGACCTCGAAGAACTTGTTTCAGTCGAGGATGGCCGTCGGATCATCTGTAGGGGAACATGTCGTTAAGATGATTGGCTATATTGAAGAGCTCGCGGACCTCGGGACAACATTAGAGAACGAGCTGTATACAGACTTGATTCTCCAGTCCCTTCCTTCCACCTACGCCCAGTTTATCTTGAATTTCAACATTCAAGGTAAAGAAGTAGAACTTCAAGAACTCCTTAACATGTTGAGGAGTGCAGAGGGCACCTTGCATAAGGCAAGGAAAACACCCGCTATGTTTGTTCGTGGTGCTTCCTCTTCCAGGTCCAAGGCAAGGGCCAAAGGAAGGAAGAAGAAGGCCGCTACCAAACCAAGAGGTGGTGTTGGTAAGGTGGAAGCCAAGGGAAAGGCAAAGGTTGCGGTGCTAGTAGTGGCAAAGGACGAGTGCTTCCACTGTCGTAAGAAAGGCCATTGGAAGAAGGATTGCAAAGCTTGGATTTCCAAGAACCAGGACCCGAGGCAAGTTGTGGCTTCGGCTTCAGGTGTGATTGTAATTGAAAATTGTCTATCAATCAACTCTACTTCCTGGGTATTGGATACCGGATCAGGATCTCATATATGCAATTCATTGCAGGCACTGAGAAACCGTAGAGTGCTGAAGGTTGGTGATATGACCCTCCAGGTTGCTAACGGAGCTAGCATGGATGCTGTGTCCGTAGGGGATTATCACCTTGGATTGACGAGTGGACATATTTTGGTTTTGCGCAACTGTTTTTGTGTACCTAGTTTAACGTGTAATATCATATCAGTATCGTTGTTATCAAAGGAAGGTTATGATTTCACGTTTGTAAGCGATGTTGTTAACGTCCACCTCAATCATGGTTTGATTGGGTCCGGTACACTAGATAACGATATATACGTATTAAACCAATTACAGATTTTCAATGTCCAGAACACACTAAAAAGAAAGTCTCCAGATATAAATCAGGCTTTCTTATGGCATTGTAGACTAGATCACATCAATGAGACAAGGTTAACTAAGTTACATAGAGAAGGATATTTGGATCCGTTCGAATATCAATCTTATGCCACTTGTCAATCATGTCTCAAAGGAAAGAAGACAAAGACTCCATTCACTGGACATGGAGTAAGAGTGAGCCAGCTCTTAGGATTCATACACAACGATGTATGTGGTCCAATGTCTATACATGCAAGAGGCGGTTTTTCATATTTCATTACTTTTACGGATGATTTCTCTAGGTATGGATTCATTTTCTTGATGAAGCATAAATCCGAGGCCTTTGAGAAATTCCAAGAATATAAAAATGAAATAGAAAACCAAACCGGCAAAAGTATCAAGACACTGAGATCTGATCGAGCTTGTGAATACTTAAGTGCCGAGTTCCTGGGTTACCTAAAAGAGAATGGAATTCTCTCCCAGCTTACTCCTCCATACACTCCACAACACAACGGTGTATCGGAGAGACGGAACCGAACCCTATTGGATATGGTACGTTCCGTGATGAGTAATGCTGAGTTACCGCGATCTTTCTGGGGTTATGCACTAGAATCAGCTGCATATCTTTTGAACAGAGTTCCTACCAAGACTGTGCCTACCACACCATATCAGATGTGGAGTGGGAAGAAACCCTATCTTCAGTATCTGAAAATATGGGGATGTCCAGCTTTTGTTAAAAAGCAGCATGCGGACAAACTCGAGGCACGCTCGGTGCAGTGTAAGTTTGTAGGATATCCAAAGAACTCCAAGGGGTATTTTTTCTATTACGCAGAGAAACAAAAGGTTTTTGTTTCTCGTAATGCCCATTTTCTTGAACAGCAGTTTTTAGAAAAGGAAACAAGTGGGAGCATAATAGAACTGGAAGAAATTCCAGAACCACAAACTACTACTGAAAGTTTGGTAGAACCAGAAGTTCCAGAAGAACAGGACATTCCCGCACCCCTCCGCAGGAGTCATAGGCCGTCTCATCCGCCTGAGAGATACTACGGTTTTCTCATAGACGGGGATAGAGAAGATTGCATCATTGATAATGATGAACCTACTAGCTTCCAGCAGGCCATCCAGAGTGGCGACTCAGTAAGATGGCTGGATGCAATTCGGACCGAGATGGAGTCCATGTACACCAACAAAGTATGGACTTTGGACTTTGCTCCAGATGGGGTAAAACCCATAGGATGCAAGTGGATCGTTAGGAAGAAGATTGGTGTAGATGGACAGGTGGAAACCTATAAGGCTAGACTTGTTGCAAAGGGTTTTCCTCAAAGACTTGGTTTGGACTATGACGAAACTTTTTCTCCAGTGGCTATGCTCAAATCCATTCGGATCCTTCTTTCCATTACTACCTTCCATGATTACGAGATCTGGCAGATGGACGTAAAGACGGCTTTTCTAAATGGAAATTTGGACGAGTGCGTCTAAATGGATCAGGCAGAAGGTTTCAATCAGAGTGGGAGCAGCGGGAAAATATGCAAGTTGCTTAAGTCCATTTATGGACTAAAGCAGGCATCGCGGAGTTGGAACATCTGTTTTGATGAAACGGTCAAAGAATATGACTTAAAATCAAGATGAACCATGTATATATAGTAAAATTGTAGCACGAACTGTTGTATTCCTCGTCTTGTACATGGATGACATTCTCTTGATAGGAAATGACATTCCTATGCTACAATCTGTCAAAGGATTCTTGTCACACAGATTCTCCATGAAAGACCTAGGTGATGCCTCTTACATTCTGGGGATCCAGATCTATCATAATAGATCTAAAAGGATGTTAGGACTTTCGCAGTCCAGGTATATCAACACTATACTGAAAAGATTCATTATGGAAGATTCTAAGCACGGTAATTTACCGGCTTGTCATGGAATCACCCTATCCAAAGAGATGTCTCTCAAGACTGATTTGGAAAGGGTTCGCATGTCAGTTATACCCTATGCTTCTGCGGTAGGCTCTATAATGTATGCGATGTTGTGCACCAGACCAGATGTAGCTTACGCACTAAGCATGGAAAGCCGGTATCAGTAAGACCCAGAGGAGAAGCATTGGATAGCAGTAAAGAACATTCTCAAGTACCTGAGAAGGACTAAGGATATGTTCTTGGTTTACGACGGAAAAGACCTCCAGATCGAGGCTTTTGCTGACTCCAGCTTCCAGAGTGACAAAGATGACTCTAAGTCCATGTCAGGTTATGTCTTTACTCTCAATGGAGGGGCGGTGTGCTGGAAGAGTTCCAAGAAGGACACCGTTGCTGACTCGACGATGGAAGCGGAGTAGACCGCTGCTTGCGATGCCGCAAAAGAAGCAGTCTGGATAAAGAAGTTCCTAACAGAGCTTCAGGTGGTTCCTACCATTGTTGATCCAATACCGCTGTATTGTGACAACAACGGTGCTATAGCTTTAGCGGAGGAACCCGGGTCCCATCAGAAGTCCAGACACATCTTAAGGCGGTATCACCTGATCAGGGAGATCATTGATCGCCGGAAGATCGAGGTCTGGAGAGTTGCTACAGAGGAGAACACTGCATATCCATTCACAAAGGCCTTACCTCAGACACAGTTCGAGAGGCTATTCAAGATGATAGATCTTCGATACGCCAGTACATGGCCCTAGTGCAAGTGGGAGATTGTTAGTGTATATGCCCTAAGGGCCATTATTATATCATACTAGCTTGTATATTACTTAATGGAAGCTTGGGATATTCACAGTTATATTAACAGTCTTGCTCAACAAAGTAGTATGCTACTTGGTTTATATCTATCTTAATATGCGTATATGTTTCTTTTAACATATCACGAATACATATTGATAGAGCCCTTAGGATTTTGCTTGACTACCAGCGTTGTGATGGCAGTCACACTAATGGGGGCTGTAGGGTTACTAGGCATACTAAGGAGGTCTCACAAGGCATCAACCATGCCAATTTCAAATTTTACAAGTGCCGAGAAACCCTAATACGGATCGTTAACTAGATTTTAGGCGAAACAACAAGCTACTAAACTACTTTAGTGCTAAGTGAACGGAAATACAACCTTTGTAGATCCGCTCCTCCACCTCCATAGCTCCATGACGGTATACCCTCGCTGCGATCATCGGATCCCGGACTCTAGCGTCGGCTTCATCGGAGAAATGGGCGGGCTAGGTCGTCGACTTCGATGCCGAAGATGATCTACGTCGAGGCATCACAAGATCAAGCTCCAACTTCACCAAGTCATGAAACTTGTGAAGAAAACACCCTATACTACTTGGCAAGTGGTAGAGGATGAAGAAATAGGAGTGGGTTCACTTTAGAATTGGATTTCTCACTCTTTTTCTTAAGTTGCCATTGTTGGTAGCAAGCTTCTTCATCTTGAAGAAGAAGAAGCTAATATATGATAAGTGTTATCTTTAAAATAGAAAATAAATGAATACTTATCATATAGCAACCATAGTTAGGTGTAGAGAATAAATCATGGTTAGTTTAAATGGTTAGGGTTAAGCAAGAAGACAAAATGGTCACTTAGTCAAAGCTTCATGAAGCTTCAACAACAAACAAAATAAGCCACCATTTTCTTTTCTTTTGCCAAAAAGAAAGAAATAAATAAATGAATAAATAAATAAAATGAAAACCCTAACCATTACACAACCATGGTTTAATCTTTACACATACTCAAGTTAGCATGTATCATCAAACATGATACAAACTAGTGTACAAAAGTATATCACATATACAATATGCACATCAAGTGAGAAAATCCATTTAAAGTGAACCAATATTAGTTAATGCAAAGTAATATATCAAATATATAATTATTCATTAAATCATTAAATCAATACTTGATTTAACGATCCGGTCATATCGCATATAACCGACTAATATTCAATGTATCGGCTTATCGAATCAATCCTTGATTCGATAACTAGGTTATATCGCATACAACCAATTGATACATTCATCGCGAGAATGGAATACGGTATCACATACACGCATTATTCTCGGTCCCGCACATATCTCATATGCGCTCCTATTTCGTTTCGCTTGAGCCAGGAAACCTCTGTGTAGGACTCTAAAGACTCGTCAATACGCCGGCAGTAGATGATGATCATATCAAACACCCACAAGCCGCAAGCGGTCTGCTAAACGTAACGGCCACCCGGGTATTGAGCGATCAGAAGATCGACGAGCAAGCCCGCTTATACTCCTGTGAATCCAACCAGTAACACTTACCGTACAGTCCGGTCTCGTCGTCTGATATGTCGCATATCTCGCCTAGGGGTGGGAAACGTCAGACCCCAATAGCTCGATAAGTCGTGTCGATATGAGGTCTATAACAGTTCGAGAAACTACAGGTAACACTTACCAGTAAATCTCAGCAACCCTGGCCAGGGATTTCCGGTTATAGCCAATCGAACACAGCGCAACATCAACTCCCTATACCGGGAGAGACGAATCCCCTCCTATCGCTCATTGCCTCCATGTGATTCGGGACTGTACCCAAAAACCACCGTTTTGCACGCCCTCTTGGACGTGGTAAGGTGGAAATCAAAGCACGGTGGGGACCACATAAGACTCTATGACGATCTCGGGTCAACAGACTACTCTGTACCAGTGTCACCAGAGAACTGCCATCTGACGTAAGGTATAATACCATCTGGGAGTTCTTGGCAAGTCCTTCCAGTGTACTCAGTCTCCACTGAGCACCCGTATATCATCTCTGATGTCAAACACCAATGGATATGGGATCATCCATCGCCCATCTATATGGGTCGAGAAGGTATACGCTAGTCTACTCTGGTATATCGATGCTCCGTCTCGATACACCCACGACTAGGGACCTTGAAGGATGTACTTATGGACTACCATGTCCCCACTAGTATGATCCGCATCATAGTCCAGGTAGTCAAGTACACATCCTAAGGGCTTTACCAACATATATCGGAGAGACAATCAGTGTACACGTTAAGGTAAAGATCAACCAGATAGCATACTATCATGTCGAGCAAGAAAGTCCTCCCTATATATGTCCCAGCATCCACTACAATATACATCCTATGTATAGTAATGGCCACTAGGGCATACATATAACTAACAATCTCCCACTTGCACTAGGGCCATCTGTAGCAGTGGTTGTAGTATCTCATACTCAACCATCCCATAAAAGTCTCTCTCAGGGAAAAGGCCTTTGTGAGTGGATCCGCCGTGTTGTCCTCTGAGTCTACTCTCCTAATCTCGATCCCTTAGAGATCAACCATCTCCATGATCAGGTGATACTGCCTTAGAATATGTCTGGGTCACTGATGGGACCGGCGTTCCTTGGCATAAGCCACAACACCATTGTCTCACAATGGTCGGAACGTAGTTCATCTCATGAACCAATATACACCCAAACATGCTCTTTGGTAGCATCTTAAGTAGCGATGTATCCAGCCTTTATCGTCTAGTATGCCACGGTATCTAGCTTGGAACTCTTCCAACATACCGTCCCTTTACTGAGGGTAAAGACAATGCCTGTGACTGACTTTCAGTCGTCCTTATCACCCTGGAACTTTTCCAGTGATTCTCCCCAGGATCGATTGATACCATCTCACTACAACTAGTGAGTATCCTAACATCCATTTAGATCTATCTCATAGATGCAAAACCCAGGATTTAGTAGGTATCACTTTGATCCTATGTGGAGAATCATTGTGATAAGCGGAGATTGATCGAGCGTAGTATAAGAAACTCCTTCCCTATCAAGAGTATGTCATCCACGTACTCTACGAGGATCGCCACCATACTCCCTACTACCTTTTTGTATATACAAGGTTCATCTACCATTTTGATGATGTCAAACTCTTTGACTAATCCATCAAAACAGATGTTCCAACTCCGCGATGCCTGCTTTATCCTATAAAGCATCTTGCACACGTTTCCGCTGCTCCCACTGTCTATGAAGCTCTCTGACTGTGTACTTATAGACGCTCTCTTCCAAAACATTATTTAGAAAAGCAGTCATGACACCCAACCACCAGATATCGTAGTCATGGTATGTAGCCGTGACAAGTAGGATCTGGATGGACTTAAGCATAGCCACTGGAAAAGGTTTCATCATTATCCACGCCTGGTCGATGACGAAAACCATTAACAAGTCTAGCTTTGAAAGTCTCAACTTTTCCATCTACACCAAATAATCTTCTCAAGATATACTTGCTCCTGATAGGGATTTAACCCTTCAGATATAGCAACCAAAGTCCATACTTTGTTGGTTTACATGGATTCCATCTCAGATCACTAAGCATCCAGCCATTCTTACAGAGTCTTACTCCTGATGGCCAGCTCGAAGCTAGTTGGGTCATCATCTCATGATGCAATCCTCGCTCCCACTGTCATAGAGAAACAGAATTATCTCTTAGGTGGGTGAGGAACCCTACTAGATCGGCGGAGAGGCTGAGGTTCGTTGGTATCTATTGAATCCTTTGGTTGTACCAAATCATCTGCTATAGTTTGCATAGCTGGAACCTTTCCAGTTCTACATAACAGACCTTGCCTCGAGCTTGTCCGGATTTTGCTTTTAGACATAGGCCGGACAACCCTAAATCTTAACAAACTTAAGATATGGGCTCTTCCCTTTCCATATCACATATGAAGTGGTAGGCACTGATTTGATTCGAACCTAATTCAATAGGTATGCAGCTTCTCAAGTGCATAACTCCCAAAAGGAAATAGGTAACTCAGTAGTACTCATCATAGAGCACACCTTATCATATAGGGTGTGATTGCTCTGCCCCGATATACCATCGTGCTATGGTGTATACGGAGGAGTAATGCTGAGAGAGAATCTCATTCTCCTTCAGAAAAGTCCAAGAATTCTGTGCTCAAGTATTCTCGTCCTTGATCACATCAAAGGACATAATACTTATACCCGTTTTGGTTCTCTACTTCTAACTTATATTCTGTGAATATCTCAAAAGGTTCGGACATGTGTTTCAACAGGAACATATGTCTGAATCTTGAGAGATTATCAGAGAATGTAATGAAATACAAAGAACCAGTCTTGGCATATGTAGACAGGGGACCTACATACATCAACATGTATCATCCCTAGAGTTCACTAACTCTTTCTCTGTTTTCAATAAACAGAGCTGGTGTCATAATATCTTTGTGACATGACTGGCAAGTTTCACAAGATGTAAATTCAAACTGATTTAAATATGCATCTACAAGTAACTTCAGCTAGTCGGGTCGCATTGATATGACCTAGTCTACAAAGCCTCAAGAAGGATTCGTTCATTTCTGAACTCTTCCTCTTGTGTGTGTTCTGTATACTAAAAACTGTAGTTTGATTTAGAACATCAATGCTTTTAGATAACGTGCCTGAACCGATCAACTTTTGATATAGGAAATGTTCAAAACATTATCCAACAATACAACATTTTAACATTTCTTTACTAATAAAGAGACTGATGTGATTTTGTATATCAGGTTCGGTATCTAATAACATTCGTTCAGAATCAATGTATTGTAATACAGGGTGACAGTGACCAACAGACTTGGCTGCAACACTTGCCCCGTTTTCTGCCTCATGAAACTTATCACCCGTTCTCAGTTCTCTACCTTTCTGTAGCCCATGTAACGGATTACATTTGCGGGATCCTAATCCGGTATCTAATACCCAGGACGTAGAGGATACTGAGAAACAGTTCTTTATAATGAACACACCCGAAGATGATGCATCATATGCACTTTCCTCGTTTGGGCGGCATGGGAATTCTGGTATTTCCCTATTTCCTGCTCTGTCTTATAACAATTATAAGTTGGAGCGGGACCAACGTTCCCCAGCTCAGTATAACAAGCGGGTTCGGTCAATAATCCGTATTATTATCTTGATTAAGGCGTGACATGGTCGCCGCCAGGAGAGAGAGAGAGAAGAAAACACTCTGCGTGCGCTCTTGCAAAATCAGATTGGTTATTATTTTATCTAATCAGGATGGCTCCCACAGTTTTTATCAAATCTTCCTTCAAACCCTAAAAGGAAAGACTAGCCGGGATTAATTACACACTACAAGTTCACCAATCTTTCAGCCAGGCCAGTGTCGGTACTTTGAGGGAGGTCCCCCGTGCTTTCGCACGAACCTAATTAATGTAAACCTCGTTTTCCCAGAGGCGTAACCCCGTTGACACCTTTCTAGACACCTACTTGATCGGCTAATTGTAATGTGTAAAACTCTCCCAGGAGTAACAATTACTCGCAGCGGGTATCGGGATCCAACTATCTCATAGAAGGTATGCAATCTCATTGCAAATTTCAACACTTGAGATTCCCGATAATCTTTTGCCCCTAGCAGCTATATGACCTTAACATAGTCAACAAATCATAAGTGCTAGTCAAGTTCAACCCGTCATTTCCCGATTGAATTAAACCCACCCGCACGACCCTTAACATAGTCAACAAAGTCGCACGACTACCCTAATCCAATCACATCATATGCTTATGCAGATAAGCACTAATTAGCTACCGCACACTACGCCTTAACATAGTCAATAAACGTAGCACGAATACTAACTAGTACTTATCTGAAATGACGGAGGGCTACGACAGGTTTTTCTGAAAACCTATTGCGTAATGAACTTGATATCGTTGTAGAATCAAATGAATTTTGAAATGGAGTGTTTTTTAGGCTTTTCTAGTTTTGCTAAAGGGGTCACTCCCGGTGAAGGGATCGTCGGCCCTTTCCTCATCGAATGAGGTACGGGATATATCATATATATCACTGTGCAAAGCAAAAACTCTTAAAAGCAATCAAAAGACAAACCGAGTGTGTAGCATCTGCCAGTTATTGCTAAAGGAGTCACTCCCGGTGAAGGGATCTCGGTCCTTTCCTTATCGGATAAGGTGCAGAATATATCATATATACCGCTGTGCAAAGCAAGAACTGTAGCTACCTGTTTTATTTTGAAATTCGATTCTACAACATCTTTAGGTTTCTTTTATTTCATTAATCTCATTAATGAAGTCCCATCATTTAAGTACCTAAACATCACAGATAAATACGGCGCACACTTATGCCATCCGCATTCGCCTCGATGTCCCCTCGTGCACCGTTAGGTTAGGTAACTAACGGCAGAGCGGGGCAGGGCTAGCGCGGGTGTAAAACATAAGTAACGCCTATATAATATATCATATATACTATATACAGTATTTATCACAGAACATCACATGATCACATCACAGATATCGCAGCAGAAGAAACATATGAAATATTGGATATACTAGGACGTCCGTGTTTTCAATACGAGCCAGTATAAAACACGGATTCCACGGTCGCGATGAATAGCCAAACCCACACCCCAAGACCCCTACGAGAGCGGCAAGCAACCCTACCAATTCTAGAGTTAGGAGACCCAGACTCGACTCCTCGAGTTGGTCTCCCACTGGACTCCAGAACCCGGTTACTTGTTCCCTCCTCCTTGGGTCTATCCTAGTGCGGAAAAGTAAATAATATACAAACGGTGACATCTTCCGCAACCTGGAAGTGCCCCAATAAAAGAATATTACATACAAGTTTTTACATGAATGAAAATGAAACACTCATCTCACATAAAAAAAACCCCGGCTATTCAAAAACGACGATCCAATATAACATATCCAGCAACACATAACATCACATGTCATCAACGTAAGTAAATATGCGCATCCTAATTGTCGTTGACATATAGCAACGAAACCGGCGATATCACATATTACACTTACGGTCACAGAAAAGAAAGTGTAAAACTACAGCAGTTGGAATCCGCAACCACCTCAGACATCGCATGCCTGACCAAATGAATTCTTTAGACATCGCATGCCTAACAATTATAAACCCCACATTTTAGTCTCAAAATCGAAAACACTTTTCAATACCAAGTCGGGCAATTCAACAGGATTCCCGACATTTTGATCGAATGCTCGTCGCAAACTTTAGTAGATGGTCGCACCACCGATACCGTCGACGAAGTGCACCAAGGCGGAACACCGCTACTGTGAGCACCCAAACGGATGCTTTCGGCGACGGGGTCCTCCTACAGTCACTTGGTCGGAGTTAAGGGGTGTAGCTGTCTATTAAGTTTATCCGGCGAGTATCCGCGTACGCTACGTGATTGCGATGGACTTTTGATCACATCAAAATTCCGTGGCAACCGATCAAGTGAGACTAAAGTGCTATGTTTATAACATTCATTCAGTTATCTCATAACTATTTGTGAATTCCAATTATTGTATCCTTTTCCAGATAAACAGAAAATGTTATACTTTCCGATCGAACAGTCAAACACCCAAGTTTTCCCGAAACAGATCAACATATGAAACAAGTTTAAAAACATCCAGTTCATACCTCAGTACCAACGGTCCAGCCGTAGAAGGGTCAAGCCAACGCCTCACATGTGGCACGCCGCACTGCCCCAAACCCTAAGGTTCAAAGGGCAGTTCAAGACGGTCACATAATCGAGTTAAGGTTTGTTGTCTTCTAGAGGGACCATCGCGTTACTTGCACTACTTAGAACGTCATTAAACTACGGAAAAATCCAACATTTGGAAGTTTCCCGGCAGGGGAAAAAGTGGGTATTTATATCCGGTCGAACTTTTTAACATATTCTAAAATTTACCCGGAAAAACACATAGACAAAGTTTGAAATTTCCGATCGAATCAACAAAGCTCCAAAACACCCCAGAATATTCAACTCTTGAATAAATATTAAAAAATCCCAGAAAATCCAGAACCAAAATATAGGAGTTACTGTGCAAAAATTGAAGAGTGATCACATATATTGGCCGCGGAACCGCCGCAGAAGCCAAGCTTCTGCCGCGGTTCCGCCGCACTTTAGCAGCATCACTCGATAAATTTTGCATCGTAATTCTTAGAATTTCCTGCTGAATTTTTTAAGAATTTTTAATCTGGAAAAATCCTAATTTTAGAAAAAAGTCCAGAGAGCATTTTGGAGTTCGGATTTCAGTTCGATCGGAATTCTAACTCCGTCTACGCATCGCCTAAGGCTCTAGCTAGGCTCTGATACCACTGTAGGGTTACTAGGCACACTAAGGTGGTCTCACAAGGCATCAACCATGCCAATTTCAAATTTTACAAGTGCCGAGAAACCCTAATACGGATCGTTAACTAGATTTTAGGCGAAACAACAAGCTACTAAACTACTTTAGTGCTAAGTGAACGGAAATACAACCTTTGTAGATCCGCTCCTCCACCTCCATAGCTCCATGACGGTGTACCCTCGCTGCGATCATCGGATCCCGGACTCTAGCGCCGGCTTCATCGGAGAAATGGGCGGGCTAGGTCGTCGACTTCGATGCCGAAGATGATCTACGTCGAGGCATCACAAGATCAAGCTCCAACTTCACCAAGTCATGAAACTTGTGAAGAAAACACCCTATACTACTTGGCAAGTGGTAGAGAATGAAGAAATAGGAAGTGGGTTCACTTTAGAATTGGATTTCTCACTCTTTTTCTCAAGTTGCCATTGTTGGTAGCAAGCTTCTTCATCTTGAAGAAGAAGAAGCTAATATATGATAAGTGTTATCTTTAAAATAGAAAATAAATGAATACTTATCATATAGCAACCATAGTTAGGTGTAGAGAATAAATCATGGTTAGTTTAAATGGTTAGGGTTAAGCAAGAAGACAAAATGGTCACTTAGTCAAAGTTTCATGAAGCTTCAACAACAAACAAAATAAGCCACCATTTTCTTTTCTTTTGCCAAAAAGAAATAAATAAATAAATGAATAAATAAATAAAATGAAAACCCTAACCATTACACAACCATGGTTTAATCTTTACACATACTGAAGTTAGCATGTATCATCAAACATGATACAAACTAGTGTACAAAAGTATATCACATATACAATGTGCACATCAAGTGAGAAAATCCATTTAAAGTGAACCAATACTAGTTAATGCAAAGTAATATATCAAATATATAATTATGCATTAAATCATTAAATCAATACTTGATTTAACGATCCGGTCATATCGCATATAACCGACTAATATTCAATGTATCGGCTTATCGAATCAATCCTTGATTCGATAACTAGGTTATATCGCATACAACCAACTGATACATTCATAGCGAGAATGGAATACGGTATCACATACACGCATTATTCTCGGTCCCTCACATATCTCATATGCGCTCCTATTTCGTTTCGGTTGAGCCAGGAAACCTCTGTATAGGACTCTAAAGACTCGTCAATACGCCGGCAGCAGATGATGATCATATCAAACACCCACAAGCCGCAAGCGGTCTGCTAAACGTAACGGCCACCCGGGTATTGAGCGATCAGAAGATCGACGAGCAAGCCCGCTCATACTCCTGTGAATCCAACCAGTAACACTTACCGTACAGTCCGGTCTCGTCGTCTGATATGTCGCATATCTCGCCTAGGGGTGGGAAACGTCAGACCCCAATAGCTCGATAAGTCGTGTCGATATGAGGTCTATAACAGTTCGAGAAACTACAGGTAACACTTACCAGTAAATCTCAGCAACCCTGGCCAGGGATTTCCGGTTATAGCCAATCGAACACAGCGCAACATCAACTCCCTATACCGGGAGAGACGAATCCCCTCCTATCGCTCATTGCCTCCATGTGATTCGGGACTGTACCCAAAAACCACCGTTTTGCATGCCCTCTTGGACATGGTAAGGTGGAAATCAAAGCACAGTAGGAACCACACAAGACTCTATGACGATCTCGGGTCAACAGACTACTATGTACCAGTGTCACCAGAGAACTGCCATCTGACGTAAGGTATAATACCATCTGGGAGTTCTCGGCGAGTCCGTCCAGTGTACTCAGTCTCCACTAAGCACCCGTATATCATCTCTGATGTCAAACACCAATGGATATGGGATCATCCATCGCCCACTATATGGGTCGAGAAGGTATACGCTAGTCTACTCTGGTATATCGATGCCCCGTCTCGATACACCCACGACTAGGGACCTTGAAGGATGTACTTATGGACTACCATGTCCCCACTAGTATGATCCGGATCATAGTCCAGGTAGTCAAGTACACATCCTAAAGGCTTTACCAACATGTATCGGAGAGACAATCAGTGTACACATTAAGGTAAAGATCAACCAGATAGCATACTATCATGTCGAGCAAGAAAGTCCTCCCTATATATGTCCCAGCATCCACTACAATATACATCCTATGTATAGTGATGGCCTCTAGGGCATGCATATAACTAACAGGGGCTGGGTAGTCTACAAGCACATCCTTTTTCAGGTCCCTAGTCGTAGGATTATCGAGACAGGGTATCGATACTCCGGAGTAGACTGGTGTATACGCTTCTCGTCCCAGCAGGGAAGATGGTCTGTCCCACAGCCATCAGTACGTTGTACTGGAGATAGTATGCAGGTGCTCGTTGGGTTACGGGTACACCGGACAGGACTCTCAGGGAACTGTTAGTTGGTATTATAGCCGTCGTCAGTTAACAGTTCTCAGGTGACATAAGTACAGCATAGTCCGTAGACTTGACACTGCTGCTTCGCCTCGAGTGTGTTCCCACTGTTCTTAGATTGCTACCCTACCACGGCTCAAAAGAGTCGTGCAAACAGGTAGTAGTTGGATGCAGTCCCGAAGCACTTGGAGGCAGTGGCGGTTAGATAGGATTCGTCTCTCCCGGTATTGGGAGTTGATATCGCACTGTGTTTGGAGAGCCATTGTGCAAAGTCCCTGGCCAGGGCAAGTGAGATTTACTGGTAGGTTTTCCAGTAGCTTCTCAAGGTGTAATGGGCTTCACTCTAACACAACTTATACCGCTTTTAGGGGACTGACGCTTGCCGCCCCCTTTGGCCTGATATGCGATAGTCCTAGACGAACAGACCGGACTGTACGAAGATTGTCACATCAGGCTCGGTACGAGTTCGGATGGGTTTCCTAATCAGCCTTCTTATCGACATCTATCTGGGGACCGTTACGTACAGCTAGTACCGCTTGCGGCCTGTGGTTAAACCCACTGCCAGCGTAGTTTCGAGTCTTTAGAGTCCCACACAGAGAGTTTCCCTGCTTTAAGCGAAACGATATAGAGGTCGTATGGTTTTACGACAGGGTTCGGACATATACGTGTATTTGTGCACGTATGATGTTCAGACAGATTATACTAGCGGGCTTTAGTTTAAGTCCGATTCTAGTATTGGATTATTGGATTTATACAGTCTCAGTATTTCCGTGTTTTACGGATGGAAGGGGCATTCTCGTAATTATTCGAGAAGCTTCTAGAAGATTGGTGACTCATTTAGATTTAATTCATTTTTGAATTAAACTAAATGAGGTGGAGAGCTTATATGTAATTTGCATTAAATGAATTAGTGACTCATGAGATGATTCATCCAAGTGAGTTAATGAAGCATTTATTGCTTAATGACTCATGAGATGATTCATTGATTGTATTAAATGAAGCATGGTTGTAATTATCATATATGATTTATTTGATAATCATTATGCTTCATAGAATATAGAAATGAGTTATTATTCATCTCATTCTCACATACACATTCTCTGTCCTCAAGCTCTCTCTCTTCTTCACACTAACCCTAATACTCTCATGAGTTGAGATCCCAAGGGTTAGAAAGACTAATACATCCTTAATCCACTTCTATATCTTCTAGGTCACTTGGATTAGCAATCCTAGCCACTTAGTTACCTCAAGTTAGAGGTTAAAGCTAGGAGAAGGATCTCTCGGGTGGATCTTCTATCACATCGAGGAGGCCGACGAGGAGGTGAACAAGAAGGACTAGTATCTTGAGGTATAATCATCTATCATAGTAGTTTAGCACTTCTAGATAGTTGTTAGTTAGGGTTTAGCAAAGATCCGTAAAGTTAGTCGATGTTAACTTAAACAAAATGATTGTTTTACCTATTCCGCCTCCCCGCATCATGTGGGGTGTCTAACGTCGACTTACACCATTTTGAGCAAGACTGTCAATACAACTGTGAATATCCCAAGCTTCCATTAAGTAATATACAAACCAGTATGATGCGATAATGGCCTCTAGAGCATATACACTAGCAATCTCCCACTTGCACTAAGGCCATGTATTGGCATATCGCAGACCTATCATCTCGACTATCCTCTCGAACTGTGTCTGAGGGATGGCCTTCGTGAGTGGATCTGCAGTGTTATTCTCCATATCTACTCTCCTCACCTCGATCTCCCGGTGATCGACGATCTCCCTGATCAGGTGGTAACGCCTCAAAATGTGTCTGGACTTTTGATGCAACCTGTGTTCCTTCGCTAAGGCTATAGCGCCATTGTTGTCGCAATACAGAGGTATTGGATCTATAATGGACGGAACCACCTGAAGTTCTTGTAGGAACTTCCTCATCCATACTGCTTCTTTCGCGGCGTCACAAGCAGCTATGTACTCCGCTTCCATCATCGAGTCAGCAACAGTGTCCTGCTTGGAGCTCTTACAATAGACCGCCCCTCCATTAAGGGTAAAGAAATAACCCGACATGGACTTGGAGTCATCCTTGTCACTCTGGAAGGTGGAGTCAGCAAAGGTCTCGATCTGGAGGTCTTTTCCGCCATACACCAAGAACATCTCCTTAGTCCTTCTTAGGTTCTTGAGAATGTTCTTTACTGCTATCCAGTGCTTCACCCCTGGGTTTGACTGATACCAACTTACCACGCTCAGTGCGTAAGCTACATCTGGTCCGGTACACAATATCGCATACATTATAGAGCCTACCGCAGAAGCGTAGGGTATAGATTTCATGCGAGCCCTTTTCCAAATTAGTCTTAGGAGACATCTCTTTGGAGAGGGTGATTCCATGACAAGCCGGTAGATAACCGCGCTTTGAATCTTCCATACTAAATCTTTTTAGTATGGTGTCGATGTACCTGGACTGCGAAAGTCCCAACATCCTCTTAGATCTATCACGATAGATCTGGAACCCAGAATGTAGTTGGCATCACCCAGGTCTTTCATGGAGAACCTCTGTGACAAGAATCCTTTGACTGATTGTAGCATAGGAATGTCATTTCCTATCAAAAGAATGTCATCCACGTACAAGACGAGGAATACCACAGTTCTCCCTACAATCTTACTATATATGCATGGTTCATCTGGATTTTTGATAAAGTCGAATTCTTTGAGTGTATCATCAAAACAGATGTTCCAACTCCGCGATGCCTGCTTTAGTCCATAGATGGACTTAAGCAACTTGCACACTTTCCTGCTGCTCCCACTCTGAATGAAACCCTCTGGCCGATCCATATAGACGCACTCTTCCAAATTTCCATTTAGAAAAGCCGTCTTTACGTCCATTTGCCAGATCTCATAATCGTGGAAGGCAGCAATGGCAAGAAGGATCCGAATAGATTTGAGTATAACCACTGGATAAAAGGTTTCATCATAGTCCAAACCAGGTCTTTGACGAAAACCTTTTGCAACAAGTCTAGCCTTATAGGTTTCAACCTGTCCATCTACACCAATCTTCTTTCTGAAGGTCCTTTTGCAGCCTACGGGTTTTACTCCTTCTAGAGCAATGTCCAAAGTCCATACTTTGTTGGTGTACATGGACTCCATCTCGGCCCACATTGCATCTAGCCATTTCACTGAGTCGCCGCTCTGAATAGCTTGCTGGAAGCTAGTAGGCTCATCATTGTCAATGATGCAATCCTCTCGATCCCCATCTATGAGAAAACCATAGTATCTCTCGGGCGGATGAGACTGCCTGCTAGATCTACGGAGTGGCGCGGGAATGTCCAGTTCTTCTTAAACCCCTGGTTCTACCATGCTTTCAGTAATAGCTTATGGTTCTGGAATTTCTTCCAGTTCTATTGCGCTCCCACTTATCTGATTTTCTAAAAATTCAGTTTCCAAGAAGCGGGCATGACAAAAAACAAAAACCTTTTGCTCCTCTGCGTAATAGAAAAGATACCTCTTAGAGTTTTTTGGGTATCCCACAAACTTACACTGTACTGAGGGTGCCTCGAGCTTGTCCGCATGCTGCTTTTTGACAAAAGCTGGACATCCCCATGTCTTAAAGTGTTTAAGACAGGGTTTCTTTCCACTCCACATCTGATATGGTGTGGTAGGCACTGACTTAGTAGGAACCTCGTTGAAAAGATATGCAGCTGATTCTAGTTCATAACCCCAGAAGAATCGCGGCAACTCAGCCTTACTCATCATTGAACGAACCATATCCAATAGGGTTCTGTTCCGCCTTTCCGATACACCATTGTGTTGTGGTGTGTATGGAGGAGTAAGCTGAGAGAGAACTCCATTCTCTTTTAGGTAATTCAGGAACTCAGCACTTAAGTATTCACCATCTCGATCAGATCTCAGTGTCTTGATACTTTTGCCTGTTTGTTTTTCCACTTCATTCTTATATTCCCAGAATTTCTCAAAGGCCTCGGATTTATGCTTCATTAAGAAGACATGTATATACCTAGAGAAATCATCCGTAAAAGTAATGAAATAAGAATAACCACTTCGCGCATGTGTAGACATTGGACCACGCACATCGCTGTGTATGAGTCCCAAGAGCTCGCTCGCTCTTACTCCGTGTCCAGTGAATGGAGTCTTTGTCATCTTTCCCATGAGACAAGACTGACAAGTTGCATAAGACTGATATTCGTACGGATCCAAATATCCCTCTTTATGTAACTTCGTCAACCGTGTTTTATTGATGTGATCCAGTCTACAATGCCACAAGAAAGCCTGATTTAATTCCGGAGACTTTCTTTTAAATGTGTTCTGGACACTGAAAACCTGAGCTTGATTTAATACGTATATACCGTTATCTAATGTACCTGACCTAATCAAAACTTGATTTAGGTGGATGTGGACCACATCGCTTACAAATGTAAAACCATATCCTTCCTTAGAAAGTAAGGATACAGATATGATATTACAAGCTAAGCTAAGTACATACAAACAGTTACGTAGAATCAATATCTGCCCACTTATCAATCCAAGGTGATATTCCCCTACGGATTCAGCGTCCATGCTCATTCCGTTAGCTACCCTGAGAGTCATATCACCTACCCTGATAACTCTACAGTTTCGCAAAGCCTGTAAAGAATTACATATATGAGATCCTGAACCGGTATCTAGTACCCAGGAAGTAGAGTTAACTGACATGCAGTTTTCGATTACAAACACACCCGAAGTCAAAGCCACAACATGCTTCGTGTAGGGTGTTTTTCGTCACCCCATTGAGATGGGAATACGCACGCACTTGTCAGGCGTACTACAGATTCCCCCTGCCTAAGGTAGGTCGGGGTTTAATGATTGTGGGGATCCGAATCTCCGGCAGCCGCGGACTAAGCTGCCGTTAATTACACCCCGCCTTTGGGGCGAGGGAACCTCCGATTGACGGGTCAAACTGGTCATGTGAACTCAATGTGCAGTGTACATTTGTTGTTGTTTTGGAGGGGGGTTTGAATATATCGGGAGCCATGCAGTGTTTTTACGGGGGTCCCGCTACCCGGATAGCGGGCTGGGGGTCAAGGGGGCTAGCAGCCCCCTTGCGGGGTGCGGGGCAGCGCCCCGTTAGAAATTTTTTTCTAAGAGGGACAGTGTCATGGAGTATGTGTATGTGTACATTTGTATACATATGTATATATATAAAAAAAGGGGGGGAAAGACATCCAAAGGATGCGTGGGGCCAGCGCCTGGGCGCTTGAGCGCAAGCGCGCCACGTGTCGGCACATGGGCGCTTTGCGCTCGAGCGCAGAGTGCTGGAGCGCAGCGCGCCACGTGTCGGCACGAGGGCGACTTGCGCTCGAGCGCTTGCGCTTGAGCGCAAGAGCGCCACGTGTCGGCACGAGGGCGACTTGCGCTCGAGCGCTTGCGCTGGAGTGCAGGAGCGCCACGTGTCCGCACGGGGACGACTTGCGCTTGCGCTTGAGCGCAAGAGCGCCACGTGTCGGCACGGGGGCGACTTGCGCTCGAGCGCTTGCGCTTGAGCGCAAGAGCGCCACGTGTCGGCACGGGGGCGACTTGCGCTCGAGCGCTTCGCAAGAGCGCCACGTGTCGGCACGGGGGCGACTTGCGCTCGAGCGCCTGCGCTAGAGCGCAAGCGCGCTACGTGTCGACACCGGGGTGACTTGCGCTCGAGCGCTTGCGCTCGAGCGCAAGAGCGCCACGTGTCGGCACGAGGGCGATTTGCGCTCTAGCGCTTGCGCCTGAGCGCAAGCGCGCCATGTGTCGGCACGTGGGCGCTCTGCGCTTGAGCGCCGGCGAGAAAAAGAGGCTTTTAGCCTAAAAAGGATTTCTCTAAAGAGAAATCAAAGAGGAGTTGGACTCCTGAGTGTTTTTTTTGTTGGGTTCAGTGAAAGGGGTTCTTCTTCTTCCTCCTCTGTTAGCTGGATCTTGAAGATCAAGAGATGTGGGATCTTTAAAAATCTCTTCTTTTTGAGATCTAATAGAAGATCTGAGTTCCCCTTTATGGGTTTTGTGATGAAAAACTATTTTGTTTTATTAAAGGAAGAGTAAAACTCTTGATTTAATTCAAGAGAAAGAAGAAGGTTTTAGAACCTTGAAGAAGGAGAAAGATCTCAGATCTGGAAAAAAATTTTAGAGAGAGAAAAAAGTTGTTAGATATTTTCATTATCTTTGCCTTTATAGGCCATACACTTTACACATAGCCCCTTGGGCTTCACAAAATGGCATTTTGCCTATCCTATGGCTCATGTGCCATTTCTTTTTGCACATAAGCCATGGGCTTTACAAAACTTTGGCTTTATGCCTATTTTTCTTACATTTATCTAAAAGATAAAATAAAAGAAATGCAACAAAATTATTTATTACAAAATTTTTATCTTGGCATGGGGGGAGGCCGGCCGCTTCATGTTCTGGCTCGACCCGGGCATGGGCTCACTGGATCTGGGCTTGGGCCCACTTGGCTTGGGGTTGACTTTGATTTTGACTTGGTCAACCGGGGTGTAAATTTTTACCCCAACAAATTGCCCCCCATCAATAAATGCACACCACATATGTGGGTCGTGTGCATGAAATTGATGGATCTTCTTTCACGTGGAGGCGACTTGATTTGGTTCCCGCTTTTTGGGAAGCTGGCACTGTCCTTTTTACGACATGGACGGTCGATTCTGCCCTTTTTGCGACTTGGACGGTCGGTGCTGCCCTTTTAGCGACGTAGACGGTCGGTTTTGCCCTTTTTGCGACGTGGACGGTCGATGCTGCCCTTTTTGCGACTTGGACGGTCGATGCTGCCCTTTTAGCGACTTAGACGGTCGGTTCTGCCCTTTTAGTGATTTGGACGGTCGGTACTGCCCTTTTAGCGATTTGGACGGTCGGTGCTGCCCTTTTAGCGACGTGGACGGTCGGTTTTGTCCTTTTTTCGACTTGGACGGTCGGTGCTGCCCTTTTAGTGACTTGGACGGTCGGTTCTGCCCTTTTTGCGATGTGGACGGTCGATGCTGCCCTTTTTGCGACTTGGACGGTCGATGCTGCCATTTTAACGACTTGGACGGTCGATGCTGCCCTTTTAGCGACGTGGACGGTCGATGCTGCCCTTTTTGCGACTTGGACGGTCGATTCTGCCCTTTTAGCGACTTGGATGGTCGATGCTGCCCTTTTAGAGACGTGGACGGTCGGTGCTGCCCTTTTAGTGACTTGGACGGTCGGTGCTGCCCTTTTAGCGACGTGGACGGTCGGTGCTGCCCTTTTAAAGACGTGGACGGTCGATTCTTGATTTGACTTGCTCTGCTTCTTGTAGTGTCAGGGGTAGACTTGACTTGCTCCGCTTCTTGCGGTGTCGAGATTGGATTCTGACTTGCTCCGCTTTCTGCGGTGTCGGAGTGGAAGTTGACTTGTTGATTTTGATTTGGGTTGACATCAGCATCGTTATACTGGAATATGGTACCAGGAGCGAATCATCATCTGTCATTAAGAGGATTTTGGGATTGTTTTACGCCCGTGGATTGTATACGGTTTTGCAGGATGTATAATCCAGACCGTAGGGCCGGAAAAACTTCGGGATTTTGTCGGCGTCTGCATCGCTGCACTAGAATATGGTACCAGGAGCGACTCATCATTCGCCGTTGGGGTATGGGATTTGGAATTTGGTTGGCGTCTGCATCGATGCACTGGAATATGATACCAGGAGCGAATCATCATTCGCCACTTGGGGATTTGGATTTGGAATTTGGCTGGCGTCTGCATCGCTGTACTGGAATATGGTACCAGGAGCGACTCATCATTCGCCACTTGAGGATTGGGGAGCGATGGCTTAGGAGACAGGTTTAGATCCCTATCGCCTAAGACTTTTCAATTTTATGGGCCGTGAAGGTCCCATAAAAGCATTTTCTCCCTACGAGTCGTAAGGATCCCGCATGTGTATTTTCTCCTTAGGAGTCGTGAGGACTCCTAAGTGTGTTTTTCCTTTATGAGTCGTAAGGATCCCACAAAGGTTTGTTCTCCTCATATATCGTGAGGACACATGAGTGGGTCTTATCAATGGAGCATCATTCCCAAAGCGGATACCGGCCGCGTAACTGGTGATTACGGTGGGGCAAGGGTATGATGAGAATTATTTAAGCCCGTGGATTGTATACAATGGTCAACTTGGAGACCCACCGTAGAGCCAGGAGAATTTTGAGAAATCGGATTTTGGTTGGCGTCTGCATCGCTGCACTGGAATGTGGTACCAGGAGCGACTCATCATTCGCCGTTTGGGGACTTGGAATTTGGATCTTGTTTGGAATCAGCATTGCTGAACTGGAATAATGCCAGGAGCAACTCATCATTTGCCTTGGGAGGACTTGGGATTTGGGTTTTTGGTCGGCATCAGCACCGCTAACACTGAAGCGAAATGCCAGGAGCGACTCATCATTTGCCGTTGCCCGTTGGGGGAGGATGGCTTAGGAGACAAGTTTGGGTCCCTATCACCTAAGGCTTTACAATTTTATGAGCCGTGAGGGTCTCATAAAAGCATTTTCTCCCTACGAGTCGAGAGGATCTCGCAGGTGTATGTTCTCCTTAGGAATCGTGAGGATTCCTAAGTGTGTTGCTCCTTTGTGAGTCGTAAGGATCTCACGCAGGGGTTTTCACCTCACAAGGTCGAGAGGACTTTTGCGAGTGTATTCATCTCTTTTCACGAGTTTGCGCCCTTTCGGGTTTTCACAAACTCGCCGGTAGTCCTGCTGTTTTTACTCACGGAGCCCTTTCGGGTTTTCATCCGTGCCCGTTTTGCTTGTGGACATACCTTTTTATTTTTCTTTTTTATTTTTCTTTCCCTTTTTTTTGCCGCTGGTGGGACTTTAAAAGTGGTCTCACCGGCAGGATTTGGGACAAATAGGGGTCGTTTACGCCCGTGGATTGTATACGGTTTTGCAGGATGTATGATCCAGACCGTAAGGCTGATGTGCTCAATTCGGCTGCGACTTGGAGCATTCACGTGTAGTATTTCTTGAGGTATCGGCCATTGATGGGTGGCATGGGCCTTTCTCCCTCGGCACTTATTAGTTGGTAGGATCCTCCGTCAAACACTTTCTCGATGACGTATGGTCCTTCCCAATTTGGCTCGAATTTTCCCTTGGCATGTCGATTGGGGATAATCGGTCTTTTGAGGACCATCACCAATTCACCTTTCTTGAAAGCGCGGAGATGGGTTATCTTGTCATAGGCCCGTGACATTTGGGCTCGGTATAGCTCTAGACGCTGCTGCACCGCGAGCCTCTTTTCTTCGAGGGCATCGAGTTCTTCAAGTCGAAGGAGCACGTTTTCCTCCTCTGTCAACTCATGCTGAACGGCCATTCTTAAGCTTGGAACTTCGACTTCGAGGGGGAGGACCGCCTCCACTCCGAAGAGCAATGAGTATGGAGTGGACTGAGTTGGAGTACGGTGCATGGTACGATATGCCCACAATGCCTCGTGAAGCTTAAGATTCCAGTCTCTCTTGTTGGCTGAAGCATTTTTCCTTAGGAGCTTGCATAGAGTCTTATTGAAGGCTTCGGCTAGCCCATTGGCTCTTGGATTATAGATGGAGGAGTATCTCCAGTCTATCTTGTGCTGAGTAGCGAACCTTGAGATATTGAAGCTCTTGAAAGAAGGCCCATTGTCGGAAATGATTCTTCTTGGTGTACCGAAACGGTATAGAATATTATGCTGGAAGAATGTCAGAATATCTTTTTTCTTGACTTCTTTTAGCGGGACAGCTTCAGCCCATCTGGAGAAGTAGTCTGTCGCGGCCAGTATGAACCGGTGGCCTTTGGATGACGGGGGATCAATTGGGCCAACAATGTCGGTGCCCCAGACTTTGAAAGGCCACGACGCCACCGTAGGATGCAACGGATTGGGATGCTTGTGAATGAAATCACCATGGATTTGGCAGATCTGACATTTCTTTGCATGCTCTCCGCAATCCCGTATCATGGTGGGCCAGTAATACCCAAGCCGTTTGATTTGAAGTCGCATCTTGGGACCAGATTGGTGAGCACCGTAAACGCCCGAGTGAACATCTTTCATGACCTTTTGGGCTTCGGCCAATGACAGACACCTGAGCCAGAGTTGGTCATATGACCTGCGGTATAACGTGTCATTTACAAACACGTATCGGAGAGCTCTTTTCTTCAGCTGAATCCTTGCAGATTTTTCTTCGGGTAGCTTGTCGTATCGGAGGTACTCTATGAAGGGTTCTCTCCAATCGAGCTCGTCTTGGATGATCGAAGCTTCTTCGGCAGGACTGCTCTTCTGTTCCGCGCTTTCCTCTTCTCGTAGAGAGACTGGGGGTAGAATTTGCCGGCTCCTGACTGTGATCAGAATTTCGTCCATGTCAGGATCAGCCAGCTCCTTGGCTAAGCGAGCGAGTACGTCAGCCTTTCCGTTCAACGCTCTAGGGATTCTCATTAGTTCAATGTGAGTGAATCGTTTCATGAGTTCCACCACCCGGCTTCTGTACCGAGCTAACTCGGGTTTGTAATCTTATAGTCGCCGCTTACTTGGTTGACGACAAGCTGGGAGTCACCGTATACCCGTAGCCGAAGGATTTCCATTTCTATGGCAAGCTCCAAACCAGCTATCAGAGCTTCATACTCAGCTTCATTGTTTGTCCGAGGCTCGGTGAGAGCGAAAGAACGCCGTAGGGTTCCCATTGATGGCGTAATGAACACCAATCCTATCCCTGCTTTTACCTCCGGGACGCTTGATCTGCCGGAGCTCCTTATTGATGAGGCCCCATCGAAATAGAGCTCCCAACATGGCTCATCTTCCTCGAGGTGCAGTACTTGTTCGTCGGGTAACTCACAATTTAGCGGCGACCCTTCTGGTATGGGATGAGCAACGAGAAAGTCTGCAAGAGCTTGCCCCTTTACTGCTTTCTGAGGGGCACAAACTATGTCAAACTCAAGTAGCATGACAGCCCATCTTACCATTCTGCCGGCTAGGCTTGCTTTGGTCATAAAGTGTTTGAGCGGGTCGATCTTGGAGATCAGCATAACCTGATGAGCGAGCAAGTAGTGCCTCAGCTTCTTCACAGCAAATATTAGAGCCAGGCATTGCTTTTCGATTGGGGAGTAGTTGTGTTCCGCCCCGACTAGAGTTCGACTGAGGTAGTAGAGGGCATTTTCTTTTCCCTCCTCTTTATTCTGGGCAAGGAGCACACCGAGTGACTCGTCCAGCGCGGCGGTGTAGAGAATCAGCGGTTTATTTGGAATGGGAGCGGCCAGCACTGGAGGGTGCAACAAGTATTGTCTGATACTTTCGAACGCTGCTTGACATTCGGCATCCCAGATAAAAGGAGCTCCTTTCATCATGAGCTTTGAGAAGGGCCTACATCTCCCCGATAAATTTGAGATGAACCTCCGTATATAAGCAAGCTTGCCTTGAAAAGATCTTAGCTGTGTCAGACTCTTCGGAGGGGGCATCTCCATGATGGCCTTTATCTTTGATGGGTCAACTTCAATCCCTCGATGCCGAACTATAAAGCCCAGGAATTTTCCCGATGACACGCCAAAAGCACACTTCAGAGGATTCATCTTCAGATCGTATTCCCTCAGTCTGGTGAGAACAGTCCTAAGATCTTGGATGTGGTCGGCCTTGGCTTTAGTTTTGACGACCAGATCATCAACATAGCATTCGACGACTTTATGGATTAGGTCATCAAAGATATTAGTCATTGCCCTTTGATATGTAGCACCTGCGTTCTTCAGTCCGAACGGCATAACCTTGTAGCAATATATTCCGATCGGGGTTCGAAATGAGGTGTGTTTCTCATCCTCAGGCTGTTAGGTCCACGTTACCTCTCCCGGTACTTTCGGGGTTGCGGAAACGGCAAATCAAAATTTTTCTAAACTTTGTAACATGGACCGTAAAAGCCGGATCTTTGCTAAACTAAACTAGCATACTTGCAAAGAAGAGTTAACTACTCGGCAAAGTGGTTATACCTCAACTTGAACTCCTTCTCTTCTTGTTGTTGTTCTTCTTTGATGTTCTTCTCTTCTTGTTGTTCTTCTCATTGCTTGCTCAAAGGTTGATCCGGACTTCGGTCACCTCCGCGGCCTCCTTGAGTCGAAGACGATCCACCCGAGAGATGTACACCGAGCTCCACCTCAAGCCGAGGTAACTAGGGCAAGGAGATAGCTAATCTAAAAGCCCTAGGATGTGTAGGAGTGATGAAGGGATGGCTTTGTCTTTGTGAAATCTTTATCTCTCAACACATGAGATCAAAAGATCAAAACAAGAGGAGGAAGAAGAAGGAGATTTTCTAGCAGCCATAGAGCTTCTCATTTCAAGAGAGAGAATGAGAATAAGCAAATGAAAAGCTTAACCAAGAGAAAAGCTAACCATGGTTGCAATAATGCACAAACATTATCATTACAAATCCAATCAAGATAAAGGTGATGGCTACAAATGACATGACCATTATCATAACTAAATAAAAAGAAAACCAAAGAATACTTTAGATCTTCTAAGAAGATCCAAGTCAACTTTGGTCAAAAGGTCAACAAAGTCAAGATGGTCAAATGGTCAATGTAATTAGCCATAACAAAATTATCAATGAAAGGATTAGTAAATAATGTCCCCGGCTCATTATGGTTTTGACCAAACGAACTGTCGAAACCCTAATGAGTCCGCCTCAAAATGGTTTTGACCGAATCAACTGTCAAAACCCTAATGAGCCTGCCACATAGTGGTTTTGGCCGAACCAACTGCCAAAACCCTAATGAGGCACCTCCTCCTTCATCGCTCCAGAAAACTGTGCATACACACCTGCATCCGTATTCCGTAGAATGCGGATGCGCAGAAGACAAAACAAATCCATCCATGCAATACTAGGATCCGGCTTAAACCAAAGCCTACTAGTATTGCCTGCCCGAACACCACACGCACACAAGTGTACGTAAGTGATCGCAGCCCTGCCGTAAAACCATACGGCCTCTACACGTTTCGCTCAGTGCAGGGAAACTCTCTGTGTGGGACTCTAAAGACTCTACACTACGCTGGCAGTGGGTTTAACCACAGACCGCAAGCGGCACTAGCTGTACGTAACGGTCCCCAGGTAGATGTCGATAAGAAGGCCGATGAGGTAAACCCATCCGAACTCCTACTGAGTCTGTATGTGACAATCTCCGTACAGTCCGGTCTGTTCGTCTGATACATCGCATGTCGGGCCTAGGGGGCGGCAAGCGTCAGACCCCTAATAGCGGTACAAGTCGTGTCGGAGTGAAGCCCAGAACACCCTGAGATAACACTGGAACCTACCAGTATATCTCGCTTGCCCTGGCCAGGGACTACTCGTGTAATGGCTCTCCTAGACACAGCGCGATGTCAACCCCCAATACCGGGAGAGACGAATCCTGTCTAACCGTCACTGCCTCCAAGTGCTTCGGGACTGCTCCCAACTACTACCTGTTTGCACGACTCAGTAGAGCCGTGGTAGGGTAGTAATCAAAGAACAGTGGGAACACACTCGAGGCGAAGTGACAGTGTCAAGTCAGCGGACTAAGCTGTACTCATGTCACCTGGGAACTGATAACTGACGATAGGTATAATACCAACCATCAGTTCCCGACGAGTCCTGTCCAGTGTGCTCGTAACCTAACGAGCACCCGCATACTATCTCAAGTACGACGTACCGATGGCTGTGGGACAGACCGTCTCCCCTGCTGGGATGAGAAGCGCATACGCTAGTCTACTCCGGAGTATCGATGCCCTATCTCGGTACTCCCACGACTAGGGACGTGTATAAGGATGTGCTTGTAGATTACCCAGCCCCCACGAGTGTGATCGCCATCACAACGCCGGTAATCAAGCAAAGATCCTAAGGGCTCTACTAATGCGTATAGGTGATATAATAAATAAACACACATGTACACATTAAAGCAGAGACAAACCAAGTAGCATACTACTATATTGAGCAAGATTGTCTGTACAACTGTGAATATCCCAAGCTTCCATCAAGTAATATACATGCTAGTATGATACAGTAATGGCCTCTAGGGCATATACACTAACAATCTCCCACTTGCACTAAGGCCATGTACTGGCGTATCGAAGACCTATCATCTCGATCAGCCGCTCGAACTGAGTCTGGGGTAAAGCCTTTATGAATGGGTCTGCAGTGTTGTCCTTTGTGTCCACTCTCCGCACCTCGATCTCCTGTCGATCAATGATCTCCCTGATCAGGTGATACCGCCTTAAGATGTGCCTGGATTTCTGATGGGACCTTGGTTCCTTCGCTAAAGCTATAGCCCCATTGTTATCGCAATACACAGGTATTGGGTCAACAATGGACGGAACCACCTGAAGTTCACTAATGAACTTCTTTATCCAGACCGCCTCTTTTGCGGCATCGCTTGCAGCAATGTATTCAGCCTCCATCGTCGAGTCTACGACGGTATCCTGCTTGGAACTCCTCCAACATACCGCCCCTCCGTTGAGGGTAAACACAAAACCCAAGACAGACTTGCTGTCATCTTTGTCACTCTGGAAGCTTGAATCGGTAAAGGACTCGACCCTGAGGTCTCCATTACCGTAAACCAGGAACATCTCCTTAGTCCTTCTCAGGTACTTGAGAATGTTCTTCACTGCTGTCCAGTGGTCCTCCCCTGGGTCTGACTGATACCGGCTTACCGCGCTCAACGCGTAAGCTACATCTGGTCTTGTACATAGCATCGCATACATTATAGATCCTACCGCCGAAGCGTAGGGTATAGTGCTCATGCGAACCCTCTCCTCGTCAGTCTTAGGAGACATCTTCTTGGAGAGGGTAATTCCGTGCAATGCGGGTATGTTACCGCGCTTGGAACCCTCCATACTAAATCTCTTTAGTACGGTCTCTATGTACCTGGACTGCGAAAGTCCCAATAGTCTCTTGGATCTATCTCTATAGATCTTGATCCCCAGAATGTACGAGGCATCTCCCAGGTCCTTCATGGAGAACCTTTGTGACAAAAATAGCTTGACCGATTGTAGCATAGGAACATCATTTCCTATCAAAAGAATGTCGTCCACGTACAAGACTAGGAATACGACAGTTCGTCCTACAATCTTCTTATATACACAGGGTTCATCTTCGTTCTTGATGAAATCAATTCCTTGATTGCCTCATCAAAACAGATGTTCCAGCTCCGCGATGCCTGCTTTAATCCATAAATGGATTTAAGCAACTTGCACACCCTTCCGCTGCTCCCACTGTCTACGAAATCTTCTGGTTGATCCATGTAAACGCACTCTTCCAAACAACCGTTTAGGAAAGCCGTCTTAACATCCATCTGCCAGATTTCATAGTCATGGAAGGCAGCAATGGTAAGTAGGATCCGAATGGATTTGAGCATAGCCACCGGAGAAAAAGTCTCGTCATAGTCCAAACCAGGTCTTTGACGAAAACCTTTTGCAACGAGTCTAGCTTTATAGGTTTCCACCTGCCCATCTACACCAAGTTTCCTTTTGTAGATCCATTTGCATCCAACGGGTTTTACCCCAGGTGGAGCAATATCCAAGGTCCACACTTTATTGGCGTACATGGATTCCATTTCGGATTGCATTGCTTCCTGCCACTTATCAGAGTCCCTACTGATAATGGCCTGCCTGAAACTGGTAGGGTCATCTTCTTCCAAGATGCAATCCTCTCGATCCCCGTCTATGAGAAAACCGTAGTATCTCTCGGGCGGATGAGAAATCCTACCAGATCTGCGGAGTGGCTGAGGTTCGTTTGGGGTCATTGAATCTAGCGGTTCCTCCAAATTTTCAGTTACATTTTGTGGTCGCTGAATTTCTTCCAGTTCTACCGAACTCCCACTTGTTTCTTTTGCAAGAAATTGCCACTCTAAAAAGGTGGCGTGGCGAGATACAAACACCTTCTGTTCCTCGGTGTGGTAGAACAGATATCCTGCGGAGTTCTTAGGATATCCCACAAATTTACATAGAACTGAACGTGCCTTAAGTTTGTCCGGATTTTGTACTTTTACATAGGCCGGACAACCCCATATCTTAATGCCTTTAAGATACGGCTTCTTACCATTCCATATCTCGAACGGTGTCTCAGGCACAGATTTAGACGGAACATCGTTCAATAGATATGCAGCTGTCAACAGCGCATGTCCCCAAAATGAAAGAGGCAACTCGGCATTACTCATCATGGAGCGAACCATATCCAGAAGGGTACGATTCCTCCTCTCCGATACACCGTTGTGCTGTGGTGTATAAGGAGGAGTAAGCTGAGAGAGAATACCATTCTCTTTTAAGTAGTCTAGGAACTCCGTGCTTAAGTACTCCCCTCCCCTGTCAGACCGGAGGATCTTGATACTTTTGCCTGTCTGGTTCTCTACTTCGTTTCTAAATTCCTTGAATTTCTCAAAAGCTTCAGATTTGTGTTTCATCAGATACACATATCCGAATCTAGAGAGATCGTCAGTGAATGTGATGAAGTAAGAGAACCCACCCCTTGCATGTATAGACATCGGACCGCATACATCACTGTGTACGAGTCCCAAGAGCTCTGCTGCCCTTTCTCCATGTCCGGTGAACGGAGATTTGGTCATCTTCCCTTTGAGACAGGACTGACAAGTTTCATAAGATGAAAACTCGAACGTATTCAAGAGTCCATCTTTATGCAACTTACTCAATCTTTTCTCTCCGATATGACCAAGTCTACAATGCCACAAGTAGGATTCATTCGTATCTGAATTCTTCCTCTTGCGTGTGTTTTGTATATTGAGAACTGTATTCTGATTTAGAACGTAGATACCATTACACAGTGTACCCTCTGCAACCAGTACCTTATGAAGGTAAATGTTCATGATATTCTTTTCAAGAACAAAGTTATATCCATCTTTATCGAGTAAAGAAACTGATATGATGTTGCAAACCATGGAGGGTACATAGTAGCAATCGTTCAAAATCAAAGTCTTGCCATTAGGCAATACTAGGTGATATTCACCGACGGCTGCCGCATTAACTTGTGCTCCGTTCGCTACTCTGAGCGACATATCACCCGGTGCAACTTTCCTACTTTTTCTCAGTCCTTGCAATAAATTACAGATATGAGATCCTGATCTGGTATCAAGTACCCAGGAGGTAGGGCTGACCGTAAAACAGTTCTCAATTACAAGAACACCTGAAGTAGATGCAAAACCATGCTTCTTCTTCAACTGGGTATCCTGGAAATCCATACTTTCCTCTTTCCCATACTCATACTCATGACTGTTGTCACAAGTTAGAGCTGAACCAACTTTCCCCAGTCCCGAATAAGAATTCGGTTCGGTCAAGCGATACATTTTATTATCTTGATTAGGGCGTGAAAAGGTTGCTGCCTGGAGAGAGAGAAAAGAAACACTCAGCGTATGCTCTTGCAAGATTAGATTGGTTTATTAATTTATCTAACCAGGATGTCTCCCACTGTTTCCTCAAATTCTTCTTAAAACCTTTTTAAAAGAAGAACTAGCCGGGTTTTAATTCACGTCACAATACTTGCTTAACCTTTCAGCCAGGCTAGTGTCGGTACTTCGAGGGAGGTTTTCCAACGCTTTCGCGAAGTTCCTTAATTAAAGAACCTCTTTTCCCTGGGGGCGTAACCCCGCTAACACCTTTCTAGACACCTACTAGGTTTATAGCATTGATCGTTAAGTGAAATAATCTCCCGAGAGTAAACCAATTCATCAGTGGGATCGGGATCCAACTGTCATTGTGTGATAACCTAGATGGAATCCACTCTAGTCACCACACTCCAGAAGGTATGCTAAATCTGCAAGTTTCAGTTCTTTTGAAACTCCCGATGTGGTTTTTCCCCTAGGATCCAAGTGACCTTGACTGAGCCAACATATCATAAGATCCTAGTCAAGTTCAACCCGTCATTATCTTGACTGCATTAGACCCACCCGTACGAGTCCTTGACTGAGCCAAAATGACCGCACGACTGTCCTAACCAATCACTTTGTATCCTACGGAAAAATATTACATAGCTACCGTTCACTACGCCTCGGCTGAGCACGAAATACGTAGCACGAATACTAAGCAATATTAATCCGAAACGACGGAGGGCTACGACTGGGTTTTGGCGAAAACCCGTTAACGTAATGAACTTGATTTCGTTGAAGGAACGTGATACACCTTTTTGAAAATATAGTGGCGAAAACTTTTGCTAAAGAGGTCACTCCCGGTGAAGGGATCTCGGCTCTTTCCTCGTCGAATGAGGTGCAGGATATTCCAAATTGAATACCTCGATGCAAAGCAAGAATAATCGACTATAGTGAAGTTATTACCCTGACGGAAACTTTTGTCCAAGGGGTCACTCCCGGTGAAGGGATCTCGGCCCTTGCCTCGTCGACTGAGGTGCTGGGCATTCATAACCGAATACCGCGATGCAAAACAAAAATGAACGTCCTTGCAATAACAGCTTTTTGAAAAATTGTTCCAACAACGTCTTTTAGGTTTATTTTCTTGCATTAGTTCTTTTAATGCGTCCCATCATTTAAATCCTACCATTGCAGAAAACAACCAAAATATGACGTACGCTTATGCCATATGCATTCGCCACGGGGCCCCGTCATCACCCGTTAGGTTACTTAACTAACGACAGAGCGGGGGCTGGGCTAGCGCGGCTGTAAAACATAAGCAACGCCTAAATAGAAAGCAATGATAGACATTACAGATCACAGATGAATACATTGGATATACTAGCAATCCGCAATCCTTTCGAGCCTGCAACGAAAAGCGGATTACACGGTCGCGGTGAATAGCCAAATACCCCACCCAAGACCCCTACGGGTGCGGCAAACTGCCCGCCAAGTATCCGGCAGTTTGTGCACCCCTCCGTGGGTCTATCCTAGGAGCAAAAACAGTAAAAAAGAATTATACAATGATGGCTACAACCCCGACCCGGTTGTGCGGCCAAACAAATAATAATATTACATCAATTTACATTTACAATGAATGAAAGAAAAACAAAAGCTCATCTCACATCCACCCCGGCTATTCACCCGCGACAGTCCAACACATTCATATACACATACCAATATCAAACACAGATCACAGAGATGTATAACCCCGACTAATCGACTTATAGCGATTAGCCGACGTTCAATACATTCAAACATCACAGATATAACCGATATAGTTAAAGTGTAGTGAAGTTCCGAAAAAATACGGATTTATAAGCCCCCAAAAGTAAATTTTAGTTCTGGAAAATCTGGGCACATATAACATATCCTAAAAATCCCAAAACCAACACAGAAACATTCTGCACCAAATTCGAAGCAGAGAGGGGACCAGACGGCCGCGCTTCAGCGGCAAAAGCTCCCTCTTGCCGCGGATCCGCGCTCCTCTAATCGCCTCTCTGGTTCGTATTTGGTGGTTTTCTATACAAAAGCCTGAGATAATTTTTGGTGTATAACAAATGTCGTTTTGACCAGAAAACAAATTAACAGAAACTTGGGTTTTGCAAAGTTTGGTTTTTGGATTTTCCGGTTTCGAAACTTCGTTACACTTCACTACCTAGCTAGTTTAAGTTTAGTTAGGCTCTGATACCACTGTTAGGTCCACGTTACCTCTCCCGGTACTTTCGGGGTTGCGGAAACGGTAAATCAAAATTTTTCTAAACTTTGTAACATGGACCGTAAAAGCCGGATCTTTGCTAAACTAAACTAGCATACTTGCAAAGAAGAGTTAACTACTCGGCAAAGTGGTTATACCTCAACTTGAACTCCTTCTCTTCTTGTTGTTGTTCTTCTTTGATGTTCTTCTCTTCTTGTTGTTCTTCTCATTGCTTGCTCAAAGGTTGATCCGGACTTCGGTCACCTCCGCGGCCTCCTTGAGTCGAAGACGATCCACCCGAGAGATGTACACCGAGCTCCACCTCAAGCCGAGGTAACTAGGGCAAGGAGATAGCTAATCTAAAAGCCCTAGGATGTGTAGGAGTGATGAAGGGATGGCTTTGTCTTTGTGAAATCTTTATCTCTCAACACATGAGATCAAAAGATCAAAACAAGAGGAGGAAGAAGAAGGAGATTTTCTAGCAACCATGGAGCTTCTCATTTCAAGAGAGAGAATGAGAATAAGCAAATGAAAAGCTTAACCAAGAGAAAAGCTAACCATGGTTGCAATAATGCACAAACATTATCATTACAAATCCAATCAAGATAAAGGTGATGGCTACAAATGACATGACCATTATCATAACTAAATAAAAAGAAAACCAAAGAATACTTTAGATCTTCTAAGAAGATCCAAGTCAACTTTGGTCAAAAGGTCAACAAAATCAAGATGGTCAAATGGTCAATGTAATTAGCCATAACAAAATTATCAATGAAAGGATTAGTAAATAATGTCCCCGGCTCATTATGGTTTTGACCAAACGAACTGTCGAAACCCTAATGAGTCCGCCTCAAAATGGTTTTGACCGAATCAACTGTCAAAACCCTAATGAGCCTGCCACATAGTGGTTTTGGCCGAACCAACTGCCAAAACCCTAATGAGGCACCTCCTCCTTCATCGCTCCAGAAAACTGTGCATACACACCTGCATCCGTATTCCGTAGAATGCGGATGCGCAGAAGACAAAACAAATCCATCCATGCAATACTAGGATCCGGCTTAAACCAAAGCCCACTAGTATTGCCTGCCCGAACACCACACGCACACAAGTGTACGTAAGTGATCGCAGCCCTGCCGTAAAACCATACGGCCTCTACACGTTTCGCTCAGTGCAGGGAAACTCTCTGTGTGGGACTCTAAAGACTCGACACTACGCTGGCAGTGGGTTTAACCACAGACCGCAAGCGGCACTAGCTGTACGTAACGGTCCCCAGGTAGATGTCGATAAGAAGGCCGATGAGGTAAACCCATCCGAACTCCTACTGAGTCTGTATGTGACAATCTCCGTACAGTCCGGTCTGTTCGTCTGATACATCGCATGTCGGGCCTAGGGGGCGGCAAGCGTCAGACCCCTAATAGCGGTACAAGTCGTGTCGGAGTGAAGCCCAGAACACCCTGAGATAACACTGGAACCTACCAGTATATCTCGCTTGCCCTGGCCAGGGACTACTCGTGTAATGGCTCTCCTAGACACAGCGCGATGTCAACCCCCAATACCGGGAGAGACGAATCCTGTCTAACCGTCACTGCCTCCAAGTGCTTCGGGACTGCTCCCAACTACTACCTGTTTGCACGACTCAGTAGAGCCGTGGTAGGGTAGTAATCAAAGAACAGTGGGAACACACTCGAGGCGAAGTGACAGTGTCAAGTCAGCGGACTAAGCTGTACTCATGTCACCTGGGAACTGATAACTGACGATAGGTATAATACCAACCATCAGTTCCCGACGAGTCCTGTCCAGTGTACTCATAACCTAACGAGCACCCGCATACTATCTCAAGTACGACGTACCGACGGCTGTGGGACAGACCGTCTCCCCTGCTGGGATGAGAAGCGCATACGCTAGTCTACTCCGGAGTATCGATGCCCTATCTCGGTACTCCCACGACTAGGGACGTGTATAAGGATGTGCTTGTAGATTACCCAGCCCCCACGAGTGTGATCTCCATCACAACGCCGGTAATCAAGCAAAGATCCTAAGGGCTCTACTAATGCGTATAGGTGATATAATAAATAAACACACATGTACACATTAAAGCAGAGACAAACCAAGTAGCATACTACTATATTGAGCAAGATTGTCTGTACAACTGTGAATATCCCAAGCTTCCATCAAGTAATATACATGCTAGTATGATACAGTAATGGCCTCTAGGGCATATACACTAACACAGGCGACATCTTGATCTGATTGTATCCAGACGAGCCGTCCATAAAGGTGAACAACTCGTAATTTGAGGTGTCATCGACCATCATTTCCATGACCAGTAGCGGGAAGTCGTCTTTAGGACATGCCTTGTTGAGGTCCCTAAAATCGACACAAACTCGGATCTGCCCATTTTTCTTCTTCACTGGAACTATGCATGCGATCCAGTCTGTATATTTCTCTTCTCTGAGGAAGCCGGCATCGATGAGTTTCTTGGTTTCCTCGATGACCTTTTCTTCCAACTCCCTTCTCATTCTTCGAGGAGCTTGTTTGACTGGCTTAGCATCAGGAGATATAGCCAGCTTATGCACGGCTACCTCAGGGGAATGGCCAGGCATTTCTTTGTATGTCCACGTGAAGCAGTCGACGAACTCACGCAGCAAGGCAATTATCTTCTCTTTCATTTCCTCCGACAAGAGTGAGCTGATATAGGTCGGCCTTGGATTATCGGGCGTTCCTAAGTCGATCTCGGTTAGCTCATCAAAGGTTGCTTGTCCGCCATCTTCGAGCTCTTGGGGAGCTTCTTCTGGCTCAGCTATCTCGTCATCATTATTCGATCTTTTGCTGGCCTCACCAACATGGATCATGTAGCACGCTTTGGAATCAGGTTGAATGTAGCCTATGCCCCGTCTATCTGGAATTCGTCCATCGATGAGTGCTCTGACCTGGGGCGGATACCATAGCCCTTCGTAAAACTTTGCTTCGGACTCCGTTTGATATAACCGGCATCCGCACTTCTTAAAGTATTCCCGCATCTCGGGCGCATAGTATCTGGGATTGAGGACGGCTCTTATGCCTCTCTCATAGGGAAGGCACGTGACAGAAAGATCGTCCGGGTGCACAACGGGGTTTGACCTGTAAAACAGGATGCCCTTCTGTCCATTTTTCCTCCCGGGCACATAGAAAGTTTTCAGCTGGTCCACGGTAGAGACTGACAATGCGTCGAGCTCTTTGCACATCCGTTCCGGCACCCTTGTGATGGCCAGGGACCCTTCTGCGACTTCGAAGGTCTCTCGTAGTTTCGCTTGCTGCATGGGGGGCCAATCTGCACAGCTGTTGCACGGCAGGTCCTCTTCTTCTGACTCTTCAGTGTCACTACCAAGATGAGGGCGGGCTTTGCTGCTAGATAGGCCTTCAGTAACAGATTCGTCCGTATCGCTGCCGAAATGAGGGCGAGTTTTGCGGAAGGACGGGCTTCCAGCGTCGGACTCATCAGTGTCGCTGCCGAAATGCGGGCGTACTTGGGTATTTTTGCTTTTGAAAGTGACAGCCGGCGCAGATTTGCTTTTGAGTCTTGGGGCCGGTCTATCCTCAGTCAGTTGTGGCTTAGCATTTTGGTGGTTCATAAAGTACCGAGAATCTTCATATCGGACTTCATGCACACCGAACGGCTGGATGTCTCCGTCAATGCGTCTTTCTTCGCTATTTTTAGTATACTTCATGCATTGATGGAGAGTTGACAGAATGATACCGTAATCGTGGAGCCACGGCCGCCCCAAGAGAATCTTATAAGATGTGTCGGCGTCGATCACGTATATCTTAGCTTCAGTTTGCAGATCCCCGAATTTGATTGGCAAAGCTATAGACCCCAGAACTTACTGGCAATTTTGGTTGAAGCCTTGAATGACAATCCTTTCCCTTGACAGGTGTCGGACGTCCATTGACAAACTCTTCAGAGTTCGCAAGTTCATGATGTTCACTGAGGACCCCGGATCAATCAATATGCGATTAATTCGATCTCCGTCACTGTACCCGGTCACGTAAAGCGGCCGATTATGCTCAGCCGTTCCCAGTAGCAAGTCTTCATCCTTAAATGTGACTGCGGCGGCATGCAAAGCGTGCTGGGCTTCTTTCATATTAATTTCCGCAAATTGAGCCTGATACCGCTCGGGGTTTTGTAGAGCATGAATGAGAACATCTCTAAGCTCCTTAGATAGGACCAAGGCGTCGTAGATGCTCAGGAGAGACGGAAGCTTCCGGAGATGTGCCAAGACATTATAGTCCACCGAGGAAGGAATTATGTTTTCATCAGCCGGTTCTCTGCCATCTTCTTTATTAGCGACTTGTTTTTCCTTCCCTTTTGGGGCGTTGCCCTGATTTGGCGGTAGAGCCCTGCCGCTTCTGAGCTGGATTTGATTGGCCTTTGTGGTGAGCTCCTCGTCCTCTTCGGGAAAACAGAGCTCATCCTCGGAGTCGCTGCCAAGATGGATAGCGTAGCAGGTCACTACTGGGATCTCTTCATTGGAGTCTTCTTCTAACTCCTCCAGGATTTCAGCCGCTTGTACAGGGAAGAACTCCTTCAATTGAATCAATGTTCTTTCCCTTTGTTCATATTCTTCGAGGGAATCGATATATTTTTGAATGGTCGATCTCCCTGCAGACTCTTTTTCGCGCCGAGCTGCACTTTTCTTCTTCTTGAGCTTCTTGGATTTTGAGCCTGATGGAGCCGCATTGGCAGCTGGACTGGTAGGCTTCTTCTGCCCTTCCCATTCCGTCCTGGGTTCCTTCCGGAGTAGCTTTATCATCTTCTTCGTCTTATTAGATATGTGCGTACTCCACGAAGGCCGCGATGAGTCCGTTTCATTTCTCAGGGCAGCGGGTTCGGCTGTCTGCTCCCAGAAGGCTTCAGTTTCTGTCTGTATAAAGTTGGTGGTTGCAACTTGATTGTTCACCATCACACTTTTGGACAGCTCGATCTCTCCAGCCTTGTACTGCTTCTCGACCCAGTCTTTGAAGATATAGCAATCCTCGATCGCATGGCTCACTACTCGGTGGTACGGGCAATACAGAGGATTGTCGGTCATTTTTGCTTCTTGGGGTCTTTTCGACTCCAGCAATTGTAGGCCGTTGTTCAAGGCATCTTTAAATATCTTGCGGACCTTGTCCCTTCTGAAAGAGTAAACCTTGTTCTTTTTCTCCTCTAGGGAAGGCCTATCTCCTCCCAGCAATGGCTTTCGAGACCGGTTGGTTTTGGATTCGCCCGCCCTTCGCTTTTCCTCACCGTCGGATGCATTGAAGACATTGGTACTGCTGGAACTCCCGCTTCTACGGTTGTCGTCCCGCTTGCTTTTCCAAGTTTTGTCTCTCTGAGAATCCGGCGGGGACTCTTGCTTCGAGCGTTCCAGCATTTGGACTTTCTTGGTTAGCTCCTGAAATGTCTTGAGGCCCGCCGTACACAAAAATGGGACCATCCAATTGTTGAGGTTCCCAATGAGAAGGCTGACGGACTGGTCCTGCTCCAGCGGCGGTTCGCACTTGACTGTGAGATTACGCCATCGAGCGATAAAGTCGGTGTTGCTTTCATTCTTCCCCGGCTTGGTCCTCACAAGGTCGGCAATGGAGATTTTATCGCTGACACTCATGAACCTTTGCCGAAACAGGGACTCCATTTGGGCAAAGGTAATGACGGACCCGTCCGGTATACTCGCATACCAGTCGAAGGCGACGCCGGTCAGGCTGTTGACAAACTGACGAAGAAGGAGCACGTCATTGCCCCCTGTATTTCCGCACGATGCTTTGAAGTGGGCGACGTTCTGATTTGCATTCCCTGTTCCATCAAATCTTCCGAACTTAGGAATGACATAGCCGCTTAGGAACTCAATCAGATCGTACTGCGCGGGATATGGCCGCCCACTACTGCCGATTTCTTTCTGAGCTTCAGCTTCGGCCACCAATGTTTTAACCTTGCTGGTGACCAAATCCATTATCCGATCCTGTGTTAGCGGGATAGTGCTATCTGGGGCCAAGGCGTCCCCAGAAGCGAAGTGTGGCCGGCTTTCATGTGGCTCGACCAGTCTTGGACCCGAAGGAACAGGCATTGGCTGCCTCGGATTGTCATCACCCGGCTGATTAGTAGCGGCTTGTGCTTGATTGGGAGGCGCTCGAGCAATTTGAGCCATAAGCTGCATCACAACGTTTGTTAGGTCGTCAATTTTCGAATAGAGCTTGGCTATCTCTTTATCCTTGCTCCTGAGCTGTTTTCGAAGCTCTTGAAGCAGCTCTTGCTCTGCGGTCATGGGGCGGAAAGTCGGCTTTTCCTCGCTGTCCGATCTTGACTCTGCATGGACCGAGAGGTCTTTCTGCCCATCTTCCTCCTCGAGAGGGTTTTCTTCATCCAACGGAGGCGACAGTTCTTGGGAAGCGGCAACCACATTCAAGCCAGATTGGACTTGGGATGTGGTGGCCCCATCCTTGCTTTTGCTGCGAAGGTTGTCGCTGGGACGCCCGCCCGCCATATAGACCGTATGGACGACATATCCAGCCGTCTTTTTATTATCGGCGGCTGATTTCACGGATCGCTGTCTTGGCCCTCCTGTTTCGGTAGCGGGCGGTCGATTGAAGGCGGCTGGCCTAACCAGGTTCTTAAATGGTGCTGGCACTTCTTTTCTGGATTTGCCCCGCTGCTTTCGTGCGGCACATAGTGCTTGATAGACTCTTGAAGAGACAGTGCCATACTTCTTCTGTTGGGGCCGGGACACGTCTCTTTGTAGAACTGTTCGGACCGCTGTCTTCTTGATTCTAGCGGTCATGGCATTTTTCTGAACCCACTTCAGAGGCTCGAAGGAATTGCTGATTCTTACGTCCGACTCAGCCGTCGTCGCAAGGCAATCCTGCACTTGGAACTTCACATGATTCCATTTGGCTGAAGCCCTGGCCCTCTTGTTGGCTCGATACCTGAGCCGCTTCTGCCTTAACTTTTCTGTTCTAAGCGCCTGGCAGACTTCGACTCTTTGGGAAGACGCCACAGACCGGGCGATGGAGGGCCTTGGAGATACGCTTGATTGTGCATTTGTTGGAGTCATCGCCTGAGCTCGTCCGCAACATTTGATGTTGCCCTTTGTACCGAAGTTCTTGCCCCCCGCTGGAGCACCAGAGAATCGTTCAGATACCGTCTTAAGTTTTGGTTGTGGTGCCTTGGCGATCACGACATTCGGCCTCTTACCCCTTGAGACTGGTTTGGCCACCTGTTCCGCCGGGATCTCCGCCAGATGAGCGCTTCCGGCAGGGTAGATGATGACGGAGCCAAACTGGCGGGGCGGTTCCTCCCACTGTCGACTGAGGCTTGCGGGGAGAACCACACGAGCGTTGATCTTGACCACGTACGGAATCGGGGTCGCTTTGGAAGTTGAATTCGTCTTGAGAGACATTGTCGTTGAAAGTTGATTGCTGCACGAAAAGAAAACATCATTTCAGTATAGGCAATCGATATGTATATTGATTGAGTTCGCATGAACGCTTAACCCAAAATATGGGAGGAGAGATTGGTCCCACCGGGCGTGCCAGATTCTGTAGGGTGTTTTTCGTCACCCCATTGAGATGGGAATACACGCGCGCTTGTCAGGCGTACTACAGATTCCCCCTGCCTAAGGTAGGTCGGGGTTTAATGATTGTGGGGATCCGAATCTCCGGCAGCCGCGGACTAAGCTGCCGTTAATTACCCCCCGCCTTTGGGGCGAGGGAACCTCCGATTGACGGGTCAAACTGGTCATGTGAACTCAATGTGCAGTGTACGTGTGTTGTTGTTTTGGAGGGGGGGTTTGAATATATCGGGAGCCACGCAGAGTTTTTACGGGGGTCCCGCTACCCGGATAGCGGGCTGGGGGTCAAGGGGGCTAGCAGCCCCCTTGCGGGGTACGGGGCAGTGCCCCGTTAGAAATTTTTTTCTAACAGGGACAGTGTCGTGGAGTATGTGTATGTGTACATTTGTATACATATGTATATACATAAAAAAAAAAGGGGGAAAAAGACATCCAAAGGATGCGTGGGGCCAGCGCCTGGGCGCTTGAGCGCAAGCGCGCCACGTGTCGGTACATGGGCGCTTTGCGCTCGAGCGCAAAGTGCTGGAGCGCAGCGCGCCACGTGTCGGCACGTGGGCGCTTTGCGCTCGGACGCTGGGCGCTCGAGCGCAAGCGTGCCATGTGTCGGTACGAGGGCGACTTGCGCTCGAGCGCTTGCGCCACGTGTCGGCACGAGGGCGACTTGCGCTCGAGCGCTTGCGCTGGAGCGCAGGAGCGCCACGTGTCCGCACGGGGACGACTTGCGCTTGCGCTTGAGCGCAAGAGCGCCACGTGTCGGCACGGGGGCGACTTGCGCTCGAGCGCTTGCGCTTGAGCGCAAGAGCGCCATGTGTCGGCATGGGGGCGACTTGCGCTCGAGCGCTTCGCAAGAGCGCCACGTGTCAGCACGGGGGCGACTTGCGCTCGAGCACCTGCGCTGGAGTGCAAGCGCGCTACGTGTCGACACCGGGGTGACTTGCGCTCGAGCGCTTGCGCTCGAGCGCTTGCGCTCGAGCGCTTGCGCTCGAGCGCAAGAGCGCCACGTGTCGGGACGAGGGCGACTTGCGCTCGAGCGCTTGCGCTTGAGCGCAAGCGCGCCACGTGTCGGCACGTGGGCGCTCTGCGCTTGAGCGCCGGCGAGAAAAAGAGGCTTTTAGCCTAAAAAAGATTTCTCTAAAGAGAAATCAAAGAGGTGTTGGACTCCTGAGTGTTTTTTTTGTTAGGTTCAGTGAAAGGGGTTCTTCTTCTTCCTCCTCTGTTAGCTGGATCTTGAAGATCAAGAGATGTGGGATCTTTAAAAATCTCTTCTTTTTGAGATCTAATGGAAGATCTGAGTTCCCCTTTATGGGTTTTGTGGTGAAAAACTATTTTGTTTTATAAAAGGAAGAGTAAAACTCTTGATTTAATTCAAGAGAAAGAAGAAGGTTTTGGAACCTTGAAGAAGGAGAAAGATCTCAGATCTGGAAAAAAAATTTAGAGAGAGAAAAAAGTTGTTAGATATTTTCATTATCTTTGTCTTTATAGGCCATACACTTTGCACATAGCCCCTTGGGCTTCACAAAATGGCATTTTGCCTATCCTATGGCTCATGTGCCATTTCTTTTTGCACATAAACCATGGGCTTTACAAAACTTTGGCTTTATGCCTATTTTTCTTACATTTATCTATAAGATAAAATATAAGAAATGCAACAAAATTATTTATTACAAAATTTTTATCTTGGCATGGGGGGAGGCCGGCCGCTTCATGTTCTGGCTCGACCCGGGCATGGGCCCACTGGATCTGGGCTTGGGCCCACTTGGCTTGGGGTTGACTTTGATTTTGACTTGGTCAACCGGGGTGTAAATTTTTACCCCAACACTTCGGATCCTGGATTCTGGCTTTCAAAGCCCTGCAATCCCTCTGCCAATGCCCTTTTCCCGTGATAATAGGAACATCCCTCGTTCCCTACTGTTAGCCCCAAAACTTTTGCCCTTCCCTTTCCTTTTACCTTACTGACACCTCTTATCGGCTTTGTAGAGGTCTTCTTCTTCTTACCCTTGGCTTCCGCCTTGGATCCAGAAGAGGAAGATTCCTCATTAAGCAGTGTCTCCCTGGTTTCCTTCACGATGTAAGTAGAAGGTAGGGACTGTAGAATCAAGTCAGCATCTGACTGGTTCTCCAACGCGGTCTCCAGGTCCATGAGCTCATCAATATAGCTAGTCATTGTAAGGACGTTTCCCCCTACAGATGACCAGATAGCCAACCTCGCTTGAAGCAATTCTTTCGAGGTCTCATATCTTGCGATACGAGATTGCTCTCCTTATAAATCTTTGTTATGGAGGAAGATGAAGGCTAAGTCCATCTTCTCGTGCTGCCTCTGGTTTTCACCATCTACTGAGGCCGACACGAGGCACTTGGCATTCGCACTGTCCTTTTCCCTTGTCTTACGGACATCTTTATCCGTGATGGTGGAAACTGGACCTAGGACGATGGGGGCTTGAGTAGTAATGAGGTTGTCCAGCTTGTCACAGGCAATGAACATCTGGACAAACCCTTGCAATTCAATATAGTCTGGCCCAGTCAATTTATTAGCTAGTTGTAACCTATGTGTAGTCAACTGGTCGCTGCAATTAGGAGAAAGTGAAGAAACACTTTAGCATGATGCTCTTGCAAGTTTAGATTGGTTTTTAATTTATCTAAACAGGATGGCTCTCACTGTTCCTCAAATCCTTCCACAAACCATAAAAGAAGAATTAGTCATGATTAATCTCACCGTACAATACTTGTTTAACCGTTCAGCCAGGCTAGTGTTGGTACTTCGAGGGAGGTTTTATGAGGCTTTCGCGAAGTTTCTTAATTAAATAACCTCTTTTTCCTGGAGGCGTAGCCCCGCTAGCACTGTTCTAAACTCCTACTTGGTTTATAGCATTGATCGTTAAGTGAAAAAATCTCCCGAGGAGTAGCATATACTTACAGTAGGATCGGGATCCAAATATCATTGTGTGATAATGCTGAAGGAATCCTACCAATACTATCACACTCCAAATGGTATGCAGCACTAGCAAGTTTCAATTTCCTTAGAAACTCCCGATGTGGATTTTTGCCCCATGCTCTTATGACCTTTACTAAGGCCAACAAATCACAAATCACATGTCAAGTTCTACCCGTCATTGTCCAGGTTAATTTGAACCCACCCGTACATACCCTTGACTAAGGCCAACAAAGTAGTACGACTGTCCTAAACCAACGCATTTATCTATGCAACATATGAATACCCAGCAGCTACCAATCACTATGCCTTGACTAAGGCCAACAAACATAGCTTGAATACTATTGAATATTCATATGAAATGATGGAGGGCTACAAATGGTTTTGGCGAAACCGTAAACGTAGTGAACTTGATATAATCGAAGGAACCTGATAGCTTTTAAAAGGAGTGGTTTAAGCTCCGCATTTTAAAAGTTTTGCTGTTTTGAAAAAACCGAGTCGTTTTAAAAGTGTTCCAACGATTCATCTTTGATTTATTTTCTTTGCATTAATATACAGTCCTATCAATTAACCTACCATTGCAGAAAACAACGAAAATACAACATACGCTTATGCTATCCGCATTCGCCACGGGGCCCCGTCATCACCTGTTAGGTTACTAAACTAACGACAGAGTGGGGGATGGACTAGCGCGGATGCAAAACATAAGCAAAGTTTATTATATAATATATATAATAATATCCATTCGCCAGACGCAATGATAGGCATTCAAGATCACAGATGAACACAATGGATATATTAGGAATTCCGCGTTTCGTTTGAGCCTGTAACGAAAAACGGATTCCACGGTCGTTATGAATAGCCAAACCCCACCCTAGACCCCTACAGGTGCGGAAAACTACCCGCCAAATTCTCAAAGTGAAGCAACCTCGCTCAACAAGGTGAGTAGGAAACTCAGCACTTCAAAGAACCCGGTAGTTTATGCACCCCACCTTGGGTCTATCCTAGAAGCAAAAACAGTAAAAGAAATAATACAGCGGTGGCTACAACCTCAACCCGGATGTGCCCCGCAAAATAATATTACATCACTTTACAATTTACATCGAATGAAAGATAAAACACTCATCTCACATCCCCGGCTATTCATCCACGACGATCCAACAAGTTCATATACACAAACCAACATAACATCATCACAGATATGTGCAACCCCGACTAATCGACGTATAGCAATTAGTCGACGTTTCCAAACACATATACACATCACAAAGCTTGTAATGTAACTATGACATTAGAATTCCACACGCAATTAGCAAACTAAACCAATTTTTCCAAAACTTTGAAAAATCCAGTGAGCTAAAGTTCCAAAACCAATCGTTTTAAGCCAATCCGGGAGTCGAAACGAACTCGAAACCCACCAGAATCTTCACGGAGAGTTAGAGCATGAAATTAACTTCGAGTTGGGGGCCTAGAGGGGGTACTCTACCCCCGAGGCCACCACGAGGTGGCCAGGGAGTGAGGCAGACCCGAAACTGCCTCAGGTGGGGCAGTTTCGGGTCCCCACCTCCAAGACCACCTTGTGGTGGTCTTGGGGAGTGGGCCCAGCTGTTCAATCCCCCTCGAGTGTTCCCTGGGGTGCCCACGCTCCACCCCATGGCTTCTTGGTTCAAACCGTGAGCCCGCGGGGTGTGCAAACAACTCAAAACATCAATTTTGGAAACTGTTTTTGTCAGCAGTTTTTGCGCGACAAAAACAGCAGATTTCTAACATCGCTACAAGCTATCTAAGCTTTATGAGAGGCTATGATACTACTATATGTCGAAGTCGCTCACCCCACGTGTATGCGGGGAGGCGGAATTTGCAAAAAATGATTTTTACGGGCTTCGCAATGTTAGTTATATGTATTCCCTAGAGGCCATTACTGTACATACGATGTATATTGTAGTGGATGCTAGGACATATATAAGGAGGACTTTCTTGCTCGACATGATAGTATGCTATCTGGTTGTACTTTATCTTAACATGTACTCAGATTGTCTCTATGTTATATGTTGATAAAGCCCTTAGGATATGTACTCGACAAATGGGACTATGACGAGATCATACTAGTGGGGCTACGGTAGTCGACGAGTACATCCTATAACTGTTCCTAGTCGAGGGTGTATCGAGACAGGGCATCGATGCACCAGAGTACACTAGCGTATACGCATCTTGACCCATATGATGGGCGATGGATGATCCCATATCCATCGGTGTTTGACATCAAGGATGGTGTACGGGTGCTTAGTGGAGACTGGGTACACTGGACGGACTCACCGGGAACTCCCAGATGGTATTATACCATACGTCAGATGGCAGTTCTCCGGTGACACTGGTACAGAGTAGTCTGTTGACCCGAGATCGTCATAGAGTCTTGTGTGATTCCCACTGTGCTTTGATTTCCATCATACCACGTCCAAGAGGGCGTGCAAAAAGGTGGCTTTTGGGTACAGTCCCGAATCACATGGAGGCAATGAGCGATAGGAGGGGATTCGTCTCTCCCGGTATAGAGAGTTGATGTTGTGCTGTGTTCAATTGGCTATAACCGGAAATCCCTGGCCAGGGTTGCTGAGATTTACTGGTAAGTGTTATCAGTAGTTTCTCGAAGTGTTATAGACCTCATATCGACACGACTTATCGAGCTACTGGGGTCTGACGTTTACCACCCCTAGGCGAGATATGCGACATATCAGACGACGAGACCGGACTGTACGGGAGTGTTACTGTTTGGATTCACAGGAGAATGTACAGGCTTGCTTGTTGATCTTCTGAGCGCTCAATACCTGGGTAGCTGTTACGTTTAGCTGACCGCTTGCAGCTTGTGGGTGTTTGATATGATCATCACCTACTGCCGGCGTATTGACGATTCTTTAGAGTCCTACACAGAGGTTTCTTGGCTCAGGAAAAACGGAGTAGGAGCACATATGTGATATGTGCGGGACCGAGGATAATACGATATGAGATACCGTATTCTATTCTCGCGATATTTGATATCAGCCGGGTCATCGGATCAAGTGTTGATTCGATGAATCGGTACGGATAAATATTAGTCGGTTATATGCGATATAGCCGGATTGTCGGATCAAGTGTTGATTCGATAATTTAATGTATAATAATATATATGATATATTAAATGACATTAACTAATATTAGCTCACTAAAAGATTCTTTTTCTCACTCGGGTAATACATTGATATATATGCGATATATGTTAAATGTATTATTTTATTTTTGTTACGATAAATATTATATATGTGATATATAATATTGTAACTGTTGGATATATATGCCCTAGAGGCCATTATGTGATAGTGGATGTATCTATACATGTATACATATATTTAGTATGCATTCTTGCTCGACATGATAGTATGCTATCTGGTTCTTCTTTATCTGACATGTTGATTTAATCATGCTTGTTATTCACTCATACATGCTGATAAAGCCCTGAGGATATTGGCTTGACTGCTCTGATTATGATGGAGATCATACTAGTGGGACATCTGTAGTCTATAAGCATATCCTGGAAAGTCCCTAGTCGTAGGTATATCGAGACGGGGCATTGATATACCAGAGTAGACTAGCGTATATGATACTAGACCCATGTGATGGGCGATGGATGATCCCATATCCATTGGTGTTTGACATCAAGATCATATACGGGTGCTCAGTGCTGACTGGGTACACTGGACGGACTCACCGAGAACTCCTATATGGAATTATATCTATCGTCGGATAGCAGTTCTCAGGTGACACTGGTGCAGGTTAGTCTGTAGACCCGAGATCGTCATGGAGTCTTGTGTGTTCTCCCACTGTGCTTTGATTACCACCCTACCACGGCTCTACTGAGTCATGCAAACAGGTGGCCGTTGGGTACAGTCCCGAGACACACGAAGGCAATGAGCGATAGGAGGGGTTTCGTCTCTCCCGATGTTGGGAGTTGATGCTGTACTGTGCCCGACTGGTTATATCGGTAAGTCCCTGGCCAGGGCTGCTGAGAATTGCTGATAAGTGTTATCAGTAGTTTCTCGATCTGTTATAGACCATTCACCGGCACGACTTATTGAGCTATTAGGGTCGACGTGACCATCCCTAGGCTCGATATGCAGCATATCTGACGAAGAGACCGGACTGTACGGTAGTGTTGCCGGTTGGCTCGACGGGTGTTGTAGCAGGTTCGCTTGTTGTCTTCTGATCGCTCAATACCCGGGTGGCCGTTACGTTTGGCTGACCGCTTGCGGCTTGGGGGTACCTGATATGATCATCACCCTCTGCCGGCGTATTGACGAGTCTTAGAGTCCCACAAAAGAGTTGCCCAGTCCAGGCGAAACGTTGTGGTGCGCGTATGCGATATGCGCATGCACCCGATTAAAATGTGCGTATATAATATCGGACATTGATCGGGCGGCCTTCTTTTGGTGGGGTCATATGAGATATGACCGGATTGATAAATCAAGTGTTGATTTATCATTTAACCATTAGTTTTCTCACTTAAAACCTTTCATGGACATGATGGATGTATGCATGTGTGTATATGTTTCTTTCTTTCTATCTAGTTTCATGCACATGTGGATGTGCATACATGCATACACACATACACCCATCTATCATGGTTGTTAGCACATGGAAATGGTGGCAATATAAGACTCACACCATAGATTAAGTGATGGTTTTTTATTTAATTTTGGATTTAAAACAAATTGAAAAGAAAAGGATAATCTTTGTTAGCTTCTACATTCTTCTTCTAACCTAACCTTGCTCACCTACCACTAATCTTGGGTTATCCTTCTCTTTATCATTTAAAACTCAAGTTAAATTAACTCTCCATCACTTAATCATGGTTGGGTGTAAGAAGGAATAAAATATAAATGGATATATTTCATTTCTTTTTCAATGGTTATCTTTTTATCATTCTACACTTGCTAAAAAGAAAAGCCACCATCTTCATCCTCCTTCACCATTTTGCTCTCTAGGTTTTTCTAGTGAGTTAAACACACTCAAAGAAAGGTTTTTGAAGTGAGATTCCAAACCACAACATCATTCTATGCAAGTTTAGCCAACTTGCTTAGAGTGTTCTCTTCGGTTTTACGAAGTTGCAAGCTTGGACGGAGAACTCCGTGGTGGATCGTCGTGGATGTAAGAGGACTTCAAGAGGACCTTCATCCAACACCCAAGACACCAAGGAGTCCAGCGAAAGAGAGCTATAAAGGTTGTAGTCTCGAAACTCTAGTTTGATTCGCTTTTTCCATTCGAAACCCTAATTTTCTAGGATCGATTCCATTATATGTTCGTTTAGCACCAAAAAATTTAAACTTTGGGACATGTGATGCTTCAAAACTCATCATAGGGTGCTAGACTAACCTTACATTGGTATTAGAGCCGACCTAGAACATTAGGCGACGCTTTTACGAAGTAAAAATCCCGATCGGACAAAAATACGACGCTATTGGACCCTCTCTGGACAATTTTTAAAATTTGATGTTTTTCAGAATTAAAAATACTTAAAAAATACAGCAGGAAATTCTAAGAATAACAGTGAAATTCGATGACCTGAACAGTGTAAACCGCCGCGGAACCGCCGCATTTACTGGCTTAGGCCGCGGTTCCGCGGCCGTACGGAGGCATCATTGCATGAATTTTACACTGTTATTCTTAGGTTTTCTTGTACAGTGTTTTAGGTATGTTTAATCTGAATATTGTACTGTTTTTCCTGGAGATGGTTTTCGACGCGTAGATTTGATCGGTATTTTCATTTCGTAGTTATTCCGGGTAAATTAGAAAGTATTGAAGTGTTTGAACGAGTATCATTTGCTCACTATTCACGGGGTTTAAATATTTTGGAGATACGTGCAAGTCTTTTTGTGGTGGTCCCTCTAGAAGACAACAAACCTTAACTCGATTATGTGACCGTCTTGAACTGCCCTTTGAACCTTAGGGTTTGGGGCAGTACGGCGTGCCACATGTGAGGCGTTGGCTTGACCCTTCTACGGCTGGACCGCTACTACTGTGTCACATTCCGGATTTTTGAACCCTACTCAAGTGTTGAGCTTTAGTGAATCTTAAGTACTTGATCGTTCGTTCGAAAAACTTTAATACTGTCTGTTTATCTGGAATGTGATACAATATGTGGAATTCATATAGTTTAGGCATGAAATACGAAATATGTGATATTTCGAATTTATGATGTCTAAAGAGAATGTGGATTCTAAATATTGTAGTTTTACACTTTCTTTTCTGTGACCGTAAGTGTAGTATGTACGATATCGCCGGTTTCGTTGCTATACATCAACGACAATTGGGGTATGCATACTTACTTACGTTGATGATATGAGATATTATGTGTTGCTGAGATATGATGTGCAGGATTGTCGCGATTGAATAGCCGGGGGGTTTTATGTGAGATGAGAGTTTTATATTTTCATTCATGTAAATTCTAATGTAATGTAATATTCTTTTATTTGAGGCACTTCCGGGTTGAGGTTGTGTCACCAGTGTTGTATATTATTTACTTTTCCGCATTAGGATGGACCCAAGGAGGGGAGCACAGGTGACCGGGTTCTGGGGTTCAGTAGGAGGCCATCTCGAGGAGTCGAGACCGGGTCTCCTAAACTCCAGAATTGGCAGGGTCACTTGCCGCTCTCGTAGGGGTCCAGGGTGTGGGCTTGGCTATTCATCGCGACTGTGGAATCCGTATTTTCTATTCTGGCTAAATACTAAATACGGACGTCCTAGTATATCCCACGTTATATCTATATTTCTGCTGCCTGTGTTCTGTGATATCTGAGACGAATGACATATTATATATATGATATATAATAGACGTTGCTTATGTTTTACACCAGCGCTAGTCCCATCCCGGTATGCCGTTAGTTAAGTAACCTAACGATGCATAACGGAACATTGCGGCGAATGCGGATGGCATAAGCGTACGTGTTATTTTCGTTTCTTTTCTGTGATTGGCTTAAGGACTTAAATGATGGGATTACATTAATGTGATTAATGTAAAGAAAATAAATCTAAAAAGATGTTGTAGAATCGGATTTGAAAAACCACTCGGCTTTTTATGAAAAAGCTATATTTCAAAACTGCGGAGCTTAAGCCACTCCTTTTGAAAACCATTTGATTCTACAACGATATCAAGTTCAAAGCATTAAAGATTTTCTTAAAAATCATCCGCAACCCTCCGTCATTTTAGGAAGTAGAGTACTTAGTATTCGTGCTACGTTTGTTGACTTTAGTTAAGGCGTAGTGTACGGTAGCTAAGTGATGTCTTCCTACATTGCATATGATGCAGATTAATTAGGACATTCTTATGACTTTGTTAACCTTAGTTAAGAGTCATATGAGCGGGTCTAATTAATCAAGAAATGACGGGTAGAACTTGACTGGTACTTATGATTTGTTGACCTTAGTTAAGGTCATAAGTGCCAGGGGTAAAAACCACATCGGGAATTTCAATAGTTGAAATTTGCAATGAGATTGCATACCTTCCATGTGATGGTTGGATCCCGATCCCACTGTGGGAAATAGTTGCTCCTAGAAGAGTTTTACAGTTTACAATTAGGTAACTCATTAGGTGTCTAGAAAGGTGTTAACGGGGCTCCGCCTCTGGGAAAACGAGGTTTACACTAATTAGGTCCGTGCGAAAGCACGGGGAACCTCCCTAAAGTACCGACACTGGCCTGGCTGAACGGTTAGCGAAGTTGTAGACTGTAATTAATCCTGGCTAGTTTTTCTTTTTAAGGTTTGGAAGAAAAACTCGATAAAAGCAGTGGGAAACATCGATTAGACAAGATAATAACCAATCTGATCTATGCAAGAGCTTTCGCTGAGTGTATTCTTTTCTCTCTCTTAATGGCAGATACCCATGACTGGACTCAAGCTTTTACTAGATAAAAACAAACTGAATGGGACCAACTATAAAGACTGGCTGAGGAATCTGAAAATCGCCTTGACTTATGATAAAGTATCATATGTCCTCACGGCTTCAGCCCCGCCCGTCCCTGGTCTAAAATCCTCAGTTGCGGACATTGAAGTCCGCAAGACATGGGACGCTGACTGTGCCACGGCCAAATGCCTCGCGCTTGCATCGATGGACAATACACATCAAAAGCAGCACGAGGACATGGACATTCACGGTATATTGCTCCATACAAAGGAGTTGTATGGAGAGCAATCCCGCGTATTACGATACGAAGCATCAAGGAAATTGTTTCAGATACGGATGGCCCCTGGCACACCAGTAGGAGACCAGGTTCTGAAGATGATAGCTCTTATAGAAGAGCTTGAGGACCTTGGATGGACGATGGACAATGAACAATATATAGATATTATTCTGCAGTCCCTCCCCTCCACCTTTGCTCAGTTCATAGTGAACTTCAACATGCATGGCATGGAGAAGGACCTCCCTGAACTCCTTAATATGTTAAGGAGTGCAGAGAGCACTATGAAGTTAGCAAAAACTCCCGTTATGACTATTGGACAGTCTTCCTCTTCTCGCCCGAAAGCCAAGGCCAAGGGAAAGAAAAAGAAGAAACCCACTAATCCTAAGGGCGGAGTTAAAAAGGTGAAGGGAAAGGGAAAGTCCAAGGCTGGAGACTCGGGGAAGGGCGAATGTTTTCACTGCCACAAGACAGTACATTGGAAGTGCAATTGCACGGAGTACTTAAGTCTCAAGAAGAAGCATGGTGATGCTTCTGCTTCAGGTGCGTTTGTGACTGAAAACTGTTTTTCTATAAACTCTGCTTCCTGGGTATTGGATACCGGTTCAGGTTCTCACATTTGCAATTCTATGCAGGGGCTGAGAAATAGCAAGGTTTTGAGGACAGGTGACCATACTCTCCGCGTTGGAAATGGTTCCAATGTACATGCAGTCGCAGTGGGAGAGTATCACTTGGGGTTGCCTTCTGGATGTATTTTGGTTTTAAATCCATGTTATTTTGTACCAAGTATGCTATGTAATATAATATCCGTTTCTTTGTTGGACAATGAAGGATATAATTTTGTATTGCAGAACAATGTTATGAACATTCACCTGAATCAAATGTTGGTTGGGTATGGTACGCTTAACAACGGAATATATGTCCTAAATCAACACACAGTTTTCAGTATACAACACACTAATAAAAGAAAACTTTCAGAATTAAATGAAGCTTTTCTTTGGCACTGTAGACTTGGTCATATTAACGAAACAAGACTAAACAAGTTACACAAAGATGGATATTTAAATTCTTTTGAATATAAATCTTATGCGACTTGCCAGTCTTGTATCAAGGGTAAAATGACCAAAACTCCATTTACCGGACACGGAGAAAGAGCTACTCAGCTCCTGGGCCTCATACATAGTGATGTATGTGAGCCTATGTCTACACAGGCTAGAGGCGGTTTTTCATACTTCATTACATTCACTGATGATTTCTCAAGATTCGGTCATATATTTTTATTAAAACACAAGTCCGAAGCTTTTGAGAAATTCATTGAATATAAACAAGAAGTAGAAAAACAAACCGGCTTGAGTATCAAGATGCTTCGATCAGATCGAGGTGGTGAGTATCTCAGTGCAGAATTTGCAAACTTCTTGAAAGAGAATGGGATTCTCTCTCAGCTCACTCCTCCTTACACACCACAGCACAACGGTGTGTCAGAACGAAGGAATAGGACCCTATTAGATATGGTCCGGTCCATGATGAGTGACGCTGAGTTACCCGTCTCGTTTTGGGGGCATGCATTGGAGACTGCAGCGTTTCTACTGAACAGGGTTCCAACCAAAGCCGTGTCCACTACACCATATGAGATATGGCATGGGAAGAGACCATCTCTTCAGAGAATTAAGATTTGGGGTTGCCCGGCCTATGTTAAAAAGCAGAATCCGGACAAACTCAAGACACGGTCAGTCTTATGTAACTTTGTGGGATATCCAAAGAATTCTTATGGATATCTATTCTACCACAAAGAGGAACAAAAAGTGTTTGTTTCTCAGTATGCCACATTCTTGGAAAAAGAGTTTTTCACAGATAAAGATGATGGCAAGGTGGTGAATCTAGAAGAGGTTCTAGAGACACAAACTACAAATGACGATTTGGTTGAACCGGCTGTCGCAGTAGAAACTGAAGAACCTCGGCCACTCCGTAGGTCTGGTAGGACTTCTCGCCCACCAGAGAGGTACTACGGTTTCCTCATTGATGGTAACGGAGAAGATTGCATCATGGATGATGATGATCCTACCAGTTTTCAGCAAGCTATCACGAGTAAAGACTCTGTGAAGTGGCTGGATGCCATGAGATCCGAAATGGAGTCTATGTACACCAACAAAGTGTGGACTTTGGACGTTGTACCCCCTGGGGTAAAACCTGTAGGGTGCAAATGGATCTTTAAAAGAAAGATTGGTGTAGATGGGCAGGTGGAGACCTATAAGGCAAGACTTGTGGCGAAGGGTTTTCGTCAAAGACCAGGTTTGGACTATGACGAGACCTTTTCTCCTGTAGCCATGCTTAAATCCATTCGGATCCTACTTGCTATTGCTGCTCACTACGACTATGAAATCTGGCAGATGGACGTTAAAACCGCGTTTCTAAATGGAAATTTAGAAGAATGCGTTTATATGGATCAGCCAGAGGGCTTCATTGATAGTGGGAGCAGCGGGAAAGCATGTAAATTGCTTAGATCCATATATGGGTTAAAGCAGGCATCACGGAGTTGGAACATCTGTTTCGATGATGTCATCAAAGAGTTTGATTTCATCAAAAATCCAGATGAACCTTGTGTTTATAAGAAGGCTGTAGGGAGAGCTGTCACATTCCTCGTATTGTACGTGGACGACATTCTTCTGATAGGAAATGATATTCCTATGCTACAGTCGGTCAAATCTTTCTTATCACTAGGTTCTCCATGAAGGACCTGGGTGATGCCACGTACATTCTGGGCATAAGGATCTATAGGGATAGATCCAAAAGGTTATTGGGATTGTCCCAAACCAGGTACATTGACACCATCCAAAAAAGGTTTAGTATGGAAGACTCGAAGCGGGGTGCCTTACCCGCTTGCCATGGGGTCACTCTCTCCAAGGATTCTTGCCCAAAGACCGATGAAGAGAGAGCTCGCATGAGTATTATACCCTATGCTTCGGCAGTAGGATCTATAATGTATGCGATGTTATGTACACGCCCAGATGTAGCTTATGCACTTAGTGTTGTAAGCAGGTATCAATCCAACCCAGGGGAGAATCACTGGACAGCTGTGAAGAACATTCTTAAGTACTTGCGAAGGACTAAAGAATTGTTCTTGGTGTATGGTAATGGAGATCTCCAAATGGAGGCCTTTACCGATTCAAGCTTCCAGAGCGATAAGGACGACAGCAAATCTATCTCTGGGTTTGTATTTACCCTCAATGGAGGGGCGGTGAGTTGGAAGAGTTCCAAACAAGATACCGTTGCAGACTCTACGATGGAAGCTGAGTACATTGCTGCAAATGATGCCGCTAAGGAAGCCGTCTGAATGAAGAAGTTCGTCTCGGAGCTAGGAGTAGTTCCAACCATTATTGATCCAATACCTTTGTATTATGACAATAATGGGGCTATGGCGTTAGCTAAGGAGCCCAGATCCCATCAGCGGTCCAGACACATCCTAAGGCGTTTTCATTTGATCCGGGAGATTGTAGATCGCCGCGAGATCGAGATTAGGAGGGTAGACACAAAGAATAACGCCGCGGATCCATTCACCAAGGCCCTCCCTCAGCCGCAGCATGAGCGACTTTTTGAGATGTTGGGTATGAGATACGCCAATAACTGGCCTTAGTGCAAGTGGGAGATTGTTGGATATATATGCCCTAGAGGCCATTATGTGATAGTGGATGTATCTATACATGTAAATATATATTCAGTATGCATTCTTTCTCGACATGATAGTATGCTATCTGGTTCTTCTTTATCTGACATGTTGATTTAATCATGCTTGTTATTCACTCATACATGCTGATAAAGCCCTGAGGATATTGGCTTGACTGCTCTGATTATGATGGAGATCATACTAGTGGGACATCTGTAGTCTATAAGCATATCCTAGAAAGTCCCTAGTCGTAGATATATCGAGACGGGGCATTGATATACCAGAGTAGACTAGCGTATATGATACTAGACCCATGTGATGGGCGATGGATGATCCCATATCCATTGGTGTTTGACATCAAGATCATATACGGGTGCTCAGTGCTGACTGGGTACACTGGACGGACTCACCGAGAACTCCTATATGGAATTATATCTATCGTCGGATAGCAGTTCTCAGGTGACACTGGTGCAGGTTAGTCTGTAGACCCGAGATCGTCATGGAGTCTTGTGTGTTCTCCCACTGTGCTTTGATTACCACCCTACCACGGCTCTACTGAGTCATGCAAACAGGTGGCCGTTGGGTACAGTCCCGAGACACACGAAGGCAATGAGCGATAGGAGGGGTTTCGTCTCTCCCGGTATTGGGAGTTGATGCTGTACTGTGCCCGACTGTTTATATCGGTAAGTCCCTGGCCAGGGCCGCTGAGAATTGCTGATAAATGTTATCAGTAGTTTCTCGATCTGTTATAGACCATTCACCGGCACGACTTATTGAGCTATTAGGGTCGACGTGACCATCCCTAGGCTCGATATGCAGCATATCTGACGAAGAGACCGGACTGTACGGTAGTGTTGCCGGTTGGCTCGACGAGAGTTATAGCAGGTTCGCTTGTTGTCTTCTGATCGCTCAATACCCGGGTGGCCGTTACGTTTGGCTGACCGCTTGCGGCTTGGGGGTACCTGATATGATCATCACCCTCTGCCGGCGTATTGACGAGTCTTAGAGTCCCACAAAGGAGTTGCCCAGTCCAGGCGAAACGTTGTGGTGCGCGTATGCGATATGCGCATGCACCCGATTAAAATGTGCGTATATGATATCGGACATTGATCGGGCGGCCTTCTTTTGGTTGGGTCATATGAGATATGACCGGATTGATAAATCAAGTGTTGATTTATCATTTAACCATTAGTTTTCTCACTTAAAACCTTTCATGGACATGATGGATGTATGCATGTGTGTATATGTTTCTTTCTTTCTATCTAGTTTCATGCACATGTGGATGTGCATACATGCATACACACATACACCCATCTATCATGGTTGTTAGCACATGGAAATGGTGGCAATATAAGACTCACACCATAGATTAAGTGATGGTTTTTTATTTAATTTTGGATTTAAAACAAATTGAAAAGAAAAGGATAATCTTTGTTAGCTTCTACATTCTTCTTCTAACCTAACCTTGCTCACCTACCACTAACCTTGGGTTATCTTTCTCTTTATCATTTAAAACTCAAGTTAAATTAACTCTCCATCACTTAATCATGGTTGGGTGTAAGAAGGAATAAATTATAAATGGATATATTTCATTTCTTTTTCAATGGTTATCTTTTTATCATTCTACACTTGCTAAAAAGAAAAGCCACCATCTTCATTCTCCTTCACCATTTTGCTCTCTAGGTTTTTCTAGTGAGTTAAACACACTCAAAGAAAGGTTTTTGAAGTGAGATTCCAAACCACAACATCATTCTATGCAAGTTTAGCCAACTTGCTTAGAGTGTTCTCTTCAGTTTTACGAAGTTGCAAGCTTGGACGGAGAACTCCGTGGTGGATCGTCGTGGATGTAAGAGGACTTCAAGAGGACCTTCATCCAACACCCAAGACACCAAGGAGTCCAGCGAAAGGGAGCTACAAAGGTTGTAGTCTCGAAACTCTAGTTTGATTCGCTTTTTCCATTCGAAACCCTAATTTTCTAGGATCGATTCCATTATATATTCGTTTAGCACCAAAAAATTTAAACTTTGGGACATGTGATGCTTCAAAACTCATCATAGGGTGCTAGACTAACCTTACAGTAACATGATATGATAACTAATGCAACTTGTTTAGTGGAGTTTAAACATGATTAGGGTTTGGATTAGGGTTAAGCTTTCTAGATGTTTCTAGAAGGTTTTGGTTTTGTTTTGTGAAAGATATTTGTAAGTGACTCATGCTTTAACCCAACCCAAACCCTAACCCTAGTTAATTCTCTACATATGTTTAGTCAACCATGATTGCATTATTCATCATATTATTCTTTCTATTCATCACAAAAGAAAAATTCTATTATTATTCATCTTCTTCTTCCTTCTTCTTTCTTCATGGAAAAAGCTCACTAGCTTTTTTCCAAGTGATGAATAAATGTGAGAAAAAGATAAATAAAGAGAGCAAAAATCCTACTTCATCATCCTCATCTTCCCTTGCCCTTTAGATGAGAGTGTTCACTCAATTTTAGTGAGTGTTAGCTTGTGTGAATGAAACTTCAAGGTAGATCATCTTTGTATTGAAGATCGGAAGCAAGACTGTACCTTTCTCTTCGTGGAGACTCTCGAGAGTCCGGAGCATGATGATCGCAGCGAAGGGACCTCAACACTGAGCATATGAAGTGAAGGACCGGATCTACAAAGGTTGTAATCCCTCTCACTTAGTGTTAAAGTTGTTAACATGCTAGTTTTCGCCTAATCTCTAGTTTAAAGATCCGTATTCGGGTTGTTCGGCACGGCTAAATTTAATCAGGCATGGTTGATGCCTCGTAGACCCTTGTGCGTGTGCCTAGCAACCCTACAGTGGTATCAGAGCCAAGCTAGAGCTTTAGGCGAAGTCTAGACGAAGTTTAAAGTCCGATCGAACCCGGAAAACCCGATATACCCTAGTTTCTGGAAATTTTTAAAACTGTGATTTTTTCCAAATTAAAAATACCCAAAAAAATCAGCAGGGAAATACAAGAGTTACTGTGAAGCACGTGCGCCTAATTCCACCAAAGCGCGGCGGAACCGCGGCACATGCATGGCATGTGCGGCGGTTCCGCGGCCCTTTTGTCGCTTCACTGTTTGAAATTTGCACAGTAATTCTTGTCTTTTAGTGCTGTATTTTCTGGGAATTTTTAATATTTATTCAAATGTTGAATTTTCTGGATTGTATTGGGGATTCGATGATTCGATCGGGAACTTTAACTGCGTCTTTGTGTTTTGTCCGGATAACTTTTAGAAACTGTTAAAAAGTTCGAACGGATATCAATAACTCACTTTTTCCCCTGTCGGAAAATTTTTCAAAAGTTGGATTTTTTCTCGTGTTTAAGAATGTTCTAAGTCGTGCAAGTAACTCGGTGGACCCTCTAGAAGACAACAAACCTTAACTCGATTATGTGACCATCTTGAACTGCCTTTTGAACCTTAGGGTTTGGGGCAGTACGGCGTGCCACATGTGAGGCGTTGGCTTGACCCTTCTACGGCTGGACCATTGGTACTGTGTCATGTGATGGATGTTTTTAAACTGATTTCAAGTGTTGAGATATATTGGGGAAATCTTGGGTGTTTGATGATTCGATCGGAAAGTTTAACTTTGTCTATTTATCTGGAATGTGATACAATATTTGGAATCCACAGGTAGTTATGAGATAACTAATTTGAATATTATAAACATAGCAGTTTAGTCTCAAATGATCGGTTGCCACGGAATTTTGATGTGATCAAAAGTCCGTCGCAATCACGTAGTGTACGCGGATACTCGCCGGGTAAACTTAATAGACAGCTACGCCCCATAGCCCCGACCAAGTGACTGTAGGAGAACCCCGTCACCGAAAGCATCCGTTCGGGTGCTCGCGGCAGCGGTGTTCCGCCTTAGTGCACTTCGTCGACGGTATCTGGGGTGCGGCCGTTTACTAAAGTTTGCGACGAGCATTCGATCAGGACGTCGGGAATCTTGTTGAATTGCCCGACTTGATATTGAAAAGAGTTTTCGACAATGAGATTAAAATACGGGGTTTATAATTGTTAGGAATGAGTTGTCTAAGGAATTCATTTGGTTAGGCATGCGATGTCTAAAGAGGTTGCGGATTCCAACTGTTGTAGTTTTACACTTTCTTTTCTATGACCGTAAGCGTAGTATGTGGTGTATCGCCGGCTTCGTTGCTATACATCAACGACAATCGGGATACGCATAATTGCTTACGTTGATGATATGAGATATTATGTGTTGCTGTGATATGTTATATTGGATCGTCGCTTTTTGAATAGCCGGGGGTTTTATGTGAGATGAGAGTTTTTCTTTTTCATTCATGTAAAATTCATTTGTATGTAATATTCTTTTATTGGGGCACTTCCAGGTTGCGGAAGATGTCACCGCCGTTGTATATTATTTACTTTTTCGCATTAGGTAGACCCAAGGCGGGGAGCACAAGTAACCGGGTTCTAGGGTCCAGTGGGAGACCATCTCGAGGAGTCGAGACCGGGTCTCCTAACCCTAGAATTGGCAGTGTTGCTTGCCACTCTCGTAGGGGTCTAAGGAAGTGGGTTTGGCTATTCATCGCGACCGTGGAATCCGTGTTTTATACAGGCTCGTATTGAAAACACGGACGTCCTAGTATATCCAATATTTCATATATGTTCTTCTGCTGCAATGTTCTGTGATGAGATCATATTACTGCCTGAGACGAATGTTTATATTATATATATGAGATATATGTTATATTGCAGATTTCGTTTTCAAAAGAGATGCTTGTGAAGCATAATAAAATGGGACTTCATTAATGAGATTAATGAAATAAAAGAATCCTAAGATGTTGTAGAAACTTGTTTAATAAAAACTTGTAGCTCTAGTTCTTGCTTTGCATAGCGGTGTTCCTTGTAGAAGATCCAGCACCTTATTCGATAAGGAAAGGACCGAGATCCCTTCACCGGGAGTGACTCCTTTAGCAATAACTGGCAGATGCTACAAACTCGGTTTGTCTTTTGATTGCTTCTATAGTTCTTGCTTTGCATAGCGATATTTGTGAAATATCCTGCACCTTATTCGATGAGGAAAGGGCCGACGATCCCTTCACCGGGAGTGACCCCTTTAGCAAAACTAGAAAAGCCTCAAAAACACTCCATTTAAAATCACTCGATTCTACAACGATATCAAGTTCATTACGCAAAGGGTTTTCTTAAAAACCTGTCGTAGCCCTCCGTCATTTCAGATAAATACTAGTTAGTATTCGTGCTGCGGTAGTTTGGCCTTCATCAAGGCGTAGTGTACGGTAGCTAACTAATGCTTATCTGCTTGCATACGATGCGATTGGATTAGGGTATTCGTACGGCGTAGTTTGGCCTTCGTCAAGGGTCGTGCGGGTGGGTTTAATTCAATCAAGAAATGAACGGGTTGAACTTGACTAGCGGACTATGGGTAGTTTGGCCTTTGTCAAGGTCATAGGACGTTAGGGGTAAAATATTATTGGGAATTTCAAGTGTTGAAATTTGCAATGAGATTGCATACCTTCTATGAGATAGTTGGATCCCGATACCCGCTGCGAGTAAGAGTTACTCCTGGGAGAGTTTTACACATTACAATTAGCCGATCAAGTAGGTGTCTAGAAAGGTGTTAACGGGGTTACGCCCCTTGGAAAACGAGGTTTACTTTAATTAGGTTCGTGCGAAAGCACGGGGGACCTCCCTCAAAGTACCGACACTGGCCTGGCTGAAAGATTGGCGAACTTGTAGCGTGTAATTAATCCCGGCTAGTCTTTCCTTTTAGGGTTTGAAGGAAGATTTGATTAAAACAGTGGGAGACATCCTGATTAGATATATTAGATAACCAATCTAATCTTGCAAGAGCATACGCTGAGTATTTTCTTCTCTCTCTCTCCAGGTAGCGACCATATCACGCCTTAATCAAGATAATAAAATGGATATATTGACCGAACCCGCTTGTTATACCGAGCTGGGGAACGTTGGTCCCGCTCCAACTTATAATTGTTATAAGACAGAGCAGGAAATAGGGGATTACCAGAATTCCCGTGCCGCCCAAACGAAGAAAGTGCATGTTGATGCATCATCTTCGGGTGTGTTCATTACATAGAACTGTTTCTCAGTATCCTTTACGTCCTGGATATGTGATACCGGATCAGGATCCCGCATATGTAATCTGTTACATGGGCTACAGAAAGGTAGAGAACTGAGAACGGATGATAAGTTTCATGAGACAGAAAACGGTGCAAGTGTTGCAGCCAAGTCTGTTGGTCACTATCACCCTGTATTACTAGAATACATTGATTCTGAACGAATGTTATTAGATACCGAGCCTGATATACAACATCATATCTTTTTCTTTATTAGTAAAGAAAGGATATAATTTTGTATTGATTGGATAATGTTTTGAACATTTCCTATATCAAGAGTTGATCGGTTCAGGCACGTTATCTAAAAGCATTGACGTTATAAATCAAACCACAGTTCTTAGTATATAGAACACACACAAGAGGAAGAGTTCAGAAATGAACGAATCCTTCTTGAGGCATTGTAGACTAGGTCATATCAATGCGACCCGGCTAGCTAAGTTACATTTGGATGTATATTTAAATCTGTTTGAATTTACATCTTGTGAAACTTGCCGGTCATGTCACAAAGATAAGATGACTATAGCTCTGTTTATTGGAAATAGAGAAAGAGTTAGTGAACTCTTGGGATTGATACATGCTGATGTATGAAGGTCCCCTGTCTATACATGCCAAGACCGGTTCTTTGTACTTTATTACATTCTCTGATAATCTCTCGAGATTCAGACATGTGTTCCTGTTGAAACATAAGTCCGAACCTTTTGAGATATTCACAGAATATAAGTTACAAGTAGAGAACCAAAATACGGGTATATGTATTATGTCCTTTGATGAGATCAAGGAGGAGAATACTTGAGCATGGAATTCCTGGATTATTCTAAAGGAGAATGAGATTCTCTCTCGGCATTACTCCTCCGTATACACCATAGCACGATGGTATATCGGGGCGGAGCAATAACACCATATGTGATATGGTGTGCTCTATGATGAGTACTGCTGAGTTTCCTATTTCCTTTTGGGAGTTATGCACTTGAGAAGCTGCATACCTATTGAATAGGGTTCAAATCAAATCAGCTGCCTACCACTTCATATATGATATGGAATGGGAAGAGCCCATTTCTTAAGTTTGTTAAGATTTAGGGTTGTCCGGCCTATGTCTAAAAGCAAAATCCGGACAAGCTCGAGGCAAGGTCTGTTATGTAGAACTGGAAATGTTCCAGCTATACAAAATGCAGCTGATGATTTGGTAGAATCAAAGGATTCAATAGTTTCCAACGAACCTCAGCCTCTCCGCCATTCTAGTAGGATTCCTCACCCACCTGAGAGATACTTTGGTTTCTCTATGACTGTGGGAGAGAGGATTGCATCATGAGATGATGACCCAACTAGTTTCGAGCTGGCCATCAGGAGTGAGACTCTGTAAGAATGGCTGGATGCTTATCGATCTGAGATGGAATCCTTATACACCAACAAAGTATGGACTTTGGTTGCTTTATCTGAAGGGTTAAATCCCCATCAGGAGCGAGTATATCTTGAGAAGATTACTTGGTGTACATGGAAAAGTTGAGACTTTCAAAGCTATGCTTAAGTCCATCCAGATCCTACTTGCCACGGCTACATACCATGACTACGATATCTGGCGGTTGGGTGTCATGACTGCTTTTCTAAATGATGTTTTAGAAAAGAGCGTCTATAAGTACACAGCCAGAGGGCTTCGTAGACAGTGGGAGCAGCGGAAATGTGTGCAAGATGTTTTATATGATAAAACAGGCATCGCGGAGTTGGAACATCTGTTTTGATGTGGTAGTCAAAGAGTTTGACTTCATCAAAATGGTAGATGAACCTTGTATATACGAAAAGGTAGTAGAGAGTATGGTGGTGATCCTCGTAGAGTACGTAGATGACATACTCTTGATAGGGAAGGAGTTTCCTATGCTACGCTCGGTCAATCTCCGCTTATCACAAGGATTCTCCATATAGGATCAAAGTGATACCTCCTAAATCCTGGGTTTTGGATCTATGAGATAGATCTAATTGGATGTTAGGATACTCACTAGTTGTAGTGAGATGGTATCAATCGATCCTGGGAAGAATCACTGGAAAGGTTCCAGAGTGATAAGGACGACTGAATGTCAGTCGCAGGCATTGTCTACACCCTCAGTGGAGGGACGGTATGTTGGAAGAGTTCCAAGCTAGATACCGTGACATACTAGACGATTAAAGGCAAGATACATCAATACCAAGGATGCTACCAAAGAGGCAGTCTTGATACATATAAGTTCATGCGATGAACTTCGTTCCTACCATTGTGTGACAATGGAGTTGTGGCTTATGCCAAGGAACTACCGTCCCATCAGAAATCCAGATATAATTCTTAGGCAGTATCACCTGATCATGGAGATGGTTGATCTCCAGGGAAATCGAGGTTAGGAGAGTAGATACAGAGGACAACAGCGTGGATCCACTCACAAAGGCCTTTTTCCCAGTAGAGACTTTTATGGGATGGTTGAGTATGAGATACTTCAACCGCAGCTAATTGTTGGGTATGCGATACCATAACAGATGGCCTTAGTGCAAGTGGGAGATTGTTAGTTATATGTATGCCCTAGAGGCCATTACTGTACATACGATGTATATTGTAGTGGATGCTAGGACATATATAAGGAGGACTTTCTTGCTCGACATGATAGCATGCTATCTGGTTGTACTTTATCTTAACATGTACTCAGATTGTCTCTATGTTACATGTTGATAAAGCCCTTAGGATATGTACTCGACTACTGGGACTATGATGAGATCATACTAGTGGAGCCACGGTAGTCGACGAGTACATCCTATAACTGTTCCTAGTCGAGGGTGTATCGAGACAGGGCATCGATGCACCAGAGTAGACTAGCGTATACGCATCTTGACCCATATGATGGGCGATGGATGATCCCATATCCATCGGTGTTTGACATCAAGGATGGTGTACGGGTGCTCAGTGGAGACTGGGTACACTGGACGGACTCGTCGAGAACTCCCAGATGGTATTATACCATACGTTAGATGGCAGTTCTCCGGTGACACTGGTACAGAGTAGTCTGTTGACCCGAGATCGTCATGGAGTCTTGTGTGATTCCCACTGTGCTTTGATTTCCATCATACCACGTCCAAGAGGGCGTGCAAAAAGGTGGCTTTTGGGTACAGTCCCGAATCACATGGAGGCAATGAGCGATAGGAGGGGATTCGTCTCTCCCGGTATAGGGAGTTGATGTTGTACTGTATTCGATTGGCTATAACCGTAAATCCCTGGCCAGGGTTGCTGAGATTTACTGGTAAGTGTTATCAGTAGTTTCTCGAACTGTTATAGACCTCATATCGAAACGACTTATCGAGCTACTGGGGTCTGACGTTTACCACCCCTAGGCGAGATATGCGACATATCAGACGACGAGACCGGACTGTACGGGAGTGTTACTGTTTGGATTCACAGGAGAATGTACAGGCTTGCTTGTTGATCTTCTGAGATCTCAATACCTGGGTAGCTGTTACGTTTAGCTGACCGCTTGCAGCTTGTGGGTGTTTGATATGATCATCACCTACTGCCGGCGTATTGACGATTCTTTAGAGTCCTACACAGAGGTTTCTTGGCTCAGGAAAAACGGAGTAGGAGCACATATGTGATATGTGCGGGACCGAGGATAATACGATATGAGATACCGTATTCTATTCTCGCGATATTTGATATCAGCCGGGTCATCGGATCAAGTGTTGATTCGATGAATCGGTACGGATAAATATTAGTCGGTTATATGCGATATAGCCGGATTGTCGGATCAAGTGTTGATTCGATAATTTAATGTATAATAATATATATGATATATTAAATGACATTAACTAATATTAGCTCACTAAAAGATTCTTTTTCTCACTCGGGTAATACATTGATATATATGCGATATATGTTAAATGTATTATTTTATTTTTGTTACGATAAATATTATATATGTGATATATAATATTGTAACATGGTATGATAACTAATGCAACTTGTTTAGTGGAGTTTAAACATGATTAGGGTTTGGATTAGGGTTAAGCTTTCTAGATGTTTCTATAAGGTTTTGGTTTTGTTTTGTGAAAGATATTTGTAAGTGACTCATGCTTTAACCCAACCCAAACCCTAACCCTAGTTAATTCTCTACATAGGTTTAGTCAACCATGGTTGCATTATTCATCATATTATTCTTTCTATTCATCACAAAAGAAAAATTCTATTATTATTCATCTTCTTCTTCCTTCTTCTTTCTTCATGGAAAAAGCTCACTAGCTTTTTTCCAAGTCATGAATAAATGTGAGAAAAAGATAAATAAAGAGAGCAAAAATCCTACTTCATCATCCTCATCTTCCCTTGCCCTTTAGATGAGAGTGTTCACTCAATTTTAGTGAGTGTTAGCTTGTGTGAATGAAACTTCAAGGTAAATCATCTTTGTATCGAAGATCGGAAGCAAGACTGTACCTTTCTCTTCGTGGAGACTCTCGAGAGTCCGGAGCACGATAATCGCAGCGAAGGGACCTCAACACGGAGCATATGAAGTGAAAGACCGGATCTACAAAGGTTGTAATCCCTCTCACTTAGTGTTAAAGTTGTTAACATGCTAGTTTTCGCCTAATCTCTAGTTTAAAGATCCGTATTCGGGTTGTTCGGCACGGCTAAATTTTAATCGGGCATGGTTGATGCCTCGTAGACCCTTGTGCGCGTGCCTAGCAACCCTACACGCAACACCGACTAGAACTAAGGATCGACCATAAACCCTAGCTAACAAACTACATGAGGTTTAACTACTCGGAAAGAATGTTATACCTCATAATACAAGTCCTTTAGGTCTTCTCCACTGTCCTCCTCGTCATCGTAGGCTCTGAGGATCGATCTGGATCATAGCTTCCTCGTCGGCTTCCTCGAGTCAAATACGATCCACCCGAGAGTCTATAGTCCGAGCTCCAACCTCAAATCCGAGGTAGCTAGGACAGCTAGCTTGCTAAACTAGATAGCCTAGGTGATGTAGAGAATGAAGATAGATTTATTTGTCTCTTCTAACACTAGTTTACTCAACTCATGAGACCTTAAGTGTTGAAAGTTGAGAGGAAAAAGAAGAGAGTTCACTTGAGGAAAGAGAAATGGTTTTTGATAATGATAAAAAATAAGATGGCTCACTTGATATGACTACAAGCATGGAAAGAAAATATCTCACCCAAAATATCTAGTGCCACAAAATATCTCACAAGAAATATCTAAGTCAAAGAGTCAAACCAAGTCAAGTGGTCAAACCAAGTCAAGTAGTCAAAACAAGTAGCCATGCCATAATCATCATTTACAAAAATAACAAATACTTTCCTCCGCCTCATAATTGTTTTAATCAAGTCAATGGTCAAAACCCTAATGAAGTGTCTCCTTCTATAACAATCTTGAGTAATTACAAGAATGCCCCTCTCATCCATATATACATACCCGCATCCGTATTCCGAGAAACACGAATACAAAGAGACGAAACTGATCCATCAATATAATACTAGGATCCGGCTTAAACCAAAGCCCACTAGTATTATCCGCCCGAACATCATATGCGCACAAGTGCACGTACGTGATCGAAGCCCTGCCGTAAAACCATACGGCCTCTACATCTTTCGCCCGATGCAGGGAAACTCTCTGTGTGGGACTCTAAAGACTCCACAGTATGCTGGCAGTGGGTTTAACTACAAGCTGCAAGCGGTACTAGCTGCACGTAACGGCTACCCAGGTATCTGTCGATAAGAAGGCCGATGAGGAAACCCATCCGAACTCCTACTGAGCCTGAATGTGACAATCTCCGTACAGTCCGGTCTGTTCGTCTAAGAGTATCGCATATCGGGCCTAGGGGGCGGTAATCGTCAGATCCCTAATAGCGCAATAAGTCGTGCCGGAGTGTAGCCCAAAACACCCTGAGAAACTACTGGAATACTTACCAGTAAAACTCGCTTGCCCTGGCCAGGGATTTTGTGTAATGGCTCTCTAAACACAGCACGATATCAAACCCCAATACCAGGAGAGACGAATCCTATCTAACCGCTACTGCCTCCAAGTGCTTCGGGACTGCACCCAACTGCTACCTGTTTGCACGACTCCTTTGAGCCCTGGTATGGTAGTAATCAAAGTACAGTGGGAATGCACTCGAGGCGAAGTAGCAGTGTCAAGTCGACGGACTAAGCTGTACTCATGTCACCTGGGAACTGCTACCCAACGATAGGTATAATACCCACCAGCAGTCCCCGACGAGTCCTGTCCAGTGTACTCATAACCTAATAAGCACATGCATACTATCTCCAGTATGACGTACTAATGGCTGTGGGACAGACCATCTCCCCTTCTGGGATGAGAAGCGTATACACTAGTCTACTCAGGAGTATCGATGCCCCATCTCGATAGTCCAACAACCAGGGACATGTATAAGGATGTGCTTATAGATTACCCAGCTCCCACTAGTGTGACTGCCATCACAACGCTGGTAATCAAGCAAAGATCCTAAAGGCTCTACCAATATGTATAAGCGATATGCTAAAAGAAACACATGCACATATTGAGGTAGAAACAAACCAAGTAGCATACTACCATTTTGAACAAGACTGTCAAAACAACTGTGAATATCCCAAGCTTCCATTAAGTAATATACAAACCAGTATGATAGAATAATGGCCTCTAAGGCATATACACTAACACCCCTGCAAAACAAGAATTGACTCTCCCGTAAAACAAAACCTGTCCGCTTTCTCACAGCAGTCCACGGACGCATAGAAGTAGCTAACCAGTCCATGCCGAGGAGAACGTCAAAGTCCAATATATGGAGAAGGATCAAATCGACGGATGAATCTCTATCTCCAATACGAACAGTACACGACCGAAACACATGTTGAGCAACAAAAGACTCTCCAACAGGAGTAATCACAATGAGCGACTGATCTATCAAAGACGAATCTTGGCCCAACCTCAGTACGAAGTGTGTGGATACATACGAGTGCATAGAACTAGGGTCGGACAACATGCGCGCATTGAAAAAACACACCGAAAGAGTACCTATAACAAATGCATTCGATGCATGCGCATCATGAGGAGTCAAAGCAAAAACTCGGACCTGTCATCTACCGGTATCCAGCTGTCCTCTGCCTCTGCCATCCTGTCCCCTTTGAACGAGACCGCCACGACCACGGCCTCTCTGAGCATCGGTCAGGCGTGAAGTAACGACGGGCGTAAGAGTCAATACTCTCTAAGCAGGAGAGGGTGGTAAGGTAACATGTGGAACTGCTGCCCCGTCCTGACGTCCCTCGGTACAATCCCTAATGCGGTGATACAGACTCCGACACCGAAAACATCCTGACGACGGCTGTTGACCCTGTGGGTAAGAGCTATATAACTGGCCTCGTCTTAAGCCTCTGCTACCACCACAGCCTAGAAAGAATCTGTCGCGGCCTCTACCTTACTGCCCGGGAGCTAATACAACAGTACGAATCCATTTCGGTCCTGCAACGACCAAAGTCTCGGCAATATTGTCACGACCCGAAATGGCACGCGACTGGCACTTGAATCATGTGAAGTCTATAGGACCCCACCTAATTCTGTTGGGTTACGGCAGCGCCCTGGCCGTCAATCCGAGGCCAAATGCGGAATAAAAACTTTTCAAAACTTGGTGCTACCATAACCTTTACCCGGATCGAACCATTAACGCTAAACTAGCGAACTACTAAAATGATAGAAAAGGCTATACCGATCGATCCATGTCCTTCGGTCTTTAGCCACCATCTTTAGCTCCTCGCGACATCTCCGATCTCCTCGTCGGAAGGGCACCAGGTCAAGAAGTCTTTTTACGGGCTCCCGCTTCAAACCGAAGCAACTCGGATATGAAGTTTGCTAGCCGACATGTCCAAGGTGATGTAGAGAATGTGCGTGATAATTTTGTCTCAAGCATCCATTGATTCTCAACACATGAGAGTGTATGGATGTAGGTTGAAGATGAAGTCATGGTGGAATTTGTGAGCTAGAGAAGAAGAAGAAGAAGAAGAGGCACTTTTGTTGTTGTGTTGGAATAAAAGAATGAGAGCTAGCATTATAATCTCAAGAGCAAACAACCCTCATATGGCTGCCCTCCCTCTCTCCACCTCTCATTTCAACACAACCATCCATCAATTAACATGACATGTTCACAAAAAAAGAGACCATGAGTCACCAAATTGAATATGCCACATTAATTGCTCCTCATGATTATTTCCACTCACAAATTTCCACAAGCAAACATTAATCCAAATGTTTGCAACAATAAAAAGATATGGCAATATCTAAATTAAACTCGTGACGGATCACAAGGATACCCATCACCTGTATATACATACCTGCATCCGCATTCTGACTGAATGCAAATGCGATGAGACGAAAGTAATCCGACAAATCTAATACTAGGATCCGGCTTAAACTAAAGTCCACTAGTATGATCCGTCCGATCATGATCCGTGCACAAGTGCACGTATATGATCGAACCCTGCCATAATACCATACGGCCTCTACAACGTTTCGCCCGAAACTTGGGAAACTTTCTGTGGGGGACTCTAAAGACTCGTCAATACCCTGACAGTAGGTTTAACCACAAGCACATCAGTGGTACTAGCTGTACATAACGGCTACCCATGTATTGACCAAAGGGGAGGCTGATGAGCAAACTCATCTAGAAACCCTACTGAGCCTATCTGTGACAATCTCCATACAGTCCGGTCTATTCGTCTATTAGTATCGCATATCGGGCCTAGGGGAATGGTAAACGTCAGACCCCCAATAGCTGTATAAGTCGTGTCGGAGTGTAGCCCAGAACACCTTGAGAAACTACTGGAATACCTACCAGTAAATCTCACTTGTCTTGGCTAAGGACTTTGTGTAATGGCTCTCCAGACACAGCGCGATATCAACCCCCAATGCCGGGAGAGACGAATCCTATCTAACCGCCACTGCCTCTAAGTGCTTTGGGACAGCACTCAACTACTACCTATTTGCACGACTCCTTTGAGCCATGGTAAGGTAGCAATCAAAGAACAGTGGGAACACACTTGAGGCAAAACAGCAGTGTCAAGTCAACGGACTAAGCTGTACTCATGTCACCTGAGAACTGCTCCTGATGATAAGTATAGTACCAATCAGCAGTGCCCCTACGAGTCCGTCCGGTGTACTCATAACCCAATGAGCACATATATACGTCTTAGGTGAACCAACTGACACCAATGGCTTGTGAGACCAGCCACCGCCCCTCGTTGGGGTCTCGATCCGTATACACTAGTCTACTCATGGAGTATCGATGCCCAGTCTCGAAAACTCCCACGATTAGGGACACTTTAAGGATGTGCTTATAGACTGCCCAACTCTCTCGTATATGATCGCCATCATACTACTGGTAGTCAAGCAAGAATTCTAAGGGCTCTATCAATGTGTAATAGTGATATGTAATATCACCTAAAGCATGTACACGATGATAAAGGTAAACCAGATACCATACTATCATCTCGAGTAAGACTGTCCTACCGGTATAGGTCCTCCCTCAATCATTGCAATCACGTGCCTGCAATCCAATAATTGACTTTGAGGGCACTATATCCAACAATCTCCCACTTGCACATAAGGCTAATTATTGCGATGTCGCATACTCACAGCCCGTGTGATACCGAACACCCAACTCCTCTACTGATCAGTTTCACAATGCTCGTTTGTAAAATTATTGTGTTCGAGAAATAGCCTCAGTGAGTGGATCCGCCCTGATATTTCTTTCTATGTCTCTCTTTATCTCAAGTTCGCGGAGAAAGCCATCTCCCGAAATGAGCAATACCTGTCTTAGAATCTGTCTAGATATCTGATGGGACCTAGTTCATAAATGAACTCCAAATCCAAACTTCTTAGACTGTATCGTCAACTGAACTTAAGCAGTATCCTGCGCCATGCCTCCCTCAGTATCCGCTTGGACCACCTGTCCAAACTACTGCCCCTCGTCAGAGGGAAAACTATAACTCTAACAGTCACTTGTCATCCAGGTCACCTTGAAAGCCTGGAATGATAACCGTCTCCTGAAGGAGGCTGCCGTTATCAAATCCATAGAACATCCACTTATGTTCTAAAAATGCTTCCGAACGTTTCTCCAGGATTGGGTTAATATCTTAACTTATTGCATCTAGTGCAAAAGCAACATCTGGTGCGGTATTTGACATCTCATGATTGACTTAATTGCCAAAGCAAGTGATATGCCAATCATGCACTTCCCTCTCCCCATTAGTCTGTAAGACACCTTTAGAGAGGGTGACTTCATCACCTGCAGGTATACTACAGTGCCAGGAGTCGTCTATTCTAAAATACCTTTAGAATACTGTCTAAGTACCCAGATTGGGAAACTACCCGAATCTAGATCTAAAACCATAGATCTAGTAACCAGAATGTCAGATATAATATCTATATCCTATATGGAGAAACCACTGTGTGACAACCACAGTATACCGATTGTAGTATAAGAATTTTACTTCCTACTCTGTGTATGTCATCCAAATACCAGGACATCACACCCTACTACCTTCTTAACAGATCCATCCCCTATTCTGATGAAGTCAAAGCCCATGACTGTCACATCAAAAATAGATGATCTATCTCCACTATATCTGCTTCAGTCTATAAATAGACATAAGCTACTTGTCCACTACACTTCCACTGCTCCCACTGACTACGACAACCCTCTGGCAGAGTCATATACACGTGCACTTCTAAAGCTAGTTTAGAACGACGCTATACTCATCCTCCTGCCGGGTCTCATAGTCTGGAAAAACAGTAATGGCAAGTTTGGGTAAACAAGAACCTCCCTGTCACCGTCCTTGAGGATACCGCAGTACCTCTCGGGCGCCTGAGGTTACCCACCATATCTGCGGAGTGGCTAATGGAATGTCAAACCTGATTGAATCTTTAGGTTCTATTAAATTTTCAGTAATCGTTTGCGGTTTTGGAATCACTTCTAGTTCTACCATACTCCCACTACTGTTTTCTGAAAAAGTTCATTTTACTAAAACTGTGGCGAGTCAAGAACAATATCACTATTGATCTTCCAGATGGTAGAAAATTAACCCTCATCATAGCTCGGGTTAACCTACAAACTGCCATTACAGAAACGTGCCTTGAGTTATCCAGAATCTGGTTTTAAGCATAAGCCGGACAACTCCATATACCTTAACATCGTTAAGATATGATCCATTCTATATACGATATAGAAACAGAGGCACTGATTTAATTGGAACTAGATTCAAATCATTCAGCTGTCTCCAGTGCATGTCAACTAAATAGAGAGAGGCCGATCAGCATTACTCAACTTAGGAATACATCCAGATATGAGTAACCTAAAAGAGAAACAAGTTTCTCAAAACCATTACTATCGACTGAATACCAAACACAAGTATCTACATCTTCGATTACCTTGAAGAATTCCGATACTTGCATCACGTGGTTCCGTACTTTATTCTTGTACCTATAACTTCTCAAAACTTAGACCTTGTATTTCTACGAAACACTTGTCTATAAACTAGAGAAGTCACAAGTAAACAGAATATAGTACGAGTACCAACCCTTCTGTCCTAATGGACACTGGACAACATACAATACTTTGTATAAGTCCTCTGAGTTGAATAACTCAGACCCTGTGCGTCGTAGGTTGAAAACTGTACCATGGTTATGAATAATTACACCGCTATTGAATGCTCCTTACCTAACCATCAACTGATATAGGTAAATGTCATGGACATAATTTCAAAATTTTATATCTCACTTTATAAACGTACAGATATATCAGTTTGAAATTGGTGCATAACAACGGATATTCAAAACCAAAAAAATTTGCCGTCCGGCAAAAACACAGGTGATTTCCTTAAATATCACCAATTACAACGAATTCCGATATAATGAGGATGGTCACCTAATTCCCAATAACTTACTCCCACTCATCATCTGTAAAACCATATAGATGTGAGAAGCATACCTGGTAAATACATACCCTGGAGTAAGGACCTAATTGGGAAATCAGTTTTCTATTAACAACGCACAGTGAAACTAAAACATGAAGATGTTTCGAAGGGGTATCCGGGTATTCTTAGTAATACCTCTTCCATTATTCAGATTCATGACTGTAACCGTATATTTCTTTGCCATCTCTCCAAATCCTTTTATTTGTCTTTACTCACTACCTTCTGTACACCCATTTAGGCTAAATGGTTTTCTTCCTTCCCTACCGTTCGGCACCAGCCTATGGTTTGGAAGAAGACTATCCAAAAAGCATAATGGGTGTACCCTCTTAATCCTAGGAGTACTCGCAACCTGAGAGAAGGTGACGATAAAAGACAACTGAATAAACCTTATTCTATTTCTTCTGAACCGGAGAAAAGCAAAGGTGAAGTAGGAGTGGCGATGAAATTCATGGTTTGGTCGTGAATGATAGCAGTCGCAATTTACTTTGTCCTCTTTCTAATCCATTTATTTGTCTTTACTTAATACCTTCTGTACACCACACTTAGGCTAATTGGTTTTCTTCATTCCCCACCTTTCGGCACCTGCATATGGTTTGGAAGAAGACTATCCAATAAGCGTAATAGGTGTACCTTCTTCTAATCCTAGGAGCCCTCACAACCTAACAGAAGGTAAAAGGAAAAGACAACTGAATAGTCCTATTCAATCTCTCCAGAACTAGAATCCATCCTCGAATCTGGAACAAGTTCCTCCGAGTTCGTATACAACTATACGATGGATTTATCCAATGGAAGTGGATGATCGTAGTAATACGGGGTGTTCTGGAGAAATGCAAAGGGTAAAAGAAGGAGTGGCAATGATGTATGCAACTCAGACAATCCAAAAGCCAGTGTTTTAAGAAAGTTCGGTTAATGTGGTCATTGAGTCATAGTCTAGGGTCGGGCCATGGTCGCAGCCAAGAGAGAGAGAAAAGAAACACTTTGCGTGCACTCTAACCTAGATCAGAATGGTTAATCACTTTATCTAATCAAGATGTCTCCCACTATATCCTCAAATTCTCCTCCAAACCTGAAAGTAGAATTAGTCGGGATCACCCGAGGAGTAAACCAACTCATCAATGGGAATCGGGATCCAACTATCATCGCATGATAACCTGATGGAATCCACTCAAGTTATCACACTTCAGAAGGTATGCGCATGCCCGGTAAGTTTCAGTTTCTTTAGAAACTCCCAATGTGATTTTTACCCCTAGGACCCAAGTGACCTTGACGAAATATCAACAAATCAAAAGGTCCTAGTCAATTTCAGCCCGTCATTATCTTGATTGCTTTAAACCCACCCGCACGACCCTTGATGAATAATCAACAAAGTCGTACGACCGTCCTAACCAATCGACATATCCATGTGACAGAAAGCATTACAGAGCTACCGCACATTACGCCTCGGCGAATAGCAACGACAAACGTAGCGCGAATACTAAGCAATACTAATCTGAAATGACGGAGGGCTACGGCTGGTTTTTAGCGAAAAACCTTTAACGTAATGAACTTGATATCGTTGAAGGAACCGGATAGATTTCTACAAAAATATAGTGGTGAGAACCTTTGCTAAAGAGGTCACTCTCGGTGAAGGGATCTCGGCTCTTTCCCCGTAGAATGAGGTGCTGGATATTCCAAACTGAATACCACTGTGCAAAGCAAAAAGTAATCGACTATAGTGAAGTTATTACCCTGACGCAAACCTCTGTCCAAGGGGTCACTCCCTATGAAGGGATCTCGGCCCCTGCCTCGTCGAATGAGGTGCTGGATATTCTGACTGAATACCACTGTGCAAAACAAAAGAGAATGTCCTTGTAATAACAGCTTTTTGAAAATTGTTCCAACAACATCGAATAGGTTTGTTTTCCTTGCATTGATCTGAATCAACACAATCCCATCAATTAATCACACCACAAAAGAACGAAAATATAATGTATGTATATGCCATCTGCATTCGTCACTGAGTCCCGTCATCACCCGTTAGGTTACTTAACTAACGACAGAGCGGAGACTGGACTAGCGCGGGTGAAAAACATATACAACATCTACTAGTATATATAACAATATATAATAATCGCTCCAGGCGTGATAAAAGCAACATTACAGAAATGTAATAAACATCACAGAACAATACAGATAATCTGGGAGCCCCGGGTTTCTTTTGAGCCGCAAGTGAAACCCGACGTTCCCCTGGTCGTGTGGATAGCCTGTGCAATGAAAACCTAGACCCTTATGGGCACGGCAAGTTACCCGACAAAACCAGAAGCGAGGCAGCCCCCTTCAGCAAAGTGAATAGGCCACCCAGCACTTCACGGAATCCGGTAACTTAAGCACCCCTCCTTGGGTCAACCTGTACCCCCTAAGAGTGCGTCGAATAGCCCGCCAATTCTAGAGTGATGCCCCCTCTGTCTCAAAGCCATGATATGCGGGCCCGTTGCCCTCTAGAACCCGGCTATCCGTGCACTCCACCGCGGGGTAATCCTAGTACAGAAAAGAAAATATATGTACAACGGGTACATCGACCTCAACCCGGTCGTGCCCCAAAAGAATAATATACAAACAGGCAGTGATGGCAGTCCACATGTCAGACGCTCTCTATGCGATATCAAATGTACAAATATATCCAAACTGCACTAACATTGGACCAAGCTATCCACCACGACAAATCCGCAACAATACAGCACAACACAGAACATCAACGTGAATGTCACGTTCGCAAACCCGTCTAAAATGACTATAGCAATTAGACAAGATTTACCGCTCGAATGACATTCATGGTCGCAGATATAATGTAAGCAATAAGAACTAACATATTTAAAATTCCGATCGATAAAAATATTTATCACAAAAATCATATTTCCATGAACTAAAGCCCCAAAAAAATTGGGGTACTGTAGCCCAAAAAGGGCCGCGGAAGGGCCGCCAAATGCGACATTTAGCGGCGGTTCAGCGGTGGAATTTTGGAGTTAGGTCTCCAAACTTTTTCTGTAGCTTTAGTTATGCCTGCATGTATTTTTAAGATGCCTAAAATAATTTTTTGAACAACTTTGAAATTCGACAGCAAGCACTCTGAAATGAAAATACGATCCGGAAATTTCGATCGATCGATATTTTAAACACGTTAGAACAAGCTAGTAAAGGTTAATGGCGTGGCTCTAATACCATATTGGGCTACGGCAGCGCCCTGGACGTCAATCCGAGGCCAAATGCGGAACAAAAACTTTTCAAAACTTGGCGCTACAATAACCTTTACCCGGATCGAACCATTAACGCTAAACTAGCGAACAACTAAAATAATAGAAAGGCTATACCGATCGATCCGTGTCCTTCGGTCTTTAGCCACCATCTTTAGCTCCTCGCGGCATCTTCGATCTCCTCGTCGGAAGGGCACCACGTCAAGAAGTCTTTTTACGGGCTCGCGCTTCAAACCGAAGCAACTCGGATATGAAGTTTGCTAGCCGACATGTCCAAGGTGATGTAGAGAATGTGTGTGATAAGTTTGTCTCAAGCATCCATTGATTCTCAACACATGAGAGTGTATGGATGGAGCTTGAAGATGAAGCCATGGTGGAATTTGTGAGCTAGAGAAGAAGAATAAGAAGAGGCACTTTTGTTGTTGTGTTGGAATAAAAGAATGAGAGCTAGCATTATAATCTCAAGAGCAAACAACCCTCATATGGCTGCCTTCCCTCTCTCTCTACCTCTCATTTCAACACAACCATCCATCAATTAACATGACATGTTCACAAAAAAAGAGACCATGAGTCACCAAATTGAACATGCCACATTAATTGCTCCTCATGATTATTTCCACTCACAAATTTCTACAAGCAAACATTAATCCAAATGTTTGCAACAATAAAAAGATATGGCAACATCTAAAGTAAACTCGTGACGGATCACAACGATACCCCTCACCTGTATATACATACCTGCATCCGCATTCCGACTGAATGCAAATGCGATGAGACGAAAGTAATCCAACAAATCTAATACTAGGATCCGGCTTAAACTAAAGCCTACTAGTATGATCCGTCCGATCATGATCCGTGTACAAGTGCACGTATATGATCGAACCCTGCCATAATACCATACGGCCTCTACAACGTTTTGTCCGAAACATGGAAAACTTTCTGTGGGAGACTTTAAAGACTCGTCAATACCCTGGCAGTAGGTTTAACCACAAGCACGTCAGTGGTACTAGCTGTACATAACGGCTACACATGTATTGACCAAAGGGGAGGCTGATGAGCGAACTCATCCAGAAACCCTACTGGGCCTATCTGTGACAATCTCCGTACAGTCCGGTCTGTTCGTCTATTAGTATCGCATATCGGGCCTAGGGGGATGGTAAACGTCAGACCCCCAATAGCGGTATAAGTCGTGTCGGAGTGTAGCCCAGAACACCTTAAGAAACTACTGGAATACCTACCATTAAATCTCACTTGTCTTGGCCAAGAACTTTGTGTAATGGCTCTCCAGACACAGCGCGATATCAACCCCCAATACCCGGAGAGACGAATCCTATCTAACCGCCACTGCCTCCAAGTGCTTCGGGACTGCACCCAACTACTACCTGTTTGGATGACTCATTTGAGCCGTGGTAGGCTAGCAATCAAAGAACAGTAGGAACACACTTAAAGCAAAACAGCAGTGTCAAGTCAACGGACTAAGCTGTACTCATGTCACCTGGGAACTGCTCCTGACGATAGGTATAGTATCAATCAGCAGTGCCCCTGCGAGTCCGTCCGGTATACTCATAACCCAATGAGCACATGTATACGTCTTAGGTGAACCAACTGGCACCAATAGCTTGTGAGACTAGCCACCACCCCTCGTCGGGGTCTCAATCCGTATACACTAGTCTACTCATGGAGTATCGATGCCCAGTCTCGAAAACTCCCACGACTAGGGACACTTTAAGGATGTGCTTATAGACTGCCCAACTTTCACGTATATGATCGCCATCATACTGTTGGTAGTCAAGCAAGAATCCTAAGGGCTCTATCAATGTGTAATAGTGATCTGTAATGTCACCTAAATTATGTACACGATGATAAAGGTAAACCAGATAGCATACTATTATCTCGAGTAAGACTGTCCTACCGGTATAGGTCCTCCCTCAATCATTGCAATCACGTGCCTGCGATCCAATAATTGACTTTGAGGGCACTATATCCAACAAATTCAAGTAAGCCAAAAGCCTAGAAATCTAAACCATTTAAAAGAAGGAGTGAAGGAATACTTATTTCAAAGTTAACATATAAAATCCCTTTGAAAGTCGTAGTAAGCATTTTTAAAACATCAAGTCTTTTCCAAAAATTTCGGCAGAGTTTCCTTTGTAAATACTGGCCCCAAACGGGTACAAACATGCATAATATAAGTAATGAATAAAGGCATCCCCAAGCCGGAGCTAGCTCTTTGCCAATTGGCGGAAACAACCACGCAAGCAATATAATACACAACGCCGAAGGGAGAGGATCAAAACTCAGAAGAAAACCAACAACTTTATGAAAACCAGAGAAGAATCATAATAATACAAGCGCGCGACTCTAAGCTCGAAAGAATATACAACTGGTCTTCTAAGTCTAACAATTAATACAAGTCTGGTTGATGGAGTTTACTAGATGCAACTGAGTAAATAAAAGTACAACGGTGGTCATGATGAAAATGAACCCACCTACCAAAGCAATCACCCGGAAGGAAGCAGTTTGCCAGCAAGCCGCAACGATACCTGTACGGCCAAACCTGTAAGAAACTGTGGTACAACGGGGGTGAGTTGCCAACTCGTGAGTAGAAAACATCGCCGAGAAGAAATCGCATGTATGACTCTCTCCTAGGTCATACAATAATATCCTCATAATATAACCTGAAACATCTAATAATGACAAGGGTAACCATCTAAACATAAGTGAAATACCAAGTTCTCGTGTCAGTGCCTCAGGTAGCAACATATCACATATATAATGTACGAATGCATTAAGAATGAAAACAGACCACATCTTGAATGAGAAAACTGTTTTCTTATCTCAGTGAGGTTTCTGTTTAAAAACCGAGAAAACTCATCAATGAAATCAACAGAGAATCCGTGTCAAACATCGACACAAAAATATATATCCCAATATCTCAATATCTCAGGCTCCGACAATCCGGACTGGCCCATATCATCAAATCTCAATACTATGTCGGTATCCTCCGGATATCCGCCTCGTCACAAATAACCGGTCGGTAGTGCTCCCCTTCCGGGCTCAACGCCATCATCTGCGACCATCTTGCTCCGAGGTACTGCACCGGGTCCACCATGCACCCGCAGACGGTTCATCCTCCTCCTCGAATCGGGTGTATGATACCTCTCAAGAAATGAGAAAACTCATGGTGGACACCTCTCACATCATATCACGAGAAAACAGCAATTTTCTATCTTTAGAAATGATAATAAGTTTATAAAATCCTTGCGGTTTCTCCAAATCCAGAAATCTCATGGAAAATCCGAAATCCCAAACTCAAGAGTAAATAAACAGTGAATTACCGGCATAAAGCCCCATATTATTGCATGACAAACGAATATATACATGTATGGGTATCTAAGTAAAGAATGCAATATCTAAACTAGCACAGTAATGATATATTGGAACTATCAGCTAGCAAGTTATATCAACGAGTAATATTCTCTAAACTGTACGTGACGTGGCAATTACCGATGATGATGTGTGTGAGCCGGCAAGCAAGTGATTGTGGACATACGCATCATCGGTAATGGTGTTGGTGTCCTAATAACAGGGTTCATAATAAGTAAAGAAAACACAGGTATAAGCATACAATGCGATGAGAACAACATGAATAAACGGAGAATGAATAATAAATGCAACAATGAAGAATATACATTTCTATAAACGAGTCATACAGTGTTGGCATTTGAAATAGCACGAATCGTGGAAAATAAGTATGACTCAAGCCCAGTCTAACATCTAACTAATAAACTACAGGACTAAACTCATAGACTAATCGAAAGGGTAAGGAAATCCACCTAAAGTCCGAATCGATATATCTAGTAGTCGGCGATCCCGCCTCAATAGCGTCACGTACGGTAAAATATATAAGACGACATCCTCGAGTCAAGAGTGTGGATCAATCATCATATCTATACCTCGTACGGTAAAATCCATCGTACGGCATCCCAAAATCGGGGTACGGGTCAAATATCACATTTACCTCATTATTCATATGGTATAATTATCATAATATCCTGAATTAGGGGTACCGTTCTAAAGTCTAGTACATTCCGATACCATCAAACATATATCCTCGTGTGAATAAAACACACTGCCCATCGATCCACTATAATATCATGTCGTATATCATAATACGACCCAAATCACATAACCGATCTCACGGCATCATGCCCGATCATATCGACTCACCTCCAAATATCATATACTATCCTCATCATCCGTGTATACGTATATGTGTGTGTGTGTGTATGTACCAACGCATCCACACACACACACACACACACACACACACACACACACACACACACACACATACACACATATAAATATGTACACCCAAACATATCACATGTGTGCATGTGTGTGTGAACCTACTCTAGGTTTTCTCAACTAAGAAACTAACTAAAAGCACTATCTTCTAATTACGCTAAAACTAATCCATGATCTCCTAAATCCATTCTTGCTAAATATCCACATATCACAATACACATATTTATATATATATATATATATAACATATTCACATACTACACTACGAAACTGCGGGGGTGCTATACGCCATCCACCCGACTTCCCCCGTAGATATACATCTACTCACCTTGATCCTTGCTTGCCGAAGTCGATGTCTCCATGCACCTCCTTATTATCCGAAGTCCACGTGAAGGTGCCTACATAAATAAACACATAGTATCGTAAATAGAAACGCACATGAAAACCAAAACGGCACACGAATCATACATAGGTTAAAACCTATGGTCTACGTATGCAAGAAGAACCAATAACCCTCAATATCGACGTACAAACGCCAATCGACCGAGATAAAACACCAATATTAGAACTTAAGTTATTAAAACCCACATAACATAAAACAGCAACTTAGAAAACTGGTCCCAGATTTTTGGTCAAGTGAAATTAGGATAAACAAACAATACGGTGGGGTTGTATATGGGGTATGTGAGCAACAGAACCAATCCTAACACCAACACCCACGAATGACCCGGCGAGATCACCTCCAAAACCGGCCTGCTCAGCCCTGGTTGCTAGGTTTGGGTTCGTATTCTCAGGGTGGTTTCCTAGTGCTCAATCTAGGTCAATAGGGTTGCTAGTTTTTCTTTTAACAGCCCCAGGTCACTCCAGATTCCCTGTAGGCATCACCAATCATAAAAACCGACACGGAAGTTTCAAATTCAAGTTTCATGACCTAGGTTCTGATTTGATCTGGGTATTTAACACTAAGGGGGGGTTGTAATCATCAATTACACTATCACAACTCAAGAATTCCCTAAACTTCATCTTGGAATTTTCCAAGATCACTAAACCTTGATGTATCAATTCTAAACTAAACTAAAAGCTATAGAAACTCAATTACTAAGATAATGGTGAAAGGATTACCTCATTTGGCAACTCAAGAATTTTCTTGAGTTGCCCCAAGTGCTCAAAATCTTGTCTTGATCCTACTATGGTCTATGTGAGGAGCTTGTGCACATTTTTTATGAAGGGATATAAGGTTTTTGAGGTGGATTTGAGGGTGTTGTGAGGAAGTAGAGGTGGTGGAGGGAGAGGGCAGCCATGGGAGAGGAAAAGAAGGAAGAAAATGAAGGGAAGAAGAAAAATGAGCTAAGGTCAGAGACCCCTCACCCTCTCTCTCTCCCCCCCCCCCAAGCCCATACCTCAAGCCATGCCACCATTCTTTATTCTATTTCTTTTCTTTTATTTATCATTTCCTTTTTATTTTATAACACAATTGTAAAAACCAAAAAAATGAAGCTATGCACAAATGAAGACTTGAAATCATGTTTCAAATAAAAATGTAATAAGTATTTTTACAATATGACATGGTGCATGTCATGTGCATAATCATGCTTTATGCATAATTAGTAATTATTAATTAAGTTTATCCGCAAACTTGTATGCAAATAAATTCTAAAATATCCAAATCGACTTAATACACTCAAAAATCAATATCATGTAGAATTTTCAAATATCTCCCGAATTATCAGTATATGGTTATACCGTATCATTAAAACTAATCTCCATACTCTAAAATATTCATAATATTTATTACTTAAATTGTTTAATTTTCCAAAAATAATATTTTATTTTTCTGAAATGTTACAGTCTTCCCCTCTTAAATAAATTCGGTCCCCGAATTTTAAATTTAATCCCCTCAATTACTAAAACATTTCAGCAAAAACAATCAAGTCGTCGGGGCTCCGAAATCATCAATACTTAAAACACATCTTAGCGCAATGCATGCGCATGAAAAACGAGTATATAACTCAATATCAAAACTCCGTCAAGCACCATGCAATCATCGGAGTTATGGTGAAAATACCAATGTCAAAGCCCAATACGAAAACCAACATGATATACTCAAAACTATAACATGTACATAGTATGCATCATTGTAAACTCGTCAAAACATCTGAAAGGAAATGCATGCCAACCCTTTTGCAAGTCGATGTGCAATGCGCGTAACACAGCACAAGTAGCGGACGTTTATTGTAAGAAAGATAACTATATATATATATATCCTTTGTTTAAGATACGCGTCCCGCTGTTTTGAAAATAATTTAGAAGGGTTTCCTTTGTAAAATGTTTCGTGTCATCTTGGACACATAGGAAAAATATTGAGACTGTATCTCATTTCTGGAAATCCCTTCGATAACTATCGATGCATGCAAAAACACCTAGGTACTGTTCTTAGAACAGTCCTGCTCGGTTACTAAACCAACTAGTAAATATCATAAAAACATACTGCTCAAAGGAAATCATACTCAATAGTATATGTAATAATGCCACATGCGTCTAGTGCGCACAGAAATCAAAATCAATGAATGTGCCATACATATGCACAGAAACAAAATCTAAGTGCAACGGGTGTGCACGAAAACACCTGTCAAGGGCAACGGTGTGTGCCTGACAACAATATTGGGTGCATCTGATATGTACGAAGAATCCCGATTTAGTGCATCTGGTATGCACCAAAATCGCATCAAGCGTGCCAAGTATGCGCAAGAATCCAACTCAAGTGCACAAGGTGCATGAAAACAAATATCGAATATCACAATCGAAATCGACGGTAAACCTCAATCCAAATCAGGTATACCGTGGTATATAATCTCACAACCACGTGCATCAGTGCGCACAAAATCGAATCAAAATATTAAAAGTGCATGAAAACTACATCGAAGGCACAAGTCAAATCACATACATACCATAGGTACGAAATCAAAATCAAAACATCTCGAACGACATCAAATCGAAATCGAGTGCAACTATGGTGCATGAAAACTTAATCATGCAATTAAAACGCCCAAAATACCAAAATCCAAAATGACGGCCACGTGATATTCGAATCACCAAATCGTAAATTGTAAACACTGTCGTCGATATGTCATTCCTTCAATGTTGAGAAGGTGTCGGTGCATCCAAAGCTAGCAGAGCAAGATATCTACTTGCCTCCTGTTCATGATCTGGCGCCTTATGCCCTCGTCTCTCACTGCGAATTGCCAGTTACATAGCTCCTCGGCTCAATGGCCCAATATGGAATAATGATGGAAACAGTTCCGCTCTGGCACATCCTCTAAAATCTGTAGCCAACTATCATAGTAACTCATAACATGTCTCGTCGATGACGCCGAACTCTGGCCTACTGGGTGTGCGTGATACGACCGATCCTGGTCCAAGTCTTCTCGTGTAGTAATCCAGAAAGATTCTGTCGGGGTCTCTCCCAAATCTCGTTTCTACCAAACTGCCCGGAAGTTATCACCCTTTTCTAAATCTATTTCTTGTTCCGGAACAGCTGCATACTCATCACGACTTCTTCTAAAAGGTATATCCATATCCAACGCCTCTGTATGCGTATCACATCTCTGATGTCAACGGAGTGGAATGTCATCTCGTAAAAATCTCGTACGAAGCTCTTACTCCACTTTTCTCTAATGTGGACTGATTCGGACTCGTCTCTTCTTAGCTGTATGGACTCCGCTACAAACGGCTATACTCATATCTGGAGTCTCCCTTCTGAACTATGAACTCGACAGCTCAATATCTTGTGGTAGGTATCTGGCCAACTACGCCCTCGGAAACTCTTCCAATTCGTCGGAGGAATACTCTTCATTCTTCCGTTTTCTATCGACTCTCAACGTGCCTGTGCGAAGTCTTCTCTAGCTAAAATCAATCAATCAGATGACCTCGCATCCATGTATGCAAACGAACCACATGTCCTAGTCATTCATCCATGGGTGACTAGCGATCTTATATCATATCCTTAAGTATAAACTCATGTTGCAAAAGCTTCAAACAGCTGGGGCGATATCTTGTTAGTCGCAGCAACAACTGGCTCATTCGTCCGCACGCTAAACAATGCAACGATCCTCAAGAATAGACGATACATTAACGGTCATCACATTCTATTGGGCTTCCCTTGCACCTAGTCTAGGGATTAGTAGCATCACACATGCCACTTTAAAATTTAGAGAGGTGCAAAGCAAGCAAACCATGAATCATGCTAGAATTTCAAGGGTAACAAGTTTGTATCACATACAAAGAAGTAAAGAGATAGGGATTACAACCTTTGTAGTCCGTTCCTTCGCTTCATAAGCTCCGTGTTGAGGTCCCTTCACTGCGATCATCATGAACTCCGACTCTCGAGAGGCTCCATGAAGAGAATGATGCACCTTGCTTGAAGACTTCACTAATCCAAGATGATATGCCTTGAAGAATCTCAAACCCAAGCTCCTGCTTAATCAAGTATTAGTAAAGCAAACACCGTAATCTAAGTGGCTAGAATAGATGAGGATGATGAAGTAGAAATTTTGCTCTCTTTTGTTTTCATATTCTCACTCATTATCATCACTTATCAAAAACCTAATGAAGGTTTTCATCCAAGAAGAAAGAAGAAGAAGATTAAGCAAATCCTTTTGTGATGAATAATGAATTATTGTTGTGGTTACAAATCAACCATGAGTTAAGCATGAAGTCTTAACCCTTGTAGAGAATAAACTAAGGTAAAGGGTTTTGGGTTGGGTTAAGAAATATCTACACAAAGAAACAAAGCAAATGACAAAAGTCAAAGCTTCATGAAGCTTCATGCATTCTTAACCCTAATCCAAAACCTAACCATGTTTAAACTCTACAAAGCATGTTGCATTTGTAACCCTAACATGTTAAAATATTATATATCACATATATAATATATTTTATAACAAAAGAAAATAATACAATTAACATATATCATATATACATCAATGTATTATCCCGTGAGAAAATGAATCAATAAAGCGAGCTTATATTAGTTAATGTAATGTAATATATCTCATATATAATATACATTAAATTATCGGATCAACACTTGATCCGATAACCGGGCTATAATACATATAACCGACTAATATAACAAGTACCAATTCATCGAATCAACACTTGATCCGATGACCCGGCTATATCACATATACCCGGCCGATATCTCATATCGCGAGAATAGAATACGGTATCTCATATCGTATTATTCTTGGTCCCGCACATATCTCATATGTGCTCCTACTCCGTTTTGCCTGAGCCAGAAAACCTCTGTGTAGGACTCTAAAGAATCGTCAATACGCCGGCAGTAGGTGATGATCATATCAAACACCCACAAGCTGCAAGCGGACAGCTAAACGTAACAGCTACCCAGGTATTGAGCGATCAGAAGATAAAAAAGCAAGCCTGTACATTCTCCTGCGAATCCAATCAGTAATACTACCGTACAGTCCGGTCTCTTCGTCTGATATGTCGCATATCTCGCCTAGGGGTGGTAGACGTCAGACCCCAGTAGCTTGATAAGTCGTGTCGATATGAGGTCCATAACAGTTCGAGAAACTACTGATAACACTTAACAATAAATCTCAGCAACCCTGGCCAGGGATTTCCAGTTATAGCCAATCGAACACAGCGCAACATCAACTCCCTATACCGGGAGAGACGAAACTTCTCCTATAGCACATTGCCTCCATGTCATTCGGGACTATACCCAAAAGCCACCGTTTTACACGCCCTCTTGGACGTGGTATGATGGAAATCAAAGCACAGTGGGAATCACACAAGACTCTATGACGAGCTCGGGTCTACGGACTAACCTGTATCAGTGTCACCAGAGAACTGCCATCTGACGTGAGGTATAATACCATCTGGGAGTTCTCGGCGAGTCCGTCCAGTGTACCCAGTCTCCACTGATCACCCGTATACTGTCTCTGATGTTAAACACCAATGGATATGGGATCATCCATCGTCCATCTACATGGGTCGAGAAGCTATACGCTAGTCTACTCTGGTATATCGATGCCCTGTCTCGATACACCTACGACTAGGAACAATTGAAGGATGTACTTAGCCACTACACTTTCCCCACTAGTATGATCTGCATCATAGTCCTGGTAGTCAAGTACTCATCCTAAGGGCTTTATCAACATATAACATAAAGACAAGCAAAGTACATGTTAAGATAAAGAGCAACCAGATAGCATACTATCATGTCGAGCAAGAAAGTCCTCCATATATATATGTCCAAGCATCCACTACGATATACATCGTATGTACAGTAATGGTCTCTAGGGCATACATATCACTAATAATCTCCCACTTACACTAGGGCCATTTATTGTGGTATCTCATACCCAACAATCAGCTGTGGTTGAAGTATCTCATACTCAACCATCCCATAAAAGTCTCTACTAGGAAATAGGCCTTTGTTAGTGGATCCATGCTGTTTTCCTCTGTATCTAATCTCCTGACCTCGATCTCCCTGGAGATCAACCATCTCCAAGATCAGGTGATACTGCCTAAGAATATGTCTGGATCACTGATGGGACGGGGGTTCCTAGGCATAAGCCATAACTCCATTGTCACACAATGGTAGGAACGAAGTTCATCTCATGAACTAATATATATCCAGACTTCCTCTTTGGTAGCATCCTTGGTAACGATGTATCTAGCCTTTAATCGTCTAGTTTGCCTCGGTATCTAGCTTGGAACTCTTTCAACATACCGTCCCTCCACTGAGGGTAAAGACAATGCCTGTGACTGACATTCAGTCGACCTTACCACCCTGGAAGCTTTCCAGTGATTCTCCCCAGGATCGATTGATACCATCTCACTACATCTAGTGAGAATCCTAACATCCAATTAGATCTATCTCATTGATCCAAATCCAGGATTCATGAGGTATCACCTTGATCCTATATAGAGAATCCATGTGATAAGAGGAGACTGACCGAGCGTAGCATAGGAAACTCCTTTCCTATCAAGAGTATGTCATCCACGTACTATACGAGGATCACCACCATACTCCCTACTACCTTTTTGTATATACTAGGTTCATCTACCATTTTGATGAAGTCAAACTCTTTGACTACCACATCAAAACAGACGTTTCAACTCCGCGATGCCGGATTTATCCCATAAAACAACTTGCACACGTTTCTGCTGTTCCCACTGTCTACGAAGCCCTCTGGCTGTGTACTTATAGACGCTCTCTTCCAAATCACTATTTAGAAAAGCAGTCCTGACACCCAACCGCCAGATATCGTAGTCATGGTATGTAGCAATGACAAGTAGGATCTGGATGGACTTAAGCATTGCTTTGAAAGTCTCAACTTTTCCATGTACACCAAGTAATCTTCTCAAGATATACTTTCTCCTGATGGGGATTTAACCTTTCAGATAAAGCAACCAAAGTCCATACTTTGTTGGTGTATATGGATTCCATCTCAGATCGCTTAGCATCCAGCCATACTCACAGAGTCCCCACTCTTGATGGCCTGCTCGAAACTAGTTGGGTCATCATCTCATGATGCAATCCTCGTTCCCACTGTCATAGAAAAACCGAAGTATCTCTCAGGTGGATAAGGAACCCTACCAGATCGGAGGAGAGGCGGAGGTCCGTTGGAAACTATTGAATCCTCCGGTTCTACCAAATTATCAGCTGCAGTTTGTATAGCTGGAACTCCTTCCAGTTCTATCTCATGACCACTAATTTCTTCACAAGAAATTCCCTTTTTCTCAAAAAGGTGGCATGCCGAAAAATAAAACACCTTTTGTTCCTCAGTTCGATAAAAGATATTCCCTTACGAATGCTTAGGATATCCAACAAACTTCCACAGAACTGACCTTGCCTCGAGTTTGTCCGGATTTTGCTTTTGACATAGGCCAGACAACCCCAAATCTTAACATCTTTAAGAGATGGGCTCTTCCCATACCATATCACATATGGAGTGGTAGGCACCTGATTTGATTGGAACCCTATTCAATAGGTATGCAGCTTCACAAGTGCATAACCCCTAAAAGGAAATAGGCAACTCAGTAGTACTCATCATAGAGCACACCATATCACATAGGGTGCTATTGCTCCATCCCGATGCACCGACATGCTGTGGTGTATACGGAGGAGTAATGCTGAGAGAGAATCTCATTCTCCTTTAGAATAGTCCAGGAATTCCGTGCTCAAGTATTCTCCTCCCTGATCTCATCAAAGGACATAATACTTATACCCTCTTTGGTTCTCTACTTCAAGCTTATATTCATTGAATTTCTTAAAAGGTTCAAACTTGTGTTTCAACAGGAACATATGTCCGAATCTTGAGAGATAATCAGTGAATGTAATGAAGTACAAAGAACCGGTCCTGGCATGTGTAGATGTTCATACCATAATTTTGCATTATTATATTCCCCATTCTTATTCATTTTACAAATAAACAGGTGCTTTTAATCCATGTCTGCTACATAGTTGCATGTTATAAGTTCTCGGAACAAAAACAGTGAAAATGATGAAAAGACGATACAAAAGTGAGACTACGACCAACAAATGGAAAGATCTTGATCATGCCTACAGTTTGAAGACTAAACGAAGATCAATGGACGATTTCATAAAGAACAAAGGCAGCACAAGGTTCAAGACTTCAACACGAAGCAAGCGGTAAAACTCCACGACTTTATTCACTGTGGAAATCTGGAAGAAATCTAGAAGACAAACTGAGAAACCAAGTAAAGAAATAAGAATCCAAAAGCAGCAGAAAGAACCCCAGGAAAAAGCAGCCAGCAAGCCCTCAAGATGGCCGCGGAACCGCGGCCAAACCTGGCTCTTGGCCGCGGATCCGTGGCCGTGCGTCGCCCGTGTCGGTGCAAAAGTCTGTGGCGGCATGGCGGTGTGATGACTAGGTTTCTTAAGGGGTAAAATTGTAAATGCAGACGTGAATCGAATGTAACCCTAGGGTTTCTATAATCTATAAAGAGAAGCCCTAAACCACTCTTTGAGGTATGCCCCTTTTTATTTCATCTATTCAGAATTGTAATTCGGTGTAAATGTTTGGAGAGAGCCATTAAATAAAGTAAGACTTTTATTTCATTGCCCTAGTTAATTTTATTTCTAACTTAGTATAATTTTTCTTATCTGCCCTAGTTAAATTAATTAGAACATGTTTATCAATTCTCTAATGAGAGAGTAGTTCCTCACTTGTTAGGGTTAGGAATAGGGAAGGCTTGAGAGATGAAAATCTCTCACCCCTTTCTTGCCCATCACATATAAATTCATAGGACTCCATGCATACATACATACACCGTTCCCTACGGCACCTTGCCCCACGAGGTAACGGTGATACCGTAGTAAAAAAGACCGGTTGCGTATGTTTTCCATGGAGGTTAGGGTAAGAATTAAGAAAGGAAGGACAAGAACCTAGAGAAAGAAACATCGTTTCTTCCCGATGATACTAATCCCTTTATTAATTATTACCATAACACCTAAATAGATCTAAATTAGGGCATTGAAATGTAAGTCTACGGTAGCGCCCCGGCCATCTGTCCGAGACCAAAATGCGGAAACGAAAACTTTTCACAGGCGCTATCGCAGACTTTTTCCCGGATCGAACCATTAACCTATAACTAGCAACTAGAGAAAGGGTTGGAAAAGCTATACCGATCGATCCGTGTCCTTCGGTCTTTGGCCACCATCCCAAGCTCCTCGCGGCATCTCCGATCTCGATCTCCTCGTCGGAAAGGGCACCACATCTTCGAGTCTTTTTACGGGCTCCCGCTTCGTCCGAAGCAACTCGGACATGAAGTTTGCTAGCCGACATGTCCAAAGCGATGTAGAGAATGTGTGTGATCACTTTGTCTCAAGCATCCATTGATTCTCAACACATGAGAGTGTATGGATGGAGGTTAGAGATGATGCCATTAATGGAGGTTGTGAGCTAGAGGAAGAAGAAGAAGAAGAGCTATTTTCTTTCTTTTTGTTATGCTATCAAAAAATGAGAGTGAGTATGAAAAATCTAAGATCCAACTCAATACTATGGCTGCCCTTCTCTCTCTCTTCTCATCATATCAACACAAATCAATCAGATAATGTGACATATGCACAATAAAAGAGACCATGAGTCACTAATGAAGTCTATGTCACATTAAATGCACAAAATGATGATTTAAGCTCACAATTTCCATTTGTAAACATTAATCCAAATGTTTACAACAATAAAAAGATACGACAACATCTAAAGTAAACTCGTGACGGATCACAAGGATACCCTTCACCTGTATATACATATCTGCATCCGCATTCCAACTGAATGCGAATGCGATGAGACTAAAGTAATCCAACAAATCTAATACAAGGATCCGGCTTAAACCAAAGCCCACTAGTATGATCCGTCCGATCATGATTCGTGCACAAGTGCACGTATATGATCGAACCCTGCTATATATCATACGGCCTCTACAACGTTTCGCCCGAAACTTGAGAAACTGTCTGTGGGGGACTCTAAAGACTCGTCAATACTTTGGCTGTGGATTTAACCACTAGCACGTCAGTAGTACTAGCTGTACGTAACAGGCTACCAGGTATTGACCACAAGGGAGGTCGATGAGCGAACTCATCCTGACACCCTACTGAGCCTGTCAGTGACAATATCCGTACAGTCCGGTCCGTTCGTCTATGAGTATCGCATGTCAGGCCTAGGGGGTTGGTGAAAGTCAGACCCCCAAAAGCGGTACAAGTCGTGTCGGAGTGTAGCCCAGAACACCCTGAGATACTACTGGAATAACTACTAGTAAATCTCTTGCCTTGGCCAAGGACTTCATGTAATGGCTCTCCTAGACACAACGCAATCTCACCCCCAATACCGGGAGAGACGTAACCCCTGCCGATCCGCTCACTGCCTCCATGTGGCTCGGGACTGTACCCAACTAAAACCTGTTTGCACGACTCCTTTGCGCCGTGGTAGGGTAGTAATCAAAGCATAGTGGGAACTCACACGAGACAAATGACGATCTCAGGTCGATGAACTAACCTGTACACATGTTACCAGGGAACTGCTATCTGACGCTAGGTATAATACCAACTAGCATGTTCCCGGCGAGTCCTGTCCGGTGTACTCATAACCCAATGAGCACCTGTATACATCTTAGGTGATCCAACTGACACCAATGGCTTGTAAGACCGGCCACCGCCCCTCGTCGGGGTCTCGACTGTATACACTAGTCTACTAATGGAGTATCGATGCCCAGTCTCGAAACTCCCACGGCTAGGGACATATTTAAGGATATGCTTATAGACCCCAGCTCCCACATATATGATCGCCATCATACTGCCGGTAGTCAAGCAAAATCCTAAGGGCTCTATCAACGTGTAATAGTGATCTGTAATGTCACCTAAAGCTGTACACGATGATAAAGTCAAACCATGTAGCATACTATTCATATCAACGTGTAATAGCGAACTGCAGTGTCACCCAAAGCAAATACACGATGATAAAGTCAAACCTCATAGTACACATTCCTCTCGAGTAAGACTGTCCTACCGGTATAGGTCCTCCCTCAATCATTGCAACCACGTGCCTGCGATCCAATAATTGACTTTGAGGGCACTATATCTAACAATCTCCCACTTGCACTCAAGGCTAATTATTACGGTGTCGCATACTCACAGCCCATGTGATAATGAAACCCAACTCCTCTACTAATCAGTCTCACAAAGCCCATTTGTGAAACTATTGCGTTCGAGGAATAGCCCAGTGAGTGGATCCGCCCTGATGTTTCTTTCTATGTCTCTCTTAATCTCAAGTACGCGGAGAAAGCCATCTCCCGAAATGAGCAATACATGTCTTAGAATATGTCTGGATATCTGATGGGACCTAGTTCACAAATGAACTCCAAATCCAAACTTCTTAGACTGTATCATCAACTGAACTTAATCAGTATCCTGCGCCACACCTCCCTCAGTATCCACTTGGACCACCTGTCCAAAATACTGCCCCTTGTCAGAGGGAAAACTATAACTCTGACAGTCACTCTGTCATCCAGGTCACCTTGGAAGCCTGGAATGATAACTGTCTCCCGAAGGAGGCTGTCGTTATCATCCCCCTAGAACATTTGCTTATGTTCTAAAAAACTGCTTCCGAATGTTTTTCCAGGAATGGATTAATATCAACTTATTGTATTTAGTGCAAAAACAACATCTGGTGTGGTACTTGACATCTCAAGATTGAGTTAATTGCTAAAGCAAGTGATATGTCAATCATGCACATCCCTCTCCCCTTTAGTCTGTAAGACACCTTTAGAGAGGGTGACTCCATCACCTGCAGGTTTACTACCGTACCAGGAGTCGTCTATTCTAAAACACCTTTAGAATACTGTCTAAGCACCCAGATTGGGAAACTACCCAAATCTAGATCTAAAATCATAGACCTAGTAACCAGAATGTCTGATATAATATCCAAGTCCTATGTGGAGAAACCACTGTGTGACAACCAAACTATAACCGATCGTATTATAGGAATTTCACTTCCTACTATGTGTATGCCATCCAAATACCAGGACATCACACCCTACTACCTTCTTAACAGATCCATCCCCTATTCTGATGAAGTCAAAGCCCATGACTGTCACATCAAAAATAGATGATCTATCTCCGCTATATCCGCTTTAGTCTATAAATAGACATAAGCTACTTTTCCACTATGCTTCTGCTGATCCCACTGACCACGATAACCCTCTGGCAGAGTCATATACATGTGCACTTCTAAAGCCAGTTCAGAACGACGTTATACTCATCCTCCTGCCGGGTCTCATAGCCTGGAACAACAGTAATGTCAAGTCTGGGTAAACAAGAACCTCCCTGTCACTGTCCTTGAGGCTACCGGAGTACCTCTCGGGTGCCTGAGGTTACCCACCATATCTGCGGAGTGGCTAATAGAATGTCAAACCTGATTGAATCTTTAGGTTCTTATCAAATTTTCAGTAATCGTTTGCGGTTCTGGAATTACTTCCAGTTCTACCATACTCCCACTTCTGTTTTCTGAAAAAATCCATTTTACTAAAACTGTGGCAAGTCAAGAACAATATCACTATTGATCTTCCAGATGGTAGAAAGTCAACCCTCGTCATAGCCCGGGTCAACCCACAAACAGCCATTACAAAAACGTGCCTTGAGTTATCCAGAGTCTGGTTTTAAGCATAAGCCGGACAACTCCTCGTATCTTAACATCGTTAAGATATGAATCGTTCTATATCCAATATAGAAACAAAGGCACTGATTTAATTGGAAGCAGATTCAAATCATGCAGTTGTCTCCAGTGCATGTCAACTAAATGGAAGGAGGTCGATCAGCAGTACTCAACTTAGGAATGCATCCAGATATGAGTAACCGGAAAGAGAAACAAGTTTCTCAAAACCATTACTATCAACTGAATACCATACACAAGTATCTACATCTTCGATCACCTTGAAGAATCCTGATACTTGCGACACCTGGTTCTCTACTTTATTCATATACCTATAACTTCTCAAAACTTAGATCTTGTATTTCTACGAAATACATGTCTAAGAACTAGAGAAGTCACAAGTAAACAGAATATAGTACGAGTACCAACTCCTCTGTCCTAATGGACACTGGACAACATACAATACTCTGTATAAGTCCTCTGAGTCGAATAACTCAAACCCTGCATGTCGTAAGTTGAAAACTGTACTTATGGTTAAGAAGAATTACACCGCTGTTCAATGCTCCTTACCTAACCATCAACTGATATAGGTAAATTTCATGGACATAATTTCAAAAGGTTATATCTCACTTTATAAAAATAAATGTACAGATATATCAATTTGAAATTGGTGCATAACAATGGATATTCAAAACCAAATATTTGTCGTCCGGCAAACAACCCAGGCGATTTCCTCAAATATCACCAATTACAACGAATTCCGATATAATGAGGATGATCACCTAATTCCCAATAATTTACTCCCACTCATCATCTGTAAAGCCATACGGATATGAGAATCATACCTGGTAAATACATACCCTGGAGCAAGTATCTAATTGGGAAATCAGTTTTCTATCAACAATGCACAGTGAAACTGAAACATGAATATGTTTCAAAGGGGTATCCGGGTATTCCTAGTAATGCCTCTTCCATTATCAGATTCACAGCTGTAACCGTATATTTCTTTGCCATCTCTCCAAATCCCTTTATTTGTCTTTAGTCATTACCTTCTGTACAACATCTTTAGGCTAAATGGTTTTCTTCCTTCCCTACCGTTCGGCACCAGCCTATGGTTTGGAAGAAGACTATCCAATAAGCATAATAGGTGTACTGTCCTAATCCTAGGAGTACTCGCAACCTGAGAGAAGGTGATGATAAAAAACAACTGAATAAACCATATTCCTATTTCTCCTGAACCAGAATCCATCCTCGAAAAAGTTCCTTCGAGTTCGTATATAACCATACGATGGATTTATCCAATGGAATTGGATGTTCGTAGTGATATGGGGTGTTCTGGAGAAATACAAAGGTGAAGTAGGAGTGGCTATGAAATACTTGGTTTGGTCATGAATAGCAGCCGCAATTTCTTTTCCCTCTTTCTAATCCCTTTATTTTGTCTTTACTTAATACCTTCTGTACACCCCCACTTAGGTTAATCAGTTTTCTTCATTTCCTACCTTTCGGCACCTGCTTATGGTTTGGAAGAAGACTATCCAATTAGCGTAATGGGTGTACCCTCTCCTAATCCTAGGAGCCCTCGCAACCTAAGAGATGGTAAAAGGAAAAGACAACTGAATAGTCCTATTCATTTTCTCCAGAACCGGAAACCATCCTCGAATAAGTTCCTTCGAGTTCGTATATAACCATACGATAGTTTTATCCAATGGAAGTGGATGATCATAGTGATACGAAATGTTCCGGAGAAAAAGAGTAAAAGTAGGAGTGGCAATGAGGTATGCAACTCTGACAATCCAAAAGCCAGTGTTTTAAGAAGGTTCGGTCAACTTGGTCACTGAGTCATAGTCTAGGGTTGGGCCATGGTCGCTACCAAAGAGAGAGAGAAAAGAAACACTCTGCGTGCACTCTAACCTAGATTAGAATGGTTACCAATTTATCTAATCAGGAAACCTCCCACTGTAACCTCAAATTCTCCTCCAAACCTGAAAGAAGAATTAGTCGGGATCAACCGAGGAGTAAACCAACTCATCAGTAGGAATCGGGATCCATCTATCATCGCATGATAACGTGATGGAATCCACTCACGTTATCACAATCCAGAAGGTATGCGCATATCTGGCAAGTTTCAGTTTCTTTAGAAACTCCCGATGTGATTTTTACCCCATGCTCTTATGACCTTGACTTTGGCCAACAAATCATAAGTCACATGTCAAATTCTACCCGTCATTATCCAGATTAATTTGAACCCACCCATACCTACCCTTGACTTTGGCCAACAAAGCAGTACGACTGTCCCAAACCAACGCATATATCTATGCAACAGAAAAGTAACAAATAGCTACCATACACTATGCCTTGACTTTGGCCAACAAACATAGCATGAATACTAAGTGCTACCCTTCTGAAATGACGGAGGGCTACGAATGGTTTTTGGCGCAAAACCTTTAACGTAATGAACTTGATATCGTTGAAGGAACCGGATAGCCTTTTATAAAAATATAGTGGCGAAAACCTTTGCTAAAGAGGTCACTCCCGGTGAAGGGATCTCGGCTTTTTCCCCGTAGAATGAGGTGCAGGATATTCCAGCTGAATACCACGATGCAAAGCAAAAAGGCAATCGGCTATAGTAAGGTTATTACCCTGACGTAAACTTCTGTCCAAGGGGTCACTTCCGGTGAAGGGATCTCGGCCCTTGCCTCGTCAACTGAGGTACAGGATATTCCAACTGAATACCACTGTGCAAAACAAAAGAGAAACGTCCTTGCAATAACAGCTTTTATTTAAAAATGTTCCAACAACGTCAAACAGGTTTGTTTAGCTTGCATTGATTCGAATCAATACAGTCCCATCAATTGATCACACCAATAAAGAACGAAAATACGATATACGTAAATGCCATCCGCATTCGCCACTGGGTCCCGTCATCACCTGTTAGGTTACTTAACTAACGACAGAGCGGGGACTGGACTAGCGCGGGTGTAAAACATATACAACATCTATTAGTATATATATCAATATATAATATTCGCTCAAGGCGTGATAAAATGCAACAACACAGAAATGTAATAAGCATCACAGAACAATATAGATAATCCGGGATCCCCGGTTTCACAGAGCCGCAAGTGAAACCCGACGTTCCCCTGGTCGTGTGGATAGCCTGTGCAATGAAATCCTAGACCCCTACGGGTGCGGCAAGTTACCCGCCAAAACCTGAAGCGAGGCAGCCCCCTTCAACAAAGTGAATGGACCACCCAGCACTACACGGAATCCGGTAACTTGAGCACCCCTCCTTGGGTCAACCTGTACCCCCTACGAGTGTGGCGAATAGCCCGCCAATTCTAGGGTGAAACCTCCTCCGTCTCAAAGCCATGAGATGCGGGCTCGTTGCCCTCTAGAACTCGTCTATCCGTGCACCCCACCACGGGGTAATCCTAGTACAAAAAATAAAATATACAATGGGTACATCGACCTCAGCCTGGTCGTGCCCCAAAAGAATAATATACAAACAGGCAGTGACGGCAGTCCACATGTCGGACGCTCGCCCCGCAATATCAAATGTACAAATACAACCAAACTGTACTACCATTGCATCCAGGCTATCCACCACGACAAATCCGCAACATCACAGCACAACAGAGAACATCAACGTGAATGCCACGTTCGCAAATCCGTCTAAAAGAGCTATAGCAATTAGACAAGATTTACCGCTCGAATGACATTCACAGTCGCAGATATAAAGTAAGCACTGTGAACTAACATGTTTAAAATTTTCGATCGACAAAATTTCCCGAAGTGGGCCCCAAGAACAATACCCAGTACTCAAACAAATCTGGGCCCAAACAAAAAATACCAGAAACCCCAATTCCAACTCAGACACCACTGTAGAAATTTTGGTGCCCTAATGCTACAGTTGTACGGCGGAACCGCGGCCATAACAGGGGTCATGCCGCGGTTCCGCGGCGCTACAGTAGGCTTAGGCTACCAATTTTCTGCAGTGGTCTAAGAAAAGCCTGCATGATTTTCTGACGTACTCAAAAAAAATTTTAGACGACAAAAAAAAATTCGACAGAAACTGCACAAATTGGAATCGCGGTTTTGGAAATTTCGTTCGATCAAAGTTTTAAACGCGTTAGAGCAAGCTAGTAAAGGTTAATGGCGTGGCTCTGATACCATGTAAGTCTACGGTAGCGCCCCGGCCGTCTGTCCGAGGCCAAAATGCGGAAACGAAAACTTTTCACTGGCGCTATCGCAGAATTTTTCCCGGATCGAACCATTAACCTATAACTAGCAACTAGAGAAAGGGTTGGAAAAGCTATACCGATCAATCCGTGTCCTTCGGTCTTTGGCCACCATCCCAAGCTCCTCGCGGCATCTCCGATCTCGATCTCCTCGTCGGAAAGGGCACCACATTTTCGAGTCTTTTTACGGGCTCCCGCTTCGTCCGAAGCAACTCGAACACGAAGTTTGCTAGCCGACATGTCCAAGGCGATGTAGAGAATGTGTGTGATCACTTTGTCTCAAGCATCTATTGATTCTCAACACATGAGAGTGTATAGATGGAGGTTAGAGATGATGCCATTAATGGAGGTTGTGAGCTAGAGGAAGAAGAAGAAGAAGAAGAGCCATTTTCTTTATTTTTGTTATGCTATCAAAAAATGATAGTGGGTATGAAAAATCCAAGACACAACTCAATACTATGGCTGCCTTTCTCTCTCTCTTCTCATCATATCAACAAAAATCAATCACATAATGTGACATATGCATAATAAAAGAGACCATGAGTCACTAATGAAGTCTATGTCACATTAAATGCACAAAATGATGATTTAAGCTCATAATTTCCATTTGTAAACATTAATCCAAATGTTTACAACAATAAAAAGATACGGCAACATCTAAAGTAAACTCGTGACGGATCACAAGGATACCCCTCACCTGTATATACATACCTGCATCCGCATTCCGACTGAATGCGAATGCGATGAGACTAAAGTAATCCAACAAATCTAATACTAGGATCCGGCTTAAACCAAAGCCCACTAGTATGATCCGTCCGATGATGATCCGTGCACAAGTGCACGTATATGATCGAACCCTGCCATATATCATACGGCCTCTATAACGTTTCGCCCGAAACTTGAGAAACCGTCTGTGGGGGACTCTAAAGACTCGCCAATACTTTGGCTGTGGATTTAACCACTAGCACGTCAGTGGTACTAGCTGTACGTAATGGGCTACCGGGTATTGACCACAAGGGAGGTCAATGAGCAAACTCATCCTGACACCCTACTGAGCCTGTCAGTGACAATATCCGTACAGTCCGGTCCGTTCGTCTATGAGTATCGCATGTCGGGCCTAGGGGGTTGGTGAAAATCAGACCCCCAAAAGCGGTACAAGTTGTGTCGGTGTAGCCCAGAACACCCTGAGATACTACTGGAATACCTACCAGTAAATCTCTTGTCTTGGCTAAGGACTTCATGTAATGGATCTCCTAGACACAGCGCGATCTCACCCCCAATACCGGGAGAGACGTAACCCCTGCCGATCCGCTCACTGCCTCTATGTGGCTCGGGACTGTACCCAACTAAAACCTGTTTGCACGACTCCTTTGAGCCGTGGTAGGGTAGTAATCAAAGCACAGTGGGAACTCACACGAGACAAATGACGATCTCAGGTCGATGAACTAACCTGTACACATGTCACCAGGGAACTGCTATCTGACGCTAGGTATAATACCAACTAGTATGTTCCCGGCGAGTCCTGTCAGACAAACAGAAAAAGATTGGAGATCTGAACCGACTGTAAAACCGTGGAACCGCCGCGACACTACGCTTTTGACCGCGCTTCCGCCGCGGTCAAGTGACGTCATCTGTCAAATTTTTCTCTGTGAGCATTTTTTCTTCTTCTGAACCCCCTTTTCTCCCCTGAAAAGTTTTCCTGCGGGGTTTTTGGCGTAAAAACTTCTCCCCTTCTCCAATAACTTGATCTTGTGCAGGATTCTTTTCTCTGCAATAAAATAAAATAAAAATAAAAATAAAAATAAATTTGCAAGTGGCTTGATTGGGTTTTACTGCTTTGCATTCTTTAAACTGACTTTAAGGGGCTTTTACACCAATCCAGATTAGGTGGGGATTTCATTACCCTTCCCAGGACCCCAAAAATCACATAAAGCATATTGCATTGACCATCAAGTTAATTAAAAAAAATTAGATTCAGCCCTAAGGACTTCGCGCTCAATAGGACAAAGGAATAGTTGTTAGGCATCGATCGTTGATCTAAACCTGACTTTGTGGTGCTTAGGCTAGACAGGTAGGGAGAGATAATTTTAAATGGCCCGTCTCACGGTGATTCGTGAGCGAATCCCTCCTCTCTTTACTTGTTCTTACCTGGCCACAATTGGAGATGAAGAGGCGATTTGAGGTCCTCACAACTTGCCCTTTGGAATAGTTAGGAGCAGTCTAGTTGACCTAGGTGACCCTAGATCTAGGCTTGATTGTGCATATTGTGATTGATTGAACCTGTGTCTAAGCTTTTTATTGAAAATCTTTTTGCAAAAAGCTCCTTATAAAAAAAACACAAAACGGAAAAATATTTTACAAAAACTTGACACTTGTCGCTAAGAAATCCATTGCACCCCACTTGCACCCACAATTCTTTTTCTTTCTTACATCATGGGTACCCTGTTAGTTATATGTATGCCCTAGAGGCCATTACTGTACATACGATGTATATTGTAATGGATGCTAGGACATATATAGGGAGGACTTTCTTGCTCGACATGATAGTATGCTATCTGGTTGTACTTTGTCTTAACATGTACTCTGATTGTCTCTATGTTACATGTTGATAAAGCCCTTAGGATATGTACTCGACTACTGGGATTATGATGAGATCATACTAGTGGGGCCACGGTAGTCGATGAGTACATCCTATAACTGTTCCTAGTCGAGGGTGTATCGAGACAGGGCATCGATACACCAGAGTAGACTAGCGTATACGCATCTTGACCCATATGATGGGCGATGGATGATCCCATATCCATCGGTGTTTGACATCAAGGATGGTGTACGGGTGCTCAGTGGAGACTGGGTACACTGGACGGACTCGCCGAGAACTCCCAGATGGTATTATACCTCACGTCAGATGGCAGTTCTCCGGTGACACTGGTACAGAGTAGTCTGTTGACCCGAGATCGTCATAGAGTCTTGTGTGATTCCCACTGTGCTTTGATTTCCATCATACCACGTCCAAGAGGGCGTGCAAAAAGGTGGCTTTTGGGTACAGTCCCGAATCACATGGAGGCAATGAGCGATAGGAGGGGATTCGTCTCTCCCGGTATAGGGAGTTGATGTTGTGCTGTGTTCGATTGGCTATAACCGAAAATCCCTGGCCAGGGTTGCTGAGATTTACTGGCAAGTGTTATTAGTAGTTTCTCGAACTGTTATAGACCTCATATCGACACGACTTATCGAGCTACTGGGGTCTGACGTTTACCACCCCTAGGCGAGATATGCAACATATCAGACGACGAGACCGGACTGTACGGGAGTGTTACTGTTTGGATTCACAGGAGAATGTACAGGCTTGCTTGTTGATCTTCTGAGCACTCAATACCTGGGTAGCTGTTACGTTTAGCTGACCGCTTGCAGCTTGTGGGTGTTTGATATGATCATCAGCTACTGCCGGCGTATTGACGATTCTTTAGAGTCCTACACAGAGGTTTCTTGGCTCAGGCAAAACGGAGTAGGAGCACATATGTGATATGTGCGGGACCGAGGATAATGCGATATGTGATACCGTATTATATTCTCGCGATATTTGATATCAGCCGGGTCATCGGATCAAGTGTTGATTCGATGAATCGGTACGGATAAATATTAGTCGGTTATATGCGATATAGCCGGATTGTCGGATCAAGTGTTGATTCGATAATTTAATGTATAATAATATATATGATATATTAAATTACATTAACCAATATTTGCTCACTAAAAGATTCTTTTTCTCACCGGATTAATACATTGATATATATGCGATATATGTTAATTGTATTATTTTCTTTTGTTGCAAATATATAATATATATGTGATATATATTATTGTGACATGATATGATTTATTATAAAACATGTTTAAGGATGAAAATAAGGGATTAGGGTTTGATTAGGGTTAGCACCTTCTTGTTCATTCTAGAAGGATTCTATTTTGTCATGATAAAGATATTTTGTTATGACTCATGCTTTGACCTAACCAAACCCTAACTCTAGTTTATTCTCTACATTGGTTTAACCTCTCATCCTTGACCATGGTTTGATAATCAATCATATATTCTTGATTACTATTCATCACAAAAGGATATTCATCATTCTTCTTCATCTTCTTCCTTCATCTTTCTTCATGGAAAAAGCTTGCTCGCTTTTTTCAATGTGATGAATAAATATGAGAAAAAGATAAATAAAGAGAGCAAAAATCCTACTTCATCATCCTCATCTTCCCTTGCCATTTAGATGAGGGTGTTCACATCAATTCAATGAGTGTTAGCTTGTGTTAACGGAACTTCAAGGTAGATCATCTTAGTATCGAAGATCGGAAGCAAAGGTTGCATCTTTCTCTTCGTGGAACCTCTCGAGAGTCTGGATCCCGATGATCGCAGCGAAGGGACCACAACACGGAGCATATGAAGTGAAGGACCGGATCTACAAAGGTTGTAATCCCTCTCACTTAGTGTTAAAGTTGTTAACATATTAGTTTTCGCCTAATCTCTAGTTTAAAGATCCGTATTCGGGTTGTTCGGCACGGCTAAATTTTTAATCGGGCATGGTTGATGCCTCGTAGACCCTTGCGCGCGTGTCTAGCAACCCTACAGTGGTATCAGAGCTACTAGGCATTGGATGTCGACCTATGGGGGTTCTCACTGTGTGACAGTGTGGCAAAGCATAGGCTCTTACCCCCAGGGTGTCCCGAGACCGGAAGGTGTTCCGGTGGGTTGTAGTCCTCGCGAGGGGGCATGTGTAAAAAGTAGCGGCTGAGGGACCCGTTGGTGCCACGGCGACCCCATTGGATGGGGTGGCTGCCTGACCTACAGTGGTATCAGAGTCAAGCTAGAGTTTTAGGCGAAGTCTAGACGGAGTTAGAAGTCCGATCGAACCGAAACCCTAACTCAAGAATGCTCTCTGTACATTTTCTGAAATCTGGTCTTTTTCGAAATTAAAAATAAGCAGAAAAATCAGCAGGGAATTTGAAGAATTACTGTGGAGCACGTGATCATGAATCCTCTAAAGTGCGGCGGAATCGCGGCACAAGCTGGCTTGTGCGGCGGTTCCGCGGCCAAGTTGTCAAATCAGCCTTTTTCATTTGCACAGTAATTCCTAATTTCTAGTGCTGTATTTTCTGGAATATTTTAATATTTATTCTACAGTTGAGTTTTCTGGGGTTGTTTAGGGAATTCGAAGATTCGATCGGATATTTTAACTTTGTTTAGTTTGTCCAGATAACTTTTAGAAACTGTTAAAAAGTTCGAACGGATATCAATAACTCACTTTTTCCCCTGTCGGGAAATTTTTCAAAAGTTGGATTTTTCCTCGTGTTTAAGAATGTTCTAAGTCGTGCAAGTAACGCGGTGGACCCTCTAGAAGACAACAAACCTTAACTCGATTATGTGACCGTCTTGAACTGCCTTTTGAACCTTAGGGTTTGGGGCAGTACGGCGTGCCACATGTGAGGCGTTGGCTTGACCCTTCTACGGCTGGACCATTGGTACTGTGGCATGTGATGGATGTTTTTAAACTGATTGATTTCAAGTGTTGAGATATATTGGGGAAATCTTGGGTGTTTGATGATTCGATCGGAAAGTTTAACTTTGTCTATTTATCCGGAATGTGATACAATAATTGGAATTCACAAGTAGTTATGAGATAACTGAATGAATGTTATAAACATAGCAGTTTAGTCTCACTTGATCGGTTGCCACGGAATTTTGATATGATCAAAAGTCTGTCGCAATCACGTAGTGTACGCGGATACTCGCCGGGTAAACTTAATAGACAGCTACGCCCCATAGCCCCGACCAAGTGACTGTAGGAGAACCCCGTCACCGAAAGCATCCGTTCGGGTGCTCGCGGCAGCGGTGTTCCGCCTTAGTGCACTTCGTCGATGGCATCTGGGGGTGCGGCCGTTTACTAAAGTTTGCGACGAGCATTCGATCAGTTTTTCGGGAATCTTGTTGAATTGCCCGACTTGATATTGAAAAGAGTTTTCGATAAATGAGACTAAAATGCGGGGTTTATAATTGTTAGGCATGCGATGTCTAAGGAATTCATTTGGTTAGGCATGCGATGTCTAAAGAAGTTGCGGATTCCAACTGTTGTAGTTTTACACTTTCTTTTCTGTGACCGTAAGCGTAGTATGTGGTGTATCGCCGGCTTCGTTGCTATATATCAACGACAATCGGGATACGCATACTTGCTTATGTTGATGATATGAGATATTATGTGTTGCTGTGATATGTTGTATTGGATCGTCGCGTTTGAATAGCCGGGGGTTTTATATGAGATGAGAGTTCTTTCTTTTTCATTCATGTAAAATTCATTTGTATGTAATATTCTTTTATTGGGGCACTTCCAGGTAGCGGAAGATGTCACCGTTGTATATTATTTACTTTTCCGCATTAGGTAGACCCAAGGCGGGGAGCACAAGTAACCGGGTTCTAGAGTCCAGTGGGAGACCATCTCGAGGAGTCGAGACCGGGTCTCCTAACCCTAGAATTGGCAGTGTTACTTGCCGCTCTCGTAGGGGTCTAGGGATGTGGGTTTGGCTATTCATCGTGACCGTGGAATCCGTGTTTTATACAGGCTCGTATTGAAAACACGGACGTCCTAGTATATCCAATATTTCATATATGTTCTTCTGCTGCAATGTTCTGTGATGAGATCATATTACTGCCTGAGACGAATGTTTATATTATATATATGAAATATATGTTATATTGCAGATTTCGCTTTCAAATGAGATGCTTGTGAAGCAAAATAAAATGGGACTTCATTAATGAGATTAATGAAATAAAAGAAACCTAAGATGTTGTAGAAACTTGTTTAATACAAACTGGTAGCTCTAGTTCTTGCTTTGCATAGCGGTGTTCCTTGTAGAACATCCAGCACCTTATTCGATAAGGAAAGGACCGAGATCCCTTCACCGGGAGTGACTCCTTTAGCAATAACTGGCAGATGCTACAAACTCGGTTTGTCTTTTGATTGCTTCTATAGTTCTTGCTTTGCATAGTGGTATATATGATATATCCTGCACCTTATTCGATGAGGAAAGGGCCAACGATCCCTTCACCGGGAATGACCCCTTTAGCAAAACTAGAAAAGCCTCAAAAACACTCCATTTAAAATCACTCGATTCTACAACGATATCAAATTCATTACGCAAAGGGTTTTCTGAAAAACCCGTCGTAGCCCTCCGTCATTTCAGATAAGTACTGGTTAGTATTCGTGCTGCGTTTGTTGACCTTAGCCAAGGCGTAGTGTGCGGTAGCTGATTAGTGCTTATCTATATAAGCATATGATACGATTGAGTTAGGGTAGTCATGCGACTTTGTTGACCTTAGCCAAGGGTCGTGCGGGTGGGTTTAATTCAATCGGGAAATGACGGGTTGAACTTGGCTAGCACTTATGATTTGTTGACCTTAGCCAAGGTCATAAGATGCTAGGGGTAAAATATTATTGGGAATTTCAAGTGTTGAAATTTGCAATGAGATTGCATACCTTCTATAAGATAGTTGGATCCCGATACCCGCTGCGAGTAAGAGTTACTCCTGGGAGAGTTTTACACATTACAATTAGCCGATCAAGTAGGTGTCTAGAAAGGTGTTAACGGGGTTACGCCTCTGGGAAAACGAGGTTTACTTTAATTAGGTTCGTGCGAAAGCACGGGGGACCTCCCTCAAAGTACCGACACTGGCCTGGCTGAAAGATTGGCGAACTTGTAGCGTGTGATTAATCCCGGCTAGTCTTTCCTTTTAGGGTTTGAAGGAAGATTTGATTAAAACAGTGGGAGACATCCTGATTAGATATATTAGATAACCAATCTAATCTTGCAAGAGCATACGCTGAGTGTTTTCTTCTCTCTCTCTCCAGGTAGCGACCATATCACTCCTTAATCAAGATAATAAAACGGATATATTGACCGAACCCGCTTGTTATACTGAGCTGGGGAACGTTGGTCCCGCTCCAACTTATAATTGTTATAAGACAGAGCAGGAAATTGGGGAATACCAGATTTCCCGTGCCGCCCAAACGAAAAAAGTGCATGTTGATGCATCATCTTCGGGTGTGTTCATTACAGAGAACTGTTTCTCAGTATCCTTTACGTCCTGGGTATGTGATACCGGATCAGGATCCCGTATATGTAATCTGTTACATGGGCTACAGATAGGTAGAGAACTGAGAACGGGTGATAAGTTTCATGAGATAGAAAACGGTGCAAGTGTTGCAGCCAAGTCTATTGGTCACTGTCACCCTATATTACCAGAATACATTGATTCTGAACAAATGTTATTAGATACCGAACCTGATATACAAAATCATATCAATCTCTTTATTAGTAAAGAAAGGATATAATTTTGTATTGTTGGATAATGTTTTGAACATTTCCTATATCAATAGTTGATCGGTTCAGGCACGCTATCTGAATGCATTGACGTTCTAAATCAAACCACAGTTCTTAGTATATAGAACACACACAAGAGGAAGAGTTCAGAAATGAACGAATCCTTCTTGAGGTATTGTAGACTAGGTCATATCAATGCGACCCGACTGGCTGAAGTTACATATAGATGAATATTTAAATTAGTTTGAATTTACATCTTGTGAAACTTGCCGGTCATGTCACAAAGATAAGATGACCACAGCTCTGTTTGTTGGAAACAGAGAAAGAGTTAGTGAACTCTTGGGATTGATACATGCTGATGTATGAAAGTCTCCTGTCTACATATGCCAAGACCGGTTCTTTTTACTTCATTACATTCTCTGATAATCTCTCAAGATTCAGACATATGTTCCTGTTGAAACACAAGTCCGAACCTTTTGAGATATTCACAGAATATGAGTTAGAAGTAGAGAACTGAAAATAGGGGTAAAAGTATTATGTCCTTTGATGCGATCAAGGAGGAGAATACTTGAGCACGGAATTCCTGGACTATTCTAAAGGAGAATGAGATTCTCTCTCAGCATTACTCCTCTGTATACACCACAGCACGTCGGTGTATCGAGGCGGAGCAATAGCACCCTATGTGATATGGTGTGCTCTATGATGAGTACTACTGAGTTTCTTATTTCCTTTTGGGTGTTGTGCGCTTGAGAAGCTGCATACCTATTGAATAGGGTTCAAATCAAATCAGTTGCCTACCACTTCATATATGATATGGAAAGGGAAGAGCCCATATCTTAAGTTTGTTGAGACTTGGGGTTGTCCGGCCTATGTCTAAAAAGCAAAATCCGGACAAGCTCGAGGCAAGGTCTGTTATGTAGAACTGGAAATGTTCCAGCTATACAAACTGCAGCTGATGATTTGGTAGAACCAAAGCATTCAATAGTAACCAACGAACCTCAGCCTCTCCGCCGATCTAGCAGGGTTCCTCAACCACCTGAGAGATACTTCGGTTTCTCTATGACAGTGGGAGCGAGGATTGCATCATGAGATGATGACCCAACTAGTTTCGAGCTGGCCATCAGGAGTGGGACTCTGTAAGAATGGCTGGATGCTTATCGATCTGAGATGGAATCCTTATACACCAACAAAGTATGGACTTTGGTTGCTTTATCTGAAGGGTTAAATCCCCATCAGGAGCAAGTATATCTTGAGAAGATTACTTGGTGTACATGGAAAAGTTGAGACTTTCAAAGCTATGCTTAAATCCATCCAGATCCTACTTGCCACGGCTACATACCATGACTACGATATCTGGTGGTTTGGTGTCATGACTGCTTTTCTAAGTGATGTTTTAGAAGAGAACGTCTATAAGTACACAGCCAGAGGGCTTCGTAGACAGTGGGAGCAGCGGAAACATGTGCAAGATGTTTTATATGATAAAACAGGCATCGCGGAGTTGGAACATCTGTTTTGATGTGGTAGTCAAAGAGTTTGACTTAATCAAAATGGTAGATGAACCTTGTATATACGAAAAGGTAGTAGAGAGTATGGTGGTGATCCTCGTAGAGTACGTGGATGACATACTCTTGATAGGGAAGGAGTTTCCTATGCTACGCTCGGTCAATCTCCGCTCATCACAAGGATTCTCCATATAGGATCAAAGTGATACCTCCTAAATCCTGGGTTTTGGATATATGAGATAGATCTAATTGGATGTTAGGATACTCACTAGTTGTAGTGAGATGGTATCAATCGATCTTGGGGAGAATCACTGGAAAGGTTCCAGGGTGATAAGGACGACTGAATGTCAGTCGCAGGCATTGTCTTTACCCTCAGAAGAGGGACGGTATGTTGGAAGAGTTCCAAGCTAGATACCGTGACTTACTAGACGATTAAAGGCAAGATACATCGTTACCAAGGATGCTACCAAAGACGCAGTCTGGATATATATATAAGTTCATAAGATGAACTTCGTTCCTACCATTGTGTGACAATGGAGTTGTGGCTTATGCCAAGGAACTACCGTCCCATCAGACATCCAGATATAATTCTTAGGCAGTATCACCTGATCATGGAGATGGTTGATCTCCAGGGAAATCAAGGTTAGGAGAGTAGACACAGAGGACGACAGCGCGGATCCACTCACAAAGGCCTTTTTCCCAGTAGAGACTTTTATGGGATGGTTGAGTATGAGATACTTGAACCGCAGCTAATTGTTGGGTATGCGATACCATAACAGATGGCCCTAGTGCAAGTAGGAGATTGTTAGTTATACGTATGCCCTAGAGGCCATTACTGTACATACGATGTATATTGTAGTGGATGCTAGGACATATATAGGGAGGACTTTCTTGCTCGACATGATAGTATGCTATCTGGTTGTACTTTGTCTTAACATGTACTCTGATTGTCTCTATGTTACATGTTGATAAAGCCCTTAGGATATGTACTCGACTACTGGGATTATGATGAGATCATACTAGTGGGGCCACAGTAGTCGATGAGTACATCCTATAACTGTTCCTAGTCGAGGGTGTATCGAGACAGGGCATCGATACACCAGAGTAGACTAGCGTATACGCATCTTGACCCATATGATGGGCGATGGATGATCCCATATCCATTGGTGTTTGACATCAAGGATGGTGTACGGGTGCTCAGTGCAGACTGGGTATACTGGACGGACTCGCCGAGAACTCCCAGATGGTATTATACCTCACGTCAGATGGCAGTTCTCCGGTGACACTGGTACAGAGTAGTCTGTTGACCCGAGATCGTCATAGAGTCTTGTGTGATTCCCACTGTGCTTTGATTTCCATCATACCACGTCCAAGAGGGCGTGCAAAAAGGTGGCTTTTAGGTACAGTCCCGAATCACATGGAGGCAATGAGCGATAGGAGGGGATTCGTCTCTCCCGGTATAGGGAGTTGATGTTGTGCTGTGTTCGATTGGCTATAACCGAAAATCCCTGGCCAGGGTTGCTGAGATTTACTGGTAAGTGTTATTAGTAGTTTCTCGAACTGTTATAGACCTCATATCGACACGACTTATCGAGCTACTGGGGTCTGACGTTTACCACCCCTAGGCGAGATATGCAACATATCAGACGACGAGACCAGACTGTACGGGAGTGTTACTGTTTGGATTCACAGGAGAATGTACAGGCTTGCTTGCTGATCTTCTGAGCGCTCAATACCTGGGTAGCTGTTACATTTAGCTGACCGCTTGCAGCTTGTGGGTGTTTGATATGATCATCACCTACTGCCGGCGTATTGACGATTCTTTAGAGTCCTACACAGAGGTTTCTTGGCTCAGGAAAAACGGAGTAGGAGCACATATGTGATATGTGCGGGACCGAGGATAATGCGATATGTGATACCATATTATATTCTCGCGATATTTGATATCAGCCGGGTCATCGGATCAAGTGTTGATTCGATGAATCGGTACGGATAAATATTAGTCGGTTATATGCGATATAGCCGGATTGTCGGATCAAGTGTTGATTCGATAATTTAATGTATAATAATATATATGATATATTAAATTACATTAACCAATATTTGCTCACTAAAAGATTCTTTTTCTCACCGAATTAATACATTGATATATATGCGATATATGTTAATTGTATTATTTTCTTTTGTTGCAAATATATAATATATATGTGATATATATTATTGTGACATGATATGATTTATTATAAAACATGTTTAAGGATGAAAATAAGGGATTAGGGTTTGATTAGGGTTAGCACCTTCTTGTTCATTCTAGAAGGATTCTATTTTGTTATGATAAAGATATTTTGTTATGACTCATGCTTTGACCTAACCAAACCCTAACTCTAGTTTATTCTCTACATTGGTTTAACCTCTCATCCTTGACCATGGTTTGATAATCAATCATATATTCTTGATTACTATTCATCACAAAAGGATATTCATCATTCTTCATCTTCTTCCTTCATCTTTCTTCATGGAAAAAGCTTGCTAGCTTTTTTCAATGTGATGAATAAATATGAGAAAAAGATAAATAAAGAGAGCAAAAATCCTACTTCATCATCCTCATCTTCCTTTGCCATTTAGATGAGGGTGTTCACATCATTTCATGAGTGTTAGCTTGTGTTAACGGAACTTCAAGGTAGATCATCTTAGTATCGAAGATCGGAAGCAAAGGTTGCATCTTTCTCTTCGTGGAACCTCTCGAGAGTCCGGATCCCGATGATCGCAGCGAAGGGACCACAACACGGAGCATATGAAGTGAAGGACCGGATCTACAAAGGTTGTAATCCCTCTCACTTAGTGTTAAAGTTGTTAACATATTAGTTTCCGCCTAATCTCTAGTTTAAAGATCCGTATTCGGGTTGTTCGGCACGGCTAAATTTTTAATCGGGCATGGTTGATGCCTCGTAGACCCTTGCGCGCGTGCCTAGCAACCCTACATACCCCACCTCCCAAAACTCTTGCCGAACTTTGGTACCCTCATCCAAACATTGCTTCATACATGAATTGTTTTGGTCGAATTACGGACGACCCCTCAATGCCCAAAATTTCTTTGAAAGATCGAATAGAAGCGTCTAGGAGAAAAAGTTTGACTCTGCAATCCACTTTGTATCAACCATTTCAACTTTCACCACCTTCATACGTTGATACTACTTTTTCGAGTTCTGTTGTAACTCCGAAACCAATGTCTATTGCTGAACATATTGAAAAATCTCGTAACCGATCTTTCACTCCTTTCAACACTTCCAGTTCTTGGGATCAACAAGTCCATTCACCTTTTTATCCAAATGTTGATCCTACTCATGTCCAACCATTTAATTCCTACCAGTCTTACCCGACTTTCACACCTTCCCTAGACATTGCTTCTACGCAACCATTTGGGAGTTTCCAGAATCCAAACAATTTTGAATCTTTTACTGAAACCCCTTCACAACCCATGTCTAGTCCGGAGCAGTCGTTGGAAGCTTACATTGCAGAGACAAACCAACAGATGAGGAATTTGGATGCGTCCATTGCCGCCCTTATGCAACCTAGTGACCCGGTAGCTAGTTTCCAACTAGCTCCAAATCTTCCAATGTATGATAAGGCGGTTGGACAGATTGAGAATTTGAGTGGAGAGAGTAAGCTGTGCACCCTTCCAAATCAAACATACCCATCGCCAATTGAATCCCACAACTCCGGTTTTGAATGTCTATCAAGTGTCCCAAATGATTCACCAGTTGAAGATAGAACGTGTAATGAGTTGTGCGACTTTGTAGTGCTTGATTTGCCAGATTGTGAAGGATCTTTTTCGAGTAAACCCACACCTAATCCTTTTAAACTTTACACCTCCAATCTAGAACCTGAATTGATAAATATCCATGCTTTTGATGAGGTGTCCGAAAAAATTGATTTTCACTTGATTAAGGATATTGACGCTGGGAATATTTTGGATGAAGAACCCGCAGATTTGACTGAATTTTTCTCTCCAATTCATCATCCCGAGTCATTAAATGTTTCTCCCGAACTTCATATGCGTCTTGATTTTGAGGATAATTGCATGGATGAGATAACTTTTGAGGAGAATTATGAGGATAGTATTGAGGAGAGTATTAAGGATAGTATTGAGGATGAACTAGTTTTGTTTGATGTGTCGGATTTTCCAATTCATCCTCCTGAACCTTTAACTGGTATACTTCCCAAATCACCCCCCTTCATCCTTTCCATCATTCCGACCACGCAAAAGATCACGCAGGAGGACTGTGATCTTGAAAAATTTCTGTTCGACGCCACTAGTGCGTTCCTCCTTGAATCTGACACAATTCTCACAACCGATAACGATTACGAGTGTTTCACTTCTGCGGACGATTTTGAAGACTCATAGCTTGAGTTTGAGTCTTTTGAATTTTCAGATGAGTTAATTGAACCATCAGACTCGGTTGCTTACAGTCATTTCGAACCATTGATGGAATCCTTCGAGTTCGAGACAGTTTCACCAATTTCACCTTCGATTGTTTCACCTATGAAACTCGAACTCGAGCTTTTGCCGTCTCACCCTAAATACGCTTACTTAGGTGAGAATGAGACTCCTCCTAAATCACTCCCCTTCGTCCCTTCTATCGTTTCGACCGCGCAGGAATTCGTCACGTTTCCATTTTCAATGGATGGTTTAACAAGTTCAATATACCCATGTTTTCTTGCGAATCTTGAGGGATTTGACCCCATTTCTCGACGGGTTGATAGATTAGCACAATCGCTTTTAACACATCGGTCATCACAATTTGTGCTAATTTATTGACTCAATTTACACCCTTAAGTTCGTACTACACTTCTTTCTCTTTTCCACCATTCTTCTCCTAATATACCGAGACCATATTCCACCTTTCTTCCCATGCGGTCTCGTGTGTTTCTCATTTCTTTTCTCTACATTCCATTCTTTCACCAACCCTACCATTATAACGATAAAAATTTTGAATGGTTGGTGCTAACCTTTGGCCTGTGTAAGGTCTTATATAACTTGATATTGTGTTTTTCTCTTCCCTAATTGTGAACTTTAACGCTTAAGCAGTGGAAACACTGTTTTACTTAAGTTTGGGGGGACCTTTTTGTATATATATATATATATTTTTAACAAAAAATAAATAAATTATAAATAAATAAATAGGGGAGTGCCGACAATTTTGACCCTCTTGGTGTAGCCTAACAGTGAGGACACTGTCAAGTTTAAGTTTGGGGGTGTGCTCGGTAAGCCTTCTTCCTTAGCATTCATGTGTACATTTTTGCATTTGCATATTTATTTTAAAACCCATAAAAAATTGAAAAATTTTATAAATTATAAAAATTGAAAAATTCAATTTTGGCCATAATTGACTTGAGTTTGACAAAAATGTTAACTAGCTAGAAACAACTAGATCCTAAACTTAGTAAATTAAAAACCCTAAAAATAACCTTTCTTAAAATTTAACGGTAGAAAGTATATGTCTTTGTAGTTTATTTAGAAATAGGCAAATTTCGAGTTGACTTCTTGGGCTAAGTTAAAACAAGGGAAAAGTATTGATATTTTTATTAAAGTATAAGTTTGAAAAATAATTCCTAAGCTTAAGTCAAAATTCTAAAAATATATACCCTACAAATTGCACAAACACGCACCTTGAAACTTGGAATAGTAGAGGAGACCTTGAAGTGCTCTTGTTTAAAGTCCTTAGTATGAAGGAAAATAAAATAAAAAATACAAGTGTGAATAAAGATATAAAAAAAAATGAACACTGGTTTTTGTAATTACTTAAGGCTGCATAAATAGAAAAAATATTTAGCGAGGGTGCTTTATCACCTAGTGCCTTAGACCAACTGGTTTGGAAGTCACTGCTAAAGCCTTAAATGTTACAAGACTAGGAATTATGCTTTAATGTGCAAACACATTTTGTAATCGGTCGTTGGTACCTCAAGAAGTATTAACGGTCGCACGAAGAATGTGTGAGCAATTTTATCTAAAAATTCACCAATTGAAAAGTACTTTGGACGATGGACAAGAGTATAATAGCTTGATTTGAATTTCCAAGTGTAGGGGTGATATATACACACACGTAAGGGTATGTGATTGGGGTTTAGATAAGAGATAAGAAATGAAAATTAAGACTTGTATCTTTAATAGAGATGATAAAAATTCCTAAGTTGAGATAGAACCCTAGAAGGAAAACTTAAAAAATGCTAAAAGCTAAGTAAATTTACAAGAACATATATAATCTTAAGTTAAATGATAAGGAGGCGTGAAAAATACGGGTGGATAATTTCTGAGTCAAAGATAATAGAGTTTCTTATTAGAAAACCTAATTGGAGAATAAAAGTCAACAGGCCGAATTGATAAGATTTTGTGGGTAGTATCCGCTCAGGAGACAACACTCCTCCTACTAAGGACACCTAGAGATTTAACGGCTTGTTGCACGTGCTCAGTGCAATCGCGTTTCCCTGCGAAAGTGAGGCTAGGTCTTTTTTAAGAATAAAACTAGGTTTGCTCAAGGACGAGCAAAAGATAAGTTTGGGGGTATTTGTTCATACCATAATTTTGCATTATTATATTCCCCATTCTTATTCATTTTACAAATAAACAGGTGCTTTTGATCCATGTCTGCTACATAGTTGCAGGTTACAGGTTCTCAGAACAAAAACAGTGAAAACGATGAAAAGACGATACAAAAGTGAGACTACGACCAACAAATGGAAAGATCTTGATCATGCCTACAGTTTGAAGACTAAACGAAGATCAATGGAAGATTTCATAAAGAACAAAGGCAGCACAAGGTTCAAGACTTCAACACGAAGCAAGCGGTAAAGTCCACAACTTTATTCACCGTGGAAATCTGGAAGAAATCTAGAAGACAAACTGAGAAACCAAGTAAAGAAATAAGAATCCAAAAGCAGCAGAAAGAACCCCAGGAAAAAGCAGCCAGCAAGCCTTCAAGATGGCCGCGGAACCGCGGCCAAACCTGGCTCTTGGCCGCGGATCCGCGGCCGTGCGTCGCCCGTGTCGGTGCAAAAGTCTGTGGCGGCATGGCGGTGTGTTGACTAGGTTTCTTAGGGGGTAAAATTGTAAATGCAGACGTGAATCGAATGTAACCCTAGGGTTTCTATGATCTATAAACAGAAGCCCTAAACCACTCTTTGAGGTATGCCTCTTTTTATTTCATCTATTCAGAATTGTAATTCGGTGTAAATGTTTGGAGAGAGCCATCAAATAAAGTAAGACTTTTATTTCATTGCCCTAGTTAATTTTATTTCTGCCTTAGTATAATTTTTCTTATCTGCCCTAGTTAAATTAATTAGAACATGTTTATCAATTCTCTAATGAGTGAGTAGTTCCTCACTTGTTAGGGTTAGGAATAGGGAAGGCTTGAGAGATGAAAATATCTCACCCCTTTCTTGCCCATCACATATAAATTCATAGGACTCCATGCATACATACACACACCGTTCCCTACGGCACCTTACCCCACGAGGTAACAGTGATACCGTAGTATAAAAGACCGGTTGCGTATGTTTTCCATGGAGGTTAGGGTAAGAATTAACAAAGGAAGGACAAGAACCTAGAGGAAGAAACATCGTTTCTTCCCGATGGTGCTAATCCCTTTATTAATTATTACCATAACACCTAAATAGATCTAAATTAGGGCATTGAAAGCGGTGGGAAATCTTAAATTTCCAAACTTAACCTAAACCTAACCCTAGCAAGATTCTAATCCTAGTCTAAATCAACTTAGTTTTTAGAGATAATTATCTCAACACCGTTTGGAATTAACTCGTTAGAACAAATTGAGAATACACAAAATCCCTGTGGACCGACCCGTACTCACCGGCTAGCTACCAAGCGACGTCGTTCTTGATTGCGGTTAATATTCTTTGATTTATCTTTCGAAAGCTTTCTTAGTTGCTATGAGCGCAGCCGTTTTGAAGGCAAGCGCACATAAAATCTCTAAAAATCAGTAGACAGGGGACGTCCATACATCATCATGTATCTATCCCTAAAGTTCACTAACTCTTTCTCTGTTTCCAATAAACGGAACTATGGTCATCTTATCTTTGTGACATGACTGGCAAGTTTCATAAGATGTAAATTCAAACTGATTTAAATTTGCATCTAAATGTAACTTAGCTAGTCGGGTCGCATTGATATGACCTAGTCTACAATGCCTCAAGAAGGATTCGTTCATTTCTGAACTCTTCCTTTTATGTGTGTTCTGTACGTTAAGAACTGTGGTTTGATTTAGAACGTCTATGCTTCTAGATAACGTGCCTGAACCAATCAACTCTTGATATAGGAAATGTTTGAAACATTATCCAACAATACAAAATTATATCCTTTATTAAATAAAGAGACCGATATGCTATTGTATATCTGGTTCGGTATCTAATAACATTCGTTCAGAATTAATGTATTTGGTAATACAGGGTGATAACTGCCAACAAACTTGGCTGCAACACTTGCACCATTTTTTAACTCTTAAAACTTATCACCCTTTCTCAGTTCTCTACCTATCAGTAGCCCATGTAACATATTACATTTGTGGGATTCTGATCCGGTATCTCATACCCAGGACGTAAAGGATACTGAGAAACAGTTCTCTATAATGAACACACCCGAAGAAGATGCATTATCATGTACTTTCTTCGTTTGGGCGACACGGGAATTCTGGTAATCCCCTATTTTCTGCTCGGTCTTATAACAATTATAAGTTGGAGTGGGACCAACGTTCCCTAGCGCAGTATAACAAGCGGGTTCGGTCAATACATCCGTATTATTATCTTGATTAAGGCATGACACGGTCGCTACCTGGAGAGAGAGAGAAGAAAACACTCAGCATATGCTCTTGCAAGATTAGATTGGTTATTAATATATCTAATCAGGGTGGCTCCCACTGTTTTAGTCAAATCTTCCTTCAAACCCTAAAAGGAAAGACTAGCCGGGATTAACTACACCCTACAATTTCACCAATCTTTCAGCCAGGCCAGTGCCGGTACTTTGAGGAAGGTTTCCCGTTTCGCACGGACTTAATTAAAATAAACCTCGTTTTCCCAGGGGCATAACCCCGTTAACACCTTTCTAGACACCTACTTGATCGGCTAATTGTAATGTGTAAAACTTTCCCAGGAGTAACTCTTACTCGCAGTGGGTATCGGGATCCAACTATCTCATAGCAGGTATGCAATCTCAACACTTGAAATTCCCGATAATATTTTTTACCCCTAGCATCCTATGACCTTGACGAAAGCCAACAAACCATAGGCTACTAGTCAAGTTCAACCCGTCATTTCCTGATTGAATTAAATCCACCCGCACGGCCCTTGACGAGTGCCAAACAACGCCGTACAAATACCCTAATCCAATCACATCGTATGCTAGCAGATAAGCACTAGTTAGCTACTGTACACTACTCCTTGACGAATGCCAAACTACCGCAGCACGAATACTAAGTAGTACTTATCTGAAATGACGGAGGGCTATGACAGGTTTTTATGAAAACCTTTTGCGTAATGAACTCGATATCGTTGTAGAATCAAATGATTTAAATGGAGTGTTTTTGAGGCCTTTACTAGTTTTGCTAAAGAGGTCACTCCTGGTGAAGGGATCGTCGGCTCTTTCCTTATCGAATAAGGTGCAGGATATTTCAAAAATACCACTATGCAAAGCAAGAACTAGAAAAGCAATCGAAAGACAAAACCGAGGGTTGTAGCATCTTCCAGTTATTGCTAAAGAGGTCACTCCCGGTGAAGGGATCTCGGCTCTTTCCTTATCGAATAAGGTGCTGGATGTCCTACAAGGAACACCGCTATGCAAAGCAACAACTAGAGCTACCTGTTTTTGAAAATTTGATTCCACAACATCTTTAGGTTTCTTTTATTTCATTAATCTCATTAATGAAGTCCCATCATTCAAGTTTACCTAAACATCACAGATAAATACAACGTACGCTTATGCCATCCTCATTCGCCTCGATGTCCCCTCGTGCACCGTTAGGTTAGGTAACTAACGGCAGAGCGGGACAGTGCTAGCGCGGGTGTAAAACATAAGCAACGTCTATATAATATATCACATATACTATATCCAGTATCTATCTCAACATATCAAATGATCACATCACAGATATCGCAACAGAAGAACAACATATGAAATATTGGATATACTAGGAGGTCCGTGTTTTATTGCGAGCCTGTATAAAAAATGGATTCCATGGTCGCGATGAATAGCCAATCCCACACCCCTAGACCCCTACGAGAGCAGCAAGCAACCCTGCCAATTCTAGATTTAGGACACTGTTCATATCATATTATTGCATTATTATATTCCCCAGTCCTAGTTATTTTACAAATAAACAAGTGCTTTTGACCCATGTCTGCTACTTAGTTGCAGGTTACAGATTCTCGGGACAAAAAACAGTGAAAAAGATAAAAGACGGTACAAAAGTGAGACTACGACCAATAAATGGTGGAATCTTGATCAAGCCTACACGAAGATCAGTTCACAAAGTACAAGGCAGTGCAAGGTTCAAGACTTCGTCACGAAGCAACGGCAAAAGTCCACCACAATGTTCACTGGAAAGATCTGGAAGAAACCTAGAAGCCAAAATGAGAAAAAGACTAAAGAATCTTGAAGTAAACATGCACCAGAACATTCCCAGAAAAATTGAGCGCACAACCTCTCCATACGGCCGCGGAACCGTGGCCAAACCCTGCTTTTGGTCACGGATCCGTGGCCATTAAGAGCCTATGTCGGTGGATTTTCTTGAGGCGGCTGCGGAGCGTTGACTAGGTCTTTTTCTTAGGGGGTATTTTTGTAAAAGCGGATATGCGAGTTAATTGTAACCCTAGGGTTCCTATCCTCTATAAATAGAAACTCTAAATCTTGTATGAGGCCATGCCTTTTTTCATTTCATAAATTCAGATCTGTACTGTGTTGATGTTTGGAGAGAGCCATCAATAAAAATTAGTAAGTTATTTTATTTTCAATGCCTTAGTTTAATTTTAATTTAGAATGTTCTTAAATTCCCTAATGAGCGAGTAGTCTCCTCGCTTGTTAGGGTTAGCTTTAGGGAAAGGTTTGAGAGATGAGATCTCTCACCCCTTTCTTGCCCCATCACACATAATAATTAGAACTCCTTGCATACATACACACACCGTTCCCTGCGGCACCTTATCCCTCGAGGTAACGGTGATACCGTAGTATAAAGAACCGGTTGTGTATGTTTTCCAGGAAGGTTAGGATAAGGATCGATAAAAGAAGGACAAGAACCTAGAGGAAGAAACATCTTCCCGAATAGTACTAATCCCCTTTCTTGATAATTACCATAACACCTAATAGATCTAAAATAGGGCATTGAAAGCGGCGAGGAAACCTTCAATCTCCCAACTTACCCTAGACCTAACCCTAGCCAGACTTAGATCTAGATAATCTTAGTATAAATCAATTTAGTTTTTAGATTTAATCAATCCGACACCCATCGGAATTAACTCGTTAGAGCGATTAGGAAATTCACAACATCCCTGTGGACCAACCCGTACTCACCGGCTAGCTACCAAGCGACGCCGTTCTTGATTGCGGTTTAGAAATATTTTTGATTCACCTTTTGAAAGTGCAAGCACGCATAAAAATCATATTCAATCAAATGGCGCCGTTGCCGGGGATGGCGTAGTATTTCCTTTTTGCAATTTCGGGCTAATCTAAAATTGAAAAATCATAAAAACTGAAAAATATAAAAATATAAAAAATTTATCATTTTTTATTTTGTGAAGGGTATTTTTCATGTGAATTTTGCAGGATTTACAATCAAGTTCGGATCTGGAAAAATCCAGAGATCAAAACAGAAAAAGGCAGATCTGAACAACAGAGAATTTCCACAACAGAACCACAGAAGAAATCGGGAGAACTGAACCGCCGACTCCGCCGCCTTTCCGCCGCGCGAACCCCCTTCCGACCGCTGAACAGCCGCGCCCTGCTGACGTCAGCGCGCGAAATTTCCTCTGTTTGGTTTACTTTTCCCCTCTCTGCAACCTAAAATATATCTTTTGCCAAATCTTCTACAGGATTCTTTGCGCTTCAAAATCTTCCCCTTCCAATAACAAATCTTGTGCAGGATTTTTTACGCCGCGCTAAAAAATAAAAAAATTGATTGCAAGTGGTTGTTACTATTTTTCATATATTTAATCTGACTTTAAGGGGCTTAAGACCAATTCAGATTGGGTGGGGATTTCATCACCCTTCCCAGGACCCCAGAAATCATATAAGGCATTTGCATTGACCAATCTTTAATTAAAAAAATACTAGACTCAGCCCTAAAGACTTCGCGCTCAATAGGACAGAGGACTAGTTGTAGGCATCGGCCGTTGATCCTAACCTGACTTTGCGGTGTCTAGGCAAGTGTGTCTAAGGCGAGTGGTTACTTAATTAAGCCCGCTATTTTCGGTGATTCGTATAGCGGATACCTCCCACTCACCTGGCACTTACCTAGCCACAATTGGCGGTGAAGAGGCGGTTTGAGGTCCTATTTCTAGCCCTTTGGAACAGTTAGGAGCTGTCTAACTGACCTAGTTAACCCTAGATCTAGGCCTGATTGTGAATTTGTGGTTGATTGCATTTGTGTCTAAGCCCTTTATCAAAAATCTTTTTGCAAACAGTTCCAAATAAAGAGAAAAAGAAAAAAGGAAATTTTTTTTATAAAAAAAACTTGCAACTTGTCGCTAAAAGAAAGCCTTGCACCCCACTTACACCACTTTCTTCTCATTGACATTTTCTTACCCCCACATTCTGTTTTTCACATTTTGAATACACTACCTCTTTAATGTATGTCACTTTGGACTAGGGACACTAGTGCCCGATTAGTCCGTGTTTCGTTGGTACCGACCGACGAAGCTTTCAACTCCGAAGTCGAAACTCCTTCCATTTCCTTACCTCCACCTTCAAACTCTTCTTCCGAAAGTATGTCGGGATATAATCCCAACAACACCTTACCCACGGGACTGATTCCACCTCCGTTAGGTGCAAATAACCCGAATCACCCGCCTGTTGAAGCGCCTCAACGAATCGCGCTCCAGGATCTCTTCTACCCTGTCCGCACCTCCTTACCTACCTGTCTTTCACCCCCACCGGCAAATGGGGACATTTTGAGATAAAACCCCACTTCATCAATATGCTGCCAAAATTTCACGGATTGGAATCCGAAGATGCCTATATCTTTATCAATAAATTCCAAAACGTTTGCGCCATGATGAAAACAACCCAATTATCAGATGATGCTATAAGGCTAAGGGTCATTCCTTTCACCTTATGTGACTTAGCCGTGAAGTGGTTATACAGCACAGCATCACATTCAATTAGAAATTGGAACGAGCTTGTTAAAGCTTTTCTTAAAAAGTTTTATCCTCATCACAAGACCGCGAGAATTCGTAATGAGATTATACAATTTTCCTAGCTTCCTTCCGAACCATTTTGGAAGTGTTTTGAAAGATTCAAGGACCTACTTGTTCAATGACCTCACCATGGAATCGAAAATTGGCAACTCTGCCAAACATTATACGAGGGATTGAACCCGGCAATGAAACAGTTGCTAGAAACCATTTGTCAAGGTCACTTTCTAACCAAATCTAGTGAGGAAGCATGGCAGTTTCTCGAGGATCTTAGTGAACAAACAATTCAGTGGGAGAGCACAAAGACCACCTCATCTTCTTCTATTGGTCAATCTAGGGCAGGCATACATCAATTAGATATGTCGATTGCTATGAAGGCCGAGATGGCCGCACTTACGAAAAAGCTAGAAGCCATTGAGACCAAAATCTCATCGTCTTCTCCTGCCCTTGCTTTACCCCCACGAACTGTTTGTGCTTGTTGTTCGGATCCATCACACCTTACCAAAGAGTGTCCTTACAATCCACCTGTTCAAGGACCAGATCAAGTCAATGCTGCCTTTCAGTAATAACAAAGAAATGATCCTTACTTTTCGACTTACAATCCGGGTTGGAGGAGTCACCCAAATTTTGCTTGGAATCAAAATCAACAACTCCAAGGCAACAACAACTTTCAAAGGTCTCCTCCTCCACAACTACAAGCACCCCAACAAACTCAATACCAGCAACCTTTCCAACCACAACCTTATCCAAATCAAACAAACAATTTTGTTCAACCAAATGATGATAAGGTTATCTCGCTAGAAAAAAGTCTAGATGTGTTTCTCAAACAATCTACAGAATCCGCAGCAAGGTTGGAAAATTCCATCTAGTCTTTGGTGCACAACAATGCTTCATACGATCAAAGCATCAAATCTATTGAGTCACAAATTGCACAACTAACTGCTACGTTGAGCGAGAGAGAAAAGGGAAAGCTTCCATCTCAACCATTGCCAAATCCCCGTCACACAAACAACGCACATGAATATCACAATCATAATGTAAATGCGGTGACCACGTTGAGATCTGGAAAAGTGTTGCAAAATAACGTGGGTACTAGTGATGACACCCCTACAGGTGGTTCTCCTTCTTCTCCTTCTTCTCCTTCTTCTTCATCTTCTTCTTCTTCACCTTCATCTTCTTCGCTAGAGCCTATTCTTCATTCTTCAAAAGGCTCTTCTTCTTCTAATCCGAACGGACCCACTTCTCACTTCACGAACAAACCCACACTGGGATCCGTACCAACTCCACATTCTACTCCACAGACATTGGACTCAACAGATTTTCAAAATGCTCCATTTCCAAACAGGTTGAGTCCCAATAAACCAACTCCACAAATGGAGAAGATTGTGGAGTTATTTAAACAGGTTAGCATAAATATACCTCTCTTGTATGCAATCCAACAAGTCCCTTCGTACGTGAAAATCTTAAAGGGCTTATGCTCCTCGAAGAGAAAGTCTCAAATGCCCAAGAAAGTGCTAGTGGCTAGTGCAGTGAGCAATGCTATTAACCAACCTCAACCCTTATCCCAAAAACGAAAGGACCCCGGCTGTCTTACGATTTCAATAACAATTAGGGATAAGAAAATCAATCGAGCACTTTTCGATCTTGGGTCTAGTGTTAACCTGCTTCCCTACTCCGTGTACGAGCAATTAGGGGTTGGAGAGTTGAAACTCACTCGTTGTACTCTCCAAATGGTTGATCGATCAATCACCCATCCTAGAGGTGAGTTAGAGGATGTGTTGATCAAAGTAGGGGATTTCATATTCCCCGTTGATTTTATTGTTATGGACACACAACCTGCTGCTAACCCACGGAACCAAATTCCGGTGATCCTCGGTCGACCATTTTTGGCCACTTCCAATGCCGTAATAAATTGTTGCAATGGCTCCATAATTCTATCCTTCGGGAAGAAGTCTAGTGAGTTCAATATTTACAAGTTAGGAAGTCTGCCCCCCATGCCTAAAACTAGTACATGAGAAGTTTGCTCTATTCACGAAATCACGCAGGAGGACTGCGAGCTTGAAAGATTTCTGTTTGATGACAACAGTTTTGACGCCACTAGTGCGTCCCTCCTTGAATCTACCACAGTTGACACAACCGATATTGATTATGAATGTTTCACTTTTTCGGATGATTTTGACGACTCACCGTCCGAATATGAGTCTTTAGAATTTTTGGATGAGTTAGTTGAACCATCCGAATCGGTTGTTTGCAGTGATTTCGAACCAGTGTTGGAATCCTTTGAGTTCGAGGTAGCTTCCCCAATTTTACCTATGATTGTTTCGCCTCCGAAACTCGAACTAAAGCCCTTGCCGCCTCACCTTAAATATGCTTACCTAGGTGAGAATGAGACCTTTCCCGTTATCATATCGGCCTCTCTAGCCCTCGAGCAAAACAAAGCCCTTTTAATGGTCGTACAAGATAAGCGGCAAGCTTTTGGCTGGACTATGGCAGACATCGAGGAGATTAGTTCCCTCATAATTGAATATCATATGCATATGATGGATGATGCCAAGTCGATAAAGGATCCACAGAAACATCTTTGGGATAGTGTGGATACTCAACCTCCTCCTTTAGAAATTGAACCACCCCTTTTTCTTCTAATAAGCTATGAGAATGCCAATATTCAACCGATTGCTGATCATTCACATTCTCGTTTTGATTCATCACCGCCTCCTATCTATTCACTTCCACACTTTCCATACCACCACTTCTATCTTCCCCAATTCTTTTTGGATCGGTACAACATGTTCTTCCACCAACCGATACTCTTCACAGATAAATTTTTCAACTGGTTGGTGTTGACATTTGGTCTTTGCAAAGTTTGGCAATGACTTGTATCATAGTTTGACTTAAGTTTGGGGGGGACTTTGTTTTTCTTTTAACAAAAAAAATAATATAAAAAATAAAAAATAAAAAATTGTAAATAAATAAACAGGGGAGTGCCGACATTTTGACCCTCTTGGTGTGGCATGACAGTGAGGACACTGTCAAGGTTAAGTTTGGGGGTATGCTTGGTAAGTCTTCTTTCTTCGCATTCATATGTACATTTCTGCATTTGCATACTTATTTTAAAACCCATAAAAAGTTAAAAATTATAAAAATTAAAGATTCAATTTTGGCCATAATTGACTTGGGTTTAACAAGAAGGTTAACTAGCTAGGAACAACTAGATCCAAGGCTTAATAAATTAAAAACCCTAAAAATAACCTTTCTTAAAATTTTACGGTAGAAAGTATATGTCTTTGTAGTTTATTTGGAAATAGGCAAATTTTGAGTTCACTTCTTGGGCTAAGTTAAAACAAGGGAAAAGTATTGATATCTTTATTAAAGTATAAGTTTGAAAAATAATTCCTAAGCTTAAGTCTAGATTCTGAAAATATATACCCTACAAATTGCACAATCACGCACCTTGAAACTTGGAATAGTAGAGGAGACCTTGAAATGCTCTTGCCTAAAGTCCTCAGTATGAAGAAAAATAAAATAAAAACTCAAGTGTGAATAAAGAGATAATAAAAGATGAACACTGGTTTTTGTAATTACTTAAGCCTGCATTAATAGAAAAAAATATTTAGCGAGGATGCTTCATCACCTAGTGCCTTAGACCAACTGGTTTGGGAGTCACTGCTAAAGCCTTAGCTGTTGCAAGATTGGGAATTACGCTTTAATGTGCAAACATATCTTGTAATCGGTTGTTGGTACCTCAAGAAGTATTAACGATCGCATGAAGGATGTGTGAGCGAAATTCATCTAAAAATTCACCAATTAAGAAGTGCTTTGGACAACGGACAAGAGTATGATTGCTTGATTTGAATTTTCAAGTGTAGGGGTGATATATACACATACGTAGGGGTATGTGATTAGGGTTTAGATAAGAGATAGGAATGAAGAATAAGACTTGTATCTTTAGTAAGGATGATAAAAATTCCCAAGTTGAGATAGAACCCTAAAAGGAAAACTTAAGAGATGCCGAAAGCTAAATAGGTCTGCAGAACATATATAAACTTAAGTTAAATGATAAGGAAGCGTGAAGAATACAGATGGATAATTTATGAGTCAAAGATAATAGACTTCCTTGTTAGAAAACCTAAATGGAAAATAAAAGTCAATGGGCCGAATTGATCGGATTTTGTGGGTAGTATCCGCTGAAAACCCTCAGGAGACAACACTCCTCCTACTAGAGACACCTAGAGGTTTAACGGCTTGCTGCACGAGCTCAGTGCAATCACGTTTCCCTGCGAAAGTGAGATTAGGATTTTGTCGAGAATAAAAACTAGGTTTGCTCGAGGACGAGCAAAAGATAAGTTTGGGAGTATTTGTTCATATCATAATATTGCATTATTATATTTCCCAGTCCTACTCATTTTACAAATAAACAAGTGCTTTTGACCCATGTCTGCTACTTAGTTGCAGGTTACAGATTCTCAGGACAAAAACGGTGAAAAAGACAAAAGACGGTACAAAAGTGAGACTATGACCAATAAATGGTGGAATCTTGATCAAGCCTACACGAAGATCAGTTCACAAAGTACAAGGCAGTGCAAGGTTCAAGACTTCGTCACGAAGCAACGGCAAAAGTCCACTACAATGTTCACTGGAAAGATCTGGAAGAAACCTAGAAGCCAATATGAGAAAAGGACTAAAGAATCTTGAAGTAAACATGCACCAGAACATTCCCAGAAAAATTGAGCACACAACCTCTCCATACGGCCGCGGAACCGCGGCTAAACCCTGCTTTTGGCCGCGGATCTGCAGCCATTAAGAGCCCATGTCGGTGGATTTTCTTGAGGCGGCTGCGGAGCCTTGACTAGGTCTTTTTCTTACAGGGTATTTTTGTAAAAGCAGTTATGCGAGTCAATTGTAACCCTAGGGTTCCTATCCTCTATAAATAGAAACTCTATATCTTGTATGTGGCCATGCCTCTTTTCATTTCATAAATTCAGATCTGTACTGTGTTGATGTTTGGAGAAAGCCATCAATAAAAATTAGTAAGTTATTTTATTTTCATTGCCTTAGTTTAATTTTAATTTAGAATGTTCTTAAATTCCCTAATGAGCGAGTAGTCTCCTCGCTTGTTAGGGTTAGCTTTAGGGAAAGGTTTGAGAGATGAGATCTCTCATCCCTTTCTTACCCCATCACACATAATAATTAGAACTCCTTGCATACATACACACACCGTTCTCTGCGGCACCTTATCCCTCGAGGTAACGGTGATACCGTAGTATAAAAGACCGGTTGTGTATGTTTTCCAGGAAGGTTAGGGTAAGGATCGATAAAGGAAGGACAAGAACCTAGAGGAAGAAACATCTTCCCGAATGGTACTAATCCCCTTTCTTGATAATTACCATAACACCTAATAGATCTAAAATAGGGTATTGAAAACGGTGAGGAAACCTTCAATCTCCCAACTTACCCTAGACCTAACCCTAGCAAGACTTAGATCTAGATAATCTTAGTATAAATCAATTTAGTTTTTAGATTTAATTAATCCGACACCCATCGGAATTAACTCGTTAGAGCGATTAGGAAATTCACAACATCCCTGTGGACCGACCCGTACTCACCGGCTAGCTACCAAGCGACGCCGTTCTTGATTGCGGTTTAGAAATATTTTTGATTCATCTTTTGAAAGCGCAAGCGCGCGTAAAAATCATATTCAATCAGACACCCGGTCTCGACTCCTCGAGATGGTCTTCCACTGGACCCTAGAACCCGGTTACTTATGCTCCCTGCCTTGGGTCTATCCTAATGCGGAAAAGTAAATAATATACAATGGTGACATCATCCTCAACCCGGAAGTGCCCCAATAAAAGAATATTACATACAATGAATTTTACATGAATGAAATTAAAAACTCCCATCTCACATAAAAAACCCGGCTATTCAAAACACGACGATCCAATATAACATATCATAGTAACACATAACATCACATGTCATCAACGTAAGTAAATATGCGTATCCCAACTGTCATTGATGTATAGCAACGAAACCGGCGATACACCACAAATTACACTTATGATCGTAGAAAAGAAAGTGAAAAACTACAACAGTTGGAATCCGCAACCGCCTTAGACATCGCATGCCTAACCAAATGAATTCCTTAGACATCGCATGCCTAACAATTATAAACCCCGCATTTTAGTCTCGATCTTGAAAACACTTTTCAATATCTAGTCGGGCAATTCAATAAGATTCCCGACATCCTGATAGAATGCTCGTCGGAAACTTTGGTAGACGGCCGCACCCCCCGGTGCCATCGACGAAGTGCACTAAGGCGGAACACCACTGCCACGAGCACCCGAACGGATGCTTTTAGCGATGTGGTTCTCCTACAGTCACTTGGTCAGGGTTATGGGGCGTGGCTATCTATTAAGATTACTCGGCGAATATCCGCGTACGCTACGTGATTGCGACGGACTTTTGATCGCATCAAAATCCCGTGGCAACCGATCAAATGAGACTAAATTGCTAGATTTATAACATTCAAACTAGTTATCTCATAACTACATTTGTAGATTCTAAATATTGTATCACATTCCAGAATACCATAACGATGTTTAACGTTTCGATCGAATCAACATACACCCACGTTTTACCCCAAGAGCTCAACTCTTAAGCAAAGTTACAAATGCCCAAAATCGCGCCATAGTGTCTATGGTCCAGCCATAGAAGGAGTTAACCAACGCCTCACCTATGACACCACGGAACTACGGCAAACCCGAAGATTCGTTCGCGGTTCCGTGGGCATAGAATCGAGTTAAGGTTATTATGATCTTCTAGAGGGTCCATAGGATACTTGCGTGACTTTTGAATATAAAGTTAACTTAGGAAAATTACAACACTTGGAAATTTCTGCGGGGTAGAAAGTGTGGTGTTCGATGTTCGTTCAAACTGTTAAAAATAGTCAAGCTTACCAATACAGTGTTAAATAATACGACTACGAAGCACTATGAATTAACCCCAAGTCAAACTAATCATCACATGAAAATTAGGCTAAATAAACAATACTAGGAAACCCAAAATGGAGTCAAATGAGCACAGGAGCAATACGGGAGCCAGAGGAGATGGAAGGGCCGGCCTGGACGGAATTTTCCTGAGGGTGGCCGGTCCAAAATTGAGGTCCTCCCATCCCCCCACCCCCGTATTTCACCCATGTTCATATTTTGCTCCAAAGATCATTCTGCACTTGTTTGAAAAAATTTTAAAGCACCTTTTTGAAAATTTACAGAGAGCAAAATAGGGTATTCATAATATCGTTTTTCGAAGTGGTTTTCGTTTTCGAATTGTTATAACACCGTATCTAGAATTCTAGTTTGGCTCTGATACCACTGTTTGGCTTCCCTTGCACCTAGTCTAGGGATTGGTAGCATCACACATGCCACTTTAAAATTTAAAGAGGTGTAAAGCAAGCAAACCATGAATCATGCTAGAATTTCAAGGGTAACAAGTTTGTATCACATACAAAGAAGTAAAGAGATAGGGATTACAACATTTGTAGTTCGTTCTTTCGCTTCATAAGCTCCGTGTTGAGATCCCTTCGCTGCGATCATCATGAACTCCGACTCTCGAGAGGCTCCATGAAGAGAATGATGTATCTTGCTTGAAGATTTCACTAATCCAAGATGATCTACCTTGAAGAATCTCAAACCCAAGCTCTTGCTTCACTAATCAAGTATTAGTAAAGCAAACACCCTAATCTAAATAGCTAGAATAGATGAGGATGATGAAGTAGGAATTTTTCTCTCTTTTGTTTTCATATTCTCACTCATTATCATCACTTATCAAAAACCTAGTGAAGGTTTTCATCCAAGAAGAAAGAAGAAGAAGATTAAGCAAATCCTTTTGTGATGAATAATGAATTATTGTTGTGGTTACAAATCAAGCATGAGTTAAGAATGAAGGCTTAACTCTTGTAGAGAATAAACTAGGGTAAAGGGGTTTGGGTTGGGTTAAGAAATATCTACACAAAGAAACAAAGCAAATGACAAAAGTCAAAGCTTCATGAAGCTTCATGGAAGCTTCATGCATTCTTAACCCTAATCCAAAACCTAACCATGTTTAAACTCTACAAAGCATGTTACATTTGTAACCCTAACATGTTAAATTATTATATATCACATATATAATATATTTTGTAACAAAAGAAAATAATACAATTAACATACATCACATATACATCAATGCATTATCCCGTGAGAAAATGAATCAATAAAGCGAGCTTATATTAGTTAATGTAATATAATATATCTCATATATAATATACATTAAATTATCGAATCAACACTTGATCCGATAACCCGGCTATAATATATATAACCGACTAATATAACAAGTACCAATTCATCGAATCAACACTTGATCCGATGACACGGCTATATCACATATACCCAGCCGATATCTCATATTGCGAGAATAGAATACGGTATCTCATATCGTATTATTCTCGGTCCCGCACATATCACATATGTGCTCCTACTCCGTTTTGCCTGAGCCAGAAAACCTCTGTGTAGGACTCTAAAGAATCGTCAATACGCCGGCAGTAGGTGATGATCATATCAAACACCCACAAACTGCAAGCGGTCAGCTAAACGTAACAGCTACCTAGGTATTGAGTGATCAGAAGATCAACAAGCAAGCCTGTACATTCTCCTGCGAATCCAATCAGTAACACTACCGTACAGTCCGGTCTCTTCGTCTGATATGTCGCATATCTCGCCTAGGGGTGGTAAACGTCAGACCCCAGTAGCTTGATAAGTCGTGTCAATATAAGGTCCATAACAGTTCGAGAAACTACTGATAACACTTAACAGTAAATCTCAGCAACCCTGGCCAGGGATTTCCAGTTATAGCCAATCAAACACAGCGCAACATCAACTCCCAATACCGGGAGAGACGAAACCCCTCCTATCGCTCATTGCCTCCATGTGATTCGGGATTGTACCCAAAAGCCACCGTTTTGCATGCCCTCTTGGACGTAGTATGATGGAAATCAAAGCACAGTGGGAATCACACAAGACTCTATGACGATCTCGGGTCTACAGACTAACCTGTACTAGTGTCACCAGAGAACTGCCAGCTGACGTGAGGTATAATACCATCTGGGAGTTCTCAGCGAGTCCGTCCAGTGTACCCAGTCTCCACTGAGCACCTGTATACTGTCTCTGATGTTAAATACCAATGGATATGCTATCATCCATCGCCCATCTACATGGGTCGAGAAGATATACGCTAGTCTACTCTGATATATCGATGCCCTATCCCGATACACCTACGACTAGGAACAATTGAAAGATGTACTTAGCGACTACACTGTCCCCACTAGTATGATCTGCATCATAGTCCTGGTAGTCAAGTACTCATCCTAAGGGCTTTATCAACATGTAACATAGAGACAAGCAGAGTACATATTAAGATAAAGAGCAACCAGATAGCATACTATCATGTCGAGCAAGAAAGTCCTCTATATATATGTCCAAGCATCCACTACAATATATATCGTATGTACAATAATGGCCTCTAGGGCATACATATCACTAACACATTCTAGCCGGCCTCTAGCAGTGGCCCAATTCTCTGGTGTTGATCTGAACGTTCGAGAAATCTTAGTAAAAACAATCCATCAAAATGCTCATTTCACGAAAACACAATAAAACGACACATCTATACAATCGTGTGTCACTGGAATTATGCCCTGGTCAGTCCTCGTCCAAGACGACCTCATGCTGACCGCAACTCTAGCCGCAGCTCTCTCTACCCGTGTAATCGTGGTAACAGAAACCACAAACCGATATCGATGAGGATAGATCAAATGAACGAATAGAATACGGTGCAAAAAAATGTACATCCTAAGGCTTCTTAAGCGGAGTAGCGTATCGTAAGTATGCCGCGGAACATACACACGGTACGTCACTCTACTTAAGTCACCTACTCCATCAACTAAGGTCAACCTATGCGACGAAAGTTCGGGTCTAATACTCCCTCGACCAAGTCTAAGTTCCGTAAGGTCAAGCCTAGGTTCCGAATATATATATACGCCCTAGACTCTGCATAGTCAAACCTAGACTCGAACTAAGGTTAAACCTAGCGCTCTGATACCAACTTTGTCACGACCCGAAATGGCACATGACTGGCACTTGAATCATGTGAAGTCTATAGACCCCAACAAATTCAAGTAAGCCAAAAGCCTAGAAATCTAAACCATTTAAAAGAAGGAGTGAAGGAATACTTATTTAAAAGTTAACATATAAAATCCCTTTGAAAGTCGTAGTAAGTATTTTTAAAATATCAAGTCTTTTCCAAAAATTTCGGCAAAGTTTCCTTTGTAAATACTGGCCCCAAACGGGTACAAACATGCATAATATAAGTAATGAATAAAGGCATCCTCAAGCGGGTGCTAGCTCTTCGCCAATTGGCGGAAACAACTATGTAAGCAAAATAATATACAACGCCGAAGGGCGAGGATCAAAACTCAGAAGAAAACCAACTTTAAGAAAACCAGAGAAGAATCATAATAATACAAGCGCATTGTTGGGTTCCTTAGTGCGGCAGCGAGGTTTCGGGAGGCATCGTCCATACCGTTTTCAAATTTTTCCATGCTAAAAGAACCCTAACCTAGAATCTTTAACTAGAGAATCATACGAAACATATTGTAAACAACTTTACATCTAAGTGAATGAGGAATATAACCTTTGTAGACCGGTCCTTCACTTCTAATGCTCCGTGTAGTAGTCCCTTCGCTGCAAATCATGAACACCCGAACTCTAGAAAGGGTTCACTTGAAGAAATGAATAAGCTTGCTCAAAGTCTTCGAGACCGAAGATGATCTACGTCGAGGAGACTCAAGCTCATGGTAGCTCTTCACTAATTGTGGAATTAGTGAAGCAAACACTCTATACTAAATGGCAAGTGGTAGAGGATGATGAAGTAGGAAATGGGCTCTCTTTAGATTTATTTTTCTCACAATATTTCCTCACTTAGAAAAAAGCTAGCAAGCTTTTTCTCATGAAGAAGAAGATGAAGAATGAATAAGAGAGAATGAACTCATGAGGTGAGAATAGCAACCATGGGTGAGTTAGTGTCATACACTAACTCATGTAGAGAATAAACCATGACTAACAATAATGGTTAGGTTAATAAATATCTACAAGTAAAACAAAACTAGTGGACTAAGTCAAAGATGCTTCAAGCTTCTCCAAGCTTCCAAGCATGTGACTAATTACCAACTATTTTTGATTAACTTTAAATAAATAAAACCTCACATTATTATAAGCATGGTGTGAGTCTCATACACCCTTGTAGCATGTGGCATCTAGCATGACACAAAATAATATACATTAATATATATCATATATATACTAAGTGTACACAAGTGAGAAAAAGAAATGTTTAAGTGAGCTAATATTAGTTATTATAATTCAATATATCAAATATATAATTATACATTAAATTATTAAATCAACACTTGATTTAATAATCCGGCTATATCTCATACAACCGACTAATATCAAATGTAATAATCTATCGAATCAACACTTAATCCGATAACCCGACTATATCACATATAACCGACCAATATCACATATCGTGAGAATAGAATGCGGTATCACATACGCGTATTAATCTCGGTCCGGCACATATCATATATGTGCTCCTACTTCATTTCGCATGAACCAGGAAACCTCTGTGTAGGACTCTAAAGACTCGTCAATACGCCGGCAGTAGGTGATGATCATATCAAACACCCACAAGCCGCAAGCGGTCTGCTAAATGTAACGGCCACCCGGGTATTGAGCGATCAGAAGATCAACAAACAAGCCTGCTCATATTCCTGCAAATCCAATCAGTAACACTACCGTACAGTCCGGTCTCTTTGTCTGATATGTCGCATATCTCGCCTGGGGGTGGTAAACGTCAAACCCCAATAGCTTGATAAGTCATGCCGATATGAGGCTCATAACGGGTCGAGAAACTACTGATAACACTTACCAGTAAATCTCAGAAACAGCCCAGGCCAGGGGCTTTCTGTTATAGCCAATCGAGCACAGCGCAACATCAACCCCCAATACCGGGAGAGACGAAATCCCCTCCTATCGCTCATTGCCTCCATGTGACTCAGGACTGTACCCAAAAACCACCATTATGCACGTTCTCTTGAACGTGGTAAGGTGGAAATCAAAGCACAGTAGGAATCACACAAGACTCTATGACGATCTCGGGTCGACAGACTAACCTGTACCAGTGTCACCAGAGAACTGCCATCTGACGTGAGGTATAATACCATCTAGGAGTTCTCGGCGAGTCCGTCCAGTGTACCCAGTCTCCACTGAGCACCCGTATATCATCTCTGATGTCAAACACCAATGGATATGGGATCATCCATCGCCCATCTACATGGGTCGAGAAGGTATACGCTAGTCTACTCTGGTATATCGATGCCCGTCTCGATACACCCACGACTAGAGAGATTAAAGGATGTACTCACAGACTACCTTTGTCCCACTAGTATGATCCGCATCATAATCCACGTAGTCAAGTAAACATCCTAAGGGCTTTATCAACATGTAACAGAGAGACAATCAGTGTACATGTTAAGATAAAGAGTAACCAGATAGCACACTATCATGTCGAGCAAGAAAATCCTCCCTATGTATGTCCAAGCATCCACTATAATATACATCATATGTACAATAATGGCCTCTAGGGCATACATATAACTAACAATCTCCCACTTGCACTAGGGCCATATGTTATAGTATCCAATACCCAACAATCAGTAATGGTTATAGTATCTCATACTCAACCATCCCATAAAAGTCTTTGTTGGGAAAATGCCTTTGTGAGTGGATCCGCCGTATTTTCCTCTGAGTCTACTCTCCTAACCTTGATCTCCCTGGAGATCAACCTGTTGGATATAGTGCCTTCAGAGTCAATTATTGGATCACAGGCACGTGATTGCAATGATTGAGGGAGGACCTATACCGGTAGGACGGTCTTACTCAAGATGATAGTATGCTATCTGATTTATATTTATCATCGTGTACTGCTTCAGGTGACCTTACAGGTCACTATTGCGCGTTGATAGAGCCCTTAGGATTCTTGCTTGACGGCCAGCAGTATGATGGCGATCATATACATGGGAGCTGGGGTCTATAAGCGCATCCTTAAAAGGTCCCTGGTCGTAGGAGTTTTCGAGACAGGGCATCGATACTCCGGAGTAGACTAGTGTATACAGTCAAGACCCCGACGAGGGTCGGTGGCCGGTCTCACAAGCCATTGGTGTCAGTTGGATCACCTAAGATGTATACAGGTGCTCATTGGGTTATGAGTACACCGGACAGGACTTGCCGGGAACATGCTAGTTTGTATTATACCTGACGTCAGATAGCAGTTCCCTGGTGACATGTGTACAGGTTAGTTCATCGACCTAAGATCGTCATTTGTCTCATGTGAGTTCCCACTGTGCTTTGATTACTACCCTACCACGGCTCAAAGGAGTCGTGCAAACAGGTTTTAGTTGGGTACAGTCCCGAGCCACATGGAGGCAGTGAGCGGATCTGCAGGGGTTTCGTCTCTCCCGGTATTGGGGGTGAGATCGCGCTGTGTCTAGGAGAGCCATTACACGAAGTCCTTGGCCAAGGCAGGAGATTTACTGGTAGGTATTGCAGTAGTATCTCATGGTATTCTTGGCTACACTCCGACATGACTTGTACCGCTTTTGGGGGTCTGACTTTTACCAACCCCCTAGGCCCGCCATGCGATGCTCATAGACGAACGGACTGGACTGTATGGATATTGTCACTGACAGGCTCAGTAGGGTGTCAGGATGAGTTCGCTCATCGACCTCCCTTTTGGTCAGTACCTGGTTGCCCATTACGTACAGCTAGTATTTCTGACGTGCTAGTGGTTAAATCCACAGCCAAAATATTGACGAGTTTTTAGAGTCCCCCACAGACAGTTTCTCAAGTTTCGGGCGAAACGTTGTAGAGGCCGTACGATATATGGCAGGGTTCGATCATATACGTGCGGTATTGCGCGGATCATGATCGGACGGATCATACTAGTGGGCTTTGGTTTAAGCTGGATTCTAGTATTAGATTTGTTGGATTACTTTAGTCTCATCGCGTTCGCATTCAGTCGGAATGTGGATGCAGGTATGTATATACAGGTGAGGGGTATCCTTATGATCCGTCACGAGTTTACTTTAGATGTCGCCGTATCTTTTTATTGTTGCAAACATTTGGATTAATGTTTGTAAATGGAAATTGTGAGCTAGAAATCATCATGGAAGGCATTAAATGTGACATAGACATGGGTAGTGACTCATGGTATTTTTATTTGTGCAAAATGTCATATTTATGTTTGTTTATTGGGTTGAAATGATAAGATGAGAGAGGGGGGAAGCCAAGGTTGTGGTGGAGCTCTTGTATTTCTTTTTCTTGCTCTCTCTCATCTCATTATTCCAACACAACAAAAGAAAAGAAAAAGCCTTCTCTTCTTCTTCTTCTTCCTCTAGCTCATAGCCTCCATCAATGGCAACATCTTCAACCTCCATCCAAACTCATGGATGCAAGAGGCAAAGTGATCACAAACATTCTCTACAACACCTTGGACACGTCGGCTAGCACACTTCGTGCCCGAGTTGCTTCAGATGAAGCAGGAGCCCGTAAAAAGACTTCTCGATGTGGTGCCCTTTCCGATGATGAGATGAAGACCGGAGTTGCCGCGAGCAGATCGGGATGGTGGCCGAAGACCGAAGGACACGGATCGCTCGGTATAGCTCTCTACCCTTTCTCTTGTTAGCTAGTAGGTTAATGGTCCAATCCGGGATTTAAGCATACGATAGCGCCTGTTTTTCAAGTTAAGAAAATTTTCGTTCCACATTTTGGCCTCGGAAAGACGGCCGGGGCGCTACCGTAGACTTACATGGTATCAGAGCCACGCCATTAACCTTTACTAGCTTTCTCTAACGTGTTTAAAACATCGATCGAACTAAAATTCCAAAACCCCAATTCCATTTTAGCACTTTCTGTCGAAATTTTTTTGTGCTCTAAAAATTATTTTGAGTGTTGCAGAAATACGTGCAGGGTTTTCAGAGAACACTGCAGAAAATTGGTGCCATGATCTTACTGTAGCGCCGCGGAACCGCGACCGTAACCCCGTTTTGGTCGCGGTTCCGTCGCTAAACAGTAGCTTCATTGCACCATTTTTCCTACAGTGCTCCCTGACTTGGAAATGGGGTTTCTAGTAGTTTTTGTTTGGGTCCAGATTTGTTTGAGTACTGGGTATTGTGCTTGGGGCCCACTTCGGGAAATTTAGTCGATCGAAAATTTTAAACATGTTAGTTCACAGTATTTACATTATATTTGCGATCGTGAATGTCATTTGATTGGTAAATCATGTCTAATTGCTATAGTCCTTTTAGACGGATTTGCGAACGTGACATTCACGTTGATGTTCTGTGTTGTGCTGTGATATTGCGGATTTATCGTAGTGGATAGCCTGGATGCAATGTTAGTACAGTTTGGTTGTATTTATACATTTGATATTGCGGGGCGAGCGTCCGACATGTGGACTGCCGTCACTGCCTGTTTGTATATTATTCTTTTGGGACACGACCGGGTTGAGGTCGATATACCCGTTGTATATTTTACTTTCTGTACTAGGATTACCCCGCGGTGGGGTGCACGGGTAGCCGGGTTCTAGAGGGCAACGGGCCCGCATCTCATGGCTTTAAGACGGAGGGGGCTTCACTCTAGAATTGGCGGGCTATTCGCCGCACTCGTAGGGGGTACAGGTTGACCCAAGGAGGGGTGCTCAAGTTACCGGATTCCGTGAAGTGCTGGGTGGTCCATTCACGTTGTTGAAGGGGGCTGCCTCGCTTCAGGTTTTGGCGGGTAACTTGCCGCGCCCGTAGGGGTCTAGGTTTTCATTGCACAGGCTATCCACACGACCAGGGGAACATCGGGTTTTAGTAGCGGCTCTATGAAACCCGGGGATCCCAGCTATCTGTATTGTTCTGTGATGCTTATTACATTTCTGTGATGTTGCATTTTATCACGTCTTGAGCGAATATTATATATTGATATATATACTAGTAGATGCTGTATATGTTTTACACCCGCGCTAGTCTAGTCCCCGCTCTGTCGTTAGTTAAGTAACATAACGGGTGATGATGGGACCCAGTGGCGAATGCGGATGGCATATACGTACATCATATTTTCGTTCTTTTGTGGTGTGATCAATTGATGGGACTGCATTGATTCGGATCAATGCAAGCTAAACAAACTTATTCTGATGTTGTTGGAACATTTTTCAAAAGCGGTTATTGCAAGGACGTTTTCTTTTGTTTTGCACAGTGGTATTCAGTTGGAATATCCTGCTCCTCGGTCGACGAGGCAAGGGCCGAGATCCCTTCACCGGGAGTGACCCCTTGGACAGAAGTTTGCGTCAGGGTAATAACTTCACTATAGTCGATTACTTTTTGCTTTTCATCGTGGTATTCAGTTTGGAATATCCTGCACCTCATTCTACGGGAAAAGAGCCGAGATCCCTTCACCGGGAGTGACCTCTTTAGCAAAGGTTTCCGCCACTATATTTTTATAAAAAACTATCCGGTTCCTTCAACGATATCAAGTTCATTACGTTAAAGATTTTTCGCCAAAAACCATTCGTAGCCCTCCGTCATTTCAGGAAGGTAGCACTTAGTATTCATGCTATGTATGTTGGCCTACGTCAAGGCATAGTGTATGGTAGCTATTTGTTACTTTTCTGTTGCATAGATAGATGCGTTGGTTTGGGACAGTCGTACTACTATTTTGGCCTACGTCAAGGGTATGTACAGGTGGGTTCAAATTAACCTGGAAAATGAAGGGTAGAACTTGACATGTGACTTATGATATGTTGGCCTACGTCAAGGTCATAAGAGCATGGGGTAAAAATCACATCGGGAGTTTCTAAAGAAACTGAAACTTGCCAGATATGCATATACCTTCTAGAGTATGATAACGTGAGTGGATTCCATCACGTTATCATGCGATGATAGTTGGATCCCGATTCCCACTGATAAGTTGGTTTACTCCTCGGGTGATCCCGACTAATTCTTCTTTATGGTTTGGAGGAGAATTTGAGGTTACAGTGGGAGGATTCCAGATTAGATAAAGTGATAACCATTCTGATATAGGTTAGAGTGCACGCTGAGTGTTTCTTTTCTCTCTCTCTCTCTTTGGCAGCGACCATGGCCCGACCCTTGACTATGACTCAGTGACCAAGTTAACCGAACCTTCTTAAATCACTGGCTTTTTGGATTGTTAGAGTTGCATACCTCATTGCCACTCCTTCTTTTACCCTTTTCTCCAGGACACCCCGTATTATTACGAACGTCCACTTCCATTGGATAAAACCATCGTATGGTTATATACGAACTCGAAGGAATTTATTCGAGGATGGTTTCCGGTTCTGGAGAAAACGAATAAAATTATTCAGTTGTCTTTTCCTTTTACCTTCTCTCAGGTTGCGAGTGTTCCTTAGATTAGGACAGTACACTTATTACGCTTATTGGATAGTCTTCTTCCAAACCATAGGCAGGTGCCGAACGGTAGGGCATGAAGAAAACCATTTAGCTTAAAAGGTGTACAGAAGGTATTAAGTAAAGACAAATAAAGGGATTAGTAAGAGGGCAAAGTAAACTGCGACTACTATTCACGACCAAACCAAGTATTTCATCGCCACTCCTAGTTCACCTTTGTATTTCTCCGGGACACTCCGTATCACTATGAAGATCCACAGTTATTTGGATACTCCATCGTATGGTTATATACGAACTCGAAAGGAACTTGTTCCAGTTCGAGGATGGATTCTGGTTCAGGAGAAATAGGAATAAAGTTTATTCAGTTGTCTTTTATCTGTACCTTCTCTCGCGTTGCGAGTGCTCCTAGGATTAGGACAGTACACCCATTGTACTTATTGGATAGTCTTCTTCCAAACCATAGGCTGGTGCCGAATGGTAGGGAAGGAAGAAAACCATTTAGCCTAAAGGGGTGTACAGAAGGTAATGACTAAAGACATATGTAGGGATTTGGAGAGATGGCAAAGAAATGTACGGTTACAGTTGTGAATCTGATAATGGAAGAGGCATTACTAGGAATACCCGGATACCCCTTCGAAACATTTACATGTTTCAGTTTCACTGTGTATTGTTAAAAGAAAACAGATTTCCCAATTAGTCCTTGCTCCAAGGTATGTATTTACCAGGTTTGATTCTCACATCTGTATAGTTTTACAGATGATGAGTGGGAGTAAGTTATTGGGAATTGGGTGATCATCCTCATTATATCGGGATTCATTGCAATTGGTGATATTTGAGGAAATCACCTGGGTTGTTTGCCGGACGGCAGATATTTGGTTTTGAATATCCGTTGTTATGCACCAATTTCAAATTGATATATCTGTACGTCTATTTTTATAGAGTGAGATATAACTTTCTGAAATTATGTCCATGACATTTACCTATATCAGTGGATGGTTAGGTAAGGAGCATTAAACAGCGGTGTAATTCTTCTTAACCATAAGTACAGTTTTCAACTTATGACACACAGGGAATGAGTTATTAGACTCAGAGGACTTATACAGAGTATTGTATGTTGTCCAGTGTCCATTAGGACAGAGGGGTTGGTACTCGTACTGTATTCTGTTTACTCATGACTTCTCCAGTTCTTAGACATGTGTTTCATAGAAATACAAGGTCCAAGTTTTGAGAAGTTATAGGTATATAAATAAAGTAGAGAACCAGGTATTGCAAATATCGGGATTCTTCAAGGTGATCGAAGATGTAGATACTTGTGTATGGTATTCAGTTGATAGTAATGATTATGAGAAACTTGTTTCTCTTTCAGGTTACTCATATCTGGATGCATTCCTAAGTTGAGTAACGCTGATCGGCCTCTCTCCATTTAGTTGATATGCACTGGAGACAGCTGCATGATTTGAATTTGGTTCCAATTAAATCAGTGCCTCTGTTTCTATATTGGATATAGAATAGTTCATATCTTAACTATGTTAAGGTACGGGGAGTTGTCCGGCTTATACTTAAAACCAGACTCTGGATGACTCAAGGCACGTTTCTGTAATGGCTATTTGTGGGTTGACCCGAGCTATGACGAGGGTTGACTTTCTACCATCTGGAAGATCAATAGTGATATTGTTCTTGACTCGCCACAGTTTTAGCAAAATGGATTCTTTTTCAGAAAACAGTAGTGGGAGTATGGTAGAACTGGAAGTGATTCCAGAACCGCAAACGGTTACTGAAACTTTGATAAGAACCTAATGATTCGATCTGGATTGACATTCCATTAACCACTCCGCAGATATGGTGGGTAACCTCAGGCACCCGAGAGGTACTCCTGTAGCCTCAAGGACGGTGACAGGGAGGTTCTTATTTACCCAGACTTGCCATTACTGTCGTTCCATACTGTGAGACCCGGCAGGAGGATGAGTATAGCATCGTTCTAAACTTGCTTTAGAAGTGCACATGTATATGACTCTGCCAGAGGGTTGTCGTAGTCAGTGGGAGCAGTAGAAGCATAGTGGACAAGTAGCTTATGTCTATTTATAGACTAAAGCGAATATAGCGGAGATAGATCATCTATTTCTGATTTGATAGTCATAGGTTTGACTTCATCAGAATAGGGGATGGATCTGTTAAGAAGGTAGTTGAGCGTGATGTCCTGGTATTTGGATGACATACACGGAGTAGGAAGTGAAATTCCTATACTACGATAGATTATACTTTGGTTGTCATACAGTGGTTTCTCCACATAGGATATAGATATAATATCAGACATTCTGGTTACTAGATCTATAGTTTTAGATCTAGATTTGGGTAGTTTCCCAATCTTGGTACTTAGACAGCATTCTAAAGATGCTTTAGAATGGACGGCTCCTGGCACGGTAGTGTACCTGCAGGTGATGGAGTCACCCTCTCTAAAGGTGTCTTACAGACTAAAGGGGAGAGGGATGTACATGATTGGCAGATCACTTGCTTAGGCAATTGAGTTGATCATGAGATGTCAAGTACCAGACCAGATGTTGTTTTTGCACTAGATGCAATAAGTTGATACTAATCCTATCCTGGTGAAACATTCGGAAGCAGTTTTAGAACATAAGTGAATGTTCTAGGGATATGATAACAACAGCCTCCTTCGGGAAACAGTTATCATTCCAGGCTTCCAAGGTGACTTGGATGACAGAGTGGCTGTCAGAGTTATAGTTTTCCCTCCCACGAGGGGCAGTGTTTTGGACAGGTGATCCAAGCGGACACTGAGGGAAGCATAATGCAGGATACTGATTAAGTTCAGTTGACGATACAGTCTAAGAAGTTTGGATTTGGAGTTCATTTATGAAGTAGGTCCCATCAGACATCCAGACATATTCTAAGACAGGTATTGCTCATTTCGGGAGATGGCTTTCTCCACGAACTTGAGATTAAGAGAGACATAGAAAGAAACATCAGGGCGGATCCACTCACTAAGGCTATTCCTCGAACGCAATAGTTTCATAAACGGGTTTTGTGAGACTGATTAGTAGAGGAGTTGGGTTTTCGGTATCACACGGGCTGTGAGTATGCGACATCGCAATAATTAGCCTTGAGTGCAAGTGGGAGATTGTTGGATATAGTACCCTCAGAGTCAATTATTTGATTACAGGCACGTGATTGTAATGATTGAGGGAGGACCTATACCGGTAGGACAGTCTTACTCAAGATGATGGTATGCTATCTGATTTATCTTTATCATCGTGTACTGCTTCAGGTGAACTTACAGGTCACTATTGCGCGTTGATAGAGCCCTTAAGATTCTTGCTTGACGGCCAGCAGTATGATGGCGATCATATACATGGGAGCTGGGGTCTATATGCGCATCCTTAAAAGGTCCCTAGTCGTGGGAGTTTTCGAGACAGGGCATCGATACTCCGGAGTAGACTACTGTATACAGTCGAGACCCCGACGAGGGGCGTGTAGGGTTCCTAGGCACTCTTTGGAAGGTCTATAAGGCATCAACCATGCCCGAATAAAAAATTAGACGTGCCGAACAACCCAAAACCGGGATCTATGCTAGATTATTAGGGATTAACAAGCAAGAAAATATCTTCACAACTAAGTGTGAGGGATTACAACCTTTATAGTCCGCTCCTTCGCTTCATAAGCTCCGAGTAGAAGTCCCTTCACCGCGATCCACGATCTCCCGGACTCAAGAGAGGCTCCACGACTCGAACGATCCATGCTAGCTTGTAGTGTTCCTTTTCTCCGATGATCTACGTCGAAATTGCTATAACTCAAGCTCTCTCACTCTAATGAGGTGAACACCCAAATCTAATGGGCTAGATTAGATGAGGATGATGGAGTAGTATTTATGCTTTCTTTTTATATCAAATTCTCACATGAAAACATCACAAAAGGAAAACCTAGTAAGCTTTCTCAAAGCTCAAGGTTGAAGAAGAAGAAGAAATAATGCATTAATCCTTTTGTGATGAATAATGAAATGAATATATGAATAATAATGCAACCATGGTCAAGGATGACAAGAATAACTCATGTAGAGAATTAACTAGGGCTAGAGTTTGAGTTGAGTTAAATAATGAGTCACTAGAAAATATCAAGCATAAAACAAAATAAATCTTTCTAGAAGCATCATGAAAGAACTAACCCAAATCAAACCCTAACCTTGTTTAATCTCCACTAAACATGTTGCATTAGTAATCATATCATGTTACTATAATATATATCACATATATATTATATATTTGTAACAAAAGAAAATAATACAATTAATATATATCGCATATATATCAATGTATTATCCGGTGAGAAAATGAAATAATAAAGCGAGCCAATATTAGATAATGTAATACAATATATCATATATATTATTATACATTAAATTATCGAATCAACACTTGATCCGACAATCCGGCTATATCGAATATAACCGACTAATACATCATGTACCGATTCATCGAATCAACACTTGATCCGATGACTCGGTTCATATCTAAGTATCGCGAGAATATAATACGGTATCTCATATCGCATTATCCTCGGTCGTGCACATATCACATATGTGCCCCTACTCCGTTTTGCCTGAGTCAAGAAACCTCTGTGTAGGACTCTAAAGAATCGTCAATACGCCGGGTAACAGGTGATGATCATATCAAACACCCACAAGCTGCAAGCGGTCAGCTAAACGTAACAGCCACCCAGGTATTGAGCGATCAGAAGATCAACAAGCTAGCCTGTATATTCTCCTGTGAATCCAATCAGTAACACTCCCGTACAGTCCGGTCTCTTCGTCTGATATGTTGCATATCTAGTCTAGGGGTGGTATACGTCAGACCCCAGTAACCGATAAGTCATGTCGATGTGAGGCTCATAACAGGTCGAGAAACTACTGGTAACACTTACCGGTAAATCTCTATATCAGCCCTGGCCAGGGACTTCCAGTTATAGCCAATCGAACACAGCACAACATCAACTCCCTATACCGGGAAAGAAGAATCCCCTCTTATCGCTCATTGCCTCCATGTGATTCGGGACTGCACCCAAAAGCCACCATTTTGCACGTCCTCTTGGACGTGGTAAGATGGAAATCAAAGCACAGTGGGAATCACACAAGACTCTATGACGATCTCGAGTCTACAGACTACCCTGTACCAGTGTCACCGGAGAACTGCCATCTGACGTGTGGTATATCACCATCTGGGAGTTCTCGGCGAGTCCGTCCAGTGTACCCAGTCTCCACTGAGCACCCGTACACCATCCTTGATGTCAAACACCGATGGATATGGGATCATCCATCGCCCATCATATGGGTCAAGATGCGTATACGCTAGTCTACTCTGGTGTATCGATACCCTGTCTCGACACACCCTCGACTAGGAACAGTTATAGGAAGTACTCATCGACTACTATGGCCCTACTAGTATGATCTCATCATAGTCCCAGTAGTCGAGTACAGATCCTAAGGGCTTTATCAACATGTGAGAGTAAGACAGTAAACTAATATAAGTCAACAGGTTAAGATAAAAGGAAACCAAATAGCATACTATCATGACGAGCAAGAAATTCCTCTCTATATATATCCAAACATCCATTGTAATATACATCATATGTACAACAATGGCCTCTAGGGTATATACATAACTAACAATCTCCCACTTGCACTAAGGCCAACCGCTGTAGTATCTCATACCTAGCATCCCGAATAATCTATCAAACTGTATCTGGGGAATGGCCTTCGTGAATGGATCCGCAGTGTTGTCCTTCGTATCTACTCTCCTGACCTCGATCTCCCGGCGATCAACTATCTCCCTGATCAGGTGCTACAGCCTCAAAATATGTCTGGACTTCTGATGGGACCTGGGTTCCTTGGCCAAAGCCACAGCTCCATTGTTATCACAATACAGAGGTATCGGATGCTCAATGGATGGAACCCCACCAAGTTCAGTAATGAACTTCTTTATCCAGACAGCCTCTTTGGCAGCATCGTTGGCAGCGATGTATTCATCCTCCATCGTTGAGTCTGCAACGGTATCCTGTTTGGAACTCTTCCAACATACCGCCCCTCCATTGAGGGTAAAGACAAATCCTGAGTGCAATTTAGAGTCGTCCTTATCACTTTGGAACTTGAATTGGTAAAGGACTCCACCTGGAGTTCTCCATTACCATACAGCAAGAACATCTCCTTAGTCCTTCGTAAGTACTTGAGAATGTTCTTCACAGCTGTCCAGTGACTCTCTCCAGGATCTGCTTGATATCGACTCACTACACTTAGTGAGTATGCTACATCGGGTCTCGTACATAGCATCGCATACATGATAGAGCCTACTGCCGAAGCATAGGGTATCCCTTGCATGCGAGCTCTCTCCAAATCAGTCTTGGAAGACATATCTTTGGAGAGAGTGAGTCCAGAGATCGTGGGTTGGTTCCCACGCTTGGATTCTTCCATACTAAACCTCTTTAGTATGGTGTCAATATACCTGGATTGGGACAATCCCGGTATCCGTTTAGATCTATCTCTATAGATCATGATTCTCAATATGCAGGAGGCATCACCTAGATCTTTCATTGAGAATCTTTATGATAAGAAGAGCTTGACTGACTGCAGCATAGGAACATCATTTCCTATCAAGAGTATGTCATCGACGTACAATACGAGGAAGACAACTTTACTCTCTGCAACCTTTTTATATATACAAGGTTCATCTACGTTTTTGATGAAGTCAAACTCTTTGACTACAACATCAAAGCAGATGTTCCAACTCCGCGATGCTTGCTTTAACCCATAAATGGATTTAAGCAGTTTGCACACCTTTCCACTGCTCCCACTATCTACGAAGCCCTCTGGCTGAGTCGTGTACACGCACTCTTCTAAATCACCGTTTAGAAAGACGGTCTTAACATCCATTTGCCAGATTTCGTAGTCATGGTATGCAGCAATGGCAAGTAAGATCCGGATGGACTTAAGCATAGCTACTGAGGAAAATGTTTCATCATAATCCACACCTGGTCGTTGACGAAAACCCTTTGCAACAAGTCTAGTTTTGAAAGTCTCAACTTTTCCATCTACACCAATTTTCTTTTTAAAGATCCACTTGCTCCCAATGGGTTTTACCCCTTCAGGAGCATTTTCCAAAGTCCATACTTTGTTGGTGTACATGGATTCCATCTCGGATCGCATTGCATCCAGCCATTTCATAGAATCACCACTCGTGATGGCCTGCTCAAAACTAGTCGGGTCATCATCTTCCATGATGCAATCCTCGCTTCCACCATCAATAAGAAAACCGTAGTATCTCTCAGGTGGATAAGAAACCCTGCTAGATCGGCGGAGAGGCTGGGATTCGTCGGGTACTACTGAATCCTCTGGTTCCACTAAATCATCTGTCGTAGTTTGTTCTGCTGGAACTTCTTCCAGTCCTACCTCAGAGTCACTAATCTCTTTTGCAAGAAATTCCTTTTCTAAAAAGGTGGCGTGCCGAGAAACAAACACCTTTTGTTCCTCGGTGTGGTAGAAGATATACCCGCGCGAATGTTTGGGATATCCAATAAACTTACACAAAATAGACCTTTCCCCGAGCTTGTCCGGATTGTGTGTTTTCACATATGCCGGACAACCCCATATCCTAACATAATTAAGATATGGTCTCTTTCCTTTCCATATCTCATATGGAGTGGTTGGCACAGATTTGGTGGGAACCATATTCAATAGGTCTGCAGCTGTCTCCAGTGCATATCCCCAGAAAGAAATAGGTAACTAAGCTGTACTCAACATAGAGCGCACCATATCTAATAGGGTGCGATTCCTCCGCTCCGATACACCGTTGTACTGTGGTGTATAAGGAGGAGTAAGCTGAGAGAGAATCCCATTCTCTTTTAGATAGTCTAGAAACTCATTGCTCGAGTATTCTCCTCCTCGATCAGATCGAATGATCTTAATACTTTTGCCCGTTTGGTTCTCTACTTCGTGCTTATATTCTCTGAATTTCTCAAAAGTTTCAGACTTGTGTTTCATCAGGAACACATGTCCGAATCTTGAGAGATCATCAGTGAATGTAATGAAGTAGGAAGAACCGTTCCTGGCATGCGTAGACATAGGTCCGCATACATCACTACATACCAGTCCTAAGAGTTCCGGAACTCTTTCTCCGTGTCCACTAAACGGAGTTTTGGTCATTTTTCCTTTGAGACATGAATGGCAAGTATCATAAGATGATAATTCGAACGAATTCAAATATCCATCATTATGTAACTTAGCCAGTCGTGTCGCATTGATATGACCAAGTCTACAATGCCACAAGAAAGATTCGTTCATTTCTGAACTCTTCCTCTTGTGTGTGTTTTGTATATTGAGGACTGTATTTTGATTGAGAATGAATATGCTATTATGTAACGAGCCTGATGCAATCAACTTTTGATTTAGGAAGATGTTCATAACATTATCCTGTACTACAAAATTATATCCTTCTTTACTTAATAAAGAAACTGATATAATGTTGCACATCATGTTCGGTATATAATAGCACTCATTCAGAATCAGTGTATTACGACTTGGTAATACAAGGTGATATTCGCCAACTGCTTTGGCTGCAATACTTGCACCATTCCCTACTTGAACGGAATGATCACATTTTCCCAGTTCTCTACCTTTCCGTAGCCCATGTAACATTTTACATATGTGGGATCCTGATCCGGTATCTAATACCCAGGACGTAGGGTGAACTGAGAAACAGTTCTCAATAACTAACACATCTGAAGAAGGTGCATCAACATGCATGTTCTCTGTTTGGACGGCGTGAGAATCCAGATATTCTCCTGTTTCCTGTTCAGTCTTATAACTCTTATAAGAAAGAACGGGACCAACGATCCCCTGCTCAGTATAATAAGTGGGTTCAGTCAATACATCCATATTATTATCTTGATTATGGCCTGACATGGTCGCTACCTGGAGAGAGAGAGAAGAAAACAATTTAGCGTATGCTCTTGCAAGATTAGATTAGTTATTATCTTATCTAATCAGGATATCTCCCACTGTTTTTATCAAATCTTCCTTCAAACCCTAAAAGGTAAGATTAGCCGGGATTAATTACACCCTACAATTTCGTCAATCTTTCAGCCAGATCAGTGTCGGTACTTGAGGGAGGTTTCCCATGCTTTCGCACGGACCTAATTAAAATAAACCTCATTTTCCCATTGGCATAACCCCGTTAACACCTTTCTAGACACCTACTTGATCGACTAATTGTCCTGTGTAAAATTCTCCCAGGAGTAACTCTTACTCGCAGTGGGTATCGGGATCCAACTATCTCATAGGAGGTATGCAATCTCATTGCAAATTTCAACACTTGAAATTCCCGATAATGCTTTTACCCCTAGCGTTCTATGACCTTGACGCAAGCCAACAAACCATAGTCCGCTAGTCAAGTTCAACCCGTACATTTCTTAATTGAATTAAACCTACCCGTACGACCCTTGACGCAGGCCAATAAAGTCGTACGACTACCCTAATCCAATCACATCTCATATTGCAGATAAGTACTAGTTAGCTACCGCACACTACGCCTTGACGTAGGCCAACAAACGCAGCACGAATACTAAGTAATATCTATCTGAAATGACGGAGTGCTACGCAGGTTTTTCACAAAACCATGAGTGTAATGAACTTGATATCGTTGTAGAAACAAGTGATTTTGAAAAGGAGTGTTTTTGAGGCTTTTCTAGTTTCGCTAAAGAGGTCACTCCCGGTGAAGGGATCTCGGCTCTTTCCCTATCGAATAAGGTGCAGGGTATATCATATATACCGCTGTGCAAAGCAAGAACTGTAGAAGCTGTCAAAAACTAAACCGCGAGTTTGTAGCATCTGCCAGTTTTACTAAAAAGGTCACTCCCGGTGAAGGGATCTCGGCTCTTTCCTCATCGAATAAGTTGCAGGGTATATCATATATACCTCTATGCAAAGCAAAACTGTAGCTACCCTTTTTTATAAAGTTTTGATTCTACAACATCTTTTAGGTTTCTTTTCTTTTATTAATCTCATTAATAAAATCCCATCAGCTTATGCTTCCTAAGCATTACAGAAGAAACGAAAGCAGTAATATTTATATATCAGCATATATATAGTATAAGCATTCGTCTCAGGCAGTAATATGATCTCATCACAGAACATTGCAGCAGAAGAATATATATGAAATATTGGATATACTAGGATGTCCGTGTTTTTAATACGAGCCGGTATAAAACACGGATTCCACGGTCGCGATGAATAGCCAAACCCACATCCCTAGACCCCTATGAGAGCGGCAAGTAACACTGCTAATTCTAGGGTTAGGAGGCCCGGTCTCGACTCCTCGAGATGGCCTCCCACTGGACCCTAGAACCCGGTTACTTGTGCTCCCCTCCTTGGGTCTACCTAATGCGGAAAAGTAAATAATATACACATGTGACATCAACCTCATCCCGGAAGTGCCCTAATAAAAGAATATTACATACAAATGAATTTTATATGAATGAAAATAAAAACCCTCATCTCACATAAAACCCCCGGCTATTCATAACAAGACGATCCAATATAACATATCACAGCAACACATAATATCTCATATCATCAACGTAAGCAAGTATGCGTATCGCGATTGTCGTTGATTTATAGCAACAAAGCCGGTGATACACCACATACTACGCTTACGGCCACAGAAAAGAAATTGTAAAACTACAACATTTGGAATCCACAATCACTTTAGACATCGTAAATCAGAAATATCACATACTTCGCATTTCATGCCTAACTATATGAATTCCACATATTGTATCACATTCCAGATAAATAAACAGTATTAAACTTTTCGATCGGAAAATAAAATACCCAAGATTTCCTAAATAGCTTAACACTTGAGCGGAGTTCAAAAATCCCAGAATATGTCACAGTAGCAATGGTCCAGCCGTAGAAGGGTCAAGCCAACGCCTCACATATGGCACGCCGTACCGCCCTAAACCCTAAGGTTTAGAGGCGGTTCAGACGGTCACATGATCGAGTTAAGGTTTGTGTTCTTCTAGAGGGACCACCGCGTTACTTGCACGTTTTTCGGAAAGATTTAAACCCAAGAAAAATTCAACACTTGAAAGTTTTTCGTGCCGGGAAAAAATGAGTTAATGATATTCGTTCGAACATTTTAACAGTTTCTAAATATCCGGAAAACAAAACGAAATTAAATTTTCCGATCGAATCAACGAATACAAAATAATCTCCAGAACACTCAACACTTGAGTCATATTAAAAATACCCAGAAATATACACTAGCAGCTACGGTCATTACTGTGCCAAAAGACAAGTCAAACCCAACTGTACGACCGCGATTCTGCGGCTTAAGCACGGTATGGCGGCGGTTCCGCGGCGGTCCGTATGGTTTAGCTCCTCATTTTTCACAGTGATACTTATAATTCCCTGCTGATTTTTTTAGGTATTTTTAATACAGAAAAAATCCCATTTTTAAAATTTGTCCAGAGAGGGGGTCGTTTTGACGTTTCGGGGTTCGATCGGAGTTTTAACTTCGTATACACGTCGCCTAATGCTCTAGCTAGGCTCTGATACCACTGTAGGGTTCCTAGGCACTCTTTTGAAGGTCTATAAGGCATCAACCATGCCCGAATAAAAAATTAGACGTGCCGAACAACCCAAAGCCGGGATCTATACTAGATTATTAGGGATTAACATGCAAGAAAACATCTTTACAACTAAGTGTGAGGAATTACAACCTTTGTAGTCCGCTCCTTCTCTTCATAAGCTCCGAGTAGAAGTCCTTTCACCGCAATCTACGATCTCCCGGACTCAAGAGAGGCTCCACGACTCGAACGATCCATGCTAGCTTGTAGTGTTCCTTCTCTCCGATGATCTACGTCGAAGTTGTTATAACTCAAGCTCTCTCACTCTAATGAGGTGAACACCCTAATCTAATGGGCTAGATTAGATGTGGATGATGGAGTAGTATTTATGCTTTCTTTTTATATCAAATTCTCACATGAAAACATCACAAAAGGAAAACCTAGTAAGCTTTCTTAAAGCTCAAGGTTGAAGAAGAAGAAGAAATAATGCATTAATCCTTTTGTGATGAATAATGAAATGAATATATGAATAATAATGCAACCATGGTCAAGGATGACAAGGATAACTCATGTAGAGAATTAACTAGGGCTAGGGTTTGAGTTGAGTTAAACAATGAGTCACTAGAAAATATCAAGCATAAAACAAAATAAATCTTTCTAGAAGCATCATGAAAGAACTAACCCAAATCAAACCCTAACCTTATTTAATCCCCACTAAACATGTTGCATTAGTAATCATATCATGTTACTATAATATATATCACATATATATTATATATTTGTAACAAAAGAAAATAATACAATTAATATATATCGCATATATATCAATGTATTATCCGGTGAGAAAATGAAATAATAAAGCGAGCCAATATTAGATAATGTAATACAATATATCATATATATTATTATACATTAAATCATCGAATCAACACTTGATCCGACAATCCGGCTATATCGAATATAACCGACTAATACATCATGTACCGATTCATCAAATCAACACTTGATCCGATGACTCGGTTCATATCTAAATATCGCGAGAATATAATACGGTATCTCATATCGCATTATCCTCGGACGTGCACATATCACATATGTGCCCCTACTCCGTTTTGCCTGAGTCAAGAAACCTTTGTGTAGGACACTAAAGAATCGTCAATACACTGGTAGCAGGTGATGATCATATCAAACACCCACAAGCTGCAAGCGGTCAGCTAAACGTAACAGCCACCCAGGTATTGAGCGATCAGAAGATCAACAAGCTATCCTTTACATTCTCCTGTGAATCCAATCAGTAACACTCCCGTACAGTCCGGTCTCTTCGTCTGATATGTTGCATATCTAGTCTAGGGGTGGTATACGTCAGACCCCAGTAACCGATAAGTCGTGTCGATTTGAGGCTCATAACAGGTCGAGAAACTATTGGTAATACTTACCAGTAAATTTCTATATCAACCCTGGCCAGGGACTTCCAGTTATAGCCAATCGAACACAGCACAACATCAACTCCCTATACCGGGAGAGACGAATCCCCTTCTATCGCTCATTGCCTCCATGTGATTCGGGACAGCACCCAAAAGCCACCGTTTTGCATGCCCTCTTAGACGTGGTAAGATGGAAATCAAAGCACAGTGGGAATCACACAAGACTCTATGACGATCTCGGGTCTACAGACAACCCTGTACCAGTGTCACCAGAGAACTGCGATCTGACGTATGGTATATCACCATCTGGGAGTTCTCGGCGAGTCCTTCCAGTGTACCCAGTCTCCACTGAGCACCCGTATACCATCCTTGATGTCAAACACCGATGGATATGGGATCATCCATCGCCCATCATATGGGTCAAGATGCGTATACGCTAGTCTACTCTGGTGTATCGATGCCCTGTCTCGACACACCCTTGACTAAGAACAGTTATAGGAAGTACTCATCGACTACTATGGCCCCACTAGTATGATCTCATCATAGTCCCAGTAGTCGAGTACAGATCCTAAGGTCTTTATCAACATGTGAGAGTAAGACAGTAAACTAATATAAGTCAACAGGTTAAGATAAAAGGAAACCAAATAGCATACTATCATGACGAGCAAGAAAGTCCTCTCTATATATATCCAAGCATCCATTGTAATATACATCATATGTACAACAATAGCCTCTAGGGCATATACATAACTAACAGGGCGGTGGCCGATCTCACAAGCCATTGGTGTCAGTTGGATCACCTAAGATGTATACAGGTGCTCATTGGGTTATGAGTACACCGGACAGGACTCGCCGGGAACATGCTAGTTGGTATTATACCTGACGTCAGATAGCAGTTCCCTGGTGACATGTGTACAGGTTAGTTCATCGACCTGAGATCGTTATTTGTCTCGTGTGAGTTCCCACTGTGCTTTGATTACTACCCTACCACGGCTCAAAGGAGTCGTGCAAACAGGTTTTAGTTAGGTACAGTCCCGAGCCACATGGAGGCAGTGAGCGGATCTGCAGGGGTTTCGTCTCTCCCGGTATTGGGGGTGAGATCACGCTGTGTCTAGGAGAGCCATTACACGAAGTCCTTGGCCAAGGCAGGAGATTTACTGGCAGGTATTCCAGTAGTATCTCAGGGTGTTCTTGGCTACACTCCGACACGACTTGTACCGCTTTTGGGGGTCTGACTTTTACCAACCCCCTAGGCCCGCCATGCGATGCTCATACACGAACGGACCGGACTGTACGGATATTGTCACTGACAGGCTCAGTAGGGTGTCAGGATGAGTTCGCTCATCGACCTCCCTTTTGGTCAGTACCTGGTTACCCGTTATGTACAGCTAGTACCTCTGACATGCTAGTGGTTAAATCCACAGCTAAAGTATTGACGAGTCTTTAGAGTCCCCCACAGACAGTTTCTCAAGTTTCGGGCGAAACGTTGTAGAGGCCGTATGATATATGGCAGGGTTCGATCATATACGTGCGGTATTGCACGGATCATGATCGGACGGATCATACTAGTGGGCTTTGGTTTTAGCCGAATCCTAGTATTAGATTTGTTGGATTACTTTAGTCTCATCGCGTTCGCATTCAGTCGGAATGCGGATGCAGGTATGTATATACAGGTGAGGGGTATCCTTGTGATCCGTCACGAGTTTACTTTAGATGTTGCTGTATCTTTTTATTGTTGCAAACATTTGGATTAATGTTTGTAAATGGAAATTGTGAGATAGAAATCATCATGGAGGGAATTAAATGTGACATAGACATGGGTAGTGACTCATGGCATTTTTATTTGTGCAAAATGTCACATTTATGTTTGTTTGTTGGGTTGAAATGATAAGATGAGAGAGAGGGGCAGCCAAGGTAGTGGTGAAGCTCTTGTATTTCTTTTTCTTGCTCTCTCTCTCATCTCATTATTCCAACACAACAAAAGAAAAGAAAAAGAAAAAGCCTTCTCTTCTTCTTCTTCTTCCTCTAGCTCATAACCTCCATCAATGGCAACATCTTCAACCTCCATCCAAACTCATGGATGCAAGAGCCAAAGTGATCACAAACATTCTCTACAACACCTTGGACACGTCGGCTAGCACACTTCGTGCCCGAGTTGCTTCGGATGATGCGGGAGCCCATAAAAAGACTTCTCGATGTGGTGCCCTTTCCGATGAAGAGATGAAGACCGGAGTTGCCGCGAAGAGATCGGGATGGTGGCCGAAGACCGAAGGACACGGATCGCTCGGTATAGCTCTCTACCCTTTCTCTTGTTAGCTAGTAGGTTAATAGTCTGATCCGGGATTTAAGCATACGATAGCGCCGGTTTTTCAAGTTAAGAAAATTTTCGTTCCGCATTTTGGCCTCGGAAAGACGGCCGGGGCGCTACCGTAGACTTACACAACCATCTCCATGATCAGGTGATACTGCCTTAGAATATTTCTGGGTCACTAATGGGACGGGGGTTCCTAGGCATAAGCCACAACTCCATTGTCACACAATGGTAGGAACGAAGTTCATCTCATGAACTAATATACACCCAGACTGCCTCTTTGGTAGCATCTTTGGTAGCGATGTATCCAGCCTTTATCGTCTAGTTTGCCACGGTATCTAGCTTGGAACTCTTCCAACATACCGTCCCTCCACTGAGGGTAAAGACAATGCCTATAACTAACATTCAGTCGACCTTACTACCCTGGAAGCTATCCAGTGATTCTCCCCAGGATCGATTGATACCATCTCACTACACCTAGTGAGAATCCTAACATCCACTTAGATCTATATCATAGATCTAAAACCCAGGATTTAGGATGTATCGCCTTGATCCTTTATGGAGAATCCTTGTGATAAGAGGAGATTGACCGAGTGTAGCATAGGAAACACCTTCCCTATCAAGAGTGTGTCATCTACGTACAATACGAGGAAGACCACCTTACTCTATACTACCTTTTTGTATATACAAGCTTCATCTACCATTTTGATGAAGTCAAACACTTTGACTACCACATCAAAATAGATGTTCCAACTCCGCGATGCCTGCTTTAACCCGTAAAGAAACTTGCACACGTTTCCGCTGCTCCCACTGTCTACGAAGCCCTCTGGATGTGTACTTATAGACGCTCTCTTCTAAATCACTATTTAGAAAAGCAGTCATGACACCCAACCACCAGATATCGTAGTCAAGGTATGTAGCAATGGCAAGTAGGATCCGGATGGACTTAAGCATAGCCACTGGAGAAAAGGTTTCATCATAATCCACACCTGGTCGATGACGAAAACCTTGTACAATAAGTCTAGCTTTGAAAGTCTCAACTTTTCCATCTACACCAAGTAATCTTCTCAAGATATACTTGCTCCTGTTGGGGGTTTAACCCTTCAGATATAGCAACCAAATTCCATACTTTGTTAGTGTATATATAGATTCCATCTCAGATCCCTTAGCATCCAGCCATTCTTACAGAGTCCCCACTCTTGATGGCCTGCTCGAAACTCAGTTAGGTCATCATCTCATGATGCAATCCTCGGTCCCATTGTCATTGAGAAAACCGAAGTATCTCTCAGGCGGATGAGGAACCCTACCAGATCGGCGGAGAGGCTGAGATTCGTCGGGAGCTATTGAATCCTCCGGTTCTACCAAATCATCAGCTGTAGTTTGTATAGCTGGAACTCCTTCCAGTTCTACCTCATGACCACAAATTTCTTTCCAAAAGTAAATTCCTTTTCTCAAAGGGTGGCAGGCCGAGAAATAAAACACCTTTTGTTCCTCGGTGCGGTAGAAGATATTCCCTTGCGAATGCTTGGGATATCCAACAAACTTCCACAAAACTGACCTTGCCTCGAGCTTATCCGGATTTTGCTTTTGACATAGGCCGGACAACCCCAAATCTTAACTTACTTAAGAGATGGACTCTTCCCATACCATATCACATATGGAGTGGTAGGCACTGATTTGGTTGGAACCCTATTCAATAGGTATGCAGCTTCTCAAGTGCATAACCCCTAAAGGAAATAGGCAACTCGATAGTACTCATCATAGAGCACACCCTATCAAATAGGGTGCGATTGGTCCGTCCCGATACACCGTTGTGCTATGGTGTATACGGAGGAGTAATGCTGGGAGAGAATCCCATTCTCCTTTTGAATAGTCCAGGAATTCCATGCTCAAGTATTCTCCTCTGTGATCACATCAAAGGACATAATACTTATACCCGTTTTGGTTCTCTACTTCTGACTTATATTCATTGAATTTCTCAAAAGCTTCAGGCTTGTGTTTCAACAAGAACACATGTCTGAATCCGTAGAGATCATCAGTGAATATAATGAAGTAAAAAGAACCAGTCCTGGCATGTGTTGACAGGGGACCACATACATCATCATGTATCAGTCCCAAGAGTTCACTAACTCTTTCTCTGTTTCCAGTAAACGGAGCTATGGTCATTTTATTTTTGTGACATGACTGGCAAGATTCACAAGATGTAAATTCAAACTGATTTAAATATGCATCTTAATGTAACTTAGCTAGTCGGGTCGCATTGATATGACCTAGTCTACAATGCCTCAAGAAGGATTCGTTCATTTCTGAACTCTTCCTCTTGTGTGTGTTTTGTACGTTAAGAACTGCAGTTTGATTTAGAACGTATATGCCATTAGATAATGTGCCTGATCCGATCAACTCTTGATATAGGAAATGTTTAAAATATTATCCAACAATACAAAATCATATCCTTCTTTACTATATAAAGAGACTGATATGATGTTGTATATCAGGTTCGGTATCTAATAACATTCGTTCAGAATCAATGAATTTGGTAATTTAGGGTGATAACCGTCAATACCTTGGCTGCAACAATTGCACCGTTTCCAACTCTTAAAACTTATCACCCATTCCTAGTTCTCTACCTATCTGGAACCCATGTAACAGATTACATATGTGGGATCCTGATCTGGTATCTCATATCCAGGACGTAGAGGATACTGAGAAACAGTTCTTGGCAACGAACACACCCAAAGAAGATGCATCATTATGCACTTTCTTCGTTTGGGCGGCACGGGAATCCTGGTAATCCCATATTTCCTGCTCGGTCGTATAACAATTATAGGTTAGAGCGGGACCAACGTTCTCCTGCACAGTATAACAAGTGGGTTCGGTCAATACAGCCATATTATTATCTTGATTAAAGCGTGACATGGTCGCTACCTGGAGAGAGAGAGAGAGAAGAAAACACTCAGCGTATGCTCTTGCAAGATTAGATTGGTTATTATTTTATCTAATCAGGATGGCTTCCACTATTTTTATCAAATCTTCCTTCAAAATCTAAAAGGAAAGACTAGCCGGGATTAATTACACCCTACAAGTTCGCCAATCTTTCAGCCAGGCCAGTGCCGGTACTTTGAGGGAGGTTCCCCGTGCTTTCGCACGGACCTAATTAAAATAAACCCCGTTTTCCCAGGGGCGTAACCCCGTTGACACCTTTCTAGACACCTACTTAATCGGCTAATTGTAAAGTACAAAACACTCCCAGGAGTAACAATTACCGCAGTGGGTATCGGGATCCAACTATCTCATAGAAGGTATGCAATCTCATTGCAAATTTCAACACTTGAAATTCCCGATAATTTTGTCCCAAGCCTCCTATGACCTTGACAAAGGTCAACAAACCATAGGATGCAAGTCAAGTTCTACCCGTCATTTCATGATTGAACTAAACCCACCCGCATGACCCTTGACAAAGGCCAACAAGCTCGCACGACTACCATAATCCAATCGCATCATATGCTTAAGTAGATAAGCACTAATCAGCTACTGCACACTACGCCTTGACAAAGGCCAACAAACGCAGCACGAATACTAACTACTACTTATCTGAAATGACGGAGGGCTACGACAAGTTTTTAAGAAAACCCTTTGCGTAATGAACTTGATATCGTTGTGGAATCGAGTGATTTTGAAAAGGAGTGTTTTTAGGCTTTTACCAGTTTTGCTAAAGAGGTCACTCCCGGTGAAGAGATCTCGGCTCTTTTCTCATCGAATGAGGTGCAGGATATTTCATAAATACCACTATTCAAAGCAAAAACTCCAAAAGCAATAACCGAGTGTTATAGCATCTGCCAGTTATTGCTAAAGAGGTCACTTCCGGTGAAGGGATCTCGGCTCTTTCCTTATCGAATAAGGTGCTGGATATTCTACAAGGAATACCGCTATGCAAAGCAACAACTAGAGCTACCTGTTTTGAAAATTAGATTCCACAACATCTTTAGGTTTATTTTCTTTCATTAATCTCATTAATGAAGTCCCGTCATTTAAGTTACCTAAGCATCACAGATAAATACAACGTTTATAACATCCACATTCGCCTCGATGTCCCGTCATGCACCGTTAGGTTAGGTAACTAACGGCAGAGCGGGGCAGGGCTAGCACGGGTGTAAAATATAAGCAACGTCTATAATATATCACATATATTATATACAGTATCTATCTCATCATATCAAGTGATCACATCACAGAATATCGCAGCAGAAATCAACATATGAAATATTGGATATACTAGGATTTCCGGGTTTAAATTAAGCCGGTATAAAACACGGATTCTACGGTCATGATGAATAGCCAAACCCACATCCCTAGACCCCTATGAGAGCGACAAGCAACCCTACCAATTCTAGAGTTAGGAAACCCGGACTCGACGCCTCGAGATGGTCTCCCACTGGACTCTAGAACCCGGTTACTTGTGCTCCCCTCTTTGGGTCTATCCTAATGCGGAAAAGAAAATAATATACATCAACGGTGACATCTTCCTCAACCCAGAAGTGCCCCAATAAAAGAATATTACATACAAGTTTTTACATGAATGAAAATGAAAAACTCTCATCTCACATAAAAAAAACCCCGGCTATTCAAAAACGACGATCCAATATAACATATCACAGCAACACATAACATCTCATGTCATCAATGTAAGTAAATATGCGTATCCCTATTATCGTTGACATATAGCAACGAAACCGGCGATACACCACATATTACACTTACGGTCGCAGAAAAGAAAGTGAAAAACTACAACAATTGGAATCGTCACTGCCCTTAGACATCATAAACCCGGAATATCACATATTCTGGATTTCATGCCTAACAATGCAAATCTTACATTTAGGTCTCAATTATGAAAACACTTTTCAAAAGAAGTCGGGTAATTCAATAAGATTCCCGATTTCACCCGAGACCGAAATGTTAAACTTGCACGCAACTAAATAGATTCCAATTATTGTATCACAATCACAGATAGCTAGACGAAGTTAAACTTTTCGACCGAATAAGTAAGCATCCAAAATTTCCCAACAAGCTCAACACTTGAGCGGAGTTCAAAAAGTTCCCAGAAACTGCCACAGCTCCTATGAACCATCCGTAGAAAGGCCGACCCATGCCTCACTCATGTCGCCATGGAACTGCGGCAAACCCTAGGGTATGACCGCGGTTCTGCGGTCCAAAAAAGTCGAGTTTGGGTATCGTTCTTCTAGAGGGTCCACAGAATCGTTTGCATGATTTTCTGAAAATTTTAAACTCGGAAAAATCCAACTCTTGGAAAATTTCAGTGAGGGAAAATATGGGTTATTGATATCCGTTCAAACTTTTTAATATCGTTTAAATAACCCGAATACATGTTAGAATTACGACTGCGAAACACTCCGAATTGCCTTTGCAGAAAGTTAACATCACATGCAAATTTAGCAAAAACAAACAACACCTGAAATACCAAAACCTAGAGACTGGAACACCATGAAAATTTGAAACCCAAACTCCCAAATTGGGCCAAGCTCGCCGGTTTTAAGCATGATGTGGCCGGCCACATTGAGCCAAAAATGCTCCAAATTTTAATGGTGCTCATGTTATATCACATATAACATTCTGCAGTTGTTTAAAAAAAATTGAAGACTTTATAAATTCGACAGAAACTGGGTTGTTTTGTTTCAAGTTTCGGAGTCGTTTCGGTTTCATAATCAAACAAACATCGTCTAATTTTCTAGCATGGCTATGATACCACTGCAGGGTTGCTTAGCGCGGCAGTGAGGTTTCGGGAGGCATCGTCCATGCCGTTTTCAAATTTTGCAATGCTAAAAGAACCCTAACCTAGAATCTTTAACTAGAGAATCATACGAAACATATTGCAAACAACTTTACATCTAAGTGAATGAGGAATACAACCTTTGTAGACCAGTATATCACTTCTAATGCTCCGTGTAGTAGTCCCTTCGGTGCAAATCATGAACACCCAAACTCTAGAAAGGGTTCACCTGAAAAAATAAACAAGCTTGCTCAAAGTCTTCGAGGCCGAAGATGATCTACGTCGAGGAGACTCAAGCTCTTGCTATCTCTTCACTAATTGTGGATATTTCCCCCAATCAGAGCAAAGCTCTGTTCAAATTTTGAAATTTGAAATGAAGCAGCGCTTCATAATAGCGCCAACGCTGAGAGTCAAAGACTCTGTTGCAGCGCTCATGTGCAAAGCACGAGAGCGCTCGCGCTAGCAGCGCTAGCGCTAAGAGTCAAAGACTATGTTGCAGCGCTCACGTGCAAAGCACGAGAGCGCTCACGCTAGCAGTGCCAGCGCTGAGAGTCAAAGACTATGTTGCAGCGCTCACGTGCAAAGCACGAGAGCACTCACGCTAGCAGCGCCAGCGCTGAGAGTCAAAGACTCTGTTGCAGCGCTCACGTGCAAAAGCACAAGAGCGCTAGCGCTGGAACTAAATGTTCCCCACCGTTGGATCAAAGATCCAATGAAGATGATAAATCATCAATTGACCAGAATAAAATTCTGTTAAGAAAACATTCCTCAGAATCTTTCCAAACAGGAAAGATTATGCTCTGAAAATCAGAGCACCGTTGGATCAATGATCCAATGGTGTTTAAAAATCAACAAAATACAGAATAAATTTTGTATGGGAAAAATTTCCCAATCTTGTTAGAAACAAGAAGATTGCCTTCTGTAAATCAGAAGCCCTTGGATCAAAGATCTAACGGGGGAAACATCCCCAAATCAATTAGAGAAAAGATCTCCTTAACTGATTCAATAAATCAGCCTTCACTATATAAAGGCCCCAATACTTCAAGTCTTGCATAGAGAGACTTCTCTATAAGCTTTCAAATCGAAAGAGAGAAACAGGGAGGAACCCTCCCAAAAACTTTGAGAAATTTCAGAGAGAAGAGCAAGCTCTCGGCAGAAGAAGAATTTCTTCAAGGTAAAATAAAAGAGATCAAAGCAACTTATCAGAAAAAGAACTTAGTTCTTATGCTATATCATAGATCTATAAGAAACCTGTATTTCATAAACAAGATCATAGCATCTCATTATAAAAAGGGGGGAGAATAATTCAATTCTCTTAGGATCACAGATCCATAAAGGCAAAGCCTTTCACCAAAAACATAAGAGATTGAAACATCTCCTATAAAATAAGAACTTTGTTCTTAGATCCATGAGACAAAGTCTCTTATAAGAGAGAATTTAATTCTCAGATAACAAAGCTGCCTAAAAGGAGCCTTAGCGCTCCAAATTAAAAGAAGCGCATCAGCGCTCCAAAATCTAGCGCACAGTGCTGCAAAGCCTTAGCGCTCCAAATTAAAAGAAGCGCATCAGCGCTCCAAAATCTAGCGCACAGCGCTGCACAGCCTTAGCGCTCCAAATTCACAAGAAGTGCATTGCGCTCATTAACCGGCACACAACGCCAAGCGCATCACGTGCTCCTCACGTGTGCGCTACTTCATAAGAAGCGCATTGCGCTCATTAACTGGCGCACAGCGCCAAGCGCATCACGTGCTCCATACGAGTACGCTACTTCACAAGAAGTGCACTACGCTCATTAACTGGCGCACAATGCCAAGCGCATCACGTGCTCCTCACGTGTGCGCTACTTCACAAGAAGCGCATTGCGCTCATTAACTGGCGCACAGCGCCAAGCGCATCACGTGCTCCTTATGTGTACGCTACTTCACAAGAAGTGCACTGCGCTCATTAACTGGCGCACAATGCCAAGCGCATCACGTGCTCCTCACGTGTGCGCTACTTCACAAGAAGTGCACTGCGTTCATTAATTGGCGCACAGCGCCAAGCGCACCACGTGGGCGCTAAGAGAACATAAAGTGTTCTTTAAATAAAAGCCCCAGAGCCATAATGAACGCTCAGCATTCAATAAAAGACAAAAAAGGTTGTCAGAACCCAAACCAATGCTCAGCATTGTTAAATGTTTAACATTTTAAGTAAATGGGCCGAGCCCAAATTGGCCACAGAATCCTACCTCAGATTAATTGAGCCCATATGCTCATAAATCTTTTAACAGATCTTAGTCCCAAACTTGACTATAGATCTCCCTGCCAACATTGGTTCAAGGGTACATCTCTTCATACCTCTGATATATGTCTTTGTAATTCTTCAACGTCTTCAGAGAGATGGAGGTCCCAATAACCAATAACTTCTGGTACATCCCCAAACGGTTGAACCAAAACCACACAGACTATGACGTCTTTAAACTGGACTATGATGTCCTTAAACTTTATGGACTGTGGGGTCCTTAAACTCATAGACTATGACGTCTTTAAACTGGATTATGATGTCCTTAAACTTTATGGACTATGAGGTCCTTAAACTCATAGATTATAATGTCTTTAAAATTTATAGACTATGACGTCTTTAAGCTGGACTACGATGTTCTTAAACTTGTGGACCGCAATGTCCCTAAATAGAAACAATAGAGCCCAAATGCTCTTTTGTTGGATCTAAACGATCCCGTTAAGTTGATCTTAGTCTAAAATTAGACTAACGTGTCCTTAACAAAACGTTAAGTTGATCTTAGTCTAAAATTAGACTAATGTATCCTTAACAAACGTTTAAGTTGATCTTAGTCTCAAATGAGATTAACGATCCTTAAAACCAACCCAAAACCCAAATCTAAGAAAATACGGATTTGGACTAATCCACGCCCTACGGGCGACAACATAAATTAGTCTCCATATACATTCCATGGGCAACCAAAAAAAAAACAAACACACACGACACGAAGTGACCATCTGGAGAAGGAGAAAGTTGTTACCGCGATGCAGTAGCGTAATTAACTGCAGAGGCTTGCGCCTGCAGGGAAGAGCGTCCCAACAATCAAAAACCCCTCAAACGAGGGGGAATCTGACGAAGTCTGCTACATCAGCCGCATCCGTCTAAACCTCCGATGCATGGTGCCATAAATCAATTTGGCATCTTCGGAGAGGTGGACGGATAAAACCAAATAGTATCTGCCCCCAAATTCAGGCAAGACGGACCTACGCGGTCGCGTCTCTGTATTCGGCGGAGAACAGATTCTGGCACGCCCGGTGGGACCTTTTCCTCTTTCCACTCCACAGTTCGTGTGTCGTGTTTCGTGAATGAATCGCGGTTTGCTATGGTTGCCCATGGGTTTGAGGTACTAAGATTTGGTGTCTTGCTCCGTGCAGAAAAAACAGAAGATCAATGGCTTCAAACTGCACTAATTGCAACAACTCCCACTCCGTCCTCGTCGGAGGAGTGACCTACGGGCCTCAAGCGGCCTCCCTTTTTACGATGCCGGTAGACCAGGTGATGCAAGCCACCACAGGGCTTTTCTTTAGCACCATGCTCCCACCTATGAGCTTCAACGCCTCATTGCCATCGCAAGAAGCTCCGAAGAAGTCGGTCTTTGATCGGCTTACAACTACCGCGGCCCCTCTCAACGGGTCGCCCAAATCCAGATCTTTAGTTTTTAACAGACTGGGCCAGAACTCCAATGGGCCCGTAAAGAAGCCCGGGATACCAGAGGGGGTCATTCCGAAGCAAATAGCTATTCCTACTCCTGAAATCGCCAAAGAGGTTTTTCCTGTTAAGGGATCGGTCTTCGCTAGACTGTCCGCTCCAACTCCAGCTTCAGGAGAAATCACCAAGGCTGCTTTCCCTGCTCAAAAATCAGTTTTCGACAGGTTGGCCATCCCCACTCGACGGACGTCGGTTTTCAATAGGCTGGCACCGGCAGCAACCCTTCGCCAGAACAAAGGGCATGATGAAGCCACCCCCATAGCTGAGCCGGTCCCATCCGCACGACATGCTCGCCGTCGTCACTAGCGCCGAGTGAGGAAGGTTGGGCCAGTTCTCCCTCTGGACTGACTCCACCAGCTCCGACGATGGAAATTAATGCCGCTGTTCCAACCGGGAACAGCTTTGAACCACTTAGGAGGGTATGCAAGAACTCTCCGACGGCCGTGCTAAAAAGATCTCCTCCACCTATGGAGAACGTTATAAGGATGAAACCAGAGCAGCCCCCTCAGCGGCTGTCCTCTAAAATTCACAAGGTCTGGCAACAAGTCCAAGACTCGGTGATCAACCAAAACTACTCCCGCCAACCAAAGAAGATGAAAGTTCGGCAAGAGAAGGACCACCCTGTTATACCACAGGAGGTGCCATCTATTTGGGTGCCCGCTGCAACGGCCCCCTCGACTTCGACCGCCCACAAAAGAAAGAGGCCGGAGAAAGTCCCCATGTCCATGACGAATCTTAAGGACGCCGAACCTAAACGCCCCAAGTCTGGGGGCATGGTGGTGCACACTGTTTATATGGCATCCGGGAAAGAGGATAGCCGTATCTCTACGGGTCATCGACCACTCACCAGATCCGTAACAAAGGCCCAGGAGCAACAACAGAAGCTCCAGGAAATGTTAACACAGATGGCCGCACTAACTGGGCCAAAAAAAAGCCCGGAGACGTCCTCAGAGCAGCGTCATGAACAAGAAACCGATGCTGAGTTCCTCCGCAGAATCCTCGAGAAGAAAGACAGAGAGGCTGCGGAACAAGCGGCCAACATAAAATGAATGGCGCTTTTGTTCCAAGACATGGTCGGCATGATGATTCAACCGGACCCTCCAGTCGAAGAGCCTCCAGTAATAATTGAAGACGATAGAGGGGAGACATCAAACCCTCTTCCGACCTCTTCAGCTGCAAAGGAGGAAATAATTTCAAAAGCGGCGCTCGATGATTATATAGCTCAACAAATACGAGCTCACCAAGCAAATGAAACCGCTGGCCAAGTCATCAGAACTGGGCACCCATATCCATGCTGGTACGATCAAATTAAGTACCCGCCAGGACATACGATTCCTAAGTTTCACGTATATAAGGGGACCGGCAATCCCCATCAGCATGTCGCCCAGTTCAGGGCTCTCTGCGGCAATACTGGAGGTGACGATAAGCTGCTGCTTCGCCAATTCGTCGGCAGCTTGGCAGAGACAGCGTTCGAATGGTATTCGGAGCTTCCCAACGACTCTGTCAAAACATTCACGGAGATAGAGCTCTTATTCACCCAGCGTTTCGCAAGCGACAGCGAACGCACCCCAATCATGGCGTTGATCAATGCCAGGGTGAAACCAGGCAAAACATGGGTTCAGTATGTGATACGATGGCGGAACCTGTGGTCGAAGTGCGAACAGCGCATAAAAGAGGCGCCTGCCATGGGCATGTTTGTAGGAACCCTCGATCCGCAGGAAACCATCTCCCAATTCATGATATTCTTCATGCCGACCACCTTCCAGGCCTTGATTGACAAACTAGCCCAAATGGACCAGATGGGTCATAAGCCTTCCTTTTCAAAGGCAGAACCGCGGAATGAAAAGGGCAAAGGGAAAGCGGCCTTTGTCGCCAATACTCAAAAACAACCGAGTAACCTAAAACTGGTTGTTCATCAAGGCAACGTGCATACACGCCAATCCCTCGAAGCGGCAGGGATACGGTGCTCATCGACAGCATTTCAAGCGGATGAAGCGTAAAACTCGTCGGGAACAAAGAAGCGCGACCGATGAGCATAAAAGAACTACCGGCAACTGTCACATGGTTGATTCCGGGGGATCGCAAGTTCTCACCTTCAGGAGCGATTCGGATGAGGAAATAGCCATCGGTCCTCTCTTCAAGGAATCCATCTCTAAAGCAGAAGAGATGAAGGCCTGTGAGAACATTCAGCTACGCAATCGCACGTTACCAGAAAAGAATCTCGGACCCGCAAACAGGGGATCGGATAGAAAAGATAAGGGGAAGGAAAAAGTCCCTGAGGATATCGCCCTCAATGATCGAGTCATCGAAAAGCTGGCAGCCAAGGACCCACCCAAGAAAAACAAGGTAGATTACAACATTCTGGAACACCTGAGGAAAATACCCTCGCAGCTAAGCATTCTCGATGCGCTTCTGCTATCTAAAGAGGCGAGAGATTCTTTGATCAAGGCACTACAAGAGCCTGACCAGTTTCAAGCTTTCCATGCCGAAGAAAAGATGAAGGACGTGCTGGAAGAGGTTCACACGGCTGACATCACTTTCGGCGACGAAGACCTCCTCCTCGGGACATGCGAGCACAACCGTCCCCTATATGTCACCGGATATTGTCATGACATCAAGATAGGAAAAATCCTGGTCGACAATGGATCATCCGTCAGCCTTCTCAATGTGAGAGTATTGAAGGAGATTTGCATGAGCTTTCAACACCTCGCTCGGGATAAAATCACTATCACCGGATTCGACTCCCAGTCATCACAGACGCTCGGGTCTGTAATTCTGATATTACGCTTTGGGCTACTCGTTACTGACATCAAATTTCATGTCATCAATGCCAAGACATGCTACAACGCTTTGCTTGGCAGGCATTGGTTACACGAGTACAACATCATCCCTTCTACACAACATCAGTGTATGAAGTATTTCAAAGACGGTCTCGAGTATACCGTGACAGGAGAACTGAACCCATTCTCCGTGAATGAAGTACGTAAATACAAGGATGCGAAGTATTTCCTGTCAGACTTTGAAGACACGGAAAGGTGCCATAAGCCGGAGAATAAGCAAAAAGCTATCACCACCATTCTAGTCTTCGGAAGCGATACCGAAGAGGAAGAAGAGATAGCTTATTCGGGACTTCCCCAATGCAACAAACCGGGACTGTCTACCCCTATTCTGGTCTTTGGCAGTGACTCTGAAGACGAGGTCAACGTAGTATTCTCGGCTCGTCCATCAGTGCAAGCCTTTATTGAAAATGATCAGAGTTTGCAAATCGCCATGGTTCCACGAAAGCATTACAAAGAGCTCGACGCACTTGATACCTATGGTGTGCAAGAACTGCAGATGTTCTACGTCCCTCCCAGGCGAAAAGATGAAAAGGCAATCCTCTTCTATCAATCCGCGGAAACCAAAGTAGAGAAAGAAATCTGGCATGGCGCTGATTCTACGCTTGACAGGCTCTAGCCCATCCGTCTGCCTAGATACTACACAAAAGGATTTAAAAGGCTTTTAAGGCGCCAAGGCGTACCCTTTAAACAGACCGTGCGACAAGCTCAGTTCTACAACAGGATCTGGAACGTCCCCGGAACTCAGCGAAAGTTGCCCAATGGGAGAATGGAAACGATCGGGCTTGGATATATTCAATCCAAGAAACGGGAGCGATTCTATGGCTGCTACGTTATACATGACTTCGATGAAAAAGGAGATGCTCTGTTAGAAGATGCTAACCCTGAACCAAAACGAGGTCCCACCATGAAAATGCCAAGTCCGTCGTTTGAAGAACAGATGGACAAGCTAATAAGAGAAGCGGGTCAAAAGGTCTGGGATGATCATAACCGCGAAATGGCCATCTACGAGAAAGCCAGGACGCAGCGCCTCCTTCAGCAGGCTACGGAGAATGACGAGCCCTTCGTCGCCAGCCCGTCACAAAGAAGACTCGACGCAGAGGCAAAAACAAACTGAAGAATGGAAAACACGTTCGACAAAAGCAAAGAGGGCCCAAAAAGCCACGCGATCGAAAATTGAGCAGCCGGGATCCGTCTCTTATAAAGAAGATGGGTCGAGCATATTCTTTTCCCCAAGACAAGACAAGGAAGATATTCGACCTCATCATGAAACATCGGATGATTACGCTCCCAGAATCCAAGCACCCCGAACAAGCAAGTGAGGTTCATCACCTATACTATTGCTCCTATTGTTAGTTATATGTATGCCCTAGAGGCCATTACTATACATAGGATGTATATTGTAGTGGATGCTTGGACATATATAGGGAGGACTTTCTTGCTCGACATGATAGTATGCTATCTGGTTGCTCTTTACCTTAACGTGTACACTGATTGTCTCTCTGTTACATGTTGGTAAAGCCCTTAGGATGTGTACTTGACTACCTGAACTATGATGCGGATCATACTAGTGGGGACATGGTAGTCCATAAGTACATCCTTCAATGTCCCTAGTCATGGGTGTATCGAGACGGGGCATCGATATACCAGAGTAGACTAGCGTATACCTTCTCGACCCATACAGATGGGCGATGGATGATCCCATATCCATTGGTGTTTGACATCAGAGATGATATACGGGTGCTCAGTGGAGACTGGGTACACTGGACGGACTCGCCGAGAACTCCCAGATGGTATTATACCTTACGTCAGATGGCAGTTCTCTGGTGACACTGGTACAGAGTAGTCTGTTGACCCGAGATCGTCATAGAGTCTTGTGTGGTTCCCACTGTGCTTTGATTTCCATCTTACCACGTCCAAGAGGGCGTGCAAAACGGTGGTTTTTGGGTACAGTCCCGAATCACATGGAGGCAATGAGCGATAGGAGGGGATTCGTCTCTCCCGGTATAGGGAGTTGATCTTGCGCTGTGTTCGATTGGCTATAACCGAAAATCCCTGGCCAGGGTTGCTGAGATTTACTGGTAAGTGTTACCAGTAGTTTCTCGAACTGTTATAGGCCTCATATCGACACGACTTATCGAGCTATTGGGGTCTGACGTTTACCACCCCTAGGCGAGATATGCGACATATCAGACGACGAGACCGAACTGTACGGTAAGTGTTACTGGTTGGATTCACAGGAGTGTGAGCGGGCTTGCTCGTCGATCTTCTGATCGCTCAATACCCGGGTGGCCGTTACGTTTAGCAGACCGCTTGCGGCTTGTGGGTGCTTGATATGATCATCACCTGCTGCCGGCGTATTGACGAGTCTTTAGAGTCCTACACAGAGGTTTCCTGGCTCAAGCGAAACGAAATAGGAGCGCATATGAGATATGTGCGGGACCGAGAATGAAACCTGTATGTGATACTGTATTCGATTCTCGCGATTTGTGACACTAATCGGTTATATGCGATATAGCCGGGTTATCGGATCAAGTGTTGATTCGATAAGTTGTTACTGTTGATATTAGTCGGTTATATGCGATATGACCGGATCATTAAATCAAGTGTTGATTTAATGATTTAATGCATAATTATATATTTGATATATTACTTTGCATTAACTAGTATCGGTTCACTTTAAATGGATTTTCTCACTTGATGTGCACATTGTATATGTGATATATTTTTGTGCACAAGATCGTATCATGTTTGATGATACATGATTGCTAGGGTTTGTGTAAAGAATTAAACCTTGGTTAAGTAAATGGTTAGGTTTTTTATTTATTTATCCATTCTTTTATCTATTTATTTTGGATTAATAAAGAGAGAAGAAAACAAAATGGTTGCTTTCATACTTGAAGTTTCTTGAAGCTTCATGCAACTTTGACCATTTTGTCTTCATCTCCTTAACCTAACCATTCACTAACCCTAGTCTATTCTCTACACCTAAACATGGTTTGCATATGATAAGAATCCATTTTCTTTTCTATTTTGAAAAACACTTATCATATTCATCATCTTCTTCTTCTTCTTCTTCAAGAAGAAAACCAAGCTTCCATCAATGGTGATTGATGAAAAAGAGTGAGAAATCCAATTCTAAAGTGAACCCACTTCCTATTTCTTCATCCTCTACCTCTTTCCAAGTAGTATAGGGTGTTTTCTTCACAAGTTTCTTGACTTGGTGAAGTTGGAGCTTGATCTTGTGATGCCTCGACGTAGATCATCTTCGGTATCGTAGTCGACGACCTAGGCCGCCCATTTCTCCGATGAAGCCGACGCTAGAGCCCGGGATTCCATTTGGACAGTGAGGAGACTTCATTGCGGAGCTATGGAGGTGGAGGACCGGATCTACAAAGGTTGTATTTCCGTTCTTTTAGTTAAGTTGTTAACTATTCGCATTTGTTTCGCCTAAAATTCTAGTTAACGATCCGTATTAGGGTTTCTCGGCACTTATAAAATTTAAAATTGGCATGGTTGATGCCTTATGAGACCTCATTAGTGTGCCTAGGAACCCTACAGTGGTCTCAGAGCCTAGCTAGAGCCTTAGGCGATGCGTAGTTGGAGTTAGAAGTCCGATTAAACCGAAACCCTAACACAAATTTGCTCTCTGGACTTTTTCCAAAAATTGGGTTTTTTCAAGATTAAAAATATGCAGAAAATTCAGCAGGAAATTCTAAGAATTACGGTGCAAAAATTACCTAATGATCTGTCTAAAGTGCGGCGGAACCGCGGCATTAGCGTGCTAATGCGGCGGTTCCGCGGCCATTTTGTCTCTTCTCCCATTGAATTTTGCACAGTAATTCCTATTTTGCAGTGCTGGTTTTCCTGGGATATTTTTTTTCTGAACTCAAGAGTTGAGTTTTCTGGGTTGTATTGGGGACTCGGTGTTTCGATCGGATTGTCTAATTTTGTCTATGTGGCTTTCCGAATATTTTAGAATATGTTAAAAAGTTCGACCGTATATAAATACCCAACTTTTCCCCTGTCGGGAAATTTCCAAGTGTTGGATATTTCCATGGTTTAATGACGTTCTAAGTAGTGCAAGTAACGCGATGGTCCCTCTAGAAGACAACAAACCTTAACTCGATTATGTGACCGTCTTGAACTGCCCTTTGAACTTTAGGGTTTGGGGAAGTACGACGTGCCACATGTGAGGCGTTGGCTTGACCCTTCTACGGCTGGACCGTTGGTACTGAGGCACGAACTGAATGTTTTTAGACTTGTTTCATGTGTTGATCTGTATCGGGAAAACTTGGGTGTTTGAATGTTCGATCGGAAAGTTTAACATTTTCTAATTATCTGGAATGTGATACAATAATTGGAATTCACAATAAGTTATGAGATAACTGAATGAATGTTATAAACATAGCAGTTTAGTCTCACTTGATCGGTTGCCACGGAATTTTGATGTGATCAAAAGTCCGTCGCAATCACGTAGCGTACGCGGATACTCGTCGGGTAAACTTAATAAACAGCCTCACTCCATAGCCCCGACCAAGTGACTGTAGGAGAACCCCGTCGCCGAAAGCATCCGTTCGGGTGCTAGCAGTAGCGGTGTTCCGCCTTGGTGCACTTCGTCGACGGCGTCGGGGGTGCTGCCGCCTACTAAAGTTTGCGACGAGCATTCGATCAGGATGTCGGGAATCTTGTTGAATTACCCGACTTGATATTGAAAAGAGTTTTCGATAATGAGACTAAAATGCGGGGTTTATAATTGTTAGGCATGCGATGTCTAAGTAATTCATTTGATTAGGCATGTGATGTCTATGCAGGTTGCAGATTCCAACTGTTGTAGTTTTACACTTTCTTTTCTGTGACCGTAAGTGTAATATGTGATATCGCCGGTTTCGTTGCTATATGTCAACGACAATTGGGATGGGCATATTTACTTATGTTGATGACATGTGATGTTATGTGTTGCTGGATATGTTATATTGGATCGTCGTGTTTGAATAGCCGAGGGGGTTTTTATGTGAGATGAGTGTTTTCATTTTCTTTCATGTAAAAACTTGTATGTAATATTCTTTTATTGGGGCACTTCCAGGTTGCGGAAGATGTCACCGTTTGTATATTATTTACTTTTCCGCACTAGGATAGACCCAAGGAGGGGAGCATAAGCAACCGGGTTCTGGAGTCCAGTGGGAGACCAACTCGAGGAGTCGAGTCCGGGTCTCCTAACTCTAGAATTGGTAGGGTTGCTTGCCGCTCTCGTAGGGGTCTAGGGGTGTGGGTTTGGCTATTCATCGCGACCGTGGAATCCGTGTTTTATACTGGCTCGTATTGAAAACACGGATGTCCTAGTATATCCAATATTTCATATGTATCTTCTGCTGCGATATCTGTGATGTGATCATGTGATGTTCTGTGATAGATACTGTATATAGTATATATGATATATTATATAGATGTTACTTATGTTTTACACCCGTGCTAGCCCTGCCCCACTCTGCCGTTAGTTACCTAACCAAACGGTGCATAAGGGGACATCGAGGCGAATGCGGATGGCATAAGTGTACGTTGTATTTATCTGTGATGTTTAGGTACATAAATGATGGGACTTCATTAATGAGATTAATGAAATAAAAGAAACCTAAAGATGTTGTAGAATCGAATTTTCAAAAATAAAACAGGTAGCTACAGTTCTTGCTTTGCACAGAGGTATATGTGATATATCCTGCACCTTATTCGATGAGGAAAGGACCGAGATCCCTTCACCGGGAGTGACTCCTTTAGCAATAACTGCAGATGCTACACACTCGGTTTGTCTTTTGATTGCTTTTAAGAGTTTTTGCTTTGCACAGTGATATATATGATATATCCCGCACCTCATTCCCGACGATCCCTTCACCGGGAGTGACTCCTTTAGCAAAACTAGAAAAGCCTCAAAAGCACTCCATTTTAAAATCATTTGATTCTACAACGATATCAAGTTCATTACGCAATAGGTTTTCAGAAAAACCTGTCGTAGCCCTCCGTCATTTCAGATAAGTCCTATTTAGTATTCGTGCTACGTTTGTTGACCTCCGTCAAGGCGTAGTATGCGGTAGCTAACTAGTATTTATCTGTTTATGCATATGATGCAGATTGGATTAGGGTAGTCGTGCGGCCTTGTTGACCTCCGTCAAGAGTCGTGCGGGTGGGTTTGATTCGATCAAGAAATGACGGGTTGAACTTGACTAGTATCCTATGGTTTGTTGACCTCCGTCAAGGTCATAGGGTGCTAGGGGCAAAATGATCGGGAATTTCAAGTGTTGAAATTTGCAATGAGATTGCATACCTTCTATGAGATAGTTGGATCCCGATACCCGCTGCGAGTAAGAGTTACTCCTGGGAGAGTTTTACACATTACAATTAGCCGATCAAGTAGGTGTCAACGGGCTTACGCCTCTGGGAAAACGAGGTTTACTGTAATTAGGTTCGTGCGAAAGCACGGGGGACCTCCCTCAAAGTACTGACACTGGCCTGGCTGAAAGATTGGCGAACTTGTAGTGTGTAATTAATCCAGGCTAGTCTTTCCTTTTAGGGTTTGAAGGAAGATTTGATAAAAACAGTGGGAGCCATCCTGATTAGATAAAATAATAACCAATCTATTCTTGTAAGAGCGCACGCTGAGTGTTTTCTTCTCTCTCTCTCCAGGTAGCGACCATATCACGCCTTAATCAAGATAATAATACGGATGTATTGACCGAACCCGCTTGTTATACTGAGCTGGGGAACGTTGGTCCCGCTCCAACTTATAATTGTTATAAGACAGAGCAGGAAATTGGGGAATACCAGATTTCCCGTGCCGCCCAAACGAAGAAAGTGCATACTGATGCATCATCTTCGGGTGTGTTCTTTATACAGAACTGTTTCTCAGTGTCCTTTACATCCTGGGTATATGATACCGGATCAGGATCCCGCATATGTAATATGTTACATGGGCTACAGATAGGTAAAGAACTGAGAACGGGTGATAAGTTTCATGAGGCAGAAAACGGGGCAAGTGTTGCAGCCAAGTCTGTTGGTCACTGTCACCCTGTATTCCAATACATTGATTCTGAACGAATGTTATTCGATACCGAACCTGATATACAAAATCATATCAGTCTCTTTATTAGTAAAGAAATGATAAAATTTTGTATTGTTGGATAATGTTTTGAACATTTCCTATATCAAAAGTTGATCGCTTCGGGCACGTTATCTAAAAGCATTGATGTTCTAAATCAAACTACAGTTCTTAGTATATGGATCACGCACAAGAGGAAGAGTTCAGAACTGAACGAATCCTTCTTGAGGTATTGTAGACAAGGTCATATCAATACGACCCGACTGACTGAAGTTACATATAGATGCATATTTAAATCAGTTTGAATTTACATCTTGTGAAACTTGCCAGTCATGTCGCAGAGATAAGATGGCCATAGCTCTGTTTATTGGAAACAGAGAAAGACTTAGTAAAGTCTTGGGATTGATACATGTTGATGTATATAAAGGTCCCATGTCTACACATGCCAAGACCGGTTCTTTGTACTTCATTACATTCTCTGATGATCTCTTTAGATTCAGACATATGTTCTTGTTGAAACACAAGTCCGAACCTTTTAAGATATTCACAGAATATAAGTTAGAAGTAGAGAACCAAGAGGGTATAAGTATTATATCCTTTGATGAGATCGAGGAGGAGAATACTTGAGCACGGAAATCCTGGACTATTCTAAAGGAGAATGAGATTCTCTCTCAGCATTACTCCTCCGAATACACCATAGCACGATGGTATATCGGGGCGGAGCAGATACACCCTATTTGATATGGTGTGTTCTATGATGAGTACTACTGAGTTACCTATTTCCTTTAAGGAGTTATGCACTTATGAAGTTGCATACCTATTGAATAGGGTTTCGATCAAATCAGTTGCCTACCACTCCATATGAGATATGGTATGGGAAGAGCCCATGTCTTAAGCTAGTTAAGATTTGGGGTTGTCCGGCCTATGTCTAAAAGCAAAATCCGGACAAGCTCGAGGCAAGATCTGTTATGTAGAACTGAAAAGGTTCCAGCTATGCAAACTACAGCAGATGATTTGGTACAACGAAAGGATTTAGTAGATACCAACGAACCTCAGCCTCTCCGCCGATCTAGTAGGGTTCCTCACCCACCTGAGAGATACTTCTGTTTCTCTATGACAGTGGGAGCGAGGATTGCGTCATGAGATGATGACCCAACTAGCTTCGAGCTGGCCATCAGGAGTAAGACTCTGTAAGAATGGCTGGATGCTTAGTGATCTGAGATAGAATCCTTATACACCAACAAAGTATGGACTTTGGTTGCTATATCTGAAGGGTTAAATCCCCATCAGAAGCAAGTATATCTTGAGAAGATTACTTGGTGTACATGTAAAAGTTAAGACTTTCAAAGCTAGACTTGTTAAAGGTTTTCGTATATCAGGTTTTGGAAGATGACCTCTGTGTACATGTAAAAGTTAAGACTTTCAAAGCTAGCTATGCTTAAGTCCATCCAGATCCTACTTACCACGGCTACATACCATGACTACGATATCTGGTGGTTGGGTGTCATGACTGCTTTTCTAAATGATGTTTTGGAAGAGAGCATCTATAAGTACACAGCCAGAGGGCCTCGTAGACAGTGAGAGCAGCAGAAACGTGTGCAAGATGTTTTATGTGATAAAACAGGTATCGCGGAGATGGAACGTCTGTTTTGATGAAGCAGTCAAAGAGTTTGACATCATCAAAATGGTAGATGAACCTTGTATAAACAAAAAGGTAGAAGGGAGTATGGTGACGATCCTCGTAGAGTACGTGGATGACATACTCTTGATAGGGAAGGAGTTTCCTATGCTACGCTCGATCAATCTCCGCTTATCACAAAGATTCTCCACATAGGATCAAAGTGATACCTACTAAATCCTAAGCTTTGGATCTATGAGATAAATCTAAAAGGATGTTAGAATACTCACTAGTTGTAGTGAGATGGTATCAGTTGATCCTGGGGAAAATCACTGGAAGTGTTCTAGGGTGATAAAGACGACTGAATGTCAGTCACGGGCATTGTCTTTACCCTCTATCGAGGGACGGTATGTTGGAAGAGTTCCAAGCTAGATACCGTGACATACTAGACGATAAAGGAAGGATACATCGCTACTTAAGATGCTACCAAAGAGGCTGTTTGGGTGTATATTGGTTCAGGAGATGAACTATGTTCCTCCTATTGTGTGACAATGGAGTTGTGGCTTATGCCAAGGAACGTCCGTCCCATCAGTGATCCAGACATATTCTAAGGCAAGTGTCACCTGATCATGGAGATGGTTGATCTCCAGGGGATCGAGGTAAGGAGAGTTGACTCAGAGGACAACACGGCGGATCCACTCACGAAGGCCTTTTCCCAGAGAGAGACTTTTATGGGATGGTTGGTGGGTATGAGATACTACAACCACTGCTATCAGATGGCCCTAGTGCAAGTGGGAGATTGTTAGTTATATGTATGCCCTAGAGGCCATTACTATACATAGGATGTATATTGTAGTGGATGCTTGGACATATATAGGGAGGACTTTCTTGCTCGACATGATAGTATGCTATCTGGTTGCTCTTTACCTTAACGTGTACACTGATTGTCTCTCTGTTACATGTTGGTAAAGCCCTTAGGATGTGTACTTGACTACCTGGACTATGATGCGGATCATACTAGTGGGGACATGGTAGTCCATAAGTACATCCTTCAATGTCCCTAGTCGTGAGTGTATCGAGACGGGGCATCGATATACCAGAGTAGACTAGCGTATACCTTCTCGACCCATACAGATGGGCGATGGATGATCCCATATCCATTGGTGTTTGACATCAGAGATGATATACGGGTGCTCAGTGGAGACTGGGTACACTGGACGGACTCGCCGAGAACTCCCAGATGGTATTATACCTTACGTCAGATGGCAGTTCTCTGGTGACACTGGTACAGAGTAGTCTGTTTACCCGAGATCGTCATAGAGTCTTGTGTGGTTCCCACTGTGCTTTGATTTCCATCTTACCACGTCCAAGAGGGCATGCAAAACGGTGGTTTTTGGGTACAGTCCTGAATCACATGGAGGCAATGAGCAATAGGAGGGGATTCGTCTCTCCCGGTATAGGGAGTTGATGTTGCGCTGTGTTCGATTGGCTATAACCGGAAATCCCTAGCCAAGGTTGCTGAGATTTACTGGTAAGTGTTACCAGTAGTTTCTCGAACTGTTATAGGCCTCATATCGACACGACTTATCGAGCTATTGAGGTCTGACGTTTACCACCCCTAGGCGAGATATGGGACATATCAGACGACGAGACCGGACTGTACAGTAAGTGTTACTGGTTGGATTCACAGGAGTGTGAGCGGGCTTGCTCGTCGATCTTCTGATCGCTCAATACCCGGGTGGCCGTTACGTTTAGCAGACCGCTTGCGGCTTGTGGGTGCTTGATATGATCATCACCTGCTGCCGGCGTATTGACGAGTCTTTAGAGTCCTACACAGAGGTTTCCTGGCTCAAGCGAAACGAAATAGGAGCGCATATGAGATATGTGCGGGACCGAGAATGATACCTGTATGTGATACTATATTCGATTCTCGCGATTTGTGACACTGATCGGTTATATGCGATATAGCCGGGTTATCGGATCAAGTGTTGATTCGATAAGTTGTTACTGTTGATATTAGTCGGTTATATGCGATATGACCGGATCATTAAATCAAGTGTTGATTTAATGATTTAATGCATAATTATATATTTGATATATTACTTTGCATTAACTAGTATCGGTTCACTTTAAATGGATTTTCTCACTTGATGTGCACATTGTATATGTGATATATTTTTGTGCACAAGATCGTATCATGTTTGATGATACATGATTGCTAGGGTTTGTGTAAAGAATTAAACCTTGGTTAAGTAAATGGTTAGGTTTTTTATTTATTTATCCATTCTTTTATCTATTTATTTTGGATTAATAAAGAGAGAAGAAAACAAAATGGTTGCTTTCATACTTGAAGTTTCTTGAAGCTTCATGCAACTTTGACCATTTTGTCTTCATCTCCTTAACCTAACCATTCACTAACCCTAGTCTATTCTCTACACCTAAACATGGTTTGCATATGATAAGAATCCATTTTCTTTTCTATTTTGAAAAACACTTATCATATTCATCATCTTCTTCTTCTTCTTCTTCAAGAAGAAAACCAAGCTTCCATCAATGGTGATTGATGAAAAAGAGTGAGAAATCCAATTCTAAAGTGAACCCACTTCCTATTTCTTCATCCTCTACCTCTTTCCAAGTAGTATAGGGTGTTTTCTTCACAAGTTTCTTGACTTGGTGAAGTTGGAGCTTGATCTTGTGATGCCTCGACGTAGATCATCTTCGGCATCGTAGTCGACGACCTAGGCCGCCCATTTCTCCGATGAAGCCGACGCTAGAGCCCGGGATTCCATTTGGACAGCGAGGAGACTTTATTGCGGAGTTATGGAGGTGGAGGACCGGATCTATAAAGGTTGTATTTCCGTTCTTTTAGTTAAGTTGTTAACTATTCGTATTTGTTTCGCCTAAAATTCTAGTTAACGATCCGTATTAGGGTTTCTCGGCACTTGTAAAATTTAAAATTGGCATGGTTGATGCCTTGTGAGACCTCATTAGTGTGCCTAGGAACCCTACACCTATCACCGAGCGATAGGACATTCTCTCGAAGATTGCTTCACATTCAAAAACTGGGTAGAAGACCAGTATCAACAAGGTAGGTTTGCTTTATCCAGCAGCTGGAGGATAATCCCGCCACAGAAGCATGAACCGAAAACCACATGTGCGGCGAGAGTAGAACCAGATCAACAACGGTCTTGGAAACGATCTCGTACCTGTCACGTAATAACGCTGACAGAAGAAAGAGTGCCCGAGAATATGGATGACCTTTCATGGTGCTTCGAAAATGATGATGGCAAAGTGATCTCAGAGTTTCCACCGGCGCCAAAGGAGCTGGAAGATGGGATACTTACTACTTCAGATAACCTCAGAAAAAATGACTTGGGGACGGCAAACGACCCACGACCGACGTTCGTCAACGAGCTGCTTTCTAAAGAACAAGTGGCTACGCTAAAAGACGTGCTCATGCGGTATAAAGATTGCTTCGCATGGAACTACTCCGAAATGCCGGGACTAGATCCAGAAGTAGCTGTGCACAAATTGGCGATATCTCCGGACATCAAGCCAGTCAAACAAGCTCCAAGAAGAATGCAGCTCGAACTTGAAATGAGCATCAACGCCGAGGTCAAGAAGCGAATCGACTTCGGCTTCATCTAGGAGGTTCAGTATCCTGACTGGATCGCTAACATCGTCCCAGTGATAAAGAAAAATGGGATGGTGCGCATCTGCGTAGACTTTCGGGACCTCAACAAAGCATGTCCGAAGGATGACTTTCCCGTACCGGTCACCGAGCTGAAGATAGACAACACATCCACTCACGAAGTCTTCTCCTTCGTGGACGGATCATCAGGGTGCAATCAAATAAAGATGCATCCCGAAGACCAGAAGCATCTTGCTTTACAGACCCCTTTGGGCAATTCTGCTACAAAGTGATGCCTTTCGGTCTGAAGAACGCCAGCGCCACCTATCAGAGGGCCATGACGAAGATTTTCGATAACCTCATACATGAAATCGTCGAGTACTATATTAACGACCTCGTGGTAAAAATCAAATCGCACGAGGAGCATTGGGAGCATCTGAAGATAGTGTTCCAACGTCTTCGGAAATACAACCTCAAGATAAACCCTCTGAAATGCGCGTTCGGAGTTTCCTCAGGCAAATTCCTAGGATTCATCGTACGACACCGAGGCATCAAGGTAGACCCGTCGAAGATCAAGGCGATTATGGAAATGCCTCCGCCAAGAACTCTCAAACAACTGCGATCTCTTCAAGGAAAACTCACGTATATCCGGCAGTTCATAGCCAACCTTTCCGGCAAATGCCGTCCCTACAGTCCCTTAATGAAGAAGGGGACCCCGTTCGTTTGGGATCGTAAATGCCAAAGCTCACTAGACGAAATTAAGCAATACCTGCAGAATCCGCCGGTACTGACCGCTCCTGTCAAGGGAAAACCCCTCATTCTGTACACAACGGCCCTTGAAGGTTCTTTAGGCGCATTATGGGCACAAGAAAATGACCAAGGAAAGGAGAGAGCCCTCTACTATTTGAGTCGAGTTCTCTTGGGGGCAAAAAACAATTACTCCCCCATTGAAAAACACTGTTTGGCGTTAATCTTCGCGATAACGAAGTTCAGACACTATACTTTGGCGCATGAGGTCCATCTCATATCAAAAGTGGATCCACTCAAGTATTTGATGTCAAGAGCCATACTAACAGGGCAGCTCGCTAAATGGGCCCTACTCTTAATGGAATTCTCGATAACGTATCGACCTCTCAAGGCAGTGAAAGGCCAGGCCATCGCCGACTTCCTCGCTGAGCATCCGATACCTGCCGACTCACCCCTAAATTGCGAATTGCCAGACGAGCACGCGTTTGACACGATCGACAGGGAAAAAGAAGGGAGTGATACCCGATAGGAACTCTATTTCGACGGAGCATCTTCCATGAAGAAGCGAAAGCACAGCTCCCCCATAATCAAATCTGGGGTAGGCCTCATCTTCCTGACTCCACAAGGAGGGATAATGCGCTTTGCCTTCTCCCTAACAGAGCCAAGGACAAACAATGAAGCCGAATATGAAGCTTTAATAGCAGGTCTTGAGATCGCTGTTGACATGGGAATCGAAAACCTCCTCGTATATGGAGACTCCCAACTGGTCGTTAGTCAAGTAAATGGCGACTATCAGACGTGCAAACCAGAGTTGGTAAGGTACGGTGAAAGACTGCAACAGTTGCTGACTCAAATTCTTTCCTACGCTCTAGAAAGCATACCGCAAGCGGAGAATAGCAAGGCGGATGCGTTAGCTAAACTCGCTAAAGAACTGGCTGACGAAAACCTCGATGACGTGAGGATCGTTGTGCAAAGCCGTCGGGTTCTTGCACCAGCAGAAATGTCTCCGGAGTCGTCCGAAGAAAAGGAAGCGACCAAGCAAATGGCCTTACAAATAAAGGACTAGGAAAAAGCTAAGGATTGGAGAGAAGTCTTTATCGACTACTTCAAATCCCATCAAACACCTGAAGATGCGTCCACAAGACATCAGCTCATGAAACGAGCTCTGTCTTTTGCTTTCGTCAATGATACTCTATACAAGAGATCATTCGACTCTCTATGGCTGAGATGCCTGGGACCCGAAGAAGCAAGAAGAGTCGTCCAAGAAACTCACGACGGACTCTGCGGTTCTCATCATGCCGGGCCGAAGATGAAGCTGAAGATCAAAAGGATGGGCTACTACTGGCCCACAATGATCCAAGACTGCCTCGAATACGTGAAGCAGTGCCACTCGTGCCAGATTCACAGGAACTTTATCCACCAGCATCCAAATCCGCTACACCCGACGGTGGTGATTGATTCAAAGAATTTAGTTAACCGTAATCAAGAACGGCGTCGCTTGGTAGCTAGCCGGTGAGTACGGGTTGGTCCACAGGGATTTTGTGTATTCTCAATTTGGTCTAACGAGTTAATTCCGATTGTTGTCGGATTGATTAAATCTAAAAACTAAGTTGATCTAGACTAGGATTAAAACCTTGCTAGGGTTAGGTTTAGATTATGTTTGGAAAGTCAATATTCCTCACCGCTTTCTATGCCTTAATTAAGATCTCTTTTAGGTGTTATGGTAATAATTAATAAAGGGGATTAGTACCATCGGGAAGAAACAATGTTTCTTCCTCTAGGTTCTTGTCCTTCCTTTCTTAATTCTTACCCTAACCTCCATGGAAAACATATACAACCGGTCTTTTATACTACGGTATCACCGCTACCTCGGGGGATAGGGTGCCGTAGGGAGCGGTGTGTTATGTATACATGGAGTCCTATAAAAACGTGTGATGGGTAAGAAAGGGGTGAGAGATCTTCATCTCTCAAGCCTTCCCCAAATCTAACCCTAACAAGTGAGGAAACTACTCACTCATTAGGGAATTGAAAAATATTTCTAACTATCTAACTAGGGCAGATAAGAAAGATTATACTAGGGTAAATAATAAAATTAACTAGGGCAATGAAAAGAAACTTACTCTAATTTTTATTTGATGCTCTCTTCCAACTTTTACAGGAATTGAATTCTGAATTTTGATAGATATAATGAGGCACAAGAAGAGGCATAACCTAAAACAGGTTTTAGGGTTTCTATTTATAGAACACAGAAACCCTAGGGTTACAATCGAGTCATATCTATAATTACAAGTTTACCCCCTAAGAAAAGAACTAGTCAACGCGCCGCCAGCCTCCACAGAATTTCTGCACCGACACGGGCACACTATGGCCGCGGAACCGCGGCCAAGACCAATGTTTGGCCGCGGTTCCACAGCCAAAAAGAAGGATCATGAGCTGAGAGTTTCTGGTCTTAGTCTGGTTGCATTTGGGTACTTGTTTCTTCAGTTGGTTCTTCAGAATGTCTTCTATTTTTCTTCCAAATTCCCACAGTGAGTAATGTCGTGGACTTTACCGCTTGCTTCGTGTCGAAGTCTTGAATCTTGCGCTGCCTTTGTACTTTGTGAACTTGTTCATTAATCTTCGTTTATTCTCTAACTGAAGGCTTGATCAAGATTCTTCCATTTATCGATCGTAGTCTCACTTTTGTAACGTCTTTTCGTCAATTTCACTGTTTTTGTTCCGAGAACCTGTAACCTGCAACTATGTAGCAGACATGGATCAAAAGCACCTGTTTATTTGTAAAATGAATAAGAATGGGGAGTATAATAATGCAAAATTATGGAATGAACAAATACCCCCAAACTTATCTTTTGATCGTCCTCGAGCAAAACTAGTTTTATTCTCGAAAAAGACCTAGCCTCACTTTCGCAGGGAAATGCGATTGCACTGAGCTCGTGCAACAAGCCGTTAAACCTCTAGGTGTCCCTAGTAGGAGGAGTGTTGTCTCCTGAGGGTTTTCAGTGGATACTACCCACAAAATCCTATCAATTTGGCTTACCGACTTTTATTCTCCAATTAGGTTTTCTAACAAGAACTCTATTATCTTTGACTCAGAAATTATTCACCCGTATTTTTCACGCTTCCTTATTATTTAACTTAAGATTATAGATGTTCTTGTAAATTTACTTAGCTTTTAGCATCTTTCAAGTTTTCCTTCTAGGGTTCTATCTCAACAGAGGAATTTTTATCATCTCTATTAAAGATATAAGTCCTATTTTTCATTTCTATCTCTCATCCAAACCCCCAATCACATACCCCTACATGTGTGTATATATCACCCTTACACTTGGAAATTCAAATCAAGCTATTATACTCTTGTCCATTGTCCAAAGTACTTTTTAATTGGTGAATTTTTAGATGAAATTGCTCACACATTCTTCATGCGACCGTTAATACTTCTTGAGGTACCAATGACCAATTACAAAATGTGTTTGCACATTAAAGCTGTTAGATATGTATGCCCTAGAGGCCATTATTGTATAGTACTAGTTTGTATAATACATTTTGGAGGCTTGGGATATATATACGGGTTTTCGACAGTCTTGCTCGATATAGTAGTATGCTACTTGGTTTGTTTCTATCTTAATATGTGTATTGATGGAGCCCTTAGATTCTTTGCTTGACTACCGGCGTTGTGATGGCGATCACACTAGTGGGGGCTGGGAAGTCTATAAGCACATCCTTATTTTGGTCCCTAGTCGTAGGATTATCGAGACAGGGTATCGATACTCCAGAGTAGACTGGTGCATACGCTTCTCTTCCCAGCAGGGGAGATAGTCCGTCCCACAGCCATCAGTACGTCGTACTGGAGATAGTATGCAGGTGCTCGTTAGGTTACGAGTACACTGGACAGGACTCGTCGGGAACTGTTGGTTGGTATTATACCTATCGTCAGTTAACAGTTCCCAGGTGACATGAGTACAGCTTTGTCCGCTGACTTGACACTGTCATTTCGCCTCGAGTATGTTCCCACTGTTCTTTGATTATTACCCTACCACGGCTCTACTGAGTAGTGCAAACAGGTAGTAGTTGGGTGCAGTCCCGAAGCACTTGGAGGCAGTGACGGTTAGATAGGATTCGTCTCTCCTGGTATTGGGAGTTGATATCGCGCTGTGTCTAGGAGAGCCATTACACATTGTCGTCCCTGGCCAGGGCAAGCGAGATTTGCTGGTAGTGATACCAGTAGTTTCTCAGGGTGTTTTGGGCTACACACCGACACGACTTGTACCGCTATTAGGGGACTGACGTTTACCGCCCCCCTAGGCCCGTCATGCAATACTCTCAGACGAACAGACCGGACTGTACGAAGATTGTCACATTCAGGCTCAGTAGGAGTTCGGATGGGTTCACCCCATCAGTCTTCTTGTCGGCATCTACCTGGGGACCGTTACGTACAGCTAGTACCGCTTGCGGCCTATGGTTAAACCCACTGCCAGTGTAGTGTCGAGCCTTTAGAGTCCCACACAGAGGGTTACTCGCCTTTGGGCAAAACAATGTAGAGGTCGCATGGTTTTGCGACGGGGTTCGTTCACATCCGCGCACTTGTGCACGTTTAGTGTCTGGGCAGTTATTACTAGCGGGTTTTGGTTTAAGCCAGATCCTAGTATTCGTTTTGGGATTGGTTCTGTCTCAGTGTATTCGCGTTCCTCGAAATGTGGATGCGGGTGTGTATGCACAGTTCACAGAGGCAGAGGATTCTCATTAAGGTTGTTGACCATTTGACTTTGGTTGACTTGTTGACCGTTGACTTTTTCCAAACCCTAATGAGAATGATGAATATGATTAATAATATTAATTAAGGATTATTGTGTGATGGTTAGGTTGACCATTTGACTATGGTTGACATTTTGACCCTTGTTGACACTTGACCATAATCACTTCATATCAAAGATGCTTCTTGTTCTTTGCAAATTGCATTTATTATGAAATGATAATGGTCATTCCATACTCACCATCACATTTTCCTTTTAATTATTATTATTAATCTGTTATTCTCTCATATGAGTATGGTTGCAAAGGAGAGCTCTCATTCTATCATATCTTTTCTCTCTCTTTGCAAAAGCTCTCCCTCTTCCTCCTCCAAAAGCTTAAGTGTTCCATGTGTTGGAAATCATAAGTTTTTGAGACAAAGCCACCATAACACCTCTCTACTCATTCTAGGGTTCTAGGTTTAGCAAACCAAGCACCTTAGTTACCTCTAGGTTGAGGTAGGAGCTCAAGTTCGAGGCCCTCGGGTGGATCCATCTTCGGCAAAGAGGAGACGACGAGGAGGAGCCGTTCAAACTACCACAAGGAGCAAGCAAGGAGGAGAACAACAAGAAGAGAAGGAGTTCAAGACCTAGGTATAACCATTCTACATAGTAGTTAGAACTTGTAGTTATGTGTTAGTTTTGTTTAGCCAAGATCCTTCATGAACGGTCCATGTTACCTACCGAGGAAAATTTTGATTTTTACATATTCCGCCTCCTCAAAAGAACCGGGGTAGGTAACATGGACCCAACAGTGGTATCATAGCCTAACTAAACAACAACTAACTGTTAGCAAGGTGTTTAGAACTTCGATCCGGTAAAAATCCCAAAAACGTGTCAAAAACCCATGCTTTCTGCCGTTTTTTAAACCTGCTCTAAAAATTATTCCACATATCTGAAAATTACAGGCAGGGTTTTATAAGAATAACCAAGAAATTAGAACGCACGACTCGGCCAACTCGCCGTGGAAGCGCGGCGGAACCATGCGTTCCGCCGCGGATCAGCGGCCGAGTTGACTCGGCCGCGGCTCCAATTTTTTGCAGTTTCCTCTGTTTTGTGTTTTGGGATTTTTGAGATATTTTGTTTCTGCCCAGGTTATCCAGAGAAAAATGTTATTTTTGGGTAGTTACAAATTCGTATTTTGATCGGAGTTCTACAAACTTTGGCTAAATGGTTATATCTGTGATGTGATATATGTATTGAACGTCTGCTAATCGCTATACGTCGATTAGTGGGGGTTATACATATCCGTGATCTGTAATGTTGATGGTTTGTGTATATGAACTCGTTGGATTGTCGCGGATGAATAGTCGGGGGGGTTGTGAGATGAGAGTTTTCTTTATCTTTCAATTCATGTAATATGTAAATTGATGTAATATTATTTATATGGCCGCACATCCGGGATGAGGTTGTAGCCGCCATTGTATAATTTCTTTTATTGTTTTCGCTCCTAGGATAGACCCAAGATGGGGTGCACAAACTACCGGGTACCTCGAAGTGCCGAGTGGCCTACTCACGTTGTTGAGGGAGGTTGCTTCACTTCGGGTATTTGGCGGGTAGTTTGCCGCACCCGTAGGGGTCTAGGGTGGGGTTTTGGCTATTCATCACGACCGTGTAATCCGTCTTTCGTTGCAGGCTCGAACGAAATGCGGATTCCTAGTATATCCAAAGTGTTCATCTGTGATCTGGAATGGCTATCATTGTATCTGACGAATGTATATATCTATATATGATATCTAGTAGGCGTTGCTTATGTTTTGCATCCGCGCTAGTCCAGCCCCCGCTCTGTCGTTAGTTAAGTAACCTAACAGGTGATGACGGGGCCCCGTGGCGAATGCGGATGGCATAAGCGTACATCATATTTTCGTTGTTTTCTGCAATGGTAGGATTAATTGATGGGACGCATTAAATTAATGCAAGAAAACAAACCTAAAAGACATTGTTGGAACAATTTTCAAAAAGCTGTTATTGCAAGGACGTTCTCTTTTGTTTTGCATAGAGGTATTCGGTTATGAATGCCCAGCACCTCATTCGACGAGGCAAGGGCCGAGATCCCTTCATCGGGAGTGACCCCTTGGACAAAAGTTTGCGTCAGGGTAATAACTTCACTGTAGTCGATTATTCTTGCTTTGCATCGAGGTATTCAGTTTGGAATATCCTACACCTCATTCGACGAGGAAATAGCCGAGATCCCTTCACAGGGAGTGACCTCTTTAGCAAAAGTTTTCGCTACTATATTTTTAAAAAGGGGGTATCAGGTTCCTTCATTACGTTAACGGGTTTTCGCCAAAACCCAGCCGTAGCCCTCCGTCGTTTTGGATTGGTATTGCTTAGTATTCGTGCTACGTATTTCGTGCTCAGCCGAGGCGTAGTGTACGGTAGCTATGTAATATTCTTCCGTAGGATACAATGTGATTGGTTGGGACAGTCGTGTGGTCATTTTGGCTCGGTCAAGGACTCGTACGGGTGGGTCTAATGCAATCAAGATAATGACGGGTTGAACTTGACTAGGATCCTTTGATATGTTGGCTCAGTCAAGGTCACTTGGGTCGTAGGGGAAAAAACCACATCGGGGGTTTCTAAAGAAACTGAAACTTGCAGATTTAGCATACCTTCTGGAGTGTGGTGACTAGAGTGGATTCCATCTAGGTCATCACACAATGACAGTTGGATCCATATCCCACTGATGAGTTGGATTACTCTCGGGAGATTATTTCACTTAACAATCAATGCTATAAACCAAGTAGGTGTCTAGAACGGTGTTAGCGGGGCTACGCCTCCAGGGAAAAGAGGTTATATAATTAAGGAACTTCGCGAAAGCGTTGGAAAACCTCCCTCGAAGTACCAACACTAGCCTGGCTGAAAGGTTAAGCAAGAATTGTGAAGTACGATTAATCCTGACTAGTTCTTCTTTTAAGGTTTGAAGAAGAATTTGAGGAAACAGTGGGAGCCATCCTGGTTAGATAAATCAATAAACCAATCTAATCTTGCAAGAGCGCACGCTGAGTGTTTCTTTTCTCTCTCTCCAGGTAGCAACCATTTCACGCCCTAATCAAGATAATAAAATGTATCGCTTGACCGATCCGAATTCTTATTCGGGGCTGGGGAACGTTGGTTCGGCTCTAACTTACGATAACAGTCATAAGTATGAGCAAGGGAAAGAGGATTATATGGATTCCAAGGATACCCAGTTGAAGAAGAAGTATGGTTTTGCATCTACTTCAGGTGTTCTTGTAATTGAGAACTGCTTTACGGTCAGCCCTACATCCTGGGTACTCGATACCGGATCAGGATCTCATATCTGTAATATATTGCAGGGACTGAGAAAAAGTAGGAGAGTTGCACCTGGTGATATGTCGCTCAGGGTAGCGAACGGAGCACAAGTTAATGCTACAGCCGTCGGTGAATATCACCTTGTGTTGCCAAATGGCAATACTATGATTTTGAACGATTGCTACTATGTACCTTCCATGGTTTGCAACATCATATCAGTCTCTTTACTCGATAAAGATGGATATAACTTTGTTCTTGATAGAAATATCATGAACATCTACCTTCATAAGATACTGGTTGCAGAAGGTACACTGTGTAATGGTATCTACGTTCTAAATCAGAATACAGTTCTCAATATACAAAACACACGTAAGAGGAAAAGTTCAGATACGAACGAATCCTACTTATGGCATTGTAGACTTGGTCATATCGGAGAGAAAAGACTAAGTAAGTTGCATAAAGATGGACTCTTGGATACGTTCGAGTTTTCATCTTATGAAACTTGTCAGTCTTGTCTCAAAGGAAAGATGACCAAATCTCCGTTCACCGGACATGGAGAAAGGGCAGCAGAGCTCTTGGGACTCATACACAGTGATGTATGTGGTCCAATGTCTATACATGCAAGGGGTGGGTTCTCGTACTTCATCACATTCACTGACGATCTCTCTAGATTCGGATATGTGTATCTTATGAAACACAAATCTGAAGCTTTTGAGAAATTCAAGGAATTCAAAAACGAAGTAGAGAACCAGACTGGCAAAAATATCAAGATCCTCCGATCGGATAGGGGAGGGGAGTACTTAAGCACGGAATTCCTAGATTACTTAAAAGAGAATGGTATTCTCTCTCAGCTTACTCCTCCTTATACACCACAGCATAACGGTGTATCGGAACAGAGGAATCGTACCCTATTAGATATGGTTCGCTCCATGATGAGTAGTGCCGAGTTACCTCTTTTATTTTGGGGACATGCGCTTTTAACAGCAGCATATCTATTGAATGATGTTCCGTCTAAATCTGTGCCTAAGACACCATTTGAGATATGGAATGGTAAAAGGCCGTATCCTAAACGTATTAAGATATGGGGTTGTCCGGCCTATGTAAAAGTACAAAATCCGTACAAACTGCAGGCACGTTCAGTTCTATGTAAATTTGTGGGATATCCTAAAAACTCTACAGGATATATGTTCTACCACACCGAGGAACAGAAGGTGTTTGTATCTCGCCACGCCACCTTTTTAGAGTGGCAATTTCTTGCAAAAGAAACAAGTGGGAGTTCGGTAGAACCGGAAGAAATTCAGCGACCATAAAATGAAACTGAAAATTTGATAGAACCTCAGGATTCAATAACCCCAGACGATCCTCAGCCACTCCACAGATCTGGTAGGATTTCTCGTCCGTCCGAGAGATACTACGGTTTTCTCATAAACGGGGATCGAGAGGATTGCATCTTGGAAGAAGATGACCCTACCAGTTTTAGGCAGGCCATTATCAGTAGAGACTTTGATAAGTGGCAGGAAGCTATGCAATCCGAAATGGAGTCCATGTACACCAATAAAGTGTGGACCTTGGATATTGCTCCACATGGGGTAAAACCCGTTGGATGCAAATGGATCTACAAAAGGAAACTTGGTGTAGATGGGCAGGTGGAAACCTATAAGGCTAGACTCGTTGCAAAAGGTTTTCATCAAAGACCTGGTGTGGGCTATGACAAAACTTTTTCTCCAGTGGCTATGCTCAAATCCATTCGGATCCTACTTGCCATTGCTGCCTTCCATGACTATGAAATCTGGCAGATGGACGTAAAAACGGCTTTTCTAAACTGCTGTTTCGAAGAGTGCGTTTACATGGATCAACCAGAGAGTTTTATAGACAGTGGGAGCAGCGGGAAGGTATGCAAGTTGCTTAAATCCATTTATGGATTAAATCAGGCATCACGGAGCTGGAACATCTGTTTCGATGAGGCAATCAAGCAATTTGATTTCATCAAGAACGAAGATGAATCTTGTATCTATAAGAAGATTGTAGGACGAACTGTCGTGTTCCTAGTCTTGTACGTGGACGACATTCTTTCGATAGGAAATGACATTCCTATGCTACAATCGGTCAAGCTATTCTTGTCACAACGGTTCTCCATGAAGGACCTGGGTGATGCCTCGTACATTCTGGGGATTAAGATCTACAGAGATAGATCCAAGAGATTACTGGGACTTTCGCAGTCTAGGTAAATAGAGGCCGTACTAAAGAGATTTAGTATGGAAGATTCCAAGCGCGGTAATATACCCGCATTGCACGGAATCACCCTCTTCAAGAAGATATCTCCTAAGACTGACGAGGAGAGGGTTCGCATGAGCACTATACCCTACGCTTCGGCGGTAGGATCTATAATATATGTTATGCTATGTATAAGACCAGATATAGCTTACGCGCTGGGTGTGGTGAGCCGGTATCAGTCAGAACCAGGTGAGGACCACTGGACGGCAGTGAAGAACATTCTTAAGTACCTGAGAAGGACTAAGGAGATGTTCCTGGTTTACGGTAATGGAGACCTCAGGGTCGAGTCCTTTACCGATTCAAGCTTCTAGAGTGACAAAAATGAAAGCAAGTCTGTCTCGGGTTTTGTGTTTACCCTCAACGGAGGGCCGGCGTGTTGGAGGAGTTCCAAACAGGATACCGTCGCAGACTCGACGATGGAGGCTGAATACATTGCTGCAAGCGATGCCGCAAAAGAGGCGGTCTGGATGAAGAAGTTCATTAGTGAACTTCAGGTGGTTCCGTCCATTGTTGACCCAATACCTTTGTATTGCGATAACAATGGGGCTATAGCTTTAGCAAAGGAACCAAGATTCCATCAGAAATCCAGACACATCTTAAGGCGGTATCACCTGATCAGGGAGATCATTGATCGCCAGGAGATCAAGGTACGGAGAGTGGACACAAAAGACAACACGGCGGATCCATTCACAAAGGCCCTCCCTCAAACACAGTTTGAGCGACTTTTTGAGCTATTGGGTATGCGGTACGCCAGCAGCTGGCCTTAGTGCCGACGTTGGGTATGCGGTACACCAATTACTGGCCTTTAGTGCAAGTGGGAGATTGTTAGATATGTATGCCCTAGAGGCCATTATTGTATAGTACTAGTTTGTATAATGCATTTTGGAGGCTTGGGATATATATATATGGGTTTTCGACAGTCTTGCTCGATATAGTAGTATGCTACTTGGTTTGTTTCTATCTTAATATATGTATTGATGGAGCCCTTAGGATTTTTGCTTGACTACCGGCGTTGTGATGGCGATCACACTAGTGGGGGCTGGGACGTCTATAAGCACATCCTTATTTTGGTCCCTAGTCGTAGGATTATCGAGACAGGGCATCGATACTCCAGAGTAGACTGGTGCATACGCTTCTCTTCCCAGCAAGGGAGATGGTCTGTCCCACAGCCATCAGTACGTCGTACTGGAGATAGTATGCAGGTGCTCGTTAGGTTACGAGTACACTGGACAGGACTCGTCGGGAACTGTTGGTTTGTATTATACCTATCGTCAGTTAAAAGTTCCCAGGTGACATGAGTACAGCTTAGTCCGCTGACTTGACACTGTCATTTCGCCTCGAGTGTGTTCCCACTGTTCTTTGATTACTACCCTACCACGGCTCTACTGAGTCGTGCAAACAGGTAGTAGTTAGGTGCAGTCCCGAAGAACTTGGAGGCAGTGACGGTTAGACAGGATTCGTCTCTCCCGGTATTGGGAGTTGATATCGCGCTGTGTCTAGGAGAGCCATTACACATTGTCGTCCCTGGCCACGGCAAGCGAGATTTGCTGGCAGTGATACCAGTAGTTTCTCAGGGTGTTTTGGGCTACACTCCGACAAGACTTGTACCGCTATTAGGGGACTGACGTTTACCGTCTCCCTAGGCCCGCCATGCGATACTCTCAGACGAACAGACCGGACTGTACAAAGATTGTCACATTCAGGCTCAGTAGGAGTTCGGATGGGTTCACCTCATCAGTCTTCTTGTCGGCATCTACCTGGGGACCGTTACGTACAGCTAGTGCCGCTTGCGGCCTGTGGTTAAACCCACTGCCAGCGTAATGTCGAGCCTTTAGAGTCCCACACAGAGGGTTACTCGCCTTTGGGCAAAACAGAGTAGAGGTCGTATGGTTTTGCGACGGGGTTCGTTCACATCCGCGCACTTGTGCACGTTTAGTGTCCAGGCAGTTATTACTAGCGGGCTTTGGTTTAAGCCAGATCCTAGTATTCATTTTGGGATTGGTTCTGTCTCAGTGTATTCGCGTTCCTCGAAACACGGATGCGGGTGTGTATGCACAGTTCACAGAGGCAGAGGATTCTCATTAAGGTTGTTGACCATTTGACTTTGGTTGACTTGTTGACTGTTGACTTTTTCCAAACCCTAAAGAGAATGATGAATATGATTAATAATATTAATTAAGGATTATTGTGTGATGGTTAGGTTGACAATTTGACTATGGTTGACATTTTGACCCTTGTTGACACTTGACCATAATCACTTCATATCAAAGATGCTTCTTGTTCTTTGCAAATTGCATTTATTATGAAATGATAATGGTCATTCCATACTCACCATCACATTTTCCTTTTAATTATTATTATTAATCTGTTATTCTCTCATATGAGTATGGTTGCAAAGGAGAGCTCTCGTTCTATCATATCTTTTCTCTCTCTTTGCAAAAGCTCTCCCTCTTCCTCCTCCAAAAGCTTAAGTGTTCCATGTGTTGGAAATCATAAGTTTTTGAGACAAAGCCACCATAACACCTCTCTACTCATTCTAGGGTTCTAGGTTTAGCAAACCAAGCACCTTAGTTACCTCTAGGTTGAGGTAGGAGCTCAAGTTCGAGGCCCTCGGGTGGATCCATCTTCGGCAAAGAGGAGACGACGAGGAGGAGCCGTTCAAACTACCACAAGGAGCAAGCAAGGAGGAGAACAACAAGAAGAGAAGGAGTTCAAGACCTAGGTATAACCATTCTACATAGTAGTTAGAACTTGTAGTTATGTGTTAGTTTTGTTTAGCCAAGATCCTTCATGAACGGTCCATGTTACCTACCGAGGAAAATTTTGATTTTTACCTATTCCGCCTCCCCGAAAGAACCGGGGTGGGTAACGTGGACCCAACAAAAGCGTAATTCCTAGTCTTGTAACACCTAAGGCTTTAGCAGTGACTTCCAAACCAGTTGGTCTAAGGCACTAGGTGATAAAGCATCCTCGCTAAATATTTTTTCTATTTATGCAACCTTAAGTAATTACAAAAACCAGTGTTCATTTTTTTATCTCTTTATTCACACTTGTATTTTTATTTTATTTTCCTTCATACTAAGGACTTTAGACAAGAGCATTTCAAGGTCTCTTCTACTATTCCAAGTTTCAAGGTTCATGTTTGTGCAATTTGCAGGGTATATATTTTCAGAATTTAGACTTAAGCTTAGGAATTATTTTTCCAACTTATACTTTAATTAAAACATCAATACTTTTCCTTTGTTTTAACTTAGCCCAAGAACTCAACTTGAAATTCGCCTATTTCTAAATAAACTATAAAGACATATACTTTCTACCTTAAATTTTAAGAAAGGTTGTTTTTAGGGTTTTTAATTTACTAAGTCTAAGATATAGTTGTTCCTAGCTAGTTAACCTATTTGGCAAACTCTAGTCAATTACGGTCAAAATTGAATGTTTTAATTTTTATAATTTTCAAAAAATTTCAATTTTTATGGGTTTTAAAATAAGTATGCAAATGCAAAAATATACAAATGAATGCGAAGGAAGAAAGCATACCGAGCACACCCCCAAACTTAAACTTGACAGTGTCCTCACTGTCATGCCACACCAAGAGGGTCAAAATATGGGCACTCTCGTGTTTATTTATTTATAATTTTTTTTATTTTTTTATCGTTAAAAGAAAAACAAAATATATATACAACAAAATCCCCCCAAACTTAAGTGGGACAGTGTTTCCACTGTTTTAAGCGTTTAAAGTTCAGAGTTAGGGAGGAGAAAAATCAAACTATACAAGGCCTCACACAGGCTAAAAGTTAGCACCAACCATTCAAAAATTTTATCGTGATAATGGTAGAGTTGGTGAAAAAATGGAGTGTAAAGAAAAGAAATGAGAAGCACACGAGACCGTGTGGAGATAGAAGCGGTATACGATCTCGGTGGAGGAGAAGAATGGCGGAAGAGAGAAAGAAGTGTAGTACGAACTTGAGGGTGCAAATCGAGTGAATAAATTAGCACAAGTTATGATGACCGATGTGTTAAAAGCGATTGTGATAATCTATCAACCTGTCGAGAAATGGGGTCAAATCCCTCAAGATTCGTAAGAAAACATGGGTACGTTGAACTTGGTGAACCATCCATTGAACATGGAAGCGCGACAGAATCTTGCGCGGTCGAAACGTTGGAAATGACGAAGGGGAGTGATTTAGGGATAATCTTATTCTCACCTAAGTAATCTATCTCGAACTCGAAGGATTCCATCAATGGTTCGAAATGATTGTAAGCAACCGAGTCTGATGATTCAACTAACTCGTCTGAAAATTCAAAGGACTCAAACTCAGGCGGTGAGTCTTCAAAATCGCCCGCAAAAGTGAAACACTCGTAATCGATATCGGTTGTGAGAAGAGTGTCGGATTCAAGGAGGAACACACTAGTGGCGTCAAAACTGCTGTGATCGAATAGAAATTTTTCAAGCTCACAGTCCTCATGCGTGATCTTTTGTATGGTCGGAATGATGGAAAGGAGGGAGGGTGATTTAAGTAGTATAACAGTTAAAGGTTCAGGAGGATGAATTGAAAAATCCGACACATCAAACAAAACTGGTTCATCCTCAATACTATCCTTAATACTCTCCTCAATACTATCCTCATAATTCTCGTCAAAATTTATCTCATCCATGCAATTATCATCAAAATCAAGACGCATATGAAGTTCGGGAGAAACATTTAATGACTCGGGATGATGAATTGGAGATAAAATTTCAGTCAAATCTACGGGTTCATCATCCAAAATATTCCCAGCGTCAATATCCTCAATCAAGTGAAAATCAATTTTTTTAGACACCTCATCAAAAGCAAGGATATTTATCAATTCAGGTTCTAGATTGGAGGTGTAAAGTTCAAAAGGATTAGGTTTTGGTTCACTTGAAAGAGACTCTTCACAATCTGGCAAATCAAGCACTACAAAGTCGCACAACTCATTAAATGTTTTATTTTCAACTGATGAATCATTTGGGACACTTGTTTGAAAACTGGAGTTGTGGAATTCAATTGGTAATGGGTAGGTTTGATTTGGAAGGGTGCACAGCTCACTCTCTCCTCTCAAATTCTTACTCTGTCCAACCGCCTCATCATACATTAGAAGATTTGGAGCTAGTTGGAAACTAGCTACCGGTTCACTAGGTTGCATAAGGGCGGTAATGGATGTAAGTCTACGGTAGCGCCCCGGCCGTCTGTCCGAGGCCAAAATACGGAAACGAAAACTTTTTCAAAACTTGAAACCGGCGCTATCGTATACTTTAAATCCGGATCGAACCATTAACCTACAACTAACAACTAGAGAAAGGGTTGGAAAGCTATACCGATCGATCCGTGTCCTTCGGTCTTTGGCAACCATCCCAAGCTCCTCGCGGCATCTCTGGTCTCGATCTCCTCGTCGGAAAGGGCACCACATCATTGAGTCTTTTTACGGGCTCCCGCTTCATCCGAAGCAACTCGGGCACGAAGTTCGCTAGCCGACGTGTCCAAAGCGATGTAGAGAATGTGTGTGATAACTTTGTCTCAAGCATCCATTGATTCTCATCACATGAGAGTGTATGGATGGAGGTTAGAGATGATGCCATTAATGGAGGTTGTGAGCTAGAGAAAGAAGAAGAAGAGGAAGAAGAAGAAGTTCCCTTTTCTTTTCTTATGTCTTGTGATGATAATGAGAGTGAGAGAGTTATCAAAAATACAAGACCAAAAAAACATATCATGGAAGCCCCTCTCTCTCTCCTTATCATATCAAGACACAAATCCATCAAATAATGTGACATTAGCACAAGAAAAGAGACCATGAGTCACTAATGAAGTCTATGTCACATTAAATGCACAAAATGATGATATAAGCTCACAATTTCCATTTGTAAACATTAATCCAAATGTTTGCAACAATAAAAAGATACGGCAACATCAAAAGTAAACTCGTGATGGATCACAAGGATACCCCTCACCTATATATACATACCTGCATCCGCATTCCGACCGAATGTGAATGCGATGTGACTAAAGTAATCCAACAAATCTAATACTAGGATCCGGCTTAAACCAAAGCCCACTAGTATGATCCGTCCGATCATGATCCGTGTACTACCGCACGTATATGATCGAACCCTGCCATATATCATACGGCCTCTACAACGTTTCGCCCGAAACTTGAGAAACGGTCTGTGGGAAACTCTAAAGACTCGTCAATACTTTGGCTGTGAATTTAACCACTAGCACGTCAGAGGTACTAGCCGTACGTAACGGGCTACCAGGTATTGACCAAAAGGGAGGTCGATGAGCGAACTCATCCTGATACCCTACTGAGCCTGTCAGTGACAATATCCGTACAGTCCGGTCCGTTTGTCTATGAGCATCGCATGGCGGGCCTAGGGGGTAAAAGTCAGACCCCCAAAAGCGGTACAAGTCGTGTCGGAGTGTAGCTCAGAACACCCTGAGATACTACTGGAATACCTACCAGTAAATCTCCTGCCTTGGCCAAGGACTTCGTGTAATAGCTCTCCTAGACACAGCGTGATCTCACCCCCAATGCCGGGAGAGACGAAACCCCTGCCGATCCGCTCACTGCCTCCATGTGGCTCGGGACTGTACCCAACTAAAACCTGTTTGCACGACTCCTTTGAGCCGTGGTAGGGTAGTAATCAAAGCACGGTGGGAACTCACACGAGACAAATGACGATCTCAGGTCGATGAACAACCTGTACACATGTCACCAGGGAACTGCTATTTGACGCTAGGTATAATACCAACTAGCATATTCCCAGCGAGTCCTGTCCGGTGTACTCATAACCCAATGAGCACCTGTATACATCTTAGGTGAACCAACTGACACCAATGGCTTGTGAGACCGGCCACCGCTCCTCGTCGGGGTCTCGACTGTATACACTAGTCTACTAATGGAGTATCGATGCCCGGTCTCGAAACTCCCACGACTAGGGACCTTTTAAGGATGTGCTTATAGACCCCAGCTTCTACGTATATGATCGCCATCATACTGCTGGCCGTCAAGCAAGAATCCTAAGGGCTCTATCAACGCGCAATAGTGACCTGTAAGGTCACCTGAAGCAGTACATGATGATAAAGATAAACCAGATAGCATACTATCATCTTGAGTAAGACTGTCCTACCGGTATAGGTCATCCCTCAATCATTGCAATCACGTGCCTGCGATCTAATAATTGACTCTGAGGGCACTATATTCCACAATCTCCCACTTGCACCCAAGGCTAATTATTGCAATGTCGCATACTCACAGCCCGTGTGATACCGAACACCCAACTCCTCTACTGATCAGTCTCACAAAACCCGTTTGTGAAACTATTGCGTTCGAGGAATAGCCTCAGCTAGTGGATCCGCCCTGATGTTTCTTTCTATGTCTCTCTTAATCTCAAGTTCGCGGAGAAACCCATATCCTGAAATGAGCAATACATGTCTTAGAATATGTCTGGATATCTGATGGGACCTAGTTCATAAATGAACTCCAAATCCAAACTTCTTAGACAGTATCATCAACTGAACCTAATCAATATCCTGCGCCATGCCTCCCTCAGTATCCGTTTGGATCACCTGTCCAGGCTACTGCCCCTCGTTGGAGGGAAAACTACAACTCTGACAGCCACTCTGTCACCCAGGTCACCTTGGAAGCCTTGAATGATAACTGTCTCTCGAAGGAGGCTGTCGTTATCATCCCCGTAGAACATTTGCTTATGTTCTAAAAAACTGCTTCCGAATGTTTTTCCAGGAATGGATTAATATCAACTTATTGCATATAGTGCAAAAACAACATTTGGTGTGGTACTTGACATCTTATGATTGACTCAATTGCCTAAGCAAGTGATATGTCAATCACGCACATCCCTCTCCCCTTTAGTCTGTAAGACACCTTTAGAGAGGATGACTCCATCACCTGCAGGTATACTACCGTGCCAGGAGTCGTCCATTCTAAAACACCTTTAGAATGCTATCTAAGTACCCAGATTGGGAAACTACCCAATTCTAGATCTAAAACCATAGATCTAGTAACCAGAATGTTTGATATAATATCCAAGTCCTATGTGGAGAAACCACTGTATGACAACCAAAGTATAACCGATCGTAGTATAGGAATTTCACTTCCTACTCTGTGTATGTCATCCAAATACCAGGACATCACACCCTACTACCTTCTTAACAGATCCATCCCCTATCCTGATGAAGTCAAAGCCCATGACTGTCACATCAAAAATAGATGATCTATCTCCGCTATATCTGCTTTAGTCTATAAACAGACACAAACTACTTGTCCACTACGCCTCCGCTGCTCCCACTAACTACGACAACCCTCTGGCAGAGTCATATACACGTGCAATTCTAAAACTAGTTTAGAACGATGCTATACTCATCCTCCTGCCGGGTCTCGCAGTCTGGAACAGCAGTAATGGTAAGTCTGGGTAAACAAGAACCTCCATGTCACCGTCCTTGGGGATACCGGAGTACCTCTCGGGCGCCTGAGGTTACCCACCATATCTGCGGAGTGGCTAATGGAATGTCAATCCATATTGAATCTTTAAGTTCTATTAAATTTTCAGTAATCGTTTGCGTTTCTGGAATTACTTCCAGTTTTACCATACTCCCACTTCCGTTTTCTGAAAAAATCCATTTTACTAAAACTGTGGCGAGTCAAGAGCAATATCACTATTGATCTTCCAGATAGTAGAAAGTCAACCCTCGTCATAGCCTGGGTCAACCCACAAATAGCCATTACAGAAACGTGCCTTGAGTTATCCAGAGTCTGGTTTTAAGCATAAGACGGACAATTCCCCGTACCTTAACATCGTTAAGATACGAACCATTCTATATACAATATAGAAATAGAGGCACTGATTTGATTGGAACCAGATTCAAATCATGCAGCTGTCTCTAGTGCGTGTCTAGAATGAGGCCGATCAGCGTTACTCAACTTAGGAATGCATCCAATTATGAGTAACCTGAAAGAGAAGCAAGTTCTTAAGAAACATTACTATCAACTGAATACCATACACAAGTATCTATATCTTTAATCACCTTGAAGAATCCTGATACTTGCGACACCAGGTTCTCTACTTTATTCTTACACCTATAACTTCTCAAAACTTAGACCTTGCATTTCTACGAAACACGTGTCTAAGAACTAGAGAAGTCACAAGTAAACAAAATATAGTACGAGGACCAACCCCTCTGTCCTAATGGACACTGGACATCATATATTACTCTGTATAAGTCCCCTGAGTCAGATAACTCAAACCCTGTACGTCGTAGGCTAAAAAATGTACTATGGTTATGAAGAATTACACCGCTGTTTAATACTCCTTACCTAACCATCAACTGATATAGGTAAATGTCATCGACATAATTTCAAAAGGTTATATCTCACTTTATAAAAATAAACGTACAGATATATCAATTTGAAATTGGTGCATAACAACGGATATTCAAAACCAAATATTTGCCACCCGGTAAACAACCCAGACAATTTCCTCAAATATCACCAATTACAACGAATTCCGATATAATGAGGATGATCACCTAATTCCCAATAACTTACTCCCACTCATCATCTGTAAAACCATACAGATGTGAGAATCATACCTGGTAAATACATACCCTGGAGCAAGGGTCTAATTGGGAAATCAGTTTTCTATTAACAACGCATAGTGAAACTGAAACATGAATATGTTTCAAAGGGGTATCCAGGTATTCCTAGTAATGCCTCTTCCATTATCAGATTCACAACTGTAACCGTATATTTCTTTGCCATCTCTCCAAATCCCTTTATTTGTCTTTAGTCGTTACCTTCTGTACACCACCTTTAGGCTAAATGGTTTTCTTTCTTCCCTACTGTTCGGCACCAGCCTATGGTTTGGAAGAAGACTATCCAATAAGCGTAATGGGTGTACTATCCTAATCCTAGGAGCACTCGCAACCTGAGAGAAGGTGAAGATTAAAGACAACTGAATAAACCTTATTCCTATTTCTCCTGAACCAGAATCCATCTACGAAAAAGTTCCTTCGAGTTCGTATATAACCATACGATGGATTTATCCAATGGAATTGGATGTTTGTAGTGATACGGGGTATTCTGGAGAAATACAAAGGTGAAGCAGGAGTGGCGATGAAATACTTGGTTTGGTCGTGAATAGCAGTCGCAATTTACTTTGCCCTCTTTCTAATCCCTTTATTTGACTTTACTTATTACCTTCTGTACACCTTACTTAGGCTAATCGGTTTTCTTCATTCCCTGCCTTTCGGGACCTGCCTATGGTTTGGAAGAAGACTATCCAATTAGCGTAATGGGTGTACCCTCTCCTAATCCTAGGAGTCCTCGCAACCTGAGAGAAGGTAAAAGAAAAGACAACTGAATAGTCCTATTCATTTTCTCCAGAACCAGAAACCATCCTCGAATCTGGAACAAGTTCCTTCGAGTTCGTATATAACCATACGATGGTTTTATCCAATGGAAGTGGATGTTCGTAGTAATACAGGGTGTTCTGGAGAAAAGGGTAAAAGTAAGAGTGGCAATGAGGTATGCAACTCTGACAATCCAAAAGCCAGTGTTTTAAGAAAATTCGGTTAACTTGTTCACTGAGTCATAGTCAAGGGTCGGGCCATGGTCGCTGCCAAAGAGAGAGAGAAGAAACACTCTGCGTGCACTCTAACCTAGATCAGAATGGTTATCACTTTATCTAATCAGGAAACCTCCCACTATATCGTCAAATTCTCCTCCAAACCTGAAAGAAGAATTAGTCGGGATCACCCGAGGAGTAAACCAACTTATCAGTAGGAATCGGGATCCAACTATCATCGCATGATAACGTGATGGAATCCACTCACGTTATCACACTCCAGAAGGTATGCGCATGCCTGGTAAGTTTTAGTTTCTTTAGAAACTCCCGATGTGATTTTTACCCTATGCTCTTATGACCTTGACTTTGGCCAACAAATCATAAGTCATGTCAAGTTCTACCCATCATTTTCCAGGTTAATTTGAACCCACCCGTACCTACCCTTGACTTTGGCCAACAAAGCAGTACGACTGTCCCAAACCAACGCATCTATCTATGCAACAGAAAGGTAACAAATAGCTACCATACACTATGCCTTGACTTTGGCCAACAAATATAGCATGAATACTCAGTGCTACCCGTCTGAAATGACTGAGGGCTATGAATGGTTTTTGGCGAAAAACCTTTAACGTAATGAACTTGATATCGTTGAAGGAACCGGATAGCTTTTTATAAAAGTATAGTGGCGAAAACCTTTGCTAAAGAGGTCACTCCCGGTGAAGGGATCTCGGCTCTTTCCCCGTAGAATGAGGTGCAGGATATTCCAAACTGAATACCACGATGCAAAGCAAAAAGTAATCGACTATAGTGAAGTTATTACCCTGACGCAAACTTCTGTCTAAGGGGTCACTCCCGGTGAAGGGATCTCGGCCCTTGCCTCGTCGACTGAGGTGCTGGATATTCTCAACCGAATACCACTGTGCAAAACAAAAGAGAACGTCCTTGCAATAACAGATTTTTGAAAAATGTTCCAACAATATCAGAATAAGTTTGTTTAGCTTGCATTGATCCGAATCAACGCAGTCCCATCAATTGATCACACCAATAAAGAACGAAAATATGATGTACGTATATGCATCCGCATTCGCCACTGGGTCCCGTCATCACCCGTTAGGTTACTTAACTAACGACAGAGCGGGGACTGGACTAGCGCGGATGCAAAACATATACAACATCTACTAGTATATATATCAATATATAATATTCGCTCATGGTGTGATAAAATGCAACATCACAGAAATGTAATAAGCATCACAGAACAAAACAGATAATCTAGGATCCCCATGTTTTATAGAGCCGCAACTGAAACCCGACGTTCCCCTGGTCGTGTGGATAGCCTGTGCAATGAAATCCTAGACCCCTATGGGCGCGGCAAGTTACCCGCCAAAACCTGAAGTGAGGCAGCCCCCTTCAACAACGTGAATGGACCACCCAGCACTTCAAGGAATCCGGTAACTTGAGCACCCCTCCTTGGGTCAACCTGTACCCCCTACGAATGAGGTGAATAGCCCGCCAATTCTAAAGTGAAGCCCCCTCCGTCTCAAAGCCATGAGATGCAGGCCCGTTGCCCTCTAGAACCCGGCCATCCGTACACCCCAACGCGGGGTAATCCTAGTACAGAAAGTAAAATATATACATCGGGTACATCGACCTCAGCCCAGTCGTACACCAAAAGAATAATATACAAACAGGTAGTGATGGCAGTCCACATGTCGGACGCTCGCTCCGCAATATCAAATGTACAAATAAAACTAAACTGTATATCATTGCATCCAGGCTATCCACCATGACAAATCCGCAACATCACAGCACAACACAGATCATCAACGTGAATGTCACGTTCGCAAATCCGTCTAAAAGAGCTATAGCAATTAGACAAGATTTACCGCTCGAATGACATTCACGGTCGCAGATATAAAGTAAGCACTGTGAACTAACATGTTTAAAATTTTCGATCGACAAAATTTCCCGAAGTGGGCCCCAAGCACAATACCCAGTACTCAAACAAATCTGGGCCCAAACAAAAAATACCAGAAACCCCAATTCCAACTCAGAGACCACTGTAGGAAAATTGGTGGTCTGATGCTACAGTACGGCGGCGGAACCGCGGCCAAAACGTGGGTACGGCCGCGGTTCCGTGCTGCTACAGTGGAATCAGTGAACCAATTTTTCTCAGATTTCTTAAAAAAGCATGCCTGATTTTCTGCAATACTCAAAATAATTTTTTGACGACAAAAAAAAATTCGACAGAAACTCAGAATTGGAAATGCAGTTTTTGGAAATTTCGTCCGATAAAAGTTCTAAACATGCTAGAGTAAGCTAGTAAAGGTTAATGGCGTGGCTCTGATACTATGTAAGTCTACGGTAGCACCCCGGCCATCTGTCCGAGGCCAAAATGCGGAAACGAAAACTTTTTCAAAACTTGAAACCGGCGCTATCGTATACTTTAAATCTGGATCGAACCATTAACCTACAACTAGCAACTAGAGAAAGGGTTGGAAAGCTATACCGATCGATCCATGTCCTTCGGTCTTTGGCAACCATCCCAAGCTCCTCGCGGCATCTCCGGTCTTGATCTCCTCGTCGGAAAGGGCACCACATCATCGAGACTTTTTACGGGCTCCCGCTTCATCCGAAGCAACTCGGGCACGAACTTTGCTAGCCGACGTGTCCAAGGCGACGTAGAGAATGTGTGTGATAATTTTGTCTCAAGCATCCATTGATTCTCATCACATGAGAGTGTATGGATGGAGGTTAGAGATGAAGCCATTAATGGAGGTTGTGAGCTAGAGAAAGAAGAGGAAGAAGAAGTTCCCTTTTCTTTTCTTATGTCTTGTGATGATAATGAGAGTGAGAGAGTTATCAAAAATACAAGACCAAAAAACATATCATGGCAGCCCCTCTCTCTCTCCTTATTATATCAAGACACAAATCCACCAAATAATGTGACATTAGCATAAGAAAAGAGACCATGAGTCACTAATGAAGTCTATGTCACATTAAATGCACAAAATGATGATATAAGCTCACAATTTCCATTTGTAAACATTAATCCAAATGTTTACAACAATAAAAAGATACAGCAACATCTAAAGTAAACTCATGACGGATCACAAGGATACCCCTCACCTGTATATACATACCTGCATCCGCATTCCGACCGAATGCGAATGCGATGAGACTAAAGTAATCCAACAAATCTAATACTAGAATCCGGCTTAAACCAAAGCCCACTAGTATGATCCGTCCGATCATGATCCGTGCACTACCGCACGTATATGATCGAACCCTGCCATATATCATACGGCCTCTACAACGTTTCGCCCGAAACATGAGAAATAGTCTGTGGGGGACTCTAAAGACTCGTCAAAACTTTGGCTGTGGATTTAACCACTAGCACGTCAAAGGTACTAGCCGTACGTAATGGGCTAGCAGGTATTGACCAAAAGGGAGGTCGATGAGCGAACTCATCCTGACACCCTACTGAGCCTGTCAGTGACAATATCCGTACAGTCCGGTCCGTTAAGCATCGCATGGTGGGCCTAGGGGGTTGGTAAAAGTCAGACCCCCAAAAGCGGTACAAGTCGTGTCGGAGTGTAGCCCAGAACACCCTGAGATACTACTGGAATACCTACCCGTAAATCTCCTGCCTTGGCCAAGGACTTTGTGTAATGGCTCTCCTAGACACAGCGCGATCTCACCCCCAATGCCGGGAGAAACGAAACCCCTGCCGATCCGCTCACTGCCTCCATGTGGCCCGGGACTGTACCCAACTAAAACCTGTTTGCACGACTCCTTTGAGCCGTGGTAGGGTAGTAATCAAAGCACAGTGGGAACTCACACGAGACAAATGACGATCTCAGGTCGATGAACTAACCTGTACACATGTCACCAGGGAACTGCTATCTGACGCTAGGTATAATACCAACTAGCATGTTCTCGGCGAGTCCTGTCCGGTGTACTCATAACCCAATGAGCACCTGTATACATCTTAGGTGAACCAACTGACACCAATGGCTTGTGAGACCGGCCACCGCCCCTCGTCGGGGTCTCGACTGTATACACTAGTCTACTAATGGAGTATCGATGCCCAGTCTCGAAACTCCCACGACTAGGGACCTTTTAAGGATGTGCTTATAGACCCCAGCTCCCACGTATATGATCACCATCATACTGCTGGCCATCAAGCAAGAATCCTAAAGGCTCTATCAACGCGCAATAGTGACCTGTAAGGTCACCTGAAGCAGTACACGATGATAAAGATAAACCAGATAGCATACTATCATCTTGAGTAAGACTGTCCTACCTGTGTAGGTCCTCCCTCAATCATTGCAATCATATGCCTGTGATCCAATAATTGACTCTGAGGGCACTATATCAACAATGGACGCATCCAAATTCCTCATCTGTCGGTTTGTTGCTGCAATGTACGCTTCCAACGACTCTTCCAGACTAGACATGGGTTATGAAGGGGTTTCAGTAAAAGATTCAAAGTTGTTTGGATACGTGAAACTCCCAAATGGTTGTGTAGAAGTAATGTCTAATGAAGGTGCAGAAGTTGGGTAGGACTAGTAGGAATTGAATGGTTGGACAGGATTAGAATCAACATTTGGATAATAAGGTGAATGAAATTGTTGATCGTAAGAAATGGATGTGTTGAAAGGAGTGAAAGATCGGCTACGAGATTGTTCAATATGCTCAGCAATAGACATGGGTTTCGAAGTTACAACAGGACTCGAAGAAGGGGTATCAACGTAAGAAGACGGTGAAGGTTGAAATGGTTGATACAAAGTGGATTGCGGAGTCCAACTGTTTCTCCTAGACGCTTCTATTCGATCTTTTAAAGAAATTTTGGGCATGGATGGGTCGTCCGTAATTCGACCGAAACAATTCGCGTAGGAAGCAAAGTTTGGTTCAGGGTACCAAAGTTCGGCAAGAGTTTTGGGAGGTGGGGTACTCATGATGTAAGAAGGAGAAGAAAAAGAATGTGGGTGTAAATGGGGGTGCAAGGATTTCTTAGCGACAAGTTGCAAGTTTTAAAAAAAAATCTTTTTTTTTCTTTTTGTGTTTTTTTTTATGTAGAGCTTTTTGCAAAAAAGATTTTTGATAAAAGGCTTAGACACACGTTCAATCAATCACAAATGCACATTCAAGCCTAAATCTAGGGTCACCTAGCTCAGCTAGACAGCTCCTAACTGTTCCAAAGGGCAAGAAGTAGGACCTCAAACCGCCTCTTCACCGCCAATTGTGGACAGGAAAGCACAAGTAGAGAAAGGAGGGATCCGCTCACGAATCACCGTGAGACGGGCCTTTTAAAATTACCTCTCCCTACCTGTCTAGCCTAGGCACTACAAAGTCAGGTTAGGATCAACGGTCGATGCCTACAACTATTCCTTTGTCCTATTGAGCGCGAAGTCCTTAAGGCTGAGTCTAATCTTTTTTAATTAATTGATGGTCAATGCAATATGCCTTATGTGATTTTTGGGGTCCTGGGAAGGGTGATGAAATCCCCACCCAATCTGAATTGGTGTTCAAGCCCCTTAAAGTCAATTTAAAATATGCAAAACAGTTAACACAATCACTTGCAAACAATTTTTTTTTTAGCGCGGCGCAAAGAATCCTGCACAAGATCAAGTTATTGGAAGGGGAGAAATTTTTGGCGCAAAGAATCCTGCAGGAAAATTTTACAGAAGAGATATCAAGGGGTTCGAAGAAGAGGAAAAGAAGCTTACAGAGAGATTTTCTCATGCTGACGTTAGCAGCGGCGGATCGGCGGTCCGAGGTATGGTACGGCGGCGGAAACACGGTCGTAAGGAAGGATCATGCCTCAAATCTTCTTCTGTTGCTCTGTTATGGTACTCCTCGGTTGTTCAGATATGTTGTTTTCTGTTTCGATCTCTGGATTTTTCCAGATCTGAATTTGTTCTTCGATCCTGCACAATTCAGACGAAAATACCCTTCACAAAATAACAAGATGATAAAAAAATTTATATTTTATTTTTTTCAGTTTTTATGATTTTTCAATTTTATATTAACCCGAAATTACAAAAAGAAAATAACACGCCATCTCCGGCAACGGCGCCATTTGATTGATTCAAAGAATTTAGTTAACCGCAATCAAGAACGGCGTCGCTTGGTAGCTAGCCGATGAGTACGGGTCGGTCCACAGGGATTTTGTGTATTCTCAATTTGGTCTAATGAGTTAATTCTGATTGTTGTCGGATTGATTAAATCTAAAAACTAAGTTGATCTAGACTAGGATTAAAACCTTGCTAGGGTTAGGTTTAGGTTTAGTTTGGAAAGTCAATATTCCTCATGGCTTTCTATGCCCTAATTAAGATCTCTTTTAGGTGTTATGGTAATAATTAATAAAGGGGATTAGTACCATCGGGAAGAAACGATGTTTCTTCCTCTAGGTTCTTGTCCTTCCTTTCTTAATTCTTACCCTAACCTCCATGGAAAACATATACAACCGGTCCTTTATACTACGGTATCACCGCTACCTCGGGGGATAGAGTGCCGTAGGGAGCGGTGTGTTATGTCTGCATGGAGTCCTATAAAAACGTGTGATGGGCAAGAAAGGGGTGAGAGATCTTCATCTCTCAAGCCTTCCCCAAATCTAACCCTAACAAGTGAGGAGACTACTCACTCATTGGGAATTAAAAAACATTTCTAACTATCTAACTAGGGCAGATAAGAAAGATTATACTAGGGCAATGAAAAGAAACTTACTCTAATTTTTATTTGATGCTCTCTTCCAACTTTTACAGGAATTGAATTCTGAATTTTGATAGATACAATGAGGCACAAGAAGAGGCATAACCTAAAACAGGTTTTAGGGTTTCTATTTATAGAACACAGAAACCCTAGGGTTACAATCGAGTCATATCTGCAATTATAAGTTTACCCCCTAAGAAAAGAACTAGTCAACGCGCCGCCAGCCTCCACAGAATTTCTGCACTGACACGGGCACACCATGGCCGCGGAACCGCAGCCAAGACCAATGTTTGGCCGCGGTTCTGCGGCCAAAAAGAAGGATCATGAGATGAGAGTTTCTGGTCTTGGTCTGGTTGCATTTGGGTACTTGTTTCTTCAGTTGGTTCTTCAGAATGTCTTCTATTTTTCTTCCAGATTCCCACAGTGAGTAATGTCGTGGACTTTACCGCTTGCTTCGTGTCGAAGTCTTGAATCTTGCGCCGCCTTTGTACTTTGTGAACTTGTTCATTAATCTTCGTTTATTCTCTAACTGAAGCCTTGATCAAGATTCTTCCATTTATCGGTCGTAGTCTCACTTTTGTAACGTCTTTTCGTCAATTTCACTGTTTTTGTTCCGAGAACCTATAACCTGCAACTATGTAGCAGACATGGATTAAAAACACCTGTTTATTTGTAAAATGAATAAGAATGGGGAGTATAATAATGCAAAATTATAGAATGAACAGGTGGCTAGCTGGCCATTCGAAATGTGGAGAACCGATATAATCGGGCCCATTGAACCAGCATCGTCCAGAGGACATCGGTTCATATTGGCAACAACCGATTACTTCTCTGAGTGGGCAGAAGCAGTACCATTAAGAGAAGTGAAGACAAAGAATATCCTCCATTTCTTCAAGACGCACGTCATCTATCGGTTCGGCACTCCGCGACGGATTATCTCCGATAACGGGCCGGCCTACAGAAGCCACAAAATCAGCCGCTTCGAACAACAGCATAATATAGACTGGAGATACTCTTCGGTCTACAATCCTCGAGCTAACGGTCTGGCTGAGGCTTTTAACAAGACCTTGACGAAGATCGTGAAAAAGACGGTGTCCAAAAATAAGAAGGCTGGCACGAGAGACTGCATGAAGCTCTCTGGGCGTATCGAACTACGTTCAAAACAGCCACAAACACAACACCGTATACATTGGTATTCGGCGCTGAAGCAGTACTCCACTTGGAGATAGAGTTACCCTCTCTGCGAGTGGCAGTTCATTATGAGCTAACGGACGAAGAGAATGCTCATCTTCGGCTTGAGGAGCTCGACGCCCTTGACGAAACCCGGCTCATGGCACAGCAAAACATGGAAGCTTACAAAGCAAAGATGATACGCTCATACGAGAGATTGACTAGGCCGAGAACATTCCGCCAAGGCGAACTCGTGCTAGTGGTCAAGAGACCTATGATCCCCAATCGTGCCAAACGGGGGAAATTCGAGCCAAACTACGATGACCCGTACATCATAGACAAAGTCTACCAGGGTGGGGCTTACTTGCTCATGGATATGCATGGCGAGAGACCCTTCAGGCCAATAAATGGCCGTTTCTTGAAGAAATACTACGCCGGACCGAAATGTCCCTAAACTAACACCGGACCGAAACGTCCCTAAACTAACGATGGACCGTAATGTCCTTAAACTAGCTACTGACCGAGACTTCTATAAACTACTACGGACCGCAGCATCCCAAGGCTGACGCAAAAAATAAAAATAAAAAAAGAAAAAAGAAAAAAAAACGGTACGTCCATAAGCGAGATGGGCACGGATGAAAACCCGAAAGGGCTCCGTGAGTAAAAACAGCAAGGCTACCGGCGAGTTTATGAAAACCGGAAAGGGTGCAATCTTGTTCAAAGACACTTGCAAGGTCCTCTCGACCTTGTAAGGAGAAAATACCTGCGTGAGATCCTTACGACTCACAAAGGAGCAACACACTTAGGGATCCCTACGATTCCTAAGGAGAAGTTACACTTACGAGATCCTCACAACTCGTAAAGAGAATTCCCCTTTGAGACCCTCACGGCTCATAGGATTCAAAAGCCTTAAGCTACAGGGATCTGAACTTGTTCTTAAGCCGTCATACACTCCAATTTAGCCCTACAAGCGGTTCAATATTGGCCCTTGTATACAATCCACGGGCATAAATAAACGTTTCCCCAACAGAGTCCTACCACCGACGAGGGATATCTTCATATGGCGAACGACACTTGTAAGTCCTCTCGACTTAAAAGGAGAAAACACTCTTATAAGATCCTTACGACTTATAAGGGAACGCGCACTTAAGGATCCTCACGATTCTTAAGGAGAAAACGCAACTACAAGATCCTCACGACTCGTAGGGAGAAATACCTTTATGAGACCCTTACGGCTCATGAAGTCAAAAGCCTTAGTCGACAGGATCTTAACCCTGTTTGCTAAGCCACCTTTGTGCGAACCGACAAAGGAAAATGATGATTCGCTCCTGGCAATATCCCAGTTGTACCAATGCTGATGCCTAAATTGGTATCGGATCCCGAGTTCCATACCCGCAGCAAAAGTCAGCGAGCCATAAATGCATATGAAATAGCCGAAATGATAGGGCAACTTGCAACAAAATCAGCAAGTAAAATGTATGCATACAAAATAGCCGAAATGATTATGCAACTCGCAATAAAAAGCAGCGAGTAAAAAGAAAAAATAGCCGAAATGATTGGGCACCGCGAAAAATAGCCGAAATGATTGGGCAATCGTGACTTTCGCGATATAAAAAGTTGAAATGATAAAGCGTCGTGGAAAGAAAAAAAAATTATACATATAAAATGAAACTTTTGCCCTACAGGTGAGATCACATCGATTCCTGTATACAATCTAGGGACACAAACAAAGAGGGAACCATATAATCCCACCAAGCTCCATCAGAAAGAGAGCCAAATCTCGACGGTTCACAGACAACCTAGAGACCACCTGGACATTCGTCTCGTTACAGCAGACGCAACGTCAACAAAGCGGAGCCACGGCAAAATCCCTAATTCCAAATCTCGACGGTTCATAGACAACCTAGAGACCACCTCGACATTCGTCTCGTTACAGCAGACGCAACGTCAACAAAATAGAGCCATGGCAAAATCTCGACGGTTCATAGACAACCTAGAGACCACCTCGACATTCGTCTCATTACAGCAGACGCAACGTCAACAAAACGGAGCCACGGCAAAATCCCTAGCTCCAAATCTCGACGGTTCACAGACAACCTAGAGACCACCTCGACATTCGTCTCGTTACAGCAGACGCAACGTCAACAGAACGGAGCCACAACAAAATCCCCAGCTCCAAATCTCGACGGTTCACAGACAACCTAGAGACCACCTCGACATTCGTCTCGTTATAGCAGACGCAACGTCAACAAAGCGGAGCCATGGAAAAATCCCTAGTTCCAAATCTCGACGGTTCACAGACAACCTAGAGACCACCTCGACATTCGTCTCGTTACGGCAAACGCAACGTCAACAAAGCGGAGCCACAGCAAAATCCCTAGTTCCAAATCTCGACGGTTCACAGACAACCTAGAGACCACCTCGACATTCGTCTCATTACAGCAGACGCAACGTCAACAAAGCGAAGCCACGGAAAAATCCCTAGTTCCAAATCTTGACGGTTCACAGATAACCTAGAGACCACCTCGACATTCGCCTCGTTACAGCAGACACAACGTCAACAAAGCGGAGCTGCGGCAAAGTTCCCAGTTCCAAGACTCGGCGGTAAACGGCCAAAGTCAACCCTTGACCTCCCCGTCAAAGCAATGCTTTGACTCGGGAGCAGGTCAACCCATCAATCACTTACGAGTCCTCTCGACTTGTAAGGAAGAAAATTCTCTTGTGAGATCCTTACGACTCTCAAAAGAAAACACACTTAGGAATCCTCACGATTCCCAAGGAAAAGATACACCTACGAGATCCTCTCGACTCGTAGGGAGAAAAATCTTTATGAGACCCTCATGGCTCATAAAATTGAAAAGTCTTAGGCAGCAGACATAAACCTGTTTTCTAAGCCATCACTACCCTACAAAGAGGCTAAGAGGCCAGAGAAATGAAGGTGCTACTCAAGAGTGCGTAAACTGCTTTGTGCCAAGCCAAAACAAAAAGGTGTGACCTACGGACGTCAGCTACATACTATGCAAGACTGTAAAAGAGAATATTTGATTCGCATCCAGTTAAGTGTACGGAGCGTATCTACTCATGTATTTACAAAAGGCTTAACGCATAAAATAAACGCATAGAAAGGGAAAATTTGCTATTCATACTTCAGAAGATTCTTACAACGATGAAAACAGTAGACAAAAACAGCATTAAAATGTTTACAGTGGCAAGACATCGAATCCAGGACATGGATTGAGAAATTCAGAAGTAAGGCTATCTAAAATGCTTCGAGCCTCTCGGATCATTCACGTATGCATCCTCTCACGATCGCAAGCGTCAGGGTCCTCACTGATGTCCTCCGCCCTCTGATAGGCAGCAATTATCGTCGTCTGTTGGAAAATCTGATGCAGGATGTCAACAAGATTGTCTCGCCGTTTCTTCGAAATCAGACCCATCAGATATACTGAGTGGACCTTATCTTCGGCATCATCCAGTGCCTTAAGTGACATGGCTTCATAAAAGCCAGGAAGTGCTCCCTAAATCGCTCTCACGATGAGCTTCAAAAGAGCGGAACGACGAGGAAGCAGTCGACCATTGTACTCATCAAAGCGACTCATAACTTCAGCGCACTGAGCGTTTGAAAACTCCTGGTTTTGGCAGCGGCCTAGTGCGCGAATGTCCCCATAAGAAATGATTTCGTCAAGATCATACAGATGAGCGGCCATAGTATCTGAAATAAAAATCAGTGAAAGTTTAGTGGACGGACTGATCAAGAAAATGCTTATTAAAGCAGACACAGGGATTTAAACGACTCTTGATATCCGCATAAAAAAACAAGTGCTGACTTAAACACCCAACAGATTCAAATTTGTGCAATTAAGGGGGGAATCCTAAAAGGACACTCATTTAATGAGGGACCCCTCGGACCAAGGAGTAAATCTCCCATTAAGAGCAGCGCTCTACAACAGAGTGACATCTGTCAGCTCTGATGATGACAGGAATAAAAATTCCTCAAGAAAAATTCTGAAGAGCCATGCTCTGTAAAAATGATGGAATAACCCATCAGAAAACTTAAAGTAAAGCTTTTAATGAATTAAAAATTCCGAGATCTTCAAGATCTGTGAACTCTAAGAGTTCTTCATGAGCAATGTTCCAGTTCATAGGTTAAAATCACCCTAAAATAAAAAGATTATATCTTGAAGATCTCTGATCTAAAAGATGAGCATGGCTCTGGATAAAAAATGTAAAGTTTTTAGATCTATGATCTAAAGATGAGCATGGCTCTGTTATGGGTAAAACCCTAAAGATATATTTTTTAGATCTATGATCTAAGGAGATCAAAGCTCTGTTAAAAAGTTCAATTCTTACCTAAGTTGGGCAGAGTTTTGACTCTTAAGAAATTTCTTAAGGCAAAGAACTTAGCTCTGAGGGAGAATTAATTCTCAAAAAACAAAGCAAGAAGATGAACAGTGGTCATCTCAAGGGCCAAGGGTCCTATTTATAGGCACTGAGAGCCGTTTCAACTTCCAAGTTGATCTAATGGCGCAGATGCTGCCACCGCTGCACTCACGTGTGAGCCACGTGAGCGCAACGGTGGGGGGCATTTGTTTCCCCCAATCAGAGTAAAGCTCTGTTCAAATTTTGAAATTCGAAATGAAACAACGCTTCATAATAGCGCCAGCACTGAGAGTCAAAGACTCTGTTGCAGCGCTCACGTGCAAAGCACGAGAGCGCTCGTGCTAGCAGCGCCCACGTGCAAAGCACGAGAGCGCTCGTGCTAGCAGCGCCAGTGCTGAGAGTCAAAGACTCTGTTGCAGCGCTCACGTGCAAAGCACAAGAGCGCTAGTGCTGGAACTAAATGTTCCCCACCGTTGGATCAAAGATCCAATGAAGATGATAAATCATCAATTGACCAGAATAAAATTCTGTTAAGAAAATATTCCTCAGAATCTTTCCAAACAGGAAAGATTATGCTCTGAAAATCAGAGCACCGTTGGATCAATGATCCAATGGTGTTTAAAATCACCAAAATACAGAATAAATTCTGTATGGGAAAAATTTCCCAATCTTGTTAAAAACAAGAAGATTGCCTTCTGTAAATCAGAAGCCCTTGGATCAAAGATCCAACGGGGGAAACATCCCCAAATCAATTAGAGAAAAGATCTCCTTAACTGATTCAATAAATCAGCCTTCACTATATAAAAGCCCCAATACTTCAAGTCTTGCATAGAGAGACCTCCCCATAAGCTTTCAAATCGAAAGAGAGAAACAGAGAGGAACCCCCCCCCCCAAAAAAAACTTTGAGAAATTTCAGAGAGAAGAGCAAGCTCTCGGCAGAAGAAGAATTTCTTCAAGGTAAAATAAAAGAGATCAAAGCATCTTATCAGAAAAAGAACTTAGTTCTTATGCTAGATTATAGATCTATAAGAAAGTTGTATTTCATAAAAAAGATCATAGCATCTTATTATAAAAAGGAGGGAGAATAATTCAATTCTCTTAGGATCACAGATCCATAAAGGCAAAGCCTTTCACCAAAAACATAAGAGATTGAAACATCTCCTATAAAATAAGAACTTTGTTCTTAGATCCATGAGACAAAGTCTCTTATAAGAAAGAATTTAATTCTCATAGAACAAAGCTACCTAAAAGGAGCCTTAGCGCTCCAAATTAAAAGAAGCGCATCAGCGATCCAAAATCTAGCGCACAGCGCTGCAGAGCCTTAGCGCTCCAAATTAAAAGAAGCGCATCAGCGCTCCAAAATCTAGCGCACAGCGCTGCAGAGTCTTAGCGCTCCAAATTCACAAGAAACGCATTGCGCTCATTAACTGGCGCACAACGCTAAGCGCATTACGTGCTCCTCACGTATGCTCTACTTCACAAGAAATGCATTGCGCTTATTAACTGGCGCACAGCGCCAAGCGCATCACGTGCTCATCACGTGTGCGCTACTTCATAAGAAGTGCACTGCGCTCATTAACTGGCGAACAACGCCAAGCGCATCACGTGCTCCTCACGTGTGCGCTACTTCACAAGAAGTGCACTGCGCTCATTAACTGGCGCACAGCGCCAAGCGCACCACGTGCTCCTCATGTGGGCGCTAAGAGAACATAAAGTGTTCTTTAAATAAAAGCCCCAGAGCCATAATGAACGCTCAGCATTCAATAAAAGACAAAAAGGTTGTCAGAACCCAAACCAATGCTCAGCATTGTTAAATGTTTAACATTTTAACTAAATGGGCTGAGCCCAAATTGGCCACAGAACCCTACCTCAGATTAATTGAGCACATATACTCATAAATCTTTTAACAGATCTTAGTCCCAAACCTGACTATAGATCTCCCCGCCAACATTGATTCAAGGGTACATCTCTTCATACCTCTGATATATGTCGTTGTAATTCTTCAATGTCTTCAGAGAGATGGAGAGTCCCAATAACCAATAACTTCTGGTACATCCCCAAACGGTTGAACCAAAACCACACAGACTATGACGTCTTTAAACTAGACTATGATGTCCTTAAACTTTATGGACTGTGGGGTCCTTAAACTCATAGACTATGACATCTTTAAACTGGACTATGATGCCCTTAAACTTTATGGACTGTAAGGTCCTTAAACTCATAGACTATGATGTCTTTAAACTATATAGACTATGACGTCTTTAAACTGGACTACAATGTCCTTAAACTTGTGGACCGCAATGTTCCTAAACTAAAACAATAGAGCTCAAATGCTCTTTTGTTGGATCTAAACGATCCCGTTAAGTTGATCTTAGTCTAAAATTAGACTAACGTGTTCTTAACAAAACGTTAAGTTGATCTTAGTCTAAAATTAGACTAATGTATCCTTAACAAATGTTTAAATTGATCTTAGTCTCAAATGAGATTAACGATCCTTAAAAACCAACCCAAAACCAAATCTAAGAAAATACGGATTTGGACTAATCCACGCCCTATGGGCGACAACATAAATTAGTCTCCGTATACAATCCACGGGCAACCAAAAACAAAACAAATACACACGACATGAAATGACCATCTGGAGAATGAGAAAGTTGTTACCGCGATGCGGTAGCGTAATTAACTGCAGGGGCTTGCGCCTGCAGGGAAGAGCGTCCCCACAATCAAAAATCCCTCAAACGAGAGGGAATCTGACGAAGTCTGCTACATCTGCCGCATCCATCTAAACCTCCGATGCACGGTGCCATAAATCAATTTGGCATCTTCGGAGAGGTGGACGAATAAAACCAAATAGCATCTGCCCCCAAATTCAGACAAGACAGACCTACGCGGTCGTGTCTCTGTATTCGGCGGAGAACAGTGGAATTAGTGAAGCAAACACCCTATACTAAATGGAAAGTAGTAGAGGATGATGAAGTAGGAAATGGGCTCTCTTTAGATTTATTTTTCTCACAATATTTTCTCACTTAGAAAAAAGCTAGCAAGCTTTTTCTCATGAAGAAGAAGATGAAGAATGAATATGAGAGAATGAACTCATGAGATGAGAATAGCAACCATGGGTGAGTTAGTATCATACACTAACTCATGTAGAGAATAAACCATGGCTAACAATAATGGTTAGGTTAATAAATATCTACAAGTAAAACAAAAATAGTGGACTAAGTCAAAAATGCTTCAAGCTTCTCCAAGCTTCCAAGCATGTGACTAATTACCAACTAATTTTGATTAACTTTAAATAAATAAAACCTCACATTATTATAAGCATGGTGTGAGTCTCATACACCCTTTTAGCATGCGGCATCTAGCATGACACAAAATAATATACATTAATATATATCATATATATACTAAGTGTACACAAGTGAGAAAAAGAAATGTTTAAGTGAGCTAATATTAGTTAATGTAATTCAATATATCAAATATATAATTATACATTAAATTATTAAATCAACACTTGATTTAATAATCCGGCTATATCTCATACAACCGACTAATATCAAATGTAATAATCTATCAAATCAACACTTGATCCGATAACCCAGCTATATCACATATAACCGACCGATATCACATATTGCGAGAATAGAATGCGGTATCACATATGCGCATTAATCTCGGTCCCGCACATATCACATATGTGCTCCTACTTCGTTTCGCATGAACCAGAAAACCTCTGTATAAGACTCTAAAGACTCGTCAATACGCCGGCAGTAGGTGATGATCATATCAAACACCCACAAGCCGCAAGCGGTCTGCTAAATGTAACGGCCACCCGGGTATTGAGCGATCATAAGATCAACAAGCAAGCCTGCTCATACTCCTGCGAATCCAATCAGTAACACTACCGTACAGTCCGGTATCTTCGTCTAATAGGTCGCATATCTCGCCTGAGGGTGGTAAACGTCAGACCCTAATAGCTTGATAAGTCATGCCGATATGAGGCTCATAACGGGTCGAGAAACTATTGATAACACTTACCAGTAAATCTCAAAAACAGTCCTGGCCAGGGACTTCCTGTTATAGCCAATCGAGCACAGCGCAATATCAACCCCCAATACCGGGAGAGACGAATCCCCTCCTATCGCTCATTGCCTCCATGTGACTCGGGACTGTACCCAAAAACCACCGTTTTGCACGTTCTCTTGAATGTGGTAAGGTAAAAATCAAAGCACAGTGGGAATCACACAAGACTCTATGACGATCTCGAGTCGACAAACTAACCTGTACCAGTGTCACCAGAGAACTGCCATCTGACGTGAGGTATAATACCATCTAGGAGTTCTCGGCGAGTCCGTCCAGTGTACCCAGTCTCCACTGAGCACCCGTATATCATCTCTGATGTCAAATACCAATGTATATGGGATCATCCATCGCCCATCTACATGGGTCGAGAAGGTACACGCTAGTCTACTCTGGTATATCGATGCCCTGTCTCGATACACCCACGACTAGGGAGATTAAAGGATGTACTCACAAACTACCTTTGTCCCACTAGTATGATCCGCATCATAATCCAGGTAGTCAAGTAAACATCCTATGGGCTTTATCAACATTTAACAGAGAGACAATCAGTGTACATGTTAAGATAAAAAGTAACCAGATAGCACACTATCATGTCGAGCAAGAAATTCCTCCCTATGTATGTCCAAGCATCTACTATAATATACATCATATGTACAATAATGGCCTCTAGGGCATATATATAACTAACAAGCGCGACTCTAAGGTCGAAAGAATATACAACTGGTCTTCTAAGTCTAACAATTAATATAAGTCTGGTTGATGGAGTTTACTAGATACAACTGAGTAAATAAAAGTACAACGGTGGTTACGATGCAAGTGAAGCCACCTACCAAAGCAATCACCCGGAAGGAAGCAGTGTGCCAGCAAGCCGCAACAAAACCTGTACGGCCAAACCTGTAAGAAACTGTGGCACAACGGGGGTGAGTTGCCAACTCGTGAGTAGAAAACATTACCGAGAAGAAATCATATGTATGACTCTCTCCTAGGTCATACAATAATATCCTCATAATATAACCTGAAATATCTAATAATGGTAAGGGTAATCATCTAAACATAAGTGAAATACCAAGTGCTCGTGTCAGTACCTCAGGTAGCAACATATCACATATATAATGTACGAATGCATTAAGAATGAAAACAGACTACGTCTTGAATGAGAAAACTGTTTTCTTATCTCAGTGAGGTTTCTGTGTAAAAACCGAGAAAACACATCAATGAAATCAACAGAGAATTCGTGTCAAGCATCGACACAAAAATATATATCTCAATATCTCGGGCTCCGGCAATTCGGACTGGCCCATATCATCAAATCTCAAGCCTACGTCGGTATCCTCCGGATATCCGCCGCGTCATAAATAACCGGTCGGTAGTGCTCCAATGCCGGGCTCAACCCCATCATCTGCGACCATCTTGCCCTAGGGTACCGCACCGGGTCCACCATGCACCCGTAAACGGTTCATCCTCCTCCTCGAATCGGGTGTATGATACCTCTCAAGGACCGAGAAAACTCATGGTGGACACCTCTCACATCATATCACGAGAAAACCACAATTTTCTATCTTTAGAAATGATAATAAGTTTATAAAATCCTTGCGGTTTCTCCAAATCCAGAAATCTTATGGAAAATCCGAAATACCAAACTCGAGAGTAAATAAACAGTGAATTACCGGCATAAAGCCCCATAATATTGCATGACAAACGAATATATACATGCATGGGTATCTAAGTAAAGAATGCAATATCTAAACTAGCACAGTAATAATATATTGGAACTATCAGCTAGCAAGTTATATCAACGAGTAATATTCTCTAAAGTGTATGTTGCATGGCAATTACCGATGATGATGTGTGTGAGCCGGCAAGCAAGTGATTGTGGACATACGCATCATCGGTAATGGTGCTGGTGTCCTAACAACAGGGTTCATAATAACTAAAGAAAACACAGGTATAAGCATACAATGCGATGAGAACAACATGAATAAACGGAGAATGAATAGTAAACGCAACAATGAAGAATATACATTTTTACAAACGAGTCATACAGTGTTGGCATTTGAAATAGCACGAATCGTTGTTTTTAGGAAATAGGGGCTACGGTGTTTTGAGAAAAGATACATCCTTTGAAAAATCCGTAGTATCTCTCGACCTGTCTTTAAAATACTCACGATTTGTTAGTTTGGAAAATAAGTATGACTCAAGCCCAGTATAATATCTAACTAATAAACTACAGGACTAAACTCAGAGACTAATCGAAAGGGTAAGGAAATCCACCTAAAGTCCGAGTCGATATATCTAGTAGTCGGCGATCCCGCCTCAATAGCATCACGTACGGTAAAATATATAATACGACATCCTCGAGTCAAGAGTGCGGATCAATCACCATATCTATACCTCGTACGGTAAAATCTATCATACGGCATCCCAAAATCGGGGTACGGGTCAAATATCACATTTACCTCATTATTCATATGGTATCATTATCATAATATCCTGAATTAGGGGTACCGTTCTAAAGTCTAGTACATTCCGATACCATCAAACATATATCCTCGTGTGAATAAAACACACTGCCTATCGATCCACTATAATATCATGTTGTATATCATAACACGACCCAAATCACATAACCGATCTCACGGCATCATGCCCGATCATATCAACTCACCTCTAAATATCATATAATATTCTCATCATCCGTGTATACGTATATGTATATATATATGTACCAACGCATCCATATATATATATATATATATATATATATATATATATATATATATATATATACACACCCAAACATATCACGTGTGTCCATGTGTGTGTGTGTGAACCTACTCTAGAGTTTCGCAACCAAGAAACTAACTAAAAGCACTATCTTCTAATTACGCTAAAACTAATTCATGATCTCCTAAAGCCATTCTTGCTAAATATCCACGTATCACAATACACATATTTATATATATATAACATATTCACATACTACACTACGAAACTGCGGGGGTGCTATACGCCATCCACCCGACTTCCCCCGTAGATATACATCTACTCACCTTGATCCTTGCTTGCCGAAGTCGATATCGCCATGATCCTCCTTGTTATCCGAAGTCCACGTGAAGGTGCCTACATAAATAAACACATAGTATCGTAAACAGAAATGCGCATGAAAACCAAAACGGCACACGAATCACACATAGGTTAAAACATATGGTCTACATATGCAAGAAGAACCAATAACCCTCGACATCGACGTACAAACGCCAATCGACCTAGATAAAACACCAATATCAGAACTTAAGTTATTGAAACCCACATAACATAAAACAGCAACTTAGAAAACTGGTCCCAGATTTTTGGTCAGATGAAATTGGGATAAACAAGCAATATAGTGGGGTTGTATATAGGGTATGTAAGCTACAGAACCAATCCTAACACCAACACCCACGAATAACCCGGCGAGATCACCTCCAAAACCGGCCTGCTCGGCCCTGGTTGCTAGGTTTGGGTTCGTATTCTCAGGGTGGTTTCCTAGTACTTAATCTAGGTCAATAGGGTTGCTAATTTTTCTTGTAACAGTCCCAGGTCACTCCAGATTCCCTGTAGGCATCACCAATCACAAAAACCGACACGGAAGTTTCAATTTCAAGTTTCATGGCCTAGGTTCTGGTTTGATCTGGGTATTTAACACCAAGGGGGGTTATAGTCGTCAATTACACTTCAATTGCACTATCACAACTCAAGAATTCCCTAAACTTCATCTTGGAATTTTCCAAGATCACTAAACCTTGATATATCAATTCTAAACTAAACTAGAAGCTATAGAAACTCAATTACTAAGCTAATGGTGAAAGGATTACCTCATTTGGCAACTCAAGAATTTTCTTGAGTTGCCCCAAGTACTCAAAATCTTGTCTTGATCCCACCATGGTCTATGTGAGGAGCTTGTGCATATTTTTTATGAAGGGGTATAAGGTTTTTGAGATGGATTTGAGGGTGTTGTGAGAAAGTAGAGGTGGTGGAGGGTGAGGGCAGCCATGGGAGAGGAGAAGAAGAAGAAGAAGGAAGAAAATGAAGGGAAGAATAAAAATGAGCCAAGGTCAAAGACCCTTCACTCTCCCCCTCCCTCTCTCCCTCCCTCTTCCCTAAGCCTATACCTCAAGCCATGCCAGCATTCTTTATTCTATTTCTTTTCTTTTATTTATCTTTTCCTTTTTATTTTATAACACAATTGTAAAAACCAAAAAAATGAAGCCATGCACAAATGAAGACTTGAAATCATGTTTCAAATAAAAATGTAACAAGTATTTTTACAATATGACATGGTGCATGTCATGTGCATAATCAAGCTTTATACATAATTAGTAATTATTAATTAAGCTTAGCCGTAAACTTGTATGCAAATAAATTCTAAAATATCCAAATGGACTTAATACACTCAAAAATCAATATCATGTAGAATTTTCAAATATCTCCCGAATTATCGATATATGGTTATACCGTATCATTAAAACTAATCTCCATACTCTAAAATATTCATAATATTTATTACTTAAATTGTTTAACTTCCCAAAAATATTATTTTATTTTTCTAAAATGTTACAAATATGCTCCTCTACTAGTAAGGCTGCATCCATCGCTGCTGCATACGTATCAAAGTGCTGGACGCCAATAGAGAGGAACAACTGAGTATCAAGACCTCGCACGAATCTCTTGACATGCTTCTCTTCGGTATCCACTAAATAAGGTGCATATACAGATAGCTGGGTAAACTGGATATCGTACTCGGCCATGGTCATACCAGAAGTCTGGCGTAACGACTCAAAACTGTGAGCTCAGGCATCCCTGACGCTCTGCGGAAGGAAACGAGCAAGAAAAAACCGTTGCGAACTCATCCCATGTTATAGGAGGAAGACCTGCGACTCGACCTCTCTCCATAGACTCGCCCAAGTCTGGGCAAGACCCTCCAGAAGAAAACTAGCAAACTCGACCGATCTTGCATCGGAACATCTCAAAGAACGACAAATCCTGGCCATCCGGTCGTGGAACGACTGTGGATTCTCTGCTGCGTCAGTGCCAGTGAAAACCAGACGCTTCAGCCTCATAAACTCCGATAAAGATACGGCGATAGTCTCGGTAGCGGTAGGTACGACTGTTTGAGCAGTAGGTACAATCACGGTCCCCGTAGTAGGTGGAACAACATCTGATCTCTGTGCTCGACCGGTCTTAACCAAAGATCCAACCATTTGACACAAGTCCTGAATGCTCGCCTCCAGTCTAGCAATACGACCTAGAGATGGTGAATCAATCTGCTCCTGAGGGGTAGGCGTACCGCCCTGGCCAGTCCTCGTCTCAGACGAGCCTGCCCTGACCTCATCTCCAGCAACAACCCTCTGGGCCCTCGTAGTCTTTGGATGCATAGTGGCTGGAGCAAGGAAACAGGATTTGATAAGAACAGAGAAATCGAATCATAAGGATACATGGAATCAAGGAAGAAATTATAAGCAAATATGTCCTATGGTCACTTAGGCGGAGTACCGTGTCGTAAGTATGCCACGGAACATACACATGCTACGTCACTCTGCTTAAGCTACCTACTCCATCAAACCAAGGGTCATCCTACACTCCGAAAGGTAAAACCTAACGCTCTGATACCAATTTTGTCACGACCCAATTTAGGAATGTGGCCAGCACTTAAATCACACAACGTATAAAGGCGTAACGTAATTCAAGTAAGCCGAAACCCAGAAATCTAAACCATGAAAAGAAGTAGAGTGGTAAAATATTTGTTTCAAAACATCACATCTCCATTTTTTTAAATCTCAAGTTGTTACTAAAAATTCGGCAGCGTCTCCTTTGTAAAAACTGGTCCAAAATGGATACAAAACATAGTATATAAAAAGGCATCCCCAATTGGGAGCAATCTCACGTCTAAAGGCGGAACACAACCACAACATATACGACGCCGTAGGCGAAGGAATAAGCAAATAAGAAGTGAAAACAACATCGCAATATAATACAAAGTTGGCTCACACGAGTGCGACAACCAAAGTCACATATAATACAAATATCGAATCTCTCAGTCTCGTCTCTAAGTCAAATACATACAGATGGTAGATGGAGAGTACTAAATACAAGATAAGATATACAAGTAGAAGCATACGGATACACGTAAAACCCACCTACAAAATATCTCACGCCCAAAACTAGCAGTATCCACAGAAATAGATGAAATAGAGTGCCCTGCCGCAACTACACTGAGGATCAACCATGCAAGACACTGTGGCACAATGGGGGTGAGTTGCCAGCTCATGAGTAGTAAATAATATCATACGGTGTAATCGCAAGTATGATGAAAAAGAGAAAATTCCTAAGCATGTGGTTATGATGGCATATGTATAACAGTGTGAAATGCAGAATAATCATACTCAAGGTACAATATCAGGGTACAACAACTATATGAACAGAGTATGTCATAATAAGTCCTGAATATGGGATAAAACAGAGTCATTCTCAATAAATCATCATCGAAATCCGGTGTCCATCAATGACACTCAAAATCCCAATATCTCAGGCGCCGTCACTCTGATCGGCCCTCATATCCATCTCATCATATAACTCCGGTCGGTATCTTCCGGATATCCGCCGAGTTTCCATACAGTCACCGGTAGGTAGTGCTCCCCTGCCAGGCTCATCATCTACTCCACGATCTTCTTGCCCCGGGGTATCTTACCGAGCCCACCATGTACCCGTAAACGGTTCCTCCTCACTCCTCGAATCGGGTATCACATAACTTAGAACCGAGAAAACTCATGGTGGACACGAAATATCATATCAAGGAAAACCATTTTTAAATATTTCAAGTTTCAAAATGTACTTTGCGGTTTCCCAAATCTACGAAACAGAAATCTCATGAAACATCATATGAGAATATGGCACTAGCAATGTATGTATGATACTAACATGATGCGTACTAGTACAATGAACAATGTCTAACTGTTAATTACGAATGAGGTACAATGTAGTTGTTCATGGCAATGTCTATAGTGAGCGTAACATAGCAATTACCAATGGTGTGTGTGGGCATATAAATCAGTGCTCGTGCGACATGAACCGTTAGTAATGGTGCTGCGCCCTATTAATAATATGTCAATGTACAACAGATAACAGAATGCACAATATGATACTCATGTACAAATCACAATATATAAACGTATAGCATAAGGTATTGTCACTTGAATCTTTCCATCGGCGCTTAACTCCATACAGGCGATTCCCCCGTAGATGTTAAATCTACTCACCGAACAGCCTCGAGCTAAGTGAATCCGACCACTTTTTTCCCCTTTCTAGCTGCGTCCAAAGTCCCCGCAAGTGATCCTAGTATCGCACAAAACCAAAAACGAGTGAGATTAATAAACTTCCTGACATGACATAGACACAAATGCAAAACTAACGAACTAACTCCCACAAGCTATCAAGTGTTAGCTTAGCGGGCTAAACATGTGCAGCGACATCCTAGACCATCCCTAAAGCTGCTGCTAACCATACGAAACACCTAAACGAGAGTTGAATAAATCTGCATCGCACTTTATCGAAACACTTAAATTATAGAAAATCAGTTCCAGATTTTCCTACACAAGAAATTAGGGAAAGTTGCACATGCAATAAGCCTACATATAGTCCAAAAGAACCCACGACGAAGACTCACACATAGACACCCTACTCTGGCAGTTTATCGCTAATCTTTCCCCAACAAAGTCACACCCGTGACTAGGGACATGTCCATGTGATGAACAACCCTTGTAGGTCCTCTCGACCCATAAGGAGAAAACCCTCTTGTAGGATCCTTACGACTTACAGAGGAACATACACTTAGGAATCCTCATGATCCCTAAGGAGAAAATACACCTGCAAGATCCTCACGACTTGTAGGGAGAAATACCTTTGTGAGACCCTTACGGCTCATGAAGTCAAAAGCCTTAGTCGACAGGACCGTAACCCTGTTTGCTAAGCCACCTTTGTTCAACATCGACGGAGGCAAATGATGATTCGCTCCTGGCAATATTCCAGTTGCAGCGATGCTGACGCCTAAACCGGTATCAAATCACAAATTCTTTCATGGCGAATGATGATTCGCTCCTGGCAACGTCCCAGTTGCAGCGATGCTGATGCCGAAATCGGCGTCCAAAATCCGAGCTTGTAGCGAAAAAGCTGGCAGGCCATACATGCCTACGAAATAGCCGAAATGATAGGGCAACTTGCAATAAAAGCAGCAAGTAAGAATGTATGCATGAAAAAAAAAATAGCCGAAATGATGGGGCAACTCGCAATAAAAAGCAGCGAGTAGAGAATAAATAAATAGCCGAAATGATTGGGCAGTCGCGATTTTCGCGATATAAAAAGCTGAAATGATAGAGCGTCGCGGGAAAAGAAATAAAATAAAAATAAAATACGTGCCCTACAGGTAACGCTACATCAATCCCTGTATACAATCCAGGGGCGCAAACAAAGAAGGAGTCGCACTCTTCCTCCCCAGGTTTCATTAGAAGAAGAAGCCGAATCTTGACGGGTCACGAGCGACCTAAAGATTATCCCAATACTCGTCTCGTAACAACGGACACAACTTCAAGCTAAGCGGAACAGCGACAACTCCCAGTTCCATGACTCGGTGGTGTACATATCGCCAACAGTCAAACCTTCACCCCGTGAAATGCGGATATATGGTGCAAAATTCCTGGTTACGTGGAACGCGGATAATGTCACTCTTTGACCCCGTGGAAAACGTCCAGAGCGGATCCTGGTCCTCGCAGAGCATGGCAGTGAACCCGTGCGAAGCATCCAGAGCGGAGCCTAGTCCTCGCCTAACGCGGCAGTGAACCCGTGTGAAGCATCTAGTGCAAAATTCCTGGTCACGTGGAACGCGGATAATGTCACTCTTTGACCCCGTGGAAAACGTCCAGAGCGGATCCTGGTCCTCGCAGAGCATGGCAGTGAACCCGTACGAAGCATCCAGAGCGGAGCCTAGTCCTCGCCTAACGCGGCAGTGAACCCGTGTGAAGCATCTAGTGCAAAATTCCTGGTTACGTGGAACGCGGATAATGTCACTCTTTGACCCCGTGGAAAACGTCCAGAGCGGATCCTGGTCCTCGCAGAGCATGGCAGTGAACCCGTGCGAAGCATCCAGAGCGGAGCCTAGTCCTCGCCTAACGCGGCAGTGAACCCGTGTGAAGCATCTAGTGCAAAATTCCTGGTTACGTGGAACGCGGATAATGTCACTCTTTGACCCCGTGGAAAACGTCCAGAGCGGATCCTGGTCCTCGCAGAGCATGGAAGTGAACCCGTGCGAAGCATCCAGAGCGGAGCCTAGTCCTCGCCTAACGCGGCAGTGAACCCGTGTGAAGCATCTAGTGCAAAATTCCTGGTTACGTGGAACGCGGATAATGTCACTCTTTGACCCCGTGGAAAATGTCCAGAGCGGATCCTGGTCCTCGCAGAGCATGGCAGTGAACCCGTGCGAAGCATCCAGAGCGAAGCCTAGTCCTCGCCTAACGCGGCAGTAAACCCGTGTGAAGCATCTAGTGCAAAATTCCTGGTTACATGGAACGCGGATAATGTCACTCTTTGACCCCGTGGAAAACGTCCAGAGCGGAGCCTGGTCCTCGCCAAGCACGGCAGTGAACCCGTGTGAAGCATCCAGAGCAAATACCGGACTGTGGAGTCCTTAAAATCCACGGACTATGACGTCCTTAACCTTGACCGTGATGTCTTAAAACTAACGACCAACCACCCCAATTCCCTACGAATTCTACCTTGGTTTAGGGGTACATCTCTCCACTCCTTTGACGCCCGGCGTTGTAATTCCTCAACGTCTTCAAAGAGGTGACGGGTCCCTGCAACCAAACACCGGACTGTGGAGTCCCTAAATCCACGGACTATGAGGTCCTTAACCTTGACCGTGATTTCTTAAAACTAACAGCGGACTGTGGAGTCCCTAAATCCACGGACTATGAGGTCCTTAACCTTGACCGTGACGTCTTTAAACTACGATACCTTGAGAGATCCCTGACTCCGTGAAACACGGATAAGGATGATCACATCCGGCACTTGCAGGCCCTCACGACCTGTAAAGAAGGAAAACTCTCTTGTGAGATCCTTACGACTCTCAAGGGAAAACCCGCTTAAGGATCCTCACGATCCTTAAGAAGAACTCACACCTATGGGATCCTCTCGACCTATAGGGAGAACAACTCTTTATGAGACCCTCGCGGCTCGTGAAATGCAAAAGTCTTAGGAAGCAGATCTTAACCCTGAGTCCTGAGCCATTGATGTCCTGCAAGAAGATCAAGATAGAATATCCGAAAAATACATTCAATAAAAAGGGGATACACCATTGAGAAGAAAAATGTATCTTTTATTCATAAACCAAAACGGGTACAAAGTACAATTCATGAAAGAAACAAAAGGAAAGATACTCTTATCCATGAGTATGTACAAAAAGAAAAAAAAAGATACAAATGTTTCAAGCCGGCGGGCGATTCAACAACTTGGTCAGCTCATCCTGCTTTTGTTGGACCACGGCTTCATGACGCAAGATCTCCAAAAGACGAGCATCCGCTTGAGCTTGCTGAGCCTGATACGAAGCGAGCCGAGCTTCGAGCTCTTTCTCAGTGGCCTTATGAGCCTCGACCCTCTCACGAGTGAACGTGGCAGCTTTATCGAGAGCCACCACCTCTTTGATGGACTCCTGAAGCACCCGCCAGAGTTCATACGCTTTGTTGGCTTTGGCTGTGAGATTGGCTTGAAGCTCGCTTAACGCCTTAGAAGCCAATTCCCTCTCCGAAAATTTGCGGCCGAGCCCTTTTCTCGCACAACAATATGTTCGCTACGTGTCGCTCTATCAGGCCACGTAAGCTCGCTTTCGTGACAGCGGCCTTGGAAACAAGACATTTACAAGACCATATAAATGGGCTTCCGATCGACAGCAATAATCGATCCAAAACGCACTCACACAACCCGGTATGAAAAGCAACGAAAAAATTTTCCCGACGATTATCCTATCAAGCATGTGCTCACAATCATGTGAACATCCGAAAAAGGAAATAAAATTCGAAGCTGTAATGTGCACGCGACATGACAACAGTATTGATAATTGAAGAAAATTTTCATAAAAGGAACGCATAATTTATTCATGCAAGCGGAAACATACATACGAGTACCGAGCCTACATGGAAGTTCAACATAAAGCATACAAAAAGGAGGGACTAATTTAAAAAGGTTCTACACTAACGGAAAAGGTCACCAAACACAGGATCAACGGCACAGGGGTTGATGAAGCAAAGGACAAAATTCTCCATCTCTCTCTCCGCTTTCTCCAGCACATCGAAGCGACGATTCTCGCGAGAAGTCGCTCCCCATCAGTTGGTGCCATGTTCGTCCGCGAACGCAAACATAACAGCTCGCCGGGCCTTTATCTCGCTCAGCAGATGAATTGAGCAGTCCCTCAGAGCCTGAGTAATCAGGCAGGCTTCATGAAAGCCCTCGAGCTTTTCTTCCGCCGCATCAAGCATCGCCAGGGTCATCTCTGCCGGGTGAGGAGGGATGTCGGCAAGCACGGCCATGAGGATCATCCGAAGCCAGAGAGAACCCATCGGGAGGGGAGACCCCCTACGGATCGAGAGTTCATGCATGGCTGAGTCGCATTCGTTGTCGGTAAGGAGGGGATCCACCAACCGAGCAGCAAAGCGGGGGACCATCTCCTCAATAGGAACTTCCCATGGCTGTCGGCGAGCATGAGGACTATTGCAGGCCATGGCGCTCGTTTGTTTCTCAAGACAAGATACTTCGAGATAAAAAAGAAAATAATAACAATATAAATCTCTTTGTGAAAGAAAAAGAAAGCTATAGCCTCATATATAAAGAAATACATCAAGTGCTGTGCGCGGAAAATCTTGCATGGTAAGGCTATTTCCAAGGCCCAAAAAAAGGAAGGGCACCTAAAATCAAGGGAATGAAACTATTTCCAAGGCCCTTTCCCTGCATCCAATATTGTGCACTGAAAATACGGCATGAGAAAATTTTATGAACCGCCCCATCAAGGGACCCACGTGCAGAACACGTGAGACCTAAACCTGAGGTGCACTTAAAAGGAAATATATGGAGTAGTACCCTGCATATTAAAAGCACAAACAACAATAGTAGCAAAATGATAAAATCCCAGAGAAAAAGCATGCAAACATGGGAAGACATAATAAAACTTGTCACTCATACTTCAAGAGGTTTATACAAAAGTATTGAGGACACATTTACAATGGTAAAACTTCGGATGCGGGGCATGGGTTGAGAAACTCAAAATTAACTTTATTCAAGATCTTCCAAGCATTTCGAACCTCCCAAGTATGCTTTCTCTCACGGTCACAAGCGTCGGGGTCCCCGCGGATGTCCTCTACCCTCCGGTAAGCGGCAAGTATGGCTGATTGCTGAAAAATCTGATGCAGGAGATCAATGAGATTATCCCGCCTTCTCTTTGAAATCAAGTGCATCAGATACAACGAGTGTACTTTATCCTCGGCGGCGTCCAACGACCCAAGCGGCACACCAGCACAAAATAAAGGGAGAGCCTCCCTGATCGCAAGCACGATCAGCCTCAGAAGAGAAGAGCGACGGGGGAGTAGCCGATGGTTGTACTCGTCAAAGCGGCTCATGATCTCGGCACACTGAGCATCGGTGAACTCTTGGTTCTGACTGCGGCCCAGCGCCCGAATATTCCCGTAGGAAATGATCTCGTCAAGACTATACAGATGGGCATCCATGATACCTGAAATAAAAGTCAAGAGACATCATTACAAAGCCCCCATTGCATTAATTGCAGAAGAACAACCTCGGGCCAAGAGACCCCAGGAAGCCTCTGTGTGAAGAAATCGAGTTCTTCGTTGGAATTAAATTCCTTATTGAGAAAAGGGAATTAAATTCCCAGAAGCATTTTTGGATGGAATTAAATTCCATGGATTTGAAACGCCATCTCCCCAAAGATCATCTAAACCCTAAGAGATCTACAGTTGAAAGATTAAACAGTTTCATGTTCTTATGGAAAATATGAAGAAAAAGGGTAAAAACCCTTGTTTTGGATTTAAAATCCAGAGAAATGTGAAGGTCCATCGTTGTCCAAGAACATTACCTGAGAAAAAGGATTCTTTTCGAACAGAGTTAAACTCTGAAGATGGTTTCAAGACAGAGAACTAAGCTCTGAAAGTGAGAATTAAATTCTCAAGGAAAAAGTTCTCAGAAGAAGAAGATGAGCAAAGTGAAGGCTCCTATGAAGAGACAGAGGTATTTATAGAAGGCAATGGAAACGTTTCATCTTCCCAGATCCCTAGAGGAATCCAACGGTCACAAGAGGTGACAGCGTTGCACTCACGTGCAGACACGTGAGAACAACGCTGTGGGGGCATTTGTTTCCTGATTTAAAATCAGGAAAGCTTCTGGGAAAAGCTTCAGAAGAGGGTCACATACTTACACGTGACTAGCGGTCACGTGTTGGCACGTGACACCTAAAAACATCATCAAGGCAAGTTCAGTATACTGACTACGTTGAAGAAAAGGGGGCTTCAGAAAGAGTCACGTGCTCCCACGTGACCCGGGTCACGTGGCGACACGTGACATTTAAATGCAAGCGTCAAAGGCACACCAGTTCCCTAATCAAGTCAAGGAAAAGGCTTCAGAAGAGGTTACGTGCTCCCACGTGACCAGGGTCACGTGTTGGCACGTGACGTTCAAGACAGCAGACTCGTTCTCCAGATGAACCAAAGAAAGAGAGTTCAAACAAGGGTCACGTGCTCACACGTGACCAGGCGTCACGTGGCAGCACGTGACGTTTAAGCAGCAATAAGAAGACAGAGCGCAAAAGAAAGGAAAAGGCTCATTCCAAAGGGGGTCACGTGCCCACACGTGACCATGAGTCACGTGGTCACACGTGACCGGCTTTCAAAGACCACTGTGTTAACAGAATTAAATTCTGAGAGAAATTCAAATCTTTCCAAAGGAAAGCAACTATCTGGAACCAATCGAATTAAAGATTCAGAGGTGATCTATCTATGGGAAAATCTCGGGTTTGGAAAGATTTCCCCTTTAAATCTAACCGAAATAATAAAGGGGAACCCCTGGATTTGAAATCCAATGGTGAATAAAATTCACCTAATAATCCAAAGGTCCAAAATGAATGATGGATGCAAATCAAATCTTTCACGAAGATTCGTCAAAAACTGATTGATTCGGCTGCTTCTCCTATAAATAGGAGCCAAGAGACATACATAGATATAGAGGCGCAGAGAAGAAAAAAGAAAAAAGGAGGAGAGCTCTGATACTTTGAAAAGACTCGGATCTTCTGCAAAAAACCCTAGGTAAGAAAGGGAAGGCCTTTTGAAAGAAAGAGAATTTAATTCTCAACAGAGTTTAACTCTGATAATGTAAAAACAGAAGAACATATTTCTTCTCTCTTTGATAGAGGATCTGCAAAGTGCACATCTCCCCTTAAGGTTGAGAATTTAATTCTCAATGGGTTGAGATCCTGCCATGCAGATCCAAAAACATAGAGAAGGAATGCAAGCACGAGAATTTAATTCTCACAGAACTATAGGAATTTAATTCCTTTAAAATAAAAGTAGGGCTTGACCCTATATCATGGGAATTTAATTCCTTCAGAACAAAAAAGAAACAGGGTCTAACCCTAATTAAAAAACCCAGTTCTGTTGAAACATCGGGAATTTAATTCCCTTAATCATAATTTAACAGAGGATGGAAGTTTACACTCCTTAAAAACTTTTATTAGGGTTTAACCCTATTCGGCCCTTCACATATATGAGGAATTTAATTCCTACAGAAAATTCAGAGTTAAACTCTATTCCAGAAGACAAAGTCTTCGAAAGGAAGTAGGAATTTAATTCCTCTGAAATTTACAGTTCGAGGAATTTAATTCCTGAAAAAAGATTAACAAAGCCTCTAAACAAAATACATAGAGGCAGGGTCACGTGTCATCACGTGACCCTCCAAGAGATCTACAAGAAAGCCCCTTTGAGGCAGCACCCCACGTGATCCACGTGACCCTCGGCAGAAGCTCTAATACATAGGCATTTGAATGCCCATCACGTGATGGCACGTGATGCTCTGAAAGATGCGATAATCTCAGCAGAATAAATGAAGGGAGGGCGCTCTCACGTGCTGCCACGTGACCCCTCTTGTCTTAGTGTTTAACACTAAATTGAAACTCTCGAACCCAGTGTTAAAATACTGTTGGGCCTTAGTGTTCAACACTAATTAAAAAGCTTTATCTGCAGTGTTCAACACTGATTACCTTAGTGTTTAAACACTAATCTGAGATCTTCATTTGCAGTGTTCAACACTGATCTGTTTTAGTGTTTAACACTAATTTGAAAAGCCTTGTTGCTGGTGTTTAACACCAATTATCTCTTAGTGTTAAACACTAACTTGTCAACCTCATTCCCAATGCTCAACACTGACTGTTCTGAAGTGTTTAACACTAGGCTTTGGCCCAATTGGCCTAAATGGATGGAGGCAAAGCCTCTCCTGATTGGACTTAGCCCAAGATGGCCATAAGTCCTCAATTTGTGATTAACTGGTCCAATGGACTCATAACATAATTAATTCGTCTCGACCCCAAATTGGGCCAAGGACTATTTAATCCATTCCGGTTCTAGGGTACATCTCTTCACTCCTTTGATACTTGGCATTGTAATCCCTCAATGTCTTCAAAGAGGTGACGGGTCCCGACAACCACACATTGATACGGACTGCGGGGTCCTTAAACCCGTGTTTAATGCAAATTCCTGGTTACGTGGAACGCGGATAATGTCACTCTTTGACCCCGTGGAAAACGTCCAGAGCGGAGCCTGGTCCTCGCAGAACACGGCAGTGAACCCGTGTGAAGCATCCAGAGCACATAACGGACTGTGGGGTCCTTAAACCCATGGACTACGACGTCCTTAACCTTGACCGAGATGTCTTAAAACTAACAACGGACCGCAATGTCCTTAAACTACCCATGGACCGCAATGTCCTTAAACTACCCATGGACCGTAATGTCCTTAAACTAGAACAATAGAGCCCCAAATGCTCTTTTGTCGGATCTAAACGGTCCCGTTTAAGTTGATCTTAGCCCTAGAGATGGCTAACGTATCCTTAAACCTTCAAACAGAGTGGACTATAAATCCCCCCAATTAATCCTGGCTCGAGGGTACATCTCTGAACTCCTCTGACATCCGTCGTTGTAATCCTTCAACGTCGTCAGAGAGGTGACGGGTCCCGACGGCCATACATTCATGGACCACCATGTCCCTAAACTGGAACATTAGAGCCCAAACGCTCTTTTGTCGGACCTAAACGATCTCGTTAAGTTGATCTTAGTCACAAAGTTAGACTAACGTATCCTTAACAAGCGTTTGAGTTGATCTTAGCCTCAAGTACGGCTGACGTATCCTCAAACCAAACCCCCCCAAACCCAAATCTAAGATAATACGGATTTGGACTAGTCCACGCCCTACGGGCGACGACATAACTCAGTCTCCGTAAACAATCCACGGGCAACAAAATACAAAGCAAACACCCACGACACGAAGTGACTATCTGGAGAAAGAGAAAGTTGTTACCGCAATGCGGTAGCGTAATTAACTGCAGGGGCTTGCGCCTGCAGGGAAGAGCGTCCCCACAATCAAAAACCCCTCATTCGAGGGGGAATCTGACGAAGTCTGCTACATCGGATGCATCCGTCTAAACCTCCGATACACGGTGCCATAAATCAACTTGGCATCTTCGGAGAGGTGGACGGATAGCACCAATTAGCATCTGCCCCGAATCTCAGGCAAGACGCAGTGTCGCGCCGTCTTTCGGAGGGGAACATCAGTAACTATCCCGTTCTTATATTTCTCAATATAGTCAGCATAACTTACAATTTATATGTTATTCAGTCTAACATGGCCCATGAGTACGTCAGAGTTAAGGACTGGATGTATGTGGATTGGAAACAACGTATGCAACCTAAGTTTGTCGCAGGAGTTGCTGCTTTCCTTGAATTTGCACGCGCACATAATAAGATCATAATAGAGAAGATTCTCTGTCCGTGCGATAGATGTGGCAATAAGTACTGGCAGAAGGTAGAATTGGCAGAGCTTCATATTGTAAAACATGGGTTTACTAGACTTTATTCAACTTGGAAATATCACGGGGAAGGAGAAAAATGCAGTACTGCGGTAGAAGAAGAAGGAGAACACGATAATGCGGCAGGAGAAGAAGAAGAATTTGGTAATACGGCAGGAGACGGAAATTTATTTCCATCAGAAGAAATGGAGGATATGGTAGAGGCTGCCCTAGGTGAATCTATTCGTACCGAAGATGACATTCCTTCCGGTCAAGGACCGCGTGCGGATAAATATGAAAATTTCATGAATGATGCTAGGAAACCAATTTATGAGAATGCGAAGTATTCCACCCTCTCATGGTTCGTCCAACTTTTTCAGATTAAGTGCCTAAATGGATGGAGCAACAAGACATTCACAATGCTTCTTTCGTTCTTGAAAGATTCTATACCTCCAGGAAATAATGTGCTCGAAAGCTGGTACGAAGCCCAGAAGATGATGTCTGATTTGGGTCTAAAGTGTGAGAAGATTCAAGCATGTCCTAAAAATTGCGTGTTGTACCGGAAAGAGAATTCAGATTTGAAAGAGTGTCCAACATGCGGAGAGGCCAGGTATAAGCCGAAAGATTCTGATAAGAAGCCTGATATACCTGTGAAGATAGCACGATACTTTCCCATAACACAGAGGCTACAGAGGCTATTCAGGTGCAAGAAAACAGCCGAGGCAATGATTTGGCATCACCGTGCTCCTCCAAGCGAAAATGGAAAAATGAGCCATCCAAGAGATTCACCGGCATGGAAGGATTTCGATAGGAGGCACGCAATATTCAGTAGCGATCCTCGCAATGTCCGGCTCGGACTGGCTACCGATGGCTTCTGCCCATTCAACTATATGGCTGGAAGTCACAGTACATGGCCCGTTGTAATGATAATTTATAATCTGTCGCCTTGGTTGGCTATGGACCAATCATACTTTATGATGCCTCTTCTTATCGACGGACCAAACTCACCAGGGAACAATATCGACGTCTATCTCCGACCTCTGATCGAGGAGCTGAAAACTTTGTTCATTGATGGTGTAGAGACATATGATTCAAACACAAATACAACCTTCATACTGCGTGCGGCTTTAATGTGGACAATTAATGACTTTCCTGCGTATGGAATGCTATCAGGTTGGTCCGTACATGGTCACAAAGCATGTCCTCATTGCCATGAACACACAACATCAAAATTTTTGAATTTTAGCAGGAAGGTTTGTTATTGCGGCCATCGACGTTTTCTGCCTCCAGACCACCCCTATAGGTTAGACACGGTTCACTTTGATGGTCATCAGGAGCTTCTTGGGCCTCCATCCCCATTGTCCAGAGATGACTGCTAAATGGGATGGTTACAATAACGTGACCTTCAGGATGGATCCGACGAAACAGGTCAAACCACAATATTGGAACAAGTTAAGCATTTTCTTCGAGCTTCCGTACTGGTCTACAAATTCAATGCGTCATTGTCTGGACGTCATGCATATAGAGAAGGGAGTATCAGAGCACATACTTAACTTGCTTCTGTGTAAAGACGGGAAATCGAAAGACAACATGAATGCCCGGATGGATCTACAAGAGTGGGGAATAAGAAGTGAACTGCACCCTAAACCGGTAGCGGGTAAACCGGGCAAGTTTGTACTTCCCAATGCCGCTTATCATATGTCACAACCGGAGAAGAAAAGATTCCTGCAGGTGTTGCATGATTTGAAAGTCCCCACAGGTTTCTCAGGATCATTCAGCAAGAAAATAAAAATTGTGAAGGGCAGGATCGATGGGCTGAAAAGTCATGATCACCATGTTATCGTGGAGCACCTTCTTCCGTTAGCCCTCAGGACTTCTCTCCCCGACTCGGTTGGTCTAGTAATCAACGATCTATGTTGTTTTTTCAGGGAGTTGTGTGCTAAAACACTGGAGGTTGCGACGCTGGATAAACTAGAAAATTCTATTGCATTGATACTTTGCAAGTTTGAGCGTATTTTCCCACCGTCATTCTTCGATATCATAATACACTTGACGGTTCATCTTGCAACTGAGGCGAAGTTAGCCGGATCGGTACAATATCGATGGATGTATCCCGTCGAGAGGTACGTGTAATTTTTCGTTTCGCGCAATTTATAAATTTATTGTTGTCCTGTATGCCCGTGTTTATTTATTCAACATATTCTCATTAGGTACCTTTACACTCTTAAGAAGTATATACGCAATAAAAATCGACCAGAGGGTTCTATCATGCAAGGTTATCTTCTTGATGAAGCAACCACATTTTGTTCCCGCTATCTGGACGAGAACATTGAGACAAGGCTTAACCGACCACGAAGAATTCAAGACGGGCCATATGGTAAAGCCGAGTATAAGAGGGTAGACACTATGTTTATCAACAAGATATACCGGTTTATCTTGCTTAATTGCGCATGTCTTGAACAAATTAGAGAGTAAGTTCTTTTGGATTAATTGTTATATCTGTGTTTGTGTGTGTATGAAATGACATAATATTAATGTCACAATTATTTGTCGAAAACAGAACTCATTTTAACGAGGTACGTGAGGGGCATCCTGATTGGAACGAAGAACGTTTGGAAAAATACCATCAGGATAATTTTTGTGATTGGGTCACAGAGCATGTAAGTTATTCGAATTACATTTTATTGCTATCAGTTTTAATCTAAACTTGTATCGTTATGTATTTATCGTAAAATTTGTTTTGTTAGATCCACGATCTGAACTTGTCTGCAACATTTGAGAGTGATTCAAGATGTTTAGCTCAATTTCCTAGTATGGAGGTTGCATATTACAAAGGATTTGGTGTCCTTGGATACAAATTCGAAGTTAAGGACATAGAAACATCTAGAACCACTCAGAATAGTGGGATTGCGACGGTAGGATCGGACGGTGTGATTTACTATGGGTACTTAAATTGTATACTCGGCATCCACTATCCCGGACGATCAGAACCCTTTTATATATTCCAGTGTACTTGGTACGATCCGCGCACCGATACGGACAGGTGGAGAAGCAGTCTTGGGACTTGGAAAGATGAATATGGATTGACCAGTGTGAACACACTTCGATTTTACGGTCAGGACGATCCGTTTATCTTTCCGAACCAAGCGTTCCAAGTATACTACTCACAGTGTTTGAAGCATCCGGGGTGGAGTGTTGTATGCCGATGGAAACCTAGAGATGTCTACGATGTCCCAGAATACGAGGACAGCGATGAGGACGAAGAAGAGAGAAGGCTTAAAGTGCTCCGACCGTCTGTTTCGAAGGACGGGTTGTCTTCGACCGATCATGAAGTTACGTGGGTTAGAAATGACATCGACGATGAAATCCAAGTAGATATGTATGATGCGCCCACGAAACGAAAAAGGTTATCAGTAATGTTATATTATTACTTCACATTTTACGCTCTAGATCATATATAGTCAATACTTTTAATGATTGTCTAATGCGTCCACGAACCGTTTATCTAGATTTGATGACGATGTCGGGAGCAGCGAGGGGCGGCAGGAGCTCCAGCCGCGGCAGAGGCAGAGGCAGAGCGGTTCTGCCGCCCGGAGAGCTTCGTAGGGAGCTTCAGAGGGCCGGTCTTGCACCCAGATCAGAGACCCCTTCGGATGCCTCCTTCCGTGTTGATTTGGCCACACCTCCAGATATACTGCATGCATATCCATTTTGAATGTAATATTACAGATATTCATGCATGTTTATGTCAAAATTACTTATATTGTCAATGTTTGATTGTCTAGTTGTTGGTGATGCGTCCACATCTGGGACAGAGCCCACCCCCGCTCCTCCAGGTATGTTTATATATCATATAGTGTATGTATATTGATTTAGAATGCTATATCATAAATACACACATTCCTTTTGCTCTTACTTAGCAATTTTTATTATTGTCTAGCTGTAGGTGGTGACACCACCGCACCTGTGGGTATGTTTATATATCCTATAGTGCATGCATATTGATTTAGAACGTTATATTATTGATCTACACATTCTTTTTGCAATTACTTATATAATCTATTTTTAATTGTCTAATTATAGGTGGTGCGTCCACACCTTCCACAGGGGCCACTCCTGCCGCTTCCATACCCTCCGCGTCGTCTGCAGGTTAGTATGAATAAATTTAAAATATTTATTCATTTTACATATGCTCTATAGAATAAATATGAACTTCATGGAAATTTAGCGTCGATGTTTATTTTATAGTTGGAGGGGATGCGTCCGGGTCCGGGACCCCGGTTGTTCCTCACCGGAGGAACTATCATCCCGCTCGTGCTGCTGCTCGGGCCCAGGCTCGTGCGCTAGTCACCGGAGGTATATATCACACTTGAATTTTTGTTTAACCTTGATTTCTTAATACAACTTTGTCTTATTATTGATTGTCTTGATATTTCGTGCAGACGCAGGGCCTCTCCATCCCCAGAGGGGGACTCGAGGCCCGAATCAGTCCCATAGGCTGAATGCCTGATAGAGCTAGGGGGAGGCAGCATTCCCCCTATTTTTTACCCTTGACTATCGCTATACCGGTCCTCATGCCGAGAGGTTCGGCCGGTATTTGGGGGACGAGAGCCGGATCGTGAAGAACTATCCACTTCACGTTGAGTGGGGCGAGCAGCACCAGCGCTCATTCGCCCTCTTCTTTGATCAGGCTCGGGTATGTATTAATATATATTTTCATTTGATCTATCCAATATATTTATTATTAACACTTGCAATCTAATAACAATGTTTTTTTTTTGTATTTTCAGTTGGATTACGATTTTCAGCCTGTAGCCGACCCTGATCACCCGGGGAGGGTGCTCGACCTTCATGCTCTGTACAATGGCCTGATGAAGAACATGCAGGCCAAGGTCCGATACAACAGGAATGAGCTGAAGGCCGACTGCTACTCCCTGTGGATGGCGACCCCCGAGGCAGAGAGAGCGGCCCTCCTATCTACTCCGGCGTTTGCGAGAGTCGACGTAGAGACATGGCCTCTATTGTGCGCTTATTTCGACTCCGAACGCAAACAGGTATGTATTTTAAATTTAATTCATTATTTATGATATAATTTATTTCTTTGTGTTTCTTAATTAGAAAACTAAATGTTAATGCGTTGTGCAGAAACAGACCGCTCAGAATACGGAGAACAGGAAGTCGGCGAAGAGGGGTCGCCCCACTTACACAGGTGGCTTGAGGAACATTACTCGAGCCATGGAGTTATCGGTAAATTAAGAGTTATTCTCTAATATTCTGCAATATTAAGAGTTATTCTCTAATATTTCTAATATTAAGAGTTACTTTCTAATATTGCAGACATCTCGGACCGTGGCGTCAGGTGGTACACCGAGCGTGCTGTCCGCATATCTTGCCGTCCACGGCACCTCGACAGATCCCGCCACGGGCGAGCTTCGATATCCCGACGTCGCTACCCAGGTGTACTGCGTAAGTGTTAATATTTTTTCTACCCAAATTTGAAATTTTAGTTTTGGAAGGTTCAAGTTTAAATTTTATACTTATACTTTACTGCTTAATGTGGGTGTAGGAGCGGGTGGTTGAGCAGGCCCAGGCCTCGGGGATCGATTTTACCGGACAGAACGATCCGAGGCTGCTGACCCCAGTTCTGGACGCCGCACACGGAGGGCACCACGGAGGTTGGGAGAGAGGCCGGGGATTGGGCCCATATGAGGTTGGACTCCACCCCGGCGGTTACTTCCTCCGTCTCCAGTGACCGGCATGTCCATCAGGAACTGGATAGCTTGAGGGCCACCGTTCAGGAGTTGAAGGAGATGCTGGTATGTATACTACTTTATAGTAAAATATCATTTCATATTATATACATATCAACATATCCATAATTAGTACGTAGCTTGAGCTTATTTGGTTTTAGACTTAAGTTTGATTAATCATACATACATATGTAATTAAAATAAACAACGCTTTTCCAAACTAGATATCCAAACAGGGTTTCGAAATAACTTAATAATGATACGAATTCGAATAATACACAGTTCTTACACGCTTCTTACACACGTTATGTCCAGACGCGACAGGGTAGATCGGCCGAGCCTCCACATGCATCTCCTTCGGCTGCGGCTCCGCAAGCCACTACATCGGCTACGGTTCCGCAGACAGCTCCTGTAGCTCCACCGCCCACTCAGACTCCCGCAGCCGCGGCTCCGCAAGCGACTACCTCGACGGCGGCTGCGCAGACCACATCGCCAGCTCCACATGCCGCTCAGACTCCCGCTCGCGACGCATTGCAGAGTTTATTGACCGAGGAGCAGGCGCACGTTATTCTAACGTTATTCAGAGGTGGAGCTGGACCGAAGTAGGGTAGTTTTTTGGTTCTTATTTTTTGAAACATGTATTTATTTATATCACATTGTACTACATTTTGAAACGATATTGATATTGGTTTGTATTTATATCATATTCCGTTTTTGGGTTTCTTTTGTATATTATATATATGCGTGAGATGTGATTATGAATACTGCAATATATGATTTGATTGATATATATAGTATTGTGCACAGGGCGGGAAAAAATCTAGCAGCCCATTTTTTTAAAAAAATACAGACAATATGTACCTACGGATTAAGCCGTAGGTATATATGTTTCCCCTACGGAGTTGTCCGTAGGGGCAAACTATCAGAAAACCTGATATTTCCCCCCTGATCTCAGTGCAGGGTGTTGGGCGTGCCCCTACGGATATGTCCGTAGGGATATATATGTTTCCCCTACGGAGTTGTCCGTAGGGACAAACTATCAGGAAACCTGATATTTTCCCCCCCTGATCTCAGTGCAGGGTGTTGGGCGTGCCCCTACGGATATGTCCGTAGGGACCACTGTCTATCCCCTACGGATAACTCCGTAGGGGCCAAATATCAGGTTTCCTGATAGTTTGCCCTACGGCATAGTACATACGGATATAGCCGTAGGGGGTAGCACAAGGACCTACAGTTCAATCCGTAGGTACATACAATATATTCAAAAAAACATTAAAAATATATGATTTGATTGACAATAAGACCTACAGATATATCCGTAGGGGCAAGCATTTGCCCGTAGGGGCAAGTTCAGGGCCTCAACTTGCACATGCGGCCTTTGCACCTACGGGGTATTTTTTCGCCCCTACGCATAAATCCGTAGGGGCAGTGGGTTTCCCCTACGGATAAATCCGTAGGGGCAACCCTTATTTGTAGTAGTGATGGTATGGTTGATGCTAACGATTGGTTTATCCAAAACATCTAGCACAGCTGCATTTAGACATGTTCTACAGAGTAATTTTCGGGCTGCGGTCGAAATCTTTTATTCTGCTGCGATCGACCCTCATTGGCTGCGGTCGAAATCTTTCATACTGTTGCGTTGTTACCATTTTCGTCAGCTTGCCACTATTAGAGATATGGTCAAAGATAATGGCCGCAAACATCGCTAGATCATCATCCACATCTGAGCCAAGGCATCGTCGCCACTAAATTACTGTTATAGTTCATGGCTTTTGGGTCGGATCAAAAAAGTGTAAAAAGAAAGGGGTAGGATTTTTTACGCCATCAAACTTATGACTTGCATGAAACAGCAAGCACATGCATTCGGTCATGCGGGCATTACAAGGCAACAAGAAGGAATATTCAGATCCTAAAGGGTAACAAAGTTATTTTTTCTTTTGATTATTAGCCCAGTTAAAAATATTTAGGAATAAGAACTTATTGGTTGAACAACTATTTTAATATCTAGACCCAAGTAATTTGCAAATAAATATTTGAAATATATAATATTTGGGATCTTCACGGAGAGTTATCTGCTAATTTACATTTGAGAATTATCCGATATCAGCACATAATCAAATTCTTAGATCGAATGTTCAATTATTTAATTTGTTGGTTTTATATTATTTATTTATTACGATTATGAATATTGGATCTCTTGTTTGTGTGCATTGCATTTATTAAGGATTTTTCAGTTCGTTGCTTGCATATGCTTGAATGCATTTATCATTTTTGCAAATCTAAAATCGGTGACCCCCCAAGCCAAAACCGTAATTCTCCATCCAATTCTTCATGAAAATGTTGATTTGGCCAAATTCTTAATGGAAAAACCTAATTTAAGTAATGAAGATGAGAAAAAACCAAGGGCAGAACCATCCTAGCAAAGAGTTTATGGAATATTCCGCCAATCTTAGCTGCAAAAGTAACCAATGAGACTAATATGATGCGATTTAAGCGATTTAAGAGATTCTAGAGAAAATATAAAGTTTTGAGGGATTAATATGGATTTCATCTGGACGACTTATGGGAAAACCCTTATTTATTTACTAGCGTCGATCCACGCGTAACGAGTGGATCGAAATTGATCCAATCGAAACCGAAAATGAAAAGGCTAAGAATTATAAAAATAACTCAAATAATACAAATTTTAACTGATTATTGCATTGACACTGTTGTTATTTAACTTTTTGTGATAGAGCTAGAACATGGTAACGGCCAAGCTCTAACTATTAGAAACGATGTGATCACACTTGAAACTCCTTGAAATAAGTGGTATGTCTGCAGCGTGGGCAGGCATTGCCAGATGGGGCAAAAGATCACCGTGCATCGAGCACTGAATGCATGGTGAACTAAATTCACCTATGCAAGCATCCATGGGAGTCGGAACTAATGAAGTTAAAGATTATATTTACAAAAAATGAGGACGGGTATTATGGTCCTTTTGTAATTTACCGTTAACGCTATCAGGAGGATATATCTTTTGATATTCTGAAAGTTCATGGTATCAATCCGTCATTTTAAAAGTGCATGGTATCATTTGGGAAAAATGCCTATAGTTTATGGTAGTAAGTTAAAATTTAGCTTAGTTTCTTGTGTATTTAACAAAAATTTGGTAATTAATCATACTTAGATTAGAGTATTTAATAGTTTTTTTGGAATTAAGCCTTAATAAAATGACTGCTTTAGTAAATAAATAATATTTTTGTGACGGATAAAAAAAGGACTTAAATCTTATTTCGTCTTCGTTTTCCTTTTTGTGAAGTATATTTAATTTCCATTTAACTATGCTTCTTTCTTCTCTAGTTTATAACTTTCTGCTCTCTACAATTCACTAGGATTTTAAAGTACTCTATTTACTTATTAATTTGAGTTCTATAACCTAAGCTAAGTTAATGCATGACACAATGAGAAATAGAAATAGAACAAAACCAATGTGTATAATATAAAGAAATAGTCCTTAACATATCTAGCTAATATGGCATATTAGCTAGACCCAAAAAGACTTCTAATTGAAACTAAAACTAATATAATATCTATATCTAAATAGTCCACTAATATATAAAGAGATTAATGGAGGAAAGAGGCCATAGGAGGGGATTTCCTCCTATGGCGTGGAAAAAATACAACCTCCGCCATTTTTTCCGACGATCGGCACCCATCATCATCATCGTTATCATCTAAGATGTGCATCCACCAAATTTCATGTGATTCCACAACTTTTTCACCGTTGATTTAGTGGGTTCAAAATTAACGGTTTACCGACAATAGAACTTTTTACATTGCTAAATCAACGGTGAAAAAGTTGTGGAATCACATGAAATTTGGTGTACGCACATCTTAGATGATAACGATGAAGATGATGGGAGCCGATCGTCGGAAAAAATGGCGGAGGTTGTATTTTATCCATGCCATAGGAGGAAATCTCCTCCTATGGCCTCTTTTCTCCATTATTCTCATATATAAAATATGAATTTAAATAACTAGTTTTGCCATTTAACATTTAGATAAACATATAAATAACCTTAATTGTCAATTTAATCAAGACTAGTGGTGACTAGAATTGTGACTTGTTGTATACATAAAATAAAAACCATCAAAAATTTCAAATACATATCAAACCAATGGATACATGAGTCCCCCTCTCTCTTAGTTTTTCAGAGTGAGTAGTGAGAGACTTGGTCTCTCCACAATCTTCACAAAATCCATTGCTTTAACTCTTTCATGCCCATTTGGAAACACCTCTGTTTCCGAAGCTCCAAGCCTCAATACTCATTCAACTTACTCTCGCCCTCTCTCTATTTTATCAAGGAGGCTCTAGGAACAAACAAAGCTCTCTCATAAGCGCGCCGGCTAAGCTTTCCATATAAATCGACACAAAAGGCAAAGCATAGCACAAGGAAGCTTTAAAAAAATGTATTGCAAGCAAATGCTTGCCATCCTCATCATCGCCTTCGTCGACCTTCCATCATTGACTCGAGCGGCCGAACATATTGTAGGGGATAACTATGGCTGGAATCTCAACGTTAACTACACTGCTTGGGCCGAGGGCAGACAGTTTCGAGTCGGGGACACGCTTGGTACGTCGAGAATAAACCAAAGTTCTAGGGATTTTAGTGTAACAGGGGGAAAAAAATTAAAGCAACATATTTTAGTTTTGTTAATGCCAAATTAATGAAACATTTTGAATGTAGTTTTCAAGTACGGAGTCGAGGTTCACAATGTTTTCAAAGTGAGCGGGTCAACCTTCGAGCAATGCACGGTGCCGCCGGAGAACGAGGCTATGACGTCAGGGAGTGATGTTATCACCCCCGCAACGCCTGGAAAGAAATGGTACATGTGTGGAAAAGCCGAGGGCAGGCATTGCTGGGCGGGAATGAGGCTGGCTATCGAAGTTCTTCCTCTTCCTTCCGTCGAGCAACCTCCTTCTGCATCCCCTTCGAATTCTCCAACATGGGAAGCTCCAGCTCAAGCTCCAGCTCCAGCTCCATCTCGATATCCACCTCCTACTCGACCAAGGATATATTTCGTAGGAGATGACAAAGGATGGACCCTCAATTTTGATTACGATGCTTGGGCTAAAGGCAAAGAATTCAGAGTCGGGGATGTCCTTGGTAAAATTGTAACAAAACATAAAGTCAAATATTTTTTTCCCGTTCGATTCCTTCACTCTAAAAACTATTGAATTACAGTTTTCAAGTACTCTATGGGGGCTCATAATGTCTTCAAAGTAGACGGTCCCGACTTCAAAGCATGCAATGCGCCGCCGGAAAAGGAGGCCTTAACAAGTGGGTACGACAAGATCGCCCTTGCAACCCCTGGAAGAAAGCGGTACATTTGCGGGGTAGGTACACATTGCCAAATGGGTCAAAAGTTGGCCATCAATGTGCTCCCTTTAGTTTCGGCTGCCCCCTCGAAAGCCCCTTCCGCTCCGCCGGCATGTAAAGCACCGGCTCCTGCTCCATCTCGTCCAATGCCGCCGACAAGGAGACCTCCGACTCGATACATTGTTGGAGACCATCATGGTTGGACCCTCAACTTCAATTACACTGCTTGGATTGAAGGCAAAGAATTCCGGGTTGGTGACACTTTAGGTATATATATGCCTTTATCAATATTTTTATTAGAAAAATCATAATATCTTTATTGGATTGATTGCACAAAAAACCCATGTAATTTATCATACACAGCACTAATACCCCCTCAAGTAGTTTATTTTCATGCTCCTCTTCAAACATAACTCTTAAAACGGTCAAATTCTACTCTAAGTAACTCAGCATAATTGTGTAATTTAACTCTAGAACTTGTTTGTGTTTTCAAAGTAGAATTCAAGGAGGTCTTTGCGCCAATAAATCATTTGAATGGGTATAAGTGCTGCCAGGCATAAACCACATATGGGTGTTTTTTGCTATAAATCCTTCTTTTAATTACCATACACAAAACATGCTACCTCCATAGAAGCAAGATCCTTTTACCGTCTCTCGAGTCTTTTTATGCAGTATTCAAGTATGTTCCGGGCAACCACAATGTCTTTAAGGTGGATCCGCATGCCTTCCAAGCATGCAATGCGCCTCCCGAAGAGGAAGCCCTGACTTCAGGTCACGATGCGATCACCTTTGCAAGTCCTGGAAAAAAAATGGTACATATGCGGAAAAGAGCATGGCAAACACTGCAGAATGGGCATGAAGCTGTTCATCAACGTTCTTCCTCAATGTCCTCCATCGGGACACGGGAGGAGACTCTTTAAGTAAAATCATTCTTTCGGGGTTAGTTAATTAGTGGAATAATTAAAAAGTTAGTGTTAATCAATTGGAATTAGAACTCAAAATTCTAGTGTTACTCGTATTTGAATCAGGAACTTGGGAGACGGAGAGGGGGTCCAAATAAAAAAATTTGTATGTAAGAAGAGAAGCTCCCCTAAATTATTATTTCATTATATGAATAGAACAAAGTCAGTCATGGATGTGCTTAAATATCTTATTTTTTCAATGTAAATCCTCAGCCATGATAAAAGAAGGTTATGTTAGGCCGTCAACATTAGCACATTAGCGTAAAACATGGTAAGATCTTTATGAAATAAATCCTAAAAAATTATATTGTTGTTGTATATGGATGGAACAAAATTTATATAAAAAAACCTTTAAGAAAATCCTTGTTCTACCAAAATGTTCTTGATTTTAAAGTTGCTAGTGTTATGCAAAGCACATGCCCAAACTTTTTCCCTATATGTAATATTTGCACAGTTCACATTGATGAACCATAATTTTAACCAAACTGACTTTGCAACAACAGATACCCCACAGAAATGCATGAAACATACAATCATGAGTTATGTCGCACATTAATTTAACTTTAAAACACAAGATGATTATCCAAATTACTTAAATCATAGTTTTACTAAGCAGCAACACACTTGTAATAAAATACATATCAAAACAACAAACTTTTAAGAACCAAAAGATAAATCTTAAACTTCCCCATCCTCTGGCTTAATAAGCTTTCTTTTTCTTTTCTTCGAGGTTGAAGTTATTTGTGGACCATCATCTTTATCATCTACAAAGAGCACCTCAGGGATAATGTTGTCGTTTGTTTTTTCCTTCGAATCATGAACCGTTTGCTTCAATGCAATACAAGTGAATTGATACGTCTTCTGACTGAAACCCTTATTGTAAAAGAATACTGATTGTGAAGGCATTTTTCCATGAATGCGATGAATATGTGGGTGTCTTGTCCTATATCATAAACACGAATAATAAATTTATAATATTATAACCATAATGATGGCTTCTTTGAATAGCTGTATTAAATTATCTACACAGTTCATCAACTTGACAACCAAATAATTTTTCTACCTGTTAATTTGTCAAACAAGGAAATTCAAAGCACGCGACTTTCATCTTGCACCTTTAACCTCACCATATACATGTAAACAATTTAATTAGAATAGTGAAGTTGGCTTAATATATGTACTTAATAAAAAGAAGAAAATATTTTAGATTGATAAAACCTATAAGTGGCTTTGCACAGTTGATTGGTTCCAGATAGCAGTTCTACATTCGTTCAGGCATGCTAAATACCATGGATCTCGTCTATTTATTTCAACTACAGATACTTCAATTTGATATCGTCTTGCCTACAAATATAAATAATTAAAATACATATAAATGCAATTAATGACTGTATAATTTTTTTTTTATTTGTACCCGAAAATTGTCCATGGCAACAGTCGATTTAATGTCCGAAATTTTCACATTTTCTGTCTTTACCGTTATGTATTCAATGTTCTTCTATTTTAGAGTATCAATAATTTCATCTTTATTGTTGGAAATCCTTCAAAAAGCAATTAAATAATAGAAAACTATATCTCCTATCATCTTTACTGTTTGGAATTTAAACATGACTATCGATAATTACCAATTTCTTAGATCTTCAACTTCTTTTCTCGTTGAATTTATATCCAGGATTGTATTTCTTGTTGTTGAAAAAGAAATTCCTGATCATGAATAAAATAATCATATAAATTTTATCATAAATAATAAGTTTTATTTACAGAAGAAGAATATCTAACCTTTATAATTCTGAACCTTGACCGAGGTTGCAATCCGAATAAGCATGTTTTCAATTAAATCATTAATTGTATCACCTTCGACAGTTGCTAAATTTCCCCACGATGTGAATAGCATGGGATCTGCATTACTAAACATTAAAATTATAAAATGATAAGCTACAAATATTGTATAAACTTTAATTAAGAATTCTGGCTTTAGTATCATTAATAGACAATTCAAGGATAATACTTACAAACTATCCATTACTATCAGCTCACGACGCAAAAGATCAATTCCATCTAATGTTATTTTGCTTGGCGTTAGTTCTTTCACGGCAAGTACAACCACAATCACATCTGTATAATTATTAAAGAAGATTAATAAACAACAATTTATCACCACTGCTAATAATAATTTCTTATATTAATTTGTTGCTCACCTATCGGAAAATCCGACGGCTTGCTTAGACTCGCATAGCAATTTTAGAGATAAAAAATTGCACTTCATGGAGTTTTCTTTATCATTATTAAAATCGGATATTTCATTGATGTTGCTAAAAGCATCTATAATAATCTCATATTTTTTAGTTCCAATATTGTATTTTGGAATAGCTTCTTTGATTCTGGCTTTTGAAATTATATAGAAACGATCATTATGCCTAATGTTCTCAAACTCCTTTATTGCCTCATTAAACATCATCGCTTGTATTCTGTCACCCTACAAAATATATTGAATCTTTCAATTATAACTTTTGACAAATTAAGAAAACATTCTATAATCTATATAAAAAAAATATTAGTAAAGCTTACATGTTCATCGATCCATCAGCAAAATTTTCATAACTGAGCCAAAACCTTTGTTGTTGCCATAGACACAAACATCTCCTTTTTTAATAAGTTGACCTTTACGTAGCCAATCCATAGATCCATCGGTGAGATTGTTTATAAAATGATATTTTAGATTGTCTTTTTCTCCTTCAATCTCATCCTGAAAATATACAAACAAACGCACCCATGCAATTATGTACTAAATATAGATATAAATGTGATTGTTTTCTTATAACTGGTTTCAAGTAGAAATCTAAGAAATGCATATGCGAGGAAAAATAGAGCTAAATGGCTAATTATTATAACTCACTATGAAATGAAGTATTTTAATGGTTGACGTCTCTAATAGATTTGGTAACCAGAACCCCATATATTGGAATTGAATAATGCAGAGGTCATGATCCTTGGTAGATGAGATATGTTAATAAGAAAATGTTGCTGCATCCCAATGTACTTGATAAATATAAACTAGAAAAAATTTAGCAAATATTGACTCTTGGTTCAGAGTAGACCTTGATCTCTTTCCTTTTCTTATGTGCGTGCTACAGGTCAGAAACAAACTCCTATACATAACAAATGTCTATGGACTTGTAGATTTGATAGCCTTAGACAATTGATATATTCAATAATATTGTGCAATATTATTGAATGTTTTGTTAATTACATTGTTCTGTATCTGTTATAAAAGCAATCACAATTATCTCAGCTATGTGCACACCTAACATCAAAATGGGCACAAAACCTATTATAGGGATGAAAACAAAAAATTTACAAGTGCATTAATAGACATAAAACAAAGGAAGAATCATAACTGGAAATACATTTGTCTTTACGGTGTTGCTTAGGAAGAATCTAGTTTCTACTGATTTCGATCCTTGTTAAGTAAACTAAATCAATTCAAATGCAATTTATTATGGAACTATGGAACTATGGAAGAGAAGCCACTTCTCGATGCGCTTCTTCTGATACGATATTTCTAGGGTTTGGCAATTTTGGGCCATGAATTTTGGTAAATCCTTGCCTTTTATTTTTGATTTATTTCAGTGGTTGGGTTATTAATCTAACCTTATCCATTTTATTTTGATTTATTTCAATGGTTGGGTTATTAATCTGACCTTATTCATGGGTTATGGCCATATTCAATGGTGGTGCCCGGATCCTTGGGTGGTTTTTAATCTAATTTATACTCCATTTTTTTTGAGTTACGCTTCTAATATAATAATTATTTTAATCACTGCAATAAATAGTGTACACAATAAAAAAAATGGGATAAGAATAGAAAAAGGATGCCAAAAAAGGGTTACTCATTTTCATTTAGAAGAGTAGTTTTAGATTTTAGATAATTTTGTCTAAAAATTCCTATTGATTTAGGTCCCTAAAGTATTGTTTCTTTCAATAGGATCAATAATAATACAATATGCGAATGGATAAGTAATTATTTTTCTGCCCCCTCAAAGACAACATCCATATATATATATATATATATATATATATATATATATATATATATATATATATATTCCACCTATTATCTCAAAAAAAAAACATCCCTACATACATTTGTTGTCTCCTTTAAAAGATCCAACCGAGCATGCTCATTCAATTCTCTTTCTATTCGAAACATTTGAAAGAAGGGTTTTTAAAGTTTGCACTCCAAGAAATTTGGTATTTCCTAAAAATACACCTATAACTTCATTATTTTATTGCAAAAAAACCCCACTCTATTCTTCTCCGATAATTGAAAACACCAATCTGTTAGTTATGGATTAGTTTATAGGTTTGGCTAACTATGGTTAGATTAAAGTTTTAATTACTTCGTCTACTATTTGCATCTTCTTCCTGAATCCAGCACCATCGCCTCCACCCCCTCTTCATCGCCATCCTTTGAGCCCCTCCCTCCAAGATCGTCCACACCGGTAGAAAATGGAACCAATAAGTAATTAAAACAAGATGGTTTAATTTGAGGAATTAGGTGTGTTGTCTTCGAATTATGAAGTATTGGGTGTATTATAAATTATAAGACGTACCAAAGTTTTGGGGGTACAAAATTTAGGGGGGGAAAAACTTTAACGGAATCCTAACAAAGCACCAAATTGTTGACCTCATAGCCTTAATTATCAGACTTGCTTTCCAGATGTCACCACTAACTGCCCTGGTTGCACCGTTAACTACAATTTTGCTACAAAGATTCATATAGCTGACGCACAAAGTTTGGAATAAAGGCATGTCGTTGATGTTATTGCCTCATAAAAGGCGCTAAACCTACAGATGTGATTCATATTAAAACCTCTCTCAACCCTCATCATAACTTGAGGGTTTTGGTGAAGCCGCAAAGCTATTTAAGACAGCTAATCGGGCAAAAGTGAGGGAAGTTTAGTGCAGTTTTTTACCAATGTTGATAGACTACATTGCGACAGTACTTCAAAGAAGTAATTATAGCAACTCTCAAGTGATGCCAAGTTAATTTTGTGGCTAACTCACTTGTATATCTTTAATAGAAATATAAAAAAAAACGAGAAAGCATATGGCCATTTATAATGGATCTAGTTATGTCATGTGACTCATGTGAAGAAGAAAAAAATAAATAAAATTAAAGACGACTCATCTCGATTCATACTAACTCTCAGAATTCAAAGTCAAAACACCGCTCTGTGCCTTGTTATCACTAAAAACCAACCCAAAAATAGAACCAAATTTCCATTCTAGAGCTTTGCATAACACCGCTAAACTATATCAATGAAGCTCAACAAAAATAGAAATGCGAATGGAGAAGTAAAAAAAAGTACTAATCACCAAATCAAATCAATTTTAACCAATACAAATACACAATAATAAAAAAAAATCATATTTTTCTCCCATCCCACAATAACTATTCACAAATAACAACCATCCAATATCTTTAAATCTCACATGCATTGCAACTGCAATATACTCGAATATATATATATATGAGAGATTTAAAACATGATACCAGACTAACGTTGCTGCCTACAGATACTCGAATTCGAAAAAAAGAATGCAGGCCATCCATCAACATATCTTCAAGTTGATAATAATCAAGCAGTCCTAATAATAATAAGAAATAGATAAATAGATTGGACAATCTATCTATTAATCAAAAAACAATTTAAAAATTAGAGAAGAAACCCTAACCTTGAGATTGAGAGAACCAGGATGAGATTTTGGAGGCGAAATCGAGTGATTTCTGGAGCTCATTTTTAACCCTGATACCCGACCCAACATATTCCCATCGATCAAATATGAGAGAGATCCCTTCGTTGAAGTGCTCCAACGATTTGGGGTTTAAGGTTTTTTGAGGAGATGAAGAAGAAGGATTCTTCTTGTTTTATTAGAAAACAATTGTTTCAAGCCATATTTACCAAAAGCCATCTATAGTTTGATCTTTACAGAAACCACCTTATGGTTTTCTTCTCCATAATAAAACCCTTCTCAAATATGTATGGGTCATATTTGCATTTTCTTTTATATTTCCTTTGTTTTAAGAGACCATCTCTCATCTACTTGTATTTGTTTTCTATAGAAGATTCGTAATCTCGGATCTGCTTTATCCCTAGTCTTTCATTAAATAGTAAAGATGTAATGTGACTTGCGAGGATTTAAAGTATATACAACAACAAACGTGACCGGCCCGATTATACCCTGACCCGACCTGACACCACTACCATAACCTATAAATTTAGTTCTCAGATCATTGCGTGCCGCCGCCAAATCCACCCATCTCCTGCCACAGGTCCCCTGTTTGCTTCTCCCCATCGATGCCGCCGTCACCAGCTTCGTCCTCAACCAAATCAGCGGCAGGATCGCCCTCGTCAACCTTCCCTATGCCAGTGGCGCCCTCGCCCTCTGCGGCGCATCATCCAGTGGCTGCTGGCTTGTATATATCGATCAACATGTATTCTCTAAAAGTCACCCTTCTCAATCCCCTCTCCAGGTCTACCATCCCGCTCCCTTCCACCTCCACCACCTTCGTTCGCATCCTCAGGGTCAACCGCCCCAAAATCTCACTCATGAATTCCGGTGAGATCCCCGGCTTGTTCTCATGCTATGCTTTCATGGACTCGTACCCCGAGCCCCCGGGTGATTGCGTCGTAGCCTTTACTCAGGGGTACCGGTTGGTGTTCTGCCGGTTGGGAGGTGCTAAATGGGCCAGGGTGATTGCCCGGATGGGGAAAGGCTCCATTTCGTTAGCGTATCACAATGGGAAGTTTTATTCCATGGAAGAGGCCGGGTTCGTCTTCGTTTACGACGTCGGAGGTATCGATCCCATAAGAAATTTCAAGATCATGTGATCCTTGGGAATGCCTGGTGCTTGCCGCATGGTGGTGTGGGGCGGGGATTTTATCGTTGTCAGCAACAGTGATGCATGTGGCCGTGTTGTGGATCGATTCGAGATATTTAAGCTGGATGATAAGCGCACCGGGGATGATCCGGAGAATCTCAGGTGGGAGAATATTCGGGGGATTGGGGGACGTCAAGCTGTTTTTGCACCAAGGTTGGATGTGTTCTACGGTTGGAAGTGATGCCGCCGAATGCAGAGGAAATTCGGTTTTCTCCGTCTCAAGGTCTGAGGCAACGGAGAACAACAGCAGTATGATGGAGCACATCCAAGCGTATGATGTCGAAACCCGGAATTACTGAACTGATGCCTTATCAGTATAACCTGCAACCAAAGTCGGATAAGCCTATTTGGTTCACTTTAAAGTTTCGAGCAAGATGTTGAGGAACTTCGATTCTAGGGTAATGAAAAATCAACCACTCTGTCATGAATTTTTTTTAATACGGTGTGGACACTTGTGAATTGCTTTATAACTTTATATATCGATATATGAGTTTGTTTCAGGTGATATTTGATTGTTTTGACCCTCACAACTTATTTATTTCCAAATTTCTCATTGCTTGTTTATAACCGGTAGAAAACCATACGTCGCCGAGGGAACATTGCTGAGAGGTATTTATCCCATATTAATGCCTACATTCGTGAGGGACTGTGAAACCTCGTTGTAGAGGGGATCCCTCGAGAAAACAAACATTCCTGAGGTAAAATAAATCCTCCATGTCAAAATAAACTAAAAATAAAAAACGAACAGAGAGTTTTTGCCGATCCCAAAACCCTATCTTCATGGCTCGACTCCTCGCTGCCACCTAAGCCCGCGATATCCTTCTCCCTCATTTCATCATGCTCCAATTCCCAACCCTAAAATCTTTAATTTCCATCTTGCCTCTCATATCGATCAAGGGTTTCTCAGATCGAACGCAGAGTTTTGGACGAATCGAGCATGAGAACGATGGTGTCAATCGCAGCAACTATGAATCGATCTAGAATCTCACCTCGCACTCTTCGTTCTCCGAGATCTTGCTTTCTTTCTTTAAAGTTTATCTTTTTCCCGAAAGCAGCCCCTTCCAATCGATTTATGGCGTCCAGGATCTACGATCAGGATTGCAGCAAGGCCTCGCCACCCACAGTTGTGTAGGGACTAAAGTGCTCTAATACCACTTTGAAGGTGATAAGAGGGGTTTCAACGAAAAATTTGTGGTGGTAGGTTTGATTTATGGAGAGGATGGTAACAAAATATCAATAGAAATTCGGAATCAAATATGGCGGAGACAAAAACTCAATATATTTCATTACATCAATTGCCTATTCATTATAAATAAACCTCATACATATACATACATACTAGATATCTTAATAACTCATGACTTATGACATTACATGCACTTAATGTAAATAAACCCATTAAGTGCATGAATAACTAATGACCATACTAAATCTCATGACTCTTCATACTCATAAGTTATACCATTTATTCTCATATCATATAATTCTTAATATTAATGCTACTAAATGATATCAATTACTCCAATTAAATCAAGTTTATTCAACATTCCCTCTTAAACTTGATTTCCATTAATATGTTGAGCAACATCTTCAGTTTGTTAAACCTTTCGGCTTTGAGCAGTTTTGTAAAAATAACGGCGACTTGATCTTGCGATTTGACATAGATGAGCTCCATTCCATTTTTCTTAACTCGTTCGAATAGTTTAAAACATTTGTGATTTAAAACATTTGCGACTTGATCTTGAAATTTAAGGTGTACTTCCAATTTCTTCATATGTTCATAATTAATATCCGGTACATTTCTTTTTCTCGACGACGAACATGCTATAATGGCACTTCCTTGACGACTCATCTTAATTTTCTTTCTCCATTTAATTCTGAATAATTTTTTACCCTCCAATAAAATATTTTAAAACCTTGTGTTTTTCTTCTTAACCATGTTGATTTCTTTATGCATAGATTTTTCTTTCTTATACTTATCAATACCCTTTATCTTCGATTTTATACAACATTTCATTCTATTTTTACTATCAATTTTATTGTTATATTTTCTTTTGTGAGAAGCAAAAATGTTATTACCTCTTCGCCTTACTCCTTTTCTTTGACGTCAAACTCGATCTCGAATTTGTGATGATTTCACACAATATGATGTCTTCAATTTTCCTCGATTTTCATGCATACGACCTTTTTTATTACTTGCTTCTTCTCCATCATCCTTTGGTTTACTAATTTTCTTCTTTTTCTTCTTTTTCAAATACTTTTATTTAACCTTCATACCATTCTTCTTGGTATCTTCAATTTTCTTTTCATCCTTCATCACGAACTTCTTTGATTCATAAGCTCTCTGAATCTCTTTCTCCTCTTCAACTTTCTCGAATTTTACGAGTCCTTCACTCTTCTCAAATTCTTTCTTGTATTCATTTTCAGTTTTCTTGATATCACTTTCGGCCTCTCCATCTTTTATAAACAGCTTTCATAGATTCTTCCAAACACCTTGCGCTGATTTCCAACTTCCGATATTGTCAAAAGTTTCTTCATCAATTTCTTGATATATTAAGAAACACGCTTTTTATTGTTTCTTCTATTTCGATCTTCCACCAATATTTCAATTTCGAACGGAGCTAGGTTGTTCCAACTTTCTGTCTTTTCATATCCTTCTTCAACAATTTTCAATGGTTTTGAAAAATCAACATCTCTTTCATTCTTGTACTCCAATACTCATAATTATCGGTCATGAGATATGAGACTTCAATTTGCATCAGTTTGTGAGTCATCTTCGACCAAGCTCTGAAATATCAACGTCCCAATCGATCTGGGCTCTGATACCATTTTGTAGATACCATTTTGTAGAGACTAAAGTGCTCTGATACCACTTTGTAGAGACTAAATTGGAAAAAAAACTTCTCTCAAGGGCTTGTAGAAAAGTTTCTCTACAAGCCACTTACAAATCCTTGAATTTGAGATTTGTGCAAAAAATTTTGCACTCTCTCTTACCTTGCACGAATTTCAAAACCCTTTCAAGGGATTGCAAATGGTTTGTAGAGAAATTTTCTCTACAAGCCCATATAGAGAAGTTTTTTACACTAAAATGCTATGATACTACTTTGTAGGCGATAAGAGGGGCTTCAACGAATAATTTCTGGTGATGGATTTGATTTCTGGAGAGGATGGTAACAAAATATCAATAGAAATTAGTAAATAAATATGGTGGATGCAAAAACTCAAATATATATCATTATATCAATTGCCTTTTCATTACAAATAAACCTCGTGCGCGCACACACCCTAGACATCATAATTACTCATGACATTACATGCACTTAATGTGAATAAATCCATTAAGTGCATGAACAACTAATGAGCATAATAAAGGTCACGATTCTTCATACTCTTAACTTATAACATTTATTCTCATAACATATAATTCTTAGTATCACTATTACTAAATGATATCAATATTCTCACGACCCAAGGTGGCATGTGACCGGCACTTAAATCACGTGACATCTAAAGATACCGACGCGATCCAAGTGAGCCGAAACCCGGAATCTAAACCCTTTTTAAAAATATTGGAGGTGAGGTTTAAATAGTCATCCGATGATATCAGTTTAAAAATAACATCTAAATTTAACTAAGTATGTTGAAAAACATTTATGACGTTTTGAAACTTGACATCACCTCCTTTGCAAATTTTACATAAAAAAACTGATACAACATAATAGAATAGCATCTCAATGGAAACTAGTCTCCACGTCCAAACGATGGTGCAACCAACAATCTAAATCATAAATCGACTCCAAAAAATACGACATCACCACACATAAACTCTAAGTCTTGCTTCTAAGTCCATAATATACCACTTCTAAGTTGATAGTGTTTCCACTAGATACAAGAATCAAGAGTGAGTACGATACAATAATAACCCACTTACCAATCAATCACCGAAAAGAATGTATGCTCAATCCGCCGATAATCCAAGCGGTAAAACCTGCAAGAAACTGTGGCACAACGGGGATGAGTTACCAACTCAGTGAATAAAAGTACATCTAAAGATAAAAATCGAAATGCACGACTATACCTAGGTCATATATATAGTCATACCATAATCTGTACCAATATACTATATGATATACATATGTGCAATACTAACTATCATGCAATCCCAAGTATACTATCTCAATGTCATATGAGTCAAAATCATGAATCTATAGTTCATGTTGGAATCCCTTTTCGTATATGAATGTCTGTACAGATATATGCAGGTACTGTTCTCCGGATCAGTCCTAGTAGAATCCACAAATAATATCTAACTATGTACCTCATGATAATGCTCATATCAATATATATATAGATATAGATGTCCAGCATCGACATCGAAATCCGAAATCTCTCGTGCCTATCATCGACACAAATCTTCTGTTTCCCTCAGGCATCATTCCCCGAACGATTCTACAATCAATAACACCGATCAGTATCATCTAGATATCTGCCGTGTTTCATAACTGTCTCCGGAATCGAGTCACCTCGTTAGACTCCCTGCCTATCATGCGGCTATCCTGCCCCTCGGTCTCGACCGGGTCCACCATGTATCCAACTGTATCCCCACCGACTCAGTCTGGATAAAATTGTAAATCCTTAACCGTATACCCACCGACTCGGTCTGGAATAAAACCAAATCAGAAAACACAAAACTCATGGTGGACGTTTACTCATCATATCCAGAATATCAAGTAAGGAATAATAATACTTGCATAGATTGTATTGATAATATATTATATATATACATGTAGAACAGTGTCCCATACCACCGATATATATCATCAGGAGTAAAAAAGAGTACTAATCACCAAATCAAATCAATTTTAACCAATACAAATACACAATAATAAAAAAAAAATCATATTTTTCTCCCATCCCACAATAACTATTCACAAATAACAACCATCCAATATCTTTAAATCTCACATGCATTGCAACTGCAATATACTCGAATATATATATGAGAGATTTAAAACATGATACCAGACTAACGTTGCTGCCTACACATACTCGAATTCGAAAAAAAGAATGCAGGCCATCCATCAACATATCTTCCAGTTGATAATAATCAAGCAGTCCTGATAATAATCAAGCAGTCCTAATAATAATAAGAAATAGATAAATAGATTGGACAATCTATCTATTAATCAAAAAAAAATTTAAAAATTAGAGAAGAAACCCTAACCTTGAGATTGAGAGAACCAGGATGAGATTTTGGAGGCGAAATCGAGTGATTTCTGGAGCTCATTTTTAACCCTGATCCCCGACCCAACATATTCCCATCAATCAAATATGAGAGAGATCCCTTCGTTGAAGTGCTCCAACGATTTGGGGTTTAAGTTTTTTTGAGGAAAAGAAGAAGAAGGATTCTTCTTGTTTTATTAGAAAACAATTGTTTCAAGCCATATTTACCAAAAGCCATCTATAGTTTGATCTTTACAGAAACCACCTTATGGTTTTCTTCTCCGTAGTAAAACCCTTCTCAAATATGTATTACTAGTGAGAAAACACATTGTTAAGTATGTTAAAAAATATTATGTGCGCATGAAACTAATTATTCCAGCTCACTTCCCACCAACACATGTTCTCTACTTACAGGTCATATTTGTATTTCTTTTATATTTCCTTTATTTTAAGAGACCATCTCTCATCTACTTGTGTTTGTTTTCTATAGAAGATTCGTATTCTCGGATAGGCTTTATCCCTGGTCTTTCGTTAAATAGTAAAGATGTAATGTGGCTTGCAAGGATTTAAAGGATATACAACAACAAACGTGACCGACCCGATTATACCCTGACCCGACCTGACACCACTACCATAACCTATAAATTTAGTTCTCAGATCATTGCGTGCCGCCGCCAAATCCACCCCTCTCCTGCCACAGGTCCCCTGTTTGCTTCTCCCCATCGATGCCGCCGTCACCCGCTTCGTCCTCAACCAAATCAGCGGCAGGATCGCCCTCGTCAACCTTCCCTATGCCAGTGGCGCCCTCGCCCTCTGCGGCGCATCCTCCAGTGGCTGCTGGCTCGTATATATCGATCAACATGTATTCTCTAAAAGTCACCCTTCTCAATCCCCTCGCCAGGTCTACCATCCCGCTCCCTTCCACCTCCACCACCTTCGTGTTCTGCCGGTTGGGAGGTGCTAAATGGACCGGGGTGATTTCCCGGATGGGGAAAGGCTCCATTTCCTTAGCGTATCACAATGGGAAGTTTAATTCCATGGAAGAGGCCGGGTTCTTCTTCGTTTACGACGTCGGAGGTATCGATCCCATGAGAAATTTCAAGATCATGTGATCCTTGGGAATGCCTGGTGCTTGCCACATGGCAGTGTGGGGCGGGGACAGTGATGCATGCGGCCTTGTTGTGGATCGATTCGAGATATTTAAGCTGGATGATAAGGGCACTCGGGATGATCCGGAGAATCTCAGGTGGGAGAATATTCGGGGGATTGGGGACGTCAAGCTATTTTTGCACCAGGGTTGGATGTGTTCTACGGTTGGAAGTGATGCCGCCGAATGCAGAGGAAATTCGGTTTTCTCCGTCTCAAGGTCTGAGGCAACGGAGAACAACAGCAGTGTGATGGAGCACATCCAAGTGTATGATGTCGAAACCGGAATTACTGAACTGATGCCTTATCAGTATAACCTGAGTCGGATAAGCCTATTTGGTTCACTTTAAAGTTTCGAGCAAGATGTTGAGGAACTTCGATTCTAGGGTAATGAAAAATCAGCCACTCTGTCATGAATTTTTTTTAATACGGTGTGGACACTTGTGAATTGCTTTATAACTTTATATATCAATATATGAGTTTGTTTCAGGTGATATTTGATTGTTTCGATTCTCACAACTTATTTATTTCCAAATTTCTCATTGCTTATTTATAACGGGTAGAAAACCATACGTCGCCGAGGGAACGTTGCTGAGAGGTATTTATCCCATATTAATGCCTACATTCGTGAGGGACTGTGAAACCTCATTGCAGAGGGGATCCCTCGAGAAAACAAACATTCCTGAGGTAAAATAAATCCTCCATGTCAAAATAAACTAAAAATAAAAAACGAACAGAGAGTTTTTGCCGATCCCAAAACCCTATCTTCATGGCTCGACTCCTCGCTGCCACCTAAGCCCACGATATCCTTCTCCCTCATTTCATCATGCTCCAATTCCCAACCCTAAAATCTTTAATTTCCATCTTGCCTCTCATATCGATCAAGGGTTTCTCAGATCGAACGCAAAGTTTTGGACGAATCGAGCATGAGAACGATGGTGTCAATCGCAGCAACTATGAATCGATCTAGAATCTCACCTCGCACTCTTCGTTTTCCGAGATCTTGCTTTCTTTCTTTGAAGTTTATCTTTTTCCCGAAAGCAGCCCCTTCCAATTGATTTATGGCGTCCAGGATCTACGATCAGGATTGCAGCAAGGCCTCGCCACCCACAGTTGTGTAGGGACCAAAGGGCTCTAATACCACTTTGAAGGTGATAAGAGGGGTTTCAACGAATAATTTGTGGTGGTAGGTTTGATTTATGGAGAGGATGGTAACAAAATATCAATAGAAATTCGGAATCAAATATGGCGGAGACAAAAACTCAATATATTTCATTATATCAATTGCTATTCATTATAAATAAACCCCATACATATACATACATACTAGATATCTTAATAACTCATGACTTATGACATTACATGCACTTAATGTAAATAAACCCATTAAGTGCATGAATAACTAATGACCATACTAAATCTCATGACTCTTCCTACTCGTAAGTTATACCATTTATTCTCATATCATATAATTCTTAATATTACTGCTACTAAATGATATCAATTACTCCAATTAAATCAAGTTTATTCAACATTCCCTCTTAAACTTGATTTCCATTAATATGTTGAGCAACATCTTCAGTTTGTTAAACATTTCGGCTTTGAGCAGTTTTGTAAAAATAACGGCGACTTGATCTTGCGATTTGACATAGATGAGCTCCATTCCATTTTTCTTAACTCGTTCGAATAGTTTAAAACATTTGTGATTTAAAACATTTGCGACTTGATCTTGAAATTTAAGGTGTACTTCCAATTTCTTCATATGTTCATAATTAATATCCGGTACATTTCTTTTTCTCGACGACGAACATGCTATAATGGCACTTCCTTGACGACTCATCTTAATTTTCTTTCTCCATTTAATTCTGAATAATTTTTTACCCTCCAATAAAATATTTAAAAACCTTGTGTTTTTCTTCTTAACCATGTTGATTTCTTTATGCATAGATTTTTCTTTCTTATACTTATCAATACCCTTTATCTTCGATTTTCTACAACATTTCATTCTATTTTTACTATCAATTTTATTGTTATATTTTCTTTTGTGAGAAGCAAAAATGTTATTACCTCTTCGCCTTACTCCTTTTCTTTGACGTCGAACTCGATCTCGAATTTGTGATGATTTCACACAATATGATGTCTTCAATTTTCCTCGATTTTCATGCATACGACCTTTTTTATTACTTGCTTCTTCTCCATCATCCTTTGGTTTACTAATTTTCTTCTTTTTCTTCTTTTTCAATACTTTTATTTAACCTTCATACCATTCTTCTTGGTATCTTCAATTTTCTTTTCATCCTTCATCACGAACTTCTTTGATTCATAAGCTCTCTGAATCTCTTTCTCCTCTTCAACTTTCTCAAATTTTACGAGTCCTTCACTCTTCTCAAATTCTTTCTTGTATTCATTTTCAGTTTTCTTGATATCACTTTCGGCCTCTCCATCTTTTATAAACAGCTTTCATAGATTCTTCCAAACACCTTGCGCTGATTTCCAACTTCCGATATTGTCAAAAGTTTCTTCATCAATTTCTTGATATATTAAGAAACACGCTTTTTATTGTTTCTTCTATTTCGATCTTCCACCAATATTTCAATTTCGAACGGAGTTAGGTTGTTCCAACTTTCTGTCTTTTCATATCCTTCTTCAACAATTTTCAATGGTTTTGAAAAATCAACATCTCTTTCATTCTTGTACTCCAATACTCATAATTATCGGTCATGAGATATGAGACTTCAATTTGCATCAGTTTGTGAGTCATCTGCGACCAAGCTCTGAAATATCAACGTCCCAATCGATATGGGCTCTGATACCATTTTGTAGATACCATTTTGTAGAGACTAAAGTGCTCTGATACCACTTTGTAGAGACTAAATTGGGAAAAAACTTCTCTCAAGGGCTTGTAGAAAAGTTTCTCTACAAGCCACTTACAAATCCTTGAATTTGAGATTCGTGCAAAAAATTTTGCACTCTCTCTTGCCTTGCACGAATTTCAAAACCCTTTCAAGGGATTGCAAATTGTTTGTAGAGAAATTTTCTCTACAAGCCCATATAGAGAAGTTTTTTACACTAAAATGCTATGATACTACTTTGTAGGCGATAAGAGGGGCTTCAACGAATAATTTCTGGTGATGGATTTGATTTGTGGAGAGGATGGTAACAAAATATCAATAGAAATTAGTAAATAAATACGGTGGATGCAAAAACTCAAATATATATCATTATATCAATTGCCTTTTCATTACAAATAAACCTCGTGCGCACACACACCCTAGACATCATAATTACTCATGACATTACATGCACTTAATGTGAATAAATCCATTAAGTGCATGAACAACTAATGAGCATAATAAAGGTCACGATTCTTCATACTCTTAACTTATAACATTTATTCTCATAACATATAATTCTTAGTATCACTATTACTAAATGATATCAATATTGTCACGACCCAAGGTGGTATGTGACCGGCACTTAAATCACGTGACATCTAAAGATACCGACGTGATCCAAGTGAGCCGAAACCCGGAATCTAAACCCTTTTTAAAAATATTGGAGGTGAGGTTTAAATAGTCATCCGATGATATCAGTTTAAAAATAACATCTAAATTTAACTAAGTATGTTGAAAAACATTTATGACGTTTTGAAACTTGACATCACCTCCTTTGCAAATTTTACATAAAAAAACTGATACAACATAATAGAATAGCATCTCAATGGAAACTAGTCTCCACGTCCAAACGATGGTGCAACCAACAATCTAAATCATAAATCGACTCTAAAAAGTACGACATCACCACACATAAACTCTAAGTCTTGCTTCTAAGTCCATAATATACCACTTCTAGGTTGATAATGTTTCCACTAGATACAAGAATCAAGAGTGAGTACGATACAATAATAACCCACTTACCAATCAATCACCGAAAAGAATGTATGCTCAAGCCGCCGATAATCCAAGCGGTAAAACCTGCAAGAAACTGTGGCACAACAGGGATGAGTTGCCAACTCAGTGAATAAAATTACATCTAAAGGTAAAAATCGAAATGCACGACTATACCTAGCTCAAATATATAGTCATACCATAATCTATACCAATATACTATATGATATGCATATGTGCAATACTAACTATCATGCAATCCAAGTATACTATCTCAATTTCATATGAGTCAAAATCATGAATCTATAGTTCATGTTGGAATCCCTTTTCGTATATGAATGTCTGTACAGATATATGCAGGTACTGTCCTCCGGATCAGTCCTAGTAGAATCCACAAATAATATCTAACTATGTACCTCATGATAATGCTCATATCAATATATATATATATAGATGTCCAGCATCGACATTGAAATCCGAAATCTCTCGTGCCTATCATCGACACAAATCTTCCGTTTCCCTCAGGCATCATTCCCCGAACGATCCTACAATCAATAACACCGATCGGTATCATCTAGATATCCGCCGTGTTTCATAACTGTCTCCGGAATCGAGTCACCTCGTTAGGCTCCCTGCCTATCATGCGGCTATCCTGCCCTTCGGTCTCGACCGGGTCCACCATGTATCCAACTGTATCCCCACCAACTCAGTCTGGATAAAATTGTAAATCCGTAACCGTATACCCACCGACTCGGTCTGGAATAAAACCAAATCATAAAACACAAAACTCATGGTAGACGTTTACTCATCATACCCAGAATATCAAGTAAGGAATAATAATACTTGCATAGATTGTATTGATAATATATTATATATATACATGTAGAACAGTGTCCCATACCACCGATATATATCATCAGGAGTAAAATGTCCAGAAAATCTATAAGAATCAAATACAGCATTTATAGTACTAATATTCGTAAATTACAACAGGATTAAAGAAAGACTACAAAATTATATCATACAGACATAATGATCTCAATTCTACTGTGTCATGGCAATACTAATGATGTGTAGTGTAGCATATGCGTCTGTGCTCGTGCAATATGGCAATCATTAGTATTTGTGCAAGTGTTCTACGGTGTAACAATCTATTTATTTTAATACATATATAACAGCATGGTTCTACAGTGACATGGCAGTACCAATGAGATGTAGTGTAACATATATTCACGTGCTTGTGCAGCATAGTACTCATTGGTAATTATGCAGTGTTCTATCAGAGTGTGCATAACGCAGAAACGTATAATATGGGTAATATATTGCAAACATGTAAATTAATCTAAACGTAACTATTGTAATTACTTGCTATGAGCTATACCGTTATCTTTAGAAATGATCAAAAAGTTAAGTTTGAAATAAAGAAGCTGCCCTAGATTTAAAATAGATATCCGTTTTAGAAACTGGCACGCATCCTAGTATTTTTTATTTAAAAGACAACGAATCGTAGTTTTGAAAAGAATATAGCTCACACAAGTATTACATCCTAAAACAGAATATAACCTAACTCTACGAGTCAAAAGATAAATTGGCCGTTATTCGGCATACAAATTTCATCATTCCCAATATGTATAAGTCCTTGTATTATATATCATCATATCGCTATATCCACATCATCTCAAGTACGGCATGATCCCTCGTACAAACTCATCAAATCATATCCATATCATACGGACCTAATCATCATGTACATGTCTCACTTAAAACCATAAATGAACTCTGTGCAAATGAAGGACATATAAGATGCAATATTATATCAATACCTTGAAAACTACTATACTAACTAAAGATCATAATAATATTTATAAGGTTACGGGGGTTCTATACGTCATCCACCCGACTTTCCCAGTAGTTGTAAATCTACTCACCAACTTAGAAGCTCGCTGAATCCACGCTGCTGCATCGCCAACTTCGTCTCGGAATCCTTGAATCGTACCTATATTCGTATTTAAATCGCAGAGAAGTAAATATCATATCGAAAACCAAAACAATAAGCTAAACGCCCGTAGGTGAGAACCTACAGCACCCTTAGCCCAAAAACGTCAATATAATTCTGTCGTTAACGGGTAAACGTCAACGGTTTAGATGCAAGCTCAAACTACGAAAACTCCGTATCGTAAATATCTGAAATTTGATAAACTATTTCTAAAACGTTTCCAGATTTTACTGTATAAATATTTAGACAAAACAAACAATACATAAACTTGTAAAATACCAACACAAAGCTACAGCAGAAAAACCAACACCGATTGCCTAGGTAAGGCCGGCGTCGCTGGAATTTTAGGGTGGGTCGTCGGATTAATTTAGGAGTTTGGGGCTCTGGTTTCAAGTGGTGTCTCCAGGTAGTCTCAGTATACTTTTGGTCTTGCTGGATTTTCTAGTGATTATACCTAGTGGTTCCAGATTCATTTACAATGAACTTGATACACAAAATCCTAGTTCATGATACTACACAAACTACACATGCTATGTGATGATATATAATTTTTCTCCTAAACTGATATTAGCTTAGAGATTTAACCTACTGAAAAACTAACTTATTTAAACAATACCAAGCACATTAATCTCCACCCATAGACCTACCCTAAAAACCACAGAACCCAACTCTACCAGAAATCCGGCAAGATCGGATTTTTCGTGATGGTCACCGGCCAAAATCCGAGCACTGGAGTTCGTCTTCCTATAGTTTATTCTAGGTCCAGTTTACAATATTAATGCACTGTTTGATTTTTCTAATTTACATCTAAACTATAGCAGATCTTCACAGAGCTTATATTTACTAAAATACGATATTTTACCGATATAACATTTCTATACTAAACCAGTATTGATTTAAAGTAACTACAGGTTTGGAAATTATACCTATCTAGAAGATCAACTGAAAATTTCCTTCAAAATGTACAAGCACAACTTCCTAACTTGATAGTTGAAGTGAGAGCACAACACTTAGCCTTTCATGCTATTTCTCTTTCTTTTTCTTAAGTGGGGTCTAGGACTTTGTTTTCTAAACTAGGAGTTTCTTTTAAACCTCAATATCAACTGAACAAATAAGAAGAAATAAGAGTATGGAGTGATAAGATTAGGAGGTGGTGTCAACATAATAGATGGTGTGCTATCCATGCAAGGACGAGGTGTGGACTTGATGTGCATCCTAAGATGTGGTGTCTATGGGGTATAATATAACCTTAACCCTATTTCAACACATTTACATAATAACCCTCACCTAAACTTAATTTACATAAGGATGCTAACATTTCTCTAAAAAATCCTCATGACACTTCTTATTATAAACACAAACTTTTTCTTTACAAATTTATTCAACCACCTTTTAAAAGACCTTTTTATTACCACCACAATACAAGAAATATTTTAATTAAATAAATAATATAATTAGTTATCTAAAATATTTCAAAATGTTACAATATAAATCCATATGAAATAAAAGATATGAAATAATTTAACCTATCACTTAAATGTCATTAGCTTAATGTAAAATTCAATATTATGTTAAAATAATTAAATATATCATTTTTAATTGATATCACACTTGTATTTACATTTATCAAAATAATTACATTTTTCGGACATGATTCCGATACTCAATTTCATAAGCGATATCATTTTCGTAAACTTATCAATTTTTATTATTTTTATAATAAAAATATATTTTAATATTATTATTTTTTTCCAAAATGTTACAAATATGCTGAGCAACATCTTCAGTTTGTTAAACCTTTCGGCCTTGAGCAGTTTCGTAAAAATAACGGCGTCTTGATCTTGCGATTTGACATAGATGAGCTCCATTCCATTTTTCTTAACTCGTTCGAACAGTGTAAAACATTTGCGACTTGATCTTGACATTTAAGGTGTACTTCCAATTTCTTCATATGTTCATAATTAATATCTGGTACATTTCTTTTTCTCGACGACGAACATGCTATAATGGCACTTCCTTGTTGACTCGTCTTAATTTTCTTTCTCCCTTTAATTCCAAATAATTTTTTACCCTCCAATAAAATATTTAAGAACCTTGTGTTTTTCTTCTTAACCATGTTGATTTCTTTATGCATAGATTTTTCTTTCTTATACTTATCAATACCCTTTATCTTCGATTTTATGCAACATTTCATTCTACTTTTACTATCAATTTTATTGTTATATTTTCTTTTGTGAGAAGCAAAAATGTTATTACCTCTTCGCCTTACTCTTTTTCTTTGACGTCGAACTCGATCTCGAATTTGTGATGATTTCACACAGTATGATGTCTTCAATTTTCCTCGATTTTCATGCATACGACCTTTTTTATTACTTGCTTCTTCTCCATCATCCTTTGGTTTACTAATTTTCTTCTTTTTCTTCGTTTTCAAATACTTTTATTTAACCTTCATACCATTCTTCTTGGTATCTTCAATTTTCTTTTCATCCTTCATCACGAACTTCTTTGATTCATGAGCTCTCTGAATCTCTTTCTCCTCTTCAACTTTCTCGAATTCTATGAGTCCTTCACTCTTCTTAAATTCTTTCTTGTATTCATTATCAGTTTTCTTGGTATCACTTTCGTCCTCTCCATCTTTTATAAACAACTTTCATAGATTCTTTCAAACATCTTGCGCTGATTTCCAACTTCTGACATTGTCAAAAGTTTCTTCATCAATTTCTTGATATATTAAGAAACACACTTTTTATTGTTTCTTCTATTTTGATTTTCCACCAATATTTCAATTTCGAACGGAGTTAGCTTGTTCCAACTTTCTGTCTTTTCATATCCTTTTTCAACAATTTTCAATGGTTTTGAAAAATCAACATCTCTTTCATTCTTGTACTCCAATACTCATAATTATCGGTCATGAGATATGGGACTTCAATTTGCATCAGTTTGTGAGTCATCTTCGACCAAGCTCTGAAATATCAACGTCCCAATCGATCTGGGCTCTGATACCATTTTGTAGATACCATTTTGTAGAAACTAAAATGCTCCGATACCATTTTGTAGAGACTAAATTGGGAAAAAACTTCTCTATAAGGGCCTGTAGAGAAAATTTCTCACTCTCTCTCTTACCTTGCACGAATCTCAAAGCCCTCTCAAGGGATTGCAAATGGTTTGTAGAGAAATTTTCTCTACAAGCCCTTATAGAGAAGTTTTTTCCACTAAAGTGCTATGATACTACTTTGTAGGCGATAAGAGGGGCTTCAACGAATAATTTGTGGTGATGGGTTTGATTTGTGAAGAGGGTGATAACAAAATATCAATAGAAATTAGTAAATAAATATGGTGGATGCAAAAACTCAAATATATATCATTATATCAGTTGCCTTTTCATTACAAATAAACCCCGTACACACACACCCTAGACATCATAATTACTCATGACATTACATGCACTTAATGTGAGTAAATCCATTAAGTGCATGAACAACTAATGACCATACTAAAGGTCATGATTCTTCGTGCTCTTAACTTATATAACATTTATTCTCATAACATATAATTCTTAGTATCACTACTACTAAATGATATCAATTACTCCAATTAAATCAAGTTTATTCAACAAGCTGTATCAGAGAAAGGTATCGATCATTGATCTCTGTATGTTGATGTTTTGGCTTCTTGATCTTTGATCTAGGGTTTCGTAGAGTATTTGTTGATGATTTGTGTATAATTCATAAGTTTTGACTCCGATTTGCGTGGAATTTGAGTAGATTTGTTGTTAGATTTTGCTGGATGTATTGATATTGGTTGTCGATGGCAGTAGGTTTTGTTGAACGATGTAAGATTTGTCTTTTGTTGAATGACATTATCTAAAATTTGAGGATTTTTGCCTTATTAGATTAGAAACTTTGTGTTGAGAATGAGATTTTTGATTATTTGGCTCCGTTTGATCACCATTGCTATGATATTTCCCATGAATGTTTGCACTGTGGCCTCTATGAATCTTACCATATCCTTGTTTTTTTTATATGTTTCAATTTTTCCCTAGGTTATATCGTTTTTCCGAAAGCCATTGGCTATTCATATAAATCTACAGTTGTTGCCTTATCTTTTGTACAAAAAGGTGTGGATTCAGTCGTTGCAAGAAGTTTGATGTGGGTGACTGTGTGTCCTATTATTTTTTCACTCTAAATAACTACACGATGAATAAATTCGTTGTAGTGGGCCTTTCGATTTTTTAAAGCTTGAATTCACCTGACAACTACTATTTTCATATTTTATCATGCATGTTTTTCCCATTGATCACCTTTTTATTCTCGGTAGTTGGTGTTTTAATTATTTTTCCCTTGCATTAACTTTTATATTACCATGATACATGACCTTTGTTATAATGTTTCGATTTGCATAAACCCAAGCTAAAAATTTCTTCTACAATTCCAAATTTGGAATTCACGGTGTATAAAGTTGAAAGAAAACTTGGAAAAGGAAGCTTCGGACAAGTGTATATTGGTCGTATGTAGCAGCTACTAATTCTAATGATAAGATTACAGTATCCTGTATTTTAGAGGCGTGTTATTTGAATAGATATGTGTTGGTCATTATATTTCAGCTGGTAACATGTTAGCAACTATTGCCTTATTCTCTAATCCAATTTTTTCACCTTTGCATGCCAGGTAAGTAGCACTAAAAATTGACCCCAAAAGCATTTAAGGCTGTAATTATGGACTTCCTTATGAATGGCAAGTGAAACGGGATAATTCACGACAACGCATGTATTGTATAGCATTATAAACCCTATATACTATGTACATTCCTCATAATTTCAAATATATGAGATATGTGAGAATTAATAATGTGTTTAAAATGTGGGCTTTCTCTAGAAGCCCACAATGCTAAAAAAATGTAGGGCTACTCCATTTACACTCCACCAACCATCCTTCACTAATTATCACCTCCCGTCTTACCTACTCCATCAATGTTCTCCATATTTATGTCATTAAAAAATTAATTGTTAGACTATACTCTAATGCTATAAATAGGCATATAATATAAGTTTGTGAGTATGACAAAATGTGAGAAAACACAACGAAGAGAAGAGTTACAGAGAAAGAATTGTGAGAAAGGTGTTGTAACACCGTAAATGAGCAAAAGTGTGTTGTATTCTGTAGCGACAATATTACTAAATAAAGAGTGTTTGAGTTATCTTTTATATTAAGAGTGCAATTTATCCGCAATTTGCATTCTCCGTCTCTCCTGCTTCTATCAAATTGGTATCAGAGCCAGTCAGTCAAACCGGATCAATCGAAGTCAACGAAATGGCGAATATGATCCAACCGTAAATTCCGAAACTGACGAAAAATACTATGATAACTGAAGCATACAAATGAAAGTATGGCTCAGCTCGTAAGAGTTATGGGAGCTCTTCGAGAACGGTTATGCAGAAACCGAGTCGTTGGTCGCAGAAGCGGCGCTTAGCAATATTTAGAAGAATGAATTAAAGGAGTCAAAAAAGAAAAATAAAAAGACATTCTTAATTTATCAAGGTGTAGAGGAGTCGGCATTCGAGAAAATCTTCAATGAAAATTTCTCCAAATAAGCCTGAGATATTTTACAAAAGGCTTATCGGGACGCTGATAAAGCGAAAAAGGTATGTCTTCAAGTTTTGAGAGTAGAGTTCGAAACTCTGAAGATTAAAGCTAGTGAAACAGTTTCGGACTATTTTAATAAAGTTCAAAGCATTTCAAATCAAATGAAAAGAAATGGAGAGGATGTTGATGATGTTATAATTATGAAGAAAAATCTAAGATCATTAACTCGAAAATTCAATTATATAGAGTTTGCTATTGAAGAATCCAAAGACCTCTCTCAACTTTCTATTGAAGAACTGCCAGGCTCGTTGCAAGTATACGAGCAAAGAATGAGTAGGAAAAATCAAAGTGAGAATTTTGAGCAAGTTTTGCAAAGCAAGCTCAAAATCAGCGAAGACGCTTAAAGAAGCCGAAATGGTTACAGAGACCGAGGAAGCAATAGAGATGGCCCAAGTTTTCAAAAAGGTTGTGGCGAGCAACCGTATCAGAACAACCATGAAAACCAAAGTCGTGAATTCGTTCGTGAACGATCAACCACCTACGGCAGAGGCCGTGAAGGACGAAGCCGAGAAGGATACTATCAAACAGATTGTTTCTAGTTACAATGCTACAACTTCAAGAAGTACGGTCACTTCGGCTATGACTGTACTTTCAAACCATAAGAGAATGTCATGGAAAGAAGTAATTTTGCTGAGAAGAATGAGTTTGAAAACTCAGTTATCCTACTAGCATACAAGGACGTTGACAACAAGCACTAGAATATCTGATACTTAGACTCCGGTGCAAGCAACTACATGTGCAATATCAAGGAGTTCTTTATCGAGTTGAATGAATCGGTGAATAGCGAAATCATATTCGGTAATTAATCAAAAGTTGCCGTCAAAGGCAAATGCAACATAATATCTAGATAAAGAACGGAGATTACAGGTATATCTCTGATATTTACTATGTTCCTGCACTCCGTAATAATATTATCAACCTTGGACAACTTTTTGAAAGAGGTTATGGTATTCATCAAAGATCCTTCTTTGACAATTAAGAATGGAGATGAATTGATTGTAAAGGTGGAAATGTCCAAAAATAGATTATTTGCCATAATATTAATGTTGATTATGTAAAGTGCTTATAGTCTGTTATAAAATATGAGTTCTGGCTCTGGCATCTACGTTTCGGACATTTAGAATTCAGCGGCCTAAATATTCTGTGGAAAGAGAAGATGGTGAAAGGCTTACTTCAAATTGCTCAACCAAATCAACTATGCAAAGACTTTATGAGAGGCAAGCAACACAGGCATAGTTTCGAGGTTGGAAAATCTCGAAAAGCAACACAATTTCTTGAATTGGTGCATACAGATATTATAGGACTGTTTGAGATGGTTTCGCTCGAAGGTAATAGATACTTCATTACATTCATTGATGATTATAGCAGAAAAACGTGGATCTATTTCTTAAAGGAGAAATCAAAGGTGCTGGAGAAATTCAAAGAGTTCAAAGCAATGGTAGAGAACCAAAGTGGCACCGCATCAAGGTACTCCGATCTAATCAAGGTGGCGAGTACAATTCAAAGGCGTTTGAAAAATTCAACAATCAGTACGGGATAATCTATCAACCCGTTGCTGCCTACACTCCACAAAAAATGGAATAGCAGAGCGGATGAACCATACAATACTCAATATGGTGAGAAGCATGCTCAAGACCAAGTACCCGCCAAAGATTTTCTAGGCCAAAACCGTAGATTGCGTAGTGTACCTTCTCTAGCTCTGTCCAATAAAGAGTGTCAAGTTCATGACACCATTGGAGGCATGGAGCAGTTTGAAGCCAAGTGCTAACCCTCTGAAAGTGTTTGGGTGCATTGTATATGCATATATCCCAGTGCAACGGAGAAAGAAGCTCAATGATCGAGGAGAGAAATGCATTTTCGTCAGTTACCACAAAACAACCGAAGCATACAAACTCTACAATCCAATATCGAAGAAAATTATTATTTCTAAAGATGGGAAGTTTGACGAAGAAGATTACTGGAGATGGAGTGATGAAGAGAAAAGTACTGAAGGCTTGTTCTTTGAAGATAAAGACGAAGAGTTTGAGGAGATTAAAGATCCAACTCAAACCACACCAACTACGCCAACTCTGACGATGACCACAACAACACAAGCATCAACATCTTCAAGCATAAATGAAGGAAGCTCTTCACGGGGAGCTTATAGAAGAGTGAGAAGTCTGCAGAATATGTATGATGATACAGAACCTATTAAGACGGTGGAGGATTTTACATTATTTTGCTTGTTTGAAAAATGTGATCCTGTCACCTTTGAAGACGCCGCTCAAGAAGAAAAGTGGCAAAGGGCAATGGACAACGAAATTAAGGCTATACGAAAGAATGATACATAGGAGTTCACCGCTATATTTGAAGGCCACAAACCTATTAGTATGAAATGGGTATACAAAATAAAGACCAATAAGAATGCAAGGTCAACAAATATAAGGCGAAACTAGTAGCTAAACACTATAGTCAGCGACAAGGTATCGATTATGATGAAGTGTATGCACCTGTCGTAAGAATCGACACCATCAAGCTTATCATCACACTCGCAACACAGAACTTGTAGAAGATATACCAAATGGAGTGAAGTCAGCATTCCTCAATGATTACTAGAAGAAGAAGTATATATCGAGCAGCCGCCATATTATATCCAGCAAGGACAAAAAGACAAAGTGTACAAGTTGAAGAAGGCGTTATACGGTCTGAAGCAAATGCCCAGAGCATAAAATACGAGAATCGATACATATTTCCAGGAGAATGGCTTTCAGAAGAGCCTATACGAGTATGCGCTATACACCAAGCAGAAGGATGGCAATATTATGATCGTATATCTCTATGTAGATGATATGATCTACACCGGCAACAATCCAAAGATATTCGATGACTTCAAGATGGCCATGATCAGAGAGTTCAAGATGACCAACATCGGAGAGATGTCCTACTTTCTTGGCGTGGAGGTGATACAATCCGAGAACGGCATTTTCATCTCGCAAAAGAAGTACATAAACCAGATGCTCATGAAGTTCAACATGAGCAACTGCAATCCAATTGGAACACCAGCAGAGATAGGTATGAAGCTCTGGAGAGACTCACTAGGTAAACCAGTCGATCCGACACTGTATAAAAGCTTAGTCGAGAGTTTGTGATACTTGACTATCACAAGACCCGACATTATATATGCTGGTTGACTGATCAACAGATATATGGAGGAACCTAAATAAGAGCACTTCACGGCAGCCAAACGAATTTTAAGGTACGTGAATGGAAGTATTGATCATAGTTTACTTTGTGAACAAAGTACGGATATGAAACCGGTAGGCTACACTGACAGTGACTACGGTGGTGACCTAGTCGAAAGAAAGATCATATCTGGGTACATGTTCAACATTAGGTCGGCATCATTTTCATGGTCCTCAAAAAAGCAGTCTGTCATCGCCCTTTCATCCTATGAAGCAGAATACATTACAGCAGCATTGTGTGCCTATCAGGCGATATGACTCTGAAACCTGATAAAGGGGTTGCACCATCTAAATAAAGCACCGACAGAGATAAATATTGACAATAAGTCGGCAACAGTACTTACGAAGAATCCAGTAGCGCACGGAAGGAGAAAGCATATTGAAACGAGATACCATTTCCTCAGGTACCAAGTGAAAGAAAAGAATATGAAACCGGTATACTGTCGGACAAAGAATCAAGTTGCAGATATTTTTACTAAAGCTCTGAAGATCGTAACTCATGAAAGATTGAAAAAATAACTTGGTATGGTGGAACACATTAAAGGGGGAGTGTGAGAATTAATAATATGTTTAAAATGTGTGCTTCCTCTAGAAGCCCACAATGCAAAAAAAGTGTGTAGCACATGGCTACTCCATTCACACTCCATCAACCATCCTTCACTAATTATCACAACCCCTCTCACCTACTCCATCAATGTTCTATATGTTTATTCCATTAAAAAAATTAATTGTTAGACTATACTCTTATACTATAAATAGGCATAGAATATAAGTTTGTAAGTATGCCAAAATGTGAGAAAACACAACGTAAAGAAGAGTTAAAAAGAAAGAAAGAGTTTGTGAAAAAGGTATTGTAACACCGTAGTTGAGCAAAAGTGTGTTGTTTTCTGTAGCAACAATATTATTAAATAAAAACTGCTTGAGTTATCTTTTATATAAAGAGTGCAATTTATCCGCAATTTGCATTCTCTATCTCTCCTACTTCCATCAAGATATAACTTGTGTTTACATAAATCGCTAAACTTGTTAGGTTTGAATACTTTTTCTCGCAGTATTTTATTTCATCAACCATTTTTACCGCAGAAAACCGGTCAGACGAACTGGGATTGAATGTTTTGCCTGAATTAAGGGCAGATGTATAACTTTGATCCATCCACCTCTCCGAAGACACTAAGTTGATTTATATTGCCATATATCAGAGGTTTGGCTGAATGCGACTGATATAACTGACTTCAGATTCCCTCTCACGGATGAGAGATTTATTGATTGTGGGGACGCATTTTTCCTGCAGGCGTAAACCCCTACAGTTAATTACGTTATCGCAAAAGATAACTTTCTACCCTTCAGGTTTTTATCTTCGTGTGTCATGTTTTGGTTGGTTTACTTTAGGTTGCCCTTAGATTGTACACGGAAACTAATTTATGTCGTCGCATGTAGGGCGCAGATTAGTCTAAATCTGTACTTTATATTTTACAGGATTTGGGTCTATGTTGGTATCTTAGTTTACCAACGGGAGTGAACTTAGGTTGCATTTCTCATATTTGTGAGGTCCATCAGTTCATTGGAAACTTGGGCTTTATCTAAGGGTCGTTAGTTGTCACGACCCGAAGGTACGGAACGTGACTGGCACTTAAATTACGAAATGTCTAAAAGCGTAACGTAATCTAAGTAAGTCAAAGCCCAGAAATCTAAACCGTTTAAAAAGCAATGGAGTGAAGGAAAACTTGTTTTAAAGAAAGTGATTTTAAAAAAATAAGTCGCATTAAACATTTTAAAATATCAAATTTTTTCCGAAAATTTTGGCAGAGTTTCCTTTGTAAATACTGGCCTCCAAATGGGTACAACACATGAAAATACACAAGTAAAGAATAATGGCATCCCCAAACGGGAGCTAGCTCTTTGCCAAAGGCGAAATCACAACCACACGCAATAGATAAATCATATTAGTGCAAAATAAGCATATAAAATCACGAAAATAAGAAAGCATCACGTCGGCCCCAAGTGAGCTCGACACTAGAGAAACAACACATATACTAATCTCACTGTCACACCTCTAGGTCACATATACAATGGTAGAAGCGGTAGATGGAGAATACTAGATTCAAATAATAATACAAGGTGGAAACAAAAGTATCCTCGCAACCCACCTACGAGCAATACCGTAAGTCCAAGCAAATGAAGCAAAATGAGGAAGTACGCCCGCCGCTACTGTGCTGACGGGTCAGACCTGCAAGATACTGCGCACAACTGGGATGAGTTGCCAACTCGTGAGTAGTAAGTAACATCTAACAAGGCTATCGTAAGCATGCACGTATGTTCCCCTCCGAAAGACGGCGCGCAGGACTACGATGTCTTGGCGCTGAGATTCGGGGCAGATGCTAATTGGTGCTATCCGTTCACCTCTCCGAAGATGCCAAGTTGATTTATGGCACCATGTATCGAAGGTTTAAACGGATGCGTCCGATGTAGCAGACTTCGTCAGATTCCCCCTCGTTTGAGGGGTTTTTGATTGTGGGGACGCTCTTCCCTGCAGGCGCAAGCTCCTGCAGTTAATTACGCTACCGCATCGCGGTAACAACTTTCTCCTTCTCCAGCTGGTCACTTCGTGTCGTGGGTGTTTGTTTTGTGTTTTGTTGCCCGTGGATTGTTTACGGAGACTGAGTTATGTCGTCGCCCGTAGGGCGTGGACTAGTCCAAATCCGTATTATCTTAGATTTGGGTTTGGGGGTTTGGTTTGAGGATACGTTAGCCATATTTGAGGCTAAGATCAACTTAAACGTTTGTTAAGGATACATTAGTCTAATTTGAGACTAAGATCAACTTAACGGGATCGTTTAGATCCGACAAAAGAGCATTTGGGCTCCATTGTTCCAGTTTAGGGACATAGTGGTCCATTGAATGTATGGTTGTCGGGACCCGTTACCTCTCTGACGACGTTGAAGGATTACAACGACAGGTGTCAAAGGAGTTCCGAGATGTACCCTTGAACCAAAGTTGATTGGAGGGATTCATAGTCCAGTCTGTTTGAAGGTTTAAGGATGCGTTAGCCATATTTGAGGCTAAGATCAACTTAAACGTTTGTTAAGGATACGTTAGTCCAATTTAAGACTAAGATCAACTTAACGGGATTGTTTAGATCCGACAAAAGAGCGTTTGGGCTCTATTGTTCCAGTATAGGGACATGGTGGTCCATTGCCAGTTTAGGGACATGGTGGTCCAATACCAGTTTAAGGACATAGTGGTCCATCGGTAGTTTAAGGACGCATAAGTCCATTGGTAGTTTAAGGACGCATAAGTCCATGGGTTTAAGGACCCCACAGTCCATATGGGTGTGTTTAAGGACGCATTAGTCCGTTAGTTTAAGGACGCATAAGTCCGCGGGTTTAAGGACCCCACAGTCCGTATCTTGGTTTAAGGACGCATAAGTCCATGAGTTTAAGGACCCCACAGTCCGTGTTGATGTGTGGTTGTCGGGACCCGTCACCTCTCTGAAGACGTTGAAGGATTACAACGACAAATATCAGAGGAGTTCAGAGATGTATCCTTGAACCAATGAGTTGGTTGAAAGAGCAGATGTGCTCAGTTCAATATGATTTGAGGACTTACGGCCAGTTTGGGCTAAGTCCAATTATGTTTGAAATATTGGCCCTCTGTCGGTCCATTGAAGGAGAGGCTTTGCCTCTAGAAACTAAGCCAATTGGGCTAAAGATAGTGTTGAACACTAAGGACCAACAGTGTTGAACACTGGAATTAAGATTAGCAAGTTAGTGTTAAACACTAAAAGATAATCAGTGTTAAACACTGGGACAGAGTTTTCAAATTAGTGTTAATCACTAAGAAAATCAGTGTTAAACACTGCAGATAGAGTTTTCCAATTAGTGTTAAACACTAAGGAGGGAGGGGTCACGTGCGGACACGTGACAGCGCCCTGATTTCCCTTATTTTATTCAGCAGGTAAGTATTTAACACCTTTAATTTCCTAGCCATCACGTGTGGGCACATGATAGGCCTCCAGCCATTCGATATTAAAGGGATTCGTTAGGGGTCACGTGGGGACACGTGAGGGCGCCCTAAATGTGAAGCCAGATCTCCTTTGTTTTATCCTCAAATCTGCGAATAAGTGTTAAACACTTTTCATCTTTATTTTAGAGCATCACGTGTTGGCACGTGATGGGGGTTTATGCATCGAATATTACAGCACTTGCTGAGGGGTCACGTGGGGACACGTGAGAGCGCCCAAAGCTTCTTTTTTTTTGTTTTGCCATTAAGTGTTAAACACTTTCATTTTTATTTTGGAGCATCACGTGTTGGCACGTGATGGGGATCTGTGCGCCAATTGTTAAAGCATTTGCTGAGGGGTCACGTGATAACACGTGAGAGCGCCCAAAGCTTTCATTCCCTTTGCTTTTTCTTTCTGCGTTCTAAGAGTCACGTGGGAGCACGTGGGGTGATGCTTTAAAGTTCTTTGCAGGGGATCTTTTCAAGGGTCACGTGGGGACACGTGACCCTAGTTCTTTTCATGAACAGAGATCTTTTAAGAATTGAATTCTTTATAGGGTTAAACCCTAATTATGATTTTAAAGGAATTGAATTCCTATCGTGAAAGAATTAAATTCTTATTTAGGATAAAACCCTGATTTCTTTTCAAAGGAATTAAATTCCCAGATATATAAAAGAATTAAATTCTTGATTAGGGTTAAATCCTAGTTTTGTTTTAGGAGAATTGAACTCTCAAAACTCAATTCCCCTTCTAAGTTTAAGATCTGCATGGCAGGATCTCGACCCGATAAGAATTAAATTCTCAAGTTATGGGGAGATGTGCTCTGTGCAGATCTTCAACCAGAAGAAGAACTAAGTTCTTTTTATATAAGAGTTAAACTCTTGGATTTTGAGAATTAAATTCTCTGTTTGAAGTTTATCTTTTTCCCTTTTCTTACCTAGGGTTTTCTTTGTTGAGAATTAAATTCTCCTTTCTTTTCTTCCCTCTTGAGAATTAAATTCTCCTCTCTCTGTTTTTCTCTCAAAAAAGTAGATCCCCTCTCTTCTTTTCTTGGCTCCTATTTATAGGAGAAGGAAAAGAGTTAATTTGTTTAGCAAATCTCTCATTGGAAGATTTGATTTGATTGTTGAGAGATTTGATTTATATTTATCATTAATCTGGGCCTTTAGATCATTCAGTGAATTTTATTCACCGTGGATTTTAAATCCAAAAGATATTCTATTTGTTATCCTGGTGAGATTTTCAGGGAAATCTTTCCTTGTCCAAGGTTTTTCTATAAATTGGTGATTTTTAATCACCCTTGGATTTTTAATCCAACGGTTTCCCATGACCCTTTTCCATTTGGAAAGATTCAGAAACTTTTAGAATTTAATTCTATTAAATTATAATGCTTTTAAAGCCAGTCACGTGCTGGCACATGACTTTTGGTCACGTGTGAACACGTGACCCCCAATTGGGTTCCTTTCTCAGCCGCTTATTTATGTTTCAGTTTTAACCATCACGTGTCAACACGTGACCATTGGTCACGTGTAAGCACGTGATACCTCGTTGAAGTATTTTCTGACTTTTAGAATTAAATTCTATTCATTATTTTAGAGGCTTTAAAAGCCCATCACGTGTCTGCATGTGACCCATAGTCACGTGTGAGCACGTGATGCCCCATTGGGGTCTTTTCCGAGTTTTTATTATATCTTTTAACTCCTCCAGCGGGTTTTTAAAGGTCCATTACGTGCGGACACGTAATGCCTCATAACTTTTGATCTCGGATGAATTACGAGGCCTATAATATATCAAATCGAAGGGTTTTTCGAGCCGCTTTCGATACCATCAGAATTTATCTGTTTCTCATTCGGGAGTTTATCAAAAAACAGCCCGGAAGATACTGGTTCCCATTTTCTTAAGCGTATCGCCGCCATTTGATACCTTGGGCTATTTTGCGCAGAAATTTTTGGCGGGAACAACGTAAATGCGTCACAACCTACATATACAATCATGATGCGATGCACTAGTATGTTTGCGACATGAATGCAAAATCAAACACGAAACCTGAATATGTCTGGTATAGGAAAATCTGTATTCTTACCTTAGTATCGACACAACATGTGTATATCTCAATATCTCAATGTTTCAATATCTCAATAGCCGTCTCTTATATCGGCTCTCAAATCTGTCACATCCCACGACTCTGGTCGGTATCCTCCGGATAACCGCCGAGTCAATAATAATCGGTAGGTAATGCTCCCCTGCCGGGTTCAACGCCTTCTCAATACGTCCATCTTGCCCCATGGTACCTCACTAGGTCCACCATGTACCCGCAGACGGTGCACCCCTCCTCGAATCGGGTGTATGATACAGCTCAAGAACCGAGAAAACTCATGGTGGACGCCACACATCTTAACACGAGAAAACCGCAACTTACATTTTTAAAATGATAATAGGTTTATAACATTCTTACGGTTTTCCCCAAAATCCATAAATCTCATAAACACCGAAATCTCCAAGAAGAATCACGATATATGAACATGTCGGAAATAATGGATGTATATGATATCGATAATATACCATGCGATGTGCGACTAGAAGCTATGTATGAATGATGGTGCAATGAGGTATATAACTAACAACCTACATATCAATTCTGATGCCATGAGTATACAACTAAAATCTACATATAATGCATGATGCAAATGCACAGATACCGATTTAAGCAAGTTCTATAGTGTCTGTGACATAGCAATTACCAATGGCGTGTGTGTTCACATGAATAGTGCACATGCGGCATGAACCAATGGTAATGGTGCAAGTGTCCTAAGTAATAATATCATATGTAAAAAAAGATACAATCCCATGATATGAATGATTTGGAGACTACGCATATAAATATAATAACTACTAATAATCCTAACTATCGGGCGCTTTGCACCATATAGACGATTTCCCCATAGATGTATACATCTACTCACCGGGACGCTTCGGTTAAACTGATCCAATCACAGCCTTTCCTTTCCGCGCCGCGTCCGACGTCTCCGCAACCGATCCTAGAATTACACAATGCAACACATAAGGCTAGATACTTTGAGGAGACACGTAGATAAACGATACGAAATAACTAACGTCCACAAGTTAGACTTGTGTGCACTTGGTGCACAAAACGCGCACACCGCCGCCATAACCACAACTAAAAGCCGCTATACGTAGCAATCTCCAAACCTAGAACCCAATCGTACCAATCGTACATTCACATCACATTATATATCTTAGAAATTTCGATCATCACAACCTCAAACATGATTAAAACCTAATTATTCTAAAAACCCAGTAAGTAGACTTGATCCAAAGAACCATGCTTAGATTGAACAAGGAATTTTTGTAATGGATTAAACTACAAATTAGTGTTGAGTTTGTGGAGTTTTAAGATGAAGAAAATAAGGCTTTGTGAGATAAAAAGAAGAAGAAGGAGTGAAGAATTGGGGGTGCCCATTTCTGGCCGAGCACTTGATAGGGGTGTGTATGAGAAGTTCACAAGTCAAACTCAAACCCATACCTCATTAAAATACGCCATGTCTCTCTTTTTCTATTCTTTTTATTTTATTTTCTTTTATTTCAATTAGGTTTTCTTAAAGAGAAATCTAGAACCATCTTGACATTTTTTTTAAACAGTGGGCATGCTACAGCATGGTATTTTTTTTATTGTGTCATAGTGCACAAAACTTGTATTAACCCATTCTAATTGTAATTATCACCAATTTAGTGTATAAGTGTATGATTAAAATAATAATTAAAAATAATTAATTAAGGAAAATATTTAAGTAAATTACCAATTAACAGGTGACTAATTAAATACCAATACTAGCAATTACATAGTTAAAATAGGTATATTCAAGTCTATGTGGAAAAATAATTATATCTTGGTTTTTACGGAAAAACACGTATTATCACTAATTATCATATAATTATCCTAAACGATTTTTCTAAAGCATTACAATTTTCCCCCCTTAAAGAAATTCGGTTCCCGAATTTAAAATTTAACTACGCGTACCTTCAAAGAGATGGAAAAATTTCTTCTGCATCTCGTCCTCGGTCTCCTAGGTGACCTCTTCGTTGTTCGGGCCATGCCAAAGAATCTTTACGGACGGTATAACCTTTGACCTCGATTTCTTCACCTGCCGATCCAGAATGACCACCGGCTGCTCGGTGAAAGAAAGGTTGCGCTCCAGCTGGATCGTCTGGTGTTAAATCGCATGAGAGGGGTCATGAAGGTACTTGCAGAGCATCGATACATGGAACACGGGGTGAACATCTGGGAAGCTGGGCGGAAGAGCCAAACGATAAGCAACTGTGCCGACTCGCTCGAGAATCTCGAAGGGACCCACATATCTGGGACTAAGCTTCCCTTTCCTCCCGAATCTCATTATGCCCTTCATCAGAGAGACCCTCAAGAAAACATGATCGCCTACTGAAAACTCAAGTCTGTGCCGACGTCGGTCTGCATAAGATTTCTGCCTGCTCTGGGCCGCTCTCATCCTATCCCGAATCAACTGAATCTTTTCGGTCGTCTGCTGCACCACCTGCGGTCCCAAAATACTGCTCTCACTAAGCTCTGTCCAACAAATGGGCGATCGACATCTCCTCCCATATAACGCCTCGAAGGGTGCCATCTGAATCGTTTCCTGGAAACTGTTATTGTAGGAGAACTCTATCAAGGGCAAATGACGATCCCAGCTGCCACCAAAAAATAGAACGCAAGCTCGGAGCATTTCCTCAAGAATCTGAATCGTCCGCTCTGACTGGCCGTCGGTATGCGGATGGACAGCTGTACTAAAACTCAATCGGGTGCCCAATGCCTCCTGGAGTTTCTGCCATAGTCGGCTGGTGAACTGGGTTCCCCGGTCGGACACAATATAAGTCGGGACGCCATGCAGTCGCACAATCTCTTCAATATATATCTAAGTGTACTGAGCAAATCCGAAAGTGGTCTTCACTGGCAGAAAGTGAGCCTCTTTCATCAGCCTGTCTACGATCATCCAAATAGAGCCACACCCTCGACTGGTCCTAGGTAGACCCATGATAAAATCCATAGAGATCTGCTTCCATTTCCACTCCGGAATAGGCAAAGGCTGTAATTCTCCTGCTGGCCTCTGATGCTCAGCCTTGACTTGCTGGCAAGTCAGGCATCTCGAAACGAAATCCGTGACATCTCTCTTCATCCCTTCCCACTAGTAGACATCTCTCAAGTCATGGTACATCTTGGTGGAACACGGATGAACACTATATACGGACCGATGCGCCTCCTCTAAAGTCTTACGTCTCAGCCCATTGGAATCTGGCACATACAGTCGAGTCCCAAATCGTACACTCCCTGGTCGTCGATCATGAACTCTAAATCTCTGCCCTGTCGAACCTGCTCTATGATCTCTGACAAACGGTCATCGCCGGACTGTGCTTCATGGATACGGTCAAGTAGCTGTGGACATGCACGAATATGGGAAAGATGTCCCCCGGTCAGAGTAAACTCGAACTGCACTCGGCTGTCGCATAGAATCTGCCAATCTGCCGTCGACTACCTCTGAACTGCGCTCAAACAAGATAAGCTACCTCCGGGCCTCCGACTCAAAGCATCTGCACCACATTCGCCTTGCCCGGATGATAAAGAATCCCGCAGTCATAGTCTGTCACTAGCTCCATCCATCGGCGCTGTCTTAAATTTAAATCTCACTGCTGAAAGATATACTTAAAGCTCTTGTAGTCCGTGAATATCTGGTACGACTCGCCGTATAGGTATTGTTTCCAGATCTTGAGTGCAAAAACCACTGCAGCCATCTCTAAGTCATGACTTCTCGTGCTTCTTCAACTGCCGAGAAGCACAAGTGACTACCCTGTCGTGCTGCATCAACACACAGCCTAACCCCACTCAATAAGCATCACAATAAACGACAAAACTGCCTGATCGTGAAGGCAAAGACAATACTGGCGCAGCAGTCAAACGAGTCTTCAACTGTTGAAAGCTCTGCTCGCATGCCTCTGTCCAAAGGAACGGAACTCCCTTCCGGTTCAACCCGGTCAACGGTGCAGCTATATGAGAAAAATCCTGTGCGAAACGTCGATAATATCCGGCCAAACCCAAAATGCTGCGAACCTCCGTCACTGATACGGGTCTGGGCCAGTGCTGAACTGTCTCGATCTTCTTCGGGTCCACACGTATGCCATCTCTCATAACCACGTGACCCAAGAAATCGACACTATCAAGCCAGAAGGCACACTTGGAGAATTTTCCGAACAGCTGATGCTCCCTCAAAGTCTGCAGCGTGATCCTCAAATGCTGCTCGTGCTTCTCTCGGCTCTGGGAGTATACTAAGATGTCATCAATGAATATGATGATGAACTGATCAAGAAACGGCCTGAATATGTGCTTCATCAAGTCCATAAATGCTGCCGGGGCATTAGTGAGCCTGAATGACATCACCAAGAACTCATAATGCCCGTAGCGCGTGCGAAAAGAAGTCTTCAAAATATCATCCTTCCGAACCCGCAACTGGTGATAACCTGACCGCAAGTCAATCTTCGAGAAATGCCCCACACCCTGGAGCTGATCAAACAAATCGTCAATGCGAGATAGGGGATATCTGTTCCGTACAGTAACCCGATTCAACTGACGATAATCGATGCACAAACGCAAACTGCCATCTTTCTTCTTGACGAACAGAACAGGAGCTCCCCAAGGTGACACACTCGGGCGAACGAGCCCCTTATCCAACAAGTCTTGCAACTGATCCTTCAGCTCTCTAAGCTCTGCCAAGGACATCCGATAAGGCGGTATAGAAATAGTCCCCATGCCGGAGATCAAGTCAATGCAGAAATCAATATCGCGCTCAGGCGGTAAACCTGGCAGCTCGTCAGGGAAGACTTAGGAAACTCTCTCACAATCGGAATTTGGTCCAACGGGACCTCTGCGGCTCTAGTATCACAAACATACGCTAAGAATCCCTGACATCCTTTCCTCAAGAGCCGGCCAGCGCGAAGAGAAGGAATCAAGCTGGGAAGGGTGGCGCTACGGTCTTCCTGAATAACAAGAACTGGCTCACCCGGAAAACTAAAACTGACTGCCTTCTCACGGCAGTCCACGGACGCATAGCACGTGTCTAGCCAATCCATGCCCAAAAGAACATCGAAGTCCAACATATCGAGGAGAATCAAATCAACCGATGAATCCCTCTCCCCGATACGAACGGAACACGATCGGAACACATATCGAGCAACAAACGACTCGCCTACTTGAGTAATAACAATAAGCGGCTGATCTAACGAAGATGACTCTCTGCCCAACACTGGTGCAAAGTGTGTAGATACATAAGAATGTGTAGAACCTGGGTCGTATAACACCCGTGCGTCGAAAGAACATACTGGCAGAGTACCTGTCACAACGTCGTTGGATGCCTGCGCATCCTGAGGAGTCAAAGCGAACACTCGGGCATGTCCACCACTAATAGATGGCTGTCCTCTGCCTCTGCCGCCTCGTCCTCTCTGAATAGGACCGCCACTAGGAGCATCTGCCTGGCATGGAACATCATAAGGGGTAGGAAGTAAGGCTCTCTGAGCAGGGGGTGAAAGTGGTAAGGTCACATGAGGAACTGTCGCCGCACCCTGGAGTCTCACGGTACAATTTCTGATAAGGTGATACGGACTCCCACACCGATAACATCCTGGCGATGACTGCTGACCTGGTGAATAAGAGCTGAACAACTGGCCTCGCATCATGCCTCGACCACCATCACGGCCTTGAAAGAATCCGCCATGGCCTCTGCCTGCCATACCCCTGCTAAACCGCACTGGAGCTGATATATCTGTACGAATTCTCTTCGGTCCCGAAATGACCGAAGTCTCGTAAATGTGCTCCTCCAACAGTAAGGCTGAGTCCATAGCAGCGGCATAAGTGTCAAAATGCTGGGCGCTGATAGCAAGAAATAACTGCATGTCCAGTCCCCGTACAAACATCTTTATCCATTTCTCTTCAGTGTCCACCAAGTAAGGAGCATATGGGACAATTGAGTAAACTGAATGTCGTACTCGGACACTGTCATCCCAGGAGTCTTGCGTAAAGACTCAAACTACGAGCTCGAGCATCTCGAACGTTCTACGGAAGGAAACGAGCAAGGAATACGGCTGTGAACTCATCCCAAGTCATAGGGGTAGACCTGCAGCTCGGCCTCTCTCAACTGAATCGCACCACGTCTGAGCAAGACCCTCTAGACGAAAACTCGCAAGCTCCACCCATATCTCATCAGAACATCTCAGCGAACGGCAAATCCTATCCATCCTGTCGAGGAATGACTGTGAATCCTCCGCTGCATCTGTGCCAGTAAAGACTGGAGGTCTCAGCCTCATAAACTCCTGTAATGATACGGGGATAGTCTCGGTAGCAGCAGGAACAACTGTCTGGGAAGCAGGTACAATCATAGTCTGTGTGGTAGGAGGGGCATCCTCAGATCTCTGTGCCCGACTGGCCTCAACTAAAGATCCCATCATCTGACGCAACTCCTGCATTCCGGACTCTAGCCTAGCAATACGGCCTGGAGAGGGCGGATCAATCTGTCCCTGAGGGGTAGGTGTACCGCCCTGATCAGTCCTCATCTCAGATGAGCCCGCTCGAATCTCATCTCTGGCGGCGACCCTCTGAGCCCTCATAGTTTTTGGCAGCATAATGACTGGAACAAGAAAGGAAATACAAGCGAATATGTCCTATGGTCACTTAGGCGGAGTACCGTATCATAAGTATGCCGCGGAACATACACACGCTACGTCACTCTGCTTAAGTCACCTACTCCATCTACCAAGGGTCACCCTACACTCAGAAAGGTAAAACATATCGCTCTGATACCATATTTGTCACGACCCACCCCAAACAAAGATTCCGCTCTGGCCGAACCGCACGGTTTTGTCCCTTTGAATGAACCGGACTCCAGAAGGAGGATACTTCCCAGTAGGTCACCCATCCCAGAATTTCCCTAGCTCAAGTACGCTTAATTACGGAGTTCTTCAAGTCACTATGCTGCCAAGGATTGATAAGAATATCGCAATCGAATCGAATCAAGGATATATGGAACCAAGGACATATTCTCCAGAAGAGTTCTTCAAGGATTGATAAGAATATCGCAATCGAATCAAGGATATATGGAATCAAGAAAGGAAATACAAATGAATATGTCCTATGGTTACTTAGGCGGAGTACCGTATCATAAGTATGCCGCGGAACATACACACGCTGCGTCACTCAGCTTAAGTCACCTACTCCATCTACCAAGAGTCACCCTACACTCAGAAACGTAAAACCTATCGCTCTGATACCATATTTGTCATGACCCACCCCAAACACAGATGGTATTTTCCGCTCTGGCCGAAACCGCACGGTTTTGTCCCTTTGAATGAACCGGACTCCAGAAGGGGGCTACTTCCCAGTAGGTTACCCATCCCATAATTTCCCTAGCTCAAGCACGCTTAACTACGGAGTTCTTCAAACTCCGGAGTTCCGATTCATCCAAAAGTCGCCTCCGTGTTATAGGAGTGGTATCATTCCATTTAAAGTTCAGTTCGTGCCCTCTTTCAGAATGGAATTCGATACACCCCATTGTTCTACAGTGGGTCCCCCCATGTGTATCCGTATCGGTTATATCCCCACCTCGATACCGGATAACATCTCACTTCTCACGGGGTAGGTGGTATTCATCCCCAACTCCACCTGGGGTATTAAACGCATGGGCATTATACCCTACGCTTCGGCGGTAGGATCTATAATGTATGCGATGTTATGTACCAGACCAGGTGTAACTTACGCACTTAGTGTGGTGAGCAGGTATCAGTCTAACCCAGATGAGAAGCATTGAATAGCAGTAAAGAACATTCTCAAGTACCTGAGAAGGACTAAGGAGATGTTCTTGGTATACGGTAATGGGGACCTCCAGATCGAGGCTTTTACCGATTCCAGCTTTCAAAGTAACAAGGATGACTCTAAATCCGTCTCGGGTTTTGTGTTTACCCTCAATGGAGGGGTGGTATGTTAGAAGAGTTCCAAACAAGATACCGTCGCAGACTCAACGATGGAGGCTGAGTATATAGCTGCTAGCGATGCCGCAAAAGAGGCAGTCTGGATGAGGAAGTTCATCTCTGAACTTTAGGTGGTTCCGTCCATTGCCAATCCAATACCTTTATATTGTGATAACAATGAGGCTATAGCATTAGCGAAGGAACCAAGATCCCATCAGAAATCCAGACATATCTTGAGGCGGTATCACCTGATCAGGGAGATCGTGAATCGCCAGGAGATCGAGGTGCGAAGAGTGGACACAAAAGACAACACGGCAGATCCATTCACCAAGGCCATCCCTTAAGTCCAATTCGAGAGGCTGTTTGAGATGTTGGGCATGCAGTACGCCAGCAACTGGATCTAGTGCAGACAGCGGGTACTTATCGCACCAATTACAGGACTTAGTGCATGTGGGAGATTGTTGGATATATATGCCCTAGAGGCCTTCATTGTATAGGATGCTTAATCAGTCGAAAATACTGCATCTTTAAACCGGCATTTTCCCTATCATTTGCACTCATTTAGAAGTGTTCGGCATTCATATAGCACATATTAGCAAAACAGTCGTAAAATATCAGATTGCATATGTTAGACTTTAAAACCGGCACTATAAGGGAAATTGACTGTATTTCATAGCATGGCATCATTCCTGTATTGCGCAACATGTGTTTCGAAGTCTGTGCAGGAAATTCCAGAAGAAAGGCCAAAATTGTGAAAATAATGCTGACAAAATTACGCCAACTCAAAGACTGGGAAGCTGGTAGCAGTCTGGAAGGAATTACACAATTAAACATATCAGATAAATACCCCAAAGTCATCCCAAAGCAACAGAAGAAAGTGTGCACTGTTTCTCCCTCACGTGACCGCGGATCCGCGGCATAAGGAGGCACGTGCCGCGGATCCGCGGCGCCTCTGCCACGTCATCAGTCCAATTTGAGGGTATAATTCCTATATTAGTGCCTACAGCTCAGAAAGATATGTCAATCTCCAGAAAACCCTCGAAGCTTCTGCCAGATCAGCAAGGATGATTAATTAAGCTAATCTTGATTAAGCTAATCAAACTCCTAACTAACTACTTCTAGAAGCCTCTCTAGCTAACAAACTTTTGGAGGGAAATTCAAATTTGAAATCCTAGATCTAGGGTTTGGATGGTCTATAAAAGAGAGCCTAGATTTAAGGGTGGAGGTGGTTGATCATTAACCAATCAATCATTAATTAGGGTTAAGGGTCTTCTTCATTCTTCTTCTTCTCTCATCTCTAACACAAGTTGAGTGACACAACTTGTGCCTCAAACCCTAACCCTAATTCCAATCCAAGATCAAGATCATCGAGTACAAGCAAAGCAAGAAGCCTTCAAAGCCTTTAGAAGCGAAGCCGGACTTCATCGGAGCATGTGATCCAAGCCGATCCGCGACTCAAGGAGCCGATGCAACGCTAGATTCGACAATCTTGTTCCTTCTCAAATTCTTTTAGTCTCTTGAGCAATGTGTAACAATTTGTTGAATAAATAAAGGTGAGATTCTTTTAACTTGCTTATCTTTTAATTCAAGCATTATGATTCAATCTTAATTTGTGATTGTGTTTGTTATGATGATGTTTGAGTAAACTCCGCTCGTAAAGGAGTCGAGACGATCGATAGAATGATGATGATTTAGATCCTTTCACAATTCTTAAATCTATAACGTTTGTAAATTCTTGTAAATCGAATGATCGATAACCTAGTTTCAAGACGATGCCTTCTTGATTGTGTTCGCTCGGAACTACAGATCAACAATCGATCATTAGATTTTCTTGAAGCTAGTTGTGAATGCGATTCATCGAAAGGATAAAGGATAGGACGAGGAAACCCTAGTTTCTTCGCAAGATCCTTAACCTCGATGAATTGTCATTGATCTAGTATCAATTCGTTAATGGATAAGGATATGAAATCATTAGATCTCATCACATCTTAGATCCGATCTACTCCTACGAGCCGCACTTCAATTCTTGATTGTTGGTTTGGAAATCAAAAACAAATTATCAATTCTTGATTTTAATGTTTTCTTAGATCTAGATTTTTCTAATTCTTGAACTTCAATTTCAAATCATGAATTGTTTGTTTCGTTTTCTTTAAAGTTTCAACTCATCTAAATCCTAAACACGAACGATTACACTTTCCCTTTGGACGATCCGCACTTACTAACGCGCTACATTCGACACCGTTATTGATTGCGGTCAAATAATTCTTTGATTGTGATTTCTATTCATTTTCTAAACCGACACACAAAGAAATTTATTAATCAAATGGCGCCGTTGCCGGGGATAGTGCGCTAATTGTTCGTATTTTGAAATTTGAGTTGAAAAGTTTATTCCATCTATATTTTTAGATCTAAATTCGCACAAACCCTAAACGTGTTGTTGTGATCTGTTGCGAGGAAATCTGGAATCATTGGAACTGTGGAAAATTTTTTCTGATCATTCCAGAGAGTCTATAAGGTGATCAGAAACAGAGCCTCAAAATTGTGTGCAGTGATCTGTTATTTCCACCGCGTTTCCGCGGCATTAGTGCGCTCCCGCGGCGGAACCGCGGCGCTACAGTAAAAAAAAATTCTGGTAATCCTCTAAACTTTCTTATCTCTTCCTAAATCTGCTCCAATTAACAATTTGCTGCAGGTTTCTTTGCAAATAAATTGCAGCGCCGCAAAGCAATAAAAAAATTGTGCGTGTTTTTGGTTTTTGGTTGTTTGCATATTAATACGGAAATTAAGGGGCAAAGACCAAATCCAGATTAGGTGGGGAGTTCATTACCCTTCCTAAGCCCCAAAAATCACAAACTTGCATCCGCATTTGCCCTCATTAACTAAAAAAGATCTAGAGATGACTCTAAGGACCGTCGCGCTCACTTAGGACAAGAGAAGGCCGTGGGTAATTCATTGCTTATCCGCGTTTCTTTTGTGGTGTCTAAGGCAAGTGTGTCGAAGGCTAGTGGTTATTAATTAGGCCCACTACTTACGTGGTGGAGTACCTTCCCACTTACCTGGCACTTACCTGGCCACAGGGAGACAAAGAGGCAGTGGAGGATTTATCCTGCGACTTGTCTTTTGGCAGTTAGGAGCGGTCTAGAGCTTTGACCTAGGTGACCACTAGAATTAGGGTTTTGCTTGTTGCATTTGTTGTGGTTGCATCATTTTTTTCAAAAATCCGTATCATTTTTCAAAACAAACACCAACACTTCATTCATTCCCCTAATTATAAGTCACGTTGCCACTTGTACTAACCCTTTTTAGTGCAAGATAGGCTGGACATGGGATTCTAGTGCCCGACTTGTCCGCGTTTCCCCTATCGACCCTAAAGTCGGTATTTCTACATTTACCTTTTCTTTACCCACCACCACACCCATATCGATGGATCATTCTCTATCGAACTTCTTTACCACTAATCTGCCGCCGTCCGCAGGTGCGCAGAATCCATCCCGTATCTCTCTCCAAGAGAGGTGCTATCCTACACGAGGTCCCCTTTCCACCTGTCTTTCCATTCCACCAGCCAACAGGGAAAATTTTGAAATTAAACCCCAATACATCAACCTTCTACCAAAATTTCATGGTCTCGAGTCTGAAGATGCATATGTCTTTATCACCAAATTTGAAAATGTATGCGCAATGATGGGTACCTCACAGCTTTCTGTGGATGCTATGCGTCTTCGTCTTCTCCCATTTACCTTGTGCGATATAACCGAGAAGTGGCTGTATAACACAACCGCACATTCCATTTCCAATTGGGAAGACTTCTTCAAAGCATTCCTTAAGAAATTCTACCCACATCATAAAGCAGCTCGAGTCCATAGCGAAATAAATCAATTCACCCAGCTTCCAAATGAACCATTTTCAAAATGTCTTGAACGCTTCAAGGATTTGTTAGTCTAATGTCCACATCACGGAATCCCTAGATGGGAACTGTGCCGAATCATATATGAGGGCATTAATCCTAACACAAGACAGACCCTTGAATCCATGTGTCAAGGCAACTTTATGACCAAAGATGATGGGGAAGCCTGGAAATTTTTAGAAGATTTCGCTGAAAAATCTTTACAGTGGGAGGGTGTGAGTCAATCGTCTAGGGATGGCAATGATATTTCCATAGGAGTTAGAGCTGACATTTCAGCTATGCAAAAGAAACTCGAGACTATGGAAAACAAATTTTTAGCTGTCGCCCTTGTTAGTTGTATGTATGCCCTAGAGGCCAGTATTGTACAGATGATGTATATTATATTGGATGCTTGGACATATATAGAGATGACTTTCTTGCTCGATATGATAGTATGCTATCTGGTTACTCTTTATCTTAACATGTACACTTGTCTCTTTATACTGTCTTATAGTTACATGTTGGTAAAGCCCTTAGGATATGTACTTGACTACCTAGACTGTGATGCAGATCATACTAGTGGGGACATGGTAGTCCATAAGTACATCCTTCAAGGTCCCTAGTCGTGGGTGTATCGAGACGGGGCATCGATATACCAGAGTAGACTAGCGTATACGCTTCTCGACCCATGTGATGGGCGATGGATGATCCCATATCCATTGATGTTTGACATCAGAGATGGTATACGGGTGCTCAGTGGAGACTGAGTACACTGGACGGACTCGCCGAGAACTCCCAGATGGTATTATACCTCACGTCAGATGGCAGTTCTCAGGTGACACTTGTACAGGTTAGTCTGTAGACCCGAGATCGTCATAGAGTCTTGTGTGATTCCCACTGTGCTTTGATCTCCACCTTACCACGTCCATGAGGGCGTGCAAAACGGTGGTCTTTGGGCACAGTCCCGAGTCACATGGAGGCAATGAGCGATAGGAGGGGTTTCGTCTCTCCCGGTATTGGGGGTTGTTGTTGCGCAGTGCTCGATTGGCCGTAGCAGGGAAGTCCCTGGCCAGGGCTGATCAGAGATTTGCTGGTAAGTGTTACCAGTAGTTTCTCGACCCGTTATGAGCCTTACATCGGCACGACTTATCGGGTTATTGGGGTCTGACGTTTACCACCCCTAGACTTGATATGCGACATATCAGACGAAGAGGCCGGACTGTACGGTAAGTGTTACTGGTCGGATTCGCAGGAGTGTGAGCGGGCTAGCTCGTCGATCTTCTGATCGCTCAATACCCGGGTGGCCGTTACGTTTAGCAGACCGCTTGCGGCTTGTGGATGCTTGATATGATCATCATCTGCTACCGGCGTATTGACGAGTCTTTAGAGTCCTATACAGAGGTTTCCTGGCTCAAGCAAAACGAAATAGGAGCGCATATGAGATATGTGCGGGACCGAGAATAATACCAGTATGTGATACTGTATTCGATTCTCGCGATTTGTAGCATTGATCGGTTATATGCATTATAGCCGGGTTATCGGATCAAGTGTTGATTCGATAAGTTGTTACTATTGATATTAGTCGGTCATATGCGATATGACCGGGTCGTTAAATCAAGTGTTGATTTAATGATTTAATGTATAATTATATATTTGATATATTACTTTACATTAACTAATATGGGTTCACTTTAAATGGATTTTCTCACTTGATGTGCATGATGTATATGTGATATACTTTTGTACACTTGTTTGTATCATATTAGATGATGCATGTTTATTTGGTTAAGTGCAAAGAATAAACCCATGGTTAAGAGGATAATTAGGGTTTTGATTTTATCACACATTTATTTATCCATTCCTTTTTATTTAAATTGTTTTATAGAAACAAAATGGTTTTCTTTTGTCATGAAGCTTAATGAAGCTTCATGAAGGTTTGACTCAAAGACCATTTTGTCTTTATGCTAAACCCTAACTATTCCCACTTACCATGGTTTGCTCTCTACACTTAACCCATGTTAGATTATGATAAGTATCAATTTTATTTCATTATTGAAAAACACTTATCATAATACTAGCTCATCATCTTCTTCATCTTCAAGTTAGAAACCTTGAGGCCATTAATGGCAACTTGAGCTTGAGAGTGAGAAATCCAATTCTAAAGAGAACCCACCTCCTGTTTCTTCACCCTCTACCTCTAGCCAAGTTGTAGAATGTGTTTTCTTCACAAGTTTCATCACTTTGTGAAGTCGGAGCTTGAACTTGCGATGCCTCGACGTAGATCGTCTTTGACATGAAGCCGGCGACCTAGCTCACCCGATTCTCCGATGAAGCCGACGCAAGAGCCCGGGGTTCGACATGGACAGCGAGGAGACTTCGTTGCGGAGCCGTGGAGGTGGATATCCGGATCTACAAAGGTTGTAATTTCCATATCCAAGTAGTTAAGTGTTAACTAGTTTACTTTTCGCCTAGATTTCTAGCAACGATCCGTAGTCTAGGGTTTCCCGGCACCATTTTTTTTTGAAATTGGCATGTTCGATGCCTTGTGAGACCTCTATAGGGTGCCTAGGAACCTTTCACTGGTATCAGAGCCTAGCTAGAGCCTTAGGCGAAGTCTAGACAGAGTTTGAAACCCGGACGAACCGAAAACCCAACCCCAAAATAGCTCTCTGGATATTTTTCAAATTTGTGGTTTTTTGTCAATTAAAATTGCCTAAAAAAATCAGCAATAAAATCTAAGAATTACTGTGCAAATCGTTTCCTGTGAACAGTACAAACGGCGGCGGAACCGCGGCAGAAGCATGGCTTCTGCGGCGGTTCCGCGGCTCGTTGATGACGTCAGCCCCACTTCTTTGCACAGTAATACCTGATTTATTATTCTGAGTTTTCTGGGAATTTTAATTTGACTCCAGGTTTGAGTATTCTGGGGTTGTATTGGGAATCGTCGATTCGATCGGATTATCGAACTTTGTCTAAGTGCTTTCCGGATAATTTTTTGAATATGTTAAAAACTTCGACCGGATATAAATACCCAACTTTTCCCCTGTCGTAAAATATCCAAGTGTTGGATTATTGTGTGGTTTAAGGACGTTCTGAGTAGTGCAAGTAACACGATGGTCCCTCTAGAAGACAACAAACCTTAACTCGATTATGTGACCGTCTTGAACTGCCCTTTGAACCTTCGGGTTTGGGGCAGTACGGCGTGCCACATGTGAGGCGTTGGCTTGACCCTTCTACGGCTGGACCGTTGGTACTGAGGCATGAAACGAATGTCTTGGAACCTATTTCATGTGTTGGACGGTTTCGGGAAAACTAGGGTATTCGAATGTTCGATCGGAAATTTTAATATATTCTATTTATCCGGAATGGGATACAATAATTGGAATTCACAAACAGTTATGTGATAACTGAATGAATGATATAAATCTAGCGGTTTAGTTTCATTTGATATTGAAAAGAGTTTTCGATAATGAGACTAAAATGCAGGATTTATAATAATTAGGCATGTGATGTCTAAGATATTCATTGGATTAGGCATGTGATGTCTAAAGTAGTTGCGGATTCCAATTGTTGTAGTTTTACACTTTCTTTTCTGTGACCGTAAGTGTAATATGTGATATCGCCGGTTTCGTTGCTATATGTCAACGACAATTGGGATGCGCATATTTACTTACGTTGATGACATGTGATGTTATGTGTTGCTGGATATGTTATATTGGATCGTCGTGTTCGAATAGCCGGGGGTTTTTATGTGAGATGAGTGTTTTTCATTTTCATTCATTTAAAAACTTGTATGTAATATTCTTTTAATTTGGGGCACTTCCAGGTAGCGGAAGTTGTCACCCTTTGTATATTATTTACTTTTCCGCATTAGGATAGACCCAAGGAGGGGAGCACAAGTAACCGGCTTCTGGGGTCCAGTGGGAGACCAACTCGAGGAGTCGAGTCCGGGTCTCCTAACCCTAGAATTGGCAGGGTTGCTTGCCGCTCTCGTAGGGGTCTAGGGGTGTAGGATTGGCTATTCATCACGACCGTGGAATCCGTGTTTTATACTGGCTCGTATTGAAAACACGGACATCCTAATATATCCAATATTTCATATGTTGATCCTGCTGCGATATCTGTGTTGTGATTCTGTGATGGATATAGTATATAGTATATATGATATATTATATAGACGTTACTTATGTTTTACACCCGCGCTAGCCCTGCCCTGTTCTGTCGTTAGTTACCTAACCTAACGGTGCACGAGGGGACATCGAGGCGAATGCGGATGGCATAAGTGTACGTCATATCTATCTGTGATGTTTAGGTATTTAAATGATGGGACTTCATTAATGTGATTAATGAAAGATAAGAAACCTAAGATGTTGTAGAATCAAATTTTAAAATAAAACAGGTAGCTACAGTTCTTGCTTTGCATAGCGGTATATATGATATACCCTGCACCTTATTCGATGAGGAAAGGACCGAGATCCCTTCACCGGGAGTGACTCCTTTAGCAATAACTGGCAGATGCTACACACTCGGTTTGGCTTTGATTGCTTTTAAGAGTTTTTGCTTTGCACAGCGATATATATGATATATCCCGCACCTCATTCGACGAGGAAAGGACCGAGATCCCTTCACCGGGAGTGACTCCTTTAGCAAAACTAGAAAAGCCTCAAAATCACTCCATTTTAAAAACATCATTTGATTCTACAACGATATCAAGTTCATTACGCTCATGGTTTTTATGAAAAACCTGCGTAGCCCTCCGTCATTTCAGATAAGTATTAGTTAGTATTCGTGCTGCGGTAGTTTGGCCTCCGTCAAGGCGCAGTGTACGGTAGCTAACTAGTGCTTATCTGCTAGCATATGATGCGATTGGATTAGGGTATTCGTACGGCGTTGTTTGGCCTCCGTCAAGGGTCGTGCGGGTGGGTTTAATTCAATCAGGAAATGAAGGGTTGAACTTGACTAGCGGACTATGGGTTGTTTGGCCTCCGTCAAGGTCATAGGACGCTAGGGGCAAAATATTATCGAGAATTTCAAGTGTTGAAATTTGCAATGAGATTGCATACCTTCTATGAGATAGTTGGATCCCGATACCCGCTGCGAGTAAGAGTTACTCCTGGGAGAGTTTTACACATTGCAATTAGCTGATCAAGTAGGTGTCTAGAAAGGTGTCAACGGGGTTACGCCTCTGGGAAAACGAGGTTTACAGTAATTAGGTTCGTGCGAAAGCACGGGGGACCTCCCTCAAAGTACCGACACTGGCCTGGCTGAAAGATTGGCGAACTTGTAGTGTGTAATTAATCCCGGCTAGTCTTTCCTTTTAGGGTTTGGAGGAAGATTTGATAAAAAGCAGTGGGAGCCATCCTGATTAGATAAGATAATAACCAATCTGATCTTGCACGAGCATACGCTAAAGTGTTTTCTTCTCTCTCTCTCCAGGTAGCGACCATTTCATGCCCTAATAAAGATAATAATATGGATGTATTGACCGAACCCGCATGTTATACTGTGCTGGGGAACGTTGGTTCCGTTCATTCTTATAAGAGTTATAGGAATGAACAGGATATAGGGGAATACCAGGATTCCCATACCACCCGAATGAAAAGAGTACATGTTGATGCATTTTCTTCGGGTGTGTTCGTTACTGAGAACTGTTTCTCCATTTGCTCTACGTCCTGGGTATTAGATACCGGGTCAGGATCCCATATATGTAATCAGTTACATGGGCTTAGAAAAGGTAGAGAACTTGGAGAAGGTGATAAAGACATAAGAGTTGGAAATGGTGCAATTGTTGCAGCTAAGACTGTCGGGGAATATCACCTTGTATTACCAACTGGTAATACATTGGTTCTGAACGAATGCTATTACATGCCGAACCTGATATGCAACATTATATCAGTTTCTTTATTAAGTAAAGAGGGATATAATTTTGTATTACAGGACAATGTTATGAACATTTTCCATAACCAAAAGTTGGTTGGATCAGGCACGTTGTGCAATGGCATTTATGTTTTAAATCAATCAACAGTTCTGAGCATAACAAACACACACAAGAGGAAGAGTTCAGAACTGAACGAATCCTACTTATGGCATTGTAGACTGGGTCACATCAATGTGACACGACTGGCTAGGGATGGATATTTGAAACCTTTCGAATTTTCATCTTATGACACTTGCCAGTCATGTCTCAAAGGCAAGATGACCAAAACTCCGTTTACGGGACACGGAGAAAGAGTTACCGAACTCTTGGGACTGATACATAGTGATGTATGCGGTCCCATGTCTACACATGCCAGGAATGGTTCTTCATACTTCATTACATTCACTGACGATCTCTCTAGGTTCGGGTATGTGTTCCTGATGAAACACAAATCAGAAGCTTTTGAGAAATTTAGGGAATATAAACAAGAAGTTGAGAACCAAACCGGAAAAAGTATTAAAATCCTACGATCTGATCGAGGAGGTGAATACTTGAGCAATGAATTCCAGGACTTCCTAAAAGAGAATGAGATTTTCTCTCAGCTGACTCCTCCATATACACCACAACACAACGGTGTATCGGAGCGGAGAAATCGCACCCTATTAGATATGGTGCGCTCTATGATGAGTACAGCTGAGTTACCTATCTCCTTCTGGGGATATGCACTGGAGACTGCTGCATACCTACTGAATAGAGTTCCAACCAAATCAGTGCCTACCACTCCATATGAGATATAGAATGGCAAGAGACCATGTCTTAATTTTATTCAGATATGGGGTTGTCCGGCCTATGTTAAAACACAAAATCCGGACAAGCTCGAGGCAAGGTCTGTTCTATGTAAGTTTGTTGGATATCCCAAACATTCACGAGGGTATATCTTCTACCACTCCGAGGAACAAAAAGTGTTTGTTTCTCGACATGCCACTTTCTTAGAAAAAAGTTTTCTTATGAAACAGATAAGTGGCATTGAGGTAGAACTGGAAGAGGTTCCAGCAATACAGACTGCAACAGAAGATTTGGTTGAACCAGAGGATTCCGTAGTTCCCGATGAACCCCAGCCTATCCGCCGATCTAGTAGGGTTCCTTGCCCACCTGAGAGATACTACGGTTTTCTTATGGATGGTGGGAGCGAGGATTGCATCATGGAGGATGATGACCCAACTAGCTTCGAGCAGGCCATCACGAGTGGGGACTCAGTGAAATGGCTGGATGCTATGCGGTCCGAGATGGAATCCATGTACACCAACAAAGTATGGACTTTGGACGTTGCTCCTGAAGGGGTAAAACCCATTGGGAGCAAGTGGATCTTCAAGAAGAAACTTGGTGTAGATGGGAAAGTGGAGACTTTCAAAGCTAGACTTGTAGCGAAGGGTTTTCGTCAAAGACCAGGTGTGGACTATGACGAGACCTTTTCTCCAGTGGCTATGCTTAAATCCATCCGGATCATGCTTGCCATCGCTGCTTATCATGATTACGAAATCCGGCAAATGGATGTTAAGACCGCCTTTCTAAACGGTGATTTAGAAGAGTGCGTGTACATGACTCAGCCAGAGGGCTTCGTAGACAGTGGGAGCAGCGGGAAGGTGTGCAAGCTGCTTAAATCCATTTATGGATTAAAGCAAGCATCGCGGAGTTGGAACATCTGCTTTGACGTCGTTATCAAAGAGTTTGATTTCGTCAAAAACCCAGATGAACCTTGTATCTACAAGAAGGTGGCAGAGAGTAAGGTGGTCTTCCTCGTATTGTACGTGGACGACATACTCTTGATAGGAAATGATATTCCTATGCTGCAATCGGTCAAGCTCTTCTTATCACAAAGATTCTCAATGAAAGATCTTGGTGATGCCTCCTGCATATTGGGGATTAGGATCTATAGAGATAGATCCAAACGGATTTTGGGATTGTCCCAATCCAGGTACATTGACACCATACTAAAGAGGTTTAGTATGGAAGAGTCCAAGCGTGGGAACTTACCCACGATCTCTGGAGTCACTCTCTCCAAAGAGATGTCTCCCAAGACTGATTTGGAGAGAGCTCGCATGCAAGGGATACCCTATGCTTCGGCAGTAGGCTCTATCATGTATGCGATGCTGTGTACCAGACCCGATGTAGCATACTCACTAAGTATAGTGAGCAGGTATCAAGCTGATCCTGGAGAGAGTCACTGGACAGCTGTGAAGAGCATTCTCAAGTACTTGCGAAGGACTAGAGATATGTTCTTGGTGTATGATAACGGAGAACTCCAAGTGGAGTCCTTTACCGATTCGAGCTTCCAGAGTGATAAGGACGACTCTAAGTCGCAGTCGGGTTTTGTCTTTACCCTTTACGGAGGGGCGGTTAGCTGGAATAGTTCCAAGCAGGAAACCGTGGCAGACTCGACGATGGAGGCTGAATACATCGCTGCCAACGATGCTGCCAAAGAGGCTGTCTGGATCAAGAAGTTCATTACTGAACTTGGAGTGGTTCCATCCATTGAGCGTCCAATACCTTTGTATTGCGATAACAATGGAGCGGTGGCTTTGGCCAAGGAACCCAGGTCCCATCAGCGATCCAGGCATATTCTGAGGCGGTATCACCTGATCCGGGAGATAGTTGATCGCCGGGAGATCGAGGTCAGGAGGGTTGACACGAAGAATAACACGGCGGATCCACTCACGAAGGCCATTCCCCAGATACAGTTTGAGAGACTCTTCGGGATGCTCGGTATGCGATACTACAGCAGCTGGCCCTAGTGCAAGTGGGAGATTGTTAGTTGTATGTATGCCCTAGAGGCCAGTATTGTACAGATGATGTATATTATATTGGATGCTTGGACATATATAGAGATGACTTTCTTTCTCGATATGATAGTATGCTATCTGGTTACTCTTTATCTTAACATGTACACTTGTCTCTTTATACTGTCTTATAGTTACATGTTGGTAAAGCCCTTAGGATATGTACTTGACTACCTAGACTGTGATGCAGATCATACTAGTGGGGACATGGTAGTCCATAAGTACATCCTTCAAGGTCCCTAGTCATGGGTGTATCGAGACGGGGCATCGATATACCAGAGTAGACTAGCGTCTACGCTTCTCGACCCATGTGATGGGCGATGGATGATCCCATATCCATTGGTGTTTGACATCAGAGATGGTATACGGGTGCTCAGTGGAGACTGAGTACACTGGACGGACTCGCCGAGAACTCCCAGATGGTATTATACCTCACGTCAGATGGCAGTTCTCAGGTGACACTTGTACAGGTTAGTCTGTAGACCCGAGATCGTCATAGAGTCTTGTGTGATTCCCACTGTGCTTTGATCTCCACCTTACCACGTCCATGAGGGCGTGCAAAACGGTGGTCTTTGGGCACAGTCCCGAGTCACATGGAGGCAATGAGCGATAGGAGGGGTTTCGTCTCTCCCGGTATTGGGGGTTGTTGTTGCGCAGTGCTCGATTGGCCGTAGCAGGGAAGTCCCTGGCCAGGGCTGATCAGAGATTTGCTGGTAAGTGTTACCAGTAGTTTCTCGACCCGTTATGAGCCTCACATCGGCACGACTTATCGGGTTATTGGGGTCTGACGTTTACCACCCCTAGACTTGATATGCGACATATCAGACGAAGAGACCGGACTGTACGGTAAGTGTTACTGGTCGGATTCGCAGGAGTGTGAGCGGGCTAGCTCGTCGATCTTCTGATCGCTCAATACCCGGATGGCCGTTACGTTTAGCAGACCGCTTGCGGCTTGTGGATGCTTGATATGATCATCATCTGCTACCGGCGTATTGACGAGTCTTTAGAGTCCTACACAGAGGTTTCCTGGCTCAAGCAAAACGAAATAGGAGCGCATATGAGATATGTGCGGGACCGAGAATAATACCAGTATGTGATACTGTATTCGATTCTCGCGATTTGTAGCATTGATCGGTTATATGCATTATAGCCGGGTTATCGGATCAAGTGTTGATTCGATAAGTTGTTACTATTGATATTAGTCGGTCATATGCGATATGACCGGGTCGTTAATTCAAGTGTTGATTTAATGATTTAATGTATAATTATATATTTGATATATTACTTTACATTAACTAATATGGATTCACTTTAAATGGATTTTCTCACTTGATGTGCATGATGTATATGTGATATACTTTTGTACACTTGTTTGTATCATATTAGATGATGCATGTTTATTTGGTTAAGTGCAAAGAATAAACCCATGGTTAAGAGGATAATTAGGGTTTTGATTTTATCACACATTTATTTATCCATTCCTTTTTATTTAAATTGTTTTATAAAAACAAAATGGTTTTCTTTTGTCATGAAGCTTAATGAAGCTTCATGAAGGTTTGACTCAAAGACCATTTTGTCTTTATGCTAAACCCTAACTATTCCCACTTACCATGGTTTGCTCTCTACACTTAACCCATGTTAGATTATGATAAGTATCAATTTTATTTCATTATTGAAAAACACTTATCATAATACTAGCTCATCATCTTCTTCATCTTCAAGTTAGAAACCTTGAGGCCATTAATGGCAACTTGAGCTTGAGAGTGAGAAATCCAATTCTAAAGAGAACCCACCTCCTGTTTCTTCACCCTCTACCTCTAGCCAAGTTGTAGAGTGTGTTTTCTTCACAAGTTTCATCACTTTGTGAAGTCGGAGCTTGAACTTGCGATGCCTCGACGTAGATCGTCTTTGACAAGAAGCCGGCGACCTAGCTCACCCGATTATCCGATGAAGCCGACGCAAGAGCCCGGGGTTCGACATGGACAGCGAGGAGACTTCGTTGCGGAGCCGTGGAGGTGGATATCCGGATCTACAAAGGTTGTAATTTCCATATCCAAGTAGTTAAGTGTTAACTAGTTTACTTTTCGCCTAGATTTCTAGCAACGATCCGTAGTCTAGGGTTTCCCGGCACCATTTTTTTTTTTGAAATTGGCATGTTCGATGCCTTGTGAGACCTCTATAGGGTGCCTAGGAACCTTTCAGCCCTAAGTCAAATTTCACTCTCCAAAACTGTATGTGGTTGCTGTTCTGATCCTTCTCATCTCACGGAAGAATGTCCACGAAATTCTCCGTTTCAAGGTCATGAGCATATCAATTCTGCTTACCAACAAAGACCTAGAAACGATCTATTTTCTTCCACATATAATCAGGGTTGGAGGAATCACCCTAACTTTGCTTGGAACCAATCACAAACTCAAAACACGGTTCCAAATCAAAACAATTTCCAAAGGGTCCCTCCACCACAACAGCAACCACCACTTCAATTGAGTCAGCACCCCTTCCAATCACAAAACTTTCAAAATCCGGTCAACACACCTGCACCATCTAGTCCTTTACAGTTGACCGGGACTGATGAATCCTCTTCATTCATAAACTTGCTTCTGACAAATCTCATGCAAGTATCGGCTGAAATAAATACTTCCGTCGATGATATAAAGAAAAACTCAGCGTCCCAAGCTAAGAGTATCAAATCGATGGAAACAAAAATTGCACGATTGAAAGCCGAAATGAGTGCAAGAGAGAAAGGGAAACTCCCAGCTCAACCTTTACCCAATCCTGGCTATTCACAACATGTGAATGCAATCACTACGTTGAGATCTGGGAGAGTGCTTGACAATCACGTTGGGGAAGAGATTGATGACACTGAAAAATCTATCGATGATACCCCGGCTGAGACCTTTACTTCCACTTCTACTTCTAATTCTGACCCCAGTTCTTCTACCCCACCACCTTCTTGCGAGCCTATTCTTCGTTTCCCAAAAGGCTCGCCACCTCAGCCCATTTCTTCTAGTTCTCTACAGACGATCCCCACTTCTATTCTGGGATCGGGTCCACACACACTTCCTTCTCCTATGATGGACCTAGCGCTTATTGCTAAAGCACCTTATCCTAATCGGTTAAGGGCTAACACATCGAGTCCACATATGGAGAAGATTATGGACATTTTTAAGCAAGTTAACATCAACATCTCTCTCCTAGATGCTATCCAACAAATTCCGTCCTATGCGAAAACTCTTAAGAACTTGTGCACTAGGAAGAGGAAGACTCAAGTGCCCAAGAAGATATTCATGGCAAAAACAGTAGACACAGCCTTTCCCCAGCAATTACCGAGGAAACGTAAGGATCCAGGATATCCTACGATTTCCATTTCTATCGGGGAAAAACACATCAACCGTGCTCTATTAGACCTTGGCGCTAGTGTTAACTTGCTTCCATACTCGGTTTACGAGCAGTTAGGGATCGGAGAGTTGAAGCCAACCCATTGCACTCTCCAAATGGCTAACCGATCAATCACCAAACCTAGGGGTGAACTGGAGGATGTGTTAATAAAAATCGGGGAATTTATATTCCCTGTGGACTTTATTGTAATTGATACACAGCCTGTAGCGAACCCACGGAATCAAATTCCGGTGATTTTAGGTCGCCCCTTTTTGGCCACTTCCAATGCTATCAATTGTCGTAATGGTTCTATGACCCTATCCTTCGGGAATAGGTCAATTGAGCTGAACATTTACAAGTTGGAAAGTGTACCCTCCGAACCTACTGCTCAGGTCTGTTCTGTCGACTTAATGGATGTCGACAGCAGCGAATTTGATGATCCTCTTGATACTGATCTTGACTCTTTTCATACGTTGTTGTTTGACCCAACTATGTATCATACACATACGGACTCTTCCACTGAGTTGTCCGGGTCAACAATTAACACTGATTATGAACTGCTTTTAGAGTCTGAAGATCACCCCGCACTTTGTGATGACATTATTCTTCGGGGTATTGATGGAACTTTTGAGGAAATCTTCGCTGATGAACTCGCATTTTTGAATGACACGGGTGTTGAGATAAATCATCTCCCAATCAATGAAATTGAACCTCCACCCCTTCTTCTGAACTGTAAAAAGAATGCGAGCAATTCATCACATTCACTGCATCGTCTCTCCAAAACGAGACGCACACACATTCTATTTCCCCACTTACCCTTTCCCCACTTCTTCTTCCACTAACCAGAGCACTGCATTGATAAAATTTTCGAATGGTTGGTGTTAACTTTCGGTCTTTGCAAAACTTGGCATCGACCAATGATTTTTGACCCCCTCATGTGATTTTCAAAGATTAACATTGCTTAAGTTTGGGGGGGTATAATCTGGCTCTTGAAAAGAAAAGTTTTACAAAATTTTGAGCCAAAAATAAGTTTGGGGAAGGATCTTCACTTAAATATTTTGCCCCCGTTAATAAATTTCCTCCCAAGCTTACAGGTTTTTCGAGATTTAGTTGATGGCAACAGTGAGGACACTGTTAAAGACAAGTTTGGGGGAGGTTTGTGCTTATTTTCGCATCATTTGCATCATCATTTGCATAAGCACAAAACATTTTTGAAAACCTATAAAAAAATTTTAAAAATTCAAAAGATAAAAATATTTTTGTACATAAATAAGATAATAAAAGTTTAGATAGTGAAAAATTACATCCAAAAGATTGGAAAATTTTAAGAAAACCAAGAAAATTAGAAGTTTTCTTATACGAACTAGTAATAAGTAGTTATGAGCCGTTGTCCCAAGGGTTAGTAAGAGGAAGGAAGTCACTAATCTGAGAATAAAAATAAGTCTGAAAAATAGTTCCTATTCTGGAAGCTAAACATTTTGAACGTTGATACCCTGCTATTCCCACTTACACACGTCTTGAAACTTAGGATAGTAGAGGATACCTTGAAATGCTCTTGTCTAAAAGCTGATGTATGAAGGAAATAAAAAAATGAATAAAATATAAAGTTATGAGAAAAATGAACACTGGTTTTGTTATCGCTAAGGCAGCAATAAAAAAATATAGCGAGGGTGCCTCTTCACCTAGTGCCCTAAGGCCAACTGGTCTGGGAGTTACTGCTAAGACTTAGGTGGTGCAAGACAAGGAAAAACACCAAATAAGCAAGCACATGAGTAATCGGTCGGTTAGTACCTCAAGAAATATTAACGGTCGCATGAAAGTGTGTGAGCAAATTCATCTAAATATTCATTAATTAAAAAGTACTGAGGCTGATGGGCAAGAGTATGATAGCTTGAATTGAATTCTCCGGGTGTAGGGATGTCTTTACACACACGTAGGGTTATATGATCGATATTTGGAATACAGATAGGAATGGAGAATAAGACGATATTTTATTGAGGGAGGACGTGATTTCTGACATCTTTTCATGACTATTAAGATATGGCTCATGACAACCGAAAAGCTAGCATAGTTGGAAACTCTAATTTTCAAAGCTTTTCTTTTACAATTCTTTTCTTTAAATGTAATATTCATGATCTTCCTTTTATTATTGGATTTTGTGGGTGCAATCCGCTGAAAACCCTCAGGAGACAACACTCCTCCTACTAGGGACACCTAGAGATTTAAAGGCTTGTTGCACGTGCTCAGTGCAATCGTGTTGCCTACGAAAGTGTGCTAGTTAGTTTTTCTCTTTCTTTATTTTCTCCTTCTATTTTTAATAAAACTGTTCGCTCGAGACGACCGAAAATAAGTTTGGGGGAATTTGATCAGTCGAAAATACTGCATCTTTAAACCGGCATTTTCCCTATCATTTGCAGTCATTTAGAAGTGTTCGGCATTCATATAGCACATATTAGCAAAACAGTCGTAAAATATCAGATTGCATATGTTAGACTTTAAAACCGGCACTATAAGGGAAATTGACTGTATTTCATAGCATGGCATCATTCCTGTATTGCGCAACATGTGTTTCGAAGTCTATGCAGGAAATTCCAGAAAAAGGCCAAAATTGTGAAAATAATGCTGACAAAATTACGCCAACTCAAAGACTAGGAAGCTGGTAGCAATCTGGAAGGAATTACACAATTAAACATATTAGATAAATACCCCAAAGTCATCCCAAAGCAACAGAAGAAAGTGTGCACTGTTTCTCCCTCACGTGACCGCGGATCCGCGGCATAAGGAGGCAAGTGCCGCGGATCCGCGGCGCCTCTGCCACGTCATCAGTCCAATTTGAGGGTATAATTCCTATATTAGTGCCTACAGCTCAGAAAGATATGTCAATCTCCAGAAAACCCTCGAAGGTTCTGCCAAATCAGCAAGGATGATTAATTTAGCTAATCTTGATTAAGCTAATCAAACTCCTAACTAACTATTTCTAGAAGCCTCTCTAGCTAACAAACTTTTAGAGGGAAATTCAAATTTGAAATCCTAGATCTAGGGTTTGGATGGTCTATAAAAGAGAGCCTAGATTTAAGGGTGGAGGTGGTTGATCATTAACCAATGAATCATTAATTAGGGTTAAGGGTCTTCTTCATTCTTCTTCTTCTCTCATCTCTAACACAAGTTGAGTGACACAACTTGTGCCTCAAACCCTAACCCTAATTCCAATCCAAGATCAAGATCATCGAGTACAAGCAAAGCAAGAAGCCTTCAAAGCCTTTAGAAGCGAAGCCGGACTTCATCGGAGCATGTGATCCAAGCCGATCCGCGATTCAAGGAGCCGATGCAACGCTAGATTCGACAATCTTGTTCCTTCTCAAATTCTTTTAGTCTCTTGAGCAATGTGTAACAATTTGTTGAATAAATAAAGGTGAGATTCTTTTAACTTGCTTATCTTTTAATTCAAGCATTATGATTCAATCTTAATTTGTGATTGTGTTTGTTATGATGATGTTTGAGTAAACTCCGCTCGTAAAGGAGTCGAGGCGATCGATAGAATGATGATGATTTAGATCTTTTCACAATTCTTAAATCTATAACGTTTGTAAATTCTTGTAAATCGAATGATCGATAACCTAGTTTCGAGACGATGCCTTCTTGATTGTGTTCGCTCGGAACTAGAGATCAACAATCGATCATTAGATTTTCTTGAAGCTAGTTGTGAATGCGGTTCATCGAAAGGATAAAGGATAGGATGAGGAAACCCTAGTTTCTTCGCAAGATCCTTAACCTCGATGAATTGTCATTGATCTAGTATCAATTTGTTAATGGATAAGGATATGAAATCAGTAGATCTCATCACATCTTAGATCCGATCTATTCCTACGAGCCGCACTTCAATTCTTGATTGTTGGTTTGGAAATCAAAAACAAATTATCAATTCTTGATTTTAATGTTTTCTTAGATCTAGATTTTTCTAATTCTTGAACTTCAATTTCAAATCATGAATTGTTTGTTTCGTTTTCTTTAAAGTTTCAACTCATCTAAATCCTAAACACGAACGATTACACTTTCCCTATGGATGATCCGCACTTACTAACGCGCTACATTCGACACCGTTATTGATTGCGGTCAAATAATTCTTTGATTATGATTTCTATTCATTTTCTAAACCGACACACAAAGAAATTTATTAATCAATGCTCGGGATATGTATGTATTTACAATCTTGCTCGATATGATAGTATGCTATTTGGTTTGTATTTATCTTAACATGTGATGTGTTTTACTATGTATTTCATATCTTGTATGCATGTTGATAAAGCCCGTAGGATATTTTCCTGACTACCAACGTTGTGATGGCAATCATACTTGTGGGAGCTGGATAGTCGATATGCACATCCTTCAAATGTCCCTAGTCGACGGAGTATCGAGACTGGGCATCGATACTCCAGAGTGGACTTGTGTATACATATCTAGACCCTGACGAGGGGCGATGGATTGGTCCCGCAACCATTGGTGAGGTGCACCTAAGATTGTATACAGATACTCACTGGGTGTGAGTTCACCGGACAAGACTCACCGAGGACTGACTAGATGGTATTATACTTAGCGTCAGATAGCAGTTCTCCGGTGACATGTGTGCAGATAGTCTGTCGACCTGAAGTCGCCATTTTTCTCGTGTGAGTTCCTATTGTGCTTTGATTACTACCCTACCACGGCTCTACTGAGTCATGCAAACAATTTTTAGTTGGGTACAGTCCCGAGCCACTTAGAGGCAGTGAGCGACTGTTAGGGATTCGTCACTCCCGGTATGGGGAGTCGATGTCGCGCTATGATCGGTTGGTCAATACAATAAGTCCCTGTCTATGGCGGATTGAGAATTACCGGTTGGCAGACCAGTAGATTCTCGGATGGTCTTGAGCCATACTGACATGACTTGTTTGGTTATTAGGGGTCTGACATTTTCCACCCCCCTAGACCTTACATGCGATACTCTCATACGAACAGACCGGACTGCACGGATATTGTCACAGACAGGCTCAGTAGGGGTTCGGATGAGTTCGTTCGTCGGCCTTCCTTTTTGACAGAAACCTGGGTAGCCATTACGTGCAGCTACCGCTGATGTGCTCACTGCCAGCGTACTGTCGAGTCTTTAGAGTCTCACACAGAGGGTTTCTCTGCTTCGGGCGAAACGATGTAGAAGCCGTATGGTTTTACGGCAGGGTTTCGATCACATACGTGTACTGGCTACATGGATGATGATCGGGCGGATTATACTAGTGGGCTTTGGTTTAAGCCAGATCCTAGTATCGGATTATTGGATTGTTTTTCATCTCTTTGTATTCATAATTTTCGGAATACGGATACGGGTATTTATATACGGATGAGAGGTATTCTTGTAATTTTGTCAAGAGTGCTTCTAGAAGAAGACACCTCGTTTGTTATTTAATCTTTTTGATTAAATGATAAATGAGGTGGAGGTATGAGGTGTTATATTGCAATTAATGAAGTATGGCTACTTGGTGACTCATGTAGTGAGTCATGGATTACTATTGAGACAAGGTGGCATTTAGATATTTTGTGGTATCTAGATATTTTGTGAAAAATATCTTTGCTTAATAGTTATCACAATGAGCCATTCTTCATTCATTCTATCATAAACACTCTCTCTCCTCCAAGCTCTCTTCTTCTTCCTCTAACCCTAATTTGTCTCATGAGTTGAGAAACCTAAGGTTCAAGAGACTAAACAATTCCTAATCACTCTCTACATCTTCTAGGATACTTAGACTAGCAAACTAGGTATCCTAGTTATCTCAATTTAGAGGTAGGAGCTCCAAGTAGACACTCTCGGGTGGATCATCTTTGACCCAAGGAGGCTAATGATCAAGCGATCCGTACACTTTCTTCTAGGAGCTTAAGAAGAAGAGGAAGACAACGAGAGTCGAAGGACTTGGTTCACGGAGGTACAAATTTCTTTCATAGTAGTTAGAACCGCATAGTAGTTATGTTAGTTAAGGTTTATATAAAGATCATGTTGATTCAAGTCGTTGTTGTGAAGATCTAAAATCGTTTTTTGAAAATTCCGCTTCCCGCGGACCCGTGGGGTGTGCGATATCGACTTACACTCAGTTCCCACAAATATGATCGCCACTGGTAGACAAGTAAGGATCATACGGGTTTTATCATTATTTATGAACGACATGTAATAACAAGTAAAACGTATAAATATGAATGATAAAAAAACCAGATAGCGTACTATCATCTCGAAAAAAAACTGTTCTACTTTTATAGGTCCTTGATTTATGATTTTTGTTGTGTAGAATGAAAATTGAAAAGAAATCACAACCAAAAATATTTTGACCGCAATCAATAACGGTGTCGGTTGTAGCGCGTTAGTAAGTGCGGATCGTCCACAGGGACAGTGTAATAGTTCGTCTTTCGAATTAGATGAATTGAAACTTTAAAGAAAAGAAAACAAACAATTCAAGATTTGTATTTGAAGTTCAAGAATTAGAAAATCTAGATCTAATAACAAGAAAAGATAAAATCAAGAATTGAGAGTTTGTTGATTTTTCCAAACCAAATATCAAGAATCGAAATGAGGCTCGTAGGAATCGATCGGATCTGTAGACGTGATGCAATCTCAAGATGACGTATTCTTATCCTTCGATGAATTGATACTAGATCGATGATGATCGACAAGAATTAGGGATTTCTAGTGAAACTAGGGTTTCATCTTATCCCTTGTTCTTTTATCGATATCATTCATATTCTAGCCTCTAGTAATTTCAAGAAACGATCGTAGATCCCTAATTTCGAGCGATAACAATCAAGAAAGTATCGCGACGAAACTAGGTCATCGATTCTTGAACTTGCTAGGGTTTACAAAACTCGTAGGACTTAAAAATCGTATTAAGATTTGTTATATTATCATTCTACAATCGTCTCGATTCCTCCACGAGCGGAATTTTACTCGAACATCACAACAAGAACCACAATCACAAATTGAGATCTAATCATGATGCAAGAATTAAAAGAAAGCAAGATTAAAGAATTTCACCTTTTATTTATATCAACAATTTCGTTACAATCGCTCAAGAACTACAAGAGGAAGAACTCGATCGTCGATTTGGCTTCGCTCGTCTCTTTGAGTCACGGATCGGCTTGGATCACTTGCTCGATTGAAGATCGGCTCGGCTCCTAAAAGGTTGAAGGGCATCTCGCTTGATTGGTACTCGGGATCTTGAATTTGGATTGGAATTAGGATTAGGGTTTCGCACAAGCCTTGTCACTAGACTTGTGGAAGAAGATGGAGAATTGAACTAACTAATGATTGAACTAATGAACTAAGATTGAACCCCCTCAACCCTTAGATCTAGGTTCCTATTTATAGCCATCAAAACCCTAGATCTAGGATTTGAATTTTAAGTTTCCCTCCAAAAGTTTGTTGAGGAGATTTTGAATTTCCCTCTAAAAGTTAGTTAGAGGAGAAGCTTCTAGATGTGATTAGTTAGGAGGGAGCTTCTAGAAGAGGTTAATTAGGAGCTTAATTAGGATTAGCTTTGCTTAATGATCTTTGCTGATCTGGTAGAAGCTTCAAGAGAATTATGGAATTTGTCATGTATTAAAGTGATGTGGGCCCTGATATATGAATTCTGCAGTGAAAATAACTTGCTGATGTGTCCAAACCGCCGCGGAACCGCGGCGCAAGCCGGCTTCCGCCGCGGTTCCGCGGCTCTTTTGGAGAGTTGGGGCTTGGTCTTTTTGGTGCTGATTTGGGCTGAGTTTTGGGCCTTTCTTTGATATGTTGATTTTTATATTGCCTTTTGAATTGCTACCAGATCTGAAATCATTGAGTTGGCGTATTTTTGATCAGCTCTTTTGTCTTTGCTCCTGCAATTTCCTGCACAAATCTCGAGACAAGTGTTGCGCAATATAGGGATGATGCGATACCATAAAATACAGTCAATTTCCCTTAAAGTGCCGGTTTAAAAGTCTAACACATGCAATCTGATATTTAACGACTGTTTTGCTAATATGTGAAATATGAATACCGAACACTTCTAAATGAGTGCAAATGATAGGGAAATTGCCGTGTTAAAATTGCAGTATTTTCGACTGATCAGTCCTCCTTCAACTACCATAATTGTCTTCTCGCACTTACAATAATTGCCTTGAGGGTACTATATTCAACAATCATCCACTTGCACTTAAGGCCAATTATTGCGGTATTATAATCCCACACGTCTCGTGTGTTAACGAACACCCAACTTCTTTACTAACAGCTTCGCAAATCGTGTTTGAGAAACAACCGTGTTCGAGAAATAGGCTCAGTAAATGGATGTGCTACAATGTTTCTAATTTTATCTCTCTTTATCTCAACTTCGCGAAGATCAACAAAGTTCGGATTAGAAAAAAGATGGTTAGAAGAAGAGAAGGCATGCATGTCGTTTGATTAAAGAAAGTTGGAAGTGCCCAACAATCTTGTTCGGATGCGGCAAGAAATTTAGTGGCGAAATTTAAAAAGACAAAGATGCATGGGTGCTAAAGAAGTGAGGAAAAAGGAGATTTCTTCGAGAAATTAAGACAAAGAAAGTAGGCGCTGATCATTCCAGATATTGAGGTGGAGAAAAAAGAAGAGCAAAAGGGATTATCGCAACAGCAGTATGAATGCCTCTGCACTTGGAGAACCGAACTCAAAGAAAGTGATGAGAATACGGCGTTGCTGGAGGTCCTTTTCGGGTCTCCGTCATATGCTGTCTTCCGTCGATCTCCCGGTGGATTTTGGAGGTGATCTCCTGTTGCGTGTGGGTCTCAATGGGTTTTGAGGAGATTGGTGGTTTGAGGAGTTTGCGCCGAGTACCTGCAATGAAGTCCTGGGGTGGTTTGGTACCACCGAGGACCCTCTGACGATCAAGTTAGCACAAGATCCGAGCAGAGTAACGGCTAAGTGTGGTGAAAAAATCTTACTTGACCCCTTTGTGATGGGGGTTTATATAGTGGCGGCAGCACGCAGCAGCAGGCACGAGAATCTCGCTGGCAGTTACGCTCCCGACGTCACGCCCGCGTGACGAGCGGATCGCCCGTTAATGGGGATCGTGATGGCGTGGAACGTGAGATGTTGCCGGCGGAGAATCTACGCATGGCGAGATTTGCGGAGCGGCGGATACGCCTGTGAGTGGTGGAGTTGGTCGGTCGGAGGGACCGAGGAAGATAGCCTCGGCGGGAGAGCTTGGGGACGAGAGGGAGGGCCGAGGCATCTTGGTCCTGTGGCAACCCGGGGTGAGCTGGGAAGCCGAGGAGGCCAATTTGCAGGGGGCTCTGAGGAGAGCTAGCTTGTGCTTGCGGGTCGGGTACAGGGGTAGCCTGGTCGGTTCCTGTGGGCCCTTTCTTCTGAGCTCTGGGATACGTCATCTGCCACGTGTCCTGATCTGGGAGATCACCAATATAGAGCATCATTATTAGTCCCCCACTCTTGTTCTGACCAGCTGGCGGGTCGGGACAGGAGTGGACTGCCGGGCCGCCCGGGATGAGCTCCCTCCTAAGATTTCGTCGGGTCGCGTCCCCGGGATGTCAGATGTCTTTTCCGCCAGCGAATCAGGGCGAGATCTCTGCATTTAAGGAAGGTGCGCAGGTTCGTGCATCCTTCCACTGAAGCGACGGTTCGCGTGTCAAGCGTCGGTTGGCCGACGCGATGTGTGCAGGCCTACGGCGTCTGATGAGATGCGGCCCAGTATGGGAACGACAAGTAGAGCAATCGGAGCCGTTGGACGCGAGGAGGCGTTTTGGCGGGAAATGAAGGGCGCTGTTGGATGAGAGCGATTACAGTGATAAATAGGTGGTGGAGCCCACTCCAGGGCCCCCATTTCTTCATATTTTTCTTTCTTCTAAGTCTTGGCTGCTCGGTGCTCTTCCTCTTTTGGATTGGATACATGGTTCATTCCCACTCTTTGGGTTTCTCGTTCCAGAGGGAGGCCAGCGGTGCGGTCGTGCCCCCGGCTGGCTCGTGCCTTGCGCCAAATGTTCCGACGGTGGCAGGGCCGTCCGCTTCGTTGATGGCTCCTGGTGATTGGTCCGGCGGCGGCCAGAGACGTCCATGGTCATCCGAGCCCCCGATGAGGGACGCAGGGGAGGGTGAGGACGGGGTCCCCCTTAAGAGGAAAATGACAATCTCTCGTGCACCGCCGTTGAGGGTCCCTGAGGGGATTCCCGTGCAGGAGGGGGATGCCGTCTTCATGGCTCCATCTGGGCTTTCCGTCGCTGCCGGCCTGCTAGCTGGGATGGAAGAGTCGGCCGGGGGGAGGCTTCCGCATGGCACCCTGAGGGTCCAAATGGAGGCCATAGCCCAAGGGGCAGTCCAGGTATGAACTCCTCCACGCGTTGTTTTTCTTACTGTCCTTTCTTTGGCTTGAGCGTTTCCAAGTTTCTCATCCGTTTCCCGTCAGGTCCTTCAATGCTGTGCCCTCGTTACTCGTATGGAGGCCGAGGGGGTGTTCCATGCACCGAGGCCGGTGGAAGCGTTTCCTTCAGAGGTCGAGGTCCTGCGACGTGACCTGCATCTGGAGAGGGCGAGGGCCGATGTCCTGGCAGCCCGAGCGGAGGCTGCGGAGCTCGCCATCTCAGCGAACCAGGGTGCCTATCGTCGCCTGAGTGCATCCCACTGAGTTGCTGAGGCGAAGCTGGCGGATCTGGCCGATCGTTTCGCGGCCATGGAGGAGGAGAAAAACGCCAGCAGGAGGGATGTCGAGGCGGCGCTTCTGGCGGCCGGGACTGCCGAGATTAGGACTAAGAAGATTGTGGCCGATTACATGGTGTCAGAGCAGTTTTACGTCGAGCTTGGCGAGCATTCCGCCGTCGCGTGGAATAAGGCTCTAGATGCTTTGAAAGAGCGGCTTCCTGAGTTCGCCGATGGCGAGCTCCGTGCTCGGGTCTCACTCCCGGTGGCAAAGCCTCCGGCAGATAGCGATGAGGGAAGCGAGGCGTCCCCTGGTGGCAAAGCCTCCGGTGGTGAGGTCTCCGGCAGACTGCGATGGCAGTGGTGAGGGAAGCGAGGCGCAGGAGAGGGTCAGTGACTTAGGTCTTTTTGATATTCCCTCGCTCCTCTTTTGTAAGCGTCCGGAAGTTTGTAAGGCCGGGGAGCCCAAAATACCTTTTGTAAAGACTTCGCTTTTGGTAGTAAAACTTTTTTGTTTCATCAGTTTGCTCTTTGTCTTTTGTTTGTGAAGAATGCTCATAAAATATTTTTGCTTGCACTGTTGGGCTTCCATGTCAAGTCGTCCATATCAGGTCGGCTATCTGTCTAGCGATCATTCGTCGAGTTGATTTCGATCACTTGCCGAGTGTGCCAAGCGCTGCTGAGAAGGAGGCATCTCCATGGCCCCAAAGTTCGAGGGGGGATCGCTCAAGCTTAGATAGACCTGATGTCCCTTGTTGGGGCTTCGGATCTGCTGCATGTGATAGGAAAAGGGATGTCCGCCGGGTATGACCGAGCAGGGAATCTGATCGGTTGCCTCTTGGCGAGGGCTTTGATTTTTGGTGTTGCAAGCAGGCAACCACCACCCGGGGACAGCCGGGCGAGGGTTGGGCTCAACTATCTCTGGGAGGACTTTTTGATCCCTGGCATTGCGAGTAGGGAAGCTACCGGACAGGGATAGCCGAGCAGGGTAGCTGCTGAGCTGCCTCTAAGGAGGACTTTGATCCTTAGCGTTGGAGGGATCGTAGGAGGCCTACTAAGGATAGCCGGGCAGCGAAGCTGCGCAGTGGCCTCTTGGCGAGGGCTTTGATCTTTGGCGTCGTGGGTAGGCAACTACCGGCCTGGGATCACCGAGCGGGGTAGCCGCTCAGATGCCTCTTGCGAGGGCTTTGATCCCTGGCATCAAGGGTAGGGAGCTACCAGCCGGAGATGACCGAGCAAGGGTCGGGCTCGGTTGCCTCTTGCGATGGCTTTTGATCCTTCAGGACGGGGACCGAGCAGGGTTACTGCCCAGTGCCTCTTGGCGAGGACTTTGATCCCTGTCGGTTGTGGTAGGAAGCTACCAGCCGGGGATAGCCGAGCAAGGGTCGGGCTCGACCGCCTCAAAGGAGGACTTTGGTCCTTAGCGCGGGAGGGGCTGTAAGAAGCCTACCAAGGACCCTTGGCCGAGCAGGGTTACTGCCCGATGCCTCTTGGCGAGGGCTTTTGTCCTGAAGGATAGCCGAGCGAGGGTCGGGCTCGACTGCCTCTGGGAGGGCTTTTGATCCCTGTCGGTTGTGGTAGGAAGCTACCAGCCAGGGGTTGCCGAGCAGGGTAGCTGCTGAACTGCCTCTAAGGAGGACTTTGATCCTTAGCATTGGAGAGGCCGTAGGAGGCCTGCTAAGGATAACCGGGCAGTGAAACTGCGCGGTGGCCTCTTGGCGAGGGCTTTGACCCCTAGTGTTGCGAGGAAGGAAGCTACCGGCCAGGGATAGCCGAGCAGGGTAGCTGCTGAGCTGCCTCTAAGGAGGACTTTGATCCTTAGCATTGGAGAGGCTGTAGGAGGCCTGCTAAGGATAACCGGGCAGTGAAACTGCGCGGTTGCCTCTTTGGCGAGGGCTTTGACCCCTGGCGTTGCGAGTAGGGAAGCTACCGGTCAGGGATAGCCGAGCAGGGTAGCTGCTGAGCTGCCTCTAAGAAGGACTTTGATCCTTAGCGTTGGAGGGGCCGTAGGAGGCCTGCTAAGGATAGCCGGGCAGCGAAGCTGCGTGGTGGCCTCTTGGCGAGGGCTTTGATCTTTGGCGTCGTGGGTAGGCAACTACCGTTTTGGGATCACCGAGCGGGGTAGCCGCTCAGATGCCTCTTGCGAGGGCTTTGATCCCTGGCATCAAGGGTAGGGAGCTACCAGCCGGAGATGACCGAGCAAGAGTCGGGCTCGGTTGCCTCTTGCGAGGGCTTTTGATCCTTCAGGACGAGGACCGAGCAGGGTTACTGCCCAGTGCCTCTTGGCGAGGACTTTGATCCTTGTCGATTGTGGTAGGAAGCTACCAGCCAGGGATAGCCGAGCAAGGGTCGGGCTTGACCGCCTCAAAGGAGGACTTTGGTCCTTAGCGCGGGAGGGGCTGTAAGAAGCCTACCAAGGACCCTTGGCCGAGCAGGGTTACTGCCCCGGTGCCTCTTGGCGAGGGCTTTTGTCCTGAAGGATAGCTGAGCGAGGGTCGGGCTCGACTGCCTCTGGGAGGGATTTTGATCCCTGTCGGTTGTGGTAGGAAGCTACCAGCCGGGGATAGCCAGGGTAGCTGCTGAGATGCCTTTAAGGAGGACTTTGATCCTTAGCGTTGGAGAGGCCGTAGGAGGCCTGCTAAGGATAACCGGGCAGTGAAGCTGCGCGGTGGCCTCTTGGCGAGGGCTTTGACCCTTGGCGTTGCGAGTAGGGAAGCTACCGGTCAGGGATAGCCGAGCAGGGTAGCTGCTGAACTGCCTTTAAGGAGGACTTTGATCCTTAGCGTTGGAGAGGCCGTAGGAGGCCTGCTAAGGATAACAGGGCAGTGAAGCTGCGCGGTTGCCTCTTTGGAGAGGGCTTTGACCCCTGGCTTTGCGAGTAAAGAAGCTACTGGCCAGGGATAGCCGAGCAGGGTAGCTGCTGAGCTGCCTCTAAGGAGGGCTTTTGATCACAAAGACAGAGCTCTATTTGCAATGTTCTGACGTTCCCTTTATTTGAATGGAAAGGATTTTTAGAAAACATTTACATCATCTTCGTGAAAGGAGGGGTACACACTCGTTGGCCTTGACCTCATTGGTATAGCTTGAGCTTCTCGGCATTGTAAGGTCGCGGGAACTTGCGTCCGTCCGTGTCTTGTAGGCGATAGGCTCCGCCGGGGAGTACCTCAGAGACGAGGAAAGGACCGTCCCACTTTGGGGAGAACTTGTATAGCCTTCCTTGATCGATGAACTCGTTCCGCCGTAGGACCAGATCTCCGACCTTGAAGGAGCGGCGCTTGACCCGAGCGTTGTAGTACCGGGCCGTTTGTTGTTGATAAGCGGCGGCCCTGATCTGAGCCCGGTCTCTCTTCTCCAACAAGATGTCCAGGTTGGTCCGTAGTGCCGAGGTGTTCGTATCGTCATCGAAGTGCTCGACCCGATGACTGGGCAGCCCGATCTTCGCTGGGACCATTGCCTCAGTCCCATAGCAGAGGTTGAAAGGGGTTTCCCCAGTGGGGGTCTTCTTTGACGTGCGCAGGGCCCATAAGACCCGGGGCAGTTCTTCGACCCAACTTCCTTATCGCCCTTCTAAGCGGGTCTGGAGACCTCGGAGGACGTCTCGGTTAGCGACTTCGGCCTGCCCGTTGCATTGGGGATGCGCGACCGCGGCGAACTTCATGAGGATATGGTATTCCTTGCAGAAGTCCTTCACTTTCTCGTTCTCGAAGTTCGTCCCGTGGTCGGTGATGATACACCTCGGGATGACGAACCAGAGTATCGGATTGTTTTGCAGGAACCTGATGGTTATGGGGGCATCCGATTTCCTGATGGGGACGGCCTCAATCCACTTGGTGATGTAGTCTACCGCAACGAGGACATATTTGTGCTCGCCCATACCGGTAGGGAACTGGCTGATCATGTCCAATTACCATTGGGCGAACGGCCATGAGGATGTTAGGGCGGTCAGCTCGATAGCGGGGAGGCGAGGGATGCTGCCGTGGAGTTGGCAACTCTTGCATCTTCTGTTCTGGGCGTCCTCGTGAACAGTGGGCCAGTAGTACCCCTGAAGCAACGCCTTTTGGATCAAGATTCGGGCCCCTTGGTGCGCACCGCCAACCCCCTCATGGATTTCACGGAGGACGTAGTCGGCTTCGTGGGGGTCGACGCACCGGATCAGGAGCTGAGTGAAGGATTTCTTTTAGAGGTTCCCATTGCTCCGGATGAAGTGACGGGCATTGGCCCGGAGACGGCGGGCGGCTCCCCGGTCCTCTGGGAGCGTACCGTCCTTCAGGAATTCCACGAGGGGCTTTCTCCAATCTTGGTCGCCTTCCCATGCCGCATATACGTGGAGTGTTGTCGCTCCGTCTTCCACGCTGGGCTGAGGCAAGATTTCGAAGAGGATAGACCGCTTATTGTTGGCCGAGTATGACGAAGCCAGCTTACTCAGGGCGTCGGCTTGGGCATTCAGCTGCCTGGGTATTTGTTCTACTTGGACTTCGTCAAAGTTCTTCCGGAGTTTCCTTACTTCGTCCAGATACTTCATCATTAGAGGCTCCCGAGCTTCAAAGCGGCCAGTCACTTGGCCAACGACTAGGGCCGAGTCGCTACGGATCCGAATTGTCTTCAGTCCTAGCCCGGCAGCCATGCGCAGTCCAGCCAGGAGGGCCTCGTATTCTGCCACGTTGTTCGAGGCTTTGAAACCGAGTTTCAGAGAGTACTCTATTTCTGCCTCATTCGGGCCCCGGATAATGAGGCAGGCACCACAGCCTTCCTCGGTTGAAGACCCGTCAACGTAGATGACCCACTCAGGAACCGAGCTAGGCCTTTCTGCAATGGGGCACTGAGTTGCGAGGGTCGGCGTGGACTCCGGTTCCTTGCTAGGGATGGTGCATTCAACGATGAAATCGGCCAGGGCCTGCGCTTTGATGGCCTGCCTCGGGCGATATTTTATGTCAAACTGAGATAGTTCCCACCTCCACTTCTCTAAGCGGCCCGAGGACTCCGGTGATGCGAGGATAGCCCCCAACGGGCGCTCAGTGAGGATGAGGATGGTGTGTTCTTGGAAGTAGTGCCGCAACTTCCTTGAGGCCATCACGAGGGCTAAGATAATCTTCTCTATGGCTGGATATCTCGTTTCTGCATTCTTAAATACATGGCTCACGTAGTACACCGGCTTCTGCACTCCACCGAACTCTCGGACGAGCACCGAGCCTGCTTCTTGGTCGGATACCGCCAGATACAACGACAACTCGTCTCCTTCAACTGGTCGGGTGAGTAATGGTAGCGTCGCGAGGTGTTTCTTCAATTGGTCGAAGGTGGCCTGGCACTCCTCCGTCCACTCGAACCTCGGGATATTCCTCAGAGCTTTGAAGAACGGGAGGCATTTCTCCCCCACTTAGACATGAAACGGCTCAGAGCAGCGACTCGTTCCGTGAGCCGCATGATCTCGACGTTGGTCTTGGGCGCGGCCATGTTGAGGATAGCGTCGATTTCTCTGGGTTAGCTTCGATTCCACGGTGAGTGACCATGAAACCGAGGAACTTTCCCCCGGTGACTCCGAATGCGCATTTGGCGGGGTTTAGCTTCATCTTGAACTTGCGGAGCACTTCGAAGGCCTCGCCCAAATCCTTGGCGTGGTCGACCGACGAGACGGATTTGACAAGCATATTGTCAACGTAGACCTCCATATTCTTGCTGATATGTGGCTTGAAACATGCGATTTACCAACCGTTGGTACGTGGCCCCGGCGTTCTTGAGGCCGAAGGGCATCACCTTGTAGCAGTACACCCCTCGGTCCGTTGTGAATGCGGTAAGATCTTCATCTTCCGGATTCATACTGATCTGATTGTAGCCGGAGAAAGCATCCATGAAACTCAATAGCTCGTGGCCGGCCGAGCTGTCGACGAGCTGATCTATCTGAGGGAGAGGATAGTTGTCCTTGGGGCAGGCCTTATTGAGGTCGATGAAGTCGACACACATGCGCCACTTCCCGCTTGACTTCTTGACCAGAACTACGTTCGCCAGCCACTCCGAGTAGGGTACATTCCGGATGAAGTTGGCGGCGAGAAGTCGATCAACCTCGTCTTCGATAGCCTTCTGTTTGACTGGGGCGAAGCTTCGCCTTTTCTGTCTGACGGGTCGGGCCGTAGGATCAACCCCGAGCTTGTGAGAAATGATTTTAGGGTCGATCCCAGGCATGTCAGCAGGCGCCCAGGCGAAGACGTCAGAATTATTTATGAGGAAACCGACCAGGTCATCTCGCTGAGTCCCTGTCAGGAGTGATCCGACCGGGACGGTTTTTTCATCGTCCCCCTCTGTCAGGGGCACCTCGGTTAGTGGTTCGACCGGTGTCCCCCGGACCTCCTTCTGCTCGTCTCAGGTGTCCAGAGAACCCTTGATGTCGTCTTTTACCTCAGCGTCGTCGGCCGGCTGCTCGGACGAAAATGTTTCGGTAAGGCATACCTTCGCGACCCGCTGGTCTCCGTAAACCCGACCTATCCCGTCCTGATCGAGAGGTAACTTCATCGCCAGGTGGTAGGTCGATATCTGGGCCTGGAAGGAGTTCAGCGTCGGGCGGCCGAGGAGGACGTTGTAGGCCGATGGGACCTTTGCTACAATGAAGTCCACAGGCAACGTACGGGTGCGGCCGGGCTCCCCGACGTTGAACTGCAGGGTAACCACTCCTTCCGCCGGGACGGAGTGGTTGGTGAACCCTGAAAGGACGTGGGAGGTCGGTTTCAAGTCTGCTGGGGTGAGCCCCATGCGCAGGAAGCAGTCGTGGAAGAGGATGTCTGTTAAGCTGCCCGAGTCGACAAGTATCCGGTGGACCTCGTACCGGTGGATTCGGGCCGTGATCACCAGAGGGTCGTTGTGGGGCATGGATATGCCGTGGAGATCCCCGTCGCCAAAGGTGATAGGCTCGTGGTCCCTGGCCTTCTTGCTCGGGCGGCCGTTGGCCTCCGTTGCCGGCGTGGGGTGCTAAGTCTTGCAGGCGCTCGACCGCCCCCCTGTTGTCATGACCAAAGTTCTTGATGGGCCTCGGTTCCTTCCGGCGAGGTCCCTTAGGCCCCGTGGTGAGGTTGCCTTCGAGCTGTCTCGTCTCGAGGTTGAATGGGACGGATCGAGAGAACTGCGACCGCTGGAGTCTGCGAAGCGGTGGCCAGCGGAGGGGTTGACAACATTCGGCGGAGGTTCGCCCGCGCCTCCGTTGAGGGGGAGGCGGCGGCGGGCGCTTGGATCTTCAGGGTGATCGCTTGCCATGTGGATGGAGATCGGAAGGCCAACTTTGTTTTTTGTGGAGTCTTGTTCTCACAGACGGCGCCAACTGTTGGATGTCCTTTTCGGGTCTCCGTCAGATGCTGTCTTCCGTCGATCTCCCGGTGGATTTTGGAGGTGATCTCCTGTTGCGTGTGGATCTCAATAGGTTTTGAGGAGATTGGTGATTTGAGGAGTTTGCGCCGAGTACCTGCAATGAAGTCCCGGGGTGGTTTGGTACCACCGAGGACCCTCCGACGATCAAGTTAGCCTAAGATCCGAGCAAAGTAACGGCTAAGTGGGGTGAAAAAAGCTTACTTGACCCCTCTGTGATGGGGGTTTATATAGTGGGGGCAGCACGCAGCAGCAGGCGTGAGAATCTCGCCGGCAGTTACGCTCCCGACGTCACGCCCGCGTGACGAGCGGATCGCCCGTTAATGGGGATCGTGATGGCGTGGAACGTGGGATGTTGCCGACGGAGAATCTGCGCATGGTGAGATTTGCGGAGCGGCGGTTACGCCTGTGAGTGGTGGAGTTGGTCGGTCGAAGGGACCGAGGAAGATGGCCTCGGCGGGAGAGCTCGAGGACGAGCGGGAGGGCCAAGGCATCTTGGTCCTGTGGCAGCCCGGGGCGAGCTGGGAGGCCGAGAAGGCCAATTTGCAGGGGGCTCTAAGGAGAGCTAGCTTGTGCTTGCGGGTCGGGTACAGGGGTAGCCTGGTCGGTTCCTGTGGGCCCTTTCTTCTGAGCTCTGGGATACGTCATCTTCCACGTGTCCTGATCTGGGAGATCGCCAATATAGAGCATCATCAGGCGTATTTCTATAAAATGGAAAATGTTAAAAAGGAGAGCTAATTATATTCGGCTACTTGAAAGCCAAGGATGAATCTTCACGAACATGGATAAAATTACAGAGGTATCATTAGGATACTACAAAGATTTGATAGGCTTGTCTAAGGAGTTCAGATAGCATATGCAAAATAATTTATAGAAAATTGAGGATAGTTTGACGCAGGAAAAGAGTGAAGAAATACACACTTATTTTTCGGAAGAAGAGATTAAATTAGCAATATGAGAACGGGGAGCAAATATGTCATCAGGGCATGAGAACTGGGAGAAGATAAGTCACCAGGGCTTTTCCCATACCTTTTACCATCAATTTTGGGATGCGGTTAAGAAAGATGTCTTGGGGTTATTTCGGGCATTGGAGGACGGTAAACTAGATATGGAGAGAATTAATTATATATTTATTTGTATGAGGGCATACGCGGGCTTTCAACATAAACAGGTTCCATCCAGATAGACTTAAGCCTACTTGGTGGGAACCCGCTTATGTTGAAAGTTCGTATGCTCTCATATAAATAAATATATAATCGGCCCCCTCGTTCATGTATTTAATAATTAATATGGTATCAGAGCTATTAGCAGTATGTATGTATGACGTAGGAATGATAAAATAGTTTGCGAGAAAGGATTCATCAAAAGGTATATGATGTAAGGCAGTAGAATCAAATATCTGAGGAATAGAAAAGAAGCTCTATTGATGCCAGGACTTCGTGCAACAATATCGATAATACCGGTGATCTCTACTATCTATGCGGAGGAGAAAGCTCCTAATGAGATTGTAATAGAGGCTGTTGAGGGATGCAGCTGATTGGCGATTGTGAACAGCTGATCAAGATTGATGCGGAGGAAACGAATAGAATCCGTTGGTGTCCATAGATGAAGTAGAGCGCGAAAACGACAAGGAATAGACCGGAATCGGCTCAGAAAAAGTAGACTTGGCTCAGAATCGGTTCGACTCGACTGGAATCAGCTCGACGCCGCAAGAATCGGCTCGAGATCGATGAGAATTAAAATTAAAAGATTAATATATTTGTTAATCATCCACTCGTGTATTTAATAATTAATAAAATCATTGTCGCTACGAAGAGTACAGTCTTTTACTTTCAAGTTGGAAATTTTATTGTGAATACTATATTCATTTGCAATATAATCCAATTTCTCTACTATACATGCGAGACTGTACATCTTTTTCGGCTCTATAGTCGATTTATTATTCAAAAACTAAACAGATAAGAATAGGATTAATAGAATTTAACCCCATTTAGTAAAATTCTTTTACTTTAGTCCCATAATGCCAATATCCATTATTTAGTCACATAATTCTCAAGTTTAGAGTCTAAATTTGGGATTAACAAGTACGATATAATATAACTTTTATCTTTTTTTGCTAGTAAATGGAAGTAATTATTTTAAAAATTGTCAACCACATTGTTTGAACTTTGAACCTTCGTTATTGATTGCTCTGATGAATTTCCAATAACCAATTTACAATAAATTATCATAATGTTCATCAAGTTGATTTAATTATTTACGAGCTTGTATTTTCTAATGAGCAACTTCTGAGTATGTCTCCTCTGCAACGTGGAAGGTCGCAAGTTCGATGCCGAAGGTTTTGATTTCAAAACAAAAAAAAAACTTCTGAGCATGTTTATTTTTCCTTTTTGATTTGTTCTGGCATCTAAAAAACACTAAAAGAATACAAAATTCTAGACGAATCGGGTTTAAAACAAAGTGGAGGTCAAGATCAAAGGAATTCGTACTGATGATCAAATTGCTGAAGAAGGGTGAAGTGGGCTGCGATGAGGAGATACAGCGGAGAGGAGGGGGTGACGGCACCGGGCTGCGCTGACAGGAGGTTGAGGCGGGCCAGGCAGAGAGGAGGCGTGGTGGCACCATGGCGGCCGCGCAGAGGAGGTCGAGGCGGTGCAGAGAGGATGAGGTGGCGGCGGTGGGTTTGAGGAGGTCTGGGTCTTCTAAATGTATGTTGTATGTATGGATGTGGTGTGTGCGCTGAACCTTACTTCAAAAAAAAAATGGAGAAAATAAATAGTATGAATTATTTTCACAGGATCAACAATTAAAAATCCATAGATATGAGAATATACACTGTGTGCATTCTTATTAATATTCATCCAAGTACAGCAATTTTTTGTTGATATCGAACATTTCCTTTTTTTATCTGTAGAGACTGTAATACAACAATTATCAAATTACATATCTAACCCCTGTCTTCCAAACTAAAACTCAAAGTATGATTGTTCTCCGGTACAAGCCTCTCCTGCATTCCTAAATTTATAAGCAACATAAATCCCGACCCCAACCAAACCAACAGAAGCAACTGCCACATTTATCATTAATTGCCTGTTCTTTATCTTCAACTTCATCCTAACCAAAGGCCCGTCGGCTCCATAGCCATCAACCTCTTCATTTCTTGCCACCTCTGCGATCCTTTCTTTATCAACGCTTCTCTCATTTACGCCCTTTGCATTTTCCTTTTTTGCGGAATCACGCTCCTGTTCGGTCAGTTCTGGCATTGGCTTTGCCCCTAGAGGCTCTGGTGGTGGTGGAGATTTGTAGTCAACTTTTTCATGTACACCCTTCAAATTTTCTTGTTTCGCAGAAACAGGCTCTGCTTTGGTCGGTTTTGGAATTGGCTTATCCTCTGGAGCCGGTGGTGGTGGAGATGGTAGAGCAACGGGTACAGGTACAGGTTCGGCTTCCGTGTTGAGTTTTGGGAGTGTGACGATAAGAAGTCCATCTTCAAACTTGGCACGGATTTCGCTAGCATTGCAAGTGTCTGGGATGCGGAATTCTTTTCGGAAGCGTCGCCAACGGTTGTTATCCATAGGGCGCTCACCGCTGGTGCGGAGATTCCCGAAGTTGTCTAGCTGAACTCTTACATGCTCCTTTTTGAACCCTATTGGAAAATATTGGTAAATTAATAAGTAAATTATACGAAAAGTGACGGATAAAATTTAATTTTTAAATAGGGCTGCTAGGATTCTACAATACATGTAAATTTAGACATTAGTAAACCATAATTTTGATGTTCAAGTTTATTACAATCTCATATAAATGATCATTATATATTACTCGATATTTAATTATCTTACGTCCTGTATTTTATATATTCTTTTCCTTTTCCATTAGCTTTCGCTCTGTGAATTTAGAGAGAACTGATTTCCACCAAACTCCTAGAGTAATATTTAATTTTTTATTAATACTTTATCTAGTATGCATTGGATCAATTTGCATCCCAAACTAAAGTAAACGCTTGCCTGGGAGCTCAATGATGAGCATATCCAAGTTTTCTTCTTTAATCCAGTCCGTCGGAGGGACGAAATCATCGTAATATCGAGATGCAGCAGCAGTCGGTTTAGCCTTTGTATCCATGAAAGATCTTTTTGTTTTTTTTCTGGTGGGGACTTTACAATATGAAGTTGACGGTGAAATGCGAAATGGAGTTCATATATATAGCTAGCATATGGTTTGTTTTCTTGAAAGGAAGGGTTGTTAATTCCCACTGACTTGAGCTTGGCGGTCACCTCCAGCAGCAGGTAAGGAGCAAGGTTCTTTATTTATTTTGTTTGCACTCATTTTAGTCTTGTTCAGGTTATTTCTCAATACCTTGCTTGTTGCTAGTGCTCCTCTCTGCACTCTTTTTAGTCTTGTTCAGGTTATTTCTCAATACCTTGCTTGTTGCTAGTGCTCTTCTTTTTTAGTGTATTCTCATTGTCATTTGGCATTTATAACATAATTTGAAGGGCAAATAAATTTTAAAAAAAAACCTGCTGAGAAAAAACCCATGTTCTCAAAACGGTTGTCAGAAAACCCTCTTGAAAATTTTTCAATTGCCAAAACTTCCCTTACCGTATCTATGCAGTTGCCTGCTATATCCTATATCTAATTATTATGCAATAACTATACAATTGCCTATGATATCTATAACAGATAACCACATACCGCATGACAATTTTCTAAGAAGTCCGACAATCGTGGGTTTTTGTTAGAGGGAAAAACTGCTTGGAGGGTTTTGACAATTTACCCTAACTTGAATTCGACTACGTATCGATCATTTCATCCATTTTTATAGATTCCACAATGTAACTTTCATTAAAAATGCATTTAAAAATATTAAATGCAGGATCTTTACAGCAGCATCATATGTATCAAAGGTCGTAATTTTTCACACGGTCATTCGTAATATCTTTTTCACCTTTAACGAAAGTTTCTGGAAGCTGCACATATCAGAACCAATACAAATAATTGGATTTAATTTAACTATAAACAAATAACATTATTCAACTCTGCGTCAGCAAGAAGCGAAAAATGAATTTTGACAAGTAGGGGAAACAAAATTGCTTAATACGATTTTGCGAAAATCGCAACTTCGTCAGCTGGATTGCCGGTCATGAAGCACGTCTTTGACCCTTTGGGTTGGTCGAAAGGGAAACAACGTATTGTTGCACCGGTCTCTTCTTTCACCTTCCACTCCTCGGTGTCACTAATAAGTATCATGATGAAGTAGTTAGTACTGTGGATTGCTTTACTTCTAAAGTAGTAAAAGGCTTCTATAAGACATTTTTTATCTTCTTCTTTTTGTCCTTTTTTCTTTTGGCTCAATTGAAGGAAACCACACTCGGTTCAAAGAATTTGTACTTTGCCCCTTGATTTAATGGTCAACTTTTCTGATTCTATTAATTTGTTACTCCCTAAATACCCCCTTGGTAAAAATATAATTACAACAGTTAACGAACAATGCTGAGGAAATGATGGTCAGGTGTATTTTAGGAATCGTTAACGAATATAAAGAATTTGTACTTTGCCCCCTGATTTAATGGTCAACTTTTCTGATTCTATTAATTTGTTACTCCCTAAATACCCCCTTGGTAAAAATATAATTACAACAGTTAACGAACAATGCTGAGGAAATGATGGTCAGGTGTATTTTAGGAATCGTTAACGAATATAATAACGTGTAGGGTTTGAGGGATGAAGTGCCCCCCCCCCACCCCCCCCACCCCCCGCTCTCTCTTTTGGTGACAAATCGAGGGGTGAAGTGTAGGTTACTACAACCAAGAGAGTTTTCCTGCCAATCGAGCAAAAGTGCAGGGGGGGGGGGGATAACTAGGTGAAGTGTAAGTTATTACAACCAAGGGAGGTTTCCTGCCAATCGAGCAAAAGTGCAGGGGGGGGGGGGATTCCCGCTAGTTATTTAGCCTTCTTTCAGTTCCATTTGAGATATTAAATCGGGCTGTGCTATGTTCGTCTCTTAACTTTATTTCTGTATCAAAGTTTAATGCAATTTCCTACCGCAAAAATACAATTTATTATTTTTCCATTCTTTCAAACATCTTTTCCTAGTTCATGAAAATCCGGAAAAATTGGTGGGCTCAACCAGAATCCATCTCTGGTTAGGAGAGCCATATGTTTGGTAACTGATGTGATGAGAGAAAGAATAAACTGATAGAATAAAGATCCTTACCTTGCTGACCATGGACCCCTTGCCCATTTCCCTTGGGAAATAGCCTCTTTTAATTCCTCATAGGAGCTAACATCCACAATATTACTGCAGAAAGAAAAACATTAAACCCCAAGTCTAAGCAGCTAAAAAAAACAGAGAAAACTATAAATATAATGAGAAAATAAGAAGCTTTAATCAAAAGGACAAAGTTTCTTTATCAGAACAGAAAAGAGAAAAATACATATGATTCATGGTCAAGACCAATGAGTTATTTATTGCCCAATCAGAAACTATGGCCAAAACATGAAAAAGGGAACAAAATAAAAACTTTTACGTATCTGTTGTTCTTTAATTTGCTGCGGTAGAAAAATCCAGTACTTGTTGCATTCAGCATTGCATTTGTTGAATACCCACAAATCCATTGTTTGACTTGACTGCAATTTTAATTGCAGAATTCAAACCAAATCAATTTATTGGGTCAGTTAAACAAGAAGGGAAAACATGGCATTTGCATCAAAACTTGCAATTGGAATATACAGAAAGCTTATGTCGCAGCCCCAATAAATGCTTGTACTTCATTTCAAAAGCTGCAGAATTTTGGTGCAAATAAGGGCCCGTTTGGTTGTACGAAAGTAACGGAAGTGTGGGAAGAAATCTTGAAAAAACATGTCATGGAAATAAACTTAAATCTCACTTCTAGTGTTTGTTTGTATATTTTTTGAAGATGGAAGTAAAAAAATGAAACAACTTCCTATGTTTCTTTCATAAGCAAAACAAAAAAATTACCTTTTTAATAGCAATAAATTATTATCTATTGAATGTAATAAAGAGAAGCATTAAATAATTATTTCTTTTTCTTGTTCCTTGTACTCTATGGGTGCTTTCCATCCAAAATGAGTGGAAGAAAATTTTGGAAGTAACCATGCCACGTAGGATCCACATCACCATCTTGAAGTAACTTCCAAACTGTACTATCGTGCAAACAAACAACCGATGTACTTGAAGTGGGCTTACTTCCGGTACTTCCATGTTACTTCCGTGCATACAAATATGTCCTAAATTGACAACATCAAATGCAGCAGCAGAAATTTAGCAAGGCTGTTTGTTTGCTAATAATAGGATTGGAATTGAAGAATTGGGAAGTTTGTTTGTTTGTTTCATATGAGTCATATGACGTTGAAAGAAATTCCAATATGCATGGTATCAGCCCACATCACCTTTTCTGGATATATAATTCCTCTGAAAAAATGAAGAAATTGAGATGAAATCCATTCAGATTGGTGAAACGAACCGAGCAAAATTCACCATATATGCCAATTTTTTATTCTTATCTTCTATTCTGCCCTTTTTTTTTCCCAAATCAAATAAAGGAATGATAACTCCACATTTTTATGTGTCTCCGATTATTTGATAAATTACAAAAGAATTGAAATTCCATAGGGACAAAACATCAAAGAATCCCAAATACTTCCGCAATTCCTTATTTTCATTCTATGCAAGTCATAAAAGAAGATGCTTCAGGCTTACCTATCACGGAATGATATAGCCCTCTGTAATAGTGATGACTGGATCTCCTCCAACCTGCTTTTAACATGGGCTTCCAGAACTGAAGGCTCCATGGATACTCCGAAATCTTTTCCTGGCTTTCCAGGGATATCTCTTCTAGAAACAACCACGCTCTTGTTGGCAACATCCCGAGGTCCCACTTCAATCCTTAAAGGGACACCCTGTAGAATCATAGAGGTTACATTTACATGGCCAAAAGACAATTGTTCTTTTAGTGGAGTTGGGATCTTAGTGCAAAAACCGAGGGTATGATTTTAGGTGGAAGTTTCTGTACAAATACATAGTTATTATCAATTTCATCAACCAGCTTTTCCTATTATTTTCACTTGTCAAAAAAATATAGTTGCAAACTTGCAGTATAAAAGGGTAGTCTTGAATAAGCATGCACTATGGTTTCACAATTTTTTCTGAAAAACAAAAAAACGCTTTTTTTTTGAGTCATTTTCCTTTTCTTCTCCCCCGCCCCCACTTTTTGTTTGTTTTTTTTTTTGTTGGAATTGCTAAAATCTAATTGTTTTATTATAGTGAATGGTTAACAGAAGGAATGATTTTTACATGGGAGGACCAGAGGATACTCTTCTCATTTTTCCTGATCGAAACAGGGAGAGGCAGATATATAATATTATCCTAGAAAGGAACATTATTGCTTTCCTTATTTACCAATAAGTCGAAAAATCTATACTAGACCAGAAAAGGGAGAAACATAGCTTTCCTTCTCGGAAACCAAACAGACTCTAAATAAAATGGTCTCAGTATATAAAATGAAAGCAATTTGGGACCAAATGCAATCTTCTATACTTCAAGCATTAAGGGCTGTGAACTTACTTTCATCTCCCAGAAATTGAATTTCCATCCTGGAGTTCTCTGTTCTGAATCATCAAGTTTGACCTTGATTCCAGCTGATTTTAGTAATTCCTCAAGGGAAGTAGCCGCATTAAGTACTCCCACTTTCTCATCAGGTTTCTTCCAAATTGGAACGATTACCACCTGAAGATACACAAGGACAAAAGATTTACCACATGAAAACATATCGTGAGAGAAAAACAGCATAGTAAATTAATATGATAAACCATATAGTTATTGTTTACTCTACTCTATTTTTATGAACCCTGAAAACAAAATGTTGACAAAATCAAAAAGCATCGTTATACTGATCTCTTTCAAAACAGAATCAACATGAAGTAACCATCTTTGTAGGAAAGGTCATTAATGGAAATCTACAAATAATATAACTTGCTCACCGATGCTAGAATAACTTTGTGAGCCGCTAGAATTATTCGAACACGCAGAACTTAGAAGTCTAATTAGTGCAGAGCTTACAATAGCATATTATATCCTCGAGACCAAGTTTCACCAGGGAGTGTACAAATCAAGCATCATAAACAACAGCTGAAGCAGCAGCAGCCTTTACCCCAATTTTTGGGGGTTGGCTATATAAATCAGTTTCTTCCATTCTATTCTGGCAATTCTGCTCTTTTTGCAGCCGTCTCCTCGGTTGAGTTGGCAATTACCACATCATTTTTAACCGATTCTATTTATGTTCGTAAGTGTACCCCCTAGCTCTCCCCGCGCAATTAACTACAATTTTATCACTTCTCCTCATTGGGGCATTTATCGGTTTCTATTGCACATGTCCAAACCATCTTCATTGGGCACCTCACATGCATCTTACCCTCCATGGGAGTCTTCCTACTTTGTCACGAATACCCTCATTCCTTTTCCATATCCTTTTGAGTATTACCACTCATCCACCCCAACAAACTCATTACAACCTCTCATATTTTTTGAGACATGTTTCAGTCCAAATAATTATTTACTGTTATGTTTAACTTCAAGAACAACCACCCCAAGGATTAGTTTACAAGGCTAGGCTACACAGGTCAAGAGGTGTATCCATCTTCATTTTGGCCCCTTTGATTCACTCTATTCATTTTATCCATAATTAGCGGGCCTCATTGCATCACCAAACAATCCCCAATTCATTTATTTCAATTACATCAAATGATCTTTCGAATTGGTCAAGACTCTCCAGTTTATGGCCTCTTCTTTACAGTACCAGTTGTTTAATTGAATAAGCTTTCATTAATAGGCTCACAATTCGACTTTGATCATTATGGATTAGTACCGATATCAAGTCATAGACAAGCAGACCAACTTGTTACAGCCAAGACCGTAAAAACGAAAATGAATTCTTCCTTAGTGAAGATTATATATATGAACAAATGCCTGAACCAAAGTATGTCATTACTATGGGAGCCTGTACCATAACAAGAAGGATGTATGTGAATTAGTTTTACAGAACAATTGTTAATGATGTTAACACTAAATGGTTTGTTTTTCCACCTCATACCTACACACCATAGATAAACATGGGTAAGGCTATTCTCTCAACAAAAGTGATGCTATAAAACTAATAGGAGTAGTGGGCTAAAGTTAACCCTACTCTACTTCTATTTATGACTTTATGCAAAGCCTATACAACCAGCTGTCCAGAATAGCCATCATCTCAGAGGCTCAAGATGAGGGAAGCAAGAAGACAAGACTTAGTAAGGGAAGTAGATTATTGTTTATACATACAATAGAAGGATGACGCGTAAAACTTCCTAATACCCCGCCGTCGCAGTAAGTTGAACACAAAAAAATATTAGTTTTTTAGATGAGAAACTCAAGAGATATGAAAATGACTGCCATTTCAATCAATCCATGCAATGGTACATAAGGATGCATGTAAAAGTGATAAAGATAAAGGGGAATGGGGACTGTTGAAAAGGTGTAAGCTCTGAAGTCTGTACTGGAACATGAGGAAGACCTTTCATGGTTGTAGTGCTGCATGCATTATAGAAACGAAGAGCATTGGTAATGATAGTTGCTTGAACGTGTGAAGATGGGTAAAGACTAAAGAAGAAGATAGATACACTGCTCAATATGGTTGAAAAGAATTAGTAAAAAATTATGGCATTGTTCTTGAAGTATTGCAAGTGTGTGTGCCGTGCATTTCTGCATTAACCTTTTCATTTATAACTTATAGTCCCCAGCCTGGTTAGCATAAACAGACTTTGCATCAGCATTAATGAGAACTTGATGCATCCATTGTTTTGTAGAAAATATAATGCATCAGAGGGGCCAAGGAGAAGATAAACAGAAAACAAAAGCATCCCTACCTGTATTGGTGCCAACCTAGGAGGAAGCATTAGACCAGCATCATCTCCATGGGACATGATAATACCACCAACAAATCGAGTGCTGATAGCCCAAGAGGTCTGCCACACATATTGTCTTTGCCCATCTTCATCGGTGAACTGTAAGTTTTTAAAGAAACTGTAAATTACATACAAATAACATTGCAGAAAACTATTAATGTTATAGTGTTATAGTAGACCAGAGAAAAAAACAAAGTTTACTTCTAAATCATAGTGTGTGATTAATAATTATAATAAAACAATAGAACTAATCGCATCGAGATTTTTTTGGCAGCTGATCAGCTTTAATAGAATAGGAACAGACCCGAATCTACTTAATTGAGAGACTCCTTGTTAACAACGCTGGTCCGATAAGGTTGCCATCCTCTAAGTGACCATTGATAGTCTATTGCTATCATTTTCTAAGTTTTACATTGTCTTCTGCTCATGCTTATTGCCCGTTCAAATTTTTCTCTCGTCCTTGTCATCTTGATGTATTAGGTTCTTACTTCTCTCTGGTAACATGCTAATAGTCTATAAAAGTATGAGATAAAAGGTACCCCGCTCAGAGAATAGCAGAAGTAATTATTAACAGAGTTAAAGCATACCAATTTGAGCCATGAACAAGAAAGAATTATTATTATTTTAACGAATAATTGCAACAACAAAACAAGATGAATATTCGATACACAAAAATTAACATTTTAGGAAAAAGATTTTCTTTCAAAAAGTAGCATTTTAAGCAACAGATATATCAATCAAGCATAAAACTAGAAATAAAAAAATTTCTCAAATCCATATATCTTACACAAACTTTTGCTAGCCTAGTATAGCTGACCGAAAAAGTAAATATATTTGAAATCAGCTGTGTGGACAATAACCTGTGTTCCAAAAGCACGCGAGAAGTTTTGGCCAAGGTTGTGGCTGGTTCCAGCTTGTAGCGCCTTCCTGTCACCCATCATAGCTTCAATTGTATACGTACAATCAGCTCCAGCAAATGTTTCAGCCCTCGATTTCCTCCCTACAATAACAGGGACTGCAGCTTCTTCATATGCAAATTTCTTATAGACATTAATCATTTGTAATGCCTGCAGTGCCGAAAGATGTGAATTGTGATCAGTAAGCAGTAAACTTGAATTGGAATAAGTAAGCCATAGTCATACAGTTCAGACCTCTTTTTCTGCCTCATCTGATGTTGCATGAGCTGTATGGCCCTCTTGCCACAGAAACTCAAGAGTCCTTATAAACGGCTTTGTCCTCATTTCCCATCTCGTGACATTTGCCCACTGAAGATAGAATAAAGCGGTTTAATGGAGAAAGCCAAGTAAAGATTAAATATGTTAAATGGGGAGAAAGAGGGGCATAGGAAAGAGTGGGGGATTCAGAAAATGCCATTGACCCTTACCTGGTTAATCATGAGAGGAAGCTCACGATAACTCTGAATCCATTGCGTAAACATGTGATTCACAATGGTTTCACTTGTTGGTCGTACCTGCCAGACCCTCGAAAATGGAAGTAAAATTATTAAGATTTATAGCATTAAGACTATAATGGATTTGACTCATATTGAGAAATGAAACATACATATAAACAGAGGAAAAACATACCACAAGTTTTTCTTCAAGTTCCTTTCCTCCTCCTATAGTAACTAGGGCTAGCTCTGGACTGAAACCTTCAACATGACTGGCTTCCTTCTCTATAAATGAGTATGGTATGAACTGCAGTGAAATGACGCAAGATGTTTTCAAATGGGAGAAATCTAAAACTAAACATTGGCAACACCTGCAGCATTGAAGCATTTTCTAACTTAATGGAGAGAGTTAATGGATTCTGGAAAACAAGACAAAGCAAAGGAAGCTCAGCATGAGAATTGACAAATATTTATGACTCGATATCAACCATCCACAGTTAAGCCAAGAGGACATCATAGAATCTTTGCGAGTTGACAGACAGTTAAAACTCCAAATTGCTCTTAGATGATGTAAGAGTCTACATGATGAGTCAAGAGAATACAACATCACTGAGCATATAATAAAGCAAAGAGCCATATGGCGTTGCATTGCAAACACAAAAAAAGAACTTGAAACACCATATCAACAAGACGGCAGTTTGTATCAACTTACGACAACAACAACAAAAGCTACATCCTAAACTTTTAGGTTTTGTTTTTGTTGCATGGGCCATATTCTTCTGTTTAACTCTACTAAGTAACATCTCAGTTAAATTAAAAATTAAGGTATAATTTTTATTGCCAATCTCAATATATGTGTAGGCCTAACTCTAATTCTCATAGCATCATTGACAACAACATTGTCGCACATGTATAAACCATCTTAACCAGTTTTCCATCATTTTAGATCCTATGAAAGCTGCCCTTAATTTTATTTTGTTACACTTTTAGGTTAGAGAAGGCCATAATAATTCGAGGGGTCTTTAAGATATAGCAGTTGGAACCATTTGGTGCAATATTTGGAAGAAAGAAATAATAGAAGCTTTTGACTATCAAATAAAAGAGGCTAATCATTCATTTTTTCTGACTCAAGCTGGAAATTCAGTTTCGACAAGAACCTTTACTGCAGGTATCCAAGATCAAGCAAAGATGTAGCTGCCACAGCCAATGGACATCAGATGGCTGACCCTGAAATTTCTAAGAACAATAACAGGGCTTATCAAAAGGACAAACGCTCCGATGATCATTGGGTCACCCACGAGAGACGACTTATTAGGGCAATCATTGTCTCTAGGCCTATGAATATTATCATACAAGCCTCTCACTACGATATTGATGTTATTATGTGGGAATGTGTTATGGGTGTCGAGGGGGTTGTTTTCTTGTATCTTGGTTGGAAGCTGGAACTCTGTTATCAGCTTTGAGCTCACTTTTTCCCTTAATTCCTTTTTTAACAAAATGTAACCACCTTTTCCTTAAAAAATATCTACAACTCATTACCTACATGCCACAACTACTCCCGATTGATCTCCCTTTCAAAAAAGCACATACAACAATATGCCAAGACGAATACAATTGAAAGAAGCAACAAACCTGAGGAAAGTACATATTGCTGTGGCCTGTTTCCTTAAACTTCACATTCAAATATTCCTACAAATAGAAAACCACGGCATAAATTAGATAGTAATAAAAAGCAATTTTCCCATACTGCAATACGTTTGCAACTAATATGCGCCTAGCTAATCTCATCCCAATAAATCCAAATTGCACACACCATCAATCTCACGCTTGGAACCAACATGCAGAAGTGCTTTTTCCGGTAATTCCAAAGCTAATACTCAATTTACACCATTTTCTCGATTAATTAAGTAACTGTAAATTTCCAGAAACTAAAAATATGTAAGCTTTAGCATTTCCAAAGCACTCAGCAGTGGGACCTCATCGCAAAATCGCTACTTTAACTTGAATCAAACTAAGAATAAAGAAAACAACAACAACAAAAATACCTGAATCGATTCCCAAATAGCGTAACCATAAGGTCTAATAACCATCGTCCCACGAACAGGCCCATAATCAGCAAGCTCGGCGCTGGCGATTACATCGAGATACCAAGCATTGAAGTCCACCGACCTCGGGGTCACCGCTATTTCTTGGTTCGAAGCCCGCTTCCGCTCTTCCACCGCCGGAGGCGGCGGAGGAGGGGGCGCTGCCGCCGCAGCCGCCTCCTCCTTCGCGAGGCTCTGGGCAGCGAATCTCCGCCGGCTGCTGCTGGAGATCGAGGCGGAAACCCTGCGAATAGAGGGGGATTTTAGGGTTAGGGTTTTGGAAGGAGAGAACAGGAGAGCGAGAGATGAGAGACGAAGAGCTCCCATTGGGGATGAGAGAGAGAGAGAGAGAGAGATGAGGAGTGGGAAAATTGGGGGTTAGCGAGGGTTTTATCTGCAATTTATGCGTAAAAATCCCTGAAAGAATGGATACTTGGTCATAGCCCCTCCTCAATGGTGGGTATCGTATAATGTGGGTGCATGCATCAGTTGGGTCCAAGTGCATTGGGGGTCGGAATATGTCCTCGAATGAATAAAATAGAATAAGATGCTTGGGATATTTTTAAATCCCTCACCCCTAACATTTTGCTGTTATGCTTTTTCTAGTTGACATTTTTATACTGATATAACTTATTCATAATCTTATTGTTTGAAATGTCATATGTAAAAAATAATAAATTAAAAGATAAATTACATTAGTTTCCCATTTTAGAGAAGATAAATCGCCACACACAGTTCGCTTATGCTGTTGAAAATCAAATTGGGACGGAAATCAAAAAATTACAATTATATCGGTTGTACGCAAAAATGGCACTCTAGATTCATCTTAATAATATACTCGAATTTTCTTGATAGAGCCGAATCCATGAAATCCATCCAAAACTGTCAAAGAAACTAGAAACTTGTTGCGTCATAACTTAAATTGCTATCACATAGCATATTATCATGGATATAAAATTCAGGACTTACAGTAGACCTGATATCATGTAAGTTGTGTTTTTATTTTTACCAAAAGTGTGTCAAAATTTGTTTGCATGTTATCATGCAAAAGAGAAGTTAGATTTGATTCATGCATTCATAGTTTCAATATTCTACTTTCAATGCTTACGAAATACTCTATAGTGATGGTGATGATGCAGCTTCCATAAGATTCACCTTGGATGTAAGTTGATACGGATGATTGACTCCGCCGACCTATAAAGCAAAAGGTCGATCTTCATCTTTAGCCTCATCTCGCTCTGCTAAACCAAAATGGCGAGTTGCAAGAGCGCCGGCTACATGAATTTATGGTTATGTTCTTGTCTCCAGATCTTGAAAGATATAAAGGGGAGATGCCAAAAGTTGTCATCTTTTGATTCTGCATTGATTTTTTAAATAACTTGCTAACATAAGAAGCCATCCATGCCCAGCCTTGAGACGAGAGCAACAGTAATGTTAACCCTAATCTGCTATGCATCCTCTTTTATTATAAAGTGAAAACTCTATTCCATCACAATTATATCATTCACCAACAATAAGAAAAACATACTCCTTGCGTTTATTGTCAGGGGTCCTTCTTTATTCTTGGTCTAGCTGCGCTAAAATCTGAAATATCATAAATGAGAAATTGTTGCTTTAATATATGACATTCTTATTTATTTTCCCAATTAGGGATAAACTAGTATATTTTGCACGTATGTATATTTTGAATAACATATATACATCGTATTGAAGGCATGTCTAAGAAATTTTATCCTGGATATTACATGAAAATTTCTGAGGATATATATAATTTTTTAAATTAAAATTAAGTAAATACGGTTGGCGGTAATATTAGAAATTTATGGGTTATACAATAACAAATGAATGCAACTTCATATGTAAAGTGCATCGATTTTAGAAGCATGGAGTAAACATTGTTTCTTGATACTCCAGAGGGGCTAGCAATTTGAACAAAAGAAATGAGCAAAAAGGCTCGGAAAATATATTATTGCTAACAAGTAGGAGTAATTCTCACTTAATGGATTCTAATCTTTACTGTTATAATAATGCTAACTCATGTGGAACCATCGAACTCATAATCAATTGTATAGCTAAGAAAAACATCCCCTTTCCATTTTTTCTGGTCCAAAAAAAGTTATAAAAGCTAGAGAAAATTTTAATAATTTTTTCACTCTTAAGAGCCATGCCAATCTTTTTTATTTTAAAATTTAAATAATATTTTATTTTCCGCAAGAAAAACTTCTCTCTCCAAATAATGTCTCCCTCCACTTCCCTCACATAAATCATATATCTTACCCGTGTTTTTAAATTTTAAATATACATTTCCACATAAGAAAAATAATAAAAATTTAAAATTTCAAGATCCGCATTCCACAAGCATCGTCCGTGCAAAAATATTAAGTCAGACATCTCTACTATTATAATGCAAGCTCCGAGGGTGTAGCTAAGGGTCATTGATGGTCTATCTATTTGCTAAATTAATACAAAAAATAATAAAACTTTACAAATGTATTTTTTCAATCAACATATCCATATCATCACAACTAACTTCTTAATGCTAATTTCATTTAAAATTCAAACCTCTCCTCCTCCTCCTCTCTCTCTCTATATATATCTAGCCACAAAAAGATAAAAGTAAAGGATGTATCATGAAATTGAAGAATTTTTATATAACCCCTTAGATATTTATTTTTACGTCTTCTAAATTTTTTAAAGATTTTCCTTTTGACATCTAATACATACACAAAATCATTGCAAGTGCAAAAATACTAGTTAGTAGTTATTATCTTACTCATAGCTACTGGCCACGTTAGCTTCTTTATTATTATAACCAGAAGGCCCTAGATGATGCCATTAATCAACAAAATAAAAATAGAAAAAATCATAAAATTTCAATACTCAAACTTGAGAATTGGAAATGTCCATTTCGTCCAGCACAAAAGAAAAAAATAAGAAAATGAAAAGTCAGCAACTTTCTTTCTGTCTCTCTCTGTCATTCATTACACATTCCTTCTCATGCTAAAAAACAAAAAAAAAGAGATATGCCTTAAAGCCTTTATATTTTTGTTATTTTGTAGCTTATAAATTTCTCAATTCTAATATTACTAACCACAATAATTTTATTAAAATTTAGAAAAACTATAGATATCTTTAAAAAATTTCATATAATGCTCTGGGTAAAAAACTTTACACACAGGGTAAAAAAAAATTATACACGCCTTCAGCATATATGTTGTTCAAAATATACACATGTGCATCGCACGTGCAAAATACTAATACTATAAAACATTAGTTTATTCTGAAATAAATGATAATCCCCAACAGTCCAAAACCCAAAGCCACAAAAAGAAAAGGGGTTTTTAAGCTAAATGACAGGAAATATTCCTAACATTCACCTCAATAGAAGAAAATACCCTGACTTTCTAGAACCAGTATTTTGCCCCCTCAACTTTAATTGATTCCTAAAATACCCTTTATTTAAATATTTAATTAAAATATTTATATCAAGGGTTTTTTGAAATACCTCCTAAAATTCTATGCAAATTTGATGCACACAATTATTTTTCGGTATTACCTGCACCTTCCAAAAAATTTAAAGTTTTTTTTTAATATACAACATCATTAAATGATGGTTAATTTTAGCAGAAATCGATAAAAAAAAAGTGAATATCCTCACGATCCTTTCGTATTCCTTACATGCATTCAAATTCCTGTAACGACCTTAAATATCGTGTACTCTTTTGTAAATATCGTTATTAATAAAATGCCATTCTTTTTAAGTACTGAATTATGCCAAATTTCTTGAAAAGAACTTGTGTGAGACGGCACAAAGAGGTGTGAGCCGGCTCATGGTTGGATTCGAATGATCTTTTGTTCTCTGACCTTTTGAGACGACTGATGAGCATTTTGAGCCGTCTCAAGACTCGTTTGGAAGGTTATCTCTTTCACTGTCTGCATGAGACGGCTCAAGCAATCTTGAGCCGGCTCATGCCCTTGTTCGAATCTGAAACGATCCAGACACCCTTTAGACGAATTCTTCGTAACCTTTCGTTTCCTCAATTAAACTGCCCATTCATTTCATTAAACCTCCCAATTAATTCAGAAAATCCCTCAACCCTTGAATTCCGACTAAACTCTCTATTAATGCCCTTAAATTCTTTTGATTTATCAACCTTTTTATTTTCCAGCAATTTCATTCTTCTTCTCCATTTCCTTGGTGGCCCAAAACCTAATCCTCCTCTGAAAACCTCTGAAAATATCGTCTCCGGAATCCTTCTCGAAGAGTCACCCAACCCATTCGAAGAGCCCTCTTTCTAGACGTCGAAGCACCAATCGAAATCCTTTTTCCTTTAGAAAACAGCGGTACAGTTGTTATACTGTATCACAATGCGACTAAGTTCCCATCCTCTCCTTGATCTCTCTTCTCATTTTTTTCCTCTCTTCTTTCCTTGTCATGCTTCTCTTCGAAATCATTGTTCTCGCCTTGTTATAGTTCCTTATGAGATATAGTTTTTATATGCATAAAATCAATTGTATATGAATTTTTTAAAATATAGATATTATACCTGTCCAAGCATATGATCCTATATTGTTTTCCTATGCTAATATCAACACTTACATGCCGTAGATCAAAATAAACAAGACAATGACGTTATGGAATGAATACAAATCAATACTGCATCCGATACGTTTGAATACTTGAACTTTTAACCTGATCGTCTGGACAAACAGGCTTTGAGCTGGCTCAACAAAACTTGAGCCGTCTCATACACACAGAGAGTTAAAACCCAATTTTGGACATGGCGTGAGCCGACTCAAATTTGAACTTGAGCCGTCTCAAGATTATTGCAAGTTCATCTTAGCACTCTTTGTATGAATTTAGAAGTAAGGTAAAATGAATTTCAAAATTTCAAGAGAGCTAACATAGAACATAGCCTATGACTCATACTAAAAACTTAAACTTGCAACATAGAAGGAACTAGTTTACATACAAAGTTAGAGTTTACAACCTTGATGACAAAGTTCTTCACTCCAATGGCTCTAGAAAGTTGGTTTAAACTGGCAAGAAGAAGATTCTCAAGCTCCTAGATGATCCACCTTGAGATTTGACGAGCACAAGTTTCAACCTCACAAACTACAACTAGCAGTGAAGCAACTAATTAAACTTATTTGCTAAAAAGTTTAGAAAGAAGATGCATGAATTTTTCTCATGGTTTTTATCTCTATTTTTGCCTTTTCTTTTCTACAAAAAAATCAAGAGAGAAAGAGAAAGAAGATGAAGATAATGATGAAAAGAATGAGACAAGAATTTTAGTAGCTGTTGTTATCTAAACAAACAATCAAGAATGGTCTACTAAGTTCTCCTCTCTTCTTTTCTTTACACCTCATTCTTTCATAAACATAATGAAAAATATAAATTGATTATCTTCCATGTGCATCTCATACACACTAACAATATATATCAAATACACAATTTTAGTTTATGTGCATTACATACACTAAACATATGCATCAAATACATACATCAAAAGAGAGAAAATACATTTGAGCAAAATACTATAAAATATAAATATCAATATATATATATATATACACACACACACACACAGAGAGAGAGAGAGAGAGAGAATTATTAAATCAACATTTGATTTAATAATCCGGTCAAATCAACATATACTGGCTAGTATCAAAAATTGTCTGATTAAAAGACGTGTATCAAATACACGTATTTAATCAAACACTAGCATATCATTATACACTTCCGTACATATTGCTATACGTACACTGCATCATTTTTCCTGAGTCGGAAAACCTCTGTGTGGGACTCTAAAGACTCGATAATACGCTGGCAGTAGTTCAGGATCATATCCTTAATCCCAAGTGTAGGGTGTTTTTCGTCACCCCATTGAGATGGGAATACGCGCGTGCTTGTCAGGCGCATTACAGATTCCCCCTACCTAGAGTAGGCTGGTGTTTATTGATTGTGGGGATCCGAATCTCCGGCAGCCGCGAACTAAGCTGCCGTTAATTACCCATGACCTTTGGAGCGAGAGAACCTCCGATTGACGGGTCAAACGGGTCATGCGAACTCAATGTGCAGTATGTGTTTTGAAAGGGTTTTGGATATATCGGGGGCCCCGCAGAGTTTTTACGGGGGTCCCGCTGTAAGTCGATGTACAACACCCCACGACTTGCGGGGAGGCGGAAATATGAAAAACGATCTTGTTCTTCGCTTAAACATCGACTAACCGCATGAATCGAAGCTAAACGATAACTAACATCAAACATAGAAGTTAACAACTACTATGTAAAGGGATTATACCTAAAGAACCGTGTCCTTCGTCTTTACGAACTCCACCTCCTCCTCGGCCTTCTCGAAGTAGTAGACGATCCACCAGAGAGCTTTACTCCAAGCTTAGCCTCTAAACTTGAGGCAACTAACTTTCTTTAAGTGCTAATCAAAGAAGCTAGGTGATATAGAGTGAGGGTTATGGTTTAATTAGTCTAACTAATCCTTGTACTCAACACATAAGAGGGGAGGATTAGGGTTTGAAGAGGGAGAGCTTGAGGAGAGAGAAGGTGAAGATAATAATGAAGTGAGAAGAATGAGTTATGATAATATATATCAAGCATTTTTTTATCAAGAAAAGAAAATAAAACAATTTAACAACCATGCTTGATAATATCTAGTAATGATTCATCTCCATGAGTCATTAAGCATTTATGATGCATTAATGACATGGATGAATCATCCATATGACTCACTAATCACATTCATTGTATATGCCACCTAAACCTCCTTAGTCACCATCTTCTAGAAGCTTCTCGCGCAATTACGAGAACGCCCCTCCTTTCCGCAAAAATACGGAAAAACTTTAGACTGTATAAATCCAATAACCGGATACCAGTAACTGGCTTAAACCAAAGCCGACTGGTAAAAACTGTCCGAAAGTCGTACGTGCGTGAACACACGTATGCGTCCGAACCCTTGTCGTAAAACCATACGACCTCTATATCGTTTCGCCTGGAGTAGGGAAACTCTCTGTGTGGGACTCTAGAGACTCGACTACTACGCTGGCAGTGGGTTTAACCACAGACCGCAAGCGGCACTAGCTGTACGTAACGGTCCCCAGGTAGATGTCGATAAGAAGGCCGATGAGGAAACCCATCCGAACTCCTACTGAGTCTGATGTGACAATCTTCGTACAGTCCGGTTCGTTCGTCTAAGACTATCGCATATCGGGCCTAGGGGGCGGCAAGCGTCAGTCCCCTAATAGCGGTATAAGTCGTGTCGGAGCGAAGCCCATTACACCCTGAGAAACTACTGGAACCTACCAGCAAATCTCGCTTGCCCTGGCCAGGGACTTTGCGTAATGGCTCTCTGACACAGCGCGATATCAACCCCCAATACCGGGAGAGACGAATCCTGTCTAACCGCCACTGCCTCCAAGTGCTCGGGACTGCACCCAACTGCTACCTATTTGCACGACTCCTTTGAGCCGTGGTAGGGTAGTAATCTAAGAACAGTGGGACACACTCGAGGCGAAGTAGCAGTGTCAAGTCTGCGGACTATGCTGTACTCATGTCACCTGGGAACTGTTCACTGACGACTGGTATAAAACCAACCAACAGTTCCCTGTGAGTCCTGTCCGGTGTACCCGTAACCCAACGAGCACCTGCATACTATCTCCAGTACGATGTACTGACAGCTGTGGGACAGACCATCTCCCCAACTGGGATGAGAAGCGTACACACTAGTCTACTCCGGAGTATCGATGCCCTGTCTCGATAATCCTACGACTAGGGACCCGAATAAGGATGTGCTTGTAGACTACCCAGCCCCCACTAGTGTGACTGCCATCACAACACCGGTAGTCAAGCAAGATCCTAAGAGCTCTATCAATACGTATACTCACATATTAAGATAGAAGAAACCAAGTAGCATACTACCATGTTTAGCAAGACTGTTATATACATGTGAATATCCCAAGCTTCCATTAAGTAATATACAAACTAGTATGATACAATAATGGCCCCTAGGGCATATACACTAACAATCTCCCACTTGCACTAGGGCCATGTACTGGCATATCGAAGACCGATGATCTCGAGTAGCCTCTCGAACTGAATCTGAGGTAGGGCCTTCATGAATGGATCAGCAATGTTCTCTTCAGAAGCAATTCTCCGTACCTCGATCTCCTGACGATCAATGATCTCCCTGATCAGGTGATACCGCCTTAAGATGTGTCTGGACTTCTGATGGGACCTTGGTTCCTTTGCTAAAGCTATAGCTCCGTTGTTGTCGCAATACAGAGGTATTGGATCAACTATGGTAGGAACCACCTGAAGTTCTGTTAGGAACTTCTTCATCAGACTGCTTCTTTTGCGGCATCGCAAGCAGCTATATACTCCGCTTCCATCGTCGAGTCAGCAACGGTGTCCTGCTTGGAGCTCTTCCAGCACACCGCCCCTCCATTGAGGGTAAAGACATAACCCGACATGGACTTGGAATCGTCCTTATCACTCTGGAAGCCGGAATCAGTAAAGGCCTCCAACATGAGGTCTTTTCCGCCGTAAACCAAGAACATCTCCTTAGTCCTTCTCAGGTACTTGAGAATGTTCTTTACTGCTATCCAGTGCTTCTTGTTGCGCCACGGCAGCGCCCCGGCCGTCTATCCGAGGCCAAAATGCGGAATCAAAATATTCTTAACTTTCAAACTGGCGCTACCGCGGACAATACACCCGGATCGTAACCATTAACCGATACTAGCTATCAAGAGAAAGGGTAAGAGATATACCGAGTGATCCGAGTCCTCCGGTCTTCTCGTCATCGTCCCGATCTCCCGCGGAAAGTCTTGTCTCCATATCGTCGCCTCCTCGCCGGAAGGGCACCACATCGCCTGCGTCTTTTACGGGCTCCCGCCTCAATACCGAGGCAACTCGGGCATGAAGCCGGCAAGTCGACATGCCCAAGATTTGCTGTAGAATGTAGTGTAGATGATGCTTGTCTCATTTGGGGTTTGTAGTTGCCTTGATGGAGGAATAAGGTTAAGGAAAAATGGTGCTTTCATTTTTCCAAAAACTAGAAGAATGAGATGAAGAAATTTGTGTCACACCAAAAATGGAAATTTCTCTCATCCTCTCTCAAATGTGGCCGGCCATTCTCATCTTGAAATGGTGGAGGGAATGAAGATATAAGGGAGGTGAGTGTAGGATAAAGAGAATGGTGACCATATCCAAAAACATCATCATAACAAAAGCACATCAAACCCATACCCATTCTTATCTCATTTAATGCAAGTAATGGTGCATTAAAAGAAAAGAAGGAAAAAGAATCTAAAGATGCTATCATAATGAATACATTTGCAAGAAACCCCCTCCACAAATGTTATTTGCACAATTGCAAATAACGCCCTCCATCGGAAAAGTCCGGCCGGGAAAGAACAAAGGAAAACCGGCCGGAACGGAAAACAAACTGGCAACTCCAGAAAACGGGTCCCGTAATAAATTACAGGAAAACCCCGATACTGTGCATACACACCCGCATCTGTATTCCGTCCGGATACAAATGCAATGAGACAAAATCTACACTGTACTAAAATAGGATCCGGCTTAAACCAAAGCCGGCTAGTAATATCCGTTCGATCCTAATCCGTGCAATACCGCACGTATCGGATCGAACCGTGCCATATAACTATACGGCCTCTAGTACAAACCGTCCGATCCTGATCCGTGCAATACCGCACGTATCTGATCGGACCCTGCCATATCTCCATACGGCCTCTACAGCGTTTCGTCCGAAAGCTGAGTAACTGAAAGTGTGGTGGACTCTAAAGACTCGTCAATACTATGGTTGTGGATTTAACCACTAGCACGTCAGAGGTATAAGCCAATACGTGACGGGCCACCAGCTATTGACCAAAAGGGACGTCGATGAGCGAACTCATCCTGATACCCTACTGGCCTGTCAGTGACAATATCCGTACAGTCCGGTCCGTTCGTCTATGAGCATCGCATGGCGGGCCTAGGGGGTTGGTAAAAGTCAGACCCCCAAAAGCGGTACAAGTCGTGTCGGAGTGAAGCCCAGAACACCCTGAGATACTACTGGAATACCTACCAGTAAATCTCCTGCCTCGGCCGAGGGCTTTGCGTAATGGCTCTCCTAGACACAGCGCGACCTCACCCTCAATACCGGAGAGACGAACCCCTGCAGATCCGCTCACTGCCTCCATGTGGCTCGGGACTGTACTTAACTAAAACCTGTTTGCACGACTCCTTTGAGCCGTGGTAGGGTAGTAATCAAAGCACAGTGGGAACTCACACGAGACAAATGACGATCTCAGGTCGATGAACTAACCTGTACACATGTCACCTGGGAACTGCTATCTGACGTCTGGTATAATCCCAACTAGCAGGTTCCCGGCGAGTCCTGTCCGGTGTACTCATAACCCAATGAGCACCTGTATACATCTTAGGTGAACCAACTGACACCAGTGGCTTGTGAGACCGGCCACCGCCCCTCGTCGGGGTCTCGACTGTATACACTAGTCTACTAATGGAGTATCGATGCCCAGTCTCGAAACTCCCACGACTAGGGACCATTTAAGGATGTGCTTATAGACCCCAGCTCCCACGTATATGATCGCCATCATACTGCTGGTCGTCAAGTAAGAATCCTAGGGGCTCTATCAACGTGTAATAGTGACCTGTAAGGTCACCTGAAACAGTACACGATGATAAAGGTAAACCAGATAGCATACTATCATCTCGAGTAAGACTGTTCTACCGGGATAGGTCCTCCCTCAATCATTGCAATCACGTGCCTGTGATCCAATAATTGACTCTGAGGGCACTATCTCCAACAATCTCCCACTTGCACTCAAGGCTAATTATTGCGATGTCGCATACTCACAGCCCGTGTGATACCGAACACCCAACTCCTCTACTAGTCAGTCGCACAAAGCCTGTTTGCGAAACTATTGCGTTCGAGGAAAAGCCTCAGTGAGTGGATCCGCCTAGATGTTTCTTTCTATGTCTCTCTATATCTCAAGTTCGCGGAGAAAACCATCTCCCGAAATGAGCAATACCTGTCTTAGAATATGTCTGGATATCTGATGGGACCTAGCTCATAAATGAACTCCAAATCCAAACTTCTTAGACTGTATCGTCAACTGAACTTAATCAGTATCCTGCGCCATGCCTCCCTCAGTATCTGCCTGGATCACCTGTCCAGAATACTGTCCCTCGTCAGAGGGAGAACTATAACTCTGACAACCTCCTTGTCGTCCATGTCACCTTGGAAGCCTGGAGTGATAACCGTCTCCTAAAGGAGGCAGCCGTTATCATATCCCTAGAACATTCACTTATGTTCTAAAACTGCTTCCGACTGTTCCTCCAGGATTGGATCAATATCAACTTATTGCATCTAGTGCAAGAACAACATCTGGTGTGGTACTTGACATCTCATGATTGACTCAATTGCCTAAGCAAGTGATTTGCCAATCATGCACATCCCTCTCTACTTTAGTCTATAAGACACCTTTAGAGAGGGTGACTCCATTACCTGCAGGTACACTACCATGCCAGGAGTCGTCCATTCTAAATACTCTTAGAATGCTGTCAAAGTACTCTGATTGGGAAACCACCCAAATCTAGATCTAAAACCATAGGTCTAGGAACCAGTATGTCTGATATATTATCCAAGTCCTGTGTGGAGAAAACACTGTGTGTCAACCAAAGTATAACCGATCGTAGTATAGGAATATCACGTGTATGTCATCCAAAACCAGGACATCACACCCTACTACCTTCTTAACAGATCCATCCCCTATTCTGATGACGTCAAACCTATGACTGTCACATCAGAAATAGATGATCTATCTCCGCTATATCTGCTTTAGTCTATAAATAGACATAAGCCTGATGTCCACCAATGCTTCCGCTGCTCCCACTGACTACGACGACCCTCTGCCAGAGTCATATAGACGTGCACTTCTAAAGCTAGTTTAGAACGACGCTATACTCATCCTCCTGCCGGGTCTCGCAGCCTGGAACAACAACAATGGCAAGTGTGGGTAAACAAGAATTTCCCTGTCACCGTCCTTGAGGCTACCGGAGTACCTCTCGGGTGCCTGAAGTTACCCACCTTATCTGCGGAGTGGCCAATGGAATGTCAAATCAGATTGAATCTTTAGGTTCCTTATCAAATCTTCAGTAATCGTTTGCGGTTCTGGAATCACTTCCAGTTCTACCATACTTCCACTACTGTTTTTGAAAATATCCATTTTTAATAAAACTGTGGCGAGTTTAGAACAATATCTCTATTGATCTTCCAGATGGTAGAAAATCAACCCTCGTCATAGCCTGGGTCAACCCACAAACAGCCATCACAGAAACGTGCCTTGAGTTGTCCAGTGTCTGGTTTTAATCATAAGCCGGACAACTCCCCGTACCTTAACATCGTTAAGATATGAACTGTTCTATATCCAATATAGAACCAGAGGCACTGATTTAAATGAACCAGATTCAAATCATGCAGCTATCTCCAGTGCATGTCAACTAAATGGAAGGAGGCCGATCAGCGTTACTCAACTTAGGAATGCTTCCAATTATGAGTAACCTGAAAGAGAAGCAATTTCTCTTTACTATCAACTGAATACCATACACAAGTATCTACATCTTCGATCACCTTGAAGAATCCCGATACTTGCAATACCTGGTTCTCTACTCTATTCTTATACCAATAACTCCTCAAAACTCAGACCCTGTGTTTCTATGAAACACATGTCTAAGAATTAGAGTAGTTAAAAGTAAACAGAACATTGTATGAGGACCAACCCCACTGTCCTAATGGACACTGGACAATATACAATACTCTGTATAAGTCCCCGAGTCTAACAACTCATTCACTGTGTGTCGTAGGTTGAAAACTGTACTATGGTTAAGAAGAATTACACCGCTGTTCAATGCTCCTTACCTAACCATCCACTGATATAGGTAAATGTCATAGACATAATATCAAAAGGTATATCTCACTCTATAAAAATAGACGTACAGATATATCAATTTGAAATTGGTGCATAACAACGGATATTCAAAACCAAATATTTGCCAACCAAAAACATCCCAGGTGATCTCCTCAAATATCACCGATTACAACGAATCCCGATATAATGAGGATGATCACCCAATTCCCAATAACTTACTCCCACTCATCATCTGTAAAACCATACAGATGTGAGAATCAAACCTGGTAAATACATACACTGGAGCAAGTGTCTAATCAGGAAATCAGTTTTCTTTTAACAGTACACAGTTGAACTGAAACATTGAAATGTTTCGATAGGGTATCCTGGTATTCCTAGTAATGCCTCTACCATTATCCAGATTCACAACTATAACCGCATAATTCTTTGCCACCTCTCCAAATCCCTTTATATGTCTTTAGTCGTTACCTTCTGCACACCCCTTAGGCCAAATGGTTTTCTTCCTTCCCTACCGTTCGGCACCAGCCTATGGTTTGGAAGAAGACTATCCAATAAGCATAATGGGTGTACTGTCCTAGTCCTAGGAGCACTCGCAATGCGAGAGAAGGTGAAGATAAAAGACAACCGAATAAACCTTATTCCTATTTCTCCTGGACCAGAATCCATCCCCGAACTGGAACAAGTTCCTTTCGAGTTCGTATATAACCATACGATGGAGTATCCAATAAACTGTGGATCTTCGTAGTGATACGGAGTGTCCTGAAGAAATACAAAGGTGATTTAGGATTGGCGAAGAAATATTTGGTTTGGTCGTGAATATCAGTCGTAATTTACTTTGCCCTCTTACTAATCCCTTGCTTTGTCTTAACTTAATACCTTCTGTACACCATCGTTATGCTAATTGGTTTTCTTCATTCCCCGCCGTTCGGCACCAGCCTAAGGTTTGGAAGAAGACTATCCAATTTGCATAATAGGTGTACTATCTCCTAAACCAAGGAGTACTAAACCAAGGAGTACTCGCAACCTGAGAGAAGGTAAAAGGAAAAGACAACTGAATAGTCCTATTCGTTTTCTCCAGAACCGGAAACCATCCTCGAATAAATTCCTTCGAGTTCGTATCTAACCATACGATGGTTTTGTCCAATGGAAGTGGACGTTCGTAGTAATACGGGATGTCCTGGAGAAAATGGTAAAAGTAGGAGTGGCAACGAGGTCTACAACTCTGACAATCCAAAAACCAGTGTTAAGAAGGTTCGGTCAACTTGGTCACTGAGTCATAGTCCAGGGTCGGGTCAATGGTCGCTGCCAAAGAGAGAGAGAAAAGAAACACTCAGCGTGCACTCTAACATAGATCAGAATGGTTATCACTTTATCTAATCAGGAAACCTCCCACTGTACCTCAAATTCTCCTCCAAACCTGAAAGAAGAATTAGTCGGGATCACCCGAGGAGTAAACCAACTCATCAGTGGGAATCGGGATCCAACTATCATCGCATGACAATGTGATGGAATCCACTCACATTATCACACTCCAGAAGGTATGCGCATGTCTGGCAAGTTTCAGTTCTTTTGAAACTCCCGATGTGATTCTTACCCCTAGGACCCAAGTGACCTTGACACAGTCAACAAATCAAAGAGTCCTAGTCAAGTTCAACCCGTCATTATCCTGGATTGCATTAAACCCACCCGTACGAGCCCTTGACACAGTCAATAAGGCCGCACGACTGTCCTAACCAATCCTATTAATATGCTACAAACAAACACTACTTAGCTACCGCACACTACGCCTTGACACAGTCAACAAACGCAGCACGAATACTAAGTAATACTTGTAAGAAATGACGGAGGGCTACGTGTATTTTTTGGCGAAAAACCTTTAACGTAATGAACTTGATATTGTTGAAGGAACTGCATAGCCTTTTTAGAAAATATAGTGACGAAAACCTTTACTAAAGAGGTCACTCCCGGTGAAGGGATCTCGGCTCTTTCCCCGTAGAATGAGGTGCAGGATATTCCAACTGAATACCACGATGCAAAGCAAAAGTAATCGGCTATAGTGAAGTTAATGCCCTGACGCAAACTTTTGTCCAAGAGGTCACTCCCGGTAAAGGGATCTCGGCCCTTGCCTCGTCGACTGAGGAGCAGGATATTCCAAATGAATACCACGATGCAAAACAAAAGTGAACGTCCTTGCAATAACAGATTTTTGAAAAAGTGTTCCAACAACATCAGATTAGGTTTGTTTATCTTGCATTGATCCGAATCAATGCAGTCCCATCAATTGATCACACCATAAAGAACGAAAATATACTGACGTACGTATATGCCATCCGCATTCGCCACTGGGTCCCGTCATCACCCGTTAGGTTAGCTAACTAACGGCAGAGCGGGGACTGGACTAGCGCGGATGAAAAACATATACAACATCTACTAATATATATACCAATATATAGTATTTCGCTCAAGGCGTGATAAAATGTAACATCACAGAAATGTACAGCATCACAGAACAATACAGATATCTGGAAGCCCCGGGTTTCACAGAGCCGCTGCTGAAACCCGACGTTCCCCTGGTCGTGTGGATAGCCTGTGCAATGAAACCCTAGACCCTTACGGGCGCGGCAAGTTACCCGCCAAAACCTGAAGCGAGGCAGCCCCCTTCAGCACCGTGAATGGACCACCCAGCACTTCACGGAATCCGGTAACTTGGGCACCCCTCCTGGGTCAACCAGTACCCCCTACGAGTGCGGCGAATAGCCCGCCAATCCTAGAGTGAAGCCCCCTCCGTCTTAATGCCATGAGATGCGGGCCCGTTGCCCTCTAGAACCCGGCTATCCGTGCACCCCTCCGCGGGGTAATCCTAGTACAGAAAGTAAAATATACATACAACGAGTACATCGACCGCAACCAGGTCGTGCCACAAAAGAATAATACAAACAGGCAGTGACGGCAGTCCACATGTCGGACGCTCGCCCCGCAATATCAAATGTACATAATACAACCACAACTGTACTAGCATTGCATCCAGGCTATCCCCCACGACCGATCCGCAACAACACAGCATAAACACAGAACATCAACGTGAAAATCACGTTCGCAAATCCGTCTAACCGGGCTATAGCAGTTAGACAGGATTTACCGATCAAGTGATATTCACGGTCGCAGATATAATGTAAATACTGTGAAATAATGTGTTTAAAATATCCAATCGATCAAAAAATAACAAGTGGGCCCTCAAGTAATATTGTAGCACTCACAGAAATTCTGGGCCCAAGTTTAATATTCCAAAACCCCTATCTAAAGCCCAAAAGCCCACTGGAAAAATATGATACAGTGAAGACACCAATGCGCGGCGGAACCGCGGCCCAAGGGGGGTTTGGCCGCGGTTCTGCGCTTGAGTGATCGACTGACGGTGTCGAATTTTTCCAGTTGTCTTAGAATTTCCAGTACATTAGTTTTTTACAACCTGAAAAATTTTTAGAGCCCGGAAAAAATCGACAGAAAACTGATGCACACGAAATGGGGTTTTTGGGATTTTGGTCGATCGGATAAGTAAAACGCATTAGAACAAGCTAGGAAAGGTTAATGGCGTGGCTCTGATACCATGTTGTGCCACGGCAGCGCCCCGGCCGTCTATCCGAGGCCAAAATGCGGAATCAAAATATTCTTAACTTTCAAACTGGAGCTACCGCGGACAATACACCCGGATCGTAATCATTAACCGATACTAGCTATCAAGAGAAAGGGTAAGAGATATACCGAGTGATCCGAGTCCTCCGGTCTTCTCGTCATCGTCCCGATTTCCCGCGGAAAGTCTTGTCTCCATATCGTCGCCTCCTCGCCGGAAGGGCACCACATCGCCTGCGTCTTTTACGGGCTCCCGCCTCAATACCGAGGCAACTCGGGCATGAAGCCGGCAAGTCGACATGCCCAAGATTTGCTGTAGAATGTAGTGTAGATGATGCTTGTCTCATTTGGGGTTTGTAGTTGCCTTGATGGAGGAATAAGGTTAAGGAAAAATGGTGCTTTCATTTTTCCAAAAACTAGAAGAATGAGATGAAGAAATTTGTGTCACACCAAAAATGGAAATTTCTCTCATCCTCTCTCAAATGTGGCCGGCCATTCTCATCTTGAAATGGTGGAGGGAATGAAGATATAAGGGAGGTGAGTGTAGGATAAAGAGAATGGTGACCATATCCAAAAACATCATCATAACAAAAGCACATCAAACCCATACCCATTCTTATCTCATTTAATGCAAGTAATGGTGCATTAAAAGAAAAGAAGGAAAAAGAATCTAAGGATGCTATCATAATGAATACATTTGCAAGAAACCCCCTCCACAAATGTTATTTGCACAATTGCAAATAACGCCCTCCATCGGAAAAGTCCGGCCGGGAAAGAACAAAGGAAAACCGGCCGTAACGGAAAACAAACTGGCAACTCCAGAAAACTGGTCCCGTAATAAATTACAGGAAAACCCCGATACTGTGCATACACACCCGCATCTGTATTCCGTCCGGATACAAATGCAATGAGACAAAATCTACACTGTACTAAAATAGGATCCGGCTTAAACCAAAGCCGGCTAGTAATATCCGTTCGATCCTAATCCGTGCAATACCGCACGTATCGGATCGAACCGTGCCATATAACTATACGGCCTCTAGTACAAACCGTCCGATCCTGATCCGTGCAATACCGCACGTATCTGATCGGACCCTGCCATATCTCCATACGGCCTCTACAGCGTTTCGCCCGAAAGCTGAGTAACTGAAAGTGTGGTGGACTCTAAAGACTCGTCAATACTATGGTTGTGGATTTAACCACTAGCACGTCAGAGGTATAAGCCAATACGTGACGGGCCACCAGCTATTGACCAAAAGGGACGTCGATGAGCGAACTCATCCTGACACCCTACTGAGCCTGTCAGTGACAATATCCGTACAGTCTGGTCCGTTCGTCTATGAGCATCGCATGGCGGGCCTAGGGGGTTGGTAAAAGTCAGACCCCAAAAAGCGGTACAAGTCGTGTCGGAGTGAAGCCCAGAACACCCTGAGATACTACTGGAATACCTACCAGTAAATCTCCTGCCTCGGCCGAGGGCTTTGCGTAATGGCTCTCCTAGACACAGCGCGACCTCACCCCCAATACCGGGAGAGACGAACCCCTGCAGATCCGCTCACTGCCTCCATGTGGCTCGGGACTGTACCCAACTAAAACTTGTTTGCACGACTCCTTTGAGCCGTGGTAGGGTAGTAATCAAAGCACAGTGGGAACTCACACGAGACAAATGACGATCTCAGGTCGATGAACTAACCTGTACACATGTCACCTGGGAACTGCTATCTGACGTCTGGTATAATCCCAACTAGCAGGTTCCCGGCGAGTCCTGTCCGGTGTACTCATAACCCAATGAGCACCTGTATACATCTTAGGTGAACCAACTGACACCAGTGGCTTGTGAGACCGGCCACCGCCCCTCGTCGGGGTCTCGACTGTATACACTAGTATACTAATGGAGTATCGATGCCCAGTCTCGAAACTCCCACGACTAGGGACCATTTAAGGATGTGCTTATAGACCCCAGCTTCCACGTATATGATCGCCATCATACTGCTGGTCGTCAAGCAAGAATCCTAGGGGCTCTATCAACGTGTAATAGCGACCTGTAAGGTCACCTGAAACAGTACACGATGATAAAGGTAAACCAGATAGCATACTATCATCTCGAGTAAGACTGTTCTACCGGGATAGGTCCTCCCTCAATCATTGCAATCACGTGCCTGTGATCCAATAATTGACTCTGAGGGCACTATCTCCAACACTTCTCCCCTGGGTCTGACTGATACCGGCTTACCACGCTCAGTGCGTAAGCTACATCTGGTCTGGTGCACAACATCGCATACATTATAGAGCCTACCGCAGAAGCGTAGGGTATAACAGACATGCGTTCCCTTTCCAAATCAGTCTTGGGAGACATCTCTTTGGAGAGGGTGATTCCGTGACAAGCCGGTAGATTACCGCGCTTAGAATCTTCCATACTGAATCTTTTCAGTACAGTGTCGATATACCTGGACTGCGAAAGTCCCAACATCCTCTTGGATCTATCACGATAGATCCGGATCCCCAGAATGTAAGAGGCATCACCCAGGTCTTTCATGGAGAACCTGTGTGACAAGAATCCTTTAACAGATTGTAGCATAGGAATGTCATTTTCTATCAATAGAATGTCATCCACGTACAAGACGAGAAATACGACACTTCTGGCTACAACTTTACTATATATGCACGGTTCATCTGGATTTTTGATAAAATCATACTCTTTGACTGTCTCATCAAAACAGATGTTCCAACTCCGCGATGCCTGCTTTAGTCCATAAATGGACTTAAGCAGCTTGCATACTTTCCCGCTGCTCCCACTCTGATTGAAACCCTCTGGTTGATCCATATAGACGCACTCTTCTAAATTTCCATTCAGAAAAGCCGTCTTTACGTCCATCTGCCAGATTTCATAATCATGGAAGGCAGCAATAGCAAGAAGGACCCGAATGGATTTGAGCATAGCCACTGGAGAAAAAGTTTCGTCATAGTCCAAACCAGGTCTTTGACGAAAACCCTTTGCAACAAGTCTAGCCTTATAGGTTTCCACCTGTCCATCTACACCAATCTTTTTCTTGAAGATCCATTTGCATCCTATGGGTTTTACCCCATCTGGAGTAAAGTCCAAAGTCCATACTTTGTTGGTGTACATGGACTCCATTTCGGTCCGCATTGCATCTAGCCATCGTACCGAGTCGCCGCTCTGGATGGCCTGCTGGAAGTCAGTAGGTTCATCATCATCTATGATGCAATCCTCTCTATCCCCATCTATGAGAAAACCGTAGTATCTCTCAGGCGGATGAGACGGCCTACTACTCCTGCGGAGGGGTGCGGGAATGTCCTGTTCTTCTTGAACTTCCGGTTCTACCAAACTTTCAGTAGCAGCTTGTGGTTCTGGAATTTCTTCCAGTTCTATTTCGCTCCCACTTATTTCCTTTTCTAAAAACTGATGTTCTAGAAAATGGGCATTACGAGAAACAAAAACCTTTTGTTCCTCTGCGTAATAGAAATAATATTCCTTGGAGTTCTTTGGATATCCCACAAACATACATTTTACCGATCGTGCCTCGAGCTTGTCCACATGCTGCTTTTTAACAAAAGCTGAACATCCCCAAATCTTCATATGCTGAAGATGGGGTTTCTTCCCAGTCCACATCTGATATGGAGTGGTAGGCACAGTCTTGGTAGGAGCCCTGTTCAGAAGATATGCTGTTGATTCTAGCGCATAACCCCAAAAAGATCGCGGTAACTCAGCATTACTCATCATGGATCGTACCATATCCAATAGGGTTCGATTCCGTCTCTCCGATACACCGTTGTGCTGTGGAGTGTATGGAGGAGTAAGCTGAGAGAGAATTCCTTTCTCTTTTGGGTAACCTAGGAACTCGGCACTCAAGTATTCACCACCTCGATCAGATCTAAGTGTCTTGATACTTTTGCCGGTTTGGTTTTCTACTTCATTCTTATACTCTTGGAATTTCTCAAAAGCTTCGGATTTATGTTTCATCAGATAAATGAATCCGTATCTTGAGTAATCATCCGTGAAAGTAATGAAATAGGAAAAACCACCTCTTGCATGTGTAGACAATGGACCACATACATCGCTGTGTATGAGTCCTAAGAGCTCGCTCGCTCTTACCCCTTGTCCAGTGAATGGGGTCTTTGTCATCTTTCCTTTGAGACAAGATTGACAAGTGTCATAAGTTTGATATTCGAACGAGTCTAAATATCCTTCTCTATGCAACTTAGTCAACCTTCTGTCATTGATGTGACCCAGTCTACAATGCCATAAGAAAGCTTTATTTAAATCTGGAGACTTTCTTTTAAGTGTGTTCTGGACATTGAAAATTTGGAGTTGGTTTAAAACATATATACCGTTTTTTAGTGTACCGGACCCAATCAAACCATGATTAAGGTGGATGTTAACAACATCTCTTACAAACGTGAAATCATAACCTTTATTTGATAACAAGGAAACTGATATGATATTACACGTTAAGCTTGGTACAAAAAAACAGTTATGTAAAACCAAAATGTGTCCACTCGTCAATCCTAGGTGATAATCCCCGACGGACGCAGCTCCCACGCTAGCTCCGTTAGCAACCTTTAGGGTCATATCACCTTCCTTCAGCACTCTACGGTTTCTCAGTGCCTGCAATGAATTGCAAATATGAGATCCTGATCCGGTATCCAATACCCAGGAATTAGAGTTGATCGACAGACAATTCTCAATTACAAACACACCTGAAGTCGAAGCCACAGCTTGCTTCGGTTCCTGGTTCTTGGCGTTCCACGCCTTGCAATCCTTTTTCCAGTGCCCTTTCCTGTGACAATGGAAGCACTCATCCTGGCCAACTACCGGTACCGCAAACTTTTTCTTTCCCTTCCCTCCCACCTTACTAACACCTCCTCTAGGTTTGGTGGCGGCCTTCTTCTTCCTTCCTTTGGCCCTAGCCTTGGACCCGGAAGAAGATGTACCGCTAACAAACATAGCGGGTGTTCCCTTATCTTCTGCAAGGTGCCCTCTGCACTCCTTAACATGTTCAGGAGTTCCGGAAGTTCAACTTCTTTACTTTGAATGTTGAAGTTCAGGATAAACTGGGCATAGGTGTGAGGAAGGGACTGGAGAATATGGTCTGTATAGAGCTCATTATCCAAAGTCGTCCCAAGGTCTGCGAGCTCTTCAATATAGCCGATCATCTTTAGGACATGTTCTCCTACCGATGACCCGACAGCCAACCTCGCTCGAAACAAGTTCTTAGAGGTCTCGTATCTTGCTATACGAGATTGCTCTCCATAAAGTTCCTTTGTATGGAGAAATATGCCATCAAGGTCCATATCCTCGTGCCTCCTCTGATGTTCATAGTTCATTGAGGCAAGCACGATGCACTTGGCTTTCGCGCAATCTAAATCCCAGGTTTTGCGGATTTCCTTATCCGCATTGCTGGATTTGGGACCAGGGACAGCAGGTGCCGTAGCGGTGAGGACGTACCCCAATTTGTCATAGGTCAAAGCCATTTTGACATTCCGCAGCCAATCTTTATAGTTTGGCCCTGTCAGTATATTTTTCTCTAAAAGTAACTTAAGTCCAGTCATTTTCAGGGTCGCTGCAATTAGGAGAGAGAGAGGAAAACTCTTTAGCATGATGCTCTTGCAAGTTTAGAGTGGTTTTTAATTTATCTAAACTGGATGGCTCCCACTGTTTCTCGAATCCTTCCTCAAACCATAAAAGAAGAATTAGCCAGGACTATTCTCACTGTACAATTCTTGCTTAACCGTTCAGCCAGGCTAGTGTCGATACTTCGAGGGAGGTTTTCCAACGCTTTCGCGAAGTTCCTTAATTAAATAACCTCTTTTCTCTGGGGGCGTAACCCCGCTGACACCTTTCTGGACACCTACTTGGTTTATAGCATTGATCGTTAAGTGACGAATCTCCTGATAAGTAGCATATACTCACAGTAGGATCGGGATCCAAATATCATTGTATGATAATGTTGAAGGCATGCTACCAACATTCATCAAACTCCAAATGGTATGCATCTCTTTGCAAATTTCAGTTTCTTTAGAAATTCCCGATATATGTTTTTGCCCCATGCTCTTATGACCTTGGCTTTGGTCAAAATGTCATAAGTCACATGTCAAGTTCTACCCGTCATTATCTTGTCAATTTGAACCCATCCGTATATACCTCTGACTTTGGTCAAATGATAATACGACTGTCCCAAAACAACTCATCTATCTTATGCAACAAATGAAAACCCAGCAGCTACCAAACACTATGCCTTGACTTTGGCCAAAATGCATAGCTTGAATACTACTGAATACCCAAATGAAATGACGGAGGGCTACGAATGGTTTTGGTGAAACCCTGAACGTAGTGAACTTGATATAACCGAAGGAACCTGATAGCTTTTTAAAAGGAGTGGTTAAAGCTCCGCATTTAAAAATATCTGTTTTAAAAATTAACCGAGTGGTTTCTTTTAAATTGTTCCAACGATTAAACTTTTTGGTTTATTTTCTTTGCATTATAAATAATGCGTCCCATCATTTAACCTATCATTGCAGAAAACAACGAAAATACAACGTCCTCTTATGCCATCCGCATTCGCCACGGGGTCCCGTCATCACCCGTTAGGTTACTTAACTAACGACAGAGCGGGGGCTGGGCTAGCACGGGTGTAAAACATAAGTGACGTCTAAATAGCTATCATATATAGATATTGTACATTCGTCAGACGCAATAATAGGCATTCCAGATCACAGATGAACTTTATTGGATTTGCAAGCAATCCGTGTTTGTTTTGAGCCTGCAACAAAAGACGGATTACACAGTTGTGATGAATAGCCATTACCCCACCCAAGACCCTAACGGGTACGGCAAACTACCCGCCCGGCAGTTTGTGCACCCTTCCTTGGAGCAAAAACAGTAAAATGAAATAATACAACGGTGGCTACAACCGCAACCTGGATGTGCCCCGCAAAATAATATTACAACAAATTACATTTATATCAAATGAATTAAATAATAACCCATCACATAACCCCGGCTATACATCACAACAGTCCAACACAGTTCATATCCACAAACAGTAAAAACCATTACAGAAATGTGCAACCCCCTGCCAACCGACATGCTAGCAGTTAGGGGAGGTTTACGAACACATTATACAAACACAGATATAATCCATCAAGCAAATACTGTATAATTTCGATCGATTAAACACTTTTAATTTTGCTCCAATACTTCTCTGTAAATCTGAAACCTGAGCAAAAATAAAATATTCCAGAAAATACCAAATATCACAGAGAAGCAACACAGGAAAATTGGGTTCCTGAATCGCCAACTCGGCGGCGGAATCGCGGCGGATCGGTGGAATCCGCCGCGGTTCCGCGGCGCTTTAGGCGATTCAGGGGCCCAATTTTCTTGGGTGTTCTTCTTATGTCTTTTTAAGCTTTCTGAACATCCCTGAAAAATTTTTGGACTTCATTTTAAAAACGACAGAAACTAGTGATTTCGGGGTTTTCCGGTTTCGTTTTTTCCGTTCGAAATTCATACAAATTTGCAAGTAAGTTATTTATTGTTTAGTGAGGCTCTGATACCACTGTAAGTCGATATACAACACCCCACGACTTGCGGGGAGGCCGAAATATGAAAAACGATCTTGTTCTTTGCTTAAACATCGACTAACCGCATGAATCGAAGCTAAATGATAACTAACATCAAACATAGAAGTTAACAACTACTATGTAAAGGGATTATACCTAAAGAACCGTGTCCTTCGTCTTTACGAACTCCACCTCCTCCTCGGCCTTCTCGAAGTAGTAGACGATCCACCCGAGAGCTTTACTCCAAGCTTAGCCTCTAAACTTGAGGCAACTAACTTTCTTTAAGTGCTAATCAAAGAAGCTAGGTGATATAGAGTGAGGGTTATGGTTTAATTAGTCTAACTAATCCTTGTACTCAACACATGAGAGGGGAGAATTAGGGTTTGAAGAGGGAGAGCTTGAGGAGAGAGAAGGTGAAGATAATAATGAAGTGAGAAGAATGAGTTATGATAATATATATCAAGCATTTCTTTTATCAAGAAAAGAAAATAAAACAATTTAACAACCATGCTTGATAATATCTAGTGATGATTCATCTTCATGAGTCATTAAGCATTTATGATGCATTAATGACATGGATGAATCATCCATATGACTCACTAATCACATTCATTGTATATGCCACCTAAACCAGCTTAGTCACCATCTTCTAGAAGCTTCTCGCGCAATTACGAGAACTCCCCTCCTTTCCGCAAAAATACGGAAAAACTTTAGACTGTATAAATCCAATAACCGGATACCAGTAACTGGCTTAAACCAAAGCCGACTGGTAAAAACTGTCCGAAAGTCGTACGTGCGTAAACACACGTATGCGTCCGAACCCTTGTCGTAAAACCATACGACCTCTATATCGTTTCGCCTGGAGTAGGGAAACTCTCTGTGTGGGACTCTAGAGACTCGACTACTACGCTGGCAGTGGGTTTAACCACAGACCGCAAGCGGCACTAGCTGTACGTAACGGTCCCCAGGTAGATGTCGATAAGAAGGCCGATGAGGAAACCCATCCGAACTCCTACTGAGTCTGATGTGACAATATCCGTACAGTCCGGTCCGTTCATCTAAGACTATCGCATATCGGGCCTAGGGGGCGGCAAGCGTCAGTCCCCTAATAGCGGTATAAGTCGTGTCGGAGCGAAGCCCATTACACCCTGAGAAACTACTGGAACCTACCAGCAAATCTCGCTTGCCCTGGCCAGGGACTTTGCGTAATGGCTCTCTGACACAGCGCGATATCAACCCCCAATACCGGGAGAGACGAATCCTGTCTAACCGCCACTGCCTCCAAGTGCTCGGGACTGCACCCAACTGCTACCTGTTTGCATGACTCTTTTGAGCCGTGGTAGGGTAGTAATCTAAGAACAGTGGGACACACTCGAGACGAAGTAGCAGTGTCAAGTCTGCGGACTATGCTGTACTCATGTCACCTGGGAACTGTTCACTGACGACTGGTATAAAATCAACCAACAGTTCCTTGTGAGTCCTGTCCGGTGTACCCGTAACCCAACGAGCACCTGCATACTATCTCCAGTACGACGTACTGACGGCTGTGGGACAGACCATCTCCCCAACTGGGATGAGAAGCGTACACACTAGTCTACTCCGGAGTATCGATGCCCTGTCTCGATAATCCTACGACTAGGGACCCGAATAAGGATGTGCTTGTAGACTACCCAGCCCCCACTAGTGTGACTGCCATCACAACGCCGGTAGTCAAGCAAGATCCTAAGAGCTCTATCAATACGTATACTCACATATTAAGATAGAAGAAACCAAGTAGCATACTACCATGTTTAGCAAGACTGTTATATACATGTGAATATCCCAAGCTTCCATTAAGTAATATACAAACTAGTATGATACAATAATGGCCCCTAGGGCATATACACTAACACCCGCTACCCCCTTGCGGGGTGCAGGGTCAAGAGGGCTAGCAGCACCCTTACGGGGTGCGGGACAACGCCCCGTTAAAAATTTTTCCTAACGGGGACAGTGTTGTGAAGTGTGTATCTCTATATATACACACATATATACATATAGAAAAAAAAAGAGAAAAAGCGTCCAAAGGACGCGTGGGGGGCAGCCTCATGTGCGTGGCACGCGGGCGGTGGGCACCGACGCCCCACGTGCATGGCACACGGGATCTGGGCATCAGCAGGAAAGGGACTTGGTCCCTGCACTGGGAGCTGTGCTCCCGATTTGATTTATGAAGTTAAACTCCAAAAAAGAGATTAATTTATAGAGTTGAACTCCAACAGATCTTGAATGGAGTTAAACTCCTAGAAATCTTTAAAAATGATCAAAGGGGTTTCTCCCTTGAGCCCTGGATCTTTCCCAAAGTGGGATTTTTGGAGATGGGTCTTCTTCTTCTTCCTCTCGGTTGGCCGGATCTTGGGGGAAAGGGGAGTGAGATTCAAAATCTCCCCTTTTTGAGATCTAATGGAAGATATGAGCTCCCCTTTGTGGGTTTTGTGGCGAAAAACTATTTAATTTTGGAAAAAGAAGAGTAAAACTCTTGATTTAATTGAGAAAAGGGGAAGCAGGTTTAGAACCTTGAGAAAGGGGAAGGAGGCACACAAATCCTAGAGTTTTTAGCGAATGAATTGTTATATCTTATTTCATTATCATGTTGCCTTTTTATAGGCTTACACATTTACACATAGCCCCTTGGGCTTTACAAAATGATATTTTGCCCATCCCATACCTCATGTGCTCATTTCTTTTGCATATGAGTCATGAGCTTTACAAGAATTTGGCTTTATGCTCATTTTTCTTACATTCATGCATAAAAAATTACATCAAAATTATTTATTACATGATTTCATTTTGGCATGGGGGAGGCCTGCCGCGGGGCTCGACTTGGGCATGGGCCCACTTGATCTGGGCTTGGGCCCGTTTGCTTAGGGTTGACTTTGATTTTGACTTGGTCAACCGGGGTGCAATTTTTGACCCAACAAAGTGCCCCCATCAATAAATGCATACCGCACATGTGGGTTGTGTGCATGAAATTGATAGATCTTCTTTCACGTGAAGGCGGCTTGATTTGGTTCCCGCTTTTTGGGAAGCTGACACTGCCCTTTTAGTGACATCAACATCTGCCATGAGAGAATTTGGGGATTTTGGTTTTGATTTGGCATCAGCACCGTTGCACTGGAATATGGTACCAGGAGCGAATCATCATTTGCTGTGAGGGGATTTTCCTCCCAGTTTAACGACTTAGGGGTCATATGTTCCCAGTTTAACGATTTAAGGGTCATCTGTTCCCAGTTTAAAGACTTAGGGGTCTATTGGATTGGAGTTTGGAATTTTGGGGTTAGGGTGGGCATCAGCGTTACTAACACTAAAGCACATGTGTCCGGAGCAATTCATCATTTGCCTTTTCCTGTTGGGGAGCGATGGCTTAGGAGACAGGTTTAGATCCCTATCACCAAGGCTTTTCAATTTTATGAGCCGTAAAGGTCTCATAAAAGCATTTTCTCCCTACGAGTCGAAAGGATCTCGTAGGTGTATTTTCTCCTTAGGAGTCGTGAGGATCCCCAAGTGTGTTTTTCCTTTGTGAGTCGTAAGGATCCCACGAAGGTGTTTTCTTACGAGTCGTGAGGATCCCGTAAGTTTTGTTCTCCTCATGCATCGTGAGGACACATGAGTAGGTCTTCCCAAATGGAGCATAATTCCAAGGGCGGAGACCAACCGCGTAACTGGTGATTGTGGTGGGGCATGGGTATGATGAGAATTATTTGAGCCCGTGGATTGTATACGGTAGTCAACTTGGGGACCAACTATAGGGCTGGGGGAATTTTGGAAAATCGGATTTTGATTGGCGTCTGCATCGCTGCACTGGAATATGGTACCATGAGCGACTCATCATTCACCGTTGGGGATTTGAGTTTGGAATTTGGTTGGCGTCTGCATCGCTGCACTGGAATATGGTACCAGGAGGACTCATCATTCGCCATTGGGACATCCAGGGATTTGAAATTTTGGTTGGCGTCTGCATCGCTGCACTGGAATATGGTACCAGGAGCGACTCATCATTCACCATTTTTTTTACCGCGATTGCTCTATCATTTCAGCTTTTCTTATCGCGAAGGTCGCGATTGCCCAATCATTTCGGCTATTCATTCGTGGTTGCCCCATCATTTCGGCTTTATTTTTTATCTTTATTTTACTCGCTGATTTTTATTGCGAGTTGCCCCATCATTTCGGCTTTTTATTTTTATTTATTATTATTATTATTATTTTTTTTTTATTTACACATTTTTACATTCCCAGTTTAACGACTTAGAGGTCGATTGTTCCCAGTTTAATGACGTGGTGGTCGGCTGTTCCCAGTTTAACGACGTGGTGGTCAATTGTCCCTCAGTTTAACGACGTGGTGGTTGACTGTTCTCAGATAAAGGCAGATGTATGAGAGAATCGGTTTCACGAAGGACTTCGGTCTCCGTTTGTATGAAATTGGCGGTCGCTGCTTGACTGTTTGTTAACACGCCTTTAGACAGTTCTATCTCTCCTGCCTTGTATTGCTTTTCGATCCAATCTTTGAAGACGAAGCAGTCCTCAATGGCATGACCTATCACTCTGTGATAAGGCAGTATTGGGGGTCGTCGGTCATATTCGCTTCTTGCGGTCTTTTTGATTCTGGCAATTGTAGACCATTTCTTAGGGCGTCCTTGAATATCTTGTGGACTTTGTCCATTCTGAAGGAATAGACTTTATCCAGTTTCTCTTTCAGTGGAGATCCTCCTCCCTCTCCGAACACTGGCTTCCGAAGCTGGTTGGCATTAGGCCCGCTCATCCCTCGCTTATTTCGGTTAGCCGAAGTGTTGAAAGATTCAGTATCGTCGGAAATTCCGCCTTTGCAATTATCGTCTTTTCGGTTTTTCTAGGACCTATTGTTATTTTGGGAATCAGAGGAGGACTCCTGCTTTGAGTGCTCCAACATCTGTACTTTCATGTTCAGCTCTTGAAATGTTTTGAGACCCGCAGTGCATAGAAACAGGGCCATCCAATTGTTGAGATTTCCGACAAGGAGGCTGACAGATTGGTCCTGCTCTATCGGCGGTTCACATTTATGGAGAGATTGCGCCATCGGGTTATAAAATCCGTGCTGCTTTCGTTGTTCTTTGGTTTGTTCCTTACGAGGTCGGCAATGGTGATCTTATCGCTGACACTCATGAACCTTTGTCGAAACAAAGATTCCATTTGGACAAAAGTAGTAACGGAGCCATCCGGTATGCTTGCGTACCAGTCGAAAGCGACATCGGTCAGGCTATTAACAAACTGGCGGAGAAGAAGCGCATCATTGCCCCCAGTATTCCCGCCTGAGGCTTTAAAATGGGCGACGTGCTGATTCGCATTTCCCGTCCCATAAAATCTTCCGAATTTCGGGATGACATAGCCGTTAGGAAATTCTACCAGATCATACTGAGCAGGATATGGTCTCCCACTACTGCTGATATCTTTTCGCGCTTCGGCTTCGGCTACCAAGATTTTGACTTTGTTTGCAACCAAATCCATGATTTGACCTTGAGCTAGCGGGCTACTATCATCGGTAGCCAAGACATTTCCCGAGATAGAATGCGACTGACTTTCATGTGGTCCGCCCACCTTTAGATTTGAGGGAATAGGCGTCGGCTGTCTCGGGACATCGTTTCTCGGTTCATGAGCAGAACCCCACGCTTGATTGGACGGCTGAGAGGTAACTTGGGCCGTGAGCTGCATCACGGCATTCGTCAAGTCGTCAATTTTGGAGTAAAGTTTGGCCATCTCCTTGTCTTTACTTCTGAGCTGTTTTCGGAGCTCTTGGAGAAGTTGCCGCTCTGCGTTCTTGGGATGGAGGATTGGCTCTTCTTCGCTTTCTGAGCCCGACTCCTCATGAACTGAGGGATCTCTCTGCTTGTCAGCCTCATTGGAAGGGTTTTCATTACCTCCCAGAGGATGCCGGTCTTGGGAAGTGATAGCCACATTCACACCAGATTGGATTTGAGATGTAGTGGCCCCATCCTTGCTCGTGCTGCACGTGCTCACCATGTAGACAGTGTGGACCACATATCCAGCCGTCTCTTTATCTTTGGCGGGGTAACCCTGTTCTTGGAACCTCATGAAGTTCAGCTTAGCATGAGTCCTAGCCCTTTTGTTGGCTCTATATCTGAGCCTTTTCTGTCTTAGCTTCTCGATTTTGAGGGCTTGACGGGCATCCGTCATCTAGGAAGCCATCGTGAGCCGATTAACGGGGAGCTTAGAGAAGCTACCCAATTGAGCAGTTGTCAGTGGCGGCGCTGGAGCTTGCCCGAGATTCCTTGTTGCTTTGTTGGTGTTGATGGCCTTGCCTCCAGCTGGGGCCAAGGAAAGTCGTTCAAACACCTACTTGCGTTTGGATAGTGGTGCCCTCGAGATCACCACATTTGGCATCTTACCTTTCGAGGCCGGTTTGTCTGTTACCGGAGCTTGAGGAGCTGGGATGGCGTTAGCTGACACGAACAGAATAGAGCCAAATGGTAGCGGCAGCTCCTCCCATTGTCGCCCGAGACTGGCTGGGAGGACCGTTCTGGCGTCCATCTTCATTGTGTAGGAGATAGGAGCTGTGTTGAGAGCTGAGCTGATCCTTGGAGACATTTTGTTGCGTCCAGAGATTGAAATTTGAAATTTGTTAACCTGCACAAAGAAGCATGATTTCAATACAGGCAATCGATATGTATATTGATTGAGTTCGCGTGAACCTTTAACCCGAAATATGAGAGGAGAGTCGGTCCCACCGGGCGTGCCAAAATCTGTAGGGTGTTTTTCATCACCCCATTGAGATGAGAATACGTGCGCGCTTGTCAGGCGCATTACAGATTCCCCCTGCCTAGGGTAGGCTGGGGTTTATTGATTGTGGGGATCCGAATCTCCGGCAGCCGCGAACTAAGCTGCCGTTAATTACCCCTCGTCTTTTGAGCGAGAGAACATCCGATTGACGGGTCAAATAGGTCATGCGAACTCAATGTGAAGTATGCGTTTTGAAGGGGTTTTGGATATATCGGGACCCCGCAGAGTTTTTACAGGGGTCTCGCTACCGTCTTGCGGGGTGCGGGGCAGCGCCCCGTTAGAAATTTTTCCTAACGGGGACAGTGTTGTGGAGTGTCTATCTATCTATCTATATATACACACATATATACATATAGAAAAAAGGGGAAAAAGCGTCCAAAGGACGCATGGTGGGCCGGCGCCCCATGTGCATGGCACGCGGGCGCTGGGCGTCGGCGCCCCACGTGCATGGCACGCGGGCGCTGGGAGTCAGCAGGAAAGGGACTTTGTCCCTGCAGTGGGAGCTGTGCTCCCGATTTGAATTATGGAGTTAAACTCCTAAAAGAGATTAATTTATAGAGTTGAACTCCAACAGATCTTGAATGGAGTTAAACTCCTAGAAATCTTTAGAAATGATCAAAGGGATTTCTCCTTGAGCCCTGGATCTTCCCCAAAGTGGGATTTTTGGAGATGGGTCTCCTTCTTCTTCCTCTCGGTTGGCCGGATCTTGGGGGAAAGGGGAGTGAGATTCAAAATCTCCCCCTTTTGAGATCTAATGGAAGATCTGAGCTCCATTTTGTGGGTTTTGTGGTGAAAAACTATTTAATTTTGGAAAAAGAAGAGTAAAACTCTTGATTTAATTGAGAAAATGGGAAGAAGATTTAGAACCTTGAGAAAGGGGAAGGAGGCACACAAACCCTAGAGTTTTTAAAGAATGAATTGTTATATCTTATTTCATTATCATGTTGCCTTTTTATAGGCTTACACATTTACACATAGCCCCTTGGGCTTTACAAAATGGCATTTTGCCCATCCCATGCCTCACGTGTTCATTTCTTTTGCACATGAGCCATGGGTTTTACAAGAATTTGGCTTTATGCTCATTTTTCTTACATGCATGCATAAAAAGATTACATCAAAATTATTTATTACATAATTTCATTTTAGCATCGGGGAGGCCGGCCGCGGGGCTCGACTTGGGCATGGGCCCACTTGATCTGGGTTTGGGCCCGCTTGTTTAGGGTTGACTTTGATTTTGACTTGGTCAACCGGGGTGCAATTTTTGACCCCAACAATAAGCACGTCAGCGGCACTAGCTGTACGTAACGGCTACCTAGATATTTGTCGAGGAGGAAGATCGACAAACATGCCTATCCATACCCCTACAGAGCCAACAAGCGACACTTATTATACAGTCCGGTCTCTTCGTCTGATATGTTGCATATCGGGACTGGGGATTGGAATTGTCAGATCCCGATAACCTGATAAGTTATGCCTATGGCTGGCCTATAACCAACCGAGAAACTAATAATAACACTTATTAGTAAATCTCACATGTCCTGGCCAGGGACTTGTGGTTATAGCCGATCGAGCATAGTGCAACATCAACTCCCTATACTGGGAGAGATGAAACCCTTCCTGTCGCTCATCGTCTCCATATGATCCGGGACTGTACCCAACTATTACCTATTTGCACAGCTCTTTAAAGCTGTGGTAGGGTAGTAATCTAAGCACAGTGGGGACCACACGAGACTCAATGACGATCTCAGGTCTACAGACTAACCTGTATAAGTGTTGCCAGAGAACTGCTATCTGACGATAAGTATAGTACCATATAGGAGTTCTTAGCGAGTCTGTTTGGTGTACTCAGTCTCTAATGAGCACCTGTATACAATTTTTGATGTCAAACTCCAATGGATATGGGATCATCCATTGCCCCAATACAGGGTCAAGAAACGTATACACTAGTCTACTCTGGGACATCGATGCCCTATCTCGATATCCTCTCGACTATGAACATTTAAAGATATGCTTATAGACTACCTAGGGCCTACTTGTATGATCTACATCACAATCCTGGTAGTCAAGCAAAGATCCCAGGGGATGTATTAAAGACAGTAATAACAAGTAGAACCATACACATGAATGATAAAATCAAACCAAATAGCATACTATCCTATTGAAAAAGATTATCATGTATATAAATATGTCCAAAAATTACAATAATTACCTCTAGGACATACATATCTAACAATCTCCTATTTGCACTAAGGACAATTATTGGTGTATCTCATACGCAACATCTCAAAAAAGTCGCTCAAATTGCGCCAATGGAAGGGTCTTGGTGAGTGGATTCGCAGTGTTGTTCTTCGTGTCCACTCTCTGAACTTCGATCTCGCGGTGATCAACTATCTTCCGAATCAGGTGATATCGCCGCAGGATATGTATGGAATGCTGATAGGACGTGGTTTCCTTAGCTAACGCCATAGCCCCATTATTATCACAATACAAGGGTATTGGATCAATAATGGTTTGAACCACTCCAAGCTCTGAGATGAACTTTCACATCCATACTGCTTCCTTGGCAGCATCATTTGCAGCAATGTACTCAGCTTCCATCGTTGAGTCTGCAATAGTGTCCTGTTTGGAACTTTTCCAATAGACCGCCCCTCCATTGAGGGTAAATACAAAACCCGAGATAGACTTGTTGTCATCTTTGTCACTCTAGAAGCTATAATCGGTAAAGGCTTCCATTTAGAGATCCCCATTACCATACACCAAGAACATTTATTTAGTCATTCGTAAGTACTTAAGAATGTTCTTCACAGTTGTGCAGTGTTTCTCCCCTAGATTGGATTGATACATGCTTACTACACTCAGTGTGTAAGCTACATCTGGGCGAGTACATAATATCGCATACATGATAGACCCTATAGCAGAAGCGTAGGGTATAACGCTCATGCGAGCCCTCTCTTTATCAGACTTTGGAAACTCCTCTTTGGAGAGGGTGATTCCGTGACAAGCGAGTAAATAACCTCGCTTGGAATCTTCCATACTAAACCTCTTTAGTATGGTGTCTATATACCTGGATTGAGACAATTCCAACATTCTCTTAGATTTATCTCTATAGATTTTAATGCCTGGGATGTACGAGGCATCACCCAAGTCCTTCATGGAGAACCTTTGTGATAAGAATAGTTTGACCGATTGTAGTATAGGAACGTCATTTCCTATCAAGAGAATGTCATTCACATACAATACAAGGAATGTGACTGTACTTCCTACAATCTTCTTATAAATGCAGGTTCATCTACGTCTTTGATAAAATCAAACTCTTTGATCGTATAATCAAAGCAGATGTTCCAACTCCGTGATGCTTGCTTTAATTCATAAATAGATTTAAGCAACCTGCATGCCTTTTCGCTGCTTCTACTGTCAATAAAGCCCTCTGGCTGATTCATAAAAACGCATTCTTCTAAATCACCATTTAGAAATGCAGTTTTAACGTCCACTTGCCAGATTTCATAGTCATAGTAAGTAGCAATAGCAAGCAGGATTTGAATGGATTTAAGCATAACTTCTGAAGAAAATGTCGCATTATAGTCCAATTCTGGTCTTTGACGAAAACCTTTCACTACAAATCTAGCTTTATAGGTCTCCACCTATCTATCCACATCAATCTTTTTCTTAAAGATCCATTTTTACCCTACGGGTTTTACTCTAGAAGGTGCAACTTCCAAAGTCCATACTTTGTTGGTGTAACACCCTAATACAGTTATACGACATTAATTGGTATTTTAACACTTGCTTTATATTTCTTCTATTTTATCTATTGGGTCGCGAATGATTAGAATACTAGTAGTCGTTATCCGACCCGACCCGCAAGTTTAGAATCCAATATGGTGCAAGATTGTATCTGAGATTTACCAGTAAAGTGTATCTATGTGAATATAGTATAATACCTACATTATATTTTTAGATCTTTATATATCATATATTTATATCATCATATATCTTTTAATAGCCACAAATTATATTTTGTTAACTGTCATCATATGGTTGTCATCCCTTATCTTATTTTGCTTTTATCTTTTACGTTTAAATCTCAAGATATCAAATATCAAATATTTACTAAATCTAGATATATTTTTAGAATCCTTTTAAATCTTAAATTAGGGGTATGAGTTATTTAAAATATATTCTTGTGTTATGGTTGAGAAGTTTACATATATGAATTATTTTCCAAAATATATTTTTAATGAGATTTTGGTGGAGATTGGTTGTAGTTTGATATTATCTATATACATTAAAATTAATATATATTTATAACCTAATTTAAACTATACTATATATATATTTATATTAAACACAAAACCTCTCTCTCTCCACATAATATATCTCTATCTCATCAATTTATATATTCTTCTTCTTCGTTCTTCAAACCCACGCCCATTCTCGCCGACGCAGCTCCAGTTGCATCCTAAAACCTTAACCGAGCCATTAAAACTTAGTGTTGATTTGTATAGCGGCGTGTTGCTTCCGTTCATCGCGTTTGTTTTGAGGCAAGTTTACAACTTCCTACATGCTATGCTTTATGTAATTTACTTATATCATCATCATCATCATCATCATCATACATTTATATCTATATAATTTATACACCATAGTTATTTAACGTTGATCAGTTTTATAATATACAATGTATTCAAGTTTACAACTTGCGACATGTTATAATTATATCTATAAATATATATATCGTCGTAATATTTCTTATTATTATCATTAATTAGTTTATAATCTGCATTTTATAACGTTATATAAAATATAGTTTGAAAATATTATAGTTTACACATAAAATATTATAGTTTACACATGAAACGTTGTTGCAAAGCGGATACGACAAATCTGAAATTTACTGTACATCTTACCTTATAAAATTCATTATAAATCATAGAAAAATCATTAACATACGTTCTTTAGTTCGTTACGAAACTAACTCAGAATACTATAACCTTGTAAAATATTTACTTGCAAAATAAATTGTTTAAATAATGTAAACTGTAAATGAAAGTACCTCTGAACTACTGTCCAGGGAAATTCCAGCAGCAAACTTTCAATTTGGAACGTTCATAACTTTTTGTAGGAATAACCTGAGATACTTTAAATTATAAAAATGAAAACTTTATTGAATTATCTTTGTTTTTGTATATGATACGTCTCTTTTGAAGAACGTTTGTTATTTTTAAGTTATTTTACAAATTAGGGTGACGCTGAATTTCTGAACGGAACTTTCTTATGCATGGTTAATCATTACCACTTTTATAATTATTAATTGTATTGAATATGTTATCCCTGTTAATATTATTATATCAATATATATTTAATAAATAATAGTGCATATGTTTTAATATTCAGCAAATATTACTGATTTACAGTTTTATAGTACACGTCTGTATCCGTACCGATAATAGCATATTTAGTTGCATGCCAGAACATCATGACATCATTATACTACTATAATAGTACAATATGTTATCTAGTTTGTATCATACATGCTAATAGACGTATAATGGTTATTACAGATAGATACATATGCATCCTGGTATCAGTTGTGTTTACTATGTTCCGATATTGATTACAGTTTCACATTTGGGTATCTATTTGATACATATGCATCACATGACATGTTCACGACCTCCTACCTGACTTGTTACATGGATTTTGTTACTAATACCAATGATATTGACGAGTTGTCCTGACGGACATGACTTGTTGTCTGCATAAACGAAAACCAATATATGCTTGATCCTGTGTTGGCATTAGATCTATATTGGCACTACCTGACTTGAACACAAACCTGGGGGAAAAGGGAAAATTAAGAATGTAACCGAAACGTAACTCAAAAGAATATTATTACATGTTTGCCATTTTTCCGGGCGTTACGGAATAAAATCATGTTACCGTGATCTCGTGGGGAATGAACGGGATATATTCTGTTGGGTTACGCTGAGAATTATATTAATTGATTTCAAAAACTTTTAGAATAGATAACCTAGAAGCACAGTTTTAGGTTACACATCACACATCACATACATACACACCTCACTATTTCATATCCGTGCTATTCATTTATATTCATGTATACCTATATCGTTACATCTTGGTTATTACTGCTATTTTGATAATTATGACGCACTGACGTCTGGGTTTTGCATGGCCCAGTTTCTCTATCTTTATCGCAGGCTAAACAAGAGTATTTTACCCATCAAGCTGAGTAATGAGGAATTGAATAATTGTTATTTAGAGATGTTTAATTTAGTTTAATTTAGTTTATTTTCCGCAGCTTTATTTCTTGATGTGAGCCCATATTGGGACGTATTTTCAGATGTTGTCTATTTAATTCGTTTCCGCTTATATATTTTCTTGACTCTTTTATTGTGGCAAATGGACATGTACTAGATAGCTTTTATATTTTACTGTTCTTGATATCCTATTGCTGGGTTCCCTAGGGTGCCGTTGGGTTTCGGAAGGTATCGACCATGCCGTTTTCAAAATAATGGCGCGCTAAAGAACCCTAACCTAGAATCCTAACTAGAGAATTAGACGAACAAGCATGTAAATATCTTTACATCTAAGTGAACAGGGAATACAACCTTTGTAGACCGGTCCTTCACTTCAATAGCTCCGTGTAGTAGTCCTTTCGCTCTAAGTAGTGAACTTCTGGACTCTAGTAAGGCTCCACAAGGTGAAATGAACAAGCTTGCTTGAAGTCTTCGAGGCCGAAGATGATCTACGTCGAGGAGACACTAACTCAAGCCACCTCTTCACTAAGTGATGAACTAGTGAAGAAACAACCCAATCTAAATGGCTAGTAGAGAAGAGGTTGATGGAGTAGGAATTTTGCTCATTTTAGAAATAATTTTATCACTAATTTTCTTCACCTCCTAAAAAGCTAGAGAGCTTGAGGAAGGAGATGAAGAAAGCAACCATGGAATGAAGCAAGTGAAGAATGAATCAAGTAGTGAGAATAGCAACCATGGGTGAGTTAATATCATATACTAACTCATATAGAGACTAAACCATGGCTAACAATAATGGTTAGGTTAATAAATATGTAGAATGAGACAAAATTAGTGGACTGAGTCAATGGGTTCTACAAGCTTCCACTAAGCATCAATCAAGTGACTAATTTCCAACTAATTTTGATTTACTTTAAATAAATAAACTCTTCATTATTATTTGCATGGTGTGAGTCTCATACGCCCATGTTGCATGTTGCAACTAGCATGACACAATAATATATATCACATATATATTAAGTGCATACATAAGTGAGAAAAGAAATTCTTAAGTGAGCTAATATTAGTTAATGTAAGATAATATATCAAATATATAATTATACATTAAATTATTAAATCAACACTTGATTTAATAATCCGGCTATATCACATACAACCGACTAATATCAAATGTATCAACTTATCGAATCAACACTTGATCCGATAACCCGGCTATATCATATATAACCGACCGATATCACATATCGCGAGAATAGAATACGATATCATATGCACGTATTAATCTCGGTTCCGTACATATCACATATGTGCTCCTACTTCGTTTCTCCTGAGCCAGGAAACCTCTGTGTAGGACTCTAAATACTCGTCAATACGCCGGCAGTAGGTGGTGATCATATCGGTCACCCACAAGCCGCAAGCGGTCTGCTAAATGTAACGACCACCCGGGTATTGAGCGATCAGAAGATCAACAAGCAAGCCTGCTCATACTCCTGCGAATCCAATCAGCAACACTACCGTACAGTCCGGTCTCTTCGTCTGATATGTCGCATATCAGCAGCCTTGGGGTGGTAATCGACAGACCCCAATAGCCTAATAAGTCATGCCGATGTTAGGCTCATAACAGTTCGAGAAACTACTGATAACACTTACCAGTAAATCTCAGCAACTCTGGCCAGGGATTTCCTGTTATGGCCAATCAAGCATAGCGCAACATTAACCCCCAATACCGGGAGAGACGAAATCCCCTCCTATCGCTCATTGCCTCCATGTGACTCGGGATTGTACCAAAAAACCACCGTTTTGCATGATCTCTTGAATGTGGTAAGGTGGAAATCAAAGCATAGTGGGAATCACACAAGACTCTATGACGATCTCGGGTCGACAGACTAACCTGTACCAGTGTCACCAAAGAACTGCTATCTGACGATGGGTATAATACCATCTAGGAGTTCTCGGAGAGTCCGTTCAGTATACCCAGTCTCCACTGAGCACCCGTATACCATCTCTGTTGTCAAACACCAATGGATATGGGATCATCCATCGCCCATCATATGGGTCGAGAAGCGTATACGCTAGTCTACACTGGAATATCGATGCCCCATCTCGATACTCCCACGACTAGGAACAGTTGAAGGATGTACTTACCGACTACCTCTGCCCCACTAGTATGATCTGCATCATAATCCTGGTAGTCAAGTACTCATCCTAAGGGCTTTATCAACATGTAATAGAGAGACAATAAGTGTACATGTTAAGATAAAGAGCAACCAGATAGCATACTATCATGTCGAGCAAGAAAGTCTCCCTATATATGTCCAAGCATCCACTATAATATGCATCACATGTATAATAATGGCTTCTAGGGCATACATATAACTAACAATCTCTCACTTGCATTAAGACCATTTGTTGTAGTATCTCATACCCAACGCCCCGATAAAAGTCTCTCTAGAGAAATGCCTCTGTTAGTAGATCCGCCGTGTTATCCTTCGCGTCAGTTCTCCTAACCTCGATCCTCTAAAGATCGACCATCTCCCTGATCAAGTGATATTATCCTCAGAATGTGTCTGGATCGCTGATGGGACCGGCGTTCCTAGGCCAAAACCACAACTCCATTGTTGTCACAATAAAAGTTATTGGACGCTCAATGGTAGGAACCATATTCATCTCAGGAACAAGAAATATCCAGACAGCCACTTTGGCAGCATCGTTGGTAGCGATGTATTCAGCCTTTATCGTATAGTTTGCCACGGTATCTAGCTTGGAACTCTTACAACATACCATCCCTCCACTGAGGGTGAAGACAAAGCCCGAGACTGACTTTCAGTCGACCTTATTGTTGGCTATAGTGCCCTCAAGGCAATTATCGTAATCGCAGGCAGATAATTATGAGGATTGAGGGAAGACATATACCGATAAAACAGTCTTACTCAAGATGATAGTATGCTATCGGGTTTGTCTTTATCATCATGTACATGTTGATAGAGCCCATAGGATTCTTGCTTGAATACCAGTATTGTGATGGCGATCATATACGTGGGAGCTGGGGGTCTATAAGCACATCCTTAAATGTCCCTAGTCGTGGGAGTATCGAGACCGGGCATCGATACTCCAGTGTAGACTAGTGTATACTGATCGAGACCCCGATGAGGGGTAGTGGCCAGGTCTCACAAGCCATTGGTGTTAGTTTGTTCACCTAAGATAGTATACAGGTGCTCATTGGGTTATGAGTACACTGGACGGACTTGCCGGGAACCTGCTAGTTGGTATTATACCTATTGTCAGATAGCAGTTCCAAGGTGACATGTGTACAGATTAGTCTGTCGACCTGAGGTCGTCATTTGTCTTGTGTGAGTTTCTACTGTGCTTTGATTACTACCCTACCACGGCTCAAACGAGTCGTGCAAACATGTTTTAGTTGGGTACAGTCCCGAGCCACATGTGTTAGTGTTTATGCCCTAGAAGGCCATTACTGTATCATACTAGTTTGTATATTACTTAATGGAAGCTTGGGATATTCACATGTATATAACAGTCTTGCTAAACATGGTAGTATGCTACTTGGTTTTTCTATCTTAATATGTGAGTATACGTATTGATAGAGCTCTTAGGATCTTGCTTGACTACCAGCGTTGTGATGGCAGTCACACTAGTGGGGGCTGGGTAGTCTACAAGCACATCCTTGTTCAGGTCTCTGGTCGTTGGATTATCGAGACAGAGCATCGATACTCCGGAGTAGACTAGTGTGTACGCTTCTCATCCCAGATTGGGGAGATGGTCTGTCCCACAGCCGTCAGTACGTCGTACTGGAGATAGTATGCAGGTGCTCGTTAGGTTACGGGTACACCGGACAGGACTCACAGGGAACTGTTGGTTGGTTTTATACCGGTCGTCAGTGAACAGTTCCCAGGTGACATGAGTACAGCATAGTCCGCAGACTTGACACTGCTGCTTCGCCTCGAGTGTGTCCCACTGTTCTTAGATTGCTACCCTACCACGGCTCAAAGGAGTCGTGCAAACAGGTAGCAGTTGGGTGCAGTCCCGAGCACTTGGAGGCAGTGGCGGTTAGACAGGATTCGTCTCTCCCGGTATTGGGGGTTGATATCGCGCTGTGTCAGAGAGCCATTACGCAAAGTCCCTGGCCAGGGCAAGCGAGATTTGCTGGTAGGTTCCAGTAGTTTCTCAGGGTGTAATGGGCTTCGCTCCGACACGACTTATACCGCTATTAGGGGACTGACGCTTGCCGCCCCCTAGGCCCGATATGCGATAGTCTAAGACGAATGGACCGGACTGTATGGAGATTGTCACATTAGACTCAGTAGGAGTTCGGATGGGTTTCCTCATCGGCCTTCTTATCGACATCTACCTGAGGACCGTTACGTACAGCTAGTGCCGCTTGCGGTCTGTGGTTAAACCCACTGCCAGCGTAGTAGTCGAGTCTCTAGAGTCCCACACAGAGAGTTTCCCTACTCCAGGCGAAACGATATAGAGGTCGTATGGTTTTACGACAAGGGTTCGGACGCATACGTGTGTTTACGCACGTACGACTTTCGGACAGTTTTTACCAGTCGGCTTTGGTTTAAGCCAGTTACTGGTATCCGGTTATTGGATTTATACAGTCTAAAGTTTTTCCGTATTTTTGCGGAAAGGAGGGGCGTTCTCGTAATTGCGCGAGAAGCTTCTAGAAGATGGTGACTAAGGAGGTTTAGGTGGCATATACATTGAATGAGATTAGTGAGTCATATGGATGATTCATCCATGTCATTAATGCTTCATAATTGCTTAATGACTCATGGAGATGAATCACCACAAGATATTTATCAAGCATGGTTGTAAAATGATTTCTTTTCTTTTCTTGATAAAAAGAAATGCTTGATATATATTATGATAACTCATTCTTCTCACTTCACTATTATCTTCACCTTCTCTTTCCTCAAGCTCTCCCTCTTCAAACCCTAATCCTCCCCTCTCATGTGTTGAGTACAAGGATTAGTTAGACTAATTAAACCATAACCCTCACTCTATATCACCTAGCTTCTTTGATTAGCACTTAAAGAAGGTTAGTTGCCTCAAGTTTAGAGGCTAAGCTTGGAGTAAAGCTCTCGGGTGGATCGTCTACTACTTCGAGAAGGCCGAGGAGGAGGTGGAGTTTGCAAAGACGAAGGACACGATTCATTAGGTATAATCCCTAAACATAGTAGCATAGAAACTCTATGTTTGTAGTTAGTTATCGTTTAGCTTCGATTCAAGCGGTTAGTCGATGTTTGTTCACTAAACAAGTTCGTTTTTGAAAATTCCGCCTCCCCACAAGTACTGGGGTGTTGTACATCGACTTACAGTGGTATGAGAGCCTCGCTAAACAATAAATAACTTACTTGCAAATTTGTATGAATTTCGAACGGAAAAAACGAAACCGGAAAACCCCGAAATCACAAGTTTCTGTCGAATTTTAAATGAAGTCCTAAAATTTTTCAGGGAGGTTCAGAAAGCTTAAAAAGACAGTAGAAGAACACCCAAGAAATTTAGGCCCCTGAATCGCCTAAAGCGCCGCGGAACCGCGGCGGATCGCACCGATCCGCCGCGCTTCCGCCGCCGAGTTGGCGATTCAGGAACCCAAATTTCCTGTGTTGCTTCTCTGTGATATTTGGTATTTTCTGGAATATTTTATTTTTGCTCAGGTTTCAGATTTACAGAGAAGTATTGGAGCAAAATTAAAAGTGTTTAATCGATCGAAATTATACAGTATTTGCTTGATGGATTATATCTGTGTTTGTATAATGTGTTCGTAAACCTCCCCTAACTGCTAGTATGTCGGTTGGCAGGGGGTTGCACATTTCTGTAATGGTTTTTACTGCTTGTGGATATGAACTGTGTTGGACTGTTGTGATGTATAGCCGGGGTTTTGTGATGGGTTATTATTTAATTCATTTGATGTAAATGTAATTTGTTGTATTATTATTTTGCGGGGCACATCCAGGTTGCGGTTGTAGCTACCGTTGTATTATTTCATTTTACTGTTTTTGCTCCTAGGACAGACCCAAGATGGGGTGCACAAACTGCCGGGCGGGTAGTTTGCCGTACCCGTTGGGGTCTTGGGTGGGGTAATGGCTATTCATCACAACTGTGTAATCCGTTTTTTGTTGCAGGCTCAAAACAAACACGGATTGCTTGCAAATCCAATAAAGTTCATCTGTGATCTGGAATGCCTATTATTGCGTCTGACGAATGTACAATATCTATATATGATAGCTATTTAGACGTCACTTATGTTTTACACCCGCGCTAGCCCAGCCCCCGCTCTGTCGTTAGTTAAGTAACCTAAGGGGTGATGACGGGACCCCGTGGCGAATGCGGATGGCATAAGAGGACGTTGTATTTTCGTTGTTTTCTGCAATGATAGGTTAATGATGGGACGCATTATTTATAATGCAAAGAAAATAAACCAAAAAGTTTAATCGTTGGAACAATTTAAAAGAAACCACTCGGTTAATTTTTTAAAAAAAAGATATTTTTAAATGCGGAGCTTTAACCACTCCTTCTAAAAGCTATCAGGTTCCTTCGGTTATATCAAGTTCACTACGTTCACGGTTTCGCCAAAACCATTCGTAGCCCTCCGTCATTTCATCTGGGTATTCAGTAGTATTCAAGCTATGTATTTTGACCTAACGCCAAGGCATAGTGTTTGGTAGCTACTGGGTATTCATTTGTTGCATAGATAGATGAGTTAGTTTGGGACAGTCGTATTATCATTTTGGCCGAACGTCAAGGATATATACGGATGGGTTCAAATTGACAAGATAATGATGGGTAGAACTTGACATGTGACTTATGACATTTTGACCTAACGTCAAGGTCATAAGAGCATGGGGCAGAAAAATATATATCGGGAATTTCTAAAGAAACTGAAATTTGCAAAGAGTTGCATACCATTTGGAGTTTGATGAATGTTTGTAGGATTCCTTCAACATTATCATACAATGATATTTGGATCCCGATCCTACTGTGAGTATATGCTACTTATCAGGATATTCGTCACTTAACGATCAATGCTATAAACCAAGTAGGTGTCCAGAAAGGTGTCAGCGGGGTTACGCCCCCAGAGAAAAGAGGTTATTTAATTAAGGAACTTCGCGAAAGCGTTGGAAAACCTCCCTCGAAGTATCGACACTAGCCTGGCTGAACAGTTAAGCAAGTATTGTACAGTGAGAATAGTTCTGACTAATTCTTCTTTTATGGTTTGAGGAAGGATTCGAGAAACAGTGGGAGCCATCCAGTTTAGATAAACTAAAAACCACTCTAAACTTGCAAGAGCATCATGCTAAAGAGTTTTCTTCTCTCTCTCCTACTTGCAGCGACCCTGAAAATGACTGGACTTAAGTTACTTTTAGAGAAAAATATACTGACAGGGCCAAACTATAAAGATTGGCTGCGGAATGTCAAAATGGCTTTGACCTATGACAAATTGGGGTACGTCCTCACCACTACGGCACCTGCTGTCCCTGGTCCCAAATCCAGCAATGCGGATAAGGAAATCCGCAAAACCTGGGATTTAGATTGCGCGAAAGCCAAGTGCATCGTGCTTGCCTCAATGAACAATGAACATCAGAGGAGGCACGAGGATATGAACCTAGATGGCATATTTCTCCATACAAAGGAACTTTATGGAGAGCAATCTCGTATAGCAAGATACGAGACCTCTAAGAACTTGTTTCGAGCGAGGTTGGCTGTCGGGTCATCGGTAGGAGAACATGTCCTAAAGATGATCGGCTATATTGAAGAGCTCGCAGACCTTGGGACGACTTTGGATAATGAGCTCTATACAGACCTTATTCTCCAGTCCCTTCCTCCCACCTACGCCCAGTTTATCCTGAACTTCAACCTTCAAAGAAAAGAAGTTGAACTTCCGGAACTCCTGAACATGTTAAGGAGTGCAGAGGGCACCTTGCAGAAAGCAAGGGAAACACCCGCTATGTTTGTTAGCGGTGCATCTTCTTCCGGGTCCAAGGCTAGGGCCAAAGGAAGGAAGAAGAAGGCCGCCACCAAACCTAGATGAGGTGTTAGTAAGGTGGGAGGGAAGGGAAAGAAAAAGTTTGCGGTACCGGTAGTTGGCCAGGATGAGTGCTTCCATTGTCACAGGAAAGGGCACTGGAAGAAGGATTGCAAGGCGTGGAACGCCAAGAACCAGGAACCGAAGCAAGCTGTGGCTTCGACTTTAGGTGTGTTTGTAATTGAGAATTGTCTGTCGATCAACTCTACTTCCTGGGTATTGGATACCGGATCAGGATCTCATATTTGCAATTCATTGCAGGCACTGAGAAACCGTAGAGTGCTGAAGGAAGGTGATATGACCCTAAAGGTTGCTAACGGAGCTAGCGTGGGAGCTGCGTCCGTCGGGGATTATCACCTAGGATTGACGAGTGGACATATTTTGGTTTTACATAACTGTTATTTTGTACCAAGCTTAACGTGTAATAGCATATCAGTTTCCTTGTTATCAAATAAAGGTTATGATTTCACGTTTGTAAGAGATGTTGTTAACATCCACCTTAATCATGGTTTGATTGGGTCCGGTACCCTAAATAACGGTATATATGTTTTAAACCAACTCCAAATTTTCAATGTCCAGAACACACTTAAAAGAAAGTCTCCAGATTTAAATAAAGCTTTCTTATGGCATTGTAGACTGGGTCACATCAATGAGAGAAGGTTGACTAAGTTGCATAGAGAAGGATATTTGGACTCGTTCAAATATCAAACTTATGACACTTGTCAATCTTGTCTCAAAGAAAAGATGACAAAGACTCCATTTACTGGACATGGAGTAAGAGCGAGTGAGCTCTTAGGACTCATACACAGCGATGTATGCGGTCCGATGTCTACACATGCAAGAGGTGGTTTTTCCTATTTCATTACTTTCACGGATGATTACTCAAGATACGGATTCATTTATCTGATGAAACATAAATCCGAAGCTTTTGAGAAATTCCAAGAGTATAAGAATGAAGTAGAAAACCAAACCGGCAAAAGTATCAAGACACTTAGATCTGATCGAGGTGGTGAATACTTGAGTGCCGAGTTCCTAGGTTACCTAAAAGAGAAAGAAATTCTCTCCCAGCTTACTCCTCCATACACTCCACAGCATAACGGTATATCGGAGAGACGGAATCGAACCCTATTGGATATGGTACGATCCATGATGAGTAATGCTGAGTTACCGCGATCTTTCTGGGGTTATGCGCTAGAATCAGCGGCATATCTTTTGAACATGGTTCCTACCAAGACTGTGCCTATCACTCCATATCAGATGTGGAGCGGGAAGAAACCCCATCTACAGTATATAAAGATTTGGGGATGTCCAGCTTTTGTTAAAAAGCAGCATGTGGACAAGCTCGAGGCACGATCAGTAAAGTGTAAGTTTGTGGGATATCCAAAGAACTCCAGGGGATATCTATTCTATTACGCAGAGGAACAAAAGGTATTTGTTTCTCGTAATGCCCATTTTCTAGAACATCAGTTTTTAGAAAAGGAATCAAGTGGGAGCGAAATAGAACTGGAAGAAATTCCAGAACCACAAACTAATACTGAAAGTTTAGTAGAACCGGTAGTTCAAGAAGAACAGGACATTCCCGCACCCCTCCGTAGGAGTAGTAGGCCGTCTCATCCGCCTGAGAGATACTACGGTTTTCTCATAGATGGGGATAGAGAGGATTGCATCATAGATGATGATGAACCTACTGACTTCCAGCAGGCCATCCAGAGCGGCGACTCGGTACGATGGCTAGATGCAATGCGGACCGAAATGGAGTCCATGTACACCAACAAAGTATGGACTTTGGACTTTGCTCCAGATGGGGTAAAACCCATAGGATGCAAATGGATCTTCAAGAAAAAGATTGGTGTAGATGGACAGGTGGAAACCTATAAGGCTAGACTTGTTGCAAAGGGTTTTCGTCAAAGACCTGGTTTGGACTATGACGAAACTTTTTCTCCAGTGGCTATGCTCAAATCCATTCGGGTCCTTCTTGCTATTGCTGCCTTCCATGATTATGAAATCTGGCAGATGGACGTAAAGACGGCTTTTCTAAATGGAAATTTAGAAGAGTGCGTCTATATGGATCAGCCAGAGGGTTTCAATCAGAGTGGGAGCAGCGGGAAAGTATGCAAGCTGCTTAAGTCCATTTATGGACTAAAGCAGGCATCGCGGAGTTGGAACATCTGTTTTGATGAGACAGTCAAAGAATATGACTTTATCAAAAATCCAGATGAACCGTGCATATATAGTAAAGTAGTAGCCAGAAGTGTCGTATTCCTTGTCTTGTACGTGGATGACATTCTATTGATAGGAAATGATATTCCTATGCTACAATCTGTCAAAGGATTCTTGTCACACAGGTTCTCCATGAAAGACCTGGGTGATGCCTCTTACATTCTGGGGATCCGGATCTATCGTGATAGATCCAAGAGGATGTTGGGACTTTCGCAGTCCAGGTATATCGACACTGTACTGAAAAGATTCAGTATGGAAGATTCTAAGCGCGGTAATCTACCTGCTTGTCACGGAATCACCCTCTCCAAAGAGATGTCTCCCAAGACTGATTTGGAAAGGGAACGCATGTCTATTATACCCTACGCTTCTGCGGTAGGCTCTATAATGTATGCGATGTTGTGCACCAGACCAGATGTAGCTTACTCACTGAGCGTGGTAAGCCGGTATCAGTCAGACCCAGGGGAGAAGCACTGGATAGCAGTAAAGAACATTCTCAAATACTTGAGAAGGACTAAGGAGATGTTCTTGGTTTACGGCGGAAAAGACCTCAGGTTGGAGGCCTTTGCTGATTCCGGCTTTCAGAGTGATAAGGACGATTCCAAGTCCATGTCGGGTTATGTCTTTACCCTCAATGGAGGGGCGGTGTGCTGGAAGAGCTCCAAGCAGGACACCGTTGCTGACTCGACGAAGGAAGCGGAGTATATAGCTGCTTGCGATGCCGCAAAAGAAGCAGTCTGGATGAAGAAGTTCCTAACAGAACTTCAGGTGGTTCCTACCATAGTTGACCCAATACCTCTGTATTGCGACAACAACGGAGCTATAGCTTTAGCAAAGGAACCAAGGTCCCATCAAAAGTCCAGACACATCTTAAGGCGGTATCACCTGATCAGGGAGATCATTGATCGTCAGGAGATCGAGGTTCGGAGAGTTGCTTCTGAAGAGAACATTGCTGATCCATTCACAAAGGCCCTACCTCAGATTCAGTTCGAGAGGCTACTCGAGATCATCGGTCTACGATACGCCAGTACATGGCCCTAGTGCAAGTGGGAGATTGTTAGTGTTTATGCCCTAGAAGGCCATTACTATATCATACTAGTTTGTATATTACTTAATGGAAGCTTGGGATATTCACATGTATATAACAGTCTTGCTAAACATGGTAGTATGCTACTTGGTTTTTCTATCTTAATATGTGAGTATACGTATTGATAGAGCTCTTAGGATCTTGCTTGACTACCAGCGTTGTGATGGCAGTCACACTAGTGGGGGCTGGGTAGTCTACAAGCACATCCTTGTTCAGGTCCCTGGTCGTTGGATTATCGAGACAGAGCATCGATACTCCGGAGTAGACTAGTGTGTACGCTTCTCATCCCAGATTGGGGAGATGGTCTGTCCCACAGCCGTCAGTACGTCGTACTGGAGATAGTATGCAGGTGCTCGTTAGGTTACGGGTACACCGGACAGGACTCACAGGGAACTGTTGGTTGGTTTTATACCAGTCGTCAGTGAACAGTTCCCAGGTGACATGAGTACAGCATAGTCCGCAGACATGACACTGCTACTTCGCCTCGAGTGTGTCCCACTGTTCTTAGATTGCTACCCTACCACGGCTCAAAGGAGTCGTGCAAACAGGTAGCAGTTGGGTGCAGTCCCGAGCACTTGGAGGCAGTGGCGGTTAGACAGGATTCGTCTCTCCCGGTATTGGGGGTTGATATTGCGCTGTGTCAGAGAGCCATTACGCAAAGTCCCTGGCCAGGGCAAGCGAGATTTGCTGGTAGGTTCCAGTAGTTTCTCAGGGTGTAATGGGCTTCGCTCCGACACGACTTATACCGCTATTAGGGGACTGACGCTTGCCGCCCCCTAGGCCCGATATGCGATAGTCTAAGACGAACGGACCGGACTGTATGGAGATTGTCACATTAGACTCAGTAGGAGTTCGGATGGGTTTCCTCATCGGCCTTCTTATCGACATCTACCTGAGGACCGTTACGTACAGCTAGTGCCGCTTGCGGTCTGTGGTTAAACCCACTGCCAGCGTAGTAGTCGAGTCTCTAGAGTCCCACACAGAGAGTTTCCCTACTCCAGGCGAAACGATATAGAGGTCGTATGGTTTTACGACAAGGGTTCGGACGCATACGTGTGTTTACGCACGTACGACTTTCGGACAGTTTTTACCAGTCGGCTTTGGTTTAAGCCAGTTACTGGTATCCGGTTATTGGATTTATACAGTCTAAAGTTTTTCCGTATTTTTGCGGAAAGGAGGGGCGTTCTCGTAATTGCGCGAGAAGCTTCTAGAAGATGGTGACTAAGGAGGTTTAGGTGGCATATACATTGAATGAGATTTGTGAGTCATATGGATGATTCATCCATGTCATTAATGCTTCATAATTGCTTAATGACTCATGGAGATGAATCACCACAAGATATTTATCAAGCATGGTTGTAAAATGATTTCTTTTCTTTTCTTGATAAAAAGAAATGCTTGATATATATTATGATAACTCATTCTTCTCACTTCACTATTATCTTCACCTTCTCTCTCCTCAAGCTCTCCCTCTTCAAACCCTAATCCTCCCCTCTCATGTGTTGAGTACAAGGATTAGTTAGACTAATTAAACCATAACCCTCACTCTATATCACCTAGCTTCTTTGATTAGCACTTAAAGAAGGTTAGTTGCCTCAAGTTTAGAGGCTAAGCTTGGAGTAAAGCTCTCGGGTGGATCGTCTACTACTTCGAGAAGGCCGAGGAGGAGGTGGAGTTCGCAAAGACGAAGGACACGATTCATTAGGTATAATCCCTAAACATAGTAGCATAGAAACTCTATGTTTGTAGTTAGTTATCGTTTAGCTTCGATTCAAGCGGTTAGTCGATGTTTGTTCACTAAACAAGTTCGTTTTTGAAAATTCCGCCTCCCCACAAGTACTGGGGTGTTGTACATCGACTTACAACATGGAGGCAGTGATCGGACCATCGGGGATTCGTCTCTCCCGGTATTGGGGGTTGATGTCGCGTTGTGCATGGGTGACCATCACCTGAAATCCATGGCCATGGTAGATGAGAATTACCGATCTAGGATCGATAGTTTCTCAGGTAGTGATGGGCTTCATACCGACACTAAATGTCACGTTGTTAGGGGTCTGACTTTATCCATCCACCTAGACTCGATATGCGATACTCTTAGACGAACAGACCGGACTGTACGGATATTGTCACTGTCAGGCTCAGTAGGGGTTCAGGATGAGTTTGCTCGTCGGCCTCCCTTTCGCTAAATACCTGGGTAGCCGTTACGTACAGCTAGTGCCGCTGACGTGCTTGTGGTTAAACCCACTGCCAGCGTATTGACGAGTTTTTAGAGTCCCACACAGAGGGTTTTCACGGTTCAGGCGATATGGTGTAGATGACGTATGTTAGTACATACAGGTGTCCGATTAAATATGTGCACATGCTGCGCAGATTTTAATCGGACTGTTGATAGTACTAGCGGCTTAGGATTAAGCCGAATTTTTAAATCGGGTTTTGATTTAATAATTTACATATGTATTTATATATATGTATTCTAGTATTATTGTTCACTGTTTTTTTTCTCTTTTGGCTATTCGTATTTTTGTACGAATACGCGTATATGTATTTCGATATATTTACCGGGAAGTATTCCGTATTTTATACGGAATAGCTTCTAGAAGTGGACACCTCATTTGTATGATTTTCCATTTATGGAAATTCATTTATCTCACAAATGAGGTGGAGGGTGTGAGGTGGCAAAGCATGGTCATGGACATGTAGAAAGGTATGGGCACTTATTTGTTTATTGGAAAATGGTGAAGATATTTTTATGTGTGCATTATTGTGTGAATGAGGGAGAGAGGGCAGCGGCCACCACTTGATGGGAGGCTTGGCTCATTTGTGTTTCTCCACTAGTTTTTCTTCACATGCTACTCTCTCATTCATTCACACAAAAAGACTTAACCAATTCTATAGTTGTTCATGCCATGGTTCCCTCACCTCCCTCTTGATCTACTATAGATGCTCCATGGAGCACATGAGATGAGAGAATATCATAGTGACACATTCATACACCCCCACTCTCTATTGCTAGCAACCTTGGAGCGTCGGTTGCCTCGTTCGACGAGGCTGAAACTTGCGCCGTTTCCCTCAGGTGGATCATCGTAGATGGAGGAAGACCGGAAACCAAACTCGATCAAGGAGTCTCTAGGAGCTTGGAATGAAGACCGAAGGACACGGATCAACTCGGTATAACCATTCTAACTCTTAGTTTAGCTTGCCAGATTAGGGTTTAAGGTCGATCCGGGAATCGGGTAATGGTGGCGCCAGTTTAGAAAAATTTTGTTCCGCATTTGGCCACGGTTCAATGGCCGGGGTGCTGCCGTAACCCTTCATGGTATCAGAGCCACCCTTTAAACCCTTAGCTATCTATTTTAGACAATGTTAATGCATCGAGATCGAAACAACCCGATAACAGTGCACTGCAGTTTTCACTTTCTGTTGAAATTTTAAAGTCTTCAAAAAATTTTCAAACAATTCCAGAAGACTACTGACCTGACCACTTGACCATACCCCAAATACGAACCAATTATACCAAAATTGGGCCGAGCACATTAGAGGAAAATCCGAGGAGGCCGGCCCTGTGAGGGAGTTTAGAGTTCGTATTTTGGGTGTGGTTTAGTCTCTGGAAAATTAGTGCAGTGGTATTGTTTGTTTAGCCCATTTTTGATATTATGTTATCAGTTGTTCAGGGGCTATTCGGGGTGTTTCGAAGTTGATGTTTTAACACTGTTTAAATGTTTATATCAGTACATACATTATTATCTGCGATCGTGAATGTCATTTGATCGGTACAACTCGTATAATTGCTATATGTCTTTTAGACGGGTTTGCGAACGTGACATTCACATTGATGTTCTGTGTTGTGCTGTGATGTTGGTTGGATCATCGTGGTGGATAGCTATGGTGCAATATTAGTACAGTTTATTTTCATTTGTACATTTGATATTGCGGGGCGAGCGTCCGACATATGGAATGCCGTCACTGCCAGTTTGTATATTATTCTTTTGGGGCACGACCGGGTTGAGGTCGATGTCACCCTTGTATATTATTTTCTTTTCTATACTAGGATTACCTCGCGGTGGAGTGCACGAATAGCCGGATTCTAGAGGGCAACGGGTCCGCATCTCATGGCGTTGAGATGGAGGGGACCTTACTCTAGAATTGGCGGGTTATTCGCCGCACTCGTAGAGGGTATAGGTTGACCCAGGAGGAGTGCTCAAGTTACCGGATTCCGTGAAGTGCCAGGTGGCCCATTCACTTTGCTGAAGGGGGCTGCCTCACTTCTGGTTTTGGCGGGTAACTTGCCGCGCTCGTAGGGGTCTAGGTTTTCATTGCACAGGCTATCCACACGACAGGGAATGTCGGGTCTCACTTGCGGCTCAAGTGAAACCCGGGGCTCCAGATTATCCACCATTCTGTGATGTTTCTGTGATGTTGCTTTATATCATGCCTGGGACGATTGTTATATATTTATATATATACTAGTAGATGTTGTATATGTTTTGCACCCGCGCTAGTCCAGCCCCCATTCTGTCGTTAGTTAAGTAACCTAACGAGTGATGACGGGGCCCAGTGGCGAATGCGGATGGCATATACGTACATCTTATATTTTCGTTCTTTTCTGGTGTGATTAATTAATGGGACTGCGTTGATTCTTATCAATGCAAGAAAAACAAACTTATATATGATGCTGTTGGAACTAAGTTTTTTAAAAACTGACATTACAGACGTTCTCTTTTGCTTTGCACAGTGGTATTCGGTTATGAATATCCAGCACCTCCTTAGACGAGACAAGGGCCGAGATCCCTTCATCGGGAGTGACCCCTTGGGTAAAAGTTTGCGTCAACGTAATAGTTTTACTATAGTCGATTATTTTTTCTTTGCATCGTGGTATTCAGTTTGGAATATCCTGCACCTCATTCTACGAGGAAAGAGCCGAGATCCCTTCACCGGGAGTGGCCTCTTTAGCAAAAGTTTTCGCCACTATATATTTGTAAAACCACTTGGATTCCATCAACGATATCAAGTTCATTACGTTAAAGGTTTTTCGCCAAAAACCAGCCGTAGCCCACCGTCATTTCTTACAGGTATTACTTAGTATCCATGATGTGTATGTTGGCCTTTGTCAAGGCACAGTGCTTGGTAGCTGGGTAATACTTGTTTGTTGCATGGATATGCGATTATCTAGGACAGCCGCATAGTCACGTTGGTCTCTATCAAGGGCTTGTGCGGGTGGGTTTAGATCAGTCTTGGATAATGACGGGTTGAACTTGACTATCGACTTATGGAACGTTGGTCTCTATCAAGGCCATGAAGCCGTTAGGGGTAAAAATCATATCGGGAGTTTCAAACATATAGGAAACTTGCCAGGCTTGCGCATACCTTCTGGAGTGTGGTGACTTGAGTGGCTTCCATCAAGTTATCATGCGATGATAGTTGGATCCCGATTCCTACTGATGAGTAGGATTAGTCCTCGGGTGATTCTGACTAATTCTCCTTTTGGGTTTGGAGGAGAATTTGAGGAAACAGTGGGAGCCATCCAGATTAGATAAAATGATTAACCATTCTGATCTAGGTTAGAGTGCACGCTGAGTGTTTCTTTTCTCTCTCTCTTTGGCTGCGACTATGACCCGCCCTTGACTAAAACTCATGAACCAAGTTAACCGAACCTTCTTAAAACACTTTGGATTTTGGAATGTCACGGTGTCACATACATCATTGCCACTTCTATATCACCTTTTGTATTTCTCTAAAACACCCCGTATCACCACGAACATCCACTTCCAATGGATAAATCCATCGTATAGTTACATACGAACTCGAATGAACTTGTTCCAGATTTGAGGATGGATTCTGGTCCTGGAGAGATTGAATAGAATTATTCGGTTGTCTTTTCTCTTTACCTTCTCTCAGGTTGTGAGGGCTCCTAGGATTAGGAGAGGGTACATCTATTGAGCTTATTGGATAGTCTTCTTCCAGACCATAGGCAGGTTCCGAATGGTGGGGATGGAAGAAAACCAATTAAGCCTAAGTGTGGTGTACAGAAGGTAATAAGTAAAGGCATATAAAGGGATTAGAATAATGGCAAAGGAAATTGCGACCACCACATTCACGATAAAAACCGTGTATACCCCTGCCACTCTTACATCCATTTTGCATTTCTCTAGAACACTCCATATCACTACGGATATCCATTTCCATTGGATATGCCATCGTATAGCTACATACGAACTCGAAGGAATTCATTCCAGATTCGAGGATGGTTTCCGGTTCAAGAGAAATTGGATAGGATTATTCAGATGTTTTTTCCCTTTACCTTCTCTCAGGTTGCGAGGGCTCCTAGGATTAGGAGAGTACACCTATTACGCTTATTGGATAGTCTTCTTCCAAACCTTAGGCTGGTGCCAAAGGGTAGGAAAGGAAGAAAACCAATTAAGCCTAAAGAAGGTGTACAAAAGGTAATAAGTAAAGACATAATAAAGGGATTGGAGTGAGGGAAGGTAAGTATATGGTTACTGTCATGATTCAGAATAATGGAAGAGGCGTTACTAGGAATACCAGTTAAACCTTTTGAAACATTTTCATGTTTTAGTTTCACTGTGCGATGTTAATTGAAAACCGTTTTCCCTATTGGAATCTAACTCCAGGGTATGTACCAGATCAGTTTCTCACATCTGTATGTTATTACGGATGGTGAGTGGGAGTAAGATGTTGGGAATTGGGTGATTAGATCCTCGTTATATCGGAATTCGTTGTAATTGGCGATATTTGAGGAAATCATCTGGTTTTTGCCGGACGGCAAATATTTGGTTTTGAATATCCGTTGTTATGCATCAATTTCAAACTGATATATCTGTACGTTTATTTTATAAAGTGAGATATAACTTTTTGATATTATGTCTGTGACATTTACCTATATCAGTTGGTGATTAGGTAAGGTGCATTCAACAACGGTGTAATTTTTCTTAACCATAATACAGTTTTTCAGCCTATGACGCACACGGTTTGAGTTATTGAACTAAGGGGACTTATACAAAGTATTGTATGTTGTCCAGTGTCCATTAGGACAATGGGGTTGGTACTCGCATTGTATTATGTTTACTCATAACTTCTCCGATTCTAGACATGTATTTCGTTGAAATGCAATGTTCAGATTTTGAGAAGTTATAGGTATAAGAATAAATTAGAGAACCATTTGTTGGAAGTATCAGGACTCTTCGAGATAGTCGTAGATGTAGATACTTGTGTTTGGTATTCCGTTGATAGTAATGGTTTTGAGAACTTGCTTCTCTTTCAGGTCATTCATATATGGATGCATTCCTAGATGAGTAATGCTGATAGACCTCATTCCATTTGGTTGATATGCACTGGAGACAGCTGCATGATTTTGAATCTGGTTCCAATTAAATTAGTGCTTTTGTTTCTATATTAGATATATACAGAATCAATTTATATCTTGACAATGTTAAGGTATAAGGAGTTGTCCGGCTGATACTTAAAACCAGAATCTGGATAAACTCAAAGCACGTTTCAGTAATGGCAGTTTGTGGGTTATCCCAGGCTTTGACGAGGGTTAACTTTCTACCATCAGGAAGATCAATATTTATATTATTCTTGACTCGCCACAGTTTTAGTAAAATGGATTTTTTCAAAAAACACAAGTGGGAGTATGGTAGAACTGGAAGTGATTCCAGAACCACAAACGATTACTGAAAATTTAATAGAACCTAAGGATTCAATTGTTTTCGACGTTCCATTAGCCACTCCGCAGATTTGGTGGGTAACCTCAGACACCCGAGAGGTACTTCGGTCTTCTCAGTGATGGTGACAGGGAGGTTCTTGTTTACCCAGACTTGCCGTTGCTGCTGTTCTAGACTATAAGACCCGGCTGGAGGATGAGTATAGCGTCGTTCTAAACTAGCTTTGGAAGTGCACGTGTATATGACTCTGCCAGAGGGTTGTTGTAGTCAGTGAGAGCAGTGGAAGCATAGCAGGCAAGTAGCTTATGTCTATTTATAGACTAAAGCAGGCATAGCGGAAATAGATCATCTATTTTTTATGTGACAGTCATAGGCTTTGAGTTCATCAGAATAGGAGATGGATCTGCTAAGAAGGTAGTAGAGTGTGATGTCCAGGTATTAGGATGACATGCACTTTATAGGAAATGATATTCCTATACTACGATCGGTTATACTGTGGTTGTCACAAAGGTTTTTCTCCACATAGGATATGGATATAATATCAGGGTTTCTGATTACTAAATCTATGGTTTTAGATCTAGATTTGGGAAGTATCCTAATATGGGTACTTTGAAATTATTCTAAAGGTATTTTAGAATGGACGACTCCTGGTATGGTGGTCTACCTGCAGGTGATGGAGTCACCCTCTCTAAAGGTGTCTTACAGACTAAAGGGGAGAGGGATCTGCTTGATTAGTATATCACTTGCTTAGGCAATTGAGTTAATCTTGAAATGTCAAGTACCACACCAGATGTTGTTTTTGCACCAGCTGCAATAAACATATATTAATCCAATCCTAGAGAAACATTGGGAAGCATTTTATGAACATAAATGGATGTTCTAGGGATATGGTAATGGCAGCCTCTTTCGGGAGACGATTATCATTTCAGGCTTCCAAGGTGATCTGGATGACAGAGTGACTGTCAGAGTTAAAGTTTTTCCCTCTTTTGAGGGACAGTTTGTTGGACAGGTGGTCCAAGCGGATACTGAGGAAAGGCTGTAAGTCCACGTTGCGACCCCCGGTTCTTACGGGGAGGCGGAAACGGTATAAAATCAAAATTTTAACGCAAGAGGCAACATGGACTAAGCTAGGTCGGGATCTTTACCTAAACTAAAACTAGCATACTAAGCTAAAGATATTTAGCTACTCGGATGAAGATGGTTATACCTAAACTTGAACTCCTTCTCTTCAAGCTCCGATGGTGGTTCGATGGCTCCTTCTCGTTGTCTCCGTACGCCGAAGATAGATCCACTTGAAAGCTCCAACCTTTAGCTCCTTCTTCGTTCTTTGAAGAAACTAGTTCACTTGGTTTGCTAAACCTAGTGAACTAGAATGAGTAGAGATGATTTAGAATGGGATTTTATCTATGGTTCTTGATTCTCAACTCATGAGACAAGAGAACCATAGATCAAGAGAGGGAGCAAGAGGTTGAGGGTGAGAGCAAGAGGAGAGCTCAAGAACAAGAGAGAGAATGAGCAAGAAAGAATGAGCAAGAAAGAATGAGCAACTCTTTTGTCTTTCACCCTCTCATAATCCAAAGTGATCATAACTCATCATATCAAAAAAGTCTTATGTGATGGTTAGAAGCAACCATAACCTTATCATGTCATGCACTCATTTTACTCAAATGAGCAAGCAAGAAAAAGTCTTTGGCATGAAATGATAACCATGGTTATCATGATGGTCAACTAGTCAAGCCTAGTCAACCGGTCAACAAGTCAACAAAAGTCAACAAGTCAACAAAGTCAACAAGTCAACAACCATATCACCATAATACTTAATTAATATAATAGTTAATCACATATCATATTCTCATTAGGGTTGAGCAAAAAGTCAAAAAGTCAACGGTCAACTGTCAACAACCCTAATGAGAATCCGCTGTCTGTGCCTCCCTGTCAACTGTGCATACACACCCGCATCCGCGTTCCGAGGAACACGAATGCAAACTGGATAAATCCAATCCCATAAGGTACACTAGGATCTGGCTTAAACCAAAGCCCGCTAGTGTAAACTGTCCGGACACTGTACGTGCACAAGTGCACTGATGTGACCGAACCCTGTCGCAAAACCATGCGACCTGTCGCAATACCATGCGACCTCTACTCTTTTGCCTAAAGGCGAAAAGCTTTCTGTGTGGGACTCTAAAGACTCGACACTACGCTGGCAGTGGGTTTAACCACAGACCGCAAGCGGCACTAGCTGTGCGTAACGGTCCCCAGGTAATGCCGACAAGAAGACCGACGAGGCGAAACCCATCTGAACTCCTACTGAGCCTGAGTGTGACATTCTCCGTACAGTCCGGTCTGTTCATCTGATACATCGCATGGCGGGCCTAGGGGGCGGTAAACGTCAGTCCCCCAATAGCGGTACAAGTCGTGCCGGAGCGAAGCCCAAAACACCCTGAGATAACACTGGAAACCTACCAGTATATCTCGTTTGCCCTGGCCAGGGACTACTCGTGTAATGGCTCTCCTAGACACAGCGCGATGTCAACCCCCAATACCGGGAGAGACGAATCCTGTCTAACCGTCACTGCCTCCAAGTGCTTCGGGACTGCACCCAACCACCACCTGTTTGCACGACTCCTTTGAGCCGTGGTAGGGTAGTGATCAAAGTACAGTGGGAACACACCCGAGGCGAAGTGACAGTGTCAAGTCAGCGGACTAAGCTGTACTCATGTCACCCGGGAACTGATAACTGACGATAGGTATAATACCAACTAGTCAGTTCCCGACGAGTCCTGTCCAGTGTACCCGTAACCTAACGAGCACCCGCATACTATCTCAAGTACGACGTACTGACGGCTGTGGGAGAGACCGTCTCCCACACTGGGATGAGAAGCGCATGCGCTGGTCTACTCCGGAGTATCGATGCCCTGTCTCGATAGTCCTGCGACCAGGGATCTGAATAAGGATGTGCTTATAGATTACCCAGCCCCCACTAGTGTGACTGCCATCACAACGCTGGTAATCAAGCAAAGATCCTAAGGGCTCCACTAATGCGTATAAGTGATATACTGAAATAAACACAAGTACACATTGAAGTAGAAACAAACCAAGTAGCATACTACTATTTTGAGCAAGATTGTATATACAAGGTGAATATCCCAAGCATCCATTAAGTAATATACAAACCAGTATGATACAGTAATGGCCTCTAGGGCATATACACTAACAAAGGCATAGCGCAGAATACTGATTAAATTCAGTGGACGATAAAGTCTAAGAAGTTTGCTGGATTTGGAGTTCATTTGTGAACTGGGTCCCATTAGATATCTAGACAAATTCTAAGACAGGTATTGCTAATTTCGGGAGATAGCTTTCTCCGCGAAGTTGAGATATAGAGAGGTACAGAAAGAAACATTGGAGCGGATCCACTCACTGAGGCTATTTCTCGAACGCAATAGTTTCGCGAACGGGTTTTGCGAAACTGATTAGTAGAGAAGTTGGGTGTTCGGTATCACACGAGCTGTGAGTATGTGACACCGCAATAATTAGCCTTAAGTGCAAGTGGGAGATTGTTGGTTATAGTGCCCTCAAGGCAATTATCGTAATCGCAGGCAGATGATTATGAGGATTGAGGGAAGACCTATACCGGTAAAACAGTCTTACTCAAGATGATAGTATGCTATCTACTTTGTCTTTATCATCATGTACATGTTGATAGAGTCCATAGGATTCTTGCTTGACTACCAGCATTGTGATGACGATCATATACGTGGGAGCTGGGGGTCTATAAGCACATCCTTAAATGTCCCTAGTCGTGGGAGTATCGAGACCGAGCATCGATACTCCAGTGTAGACTAGTGTATACTGATTGAGACCCCGACGAGGGGCGGTGGCCAGGTCTCATAAGCCATTGGTGTTAGTTTGTTCACCTAAGATAGTATACATGTGCGCATTGGGTTATGAGTACATTGGACGGACTCGCCGGGAACCTACTAGTTGGTATTATACCTATTGTCAGATAGCAGTTCCCAGGTGACATGTGTACAGGTTAGTCTGTCGACCTGAGGTCGTCATTTGTCTCGCCTGAATTTCGAGGGGCAGATGCTATTTGGTGTTATCCGTCCACCTCTCCGAAGATACCAAGTTGATTTATGGCACCGTGCATCGGAGGTTTAGACGGATGCGGTCGTTGTAGCAGACTTCGTCAGATTCTCTCTCATTTGAGGGGTTTTTGATTGTGGGGACGCTCTTCCCTGCAGGCGCAAGCCCCTGCAGTTAATTACGCTACCGCATAGCGGTAACAACTTTCTCCTTCTCCAGATGGTCATTTCGTGTCGTGGGTGTTTGTTTTGTTTTTGGTTGCCCATGGATTGTATACGGAGACTAATTTATGCTGTCGCCCGTAGGGCGTGGATTAGTCCAAATCCGTATTATCTTAGATTTAGGTTTGGGTTGGGTTTAAGGATCGTTAATCTCATTTGAGATTAAGATCAACTTAAACGTTTGTTAAAGATACGTTAGTCTAATTTTAGACTAAGATCAATTTAACGGTTTGTTAAGGATACATTAGTCTAATTTTAGACTAAGATTGACTTAACGGGATCATTTAGATCTAGCAAAAGAGCATTTGGGCTCGATTGTTTTAGTTTAGGGACATTGCGGTCCATAATTAGTTTAAGAACATTACGGTCCATAATTAGTTTAAGGACATTACGGTCCAAGGTTAAGGACATCATAGTCCATGAGTTTAAGGACCCTACAGTCCAAGGTTAAGGACATCATAGTCCATGGTCTTAAGGACCCCGCAGTCCATAGTTTGAAGACATCATAGTCTATAAAGTTTAAGGACATCATAGTCCATGAGTTTAAGGACCCCACAGTCCATGAAATGTTTGGTTGTCGGGACCCGTCACTTCTCTGAAGACGTTGAAGGATTACGACGACAAATATCAGAGGAGTAAAGAGATGTACCCTTGAACCAATTTTGGTTGAGAGATCTGTTGTCCAATTAGGACCAAGATCTGAGATTTATGAGCATATGGGCTCAATTAATCTGAATGAGGGGTTTATAGCCAATTTGGGCTTGGCCCACTCAGTTAAACATTTGATAATGCTGAGTATTGATTTGAATCCTGACAACGTTTTTTGTCTTTCATTTAATGCTGAGCATTCATCATAACTCTGGGCTTTACTTATAGAACAATTTATGTTCTTTCTAGTGCACACGTGAGGAGCACGTGGCGCGCTTGGCGCTTTGCGCCAGTCAAAGAGCGCTAAGGCGCTTCTGCTGAGTAGCGCATACGTGAGGAGCACATGGTGCGCTTGGCGCTGAGCACCAGTCCATGAGCGCAAAGTGCCAGTTTATGAGCGCAAAGCGCTATTTTATGAGCGCAAAACGCTATTTGCTCAGTGGCGCACACGTGAGGAGCACGCGGTGCGCTTGGCGCTGAGCGCCAGTCCAAGAGCGCAAAGCGCTAGTTTATGAGCACAAAGTGCTATTTTCTCAATGACGCACACGTGAAGAGCACGTGGTGCGCCTGGCGCTGAGCGCCGGTCCAAGAGCGCAAAGCGCTATTTGATCGGTTTTATGATCTGAGAAATATATTCTCATTTATAAGAGATTTCGTCTCAAAATTCCAAGAACAGAGTTCTTATTTTATAGGAGATTTTTCAATCTCTTACTTTGGTGAAAGGCTTTGCCTTTATGGATCTGTGATCCTAAGATAATTAAATTATTCTCCCCCCTTTTATAATGAGATGTTCATGATTTCTTTTTGTAAAATGTCCTTAGTCTTATAGATCTATGATCTGTGAGAAGAATTATGTTCTTCTTTATTTTTTTTATGATGAGATCCTTCGATCTCTTTATGAAAGACCTTGGTCTTATAAATCTATGATCTTAAAAAAAGAAGTGAATTCTTCTTTTTATATGAGATGATTTCGTCTTTCTGTTCTTTTTATCTTGAAGAAAAGTTCTTCTACCGAGAGCTTTTGCTCTTCTTTCTGAGATTTCTCAAAGTTTTGAGGGGGTTCCTCTCTCTGTTTTTTTCCTCTCCCTTAGACTTGAAGTCTTAGGTCCTTTTTATAGGGCAAGCTGATTTGTTCAATCAGTTAAGGAGATCTTTTCTCCAATTGATTTGGGGATTTCCCCACCGTTGGATCTTTGATCCGGCTTCTGATTTACATAAGGCAATCTTCTTGTTTTTAACAAGATTGGGAAATTTTCCTATACAGAATTTATTTTGTAATTTTGGTGATTTTTAATCACCTTTGGATCATTGATCCAACCGTGCTCTGATTTTCAGAGCACAATCTTTCCATTTTGGAAAGATTCTGAGAAATGTTTCCTTAACATATTTTATTCTGGTCAATTGATGATTTATCATCTTCATTGGATTTTTGATCCAACGGCGGGGAACATTTAGTTCCAGCGCTAGCACTCTCGTGCTTTGCACATAGCGCGCTGCCTAGAGTCCAGCGCTCTCAGCGCTAGCGCTCACATGCTTTGCACGTGGTGCGCTGCCTAGAGTACAGCGCTCTTAGTGCTAGCGCTTTCGTGCTTTGCACGTGGTGTGCTGCCTCAGAATCTTTGACTCATGGTGCTGGCGCTCTTGGCGCTTTGTACGTGAGGCGCTGCCTCATTACTGAAGGTGTCCTTTTGCCTTCCTTCTCCGCTTTTCCTGAGTCAGACTTCTTTTTCCCAGAGCTTGGAAATAGTTCCATCATGCACAGCATTTTCTGTTCCTGGACTTAAATGTCTCCCTTCATAATCTGAAGCAATGCTTCCTTTCTCTCTCATTTTCAGAGAATCATCTTAACAGAGAAGAGCTATGGTTTGTAATCACCCACATGCTCGCCGTCAGCCATGGGAGGTGCCCATTGAGGAAATTGTTCCTCGTTTTGCTGCGCTCTTGGTGAACCCTATTCTTACGGATGGCCAATGCGACATGGTGCTGCACGAGCTCTTGACTCGTATAGGATCTCCTCTCCCCATCGGCTCCATTTGGCTTCGGATGGTTTTCTTGTCTGTGATCAAAGATATTCCCCCTCCTCCGGAGGAGATGACTCCGGCAATGCTCGACGCCGCGGAAGACAAGATCGAGTGCTTCCACGAGGCACTTTTGATCACCATAGCTCTGAGGGATCGCTCTATTCGGCTGCTAAGCCAGATACGGGCTCAACGGGTTGCCATTTCTGCCTTTGCTGATGGGTGCGGTGCTGACCGATGGGTAGCTACTCTTCATGAAGATCGCCGCTTTGTCATGGTGGAGAAGGCAGAGAGGGAGTTAGATAATTTTATCCATAGTTTTGTAAATCCCTGTACTTTCGATCCCATATTTGGTGATCTATTTCCTATAGAATAAAATGTTCAATTAAATGCTTTGTTTTTGTCGTTGAACACCTGTTCTTCCCCTGATGTGTGCATGTGCGTATATGAATGAGCCTTGTTTCACACATATCTGTAAACGAAACTTAAGCCAGCATAAACAGGAACAAATAGCTCTTGGCCGAAGATTTTGGCGGGAACAAATGCCCCCCACTACTTTTCCTACGTAAGTATGTACGTGGGTGAAGTAATGCAAAGTAATTCATAGCGTATGACCGGTTTCAATTCGGTATATAACTTTTAGAATCTTGATCTAAGAAGATAGCGAGCGGACACAAGCGTCGTCATCAATCATTGATTCAAATCTCAACTCTTAAGGGATATAGTTCCAAAGCTTGAGGCCCATGAGCTGCACCCTTCTGTTTCTTTATGTGTTGATCTGGCGCATAGTAGTTTATGTACTCATTTCGGAGCTTATAGTTTATTCACTCATCTCGGAGTCTCTAGTTTATGAATTCATTTCGGAGCTTCTAGTTTACCTCACTTGGGCTTGTAGGCAAACTTGTCCTAACGTTCCAATTAACCCCTGCTTTTTACAACAAAGGTCTGTTAGGGTATGTGGTACTAGGGTTTTTGTCCGTCGTACCGTCGCGTTGGCTGATGCATTCCCCGATATGCAGTCTTGTTGTTCGAGTAGCCGCGCGACTGTCGTGTTTCTGATCCCTTCGAGGCTGGACAAGACGTCTTCAAATAATCTCCCAGGTCATATTACCATCGGGAAAGCATATTCTCCCTAGAAATCATGAGGATTTCTAAGTGTTCATCGCCTCCGTGAGTCGCGAGGATCTCACTCGGGTATTTTTTCCCTTACGAATCGTGAGGACCCATAAGTAGCTTCTTCATTTCAGTAGCATGTAACTTCGGCGAATGTGGCCTGTAGATAGTCCGTCTTGATCTCCTTGTAGGGCAGTGATGGCTTAGGAAGCAGGTTCAGGTCTTCTGCCTAAGACTTTTCAATTTTATGAGCCGTGAGGGTCTCATAAAGATTTTTCTCCCTACAAGTCGAGAGGATCTCGTAGGTGTATTTTCTCTTTAGGAATCGTGAGGATTCCTAAGTGTGTTTTCTCTTGAGAGTCGTAAGGATCTCACAAGAGAATCTTCTTCCTTACAAGTCGAGAGGACTCGTAAGTGGTTGTTCTCCCCCCTTGTCGATATTCGACTTGGGAGAGGGTGACCCGTAGATAATAGTTCATCTTGAACTCTTCGTAGGGCAGTGATGGTTTAGGAAAAAGGTTCAGATCTGTCGCCTAAGACTTTTCAACTTTATGAGCCGTGAGGGTCTCATAAAGACTTTTCTCCCTATGAGTCGAGAGGATCCCGTAGGTGTGATTTTCTCCTTAGGGGTCGTGAGGACTCCTGAGTGCGTTTTCTCTTGAGAGTCGTAAGGATCTCACAAGAGAATCTTCTTCCTTACAAGTCGAGAGGACTTATAAGTGATTGATGAGTTGACCTGCTCCTGAATCGAAGCATTGCTTTGACGGGGAGGTCGAAGGTTGACTTTGACCGTTTTCCACGGGGTCAGGGGTTGACTTTAGCCGTGTTCTACGGGGTCAGGGGTTGACTTTGGCCGTTTTCCATAGGGTCAGGATTGACTTTAGCCGTGTTCTACGGGGTCAGGGGTTGACTCTAGGTTGTCTGTGCACCGCCGAGTCCTGGAACTGGGAACTTTGCCGCGACACCGCTTTGCCGTCATTGCGTCTACTGTAAAGAAACGAATGTCGAGGTGGTCTCTAGGTTGTCTGTTAACCATCGAGATTTGAAACTAGGGACTTTGCCATGGCTCCGCTTTGTTGACGTTGCGTCTGCTGTAACGAGACGAATGTCGAGGTGGTCTCTAGGTTGTCTGTGAACCGTCGAGATTTGGAACTAGGGACTTTGCCATGGCTCCGCTTTATTGACGTTGCGTCTGCTGTAACGAGACGAATGTCGAGGTGGTCTCTAGGTTGTCTGTGAACCGTCGAGATTTGGAACTAGGGACTTTGCCATGGCTCTGAGGTAGTCTTTAGGTTGTCTGTGAACCATCGAGATTTGGAACTAGGGGACTTTGCCGTGGCTCCGTTTTGCTGATGTCATATATTCTTGCAGAGACACTGATTTCTCTGCGGGTCGACGCGAATCGAGATGCTCTCGTTAAGGACGTTGATTTCCCTGAATCGAGGTTTTTGCCAAGGACACTGATTTCCTCGGAGTTGAGACGAATCGAGTTATTCTTGCAAAGACATTGATTTCCTTGCGGGTCGACGCGAATCGAGATGCTTTCGTCAAGGACGCTGATTTCCCTAAATCGAGGTATTTTCCAAGGACGCCGATTTCCTCGGAGTTGAGATGAATCGATGTATTCCTGCAAAGACACTGATTTCCTTGCGGGTCGACGCGAATCGAGATGCTCTTGTCAAGGACACTGATTTCCCTGAATCGAGGTATTTGCCAAGGACGCTGATTTCCTCGGAGTTGAGATGAATCGAATTATTCGTGCAAAGACACTGATTTTCTTGCGGGTCGACGCGAATCGAGATGCTCTCGTCAAGGACGCTGATTTCCCTGAATCGAAGTATTTGCCAAGGACGCTGATTTCTTCGGAGTTGAGACGAATCGAGGTATTCCTGCAAAGACACTAATTTCCTTCCAGGTCGACACGAATCAAGATGCTCTCGTCAAGGACGCTGATTTCCCTGAATCGAGGTATTTGCCAAGGACGCTGATTTCCTCGGAATTGAAACGAATCGAGTCATTCCTGCAAAGACACTGATTTCCTTGCGGGTCGACGCGAATCGAGATGCTCTCGTCAAGGACGTTGATTTTCCTGAATTGAGGTATTTGCTAAGGACGCCGATTTTCTCGGAGTTGAGACTAATCGAAGTATTCCTGCAAAGACATTGATTTCTCTCCGGGTCGACGCGAATCAAGATGCTCTCGTCAAGGACGCTGATTTCCTTGAATCGAGGAATTTGCCAAGGACGCTGATTTCCTCGGAGTTGAGACGAATCGAGCTATTCCTGCAAAGATACTGATTTCTCTGCGGGTCGACGCGAATCAAGATGCTCTCATCAAGGACGTTGATTTCCCTGTCGACTAAGGCTTTTGACTTCATGAGCCGTAAGGGTCTCATAAAGGTATTTCTCCCTACGAGGCGTGAGGATCTCGTAGGTGTCTTTTCTCCTCAGTAATTGTGAGGATTCCTAAGTGTATGTTCTCTTGTAAGTTGAAAGGATCTTGCAAGAGTGTTTTCTCCTTATAAATCAAGAGGACCTACAAGTGTTTATTCATCAAATGAAGGCATTCCTCATCGTTGGTGGGACTCGGCAAGGAAATGATTATTTGTGCCCGTAGATTGTATACAAGGGTCAGTATTGAACCGCTTGTAGAGAAAAATCAGGGTGTATGACGGCTTAAGAACAGGTTCAGACCCCTGTAGCTTAAAGCTTTTGAATCCTATGATCCGTGAGGGTCTCAAAGGGGAATTCTCCTTATGAGTCGTGAGGATCTCGTAAGTGTAACTTCTCCTTAGGAATCGTGGGGATTCCTAAGTGTGTTGCTCCCTTGTGAGTCGTAAGGATCTCACGCAGGTATTTTCTCCTTACAAGGTCAAGAGGACCTCGCAAGTGTGCATGAATTTTTTTAACGAGCCTGCGCCCTCTCGGGTTTTCACAAACTCGCCGGTAGCCCTGCTGTTTTTTCTCACGGATCCCTTTCAGGTTTTCATCCGTGCCTATTTTGCTTATGGACGTACCCTTTTTTTTACGCGTCAGCCCAAGGATGCTGCGGGTTTGCAGTAGTTTTAGGACGTTTCGGTCAGTTGCAAGTTTTAGGAAATTACGGTCCATCGTTAGTTTAGGGACATTTCGGTCCGTTGTTCATCCTGTATGCACTTGTATTTGTCACGCGACGGAATACACCCATTTAGGGTGTGATTTGGTTTGGTTGGGGTGTTTTGTGATCCATACCTACCGCGACTTCTTCCACTTGACGTTAACGCCTGGCTTTTTCGAGTGTAGCCATTTTGCGTTCTCGATCAACTTTGCTCTTCTGACGGGCTTCGTTTAGCAGCACGTCAATCGACTCACCGGACGGTTCCAAGGATTTTGGTGCCGATTCTGCCCCCAGCTTCTCTGCATCAGGAGCTTCTTTATCATCTGCTGATGAGTGAGAGATCATGTGACTTGCCACATAATCTTCGGGTTCTTCTAACGCGTCGTCTCCCTCATCATTGTCATTTCCTCTGTTCTCAAGGATATGGTTGAGAAACTCATGGAGTGTGACTGGGGCCCGCGCCTTCTGGTTGTATTCCCCCAGCACGTCAATATGCTTTTGCAGATCCGTGCACTTGTCGTCAAACTGCGCTGCCTTTTTGGTCTTCTTCTTTTTCTTCGAAGACTTTGACGGCTGGGCCTGGGCGTTCTGACTATCACTGCCAATTCTTGGCGTCGGGCGCGGCTTCAGCATTCCCTCGATGACCTCGAGTTCTAGCGGGCTTTTCCACCTGATCCCCGGGCATGTTTGAAAATCCTTCAACATTCTTTTCGTTTCTGCCGAAAGAACGACTTCCCATGGAGCTTCCTACATAAATGAGAATGATGCCCCCGGCGTGTCTATCCTTTTAGGAGCGTGCTGTTGTGGCGGATTTACCTTCCAGTTTTCGGACAGCGCGAACTTGCCCTGTTAATACTGGTCTTCCACCCAATTTTTGAAGACGTAGCAGTCTTCGATCGGATGGCGCACTATTCGGTGGTAGGGGTAGTAATTGGGATCATTGACATCGTTCGGTTATAGTGGGTGTCTCGGCTTCGGTAGAGTGATGAGCCCGTTGCGCACTGCTAGTTCGAACAGTCTCCCTGTTTTATCTCGGGGGAATGAGTAAGGACGTCTCAACTTCTCATCAAGGGATTGCCGCTTGTTGTTTTGGCGAACAACCGGTCTCGGGCCACTCGGTTGTTGTTGAGAGTTGGATACGAAGATAGCTTTCCTTTTACCCCTTTCGTTTTGAAGCTCTGTTTTCGACGAGGGCGGTCTATGGCCCATCTGATCCATTTGGGCCAGCTTGTCAATCAAGGCCTGGAAGGTGGTTGGCTTGAAAAACATCATGAATTGGGATATGTTCGCATGAGGATCGAGGGTTCCCATAAACATGCCCACGGCAGGAGCCTCTTCTATGCGCTGTTCGCACAAATTCTGCCACCGTATCGCGTATTGGACCCATGTTTCGCCTGGCTTCACCCTGGCGTTAATCAATGCCGTGATTGGGTGCGTTCGCTGGCGCTTGCGAAACGCTGAGTGAATAGCAATTCCATCTTCGTAAAAGTTTTGACAGAGTCGTTGGGAAGCTCTGAGTACCATTCGAACGCCGTCTCCGCCAAGCTGCCGACGAATTGGCGAAGCAGTAGCTTATCATCCCCTCCAGTGTTTCCACAGAGAGCCCTGAACTGAGCGACATGTTGATGGGGATTGCTTGTCCCCTTGTACACATGGAATTTAGGAATTGTGTATCCTAGCGGGTACTTTATCTGATCGTACAATCCTGGATATGGTCGCCCTGTTCTGACGACTTGGCCGGTTGCTTCATTTGTTTGATGAGCTCATATTTGCTGAGCTATATAATCATCGAGCATGGCTTTGGAGATTGTCTCCTCCTTGGCTGCTGACAGAGCCGGCATGGGATTTGATGTCTCTCCTCTATCATCTTCAATTATTACTGGAGGATCTTCGGCTGGAGGGTCCGGCTGGATCATCAGGCCCACCATATCTTGGAATAAAAGGGCCATTTGTTTTATGTTGGCCGCTTGTTCCGCGACCTCTCTGCCTTTCTTCTCGAGGATTCTGCGGAGGAACTCAGCATCGGTTTCTTGTTCATGACGCTGATCTGAGGATGTCTCCGGGCTTTCTTTTGGCCCAGTGAGTGCAGCCATCGCTGTTAACATTTCCTGGAGCTTCTGTTATTGCTCCTGGGCCTTCGTTATGGATCGGGTGAGTGGTCGGTGACCCCAGAAGCGCGGCTTTCCTCTTTCCCGGAAGCCATATAAATAGTATGCACCACCATGCTCCCAGACTTGGGGCATTTGAGTTCAGTGTCCTTGAGATTCGTCGCGGGCATAGGGATCTTCTCCGCCCTCCTCTTTTTATGGACGGTTGAAGTTGAGGGGGCCGTTGTAGTGGGCACCCAAGTAGCTGTCGCCTTCTGTGGCTTGACAGGGTGGTTATCTTCTTGCCAAACCTTCATCTTTTTCTGTCGGCGGGGATAGTCTTGATCTATCACGTAGTCCTGGACCTGTTGCTAAACTTTATAAATTTTAGAGGACAGCCGCTGAGGGGGCTGTTCTGGCTTCACCTTTGTGATCTTTTCAACAGGCGGAGGAGACCCTTTTAGCATGGCAGTTGGCGAATTCCTGCGCACCCTGTTAAGCAGTTTGAAGCTGTTCCCAGTTGGAACAGCAACATCGATTTCCACCGTTGGAGCTGGTAGAGTAAATCCAGACGGAGAGCTGCTCCCAGCCTTCCTTACTCGGTGCCAGTGACGACGGCGAGCGTGTCGTGCGGATGGTGTTGGTTCAGTTATGGGGGTGGCTTCATCATGCCCCCTGTTATGGTGGAGCATTGTTGCTGGTGCTAGCCTTTCGAAGACTGACGTTCTCCGAGAAGAAACGTCCAATCTATCAAATACAGACCTCTGGGCAGAGGTGACTTCGCCTGGAGCGGGAGTCGGAGTGGACAGTCTAGCGAAGACCGATCCCTTGACAGGAGAAGCCTCTTTGGCGACTTCAAGCACAGGAATGGCTATCCGCTTTGGGATGTCCGCTTCAGGTATCGCGGGCTTCTTTACGGGCCTATTGGAGTTCAGGCTCAGCCTGTCTAAGACTGATGCTGTAGGCTTGGAATTGGACGACCCGTTGAGAGGGATCGTGGTGGTGGTGAGTCGATCAAAGACTGACTTCTTCTGAGCTTCTTGCGGCAGTGCTGGGGCATTGAAGTTCATCGGTGAGAGCATGGTCCCGAAGAATAGCCCTGTGGTGTCTTGCGTCACTTGGTCCACCGGCATCGTGAAAAGGGAGGCCGCTTGAGGCCCGTAGGTCACTCCTCCGGCGAGGACGGAGTGGGAGTTGTTGCAATTAGTGCAGTTTGAAGCCATTGATCTTCTGTTTTTCTGCACGGAGCAAGATACCAAATTTTAGTACTTCACATCCAAAGGCAACCATGTCAAACCGTGACTTGTTTGCGAAATACGACACACGAAGTGTGGAGTGGAAAGAGGAAAAGGTCCCACCGGGCGTGCCAGAATCTGTTCTCCGCCGGAAACCCCGACCGGGACGTTGGGACGTCAGGTCCTGAATTTTAGGGGGCAGATGCTATTTGGTGTTATCCGTCCACCTCTCCGAAGATGCCAAGTTGATTTATGGCACCGTGTATCAGAGGTTTAGACGGATGTGGCCGTTGTAGCAAACTTCGTCAGATTCCCCCTCATTTGAGGGGTTTTTGATTGTGGGGACGCTCTTCCCTGCAGGCGCAAGCCCCTGCAGTTAATTATGCTACCGCATAGCGGTAACAACTTTCTCCTTCTCTAGATGATCACTTCGTGGGTGTTTGTTTTGTTTTTGGTTGCCCGTGGATTGTATACGGAGACTAATTTATATTGTCGCCCGTAGGGCGTGGATTAGTCCAAATCCGTATTATCTTAGATTTGGGTTTGGGTTGGGTTTAAGGATTGTTAATCTCATTTGAGACTAAGATCAACTTAAACGTTTGTTAAGGATACGTTAGTCTAATTTTAGACTAAGATCAACTTAACGGTTTGTTAAGGATACGTTAGTCTAATTTCAGATTAAGATCGACTTAACGGGATCATTTAGATCCAGCAAAAGAGCATTTGGGCTCGATTGTTTTAGTTTAGGGACATTGCGGTCCATAATTAGTTTAAGGACATTACGGTCCATAATTAGTTTAAGGACATTACGGTCCAAGGTTAAGGACATCATAGTCCATGAACCCCACAGTCCAAGGTTAAGGACATCATAGTCCATGGGATTAAGAACCCCACAGTCCATAGTTTAATGACATCATAATCTATAAAGTTTAAGGACATCATAGTCCATGAGTTTAAGGACCCCATAGTCCATAAAATGTTTGGTTGTCGGGACCCGTCACCTCTCTGAAGACGTTGAAGGATTACAACGACAAATATCAGAAGAGTAAAGAGATATACCCTTGAACCAATTTTGGTTGAGAGATATGTAGTCCAATTGGGACCAAGATCTGAGATTTATGAGCATATGGGCTCAATTAATCTGAATGAGGGGTTTATAGCCAATTTTGGCTCGGCCCACTCAGTTAAACATTTGATAATGCTGAGCATTGATTTGAATTCTGACAACGTTTTTTGTCTTTCATTGAATGCTGACAATTCATCATAGCTCTGGGCTTTACTTATAGAACAATTTATGTTCTTTTTACCGCACACGTGAAGAGCACGTGGTGCGCTTGGCGCTTTGCGCCAGTCAAAGATCGCTAAGGCGCTTCTGCTGAGTAGCACACACGTGAGGAGCATGTGGTGCGCTTGGAACTGAGCGCCAGTCCATGAGCGCAAAGCGCCAGTTTATGAGCGCAAAGCGCTATTTTCTCAGTGGCGCACATGTCAGGAGCACGTGGTGCGCTTGGCGCTGAGCGCCAGTCCAAGAGCGCAAAGCGCTAGTTTATGAGCGCAAATCGCTATTTGCTCAGTGGCGCACACGTGAGGAGCACGTGGTGCGCTTGGCGCTGAGCGCCGGTCCATGAGCGCAAAGCGCTATTTGATCAGTTTTATGATCTGAGAAATAAATTCTCGTTTATAAGAGACTTCGTCTCAAAATTCCAAGAACAGAGTTCTTATTTTATAGGAGATATTTCAATCTCTTACTTTGGTGAAAGGGTTTGCCTTTATGGATCTGTGATCCTAAGAGAATTGAATTATTCTCCCCCTTTTTATAATGAGATGTTCATGATCTCTTTTTGTAAAAAGGCCTTAGTCTTATAGATCTATGATCTGTGAGAAGAATTATGTTCTTCTTTATTTTCTTTTATGATGAGATCCTTTGATCTCTTTATGAAAGACCTTGGTCTTATAGATCTATGATCTTAAAGAAAGAAGTGAATTCTTTTTTTTATATGAGACGATTTCGTCTTTTTGTTCTTTTTACCTTGAAGAAAAGTTCTTCTTCTACCGAGAGCTTTTGCTCTTCTTTCTGAGATTTCTCAAAGTTTTGAGGGGGTTCCTCTCTCTGTTTTTTTTTCTCTCCCTTAGACTTGAAGTCTTAGGTCCTTTTTATAGGGCAAGTTGATTTGTTCAATCAGTTAAGCAGATCTTTTCTCCAATTGATTTGGGGATTTCCCCACCGTTGGATTTTTTATCCAAGGGCTTTTGATTTACAGAAGGCAATCTTCTTGTTTTTAACAAGATTGGGAAATTTTCCCATATAGAATTTATTCTGTAATTTTGGTGATTTTTAATCACCTTTGGATCATTGATCCAACGGTGCTCTGATTTTCAAAGCACAATCTTTCCATTTTGGAAAGATTCTGAGGAATGTTTCCTTAACAGATTTTATTCTGGTAAATTGATGATTTATCATCTTCATTGGATATTTGATCCAATGGCGGGGAACATTTAGTTCCAGTGCTAGCGCTCTCGTGCTTTGCACGTGGCACGCTGCCTAGAGTCCAGCGCTCTTAGCGCTAGCGCTTACGTGCTTTGCACGTGGTGCGATGCTTAGAGTACAACGCTCTTAGTGCTAGCGCTCACGTGCTTTGCACGTGGTGCGCTGCTTTGAGTACAGCGCTCTTAGCGCCAACGCTCATGTGCTTTGCACGTGGTGTGCTTCTTCAGAGTCTTTGACTCTCAGCGCTGGCGCTAGTGCTCTCGTGCTTTGCACGTGATGTGCTGCCTCAAAATCTTAGACTCATGGCGCTGGCGCTCTTGGCGCTTTGTACGTGAGGCGCTGCCTCATTACTGAAGGTGTCCTTTTGCCTTCCTTCTCCGCTTTTCCTGAGCCAGACTTCTTTTTCCCAGAGATTGGAAATAGTTCCATCATGCACAGCATTTTCTGTGCCTAGACTTAAATGTCTCCCTTCATAATCTGAAGTAATGCTTCCTTTCTTTCTCATTTTCAGAGAATCATTTTAACAGAGAAGAGCTATAGCTTGTAATCGCCCACATGCTCGCCGTCAGCCATGGGAGGTGCCCATTGAGGAAATTGTTTCTCGTTTTGCTGCGCGCTTGGTGAACCCTATTCTTATGGATGACCAATGCGACATGGTGCTACACGAGCTCTTGACTCGTATAGGATCTCCTCTCCCTATCGGCTCCATTTGGCTCCGGATGGTTTTCTTGTCTGTGATCAATGATATTCCCCTTCTTCCGGCGGAGATGACTCCGGCAATGCTCGACGCCGCGGAAGACAAGATCGAGTGCTTCCACGAGGCACTTTTGATCACCACAGCTTTGAGAGATCGCTCTATTCGGCTGCTAAGCCAGATATGGGCTCAGCGGGTTGCCATGTCTGCCTTTGTTGATGGGTGCTGTGCTGACCGATGGGTAGCTACTCTTCGTGAAGATCGCCGCTTTGTCATGGTGGAGAAGGCAGAGAGAGAGTTAGATAATTTTATCCATATTTTTGTAAATCCCTGTACTTTCGATCCCATATTTGGTGATCTATTTCCTGTAGAATAAAATGTTCAATTAAATGCTTTGTTTTTATCGTTGAACACCTGTTCTTCCCTTGATGTGTGCATGTGCGTATATGAATGAGCCTTGTTTCACACATATCTGTAAACGAAACTTAAGCCAGCATAAACAGGAACAAATAGCTCTTGGCCGAAGATTTTGGCGGGAACAAATGCCCCCTACTACTTTGCCCACGTAAGTATGTACGTGGGTGAAGTAGTGCAGATTAATTCATAGCGTATGACGGGTTTCAAGTCGGTATATAACTTTCAGAATCTTGATCTAAGAAGATAGCGAGCGGATACAAGCGTCGTCATCTATCATTGACTCAAATCTCAACTCTTAAGGGATATAGTTCCAAACCTTGAGGCCCATGAGCTGCACCCTTCTGTTTCTTTATGTGTTGATCTGGCGCAAAGGAGTTTATGTACTCATTGTTGGCTATAGTGCCCACAAGGCAATTGTCATAGTCGCAGGCATGTGATCATGATGATTGAGGGATGACCTATACTGATAAAACAGTCTTACTCGAGATGATAGTATGCTATCTGGTTTGTTTTTATCATCATGTATATGTTGATAAAGCCCATAGGATTCTTGCTTGATTACCAGCATTGTGATGGCGATCACATACGTGGGAGATGGGGGTCTATAAGCACATCCTTAAATGTCCCTAGTCGTGGGAGTATCGAGACTGGATATCGATACTCCAGTGTAGAATGGTGTATACTTATCTAGACCCTGACGAGGGGCGGTGGCCGGTCTCACAAGCCATTGGTGTTAGTTGTTCACCTAAGATAGTATGCAGGTGCTCATAGGGTTATGAGTACACTGTACGGACTCGCCGGGAACATGCTAGTTGGTATTATACCTATAGTCAGATAGCAGTTCCCTGGTGACATGTGTACAGGTTAGTCTGTCGACCTGAGATCGTCATTTGTCTCGTGTGAGTTCCCACTGTGCTTTGATTACTACCCTACCACGGCTCAAAGGAGTCGTGCAAACAGGTTTTAGTTGGGTACAGTCCTGAGCCACATGGAGGCAGTGAGCGGATCGTCAGGGATTCGTCTCTGCCGATATTGGGGGTTGATGTCGTGCAGTGCACGGGTGGCCATCGATAGAAATCCTCGGCCGGGGTATGTGAGAATTATCGATCCAGGATCGATAGTTTCTCGGGTAGTGATGGGTTTCATACCGACACGAATTATCGCGTTGTTAGGGGTCTGACTTTATCCACCCCCTAGACTCGATATGCGATACTCTTAGACGAATAGACCAGACTTGTGCGGATATTGTCACTGACAGGCTCGGTAGGGGTTCGGATGAGTTTGCTCGTCGGCCTTCTTTTCGCTCAATACTTGGGTAGCCGTTACGTACAGCTAGTGCCGCTGACGTGCTTGTGGTTAAACCCACTGCCAGCGTATTGACGAGTCTTTAGAGTCCCACACAGAGGGTTTTCTCAGTTCAGGCGATATGGTGTAGGTGACGTATGTTAATACATACAGGTGTCCGATTAAATATGTGCACGGACTGCACAGACTTTAATCGGACGGTTGATAATACTAGCGGCTTAGGATTAAGCCAGATTGTTAAATCAAGTTTTGATTTAATAAGTTACATATGTATATTTATATATGTATTCTAGTATTGTTGCTCACTATTCGTTTTCTCTCTTGGCTATTCGCATTTTCGTACGAATACGCGTATGTGTATTTCGATACATATACCGGGAAGTATTCCGTATTTGTACGGAATGACTTCTAGAAGATTAGCCACCTCATTATTGATTTTTCTTTTTAGAAAAATCATCTTGTCTTCATAATGAGGTGGAAATGGTGACATGGCATAGGCATGGGTTTTGGTCAAAGCATGGCTTTTGGACATGTTGTGATTGGTATGGCTTCTTGATTTGTTTAATGCAAATTGGGATTGTGATTTTTTTTTGGGGGGGGCATGAGAGAGGGGGACGACCACTTGAGGGGATGGGGCTTGCTCATTTTTATGATATCATTTTTTTGCTCTCTCACTCTCATGCTCCCACAAAAACACATAGCCATTTTCTCATGCCTTTGATCATCACCTCCACATCTTCCATGGTTGTTCTATGAGCATAATTTTTAAGAGAAAAATATGGTGAGACTATCCTACACTCCCCACTCTCCACTACTAGCCATTTTGAAGAGTCGGTTGGTTCGCTTGGCAAACCTGAAGCTTGCGCCGTTTCCCTCGGGTGGATTATCGGAGACGAAGGAAGACCGGCGACCAAAGTCGATCCGCATCACTAGGAGCTTGGAATTGGTTGAAGACCCGAAGGACTTGGTTCATTAGGTATAACCGTTCTATTTCCCTTTTGTTAGCTCGCTAGTTTTAGGGTTAATGATTTCGATCTTGGAAATCGGGTAATGGTAGCGCCGGGTTTTAAGAAATTTTTGTTCCGCATTTGGCCACGATTCGATAGCCGGGGCGCTCCCATAACCCAACAATGGTATCAGAGCCACCCATTAAACCCTACTAGCTAGTTTGCACAAGCTTAAAATCTCGATCGATCAAAATTTCAAAATCAATTTTCCATTTTGCCAAGTTTCTGTCGATTTCTGAAAGTGCTCCAAATATTATTTCCAGAGGCTTAAAATCCGTGTAGGCGATTTTATGGGTGCAGAAAAAATTTGGGCTCCTGAAGCCTCCAAAGAGCCGCGGAACCGCCGCACTTACCCCCTATTGGCGGCGTTTCCGCGGCCATTTTGTGGCGACAGGCCATAAATTTTTTCCTGTAGCTCAGAACTTGGAATTGTGACCTTTTGTGATATATGGTTTTGGCCCAGATTTATTTGAGTACTGGATTTGCTTTTGGGGCCTTTGCGGATAAATTTAGTCGATCGAAATTTTAACCGTGTAATTTTTCAGTACTTTATTATCTGTGACCGTGAATGTCATTTGATCGGTAAACCTTGTTTAATCGCTATAGTCCTTTTAGACGAGTTTGCGAACGTGACATTCACGTTGATATTCTGTGTTGTGCTGTGATGTTGCAGATTGTCGTGGTGGATAGCTTGTGTGCAATGGTAGTGCAGTTCGGATTTATTTGTACATTTGATAATTTGATATTGCGGGGCGAGCGTCCGACATGTGGACTACCGTCACTGCCTGTTTGTATATTATTCTTTTGGGGCACGACCGTACTGAGGTCGATGTCACCCTTGTATATTATTTTCTTTTCTGTAGTAGGATTACCCCGCGGTGGGGTGCACGTATAGCCGGGTTCTAGAGGGCAATAGATCTGCATCTCATGGCGTTTGAGACGGAGGGGACCTTACTCTAGAATTGGCAGGCTATTCGCCGCACTCGTAGGGGGTATAGGTTGACCCAAGGAGTGGTGCCTAAGTTACCGGATTCCGTGAAGTGCTGGGTGGTCCATTCACTTTGCTGAAGGGGGCTGCCTCGCTTCAGGTTTTGGCGGGTAACTTGCCGTGCTCGTAGGGGTCTAGGAGTTCATTGCACAGGCTATCCACACGACCAGGGGAACATCGGGTTTTTCAGTTGTGGCTCAATGGAAACCCGGGGCTCCCAGATTATCTGTATTGTTCTGTGATGCTTATTACTTTTCTGTGATGTTGCATTTATCATGCTTGGGACGATTATTATATATATACATATATACTAGTAGATGTTGTATATGTTTTGCACCCGCGCTATCCCAGTCCCCGCTCTGTCGTTAGTTAAGTAACCTAACGGGTGATGACGGGACCCAGTGGCGAATGCAGATGGCATATACGTACATTTTATTTTCGTTCTTTTCTGGTGTGATTAATTGATGGGACTGTGTTGATTCTTATCAATGCAAGGAAAACAAACATATTTATATGATGTTGTTGGAACCAAGATTTTAAAACTGACATTACAGACGTACGCTTTTGTTTTGCACAGTGGTATTCAGTTTGGAATATCCTGCACCTCATTCGACGAGGCAAGGGCCGAGATCCCTTCATCGGGAGTGACCCCTTGAGTAAAAGTTTGCGTCAACGTAATAACTTCACTATACTCATTTACTTTTTGCTTTTCATCGTGGTATTCAGTTTGGAATATCCTGCACCTCATTCGACGGGAAAGAGCCGAGATCCCTTCACCGGGAGTGACCTCTTTAGCAAAAGTTTTCACCACTATACTTTTGTAAAACCACTTGGATTCCTTCAACGATATCAAGTTCATTACGTTAAAGGTTTTTCGCCAAAAACTAGCCGTAGCCCTCCGTCATTTCAGATTAGTATTGCTTAGTATTCGTGCTGCGTTTGTTGACCTTGTCAAGGCGTAGTGATCAGTAGCTCTGTAATACTTTTCTGTCGCAAGCAAATGTGGATTGGTTAGGACAGTCGTTCGACCTTGTTGACCTTGTCAAGGATCTGTGCGGGTGGGTATAATGCAATCAAGGTAATGACGGGTTGAACTTGACTAGGACCCTTTGACTTGTTGACCTTGTCAAGGTCACTTGGATCTTAGGGGTAAAAATCATATCGGGAGTTTCAAACATACAGGAAACTTGCTAGGCATGCGCATACCTTCTAGAGTGTGGTGACTTGAGTGGCTTCCATCAAGTTACCATGCGATGATAGTTGGATCCCGATTCCCACTGATGAGTAGGACTACTCCTCGGGTGATTCCGACTAATTCTCCTTTTAGGTTTAGAGGAGAATTTGAGAAAATAGTGGGAGCCATCCGGATTAGATAAAATGATTATCCATTCTGATCTAGGTTAGAGTGCACGCTGAGTGTTTCTTTTCTCTCTCTCTTTGATAGTGACCATGCCCCGACCCTAGACTATGACTCAGTGACCAAGTTAACCAAACTTTCTTAAAAACACTGGCTTTTGGATTGTCTGAGTTGCATACAACATTGCCACTCCTTCTTTTACCGTTTGCTTTTCTCCAGAACACCCCGTATCACTACGAACATCCACTTCCATTGGATAAAACCATCGTATGGTTATATACGAACTCGAAGGAACCTTTTTCGAGGATGGTTTCAGGTTCTGGAGAAAATGAATAGGACTATTCAGTTGTCTTTTCCTTTTATCTTCTCTCAGGTTGTGAGGGCTCCTAGGATTAGGAGACTGTACACCTATTATGCTTATTGAATAGTTTTCTTCCAAACCATAGGCAGGTGCCGAAAGGTAGGGAATGAAGAAAACCAATTAGCCTAAGTGAGGTGTGCAGAAGGTAATAAGTAAAGATAAATAAAGGGATTAGAAAGAGGGAAAAGTAAAATGCGACTGCTATGATTCACGACCAAACCACGTATTTCATCGCCACTCCTACTTCACCTTTGTTTTTCTCCAGAACACTCCGTATCACTACGAACATCCAATTCCATTGGATAAATCCATCGTATGGTTATATACGAACTCGAAGGAACCTTTTTCGAGGATGGATTCTGGTTCAGGAGAAATAGAATAAGGATTATTCAGTTGTCTTTTATCATCACCTTCTCTCAGGTTGCGAGTACTCCTAGAATTAGGAGAGTACACCTATTATGCTTATTGGATAGTCTTCTTCCAAACCTTAGGCTGGTGCCGATCGGTAGGGAAGGAAGAAAACCACTTAGCTTAACGATGGTGTACAGAAGGTAATGACTAAATACAAATGAAGGGATTTGGAGAGATGACAACAAAATATACGGTTGCAGTCAGGAATCTGGATAATGGAAGAGGCATTACTAGGAATACAAGGATACCCTTTCGAAACATTTTCATGTTTCAGTTTCACTATGCATTGTTAATAGAAAACTGATTTCCCAATTAGATACTTATTCCAGGGTATGTATTTACCAGGTTTGATTCTCACATCTGTATGTTTTTACAGATGATGAGTGGGAGTAAGTTATTGGGAATTAGGTGATCATCCTCGTTATATCGGAATTCGTTATAATTGGTGATATTTGAGGAAATCGCCTGGGTACAGTTTTCAACCTACGACGCACAGGGTTTGAGTTATTCAACTCAGGGGACTTATACAAAGTATTGTATGTTGTCCAGTGTTCATTAGGACAAAGGGGTTGGTCCTCGTACTTTATTCTGTTTACTTGTGACTTCTTAAGTTTTAGACACGTGTTTCGTAGAAATACAAGGTCCAAGTTTTTGAGAAGTTATAGGTATAAGAGTAAAGTAGAGAACCACGTGTTGCAAGTATCAAGATTCTTTAAGGTGATTGAAGATGTAGATACTTGTGTTTAGTATTCGGTTGATAGTAATGGTTTTGAGAACTTGTTTCTCTTTCAGATTACTCATAATTGGATGCACTTCTAAGTTGAGTAATGTTGATCAGCCTCTCTCCATTTAGTTGACATGCACCGGAGACAGGTGCATGATTTGAATCTGGTTCCAATTAAATTAGTGTTTTTGTTTCTATATTAGATATATATAGAATCAATTTATATCTTAATGATGTTAAGGTATAGTGAGTCGTCCGGCTGATGCTTAAAACCAGAATCCGGATAAACTCAGGGCACGTTTCAGTAATGGCTGTTTGTGGGTTATCCCGGGCTTTGACGAGGGTTAACTTTCTACCATCTGGAAGATCAATAGTGATATTGTTCTTGACTCGCCACAGTTTTAGCAAAATGCACTTTTTCAGAAAACACTAGTGGGGGTATGGTAGAACTGGAAGTGATTCCAGAACCACAAACGATTACGGAAAATTTAATAGGACCCAAAGATTCAATCAGGATGGACATTCCATTAGCCACTCCGCAGATATGGTGGGTAATCTCAGGCACCCGAGAGATACTATGGTATCCTCAAGGACGGTGACAGGGAGGTTCTTGATTGCCCAGACTTGACACTACTGTTGTTCCAGAGTATGAGACCCGGCAGGAGGATAAATATAGCGTCATTCTAAACTGGCTTTAGAAGTGCACGTGTATATGACTCTGCCAGAGGGTTGTCGTAGTCAGTGGGAGCAGCGGAAGCGTAGTGAACAAGTAGCTTGTGTCTATTTATAGACTAAAGCGGATATAGCGGAGATAGATCATCTATTTTTGATGTGACAGTCATAGGTTTTTGACTTCATCAGAATAGGAGATGGATCTGTTAAGAAGGTAGTAGGGTGTAATGTCCTGGTATTTGGATGACATGCACATAGTAGGAAGTGAAATTTTTATATTGCGATCGGTTATACTTTGGTTGTTACACAGTGTTTTCTCCACATAGGTTATGGATATAATATCAGGCATTCTGGTTACTAGATCTATAGTTTTAGATCTAGATTTGGGTAGTTTCCCAATCTGGATACTTAGACAGTATTCTAAAGATATTTAGAATAGACGACTCTTGGCATGGTGGTGTACCTGCAGGTGATGGAGTCACCCTCTCTAAAGGTGTCTTACAGACTAAAGGGAAGAGGGGTGTGCATGATTGGCATATCACTTGCTTAGGCAATTGAGTCAATCATGACATGTCAAGTACCACACCAGATGTTGTTTTTGCACTAGATGCAATAAGTTGATATATTAATCCAATCCTGGAGAAAAAAGAATGGAAGCAGTTTATGAACATAAGTGGATGTTCTAGGGATTTGATAACGGCAGCCTCCTTTGGGAGACGGTTATCATTCCAGGCTTCCAAGGTGACCTGGATGACAGAGTGACTGTCGGAGTTATAGTTTTTCCCTCTGACGAGGGGCAGTAGTTTGGACTGGTGGTCCAAACGGATACTGAGGAAGGCATGGTGCAGCATACTGATTAAGTTCAGTAGACGATACAGTCTAAGATGTTTGCTGGATTTGGAGTTCATTTATGAACTGGGTCCCATCAGATATCCAGAAATATTCTAAGACGGGTATTGCTCATTTCGGGAGATAGCTTTCTCCGCGAAGTTGAGATAAAGAGAGACATAGAAAGAAACACTGGAGCGGATCCACTCACTGAGGCTATTTCTCGAACGCAATAGTTTTACAAACGAGGTTTGTGAAACTGATTAGTAAAGAAGTTGGGTGTTCGGTATCACACGGGCTGTGAGTATGCGACATCGCAATAATTAGCCTTAAGTGCAAGTGGGAGATTGTTGGCTATAGTGCCCTCAAGGCAATTATCATAGTCGCAGGCATGTGATCATGATGATTGAGGGAGGACCTATACCGATAAAACAGTCTTACTCGAGATGATAGTATGCTATTTGGTGTGTCTTTATCATCATGTATATATTGATAAAGCCCATAGGATTCTTGCTTGACTACCAGCATTGTGATGGCGATCACATACGTGGGAGCTGGGGGTCTATAAGCACATCCTTAAATGTCCCTAGTCGTGGGAGTATCGAGACTGGGCATCGATACTCCAGTGTAGACTGGTGTATACTTATCTAGACCCTGACGAGGGGCGGTGGCAGGTCTCACAAGCCATTGGTGTTAGTTGTTCACCTAAGATAGTATGCAGGTGTTCATAGGGTTATGAGTACACTGGACGGACTCGCCGGGAACATGCTAGTTGGTATTATACCTATAGTCAGATAGCAGTTCCCTGATGACATGTGTACAGGTTATTCTATCGACCTGAGATCGTCATTTGTCTCGTGTGAGTTCCCACTGTATTTTGATTACTACCCTACCACGGCTCAAAGGAGTCGTGCAAACAGGTTTTAGTTGGGTACAGTCCCGAGCCACATGGAGGCAGTGAGCGGATCGTCAGGGATTCGTCTCTCCCGGTATTGGGGGTTGATGTCGCGCAGTGCACGGGTGGCCATCACTAGAAATCCTCGGCCGGGGTATGTGAGAATTACCGATCCAGGATCGATAGTTTCTCAGGTAGTGATGGGTTTCATACCGACACGAATTATCGCGTTGTTAGGGGTCTGACTTTATCCACCCCCCTAGACTCGATATGCGATACTCTTAGACGAACTGACCGGACTGTGCGGATATTGTCACTGACAGGCTCAGTAGGGGTTCGGATGAGTTTGCTCGTCGGCCTTATTTTCGCTCAATACCTGGGTAGCCGTTACGTATAGCTAGTGCCGCTGACGTGCTTGTGGTTAAACCCACTGCCAGCGTATTGACGAGTCTTTAGAGTCCTACACAGAGGGTTTTCTCGGTTCAGGCGATATGGTGTAGGTGACGTATATTGATACATACAGGTGTCCGATTAAATATGCGCACGGACTGCACAGACTTTAATCGGACGGTTGATAATACTAGCGGCTTAGGATTAAGCCAGATTATTAAATCAAGTTTTGATTTAATAATTTACACATGTATTTATATATATGTATTCTAGTATTATTGCTCACTATTCGTTTTCTCTCTTGGCTATTCGTATTTTTGTACGAATACGCGTATGTGTATTTCGATACATATACCGGGAAGTATTCCGTATTTGTACGGAATGACTTCTAGAAGATTAGCCACCTCATTATTGATTTTCCTTTTTAGAAAAATCATTTTGTCTTCATAATGAGGTGGAAATGGTGACATGGCATAGGAGTGGGTTTTGGTCAAAGCATGGCTTTTGGACATGTTGTGATTGGTATGGCTTATTGATTTTTTTAATGCAAATTGGTTTGTGATTTTTTTGGGGGGGGGGCATGAGAGAGGGGGCCGGCCACTTGAGGGGATGGGGCTTGCTCATTTTTGTGATATCATTTTTTTGCTCTCTCGCTCTCATGCTCCCACAAAAACACATAGCCATTTTCTCATGCCTTTGATCATCACCTCTACATCTTCCATGGTTGTTCTATGAGCATAATTTTTGAGAGAAAAATATGGTGAGACTATTCTACACTCCCCACTTTCCACTACTGGCCATTTTGAAGAGTCGGTTGGTTCGCTTGGCGAACCTGAAGCTTACTCCGTTTCCCTCGGGTGGATCATCGGAGACGAAGGAAGACCGGCGACCAAAGTCGATCCGCATCACTAGGAGCTTGGAATTGGTTGAAGACCCGAAGGACTTGGTTCATTAGGTATAACCGTTCTATCTCCTTTTTGTTAGCTCGCTAGTTTTAGGGTTAATGGTTTCGATCTTGGAAATCGGGTAATGGTAGCGCCGGGTTTTAAGAAATTTTTATTCCGCATTTGGCCACGGTTCGATAGCCGGGGCGCTCCCATAACCCAACACTCATTTCGGAGCTTATAGTTTATTCACTTATCCCGGAGTCTCTAGTTTATGAACTCATTTCGGAGCTTGTAGTTTACCTCACTTGGGCTTGTAGGCAAACTTGTCCTAACGTTACAATTAACCCCTGCTTTTTACGACAAAGGTCCGTGAGGGTCTATAGTTCTACGGTTTTTTGTCCGTCGTACTGTCGCGTTGGCTGATGCATTTTCCGATATGCAGTCTTGCTGTTCGAGTAGCCGCACGACTGTCGTGTTTCTGATCCCTTCGGGGCTGGACAAGACGTCTTCAAATAATCTCCTAGGTCATATTACCATCGGGAAAGCATATTCTCCCTAGAAATCATGAGGATTACTAAGTGTTCATCGCCTCCGTGAGTCGCAAGGATCTCACTCAGGTGTTTTTTCCCTTACGGATCGTGAGGACCCGTAAGTAGCTTCTTCATTTCAGTGGCATATAACTTCGGCGAATGTGGCCCGTAGATAGTCCATCTTGATTTCCTTGTAGGGTAGCGATGGCTTAGGAAGCAGGTTCAGGTCTTCTGCCTAAGACTTTTCAATTTTATGAGCCGTGAGGGTCTCATAAAGATTTTTCTCCCTACAAGTCGAGAGGATCTCGTAGATGTATTTCCTCTTTAGGAATCGTGAGGATTTCTAAGTGCGTTTTCTCTTGAGAGTCGTAAGGATCTCACAAGAGAATCTTCTTCCTTACAAGTCGAGAGGACTCATAAGTGGTTGTTTTCCCCCTTGTCGATATTCGACTTAGGAGAGGGTGGCCCGTAGATAATAGTTCATCTTGCACTCTTCGTAGGGCAGTGATGGTTTAGGAAACAGGTTCAGATCTTCCGCCTAAGATTTTTCAACTTTATGAGCCGTGGGGGTCTCATAAAGACTTTTCTCCCTATGAGTCGAGAGGATCCCATAGTTGTGATTTTCTCCTTAGGGGTCGTGAGGACTCCTGAGTGCGTTTTCTCTTGAGAGTCGTAAGGATCTCACAAGAGAATATTCTTCCTTACAAGTTGAGAGGACTTGTAAGTGATTGATGAGTTGACCTGCTCCTGAATCGAAGCATTGCTTTGACGGGGAGGTCGAAGGTTGACTTTGGCCGTTTTCCACGGGGTCAGAATTGAGTTTAGCCATGTTCTATAGGGTCAGGGGTTGACTCTAGGTTGTCTGTGCACCGCCGAGTCCTGGAACTGGGAACTTTGCCGCGGCTCCGCTTTGCTTACGTTGCGTCTGCTGTAACGAAACGAATGTCGAGGTGGTCTCTAGGTTGTCTGTGAACCATCGAGATTTGGAACTAGGGACTTTGCCATGGCTCCGCTTTGTTGACGTTGCGTCTGCTGTAACGAGATGAATGTCGAGGTGGTCTCTAGGTTGTCTGTGAACCGTCGAGATTTGGAACTAGGGACTTTGCCATGGGTCCGCTTTGTTGACGTTGCGTCTGCTGTAACGAGAAGAATGTCGAGGTGGTCTCTAGATTGTCTGTGAACCGTCGAGATTTGGAACTAGGGACTTTGCCATGGCTCCGAGGTAATCTCTAGGTTGTCTGTGAACCGTCGAGATTGGGAACTAGGGGACTTTGCCGTGGCTCCATTTTGCTGACTTCGTATATTCCTGCAGAGACACTGATTTCTCTGCGGGTCGACGCGAATCGAGATGCTCTCGTTAAGGACGTTGATTTCCCTAAATCAAGGTTTTTGCCAAGGACGCTGATTTCCTCGGAGTTGAGACGAATCGAGTTATTCCTGCAAAGACACCGATTTCCTTACGGGTCGACGCGAATCGAGATGCTCTCGTCAAGGACGCTGATTTCCCTAAATCGAGGTATTTGCCAAGGACGCTGATTTCCTCGGAGTTGAGATGAATCGAGATATTCCTGCAAAGACACCGATTTCTTTGCGGGTCGATGCGAATCGAGATGCTCTCGTCAAGGACGCCGATTTCCCTGAATCGAGGTATTTGCCAAGAACGCTGATTTCCTCGGAGTTGAGACGAATCGAGTTATTCCTGCAAAGACACTGATTTCCTTGCGGGTCGACGCGAATAGAGATGCTCTCGTCAAGGACGTTGATTTCCCTGAATCGAGGTATTTACCAAGGACGCTGATTTCCTCGGAGTTGAGACGAATCGAGGTGTTCCTGCAAAGACACTAATTTCCTTGCGTGTCGATGCGAATCGAGATGCTCTCGTCAAGGATGCTGATTTCCCTGAATCGAGGTATTTGCCAAGGACGCTGATTTGTTCAGAGTTAAAACGAATCGAGTTATTCCTGCAAAGACAGTGATTTCCTTGCGGGTCGACGTGAATCGAGATGCTCTCATCAAGGACGCTGATTTTCCTGAATCGAGGTATTTGCCAAGGACGCTGATTTCCTCGGAGTTGAGATGAATCGAGGTATTCCTGCAAAGACACTGATTTCTCTGCGGGTCGACGCGAATCAAGATGCTCTCGTCAAGGACGCTGATTTCCCTGAATCGAGGAATTTGCCAAGGACGCTGATTTCCTCGGAGTTGAGACGAATCGAGGTATTCCTGCAAAGACACTAATTTCTCTGCAGGTCGACGCGAATCAAGATGCTCTAGTCAAGGATGCTAATTTCCCTGAATCGAGATATTTGCCAAGGACGCAGATTTCCTCGGAGTAGTGACGAATCGAGTTATTCCTGCAAAGACACTGATTTCCTTGCGGGTCGACGCGAATCGAGATGCTCTCGTCAAGGACGCTGATTTCCCTGAATCGAGGTATTTGCCAAGGACGCTGATTTCCTCAGAGTTGAGACGAATCGAGTTATTCCTGTAAAGACACTGATTTCCTTGCGGGCTGACGCGAATCGAGATGCTCTCGTCAAGGACGCCGATTCCTCTAAATCGAGGTTTTTGCTAAGGACACTGATTTTCTTAGGGGTCGGTTGACTTGTTTCCGAGACGGAGTCATTGGATGACGTATTTCCGAGACGGGGTCATTTGCTGACGTATTTCCGCGGCAAGGTCAGGGTTGACATTCTCTGCTTTTTGCGGTGTCACGGTTGACTCTAGGTTGTAGAGTCTTGGAACTAAGGACTTTGCCGTGGCTTCGATTGGTGGTGTCGTATCCGTATCCTGCTGGAATGAGGAGGAACACCGTTGTGGGTCTCTAGGCTGTAGATGTTGCCGTCGAGATTTGGAATTAGGGTCTTTGCTCTGGCTCCGCTATTTGGTGTCGCGTCTGCATCCTGTTGGAGGAAAAACTCCGGGTGACATCGCGTCTGCTGTATCGAGACACACGTCGAGGTTGTTGGTGAACCGTCGAGATTTGGCTCTCCCTTTGACGAAGCCTGGTGGGAAAATATGGTTCCCCTTTCGTTTATGCCCATGGATTGTATACAGAGGTCAATATGGACTCGCCTGCAGGGCAAAAGTTTCATTCTTTCATCATTTTTTTATTTCTTTCCGCGATGCTCTATCATTTCAGTTTTTTATATCGTGAAAGTCGCGATCGCCCAATCATTTCGACTATTTTTCGCGGTGCCCAATCATTTCAGCTATTTTTGTATGCATATCTTTTACTTGCAGATTTTGTTGCAAGTTGCCCCATCATTTCGGCTATTTCATATGCATTTTTGGCTCGTTGACTTTTCGCCACGAGTATGGAACTTGGAATCTGGTGCCAATCTTAGCATCAGCATCGCTGCGACTGGAATATTGCCAGGAGCGAATCATCACTTGCTATGAAAGGACTTGGAATTTGATTCTAATTCAGGTATCAGTATCGCTACAACTGGGATATTGCCAGGAGCGAATCATCATCTGCCTTCGTTGGTTCGAACAAAGGTGGCTTAGCAAACAGGGTTAAGATCCTGTTGACTAAGGTTTTTGACTTCATGAGCCGTAAGGGTCTCATAAAGGTGTTTCTCCCTACGAGTCATGAGGATCTCGTAGGTGTCTTTTCTCCTCAGGAATCGTGAGGATTCCTAAGTGTATGTTCTCTTGTAAGTCGTAAGGATCTTGCAAGAGTGTTTTCTCCTTGTAAATCGAGAGGACCTACAAGTGTTTATTCATCAAATGAGGGCATTCCTCGTCGTTGGTGGGACTCGGCAAGGAAATGATTATTTGTGCCCGTGGATTGTATACAAGGGTCAGTATTGAACCGCTTGTAGGGCAAAATCGGGGTGTATGACGGCTTAAGAACAGGTTCAGATCCCTGTAGCTTAAGGCTTTTGAATCCTATGATTCGTGAGGGTCTCAAAGGGGAATTCTCCTTATGAGTCATGAGGATCTCGTAAGTGTAACTTCTCCTTAGGAATCGTGGGGATTCCTAAGTGTGTTTCTCCTTTGTGATTCGTAAGGATCCGCGCAGGTATTTTCTCCTTACAAGGTCGAGAGGACCTCGCAAGTGTGCATGAATTTTTTTTTATGAGCCTGCGCCCTCTCGGGTTTTCACAAACTCGCCGGTAGCCCTGCTGTTTTTACTTACGGAGCCCTTTCGGGTTTTCATCCGTGCCCATTTTACTTATGGACGTACCCTTTTTTTTACGCGTCCGCCCAAGGATGCTGCGGGTTTGCAGTAGTTTTAGGACGTTTCGGTCAGTTGCAAGTTTTAGGACATTACGGTCCATCGTTAGTTTAGGGACGTTTCGGTCCGTTGTTCATCCTGTATGTACGTGTATTTGTCACGCGACGGAATACACCCATTTAGGGTGTGATTTGGTTTGGCTGGGGTGTTTTGTGATCCATCCCTACCGCGACTTCTTCCACTTGACGTTGACGCCTGGCTTTTTCGAGTGTGGCCATTTTGCGTTCTCGATCAACTTTGCTCTTCTGACGGGCTTCGTTTAGCAGCACGTCAATCATCTCACCGGACGGTTCCAAGGATTTTGGTGCCGATTCTGCCCCCAGCTTCTCTACATCAGGAGCTTCTTTATCATCTGTTGACGAGTGAGAGATCATGTGACTTGCCACTTAATCTTCGGGTTCTTCTAACGCGTCGTCTCCCTCATCATTGTCATTGCCTCTGTTCTCAAGGATATAGTTGAGAAACTCATGGAGTATGACTGGGGCCCGCGCCTTCTGGTTGTATTCCTCCAGCGCGTCAATATGCTTTTGCAGATCCGTGCGCTTGTCGTCAAACTGCGCTGCCTTTTTGGTCTTCTTCTTTTTCTTCGAAGACTTTGACGGCTGGGCCTGGGCGTTCTGACTATCACTGCCAATTCTTGGCGTCGGGCGCGGCTTCAGCATTCCCTCGATGACCTCGAGTTCTAACGGGCTTTTCCACCTAATCGCCGGGAATGTTTGAAAATCCTTCAACATTCTTTTCGTTTCTGCCGAAAGAACGACTTCCCATGGAGCTTCCTATATAAATGAGAATGATGTCCCCGGCGTGTCTATCCTTTTAGGAGCGTGCTGTTGTGGCGGATTTACCTTCCAGTTTTCGGACAGCGCGAACTTGCCCTGTTGATACTGGTCTTCCACCCAATTTTTGAAGACATAGCAGTCTTCGATCGGATGGCGCACTACTCGGTGGTAGGGGCAGTAATTGGGATCATTGTCATCGTTCGGTTATAGTGGGTGTCTCGGCTTCGGTAGAGTGATGAGCCCGTTGCGCACTGCTAGTTCGAACAGTCTCCCTGTTTTATCTCGGGGGAATGAGTAGGGACGTCTCAACTTCTCATCAAGGGATTGCCGCTTGTTGTTTTGGCGAACAACCAGTCTCGGGCCACTCGGTTGTTGTTGAGCGTTGGCGACGAAGATAGTTTTCCCTTTACCCCTTTCGTTTCGAAGCTCCGTTTTCGACAAGGGCGGTCTATGGCCCATCTGGTCCATTTGGGCCAGCTTGTCAATCAAGGCCTGGAAGATGGTTGGCTTGAAAAACATCATGAATTGGGATATGTTCGCATGCGGATCGAGGGTTCTCACAAACATGTCCACGGCAGGAGCCTCTTCTATGCGCTTTTCGCACTTCGACCATAGATTCCGCCTTCGTATCGCATATTGGACCCATGTTTCGCCTGGCTTCACCCTGGCGTTAATCAATGCCGTGATTGGGGTGCGTTCGCTGGCACTTGCGAAATGCTGAGTGAATAGCAATTCCATCTCCGTAAAAGTTTTGACAGAGTCGTTGGGAAGCTCTGAGTACCATTTGAACGCCGTCTCCGCCAAGCTGCCGACGAATTGGCAAAGCAGTAGCTTATCATCCCCTCTAGTGTTGCCACAGAGAGCCTTGAACTGAGCGACATGTTGTTGGGGATTGCCTGTCCCCTTATACACATGGAATTTAGGAATTGTGTATCTTGGCGAGTACTTTATCTGATCGTACCATCCTGGATATGGTCGCCCAGTTTTGACGACTTGGCCGGTTGCTTCATTTGATTGATGAGCTCGTATTTGCTGAGTTATATAATCATCGAGCATGGCTTTGGAGATGGTCTCCTCCTTGGCTGCTGACAGAGCCGGCAGGGGATTTTATGTCTCTCCTCTATCATCTTCAATTATTACTGGAGGATCTTCGGCTGGAGGGTCCGGCTGGATCATCAGGCCCACCATATCTTGAAAAAAAGGGCCATTTGTTTTATGTTGGCCGCTTGTTCCGCGGCCTCTCTGTCTTTCTTCTCGAGGATTCTGCGGAGGAACTCAGCATCGGTTTCTTGTTCATGACGCTGATCTGAGGACGTCTCCGGGCTTTCTTTTGACCCATTGAGTGCATCCATCGCTGTTAACATTTCCTGGAGCTTCTGTTATTGCTCCCGGGCCTTCGTTATAGATCGGGTGAGTGGTCGGTGACCCCCAGAAGCGTGGCTCTCCTCTTTCCCGGAAGCCATATAAACAGTATTCACCACCATGCTCCCAGACTTGGGGCATTTGAGTTCAGTGTCCTTGAGGTTCGTCGCGGGCATATGGATCTTCTTCGCCCTTCTCTTTTTATAGACGGTTGAAGTTGAGGGTGGCGTTGCAGTGGGCACCCAAGTAGCTATCGCCTTCTGTGGCATGACAGGGTGGTTCTCTTCTTGCCGAACTTTCATCTTTTTCTGTCAGCGGGGATAGTCTTGATCTATCACGGAGTCCTGGACCTGTCGCCAAACTTTATAAATTTTAGAGGACAGACGCTGAGGGGGCTGTTCTGGCTTCACCTTTGTGATCTTTTCAACAGGCGGAGGAGACCTTTTTAGCACGGCAGTTGGCGAATTCCTGCGCACCCTGTTAAGCAGTTTGAAGCTGTTCCCAGTTTGAACGGCAGCATCGATTTCCACCGTTGGAGCTGGTGGAGTAAGTCCAGACGGAGAGCTGCTCCCAGCCTTCCTTACTCGGCGCCAGTGACGACGGCGAGCATGTCGTGCGGATGGTGTTGGTTCAGCTATGGGGGTGACTTCATCATGCCCCATATTATGGTGGAGCGTTGTTGCTGGTTCTAGCCTTTCGAAGATTGATGTTCTCCGAGATGAAACGTCCAATCCATCAAATATAGACCTCTGGGCAGAGGTGACTTCGCCTGGAGCGGGAGTCGGAGTGGACAGTCTAGCGAAGACCGATCCCTTAACAGGAGAAGCCTCTTGTTTCCCCCAATCAGAGCAAACCTCTGTTTGAAAATTCAAAATTCAAAATTTGAAGCAACGCTTCAGATCCAGCGCTAGGCGCGCTGCGCGCTACGTGTCAAACACGGGTGCGCTAGCGCTGGCTGCACTTCGCTATGCGCTGCGCGCCACGTGTCAAATGTAGGTGCGCTAGCGCAAGATGCGCTAGCGCTGGAATTAAAAGAATTCCCTACCGTTAGATCAAAATATCTAATAATGATAAATCATTAATCAATCAGAATTAAAATTCTGTTATGGAAAGATCTTTCCAATCTTGTTAAAAAACAAGAAGATTGCCTTCTGTAAAACAGAAGCCCTAGGATTAAAGATCCAACGGTAGGGAAATATCCCCAAATCAATCAGAGAAAGATCTCTTTAACTGATTTAACAAATCAATTTGCCCTATAAAAAGGCCCATTGACTTCAAGTCTAAAATACATACAGAAATATAGAGAAACCCCCTTACAAATTTTGAGAAAACTCAAAGAAAGAAAAGCAAGCTTTTAGCAAAAGAAGATCATTTCTTCAAGGTAAAGAACATGATTCTTGAACACAGAGATGAAATCATCTCATGAAAAGAAGAACTATCTTCTAAAAAAGATCATAGATCTACAAAAGACCAAGGTCTTTGATAAAAAAGAGATCAAAAGATCTCATCATAAAAACAAAAGAAGTATTTACTTCATTCACAGATCATTGATCTACAAAGGCAAAGACCTTTCCAAACTAAGAACTATTGTCCTTGAATCATGAGGCAAAGCCTCCTCTAAAACAGAAAAAAAACTTGTTCTCTGATCATAAATTTGATCAAATGCGCTACTGAAAAGTGCCTTGCACTCGTGAACTGCGCCGTTGCGCTCCTTGGACCGGCGCTCAGCGCCAAAATGTGCCACGTGTCAACCGCAGATGCAACTTGCGCTTTGCGCTTCTGAGACAGCGCACTGCGCTCATAGGCTGGCGCTCAGCGCCAAACGCGCCATGTGTCATTCACCGGTGCGCCACTAAACTAGCGCAACGCGCTCATAAATTGAAAGCGCAATGCGCTCATAATCTGGCGCTTAGCGCTAAGCGTGACACATGTCACTCACTGGTGCGCCACTAAACTAGCGCAACATGCTCACAAATTAAAAGCGTAATGCGCTTATAAACTGGCGCTTAGCGCTAAGCGCGACACGTGTCCTTTTCGTGTGCGCTACTTGGCAGAAGCGCAATGCGCTTTTTAATTGGCGCAAAGCGCCTGACGCGCCACGTGGCGCACTGTCAGAACACACATTGTTCTAATGAATGTTATGCATTCAATACAAGACAAAAAATGTCAGGATCTAATGCTCAGCATTATTAAAAGGGCCAAGACCAAATAAAAGGCTCAATAGCCAGAACAATAAAATGTTAAACATTTATTGGACTTAGCCCAAGATTGTCCGTAAGTCCTCAATTCATATCAACTGAGCCCATATGCTCATAAACCTTTTAACAGACTTTAGTCCCAAATTGGACTATAGATCTTCCAACCAAAATTGGTTCAAGGGTACATCTCTTTACTCCTCTGATATTTGTTGTTGTAATCCTTCAACGTCTTCAGAGAGGTGACGGGTCCCGACAACCATACATTTCATAGACTATGACGTCTTTAAACTGGACTGCGGGTCCTTAAACTCATGGACTACGATGTCCTTAACCCGGACTGTGGGGTCCTTAAGCCCATGGACTATGATGTCCTTAACCTCGGACTATGTGGTCCCTTTAAACCCATGGACTATGATGTCCTTAACCTTGGACCACCATGTCCTTAAACTGGTAATCGACCGCAATGTCCCTAAACTAAATAATAGAGTCCAAATGCTCTTTTATTGGATCTAAATGATCCCGTTAAGTTGATCTCAGTCTAAAATTAGACTGATGTATCCTTAACAAGCGTTAAGTTGATCTTAGTCTAAAATTAGACTAACGTATCCTTAACTAACGTTTAAATTGATCTTAGTCTTAAATTAGACTAACGTATCCTTAAACCCTAACCAAAACCCAAATCTAAGAAAATACGGATTAGGACTAATCCACGCCCTACAGGCGACAACATAAATTAGTCTCCGTATACAATCCACGGGCAACCAAAAACAAAGCAAACACACACGACACGAAGTGACCATCTGGAGAAGGAGAAAGATATTACCGCGATGCGGTAGCGTAGTTAACTGCAGGAGCTTGCGTATGCAGGGAAGAGCGTCCCCACAATCAAAAACCTCTCAAACGAGGGGGAATCTGACGAAGTCTGCTACATCGGCCGCATCCGTTTAAACTTTCAATACATGGTGCCATAAATCAACTTGGCATCTTCGGAGAGGTGGATGGATAGCACCAAATAGCATCTGCCCCGAAATTCAGGCAAGACATCAGTCTTTCCCGACTTTCGGCGGGGAACCGATTCTGGCACGCTCGGTGGGACCTTTTCCTCTTTCCACTCCACACTTCGTGTGTCGCGTTTGCGAAAGAATCGCGGTTTGTTAATGGTTGCCCTTGGGTTCGAGGTACTAAGATTTGGTGTCTTGCTGGGTGCAGAAAACAATGGCGTCTACTTGCATGAAGTGTTCCAACTGCAATTGCAATTCACGCTCCGCCTCATTTGGAGGCATAGCTTACGGGCCTCAAGCGGCCTCCCTGTTCACGATGCCAGTGGAACAAGTCACTCAGGCCACCACTGGATTGTTTTTCGGGACCATGCTCCCGCCAATGAGCTTCAGCGCCCCTGGACCATCACAAGAAGCTCCCAAAAAGTCGGTCTTTGATTGGCTTACAACTACTGCGGCCCCTCTCAACGGGTCGTCCGGCTCCAGCGCCTCAGTCTTCACCAGATTGGGCCAAAGTTCATGTGGGCCAATGATAAAGCCTACAATTCCAGAAAAGGTTGTTCCGAAGAGGATAGCCATCCCTGCTCCTGAAGTCATCAAGGCGGCTTATCCTGCCAAAGGGTCGGTCTTCACAAGACCGACTGTCTCGGCTCCTACTCCGGCTCCCATTCCTGCTCAAAAGTCTGTCTTTGACAGGTTAGACACTGCTGCTCGACGAACCTCGGTCTTCAAGAGGCTGGTACCGGCAACGCCTCACCAGAACAGAGGGTATGACAAAACCATCCCCATCACCGAACCAACACCATCGGCTCGACATGCTCGACGTCGCCACTGGCGCCGAGTAAGGAAGGCTGGGGGCAACTCCCCCTCTGGGCTAACTCCACCAGCCCCAACGGTGGAAGTCAATGCTGCTGTTCCAACTGGGAACAGCTTTGAATTGCTGGACAAGATGCGCAGGAGCTCTCCTACCGCCATACTGAAAAGATCTCCTCCACCGGTGGAGAATGTTACAGAAGCAAAGCAGGAGCAGCCCCCTCAGCGGCTGTCCTCCAAAGTTTACAAAGTCCGGCGACAGGTTTAAGAGTCGGTGATTGATCAAGACTACCCCCGCCGACAGGAAAAGTTGAAAGCGCAGCGAGAAAAGAATTATCCTGTCAAGCCACGGAAGGTGTCATCTGTTAGGGTACCCGCTGCAGCGGCTCCCTCAACTTCGATCGCCTACAAGAGGAGAAGGCTGGAGAAAATGTCCGTGTCTGCGACAAATGTCAAGACCACTGAGCCTAAACACCCTAGGTCTGGGGGCATGGTGATGCATACTGTCTATATGGCTTCCGGAAAAGAGGAAAGCCGCACTTCGACGGGTCATCGATCGCTTACCCGATCAATAACAAGGGCTCAGGAACAAGAACAGCAGAAGTTTCAAGAGATGCTGACTGCAATGGCCGCACTCACTGGGCCAAAAGAAAATCCAGAAACCTCGGAGCAGCGTCAGGAACAAGAAACTGACACCGAGTTCCTCCGAAGAATGCTCGAGAGGAAAGAAAGAGAGGCTGCGGAACAGGCTGCCAACATAAAACGAATGGCGCTTCTCTTCCAAGACATGGTCGGGATGATGTTACAGCCGGAACCTCCAGCTGAAGACCCTCCGATCATCATTGAAGACGACAGAGAGGAGACATCGAACCCTCCTCCGTCTCTTTCAACAGCTAAAGAGGAAACCATCCCAAAAGCCACGCTCGATAATTATATAGCTCAACAAATACGAGCTCACCGAGCGAACGAAACGGCTGCCCAAGTTGTCAAAACTGGAAGACCTTATCTGGGCTGGTATGACCAAATACAGTACCCGCCGGGATATACGATCCCTAAATTCCATGTGTACAAGGGGACATGCAATCCCCATCAACATGTCGCTCAGTTCAGGGCTCTTTGCGGCAATACTAGAGGTGATGATAAACTTTTGCTTCGCCAATTCGTCGGCAGCTTAGCGGAAACGGCCTTCGAATGGTATTCGGAGCTGCCTAACGACTCTGTCAAAATATTTGCGGAGATAGAGCTGCTGTTTACACAAAGATTTGCAAGTGCTAGCGAGCGCACCCCGATCACCGCATTGATCAATGCCAGGGTGAAGCCAGGCGAAACGTGGGTTCAATACGCAATACGGTGGCGGAACTTATGGTCGAAGTGCGAACAACGCATCGAAGAAGCTCCTGCCGTGGGCATGTTCATGTGGACCCTTGACCCTCAGTCGACTATCTCCCAATTCATGATGTTCTTCAAGCCAACTACTTTCCAGGACTTGATTGACAAGTTGGCCCAAATGGACCAGATGGGTCATAGACCATCTCCGTCGAAGACGGATCCTCGGAATGAAAAGGGGAAAGGAAAAGCGACTTTCGTCGCCAATACTCAACAACAGTCAAGCAACTTAAAGCCGGTTGTTCGCCAAAACAATATGCGTCCACGCCCATCCCTCGAGGAGAGACTAGGACGTCCTTACTCGTTTCCCCAAGATAAAACGAGGAGATTGTTCGAGCTGGCAGTGCGCAACAGACTCATCAATCTGCTAGATCCAAAACGTCCATTACAGCCAAACGACGTCAACGATCCCAATTACTGCCCCTACCACCGAGTATTGGGCCATCCGATCGAAGACTGCTACGTCTTCAAAAACTGGATTGAGGACCAATACCAAAAGGGAAAATTCGCATTATCAGAAAACTGGAAGGTGAACCCGCCGCAACCTCATGCCCCTAAAAAGGTGGACACGCGGGGGGCGTGGTGCTCTTTTATAGAAGAAACTCCGTGGGAGGTCGCTCTTTCAGCCAAAACTAAAAGAATGCTGAAGGATCTCCAAACGTGCCTGGCAATCAGGTGGAAAAATCCACTGGTACCCGAGATCGTCGAGGGAATGCTGAAACCGCGCCCAACTACAAAAATTAGTGGTGATAGTCAAAGCGCTCCCACCCAGCCGTCAAAGTCTTCGAAGAAGAAGAAGAAGACCCAAAAGCCCGTGAAGCTTGATAACAAGCCCACGGACCTGCAAAAGCAGATTGACGCGCTGGAAGAGTATAACCAGAAGGAGCGGCCCCCGGTCACACTCCAAGAATTTCTCAACAATATCCTTGAGAACGGAGATGACGAAAATAACGACAGGGATGACTCGTCAAAAGAATCTGAGCACTATGCGGCAAGTTGCCGCATGAACTCTCGCTCGACATTAACTAATGAAGAAACGCACTCGGTGATAGAAGACATCATAAAAGAGCTGGGGGCAGGATCGAAGCCAAAACCCTTGGAACCGTCTGAAGAAATGATCGACTTGCTACTGAACGAAGCCCGTTAGAAAAGAAAAGCCAATCGAGAGCACGAATTGGCTATATTCGAAAAAGCCAAACGCCGACGACTGGAGGAAAAGGTCGAGACACCGCAACTGGAGCAAAGCATCCCCATCGCCAGCAAAAGCAGGCTTAAAGTAAGGAAATAATTCGCTAGGGCCCTGGCAATAGGAATGAAGTTGCCCTCTTTCAAAGGAAATTCCCCTGGCGACATACGTCTTGATGAAGCGGACATACATCCTAACTTCTGCCTATACCATCAGAGGATTGCACACCCTACCGAGGAGTGCATAGCCTTTAAAAATAGGTGGCAGGGATATGTTGCCCATTGAAAACACGTTCAACGAGTGAAGTGCAAGGATCTTCGGGAAAAGGAAAGCACGACAGATGAGCGCGAAAGAACTGCTGGCAACTGTCATATAGTCGACACCAAGGGATCGCAAGTTATCACCTTTAGAAGCGACTCTGACAAAAAAATCGCCCTTAGCCCTCTCTTCACGGAATCCACCTTCGACACAAAACATGCGAAAATTTGCGGCAAAATCTAGCTGCGTAATCGTGCGTTGCATTATGACCGAAATGTCGTTAAACTACTACCAACCTGCGGCATCCTCAGGCTGACGTGGTATAAAAAAAATCGGTATGTCCACAAGCAAGAAGGGCACGGATGAAAACCCGAGAGGGCTCCGTGAGTAAAAACAACAGGGCTGCCGGCGAGTTTTGTGAAAACCCGAAAGGGCACAACCTCGTTAAAAGACACTTGCAAGGTCCTCTCGACCTTGTGAGGAGAAACCACCTGCGTGAGATCCTTACGACTCATAAGAGAGCAACACACTTAGGGATCCCCACGATTCCGAAGGAGAAATTACACTTATGAGATCCTCACGACTCGTAAGGAGAACCCTCTTATGAGACCCTCACGGCTCATAAGATTTGAAAGTCTTAAGCTATAGGGATCTGAACCTGTTCTTAAGCAGCCACCACAACCTCCAGCACTGACCTACAAGCGGCTCAATGCTGGCCCTTGTATACAATCCACGGGCGCGAATAAACATTTCCCTAACGAAGTCCCACCCGCGACTAGGGATATGTCTACATGGTGAACAGCCCTTGTAAGTCTTCTCGGCTTATAAGAAGAAAACACTCTTGTAAGATCCTTACGACTTATAAGAGAACACGCACTTAGGAATCCCCACGATTCCTAAAGAGAAATTACACTTGAGAGATCCTCACGACTCGCAGGGAGAAATACCTTTATGAGACCCTTACGGCTCATGAAGTCAAAAGCCTTAGTCGACAGGATCCTAACCCTGTTCGCTAAGCCACCTTTGTTCGATATCGACAGAGGCAAATGATGATTCGCTCCTAGCAATATCCCAGTTATAGCGGTGCTGATGCCGAAATCGATGTTTAATTCCAAGCTTGCAGCAAAGAAGCTAGCAAGCCACACATGTATACGAAATAGCCGAAATGATGGGGCAACTTGCAAAAAAATCAGCAAGTAAAAATGTATGCGTGTAAAATAGCCGAAATGATTGGGCAACTCGCAATAAAAAGCAGCGAGTAAAATTAAAATAAATAGCCGAAATGATTGGGCACCGCGAAAAATAGCCGAAATGATTGGGCAATCGCGATTCTCGCGATATAAAAAGCTGAAATGATAGAGCATCGCGGAAAGAAATAAAAAAAATGAATGAATGAAAAAAGCAAAACTTTTTGCCTTACAGGTGATATCATATCAATCCCTGTATACAATCCAGGGGCGCAAACAAAGAGGGAACCATATCATCCCATCAGGCTCCATCAGAAAGAGAGCCAAGTCTCGACAGTCACATATGCATCCCAGAAGACCAACAACGGCGTTCTTCCTTATGCCAGCAAGGCACGGAAGCGACACTACGAAACGGAGCCACGGCATAGTCCCTAGTTCCAAATCTTAACGGTAATATCTACAGCCTAAAAATCAGCAACGGTGATCCTCCTCGTTCCAGCAGGATTCAGACGCTGCAATCAACCTAGAGCTACGACAAAGTACCTAGTTCCAAATCTCGACGGTTCACAGACAACCTAGAGACCACCTCGATATTCGTCTCGTTACAGCAGACACGATGTCAACGAAAGACCTCACGGTCAAAGCAAACGAAGCGAAGGCCAAATTCCTAGCTTCAGGGTCTTGACGGTAACTCATATAACACCTGAAAGACTACCGGGGATCATCCCACATGGAGTGGTCACTACCTTGACGTTCGTTTCGATACAGTAGACGTAATGCCAGCAAATGAGGCGAAGGCCAAATTCCTAGCTTCAGGGTCTTGACGGTAACTCATATAAAATCTGAAAGACTACTGGGGATCATCCCATATGGAGTGATCACCACCTCGACGTTCGTCTCGATACAGTAGACGAGATGTCACCATAGCGTTCTTCTTCCAGCAGGATTCAGACGCGACAATCAAACAACGGAGCCATGGCAAAATCTCTAGTTCCAAACCTTGACGGTTCACCAGCAACCTAGAGACAACCGCGGCATTCGTCTCGATACAGTAGACGCAATGCCAGCAAACGAAGCGAAGGCCAAATCCCTAGCTTCAGGGTCTTAACGGCAACTCATATAAAACCTGAAAGACTATCAGAGATCATCCTACACCAGCGCGGAGTGGTTATGACTCATCTGGGCTCTCCAAAATGAGCCTAACCTCAAGGCATGCAAAATCCCCAACGCTTGATCTTTCGACGGTAATATCACCTGGAAGATTGCTTGAAGACGTCTTGTCCAGCCCCCGAAGGGATCAGAGACACGACACTCGCGGGGCTACTCGAACAGCAAGATTATGCGTCGAGGAATACACCAGCCAACGCGACGGTGCGACGGGTAAAAAAAAAACCCTAGTACCATAGGCCCTAACGAACTTCTATTAGCAAGAGTTAACTGTGACGTTAGGAAATTCCTGCGAGAACTGCTCGATTCGTCTCGACTTGTGAGGAAATTAGTGTCTTTCTGAGAACTCCTCTATTCGTCTTGACTCGTAGGGAAAAGCCTTAGGCAATGGGGATAAGGACCTGTTTCCTAAGCACTGGGGCCCTACAGGTCAGTCTAAAATGGATTCTTGCATACTATTCACGGCCACACTCTCCAAAGTCGAATCTCGATAAGGAGGGAAACAACCGCTTACGAGTCCTCTCGACTTATAAGAGGGAAAAATTCTCTTGTGAGATCCTTACGACTCTCGAGAGAAACCACACTTGGAAATCCTCACGATTCTTAAGGAGAAATTACACCTACGAGATCCTCTCAACTCGTAGGGAGAAAAGCCTTTATGAGACCCTTACGGCTCATAAAGTTGAAAAGTTTTAGGCAGCAGATCTGAACCTGCTTTCTAAGCCATCACTATCCCTCGAAGAAGCCAAAACAAGATGCTCACCCTATCATCTGCCAGCTATGTTTGTTAAGGTGACATGCTGATAACAAAAGAAAGAAGAAAGCAGAGAGATGACACAAGACATTGCGAAAGAAATGTATCTTTTATTCATGAATTCAATTGGGTACAAAATACATCACATGAAAGAAGAAAAGAATGAATACATTTTATTCAAAATTGCAAATGGTACAAAAAAATTATTATTGAGAAGGAAGCGTTTTCAATAAGTCCGCTAGCTGCTCTCGCACTTATTTCAGCGCCTTCTCATGATCAGCCGCCGCGGCTAGCTCCGCTTCAATTCGAGCCCTTTGCTGCAAGCACGATGGAATCTTCTCATCGATTTCCTGTTGGACAGCTTCATGACTCTACATAACCCGCTCAATAGAGTTGAGCTTCCGCCTCAATACAAGCCCGTCTGAAATACATTGCTGCAAGGTGTCAAAGACGGCTCTCAGTTGCGCGACGTTCGCTTCAACCTGGGCACGCAATTGAACAGACTCAGCGGCAGCCTCCTCCCGTTCCTTCCGCCTTAAGGTCGCTTCTTGTTCAAAATGGCGGAGGAAGGACACACTCTGCTCAACCCATGTAGCCCGCTGGGAGTTCAAAACCTGAATCTCAGGAGCAGGACGCATAAGCTCGAGCTCATGGAGGTAGGCCTCAATCTTCCGGCAGTGGTTAACCCAAGACTCGACGACGCCTTCGTTATGGAAGTTTACAAGTGTCGCCAGCATTAGGTTAACCTCCGCGGCAAAATCCGCGGCAGATGTAGGAGTCTCCATGTCGAGCACCTCAATATAGTCACTCACCATGCGCAGACTATTCGCGGCGCCTTTTGAGGATGGACGTCTGGAAAAGGGTCCGGCCGGCATTATGACGCGAGACTCGAACGGGACTGGAGTCGATGTGACCGCTGCAAAACAAATCACAATCAGATGACGGCTCAAGAAATAAAGAAAAATACACAAAAAATAGAGTCTATTATACCGGTTGTAACAGGGGGCAGAGCTGGGAGTACCGGTGGCGCAACGATAGCCTCGTCCCCGCCTTCGATTTGTAAGGCTACAAGCAATATAAAGAGGGATTAGCAATAATGTGACTGCCCGTTAAAGAAAAGACGTCGTCTAGAAAAGATACTCACTAGCGCCACTAGATGAAGCGATCTCCGACGGTAAAGAGAAGTGCAGGTTCAGTACCTGATACAAATGATCAAGAAGAACTCCTGTGAGATCACAATGATACATGGTCAGTACACGAAAGATGCTGTCCCCAATTTAAATTTATCACACACCCATACCTTCCAGCATTTGAGAAGATATAAGAGAAGATGGAGGGACGGTCACCGTCAAAGCGGTAATTGATGGCGCTTCCTCGGGTGGCGCAACCTCAACGCCCATCGCTGCTGCATTCAAAACAAAAGTACCATCAGAAAAGGTAGAAAAGAGATTGCAGAATAAAATAGAAGGCAATAACCTGAAATTTACCTGGTAAGTCACCAGTCGATACCACGACAAGGGCATCACTAGATGCAGTGACTGCCTCACCCTCCTCCGTATTCCCGAGCACATCATCAGGGATGTCGGCCGGTATAATAACGTCCGGTGGGGAAGCAGTGACCATCGCTACACGCTCCAATGAAACGACAGTGGCTTCGACCACCTGTCCCACAGTCGCCGGGCCTTCCCCAGAAAGATTCATTGGATCCGCAGCCAATGAAGATGCCTCTTCCGGAGGAGCAATCACCTGGAGAGCAGGAATCACCAAGGGAAGCTCCGTCGCAGGAACAACAATGGCGTCAACCCCCTCCACACTGATTAGTGCCTCATCGGGTTTATCTGTGAAGTCCATAGTCAGGGCGCGACTTGGACTCAGCTTCTCTGCCATCGCCGAAGTCCCTGCAAAGTTTGTACGAGGATAAGGATATATATATATATATATATATATATATGTATACAAGCAATACAAAATATTACAAAGAAATACATGAACATACCGATGCGTAAGGGAGCTTCTAGTATGGCTTGTTCAAGCTGACGCTCCTTCCTGAGGAGGTACGCTCGCCGAGGTTCGAGAGTAGACTCGTGGCCACCGGTCCACAATGAAAGTGCATCCTCGGCGTCGGCTGAGACGACCTGCTTAAGAGCCCTTTCCCCCCATTCTTCCAGAGGTCCTATGAATAGTCGCCGTATCCACGGAGGGTCTTCATAAAAGATGACGGCAGGGTAAGGCCTTTTCGGGATCCTTACATTCTCGGATTTGTCCTGTGAGCGTCTTATAGCCTCAGCCAATTGTGCGGCTTCCTCGGCAGATGAACCAGGAAAAAGAAGACCGTCTTCCGGTGGATTAGTAACAGTCTTCTTCCCCCGCTTTGGTCTAGAGCTAGTGATTGCAGAAGATCGCTTCTTTCCCCTGGCCGTATGTTTTTTGGGCTGCTTCTCGATTTTGATAGGGAGAGGAGACTTCTTCAGTACCTTCGCCAAGGAGATATTATCACTAGGGCTAGGTTTTACCTCCGGAACCATTACGGTATCCATCATCGGTCGTTCAAGCGAAGCCTCTGTTGGCAATGAGGTGCGAAGCCTTTCCTCCTCTTCAAAGGTTTTAAGCGAAGCGGCAATGGCTTCTTCTGTAGAGTCACCTGTTAAAACAGGAAACGTCAGTCAAAGTATGATAAAAAAAAGAAGAGTGAAATAAACAGCGGAGAGATAAGGATAAAGTATACCTGACTGCGCAAGGGCGGCTACTTCCTTTTTGAGGGCGGCCGATTGTTTAGAAGCTTCAATGGCAACCCCCAAATCGGTATCATCAAGCATCCCGAATAAACCCTCGTTGGTCCCATATTCGCTCAAGCCTTCGCTAGAAGGAGCAGGGGGCGTCGAGCCTAATATGGTCTCCAAAGAAAGTACTTGCTTCTTTTTCTTCTGAGAACGGGCGCCGGTGGCCGATGACACGAGTTTGCGTTTGGTAGACGCCTTTGGATGACGAGTCCCAATTTCTTTTCCTACGTCCGACTCAGGGGACGCGGCAGCCACCTCTTTTTCAGGCGTGCTGGAAGGGGGCAACCCGCGCATAGGGCTTAGCACGTGTGGAGGCTCAACTACAGTGACCTCTCTCAGGGGAAGATGAACAATATTCCGTCGCTTCAGAGGAACATTTCGATCACCAGCCGGCACTGCACCCTTGTGATTGAGCAACAATCGCTTCTCTTCCCTGATGATGGCGCTCATTGAATGCTGATACCACGCCGCGTACACATTAAGGGCCTTTAGGACGTAGCTCGGTTCGCTGATAAAGAAGTTGGACCCTGTGTTCAAGCGCATGAAATGATGCAGTGCGCTCCGCATTCCCTCTTCGGTAGCAGCAGGTTTGACCCAAAAAGCCTCAAGTGGGACGCCCTGATTGTAACCTAATTGCTGGGCAAAGCGATACGGGTTATACCTCATGAATAAAGCCGAGTCATTCATATTGAATACAAGAGAGCCCGATCGGATGGAGTACAGATGAAGAATCTCCCGAGCCTTCAAGACGGAGACCCAATCTTTAAATATGTCCTGCAAGGACAGCACCGTCTTCCCCGACTCCTGGCCGACAGTCAAAACTTTATCAGTAAAAGACATGCCAGCCCCAACCGTGCGCGGGCGAAGAAGCAAGCCTCTAGCTTCCCGCTGTGACGGACTCACGATGGGGGCGTCAACCAGCCGCATAATTCGCGGGAACTTGCATCTCTCGTAAAACGAAGGTCTCTTGTGAATGCCAAAGACCCCGAGCACGTGCATCTCCATCCATGAAGTGAAGTAATGCATCGGGAAGTTGGCAGGATGCACCCCCGGTTCAGTGGTATCCGCCGTTACGCTAAGACCATGGTATAAATGGGCTAACCCGGCGATCCCGATGGCCACTTGTATTCCGGAAACCATGCGATGCGCGGGGTAGAAGACGGAAGGTCTCATATAACGAGAATGCATAGGGAGCGCGAACCAGCTCAACCATAGCCCAAGAAACTCAAGAAAAAAAGCCTCCTCGTCAATGCCCGGAGCGGCGATTTCTGACAGAGGGATGATCGCAGCATCAGGAAGAAAGAAGCCCTTCTGATCAGCTTCTAGTACCGGCTGACGGTCCAAGCCAAAGCCGAAAGGATCATAGAGCTTAGCAAACTTTTCGCCTCGTTGAGACAAAATATCCGGGCAAAGAAAACGGGCAATGAAATCCGCAAAACTGACCCCCCGGCCTCCGGATTCAAGGAAGAGGCTCTCGTACATGTTCAGCACCTTTATCAGACTGGGGAACTGGTGCTGAATGGCGTTCTCTGGCGTGAGGCCCATCACCACAGGCTTGGTGGCAAAAACATATTCATCCGGAGAAAGCAGCTCCTCGTAGTGCTCCCCCTGACCGGTAGACCAGAAACCTCGGCAAATACTTCCAAGGAAATGGAGACCTCCTTGTCCAGTAGAAGGAAGGTATGGGTAGGGATGTTCCACTGCTCCAAGAACGCCTTAATCCACCATGTGGGAGGTGCAGAATACTGGAACACTGAAGCGTAGATTGCAGGGTATAAGCCGAGCTTTAACAGCTGCGATTTCTTCGTCGACAAGATGTACCGGGCCCACTGCAAGTACCCGGCTGGATGACGAGGAGTAGCCCGATGTTGTAGGGTTGTCCCTAAGGGCGTGACTCACCCTGGCATATGCGCTGCCCCAGGGTATCCAAAGCTGCCGGCAATTGCATGGGTACTGCGGCGATTGAAGGTTGAAGAAGACCCTCCAAAGTCCAATTGACAACCTCCACGGCATAGTTCACCGGGGGTGCATCCGCATACGGGATCGCCGAAATAGGTTCCGACGGCGTCGCACAAGAGAAGCTTCGATGACCTCTGATAATCTAGTCATACCACCTACCCTACAAGTGAAGGTTTTTGTGTTCCGGGTCATGAACTCTGATGAGCGCGAGAACCTCCCGGTCCACAGGTGCCTCAGGGAATCCTCCCTCTAAACGAACAAACGGGAAAGAGAGATCGAAAGACATGTCGCCTGCAAGAAAGGACAGAAGTCAATTGTTAGTACTATAATTTAATTTTAAAATTCTGACACTCGGCACTTTAAAATTTGTACCACACTGCAATGCAGTGGAAAGGGGACCAAAGAGGGACCCACAAAATCTAGATGACAATTCATCAATTAATAATTAATAAAACAACCTCATCATTGGATGAGACTGTTAATTAATGAGGAAATCCTCAAGAAAATTCTCATTGAATAAGAAATCCCTCGGGAAAAGAAGAAAATCTCTCTTTGAGAGCAAAGCTCTATGACAGAGTGACACTTGTCAAACTCTGATCATGAAGGAATAAAATTCCTTAAAGAGCCTGGCTCTGTAATGATGATGGAAAAACCCATCAAAAAAGAAAATTAAAATCAATTAATTTTTGTGAATTAAAAATTCTGGGATCATCAAGATCCATGAAAAAACTCTTAAGAGTTCTTCATCAAAGATTAAGAAATCTACACATGATTCAACAGAGCAAGGCTCTGTTTGTGGGCTAAGAAACCCCAAGAAAAGATCTCTTTAGATCTATGGGTTCATGAGAGCAAAGCTCTGCTAATGAAACCCTAAATGGGTTTTCTGTAGATCAAAGATCTATAAAGAACAAAGCTCTGTTAATGAAACCCTAAATGGGTTTTCTGTAGATCAAAGATCTATAAAGAGCAAGGCTCTGTTAATGGGTAAAACCCTAATTTATTAAAATTTTTAAAACTTTACCTAAGTTTGGAAAGAGTTTTTACTCTTGAGAAGTTTTTAAACAGAAGAGCTGTGCTCTGAACAAAAATTCTCAAAGAAAGAAGATGATAATCATCTAAGAGACCAAAGGTCCTATTTATAGGCATTGAACCGCCTCTTCAACTTCTGAAGTTGATCCAAGGGCTCAGATGCTGCCACCGCTGCACTCACGTGTGCGCCACGTAAGCGCAATGGTGGGGGTGGGGTGGCATTTGTTTCCCCAAATCAGAGCAAAGCTCTGTTTTAAAATTCAAAATTCAAAATTTGAAGCAACGCTTCAGATCCAGCGCTAGGCGCGCTGCGAGCCACGTGTCAAACACGGGTGCGCTAGCGCAGGCTGCGCTGCGCTCTATGCTGCGCCACATGTCAAACGTAGGTGCACTAGTGTTAGGTGCGCTAGCGCTGGAATTAAAAGAATTCCCCACCGTTAGATCAGAAGATCTAATAATGATAAATCATTAATCAATCAGAATTAAAATTTTGTTATGGAAAGATCTTTCCAATCTTGTTAAAAAACAAGAAGATTGCCTTCTGTAAAACAGAAGCCCTAGGATCAAAGGTCCAACGGTGGGGAAATATCCCCAAATCAATCAGAGAAAGATCTCTTTAACTGATTTAACAAATCAATTTGCCCTATAAAAAGGCCCCTAGATTTCAAGTCTAAAATACATACAGAAATATAGAGAAACCCCCCTACAAACTTTGAAAAAACTCAAAAAAGAAAAGCAAGCTTTTAGCAAAAGAAGATCATTTCTTCAAGGTAAAGAACATGATTCTTGAACACAGAGATGAAATCATTTCATGAAAAGAAGAACTATCTTCTAAAAAAGATCATAGATCTACAAAAAACCAATGTCTTTGATAAAAAAGAGATCAAAAGATCTCATCATAAAAACAAAAGAAGTATTTACTTCATTCACAGATCATTGATCTACAAAGGCAAAGCCCTTTCCAAAATAAGAACTATTGTTCTTGAATCTTGAGGCAAAGCCTCCTCTAAAAAAGAACACAAACTTGTTCTCTGATCATAAATTTGATAAAATACGCTTTGCACTACTGAAAAGTGCCATGCACTCAGGATATGCGCCGTTGCGCTCCTTGGACCGGCGCTCAGCGCCAAAACGTGCCATGTGTCAACCGCAGATGCAACTTGCGATTTGCGCTTCGGAGACAGCGCACTGCGCTCATGGGCCGGCGCTCAGCGCCAAACGCGCCACGTGTCATTCACTGGTGCACTACTAAACTAGCGCAACGCGCTCATAAATTGAAAATGCAATGCGCTCATAATCTGGCGCTTAGTGCTAAGCGCGACACGTGTCACTCACTGGTGCGCCACTAAACTAGCGCAACGCGCTCACAAATTAAAAGCGTAATGCGCTTATAAACTGGCGCTTAGCGCTAAGCGCGACACGTGTCCTTTTCGTGTGCGCTACTTGGAAGAAGCGCAATGCGCTCTTTAATTGGCGCAAAGCGCCTGGCGCGCCATGTGGCGCACTGTCAGAACACATATTGTTCTGATGAATGCTATGCATTCAATACAAGACAAAAAATGTCAGGATCTAATACTCAGCATTATTTAAAGGGCCAAGACCAAATAAAGGCTCAATAGCCAGAACAATAAAATGTTAAACATTTATTGGACTTAGCCTAAGATTTGCCGTAAGTCCTCAATTCATATTAACTGAGCCCATATGCTCATAAAACTTTTAACAGACTTTAGTCCCAAATTGGACTATAGATCTTCCAACCAAAATTGGTTTAAGGGTACATCTCTTTACTCCTCTGATATTTGTCGTTGTAATTCTTCAACGTCTTCAGAGAGGTGACGGGTCCCGACAACCATACATTTTATAGACTATGACGTATTTAAAATGGACCGTGGGGTCCTTAAACCCATGGACTACGATGTCCTTAACCCGGACTGTGGGGTCCTTAAGCCCACGGACTATGATGTCCTTAACCTCGGACTGTGGGGTCCCTTTAAACCCATGGACTATGATGTCCTTAACCTTGGACCACCATGTCCTTAAACTGGTAATCGACCACAATGTCCCTAAACTAAACAATAGAGCCCAAATGCTCTTTTGTTGGATCTAAACGATCCCGTTAAGTTGATCTCAGTCTAAAATTAGACTGATGTATCCTTAAGAAGCGTTAAGTTGATCTTAGTCTAAAATTAGACTAACGTATCCTTAACTAACGTTTAAGTTGATCTCAGTCTCAAATTAGACTAACGTATCCTTAAACTCAAACCAAAACCCAAATCTAAGAAAATACGGATTGGGACTCATCCACGCCCTACGGGAGACAACATAAATTAGTCTCCGTATACAATCCACGGGCAACCAAAAACAAAGCAAACACACACGACACGAAGTGACCATCTGGAGAAGGAGAAAGTTGTTACCGCTATGTGATAGCGTAATTAACTGCAGGGGCTTGTGCCTGCAGGGAAGAGCGTCTCTACAATCAAAAACCCCTCAAACGAGGGGGAATCTGACGAAGTCTGCTACATCGGCCGCATCCGTTTAAACCTTCGATACATGGTGCCAAAAATCAACTTGGCATCTTCGGAGACGTGGACGGATAGCACCAAATAGCATCTGCCCCGAAATTCAGGCAAGACATCGGTCTTTCCTGGCTTTCGGCGGGGAACACCTCTTTGGCGACTTCAAGCGCAGGAATGGCTATCCGCTTTGGGATGGCCGCTTCAGGTATCGCGGGCTTCTTTACGGACCTATTGGAGTGCAGGCTCAGCCTGCCGAAGACTGATGCTGTAGTCTTGGAATTGGACGACCCGTTGAGAGGGGTCGTGGTGGTGGTGAGTCGAACAAAGACCGACTTCTTCTTTGCTTCTTGCGGCAGTGCTGGGGCATTGAAGTTCATCGGTGGGAGCATGGTCCCGAAGAATAGCCCTATGGTAGCTTGCATCACTCGGTCCACCGACATCATGAAAAGGGAGGCTTCTTGAGGCCCGTAGGTCACTCCTCCGGCGAGGACAGAGTGGGAGTTGTTGCAATTAGTGCAGTTTGAAGCCATTGATCTTCTGTTTTTCTGCACGGAGCAAGATACCAAATCTTAGTACTTCACATCCAAAGGCAACCATGTCAAACCGCGACTTGTTTGCGAAACACGACACACGAAGTGTGGAGTGGAAAGAGGAAAAGGTCCCACCGGGCGTGCCGGAATCTGTTCTTCGCCGGAAACCGCGACCGGGACGTTGGGACGTCAAGGCCTGAATTTCGGGGGGCAGATGCTATTTAGTGTTATCCATCCACCTCTCCGAAGATTCCAAGTTGATTTATGGCACCGTGTATCGGAGGTTTAGACAGATGCGTCCGTTGTAGCAGACTTCGTCGGATTCCCCCTTATTTGAGGGGTTTTTGATTGTGGGGACGCTCTTCCCTGCAGGCGCAAGCCCCTGTAGTTAATTACGCTACCGCATAGCGGTAACAACTTTCTCCTTCTCCAGATGGCCACTTCGTGTTGTGGGTGTTTGTTTTGTTTTTAGTTGCCTGTGGATTGTATACGGAGACTAATTTATGTTGTCGCCCGTAGGGCGTGGATTAGTCCAAATCCATATCATCTTAGATTTAGGTTTGGGTTGGGTTTAAGGATCGTTAATCTCATTTGAGAATAAGATCAACTTAAACGTTTGTTAAGGATACGTTAGTTTAATTTTAGACTAAGATCAACTTAACGGTTTGTTAAGGATACGTTAGTCTATTTTCAGACTAAGATCGACTTAGCGGGATCATTTAGATCCAGCAAAAGAGCATTTGGGCTCGATTGTTTTAGTTTAGGGACATTGCGGTCCATAATTAGTTTAAGGACATTACGGTCTATAATTAGTTTAAGGACATTACGGTCTAAGGTTAAGGATGTAAGTCCACGTTACCTGTCCCGGTTCTTTCGGGGTTGCAGAAATAGTGAAAAACGATTTTTCATGAAAGGGTAACATGGACTAGAAACCGTATATTTGCTAAACATCACACTAGAAACTAACTACGAGCTTTACCTACTCGGTTAGAAGGTTATACCTAGTCTTGACCTCCTTCTCTTCTTCTCCTTGGAGTGCGTTGGATGGTTCTCCTCGTCGCCTTCTCTTGCCGAAGAAAGATCCACCCGAGGGCCTCTACGTTGAGCTCCTTCCTCGAACTTGAGGTGACTAAAGTATTAGGTTTACTAAACCTTCAACCTTAGGATGGGTAGAGATGAGTTTTGGTGTTTTATCTCCAAGACAAATGGTTCTCAACTCATGAGAGATTTTTCCTTGAGCTAGAGGAAGAGGGAGAGCAAAGGATGAGAGAGAATGAGAATGGGATTATGAGAAGAAAATCACAACCATATCACGTATATGTGAATTATCAAATTAATAATATTAATCAAAATGAAAAAGGTGAAGGTTGGTTTGATAAGACCATTATCATTTCACATTTAATGATTTTGCTAAGATCAAAGAGCATCTTTGGTGTGAAATGATGATGGTCAAAGTTTCAACCTTGGTCAACAAGTCAACCTTGGTAAAAAGGTCAACAACCCTAACCATAACTCAATTTCCTTTTAATTAACATTATTAATGATATTTCACATATTCATTAGGGTTTGGAAAAAGACAACCGTCATCAACCCTAATGAGGATCCTCTGCCTCTGCCTCAGTCAACTGTGCATACACACCCGCATCCGTGTTCCGAGGAACACGAATACAATGAGATAAAACCAATCCCAAAACATATACTAGGATCCGGATTAAACCAAAGCCCGCTAGTAATAACCGTCCGGACACCAAACGTGCACAAGTGCTCGGATGTGAACGAACCCCGTCGCAAAACCATGCGACCTCTACTCTGTTTTGCCCAAAGGCGAATAACTCTCTGTGTGGGACTCTAAAGACTCGACACTACGCTGGCAGTGGGTTTAACCACAGACCGCAAGCGGCACTAGCTGTACATAACGGTCCCCAGGTAGATGCCGATAAGAAGACTGATGAGGTGAACCCATCCGAACTCCTACTGAGCCTGTATGTGACAATCTCAGTACAGTCCTGTCTGTTCGTCTGAGAATATCGCATGGCGGGCTTAGTGGGTGGTAAACGTCAGTCCCCTAATAGCGGTACAAGTCGTGTCGGAGTGTAGCCCAGAACACCCTGAGATAACACCGGAAAGCTACCAGTATATCTCGCTTGCCCTGGCCAGGGACTTTGTGTAATGGCTCTCCTAGACACAGCGCGATATCAACCCACAATACCGGGAGAGACGAATCCTATCTAACCGTCACTGCCTCCAAGTGCTTCGGGACTGCACCCAACTACTACCTGTTTGCACGGCTCCTTTGAGCCGTGGTAGGGTAGTAATCAAAGTACAGTGGGAACACACTTGAGGCGAAGTCAAGTCAGCGGACTAAGCTGTACTCATGTCACCTGGGAACTGATAACTGACGATAGGATTAGTACCAACCAACAGTTCCCGACGAGTCCTGTCCAGTGTACTCGTAACCTAACGAGCACCCGCATACTATCTCAAGTACGACGTACTGACGGGTGTGGGACAGACCGTCTTCCCTGCTGGGATGAGAAGCGCATACGCTAGTCTACTCCGGAGTATCGATGCCCCGTCTCGATAATCCTACGACTAGGGACCTGTATAAGGATGTGCTTGTAGATTACCCAGCCCCCACTAGTGTGACTGCCATCACAACGCTGGTAATCAAGCAAAGATCCTAAGGGCTCCACTAATGTGTATAGGCGATATGCTAAAAGAAACACATGCACACATTAAAGTAGAAACAAACCAAGTAGCATACTACCATTTCGAGCAAGATTGTCTATACAACTGTGAATATCCCAAGCTTCCATCAAGTAATATACAAACTAGTATGATACAGTAATGGCCTCTAGGGCATATACACTAACAAAGGACATCATAGTCCATGAGTTTAAGGACCCCACAGTCTAAGGTTAAGGACATCATAGTCCATGGGCTTAAGGACCCCACAGTCCATAGTTTAAAGACATCATAGTCTATAAAGTTTAAGGACATCATAGTCCATGAGTTTAAGGACCTCACAGTCCATGAAATGTTTGGTTGTTGGGACCCGTCACCTCTCTGAAGACGTTGAAGAATTACAACGACAAATATCAGAGGAGTTAAGAGATGTACCATTGAACCAATTTTGGTTGAGAGATCTGAAGTACAATTGGGACCAAGATCTGAGATTTATGAGCATATGGGCTCAATTAATCTGAATGAGGGGTTTATAGCCAATTTGGGCTCGGCCCACTCAGTTAAACATTTGACAATGCTGAGCATTGATTTGAATTCTGACAGCGTTTTTTGTTTTTCATTGAATGCTGAGCATTCATCATAGCTCTGGGCTTTACTTATAGAACAATTTATGTTCTTTTTAGCGCACACGAGAGGAGCACGTGGCGCGCTTAGCGCTTTGCGCCAGTCAAAGAGCGCTAAGACGCTTCTGCTGAGTAGCGCACATGTGAAGAGCACGTGGTGCGCTTGGCGATGAGCACATGGTTCGCTTTGAAAGTCTCAACTTTTCCATCTACACCAAGAATCTTCTCAAGATCCATTTGCTCCCAATGGGTTTTACCCCTTCAGGTGCAACATTCAAAGTCATACTTTTTTGGTGTACATGGATTCCATTTTTGATTGCATAGCATCCAGCCTTTACATAGAGTGTTGGATATAGTGCCCTCAGAGTCAATTATTGGATCGCAGGTACGTGATTGCAATGATTGCGGAGGACCTATACCGGTAGGACAGTCTTACTCGAGATGATAGTATGCTATCTGGTTTGCCTTTATCAGTCGTGTACAGGTTCAGGTGACTGATCACTGTTACACTTTGATAGAGCCCTTAGGATCTTGCTTTACTACCAACAGTATGATGGCGATCATATACGTGAGAGTTGGGTGGTTTATTAGCATATCCTTAATTGTGGTCCCTAGTCGTGGGAGTTTCGAGACAGGGCATCGATACTCCGGAGTAGACTAGTGTATACAGTCGAGACCCCGACGAAGGGCGGTGGCCGGTCTCACAAGCCACTGGTGTCAGTTGGATCACCTAAGATGTATACAGGTGCTCATTGGGTTATGAGTACACCGGACAGGACTCGCCGGGAATCTGCTAGTTGGTATTATACATATCGTCAGATAGCAGTTCCCTGGTGACATGTGTACAGGTTAGTTCATCGACCTGAGGTCGTCATTTGTCTCGTGTGAGTTCCCACTGTGCTTTGATTTCTACCCTACCACGGCTCAAAGGAGTCGTGCAAACAGGTAGCTTTTGGGTACAGTCCCGAGCCATATGGAGGCACGTGAGCGGATCGGCAGGGGATTCGTCTCTCCCGGTATTGGGGGCGAGATCGTGCTGTATCTAGGAGAGCCATTACACAAAGCCCACGGTCGTGGCAGGAGATTTACTGGTAGGTACTCCAGTAGTATCTCAGGGTGTTATTGGGCTACACTCCGACACGACTTATACTGCTATAGGGGGTCTGACGTTACTAGCCCCCTAGGAAGATATGCGATACTCATAGACGAACGGACCGGACTGTATATACATTGTCACTGTTAGGCTCAGTAGGGTTTCCGGATGAGTTCGCTCATCGGCATCCTTTGAGGTCAGTCCATGGGCAGCCGTTACGCACAGCTAGTGCCGCTGACGGCTTGTGGTTAAACCCACTGCCAGGGTACTGACGAGTCATTAGAGTCCCCCATAGACGGTTTCCCAAGTTCGGGCGAAACGTTGTAGAGGCCGTATGGTTTTATGGCAGGGTTCGGAAAATGCACGTGCGTTTACGCACGTGTCATATTTCGGGCAGATGATACCGGTCGGCTTTGGTTTAAGCCGGGTCCGAGTATTATATTGAGTAGATATAATATTTTTGTCTCAGTTGCATTTGTATTCGGTCGTAATACAAATGCGGGTATATTTATACAGTTACGGGGTTATCCTGAAATTCGTTTCGGGATCGCTTTTGGAAGTTGCCAGTTTTCTATCAGCCGTATTTAACATTTGGTTAAATACGGATTTTGTCTTTTCTTGAGAAGAGTGTGGATGCTTCTAGAAGGTTCTAGAAGTGGTGATTAGGCTTATGACTCATATGTTGCATTAATGGTTTTGGTGACAAGGATTAGTGATTCATTAGTTTCATTTATTATGTTCACACTAGATATTTTCTTATTGTCACCTCCCCCTCTCCTACACTCACCCCCCTCCTATTCATGGCCGGCCCCTCCCCTCTCTCTCATACACTTGATTTTTCATTTGGAAAATGATTATGATAGTTTTGGGGTGTATGGAAATTTCATAGCTCATTTCATTCCATCACCCGAATCAATTGGCAACTTCATTAACCGTTCGTCCATAGCTTTAGACGGAACGAGACAAAGTCTTCTACTCATTCTCTACATCAATCTCAATCTTGGTCGTCTCTTTTAGCAAACTTGACGACCGAGTTGCCTCGAGTCAGAGGCGGGAGCCGTTTAAAGAATCGTTGACGTGGTGCCACCTGGACGAGCAGATCGGAGATCGACGAGATCGGAGCAGCCGCAACGGAGCGTGGGATGATGGTTAAAGAACGAAGGACTCGGATCGTTCGGTATAAACTTTCTACACTCTTTACAGTTTGTTAGTTTAGCAATAATGGAAGATCCGGGTTAAAGTATACGATAGTGCCAGTTAAAAAGTTTTTGTTCCGCATTTGGCGTCTGTAGACGACCGGGGCGCTACCGTAGACTTACATAGAGTCCCCACTCGTGATGGCCTGCCTGAACCTAGTTGGGCCATCATCTACCATGATGCAATCATCGCTCCCACTGTCACCAAGAAAACCGTAGTATCTCTCAGGTGGATAAGGAACCCTACCAGATTCGCGGAGAGGCTGAGATTCGTTGGAGACTATTGAATTCATTGGTTTCACCAAATCATCACCTGTTAGTTTGTCTAGCTGGAACTCCTTCCAGTTCTACCTCACGACCACTAATTTCTTCACAAGAAATTCATTTTCTCAAAAGGCGGCATGCTGAGAAACAAAACACCTTTTGCTCCTCAGTGTGGTAGAAGATATTCCCTCGCAAATTTTTGGGAAATCCAACAAACTTATACAGAACTGACCTTGCCTTGAGCTTGTCCGAATTTTGCTTTTCAACATAGGACGAACAACCCCGTATCTTAACTTGTTTAAGATATGGTCTATTCCCATTCCATATCTCATATGTAGTGGTAGGTACTGATTTGGATGGAACCCCATTCAATAGGTATGCAGCTTCTCAAGTGCATAACACCAAAAGGAAACAGACAACTCAGCATTACTTATCATAGAGCGCACCATATCTCATAGGTGCGATTGCTCCGTCCCGATACACCGTCGTCCTGTGGTGTATACGAAGGAGTAAGCTGAGAGAGAATCCTATTCTCCGTTTAGAAAATCTAGGAACTCCATGCCCAAGTATTCTCTTCCTCAATCACATCGAAGAACTTTAATACTTCTACCCATCTGGTTCTCAACTTCAGGCTTATATTCCTTGAATTTCTCAAAATTTTCAGACTTGTATTTCAACAGGAACACATGTCCGAATCTTGAAAGATCGTCGATGAATATAATGAAGTACAAAGAACCAACCCTAGCATTTGTAGACATATGACCGTATACATCATCATGTATCTATCCCAAGAGTTCAATAAATCTTTCTCTGTTTCCAGTAAACGGAGTATTGGTCATTTTTACCTTTGAGACAAGACTGGCAAGTATCATAAGATGAAAATTCGAACAGATTCTAAAATTCATCCTTATGTAACTTAGCTAGTTGTGTCGCATTGATATGACCTAGTCTACAATGCCACAAGAAGGATTCATTCACTTCTAAACTACTTCTCTTATGTGTGTTCTATATACTTTGAACTGTGGTTTGATTTAGAACGTATATGCTATTACATAACGTGCCTGATCCAATCAACTCTTGATTCAGGAAAATGTTCACAACATTATCCTCCAATACAGAATTATATCCTTTTTTAACTCAATAAAGAATTTGATGTAATGTTGTATATCAGGTTCGGTATCTAATAACATTTGTTCAGAATAAATGTATTTACCATTTGGTAATACAAGGTGATATATGCCAACTAGTTTGGCTGCAACAATTGCACCATTCTCTAACACTTAGAGACATATCACCCAATCCCAGTTCTCTACCTGTCTGTAGCCCATGTAATAGATTACATATATGGGATCCTGATCCGGTATCTCATACCTAGGATGTAGAGGATACTGAGAAACAGTTCTCGGTAACAACAAACACACCCGAAGAAGATGCATCAACATGCACATTCCTCGAATGGGTGGCATAGAAATCCAGATATTCCCCTATTTTCTGCTCGGACTTATAATAATTATAAGATAGAGCGGAACTAACGTTCCCCAGCTAAGTATAATAAGTAGGTTCGGTCAAAACATCTATATTATTATCTTGATTAAGGCGTGACATGGTCGCTACCAGAAGAGAGAGAGAAGAAAACACTCAGCGTATACTCTTGCAAGATCAGCTTGGTTATTATTTTATCTAATCAGGATGGCTTCCACTGTTTTTATCAAATCTTCTTTCAAACCCTAAAAGGTAAGATTAGCCGGGATTAATTACACGCTACAAGTTCGCTAATCTTTCGGCCAGGCTAGTGTCGGTATTTTGAGGGAGGTTCCCCGTGCTTTCGCACGGACCTAATTAAAATAAACCTCGTTTTCCCAGGGGCGTAACCCTGTTAACACCTTTCTAGACACCTACTTGATCGGCTAATTATAATGTATAAAACTCTCCCAAGAGTAACTCTTACTCGCAGTGGGTATCGGGATCCAACTATCTCATAGAAGGTAGGCAATCTCATTGCAAATTTCAACACTTGAAATTCCCGATAATGGTTTTTACCCTTAGTGACTTATGATCTTAACTATGGTCAACAAATCATAAGCACTTGTAAAGTTCTACCTGCCATTTCGTGATTAATTAGACACACCCACATGACCCTTAACTATGGTCAACAAAGTCACATGACTGTCCTAATTAATCGCATCATATACTGTGTAGGAAGACATCACTTAGCTACTGCACACTACGCCTTAAGTATGGTTAACAAACGTATCATGAATACTAAGTACTCTACTTCCTAAAATGACGGAGGGTCTGCGGATGGTTTTTATAAAAACCTTTAACGCTCTGAACTTGATATCGTTGTAGAATCGAGTGATTTTGAAAAAGGAGTGTTTTCGAGGCTTTTGCTAGTTTCGCTAAAGAGGTCACTCCCGGTGAAGGGATCTCGGCTCTTTCCTCATCGAATGAGGTGCTGGATATTTCACAAATACCACTATGCAAAGTATGAACGAAAAAAGCAATCAAAAATAAAACCGAGTGGGTTGTAGCATCTGCAAGTTTCGCTAAAGTTGTCACTCCCGGTGAAGGGATCTCGGCTCTTTCCTTATCGAATAAGGTGTTGGATATTCTACAAGGAATACCGCTATGCAAACCAAGAACTAGAGCTACCAATTTTTAAAACAAGATTCTGCAACATCTTTAGGTTTCATTTATTTCATCAATTTCATTAATGAAGTCCCATCAATTATGCTTCCTAAGCATCACAGAATAAACGAAAGCAGCAATATTTATTATATGTCATATATATAATATAATCATTCCTATCATCATATAAAGTGACCACATCACAGAATATCAGCAGCAGAAGAACACATATGAAATATTGGATATACTAGGAATTCCGTGTTTTAATTAAGCCAGTAAAAAACGTGGATTCCACGGTCGTGATGAATAGCCAAACCCACATCCCTAGTCCCCTACGAGAGCAGCAAGCAACCCTACCAATTCTAGAGTTAGGAGACCCGGACTCGACTCCTCGAGATGGTCTCCCTCTGGACCCTAGAACCCGGTTACTTGTGCTATCCTCCTTGGGTCTATCCTAATGCGGAAAAATAAATAATATACATCAATGGTGACATCATCCTCAACCCGGAAGTGCCCCAATAAAAGAATATTACATACAAGTTTTTATATGAATGAAAATGAAAAACTCTCATCTCACGCAAAAACCCCCGGCTATTCAAAACACGACGATCCAATATTACATATCACAGCAACACATAACATCACATGTCATCAACGTAAGTAAATATGCGTATCCCAATTATCGTTGACATATAGCAACGAAACCGGCGATATTCCACATATTAAACTTACGGTTGCAGAAAAGAAAGTGAAAAACTACAGTTGGAATCCGCAACCAGCTTAGACATCATAAACCCAATGTATCACATACTTTGGGTTTCATGCCTAACCGAATGAATTCCTTAGGCATCATAAACCCGGAATATCACATATTCCGAATTTCATGCCTAACAATTATAAACCCCGCATTTTAGTCTCAATATTGAAAACTGATGATACTCTATATCGACGATCTCCCCGATCATGACACGCTGCAGATGACGTGTCCCAGAGCTCAGAAGAAAGGACCTACAGGGGCCAACCAGGCCACCCCTGTGCCCGTCCCCAGTGCAAACTCTGGCTCTCCTCAGAGCCCCTGCACTACTTGGCCTCCTCGTCCTCCCAGCTCACCTCGGGCTACCGCACAAGACAAGATGCCTAGGCTCTCCCGCTCATTCCCGAGCTCTCCCGCCGAGGCCATCTTCCTCGGTTTCATCGACCGACCAACGGCACCGCTCGCAGGCGTAACCGCCGCTCCGCAAGTCTCGCTATGCGCGAGATCTCCGCCGGCAACATCCCACATTCCACGCCATTACGATCCCCATTAACGAGCCTGCCTCGCCATTAATGGGTGATCCCGCTCTTCACGCGGGCGTGACGTCGGGAGCGTAACTTCCGGCGTGATTCTCGTGCCTACCCCTGCAAGCTACCACCGCTATTTAAACCCCTCTTCAAGATGGTTCAAGTAAGCAATTTCTCCCCCACTTAGCCGTTACTCTGCTCGGATCTTATCTCTAACTTGATCGTCGGAGGGTCCTCGGTGGTACAAACCACCCCGGGACTTCCTTGCAGGAACTCGACGCAAAACCACCAAACTCTTCAAAACCCATTGAGATCCACACGCAACAGGAGATCATCCTCCAGATCCACCAGATCCAATCCCAGCCCTCCATCGCGCCCATCAGCAGATCAACGGAAGACAACATCCGACGGAGGTCGAGATAGCCCCTCCATCAGCTAGCGCCGTCTGTGGGAAAGATAACTCCACAAAAACAAAAGTTCTTCTTCCGATCTCCACCTAAATGGAGAGCGATCATCCTGAAGATCCAAGTACCAGCCGCCGCCTCCCCTTTAACGGAGGTGCACATGAACCTCCTCCGGCGACCGTCATCAACGCCCTTGCCGGCCGAATTGACCGACTTGCGTCCATCGTGGAGGCGCTCGTCTGCGTCCAAATGGCAGGGCCAGAACCCCCGATCGTCGCTCCTCCGCCTCGAGAATACTCCGCCCGTGTCGGCACGGCCGACCACTAGCAAGCTACCTCCCACGGCCACAGATCTCCCAGGCCGATACTTTCTGCAGCCCACTGGGCACCCCACAACTCTATACCGAGGTCCGCCGCCAGAGCGCCTCTCCTCGAGCCTCCTCGCGACCCTTACCCTCCCGAGGATATGTCGGTCAGCTCGCCTGTTCTTAGGCATGACCGACACCCCCTCCCTCGACAGGGTCACGTAGATGGGGCTCGCCATGGCGACTCGGGGGCCACCTCGCCTGGGGATCTAAAGAACCTCATCGATAGGAACCGTGGTCGCGCCCAGACACACGTCTCCTACAGCAGAGGCCAGGGATCACAAGGTGCCGAATCGTCGGGGTACCACGGCTGACTCGACGCCCTCAAGAAGAAGATCGAGGGCATACGTCGGGAAGGTCACCTCTCGGGCGACGGGGCTAAGTACGCCACCGACTCGCTCACCAAGCCGTTCACCGAGGAGCTTCTCGCTGTCCATGTCTTCTCGCGCAACAAGGCCCCAAAGGTCTCCCTCTTCGACGGCAAATCAGACCCGAAGGACCATTTGGATGCTTTCACCGCGGGGATGAGCTTCCAGGACCACTCCGACGCCGCCCAGTGCCGAGCCTTCCTGGCCACCCTCATCCGCTCCAGGCGAGACTGGTTCCAAGGAATCGAGCCTTGCTCGATTTCAACCTTTGACGAGCTGGCCACTCAGTTCCTCAGCCACTTCATCGGGAACCGTCGACAAAAGCGCACGGTTGACTACCTTTTCACAATCAAGAGCGGGGACAAGGAGACGTTCAAAGTTTACGTCGCCCGCTTCTACAACGCCCTCCTCGAGGTCCCCGAGCACCGGGACGAAACGGTCATCACAGCACTCAGGTCGGGTCTTAGGCACAAGTAGTGGTTATGATCCTTTGCATTGGCGCAATCTAAGACCATGGCCAAGGTGAAGGCGTGGACCGAGCGCGAGGTCCAGCTCGAATCCGAGGTGAACGCGAACCTCCCCCGAGCAGACCGACCCGACCAGAAGAAGAGGGCTCGGGAAGAGAGACCAGAGCGTCAGAAGCCCTATCTCCTAAAGTTCCAGGAGTACACCCCGCTCAACGTCTCCCTTGCCGTGCGACTAAAGGAGGCCAAGGGCAAGGGGTTCTTCAAATTCCCTCCAATCCTGCGTCGGGCCTCGAAGCGAACCCGGGGCCCTACTGCGCTTTCCACTGGTCGCTGGGCCACGCCACGGAGAGTTGTAAACAGCTCCGGGACTACATCGAGGAGCTTATTCGATCAGAGCACCACACAGCGTACTTAAGGGATAAGCGACAAGCCGACCGCGAACAGGAGGAGCGTCCCCCTCCCGCCAAGCTGAGCATCGACCAGATCATGGTCGCATCAACAGATGATAAGTCCGGCGCCCACGGAGCCCAGTACCCCGTGCTGAGCACGGAGACCAACAAATATCCGGGGTGCTCGGGCCGCGCTAACAAGGTCATCTACCGGTATGTATCTCTTTTAATGCAATGTGTACTCTTCCTAGGATCTGTTGTTTATGTAATAAAAAAGATCAATGGAACGTTGCGAAAAAGAAAAAAGTCTTATTTATTCAAAAAGGTACTATGGGCTCCTCTGCCATACATCCTAAAAGGAAAAAAATTTTACAACAGCGGGGGAAGGAGGTGCAGAGAGCACTGCTCGCGGTACTCCGAGAAGATTTCTGCCAGCCGAGGCCTCGCGGAATCCAGCCTCTGCCTTCGATTCCCCCGCGCGTGCCCTCAATTTCCCCCGCGCGCGTTGGCATCGAGCCTCAATTGGTAGCACTCACGGATGAGCGCCACCGAGCGGTTCGGCCAACCCATAGAGATCAGGCCGAAGCGCCTCAGGGACCGTAGCTTGCCCACGGCCTCTTCTTGGAGCTGCTCGGACAGGGGTTGTAGAGCCCCAGTGACGCCCTCCAGATGGAATACATCAGCAGCTGCAGCAGGGGCGAGCGTTGGGGGAGCAGCCGGCCGAAGTGATCCTCGATGCCCCCAAAAACCAATTGCACCGTGTCCTCGGTGCAGTTCTGGTCGTAGAGATACACGTCTTCAAAGTGTATGATGTTGGGGATGGTGAAGGGGAAGTCTTCCATTTTTTACGATTCATTTGTGAAGAGAGGAAGGACCAACACTCCCTCTGTTTTATAGCCCGCTGCGCCCCCAAAGAACCCAACAGTCGCCCATTTTCGCCCACTAAGGTGCTGCTACGCGGAAAACATTGAGCCTTTTCTGGCGGAATCGAAACGCCGCGGCTCTGGCGCTTCACCTCCCCCGCGCATTCAATGCACATGTTACACGCATTCGCCGCGACTGTCCCTATTCCCCATACCAACACCAGGAAGGTCGGACAGATGCTCATGAAGAAGCAACTGAGTAGCTTCACTGCCCGGTTATCCTTAGCAGGCCTCCTACGGCCCCTCCAACGCTAAGGATCAAATCCCTCGCCCAGAGGCAGCCGAGTGGCTACCTTGCTCAGCTATCCCCGGCCGGTAGCTTCCCTACACGCAACACCAGGGATCAAAGCCCTCGTTAAGAGGCAACCGCGCAGCACCACTGCCCAGTTATCCTTAGCAGGCCTCCTACGGCCCCTCCAACGCTAAGGATCAAAGACCTCGCCTAGAGGCAGCCGAGCGACTATCCGGCTCGGCTATCCCTAGCTAGTTGCTTTCCTACACGCAACGCCAGGGATCAAAGCCCTTGCCAAGAGGCAACCGCGCAGCTTCACTGCCCGGTTATCCTTACCAGGCCTCCTACGGCCCCTCCAACGCTAAGGATCAAAGCCCTCGCCTAGAGGCAGCCGGGCGGCTACCCTGCTCGGCTATCCTTGGCCGGTAGCTTCCCTACACCCAACGCCAGGGACCAAAGCCCTCGCCAAGAGGCAACCATGCAGCTTCACTGCCCGGTTATCCTTAGCAGGCCTCCTACGGCCCCTCCAGCGCTAAGGATCAAAGTCCTCCCTAGAGGCAACCGAGCCCGACCCTTGCTTGGTTATCCCCGGCTGGTAGCTTCCTATCATGACCGACAGGGATCAAAGCCCTCCCTAGAGGCACCGGGCAGTAACCCTGCTCGGTCCCATCCTAAAGGACAAAAGCCCTCGCCAAGAGGCACCAGGCAGTAACCCTGCTCGGCCCCCGTCCTTAGTAGGCTTCTTATAGTCCCTCCCGCGCTAAGGATCAAAGTCCTCCTTAGAGGCAGTGGAGCCCTACCCTTGCTCGGCTATCCCCGGCTGGTAGCTTCCTATCACAACCGACAGGGATCAAAGCTCCTGCCAACAGGCACCGGGCAGTAACCCTGCTTAGCCCCCGTCCTGAAGGATCAAAGCCCTCACCAAGAGGCAACCAGACCCGTCCTTGTTCGGTCATCCCCGGCTGGTAGCTTCCTACCCACGACGCCAGGGATCAAAGCCCTCGCCAAGAGGCATCCGAGCGGCTACCCTGCTCGGTCATCCCCGGCTAGTAGTTGCCTACCCACGACGCCAGGGATCAAAGACCTTGCCAAGAGGCATCCGAGCGGCTACCCTGCTCAGTCATCCCCGGCTGGTAGCTTCCTACCCACGACGCCAGGGATCAAATCCCTCGCCAAGAGGCATCCGAGCGGCTACCCCGCTCGGTCATCCCCTGTAACGTTTTAAAATAATTAAATAATTAAATAAATAAAACCCTTTAGGTAAATTTTCTGATAATCGGTAAAATAAACTGTATTTTCCGTAAAACTTAATTATAATTATTTTTCAATATAGATTTAAATACGCCTATTTTAATTGAGAAATTGCTAGTAATTAATATTATTTAGTGATTTATAAATTATTAGTTTACTTAAATATTTTTCCTTAATTAATTAAATTCAAATATTTACATAAGCTTTAATTATACATTTAATTAGTGATAAATACAAATTAGAAATGGGTTAATTATAAAATTGTGCACCATGACACACTAAAACAAAATGTAATATGTTGTTTTGAAATGAAAAGAAAATTTCATGGCGGTTCTAGAAATTGGAGGAAAGAGTTTACAAAAGAAAAGAAAATTAATTAATTAAAGAATGGGTTTTAAAAGAGGTCAAAATGGGGAGGCTTCTACAAGTTTCCACACACTTTTTCTCTCTCTCTCTTTTCCTCCCAAGCTTGTGGCCGAGCCTCCTCATTGCTGCCCAAAATTTTTCCCTCCCCATTTCCATCACTAAAATCTCCGAAAATCCATCAAAAAATCAATAAAAAAATCCACAAATTCCTAATTTAATTCCTACCCATTATCCTTTGCTCATTCTAGCTTGGATTCTTGAGCAAAGTTAGCATTTTGGAGGCTATGATTTTCATGTTTGATCTCTTGAATGTGAGGTATAAATTTTTAACCTATAACGAAATTGTTGTATGAATTGCTTAAATCTAGCATATTTTAGTGTTAATTTTGTGCTAGTTGTAAACGTGAAAATTCAAGTTTAGAGTTTGGATCAAGTTAGGGGTTTTGATCATTTATTTGTGGTGGTGAGTTGTAGTTTAACATATTAAATCATGTAAAAGATAAGCTAGTTGCTAGTTGCTAATTGTTAAATTAAAATTTTGCTAAATATGCCATTTTTGCAAACTAGGTTTTTATAATTTATTTAAATTGGTGAGATAAAATTCTAGTGATGACGTTTATCAATGATTCATGGTTTTAATGGGTAAACTAACATGTTAATTGAATGCAAAACCTAATTTGGTTACTAGTTTTTAATGGTTAGTTTAAAATTTGTGATAATTATGCTAAATTGCTAATTAGGTTTTTAGAAATTAATTTAATTGTGGGATTAAAATCTAGTTAGGATTTTTAGTGCATCATTAAGGTTTTCATGAGTGGTTTTACAATTTAAAATATGCAAAATCTAGCTTAGCTGTTGAATTGTGAATTTTTCTTGAAAAAGTATTAAAAGTTGATATTTTTGCAACTAGAATTTTTAATTCAATACAAATTGATGAGGATAAATTATAGGAATGGTTTATATATCCTAGTTATGATATTTGGTGAATATTATGGCCATTAATTTCGTTTAAACATCAGGTTTTGAAGTGAAACGGTTAATTGACGCTTTCTAGGTTTTCGGAAATAAACCGATTTGATTTATTTTGATTTTTCGATGAGTTGAAATCTATTTTTTATTATAATTAGTGAGTTTTGAAACTACGATTTGTACGTTTGTGTTTTATCTCGATCAATCGGCATTTGTACGCCGATGTCGAGGGTTATTTGGTCATTTTGCTTGAGTGGGTCATAGGTTTTAACCTATGCGCGTTTCGTGCGCTGTTTTGGTTTTGTCCGCGATTTCAGTTTACGATAGTATATGTGTTTGCGTATAGGTACCCCTCACGTGGACTTCAGACGATCAAGAAGAGGATGGCGGCATCGACTTCGGCAGACAAGGACCAGGTGAGTAGATGTATATCTACGGGGGAAGTCGGGTGGATGGCGTATAGCACCCCCGTAAACGTAGAATAGTGATATTACGTACTGTTATTAGGAAGTCGGACGTGACCTTAGATTCTTGGCGAGTAGGGTCCTATTGAAGACTTTAGGTTGGACTTGACTGATTTAGAAAGACTTAACCATGAGGATGACTGCCTTGGAGGGAATTCGTAGATTTCATGTAGACACACACACACGCACACACATAAACTTGACTTGGTGTGTGTGTGTGTGTGTGTGTAGGAATGTGTGTAGGCATACACACACACACACACGTGAGATGAGGAGGTTATATGATACATGGGGATGAGTCGATATGACTAGGCTTGATGCCGTGATTTATTGGATGTATGATCGAGTTATGACATGAGATGTGTTATGATAGTAGCGGATCGTTCGGCAATGAGATTATATAAACTATATTTATATAAACGATAATATGTGTTGATGACATTGGAATGAACGAGACTCTAAAATAGAACCCAGATTGTAATATGTGACTTAATCATGATATGACATATGACATGATATTTTAGTGGATCATTTGATAATGTATATTTACACAGACGATGATATATATTTGATGATAATGGGATGCATGCGATTATAGTACAGTACCCTTGATCATGATATTGTTTGATGATGATACTATTCGAACGATGATGTATAAATGTGATAGTTGACCCGTACCCCGATTTTGGGATGCCGTACGATGGATTTTACCGTACGAGGTATATATATGATGATTGATCCGCACTCTTGACTTGAGGAAGTCGTACTATGTACGTGACTCTATTGAGGCTGGATCGCCGACTACTTGAGATATCGACTCAGACTTTAGGAGGATTCTTCTTACCTTTCGACTAGTATCTTAGTTAGTTCCTTAGTTGGTTAGGTAAATCTTAGTTTAGGCTCGAGTCATACATATTTTCAAAACTAATGAACTGTGCTTTTTCAAACAACAAACGGTATGACTCGTGATTAGTATGTATTTTCTAGTTATGCGTTTACTACACCTTCACTGTTATATTCATGTTGTATTCATCGCATTGCATGTTCACACATATGTTTCTTTAGCTAATGTGAAACTCTGCCTGTTAGGACACCAACACCATTACCGATGATGCGCATATTCCACGTACACTTATTTGCCGGCTCACACACATCATTATCGGTAATTGCCATGTCACGTACACTTTAGAACATATTATCTTTTATTGATATAATCAGCTAAACGCTAGTCCAGTATAATATTGTGTGATTACCCTCATGTGCTAGTTTAGACATTTCATTTATTACTTAGACACTTCATGCATTCACATATTCATACTATCATGCAGTATTGTGGGGCTTATGCCGATACTCATTATTTACTTACTCATAATTTTGGGATTTTGGATTTCTATGAGATTTCTGGATTTTGGGGAAATCCGCAAGAATATATATAAAAACTTCTCTCTCTCTCCCCTTCTCATTTTTAAAATACAAGTTACGGTTTTCTCGTGATGTATGTGTCGTCCACCATGAGATTTCATGTTTTCTGTTGGATTTCGAGACCCGATTCGAGGAGTGGATGAACCGTCTCGGGTACATGGTGGGCCCGGTATGGTACCCCGGGGCAAGAAGATCGAGTTGTAGACGATGAGCCTGGCAGGGAAAGACTACCTACCGATGATGTCTGGCGCAGCGGATATCCGAAGGATACCGACTGTTGTCGTGAGATTTGGTGATATGGGCCGATCCGGACTGACGGAGCCCGAGATATTGAGACTATGAGATATTGAGACTATGAGGTATTGAGACTTTGAGATTTATATGTTTTGTGTCGATACTTGACATGGATTTCTATGGATTTCATTGATGATGTTTTCAGATTACTATACAAATTTTACTATGATACAAGTTAAAGATTTCTTATATAGATATATCCAGATTTCATGGTTGATTGTTTTACATTTATGGTGCATGCATACTCATACACATGACATGTTACTACTTGAGGTACCGACACGAGCACTGAGCATTGCACTTGCGCATAGTTTATTACCCTGCCACCACTAGATGACTAGTGTTATATTAAGTATATTATTATGACCCAGGAGATCGTCGTGCATGCGATTTCTACTCGCAGATGTCTTCTACTCACGAGTTGGCAACTCACCCCCGTTGTGCCAAATTTTCTTACAGGTTTCGATGTACAGGTTTCCTTGGCAGCTTGCTGGCACATCATTTCATTCAGGGTGATTTGCTTGGTAGGTTGGTTCACTTGTATCTGGACCGCCCTTGTACTTTTATCATTTCATTTGTATTTAGTAAGCTCCATCAACAAGACTTGTATCACTGATAGATTTAGAAGACCAGTTGTTTTATTTCGACCTTAGAGTCGCGCTTGTATTATTATGGTTTCTGGTGGATTTGGTTTTCTTTTGAGTTTTGAGCCTCGCCCTTCGGCGTTGTATATTATAGTGCATTGTGTGGTTGTTTCCGCCCTTTTGGCGTAGAGCTAGCTCCCGCTTGGGGATGCCTTTTTATTGTTGCTTATGTATATATTCTTATTTGTACCCGTTTGGGGGCCAGTTTTTACAAAGGAGACTCTGCCGAAATTTTTAAGAAATTTGATGTTGCTTTTAAAACATGTTTTCCTACACTTCTTCTTGTAATTGGTTTAGATTTCTGGGCTTCGGCTTACTTAGATTACGTTACGCCTATAGACGTTTCGTAATTTAAGTGCCGGTCACGTTCCATACCTTCGGGTCGTGACATCCCCGGCTGGTAGTTTCCTACCCACGACGCCAGGGATCAAAGCTCTCGCCAAGAGGCATCCGAGCGGCTACCCTGCTCGGTCATCCCCGGCTGGTAGCTCCCTACCCACGACGCCAGGGATCAAATCCCTCTCCAAGAGGCATCCGAGCGGCTTCCCCGCTCGGTCATCCTCGGTTGGTAGTTGCCTACCTACGACGCCAGGGATCAAAGCCCTCGCCAAGAGGCAGCTGAGCAGTTACCCTGCTTGGTCATCCCCGGCTGGTGGCTTCCTACCCACGATGCCAGAGATCAAAGCCCTCGACAAGAGGCATCCGAGCGGCTTCCCAGCTCGGTCATCCTCGGCTGGTAGGTGCCTACCCATGACGCCAGGGATCAAAGCCTTTGCCAAGAGGCATCCGAACGGCTTCCCCGCTCAGTCATCCCCAGCTGGTAGCTCCCTACCCATGACGCCAGGGATCCAAAGCTCTCGCCAAGAGACAGCCGAGCGGCTCCCCTGCTCGGTCATCCCCGGCTGGTAGCTCCCTACCTACGACGCCAGGGATCAAAGCCCTCACCAAGAGGCATCTGAAGCCCTCATCGTGAGGCCACCGAGCTTTCCTCTGCTCGATGCATCTGCAGTGTGCAGCCTACCGCCCATCACACGCCACGGATCTGAAGCACTCTCCAAGAGACACCAGGTCTATATAAGTCCGAGCGACCCTCCTGACTTCGGAGCCATGGGGATACCTTCTTCCCAACAGCTTTGGCACACTTAGCAAGTGATCAAAATCAACTTGACCTGCGATCGCCAGACGAAGAACCAATTTGATATAGAAGCTCAACAGTGCGAGTACAAATATTCTACGAGTACTCTCTACAAACAAAGGACAATGTGCAAGCAAAAAGTTTTATTACCAAAATCAAGGTCTTTACAAGGGTATTCGGGGTTCCCCAGCCTTACAAAACGCCCGGAGGCTTACAAAATTCCAGAAGCAACAAAATAAAAGAAGCAGGAAGACGAGAGGCTTCAGGCCTCGAGGCCAGGCGCGACTCCGGGAGTCTTAATATCTACCACGAGTTAGGAAGGGTCCTCGGGCACCACCTCGTCAGGAATCTCTTCCCCGGTCTCTCCCCCGAGGTCGTCTCCCTGCTCGTCGGCACCCACGAGGGGGTATTCAGCCCAGAGCTCCTCATCAGCAAAACCAGGCATCCGAGCCTTGACGGCGTCGAGGGCCTCGTGCTAGATGGCGGTAGTGGCCACGGCTAGGTTGGAGTAGTAGTCCTTCGACTTCTTATAGTTCTCCACCGCCTTTGCCGCCCCGAGACGGGCTCGCTCCACCCCCTCGGCCGCCACCTCCAACTCCTTCCGGAGGGTCTTCACCGTTTTCTTCATGGTGCCGACGAGCTCCTTGGCATCCTCAAGCTTGACTTCGACAGCCAGGGTGGCCTCACGGTGCTGGGTAGCCTCTTGCTTCATGGCCGCCGCCTCCTGCTTCGCAGCGGCCACCTCCTGCTTCTCGGCCTCCACCTCGCCCTCCAGGACGGCGACCCTTGCCATCGCCGCCTCTAGCTCCCTCTTAGAGCTCTCCTCCAACGAGGAAAGCCGGCCCGTGGCATTCATAGCCGGGGCTATCACCTCGTCCTCCATGCGGACTGCGAGGGCGACGTGTTGGAGGACCTGAAAAATCAGAGAGAGGTCGGAAAGACAAAGGAGGCACCAAATCTCATAAACGACCGAGCACTTACCTGCACGACCTCCTGGGCGATGGACGCCATCTGGCCTCTGAGGGTCCCCCCAGGGACCCTACCCCCTGCCGACTTCTCGATGTCGAATAGCAGGCTGTCGGTGACGGAGAGCCCCAAGGGCACCGTAAACCGGAGGCCCTCCTCCTCCACTACGATCGGGGAGGCTGGTTCCCGAGGAACGTTTCGAAGGGCCTTCTTGAGAAGTGCCGATGGAGAGACGGTCTCCGCCTCCAAGGCCGGGTCCTCCTGCACTCGAGCCCACTTCCGCTCGGTGCTTTGCCGGGCTCTGGGGCAAGGCCTGCCCCCGGGCGCTGAAGAGGTACGGCCACCGGAGGCATAAAGACGGCGGCCGAAGGAACTGGGAAAAGCTTCGAGCGGGAAGAGCTGGCGCCTCCAGCCTTCGTGACCTCCCTCGGATTCCGCATGGAGGCTCGGAGTTCACTCATATCCATGGGTTCTGCACGAGACAACATACAGTGAGGTCAGCGATGCATACAAAAATAAAAGCAAAATGCAAGCCTAACTTACCAACGAACTCGACGGGGCTGAGCCCAGCCCAACTCAAGACCCTCTCAGATAGTAGCACGTCAGGTCGGGGAATGGGCTCCCACGACGCCACTCTCACTGCGGCGGGGTCATTGGACTGATTTCCCTGTAAGCACTTTTCCCTTGACCATTTGGTGGGCACGGGCCATTCCTCACCCTCGGGCGGCACAACAAAGAAGAACTTCTTCTTCCAGTCGTGGATGGAAGAAGGCAGGACTACAACTCTTGACCCGGCGCCCCCCCTGTCGCTTCCTAAAGGAGAGATAAACCCACCTCGGGTCGCCCGCTCGACCCCCAGGATGATTTTTATAAAGAAGAGAGGAATCAAGGATGGAGAGACTGAAGGGGAACGCCTATAGCTTCAGGCGGACCAGGAACCCAAGGAGGATTCTCCATGAGTTTGGCACCAGTTGGCCCGGGGCTAGCCCAAAGAAGTTCAGCGCTCCGATGATCTCGGGAGAGAAAGGCAGGCGCATTCCACCCCAAAAAGCTTCCAGGTACAGGGCGATCTCCTTACCCCGTACTTGGTCTGCCCTCTCTCCTTCCTCGGCCAAACGAAGCGTATAGCCAGAGCGGATATGGAAGCGAGCCCGAGCGTTGGTGAGCTCATCCTCATGCCTCACCCAACACGGCACGCCGGGAGCAGTGTCCACCGCCTCCTCCCTGGAGGCTGCCCCCTCCGTACGGTCCCGGGAAGAGGATCTGACCCCTGCTCCCCGGGAAGACTCAGGCTCAACTAAAGGGTCCCTAGAACCTACTCCTACTACGTCTACAGACTCTACAAAGGAAGACATCTAACCTGGCAAAGTGGGATCCTCGGGAGACAAAGGAAAAGATCCAACCTAAAGAGGAAGAGCGCCGAGCAATCAAGACTTCGGAGTAGACTAGTGTATACATATCTAGACCCTGACGAGGGGCGATGGATTGGTCCCGCAACCATTGGTGGTGTTTACCTAAGATTGTATACAGATGCTCACTGGGTGTGAGTACACCGGACAGGACCCGCCGAGAACTGACTGGATGGTATTATACCTAACGTCAGATAGCAGTTCTCAGGTGACATGTGTGCAGATAGTCCGTTGACTTAAGGTCATCATTTGTCTCGTGTGAGTTCCCACTGTGCTTTGATTATTACCCTACCACGGCTCAAAGGAGTCGTGCAAACAGGTTTCAGTTGGGCACAGTCCCGAGCCACATGGAGGCAGTGAGCGACTGTTAGGGATTCGTCTCTCCCGGTATAGGGAGTTGATATCGCACTGTGGTCGTTTGGTCATTACCATAAGTCCCTGGCCAGGGCTGATTGAGAATTACTGATGGAAGGATCAGTAGATTCTCGGGTGGTCTTGAACCATACCGACACGACTTGTACGGTTATTAGGGGTCTGACGTCCACCACCTCCCTAGACCATACATGCGATACTCTTAGACGAACAGACCGGACTGCGCGGATATTGTCACAGACAGGCTCAGTAGGATTTCAGATGGGTTACCTCATCAGCTTTCTTATCGACAACTACCTGGGGACCGTTACGTACAGCTAGTGCCGCTTGCGGTCTGTGGTTAAACCCACTGCCAGCGTAGTAGTCGAGTCTTTAGAGTCCCACATAGAGATTTCCCAAACCCAGGCGAAAAGATATAGAGGTCGTATGGTTTTACGACAAAGGTTCGGACGCATACGTGTTTGAACGCACGTACGACATTCGGACAGTTTTTACTAGTCGGCTTTGGTTTAAGCCAGATTCTAGTATCAGGTTATTGGATTTATACAGTCTAAAGTTTTTTCGTGTTTTCACGGATGAGAGGGGCGTTCTCGTAATTTTCCGAGAAGCTTCTAGAAGGATGTGACATGGAGAGAGAGGTGGCATTTTCATTCAATGAATTAGTGACTCATTGTGAGTGATTCATCATGTCATTAATGCATTATTAAATGCTTAATGACTCACATAATGAATCACCCACTTGCATTAATGAAACATGATGAATAATCTCATATTATTCAATTTTTTCTTATTCATTATGTTTCATATATCAAGTGAGAAGCTTTTTCATTATCTTTATTATTATCATTATCATCTTCTCACTCTCTCTCTTCAAGTTCTCTCTCCTTCACCAAGCCTAATCCTACCCCTCATGAGTTGAGAACAAGGATTAGGAAAGACTAATTACTCCATAACCTATCTCTACATCACCTTAGCTACTCTATTTAGCAACTAGAGAAACTAAGTAACCTCAAGTTTAGAGGTTATAGCTTGGATTAGGGTTCTCGGGTGGATCGTCTATCACGGAAGAAAGCCGAAGAGGACGTGGAGATCCAAAGAGGCCGTAGATAACATTAAGACGAAGGACTAAAACCGTTTGGTATAATCTCTTAACATAGTAGTTTAGAACTCTATAGCTTTTGTTAAAACTTGTTTAGCAAACGATTCATACGGTTAATCGATGTTTGATCATAGAACAAGATTGTTATTCATATTTCCGCCTCCCCACAAGTATTGGGGTGTTGAACATCGACTTACAGTGGTATCAGAGCCTAGCTAAACAGTTTTTAACTTACTTGCAAATTTGTATGAATTTCGAACGGAAAAAACGAAACCGGAAAAGCCCGAAAATATCAGTTTCTGTCGATTTTTAAATGAAGTCCAAAAATTTTTCAAGGATGTTCAGAAAGCTTAAAATGACATTTGTAGAACACACAAAAAATTTGGTCCCCTGAATCGCCTACGGCGCCGCGGAACCGCGGCAGATAGCACTGATCCCGCCGCGCTTCCGCCGCTGATTTGACGATCCAGGGACCCATTTTTCTTGTGTTGGTTCTCTGTAATATTTAGGATTTTCTGGAATATTTAATTTTTGCTCAGGTTTCAGATTTGCAGAGAAGTATTGGAGCAAGATTAAAAGTGTTTAATCGATCGAAATTATACAGTATTTGCTTGTTGGATTATATTTGTGATTGTATAATGTGTTCGTAAACCTCCCCTAACTGCTAGTATGTCAGTTGGCAGGGGGTTGCACATTTCTGAAATGGATTTTATCTGTTTGTGCATATGAACTGTGTTGGACTGTTGTGATGTATAGCCGGGGTTATGTGATGGGTTATTATTTAATTCATTTGATGTAAAAGTAATTTGTTGTAATATTATTTTGCGGGGCACTTCCAGGTTGCGGTTGTAGCCACCGTTGTATTATTTCATTTTACTGTTTTTGCTCCTAGGACAGACCCAAGGTGGGGTGCACAAACTGCCGGGCGGGTAGTTTGCCGCACCCGTAGGGGTCGTGGGTGGGGTAATGGCTATTCATCACAACTGTGTAATCCGTATTTTGTTGCTGGCTCAAAACAAACACGGATTGCTTGCAAATCCAATTAAGTTCATCTGTGATCTGGAATGAATATCATTGCGTCAGACGAATGTAAAATATCTATATATATGATAGCTATTTAGACGTCGCTTATGTTTTACACCCGCGCTAGCCCAGCCCCCGCTCTGTCGTTAGTTAAGTAACCTAACGGGTGATGACGGGACCCCGTGGCGAATGCGGATGGCATAAGAGGACGTCGTATTTTCGTTGTTATCTGTAATGATAGGTTAAAGATGGGACGCATTATTATTAATGCAAAGAAAATAAAACCTAAACTGAATCGTTGGAACAATTTCTAAAAACCACTCGGTTTTCTTGAAAAAGCAAAATTTTAAATACGGAGCTTAAACCACTCCTTTTAAAAGCTATCTTAGTTCCTTCGATCAAATCAAGTTCACTACGTTAACGGTTTTTTGCCAAAAACCAGCCGTAACCCTCCGTCGTTTTAGATAGACAGCACATCGTATTCATGCTATGCTTATTGGCCTACGTCAAGGCATAGTGAATGGTAGCAGTGTGTGTGCCTATTTGTTGCATAGATAGATGCATTAGTTTAATACAGACGTACACCTTGTTGGCCTACGTCAAGGGCTTGTACGATGTATTTAAATTGATCAGGACAACGACGGGTAGAACTTGACTTGCGTCTTATGACTTGTTGGCCTACGTCAAGGTCTATAAGAGCTTGGGGTAAAAATCACATCGGGAGTTTCAAACATAAAGGAAACTTGCAGATTTAGCTTACCTTCTGGAGTGTGGTGACTAGAGTGGCTTCCATCTAGGGCATCATGTAATGATAGTTGGATCCCAATCTCACTGATGAGTAGCATTACTCTCGGGAATTTCTCTCACTTAACAATCAATGCTATAAACCAAGTAGGTGCCTAGAAAGGTGTTAGAGGGGCTACGCCTCCAGGGAAAAGAGGTTCTTTAATTAAGGAACTTCGCGAAAGCGTTGGAAAACCTCCCTCGAAGTACCAACACCAGCCTGGCTGAAAGGTTAAGCAAGAATTGTGACGTGTGATTAAATCCTGACTAGTTCTTCTTTTAGGTTTTGAAGAAGGATTTGAGGAAACAGTGGGAGCCATCCTGTTTAGATAAAATATTAACCAATCTAAACTTGCAAGAGCATATGCTGAGTGTTTTCTTTTCTCTCTCTCTGGCAGCTACCATGACTGGGCTAAAACTATTACTTGAAAAGAATATACTGACCGGGCAGAACTATAAAGATTGGCTAAGAAACGTCAATATTGCGCTGACTTATGACAAAGTTGCATATGTTACCACCGCTGTTCCTCCCCTTATCCCAGGACCAGATTCCTCAGTTGCGGACAAGGAAGTTCGTAAAACCTGGGATCTAGACTGTGAGCGAGCTAAGTGTATCGTGCTGGCGTCCATGAATAATGTACTCCAGAAATAGCACGAGAGTATGGATATTGTATCCATATTCCTCCATTGCAAGGAATTGTATGGTGAACACTCCCGTATCGCGAGGTACGAAACCTCAAGGAAACTCTTCCAGATGAGGTTAGCTCCAGGATCGCCTGTTGGAGAGCACGTCCTCAAAATGATCACCCTCATTGAGGAACTCGCAAACCTGGGATGCGTGCTAGAGAATGATTTGTATATCGACTTGATTTTGCAGTCCCTTCCCCATACCTTCTCTCAGTTCGTGCTGAACTTCAACATGCACGAAATGGAAGCGGATCTTCCAAAGCTCCTCAATATGTTGAGGGTAGCAGAGACCTCCTTGAAAAAGGAGAAGACCCCCGTTCTGTATGTTGGCCAATCATCTTCTTCTAAATCTAAAGCGAAAGCTAAAGGGAAGAAGAAGATGAAAGCCACCAAACCGAAGGGTGGGGTCAAGAAGGTGCAGGGAACGAACAAGGCAGGAAGGGTGAAGGCAGAAAAGAACGAGTGCTTCTATTGTCACAAGCAAGGGCACTGGAAGAAGGACTGTTTGGCCTTTAATGCCAAGGACATGAAGCAAGCTGTTGCTTCTGCTTCAGGTGTGTTCGTAATCGAAAATTGTCTTTCAGTTAACTCTACTTCATGGGTACTTGATACCGGTTCTGGTTCTCACATCTGTAATTCTTTGCAGGATCTGAGAAATAGTAGAGTACTGGGGGCAGGTGATATGACTCTCCGGATGGGCAATGGAATGCATGTAGATGCAGTTGCAATAGGGGAATATCACCTAGGGTTGAATAATGGACACATTTTGGTATTGTATAGCTGTTTTTGTATTCCCAGTATGTTGTGTAATATTATATCAGTATCTTTGTTGTCTAATAAAGGATATAATTTTGTGCTTGAAAGAAATGTCATGAACATTCTCCTAAATCAAGAACTGATTGGGTTTGGCACACTGGAAAACGGCATATACATACTTAATCAACCATAAATTTTCAATATTCAAAACACGCGTAAAAGAAAGGCTCCAGATTCGAATCAAGCCTTCCTATGGCATTGTAGACTTGGTCATATAAATGAAACAAGGTTGACTAAGTTACATAAAGATGGATATCTAGATCCGTTTGAATATTCATCATATGCAACTTGTCAATCATGTATCAAAGGAAAAATGACCAAATCTCCGTTCACCGGACACGGAGAAAGAGCCACTGAACTCTTGGGACTAGTACACAGTGATGTATGTGGTCCGATGTCTATACATGCACGAAGTGGTCACTCCTACTTCATCACTTTTACTGATGACTTCTCTAGGTATGGACATGTGTTCTTAATAAAGCATAAATCCGAGGCTTTTGAGAAGTTTAAGGAGTATAAAAATGAAGTAGAGAAACAAACTGGTAAAAGCATCAAGACACTTCGATCTGATCGAGGTGGAGAATACTTAAGTACCAGTTTCCTTGAATACTTGAAAGCAAATGGAATTCTCTCTCAGCTTACTCCACCTTATACACCTCAGCATAATGGTGTATCAGAAAGAAGGAATCGCACGCTATTAGATATGGTGCATTCTATGATGAGTAGTGCTGAGTTGCCACTTTCCTTCTGGGGATTTGCTCTAGAATCAGCCGCATACCTATTAAATAGAGTTCCAACTAAGTCTGTACCTACCACTCCATATGAAATGTGGTGTGGGAAGAGACCATATCTCAAGTATATCAAGATATGGGGGTGTCCGGTATATGTTAAAAAGCATAATCCGGACAAGCTCGAAGCATGATCGGTTTTATGCAAGTTTGTAGGATACCCCAAGCATTCAAGGGGGTATATGGTCTACCACACTGAAGAACAAAAGGTGTTTGTCGCTCGTCACATTGTCTTCTTAGAAAGCGAATTTCTTGCAAAAGAAATTAGTGGGAGCGCGGTAGAACTGGAAGAAATTCCAGAACCTCAAACTGCGACCGAGCACTTAGAAGAATCTCAGATTTCAATAGAACACGACGAACCAACGCCACTCCGCAGATCTAGTAGGCTTTCTCATCCTCCTGAAAGATATTATGGTTTTCTTCTTGATGGGGATCGAGAGGATTGCATCATCGATGATGATGAGCCTACTAGTTTTCAGCAGGCTATCACGAGTAGCGACTCAGTGAAGTGGCTAGATGCAATGAGATCCGAAATGGAATCCATGTACACCAATAAAGTATGGACTTTAGAAGTTGCTCCTTCTGGGGTAAAACCAGTTGGGTGCAAATGGATCTTCAAAAAGAAGATTGGTACATTTGGACAAGTGGAAACCTACAAAGCTAGACTAGTAGCAAAAGGTTTTCGTCAAAGACCAGGATTGGACTATGATGAAACTTTTTCACCAGTAGCTATGCTTAAATCCATTCGGATCATGCTTGCCATTGCTGCCTACCATGACTATGAAATCTGGCAAATGGATGTAAAAACAGCTTTTCTAAATGGATATCTAGAAGAGAGTGTTTACATGGATCAACCAGAAGGTTTCTTAGACAGTGGGAGCAGCGGAAGAGTGTGCAAATTGCTTAAATCCATTTATGGGTTAAAGCAAGTATCGCGGAGTTGGTACATCTGCTTTGATGAAACAGTCAAGGAATTTGACTTTATCAAAAATGTAGATGAACCATGTATTTATAGGAAGATTGTAGAAGGAGCAGTAGTCTTCCTCGTTTTATACGTCGACGACATACTACTGATAGGGAATGATATCCCTATACTACAATCAGTAAAGCTCTTCTTGTCACAGAAATTCTCTATGAAAGACTTGGGAGATGCATCATACATTCTGGGCATTAAGATCTATCGAGATAGATCTAATAGAATATTGGGACTTTCACAGTCCAGGTATATAGACACTATACTAAAGAGATTTAGTATGGAAGATTCCAAACGCGGCAATATGCCCGCTTGTCACGGAATCACCCTCTCCAAAGAGATGTCTCCAAAGACTGATGAAGAGAGGGCTCGCATGGGCATTATACCCTACGCTTCGGCGGTAGGATCAATAATGTATGCGATGTTATGTACCAGACCGGATGTAGCTTACGCACTTAGTGTGGTAAGCAGGTATCAGTCTGACCCAGGTGAGAAACATTGGATAGCGGTGAAGAACATTCTCAAGTACCTGAGAAGGACTAAGGAGATGTTCTTGATTTACGGTAATAAAGACCTCCAGGTAGAGGCTTTTACCGACTCCGGCTTCCAAAGTGATAAGGATGATTCTAAATCCATTTCGGGTTTTGTGTTTACCCTCAATGGAGGAGCGGTATGTTGGAAGAGTTCCAAACAAGATACCGTCGCAGACTCAACTATAGAGGCTGAGTATATAGCTGCTAGTGAAGCCGCAAAAGAGGCTGTCTGGATGAGGAAGTTCATTTCTGAACTTCAGGTGGTTCCGTCCATTGCCAATCCAATACCTTTGTATTGCGATAACAATGGCGTTGTAGCTTTAGCGAAGGAACCAAGGTCCCATCAGAAATCCAGGCATATCTTAAGGCGGTTTCACCTGATCAGGGAGATCGTGGATCGTCGGGAGATCGAGATACAGAGAGTAGACACAAAAGACAACACGGCAGATCCATTCACCAAGGCCATTCCTCAAGTACAGTTCGAGAGGCTTTTTGAGATGTTGGGCATGCGGTACGCAAGCAACTAGATCTGGTAGAGACAGTGGGTACTCATTGCGCCAATTATAGGCCTTAGTGCAAGTGGGAGATTGTTGGATATATATGCCCTAGAGGCCTACATTGTATAGGATGCTTGGGATATGTATGTGCATGACAGTCTTGCTTGATATGATAGTATGCTATTTGGTTTGACTTTGTCTTAAGGTATAATATATTTTACTTGGTATTTATATATATATGTTGATAAAGCCCATAGGGTGTTTGTCTGACTACCGGCGTTGTGATGTCAGTCATACTAGTGGGAGCTGGATAGTCAATAGGCACACCCTTAGATGTCCCTGGTCGCAGGAGTATCGAGATTAGGCATCGATACTCCGGAGTAGACTAGTGTATACATATCTAGACCCTGACGAGGGGCGATGGATTGGTCCCGCAACCATTGGTGGTGTTTACCTAAGATTGTATACAGATGCTCACTGGGTGTGAGTACACCGGACAGGACTCGCCGAGAACTGACTGGATGGTATTATACCTAACGTCAGATAGCAGTTCTCAGGTGACATGTGTTCAGATAGTCCGTTGACTTAAGGTCATCATTTGTCTCGTGTGAGTTCCCACTGTGCTTTGATTATTACCCTACCACGGCTCAAAGGAGTCGTGCAAACAGGTTTCAGTTGGGCACAGTCCCGAGCCACATGGAGGCAGTGAGCGACTGTTAGGGATTCGTCTCTCCCGGTATAGGGAGTTGATATCGCACTGTGGTCGTTTGGTCATTACCATAAGTCCCTGGCCAGGGCTGATTGAGAATTACTGATGGAAGGATCAGTAGATTCTCGGGTGGTCTTGAACCATACCGACACGACTTGTACGGTTATTAGGGGTCTGACGTCCACCACCTCCCTAGACCATACATGCGATACTCTTAGACGAACAGACCGGACTGCGCGGATATTGTCACAGACAGGCTCAGTAGGATTTCAGATGGGTTACCTCATCAGCTTTCTTATCGACAACTACCTGGGGACCGTTACGTACAGCTAGTGCCGCTTGCGGTCTGTGGTTAAACCCACTGCCAGCGTAGTAGTCGAGTCTTTAGAGTCCCACATAGAGATTTCCCAAACCCAGGCGAAAAGATATAGAGGTCGTATGGTTTTACGACAAAGGTTCGGACGCATACGTGTTTGAACGCACGTACGACATTCGGACAGTTTTTACTAGTCGGCTTTGGTTTAAGCCAGATTCTAGTATCAGGTTATTGGATTTATACAGTCTAAAGTTTTTTCGTGTTTTCACGGATGAGAGGGGCGTTCTCGTAATTTTCCGAGAAGCTTCTAGAAGGATGTGACATGGAGAGAGAGGTGGCATTTTCATTCAATGAATTAGTGACTCATTGTGAGTGATTCATCATGTCATTAATGCATTATTAAATGCTTAATGACTCACATAATGAATCACCCACTTGCATTAATGAAACATGATGAATAATCTCATATTATTCATTTTTTTCTTATTCATTATGTTTCATATATCAAGTGAGAAGCTTTTTCATTATCTTTATTATTATCATTATCATCTTCTCACTCTCTCTCTTCAAGTTCTCTCTCCTTCACCAAGCCTAATCCTACCCCTCATGAGTTGAGAACAAGGATTAGGAAAGACTAATTACTCCATAACCTATCTCTACATCACCTTAGCTACTCTATTTAGCAACTAGAGAAACTAAGTAACCTCAAGTTTAGAGGTTATAGCTTGGATTAGGGTTCTCGGGTGGATCGTCTATCACGGAAGAAAGCCGAAGAGGACGTGGAGATCCAAAGAGGCCGTAGATAACATTAAGACGAAGGACTAAAACCGTTTGGTATAATCTCTTAACATAGTAGTTTAGAACTCTATAGCTTTTGTTAAAACTTGTTTAGCAAACGATTCATACGGTTAATCGATGTTTGATCATAGAACAAGATTGTTATTCATATTTCCGCCTCCCCACAAGTATTGGGGTGTTGAACATCGACTTACACTTGAAAGCAGACCCACCTCTATTTATGACCGCCATCGCCCTCATCCAACAGCGACCTTTATTTCCCGCCAAAACGACTCCTCGAGTTCTACGGCCCCGTTAGCTCCACCTGTCGCTCCCGCATTGGATCGCATCCCATCAGACGCTACAGGTCTGCGACACGTCGCGTCGGCCAACCGACGCTCGACACAGGGACCGTCGCTTCAGTGACAGAACGCTTGATCCGGCACACCTTACTTAAATGCAGAGATCTCGCCCCTGATTCTCTGGCAGAAAAGACAACAGATTACCCGGGGACACGACCCGACGATATCTTCGAAAGGAGCTCACCCCGGGTGGCCCGGCAGTCCACTCTCGACCCGACCTGTCAACTGGTCGGGACGAGAGTGGGGGGATAATGATGATGCTCTATATCGACGATCTCCCCGATCATGACACGTGGCAGACGACGTGTCGCAGAGCTCAGAAGAAAGGACCTACAGGGGCCGACCAGGCCACCCCTGTGCCCATCCCCCGTGCAAATGCTGGCTCTCCTCAGAGCCCATGCACTACTTGGCCTCCTCGGCCTCCCATCTCACCTCTGGCTACCGCACAAGACAAGATGCCGCGGCTCTCTCGCTCATTCCCGAGCTCTCCCGCCGAGGCCATCTTCCTCGGTCTCATCGACTGACCAACGGCACCACTTGCAGGCGTAACTGCCGTACCGCGAATCTCGCCATGCGGGAGATCTCCGCCGGCAACATCCCACGTTCCATACCATTACGATCCCCTTTAACGAGCCTGCCTCGCCATTAATGGGTGATCCCGCTCTTCACGCGGGCGTGACATCGGGAGCATAACTGCCGGCGTGATTCTCGCGCCTATCCCTGCATGCTGCCACCGCTATTTAAACCCCTATTCAAGACGGTTCAAGTAAGCAATTTCTCCCCACTTAGCCGTTACTCTACTCGGATTTTGTCTCTAACTTGATCGTCGGAGGGTCCTCGGTGGTACAAACCACCCCAAGACTTCCTTACAGGAACTCGGCGCAAAACCACCAAACTCCTCAAAACCCATTGAGATCCACACGCAATAGGAGATCATACTCCAGATCCACCAGACCCAATCCCAGCCCTCCATCGCGGCCGTCGACAGATCAACGGAAGACAACATCTAACGGAGGTCGAGATAGCCCCTCCATCAAAAACACTTTTCAATAACCGGTCGGGTAATTCAACAAGATTCCCGATAACTTGATCGAATGCTCGTCGGAAACTTTAGTAGATGGCCGCACCCCCGATGCCATCGACGAAGTGCACTTAGGCAGAACACCGCGGCCGCGAGCACCTGAACGAATGCTTTTGGCGACGGGGTTCTCCTACGGTCACTTGGTCGGGGCTATGGGACGTGTCCATCTAGTAAGCTTACCCAGCGAGTATCCGTGTACGCTACGTGATTGCGACAGACTTGAAGGGTTGCCTAGCACGGCAGCAAGGTTTCGGGAGGTATCTTCCATGCCAAATTAAAATTTTCCCGTTCTAGCTAGCCCTAACATAAAATTGTATACTAGAAAACCGACGAAATAAAATGCAAACACTTTGCAACTAAAGAGAACAAGGAATACAACCTTAGTAGACCGGCCCTTCACTTCAATAGCTCCGTGTAGTAGTCCCTTCGCTGCGATCATGAACTCCGGACTCTAGAGAGGCTCCCATGAAGAAATGAACGAGCTTGCATCGAAGTCTTCGAGGCCGAAGATGATCTACGTCGAGGAGACACTAACCCAAGCTATCTCTTCACTAATTATAGAATTAGTGAAGCAAACACCCTATACTAAATGGCAAGTTGTAGAAGTTGATGAAGTAGGAAGTAGGCTCATTTTAGATTTGATTTTCTCACTCATTTTCCATCATCTCCATTGAAACTAGAAAGCTTTGAGGACGAAGAAGAAGAAGCAAGTGATGAAGTGATGAATGAATTCATGAGGTTAGAAATGCAACCATGGGTTAAGAATGTCATGCTTAACCCTTGTAGATACTTAACCATGAGCTAGGGTTAAAGGTTATGTTAACAAATATCTTAGAAATATCCAAAAGGGTGGACTTGGTCAACTATGATAAATATCTTAGCATAAATCCAAACATTTTGAATTATCTATAAATAAAATGTAAACCCTAATCTTAACCCTAGCATGGTATAAGTCTCTCGCATCCATGTTGCATGTGTAACCTAGCATGACACAAACATGTACACAAATATACATATCACATATATACAATGTGCACATCAAAGAAAAGAAATCTTAAGTGAACTAATATTAGTTAATGTAATGTAATATATCAAATATATAATTATATATTAAATTATTAAATCAACTCTTGATTTAATAATCCGGCTATATTACATATAACCGACTAATATCAAATGAGTCAACTTATCGAATCAACACTTGATCCGATAACCCGACCATATCATATATAACCGACCGATATCACACATCGTGAGAATAGAATACTGTATCACATATCATATCAATCTCAGTCCTGCACATATCACATATGTTCTCCTACTCCATTTCGCTTGGGCCAGGAAACCTCTGTGTAGGACTCTAAACACTCGTCAATACGCCGGCAGTAGGTGATGATCATATCAAACACCCACAAACCGCAAGCGGTCTGCTAAACGTAACGGCCACCCGGGTATTGAGCAATTAGAAGATCAACAATCAAGCCTGCTCATACTCTTGCGAATCCAATCAGTAACACTACCGTACAGTTCGGTCTCTTCGTCTGATATGCCGTATATCTCGTTTAGGGGTGGTAAACGTCAGACCCCAGTAACTCGATAAGTCGTGCCGATATGAGGCTCATAACGGGTCGAGAAACTACTGATAACACTTACCAGTATATCTCGGAATCAACCCTGGCCAAGGATTTCCTGTTATAGCCAATCGAGCACAGCGCAATATCAACTTCTTATACCGGGAGAGATGAAACCCCTCCTATTGCTCATTGTCTCCATGTGACTCGGGACTGTACCCAAAACCTACCATTTTGCACGTTCTCTTGAACGTGGTAAGGTGGAAATCGAAGCACAGTGGGAATCACACAAGACTCTATGACGATCTCGGGTCTACAGACTAACCTGTACCAGTGTCACCAAAGAACCGCCATCTGACATGGGGTATAATACTATCTGGGAGTTCTCGGCGAGTCCGTCCAGTGTACCCAGTCTCCACTGTGCACCCGTATACATCTCTGATGTCAAACACCAATGGATATGGGATCATCCATCGTCCATCTCATGGGTCGAGAAGCTATACGCTAGTCTACTCTGGTATATCGATGCCCCGTCTCGATACACCTACTACTAAAAACATTTGAAGGATGTACTTACCGACTACTCTGTCCTCACTAGTATGATCTGCATCATAATCCTGGTAGTCAAGTACTCATCCTAATGGCTTTATCAACATGTAATAGAGAGACAATATGTATACATGTTAAGATAAAGAGCAACCAGATAGCATACTATCATGTCGAGCAAGAAAGTCATCCCTATATATGTCCAAGCATCTACTACAATATACAACGCATGTGCAGTAATGGCCTCTAGGGCATACATATAACTAACAATCTCCCACTTGCACTAGGGCTATCTGTTGTAGTATCCAATACCCAACAATCAGCAGTGGTTGTAGTATCTCATACACAACCATCCCATAAAAAGTCACTTTTGGGAAAAGGCCTTTATGAGTAGATCCGCCTTGTTGTTCTCTGTGTCTACTCTCCTATCCTCGATCTCCCTGGAGATCAACCATCTCCATGATCAGGTGATACTGCCTTAGAATATGTCTGGATTACTGATGGGACGGGGGTTCCTAGGCCAAAGCCATAACTCCATTGTCACACAATGGTAGGAACGAAGTTCATCTCATGAACTTATATACACCCAGACCCCCTTTTTGGTAGTATCGTTGGTAGCAATGTATTCAACCTTTATCGTCTAGTATGTCACGGTATCTAGCTTGGAACTCTTCCAACATACCGTCCCTTTACTGAGGGTAAAGACAATGCCTGTGACTGACATTCAGTCAACCTTATCACCCTGGAAGCTATCCAGTGATTCTCACCAGGATCGATTGATACCATCTCACTACACCTAGTGAGAATCCTAACATCCATTTAGATCTATCTCATAGATCCAAAACCCAGGATTTATGAGGTATCAACTTGATCCTATTTGGAGAATCCTTATGAAAAGAGGAGATTGACCGAGTGTAGCATAGGAAACTCATTTTCTATCAAGAGTATGTCATCCACGTACAATACGAGGAACACCACCATACTCCCTACTATCTTTTTGTATATACTAGGTTCATCTACCATTTTGATGAAGTCAAACTCTTTGACTACCATATCAAAACAAATGTTCCAACTCCGCGATGCTTGCTTTATCCCATAAAGCAACTTGCACATGGTTCCGCTGCTCCCACTGTCTACGAAGCCCTCTGGCTGTGTACTTATAGACGCTATCTTCTAAATCACTATTTAGAAAAGCAGTCATGACACCCAACCGCCAGAAATCGTAGTCATGGTATGTAGCAATGGCAAGTAGGATCCGGATGGACTTAAACATAGCTACCGGAGAAAAGGTTTCATCATAAACCATACCTGATCGATGACGAGAACCTTGTACAGCAAGTCTAGCTTTGAAAGTCTCAACTTTTCCATCTACACCAAGTAATCTTCTCAAGATATACTTGCTCGTGATGGGGATTTAACCCTTCAGATAAAGCAACCAAAGTCCATACTTCGTTGGTGTATATGGATTCCATCTCAGATCGCTTAGCATCCAGCCATTCTCACAGAGTCCCCACTCTTGATGGCCTGCTCGAAACTAGTTGGGTCATCATCTCATGATGCAATCCTCGCTCCCACTGTCATAGAGAAAACCGAAGTATCTCTCGGATGGATGAGGAACCCTACCAGATCGGTGGAGAGGCTGAGGTTTCGTTTGGAACTATTGAATCCTCCGGTTCTACCAAATCGTCAGCTGTAGTTTGTATAGCTGGAACTCCTTCCAGTTCTACCTCATGACCACTAATTTCTTCACAAGAAATTCCTTTTCTAAAAAAAGTAGCATGCTGAGAAACAAAGCACCTTTTGCTCCTCAGTGCGGTAGAAGATATTCCCTTGCGAATGCTTGGGATATCCAACAAACTTCCACAGAACTGACCTTACCTTGAGCTTGTCCGGATTTTTCTTTTGACATAGGCCGGACAACCCCAAATCTTAACTTACTTAAAACATGGGCTCTTCCCATTCCATATCTCATATGGAGTGGTAGGCTCCTGATTTGGTTGGAACTCTATTCAATAGGTATGCAGCTTCTCAGGTGCATAACCCCAAAAGGAAATAGGTAACTCAGTAGTACTCATCATAGAGCACACCATATCACATAGGGTGCGACTGCTCCGTCCCGATACACCGTCGTGCTGTGGTGTATACGGAGGAGTAATGCTGAGAGAGAATCTCATTCTCCTTTAGAATAGTCCAGTAATACCGTGCTCAAGTATTCTCCTCCCTAATCACATCAAAGGACATAATACTTATACCCGTTTTGGTTCTCCACTTCTAACTTATATTCTTTGAATTTCTCAAAAACTTCAGACTTGTGTTTCAACAGGAACATATGTCCGAATCTTGAGAGATCATCAGTGAATGTAATGAAGTATAAAGAATCAATCCTGGCATGTGTAGACAGGGGACTTACATACATCATCATGTATCAATCCCAAGAGTTCACTAACTCTTTCTCTGTTTCCAATAAACGGAGCTATGGTCATCTTATCTTTGTGACATGACTGGCAAGTTTCACAAGATGTAAATTCAAACTGAATTAAACATGCATCTAAATGTAACTTAGCTAATTGTGTCGTATTGATATGACCTAGTCTACAATACCTCAAGAAGGATTCGTTCAGTTGTGAACTCTTCCTCTTGTGTGTGTTCTGTACGTTAAGAACTGTAGTTTGATTTAGAACGTATATGCTATTAGATAACGTGCCTGATCCGATCAACTCTTGATATAGGAAATGTTCAAAACATTATCCAACAATACAAAATTATATCCTTCTTTACTAAATAAAGAGACTGATATGATGTTGTATATCAGGTTCGGTATCTAATAACATTCGTTCAGAATCAATGTATTTTAGTAATACAGGGTGATAATTGCCAACACCTTGACTGCAACACTTGCACCGTTTACAACTCTTGAAAGTTATCACCCATTCCCAGTTGTCTACCTATCTTGTAGCCCATGTAACAGATTACATATATGGAATCCTGATCCGGTATCTCATATCTAGGACGTAGAGGATACTGAGAAACAGTTCTCGATAATGGACATACCCGAAGAAGATGCATCATCATGCACTTTATTCGTTTGGGCAGCACGGGAATCCTGATATTCCCCTATTTCCTGCTCGGTCTTATAACAATTATAAGTTGGAGAGGGACCAACGTTCCCCAGCTCAGTATAACAAGCGGATTCGGTCAATACATCCATATTATTATCTTGATTAAGGCGTGACATGGTCGCTACCTGGAGAGAGAGGGAGAAGAAAATACTCTGCGTATGCTCTTGCAAGATTAGATTAGTTATTATTTTATCTAATCAGGATGGCTCCCACTGTTTTAGTTAAATCTTCTTTCAAACCCTAAAAGGTAAGACTAGCTGGGATTATTTACAACCTACAAGTTCGCCAATCATTCGGCCAGGCCAGTGTCGGCACTTTGAGGGAGGTTCCCCGTGTTTTCGCACGGACCTAATTAAAATAAACCTCATTTTCCCAGGGGCGTAACCCCGTTAACACCTTTCTAGACACCTACTTGATCGGCTAATTGTAATGTGTAAAACTCTCCCACGAGTAACTCTTACTCGCAGTGGGTATCGGGATCCCACTATCTCATAGAAGGTATGCAATCTCATTGCAAATTTCAACATTTGAAATTCCCGATAATGTTTTGCCCCGAGCGATCTATGACCTTGACAAGGTCTACAAACCATAGACTGTAAGTCATGTTCAACCCGTCAGTTCCTGATTGAATTAAACCAACCCGCACGACCCTTAACATGGTCAACAAAGTCGTATGACTACCCTAATCCAATCGCATCATATGCTTATGCAGATAAGCACTAATCAGCTACCTCACACTACGCCTTAACATGGTCAACAAACGTGGTATGAATACTAAGTAGTACTTATCTGAAATGACGGAGCTACGACAGGTTTTTAAGAAAACCTTTTGCGTAATGAACTTGATATCGACGTAGAATCGAGTGATTTTATAAAGGAGTGTTATTTAGGCTTTTACTAGTTTTGCTAAAGCGGTCATTCCCGGTGAAGGGATTTCGGCTCTTTCCTTATCGAATAAGGTGCAGGATATTTCATAAATATCACTATGCAAAGCAAAAACTATAGAAGCAATTAAAAGACAAACCGAGTGGGTTGTAGTATATGCTAGTTTCGCTAAAGAGGTCACTCCCGGTGAAGGGATCTCGGCTCTTTCCTTATCGAATAAGGTGCTGGATATTTTACAAGGAATACCGCTATGCAAAGCAAGAACTAGAGCTACCAGTTTTTAAAACAAGTTTCTACAACACCTTTTAGATTTCTTTTATTTCATTAATCTCACTAATGAAGTCCCATCATAATATGCTTCCCAAGTATCACATATGAAACGAAAGCAACAATATTTAATATATTATATATATATATATATATATATATATATAATATAAACATTCGTCTCAGAATATACACAGTGATCACATCACAGAGCAGCATAAGAACATTTATGAAATATTGGATATACTAGGATTTTCGTGTTTAATATCAAGCCAGTAATAAACATGGATTCCACGGTCGCGATGAATAGCCAAACCCACATTTCTAGACCCCTACGAGAGCGGCAAGTAACCCTGCTAATTCTAGAGTTAGGAGACCCGGTCTCGACTCCTCGATATGGTCTCCCACTGGATCCTAGAACCCGATTACTTGTGCTCCCCGCCTTGGGTCTATCCTAATGCGGAAAAGTAAATAATATACAATGGTGAAATCATCCTCAACTCGGAAGTGCCCCAATAAAAGAATATTACATATAATGAATTTTACATGAATAAAAATAAAAACTCTCATCTCACATAAAAAAACCCGGCTATTCAAACACGATGATCCAATATAACATATCATAGCAACACATAACATCGCGTGTCATCAACGTAAGTAAATATGCGTTCCCAATTGTCGTTGACATATAGCAACGAAACCAGCGATACACCACATATTACACTTACGGTCGCAGAAAAGAAAGTGAAAAGCTACAACAATTAGAATCCGCAACCACCTTAGACATCATAAACCTAATGTATCACATACTTTAGATTTTATGCCTAACCAAATGAATTCCCTAGACATCACATGCCTAACAATTATAAACTTCGCACTTTAGTCTCGATATTGAAAACACTTTCCAATAACCTGTCGGGCAATTCAACAAGATTCCCGATAAAATGATCGAATGCTCGTCAGAAACTTTAGTAGACGGCCGCACCCCTGATGCCGTCGACGAAGTGCACTAAGACGGAACACCGCTGCCGCGAGCACCCGAGCGGATGCTTTTGGCAACGGGGTTCTCCTAAAGTCACTTGGTCGGGGTTATGGGGCGTGGCTATCTAATAAGGTTACGCGACGACTATCCGCGTACGCTACGTGATTGCGATGGAATTTTGATCACATCAAAATCTCGTGGCAATCGATCAAATGAGACTAAATTGCTAGATTTATAAAATTCAAATTAGTGTGGATTCCAAGTATTGTATCCCATCACATGATACCCGGATGACGTTAAACTTTTTGATCGAATCATCAAAGTCCCACAATTCCCTGAGAGCTCAATACTTGAGCACAGTTTAGTAATACCCAGAATATGCCACAGTACCTATGCACCAGCCGTAGAAGGGCAGACCCAAGCCTTACTCATGTCGCCACGGAACTGCGGCAAACCCTAGGGTATGACCGCGGTTCCGCAATCCAAAAAGTCGAGTTAGGGTTTCATTCTTCTAGAGGGTTCACAGAATTACTTGCATGTTTTTCCGAATACGTTAAACTTAGAAAAATGGGTTTTTGACATTCGATCAAACATTTTAATTTCGCCTAGACAATATGAGATAACCCGAAACAATGTTAAAACTATGAATACGAACACTCCGATTTGCTTATAGTGTAATATTACATCACATGTAAAATTTGCAAAAATAAACAATACCTGAAACACCAAAATCCAGTCACTGGAACACACTGAAAATTTCAAGCCAAAACAACAAAATTGGGCCGGCCACCTCGGAATTGCTGCTCTTTTGCTCGGCCAAAATCCGAGCAAACCCCCTGAAATTTCCATGGTGTTCATGCCATATCTCATACAACATTCTGCAGTTGTTTAAAAAAATTTTAAAGGACCTTTTAAAATCGACAGAAAGTGAGTTTCTGTGTTTCAAGTTTCGGAGTATTTCGGTTTCGTAATCTTAACAAAATCCGTCTAATTTTCTAGCATTGCTCTAATACCACTAAAGGGTTGCCTAGCACGGCAGCAAGGTTTCGGGAGGTATCTTCCATGCCATATAAAATTTTGCCGTTCTAGCTAACCCTAACATAGAATCGTATACTAGAAAACCGACGAAATAAAATGCAAACACTTTGCAACTAAAGAGAACAAGGAATACAGCCTTTATGGACCGGTCCTTCACTTCAATAGCTCCACGTAGTAGTCCCTTCCCTGCGATCATGAACTTCGTATTCTAGAGAGGCTCCCATGAAGAAATGAACGAGCTTGCATCGAAGTCTTCGAGGCCGAAGATGATCTACGTAGAGGAGACACTAACCCAAGCTATCTCTTCACTAATTGTAGAATTAGTGAAGCAAACACCCTATACTAAATGGCAAGTAGTAGAGGATGATGAAGTAGGAAGTGGGCTCATTTTAGATTTGATTTTCTCACTCATTTTCCATCATCTCCATTGAAGCTGGAAAGTTTTGAGGAAGAAGAAGAAGAAGCAAGTGATGAAGTGATGAATGAATTCATGAGGTTAGCAATGCAACCATGGGTTAAGAATGTCATGATTAACCCTTGTAGAGACTTAACCATGAGATAGGGTTAAAAATTAGGTTAACAAATATCTTAGAAATATCCAAAAGGGTGGACTTAGTCAACTATGATAAATATATTAGCATAAATCCAAACATTTTGAATTATCTATAAATAAAATGTAAACCCTAACCCTAACCCTAGCATGGTATAATTCTCTCGCATCCATGTTGCATGTGTAACCTAGCATAACACAAACATGTACACAAATATACATATCACATATATACAATGTGCACATCAAGTGAGAAAAGAAATCTTAAGTGAACTAATATTAGTTAATGTAATGTAATATATTAAATATATAATTATACATTAAATTATTAAATCAACTCTTGATTTAATAATCCGGCTATATTACATATAACCGACTAATATCAAATGAATCAACTTATCGAATCAACACTTGATCCGATAACCCGGCTATATCATATATAACCGACCAATATCACATATCGCGAGAATAGAATACGGTATCACATATTGTATCAATCTCGGTCCTACACATATCACATATGTGCTCCTACTCCGTTTCGCTTGAGCCAGGAAACCTCTGTGTAGGACTCTAAAGACTCGTCAATACGCCGGCAGTAGGTGATGATCATATCAAACACCCATAAGCCGCAAGCGGTCTGCTAAACGTAACGGCTACCCGGGTATTGAGCAATCAGAAGATCAACAAGCAAGCCTGCTCATACTCCTGCGAATCCAATCGGTAACACTACCGTACAGTCCGGTCTCTTCGTCTGATATGTCGCATATCTCGTTTAGGGGTGGTAAACTCCAGACCCCAGTAACTCGATAAGTCGTGCTGATATGAGGCTCATAACGGGTCGAGAAACTACTGATAACACTTACCAGTATATCTCTGAATCAGCCCTGGCCAGGGACTTCCTGTTATAGCCAATCGAGCACAGCGCAACATCAACTCCCTATACCGGGGGAGACGAAACCCCTCCTATTGCTCATTGCCTCCATGTGACTCGGGACTGTACCCAAAAGCTATTGTTTTGCACATTCTCTTGAACGTGGTAAGGTGAAAATCAAAGCACGGTGGGAATCACACAAGACTCTATGACGATCTCGGGTCTACAGACTTACCTGTACCAGTGTCACCAGAGAACCGCTATCTGACGTGAAGTATAATACTATCTGGGAGTTCTCGGCGAGTCCGTCCAGTGTACCCAGTCTCCACTGAGCACCCATATACTATCTCTGATGTCAAACACCAATGGATATGGGATCATCCATCGCCCATCTCATGGGTTGAGAAGCTATACGCTAGTCTACTCTGGTATATCGATGCCCTGTTTCAATACACCCACGACTAGGAATATTTGAAGGATGTACTTACCGACTACTCTGTCTCCACTAGTATGATCCACATCATAATCCTGGTAGTCAAGTACTCATCCTAGGGGCTTTATCAACATGTAATAGAGAGACAATATGTATACATGTTAAGATAAAGAGCAACCAGATAGCATACTATCATGTCAAGCAAGAAAGTCATCCCTATATGTCCAAGCATCCACTATAATATGCAACACATGTACAGTAATGGCCTCTAGGGCATACATATAACTAACAGGAATTTTGATCCACATCAAAATCCCGTAGCAACCGATCAAATGATACTGAATTGCTAGATTTATAAAATTCAAATTAGTTTTCACAAAACTAAATATTGTGGATTCCAAGTATTGTATCACAATTCACAGATAGCTAGACGATGTTAAACTTTTCGATCGAATCAACAAACACCCAAAATTTCCCAAAGAGCTCAACACTTGAATACAGTTTAAAAATACCCAGAACATGCCACTGCACCTATGGACCAACTGTAGAAAGGTCAACCCTTGCCTCACCTATGGCGCCGCGGAACTACCAAAAACCCTAGGGTTTGATGGTGGTTCTGGCGGTCATGGAATCGTATTAGGGTTTCGTTCTTCTAGAGGGTCCATAGAAAACACCTGCATGATTTTCTGAAGATTTTAAACACGGAAAAATCCAACCCTTGGAAAATTTCCAGCAAGGGAAAAATTAGGTTATTGATATCCGTTCAAACCTTTTAACGTCGTCTAAATTACCCGAAACGATGTTAGAATTACAACTATGAAACACTCCGAATTGCCTTTACAAAAATATAACATCACATGCAATATCAGTAAAAACAAGCAACACTTGAAACACCAAAACCCAGAGACTAGAACACCACAAAAATTTGAAGCCAAAACAAGCTTCCAAAACCGGCGAATTCAGATTTTATGGTCATGTCGCCAACCAAAATCCGGCGAGGAGGGCTCAAATTTCTGTGATGTTCATATTACATCTCACAACATTCTGCAGTTGCTTAAAAATATTTTAGACACCTTAAAAATTTCGACAGAAACTTGGTTTTTGTTTCGGGTGTTTCGGAGTTGTTTCGGTTCGCAATTCTACAAATATCGTCTAATTCTCTAGCATGGCTTTGATACCACTGTTAGGTTCCCTAGGGCGCTGCTGGGTTTCAGGAGGCATCGACCATTCAGTTTTAAAAAAAAAATGGCGCACTAAAGAACCCTAACCTAGAATCTTAACTAGAGAATTAGACGAATAAGCATGTAAACATCTTTACATCTAAATGAATAGGGAATACAACCTTTTTAGACCGGTCTTTCACTTCAATAGCTCCGTGTAGTAGTCCCTTCGCTCCAAGTAGTGAACTCCCGGACTCTAGTAAGGCTCCACAAGGTGAAATGAACAAGCTTACTTGAAGTCTTCGAGGCCGAAGATGATCTACGTCGAGGAGACACTAACTCAAGCTACCTCTTCACTAAGTGATGAACTAGTGAAGAAACAACCCAATCTAAATGGCTAGTAGAGAAGAGGTTGATGGAGTAGGAATTTTGCTCATTTTAGAAATAATTTTCTCACTAATTTTCTTCACCTCCTAAAAAGCTAGAGAGCTTGAGGAAGGAGATGAAGAAAGCAACCATGGAATTAAGCAAGTGAAGAATGAATCAAGTGGTGAGAATAGCAACCATGGGTGCGTTAGTATCATATAACCACTTGATTTAATAATCCGGCTATATCACATGCAACCGACTAATATCAAATGAATCAACTTATCGAATCAACACTTAATCCGATAACCCGGCTATTTCACATATAACCGACCGATATCACATATCGCGAGAATAGAATACGGCATCACATACATGTATTAATCTCGGTCCCGCACATATCATATATGTGCTCCTACTTCGTTTCGCCTAACCCAGGAAACCTCTGTGTTGGACCCTAAAGACTCGTCAATACGCCGGCCGTAGATGGTGATCATATCGGTCACCCACAAGCCGCAAGCGGTATGCTAAACGTAACGGCCACCCGGGTACGTATTGAGAGATCAGAAGATCAACAAGCAAGCCTACTCATACTCCTGCGAATCCAATCAGTAACACTACCGTACAGTCCGGTCTCTTCGTCTGATATGTCGCATATCAGCAGCCTGGGGGTGGTAATCGTCAGACCCCAATAGCCTGATAAGTCATGCCGATGTGAGGCTCATAACGGTTCGAAAAACTACTGATAACACTTACCTGTAAATCCCAGCAACCCTGGCTAGGTATTTCCTGTTATGGCCAATCAAGCATAGCGCAACATCAACCCTCAATACCGGGAGAGACGAAATCCCCTCCTATCACTCATTGCCTCCATGTAACTCGGGACTGTACCCAAAAACCACCATTTTGCACGATCTATTGAACGTGGTAAGGTGGAAATCAAAGCACAGTGGGAACCACACAAGACTCTATGACGATCTCGGGTCGACAGACTAATCTGTACCAGTGTCACTAAAGAACTGCTATATGACGATAGGTATAATACCATCTAGGAGTTCTCGGCGAGTTCGTTCAGTGTACCCAGTCTCCACTGAGCACCCGTATACCATCTCTGATGTCAAACACCAATAGATATGGGATCATCCATCACCCATCACATGGGTCGAGAAGCGTATACGCTAGTCTACACTGGAATATCGATGCCCCGTCTCGATACTCCCACGATTAGGAACAGTTAAAGGATGTACTTACCGACTACCTCTGCCCCACTAGTATGATCTGCATCATAATCCTGATAGTCAAGTACTCATCTTAAGGGCTTTATCAACATGTAATAGAGAGACAATAAGTGTACATGTTAAGATAAAGAGCAACCAGATAGCATACTATCATGTCGAGCAAGAAAGTACTCCCTATATATGTCCAAGCATCCACTATAATATACATCACATGTATAATAATGGCCTCTAGGGTATACATATAACTAACACCTATAGACAGCCATAATGTAACTGTGGAGGGATCTTGATTAGTCTAAAATATTGCACATTTGAATGAACATTTTCCCTACTATTGTTGAGTACTAAAAGGTATTTATTGTAAATATAGAACATATGAGAGTTTATTTGTAAAAAGTTTATTATCATATGTTTCTACATTATAATTAACATAATGAGGGAAAATATATGCATATAATATTTAAATAAAATCTTAATAATTAAAATATGCATATCATATCAAATATTTCTAATCAATATTCTTAAGATATTATATCATTTAAATGGTTAGCATAATATCTCAAAAAAAATACTAAATGCTACTAACACTATAATTTGAGATATTGTGCAGATATTAGCTCAGGTCTGGAATCCAAGTGAGAGATCCAAGTCAAATCGGGATATCGAAACCGAATCTGCCAAAATGTAGAAGCAAATCGAGAGATCTTGCAATGACAGAGATTCAGAGTATTATTTTCAGAATCTAGACATCAAGAGAATCTCCAAACATCAACACAAAAGACCAGAAAAAAATCCCAAAACTTGATTCCACCAAGTTGCGGAGGAACCGCCGCCAAACCTGGCTATATGCGGCGGTTCCGTGGCTGTTTGATAGCCCTACGATGTGATATTTGGTGGTTTGGATGTTAACTGCATATATTCTTATTTGGAATTTATGGTTTCTGGTTTAAGGGACTATATAAGGGACCGAGAGCTACACATTCAAAATCATCACCGAAGAGATCAAGAGATCCAAGAGATCCATGTATCCGAGTGATCATCATCTATTCATCTACCTCCAACAAGAGAGATATCTAGAGTAAATTAGAGTTCTTGTAATCGACTTTCTAAGGAGAATTGTAAATGCAATAGTTTATTAATAAAGGTAGTATTTTTATTATTCTTTTTGCAATTAATTTCCGCACTTACTTTCTGCACTTACATTTCTGCATCTTAATCATGTTTTCATTCTTTTACAACCTTTCTTCTAAATATTTAACCATGAGTGAGTAATTTTTAGCTTGCTAGGGTTTGCAAGATAGGGTAGAATAATGGATGAGAAAATCTTTTAACTTCTTTTATAAATTTTAAAGTTTATAAACTTTTGTTTACCGCCGAAAACGGAGACGGATCTGGAATGGATCGTCATGCCTGAATTTGGGGGCAGATGCTATTTGGATTTATCCGTCCACCTCTCCGAAGATGCCAAGTTGATTTATGGCACCGTGTATCGGAGGTTTGGATGGATGCGGCCGTTGTAGCAGACTTCGTCAGATTCCCCCTCGTTTGCGAGGGTTTTTTTTTTATTGTGGGGACGCTCTTCCCTGCAGGCGCAAGCCCCTGCAGTTAATTACGTTACCGCATCGCGGTAACCACTTTCTCCTGCTCCAGAAGGTCACTTTGTGTCGTGTGTGTTTGTTTTATTTTTGGTTGCCCGTGGATTGTATACGGAGACTAATTTATGTTATCGCCCGTAGGGCGTGAATTAGTCCAAATCCGTATATTCTTAGATTTGGGTTTGGTTTGATTTAAGAATCGTTAATCTCGTTTGAGATTAAGATCAACTTAAATATTTGTTAAGGATACGTTAGTCTAATTTTAGACTAAGATCTACTCAACAGGGTTTTAGGATCATTCAGATCCAACCAAAGAGCATTTGGACTCTATTGTTTTAGGTTAAAGACGTTACGGTCTGCTGTTAGTTTAAGGACGTTTCGGTCCGTAGTTTGTTTAAAGACGTTGCGGCCGTATTGGGATGTGCTCATCGGTTTGGGAGTGCACCAAAGAGTTGTTGGTTTTCGGGACCTGCCACCTCTCTGAAGACGTTTGAAGAATTACAACGACATGCATCAGAGGTATGGAGAGAGTACCCTTGAACCAATTCCCGTGTCTGAGGGAAGAGATCATGGTGGACCATCTAAGAATCATTATCTATTTTTTGGGGGACAAAGATTAACTTAGGAAATGTGGGATGAACATGAATTATGTTTGGGACGCCATAAACCCAATGGGGCTAAGTTGATCTGAATCATGGACTTAGCCAACATGGGCTTGACCCACTCAGTTTTCTTTTTATTTTGAAAAGAAGTGCTAAGCACTAGTTTGGGCTCAGTCCCTTTTCCTTGCAAAAAGTGCTGAGCGCTTATATGGGTTCTGACACTCATACTTTACTTTATTTTTTTTGTTTTTATTGAGCGTTAAACACACTTTATGGCTCCCACATGCGGAGCACGTGAGGTGCTAGGTGCTAAGCGCTGGGCACTGGGTGTTGGCTGGTGAGTACCAATCGCTTTATATTAAATAGCGCCCACGTGAGGGGCACGTGAGGCGCTTGGCTCTAAGCGCCAAACATTGAGTGCTAAGCGCTCTTTATTGAGCAGCGCCCATTTGAGGGACACGTGAGGCGCTTGGCGCTGAGCGCCAACCATTGAGTGCTAAGCACTCTTTATTGAACAACGCCCACGTGAGGCGCTTGGTGCTGACCCCAACTATTGAGTGCTAAGCACTTTTATTGAGCAGCGCCCACGTGAGGGATACGTGAGGCGCTTGGACGCTAGGTTTTTTTCATATATTCTGTTCTGAAGAGTTTAATTCTCTGTTCTTTTCTGGATCTTTGATCCCCAAGAACAAGTTCATCCCTATGAGAATTAAATTCTCATTTGTGGGAGACTTGTGTCATGACTCGAAATGGCACGTGACTGACACTTAAATCATATGAAGTCAATAGGACCCCATCTAATTCAAGTAAGCCAAAAATCCCAGAAATCTAAACCATTTAAAAGAAGAAGGAAGGAAAAGTTTAGTTTTAAAGCAAGTGGCTTAAACAACATAAGCCGAAGTATTGCATTTTTAAAACCTCAAGTCTTTTCTGAAAATTTCGGCAGAGTTTCCTTTGTAAAAACTGGCCCCAAAAGGGTACAACATGCATAATATGAATAAAGGCATCCCCAAGCGGGAGCTAGCTCTTCGCCAATTAGCGGTCACAACCACACAAGCAATATAATATACAACGCCGAAGGGTGAGGATCAAAACTCATAAGGAAACTCAAAATCAACATGAAAACTATAATAATACAAGCGCGACTCTAAGGTCGAAATAATAACAACTGGTTTTCTAAGTCTGAAATAATATACAAGTCTGGTTGATGGAATTTACTAGATACAACTGAATGTAAATAAAATACAATGGTGGTCACGATGCAAGTGAACCCACCTACCAAAGCAATCACCCGGAATGAATAAGTGTGCCAGCAAAGCTGTCAAGGAAACCTGTACGGCAAAATCTGCAAGAACTGTGGCACAATGGGGGTGAGTTGCCAACTCGTGAGTAGAAAACATCACCGAGCAGAAATCGTATGTATGACTTAATCCTAGGTCATACGATCAGTAATATCCTCAAAATGATATAGTCTGAAGCATGATAAGGTGGCAAGGGTAAACATCTATACATAAGTGTAATACCAAGTGCTCGTGTCAGTGCCTCAGGTAGTAACATATCATAAATATGAGGTATGAATGCAATATAATGAAAATAGAATACATCATGAATGAGAAAACTGTTTTCTTAATTTAGTGAGATTTCTGTATATATAAGTTTACGTATCATCAATGAAATCATCAGAAAATCAGTGTCAAGCATCGACACAAAACATATATCTCAAAATCTCAATATCTCAGGCTCCGGCTATCCGGACTGGCCTGTATCATCAAATCTCAATATCTCAGACTCCGGCTATCCGGACTGGCCTGTATCATCAAATCTCAAGACCATGTCGGTATCCTCCGGATATCCGGCGCGTCATAATAAAATCACCGATCAGTAGTGCTCCCCTGTCTCAGGCTCAACGCCATCATCTGCGACCTTCTCGCCCCGAGGTACCGCACCGGGTCCACCATGCACCCACAGACGGTTCCTCCTCCTCCTCGAATCGGGTGTATGATACTGCTCAAGAGCCGAGAAAACTCATGGTGGACATATCTCAAATCATATCATGAGAAAACCACACTTTTTATCTTTTGAAATGAAAATGAGTTTATAAATCTTGCGGCTTCTCCAAATCCATAAATCTCATGGAAAGTCCGAAATCCAAAACTGAAGAGTGAATAATAATGAATACTGGGCTCCGGCAATCCGGACTGGCCCTTGTAATATTTCATGACAAATGAATATATATATATATATATATATATATATATGCATGAAATATCAAGCAATGAATGCAATAATGAACTGGCATATAAAACAATAACATATTAGAACTATCAGCTAGCAAACGATATCAACAGAGCAATATTCTCTAAAGTGTACGTGACATGGCAATTACCGATGATGATGTGTGTGAGCCGGCAAGCAGATGTACGTGGAGCATACGCATCATCGGTAATGGTGCTGGTGTCCTGGCAGCATGATTTTAATAACTAATGAAAACACAATATAAGCATGAAATGCGATGCGAACAGCAAGAATATGCGGAATATGAATAATACACGCAATAATGAAGAATCTACATTAATATATATGAGTCATACCGTTTTGCCATTTGAAATAACACGAATCGTGGTGTTTAGAAAAATAAGGGCTACGGTGTTTTTAAGAAAAAGTACGTCCTTTGAAATATTCGTAGAATCCCTTGGCATGTCTTTAAAGTACTCACGATTCGTTAGTTTGAAATAGGTATGACTCGAGTCTAGTCTAACATCTACAAGTAAACTACAGGACTAAACTAACAGGCTAATCAAAAGGGTAAGGAAAACCACCTAAGTCTGAGTCGACATATATATATATATATATATATATATATATATATATACATACATACACACACACACACACACACACATATACATATACATATATATATACATACACACACACACACACACACACACACACACACACACACATATATATATATATAATAGTCGGTGATCCCGCCTCAATAGTATCCCATACGATACAATATATAATATGACATCCTCGAGTCAAGAGTGTGGATAAATCATCAATATTCATCTCATACGGTAAATCCATCACACGACATCCCAAATCTGGGTACGGGTCAAATATCACATTTATCTTATTATTCATCCGGTATCCTTCTCATCATATCCTGTATTAGGGTACTGATCTAAAGTCTAGTACATACTGATACCATCTACATATATAAATGCGTGTGTATGAAAACACATCGCCTAAATACCCGCTATAATATCATGTCGTATCTCATAATACGAACCAAATCATATCACCGACCTCGTGGCACCATGCCCAATCTCATCGACTCATCTCCAAATATCATATACTATCCTTATCATCCATGTATATGTATACGTATATATATATATATATATATATATATATATATATATATATATATATACATACATACATAGTCTCAAACCTATGTGTATATATATATACATATCCCCATATACGCACAAGAAAGTAAAATATATGCGAGTGTGCGTGTGCGCGTGTATGCAAATCTTTACTCTAGGGTTTCGCAACTAAGAAGCTACACTAAATTACTTATAATTACACTAAAACTAACCCATGAACACCTAAAATCTATCTTGGAAATCGTCTAGCCTCACAATAAACATATTTATATATATAGGTATACGTATTCGTATACAACATTACGAAACTGCGGGGGTGTTATATGCCATCCACCCGACTTCCCCCGTAGATATAATCTACTCACCTTGATCCTTGCTTGTCGAAGTCGATGACGCCGTGCTCGTCCTTGTCGTCCCGAAGTTCACGCGGGGGTACCTACATGTCATAACACATCATATCGCATTAAAATCCAATTCGCAATCGAAATGACACACGAATCACTCATAGGTTAAAACCTATGGTCTACTCATGTAAATCAACCAAATAACACTTGATATAGACGTACAAACATCAAGTGACCGATACGAAACACAAATACTAAAACTTAAGTCATGAAAAGTTACAAAAACAATGCAGCAACCTAGGAAAACTTGCTCCAGATTTTGGTTCAGGCAAAAACGAGGTGCACAAACAATACTGGGGTGATGTATAGGGTGTATATAATCTACAGAAGAAACCAGGACCCCAAAATCCAACATGTAGTCAGCTAGTACCCCGTGAATTCCGGCGTCCTCGGTTTTGCATGCCCAGATTGGGTTCGTACTGGCAGGGTGGCTTCATAGTGGTCCATCTAGGTTATTGGGGTTGTTTGTTTTTCTAGTAAAAGCCCTGGGTCACTCCATATTCCCTGCACCCACAAAGTAATCCCAAAACCGACATTGAAAGTTTTCTAAATCCAGGTTTTTGGTTTGTTTCAGTTTGGTCTGGGTTTCTAACACTATAGGGGGGTTTAAGGTCACCTCTAAAGCTCATTAGCACCATCACAACTCAAGAATTCCTCACAACCCCATCTTAGAATTTTCAAAGCTCACTGAACATCACTATATCACTTCCAAACATGCATGGACACTAAAGTGAATGTAAGGCTATACTAATGGTTAAGGAATTGGTACATTTGGCAACTCAAGAAAATTCTTGAGTTGCCCCCAAGTGCTCAAAATCCATCCTTTCTTGGTCCAAAATGCTTGGTGTGGGCTTGTGCATGTTTTTAATGAAAGGAGATGAAGTTTTGATGTTGTTTTGGGGGTATTTTGAGGTGTTTGAGGAGGGGGAAGAGAGGGGGCAGCCATGGGTGAGGAAGTGGAGAGGAAAAAGATGAAGAGAAATGAAGAAGGAGAATAGCCAAGACCAAGGTTTGACCCCTCACCTCTCTCTCTCATGCCCATACCCATTTCTTTATCATTTACCTTTATCTTTTCTTTATCTTTTCTCTTCTCATTTAAAAACAACAACCATGCATGAAAATGAAGAAATAAACCATGATAGAAAATGTAACAAAAGTGTAATATGACATGGTGCATGTCACATGCACAAAACAAGCTTAATGCACGATTAGAGATATTTAATCGCGATTAGCATTAAAATTGGAATATAATTAATTATATAACAATCTATAAATGTTCAAATCTTGTAATCTCTTTCAAATTCAATAATTGACATTATTTCCCAATTTATCGGTATTTAATTATACCGTATCATTAAAATATTCATAATATTTATTATTTAATTATAAAAATTCCCAAAAATAATATTTTATTTTTCTGAAATGTTACAACTTGTCTCATGGATCTCAGATCTAGGGAAAGAACTAAGTTCTTTTATAAGGGTTAAACCCTTGGATATGCAGATGAGATGCTCTGATCTCTATTATTTTTATTTACCTCGAAGAGAGGCGTTCTTCTTTCTTCCCTCTTAAAGCTTTCTTCTTGCTTGCTATTTATTTTTAAGTTTGCAGCTTAGAGGGGTTCCTCCGTACAAGACTTGAAGTCTTAGGTCTTTTATATAGTAGAGGAAAGTTTATTGATTTAGTTAAAGAAATCTCTCCTTGAGAGATCTTTAATTGATTTGGGGATTTTATCCACCGTTGGATCTTTGATCCAAGGACTTCTGTTTTAGAGAAGATCTCTTTCTTGATTTTAACAGGATTAGGAAAATATTTTTCCATGTAGAATTTATTCTACAGATAGGTGATTTTTAATCACCATTGGATTTTTTAATCCAACTGTGCTCTGTTTTATAGAGAGCAATCTTTCTTGTTTAGAAAGATTTGAGAAATATTTCCTCAGCAGAACTTAATTCTGTACTTTGGTGATTTATTACCTCAGTTGGATCTTTGATCCAACGGCTCTGTTTAACAGAGAGCTTCTAGTTCTAGCGATGGCGTCCTCGTGCGAGGCACGTAAGGCGCTGCCTCAGAGTTTTTAACTCTTGGCACTGGCGCCCTCGTGCAAGGCACGTGAAGCGCTGCCTCAGAGTTTTTTTTAACTCTTGGCGCTGGTGCCCTCATGCAAGGCACGTGAGGCACTGCCTCGGAGTTTTAACTCTCGACGCTATCTTTCAAATTTTGAACAGAGCTTTGCTCTTTTATTGGGGAAACAAATGCCCCCCACCGTTGCGCTCACGTGGCTCACACGTGAGTGCAGCGGTGGCAACTTTTCCACCGTTGGATCTTCTTGGAAGTTGAATCGACTTCCTGTGACTATAAGTAGGGCCTTTGGCCCTTGAGATGACTGCTGTTCATCTTTTCTCGTTATTCTTTGAGAATTTAATTCTCCTTTCAGAGCTTAGATCTCTACCCAAAGAAATCCTTTCTAGAGTTAGAACTCTTCTCCAAAATTTGGTAAGGATTATAATCGAACCCATGAACAGAGCTTTGCTCTTCTTAGATCATAGATCTTAAAATGTATTCTAGGGTTGCTTAACCCATTAATCAGAGTATCGTTCATCTTCCATGAAGAACTCTCAGAGTTTCTAGGATTCTTCTTTCAAATCTTAAAGATCTTGGGGTTTTGCCCTATTACAAAGCTTTGCTTTTGAGGGTTCTAGTAGATTATCCCATCATTTTTACAGAGCATAGCTCTTAGAAATTTTTAGGAAATTTTATTCCCCTCTTAATTAAAGTTGACTGATGTGAAATCTGTTTGCAGAGCACAGCTCTCAAGGGAGTTTAACTCCTTAGTCCAATGAGGCTTCTCATTAAATGAGTATCCTCTTAGGATTCCATTCTTAATGAGTGAATGCCCATCAATGATGGAACATCACCTTAATTCTGTGGGTCCCCCTTTGTCCATTTCTTCTGCATTACAGTGCGGTACAATTTTTAAGTACCAAGTGTCACAGTTCAGAACATAGCGTTGATAACTAACCCTCGTCTCTCTTTGTGCAGGTACTATGGCTTCTGACTCTTCTTTCCCTTTTGTACGTTCAGAGAGCTCCTTTGCCGATGCTCCCGTGGATCGGGAAGTCTTCGCGCTTATTAAAGATCATGACCCGGAGCAGAAATCTCTTCGCCTATAGGGGTCGTGGTACAATCAGATTATCCAGGGTCGGCATAGTTTTTCTTGTACAGCGCCCTCAGAGCCTATTTCAACAATTCATTACGCCGATTCGCCTCAATTGAATTATGCTGTAGAAGAGGTCAACTGGACTTCGGAAGGTCGCCTTCAGCCTTCCATGGCATCGATACCCATACAGCCGCCGATGGCTTTGGATATTTTGGGGCGGCGCATATGTCAAGACGAGTCGCGCCCTTGGGGACAAGTCTATATGATAGGGTTAACTCCTCGCTAATCAGCCGGCTACCTGCAGTCGGCCCGGTATATCTTGTCGGCCAAGAAGTCGTTGATGCTAAAGCTTGGGCTATATCCTGCCATATATGCTTCCCTCTTCCAATATCCCGCGCCTCATGTGTGGTGGGTTAAGGCTTTTCTGGAACAGTGGAACATCCCAACCCATACATTTCTTCTATCGGACCGGGAAGTCTCAATTTCTTTGGAGGAGTTTACGGAAATTTCAGGCCTACCCGTCAAAGGGGAACATTACGAGGAGATACTTTCCCCTGATGAGTACATCTTTGCCACCAAATCAGTGGTAATGGGTCTCACTCCGGAGAATGCCATTCAACATCGGTTCTCGAGCCTAATCAAGGTGTTGAACATTTATGAGAGTCTGTTTTTAGAGTCTGGAGGGCACGGAGTCGGCTTCGCAGATTTCATCTTCCGCTTTCTCCGCCCAGAAGTCTTGTCAAAACAAGCCGCAAAATTCTCCAAGCTTGACGACCCATTTGGTTTCGGTTTGGATAACCAACCGACGGTGGAAGCGGATCTAAAAAATTTCTTTATTCCAGACACTCCGGTTGTCCCTTTTGCAGAACTTGCTGCTTCAGACGTCGATGAAGAGACGTTCTTTCTAGGGTTCATCGGCCTGTGGTTGAGCTGGTTTGTGCTTCCGATGCACCCTTGCTATATGAGGCCGTCCGTTTTTTATTCGGCCCACTGCATTGTCATAGAGACACGTGTAGCCGTTGGGATTGCAGGGCTAGCTCATCTATATCACGGCCTGAGCTTAGCGGCAGATACTACTCAGCCAGGGGTCAAACCTGTACATCTTCCGTTGCACTACTTCACATCCTGGGTCGAGATGCACGTGCTGGGTGCTTTCGGTGTTCACAAACGACCCCACTTCTATGACAGCTACAACTTTCCCCGGGTCATGTATCTAGTTGACGCTTCTGCGTTAGATCCATCGCAGCGAGAGGCTCGACGTTTGGTCCTTCGCCCACATATGGTCGGGGATAGTATGACTTTTGTCGATAGAGTCTTAACTATCGGCAAGGAATCTACTAAGGCAGTGCAACCGCTGCGTGATACTTTCAAAGACGGGGCTCCTACGTTGAAGGCTCGGGAAATCCTGCACTTGTATTCTATTAGGCCGGGCTTTTTAGTGTTTAGGCAAAACGCCTTGGCACTGTTCATGAGGTATAACCTGCACCTCTTCGCTCAACAGTTGGGCTACAATCAGGGTGTTCCTCTCGAGGCGTTCTTAGCCGAGCCGGTTGCAATAGAAGAGGGTATTCGCAGCGCGCTGCACCACTTTATGTGACTAAATACGGGGTCCAATTTTCTCATCAGCGAGCCGAGCTACATGCCGATAGCTTCGAATGCTTAGGTGGCGTGGTACCAGCATGCGACATGTGCTGTTATCAAGGAAGAAAGGAGATTATTGCTCGATCACAAAGATGCCGTCTCCGCTGGTAATCCATCTGTCCTTTTAAAGCGTCGGACTGCCGTTCGTCCTTCTTTGAGGGAAATTACTACCGCCGTAGTCCCTCGAGTCTTCCCTGAGAGGCTTCAATCTGATGTTCCCGTAACTGCGGTAGCCGTGGTATCCCCAGAATCTGGTGCTAGTACGGAAATCGGGACCCGCCGCCCGAAAATTCCTGTCAAGCGCAAAATCTTGTCATCGGCCCCCAATGTCTGCTCGCAGAAAAAGAAGAAGTCTATATTTTCTGCCGATGTCATATTTGGCCAGGAGCCACATGCTCCCTATAGCGAGGGCTTGTGCGAATACGGTACCAACGAGGGTTTGTTCGACACACCTATGACCGATACTGATCTTCAGGTTGCCCTCGCAGCTTCCGAGCAACTGGCTCGCGAGGAAGCGGTGTTGATCACTATCGCGAAGTTAGGTATACTTCTCATTATTATGCTTTTACTAACGCTATCTTCTTCAACAGGTATTTCTACTGAAGAGGCTCTCGCGGCTTCCCTCAGGACGTTCGAGGATGAAGAGAGGCTCCACACTTCTTTGGGTCTTGGTATAAGTTGCTTCATTACACCTTTATTCTTTTTTATTCGTGCTCTGACCCTCTCTTTCACCTTATTGTAGGGACCACCTCAACTCAGGTTATTCCAAGTGCAGCGCCGATCCCGAGTGGCAATGCAGCAAAACTTCTAGAGCCAGCTACTGTGGCCACGGCCCTCCTAAAGTCACCGTAGGAGGCTTTGCTGAAGCAGCCGATGATGGACGCCGTAGCGGCTCCGGAGGCAAAGCTCGATTCGGACGACGACAACCCCTTGTCCGAAGGCTTGAAGAGGTCATTTCTCACTGCTCAGACAGAAAGGAAGCGCAGGAAGAACGCGGTGAGGGAACGCGATGCCGTTTTGGCCGTAGGTGCAGGCTCAAGCAGTATTCCGCGTGCTGATACTCCTTCGGTAGATGTTCCCTCTGCCATGTTTACCACCCATAGACAAGCTGAGCGCGTTGCTCGGGAAGAAACTGGAAAGTTACTCCAAGGTAACGTAATGCCCAGTATTTTATTAGAATTCGGTCCTTGAATTCTGACATACGCATTTTCTTTCATGCAGGGCCGAGTCCTGGCGATGGTATGGTAGGTGAAACGTTGAAGATTACAGAGCCCGAAGTGGCTACTCTTTCTCGGGAATCTGGGATCGTCCAGACTGCTGCACTTTCTTCTTGTGGCTCCCAGGTATCGGCAGGTATCGCAAGTGTTACGATGGCCCTCGTCGAGTCAGGGGATGAGGCTATGGGTGCAGAATCTATTCCCCCGATAGAGAGTGAAGAAGCCGTTACACCTGATGACGCTTCCATCACGGTTTTGGTCCACGATCTTGTTGGGATTCCTTAGCACCTTGAGTAGGGTTTTCTAGCAACACGCATGCTATGATTAAAATTTTGGGTGCTAAGTAATCTTAACCTAGGATCAAACTAGATGTTTAGGCTAACAAAATAGTATCTCATACTATAACAAGAGTCTAACACTAAGTGAAAGTAAATACAACCTTTGTAGAACTCCTTGCTAGACTCCTTGGTTCAACTTGGTGTTTGGACAGGTCCGCTTGAATCCTTCGTTGTCCACGACAATCCACCGCGGAGTACCTTGGCTCAAGCTCCTTGCTTCACTAGAACAAGTAGAAGTGATGCAAAACAACCTAAACTAGTGGGCTAAACTAGTGTAGATTGGTGACGTGGGTTTGGATCGCACTTAAAAATCTTTTCTTTTTATCTCCTTCACTCACTTATGAAGAGGTAGCAAGGTTTGAGGAAAAAGAAGAAGGAAGAGGCTAAGCAAGCTCAAGATAATTGTTATGCCAATAATAAAATGAATAATGAATATATGAGAGAGGGTCACACTCACTCATAACCAAGGTTAGAAAATATCTAGATATTTTGTTATTTGGTTAAAGAATAAGTGTGGAGATTAAATCATGGTTAAGTGTAGAGATTAAACCATGGTTTAAGTGTAGTAATTAAACCATGGTTCAAGTCAAAGTCAACAATGGAAGTATGTAGAAACAAAGCAACCATGATATAATCCTAATTAATTCTTTAATCAATAATCAAAATAAATAAATATCCAAACCTTGTGAGTCTTGCATAGCTAATTCCAATGTATCATCACCATGACACATGTATGCATGCATGTGTGCATTCATATCAACATATGTACATACATACATTCATGCATACAATAAATAAAGAAAAGGTTATAAGTGAAAAGACTAATGATCATTAATATTAAATCAACAATTGATTTAATATACCGGTCATATCACATACGACCTGATCAAAAGATAACGCCAGATTATAATACGGTATCACATACACGCATTCAATCAGGCACCCGCGCATATAACCATATGCACCCCACATCGTTTCGCCTAAGCCGGGTAACCCCTTTGTGGGACTCTAAGACTCGTCAATACGCCGGCAGTAAGCGATGATCATATCAAACGCCCGCATGCCACAAGTGGTCAGCTAAACGTAACGGCCACCCGGGTATTGATCGAGCAGAAGAAAAACAAGCGAACCTGTCAAAACTCCTGTCGAGCCAACCGGTAACACTTACCGTACAGTCCAGTCTCTTCGTCAGATACGCTGCATATTAAGTCTAGGGATGGAAACGTTGACCCCAATAACTCAATAAGTCATGCCGATGAATGGTCTATAGCAGATCGAGAAACTACTGATAACTCTTATCAGTAAATCTCAACAGCCCTGGCCAGGGACTTACTGATATAGCCAATCGTGCACAGCGCAGCATCAACCCCCAATACCGGGAGAGACGAAACCCCTCCTATCTCTCATTGCCTCCATGTGTCTCGGGACTGTACCCAAAAGCCACCTGTTTGCACGACTCAGTAAAGCCGTGGTAGGGTGGAAATCAAAGCACGGTGGGAGAACACATGAGACTCTATGATGATCTTGGGTCTACAGACTAACCTGTACCAGTTTCACTTGAGAACTGCTATCCGACGATAGATATAACACCATATAGGAGTTCTCGGTGAGTCCGTCCAGTATACCCAGTCTCCACTGAGCACCCGTATACAATCTCGGTGTCAAACACCAATGGATGTGTGATCATCCATCGCCCATCTCATGGGTCAAGTATCATACACGCTAGTCTACTCTGGAATATCGATGTCCCATCTCGATACACCAACGACTAGGGACATTTCAGGATATGCTTATAAACTACATATGTCCCACTAGTATGATCTACATCGTAATCACAGTAGTCAAGCAAATATCCTCAGGGCTTTATCAACATGTATAAATGAATAAAAGCATGATCAAGTGAACATGTCAGATAAAGAGTAACCAGATAGCATGCTATCATGTCGAGCAAGAAAGTCCTCTGAATATATATATATACATGTATAAATACATCCACTATCAAATAATGGCCTCTAGGGCATACATATATCCAACAATCTCCTACTTTCACTAAGGCGAGTTATTGGCGTATCTCATACCCAACATCTCAAAAAGTCGCTCATGCTGCGGCTGAGGGAGGGCCTTGGTGAGTGGATCCGCGGTGTTATTCGTTGTATCTACTCTCTGAATATCGATCTCGTGGCGATCAACTATCTCCCGGACCAGATGATATCGCCTCAGGATGTGTCTGGATCGCTGATGGGACCTAGGCTCCTTGGCTTATGCCATAGCCCCATTATTATCACAATACAATGGTATTGGATCAATAATGGTTGGAACTACTCCTAGCTCCGAGACGAACTTCCTCATCCAGACTGCTTCCTTTGCGGTGTCATTTGCAGCAATGTACTCAGCTTTCATCGTAGAGTCTGCAACGGTGTCTTGCTTGGAACTCTTCCAACTCACCGCCCCACCATTGAGGGTAAATACAAACCCAGAGATAGATTTGATGTCGTCCTTATCACTCTGGAAGCTCGAATTGGTAAAGGCCTTCATTTGGAGATCTCCGTTACCATACACCAAGAACAATCCTTTAGTCCTTCGTAAATACTTAAGAATGTTCTTCACAGCTATCTAGTGATTCTCCCCTGGGTTGGACTGATACCTGCTTACTACACCAAATGCATAAGCTACATCAGGGCGTGTACATAACATCGCATATATTATAGATCCTACGGCTGAAGCATAGGGTATAATGCTTATGCGAGCTCTCTCTTCATCGATTTTTGGACAAAAGTCCTTGGAGAGAGTGACTCCATGGCAAGCGGGTAAAGCATCCCGCTTGGAGTCTTCCATACTAAATCTCTTTAGGATGGTGTTGATGTACCTGGTTTGGGACAATCCCAATAACCTTTTGGGTCTATCCCTATAGATCCGAATGCCCAATACGTACGTGGCATCACCTAGGACCTTCATGGAGAATCTTAGTGATAAGAATGATTTGACCGACTGTAGCATAGGAATATCATTTTCTATCAGAAGAATGTCATCCACGTACAATACGAGAAATGTGACAGCTCTCCCTACAGCCTTCTTATAAACACAAGGTTCATCTGGATATTTTATGAAATCAAACTCTTTGATAACATCATCAAAACAGATGTTCTAACTCCGTGATGCCTGCTTCAATCCATAAATGGATTTAAGCAATCTATATGCTTTCCCGCTGCTCCCATTGTCAATGAAGCCCTCTGGCTGATCCATATAAACGCATTCTTCTAAATCACCATTTAGAAATGCAGTTTTAACGTCCATCTACCAGATTTCATAGTCGTAGTGAGCAGCAATAGCAAGTAGGATCCGAATGGATTTAAGCATGGCTACGGGAGAAAAAGTTTCGTCATAGTCCAGACCTGGTCTTTGACGAAATCCTTTCGCCACAAGTCTTGCCTTATAGGTCTCTACCTGCCCATCTACACCAATCTTTCTTTTAAAGATCCATTTGCATCCTACGGGTTTTACCCCAGAGGGTACAATGTCTAAAGTCCATACTTTGTTGGTGTACATAGACTCTATTTCAGATCTCATGGCATCCAGCCACTTCACAGAGTCTCCACTCGTGATAGCTTGCTGAAAACTGGTAGGATCATCATCCTCCATGATGCAATCTTCTCTATCACCATCAATAAGGAAACCGTAGTACCTCTCCGGTGGGCGAGAAGTCCTACCAAATCTACGGAGTGGTTGAGGTTCATTAGTTTCTGTTGCAGCAGCCGGTTCAACCAAATTGTCATTTGTAACTTGTGTCTCTAAAACCTCTTCTAGGTCTACCACACTGCCATTTGTATTATTTGTAAAAAAATCTTTTTCTAAAAATGTGGCATACTGAGAAACAAACACCTTTTGTTCCTCCTTGTGGTAGAATAGATATCCATATGATTTTTTTGGGTATCCCACAAAGTTACACATGACTGACCGTGTCTCGAGTTTGTCCAGATTTTGCTTTTTGACATAGGCCGGACAACCCCAAATCTTAACTCGTTTAAGAGATGGTCTCTTCCCATGCCATATCTCATATGGCGTGGTAGACACGGTTTTGGTTGGAACCCTGTTCAATAGAAACGCTGCAGTCTCCAATGCATGCCCCCAAAATGAGACAGGTAACTCAGCATCACTCATCATGGAACGAACCATATCTAATAGGGTCCGATTCCGACATTCTGAAACACCGTTGTGATGTGGTGTGTAAGGAGGAGTGAGCTGAGAGAGAATCCCATTCTTTTTTAGAAAGTCCGCAAGCTCTGTACCGAGATACTCCCCACCTCGATCTGATCGAAGCATCTTGATACTCAAGCCGGTTTGTTTTTCTACTTCAAATTTGTACTCAGTGAATTTCTCGAAAGCTTCGGACTTATGCTTTAATAAAAACACATGACCGAGTCTTGAGAAATTATCATTAAAAGTAATGAAGTAAGAAAAACCGCCTCTAGCCTGTGTAGATATTGGCCCGCATACATCACTATGTATGAGGCCTAAGAGCTCAGTAGCTCTTTCTCCGTGTCCTATAAACGGAGTTTTGGTCATTTTACCTTTGATACAAGACTGGCAAGTCGCATAAGATTTATATTCAAAGGGATTCAAATATCCATCTTTATGTAGCTTGTTTAGTCTTGTTTCATTAATATGACCAAGTCTACAGTGCCAAAGAAAAGCTTCATTTATTTCTGAAAGTTTTCTTTTATTAATATGTTGTATGCTGAATACTGTATGTTGATTTAGGACATATATCCCGTTATTAAGTGTACCATACCCAACCAACATTTGATTCAGGTTAATGTTCATAACATTATTCTGCAATACAAAATTATATCCTTCATTGTCTAACAACGAAACGGATATTATATTACAAAGCATACTAGGTACATAATAACATGGGTTCAAAACCAATATACACCCTGACGGCAACCGCAGGTGATACTCTCCTACCGAAACCGCATGTACATTGGAACCATTTCCAACCCGGAGAGTATGGTCACCTGTCTTCAAAACTTTGCTATTTCTCAACCCCTGCATAGAATTGCAAATGTGAGAACCTGAACCGGTATCTAATACCCAGGAAGCAGAGTTTATTGAAAAACAGTTTTCTGTCACAAACACACCTGAAGCGGAAGCATCACCATGCTTCTTCTTCTTGAGATCCAGGTACTCAGCACAGTTGCGCTTCCCGTGTCCCGCTTTGTGGCGGTGATAACATTCCCCTTTCCCTGATTCCCCAGCCGTGGACTTGTCTTTCCCCTTAGCCTTTTTAACTCCACCTCTAGGTTTGGTGGATTTCTTCTTCATCTTTCCCTTGGCCTTGGCCTTCGAGTGAGATGAAGAAGATGGCCCAGCAATCAATGTGGGAGTCTTCACTGACTTGAGCATTCTCTCTGCACTTCTCAACATATTGAGAAGTTCAGGTAGTGACTTTTCTATGTTGTGCATGTTGAAGTTTACCACAAACTGAGCAAAGGCAGAGGGAGAGACTGTAGAACAATATCAACATATTGTTCGTTCTCCAATATCCATCTGAGGTTCTCAAGCCCTTCTATAAAAGCTATCATCTTCAGAACATGGTCACCTACTGGTGTGCCAGGGGCCATCCGCATCTGAAATAGCTTTCTAGACGTTTCGTATCGTAGCACACGAGATTGTTCCCCATACAACTCTTTTGTATGGAGAAAGATGGATTGGACATCCATATGCTGCTGTTTTTTATGTGTGTTATCCATCGATGCAAGCGCGAGGCATTTGGCCGTGGCACAGTCGGCGTCCCATGTCTTGTGGACTTCCCTATCTGCAACTGAAGATTTAGGGCCTGGGACGGGCGGGGCTGGAGCCGTGAGGACATATGATACCTTATCATAAGTCAAGGCAATGTTAATGTTCCTCAGCCAGTCTTTATAATTGGTCCCATTCAGTTTATTTTTCTCTAGTAGAAGCTTAATTCCTATCATTGGTATCTGCCATTAAGAGAGAGAAAAGAATACACTCAGCGAAAGCTCTTGCAAAGATCAGATTGGTTATTATCTTATCTAATCGATATCTCCCACTGCTTTTATCAAATTTCCCTTCAAACCTTAAAAGAAATACTAGCCAGGATTAATTACAGTCTACAACTTCGCTGACCGATCAGCCAGGCCAGTGTCGGTACTTGAGGGAGGTTCCCCGTGCTTTCATACGGACCTAATTAATATAAACCTCATCTTCCTAGAGGCGTAGCCTCGTAAACACCTTTCTAGACACCTGATGGGTTAGCTAATTGTAAAGTGTAAAACTCTCCTGAGAGCAACTCTTGCTCACAGTGGGATCGGGATCCAACCATCATATGGAAGGTATGCAATCTCATTGCAAATTTCAACTCTTGAAACTCCCGATTTGGTTTTTACCCCTAGTACTCATGACCTTAACTATGGTCAACAAATCATAAGCACTAGTCATGTTCTGGCCATCATTTCATGATTAATTAGACCCACCTACATGACCCTTAACTATGGTCAATAAAGTCACATGAATGTCCTAATTAATCTACATCATATGCAGTATAGGAAGACATCACTTAGCTACCGTACACTACGCCTTAACTATAGTCAACAAACGTAGCACAAATACTAAGTACTCTACTTCCTAAAATGACGGAGGGCTGCTGATGGTTTTTAAGAAAACCTTTAACGCTTTGAACTTGATATCGTTGTAGAATCAAATGGTTTTCAAAAGGAGTGGCTTAAGATCCGCAATTTTGAAATGTAGCTTTTTGTAAAAAACCGAGTGGGTTTGAAATCTAATTCTACAACATATTTTTAGGTTTATTTTTCCTTTCATTAATCATATTAATGTAGTCCCATCATTTAAGTTCTTAAGCCTTCATAGAAAAGAAACGAAAATAGAACGTACACTTATGCCATTCGCATTCTCCACGATATCTCGTTATGCACCGTTAGGTTACTTAACTAACGGCATAGCGGGACGGGACTAGCGCGGATGTAAAACATAAATAACGCTTATTATATATCATATATATAATAATACCATTCGTCTCATCATATAAAACGATCTCATCACAGAATATAAACAGCAGAAGCACATATATGAACATATAGGATATACTAGGATTTCCGTATTTTGTATTTAGCCAACGATAGAAAATACGGATTCCACGGTCATGATGAATAGCCAATCCCACACCCTAAACCCCTACGAGAGCGGCAAGCGACCCTACCAATTCTAGAGTTAGGAGACACGGTCCCGACTCCTTGAGATGGTCTCCCACTGGACTCTAGAACCCGGTCACTTGCGCTTCCCACCTTGGGTCTATCCTAATGCGGAAAAGTAAATAATATACATCAATGATGACATCACCCTCAACCCGGATGTGCCCCAATAAAAGAATATTACATACAAATGAATTTTACATGAATGAAAAGAAAAACTCTCATATCACATAAAAAAAACCCGGCCATTCGATCACGACGATCCTATACATCATATCACAACAACACATAACATCACATGTCATCAACATAAGCAAGTATGCGTACCCCATTTGCCGTTGACATATAGCAACGAAACCGGCGATACACATACTACACTTACGGTCGCAGAAATAAGTATCATATAAATCTAGATGACGTTAAACCATTTACTCGATCGATCAATGACCCAAAAAATCCACAGAGAAGCTGAACACCTGAGCAGTATTAAAATTACCCAGAAGCATGCCACAGTACCTATGGACCAACCGTAGAAGGGCCGACCCGAGCCTCACAAATGGCGTCGCGGAACCGTCGCCAAAGGCATGCTTCTGCCGCGGTTACGCGGTCATTTAATCGAGTTAGGGTATCGTTCTTCTAGAGGGTCCATAGAATTACCTTCATGATTTTCTGAATATTTTTAATGTGAAAAAATACAACATTTTGAAAATTTCCAGAGAGGGATTTTCGGGGTAATCGATGATCGTTTGAAGTTTTTTAATGTCGTCTAGGTTACTCTATAGCTTTAGCTTGGCACTGATACCATGTTGGGGTTCCTTAGCACCTTGAGTAGGGTTTGCTAGCAACACGCATGCTACGATTAAAATTTTGGGTGCTAAGTAATCTTAACCTAGTATCAAACTAGATGTTTATGGTAACAAAATAGTATCTTATACTATAACAAGAGTCTAACACTAAGTGAAAGTAAATAAAACCTTTGTAGACCTCCTTGTTAGACTCCTTGGTTCAACTTGGTGTTTGGACAGGTCCGCTTGAATCCTTCATTGTCCACGACGATCCACTGCGGAGTACCTTGGCTCAAGCTCCTTGCTTCACTAGAACAAGTAGAAGTGATGCAAAACAACCTAAACTAGTGGGCTAAACTAGTGTAGATTGGTGACGTGGGTTTGGATCTCACTTAAAAATCTTTTCTTTTTATCTCCTTCACTCACTTATGAAGAGGTAGCAAGGTTTGAGGAAAAAGAAGAAGGAAGAGGCTAAGCAAGCTCAAGATAATTGTTATGCCAATAATAAAATGAATAATGAATATATGAGAGAGGGTCACACTCACTCATAACCAAGGTGTTAGAAAATATCTAGATATTTTGTTATTTAGTTAAAGAATAAGTGTAGAGATTAAATCATGGTTAAGTGTAGAGATTAAACTATGGTTTTAGTGTAGTAATTAAACCATGGTTCAAGTTAAAGTCAACAATGAAAGTGTGTAGAAACAAAGCAACCATGATATAATCCTAATTAATTCTTTAATCAATAATCAAAATAAACAAATGTCCAAGCCTTGTGAGTCTTGCATAGCCAATTCCAATGTATCATCACCATGACACATGTATGCATGCATGTGTGCATTCATATCAACATATGTACATACATGCATTCATGTATACATTAAATAAAGAAAAGGTTATAAGTGAAAAGACTAATGATCATTAATATTAAATCAAAAATTGATTTAATATACCGGTCATATCACATACGACCCGATCAAAAGATAACGCCATATTATAATGCAGTATCACATAACGCATTCAATCAGGCACCCGCGCATATAACCCTATGCACCCCACATCGTTTCTCCTGAGCCGGGTAACCCATTTGTGGGACTCTAAGACTCGTCAATACGCCGGCAGTAAGCGATGATCATATCAATCACCCACAAGCCGCAAGCGGTCAGCTAAACGTAACGGCCACCTGGGTATTGATCGAGCAGAAGAAAAATAAGTGAACCTGTCAAAACTCCTGTCGAGCCAACCGGTAACACTTACCGTACAGTCCGGTCTCTTCGTCAGATACGATGCATATTAAGTCTAGGGATGGAAACGTCGACCTTAATAACTCAATAAGTCGTGCCGATGAATGGTTTATAACAGATCGAGAAACTACTGATAACTCTTATCAGTAAATCTCAATAGCCCTGGCCAGGGACTTACTGATATAGCCAATCGTGCACAGCGCAACATCAACCCACAATACCGGGAGAGATGAAACCCCTCCTATCGCTCATTGCCTCCTTGTGTCTCGGGACTGTACCTAAAAGCTACTTGTTTGCACGACTCAGTAGAACCGTGGTAGGGTGGAAATCAAAGCATAATAGGAGAACACATGAGACTCTATGACGATCTCTGGTCTATAGACTAACCTGTACCAGTGTCACCTGAGAACTGCTATCCGACAATAGATATAATACCATATAGGAGTTCTCGGTGAGTCCGTCCAGTGTACCCAGTCTCCACTGAGCACCCGTATACAATCTCTGTGTCAAACACCAATGGATGTGGGATCATCCATCGCCCATCTCATGAGTCAAGTATCATACACGCTAGTCTACTTTGGAATATCGATACCCCATCTCGATACACCAACGACTAGGGACATTTCAGGATATGCTTATAAACTACATATGTCCCACTAGTATGATCTACATTGTAATCACAGTAGTCAAGCAAATATCCTCAGGGCTTTATCAACATGTACAAATGAATAAAAGCATGATCAAGTGAACATATCAGATAAAGAGTAACCAGATAGCATACTATCATGTCGAGCAAGAAAGTCCTCTGAATATATATATATATATATACACATGTATAAATACATCCACTATCAAATAATGTCCTCTAAGGCATACATATATCCAACAGATCTATCAGGTAGTCCTTGGCTTGTTGTTTTCGGGTTTTTCAATCCTGTTCAGCCCTTCTGATGATATTTCGTTTATCTTGAACATAGGCGCGATAAACCCTGAGGTTATGCCGTCTGAAGAAGTGTCGCCGGTCGCTGCTCTGGCGGTCGTTGTCCCCTTGCCTTCTTCTGTGCCCCCTCAAATCTCGGAAGGTATGGGTTTCTCACTTATTTGTTTCACTGTGGATACAATCTTCCTTGTATTGACTGTATATTGTTGCGACTTGGCAGGAGTGCTTTTTGACCATTTGTACCAGGTGTTAAGCCCACATTTTTTCTTTCAGTCGGAAATAGTTCCACCTCCTGGTATTGGTCAGTATATTCTTCATCTAGTGTTCCCTCCTTTCTTTTATAAGTAGACTAAGTTATCTTGATTTCGCTGAGCGAGTCATGCAGGACCGCGAAGCTGCCAGGCAAGAAATCACTGAAAAGCTTTCATCCTGTCTGCAGCAACGGACTCAAGTCAAAGCGGAGTTGGCTGCCATGGTTGAACGCGAGAAGATATTGAGGGGAGCGCGAGAGCGTCTTGTCAATTTATTGAAGACGCCTCCTCCTTAATAACTGTCATTGTACCTCTTTTCTCATACCGATTGAAAACTTGCAATTCATGAATAACATGTATTCATTTTGATTCCTTTATGAAATGTATCTTGTATTCACTTGAATTCATGAATAAAAGATATTTTATTTCATATTGGCATGTAACTTTTGGCAAATGTGGCCCGTAAATAGTCCATCTTGACCTCATTGCAGGGCAGCGATGGCTTAGGAAACACGTTTGGATCTGCCGCCAAAGACTTTTCAACTTTATGAGCCGTAAGGGTCTCATAAAGACTTTTCTCCCTACGATTCGAGAGGATCCCGTAGGTGTATTTTCTCCTTAGGAGTCGTGAGGACTCCTAAGTGCGTTTTCTCTTGAGAGTCGTAAGGATCTCATAAGAGAATTTTTCCCCTTACAAGTCGAGAGGACTCGTAAGTGGTTTTTTTTCCTCCTTTTCGATATTTGACTTGGGAGAATATGGCCCGTGTATAGTATACAATAGTCCATCTTGGACCTACTTGCTGGGCCACAGTGCTTAGAAAACATGTTGATATCCCCGTTGCCTAAGGCTTTCCACCTTCATGATCCGTGAGGGTTTCACGAAGATGTTTTTTCCCTACGAGTCGAGACGAGTCGAGAAGTTCTCGCAGGAACATTTTTTTCCCTACAAGTCGAGACAAATCGAGAAGTTCTTGCAAGAATGTCCTAACGTCACAGTTAACCTCTACACTTTACGACAGAGGTCCGTTAAGGTCTGTGGTACTAGGGTTTTTGCCCGTCGTACCGTCGCGTTGGCTGATGCATTCCCCGATACGCAATCTTGCTGTTCGAGTAGCCCCCTGCGACTGTCGTCTCTCTGATCCATTTGGAGGCTGGACAAGACGTCTTCAAGTAATCTCCCAGGTCATATTACCGTCGAAAGAGTAAGCGTTAGAGATTTTCCATGCCGCTTTTTACTTGAGGTCAGGCTCAATTTGGGAGCCTCGATGAGTCATAACCACTCCGCGCTGGTGTGGGATGATCTCCAATAGTCTTTCAGGTTTTATTTGAGTTGCCGTCAAGACCCTGAAGCTAAGGATCTTCCTTTGCTTCGTTTGTTGACATTGTGTCTGCTATATTGCGACAAATGTCAATGTTGTCTGTGAACTGTCGAGATTTGGAACTAGGGACTTTGCCGTGGCTCCGTTGTTTTGACCCTAGGGTCAGCTGTTGATGTTGCGTCTGCATCCTGCTGGAGAGAGATGGAACGCCGTTGTGGATCTCTAGGCTGTAGATGCTGCCGTCGAGACCTGGCTCTCCTTCTGATGGAGCCTGGTGGGAAAATGCGGTTCCTTTTTCGTTTGTGCCCATGGATTGTATACAGGGGTCGATGTGGACTCACCTGCAGGGCAAAAGTTTCATTTGATTTTATTTCTTTCCGCGATGCTCTATCATTTCATCTTTTTTATATCGCGAAAATCGCGATTGCCCAATCATTTCGGCTTTTCATCATGGTGCCCAATCATTTCGGTTATTTTTCTTTTTACTCGCTGTTTTTTTATTGCGAGTTGCCCAAACATTTCGGCTGTTTTTATATGCATGCATTTTTCTCGCTGGTTTTTATTGTGAGTTGCCCCATCATTTCGCTGTTTTTATATGCAAGTATTTTGCTCGCTGGTTTTTGTTGCATGTTGCCCCATCATTTCGGCTATTTCATATCCATTTTCTTTTCTCGCTAATTTTGCGAGCATGGAACTTGAAATCTGATACCAATCTTAGCATCAGTATCGCTGCGACTGGAATGTGGCCAGGAGCGAATCATCATTTGCCTTGAAAGGACTTGGAATTTGATACCGATTCAGGCATCAGCGTCGCTACAATTGGGATATTGCCAGGAGCGAATCATCATTTGCCTTTGTCGATTTGAACAAAGGTGGCTTAGCAAACAGGGTTGGGATCCTGTTGACTAAGGCTTTTTGACTTTATGAGCCATAAGGGTCTCATAATGGTATTTCTCCCTACGAGTCGTGAGGATCCCGCAAGTGTATTTTCTCCTTAGGAATCGTGGGGATCCCTAAGTGTGTGTTCTCTTATAAGTCGTAAGGATCTCATAAGAGTATTTTCTCCTTATAAGTCGAGAGGACTTACAAGTGTCGTTCACCATATGAGAACATTCCTCTTATTGGTGGGACTTGGTGAGGGAACGTTTATTTGTGCCTGTGGATTGTATACAAGGGTCAATATTGGACTGCTTGTAGGGCCACTTGGGGAGTGAGATGGCTTAAGAACTGGTTCAGGTCCCTGTATCTTAAGGCTTTTGAATCCCATGAGCCGTGAGGGTCTCATAGAGGGAAATTCTCCTTACGAGTTGTGAGGATATCGTAAGTGTAATTTCTCAAGAATCGTGGGGATCCCTAAGTGTGTTGCTCCCTTATGAGTCGTAAGGATCTCACGCAGGTGTTTTCTCCTTACAAGGTCGAGAGGACCTTGCAGGTGTTTTTATTTTAACGAGATTGCGCCCTTTCTGGTTTTCACAAACTCGTCGGTAGCCTTACTGTTTTTACTCACGGAGCCCTTTCGGGTTTTCATCCGTACTCATTTCTCTTGTGGACATACAATTTTTTTACCCCTCTGTTTTCCAATGGCACTTAGGGGAAACTTCGCCACCGGGGTAGCTGTATAGCCATCGGGATTTAAGTTGCAGTCTTTGCCACTGGGACCTGTGGACTTGAATTCCACTATCGCCATATCTGAGGCAACGTATTTAGTTTAAGGACATTGCGGTCCATTGTTAGTTTAGGGACATCTCGGTCCGTGGCCAGCTTCGAGGTGAAGTTTTGCCGGATACTACTTATAGAGTTTGGACTCAGGAAGATAGCGAGAGGGCACAAGCGTCGTCATCTATCATTAACCTGAGCCATGACTTGTCAAGCGTAGTATTTCTTCAGGAACTAGCCGTTTATTGGCCGGAAGGGTCTTTCGCCATGCATATCCATGAGCAAGTGGGCCCCGCCTTGGTAGACCTTGTCTATGATGTACGGACCCTCGTAGTTTGGATCGAATTTCCTCCGCTTTGCACAGTTGAGGATCATAGGTCTTTTTACGACTAACAGGAGTTCGCCTTGGCGAAATGTTCTCGGTCTGGTTAGTCTTTCGTATGAGCGTGTCATCCTTGCTTTGTAAGCTTCCAGGTTTTGTTGCGCCATGAGACGAGTTTCATCGAGGGTATCGAGCTCCTCAAGCCGAAGATGGGCATTTTCTTCATCTGTCAGCTCATATCGAACTACTACTCGTAGAGAGGGTAGCTTTATTTTCAAGGGAAGTACCACTTCTGTGCCGAATACCAACGCGAATGGCGTTGTATTCGTGGCCGTTTTGAACGTGGTTCGATACACCCAAAGATCTTCATGCATTCTATCGTGTCGGTTCCTTTTATTTCTGGACACCATTTTCTTTATGGTCTTCATCAAAAACTTGGTGAAAACCTCAGCTAGACCGTTAGCTCGGGGATTATAGGCTGAAAAATATCTCCAATCTATATTATGCTGCTGTGCGAAGCGGCTGATCTTATAGCTCCTGTAGGCCGGTCCATTATCCGAGATGATTCTTCGCGGAGTGCCGAACCGGTAGATGACATGTGCCCTGAAGAAATGGAGGATGTTCTCCGCCTTCACCTCCCTTAGTGGTACCGCCTCTGCCCATTTAGAGAAGTAATCAGTTGTTGCCAATATGAACCGATATCCCTTGGATGATGTTGGTTCGATGGGCCCAATTATATCGGTTCCCCATATTTCGAATGGCCAACTAGCCAGTGTTGGGTGTAGCGGATTTGGATGCTGGTGGATGAAGTCCTCGTGAATGTGGCACGAGTGACACTGCTTCGCATATTCGAGACAGTCCTGAATCATCGTGGGCCAATAGTAACCCGTTCTCTTGATCTTCAACTTCATCTTTGGCCCTGCTTGATGAGAACCGCAGAGTCCGTCGTGAGTTTCTTAGACGACCCTCCTTGCTTCCTCCGGTCCCAAGCATCTTAGCCATAAACTATCGAACGACCTCTTATATAGAGTAGCATTGACGAAGGCGAAGGATAGAGCTCGTTTCATGAGCTGATGTCTTGACGATACGTCTTTGGGTGTTCGATGGGATTTGAAGTAGTCTATGAAGACTTCTCTCCAATCCTTAATCTTTTCTTCGTCTTCTATTTGGCAGGCTGCTTGTTTGGTCGCTTCCTTTCCTTCAGACGACTCCGGAGATATTTCTGTTGGCGCGAGAATCCGGCGGCTTTGCACAATGATCCTTACGTCATCGAGGTTTTCGTTGGCCGGTTCTTTAGCGAGCTTGGCTAACGCATCCGCCTTGCTATTTTCCGCACGCGGGATGCTTCACAGGATGTAGGAAGGGATTTTCGTCAGCAGTTGCTGCACTCTTTCACCATACCTGGTCAGTTCTGGCTTACACGTCTGATAGTCATCATTCACTTGGCTAATGACCAGCTGGGAGTCTCCATATATGAGGATGTTTTCGATTCCCATGTCGACAACAATCTTAAGACCTGCTATCAAAGCTTCATACTCAGTCTCGTTGTTTGTTCTTGGCTCTGTCAATGAAAGGGCGAAATGGATTATCCCTCCTTGCGGGGTCACAAAGATAAGGCCTACGCCAGCTTTGATTATGGGAGTGTTGTGCTTTCCCTTCTTCTTGGAAGATGCTCCATCGAAGTAAAGTTCCCATCGAGAGTCATTTTCTTCTTCTTTTGTGTTGAACACATGTTCGTCCGGTAATTCACAATTTAAGGGAGAGTCGGCAGGTATCGGATGTTCAGCTAGGAAGTCGGCGATTGCCTGCCCTTTCACTGCCCTGAGAGGTCGATAGATTATTGAGAATTCCATCAAGAGGAGGGTCCATTTGGAAAGCCTTCCTGTTAGTATGGCTCTTGACATCGAATATTTGAGAGGATCCACCTTTGATATGAGATGGAACTCATATGCCATGACATAGTGCATGAGCTTCGTTATCGCGAAGATCAGTGCCAGGCAATGCTTTTCAATTGGGGAGTAGTTGTTTTCTGTCCCCAGAAGGACCCGACTCAAATAGTAGAGGGCTCTCTCCTTCCTGATCGTTCTCATATGCCCATAGTGCGCCTAGAGAACCTTCAAGGGCTGTCGTGTACAGGATGAGGGGCTTTCCCTTGACAGGAGCGGTTAATACCGGCGGGTTCTGTAGATATTGCTTGATTTCGTCCAATGACTTTGGCATTTACGATCCCAAACGAATGGGGTCCCCTTCTTCATTAAATAGCTGTAGGGGCGGCATTTGCCGGAGAGGTTAGCTATAAACCGTCGGATATACGCGAGCTTTCCTTGGAGAGACCGCGGTTACTTGAGAGTTCTCGGTGAAAGCATTTCCATAATCGCCTTGATCTTTGATGGGTCTATTTTGATGCCTCGATGTCGTATGATGAATCCCAGGAATTTGCCTGAGGAGACTCCAAACGCGCATTTCAGAGGGTTCATCTTCAGATTATATTTCCGAAGACGCTGGAACACTATTTTCAAATGCTCTCAGTGCTCCTCATACGATTTGTTGTTCACCACGAGGTCGTCGATATAACATTTGACAATCTGGTGTATGAGGTCATTTAAGATCTTTGTTATGGCCCTCTGGTAGGTAGCGCCAACGTTCTTCAAGCCGAAGGGCATCACCTTATAGAAGAATATACCTAGCGGAGTCCGGAAGGCGGTGTGCTTTTAGTCTTTAGGATGCATCTTTATTTGATTATACCCCGAAGATCCATCCATGAAGGAGAATACCTCATGAGTGGACGTGTTATCGATCTTCGGCTCGATAACATGCACTGGGAAGTCATCATTTGGGCAAGTTTTGTTGAGATCTCGAAAGTCCACGCATATGCGTACTGTCCCATTTTTATTCATCACAGGGACAATTTTGGCGATTCAGTCAGGATATTGAACTTCTTGGATGAAGCCGGAGTCGATTAGTTTCTTGACTTCGGCATTGATGCTCATCTCGAGTTCGAGCCACATTCTTCTTGGCGCTTGCGTGACTGGCCTAACGTTCGGCGATATAGCCAGTCTATGCACCGCTATTTCTGGATCTAGTCCCGGCATCTCGGAATAATTCCATGCGAAACAGTTTTTATATTGCGTAAGTACGTCCTTTAGCGTGGCCACCTGCTTTTCAGACAGCAGCTCACTGACGGACATTGGCCTTGGCTCGTTTCCTGTCCCCAAGTCGATTTTTTTCAGGTTGTCCGCTGTGGTGTGTATCCCATCTTCCAGCTCTTTTGGCGCTGGTGGAAATTATAAAACCACCTCGTCCTCATCCTCATTTGCGAAGCACCGGGAGGTCATCCACATTCTCGTGCTCTCCTTCTTTTGATAGTGTTATCACGTGGTAGGTACGAGCTCGTTTCCAAGCTCGATGCTGATCTAGACTTTCCCTCGCAATGTAGGTTGCTCTTGGCTCATGCTTTCGTAGTGGGGCTACCCTCTAACTGTCGAATAGAGCAAACCTGCCTTGCTGATACTGGTCTTCAACCCAGTCTTTGAAGGTGAAGCAGTCTTCAAGAAAATACCCTATTGCTCGGTGGTAGGACCAATAATCCGGGTGATGGACCTCGTTTACTTGTTCGGGGTCCCGAGACTTCGGGACCGTCACCATTTGATGCTTCATGACAAGGTTGAATATTTTCCTTGTCTTGTCTTGAGGGAAAGAGTATTCCCGACCCATCTTATTCATAAAAGACAGATTCCAGCTGACTTTTTCTCGATCGCGTGGCTTCCTGGATCCGCTTCGCTGTTTTTGAATGTTATTCCCTTTCTTCACCTTGTTGTTGCTTCTGCGTCGGGTTTTTTCCTTGCCACGAGAGCGCACATCGGGCTGAGGATGAAGGGCATTGTAATCTTCCGTAGCCTGCTGAATGATATGCCGCGTCCTGTCTTTCTCGTAAATGGCCATTTCGCGGCTATGGTCATCCCGAACCTTTTGACCCGCTTGCCTTATTAGCTTGTCAATTTTTTCTTCGAATGACTGGCTTGGCATCCTTATGGCGGGATCTCGCTCTTGTTTGATATCAGCACTATCTGGAAATGCATTTGCTTCTCCATCGGAGTCATTTATGACATGGCAGCGATGGAATCTCTCCCGTTTCTAGGACCGAACGTATCCAAGCCCGGTCGTCTCCATCCTCCCTTTGGGCATCTTTCGCTGAGTCCCGGGAACGTCCTAAATCTTGTTGTAGAACTGGACTTGCCGAGTGGTATGTTTGAAGGGTACGCCTTGGTATCTTAATAGCCTCTTCAACCCTCTGCGTAGTACCTGGGCAGCCGGATTGGTTGAAGCCTATCAAGCGTAAGATCGGCACCATGCAAGACTTCTTTCTCCACTTTGGTCTCCGTGGATTGATAGAAGAGGATCGCATTTTCATCTCTCCGCCTAGAAGGAACGTAGAAGGTCTGCAGCTCTTGCACGCCGTATGTATCGAGCGCATTAAGTTCCCTGTAATGCTGCTGCGGAACCATGGTGATTTGCAAACTCTGATCAGCTTCAGCGAAGGTCTGCATTGACGGGCGGGCGGAGAAAACTACGTTGGCATCGTCCTCAGAGCCACTGCCAAAGACCAAAATAGGAGTAGATGGTCCTGGCCTGTTACCTTGGGGTTTCCCCGAGTAGACTATTTCTTCATCTTCCTCGGTATCGCTCCTATAGATCGGGATAGTGGCGACGGCTTTTTGTCGGTTCTCGGGTTTACGACATCTTTCCGTGTATTCGAAGTCTGGTAGGAAGTACTTGGCGTCTTCATATTTGCGAACTTCATTTATGGAGAATGGGTTTAGCTCCCCTGTAACTGTGTATTCGAGATCGTCTTTGAAGTACTTCATACACTGATGTTGAGTAGAAGGGATGATATTGTACTCATGTAACCAAGGCCGGTTGAGCAGAGTGTTGTAAGAAGTCTTGGCGTCGATGACATGAAATTTGATGTCAGTGACGAGCATCCCAAAGCGTAATGTCAATATCACGGACCCAAGCGTCCGTGATGACTGCGAATCGAACCCGGAGATGGTAATTTTTTCCCGAGCCAGGTGCTGAACATTCATGCAGATCTCCTTCAGCACCTTCACGTTGAGAAGGTTGACAGAGGACCCTTTGTCGACCAGGATCTTGCCTATCTTATTATCGTGGCTGTACCCGGTGACATATAGAGGACGGTTGTGCTCGCACGTTCCGAAGAGGAGATCTTCATCACCGAATGTGATGTCAGCTGTATGAACCTCTGCCAGCTCGTCCTTCATATTTTCTTCCGCAAAGAAAGCTTGGAACTGATCAGGCTCTTGTAGTGCCTTGATTGGAGAATCTCGTGCCTCTTTAGATAGAAGGAGAGCATCCAATATGCTCAGTTGTGAGGGTATCTTCCTCAGATGTACCAGGACATTATAATCCACCTTGTTTTTCTTAGGTGGGTCCTTGGTCGCGAGCTCTTTGACGACTCCATCATCGAAGGCAATTTCCTCTGGGACTTTTTCCTTCCTCTTATCTCTTTTGCTCGAACCTTTGTTTGTTGACCCGAGGTTCTTCTCAGGCAGTGTGCAGTTACGTAGCTGAATGTTCTCGCATTTCTTCACCTCTTCTTCTTTTCCAGAGGTGTATTCTTTGAAGAGAGGACCGGGGGTTATTTCTTCCTCAGAATCACTCCCGAATGTGAGAATTTGGGTTTTCCCTTTTGTCGAACTGGTATCAACCATATAACAGCTTCCAGTCATTTTCTCGCGCTCATCTGTCATATTTTTTCGTTGTCGACGAGCTTCACGCTTCATCCTTTTGAAGTGTTGTCGGTGGGCCACGTATCCCTGCCACCACTTCTTGAAGGCGCAGCATTATTCGGTGGGGTGTGTAACCCTCCAATGGTATAAGTAGTAGTTCGGGTGTACATCCTCTTCATCGAGGCACGTACTCCCGGGAGCATTTCTTTTGAAAGGTGGCAGCTTCATCCCCATTGACAGGGCTTTGGAGAACTGTTTCCCTATCTTAAACCTTCCTTTGTCTGCCGCGGGTGTGCTTCGATTTGGTTGGAGTACTTTGTGACTCTTCCTCGCCGCAGCTTACTCATCCTGACGCCGACGCTTGACCTTTTCGTATATGGTCGTTTCACGCTCTCGGTCAGCTTTGCTTTTTTGAAGGGCTTCGTTCAGCAATTTATCGATTAGGTCAGGGATTTTGGTGTCGGTTCTGCCCCCAGCTTCTCTATGTCATTTTCTAACGCCAAGGGAGCTTCTTTGCCATTCACTGACGAATGAGAGATCATGTGGCAACTCGCCACATAATCCTCAGGTTCTTCTGACGAGTCGTCTCCCTCGTCATTGTCACTGTCTCGGTTCTCATGTATATGGTTGAGAAACTCTTCGAGGGTGACTGGGGTCCGCACTTTCTGGTTGTACTCTTCCAGCGCATCAATGTACTTTTGCAGGTCCATACCCTTGTTGTTGTACTCGGCAGGCTGCAGAGGCTTCTTGGTTCTCTTCCTTTTCTTCGAAGACTTCGAAGGCTTGACCTGAGTGTTCTGCCCATCATTACCAGCTTTCGGTGTTGGGCATAGTTTAAGCATCCCCTCAATGATCACGGGCTCCAGCGGGTTTTTCCACCTGATCGCCGGGTATGCCTGAAGATCCTTCAGTATCCTTTTAGTTTTGGCCGAAAGGACAACTTCCCATGGAGCTTCTTCTACAAATGAGCATGATGCCCCCGGCGTATCCACCTTTTTAGGAGTGTGCTACTGTGGCGAGTTTACCTTCCAGTTTTTGAACAGCGCGAACTTGCCTTGTTGGTATTGGTCCTCAACCCAGTTTTTGAAGACATAGCAATCTTCGATTGGGTGACCCATTACTCTGTGGTAGGGGCAGTAGTTAGGACTGTTGACGTCACCAGGCTGCAGTGGCCGTCTTGGATCCAGCAGAGTGATGAGCCTGTTGCGTACCGCCAGTTCGAACAGTCTCCTCATTTTATCCCGGGGAAACGAGTAAGGACGTCTCAACTTCTCTTCGAGGGATCGGTGTGTGTTGCTTTGGCGAGCAAACGGTTTCGGGTCACTCGGTTGTTGTTGAGCATTGGCAACGAAGGTCGTTTTCCCTTTTCCCTTTTCAATCCGGAGATCCGTTTTTGAAGAAGACGGCCTATGGCTAATCTCGTCCATTTGGGCCAGCTTGTCGATTAAAGCCTGGAAGGTGGTCGGCTTGAAGAACATCATAAACTGGGATATAGTTGCCTAAGGATCAAGGGTCCTCACGAACATGACCATGGCAGGAGCTTTTTCTATTCGCTGTCCGCATTTTGACCATAGGTTCCGCCATCTAATTGCGTATTGAACCCCGGTCTCTCCTGGCTTCACCCTAGCATTGATTAACATCGTGATAGGGGTGTGCTCGCTTGCACTCGCGAACCGCTGCGTGAATAGCAATTCCATCTCCATGAATGTTTTGACAGAATCATTTGGGAGATCGGAGTACCATTCAAATGTCGTCTCCGACAAGCTCCCAACAAACTGGCGAAGCAGTAGTTTGTCGCCGCCTCCAATATTACTGCACAAAGCTATGAATTAAGCAACGTGCTGTTGTGGATTACCCGTCCCCTTATACACATGGAATTTAAGGATCGTATATCCTGGCGGGTATTTGATTTGATCGTACCAGCCTGGATAAGGTCGCCCAGTTCTGACGACTTGGCCTGCCGCTTCCCTCGCCTGATGAGCTCGTATTTGCTGAGCTATGTAGTCATCGAGGGCAGCATTGGAAATTGTCTCTTCTTGGGCTATTGAGACAGCCGGAGGAGGGTTTGATGTTTCCCCTCTGTCGTCTTCGATGATTATCGGAGGGTCTTCGGCTGGAGGTTCCGGCTGGATCATCATCCCCACCATGTCTTGGAACAGAAGCGCCATCTGTTTTATATTAGCGGCTTGTTCTGCGGCTTCCTTATCCTTCTTTTCTAGCACCCTTCGCAAGAACTCGGTGTCAGTCTCTTGTTCCTAGCGTTGCTCAGACGTTGATTCCCGGCTTTCTTTTTGCCCAGTGAGTGCTGACATTTTCATCAGCATTTCTTGGAGCTTTTGCTTCTGCTCCTGAGCTTTTGTCAACGACCGACTGAGTGGTCGATGACCTACATAAGCACGGCTTTCCTCATTCCTGGAAGCCATGTACACCGTGTGCACTATCATGCCCCCAGATTTGGGGCGTTTGGGTCCAGTGCCTTTGGAATTCGCTGCAGGCAGTGAGGTTTTCTCCGGCCTTCTTCTTTTGTGAAAGGTTAAAGTCTGATGGGCCGTTTTTAGAGGCGCCCATGTAGATGGGGCTTTCCGTTGTATGGCGGGATGGTCCTCCTCCTGCCGAGTCTTCTTTTTCTCTAGTGGGCGAGAGTAATTTTTATCAATTACAGAGTCTTGAACTTTCCGCCAGACCCTGTGGATTTTGGAGGACAACCGCTGAGGGGGTTGCTCCGGCTTTGCCTGCATCATGTTTTCAGCGGGCGGGGGAGACTTCTTCAATACGGTGTTTGGGGAGTTCTTTCGCACCCTCCTGAGCGGTTCGAAACTGTTCCCAGTTGGAACAGCAGCGTTAATTTCCACCATTGGAGCTGGTGGAGTAAATCCAGAGGGGGAGTTTCCCCCATCTTTCCTCACTCGGCGCCAGTGGAGACATCGAGCATGTCTTGCAGACAGGATTGCCTTAGTTGTGGAAGCGGCTTCGTTATTCCCCTGTTCTGATGAAGGGATACTGCTGGTGCTAGCCTGTTGAAGACTGACGTCCATTGAGAGGGGATGGTCAATCTTTCGAAGGCCGACCTTTTGGTAACAGAAGCAGTCTTAGTGACTTCACCGGAAGCAGGAGTTAGAACGGCTAATCTTGCGAAGACCGATCCTTTAGCAGGAGAAGCCCTGTCGACGACTTTATCTGCCGGAGCTGGAATGGCTATCCATTTCGGGATAACCCCTTCAAGTATTGCGAGCTTTTTTGCGAGCCAACCGGAGCTTTAGCTCAGTCTGTTGAAGACTGGGGTTGAAGACTTGGATGACCCGTTGAGAGGGGCCGTAGTGGCTGCAAGTCGATCGAAGACCGGCTTCTTTGGAGCTTCCTGTGATGGCATCAGGACGCTGAAGCTTGTCGGTGGGAGCATAGTCCCGAAGAACAATCCAGTGGTGCCCTGAGTCACCTGTTCCACTGGCATTGCAAATATGGAGGCAGCTTGGGGCCCATAAGTCACTCCTCCATTTGGGGTGGAGCGAGAGTTGCTGTTGCAGGTGCAGTTAGAAGCCATTGATCTTCTTTTCTCTGCACAGGAGAAAAACACTAAATCATAGTACCTCGAATCCAGGGGCAACCATATTAAACCATGATTTGTTCGCGAACATGACACATGAAGTGTGGAGTGGAAAGAGGAAAAGGTCCCGCCGGGCGTGCCAGAATATGTTTACCGCCGAAAACGGAGATGGGTCCGGGATGGATCATCATGCCTGAATTTGGGGGCATATGCTATTTGGATTTATACGTCCACTTCTCCGAAGATGCCAAGTTGATTTATGGCATCGTGTATCGGAGGTTTGGACGGATGCGGCCGTTGTAGCAGACTTTGTCAGATCCCCCCTCGTTTGCGAGGGTTTTTGATTGTGGGGATGCTCTTCCCTACAGGCGTAAGCCCCTGTAGTTAATTACATTACCGCATCGCGGTAACCACTTTCTCCTGCTCCAGAAGGTCACTTCGTGTTGTGTGTGTTTGTTTTATTTTTGGTTGCCCGTGGATTGTATACGGAGACTAATTTATGTTGTCGCCCATAGGGCGTGGATTAGTCCAAATCCGTATATTCTTAGATTTGGGTTTGGTTTGATTTAAGGATCGTTAATCTCATTTAAGATTAAGATCAACTTAAATGTTTGTTAAGAATATGTTAGTCTAATTTTAGACTAAGATCTACTCAACAGGGTTTTAGGATCATTCAGATCCAACAAAAGAGCATTTGGACTCTATTGTTTTAGTTTAAAGACGTTACGGCCCGTTGTTAGTTTAAGGACGTTTCGGTCCGTAGCTAGTTTAAGGACGTTGTGGTCCGTATTGGAATGTGCCCATCGGTTTTAGGAGTGCACCAAAGAGTTGTTGGTTGTCGGGGCCCGCTACCTTTCTGAAGACGTTTGAAGAATTACAACGACATGCATCAGAGGTATGGAGAGATGTATCCTTGAACCAATACCCATGTCTGAGGGAAGAGATCATGGTGGACCATCTAAGAATCATTAGCCATTTTTTGGGGGACTAAGATTAACTTAGGAAATGTAGGATGAACATGAATCATGTTTGGAACGCCATGAACCCATGGGGGTCAGTTGATCTGAATTAGAGACCTAGCCAACTTGGGCTTGACCCACTCAGTTTTCTTTTTATTTTGAAAAGAAGTGCTAAGCACTAGTTTGGGCTCAGTCCCTTTTCCTTGCAAAAAGTGCTGAGCGCTTATATGGGTTCTGACACTCATACTTTACTTTACTTTACTTTTTTTCTTTTTATGGAGCGTTAAAAACTCTTTATAACGCCCACGTGCGGAGCACGTGAGGTGCTGAGCGCTGGGCGTTGGCTGGTGAGTACCAAGCGCTTTATATTGAATAGCGCCCACGTGAGGGGTACATGAGGCGCTTGGCGCTGAGCGCCAAACATTGAGTGCTAAGCACTCTTTATTGAGCAGCGCCCACGTGAGGGATACGTGAGACGCTTGGCGCTGAGCGCCAACCATTGAGTGCTAAGCACTCTTTATTGAACAACGCCCACGTGAGACGCTTGGCGTTGAGTGCCAACCATTGAGTGTTAAGCACTTTTATTGAGCAGCACCCACGTGAGGGACACGTGAGGCGCTTGGACGCTAGGTTTTCTTCATATATTCTATTCTGAAGAGTTCAATTCTCTGTTCTTTTCTGGATCTTTGATCCCCAAGAACAAGTTCATCCCTATGAGAATTAAATTCTCATTTGTGGGAGACTTGTCTCATGGATCTCAGATCCAGGGAAAGAACTAAGTTCTTTTATAAGGGTTAAACCCTTGGATATGCAGATGAGATGCTCTGATCTCTAGTATTTTTATTTACCTCGAAGAGAGGTATTCTTCTTTCTTCCCTCTTAAAACTTTCTTCTTGCTTGCTCTTTTTTTTAAAAAGTTTGAAGCTTATAGGGGGTTCCTCCATACAAGACTTGAAGTCTTGGGTCCTTTATATAGTAGAGGCAAGTTTGTTCATTTAGTTAAAGAAAACTCTTCTTGAGAGATCTTTAATTGATTTGGGGATTTTATCCACCATTGGATTTTTGATCCAAGGACTTCTGTTTTACAGAAGATATCTTTCCTGTTTTTAACAAGATTAGGGAAATATTTTCCCATGCAGAATTTATTCTGCAGATAGGTGATTTTTAATCACCATTGGATTTTTTAATCCAACAGTGTTCTGTTTTACAGAGAGTAATCTTTCTTGTATAGAAAGGTATGAGGAATATTTCCTCTGCAGAATTTAATTCTGCACTTTGGTGATTTATCACCTCCGTTGGATCTTTGATCCAACGGCTCTGTCTAACAGAGAGCTTTTAGTTCTGGCGCTGGCGCCTTCGTGCGAGGCACGTGAGACGCTGCCTCAGAGTTTTTAACTCTTGGCGCTGGCACTCTCGTACAAGGCACATGTGGCGCTGCCTCAGAGTTTTTTTTAACTCTTGGCGCTGGCGCCCTCGCGCAAGGTACGTGAGGCGCTGCCTCAGAGTTTTTAACTCTTGGCGCAATCTTTCAAATTTTGAACAGAGCATTGCTCTTTTATTGGGGAAACACGCATATGTTTTCGAATTTGGTTATAAAAACGTATGCGTCTTCAGATTCAAGCCCGTGAAATTTGGGCAACAAGTTGATGAAGTGGGGTTTAATTTCAAAATTATCCACATTGGCCGGTGGAATAGAAAGACAAGTAGGAAGGGGACCGCGTATCGGGTAACATCTTTCTTGAAGAGAGATGCGCGGTGGATTCTGCGCACTTACGGGTGGTGGCAGGGGTGTATTGATATAATCTGATGGAGAACCGTCCATCTTAGTCAATGTGGTGGGTGGAGGAAGAAAAGAAGATGAAAAAGTACCGATGTCGGAGTCGATAGCAGAAACGTGGACAAGACGGGTACTAGAATCCCGTGTCCTGCAGATAATGCACTAAGTGGGTTTAGCGCGCGTGGCAGCGTATGTGAGAACGATTTTTAAATGGTTTGTTTTGAAAAAGTGTCGGACGTGAGGCTTGACTCAACAAATCACAAAATGCACAATCAGCCATAGAATTAAGGTCACCTAGGTCAAGCACTAGACCGCTCCTAGACTTCCAAAGGACAAGCCGCAGGATCAATCCTCTACCACCTCTTTATCGCTCTTGTGGCCAGATAAGTGCCAGGTAAGTGGGAGGTATCCGTTATACGAATCATCGAAAATAGCGGGCCTAATTAAGTAACCACTTTCCTTAGTCACACTTGCCTAGACACCACAAGAGAGATACGGATAAGCAATAGATTACCCACGACCTTCCTCTATCGTAATTGAGCGCGACGGTCCTTAGAGGCTTGGTCTAGATATTTTTTTAATCAATTTAGGGTTATGCAGATGCTCGTTTTGTGATTTGTGGGGTCTAGGACGAATTCTGACAAGGACTTGATCTCCCTCCTTGAAAAGAAAAAGACCGAACCAGCAAGACTAATGTCTACGCTACGCCCTTTGAGAGGTCCACTTATACTATTGAGAAAGTCTTTTTTTTAATAAGGCCCCGGTTATATAAGATGAAATTCAATCTAACAAGCGGACTACCTTCGGCTACTACAAGATCTTTATAAACCAAAGAAGCTGAGCCTACTTTACGCACTTCCGCACTTGAAGTACCCTGCTTGCTTCCTTTACGTACAGCTAAGGAAGATAGATGTTCTGTTCGGCTGGAAGGATGATGAAATCCCCACCTAATCTGAATTTTGGTTTTGCCCCTTAAAGTCTGTTTTAGAAATATAAAAAAACAAACCAATATCAAAACACGCAAAAAAAAATTTGAACGGCACTTTTTGCAAAGAATCCTGCAGAAAAATCAAATTATTGGATTTGAGAGGGGAGATAAAGATCAGAGAAATATACCAGAAGATTTTGGGGGCACAACACCACTAAGCCACCGCCCAACCATGACCAAACTCACCTTATTGCCACGGTTCCGCTGCAGAAAGGAGGGTTCTTCTGCCGATTTTTCTTCAGTGCCCTTCTATTCTCCTCTGGGCTTTGATGGATGTCTCTGAATTTTTCTTTCCTCGCTCCAGTAACTCCAGATTCTCTTGTAAAAGTCACACAATAATCGTTAAGTACAATATGCGGTTTTGGTTCTCTTTTATAATATGTTTTCTGGATTTTTTTAAATATTCAACACGAATAGCAAGAAAAAAATTACGCACGTATCCCCGGCAACGGCGCCATTTGATTGATTCTAGATTTGGATAAGTGTTTTTGTAAGGTAAAGTAACCGCAATCAATAACGGTGTCGCTGGTAGCTAGCCGGGATGAGTACGGATCGTCCTAAGGGAAACGTCGAACCTTTTACTTATTTTAGACGAGTTGATTGAAAATAGGGAGAATAGTTTTTAGATCTATGTTGAACACGGATGTAGAATTTATGAAGAAGAGGCTTGTAGGGTTCATAGAATTTAGGAGCGATGGATGATTAATTAAAAATGAATCCTTTTATCTTTTAATAGATTTAAAACTAGATCGATGGTGATGAATGAAGATTAGGGTTTTTGAAGAGAATAAGGTTCCCACTCTTAACCTTTATCTTTTCATTGACCTCTATTCATTCTAGCCTTTACCAAAACAATTGGTAATCTAATCTCAAATCGTGGTCAAGACTATCAATAAATTGATAGCGTGCCTAATTAGGATGTTAACAATTACTTTGCTAAAGTTTATAAACTTTAAAAGATGTAAAAGAAGTTAAGAGATTTTATCATTCATTGATCTACCCTAATTCTACGAACCCTATCAAGCGAGGAATTACTCACGCATGGTTGAGATAGAAGAGAAGATGAAGAAGGAGATCATAATGTAAATGCAGAAAGTAATGCAGAATGCAAAGAACTAAATTAAAGATCTACCTTTATTAATCAGCCTTAACATGTACAACTCCTTTGAAATTTAGAATATAAAAAACTCTCGTGTTGCTCTCGATCTTTATCTCGTAGGAAGTAGATGTCCAGTCGATGATCACGTCGCTTAATCACGTTGATTCGTGGACCGTTTTGGATCTCTTGATCTTGTCGGTGATTTGCTCGGTGGTAAAATGTGAGATGATTTCCAGGTATAACTCTAGATCCTTTAAATAGTAGTAGAGGCAGAAACCCTAGATTCCCTGTGTTAAGATTCACTGTTGCGATCATAATCACGAAATCTCAAATCCAACGGCCATCAGAGGGCTGCGGATCCGCCGCATTTAGGGGGTATTGTCCGCGGTTGGGCGGCTTCCTAGTGGAATCATGCTTTGGATATTCTGGTGCCGCCTCATGTTGACACGTGAAGATTGTTGTGATGTTTGGTTCTTTAAATCTTTTCTGAGTCTCTGCCATTTACGATTATATGATTTGATTCAATTTTATCGGCAGATTTCATTCCTGATATCTCGGATATCTCAATCTCCAGACCTGAGCTAAATCTGCACAATATCTCAATTCATAGTATTAGTAATATTTGTTATATTTGAGATATTATCCTAATCATTTTATATATGATACAATATTTTAAGAATATTGATTAGGAATATTTGATATGATATGCATATTTAAATTATCAAAATATCATATAAACATTATATGCATATATTTTCCTTCATAATGTTAAGTATAGTGTATAAACATATGATAAAGAGTATTTTGCAGATAAACTCACATATGTACCATAATTACAATAAACACCTTTAAGTAATTAACAAAAGTAAGAAAAATGTTCCATCAAATGTGCAATATTTTCGATTGAACATCAATCGATACATTTTATTATCTTGAATAGGGCGTGAAATGGTTGCTACCTGAAGAGAGAGAAAAGAAACACTCAGCGTGTGCTCTTACAAGATTAGATTGGTTATTAGTTTATCTAATCAGGATGGCTCCCACTGTTTCCTCGAATTCTCCTTCAAACCCTAAAAGAAGAATTAGTCAGGATTAATCGCACGTCACAATACTTGCTTAACCTTTTGTCCAGACTAGTGTCGGTATTTCGAGGGAGGTTTTCCAACGCTTTCGTGAAATTCCTTAATTAGATAACCTCTTTTCCCTTGAGGCATAGCCCTGCTAACACTGTTCTAGACACCTACTTGGTTTATAGCATTGATTGTTAAGTGAAAAAATCTCCCAAGAGTAATCCTACTCATCAGTGGGATTGGGATCCAACTATCATCGCGTGATAACCTAGATGGAAGTCACTCTAGACACCACACTCCAGAAGGTATGCAACACTAGAAAGTTTCCTGTATGTTTGAAACTCCCGATGTGGTTTTTGGCCATAGCGGTTCATGACCTTGACAAAGGCCAACAAATCATAAACCCCTGGTCAAGTTCAACCCGTCATTATCCTGGATAATTCTAGACCCATCCGTACAAACCCTTGACAAAGGCCAACAAAGCTATACAACTGTCCTAGATAATCGCATCTGTATGCAACAGACAGGCAATATCTAGCTACCGTACACTATGCCTTGACAAAATCCAACAAACACGGCACAAATACTAGGTATGACTCATCCGAAATGACGGAGGGCTACGGCTTGGTTTTTGGCGAAAAACCCTTTAACGTAATGAACTTGATATCGTTGAAGGAACCTGATAGCTTTGAAAAAGAGTGGTTTAAGCTCCGCTTTTGAAAACTAGTGGCTTTGAAGAAAACCGAGTAATCTATAGTATAAACTTTTGCTCAAGAGGTCACTCCCCGCGAAGGGATGTAGGCTCTTGCCTCCTAGAATGAGGTGTTGGATGTTCATGACCGAACACCACTATGCAAAGTGAAAGAATATTACTACAGTTTTTCGAAATTTGTTCCAACAACATCTTTTAGGTTTCTTATCTTGCATAAATCAAACTTAATGCAGTCCCATCAATTAATACCTATCACACCAGAAAAGAACAAAAATACAATGTACGTATATGTTATCCGCATTCGCCATGGGACCCGTCATGCACCGTTAGGTTACTTAACTAACGGCAGAGAGGGGGCTAGACTAGCGTGGGTGCAAAACATATACAACATCTACTAGTATATATATAAATATATATAATATTCATCCCAGGCATGATATAAGCAATATCACATAGCAATATCAAGCAACACAGAGTGGTGGATATACTTAGAGTCTCGGGTTTCATTGAGCCGGAAATAAAACCCGATGTTCTCGGTCTTGTGGATAGCCCGTGCAATGAAAACCTAGACACCTACGAGCGCAGCAAATTACCTGCCAATCTCAGAAGTGGGACAACCCCAGTCAACAAATTGAATGGGCCACCCAGCACTTCACGGGATCCGGTAACTTGAGCGTCCTTTTGTGGGTCATCCTATACCCCCTACGAGTGCGGTGAATAGCCTGCCAATTCATGAGTAAGGCCCCATCCGTCTCAACGCCATGAGATGCGGGCATGCTGCCCTCTAGAACTCGGCTATTCGAGCACTCCACCATGGGGTAATCCTAGTACAGAAAAGGAAAATATATGTACAAAGGTGACATCGACCTCAACCCGATCGTGCCCCAATCGAATAATATACAATCCGGCAAAGACGACAGTCCATATGTCGGACACTCGCCCCGCAATAACAAATATACAAATGAATCTCAACTGTACTACTACCATTGCACTGCAAACTATCCACTGCGACAATCCAACCACAATATCAGCACAAACATAGAACATCAACGTGAATGTCATGTTCGCAAACCCGTCTAATAGAACATATAGCAATTAGACGGGTTATACCGCTCTAATGATATTCACGGTCGCAGATACTAATGTATACACTGAAAAACACGCATTTAAAATTTCGATCGACAAAAACTTTTCCGTATAGGCCCTACGTGCTAACCAGTACTCAAAAAAATCTGGGCCAGAAAATATACATCTCAAAAATCACATTTCCATACAATAGAGTACCAGAAGAATTTTTGTGCACAGAGGCCCCATTCCTACCGCGGAACAGCCGCAAACAAGCATGTTTCGCGGCGGTTTCGCGGCGGAGTGAAGAGCTACATGCTCAAATTTTTTCTGCCTCTCTAAAATACCCTGCATGTATTTTTAAGGCACTCCAAATAATTTTTTGAACACATCTAAAAATCGTCAGAAAGTATATCAATGAAAATGCGATTTCGGAAAATTTTGTCGATCGATGTTTTATGCACATCTAAACTGGCTATTTAAGTCTTATGGGGTGGCTCTGATACCATGTTGGGTTACACTAACGCCCTAGCTGTTTGCGGAACAAAAATTTTCTACGATTAAAAATGGCGCTAGAATAACCCGTTAACCGGATCTACCAAAAACCCTAAAGTAGCTAACTAGGAGGGGAGCTAACTACTATGAAAGAAGAGTCTCACCAAAATATCCATGTCCTTCAGTCTTCTTTCCTTGCTCCTAGTGGCCTCCATGATCGAGCTTGATCGTCTGTCTCCCTCCGTCGAAGATGATCCACCCGAGAGTATGTACTTTGAGCTTCTACCTCTAAACCGAGATAACTAGGGTACCTAGTATGCTAATCTAAGTAGCCTAGAATATGTAAAGAGTTATAATGGATTATTAGTCTCAAGAATCCTAGGTTTTTCAACTCATGAGACAATTAGGGTTTGAGGAAGAAGAAGAGAAGTCTTGAGGAGAGAGAGTGTTGATGTTAGAATGAATGAAGAATGGCTAAGTTTTGATGAATATTAAGCAAATAATAATACCACACAAAAATATATTTATGCACCATGCCTCAATAGTCATCAAAACATGAGTCACCCCATGAGTTACCTCATGGGTCACCAAGTAGCCATGCTTCATTTAATTATAATCAACATCTCATACCTCCACCTCATTAACCATTTAACAAAACTGGTTAAAACACAAATGAGGTGTCTTCTTCTAGAAGCATCCTTACACAAATTACAAGAATACCCCTCATCGTATATACATACCCGTATCCGTATTCCGAAAAATATGAATACAAAGAGACAAAAATAATCCAATAATCTAATACTAGGATCTGGCTTAGTATTATCCGTCCAATCATCATCCGTGTAGCCAGTACACGTATATAATCGAAGCCTTACCATAAAACCATACGACCTATACATCGTTTCGCTCGAAGGAGAGAAACCCTCTTTGTGGGACTCTAAAGACTCGATAGTATGCCGGCAGTGAGTTACTAGATAAATCCATAACCATAAGCATGTCAGCGGCACTAGCTATACGTAACGGCTATTCGGGTACCTGTCGAAAAGGAAGACCGGCGAGCAAACTCATTCGGATCCCTACTGAGCCTATCTGTGATAATCTTCGTACAGTACGGTCTCTTCGTCTGAGAGTATCGCATACCGGGTCTAGGGGGTGGTAAACGCCAGACCTTAATAACCAGATAATTCGTGCTGATGCGGCTCAGGACCAATCCGGGAAACTACTGATCAACCTATCAGTAAATCTCAACTGCCTTGGCCAAGGTCTTTTGTTCCTGACCAATCGAACATAGTGCGATATCGACACCCAATACCTGGAGAGACGAATCTCTGACAATCACTCACTACCTCCATGTGGCTCGGGATTGTACCCAACCAAAACCTGTTTTCACGACTCAGTAGAGCCATGGTAGGGTAGTGATCAAAGTAAAGTGGGAACTCACACGAGAAAAATGACGATCTTAGGTCCGAAGACTAACCTATACACATGTCACCTTAGAACTTCCATCTGACGATAAGTATAGTACCATCTAGAAGTTCTCGGCGAGTCCATCCAGTGTACTCACACCTAGTGAGCACCTGTATACAATCTTAGGCGCATCAGACCAATGGCTGCGGGACTAACCATCCCCCTCGTCGGGGTATAGAAACGTATACACCAGTCTACTCCGGAATATCGATACCCAGTCTTGATACTCACACGACTAGGGACCTTTTAAGGATGTTCTTATGGACTACCCAGCTCCCACAAGTTTGATCGCCATCATAACGCTAGTAGTCAAGCAAGATCCTACGGGCTTTATCAACATGTAATTGACATATATAACATATGCACATGTTAAGATAAAGTCAAACCATAATAGTATACTACTGTATCAAGTCTTTATCAATATGTGCAAGAAACATAAAGTATCATAAAAAAGAAATACACATATCATGATAAAGACAACTCAAATAATATACTATATAACCGAGCAAGATTGTCTTGTACATACATATCCCTAGCATCCATATGTATACATATACAATAATAGCCTCTAGGGCATACATATCCAACAATGGGTAGCCGCCATGGAGTTTGAAGGAATTGAAGAGGCTATGGGGTAGCCACCGTTGCTTTGATGGAATTAAGGAGGCTATAAGGGTAGCCGCCATGGAGTTTGAAGGAATTGAGGAGGCTATAGGGTAGCCGCCATGGAGTTTGAAGGAATTGGGGCCCATTGGGGGTCTTCGCTCATGGGGACCCTTTTGAAGGGTCTCCGCCAGGAGTTCTTAGTGCTGATGGGTCTCCGCCAATCTTTTGGAGCTAAATCCTTATCGCATAGTTTCATGCATGGTTTCATGTTCACTGTATATATGCATTTGTTCATCATTTTGACCCATGTATACGTTCACGGAGTCCATTACAAGGGCAGTCACGTGAGGGATAACTCGAACGAGCATCCGTATGCATGTGGATAACTATGAGGAGCATCTGGGAGAGGATAACTTTCGCAAGCATCCTGTAACTTGATCTCAAAAGCTGTCATAAGGCTCATCGGATGATATTATTGAAAAGTTCTCAGTAGGGTCATTTTTATTTTGCATTTTTAGGGTAACTCTTTTATTTGAGTATCCTATGAATCATTTGTTTTCGAAGTAGTTGAAACATGGAGCATCATTGGTGCACAGGAAATTTCAGAGCATCACTGAAGTTTAAGGAATTGCGTAGAAGAGGAGATTCACTGCTCCATACTTACGTTTGTTTAAACATTTCTCTTCTTCTTCTTTTTCAGAATTTAGACTCTTGAGATTTTCTTGACGTTGTTCAGGGCTCTGGTAGTAGTGCATGATGATTTTTAGTGATTAATAATGATTCTGAGTGCTTCAACGTTCTTTGGTGTAAAAGGGATGTTCATCGCCGAAAATCGGACTGATGCGTAGGGTGCGTGTCTAGCCTGAATCTGGGGGCAGATGCTATTTAGATATATCCATCCACCTCTCCGAAAATACCAAGTTGATTTATGGTACCATATATCGAAGATTTGGATAGACGCGATCGATATAGCTGACTTTCAGATTCCCCCTAACGGATGAGGGGTTTATTGATTGTGGGGACGCTTTTTCCTGCAGGCGCAAGCCCCTGCAGTTAATTACGCTATCGCATAGTGATAATAACTTTATGCACTCCAGGTCTATTCCTTCATGTGTCGTGTTTTATTTTTTTTGGATTGCCCTTGGATTATATACGGAGACTAATTTATGTCATCGCACGTAGGGCGCGGATTAGTCCAAATCCATACATATTTAGATTTGGTGTTTAAGTCCATGTAGGTGAACTTTAGGTAGCATTTCTCACATGGATGAGGTCCATCAGTTCAAGAGATACTTAAGTTTATCCAAGGATCGTTAGCTTTTTTTTAGACTAATATCAACTTAAAGTGTAACTATGAATCGTTAGTCGTATTTGGGACTAAGATCAACTTAGAGTTTCTAGCATATGGTCTAAATGAATTGATCTTAAGATCAAAGAAGCTTGAGTTTCAGGGAATTAACCAATCTGGGGCTAGGAATTAGTCTATGTATATATGAGCGCGTGACATATGGGCGCATGCTCATGTGACTTCCACGTGGCGCATGGAAGCATTGGCGCATCCACTTCTGGCGCTAGCGCCACGTGTATAGCACGTGGGGCACAACTTGGGGTTTTTTCAAAGATTATTCTCTTATGTTTTGAAACTTAAGTTTCATGAAGCTTAACCTTCTGTTAATGGTCTTTACACCATTAACAACATCAAGATCAATTTTTTTCTTTTTCTATGATCTTGGATTTGTTCATGTCTCAAGGTGTGAACTTGGTGCCTCGGATTCTGGAATTCATCATCGTCATCATTCATTTTCATATTTCATAATGATCTTGATGTCTTTCCATCGCTATGATCAAAAGGGTCTCTTAAATTCTTCCCCCAAACCCTAAATCTTAAGATTAAAAAATCTCTCTATGGAAGCTTAAGTTTTCAACAATGAAGGTTTTGACTTACGGATCTTAAGATTCAAAATAAGAACTTAAGTTCTGTATGAAGGTTAACCTTTTTTTAATGGGATTAATCTTCTTTACCTCAGTTTTTTGAAGGACGAAGAAGACAAGGATTCTTGATGGCAGCGAACGAACTTAAGTTCTGGATCGAGGTTTTTCTCTCAAAGCATATGGGGAGTTCTCTGTAAATTGAGATTAATCTCAAGGGTTCTTTATATAGAGATGAAAATTGATGGGTAAGTAGAGAAGATCTCTCATATGAAATCTCTCTAATTGATCTTAAGATCAACCCGGATGCTTAAGCATCGTTGGATCATTGATCCAAGGATCCTTTGTTAGCAAAGTTAATATCTTTCTAGTTTTAAAAAGATATTAAAATTATCTCTTGTTAACAAGAAAAATATTTCTGTTTAAGAAAGATAAGGAAATATTTTTCAAAATATAACTTAAGTTATAGTGAAGCATGTGCTTCAAGGGCTTGGCGCAAGATGCATATGGTGCAGCACCCAAGATACTTAGGCACTATATGCCAGTGAGAGAAGCAAAGCTTAAGCTTTTTGGTAATCAACAAAGGGGAGCTTTTATAGCCTTGTAGGCATTTGGGATCGTGGCTCACGATTAGGGACATAGAGCGCATAGCTCGCCACTTCCCCTCCTTCGCGGGTATTGTTGAGAATTTCCCCCGTGCATGCCTTGAGTTTAAAAAAGCGGTTTGAGTTTAGAATTATGGCGTGTGCGAGCTTGGTCTCATTTTAAAATATTTATAACCGCAAGTGCACGGCTCGTTGTAACTAGCCGGCAAATACAAGTCGATCCACAGGGAATTGGTGATCAGGTATTATTATAGCAAGTTCAAGAGAAGAGAATCGATTTGATTTATTTGTGTCACTAATTAGAAAAGTACGAAATTATAGGTAAAGATAAAGTGGTCGTGGCTCCGGTTCGGATGAATGAATCATGAAAATATCTTCGACTCTCTATTGATCATTAGCGTTCTCTCCTCTTGTTAGAACCGATTATGGAGCATGGCTTATCAAGCGGATCTCGAAGCATAAACCATCAAGATAAACGAAATCACAACGTGGGGATGAAATGAATCCGTTACATTCTTACTTACCCTTTGTATGTCTAAGCATGTAGAATCAAATCAAATCACTAAGGATCACAAGGCATACAATATCAACAAACACCAATTAGCGTGCGGGGCACATAACCCCAGTGATGGGCAATAGGAGTTTGTGGGGGGAGACCTGGGATCGAACCCGAGATCTCCCATTTAGTGCTTCGAAGAGGGACCAGTGGGCTTCGTTGCGGTAAAAAAAACACCAATTAGCACATAAGAAGTAAAGTTAGCATTAAACTTGCTAAATAGGTAGGTGATAGTATATGATATATGCTTAAGGAAGGGTGTCAAACAACATCAAGAAAAATACCATATCTAAACAACTTAGCTAGATTAACATTAATATTGATTCTAATTTTAGCATTGCTTATGGATGTATTGAGAGAATAGGGCATAAGCTAAGGTTACCAAGTAACAATTGAAAACTAAATACCCTATCAAACAATAACCATATAACAACCATAAAGTTACAATCATATTTGAATACAATAAACAATCACAAGAGATTAGAGAAAGTCTTTGCCGTTCATCTTCATTCCTTACCATCACCATAGCCCAAAAGACTACTCTATCATCATAAAAAAAGAGAAACACATGAACATGAAACAAGAATAAGCAAAGAAGATGAGCAAAGAAACTAAGGTAAATAAACTAAAACAAAAAGAGAAAGTATTATTAACAAAATGGAAAGGTTTGAGTTACAAGTTAGATTACAACTTCAACCTTCTTAATGGAGCTCTCAAATGAGAGCTCAAAGTGTGAAGAAGAAGAAGTAATCATGAAGTATACAACCAAAATTCCCACTCAAAAACCAACCCCAAACTTCATTTATGATCTGCTACTTATAGAAGTTCTTGCAGGAAAAAATAAATATCCCAGAGGCCTAAATGGAGCATGATAGAGACAGGGTGAAAACACAGAGCAACTTGGCAGAGGTGGGGCCGACCAACCTAGGTTTTGGGCGGCCAAAGAATGACCCATCTTTCATCCATGTTCATCTGAGCTCCTAAATTGATTTATAGCATACTTTTCTTCTAAATCATTCTGAGTTGCACTCAAGAGTTTAAAAGTGTAAGATGATGACTTTCTTTGCTACTTGCTTCATATCACATCAATACTTTTCAAATGTGATCATTATGTACCCAATGAAGATTTGTACAGCCCACTTGCAATCCATGGCAACCCCACTTGTGATCTAAGTTGCTCAATTGTGTGTCATGTTGCACATTGCGATATTTTAGTTGCAACAATTCGTATCTTGATCGTTTTCCGTCCATTTGCGGTTTTGGCATGAATTTGTCACAGCTGTGCACAATGTGCCGTATTTTCAACTTAATTGCCCTTAGTACCTGAAACCTGTAATGATGTAGCAGTCATGGATTAATAACACTTGATTATTAACAAAATGATATAGAATGGACGGTAATAAATGCAGTTAATCATGATGAACAAATACCCCTAAACCTATCTTTTGCTTGTCCCGAGCAAAACAAAATCCTAGTCTCACTTTTGCAAGAAACGCAACTGCACTAAGCATATGCAACAAGTCGTTGAACCCTTAGATTACTCTAGAGGAGGAGTGTTGTCTCTTGAAGGTTTTCAGCGGATTACACCCACAAAATCTCGTCAAGCTAGTCTCGTGAGTTAATAATCATCTCTAATTCTATAGTTTAGTATCAATGCTAGAAAGTCTATCACCCTAAGTTAGAGACATCCAACCTTTATTTTTCACATCTCACTTCTTCATTTAGCTTAATCTCCTTTACATCATTACGTGCTCGTGAAATAGTGTTGTTTTGTTTCAAGAACTTCGATTAAAAATCTCCATGCCTCCAATAAAGACCAGGAAAAACTTCAAAAGCATCTCGCGAGTTTGTAAAGTCGTAAGCTTTCTGGAGTTGCATTCTACATCCTGGTCTCAAATCTAGGATTTCTATCATCTTTAACTGAAAACTTAGTCTTATTTTTCACTCCACCTTTCACCTGTTTTGGTTCATACACACCTTCATGATTGTGCAAAAATTCTTTTAATCTTTCAATTCAAATCTTCATATCTCCGTTAAATTTCATTTCCAAAAATTTGTTTTTATCTTGTACTCGAAACTCATCCCTAACCAAGATTATTCTCCCACAAAAAACCATGAGGACTTTTAACTCGGAGAGAATACTTGCTTGGCTATATTTATTAGGCTTTCTAAGTTTCTTAGCGAGCGTGTCAATGACTCCCAAAGCAGATGGCTTTAGGACATTAGGTGTAGAGACACCTGTAAGACTTAATTGTCCAAATCACCTAGGCCACAAAACAAAGACTTATTTTTTACGCGTGAAAATTTCTTCAGAAAGCATGCGAATGGAGACATATCCAGTTATTCTTTTCATCCCAAAGTTAAAGACGTGTATCTGTAGTTAAGGTGTGTAATCACTCAAATCAATGTGTTAGTTTTCAGACTCGGCTTCCATTAAAGATATCAATAATTTCCCTTCATATGAACTTCACTCATGAATTAGACTCAATATTATTTATTTCTAAACAAACTTGTTCGATCTTAAGAAGATTCTCAATTTTAAAAGAATTTTAAACATTTCAAACTTATCTTCTAATTCTCATAACTCACGACACGTGTAGTGTGATGCAAAAACATAAATTTGCTATGGTTGAACTCAAAGGAGGGTTATATTTTGGGTTTTCAATTTCTAAACCTAGGATTTAGTTATTTCTAACCTATCAAGATAAAACGTCAGACTTTGAGTCAAAGCTTCCCTACTGGCTAACTTGACGACAAAGTTTTTATGTCTTGAAAATTTTTCAAATTCTTGCGGGTTTTCTAATATATATGCAAATGTGGAATTTACACATGATGCAAATGCGGAAATTACAAAGCAAACGGAGTGCTCACCCCCACACCTGAGATTGATGATGTCCTTATCGTTGCCCCCGTATATGGTTGCTAGACTTAGACATATAGGGTGAGCTTTTATTCAAAATTTAGCAAAAAACTAGCTAATTATTGTAGTTAGGAGAATGTGTTAGTCCACAAATTAGTACCAGCCAATCAAATTTTTTGTTAAAGTAAGGCCTAAAACAAGTAATATATGTAAAAGAAAAAGAAATTGTTAGTGTTATGGTTAGATATTAGTATTGGGCATGGAAGCATGAATTTAGGAATTAGAAAACGTTGAAGATAAGACCAAATTTTGAAGAAGTCAAAGAAATGTTGCCCGGATGAGTTCTATTTTCAAGAACCATGTACTGAGGTTCGTAGTCAAGTTCGTCTAAAAACTGGATTTTATCAGCAAAAAGCTCATCAAAGGAGAGGTCCTTAGGATGTTCCCAAATTAATTGTGACTCAAACTCATCAAAAATATCAGGCTCATCGGCATAAATTTTCTCAAAACTCGACGTGAAAGAGTATTTGTCAATGTTAATTGTCTCCTTATACTCCTCTACAATCATATCAATATCACCACAGCTCTCATCTCCCAATTCAAGTTCTTCCTCATCACATTGACTCATGGGTAGGACTATGTTATCTAGGAATATAGGTTTCCATACTAAAGTTTTGTCAAAAACTATATCAATCGGTAAAACTAAATTCGTAGGTTCTTGATTATGAATTTCCTCGAATAATATATCAAAACCATACCTGTCAAATTCACAAGTCTTCTACTCAACAAATTTTTCGCTATAATTGGTTAGTACAAGAACCTCATTGTCAGGTACTTTATCAGTTAAATCATCCTCAAGACTATAATTCGTTGGAGGCCGAATTGATACCTAAAGGCTAGTGTTAGGCCGACTCGGAGAATTTTCTTGTTCGTCCTTATAACACTCAGTCAAATCAATCATTATATCTTCATCATCATCTATGAAATCATCAAAAATTGTTTGATCATGTATCTCACTCAGTTGACTTCCTAGCTGAAAGATTTAGCCATTATCGGTTTCAATTTGACTGTGTTCACTCCCAAGAATCTGTACAGCTAATTGTTTCACTTGTTCGTCGATTCTAGCCGATGATTACGATTACGCATGAAACAATTGATCATATTGTTGTATGAACATGGTTAGAGTCAAAGCCATTTGATCCTCGATTGCAATCATCACCTCTAAACTCTTCTCTAAAGTGGTCAACCCATCCTCCATCTCACTAGCAAACCCTATAGATGTGAAAGTTGTTTTAGGAAGTGAGGGTTGTGATGGTAGCGATGCAAAAACAGACATCTGGTTAGCCTCTTTCTCTAAATTCTCAATCAATTTCTCTAAGTTTGAAGTGGGACTGGGTGCTAAAGTGTTAGATGGTGGACCCATATCTCAAATTTTGGCACGGTTGGTTGCCCCCTAAGAAAAGACAGTTTTCGAGACTGTAGGAAGAATCTTGACAATTGGAACAAAAGAATTGGGGATGTGCATTAACAAAAGAATATGGATCGTAAGTAATCGGATTAAAATATGTGTCACCCATATCTACAACTATTCACAAAAATCAAAAAAGAAAAGAATATCACACCCCCAGTAGTCTATGTTATGCTAAGTCAACTAGACCTGCACAAGAACCTGATTGTTGAAGTAAAACTGTATCGAGAATCAAACCCAAGATTATACTAATCTAGAGACCAGGTAAGTGCTAGAGATCAGGGAGGTTTTCCAACGCTTTCGCAAAGTTCTTTAATTAGAATAATAATCACACTTTTCGGCGGTTGCGCCTTTTACACTTGCCTAGACACCCCTCGAAATAGTACACCGTTAAGTAAAATTCTAAATACAGTTAAATTTCCCTAATGAGCGCGTTGTCCTTAAGGCGGAGTCTAATTGATTTTTAAAATTACTGGGGGAATGCAAGAATGCTCAGTTTGTGATTTGTGGGCCACGGAAAAGGTGATGAAAATCGCTCCCCGTATCTTATTTGGTGTTTTCTTGCCCTTAAAGTCCGTATTAAAGAATGCATTGCACAAATAAATAAAACATTGTTCAAATCATAACACAATTCTTTATCAATTAAGTTTAGGAGCTGTAACAAAATACGGGTTAGTTATCTACTTTTGCGGCGACTTTACGAAGAATCCTTTAGAAAATCGAAATAGTGGAAGGTATCGGATTTGAAAGAGGGGTTAGAAAACTACTCACCAAATATTTTGGGTTAAGAAACCCCCGTTGAGTCGATCCCGAGTGTTTTAGAATGTTCACTTGTTAGGGCACATCTACCCCGGTCTTTGGCACTGAGCTTCAACTTCTCCTAGTTCTTTAATTCCACTTCTTCTCCGCATATGTGCCGCTCTCTAACTCGTCAAGTCCTAAAAAATAGAAAAAATCAAAGATTTTTAGCAAGAAAAGTGATATCTCTGTCCAATTTGCTGTAATAAAATAATTGTCAAATATAAAGTATAGATATGGAGCAATAACATAGCAATAGAGCCACGACAAAAATTTAGTACCCAAATGTTTTAACAGGGCCGACCAGGTCGGCCAAAATGAATTTTTGGTCAGCCAGAGAAGAGAATTAGGGTGTCAAATTTTTACAGTGTTCTCTGTATTCAATTCTTGATCCATTTTTGTACTTCAAATTTTTTTCAGAAACTCGGAGTAACAGCAGATTAAGATAAAAGAGAACTTTAACTAGGAAAGTTGATTTTTGTTTTTCGTTTTGTTAGTTTTGTAAGTTAGTTTTGTATATACAAGTTGAACATGAATATCAACCCCTAGTGATTACCGCATCCCGGCAACGGCGCCAAAAACTTGTTAAGAATTTCCCCCGCGCACGTCTTGAGTTTAAAAGAATGGTTTGAGTTTAGAATTGCGGCGCGTGCGAGCTCGGTCTCGTTTTAAAATATTTATAACCGCAAGTGCACGGCTCATTGTAGCTATCTAGAAAATACGGTTCGATCCGTAGGGAATTAGTGATTAGGTGTTGTTATGGCAAGTTCAAGATAAAAGAATCGGTTTGGTTTGTTTGTGTCACTAATTAGAAAAATACTAAATTATAGGTAAAGGTAAAGTGGTCGTGGCTCCGGTTCGGATGAATGAATCATGGTAATATCTTCGACTCTCTCTTGATCATTAGTGTTCCCTCCTCTTGTTAGAACCGATTATGAAGCATGGCTTATCAAGCGGATCTCGAAGCATAAACCATCAAGACAAACGAAATCACAACACTGGGATGAAAAAATCCGTTACGTTCTTACTTACCATCTGTATGTCCAAGCATATAGCATCAAAGCAAATCACTAAGGATCACAAGGCATACAACATCAACAAACACCAATTAGCACATAAGAAGTAAAGTTAGCATTAAACTTTCTAAATAGGTGGGTGATAATACATGATATATGCTTAAGTAAGGGTGTCAAACAATATCAAGCAAAATATCATATCTAAACAAATTAGCTAGATTAACACTAATATTGATTCTAAGTTTAACATTGCTTATGGATGTATTGGGCATAAGCTAAGGTTACCAAGTAACCATTGAAAACTAAATACCCATATCAAACAATAACCATATAACAATCTTAAAGTTACAATCACGTTTGAGTACAATAAATAATCACAAGAGATTAAAGAAAGCCTTTGCCATTCATCTTAATTTCTTACCATCACCATAACCCAAAAGACCGCTCCATCATCATAACAAAAGAGAAACACAAGAACATGAAACAAGAATAAGCAAAGAAGATAAGAAAATAAACTAAGGAAAATAAACTAAAAAAACGAGCATGTGTTATTAACAAAATGGAAGGTTTTGAGTTAAAAGTTAGATTACAACTTCAACCTCTTTAATCGAGCTCTCAAATGAGAGCTCAAAGAGGGAAGAAGAAGAAGCAATCAAGAAGTATACAACTAAAATTCCTACTAAAAAACAAACCCTAAACTGCATCTATGATCTGCTACTTATAGAAGTTCTTGCAGTCAAAAAGAAATATCCCAGAGGCCTAAATGGAGCATGATGGAGACAGGGTGAAAAAACGGAACAACTTGGCAGAGGTCGGGCCGACCATCCTAGGCTTTGGGCGGCCAAACAACGACTTCTGGGGCTCATCTTTCTTCCATGTTCATCTGATCTCCTAACTTGATTTATAACATATTTCTTTTCTTCTAAATCATTCTGAGTTGCACTCTGGAGTTTAAAAGTGTAATATGATGACTTTCTTTGCCACTTGCTTCATAGCACATCAATAATTTTCTAATGTGATCATTGTATATCCAATGACGATTTGTACAACCCACTTGCACTCTATGGAAGCCCCACTTGTGATCCAAGTTGCACAATTGTGTGTCATGTTGCTCATTGTGATATTTTACTTCCAGCAATTCGTATTTTCATTGTTTTTCCGCCCGGTTGCAGTTTTGACTTGAATTTATCACAACTGTACATGATGTGCCGTGTTGTCAACTTAATTGCCCTAAGTACCTAAAACCTGTACTGATGTAGCAGTCATGGATTAATAGCACTTGATTATTAACAAAATGATATAGAATGGATGGTAATAAATGCAGTTAGGTATCACCCGCCATTAGGAACCCCTTCTTGCGCTTAGGATTTGGGGTTCCTACTTTGGAGACCCCCTTCGCTTGGGTTAAAGGTTCCCGCTTCGAAGACCCCTCTTCGGTTGGGTTAGAGGGTTCCCTATTTAGGGACCAAATTGAGCACAGCGGGACCCCCTTCGGAGAGCTCATTGGGCATAGCGGTGGCGGAGACCCTTGTTTGACTCCTTCATAATTGTTTGAACCGTTTTATCTTTTTTTCTGAGACTTTCTTGGTCAACGCTTGAGAATTTAATTCCATGCAACATTTGGTGTGCTAAGCTTTTAATGTTTTCTCTTTATAAATTGAAGATGGTTTTCATTTTCTCCTTCACTTGCAAAGTGAAAGTGAGTAAGAACAATGGCTTGCAATCATCCTCATACCCCCCGACAGCCATAGGAAGTGCCCATCGGTAAAATTATCCTTCGTTTTGCTGCACGCCTGGTGAACTCCAACTTCACCGACAATCAATGCGACAGGGTGATACATGAGCTAGTGACCCGCAGGGGGTCTCTTCTTCCTATGAGCTCTATTTGGCTTCGAATGGTATTCCTTGCCATCCTTGACGATATTCCTTCTCATCTGGCGAAGATGGTTCTGGAAATGCTCGACTCCGCGGAGGATAAGATAGATACTATTCAGGAGGTGTGCCTGATCACAAAGCCTCTGAGAGACTGCTCCGTCCGTCTTTTCTACGAGATAGAGGCTCCACGAGCTATCGTGTTTTCTTTTGTCGACGGGCACGATGATGATAGATGAAGAGAGACCCTTCACGAAATTCACCGTTATGACATGGTGGAGAAGGCCAGGAGGGAGCTTGCCGTTATGACATGGTGGAGAAGGCCAGGAGGGAGCTCCAGAACTTTGAAATATGTTTTATTAACCCTTGTAGATCTGATCCCGAGTTTGGTGATCTTTTTGTATGGCCTGAAGTGGATGTTTGAACATTTTGAATAAAAAAAACATGTTTATCTTTATTTAGTGAATTTTTCACGTCAAATAAATGGCGGTACAGTTGTTATACTCTATCGCAACGCGAGTAAGTTCCCATTCTCTCCTCGATCTCTCTCTTCGTTTTTCCCTCTCTTCTTTCCTTGCTGTGCTCCTCTTCGAAATCATTGTTCTCACCTTGTAATAGATCCCCATGAGATATAGTTTTTATAAGCATAAAATCGATTGTGTATGAATTTGTTTAAATATAGATATTATACTTGTGCAAGCATATGATCGCATATTTTTTTCCCATGCTAATATCAACACTTACATGCCGTAGAGCAAAATAAACAAGGTAATGACGTTATGAAATGAATACAAATCAATACTGCATCCTATACGTTTGAATACTTGAACTTTTAACCTGATGGTTTAAACGAACAGGCTTTGAGCCGGCTTAACATAACTTAAGCCGTCTCATTCACACACGGAGTTAAAACCCACTTTAGGACATAGCATGAGCCGGCTCAAGTTTGAACATGAGCCGGCTCAAGATCATGTCGAGCTGGCTCAACATTATATTGAGCCATCTCATACAAATAGAGAGTGAAAATGAAGTATACACATTGTTGAGCCATCTCAATTCTTATTTAGCCGTCTTAAAATTGGTGATGAGCAGTCTCAATAACTTTTTGAGCCGTCTTATGCCACCAGAGAACCAAATCATAATTGTAGATGACTTGTGAGCCATCTCAAGCAACCTTGAGCCGTCTCAAACTGATATCCAAACTAAAACAATATCTGACATATGATTTAATCCGATATACATCTGCATTGCTTATTTTACTACACCATACATGTCTCATCTCATGCAATGTATTCTTTATTGTTGAACCTACATGTCTTATGTGAACAAATCTAGTACATGCTCCACTCGACTCGACTCGAACCATGAAAATCATTTAATATGAATACTTGACACTTTACATGAATGCTTGACATTTTACATGAATACTTGACACTCGACATGAACTCGATTGGAAACATGAACTTGTACTCTCTCTTATGTATTCATGGCTTCGAGTTAGGCTTGTGACATTAATTGTAAATTAAATTTATAGGGTTCCTAGGCACCCTAATGAGGTCTCACAAGGCATCAACCATGCCAATTTAAAATTTTACGGTGCCGAGAAACCCTAAACTACGGATCGTTGGCTAGATTTCTAGGCGAAAAGTAAACTAGTTAACACTTAACTATAAGAATCGGAAATACAACCTTTGTAGATCCGGTGCTCCACATCCATAGCTCCGCAATGAAGTCCTCTCGCTGTCCAAAACAAATCCCGGGCTCTAGCGTCGGCTTCATCGGAGAATAGGCGAGCTAGGTCGTCGATGTCCATGCCGAAGATGATCTACGTCGAAGCATCGCTAGATCAAGCTCCACCTTCACCAAGCCATGAAAACTTGTGAAGGAAACACCCTATACTACTTGGCAAGAGGTAGAGGATGAAGAAATAGGAAGTGGATAGACTTTAGAATTGGATTTCTCACTTGTTTCATCAATCCACCATTGATGAAGTGAAGCTTCTTCATCTTGAAGAAGAAGAAGAAGAAGATATATTATCATAAGTTTTATTTTAAAAAAGGATAAATTATATCAATACTTATCATAACCTAACTCTAGTTAAGTGTAGAGAATAGACCATGGTTTGCTTAAATGGTTAGGGTTAAGAATGAAGACAAGAAAGGTGACTAAGTCAAAGGTTCATGAATCTTCAACAAACAAACAAACAAAGCCACCATTCTTTCTTTATCTTATCCAAAACAAATAAATAAATAAATAAGATAATCAAAACCCTAATCATTAACTTAACCATGGTTTAATCTTTATACTTAACCAAGTTAACATGTATCATCAAACATGATACAAACAAGTGCACAAAAGTATATCACATATACAACTTGTGAACTTCAAGTGAGAAAATCCATTTAAAGTGAACCAATACTAGTTAATGCAAAGTAATATATCAAATATATAATTATACATTAAATCATTAAATCAACACTTGATTTAACGATCCGGTCATATCGCATATAACCGACTAGTATCCAATGTATCGGCTTATCGAATCAATCCTCGATTCGATAACTAGGTTATATCGCATACAACCATTCGACACATTCATCGCGAGAATGAAATACGGTATCACATACACGCGTTATTCTCGGTCCCGCACATATCTCATATGCGCTCCTATTTCGTTTCGCTTGAGCCAGGAAACCCCTGTGTAGGACTCTAAAGACTCGTCAATACGCCGGCAGCGGATGATGATCATATCAAACATCCACAAGCCGCAAGCGGTCTGCTAAACGTAACGGCCACCCGGGTATTGAGCGATCAGAAGATCGACGAGCAAGCCCGCTCACACTCCAGTGAATCCAACCAGTAACACTACCGTACAGTCCGGTCTGATCGTCTGATATGTCGCATATCTCGCCTAGGGGTGGTTAACGTCAGACCCCAATAGCTCGATAAGTCGTGTCGATATGAGGTCTATAACAATTCGAGAAACGACTGGTAACACTTACCAGTAAATCTCAGCAACCCTGGCCAGGGATTTCCTGTTATAGCCAATCGAACACAGCGCAACATCAACTCCCTATACCGGGAGAGACGAATCCCCTCCTATCGCTCATTGCCTCTATGTGACTCGGGACTGTACCCAAAAACCACCGTTTTGCACGCCCTCTTGGACGTGGTAAGATGGAAATCAAAGCACAGTGGGAACCACACAAGACTCTATGACGATCTCGGGTCAACAGACTACTCTGTACCAGTGTCACCAGAGAACTGCCATCTGACGTAAGGTATAATACCATCTGGGAGTTCTCGGCGAGTCCGTCCAGTGTACCCAGTCTCCACTGAGCACCCGTATATCATCTCTGATGTCAAACACCAATGGATATGGGATCATCCATCGCCCATCTGTATGGGTCGAGAAGGTACACGCTAGTCTACTCTGGTATATCGATGCCCCGTCTCGATACACCCACGACTAGGGACTTTGAAGGATGTACTTACGGACTACCATGTCCCCACTAGTATGATCCGCATCATAGTCCAGGTAGTCAAGTACACATCCTAAGGGCTTTACCAACATGTAACAGAGAGACAATTAGTGTACACGTTAAGGTAAAGATCAACCAGATAGCATACTATCATGTCGAGCAAGAAAGTCCTCCCTATAAATGTCCCAGCATCCACTACAATATACATCCAATGTACAGTAATGGCCTCTAGGGCATACATATAACTAACAATCTCCCACTTGCACTAGGGCCATCTGTAGCAGTGGTTGTAGTATCTCATACTCAACCATCCCATAAAAGTCTCTCTCTGGGAACAGGCCTTTGTGAGTGGATCCGCTGTGTTGTCCTCTGAGTCTACTCTCCTAACCTCGATCCCTTAGAGATCAACTATCTCCATGATCAGGTGATACTGCCTTAGAATATGTCTGGATCACTGATGGGACCTGCGTTCCTTGGCATAAGCCACAACTCCATTGTCACACAATGGTAGGAACCTAGTTCATCTCATGAACCAATATACACCCAAACAGCCTCTTTGGTAGCATCTTTAGTAGCGATGTATCCAGCCTTAATCGTCTAGTATGCCACGGTATCTAGCTTGGAACCCTTCCAACATACCGTCCCTTTACTGAGGGTAAAGACAATGCCTGTGACTGACATTCAGTCGTCTTTATCACCCTGGAACCCTTCCAGTGATTCTCCCTAGGATCGATTGATACCTTCTCACTACAACTAGTGAGAATCCTAACATCCATTTAGATCTATCTCATAGATCCAAAACTCAGGATTTAGGAGGTATCACTTTGATCCTATATGGAGAATCTTTGTGATAATCGGAGATTGATCGAGCGTAGCATAGGAAACTACTTCCCTATCAAGAGTATGTCATCCACGTACTCTACGAGGATCGTCACCATACTCCCTACTACCTTTTTGTTTATACAAGGTTATCTACCATTTTGATGATGTCAAACTCTTTGACTACTTCATCAAAACAGACGTTCCAACTCCGCGATGCCTGCTTTATCCTATAAAGCATCTTGCACACGTTTCCGCTGCTCCCACTGTCTACGAGGCTCTCTGGCTGTGTACTTATAGACTCCCTCTTCTAAAACATCATTTAGAAAAGCCGTCATAACACCCAACCACCAGATATCGTAGTCATGGTATGTAGCCGTGGCAAGTAGGATCTGGATGGACTTAAGCATAGATCCTTAGAAAAAGTTTCATCATGATCCACACCTGGTCAATGATGCAAACCTTTAACAAGTCTAGCTTTGAAAGTCTCAACTTTTCCATGTACACCAAGTAATCTTCTCAAGATATACTTGCTCCTGATAGGGATTTAACCCTTCAGATATAGCAACCAAAGTCCATACTTTGTTGGTGTATAAGGATTCCATCTCAGATCACTAAACATCCAGCCATTCTTACAGAGTCTTACTCCTGATGGCCAGCTCGAAAATAGTTGGGTCATCATCTCATGATGCAATCCTCGCTCCCACTGTCATCGAGAAACCGAAGTATCTCTCAGGTGGGTGAGGAACCCTACTAGATCGGCGGAGAGGCTGAGGTTCGTTGGTAACTATTGAATCCTTTGGTTCTTTCAAATCATCAGCTGTAGTTTGTATAGCTGGAACATTTCCATTTCTACATAACTGACCTTGCCTCGAGCTTGTCCGGATTTTGCTTTTAGACATAGGCCGGGCAACCCCAAATCTTAACTAACTTAAGATATTGGCTCTTCCCTTTCCATATCACATATGAAGTGGTAGGCAACTGATTTGATTCGAACTCTATTCAATAGGTATGCAGCTTCTCAAGCGCATATCTCCCAAAAAGGAAACAGGTAACTCAGTAGTACTCATCATAGAGCACACCTTATCATATAGGGTGAGATAGCTCTGCCCCGATATACCATCGTGCAATGGTGTATACGGAGGAGTAATGCTGAGAGAGAATCTCATTCTCCTTTAAAATAGTCCAGTATTTCCGTGCTCAAGTATTCTCCTCCTTGATCTCATCATAGGACATAATACTTATACCCGTATTTTGGTTCTCTACTTCTAACTTATATTCTGTGAATATCTCAAAAGGTTCGGACTCATGTTTCAACAGGAACATATGACTGAATCTTGAGAGATTATCAGAGAATATAATGAAGTATAAAGAACCAGTCCTGGCATTTGTAGACTGGGGACCTACATATATCAACATGTATCATCCCAAGAGTTCACTAACTCTTTCTCTGTTTCCAATAAACAGAGCTGTGTCATTATATCTTTGTGACATGACTGGCAACTTTCACAAGATGTAAATTCAAACTGATTTAAATATGCATCTAAAATATAACTTCAGCTAGTCGGGTCGCATTGATATGACCTAGTCTACAATACCTCAAGAAGAATTTGTTCATTTCTGAACTCTTCCTCTTGTGTGTGTTCCGTATACTAAGAACTGCAGTTTGATTTAGAACATTAATGCTTTTAGATAACGTGCCTGAACCGATCAACTTTTGATATAGGAAATTTTCAAAACATTATCCAACAATACAAAATTATATCCTTTCTTTACTAATAAAGAGACTGATATGATTTTGTATACCAGGTTCGGTATCTAATAACATTTGTTCAGAATCAATGTATTTGTAATACAGGGTGACAGTGACCAACAGACTTGGCTGCAACACTTGCCCCGTTTTCTGCCTCATGAAACTTATCACCCGTTCTCAGTTCTCTACCTTTCTGTAGCCCTATGTAACATATTACATATCTGGGATCCTGATCTGGTATCACATACCCAGGACGTAAAGGATACTGAGAAACAGTTCTCTGTAATGAACACACCCGAAGATGATGCATCATCATGCACTCTCTTCGTTTGGGTGGCACGGGAATTCTAGTATTCCCCAATTTCCTGCTCTGTCTTATAACAATTATAAGTTGGAGCGGGACAAACGTTCCCCAGCTCAGTATAACAAGCGGGTTCGATCAATAATCCGTTTTATTATCTTGATTAAGGCGTGACATGGTCGCTACCAGGAGAGAGAGAGAGAAGAAAACACTCAGCGTGCGCTCTTGCAAGAATTGATTGGTTATTATTTTATCTAATCAGGATGGCTCCCACTGCTTTTTATCAAATCTTCCTTCAAACCCTAAAAGGAAAGACTAGCCGGGATTAATTACACACTACAAGTTCGCCAATCTTTCAGCCAGGCCAGTGTTGGTACTTTGAGGGAGGTGCCCCGTGCTTTCGCACGGACCTAATTAATGTAAACCTCGTTTTCCCAGAGGCGTAACCCCGTTGACACCTTTCTAGACACCTACTTGATCGGCTAATTGTAATGTATAAAACTCTCCCAGGAGTAACTCTTACTCGCAGCGGGTATCGGGATCCAACTATCTCATAGAAGGTATGCAATCTCATTGCAAATTTCAACACTTGAAATTACCGATAATATTTTGCCCCTAGCGTCCTATGACCTTGACAAAGGTCAACAAACCATAGGCTGCTAGTCAAGTTCAACCCGTCATTTCCTGATTGAAGTAAACCCACCCGCACGACCCTTGACAGAGGTCAACAAGGTCGCACGACTACCCTAAATCAATCACATCATATGCTTATGCAGATAAGCACTAATCAGCTACCGCACACTACGCCTTGACAGAGGTCAACAAACGCAGCACGAATACTAACCAGTACATATCTGAAATGACGGAGGGCTACGACAGGTTTTTCTGAAAACCTATTGCGTAATGAACTTGATATCGTTGTAGAATCAAATGATTTTTAAAATGGAGTGTTTTTGAAGCTTTTCTAGTTTTGCTAAAGGAGTCACTCCCGGTGAAGGGATCGTCGGTCCTTTCCTCGTCGAATGAGGTGCGGGATATATCATATATATCACTGTGCAAAGCAAAAACTCTTTAAAAGCAATCAAAAGACAAACCGAGTGTGTAGCATCAGCCAGTTATTGCTAAAGGAGTCACTCCCGGTGAAGGGATCGTCGGTCCTTTCCTCGTCGAATGAGGTGCAGGATATATCACATATACCGCTGTGCAAAGCAAGAACTGTAGCTACCTGTTTTATTTTGAAATTCGATTCTACAACATCTTAGGTTTCTTTTATTTCATTAATCACATTAATGAAGTCCCATCATTTAAGTACCTAAACATCACAGATAAATACGACGTACACTTATACCATCCGCATTCGCCTCGATGTCCCCTCGTGCACCGTTAGGTTAGGTAACTAACGGCAGAGCGGGGCAGGGCTAGCGCGGGTGTAAAACATAAGTAACGCCTATATAATATATCATATATACTATATACTGTATCTATCACAGAACATCACATGATCACATCACAGATATCGCAGCAGAAGAAACATATGAAATATTGGATATTCTAGGACGTCCGTGTTTTCAATACGAGCCAGTATAAAACACGGATTCCACGGTCGTGATGAATAGCCAAACCCACACCCCTAGACCCCTACGAGAGCGGCAAGCAACCCTACCAATTCTAGAGTTAGGAGACCCGGACTCTACTCCTCGAGTTGGTCTCCCACTGGACTCCAGAACCCGGTTACTTGTGCTCCCCTCCTTGGGTCTATCCTAGTGCGGAAAAATAAATAATATACAAACGGTGACATCTTCCGCAACCTGGAAGTGCCCCAATAAAAGAATATTACATACAAGTTTTTACATGAATGAAAATGAAAAACACTCATCTCACATAAAAACCCCCGGCTATTCAAACACGACGATCCAATATAACATATCCAGCAACACATAACATCATATGTCATCAACGTAAGTAAATATGCGCATCCCAATTGTCGTTGACATATAGCAACGAAACCGGCGATATCACATATTACACTTACGGTCACAGAAAAGAAAGTGTAAAACTACAACAGTTGGAATCCGCAACCTCCTCAGACATCGCATGCCTGACCAAATGAATTACTTAGACATCGCATGCCTAACAATTATAAATCCCGCATTTTAGTCCCATTATCGAAAACACTTTTCAATATCAAGTCGGGCAATTCAACAAGATTCCCGACATCCTGATCGAATACTCGTCGCAAACTTCAGTAGGCGGCCGCACCCCCGACGCCGTCGACAAAGTGCACCAAGGCGGAACACCGCTGCCGCGAGCACCCGAACGGATGCTTTCGGCGACGGAGTTCTCCTACAGTCATTTGGTCGGGGCAATGGAGTGAGGCTGTCTATTAAGTTTACCCGGCGAGTATCCGTGTACGCTACGTGATTGCGACGGACTTTTGATCACATCAAAATTCCGTGGCAACCGATCAAGTGAGACTAAACTGCTATGTTTATAACATTCATTCAGTTATCTCATAACTTCTTGTGAATTCCAATTATTGTATCACATTCCAGATAATTAGAAAATGTTAAACTTTCCGATCGAACAGTCAAACACCCAAGTTTTCCCGATACAGCTCAACACATGAAATAAGTCTAACAACATTCAATTCGTGCCTCAGTACCAACGGTCCAGCCGTAGAAGGGTCAAGCCAACGCCTCACATGTGGCACGCCGTACTGCCCCAAACCCTAAGGTTCAAAGGGCAGTTCAAGACGGTCACATAATCGAGTTAAGGTTTGTTGTCTTCTAGAGGGTCCATCGCGTTACTTGCACTATTTAGAACGTCGTTAAACTACGGAAAAATCCAACACTTGGAAATTTCCCGACAGGGAAAAAATTGGGTATTTATATCCGGTCGAACTTTTTAACATATTCTAAAATTTATCCGGAAAGCCACATAGACAAAATCTGATACTCCGATCGAAACACCGAATCCCCAAAACAACCCCAGAAAATTCAACTCTTGAATAAATTTTAAAAATTCCCAGAAAACTCAGCATAATTTATCAGGAATTACTGTGCATACAATGAGGGCTGACGTCACCATCATGCCGCGGAACCGCCGTAGAAGCCAGGCTTCTGCCGCGGTTCCGCCGCATACATTACTGTTCACTGGAAACTTTTTGCACCGTAATTCATATTTTTTCTTGCTGAATTTTTTAGCAATTTTTAATTCTGGAAAAACCCAGATTTTAGAAAATTTCCAGAGAGCAATTTTGATTTGGGGTTTCGGGTTCGATCGGGTTTCAAATTGCGTCTAGACTTCGCCTAAGGCTCTAGCTAGGCTCTGATACCACTGTAGGGTTCCTAGGCACCCTAATGAGGTCTCACAAGGCATCAACCATGCCAATTTAAAATTTTACGGTGCCGAGAAACCCTAAACTACGGATCGTTGGCTAGATTTCTAGGCGAAAAGTATACTAGTTAACACTTAACTATAAGAATCGGAAATACAACCTTTGTAGATCCGGTGCTCCACATCCATAGCTCCGCAATGAAGTCCTCTCGCTGTCCAAAACAAATCCCGGGCTCTAGCGTCGGCTTCATCGGAGAATAGGCGAGCTAGGTCATCGATGTCCATGCCGAAGATGATCTACGTCGAAGCATCGCTAGATCAAGCTCCACCTTCACCAAGCCATGAAAACTTGTGAAGGAAACACCCTATACTACTTGGCAAGAGGTAGAGGATGAAGAAATAGGAAGTGGATAGACTTTAGAATTGGATTTCTCACTTGTTTCATCAATCCACCATTGATGAAGTGAAGCTTCTTCATCTTGAAGAAGAAGAAGAAGAAGATATATTATCATAAGTTTTATTTTAAAAAAGGATAAATTATATCAATACTTATCATAACCTAACTCTAGTTAAGTGTAGAGAATAGACCATGGTTTGCTTAAATGGTTAGGGTTAAGAATGAAGACAAGAAAGGTGACTAAGTCAAAGGTTCATGAATCTTCAACAAACAAACAAACAAAGCCACCATTCTTTCTTTATCTTATCCAAAACAAATAAATAAATAAATAAGATAATCAAAACCCTAATCATTAACTTAACCATGGTTTAATCTTTATACTTAACCAAGTTAACATGTATCATCAAACATGATACAAACAAGTGCACAAAAGTATATCACATATACAACTTGTGAACTTCAAGTGAGAAAATCCATTTAAAGTGAACCAATACTAGTTAATGCAAAGTAATATATCAAATATATAATTATACATTAAATCATTAAATCAACACTTGATTTAACGATCCGGTCATATCGCATATAACCGACTAGTATCCAATGTATCGGCTTATCGAATCAATCCTCGATTCGATAACTAGGTTATATCGCATACAACCATTCGACACATTCATCGCGAGAATGAAATACGGTATCACATACACGCATTATTCTCGGTCCCGCACATATCTCATATGCGCTCCTATTTCGTTTCGCTTGAGCCAGGAAACCCCTGTGTAGGACTCTAAAGACTCGTCAATACGCCGGCAGCGGATGATGATCATATCAAACATACACAAGCCGCAAGCGGTCTGCTAAACGTAACGGCCACCCGGGTATTGAGCGATCAGAAGATCGACGAGCAAGCCCGCTCATACTCCAGTGAATCCAACCAGTAACACTACCGTACAGTCCGGTCTGATCGTCTGATATGTCGCATATCTCGCCTAGGGGTGGTTAACGTCAGACCCCAATAGCTCGATAAGTCGTGTCGATATGAGGTATATAACAATTCGAGAAACGACTGGTAACACTTACCAGTAAATCTCAGCAACCCTGGCCAGGGATTTCCTGTTATAGCCAATCGAACACAGCGCAACATCAACTCCCTATACCGGGAGAGACGAATCCCCTCCTATCGCTCATTGCCTCCATGTGACTCGGGACTGTACCCAAAAACCACCGTTTTGCACGCCCTCTTGGACGTGGTAAGATGGAAATCAAAGCACAGTGGGAACCACACAAGACTCTATGACGATCTCGGGTCAACAGACTACTCTGTACCAGTGTCACCAGAGAACTGCCATCTGACGTAAGGTATAATACCATCTGGGAGTTCTCGGCGAGTCCGTCCAGTGTACCCAGTCTCCACTGAGCACCCGTATATCATCTCTGATGTCAAACACCAATGGATATGGGATCATCCATCTCCCATCTGTATGGGTCGAGAAGGTACACGCTAGTCTACTCTGGTATATCGATGCCCCGTCTCGATACACCCACGACTAGGGACTTTGAAGGATGTACTTACGGACTACCATGTCCCCACTAGTATGATCCGCATCATAGTCCAGGTAGTCAAGTACACATCCTAAGGGCTTTACCAACATGTAACAGAGAGACAATTAGTGTACACGTTAAGGTAAAGATCAACCAGATAGCATACTATCATGTCGAGCAAGAAAGTCCTCCCTATATATGTCCCAGCATCCACTACAATATACATCCAATGTACAGTAATGGCCTCTAGGGCATACATATAACTAACAAAATTACGCAGGGTGTTGGGGTAATTTGAGTGTGAATTCAATGAAATCTCAGAAGTCTTCTTAATACATGAATCCATGAATACTAACACAATTTACAATCATGAGGGCCCGTGTTTCCTTGCCCCTGAATTATAGCATGTTGGGTTTGTGAATACTTCAATGACAATTGATGTCCCGTTACTAACACATTTGATTCGGTCCCGTGATTCCTTTACCCGTGGATTATATCCTTGGGTTCAAGAATACTCTTAAGATTGGTTGATATTCATACTTGAGCTGCCGTTAGTTAGATTACCCTTGAAAAGACCTTTTAAGACACATTGGCATTCACTTCATGTTCATCGTATACACTTATTACATACTTATGTTGTCCAGCACATACTGCACTATATTGCCATACTCATGTTGTTAGGATTCTCGTGCTCGCACCGTAACACTTGAGGCCAAGGAAAAATGAATAACGAAAAAAATCAAGCAAGCACAAGCAACCAGAAACCAAGAATTCATCCAAACACAAAAACTAGCAACCTAGACTAAGAGTTTAGCTTGTTATAATCTTTGTAACGTGTCCAGCTTACTGCGAAAGACCCCTTCTATTCTCCAAATCCTCCGAGAACGAGCTTGCTCGCTGATCGACTTGCCGAAGATAATCCACTTGAGGAAACCCATGCCAAAGCTCCAACTCCACTACAAGTGTAAACTTGATGAAGCAACTAGCTATCAAATCATGCTAGGACGTAGAAACTAGAGATGTAGAGAAGATTGTCCCTCTTTTTCTCTCTCATTTTCTCTCTTTCTATTTCTTTTGGAGTAGAAGAAGAATCGAAGAGAATATTAGGAGAGAGAAAGAAAACTTGTAAATGGAAAAGCTTAACATAAGAGAGTTTAGATCAAACTCTCTTATGCCTCCCTCTTTTATCTTTCATTAACTTGTCATCTTAAATGAGGTGGGTATGCACCCTAGCCCACATGGCTTCCAAAGCAAATAAAAGAGAAATGTATATAAAATATATATGTAATATATATTCATATCTCTTTGTACTTAAACATATTACAAAGTGAGAGGGTAAAAGAAAAGGACATGATACTAGCTTATATATATATATATATATATATATAATCAATAAATCAATACTTGAGTTAATGATCCAGTTTTCTAATAAACCAGCCAGTATACTAAACGTCCGATTAAAATTCGTGTATCCAATACACATATTTAATTGAACTCCCGCATGTATCATCATACGGCCTCTACATCGTTTTGCCAGAACCGGAAAAAGCTCTGTGTGGGACTCTAAAGACTCAACAATACGCTGACAGTAGGTTAGAATCATATTCGATTGATCTGAAACACTTTCAGATCAATCCCCTACCGGGTTAACCTACAAGCACGTTAGCAGTACTAACTGCACGTAGCGGCTACCCATGTATTGAAAAAAAGTAAAAGTCGACAAGCAAGCTCATCCACACCCTGCAGAGCCTATCAAGGACAGTCACCGTACAGTCCGGTCTCTTCGTCTAAGAATGTCGCATACCGGGTCTGGGAGGTGGAAACGTCAAACTCCTAATAACTCGATAAGTCGTGTCGATGTCAAAATCATAACTAATCGAGAAACTACTGAAAACACTTATCAGTAAATCTCATCAGCCTTGGACAGGGACTTATGGTTATAGCCAATCGTGCACAGCGCGACATCAACTACATACACCGGGAGAGACAAATCCCTTCCAATTGCTTACTGCCTCCATATGGATCGGGATTATACCAAACTAAAACCTATTTGCATGACTCTTTAAAGCCGTGGTAGGGTAGTATTCAAAACACAATAGGAACCACACAAGACACTATGACGATCTCAGGTCAACAGACTACCCTGTACTCATGTCACCAGAGAACTGCTATCTGACGATAGGTATAATACCATCTAGGAGTTCTCGGTAATTCCGTCCAGTGTAACTCATACGCCAATGAGCACCTGTATACAATCCTCGGTGTCAAACACTAATAGCCGTGGGATCAGCTATCGCCCTTCAACCGGGTCAGAAAACGTACACACTAGTCTAAACTGGAGCACCGATACCCAGTCTCGATACTCCGACGACCAAGGACATTTAAGGATGTGCTTATGGACTACCTAGGTCCCACTAGTATTATCTTTATCACTAATCCTGGTAGTCAAGCAAAGGTCCTATAGGCTTTATCTCATGTATTTGCGATATGTGATAATGAGTAAAACGTATACACATGATAGATAAAGACAAACCAGATAGCATACTATCATCTCGAGCAAAATTTTTCTTCATATAGGTCCTCCTTTAATTAGTAATTGCCTTCCTGCAATTACAATAATTATCTTGAGGGCATCTATATCCAACGATCTCCCATTTGCACTTATAGCCAATTATTGTGGTGTTGCATACCCACATCTCATGTGTTATCGCATACCCAACTTCTCTACTAACAATTTCACAAACTGTGTTCGAAAAACAGCCTCAGTGAGTGGAATCACTACAATGTTTCTAACTTTATCTCTCTATATCTCAACTTCACGGAGATCGGCTATCTCCCGAATTGAGCGATACCTGCCTTAGAATTTGTCTAGATAGACGATGGGACCAAGTTTATAAATGAATAATTTTATCCAACAACTTCTTAGGCTGTATCCTCTGCTGAGTCATAATCAGCACCCAGCGCCACGACTACCTCAGTATCCCGTTTGAAACTCTTTCTAATATACTGCCCCTCAGAAGAGGGTAAACTTATAACTCACGACAGATACTCTGTCATCCATGTCACTTTGGAAGCTGGAATTGGTAACCGCCCCTTATAGGAGGCTGCCATTACCATATACCGAGAATATCCTGATATGTTCTTCACCGCTTTCCTATATTTCTTCATGATTGGACTGATATCTGTTAGTGATGTATGCCCTAAAGGCCATTATTGTATCATACTGGATTTTATATTACATATTGGATGCTTAGGATATTTCACGGTTATAATAACAGTCTTGCTCAATATGGTAGTATGCTACCTGGTTTGATTCTACCTCAATATATATGCATGTGTTTCTTTTAGCATATCGCTTATACATATTGGTAGAGCCCTTAGGATCTTTGCTTGACTACCAGCGTTGTGATGGAAGTCACACTTGTGGAGGATGGGTAGTCTATAAGCACATCCTTATACAGGTCCCTAGTCGTTGGATTATCGAGACGGGGCATCGATACTCCGGAGTAGACTAGTGTATACGCTTCTCATCCCAGCAGGGGATATGGTCTGTCCCACAGCCATTAGTACGACGTACTGGAGTTGGTATGCAGGTGCCCACTGGGTTGTGAGTTACACTGGACAAGACTCGTCGGAAACTGCTTGTTGATATTATACCTATCGTCAGGCAGCAATTCCCAGGTAGCATGAGTACAGCTTAGTCTGTTGACTTGCCATCGCTGTTTCGTCTTGAGTGTGTTCCCACTGCACTTAGATTACTACCCTACCATGCTCAAAGGATTCGTACAAACAGGTAGTAGTTGGGTGTAGTCCCGAAGCACTTGGAGACAGTAGCGATCAGATAGGATTCATCTCTCCCGGTATTGGGGGTTGATTACGCACAGTGTTCGGAAAGCCATTACATAAAGTCCTTGGCCATGGCAATCGAGAAATAGTGGTAAGGTACTCCAGTAGTTTCTCATGGTGTATTAGGCTCTTCTTCAACACTACTTATCGCGCTGTTAGGGGTCTGACGTTTACCATCCCCTTAGGCCGATATGCGAGTATCTCAGACGAACAGACCGGACTGTACGGAGATTGTCACTGATAGGCTCAGTAGGAGTCCGGGTGAGTTTGCTCATCGGTCTTCTTGTCGACAGATACCTGGGTACCTGTTACGTGCAGCTAGTACCGCTTACGGCTTGTGGTTAAACCCACTGCCAGCGAACTGTCGAATCTTTAGAGTTCCACACAAAGGGTTTCCCTGCTTCAGGCAATCGATGTGGACGTCGTATGGTTTTACGACCTGGGCTTCGATCACGTACGTGTACGTGTACACTGATACTGATCGGGCAGACAAACTAGTGGGCTTTGGTTTGAGTCGGATCCTAGTATTGTATTATTGGATTGTTATCGTCTCAGTGTATCCGTATTTTTCGGAATACGGATACGGGTATGTATATACGGTATGAGGGGAATTCTTGTAATTTTTCAAGGTATGCTTCTAGAAGATGCCACATCATTATTGGATTTATCCATTTTGTTAAATGGATTAATGATGTGGAAAATGGAGGAGACATGCTAGGTATGGTGGGGGAATGGCTCTTGGATTAAAATATTAGTTTGGGTTCACTATTGAGGTATGGCACATATATTCTATTGTTTTTCTAGCCATGGCTCAATAAGTGAGATGAGATTATATATACATAGCCATTCTCTTCACTTGCTTCTTGATGGTTGATTTTTCTCACTTGAGTTTTCTTGAGTTGCTCTCCTCTCTTGAGCTTTCTAGGTCACCTCTTTCATCTTCTTCCTCATCACTAAACCCTATCATTCACATGTGTTGTGAGCCAAGGATTTAGTGAGACAAACAATCCATTAGCACATTCCACATCTCCTAGGCTAGTTGGCTTAGCAAACCTTCTACCCTAGTTACCTCACTTGGAGGTTGAAACTTGGAGCACAAACCTTCGCGGTGGATCATCTTTGACAAGAGAAGACCGATGGAGTAAGCTCTATCCGATCACCGAGGAGCCTTGGAGAGGACCATTAGAAGACCTGAAGGACTTGATCTATTAGATATAACATTCTACTATAGTAGATAAATCCTCTAGTTAGTCTAGCTAGTTAAGGCTTTAGTAAGATCCTGGAGTAATAGCCGGTGTTGCATAGTCAAAAGATTACCGTTTTTGAAATTTCCGCCTCCCCGCGAACCGCGGGGTGCGCGACACTGGCTTACAGTGGTATCAGAGCCTATAAAACCTTAACTAGCTAGTTAGCAAAGTGTTAGAAATTTGATCGCTGGAAAAATCACAAAAATACGTCAAAATTGCACAGTTTCTGTCGATTTTCAAAACTGGTCCAAAAATGTTTTCAGGGACCTTAAAAATACGTGCAGGCGTTTTTTAGGCCACCCAAGAAAAACAAGGTCGTAACTCGGTTAGACCGCCGCGGAAGCGCGGCGAAACCATGCGTTTCACCGCTGATCCGCGACTGAGTTGACTCCGAGTCGACTCGTTTTTCCTGCAGTGTGTCTATCTTGGTGTTTTGTGATTTTTCTGATATTTTGTTTATACCCAGAATCTTTTGTGTACTGTGTTGTACTTGGGTAGGTTCAAATTTGGTAATCGATCGAAATTCTAAGTACTTTAGCTGATCGGATCTTTTGTGTTTAAAATCTATGATGAACATCTGCTAATCGCTGTACGTCGATTAGTGGGGATTGCACAGATCTGTGTTGGTTTGTGTATATGAATTTTATTGGATCATCGTCAATGAATAGCCGGGGGATGTGAGAAGAGTGTTTTCTTTTCTTTCATTCATTGTAATATGTAAAATTGATGTAATATTATTTTATGGTCACACATCCGGGTTGAGATTGTAGCCACCATTGTATATTATTTCTTTTTACTGTTTTTGCTCCTAAGATAGACCCAAGGTGGGGTGCACAAACTACCGGTTTCTTTGAAGTGCCGAGTGGCCTACTCACTTTTCTGAGGGAGGTTGCTTTACTTCGAGAATTTGGCGAGTAGTTTGCGGTACCCGTAGGGGTCTGGGATGGGGTGTTTGGCTATTCATCATGACCGTGGAATCCGTCTTTCGTTACGGGCTTAAACGAAACGCGGAATTCCTAGTATATCCAATATATTCATATGTGATCTGGAATGCCTATTATTACGTGAGACAAATGCATATATATATTATATATATCTAGTAGGCGTTGCTTATATTTTGCACCCGCACTCGTCCATCCCCCGCTCTGCCGGTAGTTAAGTAGCCTAACGGTGTATGACGGAGCCCCGTGGCGAATGCGGATGGCATAAGCGTACGTTGTATTTTCGTTTATTTTGCTGCAATGATAGGTTTTGTATGATGGGACCGCATTAACATTGATTAATGCAAGATAAAAAAAACCAAAACTTAATCGTTGGAACAATTTCAAAACCACTCGGTTTTCTTCAAAAAGCAATTTAAATGCGGAGCCTAAACCACTCCTTTTCAAAAGCTATCATGGTTCCTTCAACTATATCAAGTTCACTACGTTCACGGTTTCGCCAAAACCATTCGTAGCCCTCTGTCGTTTCATATGAATATTCAGTTGTATCCAAGCTATGTATTTTGACCTTCGCCAAGGCACAGTGATTGGTAGCTGCTGGGTATCCATATGTAGCATAAATAGATGCGTTGGTTTGGGACAGTCGTACTACTATTTTGGCCTTCGTTAAGGGTATGTACGGGTGGGTTCAAATTAACCTGGATAAAGACGGGTAGAACTTGACATGTGACTTATGATATGTTGGCCTTCGTCAAGGTCATAAGAGCATGGGGCAAAAATCCACATCGGGAGTTTCTAAGGAAACTGAAACTTGCTGGTGCTGCATACCATTTGGAGTTTGATAATCATGGTAGGCTTCCTTCTTGATTATCACACAATGATATTTGGATCCCGATCCTACTGTGAGTATGCGCTACTCTTCGGGAGATTTTTTCACTAAACGATCAATGCTATAAACCAAGTAGGTTTCTAGAAAGGTGTTAGCGGGACTAGACCTCCAAGGAAAAGAGGTTATGTAATTAAGGAACTTCGCGAAAGCGTTGGAAAACCTCCCTCGAAGTACCAACACCAGCCTGGCTGAAAGGTTAAGCAAGAATTATAACAGTGAGATTAATCCTGACTAATTCTTCTTTTATGGTTTGAGGAAGGATTCGAGAGAACAGTGGGAGCCATCCTGTTTAGATAAATTAATAACCAATCTAAACTTGCAAGAGCGTCATGCTTAGTGTTTCTTCTCTCTCTCCTAATTGCAGCGACCACTATGACCACACATAGGTTATTAGCTAATAATTTGACTGGGCCAAACTATATTGATTGGCTAAGGGATGTACAGATGGCACTTACCTATGACAAACTGGACTATCTCCTTACAAAAAAAACCCGCCGTCCCAGGTCCAGATTCCACCGTCACGGATGTTGATATCCGTCAGACAAGGGAAAAGGACTGTGCGAGAGCCAAGTGCCTTGTGTTAGCCTCAATGGATAGTGAACACCAGAGACAGCACGAGAAGATGGACTTAGCTTCCATCTTCCTCCATACCAAAGTTTTATATGGAGACCAATCTCGTATCGCAAGATATGAGACCTCGAAGATAAGTTGGCTTTCGGGTCATCTGTAGGGGACCACATCCTTACGATGATTAGCTACTTTAAAGAGCTCATGGACCATGGGACCACGTTGGATAATGAGTTATTTATTGACTTAATTCTACAGTCCCTACCTTCTACTTATGCCAAGTTTATCTTGAATTGCAAAATTCAAAGGAAGGAAGTTACACTTCCAAGTCTCCTCAATTTATTGAGGAGCTCAGAGGGAACCCTGAAATAATCCAGGAAGACACCCACTCTGCTTATTGGGAAATCTTCCTCTTCTATATCCAAGGAGAAAGCCAAGGGAGAGAAGAAGAAGGCCTCCAAAAAGCCAATAAGCGGTGTCAGTAAAGTAGAAGAAAAGGGCAAAAGTTTCGGGGCTAGTAGTAGGGAAGGAGGCATGTCTTTGTGGTCATGGGAAAGCGTATTGTAAGAAGGACTGCAAGGCTTTGAAAGCGAGAAGCCAGGATTCAAAGCACGTTGTGGCTTCGGCCTCAAGTGTGTTTGTAATTGAAAATTGCCTATCTATTAACACTACTTCCTGGGTACTAGATTGTTGGAGATAGTGCCCTCATAGTCAATTATTGGATCGCAGGTACGTGATTGCAATAATTGCGGAGGACCTATACCGGTAGGACAGTCTTACTCGAGATGATAGTATGCTATCTGGTTTGCCTTTATCAGTCGTGTATATGTTCAGGTGACTGATTACATGTTACACTTTGATAGAGCCCTTAGGATCTTGCTTTACTACCAACTGTATGACGACGATCATATACGTGAGAGTTGGGTAGTTTATATGCATATCCTTAATTGTGGTCCCTAGTCGTGGGAGTTTCGAGACAGGGAATTGATACTCCGGAGTAGACTAGTGTATACAGTCGAGACCCCGACGAGGGGCGGTGGCCGGTCTCACAAGCCACTGGTGTCAGTTGGATCACCTAAGATGTATACAGGTGCTCATTGGGTTATGAGTACACCGGACAGGACTCGCCGGGAATCTGCTAGTTAGTACTATACCTATCGTCAGATAGCAGTTCCCTGGTGACGTGTGTACAGGTTAGTTCATCGACCTGAGGTCGTCATTTGTCTCGTGTGAGTTCCCACTGTGCTTTGATTTCTACCCTACCACGGCTCAAAGGAGTCGTGCAAACAGGTAGCTTTTGGGTACAGTCCCGAGCCATATGGAGGCACGTGAGCGGATCGGCAGGGGATTCGTCTCTCCCGGTATTGGGGGCGAGGTAGTGCTGTGTCTAGGAGAGCCATTACACATAATCCATGGCCATGGTAGGAGATTTACTGGTAGGTACTCCAGTAGTATCTCAGGGTGTTATTGGGCTACACTCCGACACGACTTATACTGCTATTGGGGGTCTGACGTTACTAGCCCCCTAGGCAGATATGCGATACTCATTGACGAACGGACCGGACTGTATATACATTGTCACTGTTAGGCTCAGTAGGGTTTCTAGATGAGTTCGCTCATCAGCCTCCCTTGAGGTCAGTCCATGGGCAGCCGTTACGCATAGCTAGTGCAGCTGACGGTTTGTGGTTAAACCCACTGCCAGGGTACTGACGAGTCATTAGAGTCCCCCACAGACAGTTTCCCAAGTTCGGGCGAAACGTTGTAGAGGCCGTATGGTTTTATAGCAGGGTTCGCAAAATACACGTGCGTTTACGCACGTGTTATTTTTCGGGCAGTTGATACTGGTCGGCTTTGGTTTAAGCCGGATCCGAGTATTATATTGAGTAGATATAATATCTTTGTCTCAGTTGCATTTGTATTCGGTCGTAATACAAATGCGGGTATATTTATACAGTTACGGGGTTATCCTGAAAGTCGTTTCAGGATCACTTTTGGAAGTTGCCAGTTTACAGTTTTCTATCAGCCGTCTTTTAACATTCGGTTAAAGACGGATTTATCTTTTCTTGGATGAGAGTGACTCAGTGTTCTAGAAGGTTCTAGAGAGGGTGACATGGATCGGTGAGTCATTAGTGCATTAATGGTGCCATTAATGCTTGATGACTAAGGTTGTTTAGATTCATTGTTTCTAAGTGAGTCATGCTTTTCATTTATGATATAAGATAAGCTTTATGTTTATGGTCACCCCCTTGATTGCTCCTACCATCACCTCCCTCTTTCATAAATAGTGGCCGGCCCCCTTGAGTGAGAAAGAGAGAGATTAATTTCATTCTTGTGAGAAAAGACTATGGTTAAGGGTGCATGGAAATTTCATTACCTCTTTCATTCCATCACCCGATAAAATTGGCAACTTCATTAACCGATCGTCCACGGCTTTGGACGAAGTGAGACAAAGTCATCTACTCATTCTCTACATCATTCTTGGTCGTCTCTTTTAGCAAACTTGACGACCGAGTTGCCTCGAGTCAGAGGCGGGAGCCCGTTTAAAGAATCGGTGATGTGGTGCCACCTGGACGAGCAGATCGGAGATCGAAGAGATCAGAGCAGCCGCAACGGAGCGTGGGATGATGGTTAACGAACGAAGGACTCGGATCGTTCGGTATAACCTTTCTACACTCTTTACAGTTTGTTAGTTTAGCAATAATGGAAGATCCGGGTTAAAGTATACGATAGCGCCAGTTAAAAAGTTTTTGTTCCGCATTTGGCGTCTGTAGACGGCCGGGGCGCTAGCGTAGACTTACAGTGGTATCAGAGCCTCACCATTTTGCTATACTAACTTGTGCTAACGCGTTTAAAATATCGATCGAACCGGAAATCAAAAACTGCAAAATCCAAGCTTGACAGTTTCTGTCGATTTTAAAAGGGTTCCAAAATTAATTTTACACATACCAGAAAATCAAGCAGGGTTTTTTAGGAATACTGTAGAAATTCGAGGAAGTGACTCCACTGTTCCGCCGCGGATCCGCGGTCTAAGCCAAGGTTTGCCGCGGATCCGCCGCAGAAAAGTGAGATCACTCACTCAATTTTCTACAGTGCATTCCATGTTGGAATTTGGGGTTTTTGGTATATATCTTTTGGGCCCAGATTTTGTTACTGTTCAACAGATTTGCGTGGGGCCCATTTTGTGATATTTAGTCGATCGAAATTTAAACATGTTAGTTTACAGTGCTTACATTATATCTCCGACCGGGAATGTCATTTGATCGGTAAACCGCGTCTGATTGCTATAGTTCTTTTAGACGGGTTTGCGAACGTGACATTCGCGTTGATGTTCTGTGTTGTGCTGTGATGTTGCGGATTTGTCGTGGTGGATAGCAGTGTGCAATGGTAGTACAGTTTGAGTTTATTTGTACATTTGATATTGCGGGGCGAGCGTCCAACTTGTGGACTGCCGTCACTGCCTGTTGTATAATATTCTTTTAGGGCACGACCAGGTTGCGGTCGATGTACCTGTTGTACTATTTTTCATTACTGTACTAGGTTTTGCCCCGCGACGGAGTGCACGGATAGCCGGGTTCTGAGGGGCAACGGGTCCGCATCTCATGGCTTTGAGAGGCAGAGGGGCCTCACTCTAGAATTGGCAGACTATTCGCCGCACTCGTAGGGGGTACAGGTTGACCCAAGGAGGGGTGCTCAATTTACCGGATTCCGTGAAGTGCCGGGTGTTCCATTCACTATGCTGTGGGGGACTACCTCGCTTCAGGTTTTGGCGCGTAACTTGCCGCACCCGTAGGGATCTAGGTTTCATTGCACAGGCTATCCACACGACAGGGGAACGTCGGGTTTCAGCAGCGGCTCTGTGAAACCCGGGGATCCCAGATTATCTGTATTGTTCTGTGATGCTTATTACTTTTCTGTAATGTTACATATTATCACGCCTGGAGCGATTATTGTATATTGGTTTATATACTATTAGATGTTGTATATGTTTTACACCCGCGCTAGTCCAGTCCCCGCTCTGTCGTTAGTTAAGTAACCTAACGGGTGATGACGGGACCCAGTGACGAATGCGGATGGCATATACGTACATTTTATTTTCGTTCTTTTCTGGTGTGATTATTGATGGGACTGCGTTGATTCTGATCAATGCAAAAAGTAAAACAAACCTGTTTGTAGTTGTTGGAACAAATTTAAAAAGTGTTATTGCAAAGACGTTTCCTTTTGTTTTGCATAGAGATATTCGGTTGGAATATCCTGCACCTCATTCGACGGGGCAAGGGCCGATATCCCTTCACCGGGACTGACCCCTTGGGCAGAAGTTTGCGTCAGGGTAATAACTTCACTATAGTCGATTACAAGTTGCTTTGCATCGCGGTATTCAGTGGAATATCTTGCACCTCATTCCACGAGGAAAGAGCCGAGATCCCTTCACCGGGAATGACCTCTTTAGCAAAAGGTTTTCGCCACTATATTTTAAAAAAGCTATCAGGTTCCTTCAGCGATATCAAGTTCGTTACGTTAAAGGTTTTTCGACAAAAACCAGCCGTAGCCCTCCGTCACTTCTTTTGGGTATTCAGTAGTATTCAAGCTATGTATTTTGACCTAACGCCAAGGCATAGTGTTGGTAGCTGCTGGGTATTCAATTGTTGCATAGATAGATGAGTTGGTTTGGGACAGCCGTTCGGCCATTTTGACCTAACTCCAAGGGCATGTGCGGGTGGGTTCAAATTAACAAGATAGTGACGGGTAGAACTTGGCATGTGACTTATGACATTTTGACCTAACGCCAAGGCTATAAGAGCATGGGGCAAAAATCGTATCGGGAGTTTCTAAAGAAACTGAAACTTGCCAAGTATGCGCATACCTTCTGGAGTATGAGTAACGTGGATGCATTCCATCACGTTATCATACGATGAGAGTTGGATCCCGATTCCCACTGATGAGTTGGTTTACTCTTCGGGTGAACCCGATTGATTCTTCTTTAGGTTTGGAGGAGAATTTGACAGGACAGTGGGAAGTTTCCGGATTAGATAAAGTGATAACTATTCTGATCTAGGTTAGAGTGCACGCAGAGTGTTTCTTTTCTCTCTCTCTTTGGCAGCGACCTTTTGACCGACCCTAGACTATGACTCAGTGACCAAGTTGACCGAACCTTCTTAAATACTGGCTTTTGATTGTCTGAGTTGCATAAGTCATTGCCACTCCTTCTTCTACCCTTTGCATTTCTCAGAACACCCGTATTACTACGGATATCCACTTCCATTAGATAGATCCATCGTATGGTTATATACGAACTCGAAGGGACTTCTTCGAGGATGGATCCAGGTTCAGGAGAAATAGAATTGGTTTATTCAGTTATCTTTTATTATCACATTCTCTCAGGTTGCGAGAGCTCCTTGGTTTAGGAGAGTACACCTATTACGCTTATTGGATAGTCTTATTCCAAACCATAGGCAGGTGCCGAAAGGTAGGGAATGAAGAAAACCAATTGGCCTAAGTAGGGTGTGCAGAAGGTAATATGTAAAGACAAAATAAAGGGATTAGAAAGAGGGCAAAGTAAATTGCGACTGATATCATTCACGACAAAACCGCGTACTTCATCGCCACTCCTATTTCACCTTTAAAAAGAATAAGGTATTATTCAGTTGTCTTTTATCATCACCTTCTCTCGAGTTGCGAGTACTCCTTGGTTTAGGAGGGTACACCTATTATGCTTACTGGATAGTCTTCTTCCAAACCATAGGCTGCTGCCGAACGGTAGGGAAGGAAGAAAACCATTTAGCCTAACGATGGTGTACAGAAGGTAACGACTAAAGACAAATAAAGGGATTTGGAGAGATAGCAATAAAATATACGGTTGAAGTCATGAATTGGATTATGGAAGAGGCATTACTATGAATACCAGGATACCCCTACGAAACATTTTCATGTTTCAGTGCATTGTTAAAAGAAAACTGTTTTCCCGATTGGATACTTACTCCAAGGGTATGTATTTACCAGGTTACATTCTCATATCTGTATGGTTTTACAGATGATGAGTGGGAGTAAGTTATTGGGAATTAGGTGATTATCCTCATTATATCGGAATTCGTTGTAATTGGTGATATTTGAGGAAATCGCCAGGGTACAGTTTTCAACCTACGACGCACAGATTTTGAGTTGTTTAACTCAGTGGACTTATACAGAGTATTGTATGTTGTCCAGTGTCCATCAGGGCAAAGGGGTAGGTCCTCGTACTATGTTCTGTTTACTTATAACTTTTCTAGTATTTAGACAAGTGTTTCGTAGAAATACAAGGTCTAAGTTTTGAGAAGTTGTGGGTATAAGAATAAAGTAGAGAACCAGGTATCACAAGTATCGGGATTCTTCAAAGAAATCGAAGATGTAGATTCTTGTGATTGGTATTTGTAAGTGCACGGCGGCGCCCCGGTCGTCAATCCGACGGCCAAATGCGGAAACGGTGATAAACTTTAATTTTGCGAACTTAGCAAACCGGCACCACCGCGCACTAAACCCCGGATCGGGCCATTAAACTAGTTCTAGCTAACTACAAGATGGGAAGAGATATACCGAGTGATCCGAGTCCTCCGGTCTTCTCGTCATCGTCCCGATCTCTCGCGGAAACTCCGGTCGTCGCCTCCTCGCCGGAAGGGCACCACATCGCCTGTTTCTTTTACGGGCTCCCGCCTCTATACCGAGGCAACTCGGGCATGAAGCCGGCAAGTCGACATGCCCAAGATATGCTGTAGAATGTGTAGTGTAGAGGCTATGTCTCACTTTGGGGTTATGTTGCCTTTGATGGAGGTGAAGGAAGAATGAGCTTTGGAGGGAAATGAAGCTATCAATCTTTTTTTAAAGAAAATGAGATGATCAAATATATCTCCACACAAATGAACCTCTCTCTCCCCCTCATCTAAAATTGGCCGCCGCCCCCCCCCCCGTTTCAAATGGTGGAGAAAAAAAAAACAAATCATGAAGGGAGGTGAGTGTAGTAGAAAGCAAGGGGTGACCACATCCAAAAACATCATGATAACATATGAACATCAAACCCATACCCTTTCATGTCTTAATTAATGCAAGTGATGGAAGAAAGATGCTTAACATATCATAAAGAAAACAATTGCAAGAAACCCCCTCCACAAATGTTATTTGCACAATTGCAAATAACCCCCTCCATCGGAAAAGTCCGGCCGGGAAAGAACAAAGGAAAACCGGCCGGAACGGAATGCAAACTGGCAACTCCAGAAAACTGGTCCCGTAATAAATTACAGGAAAACCCCGATACTGTGCATACACACCCGCATCTGTATTCCGTCCGGATACAAATGCAAAGAGACAAAATCTATACTGTACTAAACTAGGATCCGGCTTAAACCAAAGCCGGCTAGTAATGTTCGTCCGATCCTGATCCGTGCAATACCGCACGAATCTGATCGAACCCTGCCATATAACTATACGGCCTCTAGTACGAACCGTCCGATCCTGATCCGTGCAATACCGCACGTATCTGATCGGACCCTGCCATATCTCCATACGGCCTCTATAGCATTTCGCCCGAAAGCTGAGTAACTGAATGTGTGGTGGACTCTAAAGACTCGTCAAGACTATGGTTGTGGATTTAACCACTAGCACGTCAGAGGTATAAGCCAATACGTAACGGGCCACCAGCTATTGACTAAAAGGGACGTCGATGAGCGAACTCATCCTGACATCCTACTGAGCCTGTCAGTGACAATATCCGTACAGTCCGGTCCGTTCGTCTATGAGCATCGCATGGCGGGCCTAGGGGGTTGGTAAAAGTCAGACCCCCAAAAGTGGTACAAGTCGTGTAGGAGTGTAGCCCAGAACACCCTGAGATACTACTGGAATACCTACCAGTAAATCTCCTGCCTTGGCCAAGGACTTCGTGTAATGGCTCTCCTAGACACAGCGCGACCTCACCCCCAATACCGGGAGAGACGAACCCCTGAAGATCCGCTCACTGCCTCCATGTGGCTCGGGACTGTACCCAACTAAAACCTGTTTGCACGACTCCTTTGAGCCGTGGTAGGGTAGTAATCAAAGTACAGTGGGAACTCACACGAGACAAATGACGATCCCCAGGTCGATGAACTAACCTGTACACATGTCACCTGGGAACTGCTATCTGACGTCAGGTATAAGACCAACTAGCATGTTCCCGGCGAGTCCTGTCCGGTGTACTCATAACCCAATGAGCACCTGTATAAATCTTAGGTGAACCAACTGACACCAGTGGCTTGTGAGACCGGCCACCGCCCCTCGTCGGGGTCTCGACTGTATACACTAGTCTACTCTGGAGAATCGATGCCCTGTCTCGAAACTCCCACGACTAGGGACCTTTTAAGGATGTGCTTATAGACTCCAGCTCTCACTTATATGATCGCCCTCATCTGCCGGCAGTCAAGCAAGAATCCTAGGGGCTCTATCAACGTGCAATAGCGACCTATCAGGTCACCTGAAGCAGTACACGATGATAAAGGTAAACCAGATAGCATACTATCATCTCGAGTAAGACTGTCGTACCGGGATAGGTCCTCCCTCAATCATTGCAATCACGTGCCTGTGATCCAATAATTGACTCTGAGGGCACTATCTCCAACAATCTCCCACTTGCACTCAAGGCTAATTATTGCGATGTCGCATACTCACAGCCCGTGTGATACCGAACACCCAACTCCTCTACTAGTCAGTCTTATAAAGCCTGTTTGCGAAACTCTTGCGTTCGAGGAATAGCCTCAGTGAGTGGATCCACCATGATGTTTCTTTCTAAGTCTCTCTCTATATCTCAAGTTCGCGGAGAAAGCCATCTCCCGAAATGAGCAATACCTGTCTTAGACTGTCTGGATGTCTGATGGGACCTAGCTCATAAATGAACTCCAAATCCAAACTTCTCAGACTGTATCGTCAACTGAACTTAATCAGTATCCTGCGCCATGCCTCCCTCAGTATTGCGTTGGATCACCTGTCTAGAATACTGCCCCTCGTCAGAAGGAAAACTATAACTCTGACAACCTCCTTGTCGTCCATGTCACCTTGGAAGCCTGGAATGATAAATGTCTCCCAATGAGGCTGTCGTTATCATATCCCTAGAACATCCACTTATGTTCTAAAACTGCTTCCGACTGTTTCTCCAGGATTGGATCAATGTCAACTTATTGCATCTAGTGCAAGAACAACATCTGGTGTGGTACTTGACATCTCATGATTGACTCAATTGCCTAAGCAAGTGATCTGCCAATCATGCACATCCCTCTCTACTTTAGTCTATAAGACACCTTTAGAGAGGGTGACTGCATCACCTGCAGGTACACTACCGTGCCAGGAGTCGTCCATTCTAAATACTCTTAGAATGCTGTCAAAGTACCCTGATTGGGAAACCACCCAAATCTAGATCTAAAACCATAGATCTAGTAACCAGTATGTCTGATATTGTGTCCAAGTCCCTTGTGGAGAAACCACTGTGTGACGACCAAAGTATAACCGATCGTAGTATAGGAATATCACTTCCTACTACCTTCTCAACAGATCCATCCCCTATTCTGATGACGTCAAACCTATGACTGTCACATCAGAAATAGATGATCTATCTCCGCTATATCTGCTTTAGTCTATAAATAGACATAAGCCTGATGTCCACCAATGCTTCCGCTGCTCCCACTGACTACGACAACCCTCTGGCAGAGTCATATAGATGTGCACTTCTAAAGCTAGTTTAGAACGACGCTATACTCATCCTCCCACCGGGTCTCGCAGCCTGGAACAACAGCAATGGCACGTGTGGGTAAACAAGAACTTCCCTGTCACCGTCCTTGAGGCTACCGGAGTACCTCTCGGGTGCCTGAAGTTACCCACCTTATCTGCGGAGTGGCCAATGGAATGTCAAAACAGATTGAATCTTTAGGTTCCTTATCAAATCTTCAGTAATCGTTTGCGGTTCTGGAATCACTTCCAGTTCTACCATACTCCCACTACTGTTTTTGAAAAAATCCATTTTTATTAAAACTGTGGCGAGTCAAGAACAATATCACTATTGATCTTTCTTGTGGTAGAAAGTCAACCCTCGTCATAGCCTGGGTCAACCCACAAACAGCCATTACAGAAGCGTGCCTTGAGTTATCCAGAGTCTGGTTTAAATCATAAGCCGGACAACTCCCCGTACCTTAACAATGTTAAGATATGAACTGTACTATATCCAATATAGAACCAGAGGCACTGATTTAATTGAACCAGATTCAAATCATGCAACTATCTCCAGTGCATGTCAACTAAATGGAGAGAGGCCGATCAGCGTTACTCAACTTAGGAATGCTTCCAATTATGAGTAACCTGAAAGAGAAGCAAGTTCTCTTTATCATTACTATCAACTGAATACCATACACAAGTATCTACATCTTCGATCACTTTGAAGAATCCCGATACTTGCTACACCTGGTTCTCTACTCTATTCAAATACCTATAACTCCTCAAAACTTAGACCCTGTGTTTCTACGAAACACATGCCTAAGAACTAGAGAAGTTAAAAGTAAACAGAATATAGTATGAGGACCAACCCCTCTGTCCTAATGGACACTGGACAACATACAATACTCTGTATAAGTCCGCCGAGTCTAACAACTCTTTCACTGTGTGTCGTAGGTTGAAAACTGTACTTGTGGTTAAGAAGAATTACACCGCTGTTTAATGCTCCTTACCTAACCATCCACTGATATAGGTAAATGTCATCAACATAATATCAAAAGGTATATCTCACTCTATGAAAATAGACGTACAGATATATCAATTTGAAATTGGTGCACAACAGTGGATATTCAAAACCAAATGTTTGCTGACCGGCAAACAGCCCAGATGATCTCCTCAAATATCACCGATTACAACGAATCCCGATATAATGAGGATGATCACCCTATTCCCAATAACTTACTCCCACTCATCATCTGTAAAACCATACTGATGTGAGAATCAAACCTGGTAAATACATACCCTGGAGCAAGTGTCTAATCGGGAAATCAGTTTTCTTTTAACAGTACACAGTTGAACTGAAACATTGAAATGTTTCGATGGGGTATCCTGGTATTCCTAGTAATGCCTCTACCATTATCCAGATTCACAACTATAACCGTATAATTCTTTGCCATCTGTCCAAATCCCTTTATTTGTCTTTAGTCATTACCTTCTGTACACCCCTTAGGCCAAATGGTTTTCTTCCTTCCCTACCGTTCGGCACCAGCCTATGGTTTGGAAGAAGACTATCCAGTAAGCCTAATGGGTGTACTGTCCTAATCCTAGGAGCACTCGCAATGCGAGAGAAGGTGAAGATAAAAGACAACTGAATAAACCTTATTCCTATTTCTCCTGGACCAGAATCCATCCCCGAACTGGAACAAGTTCCTTTCGAGTTCGTAAATAACCATACGATGGATTATCCAATAAACTGTGGATCTTCGTAGTGATACGGAGTGTCCTGGAGAAATGCAAAGGTGATTTAGGATTGGCGAAGAAATACTTGGTTTGGTCATGAATATCAGTCGCAATTTACTTTGCCCTCTTACTAATCCCTTGCTTTGTCTTAATCTTAATACCTTCTGCACACCGTTTAGGCTAATTGGTTTTCTTCATTCCCTACCGGTCGGCACCAGCCTAAGGTTTGGAAGAAGACTATCCAATTTGCATAATAGGTGTACTATCTCCTAAACCAAGGAGTACTCACAACTTGAGAGAAGGTAAAAGGGAAAAGACAACTGAATAATCCTATCCGTTTTCTCCAGAACCGAAAACCATCCTCGAATTCCTTCGAGTTCGTATCTAACCATACGATGGTTTTGTCCAATGGAAGTGGACGTTCGTAGTAATACGGGGTGTCCTGGAGAAAAGGGTAAAAGTAGGAGTGGCAATGATGTCTGCAACTCTGACAATCCAAAAGCCTGTGTTAAGAAGGTTCGGTCAACTTGGTCACTGAGTCATAGTCTTAGGGTCGGGTCAATGGTCGCTGCCAAAGAGAGAGAGAAAAGAAACACTCAGCGTGCACTCTAACCTAGATCAGAATGGTTACCAATTTATCTAATCTGGAAACCTCCCACTGTACCTCAAATTCTCCTCCAAACCTGAAAGAAGAATTAGTCGGGGTCACCCGAGGAGTATACCAACTCATCAGTGGGAATCGGGATCCAACTCTCATCGCATGATAACGTGACGTAATCCGCTCACGTCATCACACTCCAGAAGGTATGCGCATATCTGGCAAGTTTCAGTTCTTTTGAAATCCCCGATGTGATTTCTACCCCATGCTCTTATGACCTTGGCGTGAGGTCAAAATATCATAAGTCACATGTCAAGTTCTACCCATCATTGTCCTGGTTAATTTGAACCCACCCGTACATACCCTTGACGTAGGCCAAAATAGTAGTACGACTGTCCCAAACCAACGCATCTATCTATGCAACAGATAAATACCCGGCAGCTACCAAACGCTATGCCTTGGCGTGAGGTCAAAATACATAGCTTGAATACTACCGAATATTTAACTGAAATGATGGAGGGCTACGAATGGTTTCTGGCGAAAACCTTTAACGTAATGAACTTGATATCGTTGAAGGAACGGATAGCTTTTTAAAATTATAGTGACGAAAACCTTTACTAAAGAGGTCACTCCCGGTGGGATATCGGCTCTTTCCCCGTAGAATGGGGTGCAGGATATTCCAAATGAATACCGCGATGCAAAGCAAAAGTAATCGGCTATAGTGAAGTTAGTGCCCTAACGCAAACTTCTGTCCAAGGGGTCACTCCCGGTGAAGGGATCTCGGCCCTTGCCTCGTCGACTGAGGAGCAGGATATTCCAACTGAATACCACGATGCAAAACAAAAGAGAACGTCCTTGCAATAACAGCTTTTTGAAAAGTGTTCCAACAACATCAGAATAGGTTTGTTTATCTTGCATTGATCCGAATCAATGCAGTCCCATCAATTGATCACACCACAAAGAACGAAAATATACTGACGTACGTATATGTCATCCGCATTCGCCACTGGGTCCCGTCATCACCCGTTAGGTTAGCTAACTAATGGCAGAGCGGGGACTGGACTAGGGCGGATGAAAAACATATACAACATCTACTAATATATATACCAATATATTATATTTCGCTCAAGGCGTGAATAAAATGCAACATCACAGAAATGTACAGCATCATAGAATAATACAGATATCTGGGATCCCCGGATTTCACAGAGCCACTACTGAAACCCGACGTTCACCTAGTCGTGTGGATAGCCTGTGCAATGAAAACCTAGACCCCTACGGGCGCGGCAAGTTACCCGCCAAAACCTTAAGCGAGGCAGCCCCCTTCAGCAACGTGAATGGACCACCCAGCACTTCACGGAATCCGGTAACTCGGGCACCCCTCCTGGGTCAACCTGTACCCCCTACGAGTGCGGCGAATAGCCCGCCAATTCCAGACTGAAGCCCCCTCCGTCTCAATGCCCTGAGATGCGGGCCCGTTGCCCTCTAGAACCCGGCTATCCGTGCACCCCTCCGCGGGGTAACCCTAGTACAGAAAGTAAAATATACATACAACGGGTACATCGACCGCAACCAGGTCGTGCCCCAAAAGAATAATACAAACAGGCAGTGACGGCAGTCCACATGTCGGACGCTCGCCCCGCAGTATCAAATGTACATAATACAACAAAACTGTACTAGCATTGCATCCAGGCTATCCCCCACGACCGATCCGCAACAACACAGCAAAACACAGAACATCAACGTGAAAGTCACGTTCGCAAATCCGTCTAACCGGGCTATAGCAGTTAGACCGGATTTACCGATCGAGTGACATTCACGGTCGCAGATATAATGTAAATACTGTTAAATAATGTGTTTAAAATATCCGATCGATCAAAAATTAACAAGTGGGCCCCCAAGCAATACTGTAGCACTCACAGAAATTCTGGGCCCAATTTTAATATTCCAAAACCCCTATTTTTAGCCCACAAGCCCACTGCAAAAAAACGATGACATGATCCCTCATTCATGCGGCAGATCCGCGGCCTGAAGAGTGGTTATGGCCGCGGTTCCGCGGTCGTACGGAGGGATCGTGTTGTCGAATTTTTCCAGTGTTCTTAGAACTTCCTGCACATCATTCTTAGACAACCTGAAAAAATTTTCGAGACCAAAAAATTTCAACAGAAAACTGATGTGAACAAAAAAGCAAGTTTTGGAATTTTGGTCGATCGGAAATGTAAAACACATCAAACAAAGCTAGACGAAGTTAATGGCGAGGCTCTGATACCACTGTAAGTGCACGGCGGCGCCCCGGTCGTCAATCCGACGGCCAAATGCGGAAACGGTGATAAACTTTAATTTTGCGAACTTAGCAAACCGGCACCACCGCGCACTAAACCCCGGATCGGGCCATTAAACTAGTTCTAGCTAACTACAAGATGGGAAGAGATATACCGAGTGATCCGAGTCCTCCGGTCTTCTCGTCATCGTCCCGATCTCTCGCGGAAACTCCGGTCGTCGCCTCCTCGCCGGAAGGGCACCACATCGCCTGTTTCTTTTACGGGCTCCCGCCTCTATACCGAGGCAACTCGGGCATGAAGCCGGCAAGTCGACATGCCCAAGATATGCTGTAGAATGTGTAGTGTAGAGGCTATGTCTCACTTTGGGGTTATGTTGCCTTTGATGGAGGTGAAGGAAGAATGAGCTTTGGAGGGAAATGAAGCTATCAATCTTTTTTTAAAGAAAATGAGATGATCAAATATATCTCCACACAAATGAACCTCTCTGTCTCCCTCATCTAAAATTGGCCGGCCCCCCCCTTTTAAATGGTGGAGAAAAAAAAAACAAATCATGAAGGGAGGTGAGTGTAGTAGAAAGCAAGGGGTGACCACATCCAAAAACATCATGATAACATATGAACATCAAACCCATACCCTTTCATGTCTTAATTAATGCAAGTGATGGAAGAAAGATACTTAACATATCATAAAGAAAACAATTGCAAGAAACCCCTTCCACAAATGTTATTTGCACAATTGCAAATAACCCCCTCCATCGGAAAAGTCCGGCCGGGAAAGAACAAAGGAAAACCGGCCGGAACGGAATGCAAACTGGCAACTCCAGAAAACTGGTCCCGTAATAAATTACAGGAAAACCCCGATACTGTGCATACACACCCGCATCTGTATTCCGTCCGGATACAAATGCAAAGAGACAAAATCTACACTGTACTAAACTAGGATCCGGCTTAAACCAAAGCCGGCTAGTAATGTTCGTCTGATCCTGATCCGTGCAATACCGCACGAATCTGATCGAACCCTGCCATATAACTATACGGCCTCTAGTACAAACCGTCCGATCCTGATCCGTGCAATACCGCACGTATCTGATCGGACCCTGCCATATCTCCATACGGCCTCTATAGCGTTTCGCCCGAAAGCTGAGTAACTGAATGTGTGGTGGACTCTAAAGACTCGTCAATACTATGGTTGTGGATTTAACCACTAGCACGTCAGAGGTATAAGCCAATACGTAACGGGCCACCAGCTATTGACTAAAAGGGACGTCGATGAGCGAACTCATCCTAACACCCTACTGAGCCTGTCAGTGACAATATCCGTACAGTCCGGTCCGTTCGTCTATGAGCATCGCATGGCGGGCCTAGGGGGTTGGTAAAAGTCAGACCCCCAAAAGCGGTACAAGTCATGTCGGAGTGTAGCCCAGAACACCCTGAGATACTACTGGAATACCTACCAGTAAATCTCCTGCCTTGGCCAAGGACTTCGTGTAATGGCTCTCCTAGACACAGCGCGACCTCACCCCCAATACCGGGAGAGACGAACCCCTGAAGATCCGCTCACTGCCTCCATGTGGCTCGGGACTGTACCCAACTAAAACCTATTTGCACGACTCCTTTGAGCCGTGGTAGGGTAGTAATCAAAGTACAGTAGGAACTCACACGAGACAAATGACGATCCCCAGGTCGATGAACTAACCTGTACACATGTCACCTGGGAACTGCTATCTGACGTCAGGTATAAGACCAACTAGCATGTTCCCGGCGAGTCCTGTCCGGTGTACTCATAACCCAATGAGCACCTGTATACATCTTAGGTGAACCAACTGACACCAGTGGCTTGTGAGACCGGCCACCGCCCCTCGTCGGGGTCTCGACTGTATACACTAGTCTACTCTGGAGAATCGATGCCCTGTCTCGAAACTCCCACGACTAGGGACCTTTTAAGGATGTGCTTATAGACTCCAGCTCTCACTTATATGATCGCCCTCATACTGCCGGCAGTCAAGCAAGAATCCTAGGGGCTCTATCAACGTGCAATAGCGACCTATCAGGTCACCTGAAGCAGTACACGATGATAAAGGTAAACCAGATAGCATACTATCATCTCGAGTAAGACTGTCGTACCGGGATAGGTCCTCCCTCAATCATTGCAATCACGTGCCTGTGATCCAATAATTGACTCTGAGGGCACTATCTCCAACGGTATTCAGATGATATTGATGGTTTTGAGAAACGTGTTTCTCTTTCAGGTTACTCATAATTGGATGGATTCCTAAGTTGAGTAATGCTGATTAGGCTCTTTCCATTAAAGTGATATGCACTGGAGACAGCTGCATGATTGAATCTGGTTCCAATTAAATAAAGTGCCAAAGTTTCTATATTGGATATAGAATAGTTCGTACCATAAAAGATGTTAAGGTACGGGGAGTTGTCCAGCTTATGCTTAAAACCAGACACTGGATAACTCAGGGCACGTTTCTGTAATGGCTGTTTGTGGGTTGACCCTGGCTATGACGAGGGTTGATATTCTACCATTTGCAAGATCAATAGTGATATTTTTCTTGACTCGCCACAGTTTTAGTAAAATGGATTTTTTCAGAAAACAGTAGTGGGAGTATGGTAGAACTGGAAGTGATTCCAGAACCGCGAATGATTACGGAAAATTTGATAGGACCTATATATTCAATCAGGTTTGACATTCCAATAGCCACTCCGCAGATATGGTGGGTAACCTCAGACACCCGAGAGGTACTTCGGTAGCCTCAAGGACGGTGACAGGGAGGTTCTTATCTACCCAGACTTGACACTACTGTTGTTCCAGGTTATGAGACCCGGTAGGAGGGTTGTCGTAGTCAGTGGGAGCAGCAGAAGCATAGTGGGCAAGTAGCTTATGTCTATTTATAGACTAGAGCAGTTAAAGCGGAGATAGATCATCTAATTTTGATGTGACAGTCATGGGTTTGACTTCATCAGAATAGGGGATGGATCTGTTAAGAAGGTAGTAGGGTGTGATGTCATGGTATCTGGATGACATACACAGAGTAGGAAGTAAAATTCCTATACTACGTTCGGTTGTACTGTGGTCGTCACACAGTTGTTTCTCCAGACAGGATATGGATATAATATTTGACATTCTGGTTTCTGGATCTATGGTTTTAGATCTAGATTTGGGTAGTTTCCCAATGTGGGTACTTTGACAAATATTCTAATGGTTTTTAGAATAGTTGACTCCTAGAATGGTGGTGTACCTGCAGGTGATGGAGTCACCCTCTCTAAAGGTGTCGTATAGACTAAAGGGGAGAGGGAAGTGCATGATTGGCAGATCACTTGCTTAGGCAATTGAGTCAATCATGAGATGTCAAGTACCACACCAGATGTTGTTTTTGCACTAGATGCAATGAGTTTGTATTAATCCAATCCTGGAGAAACATAAGGAAGCAGTTTTAAAACATAAGTACATGTTCTACGGATTTGATGACGGCAGCCTCCTTTGGGAGACGATTATCATTCCAGGCTTCAAAGGTGACATGGATGACAGAGTGATTGTCAGAGTTATAGTTTTCCCTCTGACGAAGAGGGCCAGTATTATGGACAGGTGGTCCAAGAGGATACTGTGGGTGGCATGGTGTCGGATACTGATTAGGTTCAGTGATCGATACAGTCTAAGAAGTTTGGATTTGGAGTTCATTTATGAACTAGGTCCCATCAGATATCCAGACATATTCTAAGACAGGTATTACTCAATTCGGGAGATGGTTTTCTCCGCGAACTTGAGATTAAGAGAGATATAGAAAGAAACATCTAGGCGGATCCACTCACTGAGGCTATTTCTCGAACACAATAGTTTTACAAACGGGCTTTGTGAAACTGATTAGTAGAGGAGTTGGATGTTCGGTTTCACACGGGCTGTGAGTAGTCGACATCGCAATAATTAGCCTTGAGTGCAAGTGGGAGATTGTTGGAGATAGTGCCCTCATAGTCAATTATTGGATCGCAGGTACGTGATTGCAATGATTGCGGAGGACCTATACCGGTAGGACAGTCTTACTCGAGATGATAGTATGCTATCTGGTTTGCCTTTATCAGTCGTGTACATGTTCAGGTGACTGATTACATGTTACACTTTGATAGAGCCCTTAGGATCTTGCTTTACTACCAACTGTATGACGGCGATCATATACGTGAGAGTTGGGTAGTTTATATGCATATCCTTAATTGTGGTCCCTAGTCGTGGGAGTTTCGAGACAGGGCATCGATACTCCGGAGTAGACTAGTGTATACAGTCAAGACCCCGACGAGGGGCGGTGGCCGGTCTCACAAGCCACTGGTGTCAGTTGGATCACCTAAGATGTATACAGGTGCTCATTGGGTTATGAGTACACCGGACAGGACTCACCGGGAATCTGCTAGTTAGTACTATACCTATCGTCAGATAGCAGTTCCCTGGTGACGTGTGTACAGGTTAGTTCATCGACCTGAGGTCGTCATTTGTCTCGTGTGAGTTCCCACTGTGCTTTGATTTCTACCCTACCACGGCTCAAAGGAGTCGTGCAAACAGGTAGCTTTTGGGTACAGTCCCGAGCCATATGGAGGCACGTGAGCGGATCGGCAGGGGATTCGTCTCTCCCGGTATTGGGGGCGAGGTCGTGCTGTGTCTAGGAGAGCCATTACACATAGTCCGTGGCCATGGCAGGAGATTTACTGGTAGGTACTCCAGTAGTATCTCAGGGTGTTATTGGGCTACACTCCGACACGACTTATACTGCTATTGGGGGTCTGACGTTACTAGCCCCCTAGGCAGATATGCGATACTCATTGACGAACGGACCGGACTGTATATACATTGTCACTGTTAGGCTCAGTAGGGTTTCTGGATGAGTTCGCTCATCAGCCTCCCTTGAGGTCAGTCCATGGGCAGCCGTTACGCATAGCTAGTGCCGCTGACGGTTTGTGGTTAAACCCACTGCCAGGGTACTGACGAGTCATTAGAGTCCCCCACAGACAGTTTCCCAAGTTCGGGTGAAACGTTGTAGAGGCCGTATGGTTTTATGGCAGGGTTCGGAAAATACACGTGCGTTTACGCACGTGTTATTTTTCGGGCAGTTGATACTGGTCGGCTTTGGTTTAAGCCGGATCCGAGTATTATATTGAGTAGATATAATATCTTTGTCTCAGTTGCATTTGTATTCGGTCGTCATACAAATGCGGGTATATTTATACAGTTACGGGGTTATCCTGAAAGTCGTTTCAGGATCACTTTTGGAAGTTGCCAGTTTCCAGTTTTCTATCAGCCGTCTTTTAACATTCGGTTAAAGACGGATTTATCTTTTCTTGGATGAGAGTGACTCAGTGTTCTAGAAGGTTCTAGAGAGGGTGACATGGATCGGTGAGTCATTAGTGCATTAATGGTGCCATTAATGCTTGATGACTAAGGTTGTTTAGATTCATTGTTTCTAAGTGAGTCATGCTTTTCATTTATGATATAAGATAAGCTTTATGTTTATGGTCACCCCCTTGATTGCTCCTACCATCACCTCCCTCTTTCATAAATAGTGGCCGGCCCCCTTGAGTGAGAAAGAGAGAGATTAATTTCATTCTTGTGAGAAAAGACTATGGTTAAGGGTGCATGGAAATTTCATTGCCTCTTTCATTCCATCACCCGATAAAATTGGCGAATTCATTAACCGATCGTCCACGGCTTTGGACGAAGTGAGACAAAGTCATCTACTCATTCTCTACATCATTCTTGGTCGTCTTTTTTAGCAAACTTGACGACCGAGTTGCCTCGAGTAAGAGGCGGGAGCCCGTTTAAAGAATCGGTGATGTGGTGCCACCTGGACGAGCAGATCGGAGCAGCCGCAACGGAGCGTGGGATGATGGTTAAAGAACGAAGGACTCGGATCGTTCGGTATAACCTTTCTACACTCTTTACAGTTTGTTAGTTTAGCAATAATGGAAGATCCGGGTTAAAGTATACGATAGCGCCAGTTAAAAAGTTTTTGTTCCGCATTTGGCGTCTGTAGACGGCCGGGGCGCTAGCGTAGACTTACAGTACCGGATCAGGATCTCATATCTGTACTTCATTACAGGCTTTGAGAAACCGTGGAGTTATCAAGACAGGTGATATGACTCTCAGAGTTGCTAACGGAATTGTTGGATATGTATGCCCTAGAGGCCTGTATTGTATAGGATGCTAGGCATGTATATGTACAGAAACAATCTTTGCTCAAAATGATAGTATGCTATCTGGTTTATCTTCATCTTAACGTGTGATGTGTTATATTTCATATCTTTATATGCATGTTGATGAAGCCCTTAGGATTATGCTTGACTGCCAGGATTATGATGAGATCATACTAGTAGGGCCTGGACAGTCTATAAGCATATCCTTTAATGGTTCCTAGTCGAGGGTATATCGAGACAGGGCATCGGTACTTCCAGATTAGACTAGTGTGTATGTTTCCTGACCTTGGGGGCGATGGTTGATTCCACAACCATTGGTGTTTGACATCAAAGATTGTACATGGGTGCTCATTGGAGAATGGGTACACCGAATAGGACTCGCCGAGAACTCCTAGATGGTATATATACCTATTGTCAGATAGCAGTTCTCTGGTGACACTTGTACAGGTTAGTCTGTAGACCCGAGATCGTCATGATGTCTTGTGTGATTCCCACTGTGCTTTGATTTCCTCCCTACCACAGCTCTACTGAGTCGTGCAAACAGGTGGATTTTGGGTACAGTCCCGAATCGCATGAAGGCAGTGAGCGATAGGAGGGGTTTCGTCTCTCCCGGTATAGGGAGATGATGTCGCGCTATGCTTGATCGTCCATAACATCAAATCCATGGCCAGGGTTCTCAAGATTTACTGATAAGTGTTATCAGTAGTTTCTCGAACCGTTATGGGCCGTAAATCAGCATGACTTATAAAGTTACTGGGGTCTGACATTTAACCACCCCTAGACTTCATATGCGACGTATCAGACGAAGAGACCGGACAGTACGGTAAGTGTTGCTTGCAGGCTCGTTGGGGTTGTGATGAGTTCGCTCGTCGGCCACCTTTTCGTCATGTACCTGGGTAGCCGTTACGCACAGCTAGTGCCGCTGACGTGCTTGTGGTTGAACCCACTACCGGCGTACTGTCGAGTCTTTAGAGTCCTACACAGAGGGTTCCCTCGTTCAGGCGAAAGATGTAGAGGCCGTAAGTTGTTACGGCGGCCGTAAGGTGTTACGGCAGGGTTTCGATTATATTCTAGTAATTGTTACAGGAATAATAATCGGAATGATAATACTGGTAGGCTTTGGTTTAAGCCGAATACCGGTATTATATTATTGGATTAATGGTATTCGTATTTTTCGAAATTTGGATACGGGTATACGGTATACGGAGGAGGGGTATTCTTGTAATTATTACAAGAATACCTTCTAGAAGGTGCCACCTCATAATGACATTATTTATTTTATGAAAATAAATAAATGAGGTGGAAATAAGAAAGTCCGAGCATGGTTGCAAGAATGGGTTGTTTTAATTTTATATTGTTTTGGAATTAATATTGAAGCATGGTGCTAATTTTATATTATATGCTTCAATTATTTCATTTGCAATATATCATTTTCTCATACTTGAACTCTCTCATTATCACAAACACTTTCTCTCTCCTTCTTCTCTCCTCCTCCTTCATCCTAAGCATTACCCTTCACATGTGTTGTGAAACAAAGGCTTAGGGTTAAAGATAATCCAATACACTAATCTCTACATGATCCTAGTGACCTCTTCTAGCAAACTCGGTCTCTAGGTTAAACTTTTGAGAAGGGTTTCTAGCTTGTATGACAACTCTCGCGTGGATCATCTAGATCTTGGGGTGGCCGGAAATCGAGCACATCGGCAACGTCCAAGGAGCTAGGGAGTTCATCAAAGAAGACCCGAAGGACCGGATCATTAAGGTATAATCTCTAACATAGTAGATAACATCTCTAGTAAGGGTTCACTACATGTGGTTTAGACTATATCTTGGCAAAAGTGCGTGTTTTATGCAAAGAAAATTTTCGTTTATCACTTCCGCTGCCTGACAAGAGTTGTGGGAGCATGCATCATGCACTAACATGGTATCAGAGCCTAACTAAACCACAACTAGATGATTAGACAACGTTTAAAGCTTCGAACATGAAACAACTCCAAAAACCGTATTTTTAAACCCTGCTCTCTGGAAATTTTTCAAAAGTGTTCTGAAATTTTTTTAAACGTGTGCAGAATACTTGTTATATGATAACTAGAAAACCCTAGAAAAACGAGCCCCAACCACCGGCATTTGGCCGGCGACGAGACCAACTTTTCCGGCGTCGCCGGATTTCCTGCTGGGTTTGGGCTTGGATTTTTTGGGGTTATCTGTACACTGGGTTTGGGGATTTATGGTATTGTTTGATTATTTCCAGATTACATATGAAGTAAACTAAGTGTTAGGGAAATATGGAGTGTTTCGAAATCGAACTTTTAACATCGTTTATCCGTTCTTTTTGAAATGTGCTTTTGAAACGTCGACTAATTGCTATAAGTCGATTAGTCGGAGTTGCACACTTATGTGATGGTATGTGTATATGAATATGTTGGATCGTCGTGATGAATGGCCGGGTGGGTGTGAGAAGAGCGTTTTTCCTTTTCTTTCATTCAATGTAATTCGTAAAAAACAATGTCATATTATTTTGCGGGGCACATCCGGGATGAGGTTGTAGCCGCCGTTGTATATTTTCTTTTTATTGTTTTTGCTCCTAAGATAGACCCAAGGTGGGGTGCACAAACTACCGGATTCTCGAAGTGCCGAGTGGCCTACTCACTTTGTTGAGGGAGGTTGCTTCACTTCGGGAATTTGGCGGGTAGTTTGCCGCACCCGTAGGGGTCTAGGATGGGGTTTGGCTATTCATCACGACCGTAGAACCCGTCTTTCATTAAAGCTTGAATGAAATACGGAATTCCTAGTATATCCAATGTATTCATCTGTGATCTGAAATAGCTATATTTATATATGAGATATATAATAAACGTTGCTTATGTTTTGCACCCACGCTAGTCCAGCCCATGCTCTGCCATTAGTTAAGTAACCTAACGGTTTATTACGGGGCCCAGTGGCGAATACGGATGGCATAAGCGTACGTTCTATTTTCGTTTCTTTTCTGTGATGTTTAGGAAACGTAAATGATGGGACAACATTAATGTGATTAATATTAAGAAAAAGAAACCTAAAGATGTTGTAGAATCAAACTTTTTCAAAAATGGGTAACTCTAGCTTTTGCTTTGCATCATTGTATTCTTGAATATCATGCACCTTATTCGATGAGGAAAGGGCCGAGATCCCTTCACCGGGAGTGACCCCTTTAGCGAAACTAGCAAATGTTACAAAGCACTCGATTTGATTTTATAGTTGATCTAACTTTTGCTTTGCATCGTGGTATTCTTGAATATCCTGCACCTTATTCGATAAGGAAAGAGCCGAGATCCCTTCGCCGGGAGTGAACTCTTTAGAAAAATTAGAAAGATGCTATAAAACCGTTCGATTTTTAAATGTGGAGCTTGAACCACTCCTTCTCACTCGATTCTACAACGATATCAAGTTCAAAATGTTAAGGGTTTTCATAAAAACCATCCGTTCGGTTTTCAAAATGTTAAGGATTGTACCTAAGGTATGTGGATTATGTTTTAGGTATAGGTAAAAGTATGTAGATAGGTAGCAAGAATGAAAGAAAAGTTTGAGAAGAAAAAGGGTTACCGGTGATAACTTGGCCAGTGTCCTCAGCTTCTTGCACGGTCATCGTGAAAGCCTATCGCCATGGTACATTCCTCCTGGCCTGAGGAGCATTTCTCGGAACGTTCCGTTGAGCTTGATGAAACTGACGAAGAGCAGGTGCAGTCGGTGGTCCTCTAGGTGGTGAGCAGGTAGTGCAAGTCTCGGGGCAGGTGCTTGGATGGCTGGGAATTGAGGGTAAGTGATTGCTGGCCTGGGTGCAGCATATGAGTTTTGTCTACGAGGACAAGACACAATATCGTCAGTAGCTGAGCCGCAAGCTAAGCAAAGGCGGTTTACACGCCGACAATCTTTCATCATATGCCCATCTCTCTTGCAGTAGTTACAAAAGGCTGGGTTGGACCTGTTGTTCGGTACTCCCGGTCTCTTTGGCACAAAAGATGGCCTTGACGAGGCTCCTCCTGCCATCTGGTTGGCAGGGCGCTTAACTCGTGCAGATTGAGATCTGCCCCTCGTCTTAACCACTACCTCATAACGGCGGGCAGCCTTCAGACCCAATTCATGAGTCGGAAAATCTCCTGTGGCTAGTGCAGCCTGGATCTCCGAATCCAAACCTTGTTGAAATCGACGGGCTCTGATCTCATCCGTCGGTATCAGGTGTGCCGAAAATCTGTTTATGTATTATGTTAGCTGTGTAATATGTGATATATTGAAAAATTCGAATTATTGAGACATATCTTACCGACTGAGTATGGTGAACTCAGCATCATAATCATCTACTGACTTGGTCCACATTGAACCTTGTTGCAGATGGATGAACTGATGTTCCATGTCGAACCTGGCAGTCTCAGGGAAATACTTTGTGTCGAACATGTCACGGAAAGTCTTCCATTCGATGGGTTGATAAAGACGGCTTTCTTCCGCCTTCCACCAATTCCGTGCATTGTCCGTGAGTTGCAGTTTCGCAACACGGATTCAAGCTCCCTCTGGCACTTGTGCCGCTGCCAGATCATCTTCCATACTATGAGCCCATTCCTCAGCTTCCAGTGGGCTCTCCTTTCCTGAGAACTGTTTGGGGTGCAAAGCCCTGAATTGCTTCACCCCAGGTGCTTCTGCCTCTGGACGGTTCATTAAAAAAGCAGTCTGCTGCTGCTGTCTTTCTAGGAGGCTGCGGATTGCCTCAAGCAGAACCGTCTGCTCGTTGAGTAGAGCAGCGACAGCAGGTGTGATCGGTAGGGGAGGTGGAGTGTTGTTGAAGTTGGTGCTGGTGTTGTTCGGGAAATCCATAACCTTGAATGAAAATTTTGGGTTAGGATAGATTCAAAGTATATGAAATGATAAGATTCAAGAAATATGAATTGTAAAGAATGTTTTCAGTTGCTGGTTCTTATGTTATATTGCTTAGGTTGTTCACGCAGAACAGAACTGCATGGTAGGGTTCCATACAGCTCGGAACTGCATAGGCCACCATAAATGTAACGCCCCACGCCCCAGTACAGACGGTATTGTCCGCTCTGGCCGAAACCGCACGGTATTTCCCTTTAGAGCGAACCGGACCCGACCAGGGGCCACTTCCCAGGAGGTTACCCATCCCAAGACTTCCCTGGCCCGAGCACGCTTAATTACGGAGTTCTCAAGCTTCTGTAGTTCCGGTTCACTTAAAAGGCGCCTCTGTAATTGAGGGTGGTATCATTATATTTATAATGAAGTCCGGTCCTCTTTCGGAACGTGTTCCGAAGATTCCCTATTGTTCTATAGTGGGTCCCACGGACTCTAGAGGTGGCCCCCACAGATTCAAGAGGTGGCCTCCGCCCCCATGGTATGACAATTGGCGTGGCACTTTGTTCTGTGTGGCACTTTGCTGTGTGAACAAGAACCGGGTCCCGACATTCTCCGCACCTTTAAACAATGGTTCGTCCTCGAACCACAGATCTACTACTGAGGGACCTGCATGGGCCACCAACAAAACCTGTCACGCCCCGCTTACCAGTGTACGGGCAGAGGATGTGACGAGGCCGCTATGCTAAGCGTATCTAAGCAATATGAATGAAAATGCACAAGAGACAAAGACAGTAAGTATAACTGAACAATAACTTTATTTATTAACATTCTTTTGTACAATGCATAGAAAAGTAAATACGTCTGAATGAAAGCAATGCCTAAACAGTGGCATAACAGAAATGAACGGTACTGAAATAAAATGTGTACAATGAAGCTAGAGCTCTAGGTCGTAAGCAAGCTGATCCAAGTCCTCGCTGGTAGGCTCGATCTCCTGAGTGTCCAGATCACCTGACAACATTCCAAAGAAGAAAGAGAAGGAATGTCGTCAGCGAATAATCGCTCGGTAAGTCCCAATGATAAGGGAGAAATAGAATAGACAGGGAGAAAGTAGCTTTTAAAGTTGTATTATATGGTTAACGTTGTTGTTTGTAGCTTGGTACAGAAGGATGTCGTGTGTATACGAGAGAAGTCTCTATATGCCAGAGACTAGAGGCAACAGGAGTACGAGGAACCATTTATGCCACGGTACAACAGCATCAGGAATTCAAGTTAGGTGTCTTAAGTCTTGCAGTCTCGTGCCACTTCTAACACCTTCCGTACCAATCTACCCCTTAAACCCCGTGATGTCTTGTTTGTATTGTTTGTATTTTAACTTGTATTGTCTTGTAATATAGATTGTATAATTGGATGACTTGCCGAAACCATGATATCATTAAATGGATGTAACTGGAGAATCATGTAAATGGAAGTATATCCATGGTTCGGTTCGGTTTGGTTCAGTCAATATAGATTGAATATATTGAATATACGGATTCATGGATTCATGATGAATTGTAGTATTGTAGATTGTACTTGAATCATATTCAAGTCAGATTATTATAATGAGACTCGGTCTGAGTCAGAACAATTAGAAAAGAAATTGAAGTCCTTATTGTTTTGATATTATCGGTAACCGCTGCACATGGACGGCAGGATTTTGTGTCTTTTTCAAGGACGATTACCGTGTTGATAACACCATTTGTTATGTTGTTTACCTTAGATAGGCAAGCACCCACATCTCCGGCTCCCTGAGGCTCAAGAGATTGTTTCCACTTAAACCTATATTTATTAGGGTCCTTAGGGTAATTTATAGAACTTGAGGGCGTTTTATGAAAAAATAATTTTTTGTATACTTTTCAAAATACACCCCAAGTATTTAATTATCGTGTTTAGAGTTTTCATAGTTGTAGATTTTATATTTGTGACATTTCTAGTGAATAAACCAATTTTTCATAATACATGGTATTTAATTGTAAAGTGTTGGACTTGTATGGAATTTCATGGTATTTTCATCTAAAGTGATTCTTTTGATTTAGAAAAGTTGGAATTTATATTATATCAAAAATAGGTATTTTGATAATACATACATACATACATACATACATACATACATACATACATATATATATATATATATATATATATATATATATATTATATAAAATAATTTTAATTTATTATTTTCTAGAAATCTCATTTTCTTAAGATATTTGTATTTTAAATCTCTCAAGACCGAATGCTCCTGCGGAGGTCTGCATCTCGCACTACTAAGCCCGAGGATGTGCGATAATCCGCACCATCCCGAACGGGTTCCCCAAAATGAGTTGTAGCGGCGCTTTGCAAAGATTTGTAAAAATACGTAATCTTGTAGAAAACGGTTTTTTATAAGTTAAAATTAGTTTTGTGTAAAACGGTATTTCCCGAATCTATATTTCCCAAAAGGTATTGTGCTATGTTGAATATTAGTGTTGTGAAGAGGTAGGTCATTACCTCGTGATCTACCTAAAGGTATAGCAAGATTTATGATGTTTTAAAGTCAAAACTAAACTACATGGTATTTTACTGAAAAAGAGCGGTAAAAGTTACAAAATGAAATGTTTTGCTATGAAACTTGTTCAACATGTTTTGTTAATGATTAATAGTCAAGATGTAAGAGTTTAATATGGTTATGTTAAGGAAAATTGAACTTTATAAAGGAAACCGAATCGGAAGTTGGATTTAACTCCGCTTCCGTCGGGTTTTAGTACAAGAAATTTTTAGAATAGATTAGAGAAGAGGGAGGTGGGACTTACGGGTTTAGAGTCATGAGAAGAGGGAGAGGAAGCGGTAGGAGGCGCCGGTGCGTCGTTTCGGTGCCGGGAGCTCCTAGGGTCGTCGTCGGAATTTCGCCGGAGCTTCGCCCTTTGCTAACTCCAATTGCACACTAAAATTCCAGAGAGTTTTCTTGAGAGTTTGGACAGAATTATGAGTGAGGGGTGTGTGTTTAGGGGTGATATTTATAGGGTAAGACTAGGGTTAGGGTAGGTGAAAGGTTGTGAAGAAAAATGTATTAAATTGTATTAAAAAATGGTTTAATGGAGTTTTAAAGAGCTCTGTTACCAATCCAAGAATTTAAACTATACACGAGTGTGCTGGGTTACGTCAGCGCCCCGGCCATCAAAACGTGACCAAATGCGGAACAAAAATTTACTAAACTGGCGCTACCATTACCCGATTCCTGGATCGACCTTAAACCCTAAACTAGCAAGCTAAACTAAGAGTTAGAATGGTTATACCGAGTTGATCCGTGTCCTTCAGTCTTCATTCCAAGCTCCTAGCGGTTCCTTGATGAAGTTTGGTTGCCGGTCTTCCTCCATCTCCGATGATCCACCCGAGAGATGTAACTCCGGCTCTAGCTCCATAACATGATGCAAATGGAGCAACTAGTGTCTCTAGGATGCTACCCTAGAGAGCCTAGGATGTAGTGTGTAGTTATTCTAAGTGTTATCTATCTCAAAACTTAAAGGTGTAAGCAAAACAAGAAAGCTAAAGGAGGCGAGGCTAATGGTGAGGGAGGAGCTCAAGAAAAAACACCAAGTGAACAAAACCTTCATACTTTCAAAAATGAGCTCAACCATGAAAGAGAAATTAGCATGCTAGGTTTTGTTAAAACTATTTTTCCATTTAAAAAACCCATCATACTTGAATAGTGAACACAAATGAATTAATAATTCATTTGTGTGCACTATTGCAAGCATGGTTCTCACCATACCTCCATCATGCAATTTCCACCTCATTTATCCATATAATAAAATGGTCAAAACAAAAATGACATGGCACCTTCTAGAATGTTATTCGGTGAAAAATACGGATTACATTCGACTGTATATACATACCTGCATTCGTACCGAAATACGAATACCCAAAGAGATAGAATAACACAAAGAATATAATACTAGAATATACGTACCAAAATACATATACGTAAATTATTAAATCAATACCTGATTATCCAGATCAAACCCGAGCCGGCTAGTATTATCAACTGTCCAATCGAAAGTCCGAGTACAATGTACATCAATCGATCGGAACCCTGCACGTATCCAATATGGCTACTACATCATTTCGCCAGAACCAAGGAAACCCTCTGTGTGGGACTCTAAAGACTCGTCAATACGCTGGAAGTGGGTTTAACCACAAGCATGTCAGCGGCACTAGCTGTACGTAATAGCTACCCAGGTATTGAGCGAAAGGGAGGCCGACGAGCAAACTCATGCAGAACCCCTACTGAGCCTGTCAGTGACAATATCTGTACAGTCCAGTCTGTTCATCTAAGAGTATCGCATATCAAGTATAAGGGGGTGGATAAAATCAGACCCCTAACAACACGACATTTAGTGTCGGCATGAAACCCATCACCAGCTGAGAAACTATCGATCCTGGATCGATAATTCTCGTCCACCGTGGCCACGGATTTTTGGTGATGGCCATCCGTACACAACGCGACATCAACCCCCAATACCGGGAAAGACGAATCCCCGACTATCCGATCACTGCCTCCATGTGACTCGGGACTATACCCAACTAAAACCTGTTTGCATGACTCCTTTGAGCCATGGTAGGGTAGTAATCAAAGCACAGTGGGAACTCACACGAGACAAATGACGATCTCAGATCGACAGACTAACCTGTACACATGTCACCTGGGAACTGCTATCTGACAATAGGTATAATACCAACTAGCAGGTTCCCGGCGAGTCCGTCCAGTGTACTCATAACCCAATGAGCACCTGTATACTATCTTAGGTGAACAAACTAACACCAATGGCTTGTGAGACCTGGCCACCGCCCCTCGTCAGGGTCTCGATCAGTATACACTAGTCTACACTGGAGTATCGATGCCCGGTCTCGATACTCCCACGACTAGGGACATTTAAGGATGTGCTTATAGACCCCCAGCTCCCACGTATATTATCGCCATCACAATGCTGGTGGTCAAGCAAGAATCTTATGGGCTCTATCAACATGTATATGATGATAATGACAAACCAGATAGCATACTATCATCTTGAGTAAGACTCTTTTATCGGTATAGGTCCTCCCTCAATCATCATAATCATCTGCCTGCGATTACGATAATTGCCTTGAGGGCACTATAGCCAACAGAGTGATGGGGAGCTCAAGAGGCACAACTTCCATGAAGGCCGACTCTGATTTGGAGCCGAATCGTCCGCCTCCGCCGGCCGATCCACCGCCCCCGCCGGCCGATCCGGCCAAGTCGGGGGCCACGTGTCCGTCGTCGATTCTTCTACCTCCTAGGCCAGTTTATTTTACATGTGACTTTGGGTTTTTACGAGTTATGCACGTGTAGACTCTTAGAATTCTAAAAGTTTAAAAAGAAATCAATATTAAAAATAATGTGGCTGATGGGATTTGAACTCTGGTGCTTTGGTTCAGCAATGCAAGGTCTTACCAATGAGCTACAAGCTCTTGCTTGCTATTAAAAAGTAAAACAATTTCTTATAGTACTCACAGAAATTGCAAATACCCCAGTATACATAAACTTTTAAACAAATTTTTGTACACTAAAATTGTTGTTACAGTCTACCCTCCTTACAAAAATTTCGTCCTCGAAATTTACAAATTTATTTTAAAGACTAGTTTACAAAGAGGTGAGGATATCTTACACGCATCTCATCTTTCATTTCCCACGTCGATTCTCCTGGAGTGTCTTTTCTCCACATCACTCGAACCAAGTTGACTTCCTTGTTTCGAAGTGACTTCATTTTCCTGTCCAGAATCTCAACAGGTCATTGCTCACAAGATAAGTCGGGTTGTACAGTGAGCTCGGAATGATCGAGAATATGACTGGGGTCACTCACATACCTTCTGAGCTGGGATATGTGGAACACATTGTGCACTTCTTCCAATGAAGGTGGAAATGCCAAGTGGTATGCCACTTCACCGACTCGTTCGAGTATGTCGAACGGTCCAATGTATCTCGGACTTAGCTTACCCCGTCTTCCAAATCGAATCACTTCGTGGTTCGGAGATATCGTTAAGAATACGTGATCTCGTGGCTGGAACTCCAAGTGACGTCGTTTTGCATCAGCCCAGTGCTTCTGTCGATCTTGGGCTACGCGCATCTTTTCTCTGATAGTACAAACCACATCAACAGTCGCTACTATCATCTCAAGTCCTAGGAGTTCTCTAGCTCCGACGTCGTCCCAACTTAATGGCGATCGACACTTCCTTCCATAGAGCGCTGCAAAAGGTGTCATTCCTATGCTTGTTTGGTAGCTGTTGTTGTACGAAAACTCCACAAGATGTAAGTGATCTTCCCACGATCCTTTGAAGTCCAACATACACGCTCTGAGCATATCCTCCAAGATCTGAATAGTTTGCTTAGACTGACCATCTGTTTGTGGATGATAAGCCGTGCTGAAGTTCAGACTTGTTCCCAAGCTCGCTTGCAGACTCTGCCAAAATTGTGATCGGAACCTGGTGTCACGATTGGAGACAATGCAGACCGGTACTCCATGAAGTCTTACAATTTCCTGTATGAGTTCATGGGTATCAGAAATAGTACATATTTGAAGAGTTTAAATCTTAAGTAGATTCTTACCTCCATGTACTTCTTTGCTAATGTCTCAGTTGATTGGCCAACTCGAAATGGGATGAAGTGAGCCGACTTTGTGAATCGATCCACAATGACCCATACCGCATCGTTACCCTTTATGCTGCGAGGAAGAGCAGTCACAAAATCCATTGTGATGTGTTGCCACTTCCATTCCGTGATTGGTAACGGTTGAAGTAATCCAGCGGTCCTGTGATATTCAGCCTTTACTTGCTGACACACCAAGCATTTAGCGACGCTTCTGGCTACTTCGTGTTTCATTCCATACCACCAGTAATTCTGACGTAGATATTTGTACATCTTTGTACCTCCAGGGTGTATTGAGTAGAGAGAGCTATGAGCTTCTTTCATTAACTCTTCCCGAACAGAACCTTTTGGTAAACATAATCTGCTGCCGTATCTTAAAGATCCGTCTTCATGAATGATGAAGTCTGTTCTGAGTCCATTCTCCACTTGTTCTCTAATCTTTTGCAACTTAGCATCACTTGCTTGAGCTGCTTTAATCTGATTGACAATTGTTGATTGAACTTGTAAATTCATCAAACTTGAATCGTTATCTAGCATGACTACTTCAATCTCCATCTGATGCAAGTCTTGTTGAAGTTTCCACTGAGCGGTGAGATTCATCGATAATGGTTGGCGACTAAGGGCATCAGGTACCATATTCACCTTCCCTGAGTGATATTGCAGGTTGATGTCAAAGTCCGCCATGATTTCTAACCATCGTCTCTGCCGCATAGGAAACACATATTTCAGACTCTTGTGATCTGTGTATATGTTCACTCGTTCGCCAAGAAGATAGTGGCGCCAAATCTTGAGAGCAAAGATGACGGCTGCCAATTTCAAATCACGCGTCGGATAATTGGGCTCATGAGTCTTCAGTTGTCTTGAAGTATAAGCCACAACCTTACCGTGTTGATATAGAACACATCCTAATCCCTTACCGGATGCATCGCAATGCACTTCGAAACCTCCAGACTGGTCCGGTATAACGAGAATAGGCGCTGATGTCAACCTTGACTTGAGTTCTACGAAAGCTTGCTCGCATGCTTCTGACCACACAAATTCTTCATATTTATGTGTGAGCTTGGTCAGGTGTGTTGCTATCTTAGAAAAGCCTTCAATGAACCTTCATTAATATCCAGCTAGACCCAAGAAACTTCGAATATCCTTCACTGACTTTGGTGTCGGTCATTCGCTTACTGCTGAAACTTTTGCTGGATCTACAAAGATTCCTTCGCCTGATACGATATTTCCAAGAAAACCAACTTGATCTAGCCAAAACTCGCACTTGTTGTACTTGGCGTAGAGTTGATATTGTCGTAGAGTTTCCAAGACAATTCATAGGTGCTCTCTTTCCGACTCTTAGAATACACCAGGATGTCGTCTATGAAGATGACAATAAATCTGTCTAAGTACTCCCGGAAAACTTGATTCATCAGGTTCATGAATATTGCTGGTGCATTGGTCACTCCAAATGGCATCACTAGAAATTCGTAATGACCATAACGTGTTCTGAAAGTCGTTTTATGAATATCATCTTCCTTGACCTTCACCTGATGATAACCTGGAAGAAGATCTAATTTAGAGAAAACACAAGATCCACTTAGCTGATCGAATAAATCGTCGATGCGTGGGAGTGGATACTTGTTCTTTATAGTGACTTCGTTCAAGGCTCTATAATCGATGCACATTCTGTATGAACCTTCCATCTTCTTCACAAGTAGTACAGGTGATCCCCAACTTGAAGTGCTGGGACGAATCCATCCTTTCGCCAATAATTCGTCCAACTGGGTTCGGACCTCCTTCAAACCTTTCGGACTTAATCGATAAGGTGTTTTGATCACTGGTTGTGCTCCTGGTACTAAATAAATGCTGAATTCAAGAGCTCGATCGGGAGGCAAACCTGATATATCGTCAGGAAACACGTCGTCGAACTCTCGAACCACTTCTGGCCTTGATTCTTCCTCTGCTTGAGTTGCTGCAATCACTGCTTCCATTCGCTTCGCTTTATATGTACTTGGCTCCAGGGTACGGTCTCCACTTTTAAAATAGAAGACCAGATGGTCTGGAATCTCAAATACTACCCTCCTTTAACGACAGTCGATGGTAGCATAGAAGGTTCCGAACCAATCCATACCTAGAACCACATCGAAGTTCGGTATGTCCAGCACCTTGAAGTCAGCATAGAATTCTCTGCTGCAGACGACTACTGGACACAAGCTGTATCCCATTGTTGCCTTTAGAATGTCATTTCCTGAACTGACATTCCAGGGGGATACAAGCGGTGTGACTGGAATCGCATGGGTTCGGACGAACCGTTGCGACATAAAGCAGTGAGATGCTCCGGTATCGAATAGTGCTAGTGCAGAAAGTGAGGCTACTAGGATTGTACCTAAGGTATGTGGGTTATGTTTTAGATATAGGTAAAACTATGTAGATAGGTAGCAAGACTGAAAGAAAAGTTTGAGAAGAAAAAGGTTACCAGTGATAACTTGGCCAGTGGCCTCAGCTTCTTCCACGGTCATCGTGAAAGCCTATCGCCGTGGTACATTCCTCCTGGCCTAAGGAGCATTCCTCGGAACGTTCCGTTGAGCTTGATGAAACTGACGAGGAGGAGGTGCAGTCGGTGGTCCTCTAGGTGGTGGAGCAGGTAGTGTAAGTCTCGGGGCAGGTGCTTGGATGGCTGGGCGTTGAGGGTAAGTGATTGCTGGCCTGGGTGCAGCATATGAGTTTTGTCTACGAGGACAAGACACAATATCGTGAGTAGCTGAGCCGCAAGCTAAGCATAGGCGGTTTACACGCCGGAAATATTTCATCATATGCCCAACTCTCTTGCAATAGTTACAAAAGGCTGGGCTGGACCTGTTGTTCGGTACTCCCGGTCTCCTTGGCACAAAAGATGGCCTTGAGGAGTCTCCTCCTACCATCTGGTTGGCAAGGCGCTTAACTCTTGCAGATTGAGATCTTCCCTCGTCTTAACCACTGCCTCATAATGGCGGGCAGCTTTCAGAGCCGATTCATGAGTCGGAAAATCTCCTGTGGCTAGTGCAGCCTGGATCTCCGAATCCAAACCTTGTTGAAATCGACGGTCTCTGATCTCATCCGTCGGTATCAAGTGTGCCGCAAATCTGTTTAAGTATTGTGTTAACTGTGTAATGTGTGATATATTGAAAAGTTCGAATTATTGAGACATATCTTACCGACTGAGCATGGTGAACTCAGCGTCATATTAATCTACTGACTTGGTCTACATTGAACCTTATTGCAGATGGATGAACTGCTGTTCCATGTCGAACCTGTCAGTCTCAGGGAAGTACTTTGCGTCGAACATGTCGCGGAAAGTCTTCCATTCGATGGGTTGATCAAGACCGCTTTCTTCCGCCTTCCACCAATTCCGTGCATTGTCCGTGAGTTGCAGTTTCGCAACACGGACCCAAGCTCCCTCTGGCACTTGTGCCGCTGCCAGATCATCTTCGATACTCTGAGCCTATTCTTCAGCTTCCAGTGGGCTCTCCTTTCCTGAGAACTTTTTAGAGGTGCAAAGCCCTGAATTGCATCACCCCAGGTGCTTCTGCCTCTGTACGGTTCATTAAAAGAGCAGTCTGTTGCTGCTGTCTTTCTAAGAGGCTGCGGATTGCCTCAAGCAGAACCGTCTGCTCGTTGAGCAGAGCAGCGACAACAGGTGTGATCGGTAGGGGAGGCGGAGTGTTGTTGAAGTTGGTGCTGGTGTTGTTCGGGAAATCCATAACCTTGAATGAAAAATTTTGGGTTAGGACAGATTCAAAGTATATGATATGATAAAATTCAAGAAATATGAATTGTAAAGAATGTTTTCAGTTGCTGGTTCTTGTGTTATATTGCTTTGGTTGTTCACGCAGAACAGAACTGCATGGTAGGGTTCCATACAGCTTGGACCTGCATGGGTCACCATAAATGTAACGCCCCACGCCCCAGTACAGATGGTATTGTCCACTCTGGCCGAAAATGCACGGTTTTTCCCTTTAGAGCGGACCGGACCCGACCAGGGGCCACTTCCCAGGAGGTCACCCATCCCAAGACTTCCCTGGCCCGAGCACGCTTAACTACGGAGTTCTCAAGCTCCTGTAGTTCCGGTTCACTTAAAAGGCACCTCTATAATTGAGGGTGGTATCATTATATTTATAATGAAGTCCGGTCCTCTTTCGGAACGTGTTCCGAAGATTGCCCATTGTTCTACAGTGGGTCCCACGGACTCTAGAGGTGGCCCTGATTTGTGTGATTTAGCGTGCTTGCGCTTTCTAAAAGATAGATCAAAAATATTTGTAACCGCAATCAAGAACGACGTCGCTTTGCAGCTAGCCGATGAGTACGGGTCGGTCCACAGGGATGTTGTGAATCTCCGATTCGTTCTTACGAGTTAATTCCGAAGGGCGTTCGGATTGGTTATTAAATCTAAAAATCTAATTAACCTAGGGCAATTATCTAAATCTATTCTTGCTAGGGTTAGGTTTAGGGATGGTTTGGAAATGCAATTAAATATCAACGCTTTCTTACCCGAATGAAGATCTATGAGGAGTTATGGTAATTATCAATAAAGGGGATTAGATCCATTCGGGAAGGTGTTCCTTCCTCTAGGTTCTTGTCCTTCCTTTAGAGATCCTTACCTAACCTCCATGGAAAACGCGCGCAACCGGGCTTTTACACTACGGTGTCATCGTTACCTCGAGGGGTAGGATGCCGCAGGGCACGGTGTGTGCGTGTATGCATGGAGTCCTATTGTAAATATTTGGTGGGTAAGAAAGGGATGAGAGATCTCATCTCTCAAAATCCTTCCCAAAGCTAAACCCTAAACAAGTTCCTAGGGCATGAAATTAAATCTACCTAGGGCAAAGAATTAAAATCTACACTAGGGCGAGAAATTAAATCTACTTACAGATACATCCCTCCAATCATCCATGCAGGGTTGTCAGATCTGAATTTCTGAATGGAAAGGAAACACCGATGCTCTCCATAAAGGATTTATGAATTTTATTTCATTAAAAGGAGGCATAAGAATTACAATGATTAGAGTTCCTATTTATAAAGAATAGGAAACCCTAGGGTTACATTTTGATCCGCATGTCTACAATTACAAATATACCCCCAAGAAATCTTTCCAAAGCCACCAACACATTATGGTAAAATTTTCTTTGAGAGAGGGCTTCATACGGCCGCAGAACCGCGGCAATGGCGCGCTTGGGCCGCGGTTCCGCGGCCCTTTAGTGTGATCATTTGATTGTGTTTTCTGGGCTTCTTCAGGTTCTTCTGGGCTTTTCTTTTCTTTAGTTATTTTTCCATTTGGACTTCTACAATGATTCCAGATCTTCAGTGAACACTTTGCAATGGATTTTTAACCGTCTGCTTTGCATTCTTGGACCTTACGTTGCCTTGTTGATGGTGAACTGTTCTTCTTCTAGGCTTTACTAAGATCTTCCTACTTGTTGGTCAAAAATCCTTCTTTTGTGTCATCTTTTGTGTTTTTCGCTGTTTTTGCTCCAAGAAACAGTAACCTGTAACATGTAGCAGACATGCGTCAAAAGCACCCGTTTATTTATAAAAAGAATAAGAATGGGGAATATAATAATACAATATTATGGTGTGAACAAATACCCCCAAACTTATCTTTTGCTCGTCCTCGAGCAAACTTATTTTTATTCACTAAAATCCTAACCGCACTTTCGCAGGGAAACGCGATTGCACTGAGCACGTGCAACAAGCCGTTAACCCTCTAGGTGTCCCTAGTAGGAGGAGTGTTGTCTCCTGAGGGTTTTCAGCGGATTACACCCACAAAATCCTATTAATTCGGCCCATTGACTTTTGTTCTCCAATTAGGTCTTCTAACAAGGAATTCTATTATCTTTGACTCATAAATCATCCACCCATGGTCTTCACGCTTCCTCATTATTTAACTTAAGATTATATATGTTCTGCAGACCTACTTAGTTTTTGGCATTTCTTAAGTTTTCCTTCTAAAGTTCCATCTCCACTTAGGAATTTCTATCAACTCTACTAAAAATATAAGTTCTATTCTTCATTCCTTTCTCTCATCTAAACTCCAATCACATACCTCTACGTGTGTGTTTAAATCACCCCTACACTTGAAAATTCAAATCAAGCAATCATGCCCTTGTCCGTTGTCCAAAATACTTATTAGTAGGTGAATTTTTAATTGAATTTTTGCTTACACATCCTTCATGCGACCGTTAATACTTCTTGAGGTACCAACGACCGATTACAAAATGTGTTTGCACATTTAAGCGTAATTCCTAGTCTTGCAACACCCAAGGCTTTTAGCAGTGACTCCCAAACCAGTTGGTCTAAGGCACTAGGTGATGAAGCACTCTCACTAAATATTTTTCTATTAATGCAGCCTTAAGTAATCACAAAAACCAGTATTCATTTTTTCTCATTCTTTATTCACACTTATATATATTTTTTTTCTCATTTTCATTGCACTAAGGACTTTAGACAAGAGCATTTCAAGGTCTCTTCTACTATTCCAAGTTTCAAGGTGCGTGATTGTGCAAATTGTAGGGTATACGTTTTCAGAATCTAGACTTAAGCTAGGAACTATTTTTCAAACTTATACTCTAATAAGAACATCAATACTCTTCCCTTGTTTCGACTTAGTCCAAGAAATGAACCCAAAATTTGCCTTTTTCTAAATAAACTACAAGGCATATACTTTCTACCGTTAAACTTTAAGGAAGGTTATTTTTAGGGTTTTTAATTCACTAAGTCTAAGATCTAGTTGTTCCTAGCCAGTTAACCTATCTGTCAAACTCAAATCAATTAGCCAAAATTGAATACAATAATTTTTGAAAATTTTCAATTTTTATGGGTTTTCAAATAAGTATGCAAATGCAAAAATATGTACAAATGAATGCGAAGGAAGAAGACGTACCGAGCATACCCCCAAACTTAAATTTGACAGTGTCCTCACTGTCATGCTATACCAAGAAGGTCAAAATGCCGGAACTCCCCTGTTTATTTATTTACAATTTTTTATTTTTAATGTTTTGAAATTTTTTTTTTTTATAGAAAAAGAAAACAAAAATATATATACATATATACAACAAGTTCCCCCCAAACTTAAGCTTGGCCTTTCACAAGCCAAAGGTTAGCACCAACCATTCAAAAATCTTATCGTGGTAATGGTATAGTTGGTGCAAGAATGGGATGGAAAGAAAAGAGATGAGAAGCACGCGAGACCGTATGGAAAGAAGAATGGTAGAATATGGTCTCGGTGGGGGATAAGAAGGGCGGAAAGGAGAAAGAAGGGCCCGCGCGATCTTGAGGGTGTAAATCGAGTGCATAAATTAGCGCAATATGTGATGACCGATATATTATAAGCGATTGCGCTAACCTATCAACCCGTCGAGAAATGGGGTCAAATCCCTCAAGATTCGCAAGAAAACATGGGTACGCCGAACTTGGTATTTAAGATGAAAGCGTAACGGTCACTTGCACGGTCGGAACAATGGGAAAGACGAAAGGAAGTGAACTAGGGATAGTATCATTCTCACCGTAGTAAACTGTCTCGAACTTGAAAAATTCTATTAATGGTTCGAAACTACTGTAAGCACCCGAGTCTGATGGTTCAACTAACTCATCTGAAAATGTAAAGGACTCAAACTCGGGCGGTGAGTCATCAACATCGTCCGAAAATGTGAAACACTCGTACGTGTTATCGGCTGTGAGAACTGTGTCAGATTCAAAGAAAAATTTTTCAAGCTCACAGTCTTCAAGCGTGGTCGGAACGATGGAAAGGAGGGAGGGTGATATAACAGTTAAAGGTTCAGGAGGATGAATTGGAAAATCAGACACATCAAACAAAAATGGTTCAACCTCAATATGATCCTCAAAACTCTCCTCAATACTATCTTTATAATTCTCCTCAAAATTTAGCTCATCCATGCCATTATCATCAAAATCAAGACGCATATGAAGTTCGGGAGAAACATCTAATGACTCGGGATGATGAGTTGAACATAACATTTCAATCAAATCGACAGGTTCATCATCCGAAATATTCCCGACGTCTATATCCTCAATCAAGTGAAAATCAATTTCTTTAGACACCTCATCAAAAGCATGGATATTTATCACTTTAGGTTCTAAATGGGAGGTGTAAAGATCGAAATGATTAGGTGCGGTTTCACTCGAAAGGGGTTCCTCACAATTTGGCAAATCAAACACTACAAAATTACACAACTCGTTTTTATTTTGAACTAGTGAATCATTTAGGATATTCGATGGAAAACTGGAGTTGTGGGCTTCAATTGGGTAAGGGTAGGTTTGATTTTGAAATCCTCTCACATTCTCACTCTGTCCAACCGCCTCCTTATACATTGAAAAATTTGGAGCTAGCGGGAAACTAACTACCGGTTCACTAGGTTGCATAAGGGCGGCCAAGGACGCTTCCATATTCCGAGTCATTTTATTTGTTGCTGCAATATAAGCCTCCAACGACTCTTCCAAACTAGACTTGGGTGGTGAGGGGGTTTCGGTAAAAGATTCGAAATCGTGTGGATATGCAAAACTCCCAACAGGCTGTGTAGAAACAGTGTCTAGTGAAGTTGGGAAGGTCGGGTAGGACTGGTAGGAAGTGGGTGGTTGGGCAGGGGTAGGGTCAACATGTGGATAAAAAGGTGAATAATCGTGCGGACCCCTAGAACTAGATGAGTGGAGAGGGGTGAAAGATCGGCTGCGAGATTGAGCAATATGCTCAGCAATGGACATCGGCTTAGGAGTGACAGAAGGACTTGAAAAAGTGGTATCAACATATGGAGGTGGTAAAGGTTGACTTGGTTGACACAAAGTGGGTTGAAAAGTCGAGCTGTTTCTCCTAGACGCCTCTATTTGATCTTTCAAAGATTTTTTAGGCAAGGAAGGATCGTCTTTAAATTGACCGAACAAATTGACGTACGACGCAAAATTAGGTTCGGGATACCAAAGTTCGGAAAGTGATTTATTATGTAGGGTACCCATGTTAGAAGAAAGAGGGAAAGAAAGAAAGTTGGTTGGTACAAGGATTTATTTGCGACAAAAGTTTTGCAAGTTTTCTAATAAAAATTTTCCCCTTTTTTTATTTTATTCCTTTTCTCTTTATTTGGAAAAATTGTTGCAAAAAGATATTCGAGAAAAGATATGCAACAAAAAAGATTACTTGCAATCAATTTCTAGTTTGAACGAATCGCAAAAATCCTGCACAAGATTGTTAAATGGAAGGGAAAGATTTTTAGCGCGAAGAATCCTGCAGAAGATTTGACAAAAAATATATGGGGATTTGCAGAGGGAAGAAATCGGAAACAAACCGTGCAAAAATTTTGCGATGATGATGCAAGAGGGCCGCGGAAGGGCGGTGGGAGCGCGCTTAGGCCGCGGTTTAGCGGTGGAATGGAGGCTTCAGGGCTCCAAAAAATTTCTGCTGTTCTGTACTTGCAATCCCTCTCTGTTTTGATGTATCCTTTTCAGATTCGCCTTCTGTAGATTTCCAGATCCGAATATGTGTGCAAATCCTGCAAAATTCAAACAACAAAGTACCCTTTCCAAAAATAACAGATGATATATTTTTATATTTTTTTTGATTTTTCATATTTTTATGATTTTTTTAATTAAGATTAACCCGAAATTGCAAAAAGGAAATAACACGCCATCCCCGGCAATGGCGCCATTTGATTTGTGTGATTTAGCGTGCTTGCGCTTTCTAAAAGATAGATAAAAAATATTTGTAACCGCAATCAAGAACGGCGTCGCTTTGCAGGTAGCCGGTGAGTACGGGTCGGTCCACAGGGATGTTGTGAATCTCCGATTCGTTCTTACGAGTTAATTCCGAAGGGGCGTTCGGATTGGTTATTAAATCTAAAAATCTAATTAACCTAGGGCAATTATCTAAATCTATTCTTGCTAGGGTTAGGTTTAGGGATGGTTTGGAAATGCAATTAAATCTCAACGCTTTCTTACCCGAATGAAGATCTATGAGGAGTTATGGTAATTATCAATAAAGGGGATTAGATCCATTCGGGAAGGTGTTCCTTCCTCTAGGTTCTTGTCCTTCCTTTAGAGATCCTTACCCTAACCTCCATGGAAAACGCGCGCAACCGGACTTTTACACTACGGTGTCATCGTTACCTCGAGGGGTAGGATGCCGCAGGGCGCGGTGTGTGCGTGTATGCATGGAGTCCTATTGTAAATATTTGGTGGGTAAGAAAAGGACGAGAGATCTCATCTCTCAAAATCCTTCCCAAAGCTAAACCCTAAACAAGTTCCTAGGGCATGAAATTAAATCTACCTAGGGCAAAGAATTAAAATCTACACTAGGGCGAGAAATTAAATCTACTTACAGATGCATCCCTCCAATCATCTATGCAGGGTTGTCAGATCTGAATTTCTGAATGGAAAGGAAACACCGATGCTCTCCATAAAGGATTTATGAATTTTATTTTATTAAAAGGAGGCATAAGAATTACAATGATTAGAGTTCCTATTTATAAAGAATAGGAAACCCTAGGGTTACATTTTGATCCGCATGTCTACAATTACAAATATACCCCCTGGAAATCTTTCCAAAGCCACCAACACATTATGGTAAAATTTTCTTTGAGAGAGGGCTTCATACGGCCGCGGAACCACGGCAATGGCGCGCTTGGGCCGCGGTTCCGCGGCCCTTTAGTGTGATCATTTGATGGTGTTTTCTGGGCTTCTTCAGGTTCTTCTGGGCTTTTCTTTTCTTTAGTTATTTTTCCATTTGGGCTTCTACAATGATTCCAGATCTTCAGTGAACACTTTGCAATGGATTTTTAACCGTCTGCTTTGCATTCTTGGACCTTACGTTGCCTTGTTGATGGCGAACTGTTCTTCTTCTAGGCTTTACTAAGATCTTCCTACTTGTTGGTCAAAAATCCTTCTTTTGTGTCGTCTTTTGTGTTTTTCACTGTTTTTGCTCCAAGAAACTGTAACCTGTAACATGTAGCATACATGCGTCAAAAGCACCCGTTTATTTATAAAAAGAATAAGAATGGGGAATATAATAATACAATATTATGGTGTGAACAGGCCCCCACAGATTCAAGAGGTAGCCCCCGCTCCCATGGTATGACAATTGGCGTGGCACTTTGTTCTGTGTGGCACTTTGCTCCGTGAACAAGAACCGGGTCCCGACATTCTCCCCGCCTTTTAACAATGGTTCGTTCTCAAACCACAGACCTACTACTGAGGGACCTGCATGGGCCACCAACAAAACCTGTCACACCCCGCTTCCCAGTGTACGGGCAGAGGACTCGACGAGGCCGCTACGCTAAGCATATCTAAGCAATATGAATGAAAATGCACAAGAGACAAAGACAGTAAGTATAACTGAACAACAACTTAATTTACTAACATTCTTTTGTACAATGCATGGAAAAGTAAATACATCTGAATGAAAGCAATGCCTAAACAGTGGCATAACAGAAATGAACAATACTGAAATAAAATGTGTACAATGAAGCTAAAGCTCTGGGTCGTAAGCAAGCTGATCCAAGTCCTCGCTGGTAGGCTCGATCTCCTGAGTGTCCAGATCACCTGACAACATTCCAAAGAAGAAAGAGAAGGAATGTCGTCAGCGAACAATCGCTCGGTAAGTCCCAAGGATAAGGGAGAAATAGAATAGACAGGGAGAAAGTAGCTTTTAAAGTTGTATTATATGGTTAACGCTGTTGTTTGTAGTTTGGTACAGAAGGATGCCAGTGTATACGAGAGGAGTCTCTATATGCCAGAGACTAGAGGCAACAGGAGAACGAGGAACTGTTTATGCCACGGTACAACAGTATCAGGAATTCAAGTTAGGTGTCTTAAGTTTTTCAGTCTCGTGCCACTTCTAACACCTTTCGTACCAATCTACCCCTTAAACTCCGCGATATCTTGTTTGTATTGTTTGTATTTTAACTTGTATTGTCTTGTAATATAGATTGTATAATTGGATGACTTGCCGAAACCATGATATCATTAAATGGATGTAACTGGAGAATCATGTAAATGGAAGTATATCCATGGTTCGGTTCGGTCAATATAGATTGAATATATTGAATATATGGATTCATGGATTCATGATGAATTGTAGTATTGTAGATTGTACTTGAATCATATTCAAGTCAGATTATTATAATGAGACTCAGTCTGAGTCAGAATAATTAGAAAAGAAATTGAAGTCCTGATTGTTTTGATGTTATCGATAACCACTGCACATGGGCCGCAGGATTTGTGTCTTTTTCAAAAACGATTACCGCGTTGATAACACCGTTTGTTAAGTTGTTTACCTTAAATAGGCAAGCACCCACATCTCCGGCTCCCTGAGACTCAAGAGATCGGTCCTGCTTAAACCTATATTTCTTGGGTCCTTAGGATAATTTATAGAACTTGAGGGGGTTTTATGAAAAAATAATTTTTTGTATACTTTTCAAAATACACTCCAAGTATTTAGTTATCATCTTTAGAGTTTTCATAGTTGTATATTTTATATTTGTGACATTTCTAGTGAATAAACCAATTTTTCATAATACATGGTATTTAATTTTAAAGTGTTGGATTTGTATGGAATTTCATGGTATTTTCATGTAAAGTGATTCTTTTGATTTAGAAAAGTTGGAATATTTATATTATATCAAAAATAGGTATTTTGATAATACATATACATATATATACATATATATATATATATATATTATATAAAATAATTTTAATTTATTATTTTCTAGAAATCTCATTTTCTTAAGATATTTGTATTTTAAATCTCTCGAGACCGAGTGCTCCTTGCGGAGGTCTGCATCTCGCACTACTAAGCCCGAGGATGTGCGATAATCCGCACCATCCCGAACGGGTTCCCCAAAATGGGTTGTAGCGGCGCTTTGCAAAGATTTGTAAAAATACGTAATCTTGTAGAAAACGGTTTTTTATAAGTTAAAGGTAGTTTTGTGTAAAACGGTATTTCCCGAATCTATATTTCCCAAAAGGTATTATGCTATGTTGCATATGAGTGTTGTGAAGAGGTAGGTTATTATCTCGTGATCTATCTAAAAGTATAGCAAGATTTATGATGTTTTAAAGTCAAAACTAAACTACATAGTATTTTACTGAAAAAGAGCGGTAAAAGTTACAAAGTAAAATATTTTGCTATGAAACTTGTTTAATATGTTTTGTTAATGATTAATAGTCAAGATGTAAGAGTTTAATATGGTTATGTTAAGGAAAATTGAACTTTATAAAGGAAACCGAATCGGAAGTCGAATTTAACTCCGCTTCCGTCGGATTTTAGTAAAAGAAATTTTTAGAATAGATTAGAGAAGAGGGAGGTGGGACTTATGGGTTTAGAGTCATGAGAAGAGGGAGAGGAAGTGGTAGGAGACGTCGGTGCGACGTTTCGACGCCGGGAGCACCTAGGATCTTCGTCGGAATTTCGCCGGAGCTTCGCCCTTTGCTAACTCCAATTGCACACTAAAATTCCAGAGAGTTTTCTTGAGAGTTTGGACAGAATTGTGAGTGAGGGGTGTGTATTTAGAGGTGATATTTATAGGGTAAGACTAGGGTTAGGGTAGGTGAAAGGTTGTGAAGAAAAATGTATTAAATTGTATTAAAAATGGTTTAATGGAGTTTTAAAGAGCTTTGTTATCGATCCAAGAATTTAACCTATACAGGAGTGATAGGGAGCTCAAGAGGCACAACTTCCATGAAGGCCGACTCCGATTTGGAGCCGAATCAGCCGCCCCAGCCGGCCGATCCGGCTGAGTCAGGCCGGGTCGGGGGGCCCACGTGTCCGTCGTCGATTCTTCTACCCTCTGGGCCAGTTTGTTTTACATGTGATTTTGGGTTTTTACGAGTTATGCACGTGTATACTGTTGGAGATAGTGCCCTCAGAGTCAATTATTGGATCACAGGCACGTGATTGCAATGATTGAGGGAGGACCTATCCCGGTACGACAGTCTTACTCGAGATGATAGTATGCTATCTGGTTTACCTTTATCATCGTGTACTGCTTTAGGTGACCTGACAGGTCGCTATTACACGTTGATAGAGCCCCTAGGATTCTTGCTTGACCACCAGCAGTATGAGGGCGATCATATAAGTGGGAGCTGGGGTCTATAAGCACATCCTTAAAAGGTCCCTAGTCGTGGGAGTTTCGAGACAGGGCATCGATTCTCCAGAGTAGACTAGTGTATACAGTCGAGACCCCGACGAGGGGCGGTGGCCGGTCTCACAAGCCACTGGTGTCAGTTGGTTCACCTAAGATGTATACAGGTGCTCATTGGGTTATGAGTACACCGGACAGGACTCGCCGGGAACATGCTAGTTGGTCTTATACCTGACGTCAGATAGCAGTTCCCAGGTGACATGTGTACAGGTTAGTTCATCGACCTGGGGATCGTCATTTGTCTCGTGTGAGTTCCCACTGTGCTTTGATTACTACCCTACCACGGCTCAAAGGAGTCGTGCAAACAGGTTTTAGTTGGGTACAGTCCCGAGCCACATGGAGGCAGTGAGCGGATCTTCAGGGGTTTGTCTCTCCCGGTATTGGGGGTGAGGTCGCGCTGTGTCTAGGAGAGCCATTACACAAAGTCCTTGGCCAAGGCAGGAGATTTACTGGTAGGTATTCCAGTAGTATCTCAGGGTGTTCTGGGCTACACTCCGACACGACTTGTACCGCTTTTGGGGGTCTGACTTTTACCCACCCCCTAGGCCCGACATGCGATACTCATAGACAAACGGACCGGACTGTACGGATATTGTCACTGACAGGCTCAGTAGGGTGTCAGGATGAGTTCGCTCATCGACGTCCCTTTTAGTCAATAGCTGGTGGCCCGTTACGTATTGGCTTATACCTCTGACGTGCTAGTGGTTAAATCCACAGCCATAGTATTGACGAGTCTTTAGAGTCCACCACACTTTCAGTTACTCAGCTTTCGGGCAAAACGCTGTAGAGGCCGTATGGAGATATGGCAGGGTCCGATCAGATACGTGCGGTATTGCACGGATCAGGATCGGACGGTTTGTACTAGAGGCCGTATAGTTATATGGCAGGGTTCGATCAGATTCGTGCGGTATTGCACGGATCAGGATCGGACGAACATTACTAGCCGGCTTTGTTTTAAGCCGGATCCTAGTTTAGTACAGTGTAGATTTTGTCTCTTTGCATTTGTATCCGGACGGAATACAGATGCGGGTGTGTATGCACAGTATCGGGGTTTTCCTGTAATTTATTACGGGACCAGTTTTCTGGAGTTGCCAGTTTGCATTCCGTTCCGGCCGGTTTTCCTTTGTTCTTTCCCGGCCGGACTTTTCCGATGGAAGGGGGTTATTTGCAAGTTTGCAAATAACATTTGTGGAGGGGTTTTCTTGCAAAAGGATTTATTATGAGAGCATCTTTTCTTTTGCACCATTCTTTCATTTATTGTGAAGTGAATGGATTTGATTTGGGTATGGGTTTTGTTATGATGATGTTTGTATATGGACACCTCCTTACTTTATCCTACACTCACCTCCCTCTTTGATATAGTTTTGATCCCTCCACCATTCTCCACTTGAGATGGCCGGCCACTTCATGGAGGGTATGGGGTTGATTTCCTTTTTGGTGTGGCAAGAAATTAAGCATCCATCTCATTTTAGCTTGCCACCAAAATTCCCAAGTTGATATCTTGTTGATTCCTCCATCATGGCAACTACAAACCCCATTGAGACAAAGTGCATTCTACACTACATTCTACAGCACATCTTGGGCACGTCGACTTGCCAGCTTCGTGCCCGAGTTGCCTCGGTATTGAGGTGGGAGCCCGTAAAAGATGCAGGCGATGTGGTGCCCTTCCGGCAAGGAGGCGACGACCGGAGTTTCCGCGAGAGATCGGGACGATGACGAGAAGACCGGAGGACTCGGATCACTCGGTATATCTCTTCCCTATCTTGTTAATTAGCTAGGACAAGTTTAATGGCCCGATCCGGGGTTTAGTGCGCGGTGGTGCCGGTTTGCAAAGTTCGCAAAATTAAAGTTTATCACCGTTTCCGCATTTGGCCGTCGGATTGACGGCCGGGGCGCCGCCATGCACTTACATATACTCTTAGAATTCTAAAAATTTAAAAAGAAATCAATATTAAAAATAATGTGGCTGATGGGATTTGAACTTTTGTACTTTGGTTCAGCAGTGCAAGGTCTTACCAATGAGCTACAAGCTCTTGCTTGCTATTAAAAAGCAAAACAATTTCTTATAGTACTCACAGAAATTGCAAATACCCCAGTATATATTAACTTTTAAACAAATTTTTGTACACTAAAATTGGAGTTGTTACATCCGTTCTGGTACTTTACATCGCACGATTGACGTTATTGTCATACGTGCGAGTCTCTCTCCTCATCAGCCTAGAAGACATCTCTTTAGAGATAGTGACTCCAACTCTTGCGGGTACACTATCACGTCAGAAGTTGTCCATTCTAAACCCCTTTAGAATAGTGTTATAATACCCGGATTTGGACACTCCATGAATCTATCTAGATCTATCTTTATAAATCTAATCCCTAGATCGATTGATATATATTAATCAAATCCTATATGGAGAAACATTTGTGACAACCATGGCTTAACCGAACTATAGGATAGGAACATCACTTCCTATCAGGAGTTTGCCATCCACATACCATATGAGGAACAAGACAGTACTCCCTACAACCTTCTTACAAATAACAGGTCCATCTATCATTTTGATGAAGTCAAACACTTTGACCATAACATCAAAATAGATGATCCATCTCTGCTATGCCTGCTTTAGTCTATAAATAGACTTAAGCGACTTGCATAACTTTCGCTGCTCCCACTGACTACGATAACTCTCTGGTAGAATCATATACACGTACACTTTTAAATCCCCATTTAGAAAGATGTTATAGTCATCTATCTGCCAGATCTTATAGTCATGAAAAGCAGCAGTGGCAAGTTATATCCGTATGCACTTCAGCACATACACTGAAGTAAATGTTTCATCATAATCCACACCGGGTATTTGATGAAAATCTTTTACTACAAGTCTAGTCTTATTCGGTTACTATATTTTCATCTGCACTGATCTCGAAAGATCTACTTGCTCCTGATGGATTTTACCCCTTTATGAACATCAAACAAAGTCCATAATTTGCTGGAGTGCGTGGAGTCCAACTTTGATATAATTGCATCCAGCCATCAGTCGGAAGTCACCACTTCCTATGGCCTGCTGATAACTAGTAGGGTCATCATCACATGATGCAAACCTCTCTATTATTGTCTACGAGGAAACCGTATTATCTCTCAGGTGGCTAAGTTCACCTACTAAATCTGCGGAGTGGCTAAGGTTTATCAAGGACGGTTGTTTTCAGTGTATATCCCTAAATGAAAAAGGCCACTCAGTATTACTCACCATGGAGCGCATCCTCAGAGGAGTAATCTGAGAAAGAATCAAATTCTCAATACGGAATACCGAGCATAAGTATCCACATCTTCAATCACTTCGAAGAATATTGATACTTCAAACGTCAGGTTCTCTACTTTATTCTTATATCATATGTACTTCTCAAAATCTTTGACTTTGCATTTCAACAAGAATGCGTGTCTAAAAACCAGAGACCTCATAAGTAAACGGAATGAAGTATGAGTACCAACCCCTTGTCCATGTAGACATCGGACAACATACATCACTATGTATAAGTCCCGAGAGTTCAATAACTCAAACTCCGTGTGTTGTAAGTTGAAACTGTATTTTGGTTAAGAATATCTATACCGTTATTCAATGCACCTTACCTAATTATCAAATGATAAATGTAAATATTTAGAACATATTTTTCAAAAATTATATCCCGGTTTACTAAATAAAGAGACAGATATATCAGTTTTAAAAATTGGTGCATTATAATGGTTATTCAAAACCATAAGTTTGCCTCTAGGCAAAACCAGGTGATTTTCCCCGATAGCAACAATTGCTCCGATTTTCAACATTAAGGATCAAATCATCCTTTCTCAATACTCTACTCCTTCTCAGCATCTGTAACATCCTACAAATGTAGGATTCTAATCCGGTATCCATATACCCTGGAGTCAGAATTAATAGAGAAACGGTCTTTAATTACAACTGCACAGGAAAACTAAAACATAAAAAATGTTTCAAAGGGTGGGCTGGGTATTCCTTTTAATGCCCCTTTCACTGCCCTGGCTCATGACAGTAGTTGCAATTTCATTTCTCTCACTTTAACCCGTTTTGAAGTCTCTCCTTTTTACCATCTGTATACCGAACTTAGGCTTGGTTTTCTTCTTACCTTTCCTTTCAGCTCCAGTCTTGGGATTGGAAGAAGATTATCCGATCAGCGTAACTGGTATATTCTTTTTACAATTTCTTTGAGTTCGTATCTAACTATACGAGACGGCCTTTCCAAGCAATATGGATCTCTGTATGTTATACAGAGGGTTCTGGAAAAACAAAGTGTAAGTAGGAAGGGTAAGGACATATGCGACTTTGTCATGAATTAGGGAAATCGTGATATTCCAAAGCCAATGATTGTAAAAAGGTTCGGTTAACATGGTTTACAAGTTTTAGTTTAAGGTCAGTCATGGGTCGCTGCCAGAGAGAGAGAGAAAAGAAACACTTAGCGTACACTCTATCAAGATTAGATTAGTTTATTATTTTATCTAATCAGGATGACTCCCATTGTTTCATCGAATTCTCCTTCAAACCCTAAAATAAGAACTAGCCGGGATTATGTACACCTTATAAGTTTGCTAACCATTCAGCCAGGCCAGTGTTGGTACTCCAAGGGAGGTCCCCCATGCTTTCGTACGAACTCAATTTAATAACCTCGTTTCCATAAAGGCATAACCCCGTTAATATCTTTCTAAACATCTAATGGGTTAACTGGTTGTGAAGTGAAAATCTCCCGAGAGTAACTATTACTAACGGTGGGAATCGGTATTCAAACTATCATGGCGTGGTAACCTTGACTAAGTCAACAAGTCACCCCACTCCATAGAAGGTATGCAATCACATTGCAAGTTTCAATACTTGAAACTCCTGGTATGGTTTTTGCTCCTAGCGGCTTATGACCTTGACTAGGTCAACAAACCATAAGTTGCTAGTCAAATTCAATCCATCATTTCGTGATTAATTTAGATCCACTCGCATGAGCCCTTGACTAGGTCAACAAGGCTATACGATTGTCCTACCTAATCGCATCAACTTGCAAGCAGTAAGACATCACTTAGCTACCATTCACTACGTCTTGGCTAGGTCAACAAACGCAGTACAAATACTAAGTATTCTACTTCCTGAAATGATAGAGTTACGGCTGGTTTTGAACAAAACCTTTAACGTAATAAACTTGATCTTATTGAAGGAACCGAGTGATTTTGAAAGTTTATAGTAATCATAAACTTTTGCTCAAGAGTGAATTCCTTATGAAAGGATCAAGGCTCTTTCTCATCGAATGAGGTGCAAGATATTCATAACCGAATACCTCTATGCAAAGCAAAAACAAACGGCTATAGTTTCTTTTTTAAAAAATAGTTTGGTTCCAACAACGTATTTTAGGTTTGTTTTTCCTTTGCATTAATCCAATCAACGCAATCCCATCATTTAGATAATAACAAGCATTTTCTCACACCAGAAAACATTATATGAAAAGAAAAATAGAATGCATTTATATGTCATCCGCATTCTCCACGGGACGTCGGGTCTTCACCGTAAGATTACTTAACTTACGACAGGGCGGACACAGGGCTAGCGCAGATGCAAAACATATAGAAGCATTTATTTATATATCATATATATCAGCATATATATATATATACATCATCGCATGCAGGTAATCACATTACATGCATACGGTAAACATCATCACAAGCAGGTAATCACATTACAGGCATGTGGTAAACATCACAAAAATGGAATAGTCAGATTTTCTAGGAATCTCGCGTTTCGACAGAGCGACAAACGAAACGCGGCATTCCCCTTTCATATGAATAGTGTAGGGATCCTAGGCACACTAAAGAGGTCTCACAAGGGATCAAACATGCCCAATTAAAAATTTCATGTGCCTACAAACCCTAATACGGATCGTTAACTAGATTTATAGACGATGCAATGCAAATAAACAACTTTATCTAAAAGGAAAGAGGCTACAACCTTTGTAGATCCGGTCCTCCACCTCCTAGGCTCCGTGATGACATCCCTCCGCTGTCCAAATCGGATTCCGGACTCTAGCATCGGTTCCATCGGAGAAATGGGCGGGCTAGGTCGTCGGTTTCGATGCCGAAGATGATCTACGTCGAGGCATCACAAGATCAAACTCCAACTTCACCAAGCCATGAAACTTGTGAAGAAAACACCCTATACTACTTGGCAAGAGGTAGAGGATGAAGAAATAGGAAGTGGGTTCACTTTAGAATTGGATTTCTCACTCCTCTAGTTGCCATTGATGGTGGCATAGTTTCTTCATGTTGAAGATGATGAAGAAGAAGAAGAAAGAATATCATAAGTCCTTTTTTAAAAAGAAAATCAATATGAATACTTATCATATCCTAACCTTGGTTAGGTGTAGAGAATATACCATGGTTAGTTTTAATGGTTAGGGTTAAGAATGAGACAAGAATGGTGGACTTGTTCAAAGCTTCATGAAGCTTCAACAATCAAACAAACAAAGCCACCATTCTTTCTTTATCTTTTCCAAAATAAGAATTATAAATAAATAGATAAATGAATAAGTAAATCAAATGAAACCCTAACCACTAACTAACCATGGTTTGATTCTTTACACAAACCCAAGCTAGCATGTATCATCAAACATGATACAATCTTGTGCACAAAAATATATCACATATACAATGTGCATTTCAAGTGAACTTCAAGTGAGAAAATCCATTTAAAGTGAACCAATACTAGTTAATGCAAAGTAATATATCAAATATATAATTATACATCAAATCATTAAATCAACACTTGATTCAATGATCCGGTCATGTCACATATAACCGACTAGTATCCAATGTATCGGCTTATCGAATCAATCCTCGATTCGATAACTAGGTTATATCGCATACAACCATTCGACACATTCATCGCAAGAATGGAATACGATATCACATACACGCATTATTCTCGGTCCCGCACATATCTCATATGCGCTCCTATTTCGTTTCGCTTGAGCCAGGAAACCTCTGTGTAGGACTCTAAAGACTCGTCAATACGCCGGCAGCAGATGATGATCATATCAAGCACCCACAAGCCGCAAGCGGTCTGCTAAACGTAACGGCCACCCGGGTATTGAGCGATCAGAAGATCGACGAGCAAGCCCGCTCACACTCCTGTGAATCCAACCAGCAACACTTACCGTACAGTCCGGTCTGTTCGTCTGATATGTCGCATATCTCGCCTAGGGGTGGTAAACGTCAGACCCCAATAGCTTGATAAGTCATGCTGATATGAAGTCCATGACATGTGTGAAACTACTGATAACACTTACCAGTAGGTCACTGCAACCCTGGCCAGGGATTTCCTGTTATGGCCAGTTGAGCATAGCGCAACATCAACCCTCAATACCGGGAGAGACGAATCCCCTCCTATCGCTCATTGCCTCCATGTGAATCGGGACTGTACCCAAAAACCACCTGTTTGCACGACTCAGTAGAGCCGTGGTAGGGTGGAAATCAAAGCACAGTGGGAGACACACAAGACTCTATGACGATCTCGGGTCAACAGACTAAGCTGTACCAGTGTCACCAGAGAACTGCCATCTAACGTGAGGTATCATACCATCTGGGAGTTCTCAGCGAGTCCGTTCAGTGTACCCAGTCTCCACTGAGCACCCGCATACCATCTCCGATGTCAAACACTAATGGATATGGGATCATCCATCGCCCATCACATGGGTCGAGAAGATATACGCTAGTCTACTCTGGAATATCGATGCCCCGTCTCGATATTCCCATGACTAGGAACATTGAAGGATGTACTCATTGACTACCCAGACCCCAGTAGTATGATCTGCATCATAGTCCTGGAAGTCGAGTACACATCCTAAGGGCTTTATCAACATGTAACAGAGAGACAAAAAGTATACATGTTAAGATAAAGAGTAACCAGATAGCGTACTATCATGTCGAGCAAGAAAGTCCTACCTATATATGTCCCAGCATCCACTACAATATACATCCAATGTACAGTAATGGCCTCTAAGGCATACATATAACTAACAATCTCCCACTTGCACTAGGGCCATCTGTAGCAGTAGTTGTAGTATCTAATACTCAACCATCCCCTAAAAGTCTCTCTTTGGGAAAAGGCCTTCATGAGTGGATTCGCCGTGTTGTCCTCTGAGTCTACTCTCCTAACCTTGATCACCCTGGAGATCAACTATCTCCATGATCAGGTGATGCTGCCTCAGAATATGTCTGGGTCACTGATGGGACCAGGGTTCCAGGGCCAAAGCCACACTTCCATTGTCACACAATGGTAGGAACCTAGTTCATCTTATGAACCAATATACACCCAAACTGCCTCTTTGGTAGTATCTTAAATAGCGATATTACCAGCCTTTATCGTCTAGTTTGCCACGATATCTAGCTTGGAACTCTTCCAACATACCGTACCTTTACTGAGGGTAAAGACAATGCCTGTGACTGACACTCAGTCGTCCTTATCACCCTGGAACACTTCCAGTGATTCTCCCCAGGATCGATTGATACCATCTCACTACAACTAGTGAGAATCCTAACATCCATTTAGATCTATCTCATAGATCCAAAACCCAGAATTTAGGATGTATCATTTTGATCCTATATGGAGAATCCATGTGATAAGAGGAGATTGACCGTGCGTAGCATAGGAAACTCTTTTTCTATCAAGAGTATGTTGTCCACGTACAATACGAGGATGACCACCTTACTCTCTACTACCCTTTTTGTATATACAAGGTTCATCTACTATTTTGATGAAGTCAAACATTTTGACTATTACATCAAAACAGACGTTCCAACTCCGCGATACCTGCTTTATCCTATAAAGCATCTTGTACACGTTTCCGCTGCTCCCACTGTCTACGAAACCCTCTGGCTGTGTACTTATAGACGTTCTCTTCTAAAACATCATTTAGAAAAGCAGTCATGGCACCCAACCGCTAGATATCGTAGTCATGGTATGTAGCCGTGGCAAGTAGGATCTGGATGGACTTAAGCATAGCCACTTGAAAAGGTTTCATCATTATCCACGCCTGGTCGATGACGAAAAGCTTTATCAAGTCTAGCTTTGAAAGTCTCAACTTTTCCATCTACACCAAGTAATCTTCTCAAGATATACTTGCTCCTGATGGGGATTTAACCCTTCAGATATAGCAACCAAAGTCCATACTTTGTTGGTGTATAAGGATTCCATCTCAGATCACTAAGCATCCAGCCATTCTTACAGAGTCCCTACTCTCGATGGCCTGCTCGAAACTAGTTGGGTCATCATCTCATGATGCATTCCTCGCTCCCACTGTCATCGAGAAACCGAGGTATCTCTCAGGCGGATGAGGAACCCTACCAGATCGGCGGAGAGGCTGAGGTTCGTCGGAAATTATTGAATCCTTTGGTTCTGTCAAATCATCAGCTGTAGTTTTGTATAGCTGGAACCTTTCCAGTTCTACAGAACTGTCCTTGCCTCGATCTTGTTCGGATTTTGCTTTTGACATAGGCCGGACAATCCCAAATCTTAACTTACTCAAGAGATGGGCTCTTCCCATACCATATCTCATATGGAGTGGTAGGCACTGATTTGATTCGAACCCTATTCAATAGGTATGCAACTTCATAAGTGCATAACTCCCTAATAGGAAACTCAGTAGTACTTATCATAGAGCGCACCATATCATATAGGGTGTGATTGCTCCGCCCCGATATACCATCGTGCTATGGTGTATACGGAGGAGTAATGCTAAGAGAGAATCTCATTCTCCTTTAGAATAGTCCAGTAATTCCATGCACAAGTATTCTCCTCCCTGATCTCATCATAGGATATAATACTTATACCTGTACTTTGGTTCTCTACTTCTAACTTATATTCTGTGAATATCTCAAAAGGTTCGGACTTGTGTTTCAACAGGAACATATGTCTGAATCTTGAGAGATCGTCATAGAATGTAATGAAGTAAAAAGAACCGGTCCTGGCATGTGTAGACAGGAGACCTTACATACATCATCATGTATCAGTCCCAAGAGTTTACTAACTCTTTCTCTGTTTCCAATGAACAGAGCTATGGTCATCTAATCTTTGTGACATGACTGGCAAGTTCCACAAGATGTAAATTCAAACTGATTTAAATATGCATCTAAAAAGTAACTTTAGCCAGTCAGGTCGCATTGATATGACCTAGTCTACAATGCTTCAAGAAGGATTCGTTCATTTCTGAACTCTTCCTCTTGTGTGTGTTCTGTATACTAGGAACTGTAGTTTGATTTAGAACGTCAATGCTCTTAGATAACGTGCCTGAACCGATCAACTTTTGATATAGGAAATGTTCAAAACATTATCCATCAATACAAAATTTTATCATTTCTTTACTAATAAAGAGATGGATATGATTTTGTATATTAGGTTCGGTATCTAATAACATTTGTTCAGAATCAATGTATCGGTAATACAGGGTGACAGTGACCAACAGACTTGGCTGCAACACTTGCCCCGTTTTCTGCCTCATGAAACTTATCACCCGTTCTCAGTTTTCTACCCTTTTGTAGCCCTATATAACAGATTACATATCTGGGATCCTGATCCTGTATCAAATACCCAGGATGCAGAGGATACTGAGAAAACGGTTCTGTATAATGAACACACCCAAAGGAGATGCATCATATGCACTTTCTTCGTTTGGGCGGCATAGGAATTCTGGTATTCCCCTAACTCCTGCTCGGTCTTATAACTATTATAAGATGGAGCGGGACCAACGTTCCCCGGCTCAGTATAACAAGCGGATTTGGTCAATACATCCATATTATTATCTTGATTAAGGCGTGATATGGTCGCTACCTGGAGAGAGAGAAGAAAACACTCAGCGTGCGCTCTTGCAAGATCAGATTGGTTTTTATTTTATCTAATCAGGATGGCTCCCACTGTTTTTATCAAATCTTCCTTCAAACCTTAAAAGGAAAGACTAGCGGGGATTAATTACACTCTACAAGTTCGCCAATCTTTCAGCCAGGCCAGTGTCGGTACTTTGAGGGAGGTTCCCCGTGCTTTCGCACGGACCTAATTACAGTAAACCTCGTTTTCCCATAGGCATAACCCCGTTGACACCTTTCTAGACACCTACTTGATCGGCTAATTGTAAAGTGCAAAACTCTCCCAGGAGTAACAATTACTCGCAGTGGGTTTCGGGATCCAACTATCATATAGAAGGTATGCAATCTCATTGCAAATTTCAACACTTGAAACTCCCGATAATGGTTTTTACCCCTAAAACCTATGACCTTGGCTAAGGTCAACAAATCATAGGCACTAGTCAAGTTCTACCCGTCATTTCGTGATTAATTAGACCCACCCACATGACCCTTGGCTAAGGTCAACAAAGCCATATGACTGTCCTAACTAATCGCATCATATGCTGTGTAGGAAGACATCACTTAGCTACCGCACACTACACCTCGGCTATGGTCGACAAACGTAGCACGAATACTAAGTACTCTACTTCCTAAAATGACGGAGGGTTGCGAATGGTTTTTAAGAAAACCTTTAACGCTTTGAACTTGATCTCGTTGCGGAATCAAATGGTTTCTTAAATGGAATGTTTTTGAGGCTTTTCTAGTTTTGCTAAAGGGGTCACTCCCGGTGAAGGGATGTCGGCCCTTTCCTCGTCGAATGAGGTGCAGGATATATCATATATATCACTGTGCAAAGCGGAAACTATAGAAGCGATCAAAAGACAAACCGAGGGTTGTAGCATCTGCCAGTTATTGCTAAAGGAGTCACTCCCGGTGAAGGGATCTCAGTCCTTTCCTCATTGAATAAGGTGCAGGATGTTCTATAAGGAACACCGCGATGCAAAGCAAGAACTGTAGCTACCTGTTTTATTTTTGAAATTCGATTCCACAACATCAATTAGGTTTATTTTCTTTCATTAATCTCATTAATGAATATCCCATCATTTAAGTCCACCTAAACATCACAGATAAATATAACGTACGCTTATGCCATCCGCATTCGTCTCGATGTCCCGTCTGCACCGTTAGGTTAGGTAACTAACGTCAGAGCGAGGCAGGGCTAGCACGGGTGTAAAACATAAACAACGTCTATATAATATATCATATATACTATATATAATATCTATCTGAACAAATCACATGATCACATCACAGATAACGCAGCAGAAAATATCATATGAAATATTGGATATACTAGGACGTCCGTGTTTTTAATACGAGCCAGTATAAAACACGGATTCCACGGTCGTGATGAATAGCCAATCCCACACCCCTAGACCCCTACGAGAGCGGCAAGTAACCCTACCAATTCTAGAGTTAGGAGCCCCGGACTCGACTCCTCGAGTTGGTCTCCCTCTGGACCCTAGAACCCGGTTACTTGTGCTCTCCTCCTTGGGTCTATCCTAGTGCAGAAAAGTAAATAATATACAAATGGTGACATCATCCGCAACCTGGAAGTGCCCCAATAAAAGAATATTACATACAAGTTTTTACATGAATGAAAAAGAAAAACACTCATCTCACATAAAAAAAACCCGGCTATTCAAACACGACGATCCAATATAACATATCCAGCAACACATAACATCACATGTCATCAACGTAAGTAAATATGCGCATCGCAATTGTCGTTGACATATAGTAACGAAACCGGCGATATCACATATTACACTTACGGTCACAGAAAAGAAAATGTAAAACTACAACAGTTGGAATCCGCAATCTCTTTAGACATCGCATGCCTAATCAAATGAAATACTTAGACATCACATGCCTAACAATTATAAACCCCGCATTTTAGTCTCAAAATCGAAAACACTTTTCAATATAAAGTCGGGCAATTCAACAGGATTCCCGACATTCAGATCGAATGCTCGTCGCAAACTTTAGTAGGCGGCCGCACCCCCGATACCGTCGACGAAGTGCACTAAGGCCGAACACCGCTACCGCGAGCACCCGAACGGATGCTTTCGGCGACGGGGTTCTCCTACAGTCACTTGGTCGGGGCTATGGGGCGAGGCTGTCTATTAAGTTTACCCGGCGAGTATCCGCGTACCCTACGTGATTGCGACGGACTTTTGATTGTTGGAGGTAGTGCCCTCAGAGTCAATTATTAGGTCACAGGTACGTGATTGTAATGATTGAGGGAGGACCTATCCCGGTAGGACAGTCTTACTCGAGATGATAGTATGCTATCTGGTTTACCTTTATCATCGTGTACTGCTTTAGGTGACCTGACACGTCGCTATTACACGTTGATAGAGCCCCTAGGATTCTTGCTTGACCACCAGCAGTATGAGGGCGATCATATAAGTGGGAGCTGGGGGTCTATAAGCTTATCCTTAAAAGGTCCCTAGTCGTGGGAGTTTCGAGACAGGGCATCGATACTCCATTAGTAGACTAGTGTATACAGTCGAGACCCCGACGAGGGGCGGTGGCCGGTCTCACAAGCCACTGGTGTCAGTTGGATCACCTAAGATGTATACAGGTGCTCATTGGGTTATGAGTACACCGGACAGGACTCGCCGGGAACATGCTAGTTGGTCATATACCAGACGTCAGATGGCAGTTCCCTGGTGACATGTGTGCAGGTTAGTTCATCGACCTGGGGATCGTCATTTGTCTCGTGTGAGTTCCCACTGTACTTTGATTACTACCCTACCACGGCTCAAAGGAGTCGTGCAAACAGGTTTTAGTTGGGTACAGTCCCGAGCCACATGGAGGCAGTGAGCGTATCTTCAGGGGTTCGTCTCTCCCGATATTGGGGGTGAGGTCGTGCTGTGTCTAGGAGAGCCATTACACAAAGTCCTTGGCCAAGGCAAGGAGATTTACTGGTAGGTATTCCAGTAGTATCTCAGGGTGTTCTGGGCTACACTCCGACACGACTTGTACCGCTTTTGGGGGTCTGACTTTTACCAACCCCCTAGGCCCGCCATGCGATGCTCATAGACGAACGGACCGGACTGCACGGATATTGTCACTGACAGGCTCTGTAGGGTTGTCAGGCTGAGTTCACTCACAGACGTCCCTTTTAGTCAATACTTGGTAGCCCGTTACGTATTGGCTTATACCTCTGACGTGCTAGTGGTTAAATCCACAACCGAGGTGTTGATGAGTCTTTAGAGTCCCCCACATTCAGTTACTCAGCTTTCGGGCGAAAGGTTGTAGAGGCCGTATGGAGATATGGCAAGGTCCGATCAGATACGTGCGGTATTGCACGGATCAGGATCGGACAGTCTGTACTATAGGCCGTATGGTTATATGGCAGGGTTCGATCAGATACGTGCGGTATTGCACGGATCAGGATCGAACAGGTATTACTAGCCGGCTTTGGTATAAGCCGGATCCTAGTATAGTACAGTGTAGATTTTGTCTCATTACATTTGTATTTCGGTCGAAATACAGATGCGGGTGTGTATGCACAGTATCGGGGTTTTCCTGTAATTTATTACGGGACCAGTTTTCTGGAGTTGCCAGTTTGCTTTCCGTTTCGGCCAATTTCCATTGTTCCGTTCATTGGCCGAAGATTGATGGAGGAGGGCTTATTTGCATTGTTGCAAATAGGCATTTGTGGAGGGGGTCTTTGCATCTTGTTGCATCATGATGGCTTTCATGATGTGCACCATCCTTTGACTTGATTTCTTCATGATGGCATGACTTTTTGAGTCATCATGGTTCATGATGGTTGGACTTCATGAGTTGATGGTTGTGTGGAGTGTTGGCTTAGTTTTGTGATCATGGTTGCTTTTGATGACCATTCCTCTCTCTCTCTCTTTTTTGATTGATTTTTTTGGTGTGGCTATTTTTGGATCATATTGTGCAAAGAAAAGAGCTCTCTAGTTCATCTCCATTTTCTTTTCTTTCCTCCACCAAAAATGGCAATCTCCAATACCCCAAAAGTGAGACACAAGCTCTACTATAGATTCTACGACGAACCTTGGGCACGTCGAGTAGCCGGCTTCGTGCCCGAGTTGCCTCGGCATTGAGGTGGGAGCCCGTAAACAAAGTAGGCGATGTGGTGCCCTTCCGGCGACGAGGAGGAGACGGGACTTTTCCGCAGGAGATCGGGACCATGACGAGAAGACCGGAGGACTTGGATCGTCGGTATATCTCTATTCCCTTTCTTCTAGTTAGCTTAGACTTGTTAATGGTTACGATCCGGGTGTTTAGTGCGCGGGGGTGCCGGTTTGCTAAGTCCGCAAAATTTAAGTTTTTCACCGCTTCCGCATTCCGGCGTCGGATTGACGGCCGGGGCGCCGCCGTGCACTTAGAGTGGTATCAGAGCCTCGCCATTAACTTAGTCTAGCTTTGTGTAATGTGTTTGTATTTCCGATCGATCAAAAAGTTCCAAAACCCGTATTGCCTTCGCATCAGTTTCTGTTGAAATTTTTTGGAGTCTAAAAATTTTTCAGGTGGTCTCAGAATGATGTGCAGGGAGTTATAAGAACACTGAAAAAATTTCGTAGCACGATCCCTCCGTACGACCGTGGTAGGGCGGCCAAAACCCTATTCTGGCCGCGCTTCCGCCGCACGTTTGTGGGCTTGTGTGATTATTTTTTTGCAGTGGGCTTATGGGCTTATTTCAGGGGTTTTGGAATATTAAAATTGGGCCCAGGATTTCTGTGAGTGCTACAGTTTTGATTGGGGGCCCATTTGTTAATTTTTGATCGATCGGATATTTTAAACACATTTTTCACAGTATTTACATTATATCTGCGACCGTGAATGTCACTTGATCGGTAAATCCGGTCTAACTGCTATAGCCCGGTTAGACGGATTTGCGAACGTGACTTTCACGTTGATGTTCTATGTATTTGCTGTGATGTTGCGGATCGGTCGTGGGGGATAGCCTGGATGCAATGCTAGTACAGTTGTGGTTGTATTTTGTACATTTGATATTGCGGGGCGAGCGTCCGACATGTGGACTGCCGTCACTGCCTGTTTGTATTATTATTTTGGGGCACGACCTGGTTGCGGTCGATGTACCCGGTGTATGTATATTTTACTTTCTGTACTAGGATTGCCCCGCGGAGGGGTGCACGGATAGCCGGGTTCTAGAGGGCAACAAGCCCGCATCTCATGGCATTGGGACGGAGGGGGATTCACTCTGGGATTGGCGGGCTATACGCCGCACTCGTAGGGGGTACAGGTTGACCCAGGAGGGGTGCCCAAGTTACCGGATTCCGTGAAGTGCTGGGTGGTCCATTCACGGCGCTGAAGGGGGCTGCCTCGCTTCAGGTTTTGGCGGGTGACTTGCCGCGCCCGTAGGGGTCTAGGATTTCATTGCACAGGCTATCCACACGACCAGGGGAACGTCGGGTTTCAGCAGTGGCTCTGTGAAACCCGGGGATCCCAGATATCTGTATTGTTTCTGTGATGCTGTTCATTCTCTGTGATGTTGCATTTTATTCACGCCTTGAGCGAATATAATATATTGGTATATATATTAGTAGATGTTGTATATGTTTTGCATCCGCGCTAGTCCAGTCCCCGCTCTGTCGTTAGTTAGCTAACCTAACGGGTAATGACGGGACCCAGTGGCGAATGCGGATGGCATATACGTACATCAGTATATTTTCGTTCTTTTTGGTGTGATCAATTGATGGGACTGCATTGATTCGGATCAATGCAAGTTTAAAACAAACCTAATCTGATGTTGTTGGAACACTTTTTCAAAAAGCTGTTATTGCAAGGACGTTCTCTTTTGTTTTGCATCGTGATATTCAGTTGGAATATCCTGCTCCTCAGTCGACGAGGCAAGGGCCGAGATCCCTTCACCGGGAGTGACCCCTTGGACAAAAGGTTTGCGTCAGGGCATTAACTTCACTATAGCCGATTACTTTTGCTTTGCATCGCGGTATTCAGTTGGAATATCCTGCACCCCATTCTACGGGGAAAGAGCCGAGATCCCTTCACCGGGAATGACCTCTTTAGCGAAGGTTTTCGTCACTATATTTTCAAAAAGCTATCAGTTCCTTCAACGATATCAAGTTCTTTACGTTAAAGGTTTTCGCCAGAAACCATTCGTAGCCCTCCGTCGTTTCATATGGGTAGTCAATAGTATTCAAGCTGTGTTTGTTGGCCAAAGTCAAGGCACAGTGTTTGGTAGCTGTTGGTTATTCATATGCAGCATAGATAGATGCGTTGGTTTGGAACAGTCGTATAGCCTTGTTGGCCAAAGTCAAGGGCTTGTGCGGGTGGATTCGAATCAACCTGGAGAATGACGGGTAGAACTTGACATGTGACTTATGATTTGTTGGCCAAAGTCAAGGTCATAAGAGCATGGGGCAGAAATCACATCGGGAGTTTCAAAAGAACTGAAACTTGCCAGATATGCGCATACCTTCTGGAGTGTGATAGCGTGAGCGGATTCCGTCACGTTGTCATGTGATGATAGTTGGATCCCGATTCCCACTGATGAGTTAGTTTACTCCTCGGGTGACCCCGACTAATTCTTCTTTCAGGTTTGGAGGAGAATTTGAGGCACAGTGGGAGGTTTCCAGATTAGATAAATTGGTAACCATTCTGATCTAGGTTAGAGTGCACGCTGAGTGTTTCTTTTCTCTCTCTCTTTGGCAGCGACCATTGACCCGACCCTAAGACTATGACTCAGTGACCAAGTTGACCGAACCTTCTTTAACACTGGCTTTTGGATTGTCAGAGTTGCAAACCTCATTGCCACTCCTACTTTTACCCTTTTCTCCAGGACACCCCGTATTACTACGAACGTCCACTTCCATTGGACAAAACCATCGTATGGTTAGATACGAACTCGAAAGAATTTATTCGAGGATGGTTTCAGGTTCTGGAGAAAACGGATAGGATTATTCAGTTGTCTTTTCCTTTTACCCTCTCTCAGGTTACGAGTACTCCTTGGTTTAGGGGTAGTACACCTATTACGCAAATTGGATTGTCTTCTTCCAAACCTTAGGCTGGTGCCGACCGGTAGGGAATGAAGGAAACCAATTAGCATAATGATGGTGTGCAGAAGGTATTAAGTTCAGACAAAGCAAGGGATTAGTAAGAGGGCAAAGTAAATTGCAACAGATATTCACGACCAAACCAGGTATTTCATTACCACTCCCAAATCACCTTTGAATTTCTCCTGGACACTCCGTATCACTACGAAGATCCACAGTTTATTGGATACTCCATCGTATGGTTATATACGAACTCGAAAGGAACTTGTTCCAGTTCGGGGATGGATTCTGGTTCAGGAGAAATAGGAATTAAGTTCATTCGGTTGTCTTTTATCCTCACCTTCTCTCGCATTGCGAGTGCTCCTATGATTAGGACAGTACACCCATTATACTTATTGGATAGTCTTCTTCCAAACCATAGGCTGGTGCCGAACGGTAGGGAAGGAAGAAAACCATTTGGCCTAAAGGGGTGTGCAGAAGGTAATGACTAAAGACATATGAAGGGATTTGGAGAAGTGGCAAAGAATTATACGGTTACAATCGTGAATCTGGAAGAGGCATTACTAGGAATACCAGGATACCCCATCGAAACATTTCGATGTTTCAGTCTCACTGTGTACTGTTAAAGGAAAACTGATTTCCCAGTTAGACACTTGCTCCAGGGTATGTATTTACCAGGTATGATTCTCACATCTGTATGGTTTTACAGATGATGAGTGGGAGTAGGTTATTGGGAATTGGGTGATCATCCTCATTATATCGGGATTCGTTGTAATCGGTGATATTTGAGGAAATCACCTGGGCTGTTTGCCAGTCGGCAAATATTTGGTTTTGAATATCCGCTGTTATGCACCAATTTCAAATTGATATATCTGTACGTCTATTTTCATAGAGTGAGATATACCTTTTTGAAATTATGTCTGTGACATTTACCTATATCAGTGGATGGTTAGGTAAGGAGTATTAAACAGCGGTGTAATTCTTCTTAACCATAGGTACAGTTTTCAACCTACGACACACAGTGAATGAGTTATCAGACTCAAGGGACTTATACAGAGTATTGTATGTTGTCCAGGGTCCATCAGGACAGAGGGGTTGGTCCTCGTACTATATTCGGTTTACTTATGACTTCTCTAGTTTTTAGACAATTGTTTCGTGGAAACACAGGGTCCGAATTTGGAGAAGTTATAGGTATTTGAATAGAGTGGAGAACCAGGTGTAGCAAGTATCGGCATTCTTCAAAGAGATCGAAGATGTAGATACTTGTGTATGGTATTCAGTTGATAGTAATGATAAAGAGATCTTGCTTCTCTTTCAGGTTACTCATAATTGGAAGCATTCCTAAGTTGAGTAACGCTGATCAGGCCTTCTTCCATTTAGTTGACATGCACTGGAGACAGTTGCATGATTTGGATCTGGTTCAATTAAATCAGTGCCTCTGGTCCTATATTGGATATAGAACAGTTCGTATCTTAACGATGTTAAGGTACGGGGAGTTGTCCGGATTATGCTTAAAACCAGACTCTGGATAACTCAAGGCACGTTTCTGTAATGGCTGTTTGTGGGTTGACCCAGGCTATGACGCGGGTTAACTTTCTACTATCTGGATGAACAATAGCAATATTGTTCTAGACTCGCCACAATTTTATTAAAAATGGATTTTTTCAGAAAACAGTAGTGGGAGTATGGTAGAACTGGAAGTAATTCCAGAACCACAAACGATTACTGAAGATTTGATAAGGAACCTAAAGATTCAATCTGGATTGACATTCCATTGGCCACTCCGCAGATAAGGTGGGTAACTTCAGGCACCCGAGAGGCACTACGGTAGCCTCAAGGACGGTGACAGGGAAGTTCTTGTTTACCCACAATTGCCATTGCTGTTGTTCCAGGTTACGAGACCCGGCGGGAGGATGAGTATAGCGTCGTTCTAAACCAGTTTTAGAAGTGTACGTCTATATGACTCTGCCAGAGGGTTGTCGTAGTCAGTGGGAGCAGCGGAAGCATTGGTGGACAGGTTGCTTATGTCTATTTATAGACTAGAGCAGATGTAGCGGAGAAAGATCATCTATTTCTGACGTGACAGTCATGGGTTTGACTTCATCAGAATAGGGGATGGATCTGTTGAGAAGGTAGTAGGGTGTGATGTCCTGGTATTTGGATGACATGCACAAAGTAGAGGAAACTCCTATACTACGATCGGTTGTACTTTGGTCGTCACACAGTGGTTTCTCCACAAAGGAAATGGATTTTATATCAGACATACTGGTTACTAGATCTATGGTATTAGATCTAGATTTGGGTGGTTTCCCAATCAGGGTACTTGACAGCATTCTAAGAGTATTTAGAATGGACGACTCCTGGCACGGTAGTGTACCTGCAGGTAATGGAGTCACCCTCTCTAAAGGTGTCTTACAGACTAAAGGGGAGAGGGACGTGCATGATTGGCAGATCACTTGCTCAGGCAATTGAGTCAATCATGAGATGTCAAGTACCACACCAGATGTTGTTCTTGCACTAGATGCAATAAGTTGACATTAATCCAATCCTGGAGAAACAGTCGGAAGCAGTTTTAGAACATAAGTGGATGTTCTAGGGATATGATAACGACAGCCTCATTCAGGAGACAGTTATCATTCCAGGCTTCCAAGGTGACATGGACGACAAGGAGGTTGTCAGAGTTATAGCTTTCCTTCTGATGAGGGGCAGTATTTTGGACAGGTGGTCCAAGGCAATACTGAGGGAGGCATGGCGCGCAGGATACTGATTAAGTTCAGTTGACGATACAGTCTAAGAAGTTTGGATTTAGAGTTCATTTATGAACTATGTCCCATCAGACATCCAGACATATTCTGAGACAGGTATTGCTCTTTTCGGGAGATGGCTTTCTCCGCGAACTTGAAATATAGAGAGACATAGAAAGAAACAACAAAGCGGATCCACTCACTGAGGCTATTCCTCGAACGCAATAGTTTCGCAAACGAGCTTTGTGAGACTGACTAGTAGAGAAGTTGGGTGTTCGGTATCACACGGGCTGTGAGTATGCGACATCGCAATAATTAGCCTTGAGTGCAAGTGGGAGATTGTTGGAGGTAGTGCCCTCAGAGTCAATTATTAGGTCACAGGTACGTGATTGTAATGATTGAGGGAGGACCTATCCCGGTAGGACAGTCTTACTCGAGATGATAGTATGCTATCTGGTTTACCTTTATCATCGTGTACTGCTTTAGGTGACCTGACACGTCTCTATTACACGTTGATAGAGCCCCTAGGATTCTTGCTTGACCACCAGCAGTATGAGGGCGATCATATAAGTGGGAGCTGGGGGTCTATAAGCTTATCCTTAAAAGGTCCCTAGTCGTGGGAGTTTCGAGACAGGGCATCGATACTCCATTAGTAGACTAGTGTATACAGTCGAGACCCCGACGAGGGGCGGTGGCCGGTCTCATAAGCCACTGGTGTCAGTTGGATCACCTAAGATGTATACAGGTGCTCATTGGGTTATGAGTACACCGGACAGGACTCGCCGGGAACATGCTAGTTGGTCATATACCAGACGTCAGATGGCAGTTCCCTGGTGACATGTGTGCAGGTTAGTTCATCGACCTGGGGATCGTCATTTGTCTCGTGTGAGTTCCCACTGTACTTTGATTACTACCCTACCACGGCTCAAAGGAGTCGTGCAAACAGGTTTTAGTTGGGTACAGTCCCGAGCCACATGGAGGCAGTGAGCGTATCTTCAGGGGTTCGTCTCTCCCGGTATTGGGGGTGAGGTCGTGCTGTGTCTAGGAGAGCCATTACACAAAGTCCTTGGCCAAGGCAAGGAGATTTACTGGTAGGTATTCCAGTAGTATCTCAGGGTGTTCTGGGCTACACTCCGACACGACTTGTACCGCTTTTGGGGGTCTGACTTTTACCAACCCCCTAGGCCCGCCATGCGATGCTCATAGACGAACGGACCGGACTGCACGGATATTGTCACTGACAGGCTCTGTAGGGTTGTCAGGCTGAGTTCACTCACAGACGTCCCTTTTAGTCAATACTTGGTAGCCCGTTACGTATTGGCTTATACCTCTGACGTGCTAGTGGTTAAATCCACAACCGAGGTGTTGATGAGTCTTTAGAGTCCCCCACATTCAGTTACTCAGCTTTCGGGCGAAAGGTTGTAGAGGCCGTATGGAGATATGGCAAGGTCCGATCAGATACGTGCGGTATTGCACGGATCAGGATCGGACAGTCTGTACTATAGGCCGTATGGTTATATGGCAGGGTTCGATCAGATACGTGCGGTATTGCACGGATCAGGATCGAACAGGTATTACTAGCCGGCTTTGGTATAAGCCGGATCCTAGTATAGTACAGTGTAGATTTTGTCTCATTACATTTGTATTTCGGTCGAAATACAGATGCGGGTGTGTATGCACAGTATCGGGGTTTTCCTGTAATTTATTACGGGACCAGTTTTCTGGAGTTGCCAGTTTGCTTTCCGTTTCGGCCAATTTCCATTGTTCCGTTCATTGGCCGAAGATTGATGGAGGAGGGCTTATTTGCATTGTTGCAAATAGGCATTTGTGGAGGGGGTCTTTGCATCTTGTTGCATCATGATGGCTTTCATGATGTGCACCATCCTTTGACTTGATTTCTTCATGATGGCATGACTTTTTGAGTCATCATGGTTCATGATGGTTGGACTTCATGAGTTGATGGTTGTGTGGAGTGTTGGCTTAGTTTTGTGATCATGGTTGCTTTTGATGACCATTCCTCTCTCTCTCTCTTTTTTGATTGATTTTTTTTGGTGTGGCTATTTTTGGATCATATTGTGCAAAGAAAAGAGCTCTCTAGTTCATCTCCATTTTCTTTTCTTTCCTCCACCAAAAATGGCAATCTCCAATACCCCAAAAGTGAGACACAAGCTCTACTATAGATTCTACGACGAACCTTGGGCACGTCGAGTAGCCGGCTTCATGCCCGAGTTGCCTCGGCATTGAGGTGGGAGCCCGTAAACAAAGTAGGCGATGTGGTGCCCTTCCGGCGACGAGGAGGAGACGGGACTTTTCCGCAGGAGATCGGGACCATGACGAGAAGACCGGAGGACTTGGATCGTCGGTATATCTCTATTCCCTTTCTTCTAGTTAGCTTAGACTTGTTAATGGTTACGATCCGGGTGTTTAGTGCGCGGGGGTGCCGGTTTGCTAAGTCCGCAAAATTTAAGTTTTTCACCGCTTCCGCATTCCGGCGTCGGATTGACGGCCGGGGCGCCGCCGTGCACTTAGATTGATCACATCAAAATTCCGTGGCAACCGATCAAGTGAGACTAAACTGCTATGTTTATAACATTCATTCAGTTATCTCATAACTACTTGTGAATTCCAAATATTGTATCACATTCCGGATAAAAAAAATGTTAAACTTTCCGATCGAACAATCGAACACCCAAGTTTTCCCGATACAGCTCAACACATGAAATAAGTCTAAAAACATTCAGTTCATGCCTCAGTACCAACGGTCCAGCCGTAGAAGGGTCAAGCCAACGCCTCACATGTGGCACGCCGTACTGTCCCAAACCCTAAGGTTCAAAGGGCAGTTCAAGACGGTCACATAATCGAGTTAAGGTTTGTTGTCTTCTAGAGGGACCATCGCATTATTTGCACTACTTAGAACGTCATTAAATTACGGAAAAATCCAACAATTGGAAATTTCCCGGCAGGGGAAAAAGTGGGTATTTATATACGGTCGAACTTTTTAACATATTCTAAAATTATCCGGAAAAGCACACAGACAAAATTAGACGATCCGATCGAAACACCGAGTCCCCAATACAACCCAGAAAACTCAACTCTTGAGTAAATATTAAAAATTCCCAGAAAACTCAGCACTGCAAAATAGGAATTACTGTGCAAAATAAAATGCAATAGGAGACTAAAGGGCCGCGGAACCGCCGCATTAGCATGCTAATGCCGCGGTTCCGCCGCGCTTTGATGGACTCAGGAGTACGGGCTTCTCAGTAATTCTTAGAATCACCTACTGGGTTTTCTGCATATTTTTAATTCTCAAAAAACCACGATTTCAAAAAATGTACAGAGAGCATTTTTGGGTTTGGGTTTTGGTTCGATCGGACTTCTAATTCCGTCTACGCATCGCCTAAGGCTCTAGCTAGGCTCTGATACCTATGTAGGGATCCTAGGCACACTAAAGAGGTCTCACAAGGGATCAAACATGCCCAATTAAAAATTTCATGTGCCTACAAACCCTAATACGGATCGTTAACTAGATTTATAGACGATGCAATGCAAATAAACAACTTTATCTAAAAGGAAAGAGGCTACAACCTTTGTAGATCCGGTCCTCCACCTCCTAGGCTCCGTGATGACATCCCTCCACTGTCCAAATCGGATTCCGGACTCTATCATCGGTTCCATCGGAGAAATGGGCGGGCTAGGTCGTCGGTTTCGATGCCGAAGATGATCTACGTCGAGGCATCACAAGATCAAACTCCAACTTCACCAAGCCATGAAACTTATGAAGAAAACACCCTATACTACTTGGCAAGAGGTAGAGGATGAAGAAATAGGAAGTGGGTTCACTTTAGAATTGGATTTCTCACTCTTATTCTCTAGTTGCCATTGATGGTGGCATAGTTTCTTCATGTTGAAGATGATGAAGAAGAAGAAGAAAGAATATCATAAGTCCTTTTTTAAAAAGAAAATCAATATGAATACTTATCATATCCTAACCTTGGTTAGGTGTAGAGAATATACCATGGTTAGTTTTAATGGTTAGGGTTAAGAATGAGACAAGAATGGTGGACTTGTTCAAAGCTTCATGAAGCTTCAACAATCAAACAAACAAAGCCACCATTCTTTCTTTATCTTTTCCAAAATAAGAATTATAAATAAATAGATAAATGAATAAGTAAATCAAATGAAACCCTAACTACTAACTAACCATGGTTTGATTCTTTACACAAACCCAAGCTAGCATGTATCATCAAACATGATACAATCTTGTGCACAAAAATATATCACATATACAATGTGCATTTCAAGTGAACTTCAAGTGAGAAAATCCATTTAAAGTGAACCAATACTAGTTAATGCAAAGTAATATATCAAATATATAATTATACATCAAATCATTAAATCAACACTTGATTCAATGATCCGGTCATGTCACATATAACCGACTAGTATCCAATGTATCGGCTTATCGAATCAATCCTCGATTCGATAACTAGGTTATATCGCATACAACCATTCGACACATTCATCGCGAGAATGGAATACGATATCACATACACGCATTATTCTCGGTCCCGCACATATCTCATATGCGCTCCTATTTCGTTTCGCTTGAGCCAGGAAACCTCTGTGTAGGACTCTAAAGACTCGTCAATACGCCGGCAGCAGATGATGATCATATCAAGCATCCACAAGCCGCAAGCGGTCTGCTAAACGTAACGGCCACCCGGGTATTGAGCGATCAAAAGATCGACGAGCAAGCCCGCTCACACTCCTGTGAATCCAACCAACAACACTTACCGTACAGTCCGGTCTGTTCGTCTGATATGTCGCATATCTCGCCTAGGGGTGGTAAACGTCAGACCCCAATAGCTTGATAAGTCATGCTGACATGAAGTCCATGACATGTGTGAAACTACTGATAACACTTACCAGTAGGTCACTGCAACCCTGGCCAGGGATTTCCTGTTATGGCCAGTCGAGCATAGCGCAACATCAACCCTCAATACCGGGAGAGACGAATCCCCTCCTATCGCTCATTGCCTCCATGTGAATCGGGACTGTACCCAAAAACCACCTGTTTGCACGACTCAGTAGAGCCGTGGTAGGGTGGAAATCAAAGCACAGTGGGAGACACACAAGACTCTATGACGATCTCGGGTCAACAGACTAAGCTGTACCAGTGTCACCAGAGAACTGCCATCTGACGTGAGGTATCATACCATCTGGGAGTTCTCGGCGAGTCCGTTCAGTGTACCCAGTCTCCACTGAGCACCCGCATACCATCTCCGATGTCAAACACTAATGGATATGGGATCATCCATCGCCCATCACATGGGTCGAGAAGATATACGCTAGTCTACTCTGGAATATCGATACCCCGTCTCGATATTCCCACGACTAGGAACATTGAAGGATGTACTCATTGACTACCCAGACCCCACTAGTATGATCTGCATCATAGTCCTGGAAGTCGAGTACACATCCTAAGGGCTTTATCAACATGTAACAGAGAGACAGAAAGTATACATGTTAAGATAAAGAGTAACCAGATAGCGTACTATCATGTCGAGCAAGAAAGTCCTACCTATATATGTCCCAGCATCCACTACAATATACATCCAATGTACAGTAATGGCCTCTAGGGCATACATATAACTAACAAATAGCCAATACATAGCCAAACCAAGACCCTTACGAGCGCGGCAAGCTACCTGCCAATCCCAGAAATGAGACAACCTGGCTTCAACCCCATGAGGGGGCCACCCGACACTTTCTAGAATCCGACGGCTCGAGCACTCCACCGCAGGTCTATCCTATACTCCCTACAAGTGCGGGAAGTAACCCGCCAATTTTAGAATGAGACGGCCCTGTCTTAACTCCTTGAGATGGCCACCTACCGCATTCTAGAACCCGAAAGCTCGAGCGCTTCTTCGCGGAGTAAAACCTGTATTATAATCATACAATGGCAACTACGGCCTCAACCCGACCGTGTCCCAAAAAAGAATCATAATACAAACACCGACAATGATGGCCACAATCTGATCGCTCGTCTCGAAATAGAATATACATTTGGCATATACAAGAATATGAATACAACACAAGTGTTACACTCATTCACACGAGGGGCTACTCAACATGAAAATCTAATCAAACCAACACACCAATATAGAAGAGTCACTATGTGTAACCCCGTCGAATTGACCATCCATCAATTTGACGACGTTAACCGACATATCAACATATGCAAATAATAAACGATGCTTTAATTTCGACCAAAACTTTTCCGAGTTGCCCGAAAACAAGGTGTACAAACTACGATCTAGGCAATTTTGGCATATGTCAAAAATTATGTTTCTGTAAGATAAAGTCTCTGTTGGAACCTCGAGACCAAAACTCAAGTTTTGGCCAACCCAGGCAGCCAGAAGGCCGACCTGAGTGGCCGGAACATAAGTTTTGGGGCTCGTGTTCCAGTTACATCTTTTTTGTTAGGATTTCCTAGCGTCCTGACTATCTAATGTGGCCGCTGCGGAACAAAAATTTTTGGGGTTTAAAAACTGGCACTAGAAAAACTAATCTAGAATCTACCATAAACTTAAACTAGTAAGTAAAGAGGAGAGCTAACTAATATGATATAAATGTCTCACCAAAAGACCCGTGTCCTTCGGTCTTCCATCCTCTTCATTTCCTCCTAGGGATCTCCTTGAACATGTTTGATCATCTTTCCTTACTCCTTGAGATCTCCTGGATCGAGCTTGATTGCCTTTCCTAGCTCCTTGAGACCTCCATGAACGAGCTTGATCACCGGTCCTCCTCCGTCGAAGATGATCCACCCGAAAGATGTAGTCCATGGCTCTAGTTCTACACTAAGAGTCTAATGGAGCAACTAGAGACTTTAGATTGCTAATCTAAAGTGTCTAGGATGTAGTTTATGGTTCTAAGTGTGTATCTATCTCACCTCTTCTCTTGATTCTCAACACATGAGATTGTAGAGAAGAGGTTGAAGATGAAGGTGGAGGAGCTGAAGAAAACTAGTGAGGAGAGTGAAGCAAATAGTGAGAATAATGAATAATTCATGAGAGAGAGAAAACCAACCATAGTTTTGTAAAACATTTTTACAATATAAAAAACCAACCATGCTTGAATAGTTTGCACAAATGAATTGAAAATTCATTTGTTAACACTATTGAAGCATGGTTCTCACCATACTCCCATCACCGTCTTTGCACCTCATTTTCCATTTAAAGATAAATGGATAAATCTAAAATGAGGTGTCCACCTTCTAGAATGTTTTCCGTATAAATACGGATTACACTCTACTGTATATACATACATGTATTCATATCAAAATACGAATACCCAAAGAGATAGAATGACACAAAGAACATAATACTAGAATATAAATATCGAAATACATAAATGTAAATTATTAAATCAATACCTGATTTAATAATCCGGCTAAATACCGAGCCATCTAGTATTATCAACTGTTTGATCGAAAGTCCGGATAACTAGTACAATCAATCGATCGGAACCCTGCATGTATCCAATACGGCTACTACATCATTTCGCCTGAACCAGAGAAACTCTCTGTGTGGGACTCTAAAGACTCGACAGTACGCCGGTAGTGAATTACTGGATAAATCTATAACCACAAGCACGTCAGCGGCGCTAGCTGTACGTAACGGCTACCCGGGTACCTGTCGAAAAGGAAGGCCGACGAGCAAACTCATCCGGATCCCTACTGAGCCTATCTGTGACAATCTCCGTACAGCCCGGTCTCTTCGTCTGTGAGTATCGCATACTGGGTCTGGGGGCGGTAAACGTCAGACCCTAATAACCCGATAATTCGTGCTGATGTGGCTCATGACCAATCCAGGAAACTACTGATCAACCTATCAGTATTTCCCAACTGCCTTGTCCAAGGTCTTATGGTGTTGGTCAATCGAACACAGTGCGATATCAACTCCCTATACCGGGAGAGACGAATCCCCAACAATCTCTCACTGCCTCCATATGGCTCGGGACTGTACCCAACTAAAACCTGTTTGCACGACTCAGTAGAGCCATGGCAGGGTAGTAATCAAAGTACAGTGGGAACTCACACGAGACAAATGACGATCTCAGGTCTTAAGACTAACATAGTAACATGTACTCATATCACCTGAGAACTGCTATCTGACAACAGATATAGTAACATCTAGAAGTTCTCGGCAAGTCCGTCCAGTGTACTCACACCCAGTGAGCACCTGTATACGATCTTAGGTGCAAAAGACAAATAGCTGTGGGACCAACCATCGCCCCTCGTCGAGGTCTAGAAACATATACTAGTCTACTCCGGAATGTTGATGCCCAGTCTCGACATTCCCACAACTAGGGACACTTTAAGGATATGCTTATCGACTACCCAGCTCCTACAAGTATAATCGCTATCACAACACAGGTAGTCAAGTAATGATCCTACGGGCTTTATCAACATGTATAAATGATGCGTAATAACAAGTAAAATATATGCACATGTTAAGATAAAGATAAACCATATAGCACAATATCATATCGAGCAAGATTATCCTATACATACATATGTCCAAGCATCCACATGTATACATATACAATAATGGCCTCTAGGGCATACATATCCAACAATCTCCAACTTGCACTAAGGCCATATATTGGCGTATCGAGTACCCAACGTATGCACTAGGGCCAGTTGTTGGCGTATCGCATACCCAACATCTCAAATAGTCTCTTGAACTGTGCTTGAGGAAGGGCCTTGGTGAATGGATCCGTTGTATTGTCTTTTGTGTCCACTCTCTGCACCTCGATCTCCCGACGATCAACGATCTCCCTGATCAGGTGATGCCACATCAAGATGTGTCTGGATTTCTGATGGGACCATGGTTCCTTCGCTAAATCCATAACTCTATTGTTGTCGCAATACAAAGGTATTGGATTAACAATGGATGGAACCATCTGAAGTTCAGTAATGAACTTCTTAATCCAGACCGCTTCCTTTGCGGCATCGTTGGCAGCAATGTATTCAGCCTCCATCGTTGAGTCTGCGATGGTGTCCTGTTTAGAGTTCTTCCAATAGACTGTCCCTTCATTGAGGGTAAATACAAAACCCGAGACAGACTTACTGTCATTCCTGTCACTCTGGAAGCTCGAGTCGGTAAAGGACTCCACCTGGAGGTCCCCATTACCAAAAATCAGGAACAATTCTTTAGTCCTTCTCAGGTACTTAAGAATGTTCTTCACTGTTGTCCAGTGGTTCTCACATGGGTTTGACTGATACCGGCTCACCACGCTAAGTGCGTAAGCTACATCTGGTCTGGTACATAGAATCGCATACATTATAGATCCTACCGCCGAAGCGTAGGGTATAGTGCTCATACAAACCCTCTCTTCATCAGTCTTGGGAGACATCTCTTTGGAGAGGGCGATTCCGTGCAATGCGGGTATGTTACCGCGCTTGGAATATTCCATACTAAATCTCTTTAGTATGATCTCTATGTACCTGAACTGTGAAAGTCCCAATAATCTATTAGATCTATCTCTGTAGATCTTAATCTCAAGAATATACGAGGCATCACCCAAGTCTTTCATGGAGAACCTTCATGACAAGAACAGCTTGACCGATTGTAGCATAGGAATATCATTTCCTATCAAAAGAATATCGTCCACATACAAGACTAGGAATACGACAATTCGTTCTACAATATTCTTATATATACAAGGCTCATCCTCATTTTTGATGAAGTCAAATTGCTTGACGGTTTCATCAAAATAGATGTTCCAACTCCGCGATGCCTGCTTTAATCTATAAATGGATTTAAGCAATTTGCACATCTTCCCGCTGCTCCCACTGTCTACAAAACCTTCCGGCCAATCCATATAAACGCACTCTTCCAAACTTCCGTTTAGAAAAGCCGTTTTTACGTCCATCTGCCGGATTTCATAGTCATGGAAGGTAGCAATGGCAAGTAGGATCCGAATGGATTTGAGCATAGCCACTGGAGAAAAGGTTTCGTCATAGTCCATCCCTGGTCTTTGATGAAAACCTTTTGCAACAAGTCTAGCCTTATAGGTTTCCACCTATCCATCCACACCAAACATCCTTTTATAGATCCATTTGCATCCAACGGGTTTTACCCCAGGTGGAGCAATATCCAAGGTCCACACTTTATTGGTATACATAGACTCCATTTCGGATCGCATAGCATCCAGCCATTTATCAGAGTCTCTACTGACAATGGTCTGCTTGAAACTAGTAGGATCATCTTCTTCTAAGATGTAATCCTCTCGATCCCCGTCTATGAGAAAACTGCGGTGTCTCTCGGGCGGATGAGAAATCTTACTAGATCTGCTGAGTGGTCGAGGTTCGTTGGGTACTACTGAATCTAGCGGTTCCACCAAATCTTCAGTTATAATTTGTGTTTCTGGAACTTCATCCAGTTCTACCATGCCATCACTAATATTTTTTGCAAGAAATTCATTTTCCAAAAATGTGGCATTCCGAGAAATAATAATCCTTTGTTCCTCTGAGTGGTAGAATATATATCCATTAGAATTCTTTGGGTATCTCACAAACTTACACAAAACTGATCGTGCCTCGAGATTGTCTGGATTCTGCTTTTTGACATAAGCAGGGCAACCCCAAATCTTAACACGTTTAAGATACAAACTCTTACCACTCCATATTTCATATGGAGTTTTAGGCACGGATTTAGATGGAACTTGATTCAAAAGATGTGCCGCTATTTAAAGCGCATATCCACAAAATGAAAGAGGCAACTCAGCACTACTCATCATGGAGCGAACCATATCCAATAGGGTATAATTCCTCCGCTCCGATACACCGTTATTCTGTGGTGTATACGGAGGAGTAAACTGAGAGAGAATTCCATTCTCTTTTAGGTATTCTAGGAATTCCGTGCTTAAGTACTCCGCTCCTCTATCAGATCTGAGGATCTTCATACTTTTGCCAGTCTGGTTCTCTACTTAGTTCTTATATTCTTTGAATTTCTCAAAAGTTTCGGATTTGTATTTCAAAAGATACACATATCCAAACCTAGAGAGATCGTCAGTGAATATAATGAAGTACGAGAACCCACTCCTTGCATGTATAGACATCGGACCGCATACATCACTTTGTATGAGTCCCAAGAGCTCTGTTGCTCTTTCTCCATGTCCGGTGAATGGAGATTTGGTCATCTTTCCCTTGCGACAAGACTGACAAGTTTCATAAGATGAAAATTCGAACGTATTCAAATATCCATCTTTATGCAACTTACTCGGTCTTTTCTCTCCGATATGACCAAGTCTACAATGCCACAAGTAGGATTCGTTCACTTCTGAACTCTTCCTCTTGGGTGTGTTTTGTATATTGAAAACTGTGTTTTGATTTAGAACATAGATATCATTACACAGTGTACCTTCTGCAACCAATGCTTGATTAAGGTAAATGTTCATGATATTTCTATCTAGAACAAACTTATATCCATATTTATCAAGTAAAGAAACTGATATGATTTTGCAAAGCATAGAAGGTACATAATAGCAATTGTTCAAAATCATAGTATTGCCACTTGGCAATGCTAGGTGATATTCACCGACGGCAACAGTATCAACTTGTGCTACGTTCCCTACTCTGAGAGAAATATCACCAGGTCCAACCATCCTACTTTTTCTCAGTCCCTGCAATAAATTACAGATATGAGATCCAAATCCGATATCTAGTACCCAGGAGGTAGGACTGACCGGAAAACGGTTCTCAATAACAAAAACACCTGAAGGAGACGCAATGATATGTTTCTTCTTCATTGGGTTTATCAAGGAATTCATGCAATCCTCTTTCCTTTGCTCGTTCTCATGGCTGTTATCATGAGTTAGAGCCGAACCGACGTTCCTCAGCCCCGAATAAGAATTCGATTCGGATCGGTCAAGCGATACATTTTATTATCTTGCTTAAGGCATGGATTGGCTACTATCTGGAGAGAGAGAGAAAAGAAAAACTCAGCGTGTGCTCTTACAAGATTAGATTGGTAATTAATTTATCTAATTAGGATGGCTCCCACTGTTTCCTCGAATTCTCCTTCAAACCTTAAAACGAGAATTAGATGGGATCGTTAACACCTTACAAGTTCGCTAACCGTTCAGCCAGGTCGGTGTTGGTACTCCGAGGTAGGTTCCCCGTGCTCTCGCACGGACCTAATTAAAATAAATCTCATTTTCGCAGAGGCGTAACCCCATTAACACCTTTCTAGACACCTAATAGGTCGGCTAATTGTGAAATGAAAAATATCTCCCAAGAGTAATCCTACTCATCGGTGGGATCGGGATCCAACTATCATTGCGTTATAAACTAGATGGAAGCCACTCTAGTCACCACACTCCAGGAGATATGTAACACTAGCAAGTTTCCTGTATATTTGAAATTCCCGATGTGGTTTTTACCCCTAGGACCTTAGTGACCTTGACACAGTCGACAAATCAAAAAGTCCTAGTCAAGTTCAACCCATCATTATCTTGATTGCATTAAACCCACCCTATAACCCTTGACACGGTCAACAAGATTACACGACTGTCCTAACCAATCGCATCGTATGCTAAAAATAAGCAGTACTCGGCTACCGTACACTATGCCTTGACACAGTCAACAAACGCAACATGAATACTAAGTATTACTTATAGGAAATGGCGGAGGGCTACGGCTGGTTTTTGACCAAAAAAAACCTTTAACGTAATGAACTTGATATCGTTGAAGGAACCAAGTAGTTTTGAAAAGTAGTGGTTTAGGCTCCACTTTTGAAAACTTGTGGTTTTGAAGAAAAACCGAGTAATCTACAGTATAAACTTTTGCTCAAGAGGTCACTCCCCGCGAAGGGATCTAAGCTCTTGCCTCCTCGAATGAGGTGCTGGATATTCCCGACCGAATACAACCATGCAAAGCGAAAAAATATAACTATAGTTTTTCGAAATTTGTTCCAACAACATCTTTTAGGTTTCTTATCTTGCATTAATCAAAATTAATGCGGTCCCATCAATTAATTCCTATCACGCCAGAAAGAACGAAAATACAATGTACGTATATGCCATCCACATTCTCCATGGGGCCCCGTCATGCACTTTTAGGTTACTTAACTAACGGCAGAGTGGGGGCTGGACTAGCACGGGTGCAAAACATATACAACATCTACTAGTGTGTGTGTGTATATAACATTCGTCCCAGGCATGTTATAAGCAACATCACAGAACATCAATAAGCAACACGGAATGGTGAATTATCTTGGAGTCTCGGGTTTCATTTGAGCCGCAGATGGAACCCGACGTCCCAGTCGTGTGGATAGCCAGTGCAATGAAAACCTAGACCCCTACGAGTGCAGAAAGTTACCCGCCAATCCCAGAAGTGAGGCAACCCCAATCAACAAATTGAATGGGCCACCCAGCACTTCACAGAATCCGGTAACTTGAGCACCCCTCCATGGGTCAACCTATACCCCCTACGAGTGCGGCGAACAGCCCGCTAATTCTAGAGTAAGACCCATCCATATCAACGCCATGAGATGCGAGCCCTTGTCCTCTAGAACCTGGCTATTCAAGCACTCCACCGCGGGGTAATCCTAGTACAGAAAAGAAAAATATATGTACAATGGATACATCGACCTCAATCCGGTCATGCCCTAATAAAATAATATACAATCCGACAGAGACGGCTGTCCACATGTCGGACGCTCGCCCCGCAATAACGAATACACAAATAAATGTGAACTGTACTACAACCATTGCACCATAGGCTATCCACCATGACAATCCATCCACAATATCAGCACAATCACAAAACATCAACGTGAATATCATGTTCACAAACCCGAACATATAGCAATTAGTCGGGTTATACCGCTCAGTGATATTCACGGTCGCAGATACTAACACATGCACTGATAAACACTTATTTAAAATTTTGATTGACTAAAACTTTTCTGTATTGGCCCCAAGTGCTAACCAGTACTCAAACAAATCTGGGCCAAAATCATACATCCCAAAAATCACATTTCTATATAATAGAGTGCCAGAAGAATTTTGGTGCACAACGGCCCCACTTCGACCGCGGAACCGCCGCCAACAAGCATGTTATGCGGCGGTTCCGCTGCCGTATGAAAGGCTTATGTGCCCAAATTTCTTCAGGCCTTCTAAAATCGCCTGCTCGTATTTTTAAGATGCTCTAAATAATTTTTTGAACAATTTTAAAATTCGACAGCAAGCACATCAAATGAAATTGTGATTTGGAAAAATTTTGTCGATCGATATTTTAAACATATCTAAACTAGCTAGTAAGGGTTTATGGGGTGGATTTGATACCATGTTAGGATTTCCTAGTGCCCTGACCATCTACTATGGCCGTTGTGGAACAAAAATTTTTGGGGTTTAAAAACTGGCGCAAGAAAAACCGTTCTAGAACCTACCATAAACCTAAACTAGCAAGCAAAGAGGAGAGCTAACTACTATGATAGAAATGTCTCACCAAAAGACCCGTGTCCTTCGGTCTTCTATCCTCTTCATTTGATCTTAGGGATCTCCTTGAACATTTTTCATCGCCTTTTCTTGCTCCTTGAGATCTCCTGAATCGAGCTTGATCGCCTTTCCTAGCTCCTTAAGACCTCCATGAACGAGCTTAATCATCGGTCCTCCTCCGTCAAAGATGATCCACCCGAGAGATGTAGTCTATGGCTCTAGCTCTACACTAAGAGTCTAGTTGTCACGACCCGAAATATTAGCTCGTGACCAGCACTTGAATCACGCAACGTCTAAAGGCGTAACGGAATTCAAGTAAGCTGAAACCCAGAAATCTAAACCTTTTTAAGAAAATAAAAGAGTTGAAGATTTGAAATAAAGGTATAATGAAATCAAGTTTTTCTTAAATACATGGAAAAGGGACATGAATACTACAAGTGAAATTTACTAGTTTGAAAACATGTTTCGTCTTTTTAAAAATTTGGGCAGCACCTCCTTTGTACTTTTGATCCAAAACCACAAATACAGAAAGATAATAAAGGCATCCCCAAGCGGAGCTAGCTCTTCGCCAACCGGCGGATCACAACCACACAAGACAGTAAATATAAGTATACGACGCCCAAAGGCGAAGATCACAACAACAGATAAAGAAATAAACAAGACATCAACCTCAAAGCGAACATAAAACCCATCGCTCAAGTCTCACACTACAAGTCTTGCTAAGTCTCATTACTTACGCAAATACTAGTTTGATTTGATGGAGTTAACTAGATACAATATGAAATATAGATACAAGAGTGGGTACGATACAAATGTCCCACCTACCAAGCAAACCACCCAAAAGTAGCTATGTGCCAGTGATGCCGCTACTGATCCGTGCGGTCAACCTACAAGAACTGTGGCACAACGAGGGTGAGTTGCCAACTCGTGAGTAGAAAAAATATCTACAAGTAGAAATCGAATAAACAACGACTCCTAAGTCAACTATATCATAAAGTTAATACTATGATATCTGCAGTGACCTATCTGTATATGTGCCAACAATGTAATCAATACCTATATGTATGCGGATATAATCCAACAATATAATCAATGTATGTATGCATGTGGATCTCGTCCAATGATATAATCAATGTATGTATGCATGTGGATCGCGTCCAACCATATAATCAATGTATGTATGCATGTGGATCTCGTCCAACCATATAATCAATGTCTGTGAATATCATAAAAGCATATGCATGAAACTATGAGGATATAAATCAACGGGTGTCCCTCGCGACACATCAAAATCATGGAACCTGAGTGTCCAACATCGACACGAAAACATCATGAAAACCGTGTCCAGCATCGATACGTAAATCCTCATATATTTCAGGCATCGCATCCTCATATCGGCCCTCAGACGCTGCACACCCTGGTCGACCCTCATATCCATCTCGCTACTCCGTTCGGTATCCTCCGGATAACCGCCGAGTCCAAATACTATCACCGGTAGGTAGTGCTCCCCTTCCAGGCTCACCGTCTAATAATACGAGTCTTCTTGCCCTGGGGTAGCTCACCGGGTCCACCATGTACCTGCAGACAGTGCCTACCGCTCCTCGAATCGGGTTACACATGCCAATCTCAGAATCGAGAAAACACATGGTGGACGCACTGAAATATCAAATCAAAAGAAACTGGTTTTAAAACAATACATACTTTCTTTTGAAATAACCACGGTTCTTAAATTCAGAAATCTCATGAAAACAACATATCTCAATGCATATAATCGTAAAGCATGATGTATGCGACATATAACAGAAATGTAAGCATTTCCGTATATCATGCAACATGGAACAGTAATATGCACATATCAGGGGAAAACCGCTCTTTTTAAATAAATCCAGTTTAAAAATATATCATGCGATTCCCAATTTCCAAATGTAGGGTTCCTAGGCACGCTAATGATGTCTCACAAGGCATCAACCATACCAATTTCAAATTTTACAAGTGCCGAGAAACCCTAATACGGATCATTAACTAGATTTTAGGCGAAACAAAGAAACTAGTTAACAACTTAACTAAGTGAACGGAAATACAACCTTTGTAGATCCGGTTCTCCACCTCCATAGCTCCGTGATGAAGTCCCCTCGCTGTACAAATCGCATCCCGGACTCTAGCATCGGCTTCATCTGAGAAATGGGCGGGCTTGGTCGTCGGCTTCAATGCCGAAGATGATCTACGTCGAGGCATCACTAGATCAAGCTCCCACTTCACCAAGTCATGAAACTTGTGAAGAAAACACCCTATACTACTTGGCAAGAGGTAGAGGATGAAGAAATAGGAAGTGGGTTCACTTTAGAATTGGATTTCTCACTCTTTTCATCAAGTCACCATTGATGAAGCAAGGTTTTCTTCAAGTGAAGAAGAAGAAGAAGATAATGAATATTATGATAAGTTATTTTCAAATAGAAAAGAAAATCAATACTTATCATAATACAACCATGGTCAAGTGTAGAGAATGAACTAGGGTTAAGTGGAGTGGTTAGGGTTAAGCATGAGACAAAATGGTCACTTAGTCAAATCTTCATGAAGCTTCAAGATGCAAACAAAGAAAGCCACCATTTTCTCTTTATGCCATTTATTTTTCCAAAAATAATAAATAAATAAATAAATAAGAAAACAAAACCCTAACCATTCATATAACCATGGTTTAATCTTTACACAAACCCAAGTAAACATGTATCATCAAACATGATACAAACTAGTGCACAATAAATATATCACATATACAATGTGCACAAACAAGTGAGAAAAACCATTTAAAGTGAACCAATACTAGTCAATGCAAAGTAATATGCATTAAATCATTAAATCAACACTTGATTTAACGATCCGGTCATATCACATATAACCGACTAATATCAAATGTATCGGCTTATCGAATCAATCCTTGATTCGATAACTAGGTTATATCGCATACAACCATTCGATACATTCATCGCGAGAATGAAATACGGTATCACATACACGCATTATTCTCGGTCCCGCACATATCTCATATGCGCTCCTATTTCGTTTCGCTTGAGCCAGGAAACCTCTGTGTAGGACTCTAAAGACTCGTCAATACGCCGGCAGCAGGTGATGATCATATCAAACACCCACAAGCCGCAAGCGGTCTGCTAAACGTAACGGCCACCCGGGTATTGAGCGATCAGAAGATCAACGAGCAAGCCCACTCACACTCCTGTGAATCCAACCAGTAACACTTACCGTACAATCCGGTCTCGTCGTCTGATATGTCGCATATCTCGCCTAGGGGTGGTAAACGTCAGACCCCAACAGCTCGATAAGTCGTGTCGATATGAGGTCTATAACAGTTCGAGAAACTACTGGTAACACTTACCAGTAAATCTCAGCAACCCTGGCCAGGGATTTCCGGTTATAGCCAATCGAACACAGCGCAACATCAACCCCCTATTCCGGGAGAGACGAATCCCCTCCTATCGCTCATTGCCTCCATGTGATTCGGGACTGTACCCAAAAGCCACCGTTTTGCACGCCCTCTTGGACGTGGTAAGGTGGAAATCAAAGCACAGTGGGAACCACACAAGACTCTATGACGATCTCGGGTCAACAGACTACTCTGTACCAGTGTCACCAGAGAACTGCCATCTGACGTAAGGTATAATACCATCTGGGAGTTCTCGGCGAGTCCGTCCAGTGTACCCAGTCTCCACTGAGCACCCGTATATCATCTCTGATGTCAAACACCAATGGATATGGGATCATCCATCGCCCATCTGTATGGGTCGAGAAGGTATACGCTAGTCTATTCTGGTATATCGATGCCCTGTCTCGATACACCCACGACTAGGGACCTTGAAGGATGTACTTATGGACTACCATGTCCCCACTAGTATCATCCGCATCATAGTCCAGGTAGTCAAGTACACATCCTAAGGGCTTTACCAACATGTAACAGAGAGACAATCAATGTACACGTTAAGGTAAAGAGTAACCAGATAGCATACTATCATGTCGAGCAAGAAAGTCCTCCCTATATATGTCCCAGCATCCACTACAATATACATCCTATGTATAGTAATGGCCTCTAGGGCATACATATAACTAACAATCTCCCACTTACACTAGGGCCATCTGATAGCAGTGGTTGTAGTATCTCATACTCAACCATCCCATAAAAGTCTCTCTCTGGGAAAAGGCCTTTGTGAGTGGATCCGCCGTGTTGTCCTCTGAGTCTACTCTCCTAACCTCGATCATCCTGGAGATCAACCATCTCCATGATCAGGTGATACTGCCTTAGAATATGTCTGGATCACTGATGGGACGGACGTCCCTTGGCATAAGCCACAACTCCATTGTCGCACAATGGGAGGAACTAAGTTCATCTCATGAACAAATATACATCCAGACTTTTTCTTTGGTAGCATCTTAAGTAGCGATGTATCGAGCCTTTATCGTCTAGTATGCCACGGTATCTAGCTTGGAACTCTTCCAACATACCGTCCCTTTACTGAGGGTAAAGACAATGCCTGTGACTGACTTTCAGTCGTCCTTATCACCCTGGAACCCTTCCAGTGATTCTCCCCAGGATCGATTGATACCATCTCACTACAACTAGTGAGAATCCTAACATCCAATTAGATCTATCTCATAGATCCAAAACCCAGGATTTAGAAGGTATCACTTCAATCCTATATGGAGAATCATTGTGATAAGCGGAGATTGACCGAGCATAGCATAGGAAACTTCTTCCCTATCAAGAGCATGTCATCCACGTACTCTACGAGGATCGTCACTATACTCCCTACTACCTTTTTGTATATACAAGGTTCATCTACCATTTTGATGATGTCAAACTCTTTGACTAACACATCAAAACAGATGTTCCAACTCCGCGATACCTGCTTTATCCTATAAAGCATCTTGAACACGTTTCCGCTGCTCCCACTGTCTACGAAGCCCTCTGGCTGTGTACTTATAGACGTTCTCTTCTAAAATATCATTTAGAAAAGCAGTCATGACACCCAACCGCTAGATATCGTAGTCATGGTATGTAGCCGTGGCAAGTAGGATCTGGATGGACTTAAGCATAGCCACTTGAAAAGTTTTCATCATTATCCATGCCTGGTCGATGACGAAAAGCTTTAACAAGTCTAGCTTTGAAAGTCTCAACTTTTCCATCTACACCAAGTAATCTTCTCAAGATTGACTTGCTCCTGATGGGGATTTAACCCTTCAGATATAGCAACCAAAGTCCATACTTTGTTGGTGTACATGGATTCCATCTCAGATCGCTAAGCATCCAGCCATTCCTACAGAGTCCCACTCCTAATGGCCAGCTCGAAACTAGTTGGGTCATCATCTCATGATGCAATCCTCGCTTCCACTGTCATAGAGTAACCGAAGTATCTCTCAGGTGGGTGAGAAACCCTACTAGATCGGCGGAGAGGCTGAGGTTCGTTGGTCTTTACTGAATCCTTTGGTTCTATCAAATCATCAGCTGCAGTTTGTATAGCTGGAACATTTCCAGTTCTACATAACAGATCTTGCCTCAAGCTTGTCCGGATTTTGCTTTTAGACATAGGCCGGACAACCCCAAATCTTAACTAACTTAAGATATGGGCTCTTCCCTTTCCATATCTCATATGGAGTGGTAGGCAACTGATTTGATTTGAACCCTGTTCAATAGGTATGCAGCTTCTCAAGTGCATAACTCCCAAAAGGAAATAGGTAACTCAGTAGTACTCATCATAGAGCACACCTTATCACATAGGGTGTTATTGCTCCGCCCCGATATACCATCGTGCTATGGTGTATACGGAGGAGTAATGCTGAGAGAGAATCTCATTCTCCTTTAGAATAATCTAGGATTTCCGTGCTCAAGTATTCTCCTCCTCGATCTCATCAAAGGACATAATACTTATACCCGTATTGGTTCTCTACTTCTAACTTATACTCTGTGAATATCTCAAAAGGTTCGGACTTGTGTTTCAACAAGAACATATGTCTGAATCTAAAGAGATTATCAGAGAATGTGATGAAGTACAAGGAACCGGTCTTGGCATATGTAGACAGGGGACTTTACATACATCAACATGTATCAATCCCAAGAGTTCACTAACTCTTTCTCTGTTTCCAGTAAACGGAGCTATGGTCATCTTATCTCTGTGACATGACTGGCAAGTTTCACAAGATGTAAATTCAAACTGATTTTAAATATGCATCTAAAATGTAACTTAAGCTAGTCGGGTCGCATTGATATGACCTAGTCTACAATACCTCAAGAAGGATTTGTTCATTTCTGAACTCTTCCTCTTGTGTGTGTTCCATATACTAAGAACTGTAGTTTGATTTAGAACATAAATGCTTTTAGATAACGTGCCTGAACCGATCAACTTTTGATATAGGAAATGTTCAAAACATTATCCAACTATACAAAATTTTATCATTTCTTTACTAATAAAGAGATAGATATGATTTTGTATATCAGGTTCGGTATCTAATAACATTCGTTCAGAATCAATGTATTTGTAATACAGGGTGACAGTGACCAACAGACTTGGCTGCAACTCTTGCCCCGTTTTCTGCCTCATGAAACTTATCACCCGTTCTCAGTTCTCTACCTATCTGTAGCCCTATGTAACAGATTACATATCTGGGATCCTGATCTGGTATCATATACCCAGGACGTAGAGGATATAGAGAAACAGTTCTTTGTAACGAACACACCCGAAGATGATGCATCAGCATGCACTCTCTTCGTTTGGGCGGCACGGGAATTCTGGTAATCCCCAATTTCCTGCTCTGTCTTATAACAATTATAAGTTGGAGCGGGATCAACGTTCCCCAGCTCAGTATAACAAGCGGGTTCGGTCAATATTCCGTATTATTATCTTGATTAAGGCGTGAGATGGTCGCTACCTGGAGAGAGAGAGAAGAAAACACTCAGCGTGCGCTCTAGTAAGAATAGATTGGTTATTTTTTTATCTAATCAGGATGGCTCCCACTGTTTTAATCAAATCTTCCTTCAAACCTTAAAAGGAAAGACTAGCCAGGATTAATTACACGCTACAAGTTCGTCAATCTTTCAGCCAGGCTAGTGTCGGTACTTTGAAGGAGGTCCCCCGTGCTTTCGCACGAACCTAATTACAGTAAACCTCGTTTTCCTAGAGGCGTAACCTCGTTAACACCTTTCTAGACACCTACTTGATCGGCTAATTGTAATGTGTAAAACTCTCCCAGGAGTAACAATTACTCGCAGTGGGTATCGGGATCCAACTATCTCATAGAAGGTATGCAATCTCATTGCAAATTTCAACACTTGAAATTCCCGATAATATTTTGCCCGAACGATCTATGACCTTGACAAGGTCAACAAACCATAGATCGCAAGTCAAGTTCAACCCGTCATTTCTTGATTGAATCAAACCCACCCGCACGACCCTTGACAAGGTCAACAAGGCCGCACGACTACCCTAACCCAATCTGCATCATATGCACAAACAGATAAATACTGGTTAGCTACCGCACACTGCGCCTTGACAAGGTCAAACAACGCAGCACGAATACTAAACAGGACTTATCTGAAATGACGGAGGGCTACGACAGGTTTTTCTGAAAACCTATTGCGTAATGAACTTGATATCATTGTAGGATCGAATGAATTTTTGCAATGGAGTGTTTTTGAGGCTTTTCTAGTTTCGCTAAAGGAGTCACTCCCGGTGAAGGGATCGTCGGTCCTTTCCTCGTCGAATGAGGTGCGGGATATATCATATATATCACTGTGCAAAGCAAAAACTCTTAAAAGCAATCAAAAGACAAACCGAGTGTGTAGCATCTGCCAGTTATTGCTAAAGGAGTCACTCCCGGTAAAGGGATCTCGGTCCTTTCCTCATCGAATAAGGTGCAGGATATATCACATATACCGCTGTGCAAAGCAAGAACTGTAGCTACCTGTTTTATTTTTGAAATTCGATTCTACAACATCTTAGGTTTCTTTTTATTTCATTAATCACATTAATGAAGTCCCATCATTTAAGTACCTAAACATCACAGATAAATACGACGTACACTTATGCCATCCGCATTCGCCTCGATGTCCCCTCGTGCACCGTTAGGTTAGGTAACTAACGGCAGAGCAGGGCAGGGCTAGCACGGGTGTAAAACATAAGTAACGCCTATATAATATATCATATATACTATATACAGTATCCATCACAGAACATATCACATGATCACATCACAGATATCGCAGCAGAAGAAACATATGAAATATTGGATATACTAGGACGTCCGTGTTTTCAATACGAGCCAGTATAAAACACGGATTCCACGGTCGCGATGAATAGCCAAACCCACACCCCTAGACCCCTACGAGAGCGGCAAGCAACCCTACCAATTCTGGAGTTAGGAGACCCGGACTCGACTCCTCGAGTTGGTCTCCCACTGGACTCCAGAACCCGGTTACTTGTGCTCCCCTCCTTGGGTCTATCCTAGTGCGGAAAAGTAAATAATATACAAAAGGTGACATCTTCCGCAACCTGGAAGTGCCCCAAATAAAAGGATATTACATACAAGTTTTTACATGAATGAAAATGAAAAACACTCATCTCACATAAAAACCCCCGGCTATTCAAACACGATGATCCAATATAACATATCCAGCAACACATAACATCACATGTCATCAACGTAAGTAAATATGTGCATCCCAATTGTCGTTGACATATAGCAACGAAACCGGCGATATCACATATTACACTTACGGTCACAGAAAAGAAAGTGTAAAACTACAACAGTTGGAATCCGCAATCCCTTTAGACATCGCATGCCTAAACAAATGAATTTCTTAGACATCGCATGCCTAACAATTATAAACCCCGCATTTTAGTCTCATTATCGAAAACTCTTTTCAATATCAAGTCGGGTAATTCAACAAGATTCCCGACATACTGATCGAATGCTAGTCGCAAACTTTAGTAGACGGCCACACCCCCGATACCATCGACGAAGTGCACCAAGGCGGAACACCGCTGCCGCGAGCACCCGAACGGATACTTTCGGCGACGGTGTTCTCCTACAGTCACTTGGTCGGGGCTATGGGGTGATGCTGTCTATTAAGTTTACCCGGCGAGTATCCGCGTACGCTACGTGATTGCGACGGACTTTTGATCACATCAAAATTCCGTAGCAACCGATCAAGTGAGACTAAAGTGCTATATTTATAACATTCATTCAGTTATCTCATAACTACTTGTGAATTCCAATTATTGTATCCCATTCCAGATAAAATAGAAAATGTTAAACTTTCCGATCGAACAATCGAACACTCAAGTTTTCCCAAAGCAAATCAACACATGAAACAAGTTTAAAAACATCCAGTTCATGCCTTAGTACCAACGGTCCAGCCGTAGAAGGGTCAAGCCAACGCCTCACATGTGGCACGCCGTACTGCCCCAAACCCGAAGGTTCAAAGGGCAGTTCAAGACAGTCACATAATCGAGTTAAGGTTTGTTGTCTTCTAGAGGAATCATCGCGCTACTTGCACTACTTAGAACGTTATTAAACTACGGAAAAATCCAACACTTGGAAATTTCCCGACAGGGGAAAAGGTGGGTATTTATATCCGGTCGAACCTTTTTAACATATTCAATAATTATCCGGAAAACACATAGATAAGATTAGACAATCCGATTGAATCTACGAACTCCCAATACAACCCAGAAAATTCAACTATTGAATAAATATTAAAAATTCCCAGGAAAACCAGCACTGGAAACTAAGAATTACTGTGCAAAATTCTTTATACAATGAGGCCGTACGGCCGCGGAACCGCCGCACGATCCATGCTCGTGCCGCGGAACCGCGGCGACTTAGTGGAATTGGGCTGTCGAATTTCACAGTAACTCTTAGATATTCCTGCTGGTTTTTCTGCATATTTTTAATCTGGAAAAAACCATGATTTTCAAAAATATCCAGAGAGCAAAATTGAATTAGGGTTTCGGTTCGATCGGACTTCTAACTCCGTCTACGCATCGCCTAAGGCTCTAGCTAGGCTCTGATACCACTGTAGGGTTCCCAGGCACGCTAATGAGGTCTCACAAGGCATCAACCATGCCAATTTCAAATTTTACAAGTGCCGAGAAACCCTAATACGGATCGTTAACTAGATTTTAGGCGAAACAAAGAAACTAGTTAACAACTTAACTAAGTGAACGGAAATACAACCTTTGTAGATCCGGTTCTCCACCTCCATAGCTCCGTGATGAATTCCCCTCGCTGTACAAATCGCATCCCGGACTCTAGCATCGGCTTCATCGGAGAAATGGGCGGGCTTGGTCGTCGGCTTCAATGCCGAAGATGATCTACGTCGAGGCATCACTAGATCAAGCTCCCACTTCACCAAGCCATGAAACTTGTGAAGAAAACACCCTATACTACTTGGCAAGAGGTAGAGGATGAAGAAATAGGAAGTGGGTTCACTTTAGAATTGGATTTCTCACTCTTTTCATCAAGTCACCATTGATGAAGCAAGGTTTTCTTCAAGTGAAGAAGAAGAAGAAGATAATGAATATTATGATAAGTTATTTTCAAATAGAAAAGAAAATCAATACTTATCATAATACAACTATGGTCAAGTGCAGAGAATGAACTAGGGTTAAGTGGAGTGGTTAGGGTTAAGCATGAGACAAAATGGTCACTTAGTCAAAGCTTCATGAAGCTTCAAGATGCAAACAAAGAAAGCCACCATTTTCTCTTTATGCCATTTATTTTTCCAAAAAGAATAAATAAATAAATAAATAAGAAAACAAAACCCTAACCATTCATATAACCATGGTTTAATCTTTACACAAACCCAAGTAAACATGTATCATCAAACATGATACAAACTAGTGCACAATAAATATATCACATATACAATGTGCACAAACAAGTGAGAAAAACCATTTAAAGTGAACCAATACTAGTCAATGCAAAGTAATATGCATTAAATCATTAAATCAACACTTGATTTAACGATCCGGTCATATCACATATAACCGACTAATATCAAATGTATCGGCTTATCGAATCAATCCTTGATTCGATAACTAGGTTATATCGCATACAACCATTCGATACATTCATCGCGAGAATGAAATACGGTATCACATACACGCATTATTCTCGGTCCCGCACATATCTCATATGCGCTCCTATTTCGTTTCGCTTGAGCCAGGAAACCTCTGTGTAGGACTCTAAAGACTCGTCAATACGCCGGCAGCAGGTGATGATTATATCAAACACCCATAAGCCGCAAGCGGTCTGCTAAACGTAACGGCCACCCGGGTATTGAGCGATCAGAAGATCGACGAGCAAGCCCGCTCACACTACTGTGAATCCAACCAGTAACACTTACCGTACAGTCCGGTCTCGTCGTCTAATATGTCGCATATCTCGCCTAGGGGTGGTAAACGTCAGACCCCAACAGCTCGATAAGTCATGTCGATATGAGGTCTATAACAGTTCGAGAAACTACTGGTAACACGTACCAGTAAATCTCAGCAACCCTGGCCAGGGATTTCCGGTTATAGCCAATCGAACACAGCGCAACATCAACCCCCTATACCGGGAGAGACGAATCCCCTCCTATCGCTCATTGCCTCCATGTGATTCGGGACTGTACTCAAAAGCCACCGTTTTGCACGCCCTCTTGGACGTGGTAAGGTGGAAATCAAAGCACAGTGGGAACCACACAAGACTCTATGACGATCTCGGGTCAACAGACTACTCTGTACCAGTGTCACCAGAGAACTGCCATCTGACGTAAGGTATAATACCATCTGGGAGTTCTCGGCGAGTCCGTCCAGTGTACCCAGTCTCCACTGAGCACCCGTATATCATCTCTGATGTCAAACACCAATGGATATAGGATCATCCATCGCCCATCTGTATGGGTCGAGAAGGTATACGCTAGTCTATTCTGGTATATCGATGCCCTGTCTCGATACACCCACGACTAGAGACCTTGAAGGATGTACTTATGGACTACCATGTCCCCACTAGTATCATCCGCATCATAGTCCAGGTAGTCAAGTACACATCCTAAGGGCTTTATCAACATGTAACAGAGAGACAATCAATGTACACGTTAAGGTAAAGAGTAACCAGATAGCATACTATCATGTCGAGCAAGAAAGCCCTCCCTATATATGTCCCAGCATCCACTACAATATACATCCTGTGTATAGTAATGGCCTCTAGGGCATACATATAACTAACACCAAAATCAAAGCCAGCATCGTCTACGTATGTACAAATGTGTATGTACGTAGGCATGGATACACAAGATATGCATGTGCGCCAATATGGATGTACAAGTGGATATATACGTGAGTATGAGTGTACAATATGTATGTACGCCAATATGGATGTACAAGTGGGTATATACACAAGTATGAGTGTACAATATGTACGTGCGCCAATATGGATGTACGAGTGGGTATATACGCAAGTATGAGTGTACAATATGTATGTGCGCCAATATGGATGTACAAGTGGGTATATACGCAAGTATGAGTATACAATATATGCGTGCGCCAATATGGATGTACGAGTGTGTATATACGCAAGTATGAGTGTACAATATGTACGTGCGCCAATATGGATGTACGAGTGGGTATATACGCAAGTATGAGTGTACAATATGTATGTGCGCCAATATGGATGTACGAGTGGGTATATACGCAAGTATGAGTGTACAATATGTATGTGCGCCAATATGGATGTACGAGTGGGTATATACACAAGTATGAGTGTACAATATGTATGTGCGCCAATATGGATGTACGAGTGGGTATATACGCAAGTATGAGTGTACAATATATATATGCGCCAATATGGATATACGAGTGGGTATATACGCAAGTATGGGTGTACAATATGCATATGCGCCAATATGGATGTACGAGTGAGTATATACGCAAGTATGAGTGTACAATATGTATGTGCGCCAATATGGATGCACAAGTGGGTATATACGCAAGTATGAGTGTACAATATGTATATGCGCCAATATGGGTGTACAAGTGGGTATATACGCAAGTAAGTTATGCGAAGAGTCATATCATGATGCAGCAATCCTACTGTGTAGTGATATGGTAATTATCGATGATGAAGTGTGTGAGCTGACAAATCTGTGTAAGTGTAATATACGCATCATCGATAATGGTGCAGGTGTACTAGCACAGGTATAAGTAATGCAATGCGAATAACATGAAAGCAGCATAAGGTAAATCATCAGCTACAAGCTATAAGGTATACGTGTCTACATGACCGAGTCGGTGAATCTATCAATCGGCATATAGCCTCACAACAACACGCACGGTACAATACATCGCACGGCAGCCTCTAGTCGAGGGTATGGATCAAACCTCAAGTCAAACTCATTACGTACGGAAAATCATCGTACGGCGGCATTAAGCTATCAGGGATCCTATCAACCTATAAGACGAGGAGGGTACGGACCTAACGTCCCGTACGGCTATCACTCACGATTCACAACATATATAAATATATCTATATACCTATGTCCTAGGTCACATCCATAATAAACTCATATCAGGGGACCGGCAAGGTATCAATCAACTCACATCCGTATACCAACATATCATCATATCACATATTAAATCATATTCTCTTTTTATCATAATTATATCTCACATAAAGTCACTTCACCAAAACATACTACCCTTTTCTATAAGCATGTGTATCTAATCTAACCTACACACCCGAACCATACAATCAGTTTTTGAAAGATGCGAATCGTAGTTTTGAAAGTATGGGCTACGGTGTTTTTAAAGAAAAATATATCATTTGAAAATCCATAACGTCCCTCAAGGTATCTGTTTAAAAGATGCATACGATTCTTCAGTTTGAAAATAGGTATGGTTCGGATGACACATCTACGTCGACTATCTAGTCTTATAGTACCCTAAACGACAATATCATCAAATATCATCCTCAAATCTCGTCATCACATACTAGTCGTATCATATCACTTCTAACTATCCTTAGTTTCTAATATGGTTCTCTAACTACCTTTTTACTATATCTATAGTATTCTATTAAAGGTTACATTAACCATAATCTATATATAAATTGGTTTCCATCAAAGTGTGCGGGGGTGCTATACGCCATCCACCTGACTTCCCCCGTAGATATAGATCTACTCACATTGCTTCTTACTTGCCGAAGTCGATGACGCCATGCTCCGTCGTCTCGGAATCCACGTGAAGGTACCTACAATAATACACAATCGCAATCGTTTATTAAAATCGAATCCGAAAAACCGATACGGCACACGGCACGCTCATAGGTTAGAACCTATGGCCTACGCGTGCAAAAACAATCAAACAACCCTTGTTGTTGATGTACAAACATCCAACAACCAAATACAAATCCAAATAGCGAAACTTAGCATTCAAAATACGGAAAACATAACCAAAAACCACACCAAAGTGCTCCCATATTTTGACTCAGGTGAAATTTGGATGAACAAACAATACTGGGATGATGTATATAGGGTATATGACCTACAGAAGCAACCTGGACCCAAAATTCCTCCATGTGGCCGGCCACAAGGCCTAAAATTCCGGTGAGCTCGGTTCTGGTGCCTCTGTTGGGGTTCGTGTGGTCGGGGTGGTCTCCTAGTACCCTAATTTGGTCCCCGGTATTGTTTGGTAAGCTCAGAAATTCCCTGGGTTGCTCCAGATTCACAGTAGGCTCACAATTCAACACAAAACCGACACGGCTAAAATCCTAAATCCGTATTTTGGTTACTACACTCAATTCCAGCTCTTGAATTCAATCCCTAAGGTTTGTAACAGCCACTACACACCTCAAATCTACACAAACACCCAAACCCTTCACTAGAATTTTCCAACATCACAATTCCACGCTAAAACGATTTCTAAACTAAACTAGAATATAACAAACTAAAAAATAAACTAAATGGTAGAGATTATATCTCACTAATGCCACCAAGCAAAATCCTAGAAGTCCCACGTCTTCAAAATCCAACCTTGATGGGTCCAATGTGATGAGGGTGGGGTGGGGATCATTTTTTGTGAAGGGGTATAGGGTTTTGACAGGTTTTAGAGATGGTTTTGGGGTTGAAGGTAGAGGGAGATGAGGGTGAGGGAGATGAAGAAGGAGATGCAAAAATGGTGGAGGAAAGGAATTGAGGCAGCCCCCTCTCTCTCTCTCAATTATTCTCACTCTCTTTCTCCAAGCATGCTTACCCTCATCGTGATGTCCCCTCTCTCTCTCCTCAAGTCATTATGACACCTTTTCCCTTTCTTTTCTTTCTCACCATAATAAAACCATAACATAAACAACACAAATGAACATGTAACCAAATGAAACATTTCAAGGTGCACTAACCATGAAAACTGTAGAAACACGGATTTGGCTTAATCGCGATTAGCAGTGCACTAATCGGGTTTTTATCCAACTGCATATAATAAATTTTAAAATTGCCAAATCCTTTAAATTTATATTTAAATGAATAATTCATTTTAATCTCTATTTCACAATTATTGGCATATATTTATACCCTTTTTCGAAAACCCCAATTTCGCAAATCGGTCAGTTTTCGGGAAATATATTATTTTAATATTAAATTCCAAAAATAATATTTTATATTTTCTGAAATGTTACAGTCTTCCCCCCTTAAATAAATTCAGTCCCCGAATTTAAATTTAAACCCCTAATACCTAAAACATTTCAATAATCAGCTCAAATCAACGGGGCTCCGAAATCATGGAAGATACAAAAACAACACAACGCGTCAAGTGCGCATGAAAACGAGTACAAAACTCAAAAACCGAACTTCGTCAGGCGTCACGCAAATCATCGAATTTGCACGCATATCCTCGGAGTTACAATTGAGATACAGATCTCGAAATCCAATATACACTGGTCAAATACTATAATACGTGTATAGTACGCATCCTTGGAAAACTTTCAAGAACTAAATAAAACTCATGCAAAAATCTTTTCTAAATCGCCGCGTGAATGCGTAACTCACAGCATAAGTGACGGACGCTCATTTGTAAAATAATAATATATATCCATATATGTTTTGCCATTATATGTTCCGTCGTTTCAAAATATCCTAAAAGGTTTTCCTTAAAAAAAACGTTCGTGTCGCTCACGGACACGTAAGAAATAGCAAGACTATAGCTCCTCTTTTTTTTTGAAAACCTCTTGTTAAACTTTTTAAATGCATTCAAAGTACTCAGATACTGTCCTCAGATCAGTCCTGTTTGGCTACTATATAACATAGTGCCCATCATGAAAACAAAGTGCTCAAAAGCAAAATCAGCCTTGAAAGGCGTATCCAACAATCACATGCGTCTGGTACGCACGGAAATCAAATCCAAACACAGGTGTCACAATATGCACCAAGCAAAACTAAGTGCAACGGGTGTGCACGAAAGCATCTGTCCAATGCAACGGGTGTGCACGACAACAATGTTAGTTATATGTATGCCCTAGAGGCCATTATTGTACATATGATGTATATTATAGTGGATGCTTGGATATATATAGAGATGACTTTCTTGCTCGACATGATAGTATGCTATCTGGTTACCTTTATCTTAACATGTAAACTGGTATTTATACTGTCTTACTCTCACATGTTGATAAAGCCCTTAGGATATGTACTTGACTACCAGGACTATGATGGAGATCATACTAGTGGGGCTAGGGTAGTTCACAAGTACATCCTTCAATTTTTTCTAGTCGAGCGAATATCGAGACAGGGCATCGATATTCCAGAGTAGACTAGCGTATACGCTTCTTGACCCATATGATGGGCGATAGATGATCCCATATCCATTGGTGTTTGACATCAGAGATGGTATACGGGTGCTCAGTGGAGACAGGGTACACTGAACATGACTCACCGAGCACTCCTATGTGGTAGTATACCTATCGTCAGATAGCAGTCCTCTGGTAACACTGGTACAGGTTAGTCTGTAGACCCGAGATTGTCATAGAGTCTTGTGCGGCTCCCACTGTGCTTTGATCACGCTCAAGAGGAGTTGTGCAAACAGGTGGATTTTGGGTACAGTCCCGAGTCGTATGGAGGCAATGAGCGATAGGAGGGGTTTTTTCTCTCCCGGTATTAGGGGTTGATGTTGCGCTATGCTCGATTAGCTATAACTGGAAGTCCCTGGCCAGGGCTGATATGGAGATCTACTGATAAGTGTTATCAGTAGTTTCTCGACCTGTTATGAGCCTCACATCGACATGACTTATCACGTTACTGGGGTCTGACGATTTCCACCCCTAGACATGATATGCGACATATCAGACGAGGAAACCGGACTGTACGGTAGTGTTACTGATAGGCTTCATGGAGACTGTGGACAGGCTTGCTTGTTGATCTTCATATCGCTCAATACCCGGATAGCCGTTACGTCCAGCTAGTACCGTTGACAGATTGTAGGTGACTGATATGATCATCACCTACTGTCGGCGTATTGACAAGTCTTTAAAGTCCCACACAGAAGTTCCCTAGTTCAAGCGAAACGAAGTAGGACACATATGTGATATGTGTGTGGGCCTGATTAAATACGAGTATGTGATACCGTATTGTAATCTGGCAGTCATTTGTCATCGGTGCGGTTATATGTGATATAACCAGATTATCGAATCAAGTGTTAATTCGATAATGTGATATACAGATAAATGATATTAGTCGATCATATATGATAAAACCGGATTATTAGATCAAGTGTTGATTTAATAATGTGATATAAATTATATGTGATATAATTATATATTAACTAATATCATTAGCTCACTAATTAATCTTCATTAAATATATATTAATATATATGATATATATATATATATATATTATAATGAAGCATGGTATTTTCTTTTCTATTTTGTGAAAATAGAAATGAGGTGTAAATTGGAGCATAGTTGCAAGCATGGGTTAAATACTTGTTTATTCATTCTTAACTCACTATTCAAGCATGGTTGCAATTTAATATTGCATAATTCCATGCTTGAATGAGTGAGGGGTCAAGAATTATCATTCATTCTTGTTCATTCCAAAAGACTTAGCCATTTTTCTTCATGCTTGCTCTTGCTTCTTCTTCCTCCTCCTCTTGCTTTGCTTCAAGCTTCAACCCTCACATGTGATGTGAATCATGAAGCTTGAACACAAATAAGTGAGCTCTTAACATCCCCTACTTCATCATCTCACACCATTTTAGCAAATTGGTGTGATGTGTTCCATACATTAAAGAGTTTAGTGTAGTGGTAGCTTGAACTAGTAGGATCTTCGAGGTGGATCATCTTTGGCGCGAAGGCTATAAAGAAGCTTGTTCAAAGTTCAAAGGGGAGCCTTGTGGAGTCGCGGGACTACTACACGGAGCTTATTGAAGAGAAGGACCGTCTACAAAGGTTGTATTCTTATTATCTTAGATGTAAAAGTTGTTTGCATCTTGTTCCGTCTAAACCTCTAGTTAACGATTCTAGCGTAAGGTTCTTTGTAACGGCAATTTTTTTTAAAACGGCATGGACGATGCCCCCCGAAACCTTGCTGTCGTCACATGGAACCCTTCAGTGGTATCAGAGCCAAACTAGAGAATTAGACAGATTGCGTAGGATTACGAAACCGAAAAACTCCGAAACTTGAAACCCTAAAAATCCACTTTCTGTCGATTTTTAAAAGTTGTCAAAAAATCTTTTAAACATGTGCAGAATGTAGTATGGGACAATATAAAAACATAGTACAAATATCACCCCAAGGGCTCGGTTTTTGGCCGGCGACCAAGCACTAAATTCCGGCGTCGCCAGATTTTCCAAGGAGTTTAGGGATGGGTTTTGTAGTGTGTTCTGGTCTCTGGATTTTGGTGTTTCAGGTGTTGTTTATTTTTGCTAAATTTGCATGTGATGTTTATTTACCAAAAGAGAAACTCAGAGTATTTCGTAGTCATAATTCTAACTATTTTCGGGCTATTTTAGACGGTGTTAAAAAGTTCGAACGGATAGCAAATACCCAGTTTGACCCTCGCTGGAAATTTATTCAAGAGTTGGATCTTTTCCGTAGTTTAAAACATTCAAATATCGTGCAAGTGATTCGATAGACCCTCTAGAAGAACAAAACCTTAACTCGATTATGTGACCGTCAGAACCACCACTAAACCCTCGGCTTTATGGTGGTTCAGCGGTGCCACATGTGAGGCGTTGGTTGACCCTTCTACGGCTGGTCCATTAGTTTTGTTGCATGTGATGGATACTTTTAAACTACGCTCAAGTGTTGAGTTTTTTAGGTAACTTTGGGTATTTGTTGATTCGATTGGAATGTTTAACATCGTCCAACTATTTTGATAACATGTGATGTTATGTGTTGCTTGGATATGTTATATTGGATCGTCTCATTTTGAATAGACGGGGGGGTTTATGTGAGATGAGAGTTTTTATCTTCATTCATGTAAAATTCATTGTATGTAATATTCTTTTACTGGGGCACTTCTGGGTTGAAGATGATGTCACCATTGTTGTATATTATTTACTTTTCCGCATTAGGATAGACCCAAGGAGGGGAGCACAAGCAACCGGGTTCTAAAGTCCAGTGGGAGACCATCTCGAGGAGTCGAGTCCGGGTCTCCTAACTCTAGAATTGGTAGGGTTGCTTGCCGCTCTCGTAGGGGTCTAGGGATGTGGGTTTGGCTGTTCATCGCGACCGTGGAATCCGTGTTTTATTCTGGCTTAACTTAAAACACGGAATTCCTGGTATATCCAATATTTCATATGATATCTTCTGCTGCTGATGTTCTGTGATGTGATCACTTTATATGTGCGATGTATTTTCGTTTCTTCTGTGATGCTTAGGAAGCTTAATTGATGGGACTTCATTAATGAGATTAATGAAATAAAAGAAACGAACATGATGTTGTAGAATCAAATTTTCAAAAAGGGTAGCTCTAGTTTTTGCTTTGCATAGCGGTATTCCTTGTAGAATATCCAGCACCTTATTCGATAAGGAAAAAGCCGAGATCCCTTTACCGGAAGTGACCTCTTTAGCAAAACTAGCAAATGCTACAAATCACTTGGTTTAGTTTTTGATTGCTTCTATCGTTCTTGCTTTGCACAGCGATATTCCTTGTAGAATATCCAGCACCTCATTCGATGAGGAAAGAGCCGAGATCCCTTCACCGGGAGTGACCTCTTTAGCGGAACTAGTAAAAGCCTCAAAAGCACTCCTTTTCAAAATCATTCGATTCTGCAACGATATCAAGTTCATTACGCTAATGGTTTTCTTAAAAACTTGTCGTAGCCCTCCGTCATTTCAAATAAATACTACTTAGTATTCGTGCTACGTTTGTTGACTATGTTAAGGCATAGTGTGCGGTAGCTAATTAGTTCTTATCTGCTTAAGCATGAGATGCGGTTGGATTAGGGTATTCGTGTGACTTTGTTGACTATGTTAAGGGTCGTACGGGTGGGTTTAATTCAATCAGAAAATGACGGGTTGAACTTGGCTAGCGCTTATAATTTGTTGACTATGTTAAGGTCATAAGTTGCTAGGGGTAAAAGTATTATTGGGAATTTCAAGTGTTGAAATTTGCAATGAGATTGCATACCTTCTATAAGATAGTTGGATCCCGATACCCACTGCGAGTAAGAGTTACTCCTGGGAGAGTTTTACATATCACAATTAGCCAATCAAGTAGGTGTCTAGAAAAGTGTTAACGGGGTTACGCCCCTGGGAAAACGAGATTTATTCTAATTAGGTCCGTGTGAAAGCACGGGGAACCTCCCTCAAAGTACCAACACTGGCCTGGCTGAAAGATTGGTGAACTTGTAAGGTGTAATTAATTCCGGCTAGTCTTACCTTTTAAGGTTTGAAGGAAGATTTGATAAAAACAGTGGGAGCCATCCTGATTAGATAAGATAATAACCAACCTAATCTTGCAAAGAACGCAAGCAAAGTGATTATCCTTCTCTCTCTCCTGGTAGCCACTAATGACACGCCTTAATCAAGATAATCATATGGATGTATTGACCGAACCTACTTATTATACTGTGCTAGGTTTTGCTCTTCCTTATAATTGTTATAAGTCTGAGCAAGGAATAGGGGAATATCAGGATTCCCACACCACCCAGACGAAGAATAAGCATGTTGATGCATTGTCTTCAGGTGTGTTCGTAACCTAGAACTGTTTCTCAGTTATCTCTACATCTGGATATCTGATACCGGATCAGGATCCCACACATGTAAATTGTTACATGGGCTATAGATAGGTGGAGAACTGGGAAATGGTGATATGTCTCTAGTAGTAGAGAATGGTGCAATTGTTGCGGCCAAAGAAGTTGGCAGATATCACCTTTTATTACCAACTGGTAATATATTAATTCTGAACGAATGTAACTATGTACCAAAAATGATGTGCAACATTGTATCGGTTTCTTTGCTAACTAAAGAAGGATATAATCTTATATTAGAGGATAATGTTATGAACATTTTCCAGAATAAAGTGTTGATTGGATCTGGTACGTTATGTAACGGTATATACGTTCTGAATCAAACTACAGTTCTATACGTACTGAACACAAACAAGAGGAAAAGTTCAGAATTGAATGAAGTCTTCTTGTGGCATTGTAAACTGGGTCATTTCGATGAAACAAGACTAGCTGAAGTTCTATAAGGATGCATATTTGAATCCGTTCGAGTTTACATCTTATGAAACTTGCCAGTCATGTCTCAAAGAAATGGTGACCAAATCTCCGTTTACTGGAAATGGAGAAAGAGCTACTGAACTCTTGGACAGATACATGGTGATGTTTGCGGTCCTATGTCTACACATGCCAGGATTGATTCCGCGTACTTTATTACATTCACCGATGTTCTCTCAAGATACAGACATGGTTTCTTGTTGAAACACAAAACTGAATCATTTGAGAATTTCAAGGAATATAAGTATGAAGAAAAGAACCAAATAGGTAAAGGCATTCAACTCTAAAAGATATGATCGGGGAGATGGATACTGGGGTACAGAAGTCCGAGACTTTTTAAAAGAGAATAGGATTCTCTCTCAGCTTACTCCTCCGAATACACCACAGCACAATGGAGTTTTTGGGGCGGAGAAATCACACCCTATTTGATATCGCACTCTATGATGAGTAATACTGAATTACCTATTTCCTTTTTGGGGGTTTTGCACTTATTGAAGTTGCATACCTATTGAATAGAGTTCCGACCAAATCTATTGCCTACCACTCCATATGAGATATGGAATGGGAAGAGACCATCTCTTAAACGAGTTAAGATATGGGTTGTCCGGCCTATGTTGAAAACAAAATCCAGACAAGCTCGAGGTAAGGTCAGTTCTGTGCAAGTTTGTAGGATATCCCAAACATTCGCGGGGGAATATCTTCTACCACACCAAGGAACAAAAGGTGTTTATTTCTTGGAATACCACCTTTTTGGAAAAGAAATTTCTTGTGAAAAAATTAGTGGCAATGAGGTAGAACTGGAAGTAGTTCCAGCTATAAAAACTGTTACTGACAATTTGATAGAAACAGAGGATTCAATAGTCCCCAATGAACCCAAGCCGCTCCGCTGATCTAGTAGGGTTCCTCATCCACCTGAGAGAAACTACGGTTTTCTCGTAGACGGTGGGAGCGAGGATTGCATCATGTAGATGATGACCCAACTATTTTCGAGCAGGCCATCACAAGTGGAAACTTTGTGAAATGGCTGGATGCTATGCGAACTGAAATGGAATCCATGTATACCAACAATGTATTGACTTTGGATGTTGTTCCTGAAGGGGTAAAACCCATCGGGAACAAAAGGATCTTTGAGAAAGATAATTGGTGTAGATGGAAAAGTTGAGACTTTCAAAGCTAGATTTGTAGTAGTTTTTTCATCAACGATCAAGTGTTAATAATGATGAAACCTTTTCTACTGTTGCTATGCTTAAGTCCATCAGGATCCTACTTACCGTTACTGCATACCATGACTACGATATCTGGCAGTTGGGTATCAAAACCGCTTTTCTAAATGATGATTTAGAAGAGAGCGCGTTCATGACACGGCCAGAAGGTTTCATAGACAGTGGGAGCAGCGGAAACATATGCAAGCTGCTTAAATCCACCTACGGGTTAAAGCAGGCATCGCGAAGATGGAGCATCTGTTTTGATGTGGCAGTCAAAGAGTTTGACTTCATCAAAATGGTAGATGAACTTTGTATACACAAGAAGGTTGTAGAGAGTACGGCGGTCTTCCACATATTGTGCGTAGATGACATACTCTTGATAGGTAATGGTTTTCTATGCTACACTCGGTCAAGCTCCTCTTATCACGATGATTCTCCATAGAAGATCTGGATGATACCTACTACATCTTGTGGATTATGATCTATGATGATAGATCTAATTGGATGTTGGGAATGTCCCAAATCTAGGTACATTAACACCATACTAAAGGTTTAGTATGGAGGATTCTAAGCGTGGTGGTTCGTCCACTCACTCAGGAATCACTCTTTCCAAAAAGATGTCTCCCGAGACTGATTTGAAGATTTGAAGAGAGCTCGCATGCAAGGGATACCCTATGCTTCGGCTATAGGCTCTATCATGTATGCAATGTTATGTACCGACTAGATGTAGCTGACTCACTAGAAGTAGTGATCGGGAATCAATCGGATCTTGGCAGAATCACTGGACAGTTGTGGAGAACATTCTTAAGTACTTGAGAAGCACTAAAAGAATGTTCTTTGTTCGAGCTTCCAGAGTGATAAGGTAGACTGAAAGTCAGTCACAGGCATTGTCTTTACCCTCAGCGGAGGGACGGTATGTTGGAAGAGTTCCAAACTAGATACCGTGACATACTAGACGATAAAGGCCAATTATATCGCTACCAACGATGCTACCAAAGAGGTTGTCTGGATGAGTAAAGGTTCATATGATGAACCTAGTTCCTACCATTGGACATCCAATACCTGTGTATTAGGATGACAATGGAGCTGTAGCTTTGGCCTAGGAACCCTGGTCCCGTCAGCGATCCAGACATATTCTTGGATAGTATCACCTGATCAGGGAGATAGTTGATCTCCGGAAGATCGAGGTCAGGAGAGTTGACACAGAGGATAACACAGCGGATCCACTCACCGAGGAAATTCCCCAGATGCTATTCGAGAGACTTTTGGGATGTTGGGTATGATATACTACAACAACTGGCCTTAGTGCAAGTGGGAGATTGTTAGTTATATGTATGCCCTAGAGGCCATTATTGTACATATGATGTATATTATAGTGGATGCTTGGATATATATAGAGATGACTTTCTTGCTCGACATGATAGTATACTATCAGGTTACCTTTATCTTAACATTTAGACCGGTACTTATACTGTCTTGCTCTCACATGTTGATAAAACCCTTAGGATATGTACTTGACTACCAGGACTATGATGGAGATCATACTAGTGGGGCCAGGGTAGTTCACAAGTACATCCTTCAATTATTCCTAGTGTAGGGTTCCTAGGCACTCTCAAGAGGTCTCACAAGGCATCAACCATGCCAATTTCAAATAAATCTAGGTGCCGAGAGACCCGACTACGGATCGTTTGCTAGAAAACTAGGCGAAAAAGCTAACTAGTTAACACTTAACTATAAGAATCGGAAATACAACCTTTGTAGATCCGGTGCTCCACCTCCTTAGCTCCGCAACGAAGTCGTCTCCGCTGTCCAAAAGGAATCCGGGCTCTGGAGTCGGCTTCGTCGGAGAAAAAGCGAGCTAGGTCGTCGATGTCCATGCCGAAGATGATCTACGTCGAGGCATCGCTAAATCAAGCTCCACCTTCACCAAGCCCTAAAAACTTGTGAAGGAAACACACTCTACTACTTGGCAAGAGGTAGAGGATGAAGAAATAGGAAGTGGGTAGACTTTAGAATTGGATTTCTCACTCTTTATCATCAATCACCATTGATGACCTCAAGCTTTTTCTTCCTTGCTCATGAAGAAGAAGAAGAAAGAAAAATATGATAAGTTATTATAAAATAGAAAAATAAAACAATACTTATCATAATCTTTACCTTAGTTAAGTGTAGAGAATTGACTAAGGTTGGGTTGATGGTTAGGGTTAAGGATGAGAACAAAAAAGTCATCAAGTCAAAGCTTCATGAAGCTTCAACAAAAAACAAAAGAAGCCACCATTCATTTATCTTTCAATTTATTCAAAATGAATAAATAAATTGTAAGATAAATGAATAAGTAAAACCCTAATTAACAACTTAACCTTGGTTTAATTCTTCACACTTAACCATAAAGCATGTATCATCAAACATGATACAAATAAGTGCACAAAAGTATATCACATATACAACTTGTCAACTTCAAGTGAGAAAATCCATTTAAAGTGAACCAATACTAGTTAATGCAAAGTAATATATCAAATATATAATTATGCATTAAATCATTAAATCAACACTTGATTTAACGACCCGGTCATATCGCATATAACCGACTAATATTCAATGTATCGACTTATCGAATCAACGCTTGAATCGATAACTAGGTTATATCGCATACAACCATTCGATACATTCATCGCGAGAATGGAATACGGTATCACATACACGCATTATTCTCGGTCCCGCACATATCTCATATGCGCTCCTATTTCGTTTCGCTTGAGCCAGGAAACCTCTGTGTAGGACTCTAAAGACTCGTCAATACGCCGGCAGCAGGCGATGATCATATCAAACACCCACAAGCCGCAAGCGGTTTGCTAAACGTAACGGCCACCCGGGTATTGAGCGATCTGAAGATCGACGAGCAAGCCCGCTCACACTCCAGTGAATCCGACCAGTAACACTACCGTACAGTCCGGTCTGATCGTCTGATATGTCGCATATCTCGCCTAGGGGTGGTAAACGTCAGACCCCAATAGCTCGATAAGTCGTGTCGATATGAGGTCTATAACTGTTCGAGAAACTACTGGTAACACTTACCAGTAAATCTCAGCAACCCTGGCCAGGGATTTCCTGTTATAGCCAATCGAACACAGCGCAACATCAACTCCCTATACCGGGAGAGACGAATCCCCTCCTATCGCTCATTGCCTCCATGTGACTCGGGACTGTACCTAAAAACCACCGTTTTGCACGCCCTCTTGGACGTGGTAAGATGGAAATCAAAGCACAGTGGGAACCACACAAGACTCTATGACGATCTCGGGTCAACAGACTACTCTGTACCAGTGTCACCAGAGAACTGCCATCTGACGTGAGGTATAATACCATCTGGGAGTTCTCGGCGAGTCCGTCCAGTGTACCCAGTCTCTACTGAGCACCCGTATATCATCTCTGATGTCAAACACCAATGGATATGGGATCATCCATCGCCCATCTGTATGGGTCGAGAAGGTATACGCTAGTCTACTCTGGTATATCGATGCCCCGTCTCGATACACCCACGACTAGGGACTTTGAAGGATATACTTATGGACTACCATGTCCCCACTAGTATGATCCGCATCATAGTCCAGGTAGTCAAGCACACATCCTAAGGGCTTTACCAACATGTAACAGAGAGACAATCAGCATACACGTTAAGGTAAAGATCAACCAGATAGCATACTATCATGTCGAGCAAGAAAGTCCACCTTATATACGTCCCAGCATCCACTACAATATACATCCTATGTACAGTAATGGCCTCTAGGGCATACATATAACTAACACCTAGTCGGGGGAATATCGAGATAGGGCATCGATATTCCAGAGTAGACTAGCGTATACGCTTCTTGACCCATATGATGGGCGATGGATGATCCCACATCCATTGGTGTTTGACATCAGAGATAGTATACGGGTGCTTAATGGAGACTGGGTACACTGAACAGGACTCGTCGAGGACTCCTATGTGGTAGTATACCTATCGTCAGATAGCAATCCTCTGGTGACACTGGTACAGGTTAGTCTGTAGACCCAAGATTGTCATAGAGTCTTGTGCGGCTCCCACTGTGCTTTGATTTCCTCCCTACCACGCTCAAGAGGAGTTGTGCAAACATGTGGATTTTGGGTACAGTGTCGTATGGAGGCAATGAGCGATAGGAGGGGTTTCGTCTCTCCCGGTATTGGGGGTTGATGTTGCGCTATGCTCGATTGGCTATAACTGGAAGTCCCTGGCCATGGCTGATATGGAGATCTACTGATAAGTGTTATCAGTAGTTTCTCGACCTGCTATGAGCCTCACATCGACATGACTTATCACGTTACTGGGGTCTGACGATTTCCACCCCTAGACATGATATGCGACATATCAGACGAGGAAACCGGACTGTACGGTAGTGTTACTGATAGGCTTCATGGAGACTGTGGACAGGCTTGCTTGTTGATCTTCATATCGCTCAATACCCGGGTAGCCGTTACGTCCAGCTAGTACCGCTGACGGCTTGTAGGTGACTGATATGATCATCACCTACTGCCGGCGTATTGACGAGTCTTTAGAGTCCCACACAGAAGTTCCCTGGTTCAAGCGAAACGAAGTAGGACACATATGTGATATGTGTGTGGGCCTGATTAAATACGAGTATGTGATACCGTATTGTAATCTGGCAGTCATCTGTCATCGGTGCGGTTATATGTGATATAACCAGATTATCGAATCAAGTGTTGATTCGATAATGTGATATACAGATAAATGATATTAGTCGGTCATATATGATATAACCGGATTATTAGATCAAGTGTTGATTTAGTAATGTGATATAAATTATATGTGATATAATTATATATTAACTAATATCTTTAGCTCACTAATTAATCTTCATTAAATATATATTAATATATATGATATATATATATTTATATATATATATATATATATATTATAATGAAGCATGGTATTTTCTTTTCTATTTTGTGAAAATAGAAATGAGGTGTAAATTGGAGCATGGTTGCAAGCATGGGTTAAATACTTGTTTATTCATTCTTGACTCATTATTCAAGCATGGTTGCAATTTAATATTGTATAATTCCATGCTTGAATGAGTGAGGGGTCAAGAATTATCATTCATTCTTGTTCATTCCAAAAGACTTAGCCATTTTTCTTCATGCTTGCTCTTGCTTCTTCTTCCTCCTCCTCTTGCTTTGCTTCAAGCTTCAACCCTCACATGTGATGTGAATCATGAAGCTTGAGCACAAATAAGTGAGCTCTTAACATCCCCTACTTCATCATCTCACACCATTTTAGCAAATTGGTGTAATGTGTTTCATACATTAAAGTGTTTAGTGTAGTGGTAGGTTGAACTAGTAGGAGTTTCGAGGTGGATCATCTTTGGCGTGAAAGCTACAAGGAAGCTTGTTCAAAGTTCAAAGGGAAGCCTTGTGGAGTCGCGGAACTACTACACGGAGCTTATTGAAGAGAAGGACTGTCTACAAAGGTTGTATTCTTATTCTCTTAGATGTAAAAGTTGTTTGCATTCTATTCCGTCTAAACCTCTAGTTAACGATTCTAGCGTAGTGTTCCTTTCAAACGGCAAATTTTTTAAAATGGCATGGACGATACCTCCCGAAACCTTGTTGTCGTCTTAAGGAACCCTTCAAACAACATCTGGTGCATCTATTGTGCACGAAAACAACATCTGGTGCATCAAATGCACGTACAATCAATAACTCAAACGCGTAAAAAGCAACACTGAGTGCACTAAGGTGTATAAATCAAAAACGTGTGCAACTATGTACACAAAATCCGTATCAATGCACTGCAAGCACATGTGAGCTATACCGAGTGCAAAAATCACATCATCCGTATGAAATCCACGAAATTATAAACACATGCTACGAAGGCACAAAATCGACATCAAATTCAATAGATATGCACAAATCGCAAATCAACACAACGGTGTATAAAATATATATCAAGTGCGATAACTATGCGCAAAATGTAAATACCCAGCAGGTGCAGCCATGGTGCACGAAAACAATATCATAAGCTCAATCATCAAAACTCAAATCCAAGCGATATAATCGTAATACTCGGATCACAAACACAAATAGCAACAAATTACATTGAGGTACAGCTCCTACAATGTCGAAAAATGTATTGGTGCGCCTAAAACTGGCAGAGCAAGAATATCCGCTTGCCCCCTGCTCACGGTCTGGCGTCCTCTGTCTATGGGTCCTCATTTTCTCCTCAGATTACCAATCTCGCAATCCATCGGCTCATCGGCCCGGTCAGGTGTGCTAACGGGAACGATTCCGCTCTGGCACTTCTCTGGTCATCTCTCGGCCAATCATCACGACCACTCGTAAAGCAGCACGTTACTGGCGTCGGCCTCTGGTCCTCTGAATACTCGTGACACAACTGATCCTTGGTGCAAATCTCATTGCAGCAGTGTCCTGGAAGGAACCTGCTCAGGGTCTCTTCCGATCTCGTCTATGCCGAACTATACGGAGGCTGGTACTCTTACATAATCCTTTCTCGTTTTTTCTGGACATATGCGTTTTCCGCACACATTTCCTCGGGAACTGGCCGTATCCCAACGCCTCTGTATGCATATCAGATCTCTAATCTCGACAGGGAGTAGCAACAGCTCATCAGCATCTCGCATGAACCTCTGGCTCCACTCATCTGTATCATCGTCCACTTCGATGTCACGTCGTGCTATCTGCGTACTGCAATGGTCCTCGGCTACGGTCAATCCGGAATCTCTCACACGGACTCGAAATTACGAACTCGGTATCTTCATCACTCTGTAGAAGATATCTGGCCGAACACGTCCTCGGGAGCTCGTCCTAACCATCAGAGGAATGCTCAATGCTCGTACGTTCTCGATCAGCTCACAACGCATCTGGGTGAGGTCCTCTATCCGAAACTGGTCAGCTTGCTTGTCTCTCATCACATGATATCCTGATGACGTTAAACGTTTTGATCGATTTGTCAAAGTCCCATAATTTCTGAAAGCTCAACACCTGAGCACAGTCTAAAAAAATATCTGGTACATACCACAGTACCTCTGGACCAGCCGTAGAAGGGCAAACCCAAGCCTCACTGATGGCACCGCTAAACTGTCGTAAATCCTAAGATTCAAAAGCGGTTCCATGGTCATCATGTCGAGTTAGGGTATCATTCCCCTAGAGGGTCCACAGAATTACTTGCATGTTCCTCTGAATACTTTAAACTTGGAAAAATGGATTTTTGACATTCGTTCGAACTCTTTAACTTCGCCTAGGCGACATGCGAATGCCCTTCGTCCGCATGCTAAACAATGCCTAAATCCTCCAGGACAGGCGATATATCAACGGTCATCTCTGGATTGGTCTGCTCTAGAACTGAGTAAGACTCTCCATACTGAAAATCTTCAATTCAACTGGGCCTGCGTCGGCGTATCAATCTGACGAATCACCTTCGTCTCTCAACTCGAGGTAGACCAGCTATCATCTGTCGCATCTCTGTCTGGAAGCTCCAGCGATCTCATCTCGTAAGCTCTGAAAGTGACATCACATCGATCTCAGCAACAACTGGGTCATCTGTCTGCACGGTAGACGACATCGCAATCTCTGAGGTATGCTGTACATCAACAGTCCTCTCACACTGGCAGCCTCTATCAATGGCCCGATCTTCCGGTACAACGCCAAACACTCGCCTCAGATAAGAGGTCACGACACAAACGCTAACTCGAGACGTTCCCGTGTCACCAGAAAACACAATGGTCAGTCCTCGTCCACGACGAGCTCGCCCTGACCGCAACACTAGCAGCAGCTCAAACTGCGCTCAAACCATGGTGATCGGAACCTCAATCGAGTATCGATAAAAACGGATCAAAGGCATGAAAGGAAACAACAGATTCAGAATGGATACATGATCATAAGAAGGAACGGTATCAATGAGAGTATGATCATGGAAAACGAATAGAATCAAGGATCTCAAATGGATATAGAATCATGGGTATGAAGAAAATCATAAGTCTCAAAAATATGTACATCCTAAAGTTTCTTAAGTGGAGTATCGTATCGTAAATATGCTGCGGAACATACGTACGGTACGTAACTCTACTCAAGCTACCTACTCTATCAATCAGGGTCAGCCTATGAAACGAAAGTTCGGGTCTAATACCCCCTAATTCAAGTCTAAGTTCCATAAGGTCAAGCCTAGGTTCCGATATACATACCCGCCCTAGACTCCGCATAGTCAAACATAAACTCGAACCAAGGTTAAACCTAGCGCTCTGATACCAACTTTGTCACGACCCGAAATATTAGCTCGTGACCAACACTTGAATCACGCAACGTCTAAAGGCGTAACGGAATTCAAGTAAGCTGAAACCCAGAAATCTAAACCATTTTAAGAAAATAAAAGAGGTGAAGTTTTGAAATAAAGGTATAATGAAATCAAGTTTTACTTAAATACATGGAAAAGGGACATGAATACTGCAAGTGAAATTTACTAGTTTGAAAACATGTTTCGTCTTTTAAAAATTTGGGCAGCATCTCCTTTGTATTTTTGATCCAAAACTACAAATACAGAAATATAATAAAGGAACCCCCAAGCGGGAGCTAGCTCTTCGCCAACCGGTGGATCACAACTACACAAGACAGTAAATATAAGTATACGACGCCCAAAGGCGAAGATCACAACAACAGATAAAGAAAAAACAAGACATCAACCCCAAAGCGAACATAAAACCCATCGCTCAAGTCTCACACTACAAGTCTTGCTAAGTCTCATTACTTACACAAATACTAGTTTGATTTGATGGAGTTAACTAGATGCAATATGAAATATAGATACAAGTGTGGGTACGATACAAATGTCCCACCTACCAAGCAAACCACCCAAAAGTAGTTATGTGCCAGCGATGCCGCTACTGATCCGTGCGGTCAACCTGCAAGAACTGTAGCACAACGGGGGTGAGTTGCCAACTCGTGAGTAGAAAAAACATCTATAAGTAGAAATCGAATAAACAACGACTCTTAGGTTAACTATATCATAAAGGTAATACTATGATATCTAGGATGGCCTATCTGTATATATGCCAACAATGTAATCAATACCTATATGTATGCGGATATAATCCAACAATATAATCAATGTATGTATGCATGTGGATCTCGTCCAACCATATAATCAATGTATGTATGCATGTGGATCTCGTCCAACCATATAATCAATGTATGTATGCATGTGGATCTCGTCAAATCATATAATCAATGTATGTATGCATGTGGATCTCGTCAAACCATATAATCAATATCTGTGAATATCATAAAAGCATATGTATGAAAATATGAGGATATAAATCAACGGGTGTCCCTCACGACACATCAAAATCATGGAACCTGGGTGTCCAATATCGACACTCGAAAATATCATGAAACCCGTGTCCAGCATCGACACGTAAATCCTCATATATCTCAGGCGTCGCATCCTCATATCGGCCCTCAGGTGCCGCACACCCTGGTCGACCCTCATATCCATCTCGCTACTCCGGTCGGTATCCTCCGGATAACCGCCGAGTCCAAATACTATCACCGGTAGGTAGTGCTTCCCTGCCAGGCTCACCGTCTAACAATATGAGTCTTCTTGCACCGGGGTACCTCACCGGGTCCACCATGTACCCGCAGACGGTGCCTACCGCTCCTCGAATCGGGTTACACATGCCAATCTCAGAACCGAGAAAACACATGGTGGACGCACTGAAATATCATATCAAGAGAAACCGAGTTTTTAAAATAATACATACTTTCTTTTGAAATAACCACGGTTCTCAAATCCAGAAATCTCATGAAAACAGCATATCTCAATGCATATAATCGTAAAGCAAGATGTATGCGACATATAACAGAAATGTAAGCATATCCGTATATCATGCAACATGGAACAGTAATATGCACATATCAGGGGAAAACCTCTCTTTTTAAATAAATCCAGTTTTAAAATATATCATGCGGTTCCCAATTTCCAAAATCAAAGCCAGCATCGTCTATGTATGTACAAATGTGTATGTACGTAGGCATGGATGCACAAGATATGTATATGCACCAATATGGATGTATAAGTGGGTATATACGCGAGTATGAGTGTACAATATGTATGTGCGCCAATATGGATGCACGAGTGGGTATATACGCAAGTATGAGTGTACAATATGTATGTGCGCCAATATGGATGTACGAGTGGGTATATACACAAGTATGAGTGTACAATATGTATGTGCGCCAATATGGATGTACGAGTGGGTATATACACAAGTATGAGTGTACAATATGTATGTGCGCCAATATGGATGTACGAGTGGATATATATGCAAGTATGAGTGTTCAATATGTATATGCGCCAATATGGATGTACGAGTGGGTATATACGCAAGTATGAGTGTACAATATGTATATGCGCCAATATGGATGTACGAGTGGGTATATATGCAAGTATGAGTGTACAATATGTATGTGCGCCAATATGAATGTACGAGTGGGTATATACGCAAGTATGAGTGTACAATATGTATATGCGCTAATATGGATGTACAAGTGGGTATATACGCAAGTAAGTTATGCGAAGAGTCATATCATGATGCAGCAATCCTACTGTGTAGTGACATGGAAATTATCGATGATGAAGTGTGTGAGCCGACCAATCTGTGTAAGTGTAACATACGCATCATCGATAATGTTGCAGGTGTACTAGCACAGGTATAAGTAATGCAATGCGAATAACATGAAGGCAGCATAAGGTAAATCATCAGCTACAAGCTATAAGGTATACGTGTCTACAAGACCGAGTCGGTGAATCTATCAATTGGCATATAGCCTCACAACAACACGCACGGTACAATACATCGCACGGCAGCCTCTAATCGAGGGTATGGATCAAACCTCAAGTCAAACTCATTACGTACGGAAAATCATCGTACGGCGGCATTAAGCTATCATGGATCCTATCAACCTATAAGACGAGGAGGGTATGGACCTAACGTCTCGTACGGCTATCACTCACGATTCACAATATATATAAATATATCTATATACCTATGTCCCAGGTCACATCCATAACAAACTCATATCAGGGGACCGGCAAGGTATCAATCATCTCAATCGACTCACATCCGTATACCAACATATCATCATATCACATATTAAATCGTATTCTCTTTTTATCATAATTATATCTTACATAAAGTCACTTCACCAAAACATACTACCCTTTTCTATAAGCATGCGTATCTAATCTAACCTACGCACCCAAACCATACAATCAGTTTTTGAAAGATGTGAATCGTAGTTTTGAAAGTAGGGGCTACGGTGTTTTTAAAGAAAAGATATCATTTGAAAATCCGTAACGTCCCTCAAGGTATCTATTTAAAAGATGCATACGATTCTTCAGTTTGAAAATAGGTATGGTTCGGATGACACATCTACGTCGACTATATAGTCTTATAGTACCCTAAATGGCAATATCATCAAATATCATCCTCAAATCCCGTCATCACATACTAGTCATATCATATCATTTCTAACTATTCTTAGTTTCTAATATGGTTCTCTAACTACCTTTTTACTCTATCTATAGTATTCTATTAAAGGTTTCATTAACCATAATCTATATATAAATCGGTTTCCATCAAAGTGTGCGGGGGTGCTATACACCATCCACCCGACTTCTCCCGTAGATATAGATCTACTCACATTGCTTCTTGCTTGCCGAAGTCGATGACGCCACGCTCCGTCGCCTCGGAATCCACGCGAAGGTACCTACAATAATATACAATCGCAATCGTTTATTAAAATCGAATTCGGAAAACCGATACGGCACACGGCACGCTCATAGGTTAGAACATATGGCCTACGCGTGCAAAAACAATCAAACAACCTTTGTTGTTGATGTACAAATATCCAACAACCAAATACAAATCCAAATGGCGAAACTTAGCATACAAAATACGGAAAATATAACCAAAAACTACACCAAAGTGCTCCCAGATTTTGACTCAGGTGAAATTTGGATGGACAAACAATACTGGGATGATGTATATAGGGTATATGACCCACAGAAGCAACTTGGACCCAAAATTCCTCCATGTGGCCGGCCACAAGGCCTAAAATTCCGGTGAGCTCGGTTCTGGTGCCTCAATTGGGGTTCGTGTGGTCAGGGTGGTCTCCTAGTACCCTAATTTGGTCCCTAATATTGTTTGGTAAGCTCAGAAATTCCCCGGGTTGCTCCAGATTCACAGTAGGCTCACAATTCAACACAAAACCGACACGGCTAAAATCCTAAATCCGTATTTTGGTTACTACACTCAATTTCAGCTCTTGAAATCAATCCCTAAGGTTTGTAACAGCCACTACACACCTCAAAGCTACACAAACACCCAAACCCTTCACTAGAATTTTCCAACATCACAATTCCACGCTAAAACGACTCCTAAATTAAACTAGAATATAACAAACTAAAAACTAAACTAAATGGTAGAGATTATACCTCACTAATGCCACCAAGCAAAACCCTAGAAGTCCCACGTCTTCAAAATCCAAGCTTGATGGGTCCAATGTGATTAGGGTGAGGTAGGGATCATTTTTTGTGAAAGGGGTATAGGGTTTTGACAAGGTTTTGGAGATGCTTTTGGGGTTGAAGATGGATGGAGATGAGGGTGAGGAAGATGAAGAAGGAGATGCAAAAATGGTGGGGGAAAGGAATTGAGGCAGCCCTCTCTCTCTCTCTCAATTATTCTCACTCTCTTTCTCCAAGCATGCTTAGCCTCATCATGATGTCCCCTCTCTCTCCTCAAGTCATCATGACACCTTTTCCCTTTCTTTTCTTTCTCACCACAATAAAACCATAACATAAACAACACAAATGAATATGTAACCAAATAAAATATGTCATGGTGCACTAACCATGAAAACTGTAGAAACACGGATTCGGCCTAATCGCGATTAGCAGTGCGCTAATCGGATTTTTATCCAACTGCATATAATAAATTTTAAAAATGTCAAATCCTTTAAATATATATTTAAATGAATAATTGATTTTAATCTCCAATTATTTCACAATTATTGTCATATATTTATACCCTTTTTCGAAAACCCCAATTTCGCAAATCGGGCAGTTTTCGAGAAATATATTTAATATTAAATTCCAAAAATAATATTTTATATTTTCTGAAATGTTACACTAGTGGAGCAACTAGAGATTTTATATTGCTAATCTAAAGTGTCTAGGATGTATTGTATGGTTCTAAGTGTGTATCTATCTCACCCTCTCTTGATTCTCAACACATGAGATTGTAGAGAGGAGGTTGAAGATGAAGGTGGTGGAGCTCAAGAAAACTAGTGAGGAGAGTGAAGCAAATGGTGAGAATAATGAATAATTCATGAGAGAGAAAACCAACCATAGTTTTGTAAAACATTTTTACATATAAAAAACCAACCATGCTTGAATAGTTTGCACAAATGAATTGAAAATTCATTTGTCAACACTATTGAAGTATGGTTCTCACTATACTCCCCTCACCATCTTTACACCTCATTTTCCATTTAAAGATAAATGGATAAATCTAAAATGAGGTGTCCACCTTCTAGAATGTTTTCCGTATAAATACGGATTACACTCTACTGTATATACATACATGTATTCGTATCAAAATACGAATACCCAAAGAGATAGAATAACACAAAGAACATAATACTAGAATATACATATCGAAATACATATATGTAAATTATTAAATCAATACATGATTTAATAATCTGGCTCAATCCCGAGCCTACTAGTATTATCAACTGTCCAATCGAAAGTCTGGGTAACTAGTACAATCAATCAATCGGAACCATGCACATATCCAATACGGCTACTATATCATTTCTCCTGAACCAAAGAAACCCTCTGTGTGGGACTCTAAAGACTCGACAGTACGCCGGCAGTGAGTTACTGGATAAATCCATAACCACAGTCACGTCAGCGGCACTAGCTGTACGTAACGACTACCCGGGTACCTGTCGAAAAGGAAGGCCGACGAGCAAACTCATCCGGATCCTTACTGAGCCTATCTGTGACAATCTCTGTACAGTCTGGTCTCTTTGTCTGTGAGTATCGCATACCAGGTCTAGGGGGTGGTAAACGTCAGACCCTAATAACCCGATAATTCGTGCTGATATGGCTCAGGACCAATCCGGGAAACTACTGATCAACCTATCAGTATATCCCAACTGCCTTGGCCAAGATCTTATGGTGTTGGCCAATCAAACACAGTGCGATATCAACTCCCTATACCGGGAGAGACGAATCCCCAACAATTGCTCACTGCCTCCATGTGGCTCGGGACTATACCCAACTAAAACCTGTTTGCACGACTCAGTAGAGCCGTGATAGGGTAGTAATCAAAGTACAGTGGGAACTCACACAAGACAAATGATGATCTCAGGTCTGAAGACTAACATATACTTATGTCACCTGAGAACTGCTATCTGACTATAGGTATAGTACCATCTAGAAGTTCTCGGCGGGTCTGTCCAGTGTACTCACCCCCAGCGAGCACCTGTATATGTTCTTAGGTGCAAAAGACCAATGGCTGTGGGACCAACCATCGCCCCTCGTCGGGGTCTAGAAACGTATACACTAGTCTACTCCGGAATGTCGATGCCCAGTCTCGACACTCCCACGACTTGGGACACTTTAAGGATGTGCTTATCGACTACCCAGCTCCCACAAGTATGATCGCCATCACAACGCAGGTAGTCAAGAAATGATCCTACGGGCTTTATCAACATGTATAAATGATACGTAATAACAAGTAAAATATATGCACATGTTAAGATAAAGACAAACCAGATAGCATACTATCATATCGAGCAAGATTGTCCTGTACATACATATGTCCAAGCATCCACATGGATACATATACAATAATGGCCTCTAGGGCATACATATCCAACATTTTTCATAAAAACCCATTTCAAAAACATATACTAAAAAATTTTCAAAGTTCCATTTTTAAAATGGACAAAAACTTGAAATTTGAAACACGATTTAGTTAAATTTTCGGTTTCGAAAATATTGCATCGCCTGTCGCCGGTTCTAGTGTTTGGGCTAACTCTAATATCATATTAGGATGCGCATGCTGGCACCGCAACACTTGCGGCCAAGGCGGAATGCATAACGAAAAAATCAAGCAAGCACAAGCAACTATAAACCAAGAATTCATCCAAACACAAAAACTAGCAGCCTAGACTAAGAGTTTATCTTGCTATAACCTTTATAGCGTGTCCGCCCAATTGCAAAAAAACCCTTCTAGGCTCTAAGTCTTCCAGGAACGAGCTTGCTCACCGATCGACTTGCCGAAAATGATCCACTTGAGGAAACCCATGCTCAAGCTCCAACTCCACTACAAGTGTAAACTTGATGAAGTAACTAGCTACCAAATCTTGCTAGGACTTAGAAACTATAGATGTAGAGAAGATTGTCTCTCTTTTTTCTCTCGTTTTCTCTCTTTCTACTTCTTTTGGAGTAGGAGAAGATTGGAGGAGAATATTAGGAGAGAGAGAGAGAAAACTTGTAAATGGAAAAGCTTAACATAAGAGAGTTTAGATCAAACTCTCTTATGTCTCTCTCTCTTTGTATTTAAACATAATACAAAGTGAGCGGGTAAAAGAAAAGACATACTAGCTAATATATGTGTGTGTACATACATACATGGATGTATGTGTACATACATGTATATATATATATATATATATATATATATATATATAATCAGTAAATCAATACTTGATTTAATGATCCAGATTCCTAATAAACCGGTCAGTATACCAAACGTCCGATTAAAGTTCATGTATTAACTCGAACTCCTACACGTATCATCATACAGTATTTACATCATTATGCCTGAGCCGAGAAAACCTCTGTGTGGGGCTCTAAAGATTCGACAATACGCTGGCAGTAGCTTAGGATCATATCTGATTGATCTGAAACACTTTCAGATCATATATGGTTGATCTGAAACACTTTTAGATCAATCCCTCTCCGGATAAACCTACATGCACACCAGCAGTAATATCTGCACGCCAGCGGTAATAGCTGCACGTAACGGCTACCCAGGTATTGAACGAAAGTAAGGTCGACAAGCAAGCTTATTTGTACCCTGCAGAGCCTATCAGTGACAGTCACCATACAGTCCGGTCTATTCGTCTAAAGTCTCGCATACCGGATCTGGGAAGTGGAAACCGTCAGACTCCCAATAACCCGATAAGTCGTGCCGATATCAAACTCATAACCAACCGAGAAACTACTGATAACACTTATCAGTAAATCGCATCTACCCTGACCGGGGACTTATGGTTATAGCCAATCGTGTACAGCGCGATATCAACTCCCTACACCGAGAGAAACGAATCCCTTCCGATCGCTCACTGCCTCTATATGGCTCGAGACTGTACCCAACTAAAACCTGTTTGCACGGCTCTTTAAAGCGGTGGTAGGATAATAATCAAAACACAGTAGGAACCACGCAAGACACTATGACGATCTCAGGTCTACAGACTAGCTTGTACTCATGTCACCAGAGAACCGCTATCTAACGATAGGTATAATACCGTCTAGGAGTTCTCGGTGAGTCCGTCCAGTGTAACTCATACTCCAATGAGCACCTGCATTCAATCCTCGGTGTCAAACATCAATAGCTGTGGGATCAGCTATCGCCCTCCAACCGGGTCAGAAAATGTATACACTAATCTACGCTGGAGTACCGATGCCCAGTCTCGATACTCCTACGACTAGGGACATTTAAAGATGTGCTTATGGACTACCTAGGTCCCACTAGTATGATCCCTATCATTAATCCTGGTAGTAAAGAAAAGATCTTATGGGCTTTATCTCATGTATTAGCGATATGTGATAACGTAAAACGTATACACATGAAACATAAAGACAAACCAGATAGCATACTATCCTCTCGAGCAAGATTGTTCTTGTATAGGTCCTCCTTCAATAAGTAATCGCTTTCCTGCAATTACAATAATTGCCTTGAGGGAACCTATATCCAACACATGTATCATATAGTTACCATGTACATTGCCATGTTATACTTGTTCACATGTTCATGATTTCCATTTATACTATATTACATGAAGCCTTGCACTTCATTTATATAATTCACATCTCTTTGGGGACTTACCAAGCGCAAGCTCGCTGACGGGCATTCCACCATATTTTCTTTCTTTCCTTGGAATGTTCGTCAAGTGACTTTGAGACAGAAAAGATAGAACCGATGAAAGAGGAATACAATCAACTTGCATCACAAGCAGACTTTTAGTTCTATTCAGCCTTTTCTATTTTTTGTATGTCTTCTGTTTAAGGCTTATCATTGTTATTATATTTGTTTCATACATTGTATCTCTATTTTGAACTTTGTGGAACTTGAATGTAATAGCTAGTCGTTGAATTTTCACTCTATTATTTATTCTTGTTGTGTTATTATTGTTTACAAACGCCTAACGTATTTGTTTCGAGAAATGACCTTCTCGGAATAAATTCGTCGCGGGTTTGTCACGTACCCGGTAACGCTATTTTGGAAAGCGGGACGTGACAATTCCCCAAAAAAATTGCTGATCGGGTTAGATTTTCTTATAAGATTTAACTGATTTAGGTGTTTTATTCTATAAGTGTTGATCGATTTGGTTTTTTTTATGTTAAGGGTTGAATAATTCTAGTTTCTTTTGGGTTAGAATTTTCTAAAATTCGGTTACTTTTATATTATGGTTTCTTTATTTGGAAGTATATACAGGAGAAGAAAAAAGGAAAGGAAATAAAGAGCTTATGAGAATAAATAAGAAGAGAAGATAAGTAGAATTAATGGGACTAATGGATGAGAAGAAAGAAGATGAAGATGACGTTTTGTTGGGTTATGATGATGAAGAAAATGATGATGATGATGACAATAAGAGTAAAGTTGATATTTGAAAATTAAATTGAAAAAATAAACTTAACAGTCGTTTAATAAGTTTGGAGTATTTAAAAAAACTTAAAGAATTTTTGTTACAACCGTGTTTTCTAATACCTAATAAAAAAAATTATTTAAATTTCTATTATCAAATAATTATTTACGTGTTTCGTTGATAGGAGAATATTTTGAAAGTAATGTTAATAATTTTCAAAGCATTGAAAATGATTAAAGGAATTTTCTAAAATCTATTTATCGCTTTTTTATAGGCTTAAAATATTTTAATAAAATTTTATAATGCCTTAAAATAATCTACATATTTTTATTATCGATTAAAATAATTAATTCGTAATTAAAAATATTTTAAAGGATAAACTAGATTTTAAATAATTATAATAACTAGCTAACAACATAGAAATAGATATATTATTTATTTTTAGCCCAAAATTATTTTTATACTAAAAATAAAAATGAAATATATTTTCTGGATTTTTTTCCATAATTTTCCCGTATTTTTAATGATTTTTTTAAAAATCAAATTCAATTTTAAATAATAAACAGTTAGTATTTTTATTTATATAAAAAAAAATTAAATAAATTCCCCTTTATCTGGACCGTTGGATACAAGATCCAACGGCCCAGGACGCGCGGCAGCGCCCACGTGGTGGGGACCACGCGAAACCGCGTGATCCCCCTCCACGCGGGCACGTGGCAGGCGGCGGCGGCGTGACGGTGCACCCTGGGCCGTTGGATGCAGATCCAACGGCCAGGATCCTCTGGCGGCAGGCGCAATCATCAACTGATGATTCGCAATCGTGGGGCGGCGTGTATTTTTACGTTATTTAACTGAGTTTTTGGATTTTTCTGTTTATTGAAAAAACCCTATAAATAGTCACTTCAAACATTGATTTCTCACACCTCAGAACTCCAAAAATTCTGAAAAAATACCAGTGCCTTCGTATCGACGACGCCGACGCTACGACTCCACCCAATCGCCGAGGAAAAATCTGAGCGCGGAGTTATTAAGGATTTAGTACGAGCCTACGCTTTCAACCCATCGGCATCCGACTCAAACAAAAGGTAGGATCCGCCTCTCCCCCCTCATTCTGTCGCTTTCTTTTTTTCTCAATAACCTAGTTCCCACTTCTAATCATCAACCCCCATATTAAAGTGATGTTATAATATTCGTGCATGCCTATTCCTTGTACCCTAATGATGATAATGTTAACCCATGATTTAAAACGGCGTTTAATTTCCTCTGCACGCAAAAATATATTGCACTCTCATACTACCTGGAATCTGATATGCTTAATGTCATAACCCATGAATTGTCAATTCACCTCTGATATACCCACACTTACCCATACTATCAAAATGATCTCGAAATAGGTTACTTCCACAAAATACCCTCGTTTAATTAAAATGTTATATTTATTTAAAATATCCATAAGAGATAAGATATGTGGAATAAATGTTTTTTAGATATGACATGCATATATTTTACTTACACTTCCCCTTCAACTACTATAATTTTGTTAAATCCCTTCACCTGTTGAAAGGGGATAATACTAAATCTAAATAACGGCTTATGGTTTTTTCCAAAACGAACGTATTTTCTAAAACGTTACCCCGAACCTAAAACACTATAATTTCATAAAATTATTAATTTCATTTAAATACCTCGACCTTTATTGAAGGGCCGTTTTCAACAAGGACCATAATCCGTATAACGATATCTTTTCAAAAGGAATATTTAGTACCTTATTAAAAGGAAATTTTCAAATAAACACCAATCCAGATTAGGACAAAACAAAGGTTGTAGGCATCGGTCGTTTATCTAAACCAGAGTTTGTGGTGCCTAGGCTAGACAAGTGGGAAAAGTAATTTTAAAAGTCCCGTCTCACGGTGATTCGTGAGTGGATCACTCCTTTCTTCACTTGTGCTTACCTGGCCACAATTGGCGGTGAAGAGGCGATTTGAAGATCTCACAACTTGCCCTTTGGAACAGTTAGGAGCAGTCTAGTTGACTTAGGAGACCTTAGCTCTAGGCTTGATTGTGCATATTGTGATTGCTTGAAAGTGTGTCTAAGCTCTTTATAAAAATCTTTCGCAAAAGATTTTCGAATAAACACCTCAACCTTTTTTCAAAAGAATATTTTTCCGTAAAACATTATGTTTTTCCAAAATGATAAATATTCCAAATCTCATGATTTTCTTAGAAGTAATAAAAGATAATTAAACACTATTATTCTTTTTACTAAGCAATCCCTAAGATGACACGAAGTACTTTACGAACTTTAGAAAATAAAACGAGTGGTTGTGGAAGGCCATATTAAACAAGATCAATACTTTTTATTTTCCAGTTTATGACATACCTGAAATATGATACGGCTAGGGTTAGAATGCACGGACCTAGGTATGGAATACTTATTATGAAGATCCCTGCAGGCAGGGTGACCAGTCCAAAGTGTGGACGACTATACAAATATGAAGATCCCGATATTCCGGGTGACCAGTCCAAAGTGTGGACGACTATACAACTATGAAGATCCCTGCAGGCAGGGTGACCAGTCCAATGTGTGGACGACTACTAACCCGATATTCGGGCGAATACTAACCCTATTTGAGGGCGAATGATCCAAAATGTGGATAACATACAATGTGGAAATTCCATGCCTAGAGGTATACGCACTAATTCTAATTCGTCAAAACCTTTATACTGAACCACGGGAATGGGTAGTTTGATTAGGCAAGGAGATTCGGATTCCCCTACTACTCGATCATGATCCCGGGAAGTGAAACGGTACATTTCACTTCCCCAGTTGTTGTTCCGTGGACACAGCGGAATAATCGCGGGTATCCGGACCCTTATTTAACAAACTAAACGTTTACAGTACCTATTGATACTCAACACCAAACTCATATCATATACTATACCTACCTGTTATCTTATCTACATATAACTTACAACATACTCATGCTCATATATACCTCTCTTCAAAACGTCTTAAGTTTGTGCATTTCAAACATTTACACCCCTTACTTTATGTCTGCATGCATACATTATACTCTTATATACACCTGTTCATTTTTATACTCCTACTTTCTTATGAGGCAATCCTACCCGAGTATAACTCGCTGACGGACCTTCCTTTTCTTCCTCTATCTTTGGAATGTCCGTCAGATAAGAATGAGTATTATGGCGAGGATCAAGGTGTGAAGCCAACTTATAAAGATTATGCAGACTGGACGATGGAAGATTAGCTAGATTTAATTTTTGTTGTTGCCCACATGTTTAGGGCTTTTATTTCTCCTCGATGTAATTAAACTACTTAGTTTATTTTACTCTTTCTTTTGGGATGTAATAAAGTTTGGTTAATGGAAATAAATGCCTTCTTTTATTATTTTCATTTTGGTACACATCCTGCATGTTAAATATTCATACGCTTAACGTAACTGTATTGAATAGACCACCTTCAATACAGTTAGGTTGCGGACCATACCACGTCATTCTTCTCCTTCTTTTGGGAACCAGGGTGTGACAGGTTTTTGTGGTGGCCCATGCAGGTCCTCTTGTGTACTAAAATGAAACCGTTAACTGACTTATTATATTTGTGAATCTCATCCATCTATGCCGACATCATAGTTTTCCTATGTCCCTTGTCCCTTCCTTGACATTCTGTACCCTGACCATGACCTTCCCTTCTGGTCATAGCAAATCTTTCCAGTGAGGATGACATGTCCGATATTACTTTTGAAGTTACATCTGGAGATTCAGACGACGAAATCGTAGACTCTCAGGCGGTTATTTCCAACAGCGACTCGGAAGACGAAGAAGTCGATACTGCAACTCCGGATCCTGTGATGGCCAATGACTCCGAAGACGAAGAAGAAGATCCCGTGGAAGAGGAGCATATAAAGGATGGGCCAGAAAAAGCGGCTCCTGCGGCAGGAGAGAATCCTATAGAATATGATCCGGATGAGGAGGCCCCTGCAAAAGAACAAGACCCTATTGTTTACCCCAATCAGAGCAAAGCTCTGTTCAAATTCCAAGGCAGGAGATGAAGCAACGCTTATGCGTCCCCAATCAAAGCAAGGCTCTGTTTTCAAATAAAATTCAAATTTTAATAAAGAAGCAACGCTTCAGCTGACTTGCGCTCTGCGCTGCGCGACACGTGGCAGCGCAGTTGCGCTGCGCTCTGCGCTGCGCGACACGTGTCAAGCGCGGTTGCGTTTGCGCCAAACAGAATTAAAATTCCGGTAAGATCTTTCTGTTCTTGTTAAAACAAGAAGATTGTCTTCTATAAAACAGAAGCCCTTGGATCAAAGATCCAACGGTGGGGAAAATTCCCCAAATCACTCAGAAAATGATCTCTTTAACAAATTTAACAAATTAATGGGCACTATATAAAGGCCCCTAGACCCCAATTCAAAAGAAGAAGAAGAGAGAGAAGAGAGAAACTCAAGAAACAGAGAGAGAACTCTAAAGAATTTTGAGAAGAACTCAAAAAGAAAGAAAGGTAAAACCTTTGAATAAAAAAAAAGAAGAACTTCTTCTGAATAGATCATTGATCTAAGAACAAGATCAAGGATCTTCAATAAAAAAATAAAAAGTAAATAATAAATAACAAAGGCATTGCCTTTTTTATGAACCATTGGTTCTGGAATCTTAAAGATTCTTTTCTTGGATCAAGAAGTTAAAATAGTGCCTTGCACTTGCAAATCTGCACTGTTGCGCTCCTGGTTTGGCGCAAGCCACCAGAGAGCGCCACGTGTCAGCACCTGAATAACTTGCGCTATGCGCTTTTAAGATAGAGTATTGCTCTCTGAAATTGGCACAACTCACCAGAGCGCGCCACGTGTCAGCTCCAAGATCACTTGCGCTATGCGCTTTTAAATAGAGCATTGCTTTCTGAAATTGGCTCAACTCACCAGAGCGCGCCACGTGTCAGCAGCGCAACAGCGCAGCGCACTGCGCTTGCGCTCACCAGAGTGTGACACGTGTCACTTCCACACGCGCTTGCGCTCAATAATTGGCGCAAAGCGCCTGACAGGCCACATGGCCACTGTCAGTTTGATTAATGCACTGCATTATTTATAGAAGGGCCAAGCCCAATTAAAAAAGGCCTAACAGGCCAAATTAAATGCAATGCATTATTTTAAAGAAGGGCAGAGCCCAAACAAAGGTCTATCAAGGCAAAAACAGATGCTGTGCATCATCTATAAAGGGACTGAGCCCAAATCAAAAAGGCCTAACAGGCCAAACATAAAAACGTTGAATATTCTCAACCGGACTTAGCCCAATCATGGCCGTAAGTCCTCAAATTAAATTGACTGAGCACGGCTGCTCTCTTAAATCAATTTACACATGGTTCAAGGGTACATCTCTGAACTCCTCTGACACCTATCGTTGTAATCCTTCAACGACGTCAGAGAGGTGACGGGTCCCGACGGCCATACATTCAATGGACCACCATGTCCCTAAACTGGCAATGGACCGTAATGTTCTTAAACTACCTATGGACCACTACGTCCCTAAACTGGAACAATAGAGCCCTCAAACGCTCTTTTGTCGGATCTAAACGATCCCGTTTAAGTTGATCTTAGCTTCAAATCTGGCTAACGTATCCTTAAACATTCAAACAGACTTTAAGGACCCCAATCAACTTTGGTTCAAGGGTACATCTCCGAACTCCTCTGACATCCGTCGTTGTAATCCTTCAACGTCGTCAGAGAGGTGACGGGTCCCGACGGCCATATATTATTAAATGGACCACCATGTCCTTAAACTGGCAATGGACCACCATGTCCCTAAACTGGCGATGGACCATCATGTCCCTAAACTGGAACAATAGAGCCCCCAAATGCTCTTTTGTCAGATCCAAACGATCCCGTTAAGTTGATCTTAGTCTCAAATTGGACTAACGTATCCTTAACAAACGTTTAAGTTGATCTTAGCCTCAAATATGGCTAACGTATCCTTAAACCAAAACCCCAAACCCAAATCTAAGTAAATACGGATTTGGACTAATCCACGTCCTACGGGCGACGAAATAATTTAGTCTCCGTATACAATCCACGGGCAACCACAAACAAAACAAACATCCACGACACGAAGTGAAATTATGGAGAAGGAGAAAGTTGTTACCGCGATGCGGTATTGTAATTAACTGCAGGGGTTTGCGCCTGCAGGGAAGAGCGTCCCCACAATCAAAAACCCCTCAAGCGAGGGGGAATCTGACGAAGTCTTCTATATCGGACGCATCCGTCCAAACCTCCGATACACGGTGCCATAAATCAACTTGGCATCTTCGGAGAGGTGGACGGATAAAACCAAATAGTATCTGCCACGAATCTCAGGCAAGACGTCCAATGTCTTGGCCGCCGTTCGGAGGGGAACACCTATAGAGGTGGAATCAGAGAACGGGGCTCCTGCCGAGGATGAGTCAAAGGACGAAACTTCGAGTGAGGAGGAACTCGAGGCCGAAGAAACTCAGGCAGTTGTCCCCGCAAGACAGCATGGGAATGACCGTACCTTTCTTAGTATGAGGACCTATCGCAACTTGTTGAACTCCCATAATCGAGATTAATAAGACCTTTTTCCTTTCTTTGGACGAATAAAACGATGTAGAATAGTAGGGGCATGTCCTTACTTTTCAGTTGTACTCTCCATATTGAAGTTGGATAATAAAATCTTAGTTTCGAGCAAAAATCTCTCTTGTATCTCTTGCTCTTCCTATTAGTCTCTATCTTGCATTAATTGTTGTTCTTCCATGCAAGTTATTATCTTGTCTCATCCCTCAGCCTGTTTGTAACCTAACCTATTCTGATCATCAATGGCTGGACGACACCATAACCACAACAGAAGGGGAAATGGAGTCATTAAAGCCGCTGCTCAGCAAGCAGCTATGCTACAGGATGTAAGGACTACTGGAGCAACAGCAGCAACAGACAACTGCCCTTCATCAGGAGCTACGCGAGAGTAGGCAGCAACAAGCAGAAATTTTAAAACAGGCACTGACCCCAGTTCCTCAAGGATCGGCGGGAGTGAAACGGTTCAGATCACTCCACCCTAAGACTTTTTCAGGGAAGGAAACTCCCTTCGAAGCTGAGGAATGGCTCAAGGGAACAGCCAACGACCTCGGTGCCGCTCAAATTCCGAAGGATGCGTGGGTGAACATCGCTAAGCTACAACTTACGGATAATTCCAGGATATGGTGGGAGGCAGACGAAAGTAGATTGAAGGAGCCCATCGACTGGGAAAGGTTCAAACAGCATTTTGATACCCAGTACTTTTCAGCCATGGCACACCTAGAGATGGAAAGAGAGTTTATACAACTCCAACAAGGGAGCATGTGGTGGACGAGTACGCTTCGGAGTTCGCAAGATTAAGTCGGTTTGCGCATCACCTGGTGGCAACCCCGGAACTGTATGCTAAAAGATTCCGACAGGGGTTAGATCTGAAGACGCAGTCATCTATGTCTTCTGCCACCTTATTAACTTATGATGAAATCTTAGAGGTGGCACGGAACTTCGAAGACCTTCAGAGACGGATAAGAAAGGATGACCAATTGTCTGGCATCAAGCGACCAGCCAATCAAATTCTTGGAGGATCATCTTCCAGATTCAACGGGAGACAACAACCCAAGAGACTAGCCGGACCAACTATCTTCGGAAAACCAGCCGTTATATGCAACCATTGCGGTAGAGCCGGACACTACAGGAGAGACTGTCGCATTTTGAACAAACTTTGCATAGTCTGTGGGTCTCCGGATCATGCTATTGGGGACTGTCCTCAGACAGGGAGACAATCAGACCCCATCAACCAGCCGGCTAAAAATGGGGCACCAACACAGGAAAACCGGCCACTTTCTGCCACTAAACCAACTGGTCAAGGGGCATCACCAAAGGGACCACCCTTACCATCATAGGAGCGTGTTTTTCAGCAAGCGCAAAGGAATGGACCCAAACGCCAGACCTTCACCATGACAGCCGAGAAGACTGATGCCGCATAGCAAGACAGTGGAGGTACTCTTTCTTTTTCTCAACCTTTACTTCGATACCATTCTTATTTATCTTTCGATGCAAATCTTAGTTGGACTCACCATAATTCCTCCAGTTTTCGTAATTTCGACTAGTTGCCTTTATGTTATATCTCTCAAGTTTTCCTTCAATTCACAACCTTCCTTCAACTTCCAAACTTTTCTATCCGGAAGCAACTACCGATTTTACATTTTCCGATTCCTTATACCTAAACCCTTCAGAGGCTTTCCACGCATCAGGTGATACACCAACTCGCGGAAGCGACACATGAAGCAAAGAGGTTTCCTGACAGCGTTACTGATTTCCGTGCCTAGTAGTGGCTACTCCTTTGAAAATTTCAAATATGAAATTATTCTAAGGAGGGTAGATCATAACTATCACAACCATTCTTGCAATTCTTAGCAAACCCAGAAGTTTTAAACATCCACAACGATTTTTCGGAGAAGGGACTTGGTGGTGTGATGCATCAGCACGGCGATATAGTTGCACATGCGTCAAGACAACTAACGACTTGTGGACGCAACTATCATGTTCAGATCTAGAACTGGCGATGGTAATATTCATCTTGAAGATATAGAAACACTACTCTAAGAAGAATGTGTAGACACGGATGGTCGAAACACGTGAAGCGGAGGAGAGGGGTCAAGTTTTATATAGGAGAAGTGCCAATCGGTTGGGGTGATCCTGAAGATGGAGAATTTATAAGATTGAGATAATTGTAGAAAAAGTGGAGATGGTGATACAATGAAGAGAGCGCGGAAAGCTCAGCCTACGACTCATCGGCTGTTTAACATCTTGGAAGGAGACGGTGGGTTTGTGTAGCCTAGTTTTGCTATTTTCTATGGAGGGCGTGCATAATGCTTTTATATCTCACAGCTAAGAGGGTATGCTGGCAACCCTAGTCATACTTTTGATCATTCCGAAATTACAGAAAAGTTGGCGTGAGCTACGAGCAACAACCGGTCGGGATATTAGAAGAATGAAATCTTGAGGGACAAGACAATCCAGCCGACTAGAGTTATGTGGAGAAAGAACTACTAGGCAGACATACACGGAAGCGAGGAAACGGGTCGAGAGAGCGAGGCCCAAAATTTTCAACCGCGATAATCCCCTCTTAGTGAATTCTTTTTCTTGACCTACCTTCTGAAATTTCGAGGACGAAATTATTTTAAGGAGGGTAGATTGTAACGACCGTGTTTTCTAATACCTAATAAAAAATATTTTATTTAAATTTCTATTATCAAATAATTATTTACGTGTTTTGTTGATAGGAGAATATTTTTAAAGTAATGTTAATAATTTTCAAAGCATTGAAAATGATTAAAGGAATTTTCTAAAATCTATTTATCATTTTTTATAGGCTTAAAATGTTTTAATAAAATTTTATAATGCCTTAAAATAATCTACATATTTTTATTTTCGATTAAAATAATTAATTCGTAATTAAAAATATTTTAAAGGATAAACTAGATTTTAAATAATTATAATAACTAGCTAACAACATAGAAATGGATATATTATTTATTTTTAGCCCAAAATTATTTTTATACTAAAGATAACAATGAAATATATTTTCTGAATTTTTTTCCATAATTTTCCCGTATTTTAACTATTTTTAACGATTTTTTTAAAAATCAAATTCAATTTTAAATAATAAACAGTTAGTATTTTTATTTATATAAAAAAAATTAAATAAATTCCCCTTGATCTGAACCATTGGATACAAGATCCAATGACCCAAGAAACGCGGCGGCGCCCACGTGGTGGGGACCACGCGAAACCGCGTGATCCTCCTCCACGCGGGCACGTGGCAGGCGGCGGCGGCGTGACGGTGCGCCCTGGGCCGTTGGATGCAGATCCAACGGCCAGGATCCTTTGGCGGCGGACGCAATCATCAACTGATGATTCGCAATCATGGGGCAGCGCGGATTTTTACGTTATTTAACTGATTTTTTGGAATTTTCTGTTTATTGAAAAACCCCTATAAATGGGCACTTCAAACATTGATTTCTCATACCTCAGAACTCCAAAAATTCTGAAAAAAATACCAGTGCCTTCGTATCGACGACGCCGACGCTACGGATCTACCCAAGAGCCGAGAAAAAATCTGAGCACGGAGTTATTAAGGATTTAGTATGAGCCTACGCTTTCAACCCATCGGCATCCGACTCAAACAAAAGGTAGGATCCGCCTCTCTCCCCTCATTCTGTCGCTTTCTTCTTTTCTCAATAACCTAGTTCCCACTTCTAATCATCAACCCCCGTATTAAAATGATGTTATAATATTCATGCATGCTTATTCCTTGTACCCTAATGATGATAATGTTAACCCATGATTTAAAACGGTGTTTAATATACTATGTACGCAAAAATATATCGCACTCTCATACTACCTGGAATCTGATATGCTTAATGTCATAACCCATGAATTGTCAATTCACCTCTGATATACCTACACTTACCCATACTATCAAAATGATCTCGAAATAGGTTACTTCCACAAAATACCCTCGTTTAATTAAAATGTTATATTTAATTAAAATATCCATAAGAGATAAGATATGTGGAATAAATGTTTTAGATACGACATACATATATTTTACTTACACTTTCCCTTCAACTACTATAATTTTGTTAAATCCCTTCACCTGTTGAAAGGGGAAAATACTAAATCTAAATAACGGCTTATGGTTTTTTCCAAAACGAACGTATTTTCTAAAACGTTACCCCGAACCTAAAACAATATAATTTCATAAAATTATTAATTTCATTTAAATACCTCGACCTTTATTGAAGGGCCGTTTTCAACAAGGACCATAATCCGTATAACGATATCTTTTCAAAAGGAATATTTAGTACCTTATTAAAAGGAAATTTTCAAATAAACACCAATCCAGATTAGCATAAAGGAAAGGTTATAGGCATCGGCCGTTTATCTAAACCAGACTTTGTGGTGCATAGGCTAGACAAGTCGAAAAGGTAATTTTAAAAGGCCCGTCTCACGGTGATTCGTGAGCGGATCCCTCCTTTCTTCACTTGTGCTTACCTGGCCACAATTGGCGGTGAAGAGGCGATTTGAGGATCTCACAATGTAATGTTAGATATAGTGCCCTCAAAATCAATTATTGCAATGATTGAGGGAGGACCTATACCGATATGACTGTCTTACTCGAGATGATAGTATGCTATCTGGTTTGTCTTTATCATCGTATACATGCTTTAGTTCACTATTTCATGATGATAGAGCCCATACGATTCTTGCTTGACTGCCAGCAGTATAATGGCGATCATATACGTGGGAGCTGGGGTCTGTAAGCACATCCTTAAAGTGTCCCTAGTCGTGGGAGTTTCGAGATAGGGCATCGATACTCCAGAGTAGACTAGTGTATACAGTCGAGACCCCGACGAGGGGCGATGGCCGGTCTCATAAGCCCCTGGTGTCAGTTGGTTCACCTAAGATGTATACAGGTGCTCATTAGGTTATGAGTACACCGGACAGGACTCGCCGGGAACATGCTAGTTGGTATTATACATATCGTCAGATAGCAGTTCCCTGGTGACATGTGTACAGGTTAGTTTGTCGACCTGAGATCGTCATTTGTCTCGTGTGAGTTCCCACTGTGCTTTGATTACTACCCTACCACGGCTCAAAGGAGTCGTGCAAACAGGTTTTAGTTGGGTACAGTCCCGAGCCACATGGAGGCAGTGAGCGGATCGTCGGGGATTCGTCTCTCCCGGTATTGGGGGTTGATGTCGCACAGTGCACGGGTGGCCATCACTAGAAATCCTCGGCCGAGGTGATGGAGAATTACTGATTTGGATCAGTAGTTTCTCAGGAGGTGATGGGCTTCATACCGACACGAATTATCGTGTTATTAAGGGTCTGACTTTATCCACCCCCCTAGACTCGATATGCGATACTCTTAGATGAACGAACCGGACTGTACGGATATTGTTACTGTCAGGCTCACTAGGGTTTCTGGATGAGTTCGCTCGTCAGCTTCCCTTTCAATCAATACATAGGCAACCGTTACGTACAGCTTGTACCTCTGACGTGCTAGAGGTTATACCCAGTGCCAGTATGTTGATGAGTCATTAGAGTCCCCCACAGACAGTTTCCCAAGTTCGGGCGAAACGTTGTAGAGGCCGTATGGTTTTATGGCAGGGTTCGGAAAATGCACGTGCGTTTACGCACGTGTCATATTTCGGGCAGATAATACTGGTAGGCTTTGGTTTAAGCCGGATCCAAGTATTATACTGTGTAGATATAATATCTTTGTCTCAGTTGCATTTGTATTCGGTCGTAATACAAATGCGGGTATGTTTATACTGTTACGGGGTTATCCTGAAATTCGTTTCAGGATCGCTTTTGGAAGTTGTCAGTTTCCTGTTTTCTATCACCCGTATTTAACATTCGGTTAAATGCGGATTTATCTTTTCGTCACTTGGGTGAGTCATAGGGTGTGTCATGTGTGTGGAAGCATCTAGATGATGACTAGGATGATGAGGTGGGTAGTGACTCATTTGTTGCATTAATTAGATGATGACTAAGGGTTATGATTCATTGTTTGCCATTAATGATTTGTGCTAGGTGTTTAAATGACTCATCCTCTTCATTATTGTTATGGTCACCTCTTCCACTCCTACACTTACCCCCCTCCTCACTTATATGTGGCCAGCCCCCTCTTGGAAAAATGAGAGGAATTTTTTGGTTAAAAAGATGATAGTTTTGGTACATAGAAATTAGATGTGATCAGTTTCTCATTTCACCCGATCCAAAAGGCAACTTCATTAACCGTTTGTCCATACCTTTGGACGTAACGAGACAAAGTGTTATACTCATTCTCTACATCAATCTTGGTCATCTCTTTTAGCAAACTTGATGATCGAGTTGCCTCGGTTCAGAGGCGGGAGCCCGTTTAAAGATCCGTCGACGTGGTGCCACCTGGACGAGAAGACTGGAGATTCAGGAGATCGGAGCAGCCGCAACAAAGCGTGGGATGATGGTTGAAGACCGAAGGACTCGGATCGTTCGGTATAACATTTCTACCTACTTTGTAGTTTGTTAGTTTAGCTTTAATGGCAGATCCGGGTTATAATACACGATAGCGCCAGTCAAAAAGTTTTTGTTCCGTATTTGGCGTCTGTTAGACGGCCGGGGCGCTACCGTAGATTTACAGTGGTATCAGAGCCTCACCATTAAGCTTTACTAACTTGTGCTAACGCGTTTAAAATATCGATCGAACGGATTTTCGGAAATTACAATTTTCAGTGCAAAAGTTTCTGTCGATTTTTAAAAGGGTCTAAAAATTATTTTGAGCATCATAGAAAATTAAGCAGGCTTTTTTAAGAAACCTCAAGAAAAACGATCAACTGAATCGACCATACGGCCGCGGAAACGCGGTCAAAGCCTAACTTTGACCGCGGAACCGCGGCCGTCTTGGTGATTCAGTTGGCCAATTTTCTTCTGTTGTTTCTACACAGTGAATTGTGGTTTTTGGTACTGTTCTTTTGGGCCCAGATTTTGTTACTGTACAGTAGATGTACGTGGGGCCCACTTCGGGAAGTTTTGTCGATCGAAATTTTAAACTTGTTAGTATGCAGTAATTACATTATATCTCCGACCGGGAATGTCATTCGAGCGGTAAATTGCGTCTAATTGCTATAGCTCTTTTAGACGGATTTGCGAACGTGACATTCGCTTTGATGTTCTGTGTTGTGCTGTGATGTTGCGGATATGTCGTGGTGGATAGCAGTGTGCAATGATAGTGCTGTTTGGATTTATTTGTACATTTGATATTGCGGGGCGAGCGTCCAACATGTGGACAGCCGTCACTGCCTGTTTGTATAATATTCTTTTGGGGCACGACCGGGCTGAGGTCGATGTACCCGTTGTATATATTTTTATTTCTGTACTAGTTTTACCCCACGGTGGAGTGCACGGATAGCCAGGTTCTGGAGGGCAACGGGTCCGTATCTCATAACTTTGAGAGGCAGAAGGGCCTCACTCTAGAATTGGCAGACTATTCGCCGCACTCGTAGGGGGTACAGGTTGACCCAAGGAGGGGTGCTCAAGTTACCGGATTCCGTGAAGTGTCGGGTGGTCCATTCACTTTGCTGTAGGGGGCTGCCTCGCTTCAGGTTTTGGCGGGTAACTTGCCGCACCCGTAGGGGTCTAGGTTTTCATTGCACAGGCTATCCACACGACCAGGGGAACGTCGGGTTTCAGTAGCGGCTCTATGAAACCCGGGGATCCCAGATTATCTGTATTGTTCTGTGATGCTTATTACTTTTCTGTAATGTAATGTTGCATATTATCACGCCTGGAGCGATTATTGTATATTGGTATATATACTATTAGATGTTGTATATGTTTTACACCCGCGCTAGTCCAGTCCCCGCTCTGTCGTTAGTTAAGTAACCTAACGGGTAATGATGGGACCCAGTGGCGAATGCGGATAGCATATACGTGCATTTTATTTTTCGTTCTTTTCTGGTGTGATTAAATGATGGGACTGTGTTGATTCTGATCAATGCAAGTATAAAACAAACATATATTTGATGTTGTTGGAATAGTTTTAAAAGGTGTTATTACAAAGACGTTTACTTTTTGTTTTGCATAGTGATATTCGGTTGGAATATCCAGCAGCTCATTCGACGAGGCAAGGGCCGAGATCCCTTCACCGGGAGTGACCCCTTGGGCAGAAGTTTGCGTCAGGGTAATAACTTCACTATAGTCGATTACAAGTTGCTTTGCATCGCAGTATTCAGTTGGAATATCCTGCACCTCATTCCACGAGGAAAGAGCCGAGATCCCTTCACCGGGAGTGACCTCTTTAGCAAAAGGTTTTCGCCACTATATTTTTATAAAAAGCTATCAGGTTCCTTCAGCGGTATCAAGTTCATTACGTTAAAGGTTTTTCGCCAAAAACCAGCCTTAGCCCTCCGTCGTTTCTTTTGGGTATTCAGTAGTATTCAAGCTATGTATTTTGACCTAACGCCAAGGCATAGTGTTTGGTAGCTGCTGGGTACTCACATGTTGCATAGATAGATGAGTTGGTTTGGGACAGTCGTTCTGCCATTTTGACCTAACGCCAAGGGCATGTGCGGGTGGGTTCAAATTAACCTGGATAATGATGGATAGAACTTGACATGTGACTTATGACATTTTGACCTAACGCCAAGGTCATAAAAGCATGGGGCAAAAATAAATATCGGGAGTTTCTAAAGAAACTGAAACTTGCCAAGTATGCGCATACCTTCTGGAGTGTGATAACATGAGTGGATTCCGTCACGTTATCATGCGATGAGAGTTGGATCCCGATTCCCACTGATGAGTTGGTTTACTCTTCGGGTGATCCCGATTGATTCTTCTTTTAGGTTTGGAGGAGAATTTGACGGTACAGTGGGAGGTTTCCTGATTAGATAAAGTGATAACCATTCTGATCTAGGTTAGAGTGCACGCAGAGTGTTTCTTTTCTCTCTTTCTTTGGCAGCGACCATTGACCGACCCTAGATTATGACTCAGTGACCAAGTTGACCGAACCTTCTTAATATAATGGCTTTTGGATTGTCTATAGTTGCATAAGTCAATGTCACCCCTTCTTTTACCCTTTGCATTTCTCAGAACACCCCGTATTACTACGGATATCCACTTCCATTGGATAGATCCATCGTATGGTTATATACGAACTCGGAGGGACTTCTTCGAGGATGGATCCAGGTTCAAGAGAAATTGAATTGGTTTATTCAGTTGTCTTTTATTATCACCTTCTCTCAGGTTGCGAGGGCTCCTAAGTTTAGGAGAGTACACCTATTACGCTTATTAGATAGTCTTATTCCAAACCATAGGTAGGTGCCGACAGGTAGGGAATGAAGAAAACCAATTAACCTGAGTAAGGTGTACAGAAGGTAATAACTAAAGACAAAATAAAGGGATTAGAAAGAGGGCAAAGTAAATTACGACTGTTATCATTCACGACCAAACCGCGTACTTCATCGCCACTCCTATTTCACCTTTGCTTTTTCCCAGTTCGGGAGAAATAGAATAAGTAATTATTCGGTTGTCTTTTATCATCACTTTCTCTCAAGTTGCGAGCACTCCTTGATTTAGGAGGGTACACCTATTATGCTTACTGGATAGTCTTCTTCCAAACCATAGGCTGGTGCCGAACGATAGGGAAGGAAGAAAACCACTTAGCCTAACGATGGTGTACAGAAGATAATGAATAAAGACAAATAAAGGGATTTGGAGAGATGGCAAAGAAATACACGGTTATAGTCATGAATTGGATTATGGAAGAGACATTACTAAGAATACCAGGATACCCCTACGAAACATTTTCATGTTTCAATGCATTGTTAAAGGAAAACTGATTTCCCGATTAGATACTTACTCCAAGGTATGTATTTACCAGGTATGATTCTCACATCTGTATGGTTTTACAGATGATGAGTGGGAGTAGGTTATTGGGAATAAGATGATCATTCTCATTATATCGGAATCCATTGTAATTGGTGATATTTGAGGAAGTCGCCTGAGTTTTTGCCGGACGGCATGTATTTGGTTTTGAGTATCCGTTGTTGTGCACCAATTTCAAAATGATATATCTGTACGTTTATTTTTATAAAGTGAGATATAACTTTTTGAAATTATGTCCGTGACATTTACCTATATCAGATACGATTAGGTAAGGAGCATTGAACAACGGAGTAGTTCTTAACCATAAGTACAGTTTTCAACCTACGATACTCAGGTTTTGAGTTATTCAACTCGGCGGACTTATACAGAGTATTGTATGTTGTCCAGTGTCCATTAGGACAAAGGGGTTGGTCCTCGTACTATGTTCTGTTTACTTATGACTTCTCTAGTTTTTAAACAAGTGTTTCGAAGAAATACAATGTCTAAGTTTTGAGAAGTTGTGGGTATAGGAATAAAGTAGAGAACCAGGTGTCACAAGTATCGGGATTCTTCAAATAGATCGAAGATGTAGATTCTTGTGATTGGTATTCAGATGATAGTAATGGTTTTGAGAAACTTGTTTCTCTTTCAGGTTACTCATAATTGGATGTATTCCTAAGTTGAGTAATACTGATTAGCCTCTCTCCATTAAGTTGATATGCACTGGAGACAGCTGCATGATTAGAATCTGGTTCCAATTAAATAAGTGCCAAATGTTTCTATATTGGATATAGAATGGTTAATATCTTAACGATGTTAAAGTACGGTGAGTTGTCCAGTTTATGCTTAAAACCAAACTCTGGATAACTCAAGGCACGTTTCTGTAATGGCAGTTTGTGGGTTGACCCTGGCTTTGACGAGGGTTGATTTTTCTACCATCTGGAGGATCAATAGTGATATTGTTCTTGACTCGCCACAGTTTTAGTAAAATGGATTTTTTCAGAAAAAAGGTAGTGGGAGTATGGTAGAACTGGAAGTGATTCCAGAACCGCAAACGATTACGGAAAATTTAATAGGATCTATATATTCAATCAGGTTTGACATTCCATTAGCCACTCCGCAGATGTGGTGGGTAAGCTCAGACACCCGAGAAGTACTCCGGTAGCCTCAAGGACGGTGACAGGGAGGTTCTTGTTTACCCAGACTTGACACTACTGTTGTTCCAGACTATGAGACCCGGTAGGAGGATATGTATAGCGTCGTTCTAAACTAGCTTTAGAAGTGTACGTATATATTATTCTGCCAGAGGGTTGTCGTAGTCAGTGGGAGCAGCGGAAGCATAGTGGGTAAGTAGCTTATGTCTATTTATAGGCTTGAGCATAGATAGCGGAGATAAGATCATCTATTTTTGATGTGACAGTCATGGGTTTGACTTCATCAGAATAAAAATGGATCTGTTAAAAAGGTAGTAGGGTGTGATGTCCTGGTATTTGGATGACATACACAGAGTAGGAAGTAAAATTCCTATACTACAATCGGTTGTACTGTGGTCGTCACACAGTTGTTTCTCCAGACAGGATATGAATATAATATCTGACATTCTGGTTACTAGATTTATGGTTTTAGATCTAGATTTGGGTAGTTTCCCAATGTGGGTACTTTGACTGTATTCTAATAGTATTTTAGAATAGATGACTCCTGGCATGGTGGTGTACCTGCAGATGATGGAGTCACCCTCTCTAAAGGTGTCTTACAGACTAAAGAGGAGAGGGACGTACATGATTGGCAGATCACTTGCTTAGGCAATTGAGTCAATTGTGAGATGTCAAGTACACACCAGATGTTGTTTTTGCACTAGATGCGATAAGTTTATATTAATCCAATCCTGAAGAAACATAAGGAAGCAGTTTTAGAACATAAGTACATGTTCTACGGATTTGATGACGGCAGCCTCCTTCGGGAGACGGTGATCATTCCAGGCTTCAAAGGTGACATGGATGACAGAGTGATTGTCAGAGTTATAGTTTTCCCTCTGACGAGGGACAGTATTATGGACAGGTGGTCTAAGAGGATACTGTGGGAGGCTTAGTGCTGGATACTGATTAAGTTCAGTTATCGATACAGTCTAAGATGTTTGGATTTGGAGTTCATTTATGAACTAGGTCCCATCAGATATCCATACATATTCTAAGACAGGTATTACTCGATTCGGGAGATGGCTTTCTCCGCGAACTTGAGATTAAGAGAGACATAAAAAGAAACATCATGGCGGATCCACTCACTAAGGCTATTTCTCGAACACAATAGTTTTACAAACGAGCTTTGTGAAACTGATTAGTAAAGGAGTTGGATGTTCGGTATCACACGGGCTGTGAGTATACGACATCGCAATAATTAGCCTTAAGTGCAAGTGGGAGATTGTTGGATATAGTGCCCTCAAAGTCTATTATTGCAATGATTGAGGGAGGACCCATACCGATATGACTGTCTTACTCGAGATGATAGTATGCTATCTGGTTTGTCTTTATCATCGTATACATGCTTTAGTTCACTATTGCATGATGATAGAGCCCATAGGATTCTTGCTTGACTGCCAGCAGTATGATGGCGATCATATACGAGGGAGCTGAGGTCTGTAAGCACATCCTTAAAGTGTCCCCAGTCGTGGGAGTTTCGAGACAGGGCATCGATACTCCAGAGTAGACTAGTGTATACAGTCGAGACCCCGACGAGGGGTGGTGGCCGGTCTCACAAGCCACTGGTGTCAGTTGGTTCACCTAAGATGTATACAGGTGCTCATTAGGTTATGAGTACACCGGACAGGACTCGCCGGGAACATACTAGTTGGTATTATACATATCGTCAGATAGCAGTTCCCTGGTGACATGTGTACAGGTTAGTTTGTCGACCTGAGATCATCATTTGTCTCGTGTGAGTTCCCACTGTGCTTTGATTACTACCCTACCACGGCTCAAAAGAGTCGTGCAAACAGGTTTTAGTTGGGTATAGTCCCGAGCCACATGGAGGCAGTGAGCGGATCGTCGGGGATTCGTCTCTCCCGGTATTGGGGGTTGATGTCGCACAGTGCACGGGTGGCCATCACTAGAAATTCTCGGCCGAGGTGGTGGAGAATTACTGATTTGGATCAGTAGTTTCTCAGGAGGTGATGGGCTTCATACCGACACGAATTATCGCGTTATTAGGGGTCTGACTTTATCCACCCCCCTAGACTCGATATGCGATACTCTTAGACAAACGGACCGGACTGTACGGATATTGTCACTGTCAGGCTCACTAGGGTTTCTGGATGAGTTCGCTCGTCAGCTTCCCTTCCAATCAATACATAGGCAACCGTTACGTACAGCTTGTACCTCTGACGTGCTAGAGGTTATACCCAGTGCCAGTATGTTGATGAGTCATTAGAGTCCCCCACAGACAGTTTCCCAAGTTCGGGCGAAACGTTGTAGAGGCCGTATGGTTTTATGGCAGGGTTCGAAAAATGCACGTGCGTTTACGCACGTGTCATATTTCGGGCAGATAATACTGGTAGGCTTTGGTTTAAGCCGGATCTAAGTATTATACTGTGTAGATATAATATCTTTGTCTCAGTTGCATTTGTATTCGGTCGTAATACCAATGCGGGTATGTTTATACTGTTACGGGGTTATCCTGAAATTCGTTTCAGGATCGCTTTTGGAAGTTGTCAGTTTCCTGTTTTCTATCACCCGTATTTAACATTCGGTTAAATGCGGATTTATCTTTTCGTCACTTGGGTGAGTCATAGGGTGTGTCATGTGTGTGGAAGCATCTAGATGATGACTAGGATGATGAGGTGGCTAGTGACTCATTTGTTGCATTAATTAGATGATGACTAAGGGTTATGATTCATTGTTTGCCATTAATGATTTGTGCTAGGTGTTTAAATGACTCATCCTCTTCATTATTGTTATGGTCACCTCTTCCACTCCTACACTCACCCCCCTCCTCACTTATATGTGGCCGGCCCCCTCTTGGAAAAACGAGAGGAATTTTTTGGTTAAAAAGATGGTAGTTTTGGTGCATAGAAATTAGATGTGATCAGTTTCTCATTTCACCCGATCCAAAAGGCAACTTCATTAATCGTTCGTCCATAGCTTTGGACGTAACGAGACAAAGTGTTCTACTCATTCTCTACATCAATCTTGGTCATCTTTTTTAGCAAACTTGATGATCGAGTTGCCTCGGTTCAGAGGCGGGAGCCCGTTTAAAGATCCGTCGACGTGGTGCCACCTGGATGAGAAGACTGGAGATTCAGGAGATCGGAGCAGCCGCAACAAAGCGTGGGATGATGGTTGAAGACCGAAGGACTCGGATCGTTCGGTATAACATTTCTACCCACTTTGTAGTTCGTTAGTTTAGCTTTAATGGCAGATCCGGGTTATAGTACACGATAGCGCCAGTCAAAAAGTTTTTGTTCCGCATTTGGCGTCTGTTAGACGGCCGGGGCGCTACCGTAGACTTACATGTAACGCCCCACGCCTCAGTAGAGCGAACCGGACCCGACCAGGGGCCACTTCACAGAAGGTCACCCAACCCAAGACTTCCCTGGCCCGAGCACGCTTAACTACGGAGTTCTCAAGCTCCTGTAGTTCCGGTTCATTTAAAAGGCACCTCTGTAATTGAGGGTGGTATCATTATATTTATAATGCAGCCCGGTCCTCTTTCGGAATGTGCTTTAAGGACCCGATCCCATTGTTCTGAAATGGCTCCGTCACTCAGATCACCAAGATGTCCGCAACAGACCGCACTGAGTGTGGACAGAGCAGATCACCATGATGTCTTAAGACCGCACTGCTCTGGGAACAGAGCAGATCACTGTAATTGAGGGTGGTATCATTATATTTATAATGCAGCCCGGTCCTCTTTCGGAATGTGCTTTAAGGACCCGATCCCATTGTTCTGAAATGGCTCCGTCACTCAGATCACCAAGATGTCCGCAACAGACCGCACTGAGTGTGGACAGAGCAGATCACCATGATGTCTTAAGACCGCACTGCTCTGGGAACAGAGCAGATCACCATGATGTCTTAAGACGTATTACATTCCCCCCATCTAAGAACAATGGTTCGTCCTCGAACCACAGATCTACTATTGAGGACCTGCATGGGCCACCATAAATATAACGCCCCACGCCTCAGTACAAATGGTATTGTCCGCTCTGGCCGAAACCGCATGGTTTTTCCTTTTAGAGCGATCCGGACTCGACCAGGGGCCACTTCCCAGGAGGTCACCCATCCCAAGACTTCCCTGGCCCGAGCACGCTTAACTACGGAGTTCTCAAGCTCCTGTAGTTCCGGTTCACTTAAAAGGCACCTCTGTAATTGAGGGTGGTATCATTATATTTATAATGCAGTCCGGTCCTCTTTCGGAATGTGCTTTAAGGACCCGATCCCATTGTTCTGAAATGGCTCCCTCACTCAGATCACCAAGATGTCCGCAACAGACCGCACTGAGTGTGGACAGAGCAGATCACCATGATGTCTTAAGACCGCACTGCAGATCACCATGATGTCTTAAGACCATGATGTCTTAAGACCGCACTGCAGATCACCATGATGTCTTAAGACCGCACTGCTCTGGGGTATTACATTCCTCCCCATCTAAGAACAATGGTTCGTCCTCGAACCACATATCTACTATTGAGGATCTGCATGGGCCACCATAAATATAACGCCCCACGCCTCAATACAGATGGTATTGTCCGCTCTGGCCGAAACCGCACGGTTTTTCCCTTTAGAGCGAACCGGACCCGACCAGGGGCCAATTCCCAGGAGGTCACCCATCCCAAGACTTCCCTGGCCCGAGCACGCTTAAATACGGAGTTCTCAAGCTCCTGTAGTTCCGGTTCATTTAAAAGGCGTCTCTGTAATTGAGGGTGGTATCATTATATTTATAATGCAGTCCGGTCCTCTTTCGGAATGTGCTTTAAGGACCCGATCCCATTGTTCTGAAATGGCTCCCTCACTCAGATCACCAAGATGTTCGCAACAGACCGCACTGAGTGTGGACAGAGCAGATCACCATGATGTCTTAAGACCACAGATCACCATGATGTCTTAAGACCGCACTGCTCTGGGGTATTACATTCCCCCCATCTAAGAACAATGGTTCGTCCTCGAACCACAGATCTACTATTGAGGACCTGCATGGGCCACCATAAATATAACGCCCCACGCCTCAGTATAGATGGTATTGTCCAACTCTGGCCGAAACCGCACGGTTTTTCCCTTTAGAGCGAACCGGACCCGACCAGGGGCCACTTCCCAGGAGGTCACCCATCCCAAGACTTCCCTGGCCCGAGCACGCTTAACTATGGAGTTCTCAAGCTCCTGTAGTTCCGGTTCATTTAAAAGGCGTCTCTGTAATTGAGGGTGGTATCATTATATTTATAATGCAGTCCGGTCCTCTTTCGGAATGTGCTTTAAGGACCCGATCCCATTGTTCTGAAATGGCTCCCTCACTCAGATCACCAAGATGTCCGCAACAGACCGCACTGAGTGTGGACAGAGCAGATCACCATTATGTCTTAAGACCGCACTGCTCTGGGGACAGAGCAGATCACCATGATGTCTTAAGACCGCACTGCTCTGGGGTATTACACACAACTTGCCCTTTGGAACAGTTGGGAGCAGTCTAGTTGACTTAGGAGACCTTAGCTCTAGACTTGATTGTGCATATTGTGATTGCTTGAAAGTGTGTCTAAGCTCTTTATAAAAATCTTTCGCAAAAGATTTTCAAATAAACACCTCAATCTTTTATCGAAAGGATATTTTTCCGTAAAACATTATGTTTTCCAAAATGATAAATATTCCAAACCTCATGATTTTCTTAGAAGTAATAAAAGATAATTAAACACTATTATTCTTTTTACTAAGCAATCCCTAAGATGACACAAAGTACTTTACGAACTTTAGAAAATAAAACGAGTGGTTGTGGAAGGTCATACTAAACGAGATCAATACTTTTTATTTTCCAGTTTATGACATACCTGACATATGATACGGCTAGGGTTAGAATACGCGGACCTAGGTATGGAATATTTATTATGAAGATCCCTGCAGGCAGGGTGACCAGTCCAAAGTGTGGACGACTATACAAATATGAAGATCCCGATATTCCGGGTGACCAGTCCAAAGTGTGGACGACTATACAAATATGAAGATCCCGATATTCCGGGTGACCAGTCCAAAGTGTGGACGACTATACAAATATGAAGATCCCTGCAGACAGGGTGACCAGTCCAATGTGTGGACGACTACTAACCCGATATTCGGGCGAATACTAACCCTATTTGAGGGCGAATGATCCAAAATGTGGATAACATACAATGTGGAAATTCCATGCCTAGAGATATACGCACCAACTCTAATTCGTCAAAACCTTTATACTGAACCACGGGGATGGGTAGTTTGATTAGGCAAGGAGATTTGGATTCCCCTACTACTCGATCATGATCCCGGGAAGTGAAACGGTACATTTCACTTCCCCAGTTGTTGTTCCGTGGACACAACGGAATAATCGCAAGTATCCGGACCCTTGTTCAACAAACTAAACGTTTACAATACCTATTGATACTCAACACCAAACTCACGTCATATACTATACCTACCTGTTATCTTATCTACATATAACTTACAATATACCCATGCTCATATATACCTCTCTTCAAAACGTCTTAAGTTTGTGCATTTCAAACATTTACACCCCTTACTTTATGTCTGCATGCATACATCATACTCTTATATACACCTGTTCATTTTTATACTCCTACTTTTTTATGAGGCAATCCTACCCGAGTATAACTCGCTGACGGACCTTCCTTTTCTTCCTCTATGTTTGGAATGTCCGTCAGATAAGAATGAGTAGTATGGCGAGGATCAAGGTGTGAAGCCAACTTATGAAGATTATGCAGACTGGACGATGGAAGATTAGCTAGATTTAATTTTTGTTATTGCCCACATGTTCAGGGCTTTTGTTTCTCCTCGATGTAATTAAACTACTTAGTTTATTTTACTCTTTCTTTTGGGATGTAATAAAGTTTGGTTAATGGAAATAAATTTCTTTCACTTTTATTATTTTCGTTTTGGTACACATCCTGCATGTTAAATATTCATACGCTTAACGTAACTGTATTGAATAGACCACCTTCAATACAGTTAGGTTGCGGACCATGCCACGTCATTCTTCTCCTTCTTTTGGGAAGCGGGGCGTGACAATTTTGAAAGTTGTGGGTAATATCGTAAAATAATGAGGGTGTATAAGAAAGAGAAAGAAATATTTTTTAACTAAATATTTATATAAAGGACATTTTGGGAATCAATTAAAGTTGAGAGGGAAATGCTGGTTTTATAAAGTTATGGGTATTTTCTATTATTGGGATAAATGTTAGGGGTATTTCATATCCTGCTATTTAACTCTTTTTTACTTAAAACCCCCCAAACTTATCTAATTACTATAAACCCATCCAAAACTTGGTAATTACTTATTACCCCAAATGCTTTTAAGTTTCTCTTAAACCACCGGCCACCCCTGCTCCCTAACTTCGTTAGTCGGCTAACAGAAAATCTGAATAAGGACATTAAAACCCTTTTGATCCTTCTTCTCTATCTAAAATTTCCCAATCGGAACCCTAATTCAAAATTATGATTAAGGAATTCATCTTTTAATTCTTCAATTGACAATATAATATGGATCTTCTATCTCAATTCTCTCAAGTATGAAAGTATCGATCAAAATTCGCAAAGACGGGCACAATCCCCACTCCTTCACGCTTGCTAATTTCCCGTCTCCATCTTCAACCTCCTCTTCAACACCTCCATCTCCTCCTTTATCGTCGACTCCTTCGACCTCTCCTTCAACTTCCTCACCTCCTTTCCCTCCTTCGCCCTAACCTTGACCCCTTTGCCTTCATTCTCAAATCATGCCCCGGCTTCCTCTATCCATCTGTCTCTACCTCTCCTCAGCACCTAATCTGGCATGTTCATCATCCTCAACCCCGCCTCGGCCTCTCTCCATCTGTCTCCGCCTCTCAGATCCCAATCTTGCCTCTTCATTGTCCTCAACCAACATCTCAGACACTTCTCCTTAACCAAATGCTGCTTTGTTATAACTTTTGCTAACGACCATGTTTTTTAAGATGAAAAATATTGAAAGGTAAAAGGAAACAAGTTAAAAGTTTTTAGGGGTAATAAGTAATTACCAAATTTTGGTTTTTTTAAGTGATAGATAAGTTTTGGGGGTTTTAAATAAAAAACCTAAAAGAACAATGCAGTAAGAAAATCACGAAAACAATTGCAAAAAAGCCACAATTCAAAAAAGAAGATATTTAGTGTATATTAATAAAATTTCCATATTTTGTCGTGTTCGAGGACTCATCCATTCGCATCATCGGAATGGATCTCTCCTCCCTACAAAAGCGCCGCCTCTCGCTGCTGCTCGAGCTCAGCCGCTCGAGATCGCGGAAATGGCGGAAAAGGGGCGGAAAAATCTCATCTTTGCTGTCAACGGGGAGCGATTCGAGCTATCGAGCGTGGATCCTTCGATGACTTTGCTGGAGTTCTTGAGGACTCGGACTCGTTATACTGGAGCCAAGCTTGGCTGCGGTGAAGGTGAGAAAGCTACGATTTTTTTATTGATTTTTGAATGCTGAGGTTGATGAGGATGGTCATTTGTGAGGCGGGTTTCTGATTTGGGGTGGATTTGTGTAATGGGTCGAGTTGGGTTTTCGATTATATGAAGTGTTAGTGTTTGGACTGAGGTTTGTTTAGTTTGTTATTGAGCGAGTGGTTTTTTTTACCTGCAAATTTTTGTTGTTGTATTTATACTGGACCCAAGCTTGGATTGTTGAATCACTGTTAATATAATTTTAATCTTTTTGAATGTTGGGAGTGATAGAAAAATGATGATTCATTTTGTGTTTTTTTTTTTTCAATTTGGGATAAATTTCTTTGATGGGTATGTTTGGGTATCGGATTATACGGGGGATGTGTGTGTTAGACTTTAGAGTGAGGTCTTTATGCTCGGTAGTGATAAGATTTCGGTTTTTGTAATCCAATTTGGTATGATTATTATTACTTTGCAGGGCTGTGTGTGTGTATTTTGCTTTTTTAATGAGATGTTTCATAACTAAGATGAATTTCAGAACGTTCCATGAAGAATTATAGACCCAAAAGATATTTTAGTTCTTAAATCAATACAGTATGAAAGCGAAAAAGCGAAAATAATTAATATAATATTTGTATCATGGCTAATACTTCTCATTTCTCAACCACCGAAAATACATAATCAGAAATTGGCTTCCAGGATCTCAAAGTTGTGTTAGTTTTGAGAATAAATATTATATAGATTAAATTGGTAAGATTTGTGGTTAGTTCCACAAGACAGTAGTTTTTTGACTTTTGATATTGTTTGTTTATTCATAGAGTGTTCAATCTACTAAAATTTAATTAATGTTTCATTTTTGTATTTGGGTACATACAACTTTTTAAATCTTTATGAAACATTTCATCCTTGCTTTTGATTATAACGATGGAGATTTATGAAGAAGAATTGCACAATCAAAATGTTTTTTAGTATTAATAAAACAACCATATGCAAAGGGAAAGGAATATAAAATTGATGTTGATGTTTGCATTGGGCACTCAACACAAGCATGACTGAAATATCATTAGAAATCATCTCTTGTACCTTAAAGTTCATGCTTGTTGAATATGAATATTGTCTAGTTCACATTACTATGATATGAGGCTAGCTCCACAACCCAGTAGTTTTATAAGTTTTTTAATATGTTTGTTTATTCATGTCCAAAGTTCAAGCTTGTAATTTTTTTCCTTTAAAAGCGTACAATTTGATAAGCCCGTCTGAAATATTTTAGCATACTATTTATATCTAGGCAATGCCACTTATTGAATTTGGTCCCCCCCCTACCCCCCACCAAAAATAACAAAAATAAATAAATAAATAACCCCACCAAAACAAATGCACATGCATACTCTTTTCTTCAACTGCTAGCAGCCTTTGGAAAATAAATTTGGGTGGACTATTTCTTCATCATCATTATTATTACTTGTTCATAGGTGGCTGCGGAGCTTGTGTAGTCCTGCTATCAACATATGATCGTAAACTCGACAAAGTGAAAGACTCCACAATTAGTTCATGCCTCACTCTTCTTTGCACCATCAACCTGTGCTCAATAACCACCACTGAAGGCCTCGGCAATATACAAAATGGCTTCCATTCAATTCACCAGAGATTCTCGGGCTTTCACGCATCTCAATGTGGCTTCTGTACCCCCGGCATGTGCATGTCTCTATTCTCTGCGCTTGTAAATGCAGATAAATCCGGAAAATCCGAACCCACTAACGGGTTTTCCAAGCTCACGGTGCCTGAAGCTGAAAAGGCTATTTTGGGAAATTTGTGTCGATGCACTGGGTACAGACCCATTGTTGATGCTTGCAAGAGTTTTGCATCAGATGTTGATCTGGAAGATTTGGGTTTTAATGCATTTTGGAAGAAAGGGGCTCAAAATGCAAATGTGAAAAGCTTACCTCTACATATTAGTGATGAAATTTGCACATTCCCTGACTTTTTAAAATGTGAAATCAAAGCCACCAAATTAAATATCTCGTGCTTAGCTGAGAATCGATGGTTCAATCCGAATTCGATAGATGAGTTTTATAAGACACTGAATTCTAATGAAATCAGCACAAATGGAGTAAAATTTTTTGTTGGCAATACGGGATCTGGCGTTTACAAGGAACAAGACCTATATGACAATTACATTGATCTCAGGGGCATTCCGGAACTTTCAGGAATAAAATTTGATAGCAAAGGTCTCGAAGTTGGTGCTGCTATAACAATTTCGAAAGTCATCGACATATTAAAAGAGGAAAATGAATTGCTTTTCTCTGCAAGTACGAAGTTGGTGTTTGCTAAAATCGCTGATCATATGAACAAGATTGCTTCTCAGTTTGTTCGGAACACCGCAAGCTTGGGAGGAAACTTAATCATGGCACAAAGGAATCAGTTTCCCTCGGATATTGCTACGTTACTTCTTGCTGTTGGCTCTAGTGTTTGTATCCAAATTCCCTCGGAAAAGTTAGTAATTACACTTGAAGATTTTTTGTCGAGGCCTCCATGTGATCAAAGAACTTTACTCCTGAGCATATACATTCCTTGTTGGAACTCTGTTGATCCTTCTTTACTATTTGAATCATATCGAGCAGCCCCACGACCCCTTGGAAATGCTGTGGCTTATTTAAATGCCGCTTTCTTAGCTCAAATATCTTCAAATAAAATCTCAGAGGATATTGTTATAGATAATTTAAGGCTTGCTTTTGGTGCTTACGGTGGCAATCATGCAAGTAGAGCAAGGCAGGTGGAAAATTTCTTACTGGGTAAACCTATTACTGCTTCGGTTCTACTTGAAGCAATCCGATTATTGAAAGAAACTATTTTACTAATAGAAGGCACCAGGCATGCAGATTATAGATTGAGTTTGGCTGTTGCCTTTTTGTTTAAGTTTTTCGAACCGTTTCTGAGAGGCACACCCAAAATATCTGATGGTGGTGCAGCTATTGAATATATTAGTGGCTGTGTCAATGGACAAAGCGATGGTTTACCTATGAATGCTTCGAGGTTTAATAATATTGGTGATAATCATGATTTCCTTTTAACGTCAAAGCAAGTTGTGGGTAGCAGCTCGGAATTTCATCCTGTAGGCGAGCCAATTAAGAAGGTTGGCGCAGAAATTCAAGCTTCTGGTATATTCTCACCACATTTTACTCCCATTTTTTTTATGTTGCTCTTCATTTGCGTAGCTTGCAGACATCATTCTGGTTCACATGTTCTTTCTGTTTGAAATCCCTTGGTTTACCCAATATAGCACTTATACCCCCCCTCCCCCCTGTTTAAAACCTTAACCCTTAAAAACACTCAAATTTATACTCTAAACAACACAAACAAGTTTTCAAGTTAACTAGACAATCATTTAAGTTTCTTAGAGTTGAATTCCAGTTTTTAAAGGTTTTTGGTTGATGAACAAAGGGAGTGTTTGCACTACCAAATCACTTTAGGGTGGCATATGTGCCATGTGAGGTAAAGTACATGGGGGCATTGTGCAATAAACCTTATTCTTTATCTATTTTATGGAAAATGTCTATCGATTTGACATGACGACGACGATCTAATTTTCCAGGCGAAGCAATTTACGTGGACGATATTCCTTCTCCTAGAAATTGTTTATATGGAGCATTTGTTAACAGCACCAGACCTTTGGCTCATGTGAAGAGTATTGACTTTAGGTCTACACCGGCTTCACGAAAAATTGTCACGGTCATCTCTACTGATGACATCCCAAAGGGAGGGAAAAATATCGGATCCATGAGTATCTTTGGAAGCGAGCCATTGTTTGCAGGTTCTCTCTCAGAATATGCGGGTCAGCCACTTGGTGTTGTGGTATGTCCTTCACAATCTTGCTAGTTTGCTGGCACATTACACATGCAACGGAATGGATGGGCTAATTATCTGTAGAGAATTTTTAAGTTTAATATAATAAAAATATTATCATTGGCCATAGTCTTAAAGGGTTTATACGCAACAAATAATATAAGTTTTTTGTTATCGTAATTTTGAATAATTTGAAGGACTTTGTGGTATGTCCTTCACCCCTTCACCTTCTTTATCCTTTCCGTTTCTTGAATTTGTCTTACTAGTTTTCTGTCATGATCTCTACATGTGCAAAAACAAAATATTGGAGTCAGTTATTATTTGAAAAATATTATTTTTATCTAGTAATATTTTTTTTAGTGAAACTGTATCTTTTAAGGTTTTGTAAGCAAAATTGTAGTTGATGGTGCATCGAGGGCTAGGCATAGATCTAAAGAGCATACATGGAGACAGTAAGAAAATATATGTTAGTTTTCAAGTTGATTTGAGAAGACGGCCTTTAGCAGAGCAGGATGGAAGTAAAGGATGGGATACAAGCCGTTGTAGTTGTTGTGAATTATATGAAAAGAAAATAAAGGGAAAAGATAATAATAGTTTACTATAAATATCTCTATTGCAATTTATTTAAAAATTTGGACTTATATGGAAAGAGAATTGATAATTTTCATTTTCACTAATGGAATGTCATTTGTACAGAATGCCAAATAGCATCTTTATAGATGACCAATAAGGCACTCAAAGAGATTAGTGGTAAAATTAAGTATGTCAAACCTTCAAAGGGTTGGCATTATAATAGTAGATAGATTCTTCTGGGCATTCTTAGTCCTTGCTTTTTTTTAAAAGCATTTTATTGATGAAATGATTTATTTAGATTGCAGAAACACAGAGGTTTGCCGACATGGGTGCTAAACAAGTGAACGTCAAGTATAGCACAGAAAATCTAGAACCACCTATTCTATCTGTTGAAGAGGCTGTAAAAAAATCCAGTTTCTTTGAGGTTCCTACTTTCATTTATCCCAAACAAATTGGTGATTTCTCCAAAGGAATTGAAGAAGCAGATCAAAAGATTTCATGCGAGGTGCATTTTTGTCTTCATCTACCGCTTCTTATCAACCACTCTTAGTCTCCTAATTGAGTTGGCAAGGTTGAACTTTCAATTAATTTCTATTGCTTATTTGAGTTGTCTTCGTAGAATTTATTTTCTTCTTTTAAAACTAAGTAATCATCTTTCTTTGACGTTTAGATGGAAGAAACCATTGTTATGGCACTTAATTCGGATCTACTGCACGAAAAGATTGATTGATAATTTGGCAAATATGTACCTTCAGCAGACATATTTTGAATTGTTGTTTGCTTAATTTATAAACTTTTGTTTAATTCATGGTCAACTAAGAAACTTTTTGATGGCTTCCTTTAAAAATTACATTCATATGCTTGTGAGTTTTTCCTATAAACTTTTGTGTAATTTGTGAGTTGTACAGGAAACACTTCTTTATGGACCATGGTGGATTTTTTTTATAAATTTTTTTTATTGCTTGTGATTTGCATGAGCGTGCGTCTCTTATATACTACATTCTACTTAAATAAGGAAAAACTAGAACACGCTCTTAGAGTGAATGTATTTTCAAATGAAACCCATGAGAATCTATAGCAGCAATCCTATACATATCTCTCCTTTCTGTTTTCTAATCCTCGTAAATTTGTTTAATTATTTCTCAATAGATATCAATTAAATGATATTGCATCGTATATAGAAATTAGAATGTGTACTTAATAAACTCCTGGACTTCTACATCAAGAAATGTACATGGAAATCCCCCCCCCCCCCCTTCCAAGAATTATTACAAAATGTTATATTAGCATTACCTTCAATACTGCATGTAAGTTTTCTATTTATATATTTCTTCTAAGCTTATGATTCATTCCAGGTCAAGCTTGGATCTCAGTATTACTTCTATATGGAGACACAAACAGCTCTCGCGATACCAGATGAAGATAATTGCATTGTGGTGTACAGTTCATGTCAGAGTCCTCAATTTACGCAGGGTGTAATTGCAAAATGTCTCGGCGTCCCTAACCACAATGTTCGTGTTATTGCAAGAAGAGTTGGAGGTGGTTTTGGTGGAAAGGCCCTAAGAGCAATGCCTGTAAGCTTCACATTATGCTCACAAAAGAATATTTTACTGTAGTTTACCTGTTAAAGTTTATAACTTGTATTTCATTAAAAAAACTGAAAAAGTTTTTAACTTGTACCTTTTCAAGAAAGATACTGTCGAATTTTCAGAAATAACAAGATTGCAGCAAAATTTTAGTACCAAAAATCCTTATGAAGTAATCAATAACATTTAAAGACTATTCTTTATGGATTAATAATCCAATCTCTAATAATATAAATAATAAAAAATGCCAAATGCTGAAGGTACACAGTTTCTAACGCCTTTAGAGAATGGAGGAAAAAATATTTCATGTAGTTTTAATTTTATAACTTTAAATTTTGCATGGATGTTTAAAAGGGGAAAAAAAGGAATCCTAACTTTCTTATGCATATTGTGGGAGGCTTTGTGGAAATTATATATATTGTAAGGCTTAACATGAAGATAGCCCACGTCTAATTTCTTGAAAATTTGAAATGGAAAAGTCCTTATAGACTTAAATTATGTGGGTCGCCTTATTTAGAACATTTATTAGCATACTTTAAATACCTTATTTCTTTCTTTCTTCCTTCTTCATTTCTAGAATGCCAAGAGAGTTTGCATTATAAAGTGAAGGTGCTTACAGTTAAAATTCTAACAATTTTTAGCCATCTTAGTTGTTGATTTGTATACTATGTAGGTCGCAACTGCTTGTGCTCTTGCAGCGTATAAGCTACGACGTCCTGTTAGGATGTGCCTCGATCGCAAAACCGATATGTTAATTGCTGGAGGAAGACATCCAATGAAAATAAACTGCACAGTCGGTATCAAATCCAATGGAAAAATCACTGCGTTGCATATCGATCTATTGATCAACGCGGGCATATCTGAAGATGTAAGCCCAATAATGCCGCACAACATAATCGGAGCATTAAAGAAGTACAACTTCGGCTCTCTCTCTTTCAATGTGAAGGTACAACCACATTAAGACTTCATCCCAAGTTTTTCCATGCTCGACCTACTAACCTTACTTACTTGGAGTCTGTATAATTTTATTTCTATATTGACCGTGGAGACGGTTATATTGACAATTAACATATCGTTAAATTGTCTCTACCAATGTTCATTTAGGATACCCTTAGCCCTCATTACACCATTAACTATAATTTTGTCGCTTCTCCTAACGGAAGCATTTCTTGGTCTGTCTTTCAATGCGAAGGTGTGCAGGACAAATCTTTCGTCAAAATCGGCAATGCGGGGCCCAGGCGACGTCCAAGGATCCTACATCGCCGAAACAATTATAGAGGAGATAGCCTCTACTCTCTCAATGGATGCAAATTCAATTCGGGCAAAAAATCTTCACACCTACGAGAGTCTCTCTTTGTTTCATGAATATGCGGCAGGAGAAATTGACGAGTATACTTTGCCTAAAATTTTAGATAAACTTATGCATACATCGTGTTTTGACCAGCGTGTTGAAAATATCAAGAATTTTAATAATTGTAATAGATGGAAGAAAAGAGGAATATCTTGTTTACCAATTATTCATCCGGTGATGGTTAGGCCGACACCAGGGAAAGTTTCGGTGATGAGTGATGGCTCAATTGTTGTTGAGGTTGGAGGAATTGAATTGGGACAGGGGCTTTGGACAAAAGTGAAGCAGATGACAGCTTTTGCTCTTGGAAAAATTTGGAGTGATGGTGGTAGTGAGAATCTTTTGGAGAGAGTGAGAGTTATTCAAGCTGATACTTTGAGTTTGATTCAAGGAGGATTTACTGCGGGTAGCACTACATCTGAATCGAGTTGCGAAGCGGTTCGGCTTGCGTGTAATGTGTTGATTGAGAGGTTGAAACCTCTTAAGGATAGGCTGCAAGAACAAATGGGCTCAGTTGAATGGGATAACTTAATTGCTCAGGTGAATTTAGCTCTTATATATATATTTTTAAAAACTTTTGCATTGAGTAAGTACTTAATTATGTCATCTTATATGACAATGTCTTTTCTTTTCATCGTTATATTGTGGCTCTGTGTGATCATTAATCAACTACAAAAGAAACTCAGTAGGTCATGGTATAATTACTTAAATATCACAAATCGCATTTTGCTAGGTTTTGCGACAAAGATCGTCTGGCCCGACTCTGGCCTCAATAATTTGTTTGCAAAGGGAATTTTGCAATTAGACAAAAGGAATTTTTCAGTTGGAAACAACTGTTCTAGAACAGAGATCTCCACTATTTATGTAATTTGCATCCATCTGAAACACGATTTGGTTATATTCTCCAAAAAGTGTGCCATTGCATTCCCTTTTTGATTAAAAAATATTTTGTATTTCTTGAAGGATCAAATATACAGGCAGTGTTCCCATATTGCATTCCTTTTTTGATTAGAAAATATGCGGTATTTCCTGAATGGTCAAATATATAGGCAGTGTTCCCATATGGTTACAGGCACCCTGAATTCTAGATATATAGGAATTAGGGCCCTTTTTGAGTAAATGCACCCTAGAGTACAATGATCCGCGAAAGGCCTCATTTAGGTTTTGGGTGTTTGTAGAATTCTTTTTTAAAATGGAGAAACCCGTTGACGCAGGACGGAAAGGTTAGGGCTAAGCTAAGTGTGTGTGAGGATGCATATGACTACATGCAAGCAATATATGAATGCGTATGCAATGGAAGTTATCACATGTGAGACCTAAACTATATGATCGGCACATGCAAGAGATCCGAAATCAACGGATTGTGAGAAATAAACTATATCAACTATCAAGCATGATAAACACCTTCTCGGTATTACCTTTACCACTCTTGCTTGGTTAAATTGATTCAAATGAAGCATAGGGTGGTCTTGATTTGAAAAGAAGTGGCTCAGCTGTCTGTCCAATGTCAAGAGGACTGTTTCTGGGCTGAAACTGGATCAGATACGACTACCGAATTGAGCTGAAAAGCAGTATCGAACAGCGAGCAGCAGCGAGGCTGTAAACAGGGGCCTCGTTAGAGGTTGTTTGAGGTGGCATAGGTCTTGCAAGGGCAGTGACGACGAATTGCAGAAGCTCCCCCCCCATCTTGTCTACTTATCTCTTATTCTTCTTTTCAGGAGTCGAGGACGGAGATGGATTTTGATAGGGAATTGATTGTTTTGGTAAGGGTGATAGTATAGAGTTGAATAGGGAAAGATGATGTTGTCGTCGGTTGTAGGTTACCGCAGCAACCACGGCGCTACCGCAGCAGCGAGGTATTGACCGCGGCCAATTTTAAAAGTTCGACTGCAGCTGAATATACAGATTCTCACAGAGATATCACTCAAAATAGCAACTTTAATAATATATCATAACATAGTCTGCCTTTTCCATTACAATCTAGCCTATAAATAGGCTTTACATGAGAGCAAGTGCCTATTGGCATTCCATGACAACTACAATTACTTCAAGATCTTTAGAAACTTAAACTGAATAATAAAAACACCATAAAACTATAATAAAATCTGCCTAAAACATCATAAAGATCACCTTTGGAATTTCATAACCGTCACATAATTAACCATTGCTCTTGAACTCCATAACTACTAAATGAAGACATGCATAATGCTTAAATGTGGTCCTCCATCGTTCTCCCGGGCTGAATGGAAAGTAAAGCAGATCTCCGACCGCGCAACATATCCGGGTTGACTGGTAATTTAATTATCAGCAGATAAGGAGCACTGGTGATCCGGTGCGCCAACATCTGCCCACTCCTGAGGATGTAGGCTCAACTACTTCTCAGTTAGCAGCACGGAATCAATTGACTCATGAAATGGGATCAAGGTCTTAACCTTAAACACAAGGTTAAACCCATGTCACTCAAAATATCCGGTGCATAGTTAGTTGACCCAATTTTCATAAAATACAATTTGAATCAATACATTGAGTGTGTAGCTTCATTACTTATTCTTTAACATATAATTATCAATTGTTGTCTCCTGCATTAAATTCTATAGTTCGCCTGTGAATATTATCTTGCAGTTTATAAAGATTATTAATCACAATCATCTTTTATCGGATCCCAAAATGCAAAACACAAAGATGTTGTCCAAATGAGCTGCAAACTTCTCTATAATGCACACCCTAAGGACACCATTGAAACAATTGTGCTAATGTTTTGGATAATCCAAACATTAGTATCAACCATTCAAATTCTCCGTCTTTATTCACACATGAATGGTTGTACACATTATGAAGGTAAAACTTCATGAACGTCATAGACTTAGTGAACATGCCAACAAGTGTGTTGTGTCTAGATGTAGTAAACTTAAATTGATGCTTGATTTTGAGTGAGGGAATAATTGTGTACCCCTATCATTATTTCGTTGCACTGACACGTTCATGTGTCGACAAATGTCATCATATGCTATCGGATTTACCTCAAAATATGGCAAACTCTCAAACGAGGATCCAAGTGCATTTTCGATATTGGATGGACCGTTGACAAAGAAAGAAAAGTCAACCGATGACTCAACGCAAGGGGTACCAGTCAATTCAGGTACAACCTGACTGTCCTCAAGAGGGAATCAATTTAGCTCGATGATTGATTTATCTGAAGGGAGAGTCAACAATATGAGTAGACACGTTTTCACTCGATTCGACAAGAATGCTCTCTATAATTGGCTCTGAAGATTCTCTAATGGTTTCGTTGACGACGCTAATATCACTCAACACTGCCTTACATAAGACGTTTGGTATTGGAATTATTGCAACTGATTGTGTAATGAGGTCATTAAAAGGCACGATCTTCTTAGGTGGCAAAGAAGACTTTATAAAATTATGCCTGCTTGGAATAGGACAATATCGTTCCTTTAAAATTTCTATCATTTCTTGCCAAGACTCAATAAAGTCACATTTTTCCAATTTAATCTAGTACCTTCTACCTTCTCCCATCAATTTATATTTCGCAAAGTGAACTCTACGGTGAGTAGAATAGTCATCCATATCGGTTAACCAATCATATGTGTTGTGTATCCTCTCTACCGTAGTAATCGATGGGCTCAACTATCAATCTATCACTTTTCCTAACCTATGTGTCTTGCATAAGGGAATGATCGAATATGGTATAATCATCATAATTATAGCTATCAATATAATTTCCATAAGAAATTACCTCGAATTACGATGATAATCCCAATACTCATGAGAAGTCGCGCTTCGAGCGCTAGCCCTAAAACTCCTACTGCGATAAAGCATAGCCCAACCTAGGCTTTGATACCAATTTGATGCAGGACGGAAAGGTTAGGGCTAAGCTAAGTGTGTGTGAGGATGCATATGCCTACATGCAAGCAATTTATGAATGCGTATGCAATGGAAGTTATCACATGCGAGACCTAAACTATATGATGAGCACATGCAAGAGATCCAAAATCAACGAATTGTGAGAAATAAACTATATCAACTATCAAGCATGATAATCACAATTGAATTTCTGAAATTAAAGAATTGATTTGGCATTGAAATTGTTGATCCAATGAGTGTAAATGGACTAAATACCTTCTCGGTATTACCTTTACCACTCTTGTTTGGTTAAATTGATTCGAATGAAGTATAAGGTGGTCTTGATTTGAAAAGAAGTGGCTCAGCTGGCTGTCCAATGTCAACAGGGCTGTTTTTGGGCTGAAACTGGACCAGATACGACTACCGAGTTGAGCTGAAAAGCAGCATCGAACAGCGAGCAGCAGCAAGGCAGTGAACAGCAGAGAACAGGGGCCTCGTCGGAGGTTATTTGAGGCGGCAGAGGTCTTGCAAGGGCAGCGACGACGAATTACCGAAGCTCTTTCTCCCTCTTGTCTTCTTATCTCTTATTCTTCTTTTCAGGAGTCGAGAACAGAGATGGATTTTGATAGGGAATTGATTGTTTTGGTGAGGGTGATAGTATAGAGTTGAATAGGGAAAGATGATGTTGTCGTTGGTTGTAGGTTAGCACAGCAACTACGGCGCCACCGCAGCAGCGAGGTATTGGCCGCAGCCAATTTTAAAAGTTCGACCGCAGCGGAATATACGGATTCTCACACAAAGATATCACTCAAAATAGCAACTTTAATAATATATCATAACATTGTCTGCCTTTTCCATTACAAATTTAGTCTATAAATAGGCATTACATGAGAGCAGGTGCCTATTGGCATTCCGTAACAACTACAATTACTTCAAGACCTTTAGAAACTTAAACCGAATAATATAAACACCATAAAACTATAATAAAATCTGCCTAAAACATCATAAAGATCACCTTTGGAATTTCATAACCGTCGCATAATTAACCATTGCTCTGGAACTCCATAACTACTAAATGAAGACATGCATAATGCTTAAATGTGGTCCTCCATCACTCGTACCTCCTACATTCTGACATGATACATTTCCTATTAGAATGCCGTCAGTTTTCTGGATTTGGAATGGGAATCTTATGATCTGTTCCAGGATTTGTGGGAAATTTTCTACTGTGCTGATTTTTATATGTGAATTACCGATTATTTATTTTTTATAACTCAGAATTAATTTCCTTTTTAATTAATTTATTCAAAAAATGTATATAACTTGATCGTGCAAAAGGCTTGTAACAGAGCTGGATGGAATATATATATATATACCCCAAAAGTCTCGGGTAATGGGCTGTTTAGCAAAAGGGGGAATTCCAATTTCATAATTTTCTGGAAAAAAGTTGCATTGGCATCATGCCTTAATTGCATGAGTTCTCAAAACATACAATCTTCTTAATCACAAGTAACAAACTATCATGAAAAATCGATGTTCTTAGGGATCCAAATTACAAGTAATTAGCTTGCTTGGACCTTTTTATGTTCTTTTTTTCAAAAAAATATGTTTAGCATGACTTTATGAGAATTAATTGTTTTCCATGCTCCTTTGACCTCCTCTGCAGGCATACCTTCAAGAGGTGAATTTATCAGCAAGTACTTATTGGGTTCCTGACATCACTTCTATGAGCTATCTAAATTATGGCGCTGCTGTAAGCGAGGTATATCGAATCTCTTCTATATTCTACATCGCTTTTAGATATTACTTATAGCTCTTCCAAGTATAGACCTTGGAAGTTATAACTATACATTTACGTCTATAAATCCCAGTTGATCTCATCTGCAAGCGCATGACATTTCAGGTGGAGATAGATCTTCTCACTGGAGCCACTGTAATTTTGCGGACTGATCTTATTTATGATTGTGGGCAGAGCTTAAACCCTGCTGTGGATTTGGGACAGGTTTTTTTGATCTTTACATTGAATGCTGCATCTATTTATATTTTAAAAATGGCATTTTGGCACGTGCTCTGCACGTGCATAAAAGAAAGGAGTAGGACATTGGAGGGATCTGTAAACCTTAATTTCATGAGTTCATTTCAGAATCTCAAATAAAGATTCTGTTAATTTTAACGATCTGTATGCAAAATAATAGATTAATAGAAGAATTTTGCAGGTGGAACTGAACAACATGGTATGCAAATTGATAGATGCCTTAGACGAGTTCCGAGTTAGAAGATCCCTAAATGAGTTCGTGTTATAATAACTAGATTTTAAGCATCGCACACGAAAAGAGAAGAAACGGTAGTTAAGAGAGAAGAAACGTGGGAGTAGTTAAGACGACGTAGGATTTTCTTTTTACCTTTTTATATACTAGCAGACAAAGGGGTGATGATGTGGACACCCTAAAAATATTCTCATTTTTAACTTGAGTTTCTCGATTTCAAATTGAGCTAAGTCATTTATCCCTCTAGTTTTCTATTAATAATAGTGGAGATCCTAGCTTATTTTCACGTGCTTTGCGCATGCAATGACCTGCAACCAACACAAAAGAGAGGTGAAAAGACCAACCCTATTTACTCTGGGTCCAGCCTTATAACCAAAAAGCACTAGGCTTTTGTTTATGAAAACTTTCAAATTGTTTTCTTGACATTCTCTGTTTCTCCTGAGGAAATTTTCTTGACTTCTCTTTTCAATCCTTGTATGGTGTGTATGTGTGATTTGAAGTTAATACATATAGAAAATACATAATTCTGTATACAGATCGAAGGTGCCTTTGTTCAGGGCATTGGTTTCTTCATGTCCGAGGAATACTTGACAAACTCAGAAGGGTTAGTGATTTCTGAAGGCACTTGGGATTATAAGATCCCTACCGTTGACACGATCCCGAAAGAGTTCAATGTTGAGATTTTGAATAGTGGGCATCATCAAAATCGTGTTCTCTCCTCAAAAGGTATCCTCATGTTTTGACTTGTATTTAACGTGTACTCATAGATCTTGTGCCCATTTAAGACAGAGAACAGCACTATGGTATAATTACAAACCACTTGGCATGTATTATGGCCGATGGAGTTTGATGGTATTGGCTAAATGTCACTACAACTGCGAGCGTCTTACTGCTAACTACCTTGGACTTTTTCATTACAGTATACTCCCTTGATCTTTTTTATATATAAAAAAAAGAGTTTCACTAAAATGCTTAAATGTAGAACTTGAAGGGAGCAACCGAAATAAAAGAATATCGAGGTTGTTAACTTAGAAACACTTAAAATTAAGGGCAGTTTAGTGAAATTTTAGCTTAATCTAACTCCTCAAAGGCTAAAAGCTAGTCTGTTATCAGACGAAACAAATCGGGTTCTGTACCTTATAATCGTTGAAGTAACTCATTCTTTTACAAAAATATTTTTTTGACGACCGAGTACTCACATAAGTTCTCCAAGGAAAGGAAAAGAATAGTTAACTCACCAAATTTTCTTCACTTAGCACTATATAATCCACTGAAATATCCGCTTTAAGATTTCTATATTTGTCAGTGAACAAAATTATCTGATGCAGCTTCAGGGGAGCCACCACTTCTTCTTGCAGCTTCGGTTCATTGTGCAACTAGAGAAGCTATTAGAGCAGCAAGAGCTGATTTATTTTCTTGGACAGGTTCAAAAAATTCTCCTTTAAGCTTCAATTTAGATGTGCCTGCAACAATGCCGGTAGTGAAAGGGCTTTGTGGACTCGACAATGTTGAGAAATACCTCGAAAAACTCATTTTCTCTCATCAATCAAAAGAATCCGACAATTCCTAATCCAAAATTACTTGGAACTATACCTTAGAATACTGTAACTCAATAAATGTAATGTGGACAGTGATTGCTAGTACAAATACATGAGAATTCCAATAATCCGAAGTCATTTTACTGTAAATTCCTGAAAAATCTCTAGACCTCCCTTATTGGATGAATTTTTCTGATTTATCAAAAAATTATGATTATATGGCTGTTGGTCATTTATTTGTCGCAATTTATTAGTGACCAAAAATATGTTTAAATTTTTTTTTATGTTATTATGTTTATCCTGTGCTGCAAAACACAAATAGTTGGGCATGGCAGTGTTGCATCTTTCAGCTTCTTTGGTATCAAGTTGGTTGGTTCCTGTGTTAATTTGTTTAATATTCTTCCTATAGAATTGTTGTTTATGATATTTTTTCCATGCTGGTAGATATTCGACTATGTTCTCGATTACTTGATGTCATATATTAGGGTGTTTTTAGCTATTATGTATATTATGGACCATATATCAGAACGGAATCTCGTAGAGGTCAAAATAGGCAACTTAACAATTTATAGTTTGATATCTTACGCCATGGATGTTGATCTTCAGCTCCCAAAGCTTAGGCATACAAATATTCATGCGATCTCTTTGCACATAGATCGATCTAGAGGTATAAAATGTTGTATTATAGAATTATCCACCACATGATGAAAGCTAGAAGGCCATATAGATGATATGATTTTTTGGTGTACATTGATTTTAGGACATGCAGATCAACCTGCACAGTATTGATCATTCATCCAAAATATAAAACATGGATTTTTTGGCCGTAGGAGGAAATTCCCAGCTAAGGAGACAGATTTTGTTCTCTCTTAGAAGAATCCGGTCTCAGTCGTACGTGTAACAATACCAAGATTGGAGTGCGATGAGCTATGGTAGATTTCATTCATCTCGACGCAAATTTCATCGGATTAAATCATGCCATATCAACGAATGCCTGGCCCCACTAAATCTATGGTCCCCACAAGCATCACCTAAAGTTAACAAGGATATGGATAAGTAATAATGTCAGATATGTATACGACAACCTAAGCGCCAAATTAGTCATTGCAATATTCAAACCGGAGGCTTATCGAAAGTTTCCACAATATCTTTTCTCTGTATCTTGTCACTTTATATCCAGTGAATATTTTGTGTGTAGAAGTTGTTCTTTTTGTTCTTTTTATTCCTTTAGCTTTGATTTGTGAACCTAGGCAATGTAAGTTTTCTGTTCAATCTCCTTTATTCAAATTTATTTCTATTGTGTGTATCATCTAGAAAGGCCGATTATCTTGCCTACAAGGGCCCAAAACATAATAAATTTTGGATTGATGATTTGTTGAAAACAACTTTTAAAATAGAGTAGAGTTTCAAAATTAGAGAAGAGTTGGAGGAGTGATGGGCTTTTACACATGTGTTCCAACAATAAGACTCAAGCCGCGTGACCCATGCAACCATCACTTTTTTCTTTGGTGTGTCTATAAAATGATATCTATCGAAAGTTGATCCTGCATAATACACTTTCAGAATTGTACATTGGGTTCAAGAAAGTATGTAGATGCACAAACTCAATTTACTTTCATGGTCAAAATATTACCGGATTTTATGAAATTGATGAGAACTGAACATTCGTAGTTATTTAGTGTTAAAGTTATTTTTAAAGTGGAATAGAGGTTTAAACTTAGAGAAGAGTTGGGATTTTTTTTGTTTTTTTTTTGTTTTTCTGCATAATCCCAAAGCCTGAGAGAAGTGTTTTTTTTGTTGTTTCCAGTATGGAACTATCTTTAGATACCATGTTAAAGTTATTTTTAAAGTAGAGTAAAATTGGAGTAATGGTTTTTTTTTTACACGTAGGCTTATAATGATAAGTGAGTTCCAATAATAAGACTGATGTCTTGTTGAGGTGTGGCTCATTTTATATTTTATACCAATGTGTTTCTTTTATTATTTTCAATGTGTGACAATCTTTAAAATCCCATTATTTGGTTTTTTTACTTTCAACATTTATGATTAATGTAATTCTACTTAACAGTCTTATTTCATGAATTTGATAAGAACAATATGTTAATTGTAAATTTAACGGAGAAAATGGCTCTCGACAGAGCAGCATCGTAATGAATGATTTATATAGCCAACCCCAAAAATTTATGATGAAAGCTTGTTGTTGTAGTCTCATTTGGATAGAAAACTTCTCAATAATTTGAAAGCAATTGTAATTTGAATTTTTTACCAAAATAATACTATTAAATAAAATATTTCCCAAAACAATACTCGCTCTAAACTAATTCCCAAAATAGACCTCCGTACTGCCACATAGGAACAGGTCTCGCGTGGCAGTTGGTGAGGGAAGGAAAACGCTACTGATAGTAGTGTTTTCCTTTTTATGAAAACGCTACTGACAGTAGCGTTTTCAAACTAGTATATCCAGAAGTCTCGGGTATATCCAGAAGTCTCGGGTTGGGGTAAATTAAACCAAATGAAAACGCTAATGTCAGGAGCATTTTTATTTTGAGAAAAACGCTACTGACAGTAGCGTTTTCATTTGGGCCCACCTACTACTTTATATATGATCGAAGCCCTGAGCGAAACCCAATTTCATTCTTCCCAGCCTCTTCTCTCTCTTCGAAATTTCTTGCTACGCCCTAGCCCCCGATACCCGTCGTCGGCCCCCTCCGGCGACCTCCTCCACGCCCCCTCCACGCCCGGCTCCCCTTCCTCTCACTTCTCACCTTCCCGCCTCCGGCGACCTCGTCTTGTCCGTAGATCCCCTCGCCACAGATCCCCTCCCCGAGACTCCCTCTCCGTAGCAACCCCACACTTCTCTCTCTCCGCAACCTCCCTCTCCCATGCCTCTCTCCACAGCTTCCGCTCGTCGCTCTCGTCTTTGATTCTGTCGTCGATTCAAGATACGTAAATTAAAATTTGTTGGGTAACGACATTTTACAAATCATGATATTGTGAAAAAGTTTTATTTGAAAAAATTGTCGTAAATTACAGTAAAATTTAAAAATTGCCAACAAATTAAAAAAATTACAGTAAATACAAGACAAGCTCAAATTCCATTGTATCTAGAATGAAGTGATCCAAATTTAAATCGGTGGAGGTTAGATGATGAAGTAGAGAAGTTTGTTGTGGTTAAATGGTGAAGTAGATTGTAATCCATATTCAAGGATACCTAACTTTTTAGTTAGACGGTGAAGTAGAGGAGGTTTTTTTTGGAACGTTGTAGGGGATTTTATTCAATTAATTATCATTCAGTAATATATTCATTTGCATTCAAAATGTGTATTGACGAAAATTTATTTATACCGAAGGGGGGTGATATTGTAATTATGGATGACACCCTTAATCCGACTTGGTTGTATTTCGGTGGGCGGGTTATGAACAGTAGAACTCATGGTGTTGAATATGAGAACTCTATTATTCAAGAATCAATTTGGCTCTGTCGGCATACAACGTTGGAAAAATTGTTTGGGTTGATTTTTGAAAAATTAGCACTCGATCCTAGAACATGGTGTTTGATAATTCGGGAACGATATGATGTTGGAAGGGGAAAGATCACACTTCAAACTTGTGAATATCGCAGACGATGAATCTCTGCAGTTAATGATCGAGTATGTATCATCGCCAAATTCGTCGTAGGGTGCGTTGGAGTTGTATGTTGAAAAACGCCAACATTCTGAAGCACAGTTCATGCCATAGCTTGAATTCCTGTCACACATTGAAGTTCCACTCACGGGGGGAAATCCGCTAAGTGAGAATGTTTTTTATGAAGTCCCGGCAAGTGGGCATGAAGTAAATCCGCCAAGTGAGAATATTTTTGATGAATTTCCAGTAAGTGAGCATGTCGTATCATCAGCGCATGCTGGTGGTGAAGGTGGTGGTATGGTAACGTTTTTGAGTTCATTGAATGAAAATCCTTCTGAATTATTTGCAAATGCCTACATGAATAATGAATTGATATACAATGATGATGAGGAGGACATTCATGAAGTAGGTGACGATGATGATGAGGATGATCCAGTTGCGCAGAACACGGTGAATGACTTATCAAAGTGCACCAGTAGCCACGTTTACTTCCATGGATTAGATTGGAGATGCTGTAGTGAACAATAGCAGAGCACACAATGTTACCGGAGGAAGTGGTCTGGAACTGTACAAAGGTCAACAGTTTCAATGTAAGGCGGATTTGAAACATGCAGTCGCGATTTATTCCGTTAGAAAACATCAGCAATATACGATTATAAAGTCAAACCCATCAGCCTGGAGGGTCAGTGCAAGATCGGTGGAGGTTGTTCATAGGTGCTCCATGGTTCTAGGCGGAATATTGACGAGCCATTCACGATCAAGACACTTAAAGAGCCTCACACATGTGTCAATCCTATTCTAAACAAAGATCACTTGCATTTTGTTGCAAAAGCAGTTATTGAGATTGTGAATGTGAATTTGAACATATTGCCCCAAGCCATCGTTGAAATCATTAAAGCCATGTTCGGTTATATTATAAGCTATAAAAAATCTTGGTGGGCTAGGTGTAAAACCATAGAAATGCTATTTGGGGACTTCACCACGTCTTATTCTGAGCTGCCTAAGTTCATAGTGGCATTGCAGGCCGCTAACCCTAATATTGTTGTTCAGTGGGTGACTGTAACTGTTGAGTAGGGAAAGGAACGGTTTAGAAGGGTGTTTTGGGCATTTGGTCCAAGTATCGATAGTTTCAAATTCTGTCGGCCGGTCATTAGCATCGATGGGACGTTTTTATATGGAAATGTAAAGGCATGTTGTTGATTGCAGTCGTTCCACATGCAAATGAACAATTATTTCCGCTCTCATTTGCCATAGCTGAATCAGAGAATACGAACAGTTGAAGTTGGTTTATGAGCTGTATACGGGTATTCGTAACAAACCGTATAGGGCTTTATGTCATATCTGATCGTCACGCTGGGATTTTTAACATGATGAAGGATCCACATCTCGGATGGACTGAGCCACTTGCTTACCACCGAATCTGTATGCGACACTATGCAGCGAACTTTTACACAAAGTTTGGCAATATGCAGATGATACGTAAACTGAAGGCCGTTGCTACGGAGAATCAAATAAGAAAATTTGAAAAGGGAGTTACAAGGATAAGAGATGTAAACCAAGAAATGATTGGTTAGCTTGACAAAGAACATCGTGAAAAGTGGGCCCTTGGATTCGATGAAGGCATATGATATGGCATGATGACTACAAATTTATCGGAGATATTCAACTCCATATTGAAAGGAGTTCGTAGTTTGCCGGTTACGGCAATTGTGTAGTTTACATTCTACCGATTAAATACCTATTTCACCGAGAGAAAGCACGTGGCTCAACAGTACGTTGATGATGGACAAATGTTACTTCCAAGAGTTCAAGCAATCTTAGACAGTCGGTGAGCCAAAGCAAACTGTCATGAGGTGACAATGTTTCATGATCAACGAAATTATTTTTATTGGATATAGTGCCCTCAAGCCAATTATTGTGATTGCAAATAGACAATTATGATAATTGAAGGAGGACTTATACAGGTAGAACAGTCTTACTCGAGATGATAGTATGCTATATGGTTTGTCTTCATCATTGATGAAGCCCATAAGTTTCTTGCTTGACTACCGGCATTATGATGGTGATCATAAACGTGGAAGCTGGGTTGTCTATAAGAACATCCTTAAATGTCTCTAGTCGTGGGAGTATCGAGACTGGGCATCTAATATTCCGGAGTAGACTAGTGTATACGTTTCTAAACCCCGACGAGGGGCGGTGGCCGGTCTCACAATCCATTGGCGTTGTGTGACCTAAGATAGTATGTAGGAGCCGTACATTGGTACGTGCAGGGGTCCGATTAAATACGTGTACGGGATACACCGGTTTTAATCGGACGATTGATAATACCAGCCGGCTTAGAATTAAGCTAGATTATTAAATCAGGTTTTGATTTAATAATTTATATATATATTTTGATATATATATTTTAGTATTATTGTTCACTATTCATTTTCTCTCTTTGGTGCTATCCGTATTTTTATACGGATATGCGTGTGTGTAGCGATACATATACCTAATGAAGTATTCCATATTTATATGGGAATACTTCTAGAAGAAGGACACCTCATATTTGTTTTTATATTTAGAAAAATAAATGAAAATGAGGTGGAAAGTGAGGTGGCATGAAGTATGGTTGGACATGTAGATGAGTATGGCTTTGGGTTTTTATATTGATAAAATTTATTTGGTTCATTATTGATCCATGGTTGCAAATAGAAACCATTCACTTCTACATTGTTTATGGATTCCACATACTCTTGTGATGCTTCATGGTCAAGACACTTAGCCATTCTCCCGACCTCCTTCTCTTTCTTCTTTCCTCACCTTCTTCTCTTTCTTCTTCTTGCTCTTTCTTGAGCATGGTTATAGAGAGAAAAGGTCAAGTGAAAAATTCTTACATCACCCACAATCCATCTTTAGCAAGTTTGGAGCGTCGGTCGGAGCCTTTTCCGATTTCTCTTGGGTGGATCTTCTTTGGCGAGGGAGGTCGACTATCAAGCGCGTTCCCGGCATCTACGAGCTTGGAGAAGTCTTCCACAATTGGGTGGACACGTGTCGAAAGTTGTATTTCATACCCTTGCATGTTTTAGTTTGCTAGTTTAGATGTTTGGATCGTATTCTTGGGTTGGTGTGTTTTGTGCTTGCATAAAATTTTTGTCATCGCTTCCGTCTTGGCCGCGGCGTGAGCACCTAACACCAACATGGTATCAGAGCCACCTAAACACCTTAAACTAGCTTTAGACGATACTTTAGTTTCAAAATCGAAAAAATTCCGATTTTCAAAACTCGGTTTCTGTTCGAAAAAAATTTGGTCTCTGAATTTTTTTTAAATAAGTGTAAAAGCTTACTCTAAACATGATAGCAACACAAAATGAAAATGAGGAGATTCCACCTAAATAAAACTGTCAGTTTCCTCAAAATACCCGCTATGGGCGGTTTTCTATAGGCCCCTGGTCCTCGTTTTCACGCGGTGTCTTGGGTTTTGAGAATTGGGATTTTTGGTCTTGTTTAATTTGCCTCAGATTTCACTTATTTGGGGAAACTTGGAAGTTTTAGAACTCGAAACTTTTGCATCGTTGATCTCTTTGATGTTGTATATGTGTTGCTGAATATCTTCTAATTGCTATATGTTCATTTAGACGGTTGCACATATTGTGGTATTACTTGTTTCTGTGGTTATATATATCTGGTTATGGTTCAGTCGGATTTTCGTGTTGGATAGCCCCTGGTACGATGTTGCTTATACAATTTTGATTCAGTTTGTATATTCATTATTGCGGGGCGAACGTCTGACATGTGGACTTCCGTTTCTTCCTTTATGTATATTCTTTTATTAGGGCTCGATCAGGTTGCGGTCGTTGTCATCCTTGTATATATTTCATTTCTGTACCAGGACTACCATGCGGAAGAGTGCTCGAATAGCCGGGTTCTAGAGGGAAACGAGCCCGCATCTCATGGCGTTGAGACCGGGGGGGAGGGCTTCCTCTGGAATTGGTGGGCTATTCGCCACACTCGTAGGGAGTATAGGTTGACCCGCTGAGAGGTGCACAAGTCACCGGATTCTAGAAAGCGACGGGTGACCGACTCACTTCGTTGAGAGCGTGTTACCCAGTTTCTAGAATTGGCATGTGTCTTGCCGCACTCGTAGGGGTTTAGGATTGACTTTGTACGGGCTATCCACACGACCGAGGAACGTCGCATCTCATTTACAGCTCAAATGAAACGCGGGGCTCCTAATTTATCCGCTATTACATATTGTTGTTCGCAAACCTGTGATGATTTTTATCTGCCTGTGATGACTATTATCTGCCTGCGATGTTGATATATATATATATATAGTAGATGCTTCTATATGTTTTACATCCGCGCTAGTCCTGCCCCCGCTCTGCCGTTAGTTAAGTAACCTAACAGTGCATGGCGGGGCCCCGTGGTGAATGCGGATGGCATATAAAAGCATGCTATTTTGATTGTTTCTTTTGTGCCTTAGAAACTTAAAATGATGAGAACACATTATCATTAATGCAAGGAAAATAAACCTAAATGATGTTGTCGGAACCAATTTTTAATACTCCTCAGTTTTCTTCAAAACAATAGTCGTATTTTTTTGCTTTGTATAGAGATATTTGGTTAGGAATATCCCGCACCTCATTCTATGAGGAAAGAGCCTTGATCTCTTCACGGGGAGTTCGCTTTTAAGCAAAAGTTTATGTTACTAGTTTTGAAAAGCAGAGCTTAAACCACTCCATTTCAAAGCCATTCGAGTTTCTTTAACGATATCAAGTTCATTACGTTAAAGGTTTTTCGCCAAAAACCAGCCGTAGCCCTCCGTCATTTCAGATTAGTATTTCTTAATATTCATGCTACATTTGTCGTTGCTATACGCCTAAGCGTAGTGTGCGGTAGCTCTGTAATACTTTCTGTCGTAAGGATATGTGGATTGGTTAGCACAGTTGTACGACTTTGTTGATTATTCGTCAAGGGTCATGCGGGTTGGTTTAACGCAATCAAGATAATGACGGGTTGAACATAACTAGGACCCTTGATTTGTTGATTATTCGTCAAGGTCCTTGGGTCCTAGGGGCAAAAACTATATCGGGAGTTTCAAACATAAATGAAACTTGCCAGGTATGCGCATATCTTCTGGATTATGGTGACTTGAGTGGATTCCATCAGGTTGTCACATGATGATAGTTGGGTCCCGATTCCCACTGATGAGTATGTATTACTCCTCGGGAGATTTTTCACTTCACAATTAGATAACCTATTAGATGTTTAGAAAGTGTTAACGAGATTACGCCTCTGCGGAAACGGGGTTATTAATTAGGTCCGTGCGAAAGCACGGAGGACCTCTCTCGGAGTACCAACACTGGTCTGGCTGAATGGTTAGCGAATTTGTAAAGTGTAAATGATCCCGACTAGTTCTTCTTTTAGGGTTTGTCACGGCCCACTTCCCAATAGACGGAAACGATGACGTGGCAAGCCCGCGACACATTTATTTCGAGAAAGTCATTTTCTGGAATAAATACACTAAGCGTAAAATAAGCAATATAAAATGACAAGAAATAAACATGAGAAAAATTCAACAACTTTATTTATATTCAACTTGATTCATTCACAATACATGAGTTCAACTGAAGAAAATACAAGAAAAGAAATACCTAAACATGTGACATACATAAACTGGGAGAAAAAGATAACTAGTCTAGGCCTGGGTCATGATCTGATTATGCTCCTCCTCTGTGGTGTCCACCTCCTCAGTCTCCACAGTATCTGATGAACATTCCAAGAAACAAAGGTGGGTAGAATACCCATCAGCGAACTTTCGCTTGGTAAGTCCCTAAGAAATAGGTGTGAAGTATAAAGTATAAAGATAAAGAAATGTATATCATGAAGCAATGGACTAGGATGTTGTTTAAGCATGTCATTTAATATAAGCATGGCAATTATATTTAACATGCAATTCTATTTATATCATGGCAAAATAACATGAGCATTGTATTGCATGGCCGTGTAGTGTAGGTATAGTGAACATGAAGTAAGTGTCCTAAAAGGTCTTTACATGGGTCAACTAATATAACGTAAATTAAAGGGTGAATGTCAACCAATCTCAAGAGTGTTCTCGAACCCAACAGGCTGTAATCTAGGGGTAAGGAACCATGGGCTCAAATCAAGTGTTAGTAATGTGACTTCAACCTAGTGTTGAAGTATTCCAAACTCAACAGGCTGTAATCCAGGAGTAAGGAAACACGGGCCCTCATGATAGCTTGCTTGTATCAGCAGACATGGATTCATGATCTAGGGGACTCCTGAGATTTCGTTGGATTCATACATGAACTATCCCAACACCCTGTGTATTCTACGTTACAGTTAAAATTACCATTCTTGCTCGAATCCATGAATACATCAAAGTGGAAAGATTGAGTTCATGTCAATATCATGTATTCGTGTCAAGTATTCATGTATTCATGTCAAGTTGTATTCATGGTTCAAGGCAAGTCAGTTTCAATAGCAACCATTGTATTCTAGTATTCATGTTAAGTTCAGCTCAACTTATAACCATAGTCACAAATTCGCCGTTCGGGAATTATTCGGCGAGGTCGAAAATTCGGATTCGGGAAACTATTCGGAAAAAATAAGCAGGTATTCGGGAAAGATTCGGCAAGTATTCGGGAAATATTCGGGAAGGATTTCGAGCAAGAAATTAATATATGAGGCGCTAGGTTTTGCTATTGCGAATTATTCACTGTTTTTGTGAATTATTCACTGTTTATTTGAATTATTCGCGAATTATTCGAAGCGTTCGCCAGTGGCGATTAAATCGGAGAATTAATCGTCCGATCAAAAATTCACGAATAATTCACCGAATTATTCGTGAATTATGTTACTATGCTTATAACTTTGGTTCGGTCAAGTCAAGTCAAGTATATGTTAGGAATATGTATGCCCCAACGACCATTATTGTATGATATAGTAGATGCTTGGACATATATATAGAGGACTTTCTTACTCGACATGATAGTATGTTATCTGGTTGCTCTTTATCTTAATATGTACACTAGTATTATTATACTGTCTTTCTGATATATGTTGATAAAGCCCTTAGGATGTTAGCTTGACTACTAGGACTATGATGTAGATCATACTAGTGGGGCTTATGTAGTCCGCAAGCACACCCTTTAACAGTTCCTAGTCGAGAGAGTATCGAAACAGGGAATCGATATTTCAGAGTAGATTAGTGTGTACGTTTCTTGACCCTGTATGGAGTTGTTGGTGTGTAGTAGCGCCTCTAGTTGGGTTACAACATTATAAAGTAGTGAACTTTCATTTTAAAGAGGGCTATAACAAACGAACTACGAATCGTAACTAAAGATTAGGGTAATAACATCATTATGTGAAGTCTAAACTAAAGGAAAAGGGAATACAACCTTTGTAGCCAACTCCTTCGATCTTTAGGATTCCTACGGCTTTGCTCGAAGGTTGGAACGACTCCGCTCAAGGTCTTTCGTCGTCTACGATGATCCACCCGGAGATTCCCAGGTCAAGCTTTTTGCCTCACTAAATGAAGCAAACACTCTACACTAAACGGTTATGGTAGTGTAGAATGGTTGTGTGGTTTGTAAACTCACTTAAAAACCCATTCTTTTTAAGTTCCTCACTCAAAACAAAACTCAAGAGAGCTTGGAGAAGAAGGAAGGTGAAGATGGCAAATGCTTTTGTGAATAATAATGAAAACTTATTTCAAAAAGAAAAAGAAAAGAATATATATATGAGACATTCTCACACATAACTATAGTTAATTAAATATCTAGATATTTTGTAGATGGGTTAAAGAACAAAGGAAATTAAACCATGGTTAAAGTCAATGATCAAAGAAGAAGTGTGTCGAAAAATGAGTCATTATGCTAATTTCCTTTTTCCTTTAATTCATTAACAAAAATCTAGATATTTATGAACCATGTAAGGGTTGCATTGCCATCTCCTTTGTATCATCAACCATGACACATATGTATGTGTGTATGTGTGCATGCACATCATCATGTGTATGTGTGAACATACATGCATACATCCAAAAGAAAAGGGTTAATTAAAAGTGAGCTAAAAGTCAATATTAAATCAACACTTGATTTAATAAATCGGTCACATCAAATGCGACCCAACCAATATTGAACGTTCGATTAAAATACGGTATCACATATTCGTATTTAATCGGGCTCCTGCGTATATCACATATGCACACCACATCATTTCGCCTGAGCTAGAAAAATCTTGTGTGGGACTCTAAGACTCGTTAATACGCCGGCAGTAGATGATGATCATATCAAAACACCTATAAGCCGCAAGCGGTCAGCTAAACGTAACGGCCACCCGGGTATTGAGCGATCAGAAGAAAAACAAGCGAACCCGTCAAAACTCCCGTCGAGCCATTGGCAACACTTACCGTACAGTCCGGTCTCTTCGTCTGATATGCTGTATATCAAGTCTAGGGATGGAATCGTCGAGCCCTAATAACTCAATAAGTCATGTCGATTTGGTCTATGGCCGGTCAAGAAACTACTGATAACACTTATTTGTAAATCTCATCAGCCCTGGCCAAGGACTTCAAGTCAGAGCCAATCGTACATTGCACAACATCAACTCCCAATACCGGGAGAGACGAAACCCCTCCTATCGCTCACTGTCTCCATGTGTCTCGGGACTATACCCAAAAGCTACCTGTTTGCACGACTCAGTAGAGCCATGGTAGGGTGGAAATCAAAGTACAGTTGGAGAACACACAAGACTCTATGACGATCTCGGGTCTACAAACTAACCTGTACCGGTGTCACCAGAGAACTGCTATCCGACGATAGATATAATACCATATAGGAATTCTCTGTGAGTCCGTTCAGTATACCCAGTCTCCACTGAGCACCCGTATACAATCTTCGATGTCACAACACCAATGGATATGGGATCATCCATCGCCCATCATATGGGTCAAGAAACGTATACGCTAGTCTACTCTGGAATATCGATGCCCTATCTCGATATACCTACGACTAGGAACATTTGAGGATATGCTTATAGACTACACATGCCCCACTAGTATGATCTCCATCATAGCCATGGAAGTTAAGCATATATCCCCAGGGCTTTATCAACATGTATTAAATGAACAGTATCAAGCAAACATGTCAGATAAAGTAAAACCAGATAGCATACTATCATGTTGATCAGTCGAAAATATTGTATATTTTAGCCGGCAATTTCCTTAACATTTGCATACATTTAGAAGTGTTCGGCATTCATATTCTACATATTAGCAAATCTGTCACAAAATATGAGATTGCATGTATTATACTTTTAAACCGACACTTTAAAGGAAATTAACCACATTTCATGGCATCGCATCATTTCTGTATTTGCGCAACACTTGTCTTGAGTCTATACAGGAAAATACGGAAGAAAAAACCAAAGAGCTGATCAACATTACACCAACTCCATACTTTCAGATCTGGTAGCATTTCAGAAGGAATTATGCAATTCTATATATCAAACAAATACCCATACAACAGCCCAAGACTGTACCAGAAAGGGCAAAGCCCAAAGCCCACATGCAGCCGCGGATCCGCGGCAGGAGCTTGCATGTGCCGCGGATCCGCGCCTATTAGGCCACGTCAGCAGATGAAGTTTTGGGCATAATTCTTAGCTCTGGTCCCACACCTCATTGTGACACGACAAATTCCATAATTCTTCAGAAGATACTGCCAGATCAGCAAAGAAAATTAAGGAAGGCTAATCCTAATTAAGCTCCTAATTAATCCTCTTCTAGAAGCTCCTCCTAACTAATCACATCTAGAAGCTTCTCCCCTAACTAACTTTTGGAGGGAAATTTGAATTCTCTCAACAAACTTTTGGAGGGAAACTTAGAATTTGAAATCCTAGATCTAGGGTTAGTTATCTATAAATAGGAACCTAGATCTAAGGGTTGAGGTTAATCTTTAATATTCCTAAAATTCCCTCTTTCATCATCTTCTTCCACAAGTCTAGTGACAAGGCTTGTGCGAAACCCTAACCCTAATTCCACTCCAAATCCAAGATCTTGAGTACCAAATCAAGCGAGAAGCCTTCAACCTTTTAGGAGCCGAGCCGATCTTCAATCGGGCAAGTGATCCAAGCCGATCCGCGATCCACGGAGACGAGCAAAGCCAAGTCGACGATCGAATTCTTCCTCTTGTAGTTCTTGAGCGAATGTAATGAAATTGTTGATATAAATAAAAGGTGAAATTCTTTAATCTTGCTTTCTTTTAATTCTTGCATCATGATTAGATCTCAATTTGTAATTGTTGTTCTTGTTGTGATGTTTGAGTAAAACTCCGCTCGTAAAGGAGTCGAGACGATTGTAGAATGTGATGTAACAAATCTTAATACGATTTTTAAGTCCTACGAGTTTTGTAAACCCTAGCAAGTTCAAGAATCGATGACCTAGTTTCGTAGCGATGCTTTCTTGATTGTGATCGCTCGAAATTAGGGATCTACGATCGTTTCTTGAATTTACTAGAGGTTAGAATATGAATGATATCAATGAAAGAACAAGAGATAAGATGAAACCCTAGTTTCACAAGAAGTCTCTAATTCTCATCGATCATCATCGATCTAGTATCAATTCATCGAAGGATAAGAATACGTAATTCTAAGATTACATCACATCTATAGATCCGATCGATTCCTACGAGCCTCATTTCGATTCTTGAGATTTGGTTTGAAAAAATCATCAAACGATCAATTCTTGATTCTATCTTTTAATGCTTTCTTAGATCTAGTTTTTTCTCTTTCTTGAACTTTAAATACAAATCTTGAATTGTTTGTTTTCTTTTCCTTAAAGTTTCAACTCACCTAAATCGAAAGACGAACGATTACACTTTCCCTGTGGACGATCCGCACTCACTAACAATCTACATCCGACACCGTAGTTGATTGCGGTCAAATAATTTTTGATTATGATTTCTTTACAATTTTCATACTACACATCAAGAATTCTATTCAATCAAATGGCGCCGTTGCCGGGGACTATTTGATACTTTTACATCCAATCAAGAAAATTATAACAATCAAATGGCGCCGTTGCCGGGGATAGTGCGCTAATAGTTCGTATTTTGAAATTTGAGTTGAACAATTTATTCCATCATAATTTTTAGATCTAAACTCGCACAAACCCTAATACGTGTGTTGTGATTTGTTGCGAGGAATTCTGGAATCATTGGAGCTTGGATAAAATTTTTATGAAAATTCCAGAGAGCTAAGCAGTTCAAGTGGAACAGTGACAGGAATTTTTGTGCAGAGATCAGCACATACGGCCGCCCTTCCGCGGCATTAGAGCTCTATTTGCGGCGGTTCCGCGCCTGGGTAGAGGGTTCACTGTACTATTTTTTTTCTGTAAGTCTCTATCTTTCTTATCTCCTCCTTTCTCTGCTCCAAATAACACTTTTCTGCAGGTTTCTTTGCAAATAATCACTGCGCCGCAAAAGCAAAATAAAAATTTGTGCGTGTTTTTGATTTTTGGTTGTTTGCATATTAATACGGAATTTAAGGGGCACAACCAAATTCAAATTAGGTGGGGAGTTCATTACCCTTCCTAGGCCCCGAAAATCACAAACCTGCATCCGCATTACCCTCATTAATTAAAAAAATATCCAGAGATGACTCTAAGGACCGTCGCGCTCAATTAGGACAGAAGGAGGCCGTGGATAATTCATTGCTTATCCGAGTTTTCTTGTGGTGCCTAAGGCGAGTGTGTCTAAGGCTAGTGGTTTTTAATTAGGCCCACTACTTACGTAGTGGAGTACCTTCCCACTTACCTGGCACTTATCCGGCCACAGGGGGACAAAGAGGCAGTGGAGGATTTTATCCTGCGACTTGTTTTTTGGCAGTTAGGAGCGGTCTAGAGTTTGACCTAGGTGACCCTTAGATTTTAGGGTTTTGTGTGTTGCATTTGTTGTGTTGCATCATATTTTTAAAAATCCGTATCAATTTTCAAAACAAACACCGCATTCATCATTCCCCTAATTATAAATTCACGCTGCCACTTGTGCTACAACCATTTAGCACAATGTTAGGCTGGACACGGGATTCCATTTCCCGTCTTGTCCGCGTTTCTTTTATCGACCCCAGAGTCGGTAATTCTTCATCTTCTCCCCCACCACCCACCACACCCGCGATGGACCCAAATCCATCAAACTTTAACACTACTCTGCCACCGCCCGCAGGCGTGCAGAATCTTCCACGCATTTCTCTCCAAGAGAGATGCTATCCTACACGTGTTACCCTTCCCACCTGTCTTTCTATACCACCTGCCATAGGGGAAAATTTTGAAATCAACCCCCAATTCATCAAACTTTTACCCAAATTTCATGGTCTTGATTCTGAAAACGCATACATGTTTATTTCTAAATTTGAAAACGTATGTGCTTTGATGGGGAATTCACAACTGTCTTTGGATGCTCTGCGTTTACGTCTTCTCCCATTCACTTTGTGCGATTTAGCCGAGAAGTGGCTTTACATCACACCCGCACATTCTATTTCAACATGGGACGAATTCGTTGCAGCATTCCTTAAGAAATTTTATTCCAATCACAAGACCGCCCGTGTTCGGAACGAAATCTCTAAATTTACCCAACTTCCCAATGAACCATTTTGGAAATGCTTTGAACGATTCAAGGATCTTCTTATCCAATGCCCTCATCATGGAATCCCCAGATGGGATTTGTGTCGAATTATCTATGAGGGTGTTGATCTCACTACTAGACAGATGCTTGAAACCATGTGTCATTGCCAATTCCTATCTAAAGATGATGGTGAAGCTTGGAAATACTTAGAAGATTTAGCTTAAAACACATCACAATGGGAAAGTGTTAGACCACCACCACCTAGGGAAGATGTCAATCAGTTCGATGTTTCCGTCACCTTGAAAGCCGAAATGGCCGCAATACAAAGGAAACTCGACGCTATAGAAAATAAAATCTCCTCAGCCTCCCTAAACCAATCCACACTTCCCAAAACCGTGTGTGGCTGCTGTTCAAACCCTTCACATTTGACGGAAGAATGTCCTTTGAATGTACCGTTTCAAGGTCACACTAATGCTTCACTTCAGCAAAGACCTGGAAACTATCCCTCTTCTTCCTCATATAATCAAGATTGGAGGAATTACCCGAACTTTGCTTGGAACCGATCACAATCTCAAAATACGGTTCCAATCCTAAACAATTTTCAAAGGGTCCCTCCACCACAACAGCAACCACCACTTCAATTGAGTCAGCACCCCTTCCAATCACAAAATTTTCAAAATCCTGCCAACACTTTTGCACTACATGAAAACTCTTTGCAATTGGCCGGTACTGATAATATCTCTGCACTGGTGCAAACCTTGGTTACTTTCATGAAACAATCCATCCAAGAGTCGGCAAGTTTTCAATCTTCCATCGATAATATGATAAAGACCATTCTCACTCAAAATGAGAATATCAAATCAATGGAAGCACAAATTGAACAAATAACAGCCGAAATAAGTGCTAGAGAAGAAGGGAATCTTCCATCTCAACCCGTACCTGATCCTAGACCTTCACATTACACTAATGTGGACGCTTTTACAACGTTGAGATCTGGAAGAGTGCTAGACAATCATTTGGGTGAACAAATTGATAATGATGAATTGATCATTAACACCCCGGCTTCCACTTCCACTTCCACTCACACTTCTATTCCTTACCCTATTTTGTCTAACTTACCTTCTTCTTTCGAGCCTATTCTCCGTATTCCCAAGGGCTCGAACCCTCCACCCACCTCATCTTTTCCACCCCCACAAACTTCTCCACAAATGTTGGACCCAACACTTATTAATAGAGCTCCATTTCCAAATAGGTTGAGGCCCAAGAAACATGATGCCCAAATGGAGAAGATTGTGGACATGTTTAAGGAAGTTAATATCAACATCCCTCTCCTAGATGCTATTCAACAAGTTCCGTCCTATGCAAAAACTCTTAAGAACTTGTGCACTAGGAAGAGGAAGACTCAAGTGCCTAAAAAAATCTTCATGTCGAGTACTGTAGACACGGCTTTCCCCCAACAATTACCACGGAAACGTAAGGACCCTGGTTGTCCTACTATTTCCATTTTTATTGGGGAGAAACACATCAACCGTGCGTTACTTGACCTTGGCGCTTGTGTTAACTTACTTCCTTACTCGGTATACGAGCAACTAGGTATCGGAGTGTTAAAGCCTTCGAGCATAACTCTCCAGATGGCTGACCGATCAATCACCAAACCTAGGGGTAAACTGGAGGATGTGTTAATAAAAATCGGGGAATTTGTATTTCCTGTGGATTTTATTGTACTTGATACACAGCCTGTAGCGAACCCACGGAATCAAATTCCGGTGATTTTAGGTCGCCCCTTTTTGGCCACTTCCAATGCTATTATCAACTGTCGTAATGGTTCTATGACCCTATCTTTCGGGAATAGGTCAATAGAGCTGAACATTTACAAGTTGGGAAGTGTACCCTCCGAACCTACTGCTCAGGTCTGTTCTGTCGACTTAATGGATGTCGACAGCAGCGAATTTGATGATCCTCCTGATATCGATCTTGACACTTTTCATACGTTATTGTCTGACCCAATTATGTATCATACACATACGGACTCTTCCACCGAGATGTCCGGGTCAACAATTAACACTGATTATGAATTGCTTTTAGAGTCTGAAGATCACCCCGCACCTTGTGATGACATTATTCTCCGGGGTATTGATAGAACTTTTGAGGAAATCTTCGCTGAAAAACTTGCATTTCTGAACAACACGGGTGTTGAGATGAATCATCTCCCAATCACTGAAATTGAACCTCCACCCCTTCTTTTGAATTGTAAAAAGAATGCGAATAATCCATCACATACAATGCATCGTCTCTCCAATATGAGACGCACACACACTCTCTTCCACCACTTAACCTTTCCCCACTTCTTCTTCTTCCACCAACCAGAGCACTGCATTGATAAAATTTTTGAATGGTTGGTGTTGACATTCGGTCTTTGCAAAGCTTGGCATCGACCACTGATTTTTGACCCCCACTTGTGATTTTAAAAGATTAACATTGCATAACTCAAGTTTGGGGGGATATTTTTTCTGGCTCTTGAAAAGAAAGTTTTACAAAATTTTGAGCCAAAAATAAGTTTGGAGGAGAATCTTCACTTAAATATTTTGCCCCCATTAATAAATTCCTCCCAAGCTTACAGGTTTTTTCGAGATTTAGCGGATGGCAACAGTGAGGACACTGTTGAAAACAAGTTTGGGGGAGGTTTGTGCTTATTTTCGCATCATTTGCATATCATTTGCATAAGCACAAAACATTTCTTTAAAAACCATAAAAATTTAAAAATTTTCAAAACTATAAAAATATTTTTTGTATATAAATAAGATAATAAAAGTTTAAATAGTGAAAAATTACATCCATGAGATTAGAAAAATTTAAGAAAACTAAGAAAATTAGAAGTTTTCTTATACGAACTAGTAATAAGTAGTTATGAGCCGTTGTCCCAAGGGTTAGTAAGATGAAAGACGTCACTAATCTGAGGATAAAAATAAGTCTGAAAAATAGTTTCTATTCTGGAAGCCAAACATTTTGAACGTTGATACCCTGCTATTCGCACTTACACACATCTTAAAGCCTGGGATAGTAGAGGATACCTTGAAATGCTCTTGTCTTAAAGCCAAAAGTATGAAAAAAAAAATTGGTGAGAAAAATGGACACTGGTTTTGTTATCACCAAGGGAAATAAAAAATATATAGCGAGGGTGCCTCTTCATCTAGTGCCCTAAGGCCAACTGGTCTGGGAGTCACTGCTATACCTAAGGTGGTGCAAGATTAGGAAAATACACCAAATAAGCAAGTACATGAGTAATCGGTCGGTTAGTACCTCAAGAAGTATTAACGGTCGCATGAAAGTGTGTGAGCTCATCGAAAAAAAGAAAAAAAAAGTACTGAGGTTGATGGGCAAGAGTATGATAGCTTGAATTGAATTCTCCGGGTGTAGGGATGTCCTTACACACACGCAGGATGATATGATCGGTGTTTGGAAGAAAAATAGGAATGAAGAATAAGACGATGTTTTATTGAGGGAGGACGTGATTTCTAACATCTTTTCATGACCATTAAGATAGGGCTCATGACAACCGAAAAGCTAGCTTAGTTGGAAACCCTAATTTTCAAAGTTTTTCTTTTACAATTCTTGTCTTTAGATGTAATATTCATGATCTTGCTTTTATTATTGGATTTTGTGGGTGCAATCCGCTGAAAACCCTCAGGAGACAACACTCCTCCTACTAGGGACACCTAGAGGTTTAAAGGCTTGTTGCACGTGCTCAGTGCAATCGTGTTGCCTACGAAAGTGTGCTAGTTAGTTTTTCTCTTTCTTTATTTTCTCCTTCTCTTTTTAATAAAACATTCGCTCGAGACGATCGAAATTAAGTTTGGGGATATTTGATCAGTCGAAAATATTGTATATTTTAGCCGGCAATTTCCTTAACATTTGCATACATTTAGAAGTGTTCGGCATTCATATTCTACATATTAGCAAATCTGTCACAAAATATGAGATTGCATGTATTATACTTTTAAACCGACACTTTAAAGGAAATTAACCACATTTCATGGCATCGCATCATTTCTGTATTTGCGCAACACTTGTCTTGAGTCTATGCAGGAAAATACGGAAGAAAAAACCAAAGAGCTGATCAACATTACACCAACTCCATACTTTCAGATCTGGTAGCATTTCAGAAGGAATTATGCAATTCTATATATCAAACAAATACCCATACAACAGCCCAAGACTGTACCAGAAAGGGCAAAGCCCAAAGCCCACATGCAGCCGCGGATCCGCGGCAGGAGCTTGCATGTGCCGCGGATCCGCGCCTATTAGGCCACGTCAGCAGATGAAGTTTTGGGCATAATTCTTAGCTCTGGTCCCACACCTCATTGTGACACGACAAATTCCATAATTCTTCAGAAGATACTGCCAGATCAGCAAAGAAAATTAAGGAAGGCTAATCCTAATTAAGCTCCTAATTAATCCTCTTCTAGAAGCTCCTCCTAACTAATCACATCTAGAAGCTTCTCCCCTAACTAACTTTTGGAGGGAAATTTGAATTCTCTCAACAAACTTTTGGAGGGAAACTTAGAATTTGAAATCCTAGATCTAGGGTTAGTTATCTATAAATAGGAACCTAGATCTAAGGGTTGAGGTTAATCTTTAATATTCCTAAAATTCCCTCTTTCATCATCTTCTTCCACAAGTCTAGTGACAAGGCTTGTGCGAAACCCTAACCCTAATTCCACTCCAAATCCAAGATCTTGAGTACCAAATCAAGCGAGAAGCCTTCAACCTTTTAGGAGCCGAGCCGATCTTCAATCGGGCAAGTGATCCAAGCCGATCCGCGATCCACGGAGACGAGCAAAGCCAAGTCGACGATCGAATTCTTCCTCTTGTAGTTCTTGAGCGAATGTAATGAAATTGTTGATATAAATAAAAGGTGAAATTCTTTAATCTTGCTTTCTTTTAATTCTTGCATCATGATTAGATCTCAATTTGTAATTGTTGTTCTTGTTGTGATGTTTGAGTAAAACTCCGCTCGTAAAGGAGTCGAGACGATTGTAGAATGTGATGTAACAAATCTTAATACGATTTTTAAGTCCTACGAGTTTTGTAAACCCTAGCAAGTTCAAGAATCGATGACCTAGTTTCGTAGCGATGCTTTCTTGATTGTGATCGCTCGAAATTAGGGATCTACGATCGTTTCTTGAATTTACTAGAGGCTAGAATATGAATGATATCAATGAAAGAACAAGAGATAAGATGAAACCCTAGTTTCACAAGAAGTCTCTAATTCTCATCGATCATCATCGATCTAGTATCAATTCATCGAAGGATAAGAATACGTAATTCTAAGATTACATCACATCTATAGATCCGATCGATTCCTACGAGCCTCATTTCGATTCTTGAGATTTGGTTTGAAAAAATCATCAAACGATCAATTCTTGATTCTATCTTTTAATGCTTTCTTAGATCTAGTTTTTTCTCTTTCTTGAACTTTAAATACAAATCTTGAATTGTTTGTTTTCTTTTCCTTAAAGTTTCAACTCACCTAAATCGAAAGACGAACGATTACACTTTCCCTGTGGACGATCCGCACTCACTAACAATCTACATCCGACACCGTAGTTGATTGCGGTCAAATAATTTTTGATTGTGATTTCTTTACAATTTTCATACTACACATCAAGAATTCTATTCAATCACATGTCGAGCAAGAAAGTCATATATCAAAATATACGTATATATATGTCCAAGCATCCACTATACATATAATGGCCTCTAGGCCATACATATATCCAACAATCTCCCACTTGCACTAAGGCCAATTATTGGCGTATCTCATACCCAACAACTCAAAAAGGCGCTCATGTTGCGGTTGTGGAAGTGCCTTGGTGAGTGGATCTGTGGTGTTATCCTTTGTATCTACTCTCCGAATCTCGATCTCATGGCGATCAACTATCTCCCGGATCAAATGATATCGCCTGAGGATGTGTCTGGACTTTTGATGGGATCTGGGTTCTTTGGCCAACGCCATAGCTCCATTATTATCACAATACAATGGTATTGGATTAATAATGGTTGGAACTACTCCTAGCTCCGCAACGAACTTCCTCATCCAGACGGCTTCCTTGGCAGCATCATTTGCAGCAATATACTCAGCTTCTATTGTGGAGTCTGCAACGGTATCCTGTTTGGAACTCTTCCAACATACCGCCCCTCCATTGAGGGTAAATACAAACCCTGAGATAGATTTACTGTCATCCTTATCACTTTGGAAGCTAGAATCGGTAAAGGCCTCCATTTGGAGATCCCCATTGTTAGTTATATGTATGCCCTAGAGGCCATTACTGTACATTGGATGTATATTGTAGTGAATGCTGGGACATATATAGGGAGGACTTTCTTGCTCGACATGATAGTATGCTATCTGGTTACTCTTTACCTTAACGTGTATACTGATTGTCTCTCTGTTACATGTTGGTAAAGCCCTTAGGATGCGTACTTGACTATCTGGACTATGATGCAGATCATACTAGTGGGGACATGGTAGTCCATAAGTACATCCTTCAAAGTCCCTAGTCGTGGGTGTATCGAGACGGGGCATCGATATACCAGAGTAGACTAGCGTGTACCTTCTCGACCCATACAGATGGGCGATGGATGATCCCATATCCATTGGTGTTTGACATCAGAGGAGATATACGGGTGCTCAGTAGAGACTGGGTACACTGGACGGACTCGGCGAGAACTCCCAGATGGTATTATACCTTACGTCAGATGGCAGTTCTCTGGTGACACTGGTACAGAGTAGTCTGTTGACCCGAGATCGTCATAGAGTCTTGTGTGGTTCCCACTGTGCTTTGATTTCCACCTTACCACGTCCAAGAGGGCGTGCAAAACGGTGGCTTTTGGGTACAGTCCCGAATCACATGGAGGCAATGAGCGATAGGAGGGGATTCGTCTCTCCCGGTATAGGGAGTTGATGTTGCGCTGTGTTCGATTGGCTATAACCGGAAATCCCTGGCCAGGGTTGCTGAGATATACTGGTAAGTGTTACCAGTAGTTTCTCGAACTGTTATAGACCTCAGATCGACACGACTTATCGAGCTATTGGGGTCTGACGTTTACCACCCCTAGGCGAGATATGCGACATATCAGACGAACAGACCGGACTGTGCGGTAAGTGTTACTGGTTGGATTCACAGGAGTGTGAGCGGGCTTGCTCGTCGATCTTTTGATCGCTCAATACCCGGGTGGCCGTTACGTTTAGCAGACCGCTTGCGGCTTGTGGGTGTTTGATATGATCATCACTTGCTGCCGGCATATTGACGAGTCTTTAGAGTCCTACACAGAGGTTTCCTGGCTCAAGCGAAACGAAATAGGAGCACATATGAGATATGTGCGGAGACCGAGAATAATACCAGTATGTGATACTGTATTCGATTCTCGCGATTTGTGACATTGATCGGTTATATGCGATATAGCCGGGATATCGGATCAAGTGTTGATTCGATAAGATGTTACTGTTGATATTAGTCGGTTATATGCGATATGATCGGATCATTAAATCAAGTGTTGATTTAATGATTTAATGCATAATTATATATTTGATATATTACTTTGCATTAACTAGTATTGGTTCATTTTAAATGGATTTTCTCGCTTGCTTTGCACAAGTTGTATATGTGATATACTTTTGTGCACTTGATTGTATCATATTTGATGATACATGTTAACTTGGTTAAGTGTAAAGATTAAACCATGGTTAAGTTAATGATTAGGGTTTTGCTTTTCTTTATTATTTATTTATTTATTTATTTTGGAAAGAATAAAGAGAAAATGGTGGCTTTCTTTGTTTGTAGTTGAATCTTCATGAAGGTTTGACTTTCTAACCATTTTGTCTTCATGCTTAACCCTAACCATTTAAACAAACCATGGTCTATTCTCTATACTTAACTAGGGTTAGGATATGATAAGTATTCATATTATTTATCCTTTTTCAATAATACTTATGATATTCTTTCTTCTTCTTCTTCATCTTCAACATTGAAGAAAGCTTTCTACCAACAATGGTGGAATGTGAAAATGAGTGAGAAATCCAATTCTAAAGTGAACCCACTTCCTATTTCTTCATCCTCTACCTCTTGCCAAGTAGTATAGGGTGTTTCCTTCATAAGTTTTCATGGCTTAGTGAAGGTGGAGCTTGATCTAGTGATGCCTCGACGTAGATCATCTTCGGCATCGTCGTCGATGACCTAGCCCGCCCATTCTTCGATGAATCCGATACTAGAGTCATGGTTTGATTTGGACAGCGGAGAGGACTTCATCACGGAGCTATGGAGGTGGAGAAACGGATCTACAAAGGTTGTATTTTCGTAAACTCATAGTTAAGTAGGTAACTTGTTATCGTTTCACTTAAACTTCTAGCTAACGATCCGTATTAGGGTTTCTCGGCACCTCTAATTTTTGAAATTGGCATGGTTGATGCCTTGTGAGACCTCACTAGTGTGCCTAGGAACCTTTCACCCATTACCATACATCAAGAGCAATTCTTTAGTCCTTCGCAAGTACTTAAGAATGTTCTTCACATCTATCCAGTGTTGCTCCCCTGGGTTGGATTGATACCTGCTTACTACAGCTAGTGCATAAGCTACATCAGGGCGAGTACATATCATCGCATACATTATAGATCTTACGGCTGAAGCGTAGGGTATAATGCTCATGCGAGCTCTTTCTTCATCAGTTTTTGGACAGAAGTCCTTAGAGAGATTGATTCCATGGCAAGCGGGCAAGGCACCACGCTTGGAATCTTCCATACTAAACCTTTTTATGATGGTATCAATGTACTTTGATTAGGACAATCCCAATAACCTTTTGGATCTATCTCTATAGATCCTTATGCCCAAAATGCACGAGGCATCACCCAGGTCCTTTATGGAGAACCTTTGTGATAAGAATAATTTGACCGATTGTAGCATAGGAATATCATTTCCTATCAAGAGAATGTCATCCACGTACAATATGAGGAAAGTGACAGTACTCCCTACAATCTTCTTATAAATGCATGGTTCATCTATATTTTTGATAAAATCAAACTCTTTGATTGTATCATCAAAACAGATGTTCCAGCTCCGTGATGCCTGCTTTAATCCATAAATGGATTTAAGCAACCTACACGCTTTTTCGCTGCTCCCACTGTCAATGAAACCCTCTGGCTGATCCATAAAAACACACTCTTCTAAATCACCATTTAGAAATGCAGCCTTAACGTCCATCTGCCAGATTTCATAGTCGTAGTGAGCAGAAATAGCAAGTAGGATCCGAATGGATTTAAGCATTGCTACTGGAGAGAAAGTTTCATCATAGTCCAGTCCTGGTCTTTGATGAAAACCTTTCGCTACAAGCCTTGCTTTATAGGTCTCTACCTGTCCATCTACACCAATCTTTCTCTTAAAGATCCATTTGCACCCAACGGGTTTTATCCCAGGAGGTGCAACGTCCAAAGTCCATACTTTGTTGGTGTACATGGACTCCATTTCAGATCTCATGGCATCGAGCCACTTCACTGAGTCACCACTCGTGATAGCTTGCTGAAAACTAGTAGGGTCATCATCATCTATGATGCAATCTTCTCTATCACCATCAATGAGAAACCCATAGTATCTCTCCGGCATGCGAGAAGTTCTACTAGATCTTCGGAGCGGCTGAGGTTCTTGAAGTTCTACTGCAACATCAGTTTCAACCAATTCGTCCTGAGTAATTTGTGTCTCTAGAACCTCTTCTAGTTCTACCACTTTGCCATCAGTACTGTCTGTAAAGATTTCATTTTCCAAAAATGTGGCATGTTGAGAAACAAACACCTTTTGTTCCTCCTTGTGGTAAAATAGATATCCATACGAGTGTTTTGGATATCCGACAAATTTATACATGACTGATCGTGTCTCGAGTTTATCCGGATTCTGCTTTTTGACATAAGCCGGACAACCCCAAATCCTAACTCTTTTAAGAGATGGTCTCCTTCCACACCATATCTCATATGGAGTGGTAGACACGGTCTTTGATGGAATCCTGTTCAATAGATAAATTGCTGTCTCTAATGCATGTCCCCAAAAAGAAAGTGGTAACTCAGCATCACTCATCATGGACCGTATTATATCTAATAGGGTACGATTCCTCCGTTCTGACACACCGTTGTGCTGTGGTGTGTACAGAGGAGTGAGCTGAGAGAGAATCCCATTCTCTTTTAAGAAGTCTGAAAACTCAGTGCTTAAATACTCTCTACCTCGATCTGATCGAAGTTTCTTGATACTCGAGCCAGTTTGTTTTTCTACTTCAAGTTTGTACTCCTTGAATTTCTCGAAAGCTTCGGATTTATGCTTCAGTAAAAACACGTGTCCGAATCTTGAGAAATTATCAGTAAAAGTGATGAAGTATGAAAAACCGCCTCTAGCATGTGTAGACATTGGTCCGCATACATCACTATGTATGAGGATTAAGAGTTCTGTAGCTCTCTCTCCGTGTCCTATAAACGGAGTTTTGGTCATTTTACCTTTGATACAAGACTGGCAAGTTGCATAAGATTTATATTCAAAAGGTTTTAAATATCCATCTTTATGTAGCTTGTTTAGTCTTGTTTCATTAATATGACCAAGTCTACAACGCCAAAGAAAAGATTCATTTATATCTGAAATCTTTCTTTTATTTGTATGTTGCATATTGAATACTGTGTGTTGGTTTAGGACGTAAATTCCGTTACTCAGTGTACCATACCCAATCAACTGTTGATTCAAGTTAATGTTCATAACATTATTTTGCAACACAAAATGATATCCTTCATTGTCCAACAAAGATACGGATATTATATTACATAGCATACCAGGTACAAAATAACAAGGGTTCAAAACCAAAATACATCCTGAAAGAAACCCCAGATGATACTCTCCTACGGATACAACATGTACATTGGAACCATTTCCAACCCGTAGAGTGTGGTCCCCAGTCTTCAAAACTCTACTGTTTCTCAATCCCTGCATACAATTACAGATATGAGAAGCAGAACCGGTATCTAATACCCAAGATGTAGAGTTTAATGAAAAACAGTTTTCAGTTACAAACACACCTGAAGCGGAAGCATCACCATGCTTCTTCTTCTTGAGATCTGCAAGGTACAAAGTACAATTACGTTTCCAGTGTCCCGACTTGTGGCAGTAAAAACATTCTCCTTTCCCATTTCTCGCGGTCCCAGATTTGTCTTTCCCCTTCGCCTTTTCAACTCCATCTCTCGGCTTGGTGGGATTCTTCTTCTTCTTTCCCTTGGCCTTGGCTTTCGGGACTGAAGAGGAAGATGGCCCATAAAGCAGAGCGGGAGTTTTCGCTGTCTTAAGCGTGCTCTTTACATTTCTTAACATATTGACAAGTTCATGCAATGATTTCTCCAAATCGTTCATATTGAAATTCACTATGAACGAAGCAAAGGCGGGGGAGAGATACTGTAAAACAATATCTGTATATTGCTCATTATCCATAGTCTATCCCAGTTCCTCAAGTTCTTCTATAAGACCAATCATCTTCAGAACATGGTCTCCTACTGATGCACCGGGGGCCAACCGCATCTGAAACAGCTTTTGAGATGCGTCGTAGCGTAAAGTACGAGATTGCTCTTCATACAACTCTTTTGTATGAAGAAAGATGGATTGTATATCCATCTTCTCGTGCTTTTTCTGATGGATACTGTCCATAGAAGCAAGCGCGAGGCACGTGGCCGTGTTGCAATCAATATCCCATGTTTTTCGGATCTCCTTATCCGAAACAGATGATTCAGGTCCTGGGATGGGTGGGGATTTGGTAGTGAGGACATATGATACTTTATCATATGTGAGTGCAATGTTCAAGTTTCTCAACTATTCTTTATAATTTGGTCCAGTCAGTTTGTTTTTCTCTAAAAGAAGCTTAAGTCCCGTCATTGGTATCTGCCATTAGGAGAAAGAAAAGAATACATTCAGCGAAATGCTCTTGCAAAGATCAGATTGGTTATTATCTTATCTAATCAATGTCCCCCACTGTTTTTATCAAATTTTCTTTCAAACCTAAAAAGAAAACTAGCCAGGATTAATTGCATTCTACAGTTTCGCTAACCAGTCAGCTAGGCCAGTGTCTGTAATTTGAGGGAGGTTCCCCGTGCTTGCGCACGGACCTAATTAAAATAAACCTCGTTTTTCCCAGAGGTCAAACCCCGTTAACACCTTTCTAAACACCTACTGGATTAGCTAATTGTAAAGTGCAAAATTCTCCCGGGAGTAACTCTTACTCACAGTAGGATCGTGATCCAAATATCATATAGATGGTATGAAATCTCATTACAAATCTCAACTCTTGAAACTCCTGATATGGGTTTTACCCCTAGATGCTTATGACCTTAGCTATGGTCAACATATCATAAGCACTAGTCAAGTTCTACCCGTCATTTCGAGATTAACTAGACCCACCCATATGACCCTTGACTATAATCAACATAATCACATGAATGTCCTAACTTATCGCATCATATGCTTTATAGGAAGACATCACTTAGCTACCGTACACTACGCCTTGACTATAATCAACATACGTAGCACGAATACTAAGTACTCTGCTTCCTAAAATGACGGAGGGTTGCGGATGGTTTTTATGAAAACCTTTAACGCTTTGAACTTGATTTCGTTGTAGAATCTAAATTGTTTTTAGAAAAGGAGTGTCTTAAGCTCCGCATATTTTGAAACTTGCTTTTTCATAAAAAGAAGCCGAGTGGGTTTCAAATCCGATTCTACAACATCTTTAGGTTTTTTTTCTTTTACATTAATCTCATTAATGTATTCCCATCATTTAAGTTCCTAAGCCATTACAGAAAGAAACGAAAAACAGTATTACATATCACATATATAACAATATCACATTCGTCTTAGATATTAAGCAATCACATTACAGAATAATTAGCAGCAGAAACGCATATATGTAAATATAGGATATACTAGGAACTCCGTATTTTCTATTTAGCCCACGATAGAAAATACGGATTCCACGGTCGTGATGAATAGCCAAGCCCACACCCTTAGACCCCTACGAGAGTGGCAAGTGACCCTCCCAATTCTGGAGTTTAGGAGACCCGGTCTCGACTCCTCGAGATGGCCTCCCACTGAACTCCAGAACCCGGTCACTCGTGCTCCCCTCCTTGGGTCTATCCTAATGCGGAAAAGTAAAATATACATCAATGGAGACATTATCCTCAACCCGGATGTGCCCTAATAAAAGAATAATATATACAATGAATTTTACATGAATGAAAAGATAAACTCTCGTCTCACATAAAACCCCCGGCCATTCAATCACGACGATCCTATACATCATATCACATCAACAATTGAAAAGCATAGACGACGTTAAAATATATCAATCAACACATCAACATACCCACTGTTATAATAGATCTCAACACTTGAACCTGCATAAAAAAATTCCCAGAGAGCATATAAAGTACCTACGGATCAACGCAAGAGCGCACGGTCCAAGCCTCACCAACGGCGCCGCGGAACCGCCGCAAATACACCTATTTGGCTGCGGTTCCACGGTCGTTATGTCGAGTTAGGCGCTTGTTTTTCTTGGGGATCCATAGAAAACCCTGCTATATTTTCTGAAACTTTTTAATTATAAAAATTCCAACTTTTGAAAAAATTTCCAGTGAGCATGTAAAAATCGCATTTTTAATGTTCGATTGAGTTTTTAAACGTCGTCCGGTTTACCCTAAAGCTCTAGCTAGGTTTTGATACCATGTTGGTGTGTAGTAGCGCCTCTAGTTGGGCTACAACATCATAAAGTAGTGAACTTTCATTTTAAAGAGGGCTATTACAAACGAACTACGAATCATAACTAGAGATTAGGGTAATAACATCATTATGTGAAGTCTAAACTAAAGGAAAAGGGAATACAACCTTTGTAGCCAACTCCTTCGATCTTTAGGACTCCTACGACTTTGCTCGAAGCTTGGAACGACTCCGTTCAAGGTCCTTCGTCGTCTACGATGATCCACCCGGAGATTCCTAGGTCAAGCTCTTTGCCTCACTAAATGAAGCAAACACTCTACACTAAAGGGCTACGGAAGTGTAGAATGGTTGTGTGGTTTGTAAACTCACTTAAAAACCCTTTCTTTTTAAGTTCCTCACTCAAAACAAAACTCAAGATAGCTTGGAGAAGGAGGAAGGCGAAGATGGCAAAAGCTTTTGTGGATAATAATGAAAACTTATTTCAAAAAGAAAAAGAAAAGAATATATATATGAGACATTCTCATACATAACTATAGTTAACTAAATATCTAGATATTTTGTAGATGGGTTAAAGAACAAAGGAAATTAAACCATGGTTAAAATCAATGATCAAAGAAGAAGTGTGTTGAAAAATGAGTCATTATGCTAATTTTCTTTTTCCTTTAATTCATTAACAAAAATCTAGATATTTATGAACCATGTAAGTCTTGCATTGCCAACTCCTTTGTATCATCAACCATGACACATATATATGTGTGTATGTGTGCATGCACATCATCATGTGTATGTGTGAACATACATACATACATCCAAAAGAAAAAAGGGTTAATTAAAAGTGAGCTAAAAGTCAATATTAAATCAACACTTGATTTAATAAATCGGTCACATCAAATGCGACCCAACCAATATTGAACGTCCGATTAAAATATGGTATCACATATTCGTATTTAATCGAGCTCCTGCGCATATCACATATGCACACCACATCATTTCGCCTGAGCTAGAAAAATCCTATGTGGGACTCTAAGACTCGTCAATACGCCGGCAGTAGGTGATGATCATATCAAAACACCTACAAGCCGCAAGCGGTCAGCTAAACGTAACGGCCACCCGGGTATTGAGCGATCAGAAGAAAAACACGCGAACCCGTCAAAACTCCCGTCGAGCCATTGGCAACACTTACCGTACAGTCCGGTCTCTTTGTCTGATATGCTGCATATCAAGTATAGGGATGGAATCGTCGAGCCGTAATAACTCAATAAGTCATGTCGATTTGGTCTATGACTGGTCGAGAAACTATTGATAACACTTATCAGTAAATCTCATCAGCCCTGGCCAGGGACTTCAAGTCAGAGCCAATCGCACATTGCACAACATCAACTCCCAATACCGGGAGAGACGAAACCCCTCTTATTGCTCACTGTCTCCATTTGTCTCGGGACTATACCCAAAAGCCACCGTTTGCACGACTCAGTAGAGCCGTGGTAGGGTGGAAATCAAAGTACAGTTGGAGAACACACAAGACTCTATGACGATCTCGGGTCTACAGACTAACCTGTACCAGTGTCACCAGAGAACTGCTATCCGACGATATATATAATACCATATAGGAATTCTCTGTGAGTCCGTTTAGTGTACCCAGTCTCCACTGAGCACCCGTATACAATCTTCGATGTCACAACACCAATGGATATGGGATCATCCATCGCCCATCATATGGGTCAAGAAACGTATACGCTAGTCTACTCTGGAATATCGATGCCCTATCTCGATATACCTACGACTAGGAACATTTAAGGATACGCTTATAGACTACACATGCCTCACTAGTATGATCTCCATCATAGCCATGGAAGTTAAGCATATATCCCCAGGGCTTTATCAACATGTATTAAATGAACAATATCAAGCAAACATGTCAGATAAAGTAAAACCAGATAGCATACTATCATGTCGAGCAAGAAAGTCATATATCAAAATACACACACACACACACACACACACACACATATATATATATATATGTCCAAGCATCCACTATACAAATAATGGCCTCTAAGGCATACATATATCCAACAGGAGTGATGGTTGATCCCACATCTATTAGTGTTTGACATCAAAGATTGTACATAGGTGCTCATTAGAGAATATGTACACCAAACAGGACTCGCCGAGAACTCCTAGTTGGTACTATATCTATCGTCAGATAGCAGTCCTCTGATGACACTTGTGCATATTAGTCTGTAGACCCGAGATCATCATAGAGACTTGTGTGGTTCCCACTGTGCTTTGATTTCCTCTCTACCATGGCTCAAAGGAGTCGTGCAAACATGTGGATTTTGGGTACAGTCCCGAGTCACATGGAGGTAATGAGCGATAGGAGGGGTTTCGTCTCTCCCGGTATTGGGAGTTGATGTTGCGCTATACTCGATTGGCTATAACAGCAAGTCCCTGGTTAGGGCTGATGAGATTTACTGATAAGTGTTTTCAGTAGTTTCTCGAACAGTTATAGGCCACATATCGACATGACTTATCAAGTTACTGGGGTCTGACGATTCCATCTCTAGACTTGATATGCGACATATCAGACGAAGAGACCGGACTGTCCGGTAAGTGTTGCTTATAGGCATTGCAGGAGTTTGGACAAGATTGCTTGTTGATCTTCTATTCGCTTAATACCTGGATAGCCGTTACGTCCAGCTAGTACCGCTGAAGGCTTGTGGGTGACTGACGTGATCATTATCTACTGCTGGCGTATTGACGACGAGTCTTTAGAGTCCCACACAGAGGTTTCCTAGCTCAAGAGAAACGAAATAGGGCACATATGGTGATATGTGCGGGAGCTTGATTAAATACGAGTATGTGATACCGTATTCTAATCTCGTGATATGTGATATCGGTTAGGTTATATGTGATATAACCGGAGTGTTGAATCAAGTGTTGATTCAATGATATATTATATGTATATATATATTTTATATTGGCAGGTTATATGTGATATAACCGAATTATTGAATCAAGTGTTGATTCGATATAGTATATTGAATGTTGTCGGTTATATGTGATATGACCGGGATATTGAATCAAGTGTTGATTCGATAATGTGTTATACATGTAAGTGATATTAGTTGGTTATATATGATATAACCGAATTATTGAATCATGTGTTGATTTAATAATTTGATATATATTTTTATATTTTATATATTAATATATATATATATATATATTAACTAATATTGTGCTTATTAAAGATTTTCTTCTCTTTGAAATACATTTACTATATATGTGACATATATTAATATATGTTTTTATATATTGTATCATGCTTGATGATACATTGAACATGGGTGTATGAGACTCACACCATGGCCTAAAGATTATTGGGTAATTAGTTATTAAGAGTAAATACAAAATGAGGTGGAAATGAGCATGGCTTAGATACTTGTGGAAGCATGTAGAAGCCTTGACTCATCTCACTAATTTTGTTTTATTCTAAATATTTTATAACCCAACCATTATCTTTTAGCCCATGGTTAACTCTCTCATTCTATCACACTTGAGATTTTTCTTCACCCTAGTTCATCTTTTTCTCTCAAGAGCTCTCTAGATTTTCTTGAGTTGAAAATAAAAAAGAGAAATACATTTCTAAAGTGAGCAAAATTCCTACTTCATCAATCTACTCTCATCTAGCCTATAAGATTAGGTTGTTTTCGTCACTAATTCTTTGATTAGTGAGAGGTAGCTTGAGTTAGAGTAACTTCAAGGTGGATCATCTTCAGCCTTGAAGACGACATAGCAAGCTTGTTCCTTTCACCAAGTGGAGCCTAAGAAGAGTTCTAGGGACCACTATTTGGACCTAAGGGACTACTATTTGGAGCTTTAGAAGTGAAGGAGCAGTTTACAAAAATTGTATTCTCTATTCACTTAGTGTAAAAATTGTTTACATGCTTACAAACCCTAATTCTTTAGTTCGATTCTAGGTTTGTGTAGCATAGACCTTTAGATTTTTTAAAATTGCATACTTGATGCATGTGGAAACCTAGTAGAGGTGCTAAGACACACTTTCATGGTATCAGAGCCAAGCTATAACATTGGGTTTGATCTAAACGACGTTAAAGTGTTCGATCGAACTTCAAAACCCCAATTTTTCTATGTTTCCGTCCAATTTTTCAAAAGTTGAAATTTTGGAGACTAAATATAGTCAAAAAATCGTGCAGGGTTTTTTTATGTAGCCCCAAGAAATACGAGAGCCCAACTCAACCAATTGGCCGTGCAACCACGGCATAACCATGGGTTTAGCCGCAATTCCGCGGCAAGCTTAGTGAGTTCGGGACTCTATTTTCTTGTGCTGCTCCGTAGTGATATTTAGTACTTTCTGGGTATTTTTAGTGAGACTCAAGTTATTGAGGTCTCTGTGATTTGTGGGTGTTTGATATATCGATCGAAATGTTTAACATCGTCTAGATATATATGATATGTGATACAATATTTGGAATCCACATTAATTAGTTTTGTGAAAACTAGTTTGTGTATTGTAAATCTAGCATTTTAGTCTCATTTGATTGGTTTCCACAGAGTTTTGATTCGGATCAAAACGCCGTCGCAATCTTGTATTGTAAGCGAATAATCGCCGGAAAATACTACTAGATAACCACGCCTCATTGCGTCGACCAAGTGACTATAGGAGAACACTATAACCAAAAGCATCCACTCGGGTGCTCGCGGCCGCGGTGTTCCGCCCAAGTGCACTTCGTTGACGGTATCGGGGGTACGACAATCTACTAAAGTTCTCGATGAGCATTCGATCATTTAATCGGGAATCATGTTGAATTACCCGACCGATATTGAAAAATGTTTTCAATTCGAGACGTAAATGCAAGATTTAAAGTGTTAGGCATGAAATCCGAAATATGAGATATTCCGGGTTTATGATGTCTAAGGATTATGCGGATTCTAATTATTGTAGTTTTCATTTCTTTTCTGCGACCGTAAGTGTAATCTGTGGTGTATCCCAGATCTCGTTGCTATTCGTCAACGACCTTCGGGATATGCATATTTATTTACGTTGATGACATGTGATATTATGTGTTGCTGTGATATGTTATATTGGATCGTCATGATTGAATAGCCGGGTTTTTTTGCGTGAGATGAGAGTTTTTCTATTTTCATTCATGTAAAAACTGTATGTAATATTCTTTTATTGGGACACTTCCGGGTTGAGGATGATGTCACCATTGCTATATATTATTTACTTTTCCGCATTAGAATAGACCAAAGGCGGGGAGCACAAGTAACCGGGTTCTAGAGTCTAGTAGGAGACCATCTCGAGGAGTCGAGACCGGGTCTCCTAACTTTAGAATTGGCAAGGTCACTTGTCACTCTCGTAGGGGTCTAGGGATGTGGGTTTGGCTATTCATCACGACCGTGGAATCCGTGTTTTTCATTACTGGCTTAATTTAAAACACAGATCTCCTAGTATATCCTATATTTCATATGTTTGTTTCTACTGCCTGAGTTCTGTGATGTGATCATATAACTGCATGAGGCGAATGCTATATATATAATAAACGTTGCTTATATTTTACACCCACGCTAGTCCAGCCCCCGCTCTGCCATTAGTTAAGTAACCAAATGGTGCATGACGGGGCCCCGTGGCGAATGCGAATGGTATAAGCGTACGTTCTATTTTAGTTTCTTCTGTGATGTTTACGAAACATAAATGATGGGACGCCATTAATGAGATTAATGAAAGAAAAGAAACCTAAAGATGTTGTAGAATCAAATTTTTTAAAAATGTAGCTCTAGTTATTTCTTTGCATAACGGTATTCCTTTATGAATATCCAACACCTCATTCGATGAGGAAAGAGCCGAGATCTCTTCACCGGGAATGACCTCTTTAGCAAAAGCTAGCAAATGCTACAACCTACTCGGTTTGTTTTGAAAACTAGATTTTAAAAAGCGGAGCTTAAACTACTCCTTTTTAAATCACTTGATTCTACAACGATATCAAGTTCATAACATTAAAGGTTTTGTTCAAAATCAGTCGCAACCCTCCGTTATTTCAGATAAGTACTATTTAGTATTCGTGCTGCGTTTGTTGACCTTGTAGTGTGCGGTAGATGATTAGTGCTTATCTGCCGCATATGATGCGATTGGATTAGGGTAGTCGTATGGCCTTATTGACCTTGTCAAGAGTCGTGCTGGTGGGTTTAATTCAATTACGAAATGAATGGGTTGAACTTGACTTGCGGTTTATGGTTTGTTGACCTTGTCAAGGTCATAAACCGCTTAGGGTAAAAACAGATATTGGAAATTTCAAGTGTTGAAATTTGCAATGAGATTCCATACCTTCTATGAGATAGTTGGATCCTGATACCCACTGTGAGTAAGTGTTACTCTTGGGAGAGTTTTTCCACTTTACAATTAGCTGATCCAGTAGGTGTCTAAGAAAGGTGTTAACGGGGTTATGCCCCTACGGAAATGAGGTTATTTAATTAGTTCCATACGAAATCACGGGGAGACTCCCTCGGAGTACCAATACCTGCCAGGATGACCGATTGGCGAACTTGTAGGGTGTAATTAATCCTGGTTAATCTTACCTTTTAGGGTTTGAAGGAAGATTTGATTAAAATAGTGGGAGTCATCCTGATTAGATAAGATAATAACCAATCTAATCTTGCAAGAGCGCACGCTAAAGTGTTTTCTTCTCTCTCTCCTGGTAGCGACCATGACATGCCTTAATCAAGATAATAATATGGATGTATTGACCGAACCCGCCTATTATACTGAGCTGGGGAACGTTGGTTCCGCTTTATCTTATAATTGTCATAAGTCTGAGCAAGGAATATGGGAATATACAGATTCCCATGCAACCCGAATGAAGAAAGAGCATGATGATGCATCTTATTCAGGTGTGTTCGTGATTGAGAACTGTTTTTCAGTATGCTCTACGTCCTGGGTATTAGATACCGGATCAGGATTCCATATTTGTAATCAGTTACAAGGGTTAAGGAGAAGTAGAGAACTAGAAAATGGTGATATGTTTCTCAGAGTAGAGAACGGAGCAATTGTTGCTGCCGAAGCTGTCGGCGAATATCACCTTATATTACCGAATGATAATACATTAATTCTGAACGACTGTTATTTCGTACCAAAAATGATGTGCAATATAATATCAATTTCTTTATTAGATAAAGAAGGATATAATTTTGTACTAGAGAAAAATGTTATGAACATTTTCTTAAATCAAGTGTTGATTAGTACGTTCTAAATCAAACTACAGTTCTAATTATACAGAACACACAAGATGAAAAGTTCAGAAATGAACAAATCCTTCTTGTGGCATTGTAGACTTGGTCATATCATTGCGACAAGACTAGCGAAGTTGCACAAAGATGGATATTTGGATCCATTCAAATTTACATCTTATGAAACTTTCCAGTCATGTCTCAAAGGCAAGATGACCAAAACTCCGTTTACTGGACACGGAGAAAGAGCTACTGAACTCTTAGGACTGATACATAGTGATGTATACGGTCCTATGTCTATACATATCAGGAATAGTTCCTCGTACTTTATTACATTCATCGATGATCTCTCAAGATTCAAACATGTGTTCTTGTTGAAACACAAATATGAATCTCTTGAGAAATTCAAGGAATATAAGTAGAAAGTTGAAAACCAGACGAGTAAAAGTATTAAAGTCCTTCGATCTGATCGAGGAGGAGAATACTTGAGCACGGAATTCCGAGACTATTTAAAAGAGAATGAGATTCTCTCTCAGTTTACTCCTCCGTATACACCACAACACAATGGAGTATCGGAGCGGAGGAATCGCACTCTATTAGATATGGTGCGCTCTATGATGAGTGTTTCTGAGTTACCTATTTCTTTTTGGGGTTATGCACTTGAGACAGCTGCATACCTATTGAATACGGTTCCGACCAAATCTGTGCCTATCACTCCATATGAGATATAGAATGGGAAGAGACCATCTCTTAAACGAGTTAAGATATGGGGTTGTCCGACCTATATTAAAAAGCAAAATCCGGATAAGCTCGAGGCAAGGTCTGTTTTGTGCAAGTTTGTGGGATATCCAAAGAATTCATATGGATATATTTTCTACCATACTGAGGAACAAAAAGTGTTTGTTTCTCAATAAGCCACCTTTTTAGAAAAGGAATTTCTTATGAAAGAAATTAGTGGTAATGGGATAGAACTGAAAGAAGTTCTAACTGCACAAACTATAACTGATGATTTGGTAGAACCGGAGGATTCAATAGTCCCCGACGAACCTCAGCCACTCCGCAGATCTAGCAGGGTTCCTCATCTACTTGAGAGATACTACGGTTTTCTTGTAGACGGTGGGAGCAAGAATTGCATCATGGAAGATGATGAACCAACTAGTTTCGAGCAGGCCATTACAAGTGGGGAATCTGTGAAATGGCTGGATGCTATGAGATCTGAGATGGAATTCATGTATACCAACAAAGTATGGACTTTGGAAGTTTCTACTGAAGGGGTAAAACCCATCGGGAGCAAGGGATCTTTAAGAAGAAACATGGTGTAAATGGAAAGGTTGAGTCCTTCAAAGCTAGACTTGTTGCAAAAGGTTTTCGTCAAGTACCAGGTGTCGATTATGATGAAACTTTTTCTCCAGTGGCTATGCTTAAGTCCATCAAGATCCTACTTTCCATTGCTACATACCATGACTACAAAATCTGGCAGATGGACGTCAAGACCGCTTTTCTAAATGGTGATTTAGAAGAAAGCGTATACATGACACAGCCGGAGGGCTTCGTAGATAGTAGGAGCAGCGGAAAGGTGTGCAAGCTGCTTAAATCAATATATGGATTAAAACAGGCATCACGGAGTTGGAACATCTATTTTGATGTGGCAGTCAAAGAGTTTGACTTCATCAAAAACGTAGATAAATCTTGTATATACAAGAAGGTTGTAGAGAGTAAGGTTGTCTTCTTCGTATTGTATATAGATGACATACTCTTGATAGGAAATGATATTCCTATGCTACACTCGATCAAGCTCTTCTTATCACAAAAATTCTCCATGAAAGATCTAGGTGACGCCTCTTACATCCCGGAGATTAAGATCTATAGAGATAGATCTAAGCGGATGTTGGGATTGCCCCAATTTAGGTACATAGACACCATACTAAAGATGTTTAGTATGGAAGATTCTAAGCGTGGTAATTTACCCACTTGCTCAGGAATCACTCTCTCCAAAGAGATGTCTCCCAAGACTGATTTGGAGAGGGCTCGCATGCAAGGGATACCTTATGCTTCTGCAGTTGGGTCAATCATGTACGCGATGTTATGTACCAGACCGGATGTAGCTTACACACTTAGTGTGGTAAGTAGGTATCAATCAGATCCTGGAGAGAAGCACTAGACAACTGTGAAGAACATTCTTAAGTACTTGAGAAGGACTAAAAAAATGTTCTTGGTGTATGGTAATAGAGAACTCCAATGGAGTCCTTTACCGATTCGAGCTTCCAGAGTGATAAAGATTTCAGTAAGTAGGTCTCGGGTTTTGTCTTTACCCTCAATGAAGGGGTGGTATGTTGGAAGAGTTCCAAGCAAGATACCGTGGCAGACTCGACGATGGAGGCTGAATACATCGCTGCCAACGATGCTGCCAAAGAGGCTGTCTGGATGAAAAAGTTCATTGCTGAACTTGGTATGGTTCCATCCATTGAGCATCCAATACCTTTGTATTGTGATAACAATGGAGCTGTGGCTTTGGCCATGGAACCCTGGTCCCATCAGCGATCCAGACATATTCTTAGGCGGTATCACCTAATCTGGAAGATAGTTGATCGCCGGGAGATCGAGTTCAGGAGAGTTGACATGAAGGATAACACAGCGGATCCACTCACGAAGACCCTCCCCCAGATGCAATTTGAGAGACTTTTTGCGATGTTGGGTATGAGATACTACAATAACTGGCCTTAGTGCAAGTGGGAGATTGTTAGGAATATGTATGCCCTAGAGGCCATTATTGTATGATATAGTGCATGCTGGGACATATATATAGAGGACTTTCTTCCTCGACATGATAGTATGCTATCTGGTTGCTCTTTATCTTAACATGTACACTAGTATTATTATACCGTCTCTCTGATACATGTTGATAAAGCCCTTAGGATGTTAGCCTGACTACCAGGACTATGATTCAGATCATACTGGTGAGGCTTGTGTAGTCCGCAAGCACATCCTTTAACAATTCCTAGTTGAGGGAGTATCGAGACAGGGTATCGATATTCCAGAGTAGACTAGTGTGTATGTTTCTTGACCTTTTATGGGGCGATGGTTGATCCCACGTCCATTGGTGTTTGACATAAAATATTGTACACAAGTGCTCATTAGAGAATAGGTATACCGAACATGACTCGCTAAGAACTCCTAGTTGGTACCATACTTATCGTCAGATAGCAGTTCTCTGGTAACACTTGTATAGGTTAGTCTGTAGACCCGAGATCATTATAGAGCCTTGTGTGGTTCCCACCGTGCTTTGATTTCCTCCTTACTACGGCTCAAAGGAGTCATGCAAACAGGTGGATTTTGGGTACAGTCCCGAATCACATAGAGACAATGAGCGATAGGAGGGGTTTCGTCTCTCCCGGTATTGGGAGTTGATGTTGCGCTATGCTCAATTGGCTATAACAGTAAGTCCCTGGCCAGGGCTGATTAGATTTACTGATAAGTGTTATCAGTAGTTTTTCGAACGGTTATAGGCCACACATCGACATGACTTATCAAGTTACTGGGGTCTGATGATTCCACCCCTAGACTTGATATGCGACATATCAGACGAAGAGACCGAACTGTGCGGTAAGTGTTGCTTATAGGCTTTGTGGGAGTTTGGACAAGCTTGCTTGTTGATCTTCTATTTGCTCAATACCTGGGTAGCTGTTACGTCCAGCTAGTACCGCTGACGGCTTATGGGTGACTGATGTGATCATTATATACAGCTGGCATATTGACGAGTCTTCAGAGTCCCACATAGAGGTTTCCTAGCTCAAGCGAAACGAAATAGGGCACATATGGTGATATGTGCGGGAGCTTGATTAAATACGAGTATGTGATACCGTATTCTAATCTCGCGATATGTGATATCGGTTAGGTTATATGTGATATAACCGGAGTGTTGAATCAAGTGTTGATTCAATGATATGTTATATGTATATATATTTGATATTGGCAGGTTATATGTGATATAACCGGATTATTGAATCAAATGTTGATTCGATATAGTATATTGAATGTTGTCGGTTATATGTGATATGACCGGGTTATTGAATCAAGTGTTGATTCGATAATATGATATACATGTAAGTGATATTAGTCGGTTATATATGATATAACCGGATTATTGAATCAAGTGTTGATTTAATAATTTGGTATATATTTTTATATTTGATATATTAATATATATTAACTAATATTGTGCCCATTAAAGATTTTCTACTCTTTGAAATACATTTAATATATATGTGATATTTATTAATATATGTATTTATATATTATATCATGCTTGATGATACATTGAACTTGGGTGTATGAGGCTCACACCATGACCTAAAGATTATTGGGTAATTATTTATTAAGAGTAAATACAAAATGAGATGGAAATAAGCATTGCTTAGATGCTTGTGGAAGCATGTAGAAGCCATGGCTCATCTCACCAATTTTGTTTTACTGTAGATATTTTATAACCCAACCATTATCTTTTAGCCCATGGTTAACTCTCTCATTCTATCACACTTGAGATTTTTCTTCACCCTAGTTCATCTTCTTCTCTTAAGAGCTCTCTAGATTTTCTTGAGTTGAAAAAGAAAAAGAGAAATACATTTCTAAAGTGAGAAAAATTCCCACTTCATCAACCTACTCTCATCTAGCCCATAAGATTAGGTTGTTTGCTTCACTAATTCTTTGATTAGTGAAAAGGTAGCTTGAGTTAGAGTAACTTCAAGGTGGATCATCTTCGGCCTCGAAGACGACATAGCAAGCTCGTTCTTTCACTAAGTGGAGCCTAAGAAGAGTTCTAGGGACCACTATTTGGAGCTAAGGGACTACTACTTGGAGCTTTAGAAGTGAAGGACCTGTCTACAAAGGTTGTATTCTCTATTCACTTAGTGTAAAACTTGTTTACATGCTTACAAACCCTAATTCTTTAGTTCGATTCTAGATTAGTATAGCTTAGACCTCTAGATTTTTTAAAATTGAATACTTGATGCATGTGGAAACCTAGTAGAGGTGCTAAGACACACTTTCAGTATACATGTTTGAGTTTGATATTGATTTTGAGTGTTAAAGTTCATGATTAGGTATTCATGTTTGATCTTGGATTCAGGTTTGAGGTTGCACTCAGACTGAGTCTGATACTTGTACTGATTTAACTCTTAAATTCTTAGGTTCGGAAGTCATCGGCAACTGCTGGACATGGACGGCAGGATTTGTGTATTTTTCAAGACAATTGCCATTGATAAATCCTGTTAAGTTTTCTAACCTGAATAGGCAAGCGCTAACTTTCTCCGGCTCCCTGGGGCTCAAGAGAATTGATCCCACTTAAACACATATTTACTAAAGTCCTTAATTATTGTTTTTATATAACTCGAGGGGGTTTTATGAAAAATATTTTAATATAGTTAAAATGTAAACCTCGAGGGTGATTAGTATTATTTAGGGTTTTCATGAGCATAGATTTTAAGTATTGAGGTATTTTAATGATAAATACTTAGCATTTGAAAGTTCATGGTATTTTACTGAAAAACTTGTCCTTTTTGGTATCTTGATAGCATTTTATTGACATTTGTGAATCTTTCATCTTTTAGAAAAATATAGTTTATTCTATTTTGAAATTATGGATTTATAATTTTATATAATTTTAATTTTAAAAAATAATTTTATTTTATTTAGAAAATTCGTATTTCTTAAAAACGTATTTAAATCCTTTCGAGATCGAATGTTCCGTGAGGAGGTCTGCATTTCGCTCTACTAGCACAAGGATGTGCGATAATCCGCACCATCCATTAGCAGGTCCCCTAAAGAGAGTTGTAGATGCATAATTGCAAAAAAAAATGAAATACCGCTTTAAAAGAAATCCAGTTTTAGAATTATGTAGTATTTTATTGTAAATTTTATTCTTCGAAACGAAAATACATACAATGAGTATCGTGCTATGAAACCAAGTGTGCATGTGGGGTAGATCGTTACCCCGTGAAGTTTTCCTAAAGGTATTGTTAAGTAATTTTGTCGAAAAGATGAGATAACAAAGTTCAAGATATTTTAATGTAAAAGTTCAAATATGGTTGTTTTACATTAGATTCTTGGGTAAAATTTATTCTAAACATTGGATTAAGATTAAAAGTGAAATGGTAAAATTAGATTGTCCAAATGATAAAGGATAATGGAGTTATCGGTTTTAGAAAAGATGATATCGGTAATAACTCCACTTTTAACGATTTTGTTTAAAAAAGAAATTCAATCAAGAGAAAGGGAGTTTGGGAGGGACTTACTATTTGGAAATGTCAAGAAGAGGTTAAAGAAGAGGGGATAAGCTTCGTGGGATCGCGGGGGCTCCAGAATAGGCTTGGATCTCCGCCGGAACCAACTTGCTTGCTAACTCCACTTTACTTCACTAGCACCTAGGAACTTTTTAGAGAGTTTTGGCTATAATTTTCAGAATGGTGCCGAGCTAAAGTCTGGGGTGGTATTTATAGTGGAGAATTAGGTTTTGGGAATTAAAATTTGGATTAAAAAGTATTAAAAATGATGTTAAATTGTGAAATGAAAGGTCTCTGTTTGATTGTAGGGAAATCAAACAATGCAGAGGAGTTAAGGGTAGCTGAAGAGGTGTGTGTGCAAAGCACGGAGTACAATGGCCACCATTCAACCGTCGGTGCCGGCCTCATGCTCAATTCCACTGGTCGATCTAGGGTGTTGGGTCTCGAGATTCGTGCCATGTGGATTATTCAGTGTGTACACCATTGTGCACATGTTTGATTTTTCCAAACTTTTCATTTCCCCGTGTATAGCACGTGCAATCTTTTAGGTTTCCAAAAATTTTAAAAGAAAAATCAGAAAAATAATTGTGTCTGATGGAAATCGAATACAGGGGCTACGTCACAGCAGTGCAAGGGCTTTACCAGTGAGCTATAAGTGGCTTCTTACTTTTATTTAATAAAAATAACTTATAACTCCTACACAGGCAGTCAAACTCCTTTCTGTATATTAACAGAAGAATTTCCATACAGAGATTTCAGAGTCGTTACATTCTACCATCCTTATAAAAATTTCTTCCTCGAAATTTATACAAGAATGTTGTAACAGATTCAAGAAAAATTTGATTACAACAGTGGTGAAGGAACTACCGATATTGTACCGAATGTGCATGAAAATGTTTGGGTAGATGAAAGAACGAAAGAATGCAAGAATTTGAAAAGGCTGAAAAAGATGCGAGGATATTTACCAGTGTTATCTTGACCTATAGCTTCAGCTTCTACGGCCCCCAAAGTGAAAGCCTGACGTCTCTGCACATTTCTCTGTGCATGCTGGTACATCGATGGTTGACGAGGTAAAGGTGGTCCGTGTGGAAGTGGTGCAGGAAGGTCTAACCGAGTAGATAGAGCTTGAATAGCTGGTCTAGCTGCGAGGGCTGGGCCGGTTCTATTGCGTGGGAAAGTTCCTATAGTGTGTGAGGGTGATCCACATATCAGAGAAAGACCATTCGCTCAACAGCAATTCTTGACTTGGTGTCCGGTCCTCTTACAATGGATACAGAAGTTTGGTTCAGTCTCAGATTATGATCCTCCTGGCCTCATAGTTGGCGCCAGAAGAGTTGGCCTAGAAGAGGCTCCTCCAGTAATCTGGTTGGTAGGACATTTTATACCGACCGACTGTGGGCTTTCCTTCTTCTTAATGACATATTCATAGCGACGGGCTGACTTCTGTATGTCCATGTCACGCACCCCGCGAGTCCGCGGGAAGGCAGAATTTTCAAAAAACGATTTTTCAAATCTCGTAACACGGACTTGAACTCCAGGATCGATGCTAAACCCTAACTAACAAAATACTGTGTGAAGTTTAACTACTCGGATGAAAATTATACCTCATGAAACCAAGTCCTTTGGGTCTTTTAGACGCTGTCCTCCTCATCATCGTAGACTCTGAGGATCGTAACGGATCGTAGCTTTCTCGTCGACTTCCTCGAGTCAAAGACGATCCACCCGAGAATCTATAGTCCGAGCTCCAACCTCAAATCCGAAATAACTAGGACAACTAGCTTGCTAAACTAGAAGGCTTAGGTGATGTAGAGAAAGAAGATGGAGTGGTTTGTCTTTTGGAACCCTAGGTTTCTTAACTCATGAGACAATTAGGGTTCATGAGAAAGAAGTAGAAGACTTGAGAAAATGAGAGTGAAGTTGTGAACCTTGAAAAAAGTGTGGCTGCCTCTTTTGAATTAGTGAAACTTATTTAATAATTGAGGAGATATTTCTCACACAAATATCTAATGAGTTTCACAAATATCTTATAGTGAGTCATAGCCATGAGTCACCAAGTAGCCATGCTAGGTTCAATGTTCAAATCCACCTCATTTCCTCACCTAATAAAGTTTAATCCAAATAAAGAAATCAAACCCTAATAGGTTTCCACTTATAGAAGCTTTCTCGACAAATTACGAGAATGCCCCTCATCTGTATATATATACCTGCATCCGCATTCCGAAGAATACGAATACAAAGAGACAAAACAAATCCATCAATACAATACTAGGATCCGGCTTAAACCAAAGCCTACTAGTATTATCCGCCCGAATATCATACGCGCACAAGTGCACGTTGTTTCCCCCAATCAGAGCAAGGCTCTACTGAATTTTGAAAATTCAAATTCGAAGCAACGCTTCGGTTTCCGTGCGCAGCGTGCAATTTGCCACATGGCAGAAGCTGATTCGGCGGCGTAACGCCCGAGACAGTGCGTCCCATCAGAGCAAGGCTCTTCAGAAAACACAATTAAGACTTAACTGCGCAAATGCATGGCAGCGCGACACGTGTCTGCGCAGTTGCGCAATCGCAACTGCGCAAGCGCACGGATGCGCGACACGTGTCTGCGCAAGCGCACGGATGCGCGACACGTGTCCGCGCAGTTGCGCAATCGCAACTGCGCAAGCGCACGGATGCGAGACACGTGTCTGCGCAGTTGCGCAAGCGCACGGATGCGCGACACGTGTCACGCGCCGGTGAGTTGCGCAGCAACTGAATGAAAATTTAAGTGAATCTTTTCTGTTCTTCTGTAAAACAGGGACCCTTGGATCAGAGATCCAATGGTGGGAAAATTCCCAAAATTATTCAGGAAAGATCTTGGTAACAAATTTAACAAATTTGTGAGCACTATAAATAAGAGCCCAGACCTCATTAAAAAAAAAAAAAGAGAGAGAATCATCAAGAGAAGGATAAACTTCTGAAAAGAAAGAATTCTTGAAGATTGATCAAGAACAAAAAAAAGAGAAAGTAAAAATTTCTGAAGAAAAGAATATTAAAAAGTTAATAAAAAAAGAAAAAAAGAAATAGTGCCTTGCACTTGATATGAACCCTGGGTTCTGCATGATCGGGAAAAAACAAGAAGAACTTGTTTTCCTTTGATCCAAATTCAGATCAAAAGTGCCATGCACTTGTGTTCTTAAACCTGAAGATTTCTAGGGTTTCTGCAACCCCTTATTTTGGGCCTGGCCCAAATTAAATTGCAATAATAAAAGGGCAAAGCCCTGTTTGGAAAATTCCTGAGTTTCTGCAAACTCATTATTTAAAAGGGCCTGGCCCAAACTAAATTGCAGAACAATAAAAGGGCAAAGCCCTGTTTGTAAAAATTCTTGAGTTCCTGCAACTCATTATTCAAAAGGGCCTGGCCCAAACTAAATTGCAATAATAAAAGGGCAGAGCCCTGTTTGGACTGATTCTTTCAGTCAGGCAGAGCCTAAAATAAATAAAAAATTGGACTTAACCCAATCCTGGCTGTAAGTCCTTAAATTAAATTGATTGAGCGAAATGGCTCTCCCAAACCAATTTACAACCGGTTCGAGGGTACATCTCCGAACCCCTTTGACACCTGTCGTTGTAATTCCTCAATGACGTCAAAGAGGCGACGGGTCCCAACGACCACTTATCTAAAATCGGACCGAAACGTCCCTAAACTAAAATCGGACCGAAACGTCCCTAAACTAAAATCGGACCGAAACGTCCCTAAACTAATGACGGACCACTACGTCCCTAAACTGGCGACGGACCGAAACGTCCCTAAACTAATAATAGACCACCACGTCCCTAAACTGGAATATGGACCGCTACGTCCCTAAACTGACACAGTAGGGCCCAAACGCTCTTTTGTCAGATCTAAACGGTCCCGTCTAAGTTGATCTTAACCCCAAATACGGTTAACGTGTCCTTAGACATCTAAATAAACAATAAAATCCCAAACCAACTTTGGTTCAAGGGTACATCTTGGAACTCCTCAGACGTATGTCGTTGTAATCCCTCAACGACGTCAGAGAGGTGACGAGTCCCGACGGCCGGATAATTAAATCAATCATTACGTCAAGTCGATCTTAGTCCATAACAGGACTAGCGTATCCTTGATGAACGTTTAAGTTGATCTTAGTCGCAACGCGACTAATGCATCCTTAAACTAAAAACACCAAACCCAAATCTAAGCAAATACGGATTTGGACTAATCCACGTCCTACGGGTGACGATATTACTCAGTCTCCGTATACAATCCACGGGCAACCACAAACAAAACAAACACACACGACACGAAGTGAAATTCTGGAGAAGGAGAAAGTTGTTACCGCGATGCGGTAGCGTAATTAACTGCAGGGGCTTGCGCCTGCAGGGAAGAGTGTCCCCACAATCAAAAACCCCTCACCCTGAGGGGGAATCTGACGAAGTCTGCTACATCGGCCGCATCCGTCTAAACCCCCGATACACGGTGCCATAAACCAACTTGGCGTCTTCGGAGAGATAGACGGATAAAACCATATAGCATCTGCCCCGAACCTCAGGCATGGCCGTCCTAACGTCCAGGCCGCCGTTCGGAGGGGAACAGATTCTGGCACGCCCGGTGGGACCTTTTCCTCTTTCCACTCCACACTTCGTGTGCCGTCTTCGCGAACCAATCGCGGTTTGTTAAATGGTTGTCCTCGGATTTCAAGTTGCTAAGATTTGGTCTTTTGTCTGGCGCAGAACTCAAGATCCAAAGGCCACCAACTGCACCAACTGCTCGAAATGCCATTGCAGCGGACGTTCCACCTCACCGAGAGGTGTAGCATATGGGCCCCAAGCGGCTTCCTTCCTGACTCTGCCGGTAGACCAGGTGACGCAAGCCACCACCGGCTTGTTCTTCGGGACCATGGTCCCACCTACAAGCTTCTCCATGCCGATATCCGCACCAGAAGCGAACAAGAAGTCGGTATTCGACCGGCTCACTGCTACCACGACCCCTGTCAACGGGTCGCCCGCTACTAAGCTGACAGCCTCTGTTTTCACCAGGCTAGGTCAGGATCATAAAGTGGCTGTCCCAAAGAGGGCAACGGCCACAGCTTCGGAAGTCGTTGAAGCGGCTTCTCCTATCAGAAAGTCAGTCTTCACAAGATTGACGGTTCCTACTCCTCCTTCAGCTGGTCAAAAAGCATCAGTCTTTGATAGGCTGACACTGGCAGTTACCCCACACCCAAACAGGGGGCAACAAGAAACTATCCCGATTTCCGAGCCAGTCCCAATGGCTCGTCGTGCGCGACGTCGTCATTGGCAACGAATAAGGAAAGCAGGGGGCAACTCCCCTTCAGGGCTAACCCCGCCTGCTCCAGTGGCGGAGGTCAATGCTGCTGTTCCAACTGGGAACAGCTTTGAATTACTGAGGAAAGTGAGAAAGAACTCCCCAATCGCCGTATTGAAAAGATCTCCTCCGCCCGTGGAGAAAGCTCCGGAGGCAAAACAAGAACAGCCCTCTCAACGGCTGTCGTCCAAAATTTATAAAGTCTGGCGGAGAGTTCAAGACTCCGTGATTGACTCAGACCACTTCCGTCGCCAGAAAAGGGCGAAGGTGGAAAAAGACAAGAACCACCCCATTAAACGGCAGGGGGCAACAAATGCTAGGAGGCCCACTTCAACGGCTCCTTCAACCTCAAAGGTCCATAAAAGGAAAAGACCAGAGAAAGCTCCCGCGACGATGACAAAATCTAAAAGCGGCGAACCTAAACGCCCCAAGTCAGGGGGCATGATAGTACATACGGTCTATATGGCTTCGGGAAAAGAAGAAAGTCGTACTTCTACGGGCCACCGACCGCTTACCCGGTCAGTGACCAAGTCTCAGGAGCAGCAACAAAAGCTCCAGGAGATGATGACTACAATGGCTGCACTCACGGGGCCAAAAGAGAATCCTGAGACGTCCTTAGATGAACGCCAAGAGGAAGAGACCGACGCTGAGTTCCTCCGCCGAACACTGGAAAAGAGAGACAAAGAGGCTGCGGAACAGGCAGCCAACATAAAGAAAATGGCCCTCCTGTTCCAGGATGTGGTGGGTATGATGATTCAACCAGATCCACCTGTTGGAGATCCCCCGATCATTCTTGAAGATGATAGGGGAGAGACATCGAATCTTCTACCGGCTCTATCCGCAGCTAAAGAGGATACCATATCAAAAGCTGATTTGGATGAATATATTGCTCAACAAATACGGGTGCATCAGGCGGCCGAAGCAGCCGGCCACGTTGTAAAAACGGGACGGCCATATCCGGGCTGGTATGACCAAATCAAGTACCCGCCAGGTTACACAATTCCTAAGTTTCATGTCTACAAGGGGACCGGCAATCCCCATCAACATGTTGCCCAGTTCAGGGCGCTTTGTGGTAACACTGGAGGCGACGACAAACTCTTGCTGCGCCAATTCGTTGGAAGCTTATCAGATACGGCTTTCGAGTGGTATTCCGAGCTCCCCAACGACTCTATTAAAACCTTTGCGGAGATGGAGCTGCTCTTCACCCAACGTTTTGCAAGTGCCAGCGAGCGTACCCCAATGACGGCATTGATTAACGCCAGGGTAAAACCCGGCGAGACGTGGGTTCAGTACGCTATACGGTGGCGTAATCTATGGTCTAAATGTGAACAGCGCATAGAAGAAGCCCCTGCGGTGGGAATGTTTGTTGGAACCCTTGATCCACAAGCAACTATTTCACAATTTATGATGTTCTTCAAGCCGACTTCCTTCCAAGCTTTGATCGACAAATTGACGCAGATGGACCAGATGGGCCATAAACCCCCTCTCCCGAAGCCGGACCCCCGAAACGATAAAGGAAAAGGAAAAGCGATCATCGTCGCTAATGCCCAACAACAACCGAACGACTCAAAGCCGGTTGCTCGTCCAAACAATACGCGCCCATACGTACCCCTTGAGGACAGGATGGGACGTGCTTACTCCTTCCCTCGTGATAAAACAAGGAGGCTATTCGAGCTGGCATTGCGCAACAGGCTCATAAATCTGCCAGATCCAAAACGTCCGTCACAACCGAGTGACGTCAACGAGCCCAATTACTGCCCTTATCATCGAGTGCTAGGCCATCCAATTGAGGATTGCTACGTTTTCAAGAATTGGCTTGAGAACCAGTACCGTCAGGGCAAATTTGCGCTATCTGACAAATGGAAGGTGAATCCTCCGCAGCCCCACACCTCTAAGGGGACAAATACGCCGGGGGCAACATGCTCCGTTATTGAAGAGGCTCCCTGGGAGGTTGTATTATCAGCCAAAACGAGGAGAATGCTAAGTGATCTTCAGACCTGTCCAGCGGTCAGGTGGAAGAACCCCTTGGAGCCGCAGGTTATTGAGGGGATGTTGAAGCCATGACCGATTCCGAAGACCGATGGTGGCAGTTCAAGCACTCATGGTCAGCCGGCAAAATCTTCTAAAAAGAAAAAGAAGAAATCTAAGAAGCCCGTGAAGCCTGTGACAAGCGCACGGACTTACAAAAGCAAATCGATGCGCTGGATGAGTACAACCAAAATGCACGGACTCCCATTACGCTCCAAGATTTCCTTAATCACGTCTTCCAGAAAGAAGATGAGGGAGAGAGTTCATCAGACGAATCCGAGGAGTACGTAGCGAGCTGTCATATGATCTCTCATTCGGTCACGAATGATGAAGGGACTTCTGGTACTGAAACGCTGGGGGCAAATACCGAATCAGGAACCCCAGGGTTACCAGTTGAAACGATCAGCGCGTTTCTTAATGAAGCTCGGTTGAAAAGCAAGGCTGATCGAGAACGCGAGACGGCTATATTCGAAAGGGCCAAGCGTCAGCGACTTGAGGAAGGAGCTGAAATGATCCCGTTGGAGCAAAATGCCTCCACCGCTGACAAAAGCCAATTCAAGATAAAAAAGAAGTTCGCTAAGGCCATATCGATGGGCATGAAGCTACCACCCTCTGAAGAAAAAGTTACTGGCGTGGTAGAAATGCACCCCTCTTATTGCTTATACCATCAGAAGGTCTCGCATTCCACCCAAGATTGTAAAGCTTTCAATGGATGGTGGCAAGGATACGTCGCTAATCAACAACGATTTAAACGGGAAAAACGTAAAATTCGCCGAGAGCAAAGAGATACGACTAAAGAACTTGAAAGAACTGCCGGCAATTGTCACATGGTTAACACTGCCGGGTCACAAGTGCCTACATTTGGGAGCGATTCCGATGAGGAGCTAGAGCTTGGCCCCCTCTTCAAAGAATCCACTTCGGGAAAAGAAGAAGAACCGAAGGCTTGCGAAAATATACAGCTGCGCAATCGAACATTACCCGAAAAGAACCTCGGACCCTTGAACAAGAAAAACAAAGGGAAAGAGAAGGTCTCTGAAGACATCGCTTTGGATGACCAAGTTGCGGAAGAGTTAACCGCCAAGAATCCCCCAAAAAGGAATAAAGTAGATTACAATGTCTTGGCGCATCTGAGAAAGCTACCCTCACAACTCAGCATTCTCGATGCCCTGTTGCTATCGAAAGAGGAGAGAGACTCTTTGATTAAGGCACTACAAGATCCGGACCAGTTCCAAGCCTTCTTAGCCGAAGAAAAGATGAAAGACGAATTAGAAGAGGTGCACACAGCCGACGTTGCTTTTGGTGATGAAGACCTTCTCCTCGGGACGTGTGAACACAATCGCCCACTTTATGTCTCAGGATACTGCCATGACGTAAAGATAGGAAAAATCTTGGTCGATAACGGATCGTCTGTCAATCTACTCAATGTGCGAGTGTTAAAGGAGATTTGCATGAGTGTCCAACACCTTGCCCGAGACAAAATCACTATCTCCGGTTTCGATTCCCAATCCTCGAAGACTCTTGGATCTGTGATATTGACGCTGCGCTTCGGGTTGCTCGTCACAGACATCAAATTCCATGTTATAGACGCCAAGACGTGCTACAATGCTCTACTCGGCCGACCATGGCTGCACGAATACAATATCATCCCTTCTACACAGCATCAGTGCATGAAGTATTGTAGGGATGGCCTCGAGTACACAGTGGCGGGGGAACTGAATCCGTTTTCCGTAAACGAAGTTCGCAAGTATGAAGATGCCAAATACTTCTTACCGAGTTTTGAAGACACGGAAAGATGTCACAAACCGGAGAACAAAACCAACGCCACCATCCCCGTCTTCGGCAGCGACACCGAGGAGGAGGAGGATATAATTTATTCAGGTCCATCCCAATCCACTAGGCCAGGACCATCCGTTCCTTCATTGATCTTCGGCAGTGATTCGGAAGATGAAGTTCATGCTGTATTCCCCGTTCGACCTTCAATACGAATTTCCGCTGATGAAGAGCGAAGCCTGCAAATAACCATGGTACCGCTTGAACACTACAAAGAACTGGATACACTCGACACCAACAGTGTGGAAGAATTGCTGACGTTTTACGTCCCTCCCGGACGAGAAGGCGAGAAAGCAATCCTATTCTACCGTTCTGAAGAAAACAAGGTAGAAAAAGAAATTTAGCATGGCGCGGATCCCACGCTCGACAGGCTTCAGCCTATCCGTCTTCCCAGATATTATGCCGAAGGTTTGAAGAAACTGCTGAAACGCCAAGGGATGTCCCTCACACAGACCATTAGAAAAGCCAAATTCTATGACAAGGTCTGGAACATTCCTGGGACCCAATGCAAACTGCCTAACGGGAGAACGGAAACAAAAGGACTCGGGTATGTTCGTTCAAAAAAACGGGAGCTGATAAACAGCTGTTATGTCATGTACGACTTTGATGAAGAAGCGGACGCTCAATGGGAAGACGCTAATCCTGAATCAGCAAAAGCTCCTGATGCAAGACCTCCCAACCCATCGTCTGAAGACCAAATGAGCAAACTTACAAAGGATGCCAGTCAAAAAGCCCGAGATGATCACGATCGTGAAATGGCAATCTATGAGAAGGCTAAAACACAGCGCCTCCTCCAACAGGCAGTAAAGAACGAAGATGCCGCTCCTTGTCAACCTGCTACAAAAAAGGTTCGACGCGAGAACAAAAACAAGTCGAAAGGCAAGAGAGGCGCTCGACAACCACAAAACAGAGCTAAGAAGCCACGCATCCGAGAGTCGAGCGTTATTGACTTAGCCCTCAGAAAGAAAATGGGTCGAGCATACTCATTTCCTCGGAACAAAACAAGGAAAATATTCGATCTCGCTCTAAAACATCAAATGCTTACGTTGCCAGAGTCTAAACACCCTGAGCACGCAGGCGAAGTGTTCAACCCAAATTATTGCTTTTACCATCGAGTGGTAGGACATCCGCTTGAAGATTGCTTTACCTTTAAGAATTGGGTTGAGGACCAATATCAGTTAGGCAAATTCGCGCTTTCTGACAACTGGAGGGTAGCACCACCACAGAAGCACGAACCCGAGGCTGCAAAAGAAAAACCAACTCCGCATTGGGATTGGCAGAAAATTCGCACTTGCCACGTGGTAACAATATTAAAAGAAGAGTCCGAGGACATAAACGACTTCCCTTGGTGCTTTGAAAACGGCAACGATGAGGTAATCTCAGAATTTCCCCCAGCTCCGAAAGAACTGGAGGATGGAATCCACACCACTGCAGATAATCTCAAGAAAATTGAGTTGGGGACGGAAAATGACCCGCGACCAACATTCATCAGCGAGCTGTTATCTGAAGAAAGGGTGACTGCGTTGAAGGATGTGCTTCTACAACACAAAGATTGCTTCGCGTGGAACTATTCCGAAATGCCGGGACTAGATCCAGAAATTGCTGTACACAAATTGGCGATATCTCCGGACATCAAGCCCGTCAAACAAGCGCCGAGGAGAATGCGACTCGAGCTTGAGATGAGCATCAACGCCGAAGTCAAAAAGCTTATAGACTCTGGCTTCATCCAGGAAGTTCAATACCCTGAATGGATTGCCAACATCGTCCCGGTGATGAAGAAAAATGGGACGGTGCGTATATGCGTAGATTTCCGGGATCTTAATAAAGCCTGCCCAAAAGATGATTTCCCAGTACCAGTCACCGAGCTGATGATAGACAACACGTCTACTCATGAAGTTTTCTCCTTCATGGACGGCTCATCGGGTTATAATCAAATAAAAATGCATCCTGAAGATCAGAAACACACAGCTTTCAGGACCCCTCTTGGGATATTTTGTTATAAAGTGATGCCCTTCGGTTTGAAGAACGCCGGTGCTACTTATCAGAGAGCCATGACAAAGATCTTCGACGACCTCATACATGAAATCGTTGAATGCTGTATCGACGATCTCGTGGTTAAAAGCAAATCATACGAGGAACATCTCGAGCATTTGAAGATCGTGTTTCAACGCCTTCGGCAAGACAACTTGAAGATGAATCCTCTTAAATGTGCGTTCGGGGTTTCCTCGGGCAAATTCCTAGGATTCGTCGTTCGACACCGAGGTATTGAAATAGATCCGTCAAAGATCAAAGCGATCATGGAAATGCCTCCGCCAAGGACTCTCAAACAGTTGCGGTCTCTCCAAGGGAAACTCGCATACATACGGCGATTTATAGCCAACCTTTCAGGAAAGTGCCGCCCTTATAGTCACCTGATGAAGAAGGGAACCCCATTCGTTTGGGATCAAAAATGCCAAGGCGCACTGGATGAGATCAAGCAATACCTGCAGAACCCGCCGGTGTTGGCTGCTCCGGTTAAGGGGAAGCCTCTTATTCTTTATACAACCGCCCTCGAAGGTTCCTTAGGCGCATTATGGGCACAAGAGAACGATCAAGGGAAAGAAAGGGCGCTCTACTACTTAAGTCGAGTGCTGCTGGGGGCAGAAAGCAACTATTCTCCCATTGAAAAACACTGCCTGGCATTGATCTTCGCAATAACAAAGCTTAGGCACTACGCGTTGGCCCACGAGGTCCGTCTGATTTCAAAAGTGGACCCTCTCAAATATTTAATGTCAAAAGCCATATTGACAGGACGACTCACTAAATGGGCCCTGCTCTTGATGGAATTTTCCATAACATATCAACCTCTCAAGGCAGTAAAAGGCCAGGCCATCGCTGACTTCCTTGCTGAGCATCCCATACCTGCCGACTCTCCTTTAAACTGCGATTTGCCAGACAGACATGCATTTGACGCAATCGACAGTGGTGATACCCGTTGGGAGCTTTACTTCGATGGAGCGTCCTCTATGAAAAAGCACAAACAAAGTATGCCAACGATCAAATCGGGGGTGGGACTCATCTTTGTGACTCCCCAAGGAGGAATAATGCGCTTCGCCTTCTCCTTAACGGAGCCGAGGACGAATAATGAAGCTGAATATGAAGCTCTGATAGCAGGCCTTGAGATCGCCATTGATATGGGAATTGAGAGCCTCCTCATATACGGGGACTCCCAACTGGTCGTCAGTCAAGTGAACGGCGATTACCAAACATGTAAACCGGAATTGGTAAAATACGGTGAAAAAGTGCAGCAACTGCTAACCCAAATTCCCTCCTACACGTTGGAAAGCATACCACGCGCGGAAAACAGCAAAGCAGATGCACTAGCCAAACTTGCTAAAGAACTGGCTGACGAGAACCTCGACGACGTTAGAATCGTGGTACAAAGCCGTCGAGTGCTCGCCCCAACAGAAATATCTCCGGAATCGTCTGAAGAAAAAGGAGCGAAAGAGGAGACAACCCTGCAAATAAAAGACTGGGAAAATACCGGGGACTGGAGAGAAGTCTTCATAGATTACTTCAAGTTCCACCGAATACCTGAAGAAGCGTCCACAAGACATCAGCTCACGAAACGAGCTCTGTCTTTCGCCTTCGTCAATGATACTTTGTACAAAAGGTCATTCGATTCTCTGTGGTTGAGATGCTTAGGACCTGACGAAGCGAGAAGGGCCATCCAAGAAGTTTACGACGGACTCTGCGGTTCCCACCAAGCAGGCCCTAAGATGAAGTTGAAGATAAAGCGGATGGGCTACTACTGGCCCACGATGATGCAGGATTGCCTCGAATATGCGAAGCAATGTCATTCATGCCAAATTCATGGGGACTTCATCCATCAGCATCCCAATCCATTGCATCCAACAGTGGCTAGTTGGCCATTCGAAATGTGGGGAACTGACATAGTCGGCCCCATCGAACCAGCATCGTCAAAGGGACATCGTTTCATCTTGGCGACGACTGATTACTTCTCCAAATGGGCAGAAGCGGTACCGTTGAGGGAAGTGAAAACGGAGAACATCCTCCATTTCTTTAGAACGCATGTCATATACCGGTTTGGAACCCCGAGAAGAATCATCTCTGATAATGGGCCAGCCTACCGAAGTCATAAGATTAGCCGCTTCGCACAGCAGCACAATATAGACTGGAGATATTCCTCAGTTTATAACCCCAGAGCTAACGGTCTAGCTGAGGCCTTCAACAAGACCTTGACGAAGATCATGAAGAAAACGGTGTCACGAAATAAGAGAGATTGGCACGACAGATTGCAAGAGGCTCTTTGGGCGTATCGAACTACGTTTAAAACGGCCACAAATACAACGCCGTACGCGTTGGTATTTGGGACGGAAGCAGTACTCCCCCTCGAGATAGAATTACCCTCTCTACGAGTGGCAGTCCATTCCGAGCTGACGAACGAAGAAAATGCTCACCTTCGGTTTGAAGAGCTTGACGCCCTTGATGAAATTCGGCTTCTAGCACAGCAAAATCTGGAAGCTTATAAAGCAAAGATGACGCGCTCATATGAAAGATTGAGCCGCCCGAGGACATTCCACCAAGGCGAACTCGTGCTAGTGGTCAAAAGGCCCATGATCCCCAATCGCGCCAAGCGGGGAAAGTTTGAGCCAAACTATGAAGGACCGTACATCATTGATAAGGTCTACCAGGGCGGAGCCTATCTACTCATGGACATGCACGGTGAAAGGCCTTTCAGGCCAATAAACGGTCGCTTCCTAAAGAGATACTACGCTTAATTAGCCACAGCCTAGGTCAATGGTAGATGACGACGACTATGTCCGCTCGCTATCTTCCTAAGCTCAAGCTTTATAAGCAGTAGCCAGCCCTCTCAATGACGGACCGAAATGTCCTTAAAACTAATAGCAGACCGAAACGTCTTTAAACTAATACTGCAGCATCCTTGGGCTGACGAGATGAATAAAAGTAAAAAAAAAAATATAAAAAAAAAAAAATAATAAATAAAAACGGCATGTCCATAAGCAGAAAGGGCACGGATGAAAACCCGAAAGGGTTCCGTGAGTAAAAAAACAGCAGGGCTGCCGGCAAGTGTTCGTGAAAACCCGAAAGGGCGCGACCTCTTAAAAAAAAAAAAAAAAAGGTATGTCCATAAGCAAAATGGGCACGGATGAAAACCCGAAAGGGCTCCGTGAGTAAAAACAGCAGGACTACCGGCGAATGTTTGTGAAAACCCGAAAGGGCGCAACTTCGTTAAAAGACGCTTATAGGGTCCTCTCGACCTTGTAAGAAGAGACCACCTTCGTGAGATCCTTACGACTCACAAAGGAGCAACACACTTAGGGATCCCCACGATGCCTAAGGAGAAAATACACTTGCGAGATCCTCACGACTCGTAAGGAGAACTCTCTTATGGGACCCTCACGGCTCATAGGATTTGAAAGTCTTAAGTTACAGAAACCTAAACCTGTGCTTAAGCAAACCCTCACAAACTTCTAATATTGCCCTACAGGTGGTTCAATATTGACCCTTGTATACAATCCACGGGCGCGAATAAACGTTTCCCTAACCAAGGTCCATCCGTGACTGGGAATATGTTTGCATAACCCTTGTAAGTCCTCTCGATTTATGAGAAGAAAACCCTCCTGTAGGATCCTTACGACTTACAGAAGAACAAAACACTTAGGAACCCTCACAGTTCCTAAGGAGAAAATACACCTACAAGATCCTCACGACTTGTAGGGAGAAATGCCTTCACGAGACCCTTACGGCTCATGGAGACCAAGGCCTTAGCCGACAAGATCCTAACCCTGGTCGCCAAGCCTCCTTTGTTCGACAACGACAGAGGCAAATGATGATTCGCTCCTGGTAGTATCCCAGTTGCAGCGGTGCTGATGCCAAAATCGGTGTCCAAGCTTAGGTCTACGGAGAAAGCCAATAGACCGCACATGCATACAAAATAGCCGAAATGATAGGGCAACTTGCAATAAAAAATAGCAAGTATAAAAAATGTACGCATGGAAAATAACCGAAATGATTGGGCAACTCGCAATAAAAAGCAGCGAGTAAAAATAAAATAAATAGCCGAAATGATTGGGCACCGCGAAAAATAGCCGAAATGTTTGGGCAATCGCGACCTTCGCGATATAAAAGCTGAAATGATAGAGCATCGCGGAAATAAAATAAAATAAAAAGAAGAAATGATAAAACTTTGGCCCTACAGTTAGGATCACATCGATCCCTGTATACAATCCAAGGGCGTAAACAAAGAAGGAACTATACTTCCCCAACGGGTTCCGTCAAACGACGAAGCTAAACCCCAACGGTTCATTTCAACCGAAGAAACCAACGACTTCAGCAAAACTTCTCAACTCATGGATACAAACACTCCTTGACGAGAGCCTTCTGATCCGCGTCGACTCGCAGAGCCACCAGCGCCTCCGTGGGAACCATCGACTCGTTTCAAACCCCAAGGACACAAATAATCCTTGGCGCTTGGGAAACAAATAATCCCTCGCAAAACTTCTCAACTCACGGATACAAACACTCCTTGACGAGAGCCTTCTGATCCGCGTTGACTCGCAGAGCCACCAGCGCCTCCGTGGGAACCATCGACTCGTTTCAAACCCCAAGGACACAAATAATCCTTGGCGCTTGGGAAACAAATAATCCCTCGCAAAACTTCTCAACTCACGGATACAAACACTCCGTGACGAGAGCTTTTCTGACTCACATCTCGGGCAATAAGGATTCAAAAACTTGCTTCCTGAACAATGGGACCCTGCAAGTCAATCCTAAATGGTCTCTTGCATACTGTTCACGGGTCTCACTCTCTGAAGTCGATTCTCGACAAAGAGGGAAACAACCGCTTACGAGCCCTCTCGACTCGTAAGAAGGGCAATGGGATCCTGCAAGTCAATCCTAAATGGTCTCTTGCATACTATTCACGGATCTCACTCTCTGAAGTCGATTCTCGACAAAGAGGGAAACAACCGCCTACGAGCCCTCTCGACTCGTAAGAAGGGCAATGGGATCCTGCAAGTCAATCCTAAATGGTCTCTTGCATACTATTCACGAGTCTCACTCTCTGAAGTCGATTCTCGACAAAGAGGGAAACAACCGCTTACGAGCCCTCTCGACTCGTAAGAAGGGCAATGGGATCCTGCAAGTCAATCCTAAATGGTCTCTTGCATACTATTCACGGGTCTCACTCTCTGAAGTCGATTCTCGACAAAGAGGGAAACAACCGCTCACGAGCCCTCTCGACTCGTAAGAAGGAGAAATTCTCTCATAAGATCCTTTCGACCTATGAGAGAAAACTACACTTGGGAATCCTCACGATTCCTAAGGAGAAAATCCACTTACGAGATCATCTCGATCCATAGGGAGAAAAGTCTCTATGAGACCCTCACGGCTCATAGAGTTGAAAAGTCTTAGGCAGCAGATCCGAACCTGCGGCCTAAGCCATCGTTATATCTTGAAGAAACCAAAATGCTTACTCTGTTACCTGTCAATCATGTTTATCAAGACAGCATGCTGATAATAAGAGAAGGGAGAAAGCAAAGAAATGATACAAGACATTGCAAAAAAAAATGTGTATCTTTATTTATTAACTCAATCAAGTACATGGAGAATCGTATAAAAGAATAAAGAATGTATACATCTTATTCAAAAAAGAAAATTACAAGTATATTGATACAATGGCAGCTACTGGGAAGGGAGCGTCTTGCACAGATGTAGCAATCGCTCGCATATCTCCTTCCACGCCTTCTCCTGCTCGGCTACCGCCGTCAACTCTGCCTCCACTTGAGCTCGTTGCCGCAAGACCAGTGCAAGCTGCTCCCTCACGCCCTGATAAGCAGCCTCCCGACTTGGGATATGGCGCTCAGCCACGTCAAGCTTCCTCTTTAAGTTTAGCCCATGGGAGATGCGCTCCAAGAGACCCTCAAAGATAGTCTTCACTTGGGCAGCATTTGCCTCAACCTCAGCGCGCAGATGGGCCGTTTCGTTTGAGGTCTTTTGGCATTCCCTTAGTCTCCGAGCTGCTTCTTGCTCCAAGTGGCGGGAGTGCGAAGCGCTTTGCTCGAGCCAAGTTGTGCGTTGGGCGCTCAGAGCTAAAACTTCGGGAGCAGGGCGCGTCAACTCCAGCCGGTACAAGCAAGCCTCAATCTCCCTGCAGTGATTAACCCAAGATTCAACGACGCCCTCGCTGTGAAAAGTTACGAGCGCCGCTAACATGGGGTTAACATCCACAGCGAAATCTGCAGCGGAAGGGAGAGCGTCCATGCTGAGCTCGTCGATATACCCGCTCAGCATGCCTAGACTCATCACCGCACCCTTTAAAGACGGACGTCTCAAAAAGGGGCCTGCCGGTAAAAGGACGCGAGCATCGAAGGGGACCGGAGCCGGAACAATAGCTGCAAAACAAAACAGGTTTAAACGATGGTTCAAAAGATGTTGAAGGATTACCAAAAGGAAATTTACCATACCAGGTACAGCGAACGGCAAAGCCGGGAAGGCCGGTAGCGCGACAGGGCTTGCATCCCCTCCTTCGATTTGTGGCACTGCAATAAAGAAAAGGAAAAGTCAGAAATCGTCCCATTGCTAGAAAAAAGGGGTAAACAAAGATATTACCGGCGCCACTAGAGGGAGAAGCGAGTTCGGATGGGAAAGAGAAGTGCGGGAGCAACACTTGATATAAGTGATCAAAAAGCACTCCTGCAAAGGCACAATAGTGTAACGTTAGTACAAAAGCCGCATTTTTGAAAGATTAATGCATGAGTCGTGAACCCATACCTTCCAACATCCGTGACGGTACAAGGGAAGACGGGGAGGTGACTACTGCCAAAGCAGTAGTTGACGGTGCCCCCTCGAGCAATGAAGCATCGGTACTGGCCGCACCTGCAAGAACAAGCTTGTTAGAAGAGATCACAAGATATACACAAAAAAAAGGGAAACGCTGGTGACTAAAAAAATTTACCTGACGAGCTGCCAGCAGAAACTGAGGCAGTCCCTTCCTCCACTGACGGAAGACCACCGCCTGTAGCTTCATCACCCGACTCAAGGGGAACCGTTGTTATGCTCTCAAGCTCTGCAGGCGGCGGGGAACCATGGACAGGGAGGGCCAAGATAGGAACATTGCCAGATTCCTGAGAAGGAGCGCCTAGCTCGTCCTCAGGAATCATGGCCGCCTCACCCGCTGCTCCCTCAGGATCAGCGATTACAGCTGCCCCGTCCATCGGCACCACGAGGTCCCCAGCCTCAAGTACCTCGCCCTCTACCGCCTTCGGCTCGGTCGAGACAATCATCTCATCTGCCGCCACTTCGGGTACGGCATCAATGACTTTCTCCGCGGTAGGTTCCTCAATCTCGGCTCCAGGCCCCATGGCCTCGACAAAGTTGTCCACTGTCGGTTCGGGTTCGGCGAGTACCGCTTCTTCCGCTCCCTTGGGTTCGACGGTCATCTCCGCCTCCCCCTCAGTTGGACTTGACCCTGCAAGATGAAATATGTATAAGCCAATAGTTTTACAAGTCATACAACAAGGCTCTGAAAGGAGTACTACCTGAAGCGGATTTATCATTGGCGTTCCGAACCGCGCGCGCAACTCGCCGACGAGCGGTAGATAGGGCCACAGGGGGCTCTTCAGAAGGAGTACTAGCATGAGGAACAGTGCTAGGGCCCGCTCCTGCGGCCAGAGCAACTCTGCGCGCCTTAGCTTCGCGTCTGGACCGCTTCCGCTCCTCTTGAGCCGATGAGACAGATGCCATCAGAGCTTCCTTGAGCGAAGCCTCCTCATCCGTGTAGAGGGATGCCTCCAGATTTTTCAGAGCATCCCTCGTTGTTGCATCAAGCCGAGGCTCTTGCGGCAGCTTCGACGGAGCTGGGACTTCGATGACGGGCTTGGGAAGGGTCCTTGCGCCGATTAATACAACCCCTGTAAAGAAACAAGAGAAGGTCAGGTCGACTATCATAAAAAGATAACGAACTTTCCGTATAAAAGAGAAAGGGATAAAACATACCGACGCTCGCTAGGGTACGCTTCTTCTCCTCCTCCTGGAAGGTCTTCAGAGAGGCAGCAATGGCCTCTTCAGTGGATACACCTGTTGAAAATGAGGCAAATATTAGCTAAAGATAATAATAAAAAGTGGGATAAAATGACAAATAAGGAGGCTGAGGATTACCTGACTCAGCGAGTCTGCTTAACATTGCTTCGAGCCTCGCCGATCGCTCCGAGGCTGCAATGGCGGCGGCTAGGTTGGTGTCCTCAGGGTCCACCACGAAACCCTCGTTGCTGCCGTACTCACATATAGTCTCGGCAGGATGAGCCGCGGACTCTAAGTTAAGAATCGCGTCGAGGGATAAAGTGGACTTCTTCTTCTTTTGCCCGCCAGCCTTGGACCCACTGGGAGCAGCTTTGCGCTTGCCAGTTTTGGCAGTCACTTTCGGGCGGCGAGTCCCGATGTCCGCTCCTGCACCTGACTCCGGCGATGCCGCTTTAACCGTCTTTGTCGGAGCACGGGGCGCCGTTGGGGCATCCACCGTAGTAGGCAGTGGCAGTCCACGCGGAGGGGCCAACACCCGTGGTCGATCAGCTCCGGCCTCTTTCGTCGGAGGGATAACCTGAACCCTGGGCTGCAATGGAGCCTTGCGATTGCCGCCGGGAGGCGCAGCCCTACGATCGACCAATAGACGTTTCTCCATCAAGATGATTGGGCCCATCGCGTGCGCGTACCAGGCCACATACGAATTGAGTATCTTAGGGGTACAGCTGGGCTCACTGATAAAAAAGTAGGAGCCTGTATTGAGCCGGATGAAGTGATGCATCGCATTCCGTACTCCCTCTGGACCAACTGCAGGTGTTCTCAAGAAGGCTTCCAACGGGACTCCTTGGTTATAACTCGATTGCCGGGCAAATCGATGCGGGTTATACCTCATGAAGAGGGCCGTGTCATTCTGCCTAAATACCAGGTAGCCCGGTCGAATGGAATAAAGATGGAGGATTTCCCGAGCCTTCAACACGGAGACACCGCCCTTAAAGTCATCACGCAGTGGCACCACCGACTTAGTGGTCTCGGAACCCATGGTGATGACCTTATCCACAAAAGAGGTCTTCGCCCCGACTAGATGCGAACGCAGAAGCAGTCCCCTAGACTCCCGCGGAGGTGCAAACACGATGGAAGCCCCGACCAATCGCATGATTCTTGGAAGTGTGAATCTCTCAAAGAATGGAGGAGTTTTGTGGGCACCAAACACTCCTCGAACATGCAGCTCCATCCAAGAAGTGAAGTAGTGCATCGGGAAGTTAGCAGGCTGTACCCCAGGTTCATTAGCGTCCGCCGCTACGCTAAGTCCATTGTAGAGGTAAGCCAACCCGGCGATCCCCACTGATAACTGCAGACCGGCCACCATTCGATGCGCCGGGTAAAAGGCAGAAGACCGCATGAGGCGTGGGTGCATGGGAAGCGCGAAGCTGCACAGCCACAGACCTAAGAACCCGATGAAGAAGGTCTCCTTATCCATGCCAGGAACGGCGATCTCTGAGAAAGGGACGCTAGCAGTGCCGGGAAGGTAAAAACTTCGCTGATCAATTTCCGATGAAGGTCGGCGGTCCAGGCCGAAACCAAAAGGATCAGCAAGTTGGGCGAACTTCTCACCTTGCTCTGATAAAAATTCCGGGCGAATAAAACGAGCAATGAAGTCCGCGAAACTAACGCCTCGGTCGCCCAATTCCAAATGAAGCTCCTCGTAAATCTCCAACACCTTCACCAAGCCCGGATGCTGATGCTGGATGGCATTTTCCGGAGTCAAGTCGAGTACCACCTGCTTGGTGGCAAAGACGTACTCATCAGGAGGAAGCAGCTCCTCGTAATGCTCCCCCCTCGCCGGTAAACCTGAAAGCTCAACGAATTCCTCCAGAGAAATGGAAACTTCCCTATCCGCTGTCAGGAAAGTATGCGTGGGGATATTCCATTGTTCGATAAAAGCCTTTGTCCACCACGTTGGAGGAGTAGGATATTCGAAAAGCGAGACGTAGACGGCGGAGTATAAACCGATCTTCGTCAGGTGAGCTCTCTCCGCCGCTAAAATGTACCGAGCCCATGGCAGGTATCCAGCAAGCGGTCGCGGATTCAGTCCAAGATTGTAAGCCTGTCCCCAAGGGCGTGCTTCACCCTGACAGATTCGCCTTTCCAAGATATCTATGGCTGGCGGCGGCTGCACCGGAATAGCGCCGATTGCAGGCTGGAGAAGGTCATCTGAATTCCAATTTTTTACCTCCACGGCATACTCCACCGGGGGTTTGTCCGCATAGGGGATCGTGACTGTAGGTTCGGAAGGCGAGGCGGAACTAAAACTACGGCGGCCTTGGATAATCTGGCTGTACCACCTTCCCCATAAGTGAAGTCTCTTGCACTCGGGATCGTGATCTTTAATCAAGGCGAACACTACCCGGTCCACTGGTGCATGTGGGAACCCTCCTTCTGAGCGAACGAAGGGGAAAGATAAGTCATCAGACATCTTTTCTGTGGAAAGACAAAGAAACATACATTATTAGTGGCCTAACGCTTGGCATTTAAAATATATATATATATATTTTGCTCCACACTGTGATGCAGTAGGTAGGGGACCAAAGGGGGACCCACAAAATCTGGATGATGTGCATCATTTAATAAGACAATCCCATCATTAGATGGGACTGTCAATTCATAAAAAATTCTCAATAGGATACACCCATTGGGGGGGAACCCCTAGAGACAAGGAGAAGATCTCCTCTTTTCAGAGCAAAGCTCTGTCACAGAATGACATTTGTCAAACTCCTGTTTCAAAAGAATAAAACTTCTTAAAAAAAGAGCCTAGCTCTGTAGCAGTAATAAAAATTCATAACTCCTAAGAATTAAAATTTTGGGATCTTAAAGATCCATGGAAACTTTTAAAAAGTTTTGTAGTTGATCTGTGAGCAAGGCTCTGTTCATGGGTTAAAACCTAAGAACAGAGTCTCTGCAAAATTTTGAGAGCAAGGCTCTTTGAATAAAAACCCCAAAAAGGTTTCCTTTAGATCAAAGATCTATAAGAGCAAAGCTCTGTGAATAAAAACCCCAAAGGGGTTTCCTTTAGATCAAAGATCTATAAGAGCAAGGCTCTGTTGAATAAAAACCCCAAAGGGGTTTCCTTTAGATCAAAGATCTATAAGAGCAAGGCTCTGATTATTTAAATTTGATTTAAATTAAATTAATTTAATTTACCTAGAATGGTTCTAAGGATAGAACTTGGAAGTTCTTAAGGAAATCACAAGAGCAAGGCTCTGGAAGTTCTCAAGTAAGAGCAAGGCTCTGAAATTCAATTTCTTGAGAATGGTAAAAAAAATTACCAAGGACCAAGGGTCCTATTTATAGGCGCCTGCGCCTGTTCACTTGACCCGTCGATCCGACGGTCAGGATCTTGCCACCGTTGCACTCACGCGCGCGCCACGTGGGCGCAACGGTGGGGGGGCATCTGTTTCCCCCAATCAGAGCAAGGCTCTACTGAATTTTGAAAATTCAAATTCGAAGCAACGCTTCGGTTTCCGTGCACAGCGTGCAATTTGCCACATGGCAGAAGCTGATTCGGCGGCGTAACGCCCGAGACAGTGCGTCCCATCAGAGCAAGGCTCTTCAGAAAACACAATTAAGACTTAACTGCGCAAATGCATGGCAGCGCGACACGTGTCTGCGCAGTTGCGCAATCGCAACTGCGCAAGCGCACGGATGCGCGACACGTGTCCGCGCAGTGGATGCGAGACACGTGTCCGCGCAGTTGCGCAATCGCAACTGCGCAAGCGCACGGATACGCGACACGTGTCACGCGCCGGTGAGTTGCGCAGCAACTGAATGAAAATTTAAGTGAATCTTTTCTGTTCTTCTGTAAAACAGGGACCCTTGGATCAGAGATCCAATGGTGGGAAAATTCCCAAAATTATTCAGGAAAGATCTTGGTAACAAATTTAACAAATTTGTGAGCACTATAAATAAGAGCCCAGACCTCATTAAAAAAAAAAAAGAGAGAGAATCATCAAGAGAAGGATAAACTTCTGAAAAGAAAGAATTCTTGAAGATTGATCAAGAACAAAAAAAAGAGAAGGTAGAAATTTCTGAAGAAAAGAATATTAAAAAGTTAATAAAAAAAAAAAAAGAAATAGTGCCTTGCACTTGATATGAACCCTGGGTTCTGCATGATCGGGAAAAAACAAGAAGAACTTGTTTTCCTTTGATCCAAATTCAGATCAAAAGTGCCATGCACTTGTGTTCTTAAACCTGAAGATTTCTAGGGTTTCTGCAACCCCTTATTTTGGGCCTGGCCCAAATTAAATTGCAATAATAAAAGGGCAAAGCCCTGTTTGGAAAATTCCTGAGTTTCTGCAAACTCATTATTTAAAAGGGCCTGGCCCAAACTAAATTGCAGAACAATAAAAGGGCAAAGCCCTGTTTGTAAAAATTCTTGAGTTCCTGCAACTCATTATTCAAAAGGGCCTGGCCCAAACTAAATTGCAATAATAAAAGGGCAGAGCCCTGTTTGGACTGATTCTTTCAGTCAGGCAGAGCCTAAAATAAATAAAAAATTGGACTTAACCCAATCCTGGCTGTAAGTCCTTAAATTAAATTGATTGAGCGAAATGGCTCTCCCAAACTAATTTACAACCGGTTCGAGGGTACATCTCCGAACCCCTTTGACACCTGTCGTTGTAATTCCTCAATGACGTCAAAGAGGCGACGGGTCCCAACGACCACTTATCTAAAATCGGACCGAAACGTCCCTAAACTAAAATCGGACCGAAACGTCCCTAAACTAAAATCGGACCGAAACGTCCCTAAACTAATGACGGACCACTACGTCCCTAAACTGGCGACGGACCGAAACGTCCCTAAACTAATAATAGACCACCACGTCCCTAAACTGGAATATGGACCGCTACGTCCCTAAACTGACACAGTAGGGCCCAAACGCTCTTTTGTCAGATCTAAACGGTCCCGTCTAAGTTGATCTTAACCCCAAATACGGTTAACGTGTCCTTAGACATCTAAATAAACAATAAAATCCCAAACCAACTTTGGTTCAAGGGTACATCTTGGAACTCCTCAGACGTATGTCGTTGTAATCCCTCAACGACGTCAGAGAGGTGACGAGTCCCGACGGCCGGATAATTAAATCAATCATTACGTCAAGTCGATCTTAGTCCATAACAGGACTAGCGTATCCTTGATGAACGTTTAAGTTGATCTTAGTCGCAACGCGACTAATGCATCCTTAAACTAAAAACACCAAACCCAAATCTAAGCAAATACGGATTTGGACTAATCCACGTCCTACGGGTGACGATATTACTCAGTCTCCGTATACAATCCACGGGCAACCACAAACAAAACAAACACACACGACACGAAGTGAAATTCTGGAGAAGGAGAAAGTTGTTACCGCGATGCGGTAGCGTAATTAACTGCAGGGGCTTGCGCCTGCAGGGAAGAGTGTCCCCACAATCAAAAACCCCTCACCCTGAGGGGGAATCTGACGAAGTCTGCTACATCGGCCGCATCCGTCTAAACCCCCGATACACGGTGCCATAAACCAACTTGGCGTCTTCGGAGAGATAGACGGATAAAACCATATAGCATCTGTCCCGAACCTCAGGCATGGCCGTCCTAACGTCCAGGCCGCCGTTCGGAGGGGAACACACGTATGTGATCGAAGCCCTGTCGTAAAACCATACGGACTCTAAAGACTCGACAGTACACTGGCAGTGGGTTTAACCACAAGCCGTAAGCGGTACTAGCTGCACGTAACGGCTATCCAGGTATCTGACGATAAGAAGGCCGACAAGTTAACTCATCCGAACTCCTACTGAGCCTATATATGACAATCTCAGTACAGTTCAGTCTGTTCTTCTAAGAGTATCGCATATTGGGCCTAGGGGATGATAAACGTCAGACCCCTAATAGCGCAATAAGTCGTGTCGGAGTGTAGCCCAGAACACCCTGAGAAATTACTGGAATACCTACCAGTAAATCTCGCTTGCCCTAGCCAGGGATTTTGTGTAATGGATTTCCGAACACAACGCGATATCAACTCCCAATATCGGGAGAGACGAATCCTATCTAACCGCTACTGCTTCTAAGTGCTTTGGGACTGCACCCAACTACTACCTGTTTGCACGACTCCTTTGAGCCGTGGTAGGGTAGTAATCAAAGTACAGTGGGAACACACTCGAGGCGAAGTAGTAGTGTTAAGTCGACGGACTAAGCTGTACTCATGTCACCTGGGAACTGCTACCCGACGATAGGTATAATAACCACCAGCAGTTCCCGACGAGTCATGTCCGGTGTACTCAAAACCTAATGAGCACCTGCATACTATCTCCAGTACGACGTACTAATGGCTGTGGGACAGACTATTTCCCCTGCTGAATAAGAAGCGTATACACTAGTCTGCTCTAGAGTATCGATGCCCCGTCTTGATAATCCTACGACTAGGGACCTGTATAAGGATGTATTTATAGACTACCCAGCCCCCACTAGTGTGACTGCCATCACAACGCTGGTAATCAAGCAAAGATCCTAAGGGCTCTACCAATATGTATAAGTGATATGCTAAAAGAAATACATGTACATATTGAGGTAGAAACAAACCAAGTAGCATACTACTATTTTGAGCAAGACTGTCAATACAACTGTGAATATCCCAAGCTTCCATTGAGTAATTGTCATGACCCGAAATAGCACATGACTTCCACTTGAATCATATGAAGTTTATAGGACCCCATCTAATTCAAATAAGCCAAAAGCCCAGAAATCTAAACCATTTTAAAGAAGAAGTGAAGAAAACTTGTTTTAAAGCAAGTGATTTTAATAAAATAAGTGGCGTTAAACATTTAAAGCAACATCATATTTTCTCGAAAATTTCGGCAGAGTCTCCTTTGTAAAAACTGGCCCCAAACGGGTACAACAAGAGTATATGCATAATGAATAAAGGCATCCCCAATCCGGAGCTAGCTCTTCACCAATTGGCGGACACAACCACGCAAGCAATATAATATACAACACCGAAGGGCGAGAATCAAAACTCAGAATGAAAACCATCATCATCAAGAAAACCAGAGAAAAACCATAATAATACAGGCGCGCGACACTAAGGTCGAAAGAATATTCACTAGTCTTCTAAGTCTAACAAATATACAAGTCTGGTTGATGGAGTTACTAGATACAACTGAATATAATAAAGTACAATGGTGGTCATGATGCGAGTGAACCCACCTATCAAAGAAATCACCCAGAATGAGGTAGTATGCCAGTAAAGCCGCCAAGGAAACCTGTACGGCAAAACCTGCAAGAAACCGTGGCACAACGGGGGTGAGTTGCCAACTCGTGAGTAGAAAACATCACCGAGCAGAAATCGCATGTATAACTCTATCCTAGGTCATACAATAATAATATACCCTCAATAATATCCTGAACCATCTACACATAAGTATAATATCAAGTGCTCATGTTAGTGCCTCAGGTAGCAACATAATATATATATATATATATATATATATATATATATATATATATATATATATATGATGTATGAATGCAATGAAATGAAAACAGAATACATCATGAATGAGAAAACTGTTTTCTTTACTTAGTGAGATTTCTGTATATAAAAATCGAGGTATCATCAATGAAATCAACATAAAATCCGTGTCAAGTATCGACACAAAACATATATCCAAAAATCCAATATCTCGGGCTCCGGCTATGCGGACTGGCCCATATCATATAATCTCAATACCTCAAAATCTCAATATTTCGGGCTCCGGCTATCCGGACTGGCCCCTGGGCTCCGGCTTTCCGGACTGGCCCCTGATCAAAATCTCACGACTACGTCGGTATCCTTCGATATCCGCCGCGTCACAAATAACCGGTCGGTAGTGCTCCCCTGCCAGGTTCAACGCCATCATCTGCGACCATCTTGTCCCGGGATACCGCACCAGGTCCACCATGCACCCACAGACGGTTCCTCATCCTCCCCGAATCGGGTGTATGATATCGCTCAAGAGCCGAGAAAACTCATGGTGGACGTATCTCACATCATATCACTAGAAAACCACACTTTTTATCTTTTGAAAATGATAAATGAGTTTATAAAATCTTGCGGTTTATCCAAATCCAGAAATCTCATGGAAAATCCGAAATCCAAAAATGAAGAATCAATAATAGTGAATACCGGGCTCCGGCAGTCCGTACTGGCCCTATAATATTGTATGACAAATGAATATATAAATATGCATGGGTATCTAATAAAGAATGCAATATCTAAACTAGCGCAGTAATGATATATCAGAACTATTAGCTAACAAAAGATATCAATGAAGTAATATTTCTAAAGTGTACGTGTCATGGCAATTACCGATGATGATGTGTGTGAGCCGGCAAGCAAGTGTACGCGGAGCATACGCATCATCGGTAATGGTGCTGGTGTCCTGACAGCATGGTTTCATAATAACAATAAAAACACATTTATGCATGCAATGCGATAATAACAACATGAATATATGGATAATGAATAGTAAATGCAACAAATACTAATATACGTTTCTAAATACGATTTATACCGTTTTGGCATTTGAAATAGCACGAATCGTGGTGTTTAGAAAATAAGGCTACGGTGTTTTTAAGAAAAGTACGTTCTTTGAAATATCTGTAGTATCCCTAGGCCTGTCCTTAAAATACTTATGATTCGTTGGTTTTGGAAATACGTATGACTCGAGCCCAGTCTAATATCTACTAAGTAACTACAGGATAAAACTAAGAGACTAATTAAAAGGTTAGGAAAACCACCTAAGTCTAAGTCTATATATATATAGTAGTCGGTGATCCCGCTTCAATAGCGTCACATAATATAATACGACATCCTCAATCATGAGTGCGGATCAATCATCATATTTATATCTCGTACGGTAAATCCATCATACGACATCCCAAAATCGGGGTACGGGTCGCCTATCACATATACCTCAATATCCATATGGTATCATCAACATAATATCGTGAACTAGGGTACTGATCTTGTTGCGCCACGGCAGCGCCCCGGCCGTCTACTCGAGGCCAAAATGCGGAATCAAAATTTTTCTTAACTTTTAAAATGGCGCTACCGTGGACAATATACCCGGATCGTAACCATTAACCTAATCCTAGCAATCAAGAGAAAGAGGTAGAGAGCTATACCAAGCGATCCGTGTCCTCCGGTCTTCGTCTCCACTCCGATCTCCCGCGGAATCTCCGTCCGTCACCTCCTCGTCGAAAAGGGCACCACGTAGCCGGATTCTTTTACGGGCTCCCACCTTTAGACCGAGGCAACTCGGGCGCGAAGTTGGCTAGCCGACGCGTCCAAGAAGTGCTGTAGGCTAGTGTAGAATGGTTGTCTCATTTGGGATAGTGAAGTTTCCATGGAGGAATGAGGAGGAGAATGAAAAGGAGCAATGTCAAAATGAAGCTAGTCTTTTTTGCAAACATAGAATGAGATGAATGATAATTTACCACACCAAATCAAAAATCCCTCTCCCTCTCATCCAAAGTGACCGGCCCCCCCTCTCTTAGAAAAATTGGTGGAGAGAACAAAACTCATCCAAGGGAGGTGAGTGTAGGAGAGGCTAAATGGTGACCATACCCCAAAAGCAAATCTCACATCAATAATCCAAATCAACTCTAATCTTTTCTAATCACCATTAAAAGCACCATCATGAGAACAAGAAAAGCAAAGATGCTTTATCAATCATAATGCCTCATAATACAATAAACCCCTCCACAATAAGTTATTTGCAAACTTGCAAATAACCCCCTCCATCGAAAAGTCCGGCCGTGAAGGAACAAAGGAAAAAACCGGCCGGAACGGAATGCAAACTGGCAACCTCCAAAAACTGATCCCATAATAAATTACAGGAAAACCCCTCGACTGCATATACATGCCCGCATTTGTATTCCCACTGAATACAAATGCAAAGAGACAAAATCTACACTGTCTAACACTAGGATCCGGCTTAAACCAAAACCGGCTAGTAAAATCCGTCCGATCACGATCCGTGCAATACCGCACGTATCTGATCGAACCCTGCCATATCTCCATACGGCCTCTACAGCGTTTCGCCCGAAACTTGAGTAACTGTCTGTGTGCGGGACTCTAAAGACTCGTCAATATTATGGCTGTGGATTTAACCACTAGCACGTCAGAGGTATTAGCCATACATGACGGACCACCAGCTATTGACTAAAAGGGACGTCGATGAGCGAACTCATCCTGACACCCTTCTGAGCCTGTCAGTGACAATATCCGTACAGTCCGGTCCGTTCGTCTATGAGTATCGCATGGCGGGCCTAGGGGGTTGGTAAAAGTCAGACCCCCAAAAGCGGTACAAGTCGTGTCGGAGCGAAGCCCAGAACACCCTAAGATACTACTGGAATACCTACCAGTAAATCTCCTGCCTCGGCCGAGGGCTTTGTGTAATGGCTCTCCTAGACACAGCGCGACCTCACCCCCAATACCGGGAGAGACGAACCCCTGCAGATCCACTCACTGCCTCCATGTGTCTCGGGACTGTACCCAACTAAAACCTGTTTGCACGACTCCTTTGAGCCGTGGTAGGGTAGTAATCAAAGTACAGTGGGAACTCACACGAGACAAATGACGATCTCAGGTTAATGAACTAACCTGTACACATGTCACCAGGGAACTGCTATTTGACGTCTGGTATAATCCCAACTAGCAGGTTCCCGGCGAGTCCTGTCCGGTGTACTCATACCCAATGAGCACCTGTATACATCTTAGGTAAACCAACTGACACCAGTGGCTTGTGAGACCGGCCACCGCCCCTCGTCGGGGTCTCGACTGTATACACTAGTTTACTCTGGAGAATCGATGCCCTGTCTCGAAACTCCCACGACTAGGGACCTTTTAAGGATGTGCTTATAGACTCCAGCTCCCACGTATATGATCGTCCTCATACAGCTGGTAGTCAAGCAAGAATCCTAGGGGCTCTATCAACGTGTAATAGTGACTCGTAAGGTCACCTAAAGCAGTACACGATGATAAAGATAAACCAGATAGCATAATATCATCTTGAGTAAGACTGTCCTACTGGGACAGGTCCTCCCTCAATCATTGCAATCACGTGCCTGTGATCCAATAATTGACTCTGAGGGCACTATCTCCAACAATCTCCCATTTGCACTCAAGGCTAATTATTGCGATGTCGCATACTCACAGCCCGTGTGATACCGAACACCCAACTCCTCTACTAGTCAGTCTCACAAAGCTCGTTTGCGAAACTATTGCGTTCGAAGAATAGCCTCAGTGAGTGGATCCGCTATGGTGTTTCTTTCTATGTCTCTCTTTATCTTAAGTTCGCGGAGAAAGCCATCTCCCGAAATGAGCAATACCTATCTTAGAATGTGTCTGGATATCTGATGGGACCTAGCTCAAAAATGAACTCCAAATCCAAACTTCTTAGACTGTATCGTCAACTGAACTTAATCAGTGTCCTGCGCCATGCCTTCCCTCAGTATCCACCTGGACCACCTGTCCAATATACTGCCCCTCGTCAGAGGGAAAACTACAACTCTGACAGCCACTCTGCCGTCCAGGTCACGTTGGAAGCCTGGAATGATAACTGTCTCCTGAAGGAGAATGCTGTTATCATATTCCTAGAACATCAACTTATGTTCTAAAAATGCTTCCGATTGTTTCTCCAGGATTGGATTAATATCAACTTATTGCATCTACTGCAAGAACAACATCTGGTGTGGTACTTGACATCTCATGATTGACTCAATTGCCTAAGCAAGTGATCTGCCAATCATGCGTATCCCTCTCTCCTTTAGTCTGTAAGACACCTTTAGAGAGGGTGACTCCATTACCTGCAGGTATACTACCATGCCAGGAGTCGTCCATTCTAAATACTCTTAGAATGCTGTCTAAGTACCCTGATTGGGAAACCACCCAAATCTAGATCTAAAACCATAGATCTAGTAACCAGAATGTACATTATAAGATCCAATTCCTATGTGGAGAAACTACTGTGTGACAACCAAAGTATAACCGATCGTAGTATAGGAATATTACTTCCTACTCTGTGTATGTAATCCAAATACCAGGACATCACACCCTATTACCTCCTTAACAGATCCATCCCCTATTCTGATGAAGTTAATACCTATGACTTCACATCAGAAATAGATGATCTATCTCCGCTATATCTGCTTTAGTCTATAAATAGACATAAGCCACCTGTCCATTATGCTTCCGCTGCTCCCACTGACTACGACAACCCTCTGGCAGAGTCATATAGACGTACACTTCTAAAGCTAGTTTAGAACGACGCTATACTCATCCTCTTGCCGGGTCTCATACTCTGGAATAACAGCAATGGCAAGTCTGGGTAAACAAGAACCTCCCTGTCACCGTCCTTGAGCATACCTAAGTACCTCTTGAGTGCCTGAGGTTACCCACCATATCTGCGGAGTGGCCAATGGAATGTCAAACCAGATTGAATCTTTAGGTTCTTATCAAATCTTCTGTAATTGTTTGCGGTTCTGGAATCACTTCCAGTTCTACCATACTCCCACTACTGTTTTCTGAAAAAACCCATTTTTATTAAAACTGTGGCGAGTCAAGAACAATATCACTATTGATCTTCCAGATGGTAGAAAGTCAACCCTCGTCATAGCCCGGGTCAACCCACAAACAGCCATTACAGAAACGTGCCTTGAGTTATCCGGAGTCTGGTTTTAAGCATAAGCCAGACAACTCCCCGTATCTTAACAATGTCAAGATATGAACTGTTCTATATCCAATACAGAAACAGAGGCACTGATTTAATTGAACCAGATTCAAATCATGCAGCTGTCTCCAGTGCATGTTAAGTAAATGGAGAGAGGCCGATCAGCGTTACTCAACTTAGGAGTGCTTCCAATTATGAGTAACCCGAAAGAGAAGCAAGTTCTCTTAATCATTACTATCAACTGAATACCATATACAAGTATCTACATCTTCAATCACCTTGAAGAATCCCGATACTTGCAATACTTGGTTCTCTACTTTATTCATATACCTATAACTTCTCAAAATTCGGACCCTGTGTTTCTACGAAACACCTGTCTAAAAACTAGAGAAGTCATAAGTAAACCGAATATAGTACGAGAACCAACCCCCTCTGTCCTCATGGATGCTGGACAACATACAATACTCTGTATAAGTCCCTTGAGTCTAATGACTCAATCCCTGTGTGTCGTAGGTTGAAAACTGTACTATGGTTATGAAGAATTACACCGCTGTTCAATGCTCCTTACCTAACCATCCACTGATATAGGTAAATGTCATAGACATAATTTCAAAAAGGCATATCTCACTCTATAAAAATAGATGTACAGATATATCAATTTGAAATTGGTGCATAACAACGGATATTCAAAACCAAATATTTGCCGTCCGGCAAACAACCCAGGTGACTTCCTCAAATATCACCAATTACAACGAATCCCGATATAATGAGGATGATCACCTAATTCCCAATAACTTACTCCCACTCATCATCTGTAAAACCATACAGATGTGAGAATCTTACCTGGTAAATACATACCCTGGAGCAAGTGTCTAATTGGGAAATCAGTTTTCTTTTAACAGTACACAGTGAAACTGAAACATTGAAATGTTTCGATGGGGTATCCCGGTATTCCTAGTAATGCCTCTTCCCTTATCCAGATTCACAACCGTAACCGTATAATTCTTTGCCATCTCTCCAAATCCCGTTATATGTCTTTAGTCATTACCTTCTGCACACCCCTTTAGGCCAAATGGTTTTCTTCCTTCCCTACCGTTCGGCACCAGCCTAAGGTTTGGAAGAAGACTATCCAATAAGCATAACGGGTGTACTGTCCTAATCCTAGGAGCATTCGCAATGCGAGAGAAGGTGAAGATAAAAGACAACTGAATAAACCTTAGAAATATGTGATTTAGGATTGGCGAAGAAATACTTGGTTTGGTCGTGAACAGCAGTCGCAATTTACTTTGCCCTCTTACTAATCCCTTGCTTTGTCTTAACTTAATACCTTCTGTACACCATTTAGGCTAATTGGTTCTCTTCATTCCCTACCGGTCGGCACCTGCCTATGGTTTGGAAGAAGACTATCCAATTTGCGTAATAGGTGTACTATCTCCTAAACCAAGGAGTACTCGCAACCTGAGAGAAGGTAAAAGGAAAAGACAATTGAATAGTCCTATTCATTTTCTCCAGAACCGGAAACCATCCTCGAATAAATTCCTTCGAGTTCGTATATAACCATACGATGGTTTTGTCCAATGGAAGTGGACGTTCATAGTAATACGGGGTGTCCTGTAGAAAAGGGTAAAAGTAGAAGTGGCAATGAGGTATGCAACTCTGACAATCCAAAAGCCAGTGTTAAAAGAAGGTTCGGTTAATCTTGGTCACTGAGTCATAGTCAAGGGTCGGGTCATGGTCGCTGCCAAAGAGAGAGAGAAAAGAAACACTCAACGTGCACTCTAACCTAGATCAGAATGGTTATCACTTTATCTAATCTGGAAACCTCCCACTGTAACCTCAAATTCTTCTCCAAACCTGAAAGAAGAATTAGTCGGGATCACCCGAGGAGTAAACCAACTCATCAGTGGGAATCGGGATCCAACTATCATCGCATGATAACTTGACGGAATCCACTGAAGTCACTACACTCCAGAAGGTATGCGCATGCCTGGCAAGTTTCAGTTTCTTTAGAAACTCCCGATATGATTTTTACCCCTAGGACCCAAGTGACCTTGACACAGTCAACAAATCAAAGAGTCCTAGTCAAGTTCAACCCGTCATTATCCTGGATTGCATTAAACCCACCCGTACGAGCCCTTGACACAGTCAACAAGGCCGCACGACTGTTCTAACCAATCCCATTGATATGCTACAAACAAACACTACTTAGCTACCGCACACTACGCCTTGACACAGTCAACAAACGCAGCACGAATACTAAGTAATACTTGTAAGAAATGACGGAGGGCTACGTCTTGTTTTTGGCGAAAAACCTTTAACGTAGTGAACTTGATATCGTTGAAGGAACTGCATAGTTTTATAAAAATATAGTGACGAAAACCTTTGCTAAAGAAGTCACTCCCGATGAAGGGATCTCGGCTCTTTCCTCGTAGAATGAGGTGCAGGATATTCCAACTGAATACCACGATGCAAAGCAAAAGTAATCAGCTATAGTGAAGTTATTACCCTGACGCAAACTTCTGTCCAAGGAGTCATTCCCGGTGAAGGGATCTCGGCCCTTGCCTCGTCGACTGAGGTGCTGGATATTCATAACCGAATACCACTGTGCAAAACAAAAAAGAACGCCCTTGCAATAACAGCTTTTTGAAAAATGTTCCAACAACATCAGAATAGGTTTGTTTAACTTGAATTGATCCGAATCAACGCAGTCCTATCAATTGATCACACCAATAAAGAACGAAAATAATGATGTACGTATATGCCATCCGCATTCGCAACTGGGTCCCGTCATCACCCGTTAGGTTACTTAACTAACGACAGAGCGGGGACTGGACTAGCGCGGATGCAAAACATATACAACATCTACTAGTATATATACAATATATAATTTTCGCTCAAGGCGTGATAAAATGCAACATCACAGAAATGTACAGCATCACAGAAATGTACCGATATCTGGAAACCCCGGGTTTCACAGAGCCGCTGCTGAAACCCGACGTTCTTTTGGTCGTGTGGATAGCCTGTGCAATAAAATCCTAGACCCCTACGGGCGCGGCAAGTTACCCGCCAAAACCTGAAGCGAGGCAGCCCCCTTCAGCAACGTGAATGGACCGCCCAGCACTTCACGGAATCCGGTAACTTGGGCATCCCTCCTGGGTCAACCTGTACCCCCTACGAGTGCGGCGAATAGCCCGCCAATTCTAGAGTAAATCCCCCTCCGTCTCAACGCCATGAGATGCGGGCCCGTTGCCCTCTAGAACCCGGCTATCCGTGCACCCCTCCGCGGGGTAATCCTAGTACAGAAAGTAAAAATATACATACAACGGGTGCATCGACCGCAACCTGGTCGTGCCCCAAAAGAATAATATACAAACAGGCAGTGACGGCAGTCCACATGTCGGATGCTCGCCCCGCAATATCAAATGTACATAATACAACCACAACAGTACTAGCATTGCATCCAGGCTATCCCCCATGACCAATCCGCAACAACACAGCACAACACAGAACATCAACGTGAATGTCACGCTCGCAAATCCGTCTAACCGGGCTATAGCAGTTAGACAGGATTTACCGATCAAGTGACATTCACGGTCGCAGATATAATGTAAATACTGTGAACTAATCTGTTTAAACTTTTCGATCGATCAAATTTATCGAAGTGGGCCCCAAGCATTACTGTAGCACTTAAAGAGAGTCTAGGCCCAAAAAGAATATTCCAAAAACCCCATTTTCAACCCAGGAGCTCACTGCAAAAATTTGGTCCAATGAATAGTAAATATGGCCGCGGAACCGCGGCAAATACGTGGGTTTGGCCGTGGTTTTGCGGTGGAATAGTGAGATCACGCGACCAAATTTTCACAGAATGCTTAGAATTCCCTGCACATGTCACTGCAATGTACTGAAAAATTTTTGGAGCCAAAAAAATTTCGACAGAAAACTGTGCAAATGAAAATGGGTTTTCGGAAAATCCGTTCGATCGAACTTGTAAACACGTTAGAGCAAGCTAGACTAGGTTAATGGCGTGGCTCTGATACCATGTTGTGCCACGGCAGCGCCCCGGCCGTCTACTCGAGGCCAAAATGCGGAATCAAAATTTTTCTTAACTTTTAAAATGGCGCTACCGCGGACAATATACCCGGATCGTAACCATTAACCTAATCCTAGAAATCAAGAGAAAGAGGTAGAGAGCTATACCAAGCGATCCGTGTCCTCCGGTCTTCGTCTCCACTCCGTTCTCCCGCGGAATCTCCGTCCGTCACCTCCTCGTCGAAAAGGGCACCACGTAGCCGGATTCTTTTACGGGCTCCCACCTCTGGACCGAGGGAACACGGGCGTGAAGTTGGCTAGCCGACGCGTCCAAGAAGTGCTGTAGGCTAGTGTACAATGGTTGTCTCATTTGGGGTAGTGAAGTTGCCATGGAGGAATGAGGAGGAGAATGAAAAGGAGCAATGTCAAAATGAAGCTAGTCTTTTTTGCAAACATAGAATGAGATGAATGATAATTTCCCACACCAAATCAAAAATCCCTCTCCCTCTCATCCAAAGTGGCCGGCCCCCCCTCTCTTAGAAAAATTGGTGGAGAGAACAAAACTCATCCAAGGGAGGTGAGTGTAGGAGAGGCTAAATGGTGACCATACCCCAAAAGCAAATCTCACATCAATAATCCAAATCAACTCTAATCCTTTCTAATCACCATTAAAAGCCCCATCATGAGAACAAGAAAAGCAAAGATGCTTTATCAATCATAATGCCTCATAATACAATAAACCCCTCGACAATAAGTTATTTGCAAACTTGCAAATAACCCCCTCCATCGAAAAGTCCGGCCGTGAAGGAACAAAGGAAAAAACCGACCGGAACGGAATGCAAACTGGCAACCTCCAAAAACTGATCCCATAATAAATTACAGGAAAACCCCTCGACTGCATATACATGCCCGCATTTGTATTCCCACTGAATACAAATGCAAAGAGACAAAATCTACACTGTCTAACACTAGGATCCGGCTTAAACCAAAACCGGCTAGTAAAATCCGTCCGATCACGATCCGTGCAATACCGCACGTATCTGATCGAACCCTGCCATATCTCCATACGGCCTCTATAGCATTTCGCCCAAAACTTGAGTAACTGTCTGTGTGCGGGACTCTAAAGACTCATCAATATTATGGCTGTGGATTTAACCACTAGCACGTCAGAGGTATTAGCCATACATGACGGACCACCAGCTATTGACTAAAAGGGACGTCGATGAGCGAACTCATCCTGACACCCTTCTGAGCCTGTCAGTGACAATATCCGTACAGTCTGGTCCGTTCGTCTATGAGTATCGCATGGCGGGCCTAGGGGGTTGGTAAAAGTCAGACCCCTAAAAGCGGTACAAGTCGTGTCGGAGCAAAGCCCAGAACACCCTGAGATACTACTGGAATACCTACCAGTAAATCTCCTGCCTCGGCCGAGAGCTTTGTGTAATGGCTCTCCTAGACACAGCGCGACCTCACCCCCAATACCGGGAGAGACGAACCCCTGCAGATCCGCTCACTGCCTCCATGTGGCTCGGGACTGTACCCAACTAAAAGCTGTTTGCACGACTCCTTTAAGCCGTGGTAGAGTTGTAATCAAAGTACAGTGGGAACTCACACGAGACAAATGACGATCTCAGGTCGATGAACTAACCTGTACACATGTCACCGGAGAACTGCTATCTGACATCTGGTATAATCCCAACTAGCAGGTTCCCGGCGAGTCCTGTCTGGTGTACTTGTTAGTGTATATGCCCTAGAGGCCATTACTGTATCATACTGGTTTGTATATTACTTAATGGAAGCTTGGGATATTCACCTTGTATAAACAATCTTGCTCAATATAGTAGTATGCTACTTGGTTTGTTTCTACTTTAATGTGTACATGTGTTTATTTTAGTATATCACCTATACGCATTAGTGGAGCCCTTAGGATCTTTGCTTGATTACCAGCGTTGTGATGGCAATCACACTAGTGGGGGCTGGGTAATCTGTAAGCACATCCTTATACAGGTCCCTAGTCGCAGGACTATCGAGACAGGGCATCGATACTCCGGAGTAGACTAGCGTATGCACTTCTCATCCCAGTGTGGGAGATGGTCTGTCCCACAGCCATCAGTACGTCGTACTGGAGATAGTATACGGGTGCTCGTTGGGTTACGAGTACACTGGACAGGACTCGTCGGGAACTGACAGGTTGGTATTATACCTATCATCAGTTATCAGTTCCCAGGTGACATGAGTACAGCTTAGTCCGCTGACTTGACACTGGCACTTCGCCTCGAGTGTGTTCCCACTGCACTTTGATCACTACCCTACCACGGCTCAAAGGAGTCGTGCAAACAGGTAATGGTTGGGTGCAGTCCCGAAGCACTTGGAGGCAGTGACGGTTAGACAGGATTCGTCTCTCCCGGTATTGGGGGTTGACATCGCGCTGTGTCTAGGAGAGCCATTACACGAGTAGTCCCTGGCCAGGGCAAGCGAGATATACTGGTAGGCTTCCAGTGTTATCTCAGGGTGTTTTGGGCTTCACTCCGACACGACTTGTACCGCTATTAGGGGACTGACGTTTTACCGTCCCCTAGGCCCGACATGTGATGTATTAGACGAACAGACCGGACTGTACAAAGACTGTCACATTCAGACTCAGTAGGAGTTCAGATGGGGTTCACCTCGTCAGCCTTCTTGTCGGCATCTACCTGGGGACCGTTACGCACAGCTAGTGCCGCTTGCGGTCTGTGGTCAAACCCACTGCCAGCGTAGTGTCGAGTCTTTAGAGTCCCACACAGAGGGTATTCGCCTCTGGGCAAAACTGAGTAGAGGTCGCATGGTTTTGCGGCAGGGTTCGTTCTCATCCGCGCACTTGTGCACTTTTGGAGTCCGGACGGATTATACTAGCAGGCTCTGGTTTGAGCCAGATACCGGTATATGTTTTGGGGTTGCTTTTATCTCTCAGTATTCTTGTTCCTCGGAACGAGAATGCAGGTGTGTATGCACAGTTGTTTGAGGCGGAGGAAGAGGTCTTTCATTAGGGTTTCGGAACGGGTGCGTATGCACAGTTGACAGTCGTCTTTTTCCAAACCCTAATGGATTTATGAAATATCAATTAATAATAGTAATTAAATGAAATTGTGTCATGGTTGATTTTGTTGACTTGTTGACCATGGTTGACTTGTTGACCATGGTTGAATGTTTGACCATCATCATTGCTTTGCAAGGATACTCCTTGATTTTAGCTTACATTCATTTAATGAAGTGATGATAGTGGTCATTCCAAATACAACCATCAACTATTTCATTTTGAATTATTATTATTAATTAGATATATCTTTTTCCTTTTGTTATGGTTGCAAAAGGAGAATGAGCTCATTCTATCATATTGATTCTCTCTCCTCATTTCATCTTCTTCTTCCTCAAGCTCAAGGAGAATCCTTCTCATGAGTTGAGAATCCCTCTCCTTGAAAAGAAAACACCCCATAGATACTCTCTACTCTCTCTAGGGTTCAAGGTTTGGCAAGCCGGAGATCCTAGTTCACTCTAAGTTCGAGAAAGAGCCCGAAGGTTGAACCCTCAGGTGGATCCATCTTTGACGGTAGAAGGCGACGAGGAGAGAACCATCAACCTCTACTAGGTTTCAAGAAGAAGGAGTTCAAGTTAGGTATAACCTTTTATCCGAGTAGCTAACTCTCTTTAGCATGATAGCTAGTTTAGTTTAGAAAAGATCCCGACTTTGTTAGTCCATGTTGCCCCATGCGCTAAAAATTTGATTTTTATACCGTTTCCGCCTCCCCGTAAGAACCGGGGGTCGCAACGTGGACTTACAGTACTCATACCCAATGAGCACCTGTATACATCTTGGGTGAACCAACTGACACCAGTGGCTTGTGAGACCGGCCACCGCCTCTTGTCGGGGTCTCGACTGTATACACTAGTTTACTCTGGAGAATCGATGCCCTGTCTCGAAACTCCCACGACTAGGGACCTTTTAAGGATGTGCTTATAGACTCCAGCTCCCACGTATATAATCGCCCTCATACAGCTGGTAGTCAAGCAAGAATCCTAGGGGCTCTATCAACGTGTAATAGCGACTCGTAAGGTCACCTAAAGCAGTACACGATGATAAAGATAAACCAGATAGCATACTATCATCTTGAGTAAGACTGTCCTACTGGGACAGGTCCTCCCTCAATCATTGCAATCACGTGCCTGTGATCCAATAATTGACTCTGAGGGCACTATCTCCAACAGATCTAAGTCTAGTACATACCGATACCATCAACATACAACCGCGTGTTTATGAAAACACATCGCCCATCAATCCGCTAATATAAAATGTCGTATCTCATAACACGACCCAAATCATATCACCGATCTCACGGCATCAGGCCCAATCACATCGACTCATCTCCAAGTATCATATACTATCCTCATCATCCGTGTATATGTATACATATACATATACATACATACATACATACATACATACATATATATATATACATACTCACATACATATATGTATATATGTGTATATATATATATATATCCCCATATACGCACAAGAAAATCAAATGTATGTGTGTGTGTGTGTGCGTGTGTATGTATGTATAGTCTATACTCTAGGGTTCACGACTAAGAAACTAACTAAAGCACTATCATCCAAATACGCTAACACTAACCCAAAGTCATCTAAGCAAATCTTGCTAATCACACACATGTCATAAAACACACACACACACACACACACACACACACACACACATATAACGCATCAAGTGCTACGAAATTGCGGGGGTGCTATATGCCATCCACCCGACTTCCCCCATAGATATATATTTACTCATCTGGATGCCTCGGCTAATCTGATCCGATCTCAGCTCTGTTATTCCCGCACCATGTCCAACGCCTCTGCGCCCGATCCTAGGAAAGTACACAAGGAAAACAAGAGAATAAATATAAATAGTCGTGGACACATACAAATACAAGTCCACCACGCGCACTAACTAAACGCGCGCACACTTGGTGCACGAATCGCGCCGCGACAACGCCACAAATCACCACTAGGGTCGCAATACGTGAAAATGACAATCCTAGTACCCACTCGTACCAATTGCACATTCACAAAACTATAAATATTATATGTAAAATGTTGTAAATCACCAAAAGCTCAAAATAATTCGAATCGTTTTACTTCCAAAAACCTAGTAAGCCACAATTTCCCGGTTTAGCACAAATCTAAATGTTTAACAATTTTAGTGGCTACAATACTCACTAAATATCTTAATTAAGTCACACAACCATTAATTAGATTTTAATCTCACTTATTTTCATTAATCCCAAAATTCTAGTTTGCAAAATTATGCAATTTGGACAAATTAATAGTAACAATTTACAATTTAACAACCAAACTAGGTTTGCATATTTTAAGATGTTAAACTATACATTGCATCCTTAATGATGTAATAAAAACCCTATCTTGAATTTCACAAACCCTCACTTGAATTTCCAAACTTCCAATTAAAACCTAATTAACACTTAAATAATTTAGCTTAAGCAATAAACCAACAATTAACCATAGGATTAAGATCTTATACCTCACAATTTGTAAACCTCACATGCAAACTTAGCCTCCAAACTTGCTTCCATGCTCCAAGATCCATGCTTGAATGGCCAAAGAATAGTGGGTAAGGAATGGAATTGGAGTTTATGGGATTTTGTATGGATTTTTAAAGGAATTTTGGGGATTTTTTGATGCAAAATGAAGTGGGGAAAAAGGGAGGGGGCTGCTGGAATGAGAGGGAGAGAGAGAATGTGAGGTGTGGTGTGAGGTCAAGGAAATTTCCCATCAACAAAAGACCATACCTCTTTGTTTATTCTATCATTTTATTTTTCTTTTCTTTCTTTTTTTTCTCTTTGTGAGGAAAAGATGTGTGGGGAATTGGGGGGGAATGGCAGCAGGCCAGTTTCGGCCAAGAAGGGATGAGGGGAAAGAGAGGGTGTGAGGTGGGTGTGGGTGTGTAGAAGCATCTCCAATTAATACACCTATTAAGTCATATCTTAATTATTTCATTTATTTTATTTTCTAACTAAATTTTCCTTAGAAATCTCTAGGATTATGGAGACACATTAAAACAAAACGAGCATGTTACAAACTTGTTTTCTATGTTATCATGATTCACAATTGTGTGTAACCCATTCCAATTTGTAATTATCACTAATTAAATGTATTAATGAAGGCTTAAAATAATTAATTACGGAAAATATTTTAGTAAACTAGAAATTTATAAGTGACCAATTAAATACCAAATACTAGCAATTATATAGCTAGGATAGGTATATTTAATTCTATGTCGAAAAATAATTATATCTTGATTTTTACGGAAAACACCGGTTATTTTACCGATTATCCAAAATTTCACCTAAACAATTTTCAAAACGTTACAGTAATATACAAACCAGTATGGTACAATAATGGCTTCTCGGGCGTACATCACTAACAATCTCCCATTTGAACTAGGGCCATGTACAGGCGTATCGCAGACCTATCATCTCGATCAGCCTCTCGAACTGTGTCTGAGGGATGGCCTTCGTGAGTGGATCTGCAGTGTTATTCTCCGTATCTACTCTCCTCACCTCGATCTCCTAGCGATCAACGATCTCTCTGATCAGGTGGTACTGCCTCAAAATGTGTCTGGAATTTTGATGGGACCTGGGTTCCTTCGCTAAGGCTATAGCGTCGTTGTTGTCACAATACAGAGGTATTGGATCTACAATGGACGGAACCACCTGAAGTTCTTGTAGGAACTTCCTCATCCAGACTACTTCCTTCACGGCATCACAAGCAGCTATGTACTCCGCTTCCATCGTCGAGTGAACAACGGTGTCCTGTTTGGAGCTCTTCCAACAGACCGCCCCTCTATTGAGGGTAAAGACATAACCCGACATGGACTTAGAGTCATCCTTGTCACTCTGGAAGCTGGAGTCAGTAAAGGCCTCAATCTGGAGGTCTTTTCCGCCATACACCAAGAACATCTCCTTAGTCTTTCTCAAGTACTTGAGAATGTTCTTTACTGCTATCCAGCGCTTCTCCCCTGGGTTTGACTGATACCGGCTTACCACGCTTAGTGCGTAAGCAACATCTGGTCTGGTACACATTATCGCATACATTATAGAGCCTACCGCTAAAGCATAGGGTATAAATGTCATGCGAACCTTTTCCAAATCAGTCTTGGGAGACATCTCTTCGGAGAGGGTGATTCCATGATAAGCCGGTAGATTACCACGTTTTGAATCTTCCATACTGAATCTTTTCAGTATGGTGTTGATGTACCAGGACTGCGAAAGTCCCAACATTCTCTTAGATCTATCACGATAGATCTGGATCCCCAGAATTTAGGAGGCATCACCCACGTCTTTCATGGAGAACCTCTGTGACAAGAATCCTTTGACTAATTGTAGCATAGGAATGTCATTTCCTAATAAGAGAATGTCATCCACGTACAAGATGAGGAATACCACAGTTCTCCCTACAATCTTACTATATATGCATGGTTCATTTGGATTTTTGATAAAATCGAATTCCTTGACTGTATCATCAAAACAGATGTTCCAACTCCGCGATACCTGCTTTAGTCCATAAATGGACTTAAGCAACTTGCACACTTTCCCGCTGCTCCCATTCTGAATGAAACCCTCTGGCTAATCCATATAGACGCACTCTTCCAAATTTCCATTTAGAAAAGCCTTCTTTACGTCCATCTTCTAGATCTCATAATCGTGGAAGGCAGCAATGACAAGAAGGATCCGAATGGATTTGAACATAGCCACTAGAGAAAAGGTCTCGTCATAGTCCAAATCAGGTCTTTGACCAAAACCTTTTGCAACAAGTCTAGCCTTATAGGTTTCAATCTATCCATCTACACCAATCTTCTTTCTTAAGATCCATTTACAGCCTACAGGTTTTAGCCTTTCTGGAGCAATGTCCAAAGTCCATACTTTGTTGGTGTACATGGATTCCATCTCGGCCCGCATTGCATCTAGCCATTTTACCGAGCCGTCACTCTGAATGGCTTGCTGGAAGCTAGTAGGCTCATCATTGTCAATGATGTAATCCTCTCGATCCCCGTCTATGAGAAAACCGTAGTATCTCTCAGGCAGATGAGACCGCTTACTAGTTCTGCGGAGTGGCGCGGGGATGTCCGGTTTTTCTGAAACCTCTGGTTCTACCAAGTTTTCAGTAATAGCTTGTGGTTCTGGAATTTCTTCCAGTTCTATTTCGCTCCCACTTTTCTGATTTTCAAAAAATTCAGATTCCAAGAAGTGGGCATGACGAGAAACAAAGACCTTTTGTTCCTCTGCGCAATAGAAACAATACCCTCTGGAGTTCTTTGGGTATCCCACAAACTTACACAGTACTGAGCGTGCCTCGAGCTTGTCCGCATGCTGCTTTTTTACAAAAGCTGGACATCCCATGTCTTAAGATACTTAAGATGGGGTTTCTTCCCACTCCATATCTGATATGGTGTGGTAGGCACTGACTTAGTAGGAACCTTATTTAGAAGATATGCAGCTGATTCTAGTGCATAACCCCAGAAGGATCGTGGCAACTCAGCGTTACTCATCATGGAATGAACCATATCCAATAGGGTTTCCGTCTCTCCGATACACCGTTGTGTTGTGGCGTGTATGGAGGAGTAAGCTGAGAGAGAATTCCATACTCTTTTAGGTAATCCAGGAACTCGGCACTCAAGTATTCACCATTTCAATCAGATCTTAGTGTCTTGATACATTTGCCCCTTTGTTTTTCCATTCATTCTTATATACCCAGAATTTCTCAAAGGCTTCGGATTTATGCTTCATCAAGAAGACATGTCCATACCTAGAGAAATCATCCGTAAAAGTAATGAAGTAGGAATAACCACTTCGTGCATGTGTAGACATTGGACCACACACAGCGTTGTATATGAGTTCCAAGAGCTCGCTCGCTCTTACTCCGTGTCCAGTGAATGGAGTCTTTGTCATCTTTCCCATGAGACAAGATTGACAAGTAGCATAAGACTGATATTCGAACGGATACAAATATCCCTCTCTATGTAACTTCATCAACCGTGTTTCATTCATGTGACCAAGTCTACAATGCCATAAGAAATCCTGATTTAATTCCGGAGACTTTCTTTTATGTGTGTTTTGGACACTGAAAACCTGAGCTTGATTTAATACGTATATTCTGTTATCTAATGTACCCGACCCAATAAGAGCTTGATTTAGGTGGATGTGGACCACATCACGTACAAATGTAAAATCATATCCTTCCTTAGAAAGTGTCACGACCCGAAAGTACGGAACGTGACTGGCACTTAGATTATGAGACGTCTAAAGGCGTACCGTAACCTAAGTCAGCCAAAGCCCAGAAATCTAACCCAAAACCAAAAGAGAGTGAAGGAAAACCTTAAATGAAAACGGTTTTTAAATCAATTGAGTTGCAAAGAATTCCTTTTTAAAACATCAAAAATTTCTGAAAATTTCGGCAGAGTCTCCCCTGTATTTTCTATCCCCAAAAATGGGTACAACAAGATAATACATATGAAATCATAAAAATGGCATCCCCAAGCGGGAGCTAGCTCTTCGCCCAAGGCGGATCACAACCACATGCAATATATAAGCAATACCAAGAAAAGAGCAGAAGAAACCCAAAATATCAAAAAACGCAACGCCGACTCAAGTGAGCTCAACCCAAAAGAAACCACAAATATACATATCTCTCATTCTCATCACTAGGTCGCATATACAAAACAAGTGGTAGATGGAGAATACTAGATACAATGATAAAGCAAAAAGGAATAAAGTATACTCGCAACCCACCTACGGGCGATGTCGCGAGTCTGAGCAAAAGAAACTGATGACAAGATAGCCCGCCGCTACGAGACTGACGGGTCCGACCTGCAAGACACTGTGGCACAACGGGGGTGAGTTGCCAGCTCGTGAGTAAATATAACATCTAGTAAGGCAATCGTAAGAATGCACGCAATGCGGAACAACATGTATGTCCATATGTGATATAATAACTCTAGTATGCATGCACATGTATGCAATATCTTTCCTAACTCTTTAAGTGTTTTAAATGTTAAAGTTACTGGATTCTTAACTTTTAGAAAACGAATGACTGCATAATAGCTAAATATCATCAAGAAATCCTCAGAAAACCCGTGTCAAGCATCGACACCAAATACGAATCATATCTGTCTCAATGTCGGGCTCCGTCAGTCCGGATCGGCCCATATCATAAATCTCACGACAACGGTCGGTATCCTCCGGATATCCGCCGCGCCAGACATCACCGGTAGGTAGTCTTCCCCTGCCAGGCTCATCGTCTACAACTCGATCTTCTTGCCCCGGGGTACCATACCGGGCCCACCATGTACCCGAGACGGTTCATCCACTCCTCGAATCGGGTCTCGAAATCCAACAGAAAACATGAAAACTCATGGTGGACGACACAGACATCACGAGAAAACCGCAACTTTGTTTTGAAAATGATAAATCTAAGGTTTTGTTAAATTCTTGCGGTTTTCCCCAAAAATCCAGAAATCACAGAAAAGCTAAAATCATCAAGAAAATCATAGTGTCCACATGTTATATATAATAAATGTCTATGATATCAATGTATATGATGTGAGTTTTAGTAGCAATCTATATAAATATGATGTTAATGCGAGGTATATGCGTGCTATGCAATTTCATATATCATGTTTGAATGCAAATAGCGATATTAAGTTAAACAGGTTTTCTAGTGTACGTGGCATGGCAATTACCAAAGGCGTGTGTGTCACATGAATAGTGCGCGTGCAATCGATGCCAATGGTAATGTGTTCGTGTCCTACGAAATGATATCGCGTATGTATATATGAACGTCATATGAATGTCCATGCAATCTAGTATAGGGTTAGCTGTGAGGGTATGCCATGTATATAAATGGATAAGCTAGCTAACAATATAATTATTGCATAAAGTAGAGTAATCCTAACTAGGGAGGGGGGGCGCCTCGCGCCATCCAGACGATTCCCCCGTAGATGAATATATCTACTCACCAGAAATCCCCGCTAATCTGATCCGGCCACCGCTTTGCCTTTTCGCGCCGTATCCGAAGTTTCCCCGACCGATCCTAAATTTGCACAACACCAAGTATAAGATTACATAACCCTAAACGATGCAAGTCACATTATACAAATATCGACGCTCACAAATTAAACATAGCATGCACTCGGTGCGCGGAAAAACGCACGAAAATCGCTAATTTTTAGCTAAAATCGCCGTATCGGGGAAATTGTCAAACTAAAACCCGACTAAACAAAACTACGTATTCACACACCCTAATAGTCGTATAAGATGTTAATTATATCGCCTAATTAATACAATTAGATCGCCTCCTAAAATTTTAGAAAAACTAGTAAGCAAATAGCATAGCGATTCTATGTAAATGTCGAAATTTTATCGATCTAGCGAACGCAACATCGCTCAATTAATCACTCTAACCAATTGGATAACCAAAGCCCTAACTTAAATCCATCAACCATTCTACAAACCCTAATTACAACATCAATTCCCTTTCTTGAATTTCCTAAACAAGAATTCATAAGCAAATTACACACTAAAACTACTAAATCTAGCAACTTAAACAACAATTAACAACTAGATTTGGATTTATACCTCCCAAGTGTGAACCCTAGCTTGCTCAAGCCACCAAAGAAGCCTCCTTTCTCCAAGTTTTGAACTAATTTGGCTTGAGGAGAGAGTGGATTAGGGTTTTGTTTTGAATTGGAGAAGTAATTTGTGCATTTTTGATGAATTTTGGCATGAAATTGAAGCAAGAAAGAAGTGGGAAAATGGAGGTTGCAGCTGTGGGGAGCTCGGCCAGCAGGTGGAGGAGAGAGTTTGGGAAATTTGGAGAAGATTCTAGGTCCAAAACACCCCCATGTTATCATTTAATGCATTTCTTTTCAACATTTTACAAAAAAACCCTTATTTTACCTCATTTTCTCATTAAATTTCCAACCCAAAAACTAAAAATGTGAAAGTCATGACACAATTTTATTAACACCATATTTTAGCTTATAAAGACTCCTAATTAAGAAATTTACCTAATTAAATTTGTATTTACCCCTAATTAAATGTATTTAAAAAGGCTTAAAATAATAAAAAAATAATTAATTACGAAATTTTTTTTATTTAACTAGAAAATTATAAATGACATTTTAGTGACAAAATTATAGTAATATCTTATTTAAATTTTGTATAATTAGGTCTATAATGGAAAATATCAATTTTGACTTTTTACGGAAAAAGCCGAAAAATTGGCCGATTACCGAAAAACTGCCTAAACGATTTTTGAAGGGTTACAATCTTCCCCCCTTAAAGAAATTCGGTCCCCGAATTAGAATTTAACTACGCGTACCTTCAAAAAGATGGGGATATCTCTTCCTCATCTCGACCTCGGTCTCCCAGGTGACCTCCTCGCTGTTCGGGCCACGCCAAAGGACTTTGACAGACGGTATGACCTTCGACCTCAATTTCTTCACCTGCCGATCCAAGATGACAACCGGCTGCTCGGTGAAAGAAAGATCACGCTCTAACTGGATCGTCTGGTGCTGAATCGCCTGGGAAGGATCATGAAGGTACTTGCGGAGCATCGAGACATGGAATACGGGGTGAACATCGGGGAAGCTGGGCGGAAGAGCTAACCGATAAGCGACTGGACCAACACGCTCTAGGATCTCGAAAGGACCAACATATCTAGGACTCAGCTTCCCTTTCCGTCCAAATCTCATCACACCCTTCATCGGAGAGACCTTCAGGAAAACATGATCGCCAACAGCGAACTCGAGTCGGCGACGACGCCTGTCAGCATAAGATTTCTGCCTGCTCTGTGCCGCTCTCATCCTGTCCCGAATCAGCTGTATTTTCTCGGTCGTCTCCTGTACGATCTGAGGCCCCAAAATACTGCTCTCCCTGAGCTCTGTCCAACATACAGGCGATCGACATCTCCTCCCATATAAAGCCTCGAAAGGTGCCATCTGTATCGTCTCCTGGAAACTATTATTGTAGGAAAACTCGATCAAAGGCAAATGACGATCCCAGCTACCACCGAAATCCAAAACACAAGCTCTGAGCATGTCCTCAAGAGTCTGAATAGTACGCTCCGACTGACCGTCAGTCTGCGGATGAAAGGCTGTGCTAAAACTCAAACGGGTGCCCAAAGCTTCCTGGAGTTTCTGCCACAATCGGTTGGTAAACTGGGTGCCACGGTCGGACACGATGCAAGTCGGAACACCATGCAGTCGCACTATCTCATCAATATAAACCTGGGCGTACTGAGAAAATCCAAAAGTGGTCTTCACTGGCAGGAAGTGAGCCGCTTTCGTCAGTCGATCCACAATCACCCAAATAGAGTCATACCCTCGACTGGTCCTGGGTAGACCCACAACGAAGTCCATGGAGACCTGCTCCCACTTCCAATCAGGGATGGGCAAAGGCTGTAACTCGCCGGCTGGCCTCTGGTGCTCGGCCTTGACTTGCTGACAAGTCAGGCATTTCGACACAAAATCTGTAATATCCTTCTTCATCCCGTCCCACCAATAAACCTCTCTCAAATCACGGTACATCTTGGTGGAACCTGGATGCACACTGTATACTGATCTATGTGCCTCCTCGAGAATATCACGCCTCAGTCCCTCTGAATCTGGCACGCACAGTCGAGTCCCAAATCGAAGTATCCCCTGATCATCAAGCACGAACTCAGAAACTCTGCCCTGCCGAATCTGCTCAATAATCTCTAATGTACGGGCATCGCCGGACTGTGCCTCGTGGATACGGTCATGTAACTGTGGGCGTGCTCTGAAATGGGCCAGCTGTCCCCCTGTAGGAGTAAACTCGAACTGCACTCGGCTATCACATAAAACCTACCAATCCGCCGTCGACTGCATCTGTACTGCGCTCAAACAAGATAAGCTACCTCCGGGCCTCCTACTCAAAGCATCTGCCACCACATTCGCCTTGCCCGGATGGTATAAAATCTCGCAGTCATAATCCTTCACCAACTCCATCCAACGGCGCTGTCTCAGGTTCAGGTCTCGCTGCTGGAAGATATACTTCAAACTCTTGTGGTCAGTGAATATCTGGCACGACTCACCGTATAGGTAATGTCTCCAGATCTTAAGTGCAAATACCACTGCAGCCATCTCTAAATCATGGGTGGGGTAGTTCTGCTCGTGTTTCCTCAGCTGCCGAGAAGCATACGCGATAACTCTGTCGTGCTGCATCAATACACAGCCCAGCCCCACTCTAGAAGCATCACAATATACCACGAACCCGCCTGATCCTGAAGGCAATGCTAACACTGGAGCAGTAGTCAGACGAGTCTTCAACTGCTGAAAGCTATCCTCACATGCCTGTGTCCAATCAAAAGGAACCCCCTTCCGGGTCAACCCGGTCAAAGGTGCAGCAATGCGGGAGAAATCCTGGACGAAACGTCGATAATAGCCGGCCAGACCTAGAAAGCTGCGAACCTCTGTAACTGATACTGGTCTAGGCCAACGCTGAACTGCCTCGATCTTCTTCGGGTCTACGCAAATACCATCTCTCGTCACCACATGACCCAAGAAGTCGACACTGTCTAACCAGAATGCGCACTTGGAGAATTTGGCGAACAGCTGATGCTCCCTCAAAGTCTGCAATGTGATACGTAAGTGTTGCTCATGCTCCTCCCGGCTCCGAGAATAAACCAAGATGTCGTCAATGAACACAATGATGAACTGATCGAGATACGGCCTGAATACGCGGTTCATCAAATCCATAAATGCTGCCGGGGCATTGGTGAGCCCGAACGACATCACCAAGAACTCGTAATGACCATATCGAGTACGGAAGGCGGTCTTCGGAATATCCTCCTTCCGAACTCGCAACTGGTGATAACCTGACCGTAAATCAACCTTCGAGAAGAACCCTGCACCCTGGAGCTGATCAAATAAGTCATCAATGCGGGGTAGGGGATACCTGTTCCGCACAGTAACCCGGTTCAACTGACGATAATCAATGCATAAGCGCATACTTCCGTCCTTCTTCTTAACAAACAAGACGGGAGCGCCCCAAGGTGACACACTCGGTCGGATAAGCCCTTTGTCCAGCAAGTCCTGTAACTGATCCTTTAGCTCTCTCAGCTCCGCCGGGGCCATCCGATAAGGAGGTATAGAAATAGGCCCCGTGCCGGGGATCAAGTCAATACAGAACTCAATCTCGCGCTCTGGTGGCAGACCAGGCAGCTCGTCAGGGAATACATCAGGAAACTCTCTCACAACAGGGACCTGGTTCAACGGAACCTCTGTGGAGCTAGTATCACAAACATAGGCTAAGAATCCCTGACACCCTTTCCTTAAGAGCTGACCAGCGCGAAGAGAAGAAATCAAGCTGGGAAGGGTAGCGCTACGATCTCCCTGAATAATAAGAACCGGCTTACCAGGAAAACTGAATCTGACTGCTTTTTCACGGCAGTCCACGGATGCATAACAGGTGGCTAGCCAGTCCATACCAAGAAGAACGTCAAAGTCTAGCATATCGAGGAGAATCAAATCTACTGAAGAATCTCTCTCCCCGATACGAACGGAACAAGATCGGTATACAAAACGGGCAACAAAAGACTCGCCTACCGGGGTAATAACGACAAGCGGCTGATCTAACGGACAAGACTCTCGGCCCAACCTCGGTGCAAAATACGTGGAAACATAGGAATGTGTGGAGCCTGGATCAAATAATACCCGTGCATTAAAAGAACATACTGGCAGAGTACCTGTCACGACGGCATTGGATGCCTGTGCATCCTGAGGAGTCAACGCGAACACTCGGGCCTGTCCACCACTAATAGCTGGCTGTCCTCTGCCTCTACCTCGGCCTCTGCCTCTGCCTCTGTCGCCTCGTCCTCTCTGAACCGGACCGCCACGTCCACGGCCTCTAGAAGCATCTGGCTGGCGTGAAGCATCATCAAAAGGAGGAAGTAAAGCTCTCTGCGAAGGTGGTGAAGGTGGTAAAGTCACATGCGGGACTGTCGCCGCGCCCGGACGTCCCATGGTACAGTCTCTGACACGGTGATACTGACTCCCACACCGAAAACATCCTGGAGACGACTGCTGGGTCTGTGGATATGAACCAAATAACTGACCTCGTCTCAATCCTCTGCCTCCGCCATCTCCCGGAAATAATCTATCACGATGTCTGCCCATCTGCCGCTGAGCTGGCGTATCAGTACGGATCCTCTTCGGCCCAGAAGTGACCGGAGTCTCAGAAATACGCTCCTCCAAAAGTAAGGCTGCGTCCATCGCGGCTGCGTATGTATCAAAGTGCTGGGTGCCGATGGCAAGGAATAGCTGTGTATCAAGCCCTCGTACAAACCTCTTTATCCTCTTCTCTTCTGTGTCGACTAGGTACGGTGCATATCGAGACAACTGGGTAAACTGTATATCATACTCCGACACTGTCATCCCAGGAGTCTTGCGCAAAGACTCAAAACTACGGGCTCGAGCATCTCGAACACTCTCCGGAAGAAAACGGGCAAGAAATGCAGCTGTAAACTCATCCCAGGTCATAGAAGGCAGACCTGCAGCTCGGCCTCTCTCTACTGAGTCGTACCATGTCTGGGCAAGACCCTCCAGACGAAAACTCGCAAACTCCACCAATCTATCCTCAGAACACCTCAACGAACGGCCAATCCGTGCCATCCTATCGAGAAATGCCTGTGGGTCCTCTGTCGCATCTGTACCGGTAAAAGCTGGAGGTCTCAATCTCATGAACTCCTGTAGAGAAACAGGGATAGTCTCCGTAGTAGCAGCAGGAGTGACCATCTGTGCAGCAGGTACGATCGTGGTCTGTGCGGTGGAAGGAACGTCCTCGGATCTCTGTGCCCGGCTGGACTCAACTAAAGATCCCATCATCTGCCGCAACTCTTGCATGCCGGCCTCTAATCTGGCAATACGGTCTGGATAAGGCGGATCAGTAGGACCCTGAGGGGTAGGAGTATCCTCCCGCTCGATCCTCGCCTCAGACGGGCCCGCCCGAATCTCATCCCTAGCGGCAGCCCGCTGAGCTCTTGTAGTCTTTGGCGGCATCGAAGCTGGAATAAGAAATAGAACTGATAAGGACATTGCAATTGAATCAAGGAATGCAAGGAATCAAGAAAGGAAATACAAGCAATTATGTCCTAAGGTTACTTAGGCGGAGTACCGTATCGTAAGTATGCCGCGGATCATACCCACGCTACGCCACTCTGCTTAAGTCACCTACTCCATCTACCAAGGTCGTCCTACACTTAGAAGGGTAAAACCTGCGCTCTGATACCAACTTTGTCACGACCCGAAAGTACGGAACGTGACTGGCACTTAGATTACGAGACGTCTAAAGGCGTACCGTAACCTAAGTCAGCCAAAGCCCAGAAATCTAACCCAAAACCAAAAGAGAGTGAAGGAAAACCTTAAATGAAAACGGTTTTTAAATCAATTGAGTTGCAAAGAATTCCTTTTTAAAACATCAAAAATTTCTGAAAATTTCGGCAGAGTCTCCCCTGTATTTTCTATCCCCAAAAATGGGTACAACAAGATAATACATATGAAATCATAAAAATGGCATCCCCAAGCGGGAGCTAGCTCTTCGCCCAAGGCGGATCACAACCACATGCAATATATAAGCAATACCAAGAAAAGAGCAGAAGAAACCCAAAATATCAAAAAACGCAACGCCGACTCAAGTGAGCTCAACCCAAAAGAAACCACAAATATACATATCTCTCATTCTCATCACTAGGTCGCATATACAAAACAAGTGGTAGATGGAGAATACTAGATACAATGATAAAGCAAAAAGGAATAAAGTATACTCGCAACCCACCTACGGGCGATGTCGCGAGTCTGAGCAAAAGAAACTGATGACAAGATAGCCCGCCGCTACGAGACTGACGGGTCCGACCTGCAAGACACTGTGGCACAACGGGGGTGAGTTGCCAGCTCGTGAGTAAATATAACATCTAGTAAGGCAATCGTAAGAATGCACGCAATGCGGAACAACATGTATGTCCATATGTGATATAATAACTCTAGTATGCATGCACATGTATGCAATATCTTTCCTAACTCTTTAAGTGTTTTAAATGTTAAAGTTACTGGATTCTTAACTTTTAGAAAACGAATGACTGCATAATAGCTAAATATCATCAAGAAATCCTCAGAAAACCCGTGTCAAGCATCGACACCAAATACGAATCATATCTGTCTCAATGTCGGGCTCCGTCAGTCCGGATCGGCCCATATCATAAATCTCACGACAACGGTCGGTATCCTCCGGATATCCGCCGCGCCAGACATCACCGGTAGGTAGTCTTCCTCTGCCAGGCTCATCGTCTACAACTCGATCTTCTTGCCCCGGGGTACCATACCGGGCCCACCATGTACCCGAGACGGTTCATCCACTCCTCGAATCGGGTCTCGAAATCCAACAGAAAATATGAAAACTCATGGTGGACAACACAGACATCATGAGAAAACCGCAACTTTGTTTTGAAAATGATAAATCTAAGGTTTTGTTAAATTCTTGCGGTTTTCCCCAAAAATCCAGAAATCACAGAAAAGCTAAAATCATCAAGAAAATCATAGTGTCCACATGTTATATATAATAAATGTCTATGATATCAATGTATATGATGTGAGTTTTAGTAGCAATCTATATAAATATGATGTTAATGCGAGGTATATGCGTGCTATGCAATTTCATATATCATGTTTGAATGCAAATAGCGATATTAAGTTAAACAGGTTTTCTAGTGTACGTGGCATGGCAATTACCAAATGCGTGTGTGTCACATGAATAGTGCGCGTGCAATCGATGCCAATGGTAATGTGTTCGTGTCCTACGAAATGATATCGCGTATGTATATATGAACGTCATATGAATGTCCATGCAATCTAGTATAGGGTTAGCTGTGAGGGTATGCCATGTATATAAATGGATAAGCTAGCTAACAATATAATTATTGCATAAAGTAGAGTAATCCTAACTAGGGAGGGGGGGCGCCTCGCGCCATCCAGACGATTCCCCCGTAGATGAATATATCTACTCACCAGAAATCCCCGCTAATCTGATCCGGCCACCGCTTTGCCTTTTCGCGCCGTATCCGAAGTTTCCCCGACCGATCCTAAATTTGCACAACACCAAGTATAAGATTACATAACCCTAAACGATGCAAGTCACATTATACAAATATCGACGCTCACAAATTAAACATAGCATGCACTCGGTGCGCGGAAAAAACGCACGAAAATCGCTAATTTTTAGCTAAAATCGCCGTATCGGGGAAATTGTCAAACTAAAACCCGACTAAACAAAACTACGTATTCACACACCCTAATAGTCGTATAAGATGTTAATTATATCGCCTAATTAATACAATTAGATCGCCTCCTAAAATTTTAGAAAAACTAGTAAGCAAATAGCATAGCGATTCTATGTAAATGTCGAAATTTTATCGATCTAGCGAACGCAACATCGCTCAATTAATCACTCTAACCAATTGGATAACCAAAGCCCTAACTTAAATCCATCAACCATTCTACAAACCCTAATTACAACATCAATTCCCTTTCTTGAATTTCCTAAACAAGAATTCATAAGCAAATTACACACTAAAACTACTAAATCTAGCAACTTAAACAACAATTAACAACTAGATTTGGATTTATACCTCCCAAGTGTGAACCCTAGCTTGCTCAAGCCACCAAAGAAGCCTCCTTTCTCCAAGTTTTGAACTAATTTGGCTTGAGGAGAGAGTGGATTAGGGTTTTGTTTTGAATTGGAGAAGTAATTTGTGCATTTTTGATGAATTTTGGCATGAAATTGAAGCAAGAAAGAAGTGGGAAAATGGAGGTTGCTGCTGTGGGGAGCTCGGCCAGCAGGTGGAGGAGAGAGTTTGGGAAATTTGGAGAAGATTCTAGGTCCAAAACACCCCCATGTTATCATTTAATGCATTTCTTTTCAACATTTTACAAAAAAACCCTTATTTTACCTCATTTTCTCATTAAATTTCCAACCCAAAAACTAAAAATGTGAAAGTCATGACACAATTTTATTAACACCATATTTTAGCTTATAAAGACTCCTAATTAAGAAATTTACCTAATTAAATTTGTATTTACCCTTAATTAAATGTATTTAAAAAGGCTTAAAATAATAAAAAAATAATTAATTACGATTTTTTTTTTATTTAACTAGAAAATTATAAATGACATTTTAGTGACAAAATTATAGTAATATCTTATTTAAATTTTGTATAATTAGGTCTATAATGGAAAATATCAATTTTGACTTTTTACGGAAAAAGCCGAAAAATTGGCCGATTACCGAAAAACTGCCTAAACGATTTTTGAAGGGTTACAGAAAGTAAGGATACAGATATGATATTACAAGCTAGACTAGGTACATACAAACAGTTACGTAGAATCAATATCTACCCACTTGTCAATCCTAGGTGATATTCCCCTACGGATTCAGCATCCACGCTCATTCTGTTAGCAACCCTGAGAGTCATATCACCTACCTTGATAACTCTACGGTTTCTCAAAGCCTGTAATGAATTACAGATATAAGATCCTGATCCGGCATCTAGTACCCAGGAAGCAGAGTTAATTGACATACAGTTTTCAATTATAAACACACCCAAAGTCGAAGCCACAACATGCTTCGGATCCTGGATTCTGACTTTCAAAGCCCTGCAATCTCTCTGCTAATGCCCTTTCCCGTGACAATAGAAACATCCCTCCTTCCCTACTGTCTACCCCGAAACTTTTGCCCTTTCATGTCCCTCTACTTCACTGACACCGCATATCAGCTTTGTCGAGATCTTCTTCTTCTCACCTTTTTCTTTCACCTTGGATGCAGAAGAGGAAGATTCCCCAATAAGCAGAGCGGGTGTCTCCCTAGTTTCCTTCAGGGTGCCCTCAACTCGAAGTATAACTTTCTTCCCCTGGGCATAATTACAAGGTAGGGACTGTTGAATTAAGTCAGCATCTGACTGGTTCTCCAACGTAGTCTCCAGGTCCGTGTGCTCATCAATATTGTGTTGTGTATAGTGCCCTCAAGGCAATTATCGTAGTCGCAGGCATGTGATTATGATAATTGAGCGAGGACCTATACCGATAAAACAGTCTTACTCGAGATGATAGTATGCTATCTGGTTTGTCTTTATCATCATGTATATGTTGATAAAGCCCTTAGGATCTTGCTTGACTACCAGCATTGTGATGGCGATCACATACGTGGGAGCTGGGGGTCTGTAAGCACATCCTTAAATGTCCCTAGTCGTGGGAGTATCGAGACTGGGCATCGATACTCCAGTGTAGACTGGTGTATACTTATCTAGACCCTGACGAGGGGCGGTGGTCGGTCTCACAAGCCATTGGTGTTAGTTGTTCACCTAAGATAGTATACATGTGCTCATTGGGTTATGAGTACACTGGACGGACTCGCCGGGAACATGCTAGTTGGTATTATACCTATAGTCAGATAGCAGTTCCCTGGTGACATGTGTACAGGTTAGTCTGTCGACCTGAGATCATCATTTGTCTCGTGTGAGTTCCCACTGTGCTTTGATTACTACCCTACCACGGCTTAAAGGAGTCGTGCAAACAGGTTTTAGTTGGGTACAGTCCCGAGCCACATGGAGGCAGTGAGTGGATCGTCGGAGATTCATCTCTCCCGGTATTGGGGGTTGATGTCGTGCAGTGCACGGGTGGCCACCACTAGAAATCCTCGGCCGGGGTGTATGAGAACTACCGATCCAGGATCGATAGTTTCTCAGGTAGTGATGGGTTTCATACCGACACGAATTATCACGTTGTTAGGGGTTTGACTTTATCCACCCCCCTAGACTCGATATGCGATACTCTTAGACGAACAGACCGGACTGTACGGATATTGTCACTGACAGGCTCAGTAGGGGGTTCGGATGAGTTTGCTCGTCGGCCTTCCTTTCGCTCAATACCTGGGTAGTCGTTACGTACAGCTAGTGCCGCTGACGTGCTTGTGGTTAAACCCACTGCCAGCGTAATGATGAGTCTTTAGAGTCCCACATAGAGGGTTTTCACGGTTCAGGCGATATGGTGTAGGTGACGTATGTTGATACATACAGGTGTCTAATTAAATATGTGCACGGACAGCGCAGACTTTAATCGGACGGTTGATAATACTAGCGGCTTAGGATTAAGCGAGATTGTTAAATCAAGTTTTGATTTAATAATTTACATATGTATTTATATATATGTATTCTAGTATTATTGCTCACTATTTATTTTCTCTCTTTGGCTATTCATATTTTCGTATGAATACGCGTATGCGTATTTCGATACATGTACCGGGAAGCATTCCGTATTTATACGAAATGGCTTCTAGAAGATGCCACCTCATTATTGATTTTCTTTAGAAAATCACATGTTTTGATGAGGTGGAATTGGTGACATGGCAAGGCATGGGCTTTAGGTCAAAGCATGGCTTTTGTGCATGTTGTGATTGGTATGGGTTGAATTGTTTATTGCTAAATGAATAAGTTTTTTTTTGGTGTGCATTATTGTTGAGGGAGTAAGAGGGGCTGGCCACTTTGAGAGTGGAAATGGGGGCTTTTCTCATTTGGCACTCACTCTCTCTTGATTCATTCATTTATACACCAAAAAGAAAACTTAGCCATTTTTTAGCTCATGCCTTTGATCATCACCTCCATCTTCTATAGTTGCTCTATGAGCTTTGAGTATGAGAGAAAAATATGGTGAGATTATCCTACACCCCCACTCTCCACTACTAGCAATTTTGAAGAGTCGGTTGGTCCGCTTGGCGAACCTGAAGCTTGTGCCGTTTCCCTCAGGTGGATCATCGGAGATGAAGGAAGACCGGCGACCAAAGTCGATCCGCATCACTAGGAGCTTGGAAATGGTTGAAGACCCGAAGGACTTGGTTCATTAGGTATAACCATTCTATCTCCATCTGTTAGTTTGCTAGTTTTAGGGTTAATGGTTTCGATCTTGCAAATCGGGTAATGGTAGCGCCGGGTTTTAAGAAATTTTTGTTCCGCAATTGGCCACGGTTCGATGGCCGGGGCGCTCCCACTACCCAACAATGGTATCAGAGCCACCCATTAAACCCTACTAGCTAGTTTGCACAAGCTTAAAATCTCGATCGATCAAAATTTCAAAAACAATTTTCCGATTTGCCAAGTTTCTGTCGATTTTAAAACTTGCTCGAAATTTTTTTCTGTATAGCTTAAAAATCCATGCAGAAAAATATAGGGCACCACAAGAAATTTGGAAACATGATTCAAGATTTTGGCCGCGGAACCGCCGCACAACATGCCATTTGGCGGCGGTTCCGCCGCTCTTTTGTGGCTTCATGACTCCAAATGTCTTCTGGAGCTATCTGACAAGGAAAAATGATTTTTGTGATGTTTTGTTTTGGCCCAGAATCTTTTGAGTACTGGATTTGCTTTTGGGGCCTTTGCGGATAAATTTAGTCGATCAAAATTTTAACCGTGTAATTTTTCAGTACTTTACATTTCTATCTGTGACCGTGAATGTCATTTGATCGGTAAACCTTGTCTAATCGCTATAGTCCTTTTAGACGAGTTTGCGAACGTGACATTCACGTTGATGTTCTGTGTTGTGCTGTGATGTTGCGGATTGTCATGGTGGATAGCCTGGGTGCAGTGGTAGTACAGTTTTGTTGTATTTGTACATTTGATATTGCGGGGCGAGCATCTGACATGTGGACTGCCGTCAATGCCTGTTTGTATATTATTCTTTTAGGACATGACCGGGCTGAGGTCGATGTCACCCTTGTATATTATTTTCTTTTCTGTACTAGGATTACCCCGCGGAGGAGTGAACGGATAGCCGGGTTCTAGAGGGCAACAAATCCGCATCTAATGGCGTTGAGACGGAGGGGACCTTACTCAAGAATTGGCGGTCTATTCGCCGCACTCGTAGAGGGTATAGGTTGACCCAAGGAGGGGTGCTCAAGTTACCGGATTCCGTGAAGTGCTGGGTGGTCCATTCACTTTGCTGAAGGGGGCTGCCTCACTTCAGGTTTTGGCGGGTAACTTGCCGCGCTCGTAGAGGGTCTAGGAGTTCATTGCACAGGCTATCCACACGACCAGGGGAACGTCGGGTTTTCAGTTGTGGCTCAAAGGAAACCCGGGGCTCCCAAATTATCTGTATTGTTCTGTGATGCTTATGTAAGTCCACGTTGCCTACCCCGGTGCTTACGGGGAGGCGGAAACGTTATGAAAAATCGGATTTTTACAACACTAGGCAACATGGACTATGCAAAAGGAGGGATCTTTGCTAAACATAAACTAACTACTGTCACGACCCGAAAGTACGGAACATGACCGGCACTTAAACTAAGAACGTCTCGAGGCGTACGTAATCTAAGTAAACCGAAAACCCAGAAATCCAAACCAAGAAAAGTAGTAGAGTGCAGGAAAAACCAACTTAAAGAAAGTAATTTCAATAGCATAAGCCGAATTATGCGGTTTTTAAAACATCAAAAATTTACTGAAAATTTCGGCAGAGTCTCCTTTGTAAATACTGGCCCCCAACGGGATATAACATGAATAGTATACGAAATCAAGAAAAAAGGCATCCCCAAGCGGGAGCTAGCTCTTCGTCAAACGATGGTCACAACCACACAAGAAATAAATATACAACGCCAACGGCGAGGATCAAAAACTCAAAAGGGAACTCAAAACCACCAGAAATATAACGAGCGACTCTAAGGTCGAAAGAATAAACAACACTGGTCTCTATCTCAATAGATACATGTTTGGTTGATGGAACTTCTAGATACAACAGAATAATGATATACAAGATATATAATGGGGGTATGATACAAGTAAACCCACCTACTAGCAAATCACCTGAATGAAACTGAGCCCGCAAGCCGTAAGGAAACCTGTACGGCAAATCTGCAAGAAACTGGGGCACAACGGGGGTGAGTTGCCAACTCGTGAATAGAAAAACATCTACGCACAGAAATCGCATAAATAACGCAACCTAGGTCAAAGATCATAAAATATCCTCAAATATATGTATAACAGGCAGCCTATGACAATGTCTAGGGTAATATCTATCCCGAGTATAATTTCATGTGCCCGTGTCAGTGCCTCAGGTAGCAATATATCATATGAATGAGGTATGAATGCATGAAACAGAATACATGTAAATGAAGAAACTGTTTTCATAAATTAGTGAGATTTCCTTCGTATTTTTAAACTGAGGTATCATAATGAAATCAGTATCAACAGTGTCTAGCATCGACACAAAACATAAATCTCACTGTCTCGAAATATCAATGTCTCAAGCTCAATATCTAGGGCGCCGTCAGTCCGGACCGGCCCCTACCATCCATCTCAAGACCACGACGGTATCCTCCGGATATCCGACGCGTCGGGTAATATCACCGGTAGGTAGTGCTCCCCAGCCAGGCTCAACGTCAACACCACATTCCTTTTGCCCCGGGGTACCATACCGGGCCCACCATGTACCCGTGACGGTTCCTCCACTCCTCGACACGGATCTCCAAAACCACAGCAAACTCATGGTGGACGACACTTTACATCACTAGAAAACCGCAACATTTTATATTTTAAAAGATCATAAGTTGTAAATTTTGCGGCTTTCCCCGAAATCCAGAAATATCATAAATCTCAAGAAATCATCACAAGTGCATATGTCAATGATAATGAACTAGGCATGAACAACTGAATAACAGTATGCATGAAGTGGTAGGTAATAACTACAATGTCTAATATGGCATATAAGGGAAGTACACTAATATCGTGTCAAAACTACCAGCTAACAATCTAAGTCAAGCAATTATATTCTCTAAAGTGTACGTGACATGGCAATTACCGATGAAGATGTGTGTGAGCCGGCAAGTAGGTGTACGTGGTACATACGCATCATCGGTAATAGTGCCGGTGTCCTAACAGCATGATATCAATAATGGAATATGCAGCAAAATAAATATGCGAGGCAGAGCGAACAGCAATAATGTGCGGGAGCTGAATACTAGACACAACGATAACTAATCTGCAATAATCTAATATAAGTCCTACGAATTGTGCCTTTTGAAATAACACGAATCATGGGGTTTTGAAAATAGGGGCTACGGTGTTTTTATGAAAAGATACGTCATTTTTTTGAAATATCCGTAGATTCCCTTGAGCTGTCTTTAAAAATGCCCACGATTCGTTAGTTTTTGAAATAGGTAAGGAGTCTAATCTAATCTAACAACTACACTAAACTATACGGCTGAACTAACAAGCTGAACTACAGGTAAGGAAACCGCCTATCATCTGAGTCGATACATATACATACCTGTATATGTATAGTCGGTGATCCCGCCTCAATAATATCATATCCGATACCATATCTATAATCAGGCATCCCAAGTCAAGAGTGCGGATCAATCATCAATATAGCTCGTACGTAAATCCGTCGTACGGCATCCCAATCTGGGTACGGTTCAATATCACATTCATCATACTATTCACCTGGTATCCTCTTTATCAAATATCATGATCGGGGTACTGATCTACGTCTAGTACCATACTGATACCGCCTACGTATGCATGGACGTGTGTGAAACACTACGTCAAGGACCCGCTACAACGTCATGTCGTATCTAAGATACGAACCCTGCTATATCACCGATCTCATGGCCTCAAATCAAATCTCATCGACTCAGCTCAATCCCAAGTATCATCCTCAATCCGTACGTGAACACATAGTCCCATACCCATGTGAACACATAACTATAAAGAATCCCATGAGCACATATCAATAGGAATGTATGCAAGTATGTATGTGTGTATGTGTGTGTAACACTACCCTAGGGTTCGCAACACTAAAGTAATCCAACACACCAATATCCATCCTAAGCATCGTTATTAATCCCAAATAACATATAATAATTGTTGGTGTGTATACGCATCCGTATACACCACCACGGACTGCGGGGGTGCTATACGCCATCCACCCGACTTCTCCCCGTAGATATAAATCTACTCACCTGGTCCTCGCTAGCCGGTGCCGACGTCGCCACGCGCTTGCTTGTCGTCTCGAAGTCTACATGGGGGTACCTACATATCATAACGCACCATATCTCATTAAAATCCGACTCATGATCAAAACGACGCACGAATCCCACATAGGTCAAAACCTATGGTTGCTTTCACAAATCAACCCAAAAACCCTCGACGTCGGCGTACAAACGCCAAACCATCGAGAAAAACCCAAATACACTCATTTGCACATTCACGAACACTAATTTTAATATAAACTAGGTTGAAACTCACAAAACCGCCAATTTCACTCAAAAAGTCATTTTTCCGAAAATCTAGCAAGCACAATTCGCCGTTTTTGTACAAAACACGATATTTAAATGAATGTAGCGGCCAATATATTTATTAATTATCTTAAATAAGTCATAAAAACCATTTCCATAATTTAAACTCATAAATTTGCATAATTTCCAAAATCCTAGTTTGCAAAATATCAAATTTAACACCCTTTAAAGCAAAATTCACAATTCATCAATTAAGCTTCGTTTTGCATGAACCAAAGTCATTAAACCACTCATTATAATAGTTATAATGACATGAACACTTAATTATATTTTAATCTAAGCATTTGATAATTTTTTCAAAAACTCTAGTTAGCAAAAACAAAACTTAATTTAGACATTTCCATGCAACAATATGAAATTTAACTACTAAATTACTTTCTACAAATTCTAAGATGGTAAGCTACCCATCACAACCATAATCCCATTACTCAAAACCCTAACTTGAAATCAACCTCATTCTTGAATTTTTCAAACATGCAATTAGAACCAATCTAAAACCTAATTAAACACTTAATAAGCTAACATAAAGCAATTAAACAACAATTTCACTAAAGGGTTAAAATTTATACCTCCCAATTGAGTTCTAGCATGCAAATCCTAGCCTCCAAAAGTAGCTTCCATGCTCCTAGATCCATGCTAGATAGGCAAGAAATAATGGGTAGGAGTTGGATTTGGAAAAAGCTTTGAAATTGTATGGATTTTGAAGCTTTTTCTTGGATTTTTGAAGCAAAATAGTGTGGATTTGGGGGGGGGGGGGAAGGGCTGCTGTTGTGGGATCATTTTCGGCCAGAAGTGGGTGAGGGGAGAGAGAGGGAGGTGAGGAAAATGCAAGGGAGGAAAGTCAAGGTCAAGGTAAGGTCAAAGTCTAACTACTTTATTTATTTTCTAATCTTTTCTTTTATTTCTTTTTCCTTTGCAAACCAAGTGGGGAAAAAGTGAGGGCTGCTGAATTTGGCTAAGGGGAGGGGTAAGTGGGGGTGTGTGGGTGTGGGCACGGGTGTGGGGTGATGAAAAATGATAAATACAATACCCCAAACATCCATTTACGCTAAAAAAAACCCTTTTTTCTTCAATAATTTCTAAACCGTTTTGGCAAATGATTTCGTTCCAAAAACCACATGATAAATTTTTTATTTAATGTTTTATGATGCACAAAATTTGTTTCAACTCATTCCAATTTGTAATTTTCCCTAATTAAATGTATTAGTGACGGCTTAAAATAATAATAAAATAATATTTTTTTCAGAAAATTTGAAATTTCACCAGCGGCTCAATAAACACCAAATAATAGCAATTACATAGCTAGAATATGTATATTTAATTTTTATAATAAGATTTTTGTATTTTGACTTTTTACAGAAAACCCCCTCATTTTATCGATTTTCCGAAATTTCACCGAAACCATTTTCAAAACGCTACAACTACCAAGCTAAAAGAGTTAGCTACTCGGAAAGGGGGTTATACCTAAGTCTTGAAGTCTTTCTCTTCTTGCTCCTTGGAGTGAAAGAACGGGTTCTCCTTGTCGCCTTCTCTTGCCGAAGAAAGATCCACCCGAGGGCCTCTACCTTTGGCTCCAACCTCAAACTAGAAGTAACTAAGGTTCTTGGTGTGATAAACCTAGAACCATAGAAAGAGTAGAGAGTAATTTAGAATGTTTTATCTCAAGCTTAATGGTACTCAACTCATGAGAGGGAGAGCTTTGAGAGAGAGGAAGAGGAGGAGAGAGAATGAGAATGATCAAGTGAGAAGAATAATGCCAACCTTCTCCCTTATATGTGAATTATGATAAATAAATAATTAGCTAAAGATAATTGTGATGGTTAATCATGAAATGACCATTATCATTTCATATTAAATACTTTTGCAAGGATCAAAGAGCATCTTTCATATGAAACGATGATGGTCAACTTGTCAACCTAGGTCAACAAGTCAAGCATAGTCAAATGGTCAACAAGCTTAACCATAACACAATTATAATTAACTAATATTAATAAATCATATTTCATACATAAACATTAGGGTTAAGAAAATGACAATGGTCATCAACCCTAATGAAAGTTCTCTGCCTCTGCCTCAGTCAACTGTGCATACACACCCGTATCCGTGTTCCGAGAAACACGAATACAAAGAGATAAAACCAATCCCAAAACATATACTAGGATCTGGCTTAAACCAAAGCCCGCTAGTATAAGCTGTCCGGACACCAAACGTGCACAAGTGCGTGGATGTGAACGAACCCCGTCGCAAAACCATGCGACCTCTACTCATTTTGCCTAAAGGCGAATAACCCTCTGTGTGGGACTCTAAAGATTCGACACTACGCTGGCAGTGGGTTTAACCAAATACCGCAAGCGGCACTAGCTGTACGTAACGGTCCCCAGGTAGATGCCGATAAGAAGACTGACGAGGTAAACCCATCTGAACTCCTACTGAGCCTGAATGTGACAGTCTCCGTATAGTCTGGTCTGTTCGTCTAAGAGTATTGCATGGCGGGCCTAGGGGGCGGTAAACGTCAATCCCCTAATAGCGGTACAAGTCATGTCGGAGTGTAGCCCAGAACACCCTGAGATAACACTGGAAACCTACCAGTCTATCTCGCTTGCCCTGGCCAGGGACTTTGTGTAATGGCTCTCCTAGACACAGCGCGATATCAACCCCCAATACCGGGAGAGACGAATCCTGTCTAACCGTCACCGCCTCTAAGTGCTTCAGGACTGCACCCAAAAATTACATGTTTGCACGACTCCTTTGAGCCGTGGTAGGGTAGTAATCAAAGAACAGTGGGAACACACTCGAGGCGAAGTGACAGTGTCAAGTCAACGGACTAAGCTGTACTCATGTCACCTGGGAACTGATAACCGACGATAGGTATAATAGCAACCAACAGTTCCCGACGAGTCCTGTCCAGTGTACTCGTAACCTAACGAGCACCCGCATACTATCTCAAGTACGACGTACTGGCGGCTGTGGGACAGACCGTCTCCCAAGCTGGGATGAGAAGTGCATACGCTAATTTACTCCGGAGTATCGATTCCCTGTCTCGATAGTCCTATGACTAGGGACCTGCATAAGGACGTGCTTGTACTTGTGGATTACCCAGCCCCCACGAGTGTGACTGCCATCACAACGTTGGTAATCAAGCAAAGATCCTAAGTGCTCTACTAATGTGTAAAGGCGATATGCTATAAGAAACACATGCACACATTAAAGCAGAAACAAACCAAGTAGCATACTACTGTTTTGAGCAAGAATGCCAATACAAGGTGAATATCCCAAGCTTCCATTAAGTAATATAAAAACTAGTATGATACAGTAATGGCCTCTAGGGCATATACACTAACAATCTCCCACTTGCACTAAGGCCATGTACTGGCGTATCGAAGACCTATTATCTCGATCAGCCGCTCGAACTGAGTCTGGGGTAAGGCCTTTGTGAATGGATCAGTAGTGTTATCTTCCGTAGCAACTCTTCGAACCTCGATCTCCTGGCGACCCACGATCTCCTTGATCAGGTGATACCGCCTCAAGATGTGTCTGGATTTCTGATGGGACCTGGGTTCCTTCGCTAAAGCTATAGCCCCGTTGTTGTCGCAATACAGACGTACTGGATCAACAATGGACGGAACCACCTGAATTTCTGTTAGAAACTTCCTTATCCAGATGGATTCTTTTGCGGCATCTGCAGCAGCGATATATTCCGCTTCCATCGCCGAGTCAGCAACGGTTTCCTGTTTGGAACTCTTCCAACACACCGCCCCTCCATAGAGGGTAAAGACATAACCCGACATGGACTTGGAATCATCCTTGTCACTCTGGAAGATGGAGTCAGCAAAGGCCTCGATCTGGAGGTCTTTTCCGCCATACACCAAGAACATCTCCTTAGTCCTTCTTAGGTACTTGAGAATGTTCTTTACCGCTATCCAGTGCTTCTCCCCAGGGTTTGACTGATACCGGCTTACCACACTCAGTGCATAAGCTACATCTGGTCTGGTACACAACATCGCATACATTATAGAGCCTACCGCAGAAGCGTAGGGTATAACAGACATGTGTTCTCTTTCCAAATCAGTCTTGGGAGACATCTCTTTGGAGAGGGTGATCCCGTGACAAGCCGGTAAATTTCCGCGCTTGGAATCTTCCATACCGAATCTTTTCAGTATGGTGTCGATGTACCTGGACTGTGAAAGTCCTAATATCCTCTTGGATCTGTCACGATAGATCCGGATTCCCAGAATGTAAGAGGAATCACCCAGGTCTTTCATGGAGAACCTGTGTGACAAGAACCCTTTGACAGATTATAGCATAGGAATGTCATTTCCTATCAAGAGAATGTCACCACGTATAAAAAGAGGAATACTACAGTTCTTGCTACAAATCTACTATAGATGCATGGTTCATCTGGATTTTTGATAAAGCCAAATTCTTTGACCGTCTCATCAAAACAGATGTTCCAACTCCGCGATACCTACTTTAGTCCATAGATGGACTTAAGCAACTTGCACACCTTTCCGCTGCTCCCACTCTGAATGAAACCCTCTGGCTGGTCCATATAGACACACTCCTCTAAATTTCCATTTAGAAAAGCGGTCTTTACGTCCATCTGCCAGATCTCATAATCATGGAAGGCAGCAATGGCAAGAAGGATCCGAATGGATTTCAGCATAGCCACTGGAGAAAAGGTTTCGTCATAGTCCAAGCCAGGTCTTTGACGAAAACCCTTTGCAACAAGTCTAGCCTTATAGGTCTCAACCTGTCCATCTACACCAATCTTCCTTTTGAAGATCCACTTGCATCCTACGGGTTTTACCCCATCTGGAGCAATGTCCAACGTCCATACTTTGTTGGTGTACATGGACTCTATCTCGGTCCGCATTGCATCCAGCCATTTTACCGAGTCGACGCTCTGAATGGCCTGCTGGAAGCTAGTCGGCTCATCACTATCAATGATGCAATCCTCTCTATCCCCGTTTATGAGAAAACCGTAGTATCTCTCGGGCGGATGAGACTGCCTACTACTTATGCGGAGCGGCGCAGGAATGTCCTGATCTTTCGAACCCTCTGGTTCTACTAAGCTTTCAGTAATAGCTCATGGTTCTGGAATTTCTTCCAGTTCTACTGCGCTCCCACTTATCTGATTTTCCAAAAACTCAATTTCTAAGAAGTGGGCATGACGAGAAACAAAAACCTTTTGTTCCTCTTCGCAATAGAAGAAATATCCCTTGGAGTTCTTTGGATATCCCACAAACTTGCACCGTACTGAGCGTGCCTCGAGTTTGTCCGCATGCTGCTTTTTGACAAAAGCTGGACATCCCCATGTCTTAATGTGATTAAGATAGGGTCTCTTCCCACACCACATCTGATATGGTGTAGTAGGCACAGTCTTAGTTAGAACTCGGTTCAAAAGGTATGCAGCTGATTCTAGTGCATATCCCCAGAATGATCGCGGTAACTCAGCGTTACTCATCATGGACCGTACCATATCCAATAGGGTTCGGTTCCGTCTCTCCGATACACCGTTATGTTGCGGAGTGTATGGAGGAGTAAGCTGAGAGAGAATTCCATTCTCTTTTTAAGTAATCCAGGAACTCGGCACTCAAGTATTCACCACCTCGATCAGATCTCAATGTTTTGATACTTTTTCCTGTTTGTTTTTCTACTTCATTCTTATATTCCTGGAATTTTCCAAAAGCTTCGGATTTATGTTTCATTAAGAAGACATATCCGTACCTTGAAAAGTCATCCGTAAAAGTAATGAAGTAAGAATAACCGCTTCGTGCATGCGTAGACATTAGACCGCACACGTCGCTGTGTACGAGTCCCAAGAGCTCGCTCTCTCTTACTCCGTGTCCAGTGAACGGAGTCTTTGTCATCTTTCCTTTGAGACAGGATTGACAAGTTGCATATGATTGATATTTGAACGGATCCAAATATCCTTCTGTATGTAACTTCGTCAACCTTCTCTCATTGATGTGACCCAGTCTACAATGCCATAAGAAAGTCTTATTTGTTTCTGGAGACTTTCTTTTGTGTGTATTCTGGACATTGAAAATCTGTGGTTGGTTTAATACGTATATACCATTGCTTAATGTACCTGACCCAATCAGAACTTGATTAAGGTGAATGTTTACAACATTACTTACAAACGCAAATTCATAACCTTCTTTAGATATTAAAGATACAGAAATGATATTACAAGTTGCATTGGGTACAAAAAAGCAATTACGTAAAACCAAAACATGTCCATCTGACATTCCCAGGTGATAGTCCCCTACGGTCTCAGCATCCATGCTTGCTCCGTTTGCAACTTTGAGGGTCATATCACCTGCCTTCAAAAACCTACGCTTTCTCAATGCCTGCAAAGAATTACAGATATGAGATCCTGACCCGGTATCCAATACCCAGGAAGTAGAGTTTATTGATAGACAATTTTCAATAACATACACACCTGAAGCTGAAGCCGCAACTTGCTTCAGATCCTGTGTTCTGGCCTTCCAAGCCCTGCAATTTTTCTTCCAGTGTCTACTCTTGTGACAGTAAAAGCATTCTTCCTTCCCCACAAGCTTCCCCGCTACCTTTGTTGCTTTTGCCTTTCCCTTCGTATCCACTTTACTTACACCGCCCCTTGGTTTGGCAGGGGTTTTCTTCTTCTTCTTTCCCTTGGCTTTCGCCTTGGACCTAGAAGAGGAAGATCCTCCTACAAACAAAGTGTATGTTTCCCTACCTTTCTGTAGGGTGCCCTCTGCACTCCTCAGCATGTTGAGGAGTTCTGAAAGTTCAACTTCCTTTTCTTGCAAATTGAAATTCAGGATGAACTGGGCGTAAGTGGAAGGAAGGGACTGAAGAATCAAGTTCGTATAGAGCTCATTCTCCAACGTGGTCCCAAGGTCCGCGAGCTCCTCTATGTAGCCAATCATCTTAAGCACGTGTTCCGCTACCGATGATCCGACGACCAATCTCGCCGAAAACAGCTTCTTCGACACTTCGTATCTGGCGATACGGGATTGCTCTCCATACAGTTCTTTTGTATGGAGAAATATGGATTCGAGGTCCATATTCTCGTGCCTCCTCTGATGTTCATTGTCCATAGAGACAAGCACGAGGCACTTGGCCTTCGCGCAGTCGATTTCCCAGGTCTTACGGATTTCCCTATCCGCGACGCTGGTTTTGGGACCTGGGACAGGGGGAGCTTTGGTGGTAAGAAGATACCCCAACTTGTCATAAGTGATTGCAATTTTGACATTCCTGAGCCAATCTTTGTAGTTTGTCCCTGTCAGTGTTGGAGATAGTGCCCTCAGAGTCAATTATTGGATCACAGGCACGTGATTGCAATGATTGAGCGAGGAGCTATCCCGGTAGGACAGTCTTACTCAAGATGATAGTATGCTATCTGGTTTATCTTTATCATCGTGTACTACTTTAGGTGACCTTACAGGTCACTATTGCGCGTTGATAGAGCCCCTAGGATTCTTGCTTGACTGCCAGCAGTATGAGGGCGATCATATACGTGGGAGCTGGCGTCTATAAGCACATCCTTAAAAGGTCCCTAGTCGTGGGAGTTTCGAGACAGGGCATCGATACTCCAGAGTAGACTAGTGTATACAGTCGAGACCACGACAAGGGGCGGTGGCCGGTCTCACAAGCCACTGGTGTCAGTTGGTTCACCTAAGATGTATACAGGTGCTCATTGGGTTATGAGTACACCGGACAGGACTCGCCAGGAACTTGCTAGTTGGTCTTATACCTGACGTCAGATAGCAGTTCCCTGGTGACATGTGTGCAGGTTAGTTCATCGACCTCAGATCGTTATTTGTCTCGTGTGAGTTCCCACTGTACTTTGATTACTACCCTACCACGCTCAAAGGAGACGCGCAAACAGGTTTTAATTGGGTACAGTCCCGAGCTACATGGAGGCAGTGAGCGGATCTGCAGGGGTTCGTCTCTCCCGGTATTGGGGGTGAGGTCGCGCTGTGTCTAGGAGAGCCATTACACAAAGTCCTTGGCCAAGGCAGGAGATTTACTGGTAGGTATTCCAGTAGTATCTCAGGTGTTCTGGGCTACACTCCGATACGACTTGTACCGCTTTTGGGGGTCTGACTTTTACCAACCCCCTAGGCCCGCCATGCGATGCTCATAGACGAACGGACCGGACTGTACGAATATTGTCACTGACAGGCTCAGTAGGGTGTCAGAATGAGTTCGCTCATCAACGTCCCTTTTGGTCAATAGTTGGTAGCCCGTCACGTATGGCTAATACCTCTGACGTGCTAGTGGTTAAATCCACAGCCATAGTATTGACGAGTCTTTAGAGTCCCCCACAGACCAGTTACTCAAGTTTCGGGCGAAACGCTGTAGAGGCCGTATGGAGATATGGCAAGGTTCGATCATATACGTGCGGTATTGCACGGATCATGATCGGACGGATAATACCAGCGGGCTTTGGTTTAAGCCGGATCCTAGTATTGGACAGTGTAGATTTTGTCTCATTGCATTTGTATTCAGTCCGAATACAAATGCGGGTATGTATATACAGTAGCGGGGTTTTCCTGTAATTTATTACGGGATCAGTTTTATGAAGTTGCCAGTTTGGTTTCCGTTTCGGCCATTTTCCTTTGAATCTTTTCTTGGCCGGAAATTGGTGGAGGAGGGCTTATTTGCAAGCATGCAAATTTGATTAGTGGAGGGTGTTATTTGCATATTGTTGTATCATGATAATTCTACCACCATTTGACTTCTTCTTTTCATCATGGCTTGACTTTTGGAGTAATCATGGTTGTTGATGATTAGGTTTTGGAGTGAGGTTCTTATTTGTGATCATTGTTTTATCATCATCACTTTTTCTCTCACTTGCTTGATTTTGGGGCTCACTCCTTTTCCATTCCAATTTTTTTCACTCCACTCACTCATTCCTCAAAATGAGGCCGGCCACATTTGATGGGGGGGCTGTCCAATTTTGGTGAAGGGATTTTTGATCTCTTGATGCGTGCAAAAATCCCCTTGTTCATCTCAAAAAGTTTTCACTTCATTTCCTCCACCAATATGGCAACTTCCACAACCCCAAATGAGACATAAGTTCTACAGTTAATCTACAGTATCCTTGGGCACGTCGACTCGCCAACTTCGTGCCTGAGTTGCCTCGGTCCAGAGGTGGGAGCCCGTAAAAGAAGCCGGCGACGTGGTGCCTGTTAGTTATATGTATGCCCTAGAGGCCATTACTGTACATGGGATGTATATTGTAGTGGATGCTTGGACATATATAGGGAGGACTTTCTTGCTCGATATGATAGTATGCTATTTGGTTACTCTTTACCTAAACGTGTACACTGATTGTCTCTCTGTTACATGTTGGTAAAGCCTTTAGGATGTGTACTTGACTACGTGGACTATGATGCGGATCATACTAGTGGGGACATGGTAGTCCATAAGTACATCCTTCAAGGTCCCTAGTCATGGGTGTATCGAGACGGGGCATCGATATACCAGAGTAGACTAGCGTATACCTTTTCGACCCATACAGATGGGCGATGGATGATCCCATATCCATTGGTGTTTGACATCAGAGATGATATACGGGTGCTCAGTAGAGACTGGGTACATTGGACGGACTCGCCGAGAACTCCCAGATGGTATTATACCTTACGTCAGATGGCAGTTCTCTGGTGACACTGGTACAGGTTAGTCTGTAGACCCGAGATCATCATACAGTCTTGTGTGATTCCCACTGCGCTTTGATTTCCATCTTACCATGTCCAAGAGGGCGTGCAAAACGGTGGCTTTTGGGTACAGCCCCGAATCACATGGAGGCAATGAGCGATAGGAGGGGATTCGTCTCTCCCGGTATAGGGAGTTGATGTTGCACTGTGTTCGATTGGCTATAATCGGAAATCCCTGGCCAGGGTTGCTGAGATTTACTGGTAAGTGTTATCAGTAGTATCTCGAACTGTTATAGACCTCATATCGATACGACTTATCGAGCTACTGGGGTCTGACGTTTACCACCCCTAGGCGAGATATGCGACATATCAGACGAACAGACCGGACTGTACGGTAAGTGTTACTGGTTGGATTCACAGGAGTGTGAGCGGGCTTGCTCGTTGATCTTCTGATCGCTCAATACCCGGGTGGCCGTTACGTTTAGCAGACCGCTTGCGGCTTGTGGGTGTTTGATATGATCATCACCTGCTGCCGGCGTATTGACGAGTTTTTAGAGTCCTACACAGAGGTTTCCTGGCTCAAGCGAAACGAAATAGGAGCGCATATGAGATATGTGCGGGACCGAGAATAATGCGTGTATGTGATACCGTATTCTATTCTCGCGATGAATGTATCGATTGGTTGTATGCGATATAACCTGGTTATCGAATTGAGGATTGATTCGATAAGTCGATACATTGGATATTAGTCGGTCATATGCGATGTGACCGGATCGTTAAATCAAGAGTTGATTTAATGATTTAATGTATAATTATATATTTGATATATTACTTTACATTAACTAATATTGGTTCACTTAAGATTACTTTCTCACTTGAATGTGCACATTGTATATATGATATAGTTTTGTGCACTAGTTTGTATCGTGTTTGATGATACATGCAAACTTGGGTGTGTATGATTAAACCATGATTAAGTTAATGGTTAGGGTTTGATTTACTTATTTATTTTTTTCTTTTCATTTATATTTGGACCAGAAATGAAATGGTTGCTACTTTTGTTTTTTGTTGAAGCTTGACCATTTTGTTTCTTTCCTTAACCCTAACCATTCACCTAACCCTAGTTTATTCTCTACACTTAACCATGGTTGCATTATGATAACCATCACTTGTTTTTCTATTATTGAGATTTTCTTTTTCTTTCTTCTTCTTCATCTTCTTCATGAAGAGAAGAAACCATGGCTAGAAAATTCTAAGTGATGATTCCAAGTGAGAAATCCAAATCCAAAGTGAACCCACTTCTTATTTCTTCATCCTCTACCACTTGCCAAGTAGTATAGTCTGTTTTCTTCACAAGTTTCATGACTTGGTAAAGTTGGAGCTTGATCTTGAGTTGCCTCGACGTAGATCATCTTCGGCATCGAAGTCGACGACCTAGCCCGCCCATTTCTCCGATGAAGCCGACGCTAAAGCCCGGGATCCGATGATCGCAGCGAGGGGACATCATCACGGAGCTATGGAGGTGGAGGACCGGATCTACAAAGGTTGTATTTTCCGTTCACTCTTAGTTAAGTTGTTAACTAGTTGCATGTTTCGCCTAATCTCTAGTCAACGATCGCATTAGGGTTTCTCGGCACCGGAAATTTTTGAATTTGGCATGGTTGATGCCTTGTGAGACCTCTTTAGTGTGCCTAGGAACCCTACAGTGGTATCAGAGCCTAGCTAGAGCCTTAGGCGATGCGTAGACGATGTTAGAAACCCGATCGAACCCGAAACCCTAATCCGAAACCCTTCTCTGTACTTTTTTTAAAAACTGGGATTTTTGTAAATTAAAAATATGCAGAAAAATCAGCAGGCTTTTTTATGAATTACTGTGAAGCACGTGCGCCTGACTCAACCAAAGCGCGGCGGAACCGCGGCACAAGCATGGCTTGTGCGGCGGTTCCGCGGCCATATAGTCACTTCAGCATTTGAAATTTGCACAGTAATTCCTATATTTTAGTGCTGTATTTTCTGGGAATTTTTAACTTCTACTCAAGAGTTGAGTTTTCTGGGTTGTTTTGGGGATTCGATAATTCGATCGGTTTATTTAACTTCGTCTATGTGTTTTTCCGGATAACTTTTGAATATGTTAAAAAGTTCGACCGGATATAAATACCCACTTTTTCCCCTGTCGGGAAATTTTCAAGTGTTGGATCTTTCCGTGGTTTAATAACGTTCTAAGTAGTGCAAGTAACGCGATGGACCTTTTAGAAGACAACAAACCTTAACTCGATTATGTGACCGTCTTGAACTGCCCTTTGAACCTTAGGGTTTGGGGCAGTACGGCGTGCCACATGTGAGGCGTTGCCTTGACCCTTCTACGGCTGGACCGTTGGTACTGAGGCATGAACTGGATGTTTTTAAACCTATTTCATGTGTTGATTTGTTTCGGGAAAACTTGGGTGTTTGAATGTTCGATCGGAAAGTTTAACATTTTCTATTTATCTGGAATGGGATACAATAATTGGAATTCATAAGTAGTTATGAGATAACTGAATGAATGTTATAAACATAGCACTTTAGTCTCACTTGATCGGTTGCCACGGAATTTTGATGCGATCAAAAGTCTGTCGCAATCACGTAGCGTACGCGGATATTCGCCGGTAAACTTAATAGACAGCTACACCCCATAGCCCCGACCAAGTGACTGTCGGAGAATCCCGTCGCCGAAAGCATCCGTTCGGGTGCTCGCGGCAGCAGTGTTCCGCCTTGGTGCACTTCGTCGACGGTATCGGGGGTGCGGCCGTCTACTAAAGTTTGCGACGAGTATTCGATCAGGATGCCGGGAATCTTGTTGAATTGCCTGACTTGATATTGAAAAGTGTTTTCGATAATGAGACTAAAATGCGGGGTTTATAATTGTTAGGCATGTGATGTCTAAGGAATTCATTGGTTTAGGCATGCGATGTCTAAGCAGGTTGCGGATTCCAACTGTTGTAGTTTTACACTTTCTTTTCTGTGACCGTAAGTGTAATATGTGATATCGCCGGTTTCGTTGCTATATGTCAACGACAATTGGGATACGCATGTTTACTTACGTTGATGACATGTGATGTTATGTGTTGCTGGATATGTTATATTGGATCGTCGTGTTTGAATAGCCGGGGGTTTTTATGTGAGATGAGTGTTTTTCATTTTCATTCATGTAAAAACTTGTATGTAATATTTTTTTATTGGGGCACTTCCAGGTTGCGGAAGATATCACCATTTGTATATTATTTACTTTTCTGCACTAGGATAGACCCAAGGAGGAGGGCACAAGTAACCGGGTTCTGGAGTCCAGTGGGAGACCAACTCGAGGAGTCGAGTTCGGGTCTCCTAACTCTAGAATTGGAAGGGTTGCTTGCCGCCCTCGTAGGGGTCTAGGGGTGTGGGTTTGTCTATTCATCGCGACCGTGGAATCCGTGTTTTATACTGGCTCGTATTGAAAACACGGACGTCCTAATATATCCAATATTTCATATATGTTTCTTCTGCTGCAATATCTATGATGTGATCATGTGATGTTCTGTGATAGATACAGTATATAGTATATATGATATATTATATAGACATTACTTATGTTTTACACCCGCGCTAGCCCTGCCCCGCTCTGCCGTTAGTTACCTAACCTAACGGTGCACGAGGGGACATCGAGGCGAATGCGGATGGCATAAGTGTACGTCGTATTTATCTGTGATGTTTAGGTGATTTAAATGATGGGACTTCATTAATGTGATTAATGAAAGAAAAGAAACCTAAGATGTTGTGGAATCGAATTTTCAAAAACAGGTAGCTACAGTTCTTGCTTTGCATCGCGGTGTTCCTTGTAGAACATCCTGCACCTTATTCGATAAGGAAAGGACCGAGATCCCTTCACCGGGAGTGGCTCCTTTAGCAATAACTGGCAGATGCTATAACTCTCGGTTTGTCTTTTAATTTCTTCTATAGTTTCTGCTTTGCACAGTGATATATATGATATATCCCGCACCTCATTTGACGAGAAAAGGGCCGACGATCCCTTCACCGGGAGTGACCCTTTTAGCAAAACTAGAAAAGCCTAAAAAACACTCCATTTCAAAATTCATTCGATCCTACAACGATACCAAGATCATTACGTAATAGGTTTTCAGAAAAACCTGTCGTAGCCCTCCGTCATTTCAAATAAGTACTAGTTAGTATTCGTGCTGCGGTTGTTTGGCCTCCGTCAAGGCGTAGTGTACGGTAGCTAACTAGTGCTTATCTGCTTGCATATGATGCGATTGGATTAGGGTATTCGTACGGCGTTGTTTGGCCTCCGTCAAGGGTCGTACGGGTGGGTTTAATTCAATCAGGAAATGACGGGTTGAACTTGACTAGCGGACTATGGGTTGTTTGGCCTCCGTCAAGGTCATAGGACGCTAGGGGCAAAATATTATCGGGAATTTCAAGTGTTGAAATTTGCAATGAGATTGCATACCTTCTATGAGATAGTTGGATCCCGATACCCGCTGCGAGTAAGAGTTACTCCTGGAAGAGTTTTACACATTACAATTAGCCGATCTAGTAGGTGTCTAGAAAGGTGTCAACGGGGTTACGCCTCTGGGAAAACGAGGTTTACTGTAATTAGGTCCGTGTAAAAGCACGGGGAACCTCCCTCAAAGTACCGACACTGGCCTGGCTGAAAGATTGGCGAACTTGTAGCGTGTAATTAATCCCGGCTAGTCTTTCCTTTTAGGGTTTGAAGGAAGATTTGATAAAAACAGTGGGAGCCATCCTGATTAGATAAAATAATAACCAATCTGATCTTGCAAGAGCGAACGCTGAGTGTTTTCTTCTCTCTCTCTCTCCAGGTAGCGACCATGTCACGCCTTAATCAAGATAATAAAACGGATATATTGACCGAACCCGCTTGTTATACTGAGCTGGGGAACGTTGGTCCCGCTCCAACTTATAATTGTTATAAGACCGAGCAGGAAATAGGGGATTACCAGAATTCCCGTGCCGCCCAAACGAAGAAAGTGTATACTGATGCATCATCTTCGGGTGTGTTCATTACAAAGAACTTTTTCTCAGTATTCTTTACGTCCTGGGTATGTGATACTAGATCAGGATCCCGCATATGTAATTTGTTACATGGGCTACAGAGAGGTAAAGAACTGAGAACGGGTGATAAGTTTTATGAGGCAGAAGACGGGGCAAGTGTTGCAGCCAAGTCTGTTGGTCACTGTCACCCTGTATTACAAATACATTAATTCTGAATGAATGTTATTAGATACCGAACCTGATATACAAAATCATATCAGTCTCTTTATAAGTAAAGAAATGATAAAATTTTGTATTGTTGGATAATGTTTTGAACATTTCCTATATCAAAAGTTGATCGGTTCAGGCACGTTATCTAAAAGCATTGATGTTTTAAATCAAACTACAGTTCTTGGTATACAGAACACACACAAGAGGAAGAGTTCAGAAATGAACGGATCCTTCTTGAGGTATTGTAGACTAGGTCATATCAATGCGACTCGACTAGCTAAGTTGCACAAAGATGCATATTTAAATCAGTTTGAATTTACATCTTGTGAAAACTTGCTGGTCATGTCACAAAGATAAGATGACCATAGCTCTGTTTATTGGAAACAGAGAAAGAGTAAGTGAACTCTTGGGATTGTTACATGCTGATGTATGAAAGTCTCCAGTCTACACATGCCAAGACCGGTTCCTTTTTACTTCACTACATTCTCTGATAATCTCTCAAAATTTAGACATATGTTCCTGTTGAAACACAAGTCCGAACCTTTTGAGATATTCACAGAATATAAGTTGGAAGTAGAGAACCAAAATACGGGTATAAGTATTATGTCCTTTGATGTGATCAAGAAGGAGAATACTTGTGCATGGAATTCCTGGACTATTCTAAAGGAGAATGAGATTCTCTCTCAGCATTACTCCTCCGTATACACCACAGCACGTCGGTGTATCGGGACGGAGCAAGCACACCCTATATGATATGGTGCGCTCTATGATGAGTACTACTGAGTTTCCTATTTCCTTTTGGGAGTTATGCACTTATGAAGTTGCATACCTATTGAATAGGGTTCTGATCAAATCAGTTGCCTACCACTTCATATGTGATATGGAAAGGGAAGAGCCCATACCTTAAGTTAGTTAAGATTTGGGATTGTCCGGCCTATGTCTAAAAGAAAAATCCGGACAAGCTCGAGGCAAGGTCTATTATGTAGAACTGGAAATGTTCCAGTTATACAAACTGTAGCTGATGATTTGGTAGAATCGAAGGATTCAATAGTAACCAACGAACCTCAGCCTCTCCGTCGATCTAGTAGGGTTCCTCACCCACCTGAGAGTTACTTCGGTTTCTCTATGACAGTGGGAGCGAGGATTGCATCATGAGATGATGACCCAACTAGTTTTGAGCTGGCCATCAGGAGTGAGACTCTGTAAGAATGGCTGGATGTTTATCGATCTGAGATGGAATCCTTATACACCAACAAAGTATGGACTTTGGTTGCTTTATCTGAAGGGTTAAATCCCCATCAGGAGCAAGTATATCTTGAGAAGATTACTTGGTGTACATGGAAAAGTTGAGACTTTCAAAGCTAGACTTGTTAAAGGTTTTCGTCATCGACCAGGCGTGGATAATGATGAAACCTTTTTCCAGTGCCTATGCTTAAGTCCATCTAGATCCTACTTGCCACAGCTACATACCATGACTACGATATCTGGCGGTTGGGTGCCATGACTGCTTTTCTAAATGATGTTTTAGAAGAGAACGTCTATAAGAACACAGGCAGAAGGCTTCGTAAACAGTAGGAGCAGCGGAAACGTGTGCAAGTTGCTTTACAGGATAAAGCAGGCATCGCGGAGTTGGAACATCTGTTTTGATGTGGTAGTCAAAGAGTTTGAATTCATCAAAATGGTAGATAAACCTTGTATGTACAAAAGGGTAGTAGGGAGTATGGTAGTGATCCTCGTAGAGTACGTGGATGACATACTCTTGATAGGGAAGGAGTTTCCTATGCTACGCTCGGTCAATCTCCGCTTATCACGATGATTCTCCATACAGGATCAAAGTGATACCTACTAAATCCTGGGTTTTGGATCTATGAGATAGATCTAATTGGATATTAGGATATTCACTAGTTGTAGAGAGATGGTATCAATTGGTCCTGGGGAGAATCACTGGAAGGGTTCCAGGGTGATAAGGACGGCTGAAAGTCAGTCACAGGCATTGTCTTTACCCTCAGTAAAGGGACGGTATGTTGGAAGAGTTCCAAGCTAGATACTGTGGCATACTAGATGATAAAGACTGGATACATCGCTACTTAAGATGCTACCAAAGAGACAGTCTGGATGTATATTTGTTCATGAGATGAACTTAGTTCCTCCCATTGTGTGACAATGGAGTTGTGGCTTATGCCAAGGAACGTCCGTCCCATCAGTGATCCAGACATATTCTAAGGCAGTGTCACCTGATCGTGGAGATGGTTGATCTCCAGGGGATCGAGGTTAGGAGAGCAGACTCAGAGGACAACACGGCGGATCCACTCACAAAGGCCTTTTCCCAGAGAGAGACTATTATAGGATGGTTGAGTATGAGATACTACAACCACTGCTACAGATGGCCCTAGTGCAAGTGGGAGATTGTTAGTTATATGTATGCCCTAGAGGCCATTACTGTACATGGGATGTATATTGTAGTGGATGCTTGGACATATATAGGAAGGACTTTCTTGCTCGACATGATAGTATGCTATCTGGTTACTCTTTACCTTAACGTGTACACTGATTGTCTCTCTGTTACATGTTGGTAAAGCCCTTAGGATGTGTACTTGACTACCTGGACTATGATGCGGATCATACTAGTGGGGACATGGTAGTCCATAAGTACATCCTTCAAGGTCCCTAGTCGTGGGTGTATCGAGACGGGGCATCGATATACCAGAGTAGACTAGCGTATACCTTCTCGACCCATACAGATGGGCGATGGATGATCCCATATCCATTGGTGTTTGACATCAGAGATGATATACGGGTGCTCAGTAGAGACTGGGTACACTGGACGGACACGCCGAGAACTTCCAGATGGTATTATACCTTACGTCAGATGGCAGTTCTCTGGTGACACTGGTACAGGTTAGTCTGTAGACCCGAGATTGTCATAGAGTCTTGTGTGATTCCCACTGTGCTTTGATTTCCACCTTACCACGTCCAAGAGGGCATGCAAAACGGTGGCTTTTGGGTACAGTACCGAATCACATGGAGGCAATGAGCGATAGGAAGGGATTCGTCTCTCCCGCTATAGGGAGTTGATGTTGCACTGTGTTCGATTGGCTATAACCGGAAACCCCTGGCCAGGGTTGCCGAGATTTACTGGTAAGTGTTACTAGTAGTATCTCGAACTGTTATAGACCTCATATTGACACGACTTATCGAGCTACTGGGGTCTGATGTTTACCACCTCTAGGCGAGATATGCGACATATCAGACGAACAGACCGGACTGTACGGTAAGTGTTACTGGTTGGATTCACAGGAGTGTGAGCGGGCTTGCTCGTCGATCTTCTGATCGCTCAATACCTGGGTGGCCTTTACGTTTAGCAGACCGCTTGCGACTTGTGGGTGTTTGATATGATCATCACCTGCTGCCGGCGTATTGACGAGTCTTTAGAGTCCTACACAGAGGTTTCCTGGCTCAAGCGAAACGAAATAGGAGCGCATATGAGATATGTGCGGGACCGAGAATAATGGGTGTATGTGATACCGTATTCTATTCTCGCGATGAATGTATCGATTGGTTGTATGCGATATAACCTGGTTATCGAATCGAGGATTGATTCGATAAGTCGATACATTGGATATTAGTCGGTCATATGCGATGTGACCGGATCGTTAAATCAAGTGTTGATTTAATGATTTAATATATAATTATATATTTGATATATTACTTTACATTAACTAATATTGGTTCACTTAAGATTACTTTCTCACTTGAATGTGCACATTGTATATATGATATAGTTTTGTGCACTAGTTTGTATCATGTTTGATGATACATGCAAACTTGGGTGTGTATGATTACACCATGATTAAGTTAATGGTTAGGGTTTGATTTACTTATTTATTTATTTCTTTTCATTTATATTTGGAAAAGAAATGAAATGGTTGCTACTTTTGTTTTTTGTTGAAGCTTCATGAAGCTTTGAAAGCTTGACCATTTTGTTTCTTTCCTTAACCCTAACCATTCACCTAACCCTAGTTTATTCTCTACACTTAACCATGGTTGCATTATGATAACCATCACTTGTTTTTCTATTATTGAGATTTCCTTTTTCTTTCTTCTTCTTCATCTTCTTCATGAAGAGAAGAAACCATGGCTAGAAAATTCTAAGTGATGATTCCAAGTGAGAAATCCAAATCCAAAGTGAACCCACTTCCTATTTCTTCATCCTCTACCACTTGCCAAGTAGTATAGGGTGTTTTCTTCACAAGTTTCATGACTTGGTGAAGTTGGAGCTTGATCTTGAGTTGCCTCGACGTAGATCATCTTCGGCATCGAAGTCGACGACTTAGCCCGCACATTTCTCCGATGAAGCCGATGCTAGAGTCCGGGATCCGATGATCGCAGCGAGGGGACATCATCACGGAGCTATGGAGGTGGAGGACCGGATCTACAAAGGTTGTATTTTCCGTTCACTCTTAGTTAAGTTGTTAACTGGTTGCATGTTTCGCCTAATCTCTAGTCAACGATCGCATTAGTGTTTCTCGGCACCGGAAATTTTTGAATTTGGCATGGTTGATGCCTTGTGAGACCTCTTTAGTGTGCCTAGGAACCTTACAGTGCCCTTCCGGCGAGGAGGTGAAGACCGGAGATTCCGCGGGAGATCAGGACGACGACGAGAACACCGAAGGACACGGATCGCTCGGTATATCTCTCTACCCCGTTCTTTAGTTAGCTGGATTTAGATTAATGGCCCGATCCGGGATTTTTTGTGCGCGGTGGTGCCAGTTTACAAGTTAAAGAAAATTATCGTTTCCGCATTTTGGCCTCGTATTGACGTCCGGGACGCCGCCGTGCACTTACTTTGGTATCAGAGCCACGCCATTAACCTAGTCTAGCTTGGTCTAACGTGTTTACATTTTCGATCAGACAAAAATCCCAAAACCGCGATTTCAAAGCATCAGTTTTCTGTCGAATTATTTTTGGCTCTAAAAATTTTTCAGTACATTACAGAAAGACATGCAGGAAATTTTAAGACTTCTGTGAAAAAATCATAGTGTAACACTGTAGCACGACCGCGGAACCGCGGCCAAACCCCTGTTCCGGCCGCGGTTCAACCGTAGCACAGTGGCTTCACTGCACCATTTTTGCACAGTGATCTTTGTACAGGGAAATTGGGGTTTTGGAATATTCTTTTGGGTCCAGAATTTCTTTAAGTGCTACAGTAGTGCTTGGGGGCCCACTTAGGAAAATTTGATCGATCGAAAATTTTAAACACATTAGTTCACAGTATTTACATTATATCTGCGACCGTGAATGTCACTTGATCGGTAAATCCTGTCTAACTGCTATAGCCCGGTTAGACGGATTTGCGAACGTGACATTCACGTTGATGTTCTGTGTTTTGCTGTGATATTGCGGATTTGTCGTGGGGGATAGCCCGGATGCAATGGTAGTACAGTTTTGGTTGTATTATGTACATTTGATATTGCGGGGCGAGCGTCCGACATGTGGACTGTCGTCACTGCCTGTCTGTATTTTATTCTTTTGGGGCACGACCGGGGTGAGGTCGATGTACCCGTTGTATGTATATTTTACTTTCTGTACTAGGATTACCCTAAGGTGGGGTGCACGGATAGCCGGGTTCTATGGGGAAACGGGCCCGCATCTCATGGCATTGAGACGAAGGGGGCCTCACTCTAGAATTGGCAGGCTATTCGCCGCACCCGTAGGGGGTACAGGTTGACCCAGGAGGGGTGCCTAAGTTGCCGGATTCCGTGAAGTGCTGGGTGGTCCATTCACGTTGCTGAAGGGGGCTGCCTCGCTTCAGGTTTTGGCGGGTAATTTTCCGCGCCCGTAGGGGTCTAGGATTTCATTGCACAGGCTATCCACACGACCAGGGGAACGTCGGGTTTCAGTAGCGGCTCTATGAAACCCGAGGATCCCAGATATCTGTATTATTCTGTGATGCTTATTACATTTCTGTGATGTTGCATTTTATCACGCCTTGAGCGAATATTATATAATGATATATATACTAGTAGATGTTGTATATGTTTTGCATCCGCGCTAGTCCAGTCCCCGCTCTGTCGTTAGTTAACTAACCTAACGGGTAATGACGGAACCCAGTGGCGAATGCGGATGGCATATACGTACGTCATTATTTTCGTTCTTTATTGGTGTGATCAATTGATGGGACTGCGTTGATTCGGATCAATGCAAGCTAAAACAAACCTATTCTGATGTTGTTGGAACATTTTTCAAAAAGCTGTTATTACAAGGTCGTTCTCTTTTGTTTTGCACAGTGGTATTCGGTTATGAATATCCAACACCTTAGTCGACGAGGCAAGGGCCGGGATCCCTTCACCGGGAGTGACCCCTTGGACAGAAGTTTGCGTCAGGGCAATAACTTCACTATAGTCGATTACTTTTGCTTTGCATCGTGGTATTCGGTTGGAATATCCTGCACCTCATTCTACGGGGAAAGAGCCGAGATCCCTTCACCGGGAGTGACCTCTTTAGCAAAGGTTTTCGCCACTATATTTTTATAAAAGCTATCCGGTTCCTTCAACGATATCAAGTTCATTACGTTAAAGGTTTTCACCAGAAACCATTCGTAGCCCTCCATCATTTCAGTTAAATATTCGGTAGTATTCAAGCTATGTATTTTGACCTCACGCCAAGGCATAGTGATTGGTAGCTACCGAATATTTATCTGTTGCATAGATAGAATGCGTTGGTTTGAGACAGTCGTACTGCCATTTTGGCCTACGTCAAGGGTAGGTACGAGTGGGTTCAAATTAACCTGGATAATGATGGGTAGAACTTGACATGTGACTTATGACATTTTGACCTCACGCCAAGGTCATAAGAGCATGGGGCAAAAATCCACATCGGGAGTTTCTAAAGAAACTGAAACTTTCTAGATATGCGCATACCTTCTGGAGTGTGATAACGTGAGCGGATTCCGTCACGTTATCATGCGATGATAGTTAGATCCTGATTCCCACTGATGAGTTAGTTTACTCCTCGGGTGATCCCGACTAATTCTTCTTTCAGGTTTGGAGGAAAATTTGACGTTACAGTAGGAGGTTTCCTGATTAGATAAATTGGTAACCATTCTGATCTAGGTTAGAGTGCACGCTGAGTGTTTCTTTTCTCTCTCTCTTTGGCAGCGACCATTGACCCGACCTTAGACTATGACTCAGTGACCAATATTAACCGAATCTTCTTAAAACACTGGCTTTTGGATTGTCAGAGTTGCATACCTCATTGCCACCCCTACTTTTACCCTTTTCTCCAGGACACCCCGTATTACTACGAACGTCCACTTCCATTGGACAAAACCATCGTATGGTTATATACGAACTTGAAAGAATTTATTCAAGGATGGTTTCCGGTTCTGGAGAAAACGAATAGGACTATTCAGTTGTCTTTTCCTTTTACCTTCTCTCAGGTTGCGAGTACTCCTTGGTTTAGGAGATAGTACACCTATTACGCAAATTAGATAGTCTTCTTCCAAACCTTAGGCTGGTGCCGAACGGTAGGGAATGAAGAAAACCAATTAGCATAACGATGGTGTACAGAAGGTATTGAGTAAAGACATATCAAGGGATTAGTAAGAGGGCAAAGTAAATTGCGACTGCTATTCACGACCAAAGCAAGTATTTCTTCACCAATCCTAAATCACCTTTGTATTTCTCCAGAACACTCCGTATCACTATGAAGATCCACAGTTTATTGGATACTCCATCGTATGGTTATATACGAACTCGAAAGGAACTTGTTCCAGTTCGGGGATGGATTCTGGTTCAGGAGAAATAGGAATAAGGTTTATTCGGTTGTCTTTTATCTTTACCTTCTCTCGCATTGCGAGTGCTCCTAGGATTTGGACAGTACACCCATTATGCTTATTAAATAGTCTTCTTCCAAACCATAGGCTGGTGCCGAACGGTAGGGAAGGAAGAAAACCATTTAGCCTAAAGGGGTGTGCAGAAGGTAATGACTAAAGACATATGAAGGGATTTAGAGAGAGATGGCAAAGAATTATACGGTTACAGTTGTGAATCTGGATAATGGAAGATGCATTACTAGGAACACCAAGATACCCCATCGAAACATTTCAATGTTTCAGTTTCACTGTGTACTGTTAAAGGAAAACTGATTTCCCAATTAGACACTTGCTCCAAGGTATGTATTTACCAGGTCTGATTCTCACATCTGTATGGTTTTACAGATGATGAGTTGGAGTAAGTTATTTGGAATTGGGTGATTGTCCTCATTATATCGGAATTCGTTGTAATTGGTGATATTTGAGGAAAACCACCCGGGTTGTTTGCCGGACGACAAATATTTGGTTTTGAATATCCGCTGTTATGCACCAATTTCAAATTGATATATCTGTACGTCTATTTTCATAGAGTGAGATATACCTTTTTGAAATTATTTCTATGACATTTACCTATATCAGTGGATGGTTAGGTAAGGAGCATTAAATAGCGGTGTAATTCTTCTTAACCATAAGTACAGTTTTCAACCTACGACACATAGGGATTGAGTTATTAGACTCAAGGGACTTATACAAAGTATTGTATGTTGTCCAGTGTCCATCAGGACAGAGGGGTTGGTCCTTGTACTATATTCGATTTATTTATGACTTCTCTGATTTTTAGACAGGTGTTTCGTAAAAACACAGGGTCCGAATTTTGAGAAGTTATAGGTATATGAATAAAGTAGAGAACCAGGTATTGCGAGTATCGGGATTCTTCAAAGTGATCGAAGATGTAGATACTTGTGTATGGTATTCAGTTGATAGTAATGATTAAGAGAACTTGCTTCTCTTTCAGGTTACTCATAATTGGAAGCATTCCTAAGTTGAGTAACGCTGATCGGCCTTCTTCCATTTAGTTAACATGCACTGGAGACAGCTGCATGATTTGAATCTGGTTCAATTAAATCAGTGCCTCTGGTTCTATATTGGATATAGAACAGTTCATATCTTAACGATGTTAAGGTACGAGGAGTTGTCCGGCTTATGCTTAAAACCAGACTCTGGATAACTCAAGGCATGTTTCTGTAATGGCTGTTTGTGGGTTGACCCAGGCTATGACGAGGGTTGACTTTCTACCATCTGGAAGATCAATAGTGATATTGTTCTTGACTCGCCATAGTTTTAAGTAAAATGGATTTTTTCAGAAAACAGTAGTGGGAGTATGGTAGAATTGGAAGTGATTTCAGAACCGCAAACGATTACTGAAGATTTGATAAGAACCTAAAGATTCAATCTGGTTTGACATTCCATTGGCCACTTCGCAGATACGGTGGGTAACCTCAGGCACCCGAGAGGTACTCTGATAGCCTCAAGGACGGTGGCAGGGAGGTTCTTGTTTACCAAGACTTTCCATTGCTGTTGCTCCAGACTGTGAGACCCGGCAGGAGGATGAGTATAGCTTCGTTCTAAACTAGCTTTAGAAGTGTACGTGTATATGACTCTGCCAGAGGGTTTTCGTAGTCAGTGGGAGAAGCGGAAGCATTGGTGGACAAGTAGCTTATATCTATGGACTAAAGCAGATATAGCGGAGATAGATCATCTAATTCTGATGTGACAGTCATAGGTTTGACTTCATCAGAATAGGGGATGGATCTGTTGAGAAGGTAGTAGGGTGTGATGTCCTGGTATTTGGATGATATACACAGAGTATGAAGTGAAGTTCCTATACTACGATCGGTTACACTTTGGTTGTCACACAGTGGTTTCTCCACATAGGAATTGGGTATAATATCAAGACATTCTGGTTACTAGATCTATAGATCTAGATTTGGGTGGTTTCCCAATCAGGGTACTTAAACAGCATTCTAAAGATTTTTTAGAATGGACGACTCCTGGCACGGTAGTATACCTGCAGGTGATGGAGTCGCCCTCTCTAAAGGTGTCTTACAGACTAAAGAGGAGAGGGATGTGCATGATTGGCAGATCACTTGCTTAGGCAATTGAGTCAATCATGAGATGTCAAGTACCACACCAGATGTTGTTTTTGCAGTGGATGCAATATGTTGATATTGATACAATCCTGGAGAAACAATCGGAAGCAGTTTTAGAACATAAGTGGATGTTCTAGGGATATGATAACAACAGCCTCATTCGGGAGACAGTTATCATTCCAGGCTTCCAAGGTGACCTGGATGACAGAGTGGTTGTCAGAGTTATAGTTTTCCCTCTGACAAGGGGCAGTGTTTTGGACAGGTAGTCCAAGGGGATACTGAGGGAGGCATGACGCAGGATACTGATTAAGTTCAGTTGACGATACAGTCTAAGAAGTTTGGATTTGGAGTTCATTTATGAGCTAGGTCCCATCAGACATCCAGATACATTCTCAGATAGGTATTGCTCATTTCGGGAGATGGCTTTCTCCGCGAACTTGAGATATAGAGAGACATAGAAAGAAACATCAGAGCGGATCCACTCACTGAGGCTATTCCTCGAACGCAATAGTTTCGAAAACGGGTTTTGTGAGACTGATTAGTAGAGGAGTTGGGTGTTCGGTATCACACGGGCTGTGAGTATGCGACATCGCAATAATTAGCCTTAAGTGCAAGTGGGAGATTGTTGGAGATAGTGCCCTCAGTGTCAATTATTGGATCACAGGCACGTGATTGCAATGATTGAGGGAGGACCTATCCCGGTAGGACAGTCTTACTCAAGATGATAGTATGCTATCTGGTTTATCTTTATCATCGTGTACTGCTTTAGGTGACCTTACAGGTCACTATTGCGCGTTGATAGAGCCCCTAGGATTCTTGCTTGACTGCCAGCAGTATGAGGGCGATCATATACGTGGGAGCTGGGGTCTATAAGCACATCTTTAAAAGGTCCCTAGTCGTGGGAGTTTCGAGACAGAGTATCGATACTCCATAGTAGACTAGTGTATACAGTCGAGACCCCGACGACGGGCGGTGGCCGGTCTCAAAAGCCACTGGTGTCAGTTGGTTCACCTAAGATGTATACAGGTGCTCATTGGGTTATGAGTACACCGGCTAGGACTCGCCGGGAACCTGCTACTTGGTCTTATACCTGACGTCAGATAGCAGTTCCCTGGTGACATGTGTATAGGTTAGTTCATCGACCTCAGATCGTCATTTGTCTCGTGTGAGTTCCCACTGTACTTTGATTACTACCCTACCACGCTCAAAGGAGACGCGCAAACAGGTTTTAGTTGGGTACAGTCCCGAGCTACATGGAGGCAGTGAGCGGATCTGCAGGGGTTCGTCTCTCCCGGTATTGGGGGTGAGGTCGCGCTATGTCTAGGAGAGCCATTACACGAAGTCCTTGGCCTAGGCAGGAGATTTACTGGTAGGTATTCCAGTAGTATCTCATGGTGTTCTAGGCTACACTCCGACACGATTTGTACAGCTTTTGGGGGTCTGACTTTTACCACCCCCCTAGGCCCGCCATTTTATGCTCATAAACGAACGGACCGGACTGTACGGATATTGTCACCGACAGGCTCAGTAGGGTGTCAGGATGAGTTCGCTCATCGACGTCCCTTTTGGTCAATAGCTGATAGCCCGTCACGTATGGCTAATACCTCTGACGTGCTAGTGGTTAAATCCACAGCCATAGTATTGACGAGTCTTTAGAGTCCCCCACAGACCAGTTACTCAAGTTTCGGGCGAAACGCTGTAGAGGCCGTATGGAGATATGGCAAGGTTCGATCAGATACGTGCGGTATTGCACGGATCATGATCGGACGGATAATACTAGCGGGCTTTGGTTTAAGCCGGATCCTAGTATTGGACAGTGTAGATTTTGTCTCATTGCATTTGTATTAGGTCTGAATACAAATGCGGGTATGTATATACAGTAGCGGGGTTTTCCTGTAATTTATTACGGGATCAGTTTTATGAAGTTGCCAGTTTGTTTTCCGTTTCAGCCATTTTCCATTGAATCTTTTCTTGGCCGGAAATTTGTGGAGCAGGGCTTATTTGCAAGCATGCAAATTTGATTAGTGAAGGGTGTTATTTGCATATTGTTGTATCATGATAATTCTACCACCATTTGACTTCTTCTTTTTATCATGGCTTGACTTTTGGAGTAATCATGGTTGTTGATGATTAGGTTTTGGAGTGAGGTTCTTATTTGTGATCATTGTTTTATCATCATCACTTTTTCTCTCGCTTGCTTGATTTTGGGGCTCACTCCTTTTGTAGGGTTCCTAGGCACACACAAGAGGTTCCACAAGGCATCAACCATGCCAAACAAAAATTTTCCGGTGCCGAGAAACCCTAATATAGATCGTTAACTAGAAGGATAGGCGAAAAGCAAGCAAGCAAACGACTTTGCTACTAAGTGAATAGGATTACAACCTTTGTAGATCCGGTCCACCACTTCTTTAGCTCCGTGTTGACGTCCCTCCGCTGCGATCATCGGATCCCGGACTCTAGAAATGGTTTCGTCGGAGAAATGATCGGGCTAGGTCATTGACTTCGAGGCCGAAGATGATCTACGTCGGGGAGACTCAAACTCAAGCTATTCCTTCACTCGGTCGAAAACTTTGTGAAGAGAACACCCTATACTACATGGCAAGTGGTAGAGGATGAAGAAATAGGAAGTGGGTTCACTTTATAATTGGATTTCTCACTCTTTTTCTCATGATGCCATTGGAGCTAGCAAGCTTTTTCAAGCTTGATGAAGATGAAGAAGAAGAAAAGTATCATATGAATTATATCCAAAATGAAACTTATCCAATATATGATGGCACCATGGTTGAGTTAAGCCCTCATGCTTAACTCATGTAGATAATTAACCATAGCATAGGGTTAAGGGTTGGGTTAGCTAATATCTTAAGCAAATGACAAAAGAGTTGACTTTGTCAATGTTCATCAAGCTTCATGAAGCTTGATAACTTTGACCAAAGTCACACTCTTTTGTTATATGCTAAGTTAAATAGTAAACCCTAATCTAACCTTGATATGGTTCAAGTCTCATACTCACAACTTGTTTGTATCATCAAGCATGATACAAACATGTACACTTGCATGTATCACATATAAACAATGTACACTTTCAAGTGAGAAAATCAATCTTAATTGAACCAATAATAGTTAATGTAAAGTAATATATCAAATATATAATTATACATTAAATCATTAAATCAACACTTGATTTAACGATCCGGTCATATCGCATATAACTGACTAATATCAATAGCAACAACTTATCGAATCAACACTTGATCCGATAACCCGGCTATATCGCATATAACCGATCAATGTCACAAATCGCGAGAATAAAATACAGTATCACATACTGGTATTATTCTCGGTCCCGCACATATCTCATATGCGCTCCTATTTCATTTTGCTTAAGCCAGGAAACCCCTGTGTAGGACTCTAAAGACTCGTCAATACGCCGGCAGCAGGTGATGATCATATCAAACACCCACAAGCCGCAAGCGGTCTGCTAAACGTAAAGGCCACCCGGGTATTGAGCGATCAGAAGATCAACGAGCAAGCCCGCTCACACTCCAGTGAATCCAACGAGTAACACTACCGTACAGTCCGGTCTGTTCGTCTGATATGTCGCATATCTCGTCTAGGGGTGGTAAACGTCAGACCCCAATAACTCAATAAGTCATGTCGATATGAGGTTCATAACGGGTCGAGAAACTACTGGTAACACTTACCAGTAAATCCCTAAAGCAGCCTTGGCCAAGGATTTCCTGTTATAGCCATTCGAGCACTGCGCAACATCAACTCCCTATACCGGGAGAGACGAAACCCCTCCTATCGCTCATTGCCTCCATGTGATTCGGGAATGTACCCAAAAGCCACCTTTTTGCACGCCCTCTTGGACGTGGTATGATGGAAATCAAAGCACAGTAGGAATCACACAAGACTCTATGACGATCTCGGGTCTACAGACTAACCTGTACCAGTGTCACCAGAGAACTGCCATCTGACGTAAGGTATAATACCATCTGGGAGTTCTCGGCAAGTCCGTCCAGTGTACCCAGTCTCTACTGAGCATCCGTATATCATCTCTGAAGTCAAACACCAATGGATATGGGATCATCCATCGCCCATCTGTATGGGTCGAGAAGGTATACGCTAGTCTACTCTGGTATATCGATGCCCCGTCTCGATACACCCACGACTAGGGACTTTGAAGGATGTACTTATGGACTACCACGTCCCCACTAGTATGATCCGCATCATAGTCCAGGTAGTCAAGTACACATCTTAAGGCCTTTACCAACATGTAACAGAGAGACAATCAGTGTACACATTAAGGTAAAGTGTAACCAGATAGCATACTATCATATCGAGCAAGAAAGTCATCCTTATATATGTCCAAGCATCCACTACAATATACATCCTATGTATAGTAATGGCCTCTAGGGCATACATATAACTAACAATCTCCCACTTGCACTAGGGCCATCTGATAGCAGTGGTTGTAGTATCTCATACTCAACCATCCCATAAAAGTCTCTCTCTGGGAAAAGGCCTTTCGTGAGTGGATCCGCCGTGATGTCCTCTGAGTCTACTCTCCTAACCTCGATCCCCTGGAGATCAACCATCTCCACGATCAGGTGATACTGCCTAAGAATATGTCTGGATCACTGATGGGACGGGCGTTCCTAGGCATAAGCCACAACTCCATTGTCACACAATGGGAGGAACGAAGTTCATCTCATGAACTAATATACACCCAGACTGCCTCTTTGGTAGCATCTTTGGTAACAATGTATCTTGCCTTTAATCTACTAGTATGTCACGGTATCTAGCTTGGAAGTCTTCCAATATACCGTCCCTCCACTGACGGTAAAGACAATACCTGCGACTGACATTCAGTCGTCCTTATCACCCTGGAACCTTTCCAGTGATCCTCCCCAGGATCGATTGATACCAACTCACTACAACTAGTGAGTATCCTAACATCCAATTAGATCTATCTCATAGATCCAAAACCTAGGATTTAGTAGGTATCACTTTGACCCTATATGGAGAATCCTTGTGATAAGCGGAGATTGACCGAGTGTAGCATAGGAAACTCCTTCCCTATCAAGAGTATGTTATCCATGTACTCTACTAGGATCACCAGCATACTCCCTACTACCTTTTTTGTATATACATAGTTCATCTACCATTTTGATGATGTCAAACTCTTTGACTTACTCATCAAAACAGATATTCCAACTCCGCGACGCCTGCTTTATCACATAAAACATCTTGCACACGTTTCCGCTGCTCCCACTGTCTACGAAGCCCTCCGACTGTGTACTTATAGACTCTGTCTTCTAAATCATTATTTAGAAAAGCAGTCATGACACCCAACCGCCAGATATCGTAATCATGGTATGTAGTCGTGGCAAGTAGGATCTGGATAGACTTAAGCATAACTACTTAGAAAAGGTTTCATCACAATCCATAACTGGTCAATGATGCAAACCTTTAACAAGTCTAGCTTTGAAAGTCTCAACTTTTCCATGTACACCAAGTAATCTTCTCAAGATATACTTGCTCCTGATGGGAATTTAACCCTTCAGATAAAGCAACCAAAGTCCATACTTTGTTGGTGTATAAGGATTCCATCTCAGATCGATAAGTATCCAGCCATTCTTACAGAGTCCCACTCCTGATGGCCAGCTCGAAACTAGTTGGGTCATCATCTCATGATGCAAACCTTACTCCCACTGTCATAGAGAAACCGAAGTATCTCTCAGGTGGGTGAGGAACCCTACTAGATCGGCGGAGAGGCTGAGGTTCGTTGGTTGCTATTGAATCTTTTGGTTCTGCCAAATCATCAGCTGTAGTTTGTATAGCTGGAACTCTTTCCAGTTCTACCTCATGTCTACTAATATCTTCACAAGAAATTCCCTTTCACAAAGGTGGCATGTTGAGAAACAAAACATTTTTGTTCCTCGGTTTGGTAGAAGATATTCCCTTGCGAATGCTTGGGATATCCAACAAACTTCCACAGAACTGACTTTGCCTCGAGCTTGTCCGGATTTTGCCTTTTTAGACATAGGCCGGACAACCCCAAATCTTAACTGACTTAAGAGATGGGCTCTTCCCTTTCCATACCTCATATGAAGTGGTAGGCAACTGATTTGATCGGAACCCTATTCAATAAGTATGCAACTTCATAAGTGCATAACTCCCTAAAAGGAAATAGGAAACTCAGTAGTACTCATCATAGAGCACACCAAATCACATAGGGTGTTATTGCTCCGCCCCGATATACCATCGTGCTATGGTGTATACGGAGGAGTAATGCTGAGAGAGAATCTTATTCTCCTTTAGAATAATCCAGGAATTCCGTGCTCAAGTATTCTCCTCCTTGATCACATCAAAGGACATAATACTTATACCCGTATTTTGGTTCTCTACTTCTAAATTATATTCTGTGAATATCTCAAAAGTTTCGGACTTGTGTTTCAACAGGAACATATGTCTGAATCTTGAGAGATCATCAGAGAAAGTAATGAAGTACAAAGAACCGATCTTGGCATGTGTAGACATGGGACCTACATACATCAACATGTATCATCCCAAGAGTTCACTAACTCTTTCTCTGTTTCCAATAAACAGAGCTATGGTCATCTTATCTCTGTGACATGACTGGCAAGTTCCACAAGATGTAAATTCAAACAGATTTAAATATGCATCTAAATGTAACTTCAGCTAGTCGGGTCGCATTGATATGACCTAGTCTACAATACCTCAAGAAGGATTCGTTCATTTCTGAACTCTTCCTCTTGTGTGTGTTCCGTATACTAAGAACTGTAGTTTGATTTAGAACGTCAATGCTTTTAGATAACGTACCTGAACCGATCAACTCTTGATTTAGGAAATGTTCAAAACATTATCCAACAATACAAAATTATATCCTTCTTTACTAATAAAGAGACTGATATGATTTTGTATATCAGGTTCGGTTTCTAATAACATTTGTTCAGAATCAATGTATTCTGGTAATACAGGGTGACAGTGACCAACAGACTTGGCTGCAACACTTGCACCGTTTTCTGCCTCATGAAACTTATCACCCGTTCTCAGTTCTTTACCTTTCTGTAGCCCATGTAATATATTACATATGTGGGATCCTGATCCGGTATCATATACCCAGGACGTAAAGGGCATTGAGAAACAGTTCTGTGTAACGAACACACCCGAAGATGATGCATCAACATGCACTTTCTTCGTTTGGGCGGCACGGGAATTCTGGTATTCCCCAATTTCATGCTCTGTCTTCTAACAATTATAAGTTGGAGCGGGACCAACGTTCCCCAGCTCAGTATAACAAGCGGGTTTGGTCAATATATCCGTTTTATTATCTTGATTAAGGCGTAACATGGTCGCTACCAGGAGAGAGAGAGAAGAAAACACTTTGCGTGCGCTCTTGCAAGATCAGATTGGTTATTATTTTATCTAATCAGGATGGCTCCCACTATTTTTATCAAATCTTCCTTCAAACCCTAAAAGAAAAGACTAGCCGAGATTAATTACACGCTACAAGTTCGCCAATCTTTCAGCCAGGCCAGTGTCGGTACTTTGAGGGAGGTTCCCCGTGCTTTCGCACGGACCTAATTAATGTAAACCTCGTTTTCCCAGAGGCGTAACCCCGTTGACACCTTTCTAGACACCTACTTGATCGGCTAATTGTAATGTGTAAAACTCTCCCAGGAGTAACAATTACTCGCAGTGGGTATCGGGATCCAACTATCTCATAGAAGGTATGCAATCTCATTGCAAATTTCAACACTTGAAATTCTCGATAATATTTTGCCTCTAGCGTCCTATGACCTTGACGGAGGCCAAACAACCCATAGTCCGCTAGTCAAGTTCAACCCGTTATTTCCTGATCGAATTAAACCCACCCGCACGACTCTTGATGGAGGCCAAACAACGCTGTACGAATACCCTAATCCAATCGCATCATATGCTAGCAGATAAGCACTAGTTAGCTACCGTACACTACGCCTTGACGGAGGCCAAACAACCGCAGCACGAATACTAACTAGTACTTATCTGAAATGACGGAGGGCTACGACAGGTTTTTCTGAAAACCTATTGCGTAATGAACTTGATATCATTGTAGAATCAAATAATTTTAAAATGGAGTGTTTTTGAGGCTTTTCTAGTTTTGCTAAAGGGGTCACTCCCGGTGAAGGGATCGTCGGCCCTTTCCTCGTCGAATGAGGTGCAGGATATATCATATACATCACTGTGCAAAGCAAGAACTAGAGAAGCAATCAAAATACAAATCGAGGGTTGTAGCATCTTCCGGTTATTGCTAAAGGAGTCACTCCTGGTGAAGGGATCTCGGTCCTTTCCTTATCGAATAAGGTGCAGGATGTTCTACAAGGAACACCGCGATGCAAAGCAAGAACTGTAGCTACCTGTTTTTGAAATTCGATTCCACAACATCTTAGGTTTCTTTTATTTCATTAATAACATTAATGAAGTCCCATCATTTAAGTTACCTAAACATCACAGATAAATACGACGTACACTTATGCCATCCGCATTCGCCTCGATGTCCCCTCGTGCACCGTTAGGTTAGGTAACTAACGGCAGAGCGGGGCAGTGCTAGCGCGGGTGTAAAACATAAGTAACATCTATATAATATATCATATACACTATATACAGTATCTATCACAGAACATCAAATGATCACATCACAGATATCGCAGCAGAAGAAACATATGAAATATTGGATATACTAGGACGTCCGTGTTTTCAATATGAGCCAGTATAAAACATGGATTCCACGGTCGCGATGAATAGCCAAACCCACACCCCTAGACCCCTACGAGAGCAGCAAGCAACCCTACCAATTCTAGAGTTCGGAGACCCGGACTCGACTCCTCGAGTTGGTCTCCCACTGGACTCCAGAACCCGGTTACTTGTGCTCTCCTCCTTGGGTCTATCCTAATGCGGAAAAGTAAATAATATACAATGGGTGACATCTTCCTCTACCTGGAAGTGCCCCAATAAAAGAATATTACATACAAGTTTTTACATGAATGAAAATGAAAAACACTCATCTCACATAAAAAACCCCCGGCTATTCAAACACGATGATCCAATATAATATATCCAGCAACACATAACATCACATGTCATCAACGTTAGTAAATATGCCCATCCCAATTGTCGTTGACATATAGCAACGAAACCGGCAATATCACATATTACACTTACGGCCGCAGAAAAGAAAGTGTAAAACTACAACAGTTGGAATCCGCAATCTCCTCAGACATCGCATGCCTGACCAAATGAATTCCTTAGACATCACATGCCTAACAATTATAAACCCCGCATTTTAGTCTCTATATCGAAAACACTTTTCAACATCAAGTCAGGAAATTCAACAAGATTCCCGGCATTTTGATCGAATGCTCGTCGCAAACTTTAGTAGACGGCTGCACCCCCGATACCGTCGACGAAGTGCTCCAAGGCGGAACACCGCTACCGCGAGCACCCGAACGGATGCTTTCGGCGACGGGGTTCTCCTACAGTCACTTGGTCGGGGCTAAGGGGTGTAGCTGTCTATTAAGTTTATCCGGCGAGTATCCGCGTACGCTACGTGATTGCGACGGACTTTTGATCACATCAAAATTCCGTGGCAACCGATCAAGTGAGACTAAAGTGCTGTGTTCATAACATTCATTCAGTTATCTCATAACTACTTGTGAATTCCAATTATTGTATCACATTCCAGATAAATAGAAAATGTTAAACTTTCCGATCGAACAATCAAATACCCAAGTTTTCCCGAAACAGATCAACACATGATATAAGTTTAAAAACATTCACTTCATGCCTCAGTACCAACGGTCCAACCGTAGAAGGGTCAAGCCAACGCCTCACATGTGGCACGCCGTACTGCCCCAAACCCTAAGGTTCAAAGGGCAGTTCAAGACGGTCACATAATCGAGTTAAAGTTTGTTGTCTTCTAGAGGTTCCATCGCGTTACTTGCACTACTTAGAACGTTCTTAAACCACGGAAAAATCCAACACTTGGAAATTTTCCGGCAGGGGAAAAATTGGGTATTTATATCCAGTCGAACTTTTTAACATATTGTAAATTATCCCGAAAAACATAAACGAAGTTAAATTATCCGATCGAATTAACGAGTCCTCAATAAAACCCTAGAAAACTCAACACTTGAGTGGAATTAAAAAATTCCCATAAAAAATTGCCAAGAAAGGACCTAAGAATAAATATATGAAATTTCAGGGACTAAGTCCAAATTTTGGCCGCGGAACCGCCGCAGAACCCCTGGTTTCGCCGCGGTTCCGCGGTCAAATTATTGACTTAGTGGACCATACTTCACAGTAATTCTTAGTTTTTCCTGCTTGTTTTTCTGAGAATTTTTAATTCAAAAAAATCCACGGTTTTGAAAAATGTACAGAGAAGGGTTTTGTCGGGGTTTACGGGTTCGATCGGACTTCTAATTTCGTCTACACTTCGCCAAAAGCTCTAGCTAGGCTCTGATACCACTGTAGGGTTCCTAGGCACACACAAGAGGTTCCATAAGGCATCAACCATGCCAAACAAAAATTTTCCGGTGCCGAGAAACCCTAATATAGATCGTTAACTAGAAGGATAGGCGAAAAGCAAGCAAGCAAAAGACTTTGCTACTAAGTGAATGGGATTACAACCTTTGTAGATCCGGTCCACCACTTCTTTATCTCCGTGTTGACGTCCCTCCGCTGCGATCATCGGATCCCGGACTCTAGAAATGGTTTCTTCGGAGAAATGATCGGGCTAGGTCATTGACTTCGAGGCCGAAGATGATCTACGTCGGGAAGACTCAAACTCAAGCTATTCCTTCACTCGGTCGAAAACTTTGTGAAGAGAACACCCTATACTACATGGCAAGTGGTAGAGGATGAAGAAATAGAAAGTGGGTTCACTTTAGAATTGGATTTCTCACTCTTTTTCTCATGATGCCATTGGAGCTAGCAAGCTTTTTCAAGCTTGATGAAGATGAAGAAGAAGAAAAGTATCATATGAATCATATCCAAAATGAAAATTATCCAATATATGATGGCACCATGGTTGAGTTAAGCCCTCATGCTTAACTCATGTAGAGAATTAACCATAGCATAGGGTTAAGGGTTGGGTTAGCTAATATCTTAAGCAAATGACAAAAAAGTTGACTTTGTCAATGTTCATCAAGCTTCATGAAGCTTGATAACTTTGACCAAAGTCACACTCTTTTTTTATATGCTAAGTTAAATAGTAAACCCTAATCTAACCTTGATATGGTTCAAGTCTCATACACACAACTTGTTTGTATCATCAAGCATGATACAAACATATACACTTGCATATATCATATATAAACAATGTACACTTTCAAGTGAGAAAATCAATCTTAAGTGAACCAATAATAGTTAATGTAAAATAATATATCAAATATATAATTATACATTAAATCATTAAATCAACACCTGATTTAACGATCCGGTCATATCGCATATAACCGACTAATATCAATAGCAACAACTTATCGAATCAACACTTGATCCGATAACCCGGCTATATCGCATATAACCGATCAATGTCACAAATCGCGAGAATAAAATACAGTATCACATACTGGTATTATTCTCGGTCCCGCACATATCTCATATGCGCTCCTATTTCGTTTCGCTTGAGCCAGGAAACCCCTGTGTAGGACTCTAAAGACCCGTCAATACGCCGGCAGCAGGTGATGATCATATCAAACACCCACAAGCCGCAAGCGGTCTGCTAAACGTAACGGCCACCCGGGTATTGAGCGATCAGAAGATCAACGAGCAAGCCCGCTCACACTCCAGTGAATCCAATGAGTAACACTACCGTACAGTCCGGTCTGTTCGTCTGATATGTCGCATATCTTGTCTAGGGGTGGTAAACGTCAGACCCCAATAACTCAATAAGTCGTGTCGATATGAGGCTCATAACGGGTCGAGAAATTACTGGTAACACTTACCAGTAAATCCCTAAAGCATCCTTGGCCAAGGACTTCCTGTTATAGCCAATCGAGCACTGCGCAACATCAACTCCCTATACTGGGAGAGACGAAACCCCTCCTATCGCTCATTGCCTCCATGTGATTCGGGAATGTACCCAAAAGCCACCTTTTTGCACGCCCTCTTGGACGTGGTATGATGGAAATCAAAGCACAGTGGGAATCACACAAGACTTTATGACGATCTCGGGTCTACAGACTAACCTGTACCAGTGTCACCAGAGAACTGCCATCTGACGTAAGGTATAATACCATCTGGGAGTTCTCGGCAAGTCCGTCCAGTATACCCAGTCTCCACTGAGCACCCGTATATCATCTCTGATGTCAAACACCAATGGATATGGGATCATCCATCGCCCATCTGTATGGGTCGAGAAGGTATACGCTAGTCTACTCTGGTATATCGATGCCCCGTCTCGATACACCCACGACTAGGGACTTTGAAGGATGTACTTATGGACTACCACGTCCCCACTAGTATGATCCGCATCATAGTCCAGGTAGTCAAGTACACATCCTAAGGGCTTTACCAACATGTAACAGAGAGACAATCAGTGTACACGTTAAGGTAAAGTGTAACCAGATAGCATACTATCATATCGAGCAAGAAAGTCATCCTTATATATGTCCAAGCATCCACTACAATATACATCCTATGTATAGTAATGGCCTCTAGGGCATACATATAACTAACACCTTTTCCATTCCAATTTTTTTCACTCCACTCACTCACTCCTCAAAATGAGGCCGGCCACATTTGATGGGGGGGGGGGGCTGTCCAATTTTGGTGAAGGGATTTTTGATCTCTTGATACTTGAAAAAATCCCCTTGTTCATCTCAAAAAGTTTTCACTTCATTTCCTCCACCAATATGGCAACTTCCACAACCCCAAATGAGACATAAGTTCTACAGTTAACCTACAGTATCCTTGGGCACGTCGACTCGCAAACTTCATGCCCGAGTTGCCTCAGTCCAGAGGTGGGAGCCCGTAAAAAAAGCCAGTGACGTGGTGCTCTTCCGGCGAGGAGGTGAAGACCGGAGATTCCGCGGGAGATCGGGACGACGACGAGAAGACCGAAGGACACGGATCGCTCGGTATATCTCTCTACCCCGTTCTTTAGTTAGCTAGATTTAGATTAATGGCCCGATCCGGGATTTTTTGTGCGCGGTGGTGCCGGTTCCAAAGTTTAAAGTAAATTATCGTTTCCGCATTTTGGCCTCGGATTGACGGCCGGGGCGCCGCCGTGCACTTACAGTCAGTATGTTTTTATCTAGAAGTAACTTAAGTCCAGTCATTATATTTGGTCGCTGCAATTAGGAGAGAGAGAAGAAACACTTTAGCATGATGCTCTTGCAAGTTTATAGTGGTTTTTAATTTGTCTAAACAGGATGGCTCCCACTGTCTCTCGAATCCCTCCTCAAAGCATAAAGAAAGAATTAGTCAGGATCAATCTCACCGTACAATTCTTGCTTAACCGTTCAGCCAGGCCAGTGTCGGTACTTCGAGGGAGGTTTTCCAACGCTTTCGCGAAGTTTCTTAATTAAATTATCTCTTTTCCTTGTGGGCGTAGCCCCGCTAACACCTTTCTAGACACCTACTTGGTTTATAGCATTGATCGTTAAGTGAGAAAGTTCCGGAGGAGTAGCATATACTCACAGTAGGATCGGGATCCAAATATCATCGCATGGCAAAACTGAAGGAATCCTACCAGAATCATCACACTCTAAATGGTATGCAGCGCTAGCAAGTTTCAGTTTTTTTTGAAACTCCCGATGTGGATTTTTTCCCCATGCTCTTATGACCTTGACTTTGGCCAACAAATCATAAGTCACATGTCAAGTTCTACCCGTCATTCTCCAGGTTAATTTAAACCCACCCGCACATACCCTTGACTTTGGCCAACAAGGTAGAACGACTGTCCCAAACGAACACATCTATCTATGCTGCACATGAATACCCAATAGCTACCAATCACTATGCCTTGACTTTGGCCAACAAACATAGCTTGAATACTTATTGACCATTCATGTGAAACGACGGAGGACTACGAATAGTTTTGGCGAAACCGTGAACGTAGTGAACTTTATATAATCGAAGGAACGAGATAGCTTTCAAAAGGAGTGGTTCAAGCTCCGCATTTAAAATTTGGTTTTGAAAAGAACCGAGTGGTTTTGAAAGTGTTCCAACGACTTTTACTTGGTTTATTTTTTCTTGCATTAATTTTAATGCGTCCCATCAATTAATCCTACCATTGCAGAAAACAACGAAAATATGACGTACGCTTATGCCATCCGCATTCGCCACGGGGTCCCGTCATCACCCGTTAGGTTACTTAACTAACGACAGAGCGGGGGCTGGACTAGCGCGGATGCAAAACATAAGCAACGCCTAAATAGATATCATATATAGATATATATACATTCGTCACATGCAATGATAACCATTCCAGATCACAGATGAACACATTGGATATACTAGGAATCCGCATTTCGTACGAGCCTATAACGAAGAGCGGATTACACGGTCGCGATGAATAGCCAAACCCCACCCTAGACCCCTACGGGTGCGGCAAACTACCCGCCAAGTACCCGAAGCGAAGCAACCTCCCTCAACACCGTGAGTAGGCCATTCAGCACTTCGAGATACCCGGTAGTTTGTGTACCCCACCTTGGGTCTATCCTAGGAGCAAAAATAGTAAAAGAAATTATACAATGACGGCTACAACCCCAACCCAGTTGTGCGGCCATACAAATAATATTACATCAAATTTACATATTACAAGAATTGAAAGAATAAGAAAACTCTCATCTCACAACCCCCGGCTATTCATCCGTGACAATCCAACGAATTCATATACACAAACCATCAACATTACAGATCACAGATATGTATAACCCCTACTAATCGACGAATAGCGATTAGCAGACGTTCAATACATATATCACATCACAGATATAACCTATTAGCCAAAGCGTAAAGAAGTTCGATCAAAAATACGGATTTATGACCACCCCAAAAACTAACATGTTCTCTGGAAATTCTGGGTAGAAATAAACCATCTCAAAAATCACAAAACACCAGTAGAAGAAAACTGCAGGAGAAACAATCTACAGCCGAGTCAACTTGGCCGCGGATCCGCGGTAGGAGCAAGCTCTTGCCTTGGTTGACTCACTGGATCGTTTTTCTTTCCTGTTCTAACAAAAGCCTGAGCCGATTTTTAGTACACGATTTATTATTTTTATAACAGAAATAAAAATCGGCAGAAACTAGGGTTTTAGAAAATGTGTTTTGCGATTTTTTTCCGATCGAAGTTCTAGATACTTTGCTAACTAGTTAGTTTGTGTTTAGCTAGGCTCTGATACCACTGTAAGTCCACGTTGCCCATCCCGGTGCTTACGGGAAGGCGGAAACGTTATGAAAAATCGGATTTTTACAACACTAGGCAACATGAACTATGCAAAAGGAGGGATCTTTGCTAAACATAAACTAACTACCAAGCTAAAAGAGTTAGCTACTCGGAAAGGGGGTTATACCTAAATCTTGAAGTCCTTCTCTTCTTTCTCCTTGGAGTGAAAGAACGGGTTCTCCTTGTCGCCTTCTCTTGCCGAAGAAAGATCCACCCGAGGGCCTCTACCTTTGGCTCCAACCTCAAGCTAGAAGTAACTAAGGTGCTTGGTGTGATAAACCTAGAACCTTAGAAAGAGTAGAGAGTAATTTAGAATGTTTTATCTCAAGCTTAATGGTTCTCAACTCATGAGAGGGAGAGCTTTGAGAGAGAGGAAGAGGAGGAGAGAGAATGAGAATGATCAAGTGAGAAGAATAATGCCAACCTTCTCCCTTATATGTGAATTATGATAAATAAATAATTAGCTAAAGATAATTTTGATGGTTAATCATGAAATGACCATTATCATTTCACATTAAATACTTTTGCAAGGTTTTAAAGAGTATCTTTCATATGAAATGATGATGGTCAACTTGTCAACCTAGGTCAACAAGTCAAGCATAGTCAAATGGTCAACAACCCTAACCATATCACAATATAATTAACTAATATTAATAAATCATATTTCACACATAAACATTAGGGTTAAGAAAATGACAATGGTCATCAACCCTAATGAAAGTCCTCTGCCTCTGCCTCAGTCAACTGTGCATACACGCCCGTATCCGTGTTCCGAGGAACACGAATACAAAGAGATAAAACCAATCCCAAAACATATACTAGGATCTGGCTTAAACCAAAACCCGCTAGTATAAGCTGTCCGGACACCAAACGTGCACAAGTGCGTGGATGTGAACGAACCCCGTCGCAAAACCATACGACCTCTACTCATTTTGCCTAAAGGCGAATAACCCTCTGTGTGGGACTCTAAAGACTCGACACTACGCTGGCAGTGGGTTTAACCACAGACCGCAAGCGGCACTAGCTGTACGTAACGGTCCCCAGGTAGATGCCGATAAGAAGACTGACGAGGTAAACCTATCTGAACTCCTACTGAGCCTGAATGTGACAGTCTCCGTACAGTCCGGTCTGTTCGTCTAAGAGTATCGCATGGCGGGCCTAGGGGGCGGTAAATGTCAGTCCCCTAATAGCGGTACGAGTCGTGTCGGAGTGTAGCCCAGAACACTCTGAGATAACACTGGAAACCTACCAGTCTATCTCGCTTGCCCTGGCTAGGGACTTTGTGTAATGGCTCTCCTAGACACAGTGCGATATCAACCCCCAATACCGGGAGAGACGAATCCTGTCTAACCGTCACTGCCACTAAGTGCTTCGGGACTGCACCCAAAAACTACCTGTTTGCACGACTCCTTTGAGCCGTGGTAGGGTAGTAATCAAAGAACAGTGGGAACACACTCGAGGCGAAGTGACAGTGTCAAGTCAACGGACTAAGCTGTACTCATGTCACCTGGGAACTGATAACTGACGATAGGTATAATACCAACCAACAGTTCCCGATGAGTCCTGTCCAGTGTACTCTTAACCTAACGAGCACACGCATACTATCTCAAGTACGACGTACTGGCGGCTGTGGGACAGACCGTCTCCCAAGCTGGGATGAGAAGTGCATACGCTAGTCTATTCTGGAGTATCGATGCCCTGTCTCGATAGTCCTACAACTAGGGACCTGCATAAGGATGTGCTTGTGGATTACCCAGCCCCCACGAGTGTGACTGCCATTACAACGCTGGTAATCAAGCAAAGATCCTAAGGGCTCTACTAATGTATAAAGACGATATGCTATAAGTGTAAGTGCACGGCGGCGCCCCGGCCGTCGATCCGACGCCGGAAACGCGGAAACGAAAAAAACTTTACAAACTAGTAAACCGGCACTACCGCACACTAAAATCTTGGATCGGGCCATTAACCTAACTCTAGCAAACTATAAGATGGGTAGAGAGATATACCAAGAGATCCGTGTCCTTCGGTCTTCATCTCCACTCCGATCTCCTTGAGGAATCTCCGGTCATCGCCTCCTCGTCGAAACGGGCACCACATCGCCGGGTTCTTTTACGGGCTCCCACCTTTGGACCGAGGTAACTCGGGCGCGAAGTTGGCAAGCCGACGCGTCCAAGGGTACTGTAGGTGTAGTGTAGAATCTATGTCTCTTTGGGGTTTATGTTGCCATGATATTGTGGAGGAAAGAACAAAGGAAATGAACTTGGGATTTTGGTGTGAACCAAGAATGATATGAAGAATTTCCCACACCTAAAAGAACCCCTCTCTCTCACTCTCCAAGATGTGGCCGGCCTCCACTTCATAGTGGTGGAGAATCAATTAACCAAAAAGAGAAAATGAGAGATCATGATAAGAAAATAGTCACCTCAAAGCCTTTTATCTCTCATCTCATTCTAATCTCATAAATGCAAAAAGATGATGGAAAAAGGATCTCATGATGACAAGAACCATCATGAAGCCACACATATGCAAGAAACCCCTCCACAATAAGTTATTTGCAAACTTGCAAATAACCCCCTCCACCAGAAAGTCCGGCAGCGAAGGAACAAAGGAAAACCGGCCGGAACGGAATGCAAACTGGCAACTTCAGAAAACTGATCCCGTAATAAATTACAGGAAAACCCCACGACTGCATATACATACCCGCATTTGTATTCCCACTGAATACAAATGCAAAGAGACAAAATCTACACTGTCCAATACTAGGATCCAGCTTAAACCAAAGCCCGCTAGTAAAAATCCGTCCGATCATGATCCATGCAATATCGCATGTATCTGATCGAACCCTGCCATATCTCCATACGACCTCTACAGCGTTTCGCCCGAAACTTGAGTAACTGTGTGTGGTGGACTTTAAAGACTCGTCAATACTATGGCTGTGGATTTAACCACTAGCACGTCAGAGGTATTAGCCATACGTGACGGGCCACCAGCTATTGACCAAAAGGGACGTCGATGAGTGAACTCATCCTGACACCCTACTGAGCCTGTCAGTGACAATATCCGTACAGTCCAGTCCGTTCGTCTATGAGCATCGCATGGCGGGCCTAGGGGGTCGGTAAAAGTCAGACCCCCAAAAGCGGTACAAGTCGTGTCGGAGTGCAGCCCAGAACACCCTGAGATACTACTGGAATACCTACCAATAAATCACCTGCCTTGGCCAAGGACTTTTCATGTACTGGCTCTCCTAGACACAGCGCGACCTCACCCCCAATACCGGGAGAGACGAACCCCTGCAGATCCGCTCACTGCCTCCATGTGGCTCGGGACTGTACCCAACTAAAACCTGTTTGCACATCTCCTTTGAGCGTGGTAAGGTAGTAATCAAAGCACAGTGGGAACTCACCCGAGACAAATGACGATCTCAGGTCGATGAACTAACCTGTACACATGTCACCAGGGAACTGCTATCTGACGTCAGGTATAATACCAACTAGCAGGTTCCCGGCGAGTCCTGTCCGGTGTACTCATAACCCAATGAGCACCTATATACATCTTAGGTGAACCAACTGACACCAGTGGCTTATGAGACCGGCCACCGCCCCTCGTCGAGGTCTCGACTGTATACACTAGTCTACTCTGGAGTATCGATGCCCTGTCTCAAAACTCCCACGACTAGGGACCTTTAAGGATGTGCTTATAGACCCCAGCTCCCACGTATATGATCGTCCTCATACTGCTGGTAGTCAAGCAAGAATCCTAGGGGCTCTATCAACGTGCAATAGTGATCAGTAATGTCACCTAAAGCAGTACACGATGATAAAGATAAACCAGATAGCATACTATCATCTTGAGTAAGACTGTCCTACCGGTATAGGTCCTCCCTCAATCATTGCAATCACGTGCCTGTGATCCAATAATTGACTCTGAGGGCACTCAAGGCTAATTATTGTGATGTCGCATACTCACAGCCCGTGTGATACCGAACACCCAACTCCTCTACTAGTCAGTCTCACAAATCTCGTTTGCGAAACTATTGCGTTCGAGGAATAGCCTCAGTGAGTGGATGCGCTGTGATGTTTCTTTCTATGTCTCTCTTTATCTCAAGTTCGCAGAGAAACCCATCTCCCGAAATGAGCAATACCTGTCTTAAAATATGTCTGGATGTCTGATGGGACCTAGCTTATAAATGAACTCCAAATCCAAACTTCTTAGACTGTATCGTCAACTGAACTTAATCAGTATCCTGCGCCATGCCTTCCCTCAGTATCCACCTGGATCACCTGTCCAAAATACTGCCCCTCGTCAGAGGGAAAACTATAACTCTGATAGTCACTCTGCCAACCAGGTCACCTTGGAAGCCTGGAATGATAACTGTCTTCCGAAGGAGAATGCTGTTATCATATCCCTAGAACATCAACTTATGTTCTAAAACTGCTTCCGACTGTTTCTCCAGGATTGGATCAATATCAACTTATTGCACCTACTGCAAAAACAACATCTGGTATGGTACTTGACATCTCATGATTGACTCAATTGCCTAAGCAAGTGATCTGCCAATCATGCACATCCCTCTCCCCTTTAGTCTGTAAGACACCTTTAGAGAGGGTGACTCCATCACCTGCAGGTATACTACCATGCCACGAGTCGTCCATTCTAAATACTCATAGAATGCTGTCTAAGTACCCTGATTGGGAAACTACCCAAATCTAGATCTAAAACCATAGATCTAGTAACTAGAATGTCTGATATAATATCCAAGTCCTGTGTGGAGAACCACTGTGTGACAACCAAAGTATAACCGATCGTAATATAGGAATATCACTTCCTACTCTGTGTATGTCATCAAATACCAGGACATCACACCCTACTACCTTCTTAACAGATCTATCCCCTATTCTGATGAAGTCAAACCTATGACTGTCACATCAGAAATAGATGATCTATCTCCGCTATATCTGCTTTAGTCTATAAATAGACATAAGCTACTTGTCCACTATGCTTCCGCTGCTCCCACTGACTATGACAACCCTCTGGCAGAGTCATATAGACGTACACTTCTAACTACAGTTTAGAACGACGCTATACTCATCCTCCTGCCGGGTCTCACAGTCTGGAACAACAGCAATGACAAGTCTGGGTAAACAAGAACCTCCATGCCACCGTCCTTGAGCATACCGAAGTACCTCTCGAATGCCTGAGGTTACCCACCATATCTGCGGAGTGGCCAATGGAATGTCAAACCAGATTGAATCTTTAGGTTCTTATCAAGTCTTCAGTAATCGTTTGCGGTTCTGGAATCACTTCCAGTTCTACCATACTCCCACTACTGTTTTCTGAAAAAATCCATTTTTGTTAAAACTGTGGCGAGTCTAGAACAATATCACTATTGATCTTCCAGATGGTAGAAAGTCAACCCTCGTCATAGCCCGGGTCAACCCATAAACAGCCATTACAGAAACGTGCCTTGAGTTGTCCAGTGTCTGGTTTTAAGCATAAGCCGGACAACTCCCCGTACCTTAACAATGTCAAGATATGAACTGTTCTATATCCAATATAGAAACATAGGCACTGATTTAATTGAACCAGATTCAAAACATGCAGCTGTCTCCAGTGCATGTCAACTAAATGGAAGGGGGCCGATCAGCGTTACTCAACTTAGGAATGCTTCCAATTATGAGTAACCTGAAAGAGAAGCAAGTTCTCTTAATCATTACTATCAACTAAATACCATTCACAAGTATCTATATCTTCGATCTCCTTGAAGAATCCCGATACTCGCAACACCTGGTTCTCTACTCTATTCTTATACCTATAACTTCTCAAAACTTCGACCTTGTGTTTCTACGAAACACCTGTCTAAGAACTAGAGAAGTTATAAGTAAACCGAATATAGTACGAGGACCAACCCCTCTTTCCTAATGGACACTGGACAATATACAATACTCTGTATAAGTCCCCTGAGTCTAATAACTCAAACCCTGTGTGTCGTAGGTTGAAAACTGTACTTATGGTTAAGAAGAATTACACCGCTGTTCAATGCTCCTTACCTAACCATCCACTGATATAGGTAAATGTCATCGACATAATTTTAAAAAGTATATCTCACTCTATAAAAATAGACGTACAGATATATCAATTTGAAATTGGTGCATAACAACGGATATTCAAAACCAAATATTTGCGGTCCGGCAAACAACCCAGGTGCCTTCCTCAAATATCACCAATTACAACGAATTTCGATATAATGAGGATGATCACCTAATTCCCAATAACTTTCTCCCACTCATCATCTGTAAAACCATACAGATGTGAGAATCAAACCTGGTAAATACATACCCTGGAGCAAGTGTCTAATTAGGAAATCAGTTTTCTTTTAACGGTACACAGTGAAACTGAAACATTGAAATGTTTTGATGGGGTATCCCGGTATTCTTAGTAATGCCTCTTCCATTATCCAGATTCACAATTGTAACCGTATATTTCTTTGCCACCTCTCCAAATCCCTTTATATGTCTTTAGTCATTACCATCTGTACACCCCTTTAGGCCAAATGGTTTTCTTCCTTCCCTACCGTTCGGCACCAGCCTATGGTTTGGAAGAAGACTATCCAATAATCATAATGGGTGTACTGTCCTAATCTTAGGAGCACTCGCAATGCGAGAGAAGGTGAAGATAAAAGACAACCGAATAAACCTTATTCCTATTTCTCCTGAACCAGAATCCATCCCCGAACTGGAATAAGTTCCTTTCGAGTTCGTATATTACCATACGATAGAATATCCAATAAACTGTGGATTTTCGTAGTGATACGGAGTGTCCTGGAGAAATACAAAGGTGAAATGAGAGTGGTAATGAAATACTTGGTTTGGTCGTGAATAGCAGTCGCAATTTACTTTGCCCTCTTACTAATCCCTTGATATGTCTTTACTTAATACTTTCTGTACACCATCGTTAGGCTAATTGGTTTTCTTCATTCCCTACCGGTCGGCACCAGCCTAAGGTTTGGAAGAAAACTATCCAATTTGCGTAATAGGTGTACTATCTCCTAAACCAAGGAGTACTCTCAACCTAAGAGAATGTAAAAGGAAAAGACAACTGAATAGTCCTATTCGTTTTCTCCAGAACCGGAAACCATCCTCGAATAAATTCCTTCGAGTTCGTATATAACCATACGATGGTTTTGTCCAATGGAAGTGGACGTTCGTAGTAATACGGGGTGTCCTGGAGAAAAGGGTAAAAGTAGGAGTGGCAATGAGGTTTGCAACTCTGACAATCCAAAAGCCAGTGTTTAAGAAAGTTTGGTCAATTTTGGTCACTGAGTCATAGTCAAGGGTCGGGTCATGGTCGCTGCCAAAGAGAGAGAGAAAAGAAACACTCAGCGTACACTCTAACCTAGATCAGAATGGTTATCAATTTATCTAATCAGGAACCTCCCACTGTAACCTCAAATTCTTCTCCAAACCCGAAAGAAGAATTAGTCGGGATCACCCGAGGAGTAAACCAACTCATCAGTGGGAATCAGGATCCAACTATCATCGCATGATAACGCAACGGAATCTGCTCACGTTATCACACTCCAGAAGGTATGCGCATATCTGGCAAGTTTCAGTTTCTTTAGAAACTCCCGATGTGGATTTTTACCCCATGCTCTTATGACCTTGACTTTGGCCAACATATCATAAGTCACATGTCAAGTTCTACCCGTCATTCTCTACGTTAATTTGAACCCACCCGTACATACCCTTGACTTTGGCGAAAATAGTAGTACGACTGTCCCAAACCAACGCATCTATCTATGCTGCATATGAATACCCAATAGCTACCAATCACTGTGCCTTGACTATGGCCAACATACACAGCTTGAATACTTATTGACTATCCATATGAAACGACGGAGGGCTACGAATGGTTTCTGGAGAAAACCTTTAACGTAATGAACTTGATATCGTTGAAGGAACTGGATAGCTTTTATAAAAATATAGCGACGAAAACCTTTGCTAAAGAGGTCACTTCCGGTGAAGGGATCTCGGCTCTTTCCCCGTAGAATGAGGTGCAGGATATTCCAACTGAATACCACGATCCAAAGCAAAAGTAATCGGCTATAGTGAAGTTATTACCCTGACGCAAACTTCTGTCCAAGGGGTCACTCCCGGTGAAGGGATCTCGGCCCTTGCCTCGTCGACTGAGGTGCAGGATATTCCAACTGAATACCACTGTGCAAAACAAAAGAGAACGCCCTTGCAATAACAGCTTTTTGAAAAATGTTCCAACAACATCAGAATAGGTTTGTTTAGCTTGCATTGATCCGAATCAACGCAGTCCCATCAATTGATCACACCACAAAAGAACGAAAATAATGATGTACGTATATGTCATCCGCATTCGCCACTGGGTCCCGTCATTACCCGTTAGGTTACTTAACTAACGACAGAGCGGAGACTGGACTAGAGCGGATGCAAAACATATACAACATCTACTAGTATATATATCAATATATAATATTTCGCTCAAGGCGTGATAAAATGCAACATCACAGAAATGTAATAAGCATCACAGAACAAAACAGATATCTGGGATCCCCGGGTTTCACAGAGCCGCTACTGAAACCCGACGTTCCCCTGGTCGTGTGGATAGCCTGTGCAATGAGATCCTAGACCTCTACGGGCGCGGCAAGTTACCCGCCAAAACCTGAAGCGAGGCAGCCCCCTTCAGCAACGTGAATGGACCACCCAGCACTTCACGGAATCCGGTAACTTGGGCACCCCTCCTTGGGTCAACCTGTACCCCCTACGAGTGCGGCGAATAGCCCGCCAATTCTAGAGTGAAGCCCCCTCCGTCTCAATGCCATGAGATGCGGGCCCGTTTCCTTCTAGAACCCGGCTATCCGTGCACCCCACCGCGGGGTAATCCTAGTACAGAAAGTAAAATATACATACAACGGGTACATCGACCTCAGCCCGGTCGTGCCCCAAAAGAATAATACAAACAAGCAGTGACGGCAGTCCACATGTCGGACGCTCGCCCCGCAATATCAAATGTACATATAAAACAAAACTGTACTACCATTGCATCCAGGCTATCCCCCACGACCAATCCGCAACAACACAGCGCAACACAGAACATCAACGTGAATATCACGTTCGCAAATCCGTCTAAAAGGGCTATAGCAGATAGACTGGATTTACCGATCGAATGACATTCACGGTCGCAGATATAATGTAATACTGTGAACTAACATGTTTAAAATTTTCGATCGACTGAATTTTCCGAAGTGGGCCCCAAGCACAACTGTAGCACTCACAGAAAATCTGGGCCCAAAAAGAATATTCCAAAAACCCTATTTTCAACCCAAAAGCCCACTGGAAAAATTTGGTCAAATGAACAGTCTACCTTGCGGCGGAACCGCGGCCAATGCGTGGGTTTGGCCGCGGTTCCGCGGTGGAAAGGTGACGTCACTCGACGAAATTTTCTCAGATTGCTTATAATTACCTGCACGTGATTCTGCAACAACCTGAAAAATTTTAGAGCCCAAAAAAATTTCGACAGAAACATGTGCAATGGAAATCGGGTTTTCGGAAATTTGTTCGATCAAACTTGTAAACACATTAGAGCAAACTAGACTAGGTTAATGGCGTGGCTCTGATACCACTGTAAGTGCACAGCGGTGCCCCGGCCGTCGATCCGAAGCCAGAAATGCGGAAACGAAAAAAACTTTACAAACTAGTAAACCGGCACCACAGCGCACTAAAATCCCGGATCGGGCCATTAACCTAACTCTAGCAAACTACAAGATGGGTAGAGAGATATACCAAGCGATCCGTGTCCTTCGGTCTTCATCTCCACTCCGATCTCCTTGCGGAATCTCCGGTCATCGCCTCCTCGTCGAAATGGGCACCACATCGCCGGGTTCTTTTACGGGCTCCCACCTCTGGACCGAGGTAACTCGGGCGCGAAGTTGGCAAGCCGACGCGTCCAAGGGTACTGTAGGTGTAGTGTAGAATCTATGTGTAACGTTTTGAAAATCGTTTCGATGAAATTTCGAAAAATCGGTAAAATAAGGGGGTTTTCTGTAAAAAGTCAAAATACAAATATCTTATTATAAAAATTAAATATACATATTCTAGCTATGTAATTACTAGTATTTGGTGTTTATTGAGCCACTGGTGAAATTTCAAATTTTCTGAAAAAAAAAATTAATTATTATTTTATTATTATTTTAAGCCGTCACTAATACATTTAATTAGGAAAAATTACAAACTGGAATGGGTTGAAACAAATTTTGTGCATCATAACACATTAAACAAAATTTTAACATGTTGTTTTTGAAATAAAATGAAACTGTCAAACGGTGTTAGAAAATATTGAAGAAAAATTGCTTATTTTGTGAAAATAAATTAGGTATTTGAGGTATGGGGGTATTTTCTTCACTTGGAACTTACTACACACACACCCACACTCACACCCCCCATTTCCCCCCCCTTTAGTGGCTGAAATTCAGCAGCCCCTCCCCACTCTCCCCTCCAATTAAACAAAACAAATGAAAGAAAAATGATGAAATGGAAAATGAAAACATTAAAGAAATAAAGTATGGAACTAGATAATTAGAGTATGGTTTTGTGTTGACTTTGAGACCCACATCTCTCTCTCTCTCCCTCACCAAATTCTGGCCGAGCCCCCCCTTTGTGCAGCCCCCAATTTTCCCCCTCTCATTTCATCACAAAATTCCATCAAAAATCCACAAATTTACTCACAAATTCAAAGCAAACTCCAAATCCAAGCTTTACCCATTATTCTTTAGCCAATTTAGTATGGATCTTGGGGGATGGAAGCAAGTTTGGGAGGCTAAGCTTCATGTTTGATCTCTTGATCATGAGGTATAAAGTTTCATCCAAATTTGTTAATTGTTAATTGTATGTTTGAATCTAGTTGTAATTAGATGTTTAATTATGGAATTAATTAAAATTTAACTTTCAAGAGAAGGGTTTGAAATTCAAGTTAGGTTTTTGTTTTGGAGTTGGGTTGTGATCAATTGTGCATGGTTGTGTGATATGGGCTAGCATCTTAAAACTTGTTAAAACTAATCTAATTGCTAGTTTGCAAATTGTTAGTTTAAAATTGTAATAATTGTACAAATATTGCAAACTAGGTTTTTTAGAATTGATGGAAATGAGTGATTTTAAAATCTAATTAACATTGGTATGACATAATTAAGATGTTTAATGAACATTATAGCCACTAGAATTGTTAAAATATTTAGATTGGTTAAAACACCAAGTTTTGAACTAAAAAGGTAACTTTTGCTAACTAGATTTTGGTTTAATGTAATTTAGCAAGATTAAAAATCTAGTAAATGTTTATGTGGCCTAATTAAGATAATTAGTGAGTATTGTGACCACTAGTTTGCTAAAACATCAAGACTTGTAGTAAAACGGTTAACGACCCCTTTACTAGGCTTTTTGGAAATATACCGATTTGATCAATTTATTGGTTTTGATGATTTGCATCCTATTTCATATATTTTTAGTGACTTATAAAACAAAGATTGGTACGTTTGGTGTTTTTTCTCGATCAATCGGCGTGTGTACACCGATGTCGAGGGTTTTTGGGATGATTTGAGAAAGCAAACCATAGGTTTTGACCTATGTGGGATTCGTGAGTAGTTTTGGTCATGAGTCGGATTTTAATACGATACGGTGCGTTATGATATGTAGGTACCCCATGTGGACTTCGAGACGACAAGCAAGCGCGTGGCGACGTCGGCACCGGCGAGCGAGGACCAGGTGAGTAGATTTATATCTACGGGGAGAAGTCGGGTGGATGGCGTATAGCACCCCCGCAGTTCATGGTGATGTATACGAATACGTATACATACATATATATATTGTTTATATATTGTTTGAGTGCATTGATGATAATATGGATATTTGGTGTTCTTGGATATTTAGTGTCGCGAAACCCTAGAGTAGTGGTCGCACCACGTATGCACACACCTACCCATACTTGCATACTTTCTTCTTTCATTTGTGCTTATTCAGGAATACATAGTTATGTGTTCACATGGGTATGGGACTATGTGTTCACATACGGATTTGAGGATGATACTTGGGTTTGAGATGAGTCGATGAGATTTGTATTGAGGTTGTGAATTCGGTGATATGGCAGGATTCGTATTTGAGATACGACATGACGTTGTAGCGGGTCCTTTGACGTAGTGTTTCACACACGTGCATGCATACGTAGGTGGTATCAGTATTGTACTAGACATAGATCCGTACCCGGATTATGATCTTTGATAAAGGGGATACCATATGAATAGTGTGATGAATGTGATATTGACCCGTACCCAGATGTGGGGATGCCGTACGACGGATTTACGTACGAGCTATATATTGATGATAGATCCGCACTCTTGACTTGGGAATATCTGATTATAGATATGGTATCGGATGTGATATTATCGAGGCGGGATCACCGACTAATATATATATATATATATGTTTATATATATATCGACTCAGATGTTAGGCGGTTTCCTTACCTGTAGTTCAGCTTGTTAGTTCAGCCGTATAGTTTAGTGTAGTTGTTAGACTAGATTAGACTCCTACCTATTTCAAAACTAACGAATCATGGATATTTTAAAAGACAGGTCAAGGGATTCTACGGATATTTCAAAAGACGTGTCTTTTCTTAAAAACACCGTAGCCCTTATTTTCAAAACACCGCGATTCGTGTTATTTCAAAAGGCGCTATTGTAGGACTTATATTAGGGTAATGCAGTTTAGTTACCGTTGTGTCTAGTATTCAGCTCCTGCATATTATTGTTGTTGCTCCGCATCGCATACTTATTGTAATTCATATTTCATTATTGATATCATGCTGTTAGGACACCATCACCATTACCGATGATGCGTATGTACCACGTACACTTACTTGCCGGCTCACACACATCTTCATCGGTAATTGCCATGTCACGTACACATAGAAAATACTATTACATTGACATAGCCTGTTAGCTAATAGTTTAGACATGATATTAGTGTACTTGCCTTATATGCTAGTTTAGACATTGTAGTTATTACCTGCTACTTCATGCAAACTGTTATTCACTATATGCCGCATTCATGGATGCTCATGCTTATATTCATGGTTTTACATGCTATTGATGATTCGGATTTCCATGATATTTTATGGATTTGGAGAAAAACCGCAAAACATATATAAACTGCTTTCTCTCTTTTTAAATAAAAATGCGGTTTTCCCATGATGTATGAGTCGTCCACCATGAGTTTGCTGATGGATTTCGAGACCCGATTCGAGGAGATGGATGAACCGTTTCGGGTACATGGTGGGCCCGGTAAGGTACCCCGGGGCAAGAAGCACGTGGTGATGACGATGTGAGCCTGGCAGGGGGAGACTACCTACCGGTGATATTACCCGACGCGTCGGATATCCGGAGGATACCGTCGTGGTTTTGAGATGGATGGTAGGGGCCGGTCTGGACTGACGGCGCCCTAGATATTGAGATTTCGAGATATTGAGGTACTGAGATTTGATGATACAGGCCAGTCCGGATAGCCGGAGCCTGAGGTTTAGAGACATTGAGATTTATGTTTTATGTCGATGCTAGACACTGTTGATGCTTCTTTCATTTATGATACCTCATTTTAAAAATACAAAGGAAATCTCACTAATTTATGAAAACAGTTTCTTCATTTACATGTATTCTGTTTTCATGCATTCATACCTCATTCATATGATATATTGCTACCTGAGGCACTGACACGGGCACATGAGATTACACTCGGGTTAGATATTACCCTAGCCATTGTTATAGGCTGCATGTTACATATATTTGAGGATATATTATGATCTTTGACCTAGGTTGCGTTATTTATGCGATTTCTTTCCGTAGATGTTTTCTATTCACGAGTTGGCAACTCACCCCCGTTGTGCCCCAGTTTCTTGCAGGTTTGCCGTACAGGTTTCATTACGGCTTGCGGGCATAGTTTCCTCCGGGTGATTTGCTAGTAGGTGGGTTTACTTGTATCGTACCCCCCATTATATAACTTGTATATTATTACTCTGTTGTATCTAGAAGTTCCATCAACCAAAATGTATTTTTTTGAGATAGAGACCAGAGATGCTATTCTTTCGACCTTAGAGTCGCACGTTTTATTTCTGTGGTTTTCTTGTGGTTTTGGGTTTTTGATCCTCGCCGTTGGCGTTGTATATTATATTGCTTGTGTTGTTGTGACCGTCGATTGACGAAGAGCTAGCTCCCGCTTGGGGATGCCCTTTTATTGATTTCGTATACTATTCATGTTGTATCCCGTTTGGGGGCCAGTATTTACAAAGAAGACTCTGCCGAAATTTTCAGGAAATATTTGATGTTTTTAAGAACGCATAATTCGGCTTATGCTATTAAAACTACTTGATTTAAATTGGTTTTCCTTCACTCTACTACTTTTCTTGGTTTGGATTTCTGGGTTTTCGGCTTTCTTAGATTACGAACGCTTCGAGACGTTTCGTAGTTTAAGTGCCGGTCATGTTCCGTACTTTCGGGTCGTGACACTATGTCTCTTTGGGGTTTATGTTGCCATGATATTATGGAGGAAAGAACAAAGGAAATGAACTTGGGATTTTGGTGTGAACCAAGAATGATATGAAGAATTTCCCACACCTAAAAGAACCCCTCTCTCTCACTCTCCAAGATGTGGCCGGCCTCCACTTCATAGTGGTGGAGAATCAATTAACCAAAAAGAGAAAATGAGAGATCATGATAAGAAAATAGTTGCCTCAAAGCCTTTTATCTCTCATCTCATTCTAATCTCATAAATGCAAAAAGATGATGGAAAAAGGATCTCATGATGACAAGAACCGTCATGAAGCCACACATATGCAAGAAACCCCTCCACAATAAGTTATTTGCAAACTTGCAAATAACCCCCTCCACCAGAAAGTCCGGCCGCGGAGGAACAAAGGAAAACCGGCCGGAACGGAATGCAAACTGGCAACTTCAGAAAACTGATCCCGTAATAAATTACAGGAAAACCCCACGACTGCATATACATACCCGCATTTGTATTCCCACTGAATACAAATGCAAAGAGACAAAATCTACACTGTCCAATACTAGGATCCGGCTTAAACCAAAGCCCGCTAGTAAAAATCTGTCCGATCATGATCCGTGCAATACCGCACGTATTCGATCAAACCCTGCCATATCACCATACGGCCTCTACAGCGTTTCGCCCGAAACTTAAGTAACTGTGTGTGGTGGACTCTAAAGACTCGTCAATACTATGGCTGTGGATTTAACCACTAGCACGTCAGAGGTATTAGCCATACGTGACGGGCTACCAGCTATTGACCAAAAGGGACGTCGATGAGTGAACTCATCCTGACACCCTACTGAGCCTGTCAGTGACAATATCCATACAGTCCGGTCCATTCGTCTATGAGCATCGCATGGCGGGCCTAGGGGGTCGGTAAAAGTCAGACCCCCAAAAGCGGTACAAGTCGTGTCGGAGTGCAGCCCAGAACACCCTAAGATACTACTGGAATACCTACCAATAAATCTCCTGCCTTGGCCAAGGACTTTTCATGTACTGGCTCTCCTAGACACAGCGCGACCTCACCCCCAATACCGGGAGAGACGAACCCCTGCAGATCCGCTCACTGCCTCCATGTGGCTCGGGACTGTACCCAACTAAAACCTGTTTGCACATCTCCTTTGAGCGTGGTAAGGTAGTAATCAAAGCACAGTGGGAACTCACCCGAGACAAATGACGATCTCAGGTCGATGAACTAACCTGTACACATGTCACCAGGGAACTGCTATCTGACGTCAGGTATAATACCAACTAGCAGGTTCCCGGCGAGTCCTGTCCGGTGTACTCATAACCCAATGAGCACCTATATACATCTTAGGTGAACCAACTGACACCAGTGGCTTGTGAGACCGGCCACCGCCCCTCGTCGGGGTCTCGACTGTATACACTAGTCTACTCTGGAGTATCGATGCCCTGTCTCGAAACTCCCACGACTAGGGACCTTTAAGGATGTGCTTATAGACCCCAGCTCCCACGTATATGATCGCCCTCATACTGCTGGTAGTCAAGCAAGAATCCTAGGGACTCTATCAACGTGCAATAGTGATCAGTAATGTCACCTAAAGCAGTACACGATGATAAAGATAAACCAGATAGCATACTATCATCTTGAGTAAGACTGTCCTACCGGTATAGGTCCTCCCTCAATCATTGCAATCACGTGCCTGTGATCCAATAATTGACTCTTAGGGCACTATCTCCAACAATAAGAAACACATGCACACATTAAAGCAGAAACAAACCAAGTAGCATACTACTATTTTGAGCAAGAATGTCAATACAAGGTGAATATCCCAAGCTTCCATTAAGTAATATACAAACTAGTATGATACAGTAATGGCCTCTAGGGCATATACACCAACAGCTTATTACTTTATTGTGATGTTGCATTTATCATGCCTGGGACGATTGTTATATATATATATATATAGATACTAGTAGATGTTGTATATGTTTTGCACCCGCGCTAGCCCAGTCCCCGCTCTGTCGTTAGTTAGGTAACCTAACTGGTGATGACGGGACCAGTGGCGAATGCGGATGGCATATACATACATTTTATTTTCATTCTTTTTCTGGTATGATTAATTGATGGGACTGCGTTGATTCTTATCAATGCAAGGAAAACAAACCTAATATTTGATGTTGTTGGAACCAAGTTTTTAAAAAAACTGACATTATAGACGTTCTCTTTTGCTTTGCACAATGGTATTCGGTTATGAATATCCAGCACCTCATTCGATGAGGCAAGGGCCGAGATCCTTTCATCGGGAGTGACCCCTTGGGCAGGAGTTTGCGTCAACGTAGTAACTTCACTATAGTCGATTACTTTTTGCTTTGCATCGTGGTATTCAGTTTGGAATATCCTGCACCTCATTCGACGGGGAAAGAGCCGAGATCCCTTCACCGGGATTGACCTCTTTAGCAAAATTTTTCGCCACTATACTTTTATTAAAACCACTTGGATTCCTTCAACGATATCAAGTTCATTACGTTAAAGGTTTTTCGCCAAAAACCAGCCATAGCCCTCCGTTATTTCAGAAAAGCAGCGCCTAGTATTCGTGCTATGTTTGTTGGCTTTCGTCAAGGCATAGTGTGCGGTAGCTATGTGTTACTTTTCTGTAGCATGGATATGCATTAATCTGTGACAGTCGTGCAGCCTTGTTGGCATCCATCAAGGGCGAGTACGGGTGGGTCTAGATTAATCAGGACAATGACGGGTAGAACTTGACTTGCAACTTATGATTTGTTGGCATCCGTCAAGGTCATAAGCAGCTTGGGGTAAAAAAATAATATTGGGAGTTTCAAACATACAGGAAACTTGCCAAACATGCGCATACCTTCTGGAGTGTGGTGACTTGAGTGGCCTCCATCAAGTTATCATGCGATGATAGTTGGATCCCGATTCCCACTGATGAGTAGGATTACTCCTCGGGTGATTCCGACTAATTCTCCTTTTAGGTTTGGAGGAGAATTCAAGAAAACAGTGGGAGCCATCTAGATTAGATAAAGTGATTATCCATTGTGATCTAGGTTAGAGTGCACGCTGAGTGTTTCTTTTCTCTCTCTCTTTGGTATCGACCATGCCCCGACCCTAGACTATGACTCAGTGACCAAGTTAACTGAAGTTTCTTAAAAACACTGGCTTTTTGGATTGTCCAAGTTGCATACATCATTGCCACTCCTTCTTTTACCCTTTGTTTTTCTCCAGAACACCCCGTATCACTACGAATATCCACTTCCATTGGATAAAACCATCGTATGGTTATATACGAACTCGAAGGAACTTTTTCGAGGATGGTTTCTGGTTCTGGAGAAAAAGAATAGGATTATTCAGTTGTCTTTTCCTTTTACCTTCTCTCAGGTTGTGAGGGCTCCTAGGATTAGGAGACTGTACACCTATTACGCTTATTGGATAGTCTTCTTTTAAACCATAGGCAGATGCCGAAAGGTAGGGAATGAAGAAAACCAATTAGCCTAAGTGAGGTGTGCAGAAGGTAATAAGTAAAGACAAATAAAGGGATTAGAAAGAGGGCAAAGTAAAATGCGACTGCTATGATTCATGACCAAACCACGTATTTCATCGCCACTCTTACTGCACCTTTGTATTTCTCCAGAACACCCCATATCACTACGAACATCCAATTCTATTGGATAAATCCATTGTATGGTTATATACGAACTCGAAGGAACTTTTTCGAGGATGGATTCTGGTTCAGGAGAAATAGGAATGAGGTTTATTCAGTTGTATTTTATCCTTACCTTCTCTCAGGTTGCAAGTACTCCTAAGATTAGGAGAGTACACCTATTACGCTTATTGGATAGTCTTCTTCCAAACCATAGGCTGGTGCCGAACGGTAGGAAAGGAAGAAAACCATTTAAGCCTAACGAAGGTGTACAAAAGGTAACGACTAAAGACAAATAAAGGGATTTGGAGAGATGGCAAGGAAATATATGGTTTCAGTCATGAATCTGGATAATGGAAGAGACATTACTAAGAATACCAGGATACCCCTATAAAATATTTTCATGTTTCAGTTTCACTATGCGTTGTTAATAGAAAAACTGATTTCCCAATTAGATACTTACTCCAGGGTATGTATTTACCGGGTATGTATTTACCGGGTATGATTCTCACATCTGTATGGTTTTACAGATGATGAGTGGGAGTAAGTTATTGGGAATTAGGTGATCATCCTCATTGTATCGGAATTCGTTGTAATTGGTGGTATTTGAGGAAATCGCCTGGGTACAGTTTTCAACCTACGACGCACAGGGTTTGAGTTATTCAACTCAGGGGACTTATACAAAGTTTGTATGTTGTCCAGTGTCCATTAGGACAAAGGGGTTGGTCCTCGTACTATATTCTGTTTACTTGTGACTTCTCGAGTTTTGGACAAGTGTTTTGTAGAAATACAAGGTCCAAGTTTGAGAAGTTATAGGTACAAGAATAAAGTAGAGAACCAGGTGTCGCAAGTATCGGGATTCTTCAAGATGATCGAAGATGTAGATACTTTTATGAGGTATTCAGTTGATAGTAATGGTTTTAAGAAACTTGTTTCTCTTTCAAGTTACTCATAATTGTACGCACTCCTAAGTTGAGTAATGCTGATCGACCTCTCTCCATTTAGTTGACATGCACTAGAGACAGCTGCATGATTTGAATCTGGTTCCAATTAAATTAGTGCTTTTGTTTCTATATTAGATATATATAGAATCAATTTATATCTTAACGATGTTAAGGTATAGGGAGTTTTCCGGCTGATGCTTAAAACTAGAATCCGGATAAACTCAAGGCACGTTTCTGTAATGACAGTTTGTGGGTTGACCCGGGCTTTGACGAGGGTTAACTTTCTACCATCAGGAAGATCAATAGTGATATTGTTCTTGACTCGCCACAGTTTTAGTAAATGGATTTTTTTTCAGAAAACAGTAGTGGGAGTATGGTAGAACTGGAAGTGATTCTAGAACCACAAACGATTACGGAAAATTTAATAGGACCTAAAGATTCAATCAGGATTGACATTCCATTAGCCACTCCGCAGATATGGAGGGTACCTCAGGCACCCGAGAGGTACTTCGGTAGCCTCAAGGACGGTGACAGGGAGGTTCTTGTTTACCCGGACTTGACACTACTGTTGTTCCAGACTATGAGTCCCGGCAGAAGGATGAGTATAGCTTCATTTTAAACTAGCTTTAGAAGTGCACGTGTATATGACTCTACCAGAGAGTTGTCATAGTCAGTGGGAGCAGCGGAAGCGTAGTGGACAAGTAGCCTGTGTCTATTTATAGACTAAAGCGGATATAGCGGAGATAAATCATCTAATTTTTGATGCGACAGTCATAGGTTTTTGACTTCATTAGAATATGAGATGGATCTGTTAAGAAGGTAGTAGGGTGTGTGTCCTGGTATTTGGGATGACATGCATTTTATAGGAAGTGAAATTCATATACTACGATTGGTTATACTTTGGTTGTCACACAGTAGTTTCTCCACATAGGTTTTGGATATTATATCAGACATTCTGGTTAATAGATCTATGATTTTAGATCTAGATTTGCGAAGTGTCCCAATCTGGGTACTTAGACAGTATTCTAAAGATATTTAGAATGGACGACTCCTGGCATGGTGGTGTACCTGCTGGTGATGGAGTCACCCTCTCTAAAGGTGTCTTACAGACTAAAGGGGAGAGGGATGTGAATGATTGGCATATCATTTGCTTAGGCAATTGAGTCAATCATGACATGTCAAGTACCACACCAGATGTTGTTTTTGCACTAGATGCAATAAGTTGATATATTAATCCAATCCTAGAGAAACATTGGGAAGCAGTTTTTGGAACATAAGTGGATGTTCTAGGGATTTGATAACGGCGGCCTCCTTTGAGAGACGGTTATCATTCCAGGCTTCCAAGGTGAGCTGGATGACAGAGTGACTGTCAGAGTTATAGTTTTCCCTCTGACGAAGGGCAGTAGTTTGGACAGGTGGTCCAAGCGGATACTGAGGATGGTATGGTGCAGTATACTGATTAAGTTCAGTAGATAATACAGTCTAAGAAATTTGCTGGATTTGGAGTTCATTTGTGAACTGGGTCCCATCAGATATCCAGAAATATTCTAGGACGGGTATTGCTCATTTCGGGAGATAGTTTTCTCCGCGAAGTTGAGATAAAGAGAGACATAGAAAGAAACACTGGAACGGATCCACCCACTGAGGCTATTTCTCGAACGCAATAGTTTTACAAACGAGGTTTGTGAAACTGATTAGTAGAGGAGTTGGGTGTTCGGTATCACACGGGCTGTGAGTATGTGACATCGCAATAATTAGCCTTAAGTGCAAGTGGGAGATTGTTGGCTATAGTGCCCTCAAGGCAATTATCGTAGTCGCAGGCACGTGATTATGATAATTGAGCGAGGACCTATACCGATAAAACAGTCTTACTCGAGATGATAGTATGCTATCTGGTTTGTCTTTATCATCATGTATATGTTGATAAATCCCTTAGGATCTTGCTTGACTACCAGTATTGTGATGGCGATCACATACGTGGGAGCTGAGGGTCTGTAAGCACATCCTTAAATGTCCCTAGTCGTGGGAGTATCGAGACTGGGCATCGATACTCCACTGTAGACTGGTGTATACTTATCTAGACCCTGACGAGGGGCGGTGGCCGGTCTCACAAGCCATTGGTGTTAGTTGTTCACCTAAGATAGTATACATGTGCTCATTGGGTTATGAGTACACTGGACGGACTCGCCGGGAACATGGTAGTTGGTATTATACCTATAGTCAGATAGCAGTTCCCTGGTGACATGTGTACAGGTTAGTCTGTCGACCTGAGATCGTCATTTGTCTCGTGTGAGTTCCCACTGTGCTTTGATTACTACTCTACCACGGCTCAAAGGAGTCGTGCAAACAGGTTTTAGTTGGGTACAGTCCCGAGCCACATGGAGGCAGTGAGAGGATCGTCGGGGATTCATCTCTCCCGGTATTGGGGGTTGATGTCGCGCAGTGCACGGGTGGCCACCACTAGAAATCCTAGGCCGGGGTGTGTGAGAACTACCGATCCAGGATCGATAGTTTCTCAGGTAGTGATGGGTTTCATACCGACACGAATTATCGCGTTGTTAGGGGTCTAACTTTATCCACCCCGTAGACTCGATATGCGATACTCTTAGACGAACAGACCGGACTGTACGGATATTGTCACTGACAGGCTCAGTAGAGGTTCGGATGAGTTTGCTCGTCGGTCTTCCTTTCGCTCAATACCTGGGTAGCCGTTACGTACAGCTAGTGTCGCTGACGTGCATGTGGTTAAACCCACTGCCAGCGTATTGACGAGTCTGTAGAGTCCCACACAGAAGGTTTTCACGGTTCAGGCGATATGGTGTAGGTGACGTATGTTGATACATACAGGTGTCCAATTAAATATGTGCATAGACGGCGCAGACTTTAATCGGACGGTTGATAATACTAGCGGCTTAGGATTAAGCCAGATTGTTAAATCAAGTTTTGATTTAATAATTTACATATGTATTTATATATATGTATTCTAGTATTATTGCTCACTATTTATTTTCTCTCTTTGGCTATTCGTATTTTCGTACGAATACGCGTATGTGAATTTCGATACATGTACCGGGAAGCATTCCGTATTTATACGAAATGGCTTCTAGAAGATGCTACCTCATTATTGATTTTCTTTAGAAAATCACATGTTTTGATGAGGTGGAATTGGTGACATGGCAAGGCATGGGCTTTAGGTCAAAGCATGGCTTTTGTGCATGTTGTGATTGGTATGGGTTGAATTGTTTATTGCTAAATGAATAAGTTTTTTTTGGTGTGCATTATTGTTGAGGGAGTAAGAGGGGTCGGCCACTTCGAGAGTGGAAATGGGGGCTTTGCTCATTTTGCACTCACTCTCTTTTGATTCATTCATTTATACACCAAAAAGAAAACTTAGCCATTTTTAGCTCATTCCTTTGATTATCACCTCCATCTTCTATGGTTGCTCTATGAGCTTTGAGTATGATAGAAAAATATGGTGAGATTATCCTACACCCCCACTCTCCACTACTAGCAATTTTGAAGAGTCGGTTGGTCCGCTTGGCGAACCTGAAGCTTGTGTCGTTTCCCTCGGGTGGATCATCGGAGATGAAGGAAGACCGGCGACCAAAGTCGATCCGTATCACTAGGAGCTTGGAAATGGTTGAAGACCCAAAGGACTTGGTTCATTAGGTATAACCATTCTATCTCCTTCTGTTAGTTTGCTAGTTTTAGGGTTAATGGTTTCGATCTTGCAAATCGGGTAATGGTAGCGCCGGGTTTTAAGAAATTTTTGTTCCACAATTGGCCACGGTTCGATGGCCGGGGCGCTCCCACTACCCAACATATAGCTAGTCATTGTAAGGACGTTGTCCCTTACAGATGACCCGATAGCCAACCTCGCTTGAAGTAATTCTTTCGAGGTCTCATATCTTGCGATACAAGATTGCTCTTCATATAAAACTTTGTTATTGAGGAAGATGGAAGCTAAGTCCATCTTCTCGTGCTGCCTCTGGTTTTCACCATCTACTGCACTTGGCATTCGTATTATGCTTTTCCCTTTTCTTATGGATATCTTTATCCGTGATGGTGGAAACTAGTCTTGGGATGGCAGGGGCTTGAGTAGTAATGAGGTGGTCCAGCTTGTTACAGGCAATGGACATCTGGACAAACCCTTACCAGTTAATATAGTCTTGCCAAGTCAATTTATTAGCTAAATGTAACCTAGGTGCGGTCGACTGGTCGCTGCAATTAAGAGAAAGAGAAGAAATACTTTAGCATGATGCTCTTGCAATTTTAGATTGGTTTTTAATTTATCTAAACAGGATGGCTCCCACTATCTCTCGAATTCTTCCTCAAACCATAAAAGAAGAATTAGTCAGAATTAATCTCATCATACAATACTTTCTTAACCGTTCAGCCAGACTAGTGTCGGTACTTCGAGGGAGGTTTTACGACGCTTTCGCAAAGTTCCTTAATTAAATAACCTCTTTTCCCTGGAGGCGTAGCCCCGCTAACACTGTTCTAGACACCTACTTGGTTTATAGCATTGATCGTTAAGTGAAGAATCTCTCGAGGAGTAGCATATACTCACAGTAGGATCGGGATCCAAATATCATTGTGTGATAATACTGAAGGAATCCTACCAACATTATCACACTTCAAATGGTAGGTAACACTAGCAAGTTTCAGTTTCTTTAGAAACTCCCGATGTGGATTTTTGCCCCATACTCTAATGACCTTGATGAAGGCTAACAAATCATAAGTCACATGTCAAGTTCTACCCATCATTGTCCAGGTTAATTTGAACCCACCCGTATATACCCTTGATGAAGGCCAACAAAGTAATACGACTGTCCCAAACCAACGCATCTATCTATGCTACATATGAACACCCAGCAGCTACCAATCACTATGCCTTGACGAAGGCCAACAAACATAGCTTGAATACTACCGAATATTCATATGAAATGACGGAGGGCTACGAATGGTTTTGGCGAAACCGTGAACGTAGTGAACTTGATATAATCGAAGGAACCTGATAGCTTTTAAAAGGAGCGGTTTAAGCTCCGCATTTAAAAGTCTCCTGTTTTAAAATAACCGAGTGGTTTTAAAATTTGCTCCAACGATTCAGCTTTGGTTTGTTTGCTTTGCATTAATGTAATGCAGTCCCATCATTTATACCTATCATCACATAAAAAGACGAAAATACCACGTCCACTTATGCCATCCGCATTCGCCACTGGGCCCCGTCTAACACCGTTAGGTTACTTAACTAACGCCAGAGCGGGGGCTGGATTAGCGCAGATGCAAAACATAAGCTACGTCTATTATATAATATATATAATAACCATTTGTCTCACGCAATAATAGACATTCCAGATCACAGATGAACATATTAAATATACTAGGAATTCCGCGTTTCGTTTAAGCCTATAACGAAAGACGAATTCCACGGTCGTGATGAATAGCCAAACCCCACCCCAGACCCCTACGGGTGTGGCAAACTACCTGCCAAATACCTGAAGTAAAGCAAACTCCTTCATCAAAGTGAGTGGGCCACTCAGCACTTCAAAGTACCCGGTAGTTTGTGCACCCCACCTTGGGTCTATCCTAGGAGCAGAAAACAGTAAAAGAAAATAATACAACGGTGGCTACAACCTCAACCCGGATGTGCCCCACAAAATAATATTACATCACTTTACAATTTTATATCGAATGAAAGAAAAGAAAACTTTCATCTCACATCCCCCGGCTATTCATCCATGACGATCCAATAAGTTCATATACACAAACCACAAGAACAACAACACAGATATGTGCAGCCCCGACTAATCGACGTATACCAATTAGTCGACGTTTCCAAACACATATATCACAACTTGAAACTTTAAACAACGTTAAAACTACGACTTCGAAACACCCTGTATTGCGACAGTAAAAAGATAACAGTATATCCAAAATTGGCAAAAACAAACAACACCTGAGACCTTCGATCCAAGCAACTAGAACACGGACCAAAAATCAATGCATGTCACCACAACAAAAAAGGTGACACCGGTTTTTTTGAAGGTTTGGCTGGTCCAATTCTGGTGAAATTGCTTCATTTTTTTGTGTGTGTTTATGTCACAATAAGTAGAGCACTCTGTAATTATTTAAAAAAAATTTAGAGGCTTGGGAAAATTGACAGAAACTTAGATCTTTGTCTCGATGTTTCGGAGTTATTTCGGTTTCGTAGTTTTACACTTCGTCTAAACTGTTAGCTATGGTTTAGTAGGCTCTGATACCACTGTAAGTCCATGTCGCGCACCCCGCGAGTCCGCGGGGAGGCGGAATTTTCAAAAAACGATTTTTCAAAGCTCGCAACACGGACTTGAACTCCAGGATCGATGCTAAACCCTAGCTAACAAAATACTGTGTGAAGTTTAACTACTCGGATGAAAGTTATACCTCACAAAACCAATTCCTTCGGGTCTTTTAGTCGATGTCCTCCTCATCATCGTAGGCTCCGAGGATCGTAACGGATCGTATCTTCCTCGTCGGCTTCCTCAAGTCAAAGACGATCCACCCGAGAGTCTATAGTTCGAGCTCCAACCTTAAATCCGAGATAATTAGGGCAACTAGCTTGCTAAACTAGAAGGCCTAGGTGATGTAGAGAAAGAAGATGGAGTGGTTTGTCTTTTGGAACCCTAGGTTTCTCAACTCATGAGACAATTAGGGTTCATAAGAAAGAAGTAGATGACTTGAGAAAATGAGAGTGAAGTTGTGAACCTTGAAAAATGTGTGGCTGCCTCTTTTGAATTAGTGAAACTTATCTAATAATTGAGGAGATATTTCTCACACAAATATCTAATGAGTTTCACAAATATCTTATGGTGAGTCATAGCCATGAGTCACCAAGTAGCCATGCTAGGTTCAATGTTCAAATCCATCTCATTTCCTCACCTAATAAGGTTTAATCCAAATAAAAAAATCAAACCCTAATAGGTTTCCACTTCTAGAAGCTTTCCCGATAAATTACGAGAATGCCCCTCATCCGTATATACATACCCACATCCGCGTTCCGAAGTATACGAATACAAAGAGACAAAACAAATCCATCAATACAATATTAGGATTCGGCTTAAACCAAAGCCCACTAGTATTATCCGCCCGACCATCATACGCGCACAAATGCAAGTATGTGATCGAAGCCCTGCCGTAAAACCATACGTCCTCTACATCTTTCGCCCGATGCAGGGAAACCCTCTGTGTGGGACTCTAAAGACCCGACAGTTTGCTGGCAGTGGGTTTAACCACAAGCCGCAAGCGGTACTAGCTGCACGTAATGGCTATCCAGGTATCTATCGATAAGAAGGACGACGAGTTAACTCATCCGAACTCCTACTGAGCTTGTATGTGACAATCTCCGTACAGTCCAGTCTGTTCGTCTAAGAGTATCGCATATCGGGCCTAGGGCGATGGTAAACGTCAGACCCCTAATAACGCAATAAGTCGTGTCGGAGTGTAGCCCAGAACACCCTGAGAAACTACTGGAATACCTACCAGTAAATCTCGCTTGCCCTAGCCAGGGATTTTGTGTAATGGCTTTCCGAACACAGCGCGATATCAACTCCCAATATCGGGAGAGACGAATCCTATCTAACCGCTACTGCCTCCAAGTGCTTTGGGACTGCACCCAACTACTACCTGTTTGCACGCCTCCTTTGAGCCGTGGTAGGGTAGTAATCAAAGTACAGTGGGAACACACTCGAGGCGAAGTAGTAGTGTCAAGTCGACGGACTAAGCTGTACTCAAGTCACCTGGGAACTGCTACCCGACGATAGGTATAATACCCACCAGCAGTTCCCGACAAGTCATGTCCGGTGTACTCAAAACCTAATGAGCACCTGCATACTATCTCCAGTACGACGTACTAATGGCTGTGGGACAGACCATTTCCCCTGCTGAATAAGAAGCGTATACACTAGTCTGCTCTAGAGTATCAATGCCCCGTCTCGATAATCCTACGACTAGGGATCTGTATAAGGATGTACTTATAGACTACCCAGCCCCCGCTAGTGTGACTGCCATCACAACGCTGGTAATCAAGCAAAGATCCTAAGGGCTCTACCAATATGTATAAGCGATATGCTAAAAGAAACACATGCACATATTGAGGTAGAAACAAACCAAGTAGCATACTACTATTTTGAGCAAGACTGTCAATACAACTGTGAATATCCCAAGCTTCTATTAAGTAATATACAAACCAGTATGATACAATAATGGCTTTTAGGGCATACATCACTAACAACTTCAAAGCTGCTTCATGTGTTAGGTATTCTCCCGTTGCTAGGGAAGCCTAGATCTCATAGTCTAATCCTTGCTGGAAGCGCATGACTCTGATTTTTGCAGTAGGAATTAGATGGGCAGCGAATCTGCCGAGCATGGTGAATTCTACATCATACCCATCCACCGACTTATCCCACATCGATCCTTGTTGCAGGTGAATGAACTTCTGTTCCATCTCGAAGTGCGCGGTTTCCGGAAAATACTTGGCGTCAAAGAGATCACGGAAAGTCTTCCACTCGATCGGATGCTCAAGACAGCTCTCCTCGTCCTTTCACCAGACTCTGGCATTATCAGTAAGCTAGAGTTTTGCTATTCTGACCCAAGCCACCTCTAGAACTTGGGCTACGGCTAGGTCATCTTCTATGCTCTGAGCCCATTGCTCGGCTTCAAGTGGTTTCTCTTTTCCTGAGATGTTCTTCGGGTGTAATGCTCAAAATTGTTTCACTCCCGGTGCTTCTGCGTCAGAGCGGATGAAACTCTGTTGAAGGAGAGTAGTCTGCTCCTGGAAAATCGTGCTTTGAGCTTGCTGACTCTCAAGTAGGCTTTTGATAGCCTCCAAAAGCATCGTCTATTCTGGGAGTAGAGCGGCTACGGTAGGTGGAGGTAGAACGGTAAAGGTAGGTTGTGGTGGTGTGACGTTGGTGTTAGGGTTGTTGGGAGAATTCATCACCTTAGATAGAGAAGAAAGATTAGGATGGATTCTACGGAAATGGAATTGCAAGGAATATAAAGTTGTTGAGTTTCATATTTCTTGTGATATACTGCTTAAGACTTCATGCAGAACTGACCTGCATGGGCCACCAACAAAACCTGTCACGCTACGCTTCCCAATAGACGGAAACGGTGACGTGGCAAGCCCGCGACATATTTATTTTGAGAAGGTCATTTTTCGGAATAAATACGCTAAGCGTAAAATAAGCAATATAAAATTATAAGAAATAAAATTGAGAAAATTCAACAACTTTATTTACATTCAACTTGATTCATTTACAATACATGAGTTCAACTGAAAGAAAATACAAGAAAAGAAATGCCTAAACATGTGGCATACATAGAAAAAGATAACTAGTTTAGGCCTGGGTCACGATCTGATTGTGCTCCTCCTCTGAGGTGTCCACATCCTCAGTCTCCACAGTATCTGACGAACATTCCAAGAAGCAAAGATGGGTGGAATGCCCGTCAGCGAGCTTTCGCTCGGTAAGTCCCCAAGAAATAGGTGTGAAGTATAAAGTATAAAGATAAAGAAATGTATATCATGAAGCAATGGACTAGGATGTTGTTTAAGTATGTCATTTAATATAAGCATGGCAATTATATTTAACATGCAATTCTTTTTATATCATGGAAAAATAACATGAGCATAGTATAGCATGGCCCTATAGTGTAGATATAGTGAACATGAAATAAGTGTTCTAAAAGGTCTTTACATGGGTCAACTAATATAATGTAAGTTCAAGAGTGAATATCAATGATTGGTCGATATGTTTATGCGTATGCATTTTGAAATCAAAGAATTAACCGCAATCAAGACGGTGTCGCTTGGTAGCTAGCCGGTTGAGTACGGGTCGGTCCATAGGGAAAACGTGTTCTTTTCTAGTTATTCTAACGAGTCAATTCCTATTTGTGGTAAGATTTGATTTTCTATAAAAATTGAGCTTGAATTTGATTTGGATTAAAACCTTGCTAGGGTTAGGATTAGGTTAATTTGGAAAGTTAATTCTACTCACCGCTTTCTTTGCCCTAATTAAGACCTTAGGTGTTAATGTAATAATTAACAAAGGGGATTAGCGCGATCAGGAAGAAACTTCGTTTCTTCCTTTTGGCCCTTGTCCATCTTTTCTTAATTCTTATCCCTAAGCTCTATGGAAATCAATCACAACCGGTCTAACTAGAGAATCACCGCTATCTCGTGGGATATGGTGCCGTAGTGAGTGGTGTGTGTTTGATTTGCATAAAGTCCTATTTTTAAAATATTGAACGGGCAAGAAAGGAGTGAGATATTTTCATCTCTCAAACCTTCCCCAAACCTAACCATAACAAGTGAGGAACTACTCACTTATTAGGGAATTAACAATGGAATTCATTTTTTATGATTTTAATAGCCTAATTGACTTGCGGAAAATAACTACGGCAGATAAAAATTTGCAGAGAAATAAAATTGCAGATAAGAAATTCAAGATAAAAAAGACTTACATTTTATTGATGCTCTCTTTGACAATTACAATGGAATGAAAATTTAAAATTCTAGAAATTAAAAGAAGCATGCCCCAAAAAGAGCTTTAGGGTTTCCTATTTATAGATAGGGGAAACCCCAGGGTTTACATCTGATCCACATCTAAAATTACAAAATTACCTTAAGAAAACCGGGTCAATGCACCGACTCCACCGACACGCACCGACACGCGCCGACACGTGCACAGCACGGCCGTGGATCCGCGGCCATAAGCCTTGTTTGGACGCGGTTCCACGGCCGTTTAATGGGATCTTGGGCTCTTTTTCTCTGGGTTGCTTCATGTTTCTATTTGCTTCTGTTTTCTTCACTTGGTTCTTCAGAATATTTTCTAGTTTCTTCCAGATTTCCACAGTGCAGAATGTTGTGGACTTTTACCATTCGCTTCGTGTTGAAGTCTTGAATCTTTGTGCTGCCCTCGTACTTTGTGCAAATGAACTGTTCATTGATCTTCATTTGTTCCTTAAACTGTAGACGACATCATAAAGATTCTTCTATTTGTTGGTCGTAGTCTCACTTTTGTAGCGTCTTTTCACCATTTTCATTGTATTGTTCCGAGAACCTGTAACCTGCAACTATTTAACAGACATGGATCAAAAGCACCTATTTATTTGCAATATGATTAAGAATAGGGAATATAATAATGCAAAATTCCGATATGAACAAATACCCCCAAACTTATCTTTTGCTCGTCCCGAGCAAAACTAGTTTATTCTCGAAAAAACCTAACCTCACTTTCGCAGGGAAACGCGATTGCACTGAGCTCGTGCAACAAGCCGTTAAACCTCTAGGTGTCCCTAGTAGGAGGAGTGTTGTCTTCTGAGGGTTTTCAGCGGATACTACCTACAAAATCCGTTCAATTTGGCCTATTGACTTTCATTCTTCAATTCGGTGTTCTAGCAAGAAATCTATTATCTTCAGCTTAGAAATTATCAACCCGTATGTTTCACACTCACTTATTATTTAACTTAAGATTGTATATGTTCTGTAAATTTATTTAGCTTTCAGCATCTTTTGAATTTTCCTTCTAAGGTTCCATCTCAACTTAGGAATTTTTATCATCTCTACTGAAGGTGTAAGCCCTATCTTTCATTCCTATCTCTCATCTAATCCCCAATCATATACCCCTACGTGTGTGTATGTATCACCCCTACACTTAGAAATTCCTTATGGAGACATGCCTTATGCTCTATTTCAACTGGAAGGTGGCAAGACTTTCCATAAACAAGCCTGTATGGAGACATGCCAAGATCGGTCTTATAGGCAGTACGGAATGCCCAAAGTGCATCAATCAGTTTTGATGACCAATCTTTACGGTTTTTGGAAACCGTTTTGTCCAATATCTGTTTAATCTGCCAATTCGAGATCTCGGCTTGCCCACAAGTTTGGGGATGATAGGGCGTTGACAGCTTGTGAGTAATGGAGTATTTTCGCATTAAGGACTCAAAAGTCCTATTACAAAAGTGAGATCCATTATCACTGATAATCGCGCGAGGATGCCCAAACCACGAAAAAAATGTTTTCTTTGAGAAATCTAACGACAACCTTGTTGTCATTAGTTCGGCTGGGCACAGCCTCGACCCATTTAGAAACATAGTCAACAGCAAGTAGAATATACATGTTCCCAAAAGAGTTGGGAAATGGTCCCATAAAGTCTATTCTCCAAACATCAAAAATTTCAACAACCAAAATTGGTTGGAGCGGCATTTCATTTCTCCGAGATATCCGGCTCAAGTGTTGGCACCGGGAGCATGTCTTGCAGTATTCGTATGCGTCTTTAAAAAGTCGTGGCCAATAGAAGCCGCACTGCAAGATTTTTTCTGCTGTCTTTTTAGGGTCAAAATGCCCGCCACACACTTGATCGTGGCAGAATGACAGCACGCTCTTAAACTCGTTGTCGGGGACACACCTACGAATGATTTGGTCGGAACAGTTTTTGAAGAGATACAGTTCATCCCAGTAAAAATGTTTTACTTGGGACAGAAATCTGAGTCTATCCTGTTTCGACCAATCGTTTGGTATCATTCCGGTGGCCAAATAATTTACGATATCCGCGAACCAAGGTTCTCATGACATGGTTAAGAGTTTCTCATCTGGAAAAATGTCTTTAATAGGAATTTGAAGTGTAGGCGAAGAAGGGAGTCGTGAAAGGTGGTCGGCGACTACGTTTTCGCATCCTCTCTTGTCTCTTATGACAAGGTCAAACTCTTATAGCAAGAGGATCCAACGTATCAGCCGAGATTTAGCATCCTTCTTCACAAAAAGATGGCGAAGAGCTGAGCGGTTTGTGTAAACTATGACTGGAGAGCCGATTAAATAGGGCCTGAATTTTTCTAGTGCAAACACAACGGCTAAGAATTCTTTTTCAGTTGTTGTGTAATTTAATTGGGCCTCGTTTAATGTTCAGCTAGCGTAATAAATTACGTGCGGCATCTTATTTATGTGCTGTCCAAGGACAGCACCAATGGCGAAATCAGATGCATCGCACATAATTTCAAATGGATGCGTCCAGTCAGGAGATGAAAGAATGGGAGTGGAAATAAGTGAGTGTTTCAATGACTCGAACGCCTTCATACAGGTTGAGTCAAAATCAAAATTTGTGTCCTTGGCCAACAAAAGAGTCAAGGGTCTAGCTATCTTGCTAAAATCCTTGATGAACCGTCTATAGAAACCGGCATGGCCAAGGAAGGCTCGGATGTCTTTGACGCACTTGGAAGGAGGAAGATTGGAAATGAATTCAATCTTAGCTTTATCAACCTCAATACCATTTTGCGAGATGATATGTCCTAAGACAATACCCTCTCGTACCATAAAGTGGCATTTCTCCCAATTTAAAGTGAGGTTCTTATCCCTACAACGGTTAAGAACCGCGTCTAAATGTAGCAAACACTCATCAAAGGAGTCGCCGAAAATGGAGAAATCATCCATAAAAATCTCCAAGAATTTTCCAACCATATCTGAAAAAATTCCCATCATACACCGCTGGAAATTAGCGGGTGCATTGCATAACCCAAAGGGCATGCGACGATAAGCGAATGTACCGAAAGGACAAGTAAATGTGGTCTTGTCTTGGTCCTTTTCGGCGATGGGAACTTGATTATAGCCGGAGTAGCCATCCAAAAAGCAGTAAAATTCATGCCCAGCCAATCGTTCTAGCATTTGGTCAATAAAAGGTAATGGAAAGTGGACTTTCCGTATCGCGGCATTGAGTTTTCTATAATCGATGCAAACTTGCCACCCCATTTGGGTGCGAGGAGGTATTAACTCATTCGCCTCATTAGTTATGACTGTTATGCCCGATTTATTTAGGACAACATGAATGGGGCTAACCCACTGGCTATCAGAGATAGGATAAATGATACCACTATCTAGACATTTTACAATCTCCATTTTAACAGCCTCCTTCATTATGGGGTTGAGGCGTCTCTGTGGATCCCTTACTGGCTTGGCATCATCCATCATATGTATTTGATGTTCAACTATGAGGGGACTAATCCCTTTGATGTCCGCCATAGTCCAGCCAAAAGCTTGCCGATTATTTTGTAAGACCATTAAAATGGCTTTCTCTTGCTTGTGGGCTAGAGAGGCCGATATGATAACAGGAAAGGTCTCATTTTCACCTGAGTAAGCGTATTTAAGGTGAGACGGCAATAGCTTGAGTTCGAGTTTTGGTGGTGAAACAATTGAAGGTAAAATTGGTGAAACTGTCTCGAACTCAAAGGATTCCAACAATGGTTCGAAGCGAGTGTAAGCAACCGAGTCGAATGGTGAAATTAACTCATCCGAAAATTCAAAGGACTCAAACTCGGGTGGTGATTCTTCAAAATCGTCCGAAAAAGTGAAACACTCGTAATCGTTATCGGGTGTGAAAGCTGTGTCAGATTCAAGGAGGAACGCACTAGTGGCGTCAAAACTGCTGTGATCGAACAGAAATTTTTCGAGCTCACAGTCCTCCTGCGTGATCTCTTGGATCGAGCAAACATCAAGTATATTAGCATTAGGCTCGGAGGGCTGATTCCCCAACTTAAAAATATTGAGCTCAATTGTCATGTTTCCAAAAGATAGGTTCATTGAACCATTTCGACAATTGATCACCGCATTAGAAGTCGCAAGGAATGGTCGACCGAGTATCACCGGAATTTGACTTCGGGGGTTAGCTACAGGCTGTGTGTCCATAACAATGAAATCAGGGGAAAATGAAGTCCCCTACTTTAATTAGCACATCCTCTAACTCACCTCTAGGATGGGTGATGGATCAGTCGGCCATTTGGAGAGTACAATGTGTGGGTTTAAGCTCTCCAACGCCTAATTGTTCATACACTGAATAGAGAAGCAAATTAACACTGGCACCAAGATCTAAAAGTGTGCGATTGATGTTCTTATCCCCAATTGTTATTGAAATTGTAGGACAGCCGGGGTCCTTACGTTTTTGGGGTAAAGGTTGGGTAAGAGCATTACTTACTGTACTAACCACGAAAACTTTCTTTGGTACCCGCGATTCCCTCTTCTTGGTGCATAAGTCCTTTAAGATTTTTGCGTAAGAAGGGACTTGTTGGATTGCATCCAAGAGAGGTATGTTAATGCTAACCTGTTTGAATAACTCCACAATATTCTCCATTTGTGGAGTTTGTTTATTGGATCTCAACCTGTTTGGAAATGGAATATTTTGAAAATTTGTTGAGTCCAATGTTTGTGGAGTAGATTGCGAAGTTGGAACGGATCCCAGTGTTGGTGTTTTAGTAGAGTGAGATGTGTGTCCGTTCGAATTAGAAGAAGTAGAGCCTTGTGAAGAATGAAGAACAGGCTCTGAAGAAGACGAAGAAGATGACAAAGAAGCGGATGAAGAAGCGGCGGCCGGGGTGTCATCATTATTACCAACGTTGTTGTGCAATACCTTTCCAGATCTCAATGTAGTCACGGCACTCACATTATGATTTTGTTGTTCATGAGCAACATAAGTATTTTGTGTGTTACCGGGATTTAGCAATGGTTGAGATGGAAGTTTCCCCTCCTCTCGCTCACTTAACGCAGCATTCAGTTGTGCAATTTGGGCTTCAATTATTTTGATACTCTGATCATGTGAAGCAGCGTGTTGCGCCAAAGGCTGAATGGACGATTGGATGCTGCTGAGGATTGCGTAGATTGTTTTAAAAATGCATCCAGACTTCGTTCTAGCGAGGAAACCTTATCGTTATTCGGCTGAACAAAATTGTTTTGAGGACAAGAATTGTTTGGTACAAAATTGTTCATTTGGTTTTGGTAAGGTTGGGGCTGGAAAGGTTGCTGATATTGAGTTTGTTGAGGGGCTTGTTGTTGTGGAGGAGGCCTTTGAAAATTGTTATTTCCTTGGAATTGTTGTTGATTTTGGTTCCAAGCAAAATTTGGGTGGCTCCTCCAACCAGGTTTATAAGTTGAAGAGTATGGATCATTTCTTTGTCTTTGTTGAAAGGCAGCATTGACTTGATCTTGTCTTTGAATAGGTGGGTTGTAAGGACACTCTTCGGTTAGATGGGACGGATCCAAACAAAAAGCATAAATAGTGCGTGGGGGTACAGCTGGGGCAGGAGAAGGCGATGAGAATTTGCTCTCAATTGCTTCTAGTTTTTTCGTGAGTGCAGCCATTTCGGCCTTCATTGCAATCGACATATCAAGTTGATGTATGCCTGGCCTAGACTAACCTGATGAAGTAGATGAAGTGGTCTTAGTGCTTTCCCACTGAAGTGTTTGTTCAGCAAGATCGTCGAGAAATTGCCAAGCTTCCTCGCTCGATTTCGTAAGAAAGTGACCATGACAAATGGTTTCCAACAACTGCGTAGTTGCTGGGTTCAGTCTTTCGTATAAAGTTTGGCAAAGTTGCCAATTCTCGATACCGTGGTGAGGGCACTGGACAAGAAGGTCCTTAAATCTTTCGAAACACTTCCAAAAAGGTTCGGAAGGAAGCTTAGAAAATTGAATAATTTCATTACGAATTCTCGCGGTCTTGTGGTGTGGGTAAAACTTTTTTAGAAAAGCCTTAACAAACTCTTCCAAATTTTTTATGGAGTGTGATGCTATTCTATATAACCATTTTTTAGGTAGGTCATATAAAGTGAATGGAATGATACGTAGTCTTATAGCATCATCAGAAAGTTGTGTGGTCTTCATCATTGCGCAAACATTCTGTAATTTGTTAATGAAGATGTATGCATCTTCGGATTCCAGCCCGTGAAATTTGGGCAACATATTAATGAAGTGGGGTTTAATTTCGAAGTTATCCCCATTAGCCGGTGGAAGTGAAAGACAAGTGGGAAGTGCGGTGCGGATGGGATAGAAAAGATCCTGGAGCGCAATTCGTTGGGGCGCTTCAACTGGAGGGTGTGGTGGGTTATTCGCACCAAGTTGAGGTGGAATCAGTCCCGTAGGTAAGGGGTTGTTAGGATTGAATCCCGACATCTCCTTAGAAGATGATGAATTTGAAGATGAAGGTAAAGAAGTGGATGGAATTTCGACTTCAGAGTCGAAAGCGTCGTCAGTAGGCACTAACGAGACACGGACTAAATGGGCGCTAGTGTCCTTAGTCCAACCGGACATACACTAACGAGGTGTAGTGTAGTCAAAAAGTAAAAACAGAAGGTGGGGGTAAGAAAACGTCAATGAGAGAAAGTGGGTGCAAGTGGGGTGCAATGGATTTCTAGCGACAAAATGGTAAGTTTTTGTAAAAAAATTTTGTTTTGTGGTTTTTTTATAAGGAGTTTTTTCAAAATATTTTTCTAAGGAGCTTAAACACACTTTCAAGCAATCACAATATGCACAATCAAGCCTAGATCTAGGGTCTCCTAAGTCAACTAGACTGCTCCTAACTGTTCCAAAGGGCAAGTTGTGAGATCCTCGAATCGCCTCTTCACCGCCAATGTGGCCAGGTAAGCACAAGTAAAGAAAGGAGGGATCCACTCACGAATCACCGTGAGACGGGCCTTTTAAAATTACCTTTCCCACTTGTCTAGCCTAGGCACCACAAAGTCAGATTTAGATAAACGGCCGATGCCTACAACCTTTCCTTTATCCTAATGAGCATGACAGTCCTTATTGGCCGAGTCTAATATTTTTTAATTAACTCGAGGGTTGATGCAAAATGCTTTTTGTGATTTTTGGGGTCCTAGGAAGGGTAATGAAATCCCCACCCAATCTGGATTGGTGTTATAGCCCCCTAAAAGTCCGTTTTAAAAATGCAAAGCAGTAAACACTCAAAAATCCAAAACACTTGCCAATTTTTTTTTCTTTTGTTTGCGGCGCAAAGAATCCTGCACAAAATCAATTTATTGGAGAAGCGGGAAGAAGTTTTTGCGCAAAGAACCCTGCAGGAAAATTTTTTAGAGGGTTACAGAGGAGGTATGGAATGCTTACAGAGGGATTCAGAGGGCTGACGTCACCAAGTCGCGGCGGAAGCGCGGTCAAATGCAGCAATCTGCGGCGGTTCCGCGGTCAACAAGATGGTTCAATCCTCCAAAATTCTTCTGTTATCTGTTATGGTTCTCCTCTGTATGTTCAGATCTGCTGTTTTCTGTTTTGTTCGCTGGATTTTTCCAGATCTGAATCTGTTGGTCTTTCCGATCCTGCACAAATCACACGAAAACCCTTCAAAAAATAACAAGATGATAATTTTATTTTGTTTTTATATTTCTCAGTTTTTATGATTTTTTAAATTTTAATTAACCCGAAATTACAAAAAGAAAATAACTACTGTTATCCCCGGCAACGGCGCCATTTGATTGGTCGATATGTTTATGCGTATACGTTTTGAAATCAAAGAATTAACCGCAATCAAGACGGTGTCGCTTGGTAGCTAGCCGGTTGAGTACGGGTCAGTCCACAGGGAAAACGTGTTCTTTTCTAGTTGTTCTAACGAGTCAATTCCTATTTGTGGTAGGATTTGATTTTCTATAAAAACTGAGGTTGAATTTGATTTGGATTAAAACCTTGCTAGGGTTAGGATTAGGTTAATTTGGAAAGTTAATTCTACTCACCGCTTTCTTTGCCCTAATTAAGACCTTAGGTGTTAAGGTAATAATCAACAAAGGAGATTAGCGCGATCAGGAAGAAACTTCGTTTCTTCCTTTTGGCCCTTGTCTGTCCTTTCTTAATTCTTAGCCCTAACCTCTATGGAAATCAATCACAACTGGTCTAACTAGGGAATCACCGCTATCTCGTGGGATATGGTGCCGTAGTAAGCGGTGTGTGTTTGATTTGCATAAAGTCCTATTTTTAAAATATTGAACGGGCAAGAAAGGTGTAAGAAATTTTCATCTCTCAAATCTTCCCCAAACCTAACCCTAACAAGTCAGGAACTACTCACTCATTAGGGAATTAACAATGGAATTCATTTTTTGTGATTTTAATAGCCTAATTAACTTGCGGAAAATAACTACGGCAGATAAAAATTTGCAGAGAAATAAAATTGCAGATAAGAAATTCAAGATAAAAAAGACTTACTTTTTATTGCTGCCCTCTTTGACAATTACAATGGAATGAAAATTTAAAATTCTAGAAATTAAAAGAGGCATGCCCCAAAAAGAGCTTTAGGGTTTCCTATTTATAGATATGGGAAACCCTAGGGTTTACATTCGATCCACATCTAAAATTACAAAACTACCCTAAGAAAACCGGGTCAATGCACCGACTCCACCGACACGTACCGACACGCGCCGACACGTGCACAGCACGGCCGCGGATCCGCGGCCATAATCCTTGTTTGGCCGCGGTTCCGCGGCCGTTTGATGGGCTCTTGGGCTTTTTTTCTATGGGTTGCTTCATATTGCTATTTGCTTTTGTTTTCTTCACTTGGTTCTTCAGAATATTTTCTAGTTTCTTCCAGATTTCCACAGTGTAGAATGTTGTGGACTTTTACCGTTCGCTTCGTGTTGAAGTCTTGAATCTTTGTGTTGCCCTCTTACTTTGTGCAATTGAACTGTTCATTGATCTTCATTTGTTCCTTAAACTGTAGGCGGTATCATAAAGATTCTTCTATTTGTTGGTCGTAGTCTCACTTTTGTAGCGTCTTTTCACCATTTTCACTGTATTGTTCCGAGAACCTGTAACCTGCAACTATTTAACAGACATGAATCAAAAGCACCCATTTATTTGCAATATGATTAAGAATAGGGAATATAATAATGCAAAATTCTGATATGAACAATCAACCAATTTCAAGAGTGTTCTCGAACCCAACAGGCTGTAATCCAGGAGTTAGAAACCACATGCATGAATCAAGTGTTTGTAACGGGACTTCAACCTGGTGTTGAAGTATTCCAAACTCAATAAGCTATAATCCTGAAGCAAGAAAACATGGGCCCTCATGATAGCTTATTTGTGTTAGTAGACATGGATTCATGATCTAGGGGGACTCCTGATATTTCATTGTAGTCACACATGAATTACCCCAACACCCTATGTATTCTACGTTATAGTTAAAATTACCAGTCTTGCTCGAATCCATAAATACATCAAGTGACAAGATTGAGTTCATGTCAATATCATGTATTCATGTCAAGTATTCATTGTAGGGTTCCGAGGCACACTCATGAGGTTCCACAAGGCATCAACCATGCCAAATTCAAAAATTTATGTGCCGAGAAACCCTATGCAAGATCGTTAACTAGAGGATAGGCGAAACTATAAGCTAGCAAACAATTTTACTAACAAGTGAAAGGGATTACAACCTTTGTAGATCCGGTCCTCCACTTCTTTAGTTCCGTGTTGACGTCCCTCCACTGCGATCATCGGGATCCCGGACTCTAGCGATGGTTTCGTCGGAGAAATGAGCGGGCTAGGTCGTTGACTTCGAGGCCGAAGATGATCTATGTCGGGAAGACTCAAGCTCAAGCTATTCCTTCACTTGGTCAAAAACTTTGTGAAGAGAACACCCTATACTACTTGGCAAGTGGTAGAGGATGAAAAAATAGGAAGTGGGTTCACTTTGGATTTGGATTTCTCACTCTAAATCTCATGGCACCATTAGAGGTAGCAAGCTTTCTTGAAGCTTGATGAAGATGAAGAAGAAGAAAGAATAAAAAGATAATGAATCCAAATGAAACTTATCCTTTTAATTATGGCACCATGGTTGAGTTAAGCTCTCATTCTTAACTCATGTAGAGAATTAACCAAAGCATTAGGTTAAGGGTTGGGTTAACTAATATCCTATACAAATGACAAAAGGGTTGACTTTGTCAATGTTTATCAAGCTTCATGAAGCTTGATAACTTTGACCAAAGTCTCACTACTTTTGTTATTTGTTAGGAAATTAGTAAACCCTAATTTAACCTTGATTTGGTATAGGTCTCATACACACAACTTGTATGTATCATCAAGCATGATACAAACTTGTACACTTGCATATATCACATATAAACAATGTGCACATTCAAGTGAGAAAGTTAATCTTAAGTGAACAAATACTAGTTAATGTAAAGTAATATATCAAATATATAATTATACATTAAATCATTAAATCAACACTTGATTTAACGATTCAGTCATATTGCATATAATCGACTAATATCAATAGTAACAACTTATCGAATCAACACTTGATCCGATAACCCAGTTATATCGCATACAACCGATCAATGTTACAAATCGCGAGAATAGAATACGGTATCTCATATCGTATTAATCTCGGTCCCACACATATCTCATATGCGCTCCTATTTCGTTTCGCTTGAGCCAGGAAACCCCTGTGTAGGACTCTAAAGACTTGTCAATACGCCGGCAATAGGTGATGATCATATCAAACATCCACAAGCCGAAAGCGGTCTGCTAAACGTAACGGCCACCCGGGTATTGAGCGATCAGAAGATCAACGAGCAAGCCTGCTCACACTCCTGTGAATCCAACCAGTAACACTTACCGTACAGTCCGGTCAGTTCGTCTGATATGTCGCATATCTCGTCTAGGGGTGGTAAACGTCAGACCCCAGTAGCTTGATAAGTCATGCCAATGTAAGGTCCATAACACGCATGAAACTGCTGATAACACTTACTAGTAAATCAGTGCAACCCTGGCCAGGGATTTCCAGTTATGGCTAGTCGAGCATAGCGCAACATCAACCCCCAACACCGGGAGAGACGAACCCCTCCTATCGCTCATTGCCTCTATGTGAATCGGGACTGTACCAAAAAACCACCTGTTTGCATGACTCAGTAGAGCCGTGGTAGGGTGGAAATCAAAGCACAGTGGGAGACACACAAGACTCTATGACGATCTCGGGTCAACAGACTAAACTGTACCAGTGTCACCAGAGAACTGCCATCTGACGTGAGGTATAATACCAACTAGGAGTTCTCGGCGAGTCCGTTCAGTGTATCCAGTCACCACTGAGCACCCGCATACCATCTCTGATGTCAAACACTAATGGATATGGGATCATCCATCGCCCATTACATGGATCGAGAAGATATACACTAGTCTACTCTGGAATATCGATGCCCCGTCTCGATATTCCCACGACTAGGAACATTGAAGGATGTACTCATTGACTACCCAGGCCCCACTAGTATGATCTGCATCATATTCCTGGAAGTCGAGTACACATCTTAAGGGCTTTATCAACATGTAATAGAGAGACTGTAAATGTACATGTTAAGATAAAGAGCAACCAAATAGCGTACTATCATGTCGAGCAAGAAAGTCCTACCTATATATATCCTAGCATTCACTACAATATATATCTCATGTACAGTAATGGCTTCTAGGGCATACATATAACTAACAATCTCCCACTTGCACTAGGGCCATCTGTAGCAGTGGTTGCAGTATCGCATACTCAACCATCCCATAAAAGTCTCTCTCTAGGAAAAAGCCTTTGTGAGTGGATCCTCCGTGTTGTCCTCTGAGTCTACTCTCCAAACCTCGATCACCCTGGAGATCAACTATCTCTATGATCAGGTGATGCTGCCTCAGAATATGTCTGGGTCACTGATGGGATCGGAGTTCCTAGGCCAAAGCCGCACTTCCATTATCACACAATGGTAGGAACCTAGTTCATCTTATGAACCAATATACACCCAAACTGCTTCTTTGGTAGTATCTTTGATAGCGATGTCACCAGCCTTTATCGTCTCGTCTTCCACGGTATCTAGCCTGGAACTCTTCCAACATACCGTCCCCCCACTGAGGGTAAAGACAATACCTGCGACTGACATTCAGTCGTCCTTATCACCCTGGAACCTTTCCAGTGATTCTCCCCAGGATCAACTGATACCATCTCACTACAACTAGTGAGAATCCTAACATCCATTTAGATCTATCTCATAGATCCAAAATTCAGGATTTAGGAGGTATCATTTTGATCCTATATGGAGAATCCATGTGATAAGAGGAGATTGACCGATCGTAGTATAGGAAACTCTTTTCCTATCAAGAGTATGTTGTCCACATACTCTACGAGGATCACCACCTTACTCTCTACTACCTTTTTGTATATACAAGGTTCATCTACTATTTTGATGAAGTCAAACACTTTGACTACAACATCAAAACAGACGTTCCAGCTCCGTGATGCCTGCTTTAATCTGTAAAGCAACTTGCACACGTTTCCGCTGCTCCCACTGTTTATGAAGCCCTCTGGCTGTGTACTTATAGACGTTCTCTTCTAAATCAATATTTAGAAAAGCAGTCATGACACCCAACCGCCAGATATCATAGTCATGGTATGTAGCCATGGCAAGTAGGATCCGGATGGACTTAAGCATAGCCACTGGAAAAGGTTTCATCATTTTCCACGCCTGGTCGATGACGAAAACCACTAACAAGTCTAGCTTTGAAAGTCTCAACTTTTCCATCTACACCAAGTAATCTTCTCAAGATCTACTTGCTCCTGATGGGGACTTAACCCTTCAGATACAACATCCAAAGTCCATACTTTGTTGGTGTACATGGATTCCATCTCAGATCGCTAAGCATCCAGCCATTCTTACAGAGTCCCTACTCTCGATGGCCTGCTTGAAACTAGTTGGGTCATCATCTCATGATGCAATCCTCGCTCCCACTATCATCAAGAAATCGAAGTATCTCTCAGGCGGATGAGGAACCCTGCTAGATCGGCAGAGAGGCTGAGGTTCGTCGGAGACTATTGAATCCTTTGGTTCTATCAAATCATCAGCTGTAGTTTGTATAACTGGAACTCCTTCCAGTTCTACAGAACTGACCTTGCCTCGATCTTGTCCGGATTTTGCTTTTGACATAGGCCGGACAATCCCAAATCTTAATTTACTTAAGAGATGGGCTCTTCCCATACCATATCTCATATGGAGTGGTAGGCAGTGATCTGATTCGAACCTAATTCAATAGGTATGCAGCTTCTTAAGTGCATAACCCCTAAAAGGAAACAGGTAACTCAGCAGTACTCATCATAGAGCGCACCATATCATATAGGGTGTGATTGCTCCGCCCCGATACACCGACGTGCTGTGGTGTATGTAAGTCCATATTGCGACCCCCGGTGCTTACGGGGAGGCGGAAACGGTATAAAAAACGAATTTTTATCGCAAGAGGCAACATGGACTAAACAAGGTCGGGATCGTTGTCTAAACTAAAACTAGTATTCTTGCTAAAGAGAGTTAGCTACTATGGAAGATGGTTATACCTAAACTTGAACTCCTTCTTCTTCAAACCTTGTAGAGGTTGATGGTTCTCTTTTCGTCGCCTTCTCCCGTCGAAGATGGATCCACCTCGAAGGTTCGACCTTTGGGCTCTTCCTCGATCTTTGAGTGAACTAGGGTTTCCGGCTTGCTAAACCTTCATCCTAGAATGAGTAGAGAGTGATTAGGGTTTGCTTTTCTTTCTAAAGAGAATGATTCTCAACACATGAGAAGGTTTCTCTTTTCTAGAGGAAGAAGAAGATGAAGTGAGGAGAGAGAGAGGTTATGATAGAATGAGCTCGATTATTTCTTTCTTGCAACCATATTGCAAAAGAAAAGAATTATCTAAATGATAATAATTGAAATAAGAATAGTTGATGGTTATATTTGGAATGACCACTATCATGCTTCTTTAAATGAAGTGTAAGCATGAATCAAGGAGGATCTTTCAAAGCATGATGGTGGTCAATGGTCAACAAGTCAACCATGGTCAACAAGTCAACAAAAAATCAACCATAACATAATTCTCATTTAATTACTATTATTAATAGATAATATATAAATCCATTAGGGTTTGGAAAATGATAACTGTCAACTGTGCATACGCACCCGATCCGAAACCCTAATGAAAAACCTCATTCTCCGCCTCAAGCAACTGTGCATACACACCTGCATTCTCGTTCCGAGGAACAAGAATACCAAGAGATAAAAGCAACCCTAAAACATATACCAGTATCTGGCTCAAACCAGAGCCTGCCAGTATAATCCGTCCGGACTCCAAACGTGCACAAGTGCGCGGATGAGAACGAACCCTGTCGCAAAACCATGCGACCTCTACTCTGTTTTGCCCAGAGGCGAATACCCTCTGTGTGGGACTCTAAAGACTCGACACTACGCTGGCAGTGGGTTTAACCACAGACCGCAAGCGGCACTAGCTGTGCGTAACGGTCCCCAGGTAGATGCCGACAAGAAGGCTGACGAGGTGAAACCCCATCTGAACTCCTACTGAGTCTGAATGTGACATTCTCCGTACAGTCCGGTCTGTTCGTCTGATACATCGCATGGCGGGCCTAGGGGGCGGTAAAACGTCAGTCCCCCAATAGCGGTACAAGTCGTGTCGGAGTGAAGCCCAAAACACCCTGAGATAACACTGGAAACCTACCAGTATATCTCGCTTGCCCTGGCCAGGGACTACTCGTGTAATGGCTCTCCTAGACACAGCGCGATGTCAACCCCCAATACCGGGAGAGACGAATCCTGTCTAACCGTCACTGCCTCCAAGTGCTTCGGGACTGAACCCAACCACCACCTGTTTGCACGACTCCTTTGAGCCGTGGTAGGGTAGTGATCAAAGTGCAGTGGGAACACACTCGAGGCGAAGTGTCAGTGTCAAGTCAGCGGACTAAGCTGTACTCATGTCACCTGGGAACTGATAACTGACGATAGGTATAATACCAACCTGTCAGTTCCCGACGAGTCCTGTCCAGTGTACTCGTAACCCAACGAGCACCCGTATACTATCTCCAGTACGACGTACTGATGGCTGTGGGATAGACCATCTCCCACACTGGGATGAGAAGCGCATACGCTAGTCTACTCCGGAGTATCGATGCCCTGTCTCGATAGTCCTACGACTAGGGACCTGTATAAGGATGTGCCTATAGATTACCCAGCCCCCACTAGTGTGACTGCCATCACAACGCTGGTAATCAAGCAAAGATCCTAAGGGCTCCACTAATGCGTATAAGTGATATACTGAAATAAACACAAGTACACATTGAAGTAGAAACAAACCAAGTAGCATACTACTATATTGAGCAAGATTGTTTATACAAGGTGAATATCCCAAGCTTCCATCAAGTAATATACAAACTAGTATGATACAGTAATGGCCTCTAGGGCATATACACTAACAATCTCCCACTTGCACTAAGGCCATGTACTGGCGTATCGAAGACCTATCATCTCGATCAGCCGCTCGAACTGAGTCTGGGGTAGGGCCTTGGTGAATGGATCTGCGGTGTTCTCTTCTGAAGCAACCCTCCGAACCTCGATCTCCTTGCGATCCACGATCTCCCTGATCAGGTGATACCGCCTCAAGATGTGCCTGGATCTCTGATGGGACCTGGGTTCCTTTGCTAAAGCTATAGCCCCGTTGTTGTCGCAATACAGAGGTACTGGGTCAACAATGGACGGAACCACCTGAAGTTCTTTTAAGAACTTCCTTATCCAGACAGCTTCTTTTGCGGCATCAGATGCAGCGATGTATTCCGCTTCCATAGTCGAGTCTGCAACGGTTTCCTGTTTGGAACTCTTCCAACACACCGCCCCTCCATTGAGGGTAAAGACAAAACCCGACATGGACTTGGAATCATCCTTGTCACTCTGGAAGCTGGAGTCAGCAAAGGCCTCAATCTGGAGGTCTTTTCCGCCATACACCAAGAACATCTCCTTAGTCCTCCTCAGGTACTTGAGAATGTTCTTTACCGCTATCCAATGTTTCTCCCCAGGGTTTGACTGATACCGGCTTACTACACTCAGTGCATAAGCTACATCCGGTCTGGTACACAACATCGCATACATTATAGAGCCTACCGCAGAAGCGTAGGGTATAATAGACATGCGATCCCTCTCCAAATCAGTCTTGGGAGACATCTCTTTAGAGAGGGTGATCCCGTGACAAGCCGGTAAGTTACCGCGCTTGGAATCTTCCATACTGAATCTTTTCAGTACGGTGTCGATGTACCTGGACTGTGAAAGTCCTAATATCCTCTTGGATCTATCACGATGGATCCGGATCCCCAGGATGTAAGAGGCATCACCCAGGTCTTTCATGGAGAACCTGTGTGACAAGAAACCCTTGACAGATTGTAGCATAGGAATGTCATTTCCTATCAAGAGAATGTCATCCACGTATAAAACAAGGAATACCACAGTTCTCGCTACAAATCTACTATAGATGCATGGTTCATCTGGATTTTTGATAAAGTCAAATTCCTTGACCGTCTCATCAAAACAGATGTTCCAACTCCGCGATGCCTGCTTTAGTCCATAGATGGACTTAAGCAACTTGCACACCTTTCCGCTGCTCCCACTCTGAATGAAACCCTCTGGCTGATCCATATAGACACACTCCTCTAAATTTCCATTTAGAAAAGCGGTCTTTACGTCCATCTGCCAAATCTCATAATCGTGGAAGGCAGCAATGGCAAAAAGGATCCGAATGGATTTCAGCATAGCCACTGGAGAAAAGGTTTCGTCATAGTCCAAGCCAGGTCTTTGACGGAAACCCTTTGCTACAAGTCTAGCTTTATAGGTCTCAACCTGTCCATCTACACCAATCTTCCTTTTGAAGATCCACTTGCATCCTACGGGTTTTACCCCGTCTGGAGCAATGTCCAACGTCCATACTTTGTTGGTGTACATGGACTCCATTTCGGTCCGCATTGCATCCAGCCATTTTACCGAGTCAATGCTCTGAACGGCCTGCTGGAAGCTAGTAGGCTCATCATAGTCTATGATGCAATCCTCTCTATCCCCGTCTATGAGAAAACCGTAGTATCTCTCGGGCGGATGAGACTGCCTACTACTCCTGCGGAGCGGCGTAGGAATGTCCTGTTCATTTGAACCCTCTGGTTCCACTAAGCTTTCAGTAATAGTCTGTGGTTCTGGAATTTCTTCCAGTTCTACTGCGCTCCCACTTAATTCTTTTTCTAAGAACTGATGTTCTAGAAAGTGGGCATGACGAGAAACAAGAACTTTTTGTTCCTCTTCGTAGTAGAAGAGATATCCCTTGGAATTCTTTGGATATCCCACAAACTTACACAGTACTGAGCGTGCCTCGAGCTTGTCCGCATGCTGCTTTTTAACAAAAGCTGGACTTCCCCAAGTCTTAATGTGACTGAGATGGGGTCTCTTCCCACACCACATCTCATATGGTGTAGTAGGCACAGTCTTAGTAGGAACTCGGTTCAAAAGGTACGCAGCTGATTCTAGCGCATACCCCCAGAATGATCACGGTAACTCAGCGTTACTCATCATGGACCGTACCATATCCAATAGGGTCCGGTTCCGTCTTTCCGATACACCGTTGTGTTGCGGAGTGTATGGAGGAGTAAGCTGAGAGAGAATCCCATTCTCTTTTAAATAATTCAGGAACTCGGCACTTAAGTATTCTCCACCTCGATCCGATCTTAGAATCTTGATACTTTTGCCGGTTTGTTTTTCTACTTCATTCTTAAATTCCTGGAATTTTTCAAAAGCTTCGGACTTATGTTTCATTAAGAAGACATAACCGTATCTTGAAAAATCATCCGTAAAAGTAATGAAGTAAGAATAACCGCTTCGCGCATGTGTAGACATTGGACCGCACACGTCGCTGTGTACGAGTCCCAAGAGCTCGCTCGCTCTTACTCCGTGTCCAGTGAACGGAGTCTTTGTCATCTTTCCTTTGAGACATGATTGACAAGTGGCATACGATTGATATTCGAACGGATCCAAATATCCTTCTGTATGTAACTTAGTCAACCTTCTCTCATTGATGTGACCCAGTCTACAATGCCATAAGAAAGTCTGATTAATATCTGGTGACTTTCTTTTGTGTGTATTCTGGACATTGAAAATCTGTGGTTGGTTTAATACGTATATACCATTGCTCAATGTACCTGACCCAATCAGAACTTGATTAAGGTGAATGTTAACAACATTACTTACAAACGCAAATTCATAACCTTCTTTAGAAACCAAAGATACAGAAATGATATTACAAGTTGCGTTGGGTACAAAAAAGCAATTACGCAAAACCAAAACATGCCCATCTGACATTCCCAGGTGATAGTCCCCCACGGCTTTAGCATCCATGCTAGCTCCGTTCGCAACTCTGAGGGTCATGTCACCTGCCTTCAAAACCCTACGGTTTCTCAACGCCTGCAAAGAATTACAGATATGAGATCCTGATCCGGTATCCAATACCCAGGAAGTAGAGTTTATAGAAAGACAGTTTTCAATAACATACACACCTGAAGCTGAAGCCGCAACCTGCTTCAGTTCCTGTGTCCTGGCTTTCCAAGCCCTGCAATCTTTCTTCCAGTGTCCACTCTTGTGACAATAGAAGCATTCCTCTTTACCAACAAGCTTCCCCGCTATCTTTGTTGCCTTTTCCTTTCCCTTCGCACCCACTTTACTGACACCGCCTCTTGGTTTGGCGGGGGCTTTCTTCTTCTTTCCCTTGGCTTTCGCCTTGGACCTAGAAGAAGAAGATCCTCCTACAAACAAAGTGGATGTATCCCTACGCTTCTGTAGGGTGCCCTCTGCGCTCCTCAGCAGGTTGAGGAGTTCTGAAAGTTCAACTTCCTTTTCTTGCAAGTTGAAATTCAGTATGAACTGGGCGTAAGTGGATGGAAGGGACTGGAGAATTATATCTGTATAAAGTTCACTGTCCAACGTGGTCCCAAGTTCCGCGAGCTCCTCAGTGTAGCCAATCATCTTAAGCACGTGGTCCGCTACCGATGATCCGACGGCCAACTTAGTCGAAAATAACTTCTTCGACACTTCGTATCTTGCGATACGAGACTGCTCTCCATACAGTTCTTTTGTATGAAGAAATATGGATTCCAAATCCATATTCTCGTGCCTCCTCTGATGGTCATTGTCCATCGAGGCAAGTACGAGGCATCTGGCCTTCGCGCTGTCAATCTCCCAAGTCTTACGGATTTCCTTATCCGCGATGCTGGAGGTGGGACCTGGGACGGGGGGATCTTTGGTGGTAAGAAGATACCCCAGCTTGTCGTAAGAGATTGCCAATTTGACATTCCTGAGCCAATCTTTGTAGTTTGGCCCTGTCAATATGTTTTTATCTAGAAGTAACTTAAGTCCAGTCATTTCGATTTGGTCGCTGTAGGGGGAGAGAAGAAACACTTAGCACGATGCTCTTGCAAGTTTAGAATGGTTTTTAATTTGTCTAAACAGGATGGCTCCCACTGTCTCTCGAATCCCTCCTCAAACCACAAAGGAAGAATTAGCCGGGATCAATCCCACCGTACAATACTTGCTTAACCGTTCAGCCAGGCCAGTGTTGGTACTTCGAGGGAGGTTTTCCAACGCTTTCGCGAAGTTCCTTAATTTAAGAACCTCTTTTCCCTGGGGGCGTAGCCCCGCTAACACCTTTCTAGGCACCTACTAGGTTTATAGCGCTGATCGTTTAGTGAGAAATTTCCTGAGGAGTAGCATATACTCACAGTAGGATCGGGATCCAAATATCATCGCGTGACGAAAATGAAGGAATCCTACCATAATCATCACACTCCAAATGGTATGCAAATCTAGCAAGTTTCAGTACTTATGAAACTCCCGATGTGGATTTTTGCCCCATGCTCTTATGACCTTGACTTTGGCCAAAATATCATAAGTCACATGTCAAGTTCTTCCCGTCACTTTCCAGGTTAATTTGGATCCACCCGTACATACCCTTGACTTTGGCCAAAATGGCAGCACGACTGTCCCAAACCAACGCATCTATCTATGCTACACATGAACACCCAATAGCTACCAATCACTGTGCCTTGACTTTGGCCAAAATACACAGCTTGAATACTATTGCCTATTCATGCGAAACGACGGAGGGCTACGAATGGTTTTGGTAAAACCGTGAACGTAGTGAACTTGATATAATCGATGGAACGAGATAGCTTTTATAAGGAGTGGCTCAAGCTCCGCATTTAAAAGTTAGTTTTGAAAAGAACCGAGTGGTTTTTCGAAAGTGTTCCATCGACTTAAACTTGGTTTATTATCTTGCATTAGTTCTTTTAATGCGTGATATTCTTGCATTAGTTCTTTTAATGCGTCCCATCATTTAGTTCCTTCCATTGCAGAAAACAACCAAAATATGACGTACGCTTATGCCATTCGCATTCGCCACGGGGTCCCGTCATCACTCGTTAGGTTACTTAACTAACGACAGAGCGGGGGCTGGGCTAGCGCGGCTGTAAAACATAAGCAACGCCTAAATAGAAAGCAATGATAGACATTACAGATCACAGATGAATACATTGGATATACTAGCAATCCGCAATCCTTTCGAGCCTGAAACGAAAAGCGGATAACACGGTCGCGGTGAATAGCCAAATACCCCACCCAAGACCCCTACGGGTGCGGCAAACTACCCGCCAAGTACTCGGCAGTTTGTGCACCCCTCCATGGGTCTATCCTAGGAGCATAAACAGTAAAAAGAATTATACAATGACGGCTACAACCCCGACCCGGTTGTGCGGCCAAACAAATAATATTATTACATCAATTTACATTTACAATGAATGAAAGAAAAACAAAAGCTCATCTCACATCCACCCCGGCTATTCACCCGCGACAGTCCAACACATTCATATACACATTCCAGCACATTACAGATCATGTATAACCCCGACTAATCGACCTATAGCGATTAGCCGACGTTCAATACATGCAAACATCACAGATATAACCAACATAGCCAAAGTGCAGTGAAGTTCGGAAAAAAAAAATACGGAATTATAGGACCCCAAAAGTGAATTTCTGTTCTGGAAAATCTGGGTACATATAATATATCTGAAAAATCCCAAAACCAACACAGAAGAACACTGCACAAAAAACGATGCAAAGATGAAAACAACCTGCGGCGGTTCCGCGGCCAGATGAATAGGTGAGGCCGCGGAAGGGCGGCGGTTTGGAGGAAACATGCTATCGTTTTTGGTGGGTGTTCTTAAAAAACCCTGAGACGATTTTACAAGTATAAAGTTTTTCATTTTGAGCAGAAAAAATTTCAACAGAAACTTAGGGTTTTGTTTTTCCGGTTTTGCGATTTTTCGGTTCCGAACTTCGTTACACTTCACTACCAAGCTAGTTTAAGTTTAGTTAGGCTCTGATACCACTGTAAGTCCATATTGCGACCCCCGGTGCTTACGGGGAGGCGAAAACGGTATAAAAAACGAATTTTTATCGCAAGAGGCAACATGGACTAAACAAGGTCGGGATCGTTGTCTAAACTAAAACTAGTATTCTTGCTAAAGAGAGTTAGCTACTATGGAAGATGGTTATACCTAAACTTGAACTCCTTCTTCTTCAAACCTTGTAGAGGTTGATGGTTCTCTTTTCGTCGCCTTCTCCCGTCGAAGATGGATCCACCTCGAAGGTTCGACCTTTGGGCTCTTCCTCGATCTTTGAGTGAACTAGGGTTTCCGGCTTGCTAAACCTTCATCCTAGAATGAGTAGAGAGTGATTAGGGTTTGCTTTTCTTTCTAAAGAGAATGATTCTCAACACATGAGAAGGTTTCTCTTTTCTAGAGGAAGAAGAAGATGAAGTGAGGAGAGAGAGAGGTTATGATAGAATGAGCTCAATTATTTCTTTCTTGCAACCATATTGCAAAAGAAAAGAATTATCTAAATGATAATAATTGAAATAAGAATAGTTGATGGTTATATTTGGAATGACCACTATCATGCTTCTTTAAATGAAGTGTAAGCATGAATCAAGGAGGATCTTTCAAAGCATGATGGTGGTCAATGGTCAACAAGTCAACCATGGTCAACAAGTCAACAAAAAATCAACCATAACATAATTCTCATTTAATTACTATTATTAATAGATAATATATAAATCCATTAGGGTTTGGAAAATGATAACTGTCAACTGTGCATACGCACCCGATCCGAAACCCTAATGAAAAACCTCATTCTCCGCCTTAAGCAACTGTGCATACACACCTGCATTCTCGTTCCGAGGAACAAGAATACCAAGAGATAAAAGCAACCCTAAAACATATACCAGTATCTGGCTCAAACCAGAGCCTGCCAGTATAATCCGTCCGGACTCCAAACGTGCACAAGTGCGCGGATGAGAACGAACCCTGTCGCAAAACCATGCGACCTCTACTCTGTTTTGCCCAGAGGCGAATACCCTCTGTGTGGGACTCTAAAGACTCGACACTACGCTGGCAGTGGGTTTAACCACAGACCGCAAGCGGCACTAGCTGTGCGTAACGGTCCCCAGGTAGATGCCGACAAGAAGGCTGACGAGGTGAAACCCCATCTGAACTCCTACTGAGTCTGAATGTGACATTCTCCGTACAGTCCGGTCTGTTCGTCTGATACATCGCATGGCGGGCCTAGGGGGCGGTAAAACGTCAGTCCCCCAATAGCGGTACAAGTCGTGTCGGAGTGAAGCCCAAAACACCCTGAGATAACACTGGAAACCTACCAGTATATCTCGCTTGCCCTGGCCAGGGACTACTCGTGTAATGGCTCTCCTAGACACAGCGCGATGTCAACCCCCAATACTGGGAGAGACGAATCCTGTCTAACCGTCACTGCCTCCAAGTGCTTCGGGACTGAACCCAACCACCACCTGTTTGCACGACTCCTTTGAGCCGTGGTAGGGTAGTGATCAAAGTGCAGTGGGAACACACTCGAGGCGAAGTGTCAGTGTCAAGTCAGCGGACTAAGCTGTACTCATGTCACCTGGGAACTGATAACTGACGATAGGTATAATACCAACCTGTCAGTTCCCGACGAGTCCTGTCCAGTGTACTCGTAACCCAACGAGCACCCGTATACTATCTCCAGTACGACGTACTGATGGCTGTGGGACAGACCATCTCCCACACTGGGATGAGAAGCGCATATGCTAGTCTACTCCGGAGTATCGATGCCCTGTCTCGATAGTCCTACGACTAGGGACCTGTATAAGGATGTGCCTATAGATTACCCAGCCCCCACTAGTGTGACTGCCATCACAACGCTGGTAATCAAGCAAAGATCCTAAGGGCTCCACTAATGCGTATAAGTGATATACTGAAATAAACACAAGTACACATTGAAGTAGAAACAAACCAAGTAGCATACTACTATATTGAGCAAGATTGTTTTTACAAGGTGAATATCCCAAGCTTCCATCAAGTAATATACAAACTAGTATGATACAGTAATGGCCTCTAGGGCATATACACTAACAGTGTATACGGAGGAGTAATGCTGAGAGAGAATCTCATTCTCCTTTAGAATAGTCCAGGAATCCCATGCTCAAGTATTCTCCTCCCTGATCACATCAAAGGACATAATACTTATACCCGTTTTTGGTTCTCTACTTCTAACTTATATTCTTTGAATTTCTCAAAAGCTTCAGACATGTGTTTCAACAGGAACATGTGTCCGAATCTTGAGAGATCATCAATGAATGTAAGGAAGTACAAAGAACCAGTCCTGGCATATGTAGACTGGGGACCTTTATACATCACTATGTATCAGTCCTAAGAGTTCACTAACTCTTTCTCTATTTAGAGTAAACAGAGCTATGGTCATCTTATCTTTGTGACATGACTGGAAAGTTTCACAAGATGTAAATTCAAACTGATTTAAATATGCATCTTAATGTAACTTTAGCTAGTCGGGTCACATTGATATGACCTAGTCTACAATACCTCAAGAAGGAATCGTTCAATTCTGAACTCTTCTTCTTGTGTGTGTTTTATACAGTAAAAACTGTGGTCTAATTTAGAATGTATATGGTTTTAGATAACGTGCCTGAACCGATCAACTCTTGATATAGGATATGTGTAAAACATTATCCAACAATACAAAATTATATCCTTCTTTAGTAAATAAAGAGACTGATATGATGATGTATATCAGGTTCGGTATCTAATAACATTCATTCAGAATCAGTGTATTTTGGTAATACAGGGTGATAGTGACCAACAGACTTGGCCGCAACACTTGCACCGTTTTCTGTCTTATGAAACTTATCACTCGTTCTCAGTTCTCTACCTTTCTGTAGCCCTATGTAACAGATTACATATGCGGGATCCTGATCCGGTATCTAATACCCAGGACATAGAGGATACAGAGAAACAGTTCTTTGTAATGAACGCACCCGAAGGAGATGCGTCTTATGCACTTTCTTCGTTTGGGTGGCATGGGATTCCTGGTATTCCCCTATTTCCTGCTCGGTCTTATAACAATTATAAGTTGGAGCGGGACCAACGTTCCCCAGCTCAGTATAACAAGCGGGTTCGGTCAATTCATCCATATTATTATCTTGATTAAGGCGTGACAAGGTCACTACCTGGAGAGAGAGAGAAGAAAACACTCTGCGTGCGCTCTTGCAAGATTTAGATTGGTAATATATTTTATCTAATCAGGATGGCTCCCACTGTTTTTATCAAATCTTCCTTCAAACCTTAAAAGGAAAGACTAGCCGGGATTAATTACACTCTACAAGTTAGCCAATCTTTCAGCCAGGCCAGTGCCGGTACTTTGAGGGAGGTTCCCTGTGCTTTCGCACGGACCTAATTATAGTAAACCTCATTTTCCCAGGGGCTTAACCCCGTTGACACCTTTCTAGACACCTACTTGATCGGCTAATTGTAAAGTGCAAAACTCTCCCAGGAGTAACAATTACTCGCAGTGGGTATCGGGATCCAACTATCATATAGAAGGTATGCAATCTCATTGCAAATTTCAACACTTGAAACTCCCGATAATGGTTTTTACCCCTGACACCTATGACCTTGGCTAAGGTCAACAAATCATAAACACTAGTCAAGTTCTACCCGTCATTTCATGATTAATTAGACTCACCCACATGACCCTTGGCTAAGGTCAACAAAGCCACATGACTGTCCTAACTAATCGCATCATATGCGGTGTAGGAAGACATCACTTAGCTACCGTATACTGTGCCTTGACTATGGTCAACAAACACTGCACGAATACTAAATACTCTACTTCCTAAATTGACGGAGGGTTGCGGATGGTTTTTAAGAAAACCTTTAACGCTTTGAACTTGATCTCGTTGCGGAATCAAATGGTTTTTAAATGGAGCGTTTTTGAGGCTTTTACTAGTTTCGCTAAAGTGGTCACTCCCGGTGAAGGGATCTCGGCTCTTTCCTTATCGAATGAGGTGCAGGATATTCACAATACCACTGTGCAAAGCAAAAACTATAGAAGCAATCAAAAGAAAAACTGAGGGTTGTAACATCTGCCAGTTATTGCTAAAGGGGTCACTCCCGGTGAAGGGATCTCGGCCCTTTCCTTATCGAATAAGGTGCAGGATGTTCTACAAGGAACACCGCGATGCAAAGCAAGAACTGTAGCTACCTGTTTTATTTTTGAAATTCGATTCCACAACATCTTTTAGGTTTATTTTCTTTCATTAATCTCAGTAATGAATGTCCCATCATTTAAGTCCACCTAAACATCACAGATAAATACAACGTATGCTTATGCCATCCGCATTCGCCTCGATGTCCCGTATGCACCGTTAGGTTAGGTAACTAACGGCAGAGCGGGGCAGGGCTAGCGCGGGTGTAAAACATAAGCAACGTCTATATAATATATCATATATAGTATATACGGTATCCATCTGAACAAATCACAGATAACGCAGCAGAAAATATCATATGAAATATTGGATATACTAGGACGTCCGTGTTTTATTTTGAGCCTGTATAAAACACGGATTCCACGATCGTGATGAATAGCCAATCCTACACCCCTAGACCCCTACGAGAGCGGCAAGTAACCCTACCAATTCTAGAGTTAGGAGACCCGGACTCGACTCCTCGAGATGGCCTCCCACTGGACCCTAGAACCCGGTTACTTGTGCTCCCCGCCTTGGGTCTATCCTAATGCGGAAAAGTAAATAATATACAATGGTGACATCATCCTCAACCCGGAAGTGCCCCAATAAAAGAATATTACATACAAGTTTTTTACATGAATGAAAATGAAAAACACTCGTCTCACATAAAAAAACCCCGGCTATTCAAACACGATGATCCAATATAACATATCCAGCAACACATAACATCACATGTCATCAACGTAAGTAAATATGCCCATCCCAATTGTCGTTGACATATAGTAACAAAACCGGCGATAACACATATTACACTTACGGACGCAGAAAAGAAAGTGTAAAACTACAACAGTTGGAATCCGCAACCTCCTTAGACATCGCATGCCTAATCAAATAAATTCCTTAGACATCGCATGCCTAACAATTATAAACCCCGCATTTTAGTCTCATTATCGAAAACACTTTTCAATATCTAGTCGGGAAATTCAACAAGATTCCCGACATCCTAAACGAATGCTCGTCGCAAACTTTAGTAGACGGCCGCACCCCCGATACTGTCGACGAAGTGCACTAAGGCGGAACACCGCTGCCGCGAGCACCCGAACGAATGCTCTCGACGACGGGGTTCTCCTACAGTCACTTGGTCGGGGCTATGAGGTGAAGCTGTCTATTAAGTTTACCCGACGAGTATCCGCGTACGCAACGTGATTGCGACGGACTTTTGATCACATCAAAATTCCGTGGCAACCGATCAAGTGAGACTAAAGTGCTATGTTTATAACATTCAAATGTTGTTGATTCCAATTATTGTATCACATTCAAGATAAATAGAAAATGTTAAACTTTTCGATCGAACAATCAAAACACCCAAGTTTTCCCGAAACAACTCAACACATGAAATAAGTTTAAAAACATCCACTTCATGCCACATTACCAACAGCTCAGCCGTAGAAGGGTCAAGCTAACGCCTCACATGTGGCACGCCGTACTGCCCCAAACCCTAAGGTTCAAAGGGCAGTTCAAGACGGTCACATAATCGAGTTAAGGTTTGTTGTCTTCTAGAGGGTCCATCGAGTTACTTGCACTACTTAGAACATTCTTAAACTTCAGAAAAATCCAACACTTGGAAATTTCCCGGCAGGGGAAAAAGAGAGTATTTATATCCGTTCAAACTTTTTAACATGTTCTAAAATACCCGGAAAAACCAAAACAAAGTTAAACAATCCGATCGAATCATCGAGTCCCCAAAACAACCCAGAAAATTCAACTGTTGAATGTAAATTAAAAATTCCCAGAGAACAGAGGAAACTGCTATGGGTATTACTGTATAAAAATGAACCCCTAATCAGTACATACGGCCGTGGAACCGCCTCCTATAGAAGGGTAAGGCCGCGGTTCCGCGGTGCTACAGTAGAGTTAGGGCTTCGTTTTCTGCAGTTGTTCTTAGAATTTCCTGCTATATTTTCTGAGCATTTTTAATTCACAAAAATCCACAATTTCAGAAATTGTACAGAGAGGGGTCAAGTTTAGGGTTTCGGGGTTCGATCGGGTTTCTAACTTCGTCTACACATCGCCTAAAGCTCTAGCTAGGCTCTGATACCACTGTAGGGTTCCGAGGAACACTCATGAGGTTCCACAAGGCATCAACCATGCGAAATTCAAAAATTTATGTGCCGAGAAACCCTATGCAAGATCGTTAACTAGAGGATAGGCGAAACTATAAGCTAGCAAACAACTTTACTAACAAGTGAAAGTGATTACAACCTTTGTAGATCCGGTCCTCCACTTCTTTAGCTCCGTGTTGACGTCCCTCCGTTGCGATCATCGGGATTCCGGACTCTAGCGATAGTTTCGTCGGAGAAATGAGCGGGCTAGGTCGTTGACTTTGAGGCCGAAGATGATCTACGTCGGGGAGACTCAAGCTCAAGCTATTCCTTCACTTGGTCAAAAACTTTGTGAAGAGAACACTCTATACTACTTGGCAAGTGGTAGAGGATGCAGAAATAGGAAGTGGGTTCACTTTGGATTTGGATTTCTCACTCTAAATCTCATAGCACCATTAGAGGTAGCAAGCTTTCTTGAAGCTTGATGAAGATGAAGAAGAAGAAAGAATAAAAAGATAATGAATCCAAATGAAACTTATCCTTTTAATTATGGCACCATGGTTGAGTTAAGCTCTCATGCTTAACTCATGTAGAGAATTAACCAAAGCATTAGGTTAAGGGTTGGGTTAACTAATATCCTATACAGATGACAAAAGGGTTGACTTTGTCAATGTTTATCAAGCTTCATGAAGCTTGATAACTTTGACCAAAGTCTCACTACTTTTGTTATTTGTTAGGAAATTAGTAAACCCTAATTTAACCTTGATTTGGTATAGGTCTCATACACACAACTTGTATGTATCATCAAGCATGATACAAACTTGTACACTTGCATATATCACATATAAACAATGTGCACATTCAAGTGAGAAAGTTAATCTTAAGTGAACAAATACTAGTTAATGTAAAGTAATATATCAAATATATAATTATACATTAAATAATTAAATCAACACTTGATTTAACGATTCGGTCATATTGCATATAACCGACTAATATCAATAGTAACAACTTATCGAATCAACACTTGATCCGATAACCCGGTTATATCGCATACAACCGATCAATGTTACAAATCGCGAGAATAGAATACGGTATCTCATATCGTATTAATCTCGGTCCCACACATATCTCATATGCGCTCCTATTTCGTTTCGCTTGAGCCAGGAAACCCCTGTGTAGGACTCTAAAGACTCGTCAATACGCCGGCAGTAGGTGATGATCATATCAAACATCCACAAGCCGCAAGCGGTCTGCTAAACGTAACGGCCACCCAGGTATTGAGCGATCAGAAGATCAACGAGCAAGCCTGCTCACACTCCTGTGAATCCAACCAGTAACACTTACCGTACAGTCCGGTATGTTCGTCTGATATATCGCATATCTCGCCTAGGGGTGGTAAACGTCAGACCCCAGTAGCTTGATAAGTCATGCCGATGTAAGGTCCATAACACGCATGAAACTGCTGATAACACTTACCAGTAAATCAGTGCAACCCTGGCCAGGGATTTCCAGTTATGGCCAGTCGAGCATAGTGCAACATCAACCCCCAATACCGGGAGAGACGAATCCCCTCCTATCGCTCATTGCCTCCATGTGAATCGGGACTGTACCCAAAAACCACCTGTTTGCATGACTCAGTAGAGCCGTGGTAGGGTGGAAATCAAAGCACGGTGAGAGACACACAAGACTCTATGACGATCTCGGGTCAACAGACTAAGCTGTACCAGTGTCACCAGAGAACTGCCATCTGACGTGAGGTATAATACCAACTGGGAGTTCTCGGCGAGTCCGTTCAGTGTACCCAATCACCACTGAGCACCCGCATACCATCTCTGATGTCAAACACCAATGGATATGGGATCATCCATGGCCCATCATATGGATCGAGAAGATATACGCTAGTCTACTCTGGAATATCGATGCCCCGTCTCGATTTTCCCACGACTAGGAACATTGAAGGATGTACTCATTGACTACCCAGGCCCCACTAGTATGATCTGCATCATATTCCTGGAAGTCGAGTACACATCTTAAGGTCTTTATCAACATGTAATAGAGAAACTGCAAATATACATGTTAAGATAAAGAGCAACCAGATAGCGTACTATCATGTCGAGCAAGAAAGTCCTACCTATATATGTCCTAGCATCCACTACAATATATATCTCATGTACAGTAATGGCCTCTAGGGCATACATATAACTAACATTCATGTATTCATGTCAAGTTGTATTAATGATTCGAGTCAAGTCAGTTTCAATAGCAACCATTGTGTTTTGGTATTCATGTTAAGTTCAGGTCAACCTATAACTATGGTTCGGTCAAGTCAAATCAAGTATACATATTTGAGTTTGATATTGATTTCGGGTGTTAAAGTTCATGATTAGGTATTCGTGTTTGATCTTGAATTCAGGTTTGAGGTTGGACTCAGACTGAGTCCAACACTTGTACGGATTTAACTCTTGAATTCTTAGGTTCGGGAGTCATCGGCAACTGCTGCACATGGACGGTACGATCTGTGTCTTTTTTCAAGATAATTGCCATTGATAACTCATGTTAAGTTTTCTAACCTGAATAGGCAAGCACTCAATTTCTCTGACTCTCCGAGGCTGAAGAGAATTGATCCTGCTTAAACCCATATTTACTAAAGTCCTTAAATATTGTTTTTATATAACTCGAGGGGGTTTTATGAAAAATATTTTAATATAGTTAAAAAGTAAACCTCGAGGGTGATTAGTATTATTTAGGATTTTCATAAGCATGGATTTTAAGTATTGAGCTATTTTAATGATAAATACTTAGCATTTGAAAGTTCTTGGTATTTTATTAAACATCCTGTCCTTTTTGGTATCTTGATGGCATTTTTTTAACATTTGTGAATCTTTCATCTTTTAGAAAAATATAGATTTATTATATTTTGGAATTATGGATTTATAATTTTATATAATTTTAATTTTAAAAAATAATTTTATTTTATTTAAAAATTCGTATTTCTTAAAAACGTATTTAAATCCTTTTGAGATTGAATGATCCGTGAAGAGGTCTTCATCTCGCTCTATTAGCCCAATGATGTGCGATAATCCACACCATCCATTAGCAGGTCCCCTAAAGAGGGTTGTAGATGTATAATCACAAAGGAAATGAAATACCGCTTTAAAAGAAATCTGGTTTTAGAATTATGTGGTATTTATTGTAAATTTTATTCTTTGAAATGAAAATACATACAATGAGTATCGTCCTATGAAACCAAGCGTGCGTGTGGGGTAGATCGTTACCCCGTGAAGTTATCCTAAAGGTATTGTTAAGCAATTTTGTCGAAAAGATGAGATAACAAAGTTCAAGGTATTTTAATGTAAAAGTTCAAATATGGTTGTTTTACATGAGATTCTTGGATAAAATTTATTCTAAACATTGGTATTAAGATTAAAAGTGAAATGGTAAAATTAGATTGTCCAAATGATTAAGGATAATGGAGTTATCGATTTTATAAAAGATGATATCGGTAATAACTCCACTTTTACCGATTTTGTTTAATAAAGAAATTCAATCAAGAGAAAGGGAGTTTGGGAGGGATTTACTATTTGAAAATGTCAAGAAGAGGTTAAAGAAGAGGGAATGAGCTTCGTGGTGCCGCGGGAGCTCCGGAATAGGCTTTGATCTTCGCCGGAACCAACTTGCTTGCCAACTCCACTTTACTCCACTAGCATCTAGGAACTTTTTTTGGCTATAATTTTCAGAATGGTGCTGAGCCAAAGTCTGGGGTGATATTTATAGTGGAGAATTAGGTTTTGGGAATTAAAATTTGGATTAAAATTTATTAAAAATGATGTTAAATTGTGAAACGAAAGGTCTCTGTTTGATTGCAGGGAAATCAAACAGTGCAGAGGAGTTACGGGTAGCTGAAGAGGTGTGTGTACAAAGCACGGAGTACAATGGCCACCATTCGACCGTCGGTGCCGGCCTCATGCTCAATTCCACCTGTCGATCTAGGGTGTTGGGTCTCGAGATTCGTGCCATGTGGATTATTCAGTGTGTACACCATTTTGCAAATGTTTGATTTTTCTGAACTTTTCATTTCCTCGTGTATTGCACGTGCAATCTTTGGGCTTCCAAAAAGTTTAAAAGAAAAATCAGAAAAAATAATTGTGTCTGATGGAAATCGAACACAGGGGCTACGTCACAACAGTGCAAGGGCTTTACCAGTAAGCTATAAATGGCTTCTTGCTTTTATTTAACAAAAATGACTTATAACTCCTACAGAGGAAGTCAAACTCCTTTCTGTATATTAACAGAAGAATTTCCGTACAGAGATTTCAGAGTCGGTACAGGGTTTGAAGGAGAATTCGAGAAAATGGTGGGAGCCATCTTGATTAGATAAAGTGATAACCAATCTAATCTTGATAGAGTGCACGCTGAGTGTTTCTTTTCTTTCTCTCTCTGGTACAGCGACCCATGACCTACCTTAAACTAAAACTCATGAACCAAGTCAACCGAACCTTCTTACACCTTTGGGCTTTGGATTGTCATAATTCACGACAAAATCTCACATATCCCTGCCACTCCTAGTTTATCCTTTGCATTTTTTCAGGACACTTCGTATCACTATAATGATCCATATTGCTTGGAACGGCCATCGTATAGTTACATACGAACTTGAAGAAGTTACTTCAGTCGAGGATGGCCACAGGTTATGGAGAAATTGAATAGGATTATTCGGTTGTCTCTTCCTATTACATTCTCTCGGGTCGCGGGAGCTCCTTATATTAGGAGAGTACACCCATTACGCTTATTGGATAGTCTTCTTCCAAATTTTAGGCTGGTGCCGAAATGTAGGGAAGGAAGAAAATCAATTAGCCTAAGTGCAGTGTGCAGAAGGTAAGATATAGAGACATATAAAGGGATTGAAGTGAAGGCAAAGGAAAATGCGAGTACTGTCATGAATCTGGATAATGAAAAATGCATTACTAGGAATACCCGGCCACTCCCTTTTGAAACATTTATATTTCAGATTTTCTGTGTACTTGTTACCGAAAACTGTTTTCCCAATCGATTCTGACTCCAGGGTATGTATTTTCTGGATTTGGATCTCACATCAGTACGGTGTTACAGATGATGAGTAGGAGTAGAATATTGGAAAATGGACGATTTGATTCTCAATATCGGAATTCGTTGCAATTGGTGATATTGGATTAAATCGCTTGGTTTCGCCTAACGGCAAATATTTAGTTTCGAATAACCGTTGTTATATACCAAATTTTAAAATGAAATATCTGCACCTTTATTTTATAAAGTGAAATATACATTTTGAAAATTATGTTATAAACATTTACCTTTATCAGTTGAGAATAAGGTAAGGTGCATTGAATAACGGTGTAAGACATTTTTAACCAAGATACAGTTTTCAACTTACAATACACGGAATTTAAGTTAGTATACTCTTAGGACTTATACATGAAAATGTATGTTGTCCAGTGTCTTTCGGAACAAGAGGTTGGTACTCTGACTTCATTCAGATTTACCTATGAGTTCTCTGGTTTTAAATACGCATTCATTGTAATGCAAGGTCCAACGATTTTGAGAAGTTATAGGTATAAGAATAAAGTAGAGAGCCATACGTTGGAAATATCAGGATTTTTCGAGGAGATCGAAGATGTAGATACTTATGCTAGGTATTCCATCATAGTATTGAGAAATTGATTCTCTCGCAGTTTGCTCATCAGTCGGTATGATCCTTGATGAGTAATGCTGTATTGGCATTTTTCCATTTGAGGTATGCACTGGAAACAGCAGCATGACATTTGAATCCGGTTCTATTTAAATTAGTGCATTGATTCTATTTGGGCATAGAATGGTTACATATCTTGAGGTTGTTAAGATATGGAGTTATCCGGTTTCTATTTAAAATCAGAATCCGGACAAACTCAAGGCACGCTTCGATAATGGCGTTTTGTGGAATATCCCAAGCATTCATTAGGATTTTGTTTCTACCATTTTAAAGATCAATAGTTATATTGTTTTTGACTCGCCGCCTTTTTTATGAAAGGAATCTTTTTGCAAAAAAAACTAATGGGGGTATGGTAGAATTGGAAATGATTCCAAAACCACAAACGGTTACCGAAAATTTAGTAGAACCTAAGAATTCAATTGGACTTGACAAACCATTAGCCACTTCACAGATTAAGTAGGTAACCTCAGCCACCTGAGAGGTACTTTGGTTCTTTCGTAGACGGTGACAGAGAGGTCAGCATCATGGTAATGATGGCCCTACTAGTTATCAGCAGGTCATAGGAAGTGAAAACTTCCAGATAATCAGATACTTCATACTTAAGATGGACTCCACGCACTTCAGCAAATTATAGTTTTTGGACTTTGCTGGGTGCTCCTGAAGGGGTAAAACCCATTAAGGGCAAGTAGATCTTTCGAGATCTGTGCAGGTGGAAAGGTACTAACATAATAAGGCTAGACTTGTTGTAAAGAGTTTTCATCAAATAACCGTTGTGGATTGTGATGTGACTTTTACTTCAGTATCTACGCTGAAGTCCATATGGATATGACTTGGTGCTGATTATGTTCTTTTCTATAATATCTGGCAAATGGATGACTATAACGTCATTCCAAATGGGAATTTGGAAGTGCACGTGTATATGACTCTGCCAGAGGGTTATCATAGTCAGTGGAAACAGGAGAAGGTGTGCAAGTTGCTTATGTCTATTCGTAGACTAAAGCATGGATAGCAGAACAGATCATCTGTTTTGATATGACAGTCATGGTGACTGAAATCATCAAAACAATAGATGAACCTAGTAAGAACGATGTAGGGAGCACTGTCCTGGGTTTTGGATGACATACTCCAGATAAAAAGTGATGTTCCTATACTACAATCAGTCAAACTTTAGTTGTCACATAGTGTATTCTCCACATTTGATATGGATAATATATCAGGAATTCTGATGACTGGATCTATGTCTTTAGATCTAGATTTGGGATGTTTCGCAAATTAGGTACTTTGATAGCATTCTAAAGTATTTTAGAATGGACGACTCTTGGCGTGGTGGTGTACCCGCAGGTGATGTAATCACCCACTCTAAAAATATATCTTCTAGGCTGATGAGGAGAGAGACTGGAATGAATGACATATCATTTGCTTAGGCAATTGAGTCAATCATGCAATGTCTTGTACGAAACCAGATGTTGTTTTTGCACTAGCTGCAATAAGCATATATTAATCCAATACTGGAGAAACATTGGGAAAAGTAATGAACATAAGTGGATGTTCTTGGTATAAGGTAACGGCAGCCTCCTTTAGGAGGTGGTTATCAGTTCAGGCTTCCAAGGTGACCTGGATAACAGAGTGTTAGTTATATGTATGCCCTATAGGCCATTATTGTACATGATTGTATATTATAGTGGATGCTTGGACATATATAGAGAGGACTTTCTTGCTCGACATGATAGTATGCTATCTGGTTACTCTTTATATTAACATGTACACTTGTATCATTATACAATCTCTCCGTTACATGTTGATAAAGCCCTTAGGATGTGTACTTGACTACCAGGACTATGATGCAGATCATACTAGTAGGGCCAGGGTAGTCCACAAGTTCATCCTTTAATTGTTCCTAGTCGAGAGAGTATCGAGACATGGCATCGATATTCCAGAGTAGACTAGTGTGTACATTTCTTTATCCTGTATGTGGCGATAGTTGATCCCACAGCCATTGGTGTTTGACATCAAAGATTGTACACAGGTGCTCATTGGAGAATGGATACACCGAACAAGACTCGCTAAGAACTCCTAGATGGTATTATACCTATCGTCAGATAGCAGTTCTCTGGTGACACTGGTACAGGTTAGTCGGCAGACCCGAGATCGTCATAGAGTCTTGTGTGATTCCCACTGTGCTTTGATTTCCTCCCTACCACGCTTAAGAGAGCGTGCAAACAGGTGGTTTTTGGGTACAATCCAGAGTCACATGGAGGCAATGAGCAATAGGAGGGGTTTCGTCTCTTCTGGTTGTTCCCGCCAAAATTTTCGCTCAAAACTTGCTCCTTTATAAAATAATAACAATAAAATAAAAATAAAAAATAAAGGGAAAGCTCCACATGCAAAGCATGTCGGTACTGCCTCGGATAGAATTAAATCCTATGATGGCGCCTCACGTGCTTCTCACGCGGGCGCCAATATGCAAAGCACAAAAAGAAATCTATTAAATAAGAGTTAAAAACTCTGAGGCAGCGCCTCACGTGCCTTGCACGAGGGCGCCAGAGCCAAGAGTTAAAAACTCTAAGGCAGCGTCTCACGTGCCTTGTACGAGGGCGCCAGCGCCCAGAGTTAAAAACTCTGAGGCAGCGCCTCACGTGCCCCGCACGAGGGCGCCGTCGCCAGAACTAAAAGTTCTATGACGTTGGATCAAAGATCTAACAGGGATGACAAATCATTAAAATACAGAATTAAATTCTGTTGAGGAAATATTCCTCAAATCTTTCTAAACGAGAAAGATTATTCTCTGTAAAACAGAGTACCGTTGGATTAAAAATCCAATGGTGATTAAAATATTACCAAGCCACAGAATAAGCTCTGTATGGGAAAATATTTTCCCAATCTTGTTAAAAACAAGAAAAATATCTTCTGTAAAACAGAAGTCCTTGGATCAAAGATCCAACGGTGGATAAAATCCCCAAATCAATTAAGGATCTCTCAATGAGAGATTTCTTCAAATAAATCAACAGACTTGCCTCTACTATATAAAGGACCCAAGACTTCAAGTCTTGTAGAGAGAAACCCCCCATAAGCTTTGAGAAAAAGAAAGAAGAAAGCTTTAATAAGGAAAAAAGAAGAACGCCTTTCTTCGAGGTAAATAAAAAATAGAGATCAGAGCATCTCATCTGCATATCCAAGAGTTTAACTCTTCTTAAAGAATATAGTTCTTTCTCTGGATTCGAGGTCCATGAGACAAGTCTCCGATAAATGAGAATTTAATTCTCATGGGGATGAACTTGTTCTTGGGGATCAAAGATCCAGAAAAGAACAAAGAATTGAACTCTTCATAACAAAATACCCAAAGAAAAACCCTGCGCTAAGCTCCTCACGTGCTCATCATGTGGGCGCTGTTTAATAAAGAGTGCTCAGCGCCAAGCGTCTCACGTGTCCCTCACATGGGCGCTGCTCAATAAAGAGTGTTTAGCACTCACCGGTTGGCGCTCAGCGCCAAGCGCCTCATGTGTCCCTCACGTAGGCGTGTTTCCCCCAATCAGAGCAAAGCTATGTTGGAAATTCAAAATTCAAATTTTGAAGCAACGCTTCAAATCTCAGACGCAACGCGCCACGTGTCAGGCGCAGATACATCAGCGCAGCGCCCAAAGCAGCGCACCCAATCAGAGCAAAGCTCTATTTAAAGAAAAATTAAAGGAAGAAACGCTTCAGTTGCGCAAGCACTGTTGTAGCGTTTTGAAAATTGTTTCGGTGAAATTTCGGAAAATCGGTAAAATAAGGGGGTTTCTGTAAAAAGTCAAAATGCAAATATCTTATTATAAAAATTAAATATACATATTCTAGCTATGTAATTGCTATTATTTGGTGTTTATTGAGCCGATGGTGAAATTTCAAATTTTCTGAAAAAAATATTATTTTATTATTATTTTAAGCCGTCACTAATACATTTAATTAGGGAAAATTACAAATTGGAATGAGTTGAAACAAATTTTGTGCATCATAAAACATTAAATAAAATTTTATCATGTGGTTTTTGGAACGAAATCATTTGCCAAAACGGTTTAGAAATTATTGAAGAAAAAAGGCTTTTTTTTAGCGTAAATGGATGTTTGGGGTATTGTATTTATCATTTTTCATCACCCCACACCCGTACCCACACCCACACACCCCCATTCACTTCTCCCCTTGGCTGAATTCAGCAGTCACCATCTTTTTCCCCACTTGAATTTCAAAGGAAAAGAAATGAAAGAAAAGAAAAGAAAATGGAGAAATGAGGTGGACCTTTGACCTTGAATTGACTTTGACTTCTCCCCCCACTTTCTCTACCTCCCTCTCTCTCCTCTCCCACTCCCATTCCAGCCGACCCCCCTCCTACAGTAGCAACAGCCCCCCCCCCCCATTTCCCTTCTCTTTTCTCCTCAAACTTCATCAAAAATTGCCTCAAATCCATCAAAAAAAATCCCAAAACCCAAATCCGACTCCTACCCATTTTAGCTTAGCCCGTATAGCATGGATCTTTGTGAAAAGAGAGCATTTTGGGAGGCCATGGATGCTTGTGGATCTTCAAATGTTTTTGGGGTATAATTCTAAAACATTTTTGCTTAATTTGTTACTAATTTCTTAAAGCTAATTTAATTAAGTGTTAAATTGGTTTATGTGAGTTTAATTGCATGATTAAAGATTTCAAGTTAGGGTTTGTTGTGGAAATGAGTTGTGTTTGATTGTGCATGGTTTAGTGATGTGGATTAACATATTTAGTTTTGTAGAAAACTAATCTAGTTGTTAATTACAAGTTGTTACTTGAAAAATGCCCAAATTAAGCTTTTGTTGCAAACTAGGTTTTTTAGATTTAATTCGAAAATATGAGATTAAAATATGGTTAGAGTTTTTATCACATTATTAGCTATATAATGTGTAGATCAACATATTAGAGCATGCAAAACCTAGTCTAGTTATGGATTTGTGGATTGTTGCTTCGAAATGGTTAAAATTGGGTTATTGTGCTAACAAAAAATTTTGGTTTAATACAGTTTAGTGTGATAAAATCTAGTTAAAGTTTATGTAGCCTAATTAAGCTAATTAGTGAATATTGCGGCCACTAGATTTGTTTAAATAGCAAGTTTTGTACTAAAACGGTTAAATTTTGCTTGCTAGTTTTTCGGAAAAATGACGTTTTAAGTGAAATTGGGGTTTTTGTGAGTTTTAACCTAGTTTATATTAAAATTAGTGTTCGTGAATGTGCAAATGAGTGTGATTGGATTTTTCTCGATGGTTTGACGTTTGTACATCGACATCGAGGGTTAGTTTGACTATTCTTGCATGCGTAGGCGATAGGTTTGGACCTATGCGTGATACGCGTGCCGATTTGATTTTCGTATGCCGTTTCGATTTCGAATTTAGTTTTAATGCGATATGGTGCGTTATGATATGTAGGTACCCCCATGTGGACTTCGAGACGACAAGCAAGCGCGTGGCGACGTCGGCACCGGCGAGCGAGGACCATGTGAGTAGATTTATATCTACGGGGAGAAGTCGGGTGGATGGCGTATAGCACCCCCGCAGTCCGTGGTGGTGTATACGGATGCATATACATACCAACAATTATTGTACGTTATTTAGGATTATTAACGATGTTTAGGATGGATATTGGTGTGTTGGATTATTTTAGCGTTGCGAACCCTAGGGTAGTGTTGCACTACACATACACACATACATACTTGCATACATTCCTATTTATATGTGCTTATGGAATTCTTTATCGTTATGTGTTCACATGGGTATGGGACTATGTGTTCACATACGGATTTGAGGATGATTCTTGGGATTGAGCTGAGTCGATGAGTTTTGTATTGAGATTGTGATATCGGTGTTATGGCAGGATTCGTACTTGAGGTACGTCCTGGGGTTATAGCGGATCTTGGGGCGGCGATACGGGTGAATAGTGTTATAAATAAAATGGTCGACATGTGATCGTGATATAAGATATGATATGCTAGGATATTGATATTAGGCCGTATCGGACGATGTATACCCCTTGATGATGATATGTGCTGACGATATCGGTTTGTACGAGATTGTCGATCAGTAGTCAGATCATGAGTATATTGAGGATATTAGTATTGTACTAGACATGGGTCAGTACTTTAGACTATGATTTTGGATAAAGAGGATACCAGAAGAATAGTGTGAGGAATATGATATTGACCCGTACCCAGATTTTGGGATGCCGTACGACGGATTCACGTACGAGCTATATCTTGATGATTGATCCGCACTCTTGACTTGGAATGTCTGATTGTAGATATGGTATCGGATATGATATTATTTAGGCGGGATCACCGACTAATATATATATAGGTATGTATATGGATCGACTCAGATGTTAGGCGGTTTCCTTACCTGTAGTCCAGCTTGTTAGCTTAGCCCTTTAGTTTAGTTTAGTTGTTAGATTAGATTCGACTCCTACCTATTTCAAAAGCTTACGAATCGTGGGTATTTCAAAAGACAGCCCAAGGGATCCTACGGATATTTCAAAAGACGTATCTTTTCATAAAAACACCGTAGCCCCTATTTTCAAAACCCCATGATTCGTGTTATTTCAAAAGGGCACCATTTGTAGGACTTATATTAAGATAATGCAGATTAGTTATAGTTGCGTCTAGTATTCAGCTCCCGCTCTTTTTTTTTTACTGTTCGCTCCGCATCGCATACTTATATTATAATTTCTTATTGCATTATTAATATCATGCTGTTAGGACACCAGCACCATTACCGATGACGCGTATGTACCACGTACACTTACTTACCGGCTCACACACATCTTCATCGGTAATTGACATGTCACGAACACTTTAGAAAATACTATTTCATTTGACATAGGTTGTTAGCTAATAGTTTAGACATGATATTAGTGTACTTGCCTTATATGTTAGTTAGACATTGTAGTTATTGCCTACTACTTCATGCATGTTATTATTCACTGTTGTGTCGCATTCATGGATTCTCATGCCTATATTCACTGTTTACATGCTATTGATGACTTGGATTCGGATTTCATGAGATTTCTTGGATTTGGAGGAAAACCGCAAAAACATAAATAAACCTTTTCTCCCTTTTAAAATAAAAAGTGCGGTTTTCCCATGATGTATGAGTCGTCCACCATGAGTTTGCTGATGGATTTCGAGACCCGATTCGAGGAGTGGAGGAACCGTTTCGGGTACATGGTGGGCCCGGTGCGGTACCCCAGGGCAAGAGGAATGTGTTGTTGACGTTGAGCCCGGCAGGGGAGCACTACCGACCGGTGATATTACCCGACGCGTCGGATATCCGGAGGATACCGTCGTGGTCTTGAGATGGATGGTAGGGGCCGGTCTGGATTGACGGCGCCCTAGATATTGAGATTTTAAGATATTGAGGTACAGAGATTTCGAGATATTTGGACACTTGTTTTGTGTCGATGCTGGGCACTGTTTTATGCTGATTTCATTTATGGTACCTCATTTTTAAAATACAGAAATCTCACTGATTTATGAAAGCAGTTTTCTTCAGTACTTGCATTCTGTTTCATACATTCATACATCATCCATATGATATATTGCTAGCCGATGCACTGATACGGACACATGGGATTACACTTGGGATAGATATTTACCCTAGCCATTGTTATAGGCTGCTGGTTATATATTTGAGGATGTATTATGATCATTGACCTAGGATTGCGTTATTTATGCGATTTCTGTGCGTAGATGTTTTTCTATTCACGAGTTGGCAACTCACCCCCGTTGTGCCCCAGTTTCTTGCAGGTTTGCCGTACATGTTTCATTACGGTTTTGCGGGCTCAGTTTCATTCGGGTGACTTGCTAGTAGGTGGGTTTTTCTTGTATCGTACCCATCATATTACCTTGTATAATATTATTCCGTTGTATCTAGTAAATTCCATCAACCAAACATGTATTTATTGAGATAGAGACCAGTAATGTTTATTCTTTCGACCTTAGAGTCGCGCGTTGTATTTCTACGGATTTCTTGCTGTTTTGAGTTTCCTTGTGAGTTTTGATCCTCGCCCTTGGCGTTGTATATTATATTGCTTGTGTGGTTATGACCGTCGATTGACGAAGAGCTAGCTCCCGCTTGGGGATGCCTTTTTATTGATTTCGTATACTATTCATGTTGTATCCCGTTTGGGGGCCAGTATTTACAAAGGAGACTCTGCCGAAATTTTCAGTAAATTTTTTATGTTTTAAAAACCGCATAATTCGGCTTATGCTATTGAAACTACTTGCTTTAAGTTGGATTTTCCTGCACTCTACTACTTTTCTTGGTTTGGATTTCTGGGTTTTCGGTTTACTTAGATTACGTACGCCTCGAGACGTTCGTAGTTTAAGTGCCGGTCATGTTCCGTACTTTCGGGTCGTGACAAAGTTGGTATCAGAGCGTTAGGTTTTACCTTCGGAGCGTAGGATGACCCTTGGTTGATGGAATAGGTGACTAAAGTAGAGTGACGTACCGTAGGTATGTTCCGCGGCATATTTACGATACGCTACTCCACTTAAGAAGCCTTAGGATGTACATTTCTTTACTCAGTATTATATTCATTCCGATCTAGCCTCATCGGTACCAGTTTGGTTTTGCTGCTACGGTTACGGCAGGGAGAGCTACGGCTAGAGTTGCGGTCAGCACAAGCTCGTCACGAACGAGGACTGACCAGGGCGAAATTCCGGCGACACACGATTGCAGAGATGTATCTTTTTACTGTGTTTCTGCGCCACGAGTGTTTGGCGGATCGCCTTTATGAGGTTACTCGGAGGCGCTGATCGACACTAGAGAATTGAGCCAATGATAGAGGCCAGCCAGATTTTGATGACCGTTGGTGTGTTGCTTACTCCTGATGATTGAGGCACTGTTCAGCATGCAGACGAGCGAGCCAGTTGTTGCTGCGAACGACGAGATATCGCCCCATATGTTGGAGCTATTGCGGGGCGAGTTGTACGAATAGATGATAGAAGGTCGCTAGTCACCCGATGATGAATGACTAGAACAGGTGGTTCGTTCGCTTACCCCGATGCGAGGTCATCAGATAGATTGATTCCAGCTAGAGACGACTTCACGCAGACACGTGAGGGTCGACAGAGACGATCGAATGTCGGAAACCTATTATTCCAAGTTTAAAGTAGTCGGAAAGACTTGCAGGCAATTCTATGGTCCCTCTAGAAGAATGAAACCCTAACTCGACTTAATGACCGTGTGAAAGCCTTTGAACCTTCGGGTTTGCGGCAGTTCTACGGCGCCATTAGTGAGGCTTGGGTTTGCCCTTCTACGGCTGGACCACCGATGCTGTGGTATGTACTCGATACTATTAAACTGTGCCCAAGAGGTTGAGCTCTTGGGGGATTATGAGGTTTTGACGACTCGATCGGATGGCTCGACTTAATTCGGATGCTAGGTGGTGGGATGCATTTCTTGGGAGACTCCCGATACGAGGATAGCCGTTGGAGCTCAGTCCATGTAGCTACGATGAGACGAGTCCGAAGCAGTCGACATTTGAGAAAGTGGAGTAAAGAGGTCCGTACAAAATCTGGATAAGACGACGTTCCGCTCCGCCGACATCATAGATGCGATACGCATGCCGAGGCAGAGTACTGGATATACCTTCCAGAAGGAGTCGCGATGGGAATGCAGCCGTTCCGGAGCAAGATGCAGATATAGGAAAGGACGATGACTTCCAGACAGTTGGCAGAGACGAGACATGGAAGAGACCGTGAGCAGGATTCCTTCCAGTACACTGCTGCAATGATACTTGCACCCAGGATCAGATGTGTCACGTGCATTCAGAGAGCCAGAGGCCGACGCCAGTGATATGTTGCCTTGACAGGGCCGATGAGCCGATGGATCGTGAGATTGGTAATCCACGGAGAAGACTTGGACCCAGGAGTGGTCATGTTATGTTAGTTATATGTATGCCCTAGAGGCCATTACTATACATAGGATGTATATTGTAGTGGATGCTTGGACATATATAGGGAGGACTTTCTTGCTCGACATGATAGTATGCTATCTGGTTGCTCTTTACCTTAACGTGTACACTGATTGTCTCTCTGTTACATGTTGGTAAAGCTCTTAGGATGTGTACTTGACTACCTGGACTATGATGCGGATCATACTAGTGGGGACATAGTAGTCCATAAGTACATCCTTCAAAGTCCCTAGTCGTGGGTGTATCGAGACGGGGCATCGATATACCAGAGTAGACTAGCGTATACCTTCTCGACCCATACAGATGGGCGATGGATGATCCCATATCCATTGGTGTTTGACATCAGAGATGATATACGGGTGCTCAGTAGAGACTGGGTACACTGGACGGACTCGCCGAGAACTCCCAGATGGTATTATACCTTACGTCAGATGGCAGTTCTCTGGTGACACTGGTACAGAGTAGTCTGTTGACCCTAGATCGTCATAGAGTCTTGTGTGGTTCCCACTGTGCTTTGATTTCCACCTTACCACGTCCAAGAGGGCATGCAAAACGGTGGTTTTTGGGTACAGTCCCGAATCACATGGAGGTAATAAGCGATAGGAGGGGATTCGTCTCTCCCGGTATAGGGAGTTGATGTTGCGCTGTGTTCGATTGGCTTTAACCGGAAATCCCAAATCAGGGTTGCTGAGATTTACTGGTAAGTGTTACCAGTAGTTTCTCGAACTGTTATAGACCTCATATCGACACGACTTATCGAGCTACTGGGGTCTGAAGTTTACCACCCCTAGGCGAGATATGCGACATATCAGACGACGAGACCGGACTGTACGGTGAGTGTTACTGGTTGGATTCACAGGAGTGTGAGCGGGCTTGCTCGTCGATCTTCTGATCGCTCAATACCCGGGTGGCCGTTACGTTTAGCAGACCGCTTGCGGCTTATGGGTGTTTGATATGATCATCATCCGCTGCCGGCGTATTGACGAGTCTTTAGAGTCCTACACAGAGGTTTCCTGGCTCAAGCGAAACGAAATAGGAGCGCATATGAGATATGTGCGGGGCCGGGAATAATGCGTGTATGTGATACCGTATTCTATTCTCGCGATGAATGTATCGAATGGTTATATGCGATATGACCTAGTTATCGAATCGAGGATTGATTCGATAAGCCGATACATTGTATACTAGTCGGTTGTGTGCGACATGACCGGATCATTGAATCAAGTGTTGATTTAATGATTTAATGCATAATTATATATTTGATATATTACTTTGCATTAACTAGTATTGGTTCACTTTAAATGGATTTTCTCACTTGAAGTTCACAAGTTGTATATGTGATATACTTTTGTGCACTTGATTGTATCATGTTTGATGATACATGCTTACTTGTGTTTGTGTAAAGTTTAAACCTTGGTTAAGTAAATGGTTAGGGTTTTGTTTAATTTATTTACTCATTTATTGATTTGTTTATTTCATTTTGGCAAAAGGAAAATGGTGGCTAATTTTGTTTCTTTGTTGAAGTTTCATGAAGCTTTGAAAAAGTCCACCATTTTTGTTTTATGCCTAACCCAACCATTCACCTAACTATAGTTTGCTCTCTACACATAACCATGGTTGGTTTATGATAAGTATTCTATGATTTTCTATTTTAAAGAATAACTTATCATAATATTATCATCTTCATCTTCTTCTTCTTCTTCACATGAAGAAGCTTGCTACCAACAATGGCAAAGTGAGAAAAAGAGTGAGAAATCCAATTCTAAAGTGAACCCACTTCCTATTTCTTCATCCTCTACCTCTTGCCAAGTAGAATAGGGTGTTTCCTTCACAAGTTTTCAAGGCTTGGTGAAGGTGGAGCTTGATCTTGTGATGCCTCGACGTAGATCATCTTCGGCATAGTCGTCGATGACCTAGCCCGCTTTTTCTCCGATGAAGCCGACGCTAGAGCCCGAGTTTCCATTTGGACAGCGAGAAGACTTCATTGCGGAGCTATGGAGGTGGAGGACCGGATCTACAAAGGTTGTATTTCCGTTCTCTTAGTAAAGTAGTTTACTAGTTGCATCTTTCGCCTAGATTTCTAGTTAACGATCCGTAGTCTAGGGTTTCTCGGCACCGTAAATTTTGAAATTGGCATGGTTGATGCCTTGTGAGACCTCTTGAGAGTGCCTAGGAACCCTGCAGTGGTATCAGAGCCTAGCTAGAGCCTTAGGCGAAGTCTAGACGGAGTTTGAAATCCGAACGAATCGAAACCCTAATCCATAAAGTGCTCTCTGGACTTTTTCTAAAAACTGGGTTTTTTCCAGATTAAAAATTCTTAAAAAATTCAGCAGGGAATTCTAAGAATTACGATGCAAAATTTTTTTCATGACACCTCTAATGCGCGGCGGAACCGCGGCAGAACCCTGCCTTCTGCGGCGGTTCCGCGGCCTCTTGACTTGATTGGCCTTCAATCTTTGCACAGTAATTCATGCTTTTTGGTGCTGGTTTTCCTGGGAATTTTTAATATTTATTCAAGAGTTGAATTTTCTGGGGTTGTTTTGGGGATTCGTTGATTCGATCGGATTATCAGACTTTGTCTTTGTGGCTTTCCGGATAATTTTTGAATATGTTAAAAAGTTCGACCGGATATAAATACCCAATTTTTCCCCTGTCAGGAAATTTCCAAGTGTTGGATCTTTCCGTAGTTTAATGACGTTCAAAGTAGTGCAAGTAACGCGATGGTCCCTCTAGAAGACAACAAACCTTAACTCGATTATGTGACCGTCTTGAACTGCCCTTTGAACCTTCGGGTTTGGGGCAGTACGGCGTGCCACATGTGAGGCGTTGGCTTGGCCCTTCTACGGCTGGACCGTTGGTACTGAGGCACGAACTGAATGTTTTTAGACTTGTTTCATGAGTTGAGCTGTTTCGGGAAAACTTGGGTGTTCGAATGTTCGATCGGAAAGTTTAACATTTTCTATTTATCCGGAATGTGATACAATACTTGGAATTCGGAAACAGTTATGTGATAACTGAATGAGTGTTATAAACATAGCACTTTAGTCTTATTTGATCGGTTGCCACGGGATTTTGATGTGATCAAAAGTCCGTCGCAATCACGTAGTGTACGCGGATACTCGCCGGGTAAACTTAATAGACAGCCTCACTCCATAGCCCCGACCAAGTGACTGTAGGAGAACCCCGTCGCCGAAAGCATCCGTTCGGGTGCTCGCGGCAGCGGTGTTCCGCCTTGGTGCACTTCGTCGACGGTATCGGGGGTGCGGCCGTCTACTAAAGTTTTCGACGAGCATTCGATCAGGATGTCGGGAATCTTGTTGAATTGCCCGACTTGGTATTGAAAAGTGTTTTCGATGATGAGACTAAAATGCGGGGTTTATAATAGTTAGGCATGCGATGTCTAAGGTATTCATTTGATTAGGCATGCGATGTCTATGCAGATTGCGGATTCCAACTGTTGTAGTTTTACACTTTCTTTTCTGTGACCGTAAGTGTAATATGTGATATCGCCGGTTTCGTTGCTATAAGTCAACGACAATTGGGATACGCATGTTTACTTACGTTGATGACATGTGATGTTATGTGTTGCTGGATATGTTATATTGGATCGTCGTGTTTGAATAGCCGGGGGTTTTTAAGTGAGATGAGTGTTTTTCATTTTCATTCATGTAAAAACTTGTATGTAATATTCTTTTATTGGGGCACTTCCAGGTTGCGGAAGTTGTCACCTGTTGTATATTATTTACTTTTCCGCACTAGGATAGACCCAAGGAGGGGAGCATAAGTAACCGGGTTCTAGGGTCCAGTGGGAGACCATCTCGAGGAGTCGAGTCCGGGTCTCCTAACTCTAGAATTGGTAGGGTTGCTTGCCGCTCTCGTAGGGGTCTAGGGGTGTGGGTTTGGCTATTCATCGCGACCGTGGAATCCGTGTTTTATACTGGCTCGTATTGAAAACACGGACGTCCTAGTATATCCAATATTTCATATGATTCTTCTGCTGCGATATCTGTGATGTGATCATGTGATGTTCTGTGATAGATACAGTATATAGTATATATGATATATTATATAGGCGTTACTTATGTTTTACACCCGCGCTAGCCCTGCCCCGCTCTGCCGTTAGTTACCTAACCTAACGGTGCACGATGGGACATCGAGGCGAATGCGGATGGCATAAGTGTACGTCGTATTTATCTGTGATGTTTAGGTATTTAAATGATGGGACTTCATTAATGTGATTAATGAAATAAAAGAAACCTAAAGATGTTGTGGAATCGAATTTCAAAATAAAACAGGTAGCTACAGTTCTTGCTTTGCACAGCGGTATATATGATATATCCTGCACCTTATTCGATAAGGAAAGGACCGAGATCCCTTCACCGGGAGTGACTCCTTTAGCAATAACTGGCAGATGCTACACACTCGGTTTGTCTTTTGATTGCTTTTAAGAGTTTTTGCTTTGCACAGTGATATATATGATATATCCCGCACCTCATTTGAAGAGGAAAGGACCGATGATCCCTTCACCGGGAGTGACTCCTTTAGCAAAACTAGAAAAGCCTCAAAAGCACTCCATTTTTAAAATCATTTGATTCTACAACGATATCAAGTTCATTACGCAATAGGTTTTCAGAAAAACCTGTCGTAGCCCTCCGTCATTTCAGATAAGTGGTAGTTAGTATTCGTGCTACGTTTGTTGGCCTGCGTCAAGGCGTAGTGTGCGGTAGCTAACTAGTATTTATCTGCTTATACATATGATGCAGATTGGATTAGGGTAGTCGTGCGACTTTGTTGGCCTGCGTCAAGGGTCGTGCGGGTGGGTTTAATTCAATCAAGAAATGACGGGTTGAACTTGACTAGCGGACTATGATTTGTTGGCCTGCGTCAAGGTCATAGGACGCTAGGGGCAAAATATTATCGGGAATTTCAAGTGTTGAAATTTGCAATGAGATTGCATACCTTCTATGAGATAGTTGGATCCCGATACCCGCTGCGAGTAATTGTTACTCCTGGGAGAGTTTTACACATTACAATTAGCCGATCAAGTAGGTGTCTAGAAAGGTGTTAACGAGGTTACGCCTCTGGGAAAACTAGGTTTACATTAATTAGGTTCGTGCGAAAGCACGGGGGACCTCCCTCAAAGTACCGACACTGGCCTGGCTGAAAGATTGGCGAACTTGTAGTGTGTAATTAATCCCGGCTAGTCTTTCCTTTTAGGGTTTGAAGGAAGATTTGATAAAACGCAGTGGGAGCCATCCTGATTAGATAAAATAATAACCAATCTATTCTTGAAAGAGCGCACGCTGAGTGTTTTCTTCTCTCTCTCTCCAGGTAGCGACCATATCACGCCTTAATCAAGATAATAATACGGATATTGACCGAACCCGCTTGTTATACTGAGCTGGGGAACGTTGGTCCCGCTCCAACTTATAATTGTTATAAGACAGAGCAGGAAATTGGGGAATACCAGATTTCCCGTGCCGTCCAAATGAAGAGAGTGCATGCTGATGCATCATCTTCGGGTGTGTTCGTTACAAAGAACTGTTTCTCAGTATTCTCCGCATCCTGGGTATATGATACCGGATCAGGATCCCAACTATATAATCTGTTACATAGGGCTATAGAAAGGTAGAGAACTGAGAACGGGTGATAAGTTTCATGAGGCAGAAAACGGGGCAAGAGTTGCAGCCAAGTCTGTTGGTCACTGTCACCCTGTATTCCAAATACATTGATTCTGAACGAATGTTATTAGATACCGAACCTGATATACAAAATCATATCAGTCTCTTTATTAGTAAAGAAATGATAAAATTTTGTATTGTTGGATAATGTTTTGAACATTTCCTATATCAAAAGTTGATCGGTTCAGGCACGTTATCTAAAAGCATTGACATTCTAAATCAAACTACAGTTCCTAGTATACAGAACACACACAAGAGGAAGAGTTCAGAAATGAACGAATCCTTCTTGAGGCATTGTAGACAAGGTCATATCAATGCGACCCGACTGGCTGAAGTTACATATAGATGCATATTTAAATCTGTTTGAATCTACATCTTGTGAAACTTGCCAGTCATGTCACAAAGATATAATGACACCAGCTCTGTTTATTGGAAACAGAGAAAGAGTTAGTGAACTCTTGGGATGATACATGTTGATGTATGTAGGTCCCCTGTCTACACTTGCCAAGACCGGTACTTTATACTTCATTACATTCTCTGATGATCTTTCGAGATTCAGACCCATGTTCCTGTTGAAACACAAGTCCGAACCTTTTGAGATATTCACAGAATATAAGTCAGAAGTAGAGAACCAATATATGGGTATAAGTATTATGTCCTTTGATGAGATCGAGGAGGAGAATACTTGTGCATGGAATTCCTGGACTTTTCTAAAGGAGAATGAGATTCTCTCTCAGCATTACTCCTCCGTATACACCATAGCACGATGGTATATCGGGACGGAGCAATCACACCCTATATGATAAGGTGTGCTCTATGATGAGTACTACTGAGTTACCTGTTTCCTTTTTGGGAGTTATGCACTTGAGAAGTTGCATACCTATTGAATAGGGTTCAAATCAAATCAGTTGCCTACCACTTCATATTTGATATGATAAGGTAAGAGCCCATCTCTTAAGTTGGTTAAGATTTGGGGTTGTCCGGGCTATGTCTAAAAGAAAAATCCGGACAAGCTCGAGGCAAGGTCAGTTATGTAGAACTGGAAATGTTCCAGCTATACAAACTGCAGCTGATGATTTGATAGAACCAAAGGATTCAGTAGAAACCAACGAACCTTAGCCTCTCCGCCGATCTAGTAGGGTTCCTCACCCACCTGAGAGATACTTCGGTTACTCTATGACAGTGGGAGCGAGGATTGCATCATGAGATGATGACCCAACTAGTTTCGAGCTGGCCATCAGGAGTAGGACTCTGTAAGAATGGCTGGATGCTTAGCGATCTGAGATGGAATCCATGTACACCAACAAAGTATGGACTTTGGTTGCTATATCTGAAGGGTTAAATCCCCATCAGGAGCAAGTATATCTTGAGAAGATTACTTGGTGTAGATGGAAAAGTTGTGACTTTCAAAGCTAGACTTGTTAAAGGTTTTCGTCATCGACCAGGCGTGGATAATGATGAAACCTTTTCCAGTGTCTATGCTTAAGTCCATCCAGATCCTACTTACCACGGCTACATACCATGACTACGATATCTGGTGGATGGGTGTCATGACAGCTTTTCTAAATGATGTTTTAGAAAAGGCAGTCTATAAGTACACAGCCAAAGGGCCTCGTAGACAGTGGGAGCAGCGGAAACGTGTGCAAGATGCTTTATAGGATAAAGCACGCATCGCGGAGTTGGAACATCTGTTTTGATGGATTAGTCAAAGAAGTTGACATCATCAAAATGGTAGATGAACCTTGTATAAACAAAAAGGTAGTAGGGAGTATGGTGACGATCCTCGTAGAGTACGCGGATGACATACTCTTGATAGGGAAGGAGTTTCCTATGCTACGCTCGATCAATCTCCGCTTATCACACTGATTCTCCACATAAGATCAAAGTGATACCTCCTAAATCCTGGGTTTTGGATCTATGAGATAGATGTAAATGGATGTTAGAATACTCACTACCTGTAGTGAGTTGGTATCAATCAATCCTGGGGAGAATCACTGGAAAGGTTCCAGGGTGATAAAGACGACTGAGTGTCAGTCATAGACATTGTCTTTACCCTCAATAAAGGGAAGGTATGTTGGAAGAGTTCCAAGCTAGATACCGTGACATACTAGACGATTAAGGCTGGATACATCGCTACTTAAGATGCTACCAAAGAGGCAGTCTGGGTGTATATTGGTTCATGAGATGAACTTTGTTCCTCCCATTGTGTGACAATGGAGTTGTGGCTTATGCCAAGGAACGCCGGTCCCATCAGTGATCCAGACATATTCTAAGGCAGTGTCACCTGATCATGGAGATAGTTGATCTCCAGGGTGATCGAGGTTAGGAGAGTAGACTCAGAGGACAACACGGCGGATCCACTCACAAAGGCCTGTTCCCAGAGAGAGATTTTTATGGGATGGTTGAGTATGAGATACTACAACCACTGCTATCAGATGGCCCTAGTGCAAGTGGGAGATTGTTAGTTATATGTATGCCCTAGAGGCCATTACTATACATAGGATGTATATTGTAGTGGATGCTTGGACATATATAGGGAGGACTTTCTTGCTCGACATGATAGTATGCTATCTGGTTGCTCTTTACCTTAACGTGTACACTGATTGTCTCTCTGTTACATGTTGGTAAAGCCCTTAGGATGTGTACTTGACTACCTGGACTATGATGCGGATCATACTAGTGGGGACATGGTAGTCCATAAGTACATCCTTCAAAGTCCCTAGTCGTGGGTGTATCGAGATGGGGCATCGATATACCAGAGTAGACTAGCGTATACCTTCTTGACCCATACAGATGGGCGATGGATGATCCCATATCCATTGGTGTTTGACATCAGAGATGATATACGGGTGCTCAGTAGAGACTGGGTACACTGGACGGACTCGCCGAGAACTCCCAGATGGTATTATACCTTACGTCAGATGGTAGTTCTCTGGTGACACTGGTACAGAGTAGTCTGTTGACCCGAGATCGTCATAGAGTCTTGTGTGGTTCCCACTGTGCTTTGATTTCCACCTTACCACGTCTAAGAGGGCGTGCAAAACGGTGGTTTTTGGGTACAGTCCCGAATCACATGGAGGCAATGAGCGATAGGAGGGGATTCGTCTCTCCCGGTATAGGGAGTTGATGTTGCGCTGTGTTCGATTGGCTTTAACCGGAAATCCCTGGCCAGGGTTGCTGAGATTTACTGGTAAGTGTTACCAGTAGTTTCTCGAACTGTTATAGACCTCATATCGACACGACTTATCGAGCTACTGGGGTCTGACGTTTACCACCCCTAGGCGAGATATGCGACATATCAGACGACGAGACCGGACTGTACGGTGAGTGTTACTGGTTGGATTCACAGGAGTGTGAGCGGGCTTGCTCGTCGATCTTCTGATCGCTCAATACCCGGGTGGCCGTTACGTTTAGCAGACCGCTTGCGGCTTGTGGGTGTTTGATATGATCATCATCCGCTGCCGGCGTATTGACGAGTCTTTAGAGTCCTACACAGAGGTTTCCTGGCTCAAGCGAAACGAAATAGGAGCGCATATGAGATATGTGCGGGACCGAGAATAATGCGTGTATGTGATACCGTATTCTATTCTCGCGATGAATGTATCGAATGGTTATATGCGATATGACCTAGTTATCGAATCGAGGATTGATTCGATAAGCCGATACATTGTATACTAGTCGGTTGTGTGCGACATGACCGGATCATTGAATCAAGTGTTGATTTAATGATTTAATGCATAATTATATATTTGATATATTACTTTGCATTAACTAGTATTGGTTCACTTTAAATGGATTTTCTCACTTGAAGTTCACAAGTTGTATATGTGATATACTTTTGTGCACTTGATTGTATCATGTTTGATGATACATGCTTACTTATGTTTGTGTAAAGTTTAAACCTTGGTTAAGTAAATGGTTAGGATTTTGTTTAATTTATTTACTCATTTATTGATTTGTTTATTTCATTTTGGCAAAAGGAAAATGGTGGCTAATTTTGTTTCTTTGTTGAAGTTTCATGAAGCTTTGAAAAAGTCCACCATTTTTGTTTTATGCCTAACCTAACCATTCACCTAACTATAGTTTGCTCTCTACACATAACCATGGTTGGTTTATGATAAGTATTCTATGATTTTCTATTTTAAAGAATAACTTATCATAATATTATCATCTTCATCTTCTTCTTCTTCTTCACATGAAGAAGCTTGCTACCAACAATGGCAAAGTGAGAAAAAGAGTGAGAAATCCAATTCTAAAGTGAACCCACTTCCTATTTCTTCATCCTCTACCTCTTGCCAAGTAGAATAGGGTGTTTCCTTCACAAGTTTTCAAGGCTTGGTGAAGGTGGAGCTTGATCTTGTGATGCCTCGACGTAGATCATCTTCGGCATAGTCGTCGATGACCTAGCCCGTTTTTTCTCCGATGAAGCCGACGCTAGAGCCCGAGTTTCCATTTGGACAGCGAGGAGACTTCATTGCGGAGCTATGGAGGTGGAGGACCAGATCTACAAAGGTTGTATTTCCGTTCTCTTAGTAAAGTAGTTTACTAGTTGCATCTTTCGCCTAGATTTCTAGTTAACGATCCGTAGTCTAGGGTTTCTCGGCTCCGTAAATTTTGAAATTAGCATGGTTGATGCCTTGTGAGACCTCTTGAGAGTGCCTAGGAACCCTGCATGTTACGCACACCAGCAGGACAGAGTTCATGATCATCGACGAGACGTCCCACTAGTGACCGCGACAGTTGGCCCGAGATTCTTAGAGGATGCACTTGAGCGGTACTATTCCGCTATTATTGATTTCGATGTTTTGGGTGATTTATTCTTATGATTTGATATTGATGATTGATGATTTACGATCTTTGCACAGTGTTGCCCTTGATATAGTTTTCGTGCTTTGGTTTCACATGTATGTGATTTTACGGTTTTAGACATTTGAGTTGATTTTGTGCGTATGCACGCACACGATTTGGTTTTTGCACTCGGTATAGTTCATATATGCTTGCAGTGCAGTGTTACGCATGTTGTGCATTTAGATGCCCTGGACTTCGATTTCGATGGTGATGTTCGATATTTTTTTGTGCACCTTCTGCACCTGATTGGATTTTGCGCGTGCTCGACGCTTGATATTGGATTTCATGATTTCGTGCATGATGAATGCACCGGAATTGGATTTTCGTGCATATTGGGCGCATGTTTTGAAGTGTGATTTTGGTGCACACCAGATGCACTAAATCAAGATTTTTCGTGCATGTCAGATGCACCTGATTTTGCTGTCAGGCACATATGTTGCCTACGACAGATGTTTCGTGCACACCCGATGCACTTAGATGTTGTTTCTGTGCATATGTATGGCACATATTTGGCTTTTGATTTCCGTGCGCACAAGACGCACGTAGTATTCATACGCGTATTTCGGGATTGATTTTTCTTATAGAGCAGTACGTTTTTATGATATTGCTATGTGTTTTCGTACTGAGCAGGACTAGTCAGAGGACAGTACCTGAATATATTTTACATGTATAGTTTCGAGTTATATCATATTGGTTTTGCTTTGTATTTGGTATTGATGTCTTCCCATGACTCCGATGATTGCGGGATGCTTGACGGAGTTTTGATTTGAGTTATATGCTCATTTTTCATGCGCATGCGCTGCGCTACGATTTGTTTTATGTATTTACAATTTTGCAACCCCGACGACTTGATGGTTTTGGTTTAGATGTTTTAGTATTTGGGGGGGAGTTTTAATTTAAATTCGGGGACCGAATTTTTTTAAGGGGGGAAGATTGTAGCGTTTTGAAAATCGTTTCGGTGAAATTTCGGAAAATCGGTAAAATAAGGGGGTTTTCTGTAAAAAGTCAAAATGCAAATATCTTATTATAAAAATTAAATATACATATTCTAGCTATGTAATTGCTATTATTTGGTGTTTATTGAGCCGCTGGTGAAATTTCAAATTTTCTGAAAAAAATATTATTTTATTATTATTTTAAGCCGTCACTAATACATTTAATTAGGGAAAATTACAAATTGGAATGAGTTGAAACAAATTTTGTGCATCATAAAACATTAAATAAAATTTTATCATGTGGTTTTTGGAACGAAATCATTTGCCAAAACGGTTTAGAAATTATTGAAGAAAAAAAGGTTTTTTGTGGCATAAATGGATGTTTGGGGTATTGTATTTATCATTTTTCATCACCCCACATCCGTACCCACACCCACACACACCCATTCACTTCTCCCCTTGGCTGAATTCAGCAGCCACCATCTTTTTCCCCACTTGAATTTCAAAGGAAAAGAAATGAAAGAAAAGAAAAGAAAATGGAGAAATGAGGTGGACCTTTGACCTTGAATTGACTTTAACTTCTCCCCCCCCCACTTTCTCTATCTCCCTCTCTCTCCTCTCCCACTCCCATTCCAACCGACCCCCCCTCCTACAGCAGGAACAGCCCCCCCATTTCCCTTCTCTTTTCTCCTCAAACTTCATCAAAAATTGCCTCAAATCCATCAAAAAAAATCCCAAAACCCAAATCCGACTCCTACCCATTTTAGCTTAGCCCGTATAGCATGGATCTTTGTGAAAAGAGAGCATTTTGGGAGGCCATGGATGCTTGTGGATCTTCAAATGTTTTTGGGGTATAATTCTAAAACATTTTTGCTTAATTTGTTACTAATTTCTTAAAGCTAATTTAATTAAGTGTTAAATTGGTTTATGTGAGTTTAATTGCATGATTAAAGATTTCAAGTTAGGGTTTGTTGTGGAAATGAGTTGTGTTTGATTGTGCATGGTTTAGTGATGTGGATTAACATATTTAGTTTTGTAGAAAACTAATCTAGTTGTTAATTACAAGTTGTTACTTGAAAAATGCCCAAATTAAGCTTTTGTTGCAAACTAGGTTTTTTAGATTTAATTCGAAAATATGAGATTAAAATATGGTTAGAGTTTTTATCATATTATTAGCTATATAATGTGTAGATCAACATATTAGAGCATGCAAAACCTAGTCTAGATATGGATTTGTGGATTGTTGCTTCGAAATGGTTAAAATTGGGTTATTGTGCTAACTAAAAATTTTGGTTTAATACAGTTTAGTGTGATAAAATCTAGTTAAAATTTATGTAGCCTAATTAAGCTAATTAGTGAACATTGCGGCCGCTAGATTTGTTTAAATAGTAAGTTTTGTAGTAAAACGGTTAAATTTTGCTTGCTAGTTTTTCGGAAAAATGACGTTTTAAGTGAAATTGGGGTTTTTGTGAGTTTTAACCTAGTTTATATTAAAATTAGTGTTCGTGAATGTGAAAATGAGTGTGATTGGATTTTTCTCGATGGTTTGACGTTTGTACATCGACATCGAGGGTTGGTTTGACTATTCTTGCATGCGTAGGCGATAGGTTTGGACCTATGCGTGATACGCGTGCCGATTTGATTTTCGTATGCCGTTTCGATTTCGAATTTAGTTTTAATGCGATATGGTGCGTTATAATATGTAGGTACCCCCATGTGGACTTCGAGACGACAAGCAAGCGCGTGGCGACGTCGGCACCGGCGAGCGAGGACCATGTGAGTAGATTTATATCTACGGGGAGAAGTCGGGTAGATGGCGTATAGCACCCCCGCAGTCCGTGGTGGTGTATACGGATGCGTATACACACCAACAATTATTGTACGTTATTTGGGATTATTAACGATGTTTAGGATGGATATTGGTGTGTTGGATTATTTTAGCGTTGCGAACCCTAGGGTAGTGTTGCACTACACATACACACATACATACTTGCATACATTCCTATTTATATGTGCTTATGGGATTCTTTATCGTTATGTGTTCACATGGGTATGGGACTATGTGTTCACATACGGATTTGAGGATGATTCTTAGGATTGAGCTGAGTCGATGAGTTTTGTATTGAGATTTTGATATCGGTGTTATGGCAGGATTCGTACTTGAGGTACGTCCTAGGGTTATAGCGGATCTTGGGGCGGCGATACGGGCAAATAAAATGGTCGACATGTGATCGTGATATAAGATATGATATGCTAGGATATTGATATTAGGCCGTATCGGGCAATGTATACCCCTTGATGATGATATGTGCTGACGATATCGGTTTGTACGAGATTGTCGATCGGTAGTCAGATCATGAGTATATTGAGGATATTAGTATTGTACTAGACATGGGTCAGTACTCTAGACTATGATCTTGGATAAAGAGGATACCAGAAGAATAGTATGAGGAATATGATATTGACCCGTACCCAGATTTTGGGATGCCGTACGACGGATTCACGTACGAGCTATATCTTGATGATTGATCCGCACTCTTGACTTGGGATGTCTGATTGTAGATATGGTATCGGATATGATATTATTGAGGCGGGATCACCGACTAATATATATACAGGTATGTATATGGATCGACTCAGATGTTAGGCGGTTTCCTTACCTGTAGTCCAGCTTGTTAGCTTAGCCCTTTAGTTTAGTTTAGTTGTTAGATTAGATTCGACTCCTACCTATTTCAAAAGCTTATGAATCGTGGGTATTTCAAAAGACAGCCCAAGGGATCCTACGGATATTTCAAAAGACGTATCTTTTCATAAAAACACCGTAGCCCCTATTTTCAAAACCCCATGATTCGTGTTATTTCAAAAGGGCACCATTTGTAGGACTTATATTAGGATAATGCAGATTAGTTATAGTTGCGTCTAGCATTCAGCTCCCGCTTTTTTTTTTTACTGTTCGCTCCGCATCGCATACTTATATTATAATTTCTTATTGCATTATTAATATCATGCTGTTAGGACACCAGCACCATTACCGATGACGCGTATGTACCACGTACACTTACTTGCCGGCTCACACACATCTTCATCGGTAATTGACATGTCACGAACACTTTAGAAAATACTATTTCATTTGACATAGGTTGTTAGCTAATAGTTTAGATATGATATTAGTGTACTTGCCTTATATGCTAGTTAGACATTGTAGTTATTGCCTACTACTTCATGCATGTTATTATTCACTGTTGTGTCGCATTCATGGATTCTCATGCCTATATTCACTGTTTACATGCTATTGATGACTTGGATTCGGATTTCATGAGATTTCTTGGATTTGGAGGAAAACCGCAAAAACATAAATAAACCTTTTCTCCCTTTTAAAATAAAAAGTGTGGTTTTCCCATGATGTATGAGTCGTCCACCATGAGTTTGCTGATGGATTTCGAGACCCGATTCGAGGAGTGGAGGAACCGTTTCGGGTACATGGTGGGCCCGGTGCGGTACCCCGGGGCAAGAGGAATGTGTTGTTGACGTTGAGCCCGGCAGGGGAGCACTACCGACCGGTGATATTACCCGACGCGTCGGATATCCGGAGGATACCGTCGTGGTCTTGAGATGGATGGTAGGGGCCGGTCTGGATTGACGGCGCCCTAGATATTGAGATTTTGAGATATTGAGGTACAGAGATTTCGAGATATTTGGACACTTGTTTTGTGTCGATGCTGGGCACTGTTTTATGCTGATTTCATTTATGGTACCTCATTTTTAAAATACAGAAATCTCACTGATTTATGAAAGCATTTTTCTTCAGTACTTGCATTCTGTTTCATACATTCATACATCATCCATATGATATATTGCTAGCCGATGCACTGACACGGGCACATAGGATTACACTTGGGATAGATATTTACCCTAGCCATTGTTATAGGCTACTGGTTATATATTTGAGGATGTATTATGATCATTGACCTAGGATTGCGTTATTTATGCGATTTCTGTGCGTAGATGTTTTTCTATTCACGAGTTGGCAACTCACCCCCGTTGTGCCCCAGTTTCTTGCAGGTTTGCCGTACAGGTTTCATTACGGCTTTGCGGGCTCAGTTTCATTCGGGTGACTTGCTAGTAGGTGGGTTTTTCTTGTATCGTACCCATCATATTACCTTGTATAATATTATTCCGTTGTATCTAGTAAATTCCATCAACCAAACATGTATTTATTGAGATAGAGACCAGTGATGTTTATTCTTTCGACCTTAGAGTCGCGCGTTGTATTTCTACGGATTTCTTGCTGTTTTGAGTTTCCTTGTGAGTTTTGATCCTCGCCCTTGGCGTTGTATATTATATTGCTTGTGTGGTTGTGACCGTCGATTGACGAAGAGCTAGCTCCCACTTGGGGATGCCTTTTTATTGATTTCGTATACTATTCATGTTGTATCCCGTTTGGGGGGCAGTATTTACAAAGGAGACTCTGCCGAAATTTTCAGTAAATTTTTGATGTTTTAAAAACCGCATAATTCGGGTTATGCTATTGAAACTACTTACTTTAAGTTGGTTTTTCCTGCACTCTACTACTTTTCTTGGTTTGGATTTCTGGGTTTTCGGTTTACTTAGATTACGTATGCCTCGAGACGTTCGTAGTTTAAGTGCCGGTCATGTTCCGTACTTTCGGGGCGTGACAACTACGCTGCGCGACACGTGTCAGCGCAGATGCGCTAGCGCAGTCGCGCTGCGCGACACGTGTCAGCGCAGATGCGCTAGCGCAGTCGCGCTGCGCTTTGCGCTGCACGACACGTGTCAGCGCAGATTCGCTAGCGCAGTCGCGCTGCGCTGTACGCTGCGCGACACGTGTCACGCGCTGGGGCATTTGCGCCAAACAGAATCAAGATTCTAAATAAATCTTTCTGTTCTTGTTAAAACAAGAAGATTTTCTTCTGTAAAACAGAAACCCTTGGATCAAAGATCCAACAGTGGGAAAATTTTCCCAAATTACTCAGAGAAAGATCTCTTTAACAAATTTAACTAATTTATGGGCACTATAAAAAGGACCCTAGACCTCAATTCAAAGGCATGAACATTTTTGAGAGAAATCGAAAATTTCAACCAGAGAGAACTCTGAAGAAATTGCAAGAAGAAGAAAAAAGGTAAAAGACCTTTTAAATAGAAGAAATTTCTTCTAATAGATCATTGATTTAAGAACAAGATCAATGATCTTCACATAATAAACAGTGCTTTGCACTTTTTTATGAACCTCTGGTTCCTGAAATAATAAAAAACTTGTTTTTCTTTGATCTAAATTAGATCAAGAAATCAAACAGTGCTTTGCACTTCTTTTATGAACCATTGGTTCTGGAATCTAAAAGATTCTCAAATTAATAGTGCTTTGCACTTGTAAATCTGCAATGTTGCGCTCTTGGGTTGGCGCAAGCCACCAGAGAGCGCCACGTGTCAGTATCTAAACCATTTGCGCTATGCGCTTTTGAAATAGAGCCTTGCTCTCTGAAACTAGCGCAACTCACTGCAGCGCGCCACGTGTTAGCAGCGCAAGCGCAGCACATTGGCGCAGCGCACTGCGCTTGCATGACACGTGTCATCACCACAAGCGCTTGCGCTCTTTGATTGGCGCAAAGCGCCTGACAAATGCAATGCATTTCTTTTGCTAAAGGGCCAGGCCCAAATCAAAAAAGACCTAGCAGATCAAAATAAATTGCAAAGCAATAAAAGGGCAGAGCCCAAGTCAAATTGATGCTCTGCATCATTTATGAATGGGCAGAGCCCAAAACAAATTGATGCTCTGCATCATTTATAAAGGGCAGAGCCCAAGTAAAATTGATGCTCTGCATCTTTCTGGGCAGAGCCCAAACAAAAATAGAAGTAATGCAATGCATTATTTAAATGTGGGCAAAGCCCTAGCATAGGTCTAATAGACCAAAAATAAATAAAAATATTGAACTTTTTCAACTGGACTTAGCCCAATCATGGCCGTAACTCCTCCAATTAAATTAACTGAGCACGGCTGTTCCCTAAATCAATTTATATCCGGTTCGAGGTTACATCTCCGAACTCCTTTGACACATATCGTTGTAATCCTTCAATGTCGTCAGAGAGGTGACGGGTCCCGACGATCACACATCAATACGGACTGCGGGGTCCTTAAACTCATGGACCGAAACGTCCTTAAACTAATGCCGGACCGAAACGTCCTTAAACTAATGATGGACCACCACGTCCCTAAACTGGAACATGGACCACCACGTCCCTAAACTGGCGATGGACCACCACGTCCCTAAACTGGAATATGGACCACCACGTCCCTAAACTGGAATATGGACCACTATGTCCCTAAACTGGAACAATAGAGTCCCCAAACGCTCTTTTGTCGGATCTAAAACGATCCCGTTAAGTTGATCTTAGTCTCAAATCAGACTAACGTATCCTTAACAAACGTTTAAGTCGTTCTTAGCCTAAATACGGCTAACGTATCCTTAAACCAAAACACCAAACCCAAATCTAAGTAAATACGAATTTGGACTAATCCACGTCCTATGGGCGACGACATCGCTTAGTCTCCGTATACAATCCACGGGCAACCACAAACAAAACAAACACACACAACACGAAGTGAAATTCTGGAGAAGGAGAAAGTTGTTACCGCGATGCGGTAGCGTAATTAACTGCAGGGGCTTGCGCCTGCAGGGAAGAGCGTCCCCACAATCAAAAACCCCTCAAACGAGGGGGAATTTGACGAAGTTTGCTACATCGGCCGCATCCGTCTAAACCTACGATATACGATGCCATAAATCAACTTGGCATCTTCGGAGAGGTAGACGGATAAAACCATATAGCATCTTCCCCGAATCTCAGGCAAGACGTCTTCACGTCGCACCGTCTTTCGGAGGGGAACAGATTCTGGCACGCCCGATGGGACCTTTTCCTCTTTCCACTCCACACTTCGTGTGTCGTCTTCGCGAACGAATCGCGGTTTGTTAATGGTTGCCTTTGGATTTTAAGTTACTGAGATTTGGTCTTTTGCCTGGCGCAGAACTCAAGCATCAATGGCCTCTAACTGCACCAACTCCTCGAAGTGCCACTGCAACGGACGCTCCACCTCACCCGGAGGTGTAGCATATGGGTCCCAAGCGGCTTCCTTCCTCGCTCTGCCGATAGAACAGGTGACCCAGGCCACCACCGGCCTGTTTTTCGGGACCATGATCCCACCTACAAGTTTCTCTATGCCAATACCTGCACTGGAAGTGAACAAGAAGTCGGTCTTCGACCGGCTCACTGCTACGACGGCCCCTGTCAACGGGTCGCCCACTACCAAACCAACAGCCTCTGTTTTCGCCAGGCTGGATCAGAACTCTAAATTGGCTGTCCCAAGGAAGGCAATAATTGCTGCTCCAGAAGTCGTCAAGGCAGCTTCCCCTGTCAAAGAGTCAGTCTTTTCAAGACTGACGATTCCTGCTCCTGCCCCTGCTCGAGGATCCGTTTTCGACAGGTTGAATATCACCTCTCAAAGGACAACCTCAGTCTTTAAGAGGTTAACACCGGCGGCGCCTCATTCAGATAGGGGGCAAGAAGAAGCTGTTTCTGTTTCTGAACCAATACCGACGACTCGTCGCGCCCGACGTCGCCATTGGCGACGAGTAAAGAAGGTAGGAGGCAAATCCCCCTCGGGGCTAACTCCACCGCCTCCAGTGGCGGAAGTCAACGCTGCTGTTCCAGCTGGGAACAGCTTTGAACTGCTGCTGAGGGTACGTAAGAACTCTCTAACCGCTACACTAAAAAGATCTCCTCCACCTGCGGAGAGAGTTCCGGAAACAAAATAGGAACAGCCCCCTCAACGGCTGTCCTCAAAAATTTATAAAGTTTGGCGGAGAGTTCAAGACTCCGTAATTGACCCAGGTCGCTCTCATCAACAGAAAAAGGCGAAAGTGGAAAAAGAAAAAGACCGTCCTATCAAACAGGAAAGGATGACAGTCACCAGGGTGCCCAAAGCAACGGCCCCCTCAACTTCTATGGCCCATAAAAGAAGAAGGCCGGAGAAAGTGCCAATGCCGATGACGAATATCAAAGGTGGTGAACCCAAACGCCCTAAGTCAGGGGGCATTGTAGTTCATACCGTCTACGTGGCATCTGGTAAAGAGGACAGTCGCATATCTACGGGTCATCGACCGCTTACGCGATCAATGACCAAAGCGCAGGAGCAGGAGCAGCAGCAGAAGCTCCAAGAGATGATGAACGCTATGGCCGCACTTACCGGGCCAAAAGAAAACCCTGAAACGTCCTCGGATGAACGCCAAGAGGAAGAAACCGACGCCGAATTCCTTCGTCGAATATTGGAGAAGAAGGATAAAGAGACTGCTGAACAAGCAGCCAACATAAAGCGTATGGGCCTCCTATTCCAAGACATGGTGGGGATGATGATCCAACAAGATCCTCCGGCCGAAGATCCCCCGATCGTCCTTGAAGACGATAGAGGAGAGACGTCAAATCCTCCGCCAGCTCTGTCGACAGCTAAGGAGGATACAATCTCCAAAGCTGATTTGGATGAGTACATAGCCCAACAAATACGGGTTCATCATGCGGCTGAAGCAGCTGGCCAGGTCGTAAAAACGGGGCGGCCATATCCAAGTTGGTACGACCAAATCAAGTACCCGCCGGGTTACACGATTTCCAAGTTCCATGTCTACAAGGGGACGGGCAATCCTCACCAGCATGTTGCCCAGTTCAGGGCACTCTACAGCAACACCGGCGGTGATGACAAGCTTTTGCTTCGCCAGTTTGTTGGAAGTTTATCAGATACGGCGTTTGAGTGGTACTCTGAGCTCCCGAATGACTATATCAAGACCTTCGCGGAGATGGAGCTGTTGTTTACTCAGCGTTTTGCAAGCGCCAGTGAACGCACCCCGATGACGGCACTGATTAACGCCAGGGTAAAGCCAGGCGAGACATGGGTTCAATATGCTATACGGTGGCGGAACTTATGGTCGAAGTGCGAGCAGCGCATTGAAGAAGCTCCCGCGGTGGGTATGTTTATGGGAACCCTTGATCCGCAAGCAACCATCTCGCAATTTATGATGTTTTTCAAGCCGACTACCTTCCAGGTCTTGATTGACAAGCTAGCGCAAATGGATCAGATGGGCCATAAACCCCCTCTTCCAAAGCCGGACTCCCGAAATGACAAAGGGAAGGGAAAAGTGATCGTTGTCGCTAATGCTCAACAACAACCGAGCGACTCAAAGCCGGTTGTTCGTCAAAATAATATGCGTCCGTACGTAGCCCTTGAGGAGAGGCTAGGACGTTCTTACTCTTTTCCCGCGATAAAACGAGAAGGTTATTCGAGCTGGCGTTGCGCAACCGACTCATAAATCTGCCGGATCCAAAACGTCCGTTGCAACCAAGTGATGTCAATGAGCCCAACTACTGTCCTTATCATCGAGTACTGGGCCATCCGATCGAAGATTGCTACGTTTTCAAAAATTGGCTTGAAAACCAGTACCGATAGGGCAAATTCGCGTTATCTGACAAATGGAAGGTGAATCCCCCGTAGCCCCACACCTCTAAAGGGACGAATACACCGGGGGCAACATGCTCCGTCGTTGAAGAAGCTCCTTGGGAGGTTGTATTATGAGCCAAGACAAATAGGATGCTAAACGATCTTCAGACATGTCCAGCGATTAGGTGGAAGAACCCGTTGGAACCGCAGGTCATTGAGGGGATGTTGAAGCCACGTACAACTCCAAAGACCGATGGTGGTGGCCCAAGAACTCGCAACCAGCCGTCAAAATCTTCGAAAAAGAAGAAGAAGAAATCTAAGAAGCCCATGAAGCCTGGCGACAAGCGCACGGACTTGCAAAAATAAATTGACGCGCTGGAGGAATACAACCAGAAGGCACGGACTCCCATTACATTCCAAGAGTTCCTCAATCATGTCTTTCAAGAGGAAGATGAGGGAGAAAGTTCATCTGATGAATCTGAAGAATGCGTGGCGAGCTGTCATGTGATTTCCCATTCGTTCATAGACGATGAGGAGACTCCTTGCACTGAAAAGCTGGGGGCAGACCCTGAATCAAAAATTCTGGGGCCATCAGATGAAGTAATCGACGCATTCCTCAACGAAGCTCGATTGAAAAGTAAAGCTGATCGAGAACGCGAGACGGCTATATTTGAAAGGGCCAAGCGCTTGCGACTTGATGAAAGAGTTGGGATACTTCCGCTGGAGAAAAATACATCCGCTACGGACAGAAGCAAATTCAAGATGCTGAAAAGGTTTGCTAAGGCCATATCAATGGGCATGAAGCTGCCATCCTCTGAAGGAAGCATCACCGATGAAGTGGAAATGCACCCCTCCTATTGCTTATATCATCGGAAGATTTCGCACCCCACCGAAGAGTGCAAAGCTTTCAATAGATGGTGGCAAGGATATGTTGCTTATCGACAACATTTTAAGCGAGAGAAGCGTAAAACTCGTCGGGAGCGAGAAAATACGACCGAGGGGCTTAAAAGAACTACCGGCGATTGTCGCATGGTTAGCACCGGCGGGTCACAACTGCCTACATTCGGGAGCGATTCTGATGAGGAGCTGGAACTTGCCCCTCTCTTTAAAGAGTCCACTTCGGGAAAAGAAGAAGAGACGAAGGTTTGCGAAGATATTCGGCTACGGAATCGGACGCTGCCTGAAAAGAATCTCGGACCCTCAAACAGAAAAGACAAAGGAAAAGAAAAGGTCTCTGAAGATATCGTCTTAGATGACCAAGTTGTGGAGGAGCTAAGTGCCAAGGATCCACCGAAGAAGAATAAGGTGGATTACAACGTCTTAGCGCATCTGAGGAAGCTACCGTCACAGCTCAGCATTCTTGACACCCTTTTGCTATCGAAGGAAGCGAGAGATTCATTAATCAAGGCACTACAGGATCCGGAGCAATTCCAACCTTTCCTGGTCGAAGAAAAGATGAAGGATGAATTGGAGGAAGTGCACACTGTCGATGTCGCTTTTGGTGATGAAGACCTTCTCCTTGGGACGTGCGAACACAATCGCCCCCTCTACGTCTCAGGATACTGTCACGATATAAAGATAGGCAAAATCCTGATCGATAATGGATCCTCCGTTAATCTCCTCAATGTGCGGGTGTTAAAAGAAATCTGCATGAGCGTCCAGCACCTTGCTCGGGACAAGATCACCATCTCCGGGTTCGACTCCCAATCATCAAGAACTCTTGGGTCTGTGATACCGACGCTACACTTTGGGCTACTCGTCACGGACATTAAGTTCCACGTCATAGACGCCAAGACATGCTACAATGCTCTGCTTGGCCGACCATGGTTACACGAATACAACGTCACCTTCTACACAACATCAGTGTATGAAATACGCTAAGGATGGTCTCGAGTATACCGTGGCGGGAGAACTGAATCCATTTTCCGTGAACGAAGTCCGCAAATATGAAGATGCCAAGTACTTTTTACCGGATTTCGAAGACACGGAAAGGTGTCACAAGCCGGAAAACAAAGCTAACGCCACCATCCCTGTCTTCGGTAGTGATACCGAGGAGGAAGAGGAGATAGTTTATTCAGGTCCGCCCCAACACAACAAGCCAGGGCCATCTACTCCTACGTTAATCTTTGGTAGCGACTCGGAAGATGAAGTCCATGCTGTATTCCCTGCTCGACCTTCAATACAAACGTCCGCTGACGAAGAGCAAAGTCTACAAGTCGCCATGGTACCGCTTAAACACCGTAAAGAACTGGATGCACTTGATATTTACAATGTAGAAGAGCTACAAACGTTCTATATCCCTCCTAGACGAGAAAGCGAAAAAGCAATTCTATTCTACCGCTCTGAAGAAACCAAAGTGGAGAAAGAAATCTGGCATGGCGCGGATCCTACGCTCGACAGGTTTCAGCCTATCTGTCTTCCCAGATATTATACGGAAGGATTGAAAAAGCTGCTGAAACGCCAGGGGATATCCTTCAAGCAGACCGTTCGAAAAGCCAAGTTCTATGACAAAGTCTGGAATGTTCCCGGGACTCAACGCAAACTGCCTAATGGGAGAATGGAGACAAAAGGACTTGGATACATCCGGTCAAAGAAATGAGAGCTACTAAATAGCTGCCATGTCATGTATCACTTCGATGAAGAAGCGGATGCTCAATGGGAGGACGCTAATCCTGAGCCAGTGAAAGTTCCAGATGCAAAAGTGCCCAGTCCGTCGTTCGAAGAACAAATGGACAAGCTTATAAAGGAAGCGGGTCAAAAAGTCCGGGACGATCATAACCGCGAAATGGTCATCTACGAGAAAGCCAAAACGCAACGCCTTCTCAAACAGGCCGTGAAAGATGAAAATGCCGCTCCTTGTCAACTTGTTATAAAGAAGGCCCGACGCAGAGGCAGAAACAAGTCGAAACGCGAAAAGGGCGCTCAACAGCAACGAAGCGGGGCTAAAAGGCCACGCAAGCGGGAACCAAGCGGTTCCGATCTATCCCTCATGAGAAAAATGGGTCGAGCATATTCTTTTCCTCGGGACAAGACGAAGAAAATACTCGACCTCGCTTTAAAACATCAGGTTCTTACACTGCCGGAGTCTAAACACCCCGAACAAGCAGGCGAAGTCTCACACTCGGACTATTGCCCTTATCACCGAGTGGTAGGGCATCCTCTCGAAGACTGCTTCACCTTCAAGAATTGGGTCGAAGATCAGTATCAGCTTGGCAAGTTCGCTCTGTCCGATAACTGGAGGGTAGCGCCGCCACAGAAGCACGAACCCAAGTCCATGGAAGAAAAACCAGTTCCACATTGGGATTGGAAACAAATTCGTACTTGTCACATGATAACAATGTCAAAAGAAGAGCCCGAGAACATGGATGACCTTCCCTGGTGCTTCGAAAACAGCAACGACGAGGTAATCTCAGAGTTCCCGCCTGCGCCAAAAGAGCTGGAAGATGGAATCCATACCACTGCAGATAACCTCAGGAAAATTGAGTTGGGAATAGCAAATGACCCGCGACCGACATTCATCAGCGAGCTTCTATCTGAAAAAAGGGTGGATGCGTTAAAGGACGTGCTTATGCAGCATAAAGACTGCTTCGCGTGGAACTATTCCGAAATGCTGGGACTAGATCCAGAAATTGCTATGCACAGATTGGCGATATCTCTGGACGTCAAGCCAGTCAAACTGGAGTCGAGAAGAATGCGGCTCGAGCTTGAGATGAGTATCAATGCCGAGGTCAAGAAGCTGATTGACTCTGGCTTCATCCAGGAAGTTCAATACCCTGAATGGATCGCCAACATCGTCCCGGTGATGAAGAAAAATGGGACAGTACGCATATGCGTAGACTTCCGGGATCTTAATAAAGCTTGCCCGAAGGACGATTTTCCAGTGCCAGTCACCGAACTGATGATAGACAATACGTCCACTCACGAGGTTTTCTCCTTCATGGACGGCTCGTCAGGATATAATCAGATAAAAATGCATCCCGAAGACCAGAAGCACACCGCCTTCAGGACTCCTTTGGGTATATTCTGCTACAAGGTGATGCCCTTCGGTTTAAAGAATGCCGGTGCCACCTACCAAAGGGCCATGACGAATATTTTCGATGACCTTATACACGAAATCGTCGAATGCTATATCGACGATCTCGTGGTTAAAAGCAAATCATACGAGGAACATCTCGAGCATTTGAAGACTGTATTTCAACGCCTTCGGCAATACAACTTGAATATGAACCCTCTCAAGTGTGCATTCGGGGTTTCCTCGGGTAAATTCCTGGGATTCATCGTCCGACACCGAGGTATTGAAATAGATCAGTCAAAGATCAAGGCGGTCATAGAAATGCCTCCGCCAAGGACTCTCAAACATCTGCGGTCTCTCCAAGGGAAGCTCGCGTATATACGGCGATTTATAGCCAACCTTTCAGGAAAGTGTCGTCCTTACAGCCACCTGATGAAGAAAGGAACCCCGTTCGTCTGGGACCAAAAATGCCAAAGCGCGCTAGACGAGATCAAACAATACCTGCAGAACCCACCGGTGTTGGCTGCTCCGGTCAAGGGAAAGCCCCTCATTCTTTATACAACCGCTCTCGAAGGCTCCTTAGGCGCATTATGGGCACAAGAGAACGATCAAGGGAAGGAGAGAGCTCTCTATTACTTAAGCCAAGTTCTACTGGGGGCAGAAAGCAATTACTCCCCCATTGAAAAACATTGCCTGGCGTTGATCTTTGCGATAACAAAGCTTAGACACTATGCGTTGGCGCATGAGGTCCATCTCATTTCGAAGGCGGACCCTCTTAAATATTTAATGTCAAAGGCCATATTGACGGGACGACTCGCTAAATGGGCCCTGCTCTTGATGGAGTTCTCGATAACCTATCAGCCTCTCAAGGCAGTAAAAGGCCAGGCCATCGCCGACTTCCTCGCTGAGCATCCGATACCTGCCGATTCTCCTCTGAATTGCGATCTTCCAGACGAACATGCGTTTGATGCGATCGACGGTGGTGATACCCGATGGGAGCTTTATTTCGATGGAGCATCTTCCATGAAGAAACGCAAACAAAGTACCCCTATAATCAAATCGGGGGTAGGACTCATCTTTGTAACTCCACAAGGTAGGATAATGCATTTTGCCTTCTCCCTAACAGAGCCAAGGACAAATAATGAAGCCGAATACGAAGCTCTGATAGCAGGCCTCAAGATCGCCATCGACATGGGAATTGAAAACCTCCTCATACACGGAGATTCTCAACTGGTCGTTAGTCAAGTAAACGGCGACTACCAAACGTGCAAACCAGAATTGGTGAAGTACGGCGAAAAAGTGCAACAATTGTTGACCCAAATTCTTTCCTACACTTTGGAAAACATACCGCGCGCAGAAAACAGCAAAGCGGACGCATTGGCCAAGCTCGCCAAGGAACTGGCTGATGAAAACCTCGATGACGTAAGAATCATGGTACAAAGCCATCGGGTGCTTGCCCCAGCAGAAATATCTCCGGAATCACCCGAAGAGAAGGAAGCAATTCAGCAGACGACCCTGCAAATAAAAGATCGGGAAAATATCGAGGATTGGAGAGAATTCTTTGTAGACTACTTCAAATACCGTCGAATGCCTGAAGATGCGTCCTCAAGACATCAGCTTATGAAACAAGCTCTGTCTTTCGCCCTCGTCAATGATACTCTGTACAAGAGGTCATTTGATTCTCTGTGGCTGAGATGTCTCGGACCTAACGAAGCGAAAAGAGTCGTTCAGGAAGTTCACGACGGACTCTGCGGTTCTCACCAAGCGGGCCCGAAGATGAAGTTGAAGATTAAACGGATGGGCTACTGCTGGCCCACGATGATCCAAGACTACCTTGAGTATGCGAAGCAGTGCCACTCGTGCCAAATCCATGGAGACTTTATCCACCAACATCCAAATCCACTCCATCCAACAGTGGCTAGCAGGCCATTCGAAATGTGGGGAAATGACATAGTCGGCCCTATCGAACCAACATCGTCCAGAAGACATCGTTTCATCCTGGCGACGACTGACTGCTTCTCCAAATAGGCAGAAGCAGTACCGTTGAGGGAAGTGAAGACGGAGAATATCCTCCATTTCTTCAAGACGCACGTCATATATCGGTTTGGAACTCCACGCCGGATCATCTCCGATAACGGACCAGCCTACAGAAGACACAAAATCAGTCGCTTCGCGCAACAGCATAATATAGACTGGAGATACTCATCAGTTTATAATCCGCGAGCTAGCGGTCTAGCCGAGGCCTTCAATAAGACCTTAACAAAGATTATGAAGAAGACAGTGTCCCGAAATAAGAAGGACTGGCATGAAAGACTGCAAGAAGCTCTTTGGGCGTATCGAACTACGTTCAAGACAGCCACAAACACAACGCCATATGCGCTGGTATTCGGTACAGAAGCAGTACTCCCCCTCGAGATAGAGTTACCCTCTCTACGAGTGGCAGTCCACTACGAGCTAACAGATGAAGAAAATGCTCACCTTCGGCTTGAGGAGCTCGATGCCCTCGATGAGACCCGGCTCATAGCGCAACAAAATCTGGAGGCCTATAAAGCAAAGATGACGTGCTCATATGAAAGATTGACCCGGTCGAGGACATTCCACCAAGGAGAACTCATGCTGGTGGTCAAAAGGCCTATGATCTCCAATCGCGCCAAGCGGGGAAAGTTTGAGCCAAACTATGAAGGCCCGTACATCATAGACAAGGTCTACCAAGGTGGAGCCTATCTACTTATGGATATGCACGGTGAAAGGCCTTTCAGGCCGATAAATGGTCGCTTCCTAAAGAAATACTACGTTTAGAAGGTTACCGCCTAGGTCAATGATAGATGACGACGACTATGTCCGCTCGCTATCTTCCTAAGCTCAAACTTTATAAGCGGTAGCCATCCTTCACAATGACGACCGAAACGTCTTTAAACTACTACCGCAGCATCTTCAGGCTGACGAGAGCGATAAAAAAAAGTATATGTATAAAAATAAAAAAATAATAATAATATAAAAACGGTATGTCCATAAGCAAAAAGGGCACGGATGAAAACCCGGAAGGGCTCCGTGAGTAAAAACAGCAGGGCTACCGGTGAGTGTTCGTGAAAACCCGAAAGGGCACGACCTCGTAAAAAAAAATATATATAAAAAATATATATATATATACAAAGGCGGTATGTCCATAAGAAAAAAAGGGCACGGATGAAAACCCGAAAGGGCTCCGTGAGTAAAAACAGCAGGGCTACCGGCGAGTGTCCGTGAAAACCCGAAAGGGCACGACCTCGTAAAAAAAGAAGAGAAGAAGAAAATAAATAAAAAATAAATAAAATAAAAACGGTATGTCCATAAGCAAAATGGGCACGGATGAAAACCCGAAAGGGCTCCGTGAGTAAAAACAGCAGGACTACCGGCGAGTGTTTGTGAAAACCTGAAAGGGCGCAACTTCGTTAAAAGACACTTATAAGGTCCCCTCGAACTTGTAAGGAGAAACCACCCGCGTGAGAGCCTTACGACTCACAAGGGAGTAGCACACTTAGGGATCCCCACGATTCCTAAGGAGAAAATACACTTGCGAGATCCTCACGACTCGTAAGGAGCTCTCTTATGAGACCCTCACGGCTCATAAGATTTGAAAGTCTTAAGTTACAGAGACCTAAACCTGTGCTTAAGCAACCCCCACAACTTCCAATATTGCCCCACAAGTGGTTCAATACTGACCCTTGTATACAATCCACGGGCACGAATAAACATTTCCCTAACTAAGATCCATCCGTGACTGGGGATATGTTCGCATGACCTTTGTAAGTCCTCTCGATTTACAAGAAGAAAACCCTCCTGTAGGATCCTTACGACTTACAGAGAAACAAACACTTAGGAATCCTCACGATTCCTAAGGAGAAAATACACCTACAAGATCCTCACGACTTGTAGGGAGAAATACCTTTGTGAAACCCTTATGGCTCATGAAGTCGAAAGCCTTAGTCGACAGGACCTTAACCCTGATCGCTAAGCCACCTTTGTTTGACATCGACAGAGGCAGATGATGATTCGCTCCTGGCAATATCCCAGTTGTAGCGGTGCTGATGCCGAAATCGGTGTCTAATTTCAGGTTTACGGCGGAAAGCCAGTAGGCCGTACATGCATGCGAAATAGTCGAAATGATGGGGCAACTTGCAATAAAAAGCAGCAAGTAAAATGTATGCATGCAAAATGGCCGAAATGATTGGGCAACTCGCAATAAAAAGCAGCGAGTGAAAACAAAATAAACAGCCGAAATGATTGGGCACCGCGAGAAATAGCCGAAATGATTGGGCAATCGCGACCTTCGCGATATAAAAGCTGAAATGATAGAGCATCGCGGAAATAAAACAAAAAAAATGATGATAAAACTTTGGCCCTACAGTTGAGATCACATCGATCCCTGTATACAATCCAAGAGCGCAAACGAAGAGGGAACCATACTCTCCCAACAGGCTCCGCCAGAAAATGAAGCCAAATCCCGACGGTTCATCCCAACTCCGAAGAAATCGGTGTCTTCGGCAAATACCTCAACTCAGGGAAACAAACAATCCTTGATGAGAGCCTCCTGATTCGTGTCGACTCGCAGAGCAACCAGTGCCTCCGTGGGAAATTCTCGACTCGTTTCAACACCAGGGAAACAAATAATCCTTGGCACCAAGGAAACAAATAATCCCTGGCAAATACCTCAACTCAGGGAAACAAACAATCCTTGATGAGAGCCTCCTGATTCGTGTCGACTCGCAGAGCAACCAGTGCATCCGCGGGAAATTCTCGATTTGTTTCAACACCAGGGAAACAAATAATCCCTGGCAAATACCTCAACTCAGGGAAACAAACAATCCTTGATGAGAGCCTCCTGATTCGCATCGACTTGCAGAGCAACCAGTGCCTCCGTGGGAAATCCTCGATTCGTTTCAACACCAGGGAAACAAATAATCCTTGGCAAATACCTCAACTCAGGGAAACAAACAATCCTTGACGAGAGCTTCCTGATTCGCATCGACTCGTAGAGCAACCACTGCCTCCTTGGGAAATTCTTGATTTATTTCAATACCAGGGAAACAAATAATCCTTGGCAAATACCTCAACTCAGGGAAACAAACAATCCTTGATGAGAGCCTCCTGATTCGTGTCGACTCGCAGAGCAACCAGTGCCTCCATGGGAAATTCTTGATTCGTTTCAACACCAGGGAAACAAATAATCCCTGGAAAATACCTCAACTCAGGGAAACAAACAATCCTTGACGAGAGCCTCCTGATTCGCGTCGACTCGCAGAGCAACCAGTGCCTCCGCGGGAAATTCTCGATTCGTTTCAACACCAGGGAAACAAATAATCCCTGGCAAATACCTCAACTCAGGGAAACAAACAATCCTTGACGAGAGCCTCCTGATTCGCATCGACTTGCAGAGCAACCAGTGCCTCCGTGGGAAATCCTCGATTCGTTTCAACACCAGGGAAACAAATAATCCCTGGCAAATGCCTCAACTCAGGGAAACAAACAATCCTTGACGAGAGCCTCCTGATTTGCATCGACTCGTAGAGCAACCAGTGCCTCCGTGGGAAATTCTCGATTCGTTTCAACACCAGGGAAACAAATAATCCTTGGCAAATACCTCAACTCAGGGAAACAAACAATCCTTGATGAGAGCCTCCTGATTCGTGTCGACTCGCATAGCAACCAGTGCCTCCGTGGGAAATTCTCGATTCGTTTCAACACCAGGGAAACAAATAATCCCTGGCAAATACCTCAACTCAGGGAAACAAACAATCCTTGACGAGAGCCTCCTGATTCGCATCGACTCGCAGAGCAACCAGTGCCTCCGTGGGAAATTCTCGATTCGTTTCAACACCAGGGAAACAAATAATCCCTGGCAAATACCTCAACTCTGGGAAACAAACAATCCTTGACGAGAGCCTCCTGATTCGCATCGACTCGCAGAGCAACCAGTGCCTCCGTGGGAAATTCTCGATTCGTTTCAACACCAGGGAAACAAATAATCCTTGGCAAATACCTCAACTCAGGGAAACAAACAATCCTTGATGAGAGCCTCTTGATTCGTGTCAACTCGCAGAGCAACCAGTGCCTCCGTGGGAAATTCTCGATTCGTTTCAACACCAGGGAAACAAATAATCCCTGGCAAATACCTCAACTCAGGGAAACAAACAATCCTTGACGAGAGCCTCCTGATTCGTATCGACTCGCAGAGCAACCAGTGCCTCCGTGGGAAATTCTCGATTCGTTTCAACACCAGGGAAACAAATAATCCCTGGCAAATACCTCAACTTAGGGAAACAAACAATCCTTGACGAGAGCCTCCTGATTCGCATCGACTCGCAGAGCAACCAGTGCCTTCGTGGGAAATTCTCGATTCGTTTCAACACCAGGGAAACAAATAATCCTTGGCAAATACCTCAACTCAGGGAAAGAAACAATCCTTGATGAGAGCCTCCTGATTCGTGTCGACTCGCAGAGCAACCAGTGCCTCCGTGGGAAATTCTCGACTCGTTTCAACACCAGGGAAACAAATAATCCTTGGCAAATACCTCAACCCAGGGAAACAAACAATCCTTGACGAGAGCCTCCTGACTCGCGTCGACTCGCAGAGAAACCAGTGTCTCCGTGGGAAATTCTCGATTTGTTTCAACACCAGGGAAACAAATAATCCCTGGCAAATACCTCAACTCAAGGAAACAAACAATCCTTGACGAGAGCCCCCTGATTCGCATCGACTCGCAGAGCAACCAGTGCCTCCGTGGGAAATTCTCAATTCGTTTCAACACCAGGGAAATAAATAATCCTTGGCAAATACCTCAACTCAGGGAAACAAACAATCCTTGACGAGAGCCTTCTGATTCGAGTCGGCTCGCAGAGAAACCAATGTCTCCGCGGGAAAATTCCCGATTCGTCTCAACTTGCAAGATGAAGCCTCAGGCAGCAGGGACTAAAAAACTTGCTCCCTGAACAATGGGACCCTGCAAGTCGATCTAAAACGGTCACTTGCATACTATTCATGGGTCTCACTCTCCAAAGTCGAGTTTCGACAAGGAGGGAAACAACCGCTTACGGGTCCTCTCGACTCGTAGGAGGGAAAAATTCTCTTATAAGATCCTTATGACTTATAAGAGAAAACGCACTTAGGAGTCCTCATGATTCCTAAGGAGAAATCACACCAACGAAATCCTCTCGATCCGTAGGGAGAAAAATCTCTATGAGACCCTCACAGCTCATAGAGTTGAAAAGTATTAGGCAACAGATCTGAACCTGCGGCCCAAGCCATCGCTATTTCTTGAGGAAGTCAAGATGCTTGCTCTAATCATCCGTCAACCATGTTTACTAAGGTGGCATGCTGATAATAAAAGAAAGAAAAGGCGAAGAAATGACACAAGACATTACAAAAAAAATGTGTATCTTTTATTCATAAACTTGATTGGGTACAGGATACATTGTGTTAAAGAATAAAAAATATATATATACATTTTTTATTTACAAGTACAGACGATACAAAGAGGGATAGCTACTGAGGAGGAAGGGTCTTTAACAAATCCGTAAGCTGCTCTCGCACTTCCTTCAGCGCCTCCTCCTGAGTGGCTGCCGCGGTCACCTCCGCTTCCACCTGGGCCCGCTGCTGCAAAAAGGATGAAAGTTGCTCTTCGGCCGCCTTCTGGGCTGCTTCCTGGCTAGGTGCATCCCGCTCGACAATGTCAAGTTGTTGCCTCAATGATAACCCTTCGGAAAGACATTGCAGAAGGCCCTCAAAAACAACCTTCAGCCATGCAGCATTGGCCTCCACCTGAGCATGCAGTTGGGCAGACTTGCTCGATGTCTCACCGCGCTCCTTACGCCTTGAAATGACTTCTTGTTCGAGATGGCGCAAGTAAGAAGCGCTCTGCTCAATCCACGCTGCTCTTTGATTACTGGTGGCTAAGGTCTCGGGAGCGGGACGCATCGACTCCAGCTGATGCAGGCGAGCCTCAATCTCCCTACAATGGTTAACCCAAGATGCGATGATGCCCTCATCATGAAAGTTCACGAGTATCACCAGCATCGGGTTAACCGCCGTAGTGAAGTCTGCAGCAGATGTAGGAGTTTCAACGTCGAGTTCCTCGATGTAATCACTCAACATGCGCAGACTATTCGTGGCCCCTTTCGAAGATAGACGTCTCAGATAAGGACCTGCCGGCATTATGATGCGAGGCTCGAAGGGCGCTGAGACCGGAACGATAGCTGAAAAGAAACAAGATGTGATCAGATAACAATTCAGGAAATAAAAAGGGGGGAGTCATCAATGTGATAGTCGCCGTACCAGCTGAGACAGGTGGCAAGGCCGGAAGGGCCGGTAGCGCAGCCGATCTTTTATCCCCTCCTTCAATCTGTAGCACTGCAGTCGGGATGAGAAAAAAGGTTAGAAGTAATTCCATCAATGAAAAAGAAAGATATCAATGGAAATCATACTCACCAGCGCCACCAGAGGAAGAAGCGAGTTCAGATGGGAAGGAGAAGTGTGGGAGCAACACCTGGTAAAGATGGTCAAAAAGCACTCCTGAAAGGCACAACAGTATGACTTTAGTACACGAATTATACGTCTGAAAGATAAGATTAATAAGTTGCAAACCCATACCTTCCAACATCTTCGATGGTATGAGAGAGGGCTGAGAGGTGACCATCGCCAAGGCAGTAGTTGAAGGCGCTCCCTCGAGCAATGACGCATCGGCACTGGCTGCACCTGCGCTATGAACAAATGTGAACTTGTCAGAAAGGATTGTAAGATAAAGAGGACAGCAACTTAGGATTTACCTGATGAACTACCGGCCGAAAAGGAGGCGACTCCCTCCTCCATCGACACGAGGCCACTGTTCATATCAGATTTTTACATTTTCATACCGCCCAATTTTTGTCACATTGCATATCGGTAGATACTCTTGAGCCGTGTTTGCTAGTCAATTGCAGGATACAGGTTCTCGGTTCTAAAACGGTGAAATTCATGAAAAACACGATAAAATCCGGGTTCCTGCCAACCACAGATAAAACACGGTCTCCGCTCTTCATCCGTATGTTGCCAGATACCAGTTTAGGAAGACAAAATGTCAAATCTATGTCACCTTCATACACAAGGCTCAATGGCAACAACAAGTTCCAAGAAATTTACGCGGAGCTCGAGGCAATCATGCCAAATCTTGACAAAAAGTCCACCTTTCCCTCAACAGAAATTCTGGAAGAAATATGGAGGTATTTTCAGAAAACACATGTACCGGAATTATGTACACTGAAGAACAGGAAAGCACCAAAAAGAAGTGGGCCCAACTCCTCTAAAGGGCCGCGGATCCGCGGCAAAAGGGGGGTCTAGGCCGCGGATCCGCGGCCGTATTGGCGCCAAGTCTGCAGAGCTTTGGGGGGTATTTTGGTCATTCCATTTGGGTTCTGGTGGTTGCCCTAGGTTTTCACTTTTTGTCCTATAAATAGCCCAGAACTTTGAGAAGGAGGGGGGCCATTCTTGTATTTTCTTTTTGCTAGGTTTTAGTTTACATGTTCTTCTTGTAAGTGCACGGCGGCGCCCCGGCCGTCAACCCGACGCCGGAATGCGGAAACGGTGATAAACTTAAATTTTTGCGGACTTTGCAAACCGGCACCACCGCGCACTAAACTCCGGATCGAACCATTAACTAGTCTACGCTATTAAAAAGAAAGGGAAGAGATGTATACCGACGATCCAAGTCCTCCGGTCTTCATCTCCACTCCGATCTCCTCGCGGGATCTCCGTCCATCTCCTCCTCGTCGGAAAGGGGCACCACGAAGCCGGGTACTTTTACGGGCTCCCACCTCAATACCGAGGCAACTCGCGCATGAAGCCGGCAACTCGACATGCTCAAGATATGCTGTAGGTTATCTAGTGTAGTGTCTCTTTTGGGGTTTGTTGCCATTTGAGGATGATGGAGGATACAAGACAAGAAAAATGGTGCTTGCATTTTTCTTATCATGAAATGAGATCAAGAAAATGAAACACTCTCAAGGATGAAGATGAAAACCTCTTCTTCTCTTTCCTTTCACTCTTTCTTTTTCTCAACCATGAATAAAACTCTCTTCTAGTGAGTATGAGAATGGTGGAGGAATCAACACATAATGCAAAGGGAGGTGAGTGTAGGAGCATAAGAAAGGTGACCATATCCAAGGTCAAAGAAACAAAACACCATGCTTCATATCAAATCCAACCATACCCTTTCATGTCACAATAAAGCAAAAGCATGGTGGAAAAAAAAATATGAAAGCTATCATATCAATCTTTTACAAGAAAACCCCTCCACAATTGTAATTTGCAAAACTGCAAATTACCCCCTCCATCGGAAAAGTCCGGCCGGGAAAGAACAAAGGAAAACCGGCCGGAACGGAATGCAAACTGGCAACTCCAGAAAACTGGTCCCGTAATAAATTACAGGAAAAACCCCAATACTGTGCATACACACCCGCATCTGTATTCCGTCCGGATACAAATGCAAAGAGACAAAATCTACATTGTACTAAACTAGGACCGGCTTAAACCAAAGCCGGCTAGTAATATCCGTTCGATCCTGATCCGTGCAATACCGCACGTATCTGATCGAACCCTGCCATATACCTATACGGCTACTAGTACAAACCGTCCGATCCTGATCCGTGCAATACCGCACGTATCTGATCGGACCCTGCCATATCTCCATACGGCCTCTACAGCGTTTCGCCCGAAACTTGAGTAACTGAAAGTGTGGTGGACTCTAAAGACTCGTCAACACCTTGGTTGTGGATTTAACCACTAGCACGTCAGAGGTATAAGCCAATACGTGACGGGCTACCAGGTACTGACCAAATGGGACGTCGATGAGGAAGCTCACCCCGACACCCAACTGAGCCTGTCAGTGACAATATCCGTGCAGTCCGGTCCGTTCGTCTATGAGTATCGCATGGCGGGCCTAGGGGGTTGGTAAAAGTCAGACCCCCAAAAGCGGTACAAGTCGTGTCGGAGTGTAGCCCAGAACACCCTGAGATACTACTGGAATACCTACCAGTAAATCTCCTTGCCTTGGCCAAGGACTTTGTGTAATGGCTCTCCTAGACACAGCACGACCTCACCCCCAATACCGGGAGAGACGAACCCCTGAAGATACGCTCACTGCCTCCATGTGGCTCGGGACTGTACCCAACTAAAACCTGTTTGCACGACTCCTTTGAGCCGTGGTAGGGTAGTAATCAAAGTACAGTGGGAACTCACACGAGAAAAATGACGATCCCCAGGTCGATGAACTAACCTGCACACATGTCACCAGGGAACTGCCATCTGACGTCTGGTATATGACCAACTAGCATGTTCCCGGCGAGTCCTGTCCGGTGTACTCATAACCCAATGAGCACCTGTATACATCTTAGGTGATCCAACTGACACCAGTGGCTTGTGAGACCGGCCACCGCCCCTCGTCGGGGTCTCGACTGTATACACTAGTCTACTAATGGAGTATCGATGCCCGGTCTCGAAACTCCCACGACTAGGGACCTTTTAAGGATATGCTTGTAGACCCCCAGCTCCCACTTATATGATCGCCCTCATACTGCTGGTGGTCAAGCAAGAATCCTAGGGGCTCTATCAACGTGTAATAGCGACATGTCAGGTCACTTAAAGCAGTACACGATGATAAAGGTAAACCAGATAGCATACTATCATCTCGAGTAAGACTGTCCTACCGGGATAGGTCCTCCCTCAATCATTACAATCACGTACCTGTGACCTAATAATTGACTCTGAGGGCACTATCTCCAACAATCTCCCACTTGCACTCAAGGCTAATTATTGCGATGTCGCATACTCACAGCCCGTGTGATACCGAACATCCAACTCCTCTACTAGTCAGTCTCACAAAGCTCGTTTGCGGAACTATTGCGTTCGAGGAATAGCCTCAGTGAGTGGATCCGCTTAGTTGTTTCTTTCTATGTCTCTCTATATCTCAAGTTCGCGGAGAAACCCATCTCCCGAAAAGAGCAATACCTGTCTTAGAATGTGTCTGGATGTCTGATGGGACATAGCTCATAAATGAACTCCAAATCCAAACTTCTTAGACTGTATCGTCAACTGAACTTAATCAGTATCCTACGCGCCATGCCTCCCTCAGTATTGCCTTGGACCACCTGTCCAAAATACTGCCCCTCATCAGAAGGAAAAATATAACTCTGACAACCTCCTTGTCGTCCATGTCACCTTGGAAGCCTGGAATGATAACTGTCTCCTGAATGAGGCTGTCGTTATCATCTCCCTAGAACATCCACTTATGTTCTAGAACTGCTTCCGACTGTTTCTTCAGGATTGGATTAATGTCAACTTATTGCATCTAGTGCAAGAACAACATCTGGTGTGGTACTTGACATCTCACGATTGACTCAATTGCCTGAGCAAGTGATCTGCCAATCATGCCCGTCCCTCTCCCCTTTAGTCTGTAAGACACCTTTGGAGAGGGTGACTCCATTACCTGCAGGTACACTACCGTGCCAGGAGTCGTCCACCCTAAATACTCTTAGAATGCTGTCAAGTACCCTGATTGGGAAACCACCAAAATCTAGATCTAAAACCATAGATCTAGTAACCAGTATGTCTGATATAAAATCCATTTCCTTTGTGGAGAAACAACTGTGTGACGACCAAAGTATAACCGATCGTAGTGTAGGAGTTTCTTTTCCTACTCTGTGTATATCATCCAAATACCAGGATATCACACCCTACTACCTTCTCAACAGATCCATCCCCTATTCTGATGAAGTCAAACCCATGACTGTCACGTCAGAAATAGATGATCTATCTCCGCTACATCTGCTCTAGTCTATAAATAGACATAAGCAACCTGTCCACCAATGCTTCCGCTGCTCCCACTGACTACGACAACCCTCTGGCAGAGTCATATAGACGCACACTTCTAAAACTGGTTTAGAACGACGCTATACTCATCCTCCCGCCGGGTCTCGTAACCTGGAACAACAGCAATGGCAATTGTGGGAAAACAAGAACTTCCCTGTCACCGTCCTTGAGGCTACCGTAGTACCTCTCGGGTGCCTGAAGTTACCCACCTTATCTGCGGAGTGGCCAATGGAATGTCAATCCAGATTGAATCTTTAGGTTTTTTTTTCAAATCTTCAGTAATCGTTTGTGGTTCTGGAATCACTTCCAGTTCTACCATACTCCCACTACTGTTTTCTGAAAAAGTCCATTTTTAATAAAACTGTGGCGAGTCTAGAACAATATTGCTATTGTTCATCCAGATGGTAGAAAGTCAACCCTCGTCATAGCCTGGGTCAACCCACAAACAGCCATTACAGAAACGTGCCTTGAGTTGTCCAGTGTCTGGTTTTAATCATAAACCGGACAACTCCCCGTACCTTAACAACGTTAAGATATGAACTGTTCTATATCCAATATAGAAAACAGAGGCACTGATTTAATTGAACCAGATTCAAATCATGCAGCTGTCCCCAGCGCATGTCAACTAAATGGAAGGAGGCCGATCAGCGTTACTCAACTTAGGAATACTTCCAATTATGAGTAACCTGAAAGAGAAGCAATTTCTCTTTATCATTACTGAATACCATACGCAAGTATCTACATCTTCGATCACCTTGAAGAATCCCGATACTTGGTACACTTGGTTCTCTACTCTATTCAAATACCTATAACTCCTCAAAACTTAGACCCTGTGTTTCTACGAAACACATGTCTAAGAACTAGAGAAGTTAAAAGTAAACAGAATATAGTATGAGGACCAACCCCTCTGTCCTAATGGACACTGGACAACATACAATACTCTGTATAAGTCCCTTGAGTCTGATAACTCATTCACTGTGTGTCGTAGGTTGAAAACTGTACTTATGGTTAAGAAGAATTACACCGCTGTTTAATGCTCCTTACCTAACCATCCACTGATATAGGTAAATGTCGTAGACATAATTTCAGAAAGGTATATCTCACTCTATGAAAATAGACGTACAGATATATCAATTTGAAATTGGTGCATAACTGCGGATATTCAAAATCAAATATTTGCCACCCGGCAAACAGCCCAGGCGATTTCCTCAAATATCACCGATTACAACGAATCCCGATATAATGAGGATGATCACCCAATTCCCAATAACTTACTCCCACTCACCATCTGTAAAACCATACAGATGTGAGAATCAAACCTGGTAAATACATACCCTGGAGCAAGTGTCTAATCGGGAAATCAGTTTTCCTTTAACATTACACAGTGAAACTGAAACATTGAAATGTTTCGTGGGGTATCCCGGTATTCATAGTAATGCCTCTTCCATTATCCAGATTCACAACTACAACCGTATAATTCATTGCCATCTCTCCACATCCCTTCATATGTCTTTAGTCATTACCTTCTGCACACCCCTTTATGCCAAATGGTTTTCTTCATTCCCTACCGTTCGGCACCAGCCTATGGTTTGGAAGAAGACTATCCAATAAGCATAATGGGTGTACTGTCCCAATCCTAGGAACACTCGCAATGAGAGAGGGTGAAGATAAAAGACAACCGAATAAACCTTATTCCTATTTCTCCTGAACCAGAATCCATCCCCGAACTGGAACAAGTTCCATTCGAGTTCGTATATAACCATACGATGGAGTATCCAAATAAACTGTGGATCTTCGTAGTGATACGGAGTGTCCTGGAGAAATACAAAGGTGATGTGGGAGTGGTAACGAAATATTTGGTTTGGTCGTGAATATCTGTTGCAATTTACTTTGCCCTCTCACTAATCCCTTGCTTTGTCTGAACTTAATACCTTCTGCACACCATCGTTATGCTAATTGGTTTTCTTCATTCCCTACCGGTCGGCACCAGCCTAAGGTTTGGAAGAAGACAATCCAATTTGCGTAATAGGTGTACTACCCCTAAACCAAGGAGTACTCGTAACCTGAGAGAGGGTAAAAGGAAAAGACAACTGAATAATCCTATCCGTTTTCTCCAGAACCGGAAACCATCCTCGAATTCCTTCGAGTTCGTATCTAACCATACGATGGTTTTGTCCAATGGAAGTGGACGTTCGTAGAAATACGGGGTGTCCTGGAGAAAAGGGTAAAAGTAGGAGTGGCAATGAGGTCTGCAACTCTGACAATCCAAAAGCCAGTGTTAAGAAGGTTCGGTCAACTTGGTCACTGAGTCAAAGTCTTAGGGTCGGGTCAATGGTCGCTGCCAAAGAGAGAGAGAAAAGAAACACTCAACGTGCACTCTAACCCAGATCAGAATGGTTACCAATTTATCTAATCTGGAAACCTCCCACTGTACCTCAAATTCTCCTCCAAACCTGAAAGAAGAATTAGTCGGGGTCACCCGAGGAGTAAACCAACTCATCAGTGGGAATCGGGATCCAACTCTCATCGCATGACAACGTGACGGAATCCGCTCACGGTATCACACTCCAGAAGGTATGCGCATATCTGGCAAGTTTCAGTACTTTTGAAACTCCCGATGTGATTTCTGCCCCATGCTCTTATGACCTTGACGAAGGTCAACAAATCATAAGTCACATGTCAAGTTCCACCCGTCATTGTCCAGGTTAATTTGAACCCACCCGTACAAGCCCTTGACGAAGGTCAACAAGGCTGTACGACTGTCCCAAACCAACGCATCTATCTATGCAACAGAAAGGTAACAAGCAGCTACCATACACTATGCCTTGACGAAGGTCAACAAACATAGCATGAATACTACGTGCTACCCGTCTGAAACGACGGAGGGCTACGAATGGTTTCTGGCGAAAACCTTTAACGTAATGAACTTGATATCGTTGAAGGAACGGATAGCTTTTTTAAAAAATATAGTGACGAAAACCTTTACTAAAGAGGTCACTCCCGGTGAAGGGATCTCGGCTCTTTCCCCGTAGAATGGGGTGCAGGATATTCCAAATGAATACCACGATGCAAAGCAAAAGTAATCGGCTATAGTGAAGTTAATGCCCTGACGCAAACTTTTTGTCCAAGGGGTCACTCCCGGTGAAGGGATCTCGGCCCTTGCCTCGTCGACTGAGGAGCAGGATATTCTAAATGAATACCGCGATGCAAAACAAAAGTGAACGTCCTTGCAATAACAGCTTTTTGAAAAGTGTTCCAACAACATCTGATTAGGTTTGTTTTTAACTTGCATTGATCCGAATCAATGCAGTCCCATCAATTGATCACACCACAAAGAACGAAAATATACTGACGTACGTATATGCCATCCGCATTCGCCACTGGGTCCCGTCATCACCCGTTAGGTTAGCTAACTAACGGCAGAGCGGGGACTGGACTAGCGCGGATGAAAAGCATATACAACATCTACTAATATATATAGTATTTCGCTCAAGGCGTGAATAGAAAATGCAACATCACAGAAAATGTACAGCATCACAGAAACAATACAGATATCTGGGATCCCCGGGTTTCACAGAGCCGCTGAAACCCGACGTTCCCCTGGTCGTGTGGATAGCCTGTGCAATGAGAATCCTAGACCCCTACGGGCGCGGCAAGTCACCCGCCAAAACCTGAAGCGAGGCAGCCCCCTTCAGCGCCGTGAATGGACCACCCAGCACTTCACGGAATCCGGCAACTTGGGCACCCCTCCTGGGTCAACCTGTACCCCCTACGAGTGCGGCGAATAGCCCGCCAATCCTAGAGTGAAGCCCCCTCCGTCTCAATGCCATGAGATGCGGGCTTGTTGTCCTCCAGAACCCGGCTATCCGTGCACCCCTCCGCGGGGCAATCCTAGTACAGAAAGTAAAATATACATACACCGGGTACATCGACCGCAACCAGGTCGTGCCCCAAAATAATAATACAATCAGGCAGTGACGGCAGTCCACATGTCGGACGCTCGCCCCGCAATATCAAATGTACATAATACAACAAAACTGTACTAGCATTGCATCCAGGCTATCCCCCACGACCGATCCGCAACATCACAGCAAATACATAGAACATCAACGTGAAAGTCACGTTCGCAAATCCGTCTAACCGGGCTATAGCAGTTAGACCGGATTTACCGATCGAGTGACATTCACGGTCGCAGATATAATGTAAATACTGTGAAAAATGTGTTTAAAATATTCCGATTGATCAAACTTTAACAAGTGGGCCCACAAAGAATACTGTAGCAGTTAGAGAAAACCTGGACCCAATTTTAATATTCCAAAAACCACAGTTATCACTCAAAAACACACTGAAAAAATTTGGGGTGGTGAACAGTAATATCCGCGGCGGAAGCGCGGCCAAAACAGGGGTTTGGCCGCCCTTCCGCGGCGGTATGGGGAGATCGAGGTACCAAATTTTTACAGTGTGCTTAGTTTTTCCTGCACATCATTCTGAGACCACCTGAAAAATTTTTGGACTCAAAAAAAATTCGACAGAAACTGATGTGGGAAAAATACGGGTTTTTGGACTTTTTGATCGATCGGAAATGCAAACACATTACACAAAGCTAGACTAAGTTAATGGGGAGGCTCTGATACCACTGTAAGTGCACGGCGGCGCCCCGGCCGTCAACCCGACGCCGGAATGCGGAAACGGTGATAAACTTAAATTTTTGCGGACTTTGCAAACCGGCACCACCGCGCACTAAACTCCGGATCGAACCATTAACTAGTCTACGCTATTAAAAAGAAAGGGAAGAGATGTATACCGACGATCCAAGTCCTCCGGTCTTCATCTCCACTCCGATCTCCTCGCGGGATCTCCGTCCATCTCCTCCTCGTCGGAAAGGGGCACCACGAAGCCGGGTACTTTTACGGGCTCCCACCTCAATACCGAGGCAACTCGCGCATGAAGCCGGCAACTCGACATGCTCAAGATATGCTGTAGGTTATCTAGTGTAGTGTCTCTTTTGGGGTTTGTTGCCATTTGAGGATGATGGAGGATACAAGACAAGAAAAATGGTGCTTGCATTTTTCTTATCATGAAATGAGATCAAGAAAATGAAACACTCTCAAGGATGAAGATGAAAACCTCTTCTTCTCTTTCCTTTCACTCTTTCTTTTTCTCAACCATGAATAAAACTCTCTTCTAGTGAGTATGAGAATGGTGGAGGAATCAACACATAATGCAAAGGGAGGTGAGTGTAGGAGCATAAGAAAGGTGACCATATCCAAGGTCAAAGAAACAAAACACTATGCTTCATATCAAATCCAACCATACCCTTTCATGTCACAATAAAGCAAAAGCATGGTGGAAAAAAAAATATGAAAGCTATCATATCAATCTTTTACAAGAAAACCCCTCCACAATTGTAATTTGCAAAACTGCAAATTACCCCCTCCATCGGAAAAGTCCGGCCGGGAAAGAACAAAGGAAAACCGGCCGGAACGGAATGCAAACTGGCAACTCCAGAAAACTGGTCCCGTAATAAATTACAGGAAAAACCCCAATACTGTGCATACACACCCGCATCTGTATTCCGTCCGGATACAAATGCAAAGAGACAAAATCTACATTGTACTAAACTAGGACCGGCTTAAACCAAAGCCGGCTAGTAATATCCGTTCGATCCTGATCCGTGCAATACCGCACGTATCTGATCGAACCCTGCCATATACCTATACGGCTACTAGTACAAACCGTCCGATCCTGATCCGTGCAATACCGCACGTATCTGATCGGACCCTGCCATATCTCCATACGGCCTCTACAGCGTTTCGCCCGAAACTTGAGTAACTGAAAGTGTGGTGGACTCTAAAGACTCGTCAACACCTTGGTTGTGGATTTAACCACTAGCACGTCAGAGGTATAAGCCAATACGTGACGGGCTACCAGGTACTGACCAAATGGGACGTCGATGAGGAAGCTCACCCCGACACCCAACTGAGCCTGTCAGTGACAATATCCGTGCAGTCCGGTCCGTTCGTCTATGAGTATCGCATGGCGGGCCTAGGGGGTTGGTAAAAGTCAGACCCCCAAAAGCGGTACAAGTCGTGTCGGAGTGTAGCCCAGAACACCCTGAGATACTACTGGAATACCTACCAGTAAATCTCCTTGCCTTGGCCAAGGACTTTGTGTAATGGCTCTCCTAGACACAGCATGACCTCACCCCCAATACCGGGAGAGACGAACCCCTGAAGATACGCTCACTGCCTCCATGTGGCTCGGGACTGTACCCAACTAAAACCTGTTTGCACGACTCCTTTGAGCCGTGGTAGGGTAGTAATCAAAGTACAGTGGGAACTCACACGAGAAAAATGACGATCCCCAGGTCGATGAACTAACCTGCACACATGTCACCAGGGAACTGCCATCTGACGTCTGGTATATGACCAACTAGCATGTTCCCGGCGAGTCCTGTCCGGTGTACTCATAACCCAATGAGCACCTGTATACATCTTAGGTGATCCAACTGACACCAGTGGCTTGTGAGACCGGCCACCGCCCCTCGTCGGGGTCTCGACTGTATACACTAGTCTACTAATGGAGTATCGATGCCCGGTCTCGAAACTCCCACGACTAGGGACCTTTTAAGGATATGCTTGTAGACCCCCAGCTCCCACTTATATGATCGCCCTCATACTGCTGGTGGTCAAGCAAGAATCCTAGGGGCTCTATCAACGTGTAATAGCGACATGTCAGGTCACTTAAAGCAGTACACGATGATAAAGGTAAACCAGATAGCATACTATCATCTCGAGTAAGACTGTCCTACCGGGATAGGTCCTCCCTCAATCATTACAATCACGTACCTGTGACCTAATAATTGACTCTGAGGGCACTATCTCCAACACTTCTTCTTCTCATCTCTTCTCCATTAAACTTGTAGTGAGCTTTGTGAGTGAGGAATGGTGAATAAAGAAGATCATTTTATTATCATGCTTGTCTTACTTTTGCTATAATTGTTGTAACTTTAAATTCGTTAAGTAGTTGTTGTTATTTCCTTATTGTTTCTTTCTTCTCTTTTTTTCTTTATCCTTACATACGACAATGATGCTTACGCTTGATCCTCGCCAAGGTGAGGTCGCAAATAGTTAGTCGTATTCTTCTAATCTCCTTCTTTCTATCTTCCTCTTTTGTTTTGTTTTGTTTTTCCTTATCATGATGTGTGAGTAGTTAATACTTGTTAGGGTAGGATAAGGGAAGTTTGAGAGAAGGAAATCTCTCTCACTCTTTCCTTGCCCAACAGCTTAAATCGACTCCCGTTAATTGAACCACAATCCGCTCCTTACGGCACCCTATCCTACATGATAGCGGTGATTCCGTAGTGAGACCGGTTGTGGTTGAATTAACCGGAGGTTATGGCTAAGAGCCAAGAACGGACGGACAAGCACCAAAAGGAAGACTTATGCGTTGGAAAGCCTAGCTTATACTCGCAAAGTCCTTCCTAGTCGTGCTAATCCCCGTTGTTGCCGATTACCGTAACACCGATATTAAGAGGGGCAACGAAAGATGTGGAGACTCCTAACTCAAACTAACCTAATCCTAACCCTAACAAGCTCTCTTTAAATATCAACTCAACACTTAGATAATCCAACAAAATCTGAAAACAGGACTTAACTCGTTAAAACACTTTGAAAAAGACTCCCATCTCCCTGCGGACGACCCGTACTCAACCGGCTAGCTACAAGCGAAACCGTCTTGATTGCGGTATTTAAACTAGAACTTGAACATGCACGTAAACTAACAATCAAATGGCGCCGTTGCCGGGGAGACGGTAGTTTATTTCCTTGTGTAATTTCGGGTTAACTTGTGAATATAACCGAAAAACAAAACAACAAAAAAAACATACTTTGTAAAAAACCATCTTGTTGTTTTTTTTATTAGCTTTTGTGCAAGTGTGCAGGAAAATCCGAAGTTCAAGATCGACGCCAAAGACGCCGGATAATACGGAGTTCAAGTACAGTGCCAAAGACGTGGGAAGATAGACCCACATTTCGCGGCTACACCGCGACGGATCAAAACGGAACAAACGGTCTACCGTCAAGATCTGGAGCAAGTACAGTGAGACAATTCAGAAGATCCATACAAGCAGAGAACACCAACAGGAGGTCACAACAGAAAAACGGAGCCCCAAATCCCTGTTCCTGCCGCGGATCCGCGGCAACAGAGGGCTTAGGCCGCGGATCCGCGGCCACGTGGTGGCTTCAGGGGTGCATTTTCTTTCTGGTGAGTCTCTCTCTTCTCTCCACTCCTCTGAACTCCACTGAACTGTGTTTTCTGCAGCCTTCTTTGCGCAAATTCTTCTCCCCCTTCCAATAAACTGTTCTTGTGCAGGATTCTTTGCGCCGCAAATAAAAATTGTTTGCAGTTGATTTGTTACTGCTTTGCATTTCTTTAATACGGACTTAAGGGGCTTGAAACCAATCCAGATTGGGTGGGGATTTCATCACCCTTCCCAGGACCCCAAAAATCACTAAAGCATATGCATTGTCCATTGTAAATTAAAAAATACTAGACTTCAGCCCTAAGGACTTCGCGCTCATTAGGAGAAGATAAACCGTGTTTAGAACCTCGCTTAACCGTATATTGTTTACGGGGTGTCTAGGAAAGTGTTAAAGGCGCAACCGCCGAAAGAGAAAGGGTTATTTAATTAAGGAACTTCGCGAAAGCGTTGGACAACCTCCCCTTATCTCTGCACTTACCTGGCCTCGTGATCAGTGTATTTTTAAGCCCGTTTCTCGACACTGTTTAACTTCGAAAATCAAGTTCAGGAGCAGGTCTAGTAGACCTAGGTTACCCTAGATCTAGGTGTGATTGTGCATATCTTGTTTGTGATTGCTTAAGCCGTATTTCCGTACATATTTCTGTAAAAATCTTTCTAAAAAAAAAAAAAATCAAAAACTTTTATAAAAACTTGCCCTTTGTCGCCAAATCCATTTTTTCACCCACCACCCATCGCCTTTCTCCATTAACGTTTTCTTACCCTCACCTTCTCCGCTTTGACTGCACTAAACTCGTTTAGTGTATGTCCGCTTGGACTCGGGACACTAGCGCCCGTCTAGTCCGCGTTACGTTAGTCGCGACCGACTACGCGATCGACTTCGAGGTCGATACTCCGTCCACTCCTCTTTCACCCCTTCCTTTGCCGGCCAACTCCGACGTTGATCGGAATTCTGTTCATACATCTTCACCTTCACCTTCACCTTCACCAACCTCTTCTTCCGCGATGTCGGGATTTAATCCGAACATCTCTTTGACCACCGCTGGATTGGCTCCACCTCCTACGGAGACCAATATCCCACCACCTCCGCCTGTTGTAGCGCCGCAGCGAATTGCGCTCCAGGATCGTTTCTACCCTACCCGTTCTGCACTTCCCACCTGCCTTTCTCTTCCTCCGGCCAATGGGGACAACTTTGAAATTAAGCCCTATTTCATCAACATGCTTCCACGTTTTCATGGGCTTGAATCTGAAGATGCCTATATCTTCATCAATAAATTTCAAAACGTCTGTGCCATGATGAAAACAACCCAGCTGTCGGACGATGCTATACGTCTACGGGTCATTCCGTTCACTTTATGCGATCTCGCCGAAAAATGGCTGTATAGCACCGCTTCCCACTCAATCACCAGCTGGGACGAGTTTGTTAAAGCGTTTCTGAAAAAATTCTATCCAAATCATAAGACCGCAAGAATTCGAAATGAAATCAACCAATTCTCCCAGCTTCCTTTTGAACCCTTCTGGGAGTGCTTTGACCGGTACAAAGACCTTCTTGTTCAGTGTCCTCACCACGGTATAGAGAAATGGCAACTCTGCCAAACCTTATACGAAGGACTGAACCCAGCAACGAAGCAGTTGCTGGAAACCATCTGTCAGGGCCACTTCCTATCGAAATCTGACGAGGAAGCGTGGCAGTTCTTTGACGACCTTGCGGAGCAAACGCTACAGTGGGAGAGCACCAGACCGACTTCTTCTTCTTCTACCTTCACTTCTACCGGTCAGTCTAGGGTAGGAATCCACCAACTTGACGTCTCTATTGCGATGAAAGCTGAAATGGCTGCAATAACACGAAAGCTTGAAGAAATAGAGAGCAAATTTTCTGCTTCTGCTCCTACCCCGGTTCTCCCCCTTCGTACCATCTGCGCTTGTTGTTCCGATCCTTCCCACTTGACCGAAGAGTGTCCTTACAACCCACCCTCGCAAGGACAGGATCAGGTTAATGCTGCCTTCCAGCAAAGACCGAGGAATGATCCATACTCTTCCACCTACAATCCCGGTTGGAGGAACCACCCCAATTTCGCCTGGAATCAGAATCAGAATCAATTCCAGGGCAACAATTTCCAAAGGGCCCCTCCACCGCAACAACAAGCGCAACAACAAACTCAGTATCAGCAGCCCTTCCAACCCCAACCTTTCCAAAACCAGACGAACAACTTTGCACCCAACAACTCTTTTCCACCAAATAACTTTGTTCCGTCAAACAATGATAAGGTTTCCTCGCTCGAGCGAAGTCTGGAGGCGTTTGTTAAACAATCGACTCAATCCACCGCCAACATCCAGTCTTCGATTCAATCTTTAGTGCAACACACTGCCGCACACGGGCAAAGCATCAAGACCATCGAGGCCCAGATTGCACAGCTGAACGCGGCCTTGAGCGAGCGAGAGAAGGGGAAGCTCCCGTCCCAGCCACTTCCAAATCCCGGTCACCCACATAATGCACATGTTGCTCTTGAACAACAAAACCATAATGTGAGCGCCGTGACTACACTGAGATCGGGGAGGATGCTGCGAAACAACATTGGCAAACGGATCAACGATGACACCCCGGCCGCTTCTTCTTCTTCTTCTTCTTCTGAGCCTATTCTCCGTTCTTCACAAGGCTCCCCTCCCTCTTCTTCTGCTCTGAACGGACCCACTTCTCACTCCACGAAGACACCTATTCTGGGATCCGTTCCAACTCCACAATCTCCTCCTCCAGCTTTAGACTCAACCAATTTTCAAAATGTTCCATTTCCAAACCGGTTGAGGTCTAACAAACAAAATCCACAAATGGAGAAGATTCTGGAGTTATTTAAGCAAGTTAACATTAACATTCCTCTTTTAGATGCTGTCCAACAAGTCCCGTCCTACGCGAAAATCTTAAAGGACTTGTGCACGAAAAAGAGGAAGTCTCAGGTACCAAAGAAAGTTTTCTTGGCTAGTGCTGTGAGTGATGCTCTTACCCAATCTTTACCACAAAAACGGAAGGACCCTGGCTGTCCTACGATTTCAATTACTATTGGGGATAAGAACATCAACCGCGCACTATTAGATCTTGGTGCCAGTGTTAACCTGCTTCCATATTCAGTATACGAGCAATTAGGCGTCGGAGAGTTGAAACCCACACACTGCACTCTCCAAATGGCCGACCGATCGATCATCCACCCTAGGGGTGAGCTAGAGGATGTGTTGATAAAAGTCGGGGACTTCATATTCCCCGTTGACTTCATTGTATTAGATACACAGCCTGTAGCTAACCCCCGGAATCAAATTCCGGTGATACTCGGTCGCCCATTTCTCGCAACCTCAAATGCTGTGATCAATTGTCGCAATGGTTCAATGAACCTCTCTTTTGGAAATATGACGATTGAACTCAACATTTTTAGGTTAGGGAATCAGCCCGCCGAACCTAATGCTCATATACGGGACGTCTGCTCGATCCAGGAGATCACACCAGAAGAGTGTGAATTCGAGGAGTTTCTGTTTGATCACGATAATCTTGACGCCACTAGTGCGTTTCTCTTCGAACCTGCTGCTGTTTCTGCGCCCGACAACGAATACGAGTGTTTCACGTTCTCGAACGATCTTAGCCACGCACAACCCGAGTTTGAATCCTTCGACTTTCCGGATGAGTTACCTGAACCATCCGACTCGGTTGCCTACACTCGCTTTGAACCTTTGCTGGAGTCCTTTGAGTTCGAGACCTTTGCACCAGTCTTGCCTTCCATCATTTCACCTCCAACGCTCGAACTCAAGCCGTTGCCGTCTCACCTTAAGTATGCTTACTTAGGTGAGAACGAGACCCTCCCTGTCATCATTTCGGCTTCTCTAGCTCCAGAGCAAGAGAACGCCCTTCTGGCGGTCTTGCACAGCAACAGGCAAGCTTTTGGCTGGTCCATGGCGGACATCAAGGGGATTAGTCCCCTGATCGTTGAGCATCACATTCATCTGATGGATGATGCCAAACCAGCCCGGGATCCACAAAGACGTCTTAATCCAGTCATGAAGGAGGCTGTGAAGAAGGAGATCGTCAAATGTCTAGATAGTGGTATCATTTACCCTATCTCTGATAGCCAGTGGGTTAGCCCCATTCATGTCGTCCCCAAGAAGTCGGGCATCACGGTCATAACCAACGAGGCGAACGAGTTAATCCCTACTCGCACCCAAACTGGGTGGCTAGTTTGCATTGATTACAGAAAACTCAACGCCGCAACGCGGAAAGACCACTTTCCGCTACCTTTCATTGACCAGATGCTTGAACGATTGGCTGGACACGAGTACTACTGCTTTCTTGATGGCTACTCCGGCTATAATCAAATTCCCATCGCCGAAAAAGACCAGGACAAGACCACTTTCACTTGTCCTTTCGGCACGTTTGCATATCGACGCATTCCCTTTGGGTTATGCAATGCGCCCACTACCTTCCAGCGGTGTATGATGGGAATTTTCTCGGACATGGTGGAAAATTTTCTGGAGATTTTCATGGATGACTTCTCCATCTTCGGCGATTCCTTCAACGAGTGTTTGCTGCATCTTGACGCTGTCCTTACCCGATGTAAGGACAAGAATCTCACTTTGAACTGGGAGAAATGCCACTTCATGGTGCGCGAAGGTATTGTCTTAGGACATATCATCTCGCAAAATGGCATAGAGGTTGACAAAGCAAAGATTGAGGTCATTTCCAATCTTCCTCCTCCCCGATGCGTCAGAGATATCCGAGCCTTCCTTGGCCATGCTGGTTTCTATAGACGGTTTATCAAGGACTTTAGCAAGATTGCTAGGCTCTTGACACTTTTGCTGGCCAAGGACACGCCTTTCGACTTCAACTCGAGCTGTGTGACTGCATTCGAGTCACTGAAACGCTCACTCACTTCTGCCCCCGTTCTTTCTTCACCTGACTGGACGCACCCATTCGAGATTATGTGCGATGTATCCGACTTTGCCATCGGTGCTGTCCTTGGACAGCACATCAACAAGATGCCGCACGTAATCTATTACGCAAGCCGAACCCTGAACGACGCCCAACTCAATTATACAACAACTGAGAAGGAATTCTTGGCTGTGTATTTGCTTTAGAAAAGTTCAGGCCCTACCTCATCGGCTCTCCAGTCATTGTCTACACGGACCATTCAGCTCTGCGCCATCTTTTTGCGAAGAAAGATGCAAAATCTCGGTTAATACGTTGGATCCTCTTGCTTCAAGAGTTTGACCTTGTCATTAAGGACAAACGAGGATGTGAAAACGTAGTTGCCGACCATCTCTCACGACTTCCTTCTTCGCCTTCGCTTCCAATTCCGATCAACGACGTTTTCCCGGATGAACAGCTCTTGACAGTATCGTGCGAACCCTGGTTCGTAGATATTGTGAACTATTTGGCCACGGGATTACTACCGACCGAATGGTCAAGTCAGGACAGACTTCGCTTCTTATCCCAAGTAAAACACTTTTACTGGGACGAACCCTACTTGTTCAAGTACTGTCCCGACCAGATTATTCGTCGGTGTGTCCCTGACGAGGAATTCAAGAGTGTGCTGTCATTTTGCCACGATCAAGCGTGTGGCGGGCATTTTGGGCCCAGAAAGACAGCTGAGAAGATCTTGCAATGTGGTTTCTACTGGCCACAACTTTTCAAAGACGCTCACGACTATTGCAAGACTTGCTCCCGGTGCCAACACATGGGCTGGATATCCCGGAGGAACGAGATGCCGCTCCAACCAATCTTGGTTGTGGAGATTTTCGATGTTTGGGGGATAGATTTCATGGGGCCGTTTCCCAGCTCTTTCGGGAACTTGTACATCCTTCTAGATTTGATTACGTCTCTAAATGGGTCGAGGCTGTGCCCAGCCGAACTAACGACAACAAGGTTGTCGTTAGGTTCCTTAAAGAAAACATTTTCTCCCGGTTTGGGCACCCCCGAGCGATCATTAGCGACAATGGAAGTCATTTCTGCAATAGGACTTTCGAGGCCTTGATGCGGAAGTATTCCATTAATCATAAGCTTTCTACGCCCTACCACCCCCAAACCTGCGGGCAGGCCAAATTTTCAAATCGGCAAATCAAGCAGATACTGGAGAAGACGGTTTCCAAGAACCGTAAGGATTGGTCGCTGAAACTCACTGATGCCCTTTGGGCATTTCGAACCGCTTATAAGACTGACCTTGGCATGTCTCCCTATCGGCTTGTGTACGGAAAAGCCTGCCACCTACCTGTCGAAATCGAGCATCGCGCATTTTGGGCGATAAAGGAGCTGAATCTTTCTCTTGAGGATGCGGGCAGCCATCGGAAGCTGCAGTTGAACGAACTGAACGAGCTTAGGGATGAGGCTTACGATAACGCGGTTGTCGTTAAGAATCGAACGAAGGTGTTTCACGATAAACACCTTTTGCGCAAAACCTTCGTACCTGGTCAGCAGGTACTGCTTTACGACACCGGACTTCACTTCCATCCAGGAAAGCTCAGATCTCGCTGGAAAGGGCCGTATTTTGTGCGGAATGTGTATCCGCAGGGCGCTGTGGATTTGGAGAATCCAAAGGACGGTTCACTTTTCAAATTAAACGGACACCGATGCAAACCGTACCTTAGCGCCGAACCAACAGAGGAGCTCCTGTTCTTGCAGGAGCCGGTTTACCCTGAATGATCTTCCTCTGCCTACCTCCAAACTTCGGTTATCCAGCTAAGAACAGTGGACACTGTTCCAAATAAGTTTTGGGGTATGTACAAACCATTTTGTATATATTTGTGTATATTCTTTTTCTTTTCTTTAAAAACAAAAAACAAATAAAAATTTGTGTATCGCTAACCGACAATTTTGACCCTTCAAATGATCTCTTCATGCAACGACAGTGAGGACACTGTCCAATTCAAGTTTGGGGGTACACTCGGTACGCATTTCTTACCTTCGCATTCATATGTATATTTTGCATCTGCATATTAAATCCATAAAATCCATAAAAATCTGAAAATTTTCTAAAAATATAAAAACTTTTTTGTCAAGTAAGCTTGTGGAAGAACTCTGATTCAACATTCGACGGTTTTCGTTTGAAAAAATAGGAATAACTAAATCTTATGTTTGGATTTTGAAAACCTGAAAGATAACTCTCCTTTGATGTTAACTATAGCTGATATAAGTCTTTACATCACACTACACGTGTCGTGAATTTTGGGAATTAGATGACAAGTCTTTCATGTTTAAACTTTTAAACAGATAAATGATTTTCTGAGGATCAAATAGGTTTGTTCTGAAATAAGTAATGTCAAGAATAGTTTATGAAGTAAAGCGAATATGAAGGAATGTTATTGATGCCGTAATTGGAGCTAAGTCTGAAAAATAACCCATCGGAAACTTGATTGGAATGATTACACACCAAACCCATTAAACACGTCTTTTATCCAAAAAAATAATTGAACTGCCGATTATATCTCCGTTCGTATTAAATCATCTGATTTTCACTCCAAACTGTCTTTTGTTTTTGGACCTAGGTAACTTGAGTAATTAAGTCCGCTGGGGTGTTTCTACACCTAATGCCCTGAAACCAACTGGTTTGGGTGCATTGGCCCAAAGCTCGCTAAGAAGCCTAGAAAGTCCAGTTTTAAAACAAAGTCAAGCAAGTGTTCTCTCCGAGTTAAAATTCCTAACGGTTCTTTGTGTGAGAATAATCTTGATAAAAAACAGGCTTTTATAAAAATTTTAGCGGAGATATGAAGGTTTTATTCTATGATAAAGACTATTGCACGTTCACAGAGGTGTGTATGAAATGAAAACAAGAAAAATGTGGAGTGCAAAATACGACTTAGTTTCCTGTTATGGAAGATAGAAATTCTGAAGTTGAAACCTTACTGGAAAACGAAACTTGAAAAATGCTTAACTCTTTATAAAACTTATGTGATCCTTTTTAAATTGTTATCTGGGCTTTATTGTGCGACATGATGACTTTATTCGACCTTTCGGGAACTTAACGACACTATTTGCACTGCACGTAAAGACATGTAAAATCTGTAGTTAAATAAGAAGCGAGGTGTGAAAAATAAAGGTTCGATGGTCTAGACTTAGGATTATAGAATTGTTATTTTCTAAACCAAAACTTTAGGGTTTGAAGCTTAGTTATTTTAAAAAACCAACTTGACCGGATTTTGTGGGTAGTATCCGCTGAAAACCCTCAGGAGACAACACTCCTCCTACTAGGGACACCTAGAGGTTTAACGGCTTGTTGCACATACTCAGTGCAATCGCGTTCCCTACGAAAGTGAGGTTAGGAAATTTTTTGTGAATAAATGGGCTTTGCTCGGGACGAGCAAATGATAAGTTTGGGGGTATTTGTTCATATCAGATTTTTGCATTTTCATACCGCCCGATTTTTGTCACATTGCATATCGGTAGATACTCTTGAGCCGTGTTTGCTAGTCAATTGCAGGATACAGGTTCTCGGTTCTAAAACGGTGAAATTCATGAAAAACACGATAAAATCCGGGTTCCTGCCAACCACAGATAAAACACGGTCTCCGCTCTTCATCCGTATGTTGCCAGATACCAGTTTAGGAAGACAAAATGTCAAATCTATGTCACCTTCATACACAAGGCTCAATGGCAACAACAAGTTCCAAGAAATCTACGCGGAGCTCGAGGCAATCATGCCAAATCTTGACAAAAAGTCCACCTTTCCCTCAACAGAAATTCTGGAAGAAATATGGAGGTATTTTCAGAAAACACATATACCAGAATTATGTACACTGAAGAACAGGAAAGCACCAAAAAGAAGTGGGCCCAACTCCTCTAAAGGGCCGCGGATCCGCGGCAAAAGGGGGGTCTAGGCCGCGGATCCGCGGCCGTATTGGCGCCAAGTCTGCAGAGCTTTAGGGGGTATTTTGGTCATTCCATTTGGGTTCTGGTGGTTGCCCTAGGTTTTCACTTTTTGTCCTATAAATAGCCCAGAACTTTGAGAAGGAGGGGGGCCATTCTTGTATTTTCTTTTTGCTAGGTTTTAGTTTACATGTTCTTCTTCTTCTCATCTCTTCTCCATTAAACTTGTAGTGAGCTTTGTGAGTGAGGAATGGTGAATAAAGAAGATCATTTTATTATCATGCTTGTCTTACTTTTGCTATAATTGTTGTAACTTTAAATTCGTTAAGTAGTTGTTGTTATTTCCTTGTTGTTTCTTTCTTCTCTTTTTTTCTTTATCCTTACATACGACAATGATGCTTACGCTTGATCCTCGCCAAGGTGAGGTCGCAAATAGTTAGTCGTATTCTTCTAATCTCCTTCTTTCTATCTTCCTCTTTTGTTTTGTTTTGTTTTTCCTTATCATGATGTGTGAGTAGTTAATACTTGTTAGGGTAGGATAAGGGAAGTTTGAGAGAAGGAAATCTCTCTCACTCTTTCCTTGCCCAACAGCTTAAATCGACTCCCGTTAATTGAACCACAATCCGCTCCTTACGGCACCCTATCCTACATGATAGCGGTGATTCCGTAGTGAGACCGGTTGTGGTTGAATTAACCGGAGGTTATGGCTAAGAGCCAAGAACGGACGGACAAGCACCAAAAGGAAGACTTATGCGTTGGAAAGCCTAGCTTATACTCGCAAAGTCCTTCCTAGTCGTGCTAATCCCCGTTGTTGCCGATTACCGTAACACCGATATTAAGAGGGGCAACGAAAGATGTGGAGACTCCTAACTCAAACTAACCTAATCCTAACCCTAACAAGCTCTCTTTAAATATCAACTCAACACTTAGATAATCCAACAAAATCTGAAAACAGGACTTAACTCGTTAAAACACTTTGAAAAAGACTCCCATCTCCCTGCGGACGACCCGTACTCAACCGGCTAGCTATAAGAGAAACCGTCTTGATTGCGGTATTTAAACTAGAACTTGAACACGCACGTAAACTAACAATCAGCCACCGCCCGTGGCCTCGTCACCCGACTCAATGGGGACCGTTGTCGTGCTCGCAAGACCTGGAGACGGCGGAGGACCATAGGCGGGGAGGGCTATGACTGGAGCATTGCCAGATTCCTGAGAAGGAGCGGTTGGCTCGTCCTCAGGAATCATGGCCACCTCACCCGCTACTCCCTCGGGTTCAGCAGTCACGGTTGTCTCGTCCACTGTCACCACAAGATCATCGGCCTCAGGCACTCCGCCTGCTGCTACCTCGGGCTCAGCAACAACCGCTTGCTCAGGCATAGTGGATATGACTAGTTCGTCAGCCACTATCTCGGGCCCAGCAATCCCACCTGTGTCATCCGCCACCTACTCGGGCTCGACCAATGTCTCTCCCCTCAGCCCCTCAGGTTCGACAGTCTCCGCCTCCCCCTCGGTTGGGCTTGGTCCTGCAAGGTAGAATATATAAGAACCGACAGCTTTATAAGTCTTATAACAAAATTCTGAAAGAAGTATTACCTGAGGTAGACTTGTCGTTAGCCTCTCTATTGGCGCGGATTGCCTGTCTATGAGCTGTAGACAGGGTGACCGAGGGCTCTTCTGACGGGGTGTCGGCATGAGGGACGGTGCTTGGGCCCGCTCCAATGGCCAAGGCAGCCCTGCGTGCCTCTGCTTCGCGCCTCGACCGCTTCCTTTCTTCCCGGGCTGTCACGATGGACCTCTTTGACGCTTCCTTCATCGAAGCGTCGTCGTCCTCATTTAAAGATGCCTCCTGAGCCTTTAAGGCATCTCTCATCGGCTCTTCGAGACGAACCTCCTGCGGTAGCCCAGAGGAAGCAGGAACATCGGCAGCTGGCAGAACATTTGCGTCACTTGGCGGGAACGGCATTGAGGTTTCTGCAATAAAAAAGGGAGAGATTAGATTGACCATAACAAAAGGAGAATAAAAACTTGATGAATCGAAACTTACTTAGGCCTAAAGACGCTCTAAAGCATTCCTCCTCTTGGAAGGTCTTGAGTGAAGCGGCAATGGCTTCTTCAGTGGTGATGCCTGTTGAAAGAAAAGAAGGAAAAATATTAATCAAAGGCAATAATAAAGAAATGATGCAATAGAAAATGCGACTAGTGATTACCTGAATCCGCAAGCTTAGCCAGCCATGCGTCACGCCTTGCCAACCTGTAGGTCAGGCAGCCACCCAATCCAATAGGGTCACCGTGGCACCAATGGGTCCCTCAGCAGCTACTTTTTACGCATGCCCCCTCGCGAGGACTACAACCCGCCGGAACACCTTCCGGTCTCGGGACACCCTGGGGGTAAGAGCCTATGCTTCGCCACAGTGTCACACAGTGAGAACCCCCCATAGGTCGACATCTAATGTCTAGTAGCTCTGATACCACTGTAGGGTTCCTAGGCACACTAATGAGGTCTCACAAGGCATCAACCATGCCAATTTTAAATTTTACAAGTGCCGAGAAACCCTAATACGGATCGTTAACTAGATTTTAGGCGAAAGATGCAACTAGTTAACAACTTAACTAAAAGAAAGAGGCTACAACCTTTGTAGATCCGGTTCTCCACTTCCTTAGCTCCACGTAGACATCCCTCCACTGTACAAATCGGATCTTGGACTCTAGTGTCGGCTTCATCGGAGAAATGGGCGGGCTAGGTCATCGACTACGATGCCGAAGATGATCTACGTCGAGGCATCACAAGATCAAGCTCCCACTTCACCAAGTCATGAAACTTGTGAAGAAAACACCCTATACTACTTGGCAAGAGGTAGAGGATGAAGAAATAGGAAGTGGGTTCACTTTAGAATTGGATTTCTCACTCATTTGCTCAAGTTGCCATTGTTGGTAGCAAGCTTCTTCTTGTTGAAGAAGAAGAAGAAGAAGAAGAATATGGAATATATTATGATAAGTTATTTGCAAATAGAAAATAAATGAATACTTATCATAATCCAACCATGGTCAAGTGTAGAGAATGAACTAGGGTTAAGTGGAATGGTTAGGGTTAAGCATGAAGACAAAATGGTCACTTGGTCAAAGCTTCATGAAGCTTCAACAACAAACAAAGAAAGCCACCATTTTCTCTTTTTCTTTTCCAAAATAAATAAACAAAATAAATAAATAAATGAATAAGAAAAAGAAAACCCTAACCATTACACAACCATGGTTTAATCTTTACACAAACCCAAGTGAGCATGTATCATCAAACATGATATAAACAAGTGCACAAAAGTATATCACATATACAACTTGTGAACTTCAAGTGAGAAAATCCATTTAAAATGAACCAATACTAGTTAATGTAAATTAATATATCATATATATAATTATACATTAAATCATTAAATCAACACTTGATTTAACGATCCGGTCATATCGCATATAACCGACTAATATCTATAGTAACAACTTATCGAATCAACACTTGATCCGATAACCCGGCTATATCACATATAACCGATCAATGTTACAAATCACGAGAATCAAATACAGTATCACATACTGGTATTATTCTCGATCCCGCACATATCTCATATGCGCTCCTATTTCGTTTCGCTTGAGCCAGGAAACCTCTGTGTCGGACTCTAAAGACTCGTCAATACGCCGGCAGCAGGTGATGATCATATCAAACAGCCACAAGCCGCAAGCGGTCTGCTAAACGTAACGCCCACCCGGGTATTGAGCGATCAGAAGATCGACAAGCAAGCCCGCTCACACTCCTGTGATTCCAACCAGTAACACTTACCGTACAGTCCGGTCTGTTCGTCTGATATGTCGCATATCTCGCCTAGGGGTGGTAAACGTCAGACCCCAATAGCTCGATAAGTCATGTCGATATGAGGTCTATAACAGTTCGAGAAACTACAGGTAACACTTACCAGTAAATCTCAGCAACCCTGGCCAGGGATTTCCGGTTATAGCCAATCGAACACAGCGCAACATCAACTCCCTATACCGGGAGAGACGAATCCCCTCCTATCGCTCATTGCCTCCATATGATTCGGGACTGTACCCAAAAGCCACCATTTTGCATGTCCTCTTAGACGTGGTAAGGTGGAAATCAAAGCACAGTGGGAACCACACAAGACTCTATGACGATCTCGGGTCAACAGACTACTCTGTACCAGTGTCACCAGAGAACTGCAATCTGACGTAAGGTATAATACCATCTGGGAGTTCTCGGCGAGTCCGTCCAGTGTACCCAGTCTCTACTGAGCACCCGTATATCATCTCTGATGTCAAACACCAATGGATATGGGATCATCCATCGCCCATCTGTATGGGTCGAGAAGGTATAAGCTAGTCTACTCTGGTATATCGATGCCCCGTCTCGATACACCTACGACTAGGGACCTTGAAGGATGTACTTATGGACTACCATGTCCCCACTAGTATGATCCGCATCATAGTCCAGGTAGTCAAGTACACATCCTAAGGGCTTTACCAACATGTAACAGAGAGACAATCAGTATACACGTTAAGGTAAAGAGTAACCAGATAGCATACTATCATGTCGAGCAAGAAAGTCCTCCCTATATATGTCCCAGCATCCACTACAATATACATCCTATGTATAGTAATGGCCTCTAGGGCATACATATAACTAACAATCTCCCACTTGCACTAGGGCCATCTGTAGCAGTGGTTGTAGTATCTCATACTCAACCATCCCATAAAAGTCTCTCTCTGGGAATAGGCCTTCATGAGTGGATCCGTTGTGTTATCCTCTGAGTCTGCTCTCCTTATCTCGATCACCCTGGAGATCAACTATCTCCATGATCTGGTGATACTGCCTTAGAATATGTCTGGATCACTGATGGGACGGACGTTCCTTGGCATAAGCCACAACTCCATTGTCACACAGTGGGAGGAACTAAGTTCATCTCATGAACAAATACACATCCAGACTGCTTCTTTGGTAGCATCTTAAGTAGCGATGTATCCAGCCTTTATCGTCTAGTTTGCCACGGTATCTAGCTTGGAACTCTTCCAACATACCGTCCCTTTACTGAGGGTAAAGACAATGCCTGTGACTGACATTCAGTCGTCTTTATCACCCTGGAACCTTTCCAGTGATTCTCCCCAGGACCAATTGATACCTTCTCACTGCAACTAGTGAGTATCCTAACATCCAAATAGATCCATCTCAAAGATCCAAAACCCAGGATTTAGGTAGTATCACTTTGATCCTATATAGAGAATCATTGTGATAAGCGGAGATTGACCGAACGTAGCATAGGAAACTTTTTCCCTATCAAGAGTATGTCATCCACGTACTCTACGAGGATCACAACCATACTCCCTACTACCTTTTTGTATATACAAGGTTCATCTACCATTTTGATGATGTCAAACTGTTTGACTAACTCATCAAAACAGATGTTCCAACTCCGCGATGCCTGCTTCATCACATAAAACATCTTGTACACGTTTCCGCTGCTCCCACTGTCTACGAAGCCCTCTGGCTGTGTACTTACAGACGTTCTCTTCTAAAATATTATTTAGAAAAGCAGTCATGGCACCCAACCGCCAGATATCGTAGTCATGGTATGTAGCCGTGGCAAGTAGGATCTGGATGGACTTAAGCATAGATTCTTAGAAAAGGTTTCAACATAATCCATACCTGGTCAATGATGCAAACCATTAACAAGTCTAGCTTTGAAAGTCTCAACCTTTCCATGTACACCAAGTAATCTTCTCAAGATATACTTGCTCCTGATGGGGATTTAACCCTTCAGATATAGCAACCAAAGTCCATACTTTATTGGTGTATAAGGATTCCATCTCAGATCGCTAAGCATCCAGCCATTCTTACAGAGTCCCACTCCTGATGGCCAGCTCGAAACTAGTTGGGTCATCATCTCATGATGCAATCCTCGCTCCCACTGTCATAGAGAAACTGAAGTATCTCTCAGGTGGGTGAGGAACCCTACTAGATCGACGGAGAGGCTGAGGTTTGTTGGAATCTACTGAATCCTTTGGTTCTATTAAATCATCTGCAGTAGTTTGTATAGCTGGAACGTTTCCAGTTTTACAGAACTGAACTTGCCTTGATCTTGTCTGGATTTTGCTTTTAGACATAGGCCGGACAACCCCAAATCTTAACTAACTTAAGATATGGGCTCTTCCCTTTCCATATCATATATGAAGTGGTAGGCAACTGATTTGATCGGGACCCTATTCAATAGGTATGCAACTTCTCAAGTGCATAACTCCCAAAAAGAAATAGGTAACTCAGTAGTACTCATCATAGAGCACACATTATCGAATAAGGTGCAATTGCTCCGCCCCGATATACCATCATGCTATGGTGTATACGGAGGAGTAAAGCTGAGAGAGAATCTCATTCTCCTTTAGAATAGTCTAGGATTTCCGTGCTCAAGTATACTCCTCCCTGATCACATCAAAGGACATAATACTTTTACCCGTATTTTGGTTCTCTACTTCTATCTTATATTCTGTGAATATCTCAAAAGGTTCGGACTTGTGTTTCAACAGGAACATATGTCTGAATCTAAAGAGATCATCAAAGAATGTAATGAAGTACAAAGAACCAGTCTTGGCATGTGCAGACAGGGGACCTTACATACATCAACATGTATCAATCCCAAGAGTTCACTAACTCTTTCTCTGTTTCCATTAAACAGAGTTGTGGTCATCTTATCTTTGTGACATGACTGGCAAGTTTCACAAGATGTAAATTCAAACTAATTTAAATATGCATCTAAATGTAACTTAGCTAGTCGGGTCGCATTGATATGACCTAGTCTACAATGCCTTAAGAAGGATTCGTTCATTTCTGAACTCTTCCTCTTGTGTGTGTTCTGTATTCTAAGAACTGTAGTTTGATTTAGAACATCAATGCTTTTAGATAACGTGCCTGAACCGATCAACTTTTGATATAGGAAATGTTCAAAATATTATCCAACAATACAAAATTTTATCGTTTCTTTACTAATAAAGAGACAGATATGATTTTGTATATCAGGTTTGGTATCTAATAGCATTTGTTCAGAATCAATGTACTGATAATACAGGGTGACAGTGACCAACAGACTTGGCTGCAACACTTGCCCCGTTTTCTGCCTCATGAAACTTATCACCCGTTCTCAGTTCTCTACCTTTCTGTAGCCCATGTAACGGATTACATTTGCGGGATCCTGATCCGGTATCTAATACCCAGGACGTAGAGGATACTGAGAAACAGTTCTTTATAATGAACACACCCGAAGATGATGCATCAGCATGCACTCTCTTCGTTTGGGCGGTACAGGAATTCTGGTAATCCCCAATTTCCTGCTCTGTCTTATAACAATTATAAGATGGAGCGGGACCAACGTTCCCCAGCTCAGTATAACAAGCGGGTTCGGTCAATATATCCGTATTATTATCTTGATTAAGGCGTGATATGGTCGCTACCTGGAGAGAGAGAGAGAAGAAAACACTCAGCGTGCGCTCTTGCAAGAATAGATTGGTTATTATTTTATCTAATCAGGATGGCTCCCACTGTTTTTATCAAATCTTCCTTCAAACCCTAAAAGGAAAGACTAGCCGGGATTAATTACACACTACAAGTTCGCTAATCTTTCAGCCAGGCCAGTGTCGGTACTTTGAGGGAGGTCCCCCGTGCTTTCGCACGAACCTAATTAATGTAAACATCATTTTCCCAGAGGCGTAACCTCATTAACACCTTTCTAGACACCTACTTGATCGGCTAATTGTAATGTGTAAAACTCTTCCAGGAGTAACTTGTTAGTGTATATGCCCTAGAGGCCATTACTGTATCATACTAGTTTGTATATTACTTGATGGAAGCTTGGGATATTCACCTTGTATAAACAATCTTGCTCAATATAGTAGTATGCTACTTGGTTTGTTTCTACTTCAATGTGTACTTGTGTTTATTTCAGTATATCACTTTTACGCATTAGTGGAGCCCTTAGGATCTTTGCTTGATTACCAGCGTTGTGATGGCAGTCACACTAGTGGGGGCTGGGTAATCTATAAGCACATCCTTATACAGGTCCCTAGTCGTAGGACTATCGAGACAGGGCATCGATACTCCGGAGTAGACTGGCGTATGCGCTTCTCATCCCAGTGTGGGAGATGGTCTGTCCCACAGCCATCAGTACGTCGTACTGGAGATAGTATACGGGTGCTCGTTAGGTTACGGGTACACTGGACAGGACTCGTCGGGAACTGAAAGGTTGGTATTATACCTATCGTCAGTCATCAGTTCCCAGGTGACATGAGTACAGCTTAGTCCGCTGACTTGACACTGGCACTTCGCCTCAAGTGTGTTCCCACTGCACTTTGATCACTACCCTACCACGGCTCAAAGGAGTCGTGCAAACAGGTGGTGGTTGGGTGCAGTCCCGAAGCACTTGGAGGCAGTGACGGTTAGACAGGATTCGTCTCTCCCGGTATTGGGGGTTGACATCGCGCTGTGTCTAGGAGAGCCATTACACGAGTAGTCCCTGGCCAGGGCAAACGAGATATACTGGTAGGTTTCCAGTGTTATTTCAGGGTGTTTTGGGCTTCGCTCCGGCACGACTTGTACCGCTATTGGGGGACTGACGTTCACCGCCCCCTAGGCCCGCCATGCGATGTATGAGACGAACAGACCGGACTGTACGGAGACTGTCACATTCAGACTCAGTAGGAGTTCAGATGGGGTTTCACCTCGTCAGCCTTCTTGTCGACATCTACCTGGGGACCGTTACGCACAGCTAGTGCCGCTTGCGGTCTGTGGTTAAACCCACTGCCAGCGTAGTGTCGAGTCTTTAGAGTCCCACACAGAGGGTATTCGCCTCTGGGCAAAACAGAGTAGAGGTCGCATGGTTTTGCGACAGGGTTCGTTCTCATCCGCGCACTTGTGCACGTTTGGAGTCCGGACGGATATTACTGGCTGGCTCTGGTTTGAGTCAGATACCGGTATTTGTTTTGGGGTTGATTTTATCTCTCAGTATTCATGTTCCCCGGAACAAGAATGCAGGTGTGTATGCACAGTTCTTTTTGAGGAGGAGGAAGATGATTTTTCATTAGGGTTTCGGAACGGGTGCGTATGCACAGTTGACAGTCGTCTTTTTCCAAACCCTAATGGATTTATGTTATATCAATTAATAATATATAATAAAATGAAATTGTGTCATGGTTAGTTTTTGTTGACTTGTTGACCATGGTTGACTTGTTGACCATGGTTGAACTTTTGACCATCATCATCACAAAAGAAAGATGCTCTTTGATTCTAGCAAATTCATTTAATGTTTGTAATGATAATGGTCATTCTAAAACTTTCCATCAACCTTTTCATTTTCATTATTATTATTATTGATAATTCTTTTTCTTTTGCATTATGGTTGCAAGAAAGAAAAAGGATAATTCATTCTATCATATTCACTCTCTCTCTTCACTTCATCTTCTTCTTCCTCTAAGCTAAAGAGAACCCTTCTCATGTGTTGAGAATCCTTCTCTTTAGAAAAGAAAGACAACCCCTAGTCACTCTCTACTCATTCTAGGTTCAAGGTTTAGCAAGCCGGAAACCCTAGTTCACTCAAAGCACGAGGAAGAGCCCAAAGGTCGAACTCTCGAGGTGGATCCATCTTCGACGGAAGAAGGCGACAAGAAGAGAACCATCAACCTCTACAAAGTTTGAAGAAGAAGGAGTTCAAGTTTAGGTATAACCATCTCCATCCGAGTAGCTAACCCTCTTTAGCTAAGTATGCTAGTTTTAGTTTAGACACGATCCCGACCTTGTTTAGTCCATGTTGCCTCTTGAGATAAAAATTTGATTTTTATACCGTTTCCGCCTCCCCGTAAGAACCGGGGGTCGCAACGTGGACTTACAGTGGTATCAGAGCCTAACTAAACTTAAACTAGCTTGGTAGTGAAGTGTAACGAAGTTCGGAAACGAAAAATCACAAAACCGGAAAAATTACAAAACCTGAGTTTCTGTTGAAATTTTTTTTGCTCAAAATGAAAAAATTTATACTTGTAAAATCGTATCAGGGTTTTGTGAGTGCACCCATGAAAAACGATGACCTAATTCCCTCAAACCGCCGCCCTTCCGCCGCACTAGGTAGGCATGTGCGGCGGAAGCGCCGCGGTTTGTCGCCTTCTGTCCATCGATTTTCGTGCAGTGTGTTTGTGTGTTGGTTTTGGGTTTTTTGAAATATATTATATGTGCCCAGATTTTCCAGAAAAGAAATTTCCTTTTGGGGTCCTATAATTCCGTATTTTTCCGAACTTCACTGCACTTTGGCTATGATGATTATATCTGTGAGGTTTGCATGTATTGAACGTCGGCTAATCGCTATAAGACGATTAGTCGGGGTTATACATGATCTGTGTTTGATATTGGAATGTGTATATGAATGTGTTGGACTGTCGCGGGTGAATAGCCGGGGGTGGATGTGAGATGAGCTTTTGTTTTTCTTTCATTCATTGTAAATGTAAATTGATGTAATTATATTATTTGTTTGGCCGCACAACCGGGTCGGGGTTGTAGCCGTCATTGTATAATTCTTTTTACTGTTTTTGCTCCTAGGATAGACCCATGGAAGGGGTGCACAAACTACCGAGTACTTGGCGGGTAGTTTGCCGCACCCGTAGGGGTCTTGGGTGGGGTATTTGGCTATTCACCGCGACCGTGTTATCCGCTTTTCGTTCCAGGCTCGAAAGGATTGCGGATTGCTAGTATATCCAATGTATTCATCTGTGATCTGTAATGTCTATCATTGCTTTCTATTTAGGCGTTGCTTATGTTTTACAGCCGCGCTAGCCCAGCCCCCGCTCTGTCGTTAGTTAAGTAACCTAACGAGTGATGACGGGACCCCGTGGCGAATGCGAATGGCATAAGCGTACGTCATATTTTGGTTGTTTTCTGCAATGGTAGGAATTAAATGATGGGACGCATTAAAAGTACTAATGCAAGAATATCACGCATTAAAAGAACTAATGCAAGATAATAAACCAAGTTAAAGTCGTTGGAACACTTTCGAAAAACCACTCGGTTCTTTTCAAAACCAACTTTTAAATGCGGAGCTTGAGCCACTCCTTTTTAAAAGCTATCTCGTTCCATCGACCAAATCAAGTTCACTACGTTCACGGTTTTGCCAAAACCATTCGTAGCCCTCCGTCGTTTCATATGAATATTCAATAGTATTCAAGCTGTGTTTGTTGACCTTCGTCAAGGCATAGTGATTGGTAGCTGTTGGGTATTCATATGTAGCATAGATAGATGCGTTGGTTTGGGACATTCGTATTACCTTGTTGACCTTCGTCAAGGGTATATACGGGTGGATTCAAATTAACCTGGATAATGACGGGCAGAACTTGACATGTGACTTATGATTTGTTGACCTTCGTCAAGGTCATAAGAGCATGGGGCAAAAATCCACATCGGGAGTTTCATAAGTACTGAAACTTGCTAGATTTGCATACCATTTGGAGTGTGATGATTCTGGTAGGATTCCTTCAGTTTCATCACGCAATGATATTTGGATCCCGATCCTACTGTGAGTATATGCTACTCCTCGGGAAATTTCTCACTTAACGATCAATGCTATAAACCTAGTAGGTGCCTAGAAAGGTGTTAGCGGGGCCACGCCCCCAGGGAAAAGAGGTTCTTTAATTAAGGAACTTCGCGAAAGCGTTGGAAAACCTCCCTCGAAGTACCGACACCGGCCTGGCTGAACGGTTAAGCAAGTATTGTACGGTGGGATTGATCCTGACTAATTCTTCCTTTATGGTTTGAGGAGGGATTCGAGAAACAGTGGGAGCCATCCTGTTTAGACAAACTAAAAACCACTCTAAACTTGCAAGAGCATCATGCTGAGTGTTTCTTCTTCTCTCTCCTAATTGTAGCGACCAATCAACATGACTGGACTTAAGTTACTCCTAGATAAAAACAAACTGACAGGGCCAAACTACAAAGATTGGCTCAGGAATGTCAAGATAGCAATCACTTATGACAAGCTGGGGTATCTTCTTACCACCAAAGCTCCCCCTGTCCCTGGTCCAACTTCCAGTGTCGCGGATAAGGAAATCCGCAAGACTTGGGAGATTGATAGCGCGAAGGCCAAGTGCCTCCTGCTTGCCTCGATGGACAACGAACATCAGAGGAGGCATGAGAATATGGACATGGAATCCATATTGCTCCATACAAAAGAACTGTATGGAGAGCAATCACGTATCGCAAGATACGAAGCGTCGAAAAGGTTATTCTCGACAAGAATGGCCGTCGGATCATCAGTAGCCGAGCACGTGCTAAAGATGATCGGCTACATTGAGGAGCTCGCTGACCTAGGGATCACATTGGAGAGTGAGCTATATACGGATATAGTTCTCCAGTCCCTTCCTTCCACTTACGCCCAGTTCATACTGAACTTCAACCTACAAGAAAAAGAGGTTGAACTTTCAGAGCTCCTCAACATGCTGAGGAGCGCAGAGGGCACCCTACAGAAAGGTAGGGAAACATCCACTTTGTTTGTAGGAGGATCATCTTCTTCTAGGTCCAAGGCGAAAGCCAAGGGAAAGAAGAAGAAAGCCCCCGCCAAACCAAGGGGCGGTGTTAGTAAAGTGGATACGAAGGGAAAAGCCAAAGCAACAAAGATAGCAGGGAAGCTTGTGGATAAGGAAGAATGCTTCTTTTGTCATAAGAAAGGACACTGGAAGAATGATTGCAGGGCCTGGAAGGCCAGAACACAGGAATTGAAGCAGGTTGCAGCTTCAGCTTCAGGTGTGTATGTTATTGAAAACTGTCTTTCAATAAACTCTACTTCCTGGGTATTGGATACCGGATCAGGATCTCATATCTGTAATTCTTTGCAGGCGTTGAGAAACCGTAGTGTTTTGAAAGCAGGTGACATGACCCTCAGAGTTGCAAACGGAGCTAGCATGGATGCTGAAGCCGTGGGGGACTATCACCTGGGAATGTCAGATGGACATGTTTTGGTTTTGCGTAATTGCTTTTTTGTGCCCAACACAACTTGTAATATCATTTCTGTATATTTAGTTTCTAAAGAAGGTTATGAATTTGCGTTTGTAAGTAATGTTGTAAACATTCACCTTAATCAAGTTCTGATTGGGTCAGGTACATTGAGTAATGGTATATACGTGTTGAACCAACCACAGATTTTCAATGTCCAGAATACACACAAAAGAAAGTCTCCAGAAATAAATCAGACTTTCTTATGGCATTGTAGATTGGGTCACATCAATGAGAGAAGGTTGACGAAGTTACATACAGAAGGATATTTGAATGCGTTCGAATATCAGTCGTATGCCACTTGTCAATCCTGTCTCAAAGGAAAGATGACAAAGACTCCGTTTACTGGACATGGAGTAAGAGCGAGCGAGCTCTTGGGACTCGTACACAGTGACGTATGCGGTCCAATGTCTACACATGCCCGAAGCGGACATTCTTACTTCATTACTTTTACGGATGACTTCTCAAGGTACGGTTATGTCTTCTTAATGAAACATAAGTCCGAGGCCTTTGGAAAATTCCAGGAGTATAAGAATGAAGTAGAGAAACAGACCGGCAAAAGTATTAAGATTCTAAGATCGGATCGAGGTGGAGAATACTTAAGTGCCGAATTCCTGAATTACTTAAAAGAGAATGGTATTCTCTCTCAGCTTACTCCTCCATACACTCCGCAACATAACGGTGTATCGGAGAGACGGAACCGAACCCTATTGGATATGGTTCGGTCCATGATGAGTAACGCTGAGTTACCACGATCATTCTGGGGATATGCAATAGAAGCAGCTGCGTATCTCTTGAACAAGGCTCCCACCAAGACTGTGCCTACCACCCCATATGAGATGTGGACTGGGAAGAAACCCTGTCTTAAGTATCTTAAGGTATGGGGATGTCCAGCTTTTGTAAAAAGGCAGCATGCGGACAAGCTTGAGGCACGTTCAGTACAGTGTAAGTTTGTGGGATACCCAAGGAACTCCAGGGGGTATCTTTTCTATTCCGCTGAGGAACAAAAGGTTTTTGTTTCGCAGCATGCCCGCTTCTTAGAAACTGAGTTTTTGGAAACCCAGATAAGTGGGAGCACAATAGAACTGGAAGAAGTTCCAGAACCACAGACTGTTACTGAAAGCTTAGTGGAACCAGAGGGTTCAACAGAACAGGACATTCCTACGCCGCTCCGCAGGAGTAGTAGGCAGTCTCATCCGCCCGAGAGATACTACGGTTTTCTCATAGACGGGGATCGAGAGGATTGCATCATAGACTATGATGAGCCTACTAGCTTCCAGCAGGCCGTGCAGAGCATTGACTCGGTAAAATGGCTGGATGCAATGCGGACCGAAATGGAGTCCATGTACACCAACAAAGTATGGACGTTGGACATTGCTCCAGATGGGGTAAAACCCGTAGGATGCAAGTGGATCTTCAAAAGGAAGATTGGTGTAGATGGACAGGTTGAGACCTATAAAGATAGACTTGTAGCAAAGGGTTTCCGTCAAAGACCTGGCTTGGACTATGACGAAACCTTTTCTCCAGTGGCTATGCTGAAATCCATTCGGATCCTTCTTGCCATTGCTGCCTTCCACGATTATGAGATTTGGCAGATGGACGTAAAGACCGCTTTTCTGAATGGAAATTTAGAGGAGTGTGTCTATATGGATCAGCCAGAGGGTTTCATTCAGAGTGGGAGCAGCGGAAAGGTGTGCAAGTTGCTTAAGTCCATCTACGGACTAAAGCAGGCATCGCGGAGTTGGAACATCTGTTTTGATGAGATGGTCAAGGAATTTGGCTTTATCAAAAATCCAGATGAACCATGCATCTATAGTAGATTTGTAGCGAGAACTGTAGTATTCCTCGTTTTATACGTGGATGACATTCTCTTAATAGGAAATGACGTTCCTATGCTACAATCTGTCAAGGGATTCTTGTCACACAGGTTCTCCATGAAAGACCTGGGTGATGCCTCGTACATTCTGGGTATCCGGATCTACCGTGACAGATCCAAGAGGATATTGGGACTTTCTCAGTCCAGGTACATCGACACCATAGTGAAAAGATTCAGTATGGAAGATTCCAAGCGCGGTAACCTACCGGCTTGTCACGGGATCACCCTCTCTAAAGAGATGTCTCCCAAGACTGATTTGGAGAGGGATCGCATGTCTATTATACCCTACGCTTCTGCGGTAGGCTCTATAATGTATGCGATGTTGTGTACCAGACCGGATGTAGCTTATGCACTGAATGTGGTAAGCCGGTATCAGTCTAACCCTGGGGAGAAACACTGGATAGCAGTGAAGAACATTCTCAAGTACCTGAGAAGGACTAAGGAGATGTTCTTGGTGTATGGCGGAAAAGACCTCCAGATCGAGGCCTTTGCTGACTCCAGCTTCCAGAGTGACAAGGATGATTCCAAGTCCATGTCGGGTTTTGTCTTCACCCTCAATGGAGGGGCGGTGTGTTGGAAGAGTTCCAAACAGGAAACCGTTGCAGACTCGACGATGGAAGCGGAATACATCGCTGCATCTGATGCCGCAAAAGAAGCCGTCTGGATGAGGAAGTTCTTGAAAGAACTTCAGGTGGTTCCGTCCATTGTTGATCCAATACCTCTGTATTGCAACAACAACGGGGCTATAGCTTTAGCGAAGGAACCCAGGTCCCATCAGAGATCCAGGCACATCTTGAGGCGGTATCACCTGATCAGGGAGATCGTGGATCGCAAGGAGATCGAGGTTCGGAGGGTTGCTTCAGAAGAGAACACTGCAGATCCATTCACCAAGGCCTTACCCCAGACTCAGTTCGAGCGGCTGATCGAGATGATAGGTCTTCGATACGCCAGTACATGGCCTTAGTGCAAGTGGGAGATTGTTAGTGTATATGCCCTAGAGGCCATTACTGTATCATACTAGTTTGTATATTACTTGATGGAAGCTTGGGATATTCACCTTGTATAAACAATCTTGCTCAATATAGTAGTATGCTACTTGGTTTGTTTCTACTTCAATGTGTACTTGTGTTTATTTCAGTATATCACTTTTACGCATTAGTGGAGCCCTTAGGATCTTTGCTTGATTACCAGCGTTGTGATGGCAGTCACACTAGTGGGGGCTGGGTAATCTATAAGCACATCCTTATACAGGTCCTTAGTCGCAGGACTATCGAGACAGGGCATCGATACTCCGGAGTAGACTGGCGTATGCGCTTCTCATCCCAGTGTGGGAGATGGTCTGTCCCACAGCCATCAGTACGTCGTACTGGAGATAGTATACGGGTGCTCGTTAGGTTACGGGTACACTGGACAGGACTCGTCGGGAACTGAAAGGTTGGTATTATACCTATCGTCAGTCATCAGTTCCCAGGTGACATGAGTACAGCTTAGTCCGCTGACTTGACACTGGCACTTCGCCTCAAGTGTGTTCCCACTGCACTTTGATCACTACCCTACCACGGCTCAAAGGAGTCGTGCAAACAGGTGGTGGTTGGGTGCAGTCCCGAAGCACTTGGAGGCAGTGACGGTTAGACAGGATTCGTCTCTCCCAGTATTGGGGGTTGACATCGCGCTGTGTCTAGGAGAGCCATTACACGAGTAGTCCCTGGCCAGGGCAAACGAGATATACTGGTAGGTTTCCAGTGTTATCTCAGGGTGTTTTGGGCTTCGCTCCGGCACGACTTGTACCGCTATTGGGGGACTGACGTTCACCGCCCCCTAGGCCCGCCATGCGATGTATGAGACGAACAGACCGGACTGTACGGAGACTGTCACATTCAGACTCAGTAGGAGTTCAGATGGGGTTTCACCTCGTCAGCCTTCTTGTCGACATCTACCTGGGGACCGTTACGCACAGCTAGTGCCGCTTGCGGTCTGTGGTTAAACCCACTGCCAGCGTAGTGTCGAGTCTTTAGAGTCCCACACAGAGGGTATTCGCCTCTGGGCAAAACAGAGTAGAGGTCGCATGGTTTTGCGACAGGGTTCGTTCTCATCCGCGCACTTGTGCACGTTTGGAGTCCGGACGGATATTACTGGCTGGCTCTGGTTTGAGTCAGATACCGGTATTTGTTTTGGGGTTGATTTTATCTCTCAGTATTCATGTTCCCCGGAACAAGAATGCAGGTGTGTATGCACAGTTCTTTTTGAGGAGGAGGAAGATGATTTTTCATTAGGGTTTCGGAACGGGTGCGTATGCACAGTTGACAGTCGTCTTTTTCCAAACCCTAATGGATTTATGTTATATCAATTAATAATATATAATAAAATGAAATTGTGTCATGGTTAGTTTTTGTTGACTTGTTGACCATGGTTGACTTGTTGACCATGGTTGAACTTTTGACCATCATCATCACAAAAGAAAGATGCTCTTTGATTCTAGCAAATTCATTTAATGTTTGTAATGATAATGGTCATTCTAAAACTTTCCATCAACCTTTTCATTTTCATTATTATTATTATTGATAATTCTTTTTCTTTTGCATTATGGTTGCAAGAAAGAAAAAGGATAATTCATTCTATCATATTCACTCTCTCTCTTCACTTCATCTTCTTCTTCCTCTAAGCTAAAGAGAACCCTTCTCATGTGTTGAGAATCCTTCTCTTTAGAAAAGAAAGACAACCCCTAGTCACTCTCTACTCATTCTAGGTTCAAGGTTTAGCAAGCCGGAAACCCTAGTTCACTCAAAGCACGAGGAAGAGCCCAAAGGTCGAACTCTCGAGGTGGATCCATCTTCGACGGAAGAAGGCGACAAGAAGAGAACCATCAACCTCTACAAAGTTTGAAGAAGAAGGAGTTCAAGTTTAGGTATAACCATCTCCATCCGAGTAGCTAACCCTCTTTAGCTAAGTATGCTAGTTTTAGTTTAGACACGATCCCGACCTTGTTTAGTCCATGTTGCCTCTTGAGATAAAAATTTGATTTTTATACCGTTTCCGCCTCCCCGTAAGAACCGGGGGTCGCAACGTGGACTTACATAACTCTTACTCGCAGCGGGTATCGGGATCCAACTATCTCATAGAAGGTATGCAATCTCATTGCAAATTTCAACACTTGAAATTCCCGATAATATTTTACCCCAAACGATCTATGACCTTGACAAGGTCAACAAACCATAGACCGCAAGTCAAGTTCAACCCGTCATTTCTTGATTGAATCAAACCCACCCGCATGACCCTTGACAAGGTCAACAAGGCCGTACGACTACCCTGTTAGTTATATGTATGCCCTAGAGGCCATTACTGTACATACGATGTATATTGTAATGGATGCTTGGACATATATAGGGAGGACTTTCTTGCTCAACATGATAGTACGCTATCTGGTTGTATTTTATCTTAACATGTACTCTGATTGTCTCTATATTACATGTTGATAAAGCCCTTAAGATGTGTACTCGACTACTGGGACTATGATGAGATCATACTAGTGGGGCCACGGTAGTCGACGAGTACATCCTATAACTGTTCCTAGTCGAGGGTGTATCGAGACAGGGCATCGATACACCAGAGTATACTAGCGTATACGCATCTTGACCCATATGATGGGCGATGGATGATCCCATATCCATCGGTGTTTGACATCAAGGATGGTGTACGGGTGCTCAGTGGAGACTGGGTACACTGGACGGACTCGCCGAGAACTCCCAGATGGTATTATACCTCACGTCAGATGGCAGTTCTCCGGTGACACTGGTACAGAGTAGTCTGTTGACCCGAGATCGTCATAGAGTCTTGTGTGATTCCCACTGTGCTTTGATTTCCATCATACCACGTCCAAGAGGGCATGCAAACAGGTGGCTTTTGGGTACAGTCCCGAATCACATGGAGGCAATGAGCGATAGGAGGGGATTCGTCTCTCCCGGTATAGGGAGTTGATGTTGTGCTGTGTTCGATTGGCTATAACCGGAAATCCCTGGCCAGGGTTGCTGAGATTTACTGGTAAGTGTTATCAGTAGTTTCTCACACTGTTATAGACCTCATATCGACACGACTTATCAAGCTACTGGGGTCTGACGTTTACTACCCCTAGGCGAGATATGCGACATATCAGACGACGAGACCGGACTGTACGGGAGTGTTACTGTTTGGATTCACAGGAGAATGTACAGGCTTGCTTGTTGATCTTCTGAGCGCTCAATACCTGGGTAGCTGTTACGTTTAGCTGACCGCTTGCAGCTTGTGGGTGTTTGATATGATCATCACCTACAGCCGGCGTATTGATGATTCTTTAGAGTCCTACACAGAGGTTTCTTGACTCAGGCAAAACGGAGTAGGAGCACATATGTGATATGTGCGGGACCGAGGATAATACGATATGAGATACCGTATTCTATTCTCGCGATATTTGATATCAGCCGGGTCATCGGATCAAGTGTTGATTCGATGAATCGGTACGGATAAATATTAGTCGGTTATATGCGATATAGCCGGATTGTCGGATCAAGTGTTGATTCGATAATTTAATGTATAATAATATATATGATATATTAAATGACATTAACTAATATTAGCTCACTAAAAGATTCTTTTTCTCACTCGGATAATACATTGATATATATGCGATATATGTTAATTGTATTATTTTATTTGGTTACAATAAATATTATATATGTGATATATAATATTGTAACATGATATGATAAATAATGCAACATGTTTAGTAAAGATTAAACAAGATTAGGGTTTGATTTGGGTTAATTCTTTCTAGATGATTCTAGAAGGTTTAGTTTTGTTTTGTGAAAGATATTTTGTTATGACTCATCCTTAACCTAACCCAAACCTTACACCCTTGGTCAAATCTCTACAATGGTTTGGATAACCATGGTTGCATAATTCATCATTATCATCTTTGCATTATTCATCACAAAAGAAATTCTATCATCATTGTTCATCTTCTTCCTTCATTCTCTTCATGAAAAAGCTTTCTAGATTTTTCCAAAGTGATGAATAAATATGAGAAAAAGATAAATAAAGAGAGCAAAAATCCTACTTCATCATCCTCATCTTCCCTTGCCATTTAGATGAGGGTGTTCACATCATTTCATGAGTGTTAGCTTGTGTTAACGAAATTTCAAGGTAGATCATCTTTGTATCGAAGATCGGAAGCAAAGGTTGCATCTTTCTCTTCGTGGAACCTCTCGAGAGTCCGGAAACTGATGATCGCAGCGAAGGGACCACAACACGGAGCATATGAAGTGAAGGACCGGATCTACAAAGGTTGTAATCCCTCTCACTTAGTGTTAAAATGTTTAGCATGCTAGTTTTCGCCTAATCTCTAGTTTAAAGATCCGTATTCGGGTTGTTCGGCACGGCTAAATTTTTAATCGGGCATGGTTGATGCCTCGTAGACCCTTGTGCGCGTGCCTAGCAACCCTACAGTGGTATCAGAGCCAAGAGCTTTAGGCGAAGTCTAGACGAAGTTTAAAGTCCGATCGAACCCGGAAAACCCGATATAACCTAGTTTCTGGAAATTTTTCAAAACTTTGATTTTTTTCCAAATTAAAAATGCTCAAAAAAATCAGCAGGCAAATACAAGAGTTACTGTGAAGCACGTGCGCCTGATTCCACCAAAGCGCGGCGGAACCGCGGCACAAGCATGGCATGTGCGGCAGTTCCGCGGCACTTTAGTCACTTCACAATTTGAAATTTGCACAGTAATTCTTGTCTTTTAGTGCTGTATTTTCTGGGAATTTTTAATATTTATTCAACTGTTGAATTTTCTGGGTTGTATTGGGGATTCGATGATTCGATCGGGAACTTTAACTGCGTCTTTTGTGTTTTGTCCGGATAACTTTTAGAAACTGTTAAAAAGTTCGAACGGATATCAATAACTCACTTTTTCCCCTGTCGGAAATTTTTTCAAAAGTTGGATTTTTTCTCGTGTTTAAGAACGTTCTAAGTCGTGCAAGTAACGCGGTGGACCCTCTAGAAGACAACAAACCTTAACTCGATTATGTGACCGTCTTGAACTGCTTCTGAACCTTAGGGTTTGTGGCAGTACGGCGTGCCACATGTGAGGCGTTGGCTTGACCCTTCTACGGCTGGACCATTGGTACTGTGGCATGTGATGGATGTTTTTAAACTGATTTCAAGTGTTGAGATATATTGGGGAAATCTTGGGTGTTTGATTATTCGATCGGAAAGTTTAACTTTGTTTATTTATCTGGAATGTGATACAATATTTGGAATCCACATAAAGTTATGAGATAACTAATTTGAATGTTATAAATCTAATAGTTTAGTCTCAAATTGATCGGTTGCCACGGAATTTTGATGTGATCAAAAGTCCGTCGCAATAACGTAGCATACGCGGATACTCGCCGGGTAAACTTAATAGACAGCCACGCCCCATAACCCCGACCAAGTGACTGTAGGAGAACCCCGTCGCCAAAAGCATCCGTTCGGGTGCTCGCGGCAGCGGTGTTCCGCCTTAGTGCACTTCGTCGACGGCATCTGGGGGTGCGGTCGTCTACTAAAGTTTGCAACGAGCATTCGATCAGGACGTCGGGAATCTTGTTGAATTGCCCGACTTGATATTGAAAAGAGTTTTCGATAATGAGATTAAAATGCGGGGTTTATAATTGCTAGGCATGCGATGTCTAAGGAGGTTGCGGATTCCAACTGTTGTAGTTTTATACTTTCTTTTCTGTGACCGTAAGCGTAGTATGTTGTGTATCGCCGGCTTCCTTGCTATACATCAACGACAATCGGGATACGCATACTTGCTTACGTTGATGATATGAGATATTATGTGTTGCTGTGATATGTTGTATTGGATCGTCGCGTTTGAATAGCCGGGGGTTTTATGTGAGATGAGAGTTTTTCCTTTTTCATTCATGTAAAATTCATTTGTATGTGATATTCTTTTATTGGGGCACTTCCAGGTTGCGGAAGATGTCACCGTTGTATATTATTTACTTTTCCGCATTAGATAGACCCAAGGAGGGGAGCACAAGTAACCGGGTTCTAGGGTCCAGTGGGAGACCATCTCGAGGAGTCGAGACCGGGTCTCCTAACCCTAGAATTGGCAGTGTTGCTTGCCGCTCTCGTAGGGGTCTAGGGATGTGGGTTTGGCTATTCATCGCGACCGTGGAATCCGTGTTTTATACTGGCTCGTATTGAAAACACGGACGTCCTAGTATATCCAATATTTCATATATGTTCTTCTGCTGCAATGTTCTGTGATGAGATCATATTACTGCCTGAGACGAATGTTTATATTATATATATGAGATATATGTTATATTGCAGATTTCGTTTCAAAAGAGATGCTTGTGAAGCATAATAAAATGGGACTTCATTAATGAGATTAATGAAACTAAAAGAAAGCTAAGATGTTGTGGAATCGAATTTCAAAATTAAAACAGGTAGCTACAGTTCTTGCTTTGCATCGCGGTGTTCCTTGTAGAACATCCTGCACCTTATTCGATAAGGAAAGGACTGAGATCCCTTCACCGGGAGTGACTCCTTTAGCAATAACTGGCAGATGCTACAAACTCGGTTTGTCTTTTGATTGTTTCTATAGTTTCTGCCTTGCACAGTGATATATATGATATAACCCGCACCTCATTCGACGAGAAAAGGGCCTACGATCCCTTCACCGGGAGTGGCCCCTTTAGCAAAACTAGAAAAGCCTCAAAAACACTCCATTTAAAATCACTCGATTCTACGACGATATCAAGTTCATTACGCAATAGGTTTTCTTAAAAACCTGTCGTAACCCTCCGTCATTTTAGGAAGTAGAGTACTTAGTATTCGTGCTATGTTTGTTGACCATAGTTAAGGCATAGTGTACGGTAGCTAAGTGATGTCTTCCTATATAGGATATGATATGATTAGTTAGGACAGTCATATGACTTTGTTGACCTTAGTTAAGGGTCATGTGGGTGGGTCTAATTAATCAAGAAATGACGGGTAGAACTTGACTAGTGCTTATGATTTGTTGACCATAGTTAAGGTCATAAGTCACTAGGGGTAAAATATTATTGGGAATTTCAAGTGTTGAAATTTGCAATGAGATTGCATACCTTCTATGAGATAGTTGGATCTCGATACCCGCTGCGAGTAAGAGTTACTCCTGGGAGAGTTTTACACATTACAATTAGCCGATCAAGTAGGTGTCTAGAAAAGTGTCAACGGGGTTACGCCCCTGGGAAAACGAGGTTTACTTTAATTAGGTTCGTGCGAAAGCACGGGGGACCTCCCTCAAAGTACCGACACTGGCCTGGCTGAAAGATTGGCGAACTTGTAGCGTGTAATTAATCCCGGCTAGTCTTTCCTTTTAGGGTTTGAAGGAAGATTTGATTAAAACAGTGGGAGACATCCTGATTAGATATATTATATAACCAATCTAATCTTGCAAGAGCATACGCTGAGTGTTTTCTTCTCTCTCTCTCCAGGTAGCGACCATATTACGCCTTAATCAAGATAATAAAATGGATATATTGACCGAACCCGCTTGTTATACTCAGCTGGGGAACGTTGGTCCCGCTCCAACTTATAATTGTTATAAGACAGAGCAGGAAATTGGGGATTACCAAAATTCCCGTGCCGCCCAAACGAAGAAAGTGCATGTTGATGCATCATCTTCGGGTGTGTTCATTACAGAGAACTGTTTCTCAGTATCCTTTACGTCCTGGGTATGTGATACCGGATCAGGATCCCGCATATGTAATCTGTTACATGGGCTACAGAAAGGTAGGGAACTAAGAACGGGTGATAAGTTTCATGAGACAGAAAACGGTGCAAGTGTTGCAGCCAAGTCTGTTGGTCACTATCATCCTGTATTACCTGAATACATGGATTCTGAACGAATGTTATTAGATACCGAACCTGATATACAACATCATATCAGTTTCTTTATTAGTAAAGAAGTGATATAAATTTTGTATTGTTGGATAATGTTTTGAACATTTCCTATATCAAGAGTTGATCGGTTCATGTAGGGTTCCTAGGCACTCCCAAGAGGTCACACAAGGCATCAACCATGCCAATTTCAAAATTTACGGTGCCGAGAAACCCTAAACTACGGATCGTTGGCTAGATGTCTAGGCGAAAATGAAACTAGTTAACACTTAACTAAGAGATACGGAAATACAACCTTTGTAGATCCGGTTCTCCACCTCCATAGCTCCGCAATGAAGTCTTCTCGCTGTCCATAACAAGTCCCGGGCTCTAGCGTCGGCTTCATCGGAGAATGGACGGGCTAGGTCATCGATGTCCATGCCAAAGATGATCTACGTCGAAGCATCGCTAGATCAAGCTCCACCTTCACCAAGCCATGAAACTTGTGAAGGAAACACACTCTACTACTTGGCAAGAGATAGAGGATGAAGAAATAGGAAGTGGGTAGACTTTAGAATTGGATTTCTCACTCATTTCCATCAATCACCATTGATGGAGCTTGCTTTCTTCAAGTGAAGAAAGGAAGAAGAAGAAGAATTATGTTATGATAAGTTATTTAAAAATAGAATAGAAAATCAATAATTATCATAATATTAACTATAGTTATGTGTAGAGAATTGACCAAGGTTAAAGGAATGGTTAGGGTTAAGCATGAAGACAAGAATGGTTACAAAGTCAAAGCTTCATGAAGCTTCAACTAAACTCCAAAACTAGCAACCATTCTTTTCTCATCCATTCAAAATAAATAAATAAATAAATAAGTAAGAAAAGAAAACCCTAATCATTAGTTTAACCATGGCTTAATTCATTACACTTAACTATAGTTAAACATGCATCATCAAACATGATACAATCAAGTGCACAAAATCATATCGCATATACAATGCGCACATCCGAGTGAGAAAATCCATTCAAAGTGAACCGATACTAGTTAATGCAAAGTAATATATCAAATATATAATTATACATTAAATCATTAAATCAACACTTGATTTAACGATCCGGTCATATCGCATATAACCGACTAGTATCCAATGTATCGGCTTATCGAATCATCCCTCGATTCGATAACTAGGTTATATCGCATATAACCATTCGACACATTCATCGCGAGAATGAAATACGGTATCACATACACGCATTATTCTCGGTCCCGCACATATCTCATATGCGCTCCTATTTCGTTTCGCTTGAGCCAGGAAACCTCTGTGTAGGACTCTAAAGACTCGTCAATACGCCGGCAGCAGGCGATGATCATATCAAACACCCACAAGCCGCAAGCGGTCTGCTAAACGTAACGGCCACCCGGGTATTGAGCGATCTGAAGATCGACGAGCAAGCCCGCTCACACTCCAGTGAATCCAACCAGTAACACTACCGTACAGTCCGGTCTGATCGTCTGATATGTCGCATATCTCGCCTAGGGGTGGTTAACGTCAGACCCCAATAGCTCGATAAGTCGTGTCGATATGAGGTCTATAACACTTCGAGAAACTACTGGTAACACTTACCAGTAAATCTCAGCAACCCTGGCCAGGGATTTCCTGTTATAGCCAATCGAACACAGCGCAACATCAACCCCCTATACCGGGAGAGACGAATCCCCTCCTATCGCTCATTGCCTCCATGTGACTCGGGACTGTACCCAAAAACCACCGTTTTGCATGCCCTCTTGGACGTGGTAAGATGGAAATCAAAGCACAGTGGGAACCACACAAGACTCTATGACGATCTCGGGTCAACAGACTACTCTGTACCAGTGTCACCAGAGAACTGCCATCTGACGTGAGGTATAATACCATCTGGGAGTTCTCGGCGAGTCCGTCCAGTGTACCCAGTCTCCACTGAGCACCCGTATATCATCTCCGATGTCAAACACCAATGGATATGGGATCATCCATCGCCCATCTTCATGGGTCGAGAAGGTACACGCTAGTCTACTCTGGTATATCGATGCCCCATCTCGATACACCCACGACTAGGGACTTTGAAGGATGTACTTATGGACTACCTATCCCCACTAGTATGATCCGCATCATAGTCCAGGTAGTCAAGTACACATCCTAAGGGCTTTACCAACATGTAACAGAGAGACAATCAGTATACACGTTAAGGTAAAGAGCAACCAGATAGCATACTATCATGTCGAGCAAGAAAGTCCTCCCTATATATGTCCCAGCATCCACTACAATATACATCCTATGTATAGTAATGGCCTCTAGGGCATACATATAACTAACAATCTCCCACTTGCACTAGGGCCATCTGATACCAGTGGTTGTAGTATCTCATACTCAACCATCCCATAAAAATCTCTCTCTGGGAACTGGCCTTTGTGAGTGGATCCGCTGTGTTGTCCTCTGACTTTACTCTCCTAACCTCGATCCCTTGGAGATCAAGCATCTCCATGATCAGGTGACACTGCCTTAGAATATGTCTGGATCACTGATGGGACCTGCGTTCCTTGGCATAAGCCACAACTCCATTGTCACACAATGGTAGGAACAAAGTTCATCTTATGAACTTTTATACACCCAGACTTCCTCTTTGGTAGCATCTTAAGTAGCGATGTATCCTGCCTTCATCGTCTAGTATGTCACGGTATCTAGCTTGGAATTCTTCCAACATACCGTCCCTTTACTGAGGGTAAAGACAATGCCTGCGACTGACATTCAGTCGTCATTATCACCCTGGAACCCTTCCAGTGATTCTCCCCAGGATCGATTGATACCCTCTCACTACAACTAGTAAGAATCCTAACATCCAATTAGATCTATCTCATAGATCCAAAATCCAGGATTTAGTAGGTATCACTTTGATCCTATGTGGAGAATCATTGTGATAAGCGGAGATTGATCGAGCGTAGCATAGGAAACTCCTTCCCTATCAAGAGTATGTCATCCACGTACTCTACGAGGATCACCACCATACTCCCTACTACCTTTTTGTATATACAAGGTTCATCTACCATTTTGATGATGTCAAACTCTTTGACTACTTCATCAAAACAGATGTTCCAACTCCGCGATGCCTGCTTTATCCTATAAAGCATCTTGCACACGTTTCCGCTGCTCCCACTGTCTACGAAGCCCTCTGGCTGTGTACTTATAGACGCACTCTTCTAAAACATCATTTAGAAAAGCAGTCATGACACCCAACCACTAGATATCGTAGTCATAGTATGTAGCCGTGACAAGTAGGATCTGGATGGACTTAAGCATAGATCCTTAGAAAAAGGTTTCATTATGATCCATATCTGGTCAATTATGCAAACCTTTAACAAGCCTAGCTTTGAAAGTCTCAACTTTTCCATCTACACCAAGTAATCTTCTCAAGATATACTTGCTCCTGATGGGGATTTAACCCTTCAGATATAGCAACCAAAGTCCATACTTTGTTGGTGTATAAGGATTCCATCTCAGATCGCTAAACATCCAGCCATTCTTACAGAGTCTTACTCTCGATGGCCTGCTCAAAGCTAGTTGGGTCATCATCTCATGATGCAATCCTCGCTCCCACTGTCATAGAGAAACCGAAGTATCTCTCAGGTGGGTGAGGAACCCTACTAGATCGGCGGAGAGGCTGAGGTTCGTTGGAATCTACTGAATCCTTTGGCTCTATCAAATCATCTGCTGCAGTTTGTATAGATGGAACATTTCCAGTTGTACATAACAGACCTTGCCTTGAGCTTGTCCGGATTTTGCTTTTAGACATAGGCCGGACAACCCCAAATCTTAACTAACTTAAGACATGGGTTCTTCCCATTCCATATCACATATGAAGCGGTAGGCAACTGATTTGATTAGAACCCTATTCAATAGGTATGCAGCTTCTCAAGCGCATAACTCCCAAAAGGAAAAAGGTTACTCAGAAGTACTCATCATAGAGCACACCATATCAAATAGGGTGTATCTGCTCCGCCCCGATATACCATCGTGCTATGGTGTATACAGAGGAGTAATGCTTAGAGAGAATCTCATTCTCCTTTAGAATAGTCCAGGAATTCCATGCACAAGTATTCTCTTCCCTGATCTCATCATAGGACATAATACTTATACCCGTATTTTGGTTCTCTATTTCTATCTTATATTCTGTGAATATCTCAAAAGGTTCGGACTTGTGTTTCAACAGGAACATATGTCTGAATCTTGAGAGATTATCAGAGAATGTAATGAAGTACAAAGAACCGGTCTTGGCATATGTAGACAGGGGACCTTTATACATGAACATGTATCATCCCAAGAGTTTACTAACTCTTTCTCTGTTTCCAGTAAACGGAGCTATGGTCATCTTATCTTTGTGACATGACTGGCGAGTTTCACAAGATGTAAATTCAAACTGATTTAAATATGCATCTAAATATAACTCAGCCAGTCGGGTCGCATTGATATGACCTAGTCTACAATACCTCAAGAAAGATTCGTTCATTTCTGAACTCTTCCTCTTGTGTGTGTTCTGTATACTAAAGAACTGTAGTTTGATTTAGAACGTCAATGCTTTTAGATAACGTGCCCGAACCGATCAACTTTTGATATAGGAAATGTTCAAAACATTATCCAACTATACAAAATATTATCATTTCTTTACTGATAAAGAGATAGATATGATTTTGTATATCAGGTTCGGTATCTAATAACATTTGTTCAGAATCAATGTATTCATAATACAGGGTGACAGTGACCAACAGACTTGGCTGCAACACTTGCCCCATTTTCTGCCTCATGAAACTTATCACCCGTTCTCAGTTTTCTACCTTTCTGTAGCCCTAAGTAACAGATTACATATCTGGGATCCTGATCTGGTATCACATACCCAGGACGTAAAGAATACTGAGAAACAATTCTTGTAATGAACACACCCGAAGATGATGCATCAGCATGCACTCTCTTCGTTTGGGCGGCACGGGAATTCTGGTAATCCCCAATTTCCTGCTCTGTCTTATAACAATTATAAGTTGGAGCGGGACCAACGTTCCCCAGCTCAGTATAACAAGCGGGTTCGGTTAATATTCCGTATTATTATCTTGATTAAGGCGTGATATGGTCGCTACCTGGAGAGAGACAGAAGAAAACACTCAGCGTGCGCTCTTGCAAGAATAGATTGGTTTTTATTTTATCTAATCAGGATGGCTCCCACTGCTTTTTATCAAATCTTCCTTCAAACCCTAAAAGGAAAGACTAGCCGGGATTAATTACACACTACAAGTTCGCCAATCTTTCAGCCAGGCCAGTGTCGGTACTTTGAGGGAGGTCCCCCGTGCTTTCGCACGAACCTAATTACTGTAAACCTCGTTTTTCCAGAGGCGTAACCTCGTTAACACCTTTCTAGACACCTACTTGATCGGCTAATTGTAATGTATAAAATTCTCCCAGGAGTAACTCTTACTCGCAGCGGGTATCGGGATCCAACTATCTCATAGAAGGTATGCAATCTCATTGCAAATTTCAACACTTGAAATTCCCGATAATATTTTGCCCCAAACGATCTATGACCTTGACAAGGTCAACAAACCATAGACCGCAAGTCAAGTTCAACCCGTCATTTCTTGATTGAATCAAACCCACCCGCACGACCCTTGACAAGGTCAACAAGGCCGCACGACTACCCTAACCCAATCTGCATCATATGCATAAGCAGATAAATACTGGTTAGCTACCGCACACTGAGCCTTGACAAGGTCAACAAACGCAGCACGAATACTAAACAGGATTTATCTGAAATGACGGAGGGCTACGACAGGTTTTTCTGAAAACCTATTGCGTAATAAACTTGATATCGTTGTAGAATCAAATGATTTTAAAATGGAGTGCTTTTGAGGCTTTTCTAGTTTTGCTAAAGGAGTCACTCCCGGTGAAGGGATCGTCGGTCCTTTCCTCGTCGAATGAGGTGCGGGATATATCATATATATCGCTGTGCAAAGCAAAAACTCTTAAAATCAATCAAAAGACAAACCGAGTGTGTAGCATCTGCCAGTTATTGCTAAAGGAGTCACTCCCGGTGAAGGGATCTCGGTCCTTTCCTTATCGAATAAGGTGCAGGATATATCTCATATACCGCTATGCAAAGCAAGAACTGTAGCTACCTGTTTTATTTTTGAAATTCGATTCTACAACATCTTAGGTTTCTTTTATTTCATTAATCACATTAATGAAGTCCCATCATTTAAGTACCTAAACATCACAGATAAATACGACGTACACTTATGCCATCCGCATTCGCCTCGATGTCCCCTCGTGCACCGTTAGGTTAGGTAACTAACGGCAGAGCGGGGCAGGGCTAGCGCAGGTATAAAACATAAGTAACATCTATATAATATATCATATATACTATATACTGTATCTATCACAGAACATCACATGATCACATAACAGATATCGCAGTAGAAGAAACATATGAAATATTGGATATACTAGGACGTCCGTGTTTTCAATACGAGCCAGTATAAAACACGGATTCCACGATCGTGATGAATAGCCAAACCCACACCCCTAGACCCCTACGAGAGCGGCAAGCAACCCTACCAATTCTAGAGTTAGGAGCCCGGAGTCGACTCCTCGAGTTGGTCTCCCACTGGACTCCAGAACCCGGTTACTTGTGCCCTCTTCCTTGGGTCTATCCTAGTGCGGAAAAGTAAATAATATACAACAACGGTAACAACTTCCGCAACCTGGAAGCGCCCCAAATAAAAGAATATTACATACAAGTTTTTACATGAATGAAAATGAAAAACACTCATCTCACATAAAAACCCCGGCTATTCAAACATGACGATCCAATATAACATATCCAGCAACACATAACATCACATGTCATCAACGTAAGTAAATATGCACATCCCAATTGTCGTTGACATATAGCAACGAAACCGGCGATATCACATATTACACTTACGGTCACAGAAAAGAAAGTGTAAAACTACAACAGTTGGAATCTGCAACCACCTCAGACATCGCATGCCTGACCAAATGAATTTCTTAGACATCGCATGCCTAACAATTATAAACCCCGCATTTTAGTCTCAAAATCGAAAACACTTTTCAATACCAAGTCGGGTAATTCAACAAGATTCCCGACATTCTGATCGAATGCTCGTCGCAAACTTTAGTAGGCGGCCGCACCCCCGATACCGTCGACGAAGTGCACCAAGGCGGAACACCGCTACCGCGAGCACCCTGACGGATGCTTTCGGCAACGGGGTTCTCCTACAGTCACTTGGTCGGGGCTATGGAGTGAGGCTGTCTATTAAGTTTACCCGGCGAGTATCCGCGTACGCTATGTGATTGCGACGGACTTTTGATCGCATCAAAATTCCGTGGCAACCGATCAAGCGAGACTAAAGTGCTATGTTTATAACATTCATTCAGTTATCTCATAACTTATTGTGAATTCCAATTATTGTATCCCATTGCAGATAATTAGAAAATGTTAAACTTTCCGATCGAACAATCGAACACCCAAGTTTTCCCGATACAGATCAACACATGAAACAAGTCTAAAAACATTCAGTTCGTGCCTCAGTACCAACGGTCCAGCCGTAGAAGGGTCAAGCCAACGCCTCACATGTGGCACGCCGTACTGCCCCAAACCCGAAGGTTCAAAGGGCAGTTCAAGACGGTCACATAATCGAGTTAAGGTTTGTTGTCTTCTAGAGGGTCCATCGCGTTACTTGCACTACTTAGAACGTCGTTAAACTACGGAAAAATCCAACACTTGGAAATTTCCCGACAGGGGAAAAATTGGGTATTTATATCCGGTCGAACTTTTTAACATATTCTAAAAATTATCCGGAAAGCCACTCAGACAAAATTTGATACTCCGATCAAAACACCGAATCCCCAAAACAACTCCAGAAAATTCAACTCTTGAATAAATATTAAAAATTCCCAGAAAAATCAGCATCTGAAAACATGAATTACTATGCAGAAAGGGGAGGATGACGTCACCATGTTGCCACGGAACCGCCGCAAAAGCTAGGCTTCTGCCGCGGTTCCGCCGCAATAAATACTGTTCATCAAAAAAATTTTGCATCGTAATTCTTATTTTTCCCTGCTGAATTTTTTAGCAATTTTTAATTTGGAAAAATCCACGATTTTAGAAAAAGTACAGAGAGCAAGTTTAGGTTTGGGTTTTCGGGCCGTTCGGACTTCAAATTCCGTCTAGACTTCGCCTAAGGCTCTAGCTAGGCTCTGATACCACTGTAGGGTTCCTAGGCACTCCCAAGAGGTCACACAAGGTATCAACCATGCCAATTTCAAAATTTACGGTGCCGAGAAACCCTAAACTACGGATCGTTGGCTAGATGTCTAGGCGAAAATGAAACTAGTTAACACTTAACTAAGAGATACGGAAATACAACCTTTGTAGATCCGGTTCTCCACCTCCATAGCTCCGCAATGAAGTCTCCTCGCTGTCCATAACAAGTCCCGGGCTCTAGCGTCGGCTTCATCGGAGAATGGACGGGCTAGGTCATCGATGTCCATGCCGAAGATGATCTACGTCGAAGCATCGCTAGATCAAGCTCCACCTTCACCAAGCCATGAAACTTGTGAAGGAAACACACTCTACTACTTGGCAAGAGGTAGAGGATGAAGAAATAGGAAGTGGGTAGACTTTAGAATTGGATTTCTCACTCATTTCCATCAATCACCATTGATGGAGCTTGCTTTCTTCAAGTGAAGAAAGGAAGAAGAAGAAGAATTATGTTATGATAAGTTATTTAAAAATATAATAGAAAATCAATACTTATCATAATATTAACTATAGTTATATGTAGAGAATTGACCAAGGTTAAAGGAATGGTTAGGGTTAAGCATGAAGACAAGAATGGTTACAAAGTCAAAGCTTCATGAAGCTTCAACTAAACTCCAAAACTAGCAACCATTCTTTTCTCATCCATTCAAAATAAATAAATAAATAAATAAGTAAGAAAAGAAAACCATAATCATTAGTTTAACCATGGCTTAATTCATTACACTTAACTATAGTTAAACATGCATCATCAAACATGATACAATCAAGTGCACAAAATCATATCGCATATACAATGCGCACATTCGAGTGAGAAAATCCATTCAAAGTGAACCGATACTAGTTAATGCAAAGTAATATATCAAATATATAATTATACATTAAATCATTAAATCAACACTTGATTTAACGATCCGGTCATATCGCATATAACCGACTAGTATCCAATGTATCGGCTTATCGAATCATCCCTCGATTCGATAACTAGGTTATATCGCATATAACCATTCGACACATTCATCGCGAGAATGAAATACGGTATCACATACACGCATTATTCTCGGTCCCGCACATATCTCATATGCGCTCCTATTTCGTTTCGCTTGAGCCAGGAAACCTCTGTGTAGGACTCTAAAGACTCGTCAATACGCCGGCAGCAGGCGATGATCATATCAAACACCCACAAGCCGCAAGCGGTCTGCTAAACGTAACGGCCACCCGGGTATCGAGCGATCTGAAGATCGAAGAGCAAGCCCGCTCACACTCCAGTGAATCCAACCAGTAACACTACCGTACAGTCCGGTCTGATCGTCTGATATGTCGCATATCTCGCCTAGGGGTGGTTAACGTCAGACCCCAATAGCTCGATAAGTCGTGTCGATATGAGGTCTATAACACTTCGAGAAACTACTGGTAACACTTACCAGTAAATCTCAGCAACCCTGGCCAGGGATTTCCTGTTATAGCCAATCGAACACAGCGCAACATCAACCCCCTATACCGGGAGAGACGAATCCCCTCCTATCGCTCATTGCCTCCATGTGACTCGGGACTGTACCCAAAAACCACCATTTTGCATGCCCTCTTGGACGTGGTAAGATGGAAATCAAAGCACAGTGGGAACCACACAAGACTCTATGACGATCTCGGGTCAACAGACTACTCTGTACCAGTGTCACCAGAGAACTGCCATCTGACGTGAGGTATAATACCATCTGGGAGTTCTCGGCGAGTCCGTCCAGTGTACCCAGTCTCCACTGAGCACCCGTATATCATCTCCGATGTCAAACACCAATGGATATGGGATCATCCATCGCCCATCTTCATGGGTCGAGAAGGTACACGCTAGTCTACTCTGGTATATCGATGCCCCATCTCGATACACCCACGACTAGGGACTTTGAAGGATGTACTTATGGACTACCTGTCCCCACTAGTATGATCCGCATCATAGTCCAGGTAGTCAAGTACACATCCTAAGGGCTTTACCAACATGTAACAGAGAGACAATCAGTATACACGTTAAGGTAAAGAGCAACCAGATAGCATACTATCATGTCGAGCAAGAAAGTCCTCCCTATATATGTCCCAGCATCCACTACAATATACATCCTATGTATAGTAATGGCCTCTAGGGCATACATATAACTAACAGTTCAGGCACGTTATCTAAAAGCATTGACGTTCTAAATCAAACTACAGTTCTTAATATAAGGAACATACACAAGAGGAAGAGTTCAGAAATGAATGAATCCTTCTTGAGGTATTGTAGACTAGGTCATATCAATGCGACCCGACTGGCTGAAATTACATATAGATGCATATTTAAATTATTTTGAATTTACATCATGTGAAACTTGCTAGTCATGTCACAAAGATAAGATGACCATAGCTCTGTTTATTGGAAACAGAGAAAGAGTTAGTGAACTCTTGGGAATTGATACATGCTGATGTATGAAAGTCCCCTATCTACACATGCCAAGACCGGTTCTTTTTACTTCATTACGTTCTCTGATAATCTCTCAAGATTCAGACATGTGTTCCTGTTGAAACATAAGTCCGAAGCTTTTGAGATATTCACAGAATATAAGTTTGAAGTAGAGAACCAAAATACGGGTATAAGTATTATGTCCTTTGATGAGATCAGGGAGGAGAATACTTGAGCACGGTATTCCTGGACTATTCTAAAGGAGAATGAGATTCTTTCTCAGCATTACTCCTCCGTATACACCACAGCACGTCGGTGTATCGGGGCGGAGCAATAGCACCCTATGTGATATGGTATGCTCTATGATGAGTACTACTGAGTTTCCTATTTCCTTTAGGGAGTTATGCACTTGAGAAGCAGCATACCTATTGAATAAGGTTCAAATCAAATCAGTTGCCTACCATTTCATATTTGATATGGAAAAGGAAGAGCCCATATCTTAAGTAAGTTAAGATTTGGGGTTGTCCGGCCTATGTTTAAAAGCAAAATCCGGACAAGCTCGAGGCAAGGTCTGTTATGTAGAACTGGAATGGTTCCAGTTATACAAACTGTAGCTGATGATTTGGTAGAACCAAAGGATTCAATAGTTTCCAACGAACCTCAGCCTCTCCGCCGATCTAGTAGGGTTCCTCACCCACCTGAGAGATACTTTGGTTTCTCTATGACAGTGGGAGCGAGGATTGCATCATGAGATGATGACCCAACTAGTTTCGAGCTGGCCATCAGGAGTGGGACTCTGTAAGAATGGCTGGATGCTTATCGATCTGAGATGGAATCCTTATACACCAACAAAGTATGGACTTTGGTTGCTTTATCTGAAGGGTTAAATCCCCATCAGGAGCAAGTATATCTTGAGAAGATTACTTGGTGTACATGGAAAAGTTGAGACTTTCAAAGCTATGCTTAAGTCCATCCAGATCCTACTTGCCACTGCTACATTCCATGACTACGATATCTGGTGGTTGGGTGTCATGACTGCTTTTCTAAATGATGTTTTAGAAGAGAGCGTCTATAAGTACACAGCCGAGGGCTTCGTAGACAGTGGGAACAGCGGAAACGTGTGCAAGATGTTTTATATGATAAAGCAGGCATCGCGGAGTTGGAACGTCTGTTTTGATGTGGGAGTCAAAGAGTTTGACTTCATCAAAATGGTAGATGAACCTTGTATATACAAAAAGGTAGTAGGGAGTATGGTAGTGATCCTCGTAGAGTACGTGGATGACATACTCTTGATAGGGAAGGAGTTTCCTATGCTACGCATGGTCAATCTCCGCTTATCACAAGGATTCTCCATATAGGATCAAAGTGATACCTCCTAAATCCTGGGTTTTTGGATCTATGAGATAGATCTAATTGGATGTTAGGATACCCACTAGTTGTAGTGAGATGGTATCAATCGATCCTGGGGAGAATCACTGGAAAGGTTCCAGGGTGATAAGAACGACTGAATGTCAGTCGCAGGCATTGTCTTTACCCTCAGTGGAGGGACGGTATGTTGGAAGAGTTCCAAGCTAGATACCGTGACATACTAGACGATTAAAGGCAAGATACATCGTTACCAAGGATATTACCAAAGAGGCAGTCTGGATTTATAAGTTCATGAGATGAACTTCGTTCCTACCATTGTGTGACAATGGAGTTGTGGCTTTAGCCAAGGAACTTACATCCCATCAGAAATCCAGATATAATTCTTAGGCAGTATCACCTGATCATGGAGATGGTTGATCTCCAGGGAGATCGAGGTTAGGAGAGTAGACGCAGAGGACAACAGCGCGGATCCACTCACAAAGGCCTTTTTCCCAGTAGAGACTATTATGGGATGGTTGAGTATGAGATACTTCAACCACAGCTAATTGTTGGGTATGTGATACCACAACAAATGGCCCTAGTGCAAGTGGGAGATTGTTAGTTATATGTATGCCCTAGAGGCCATTACTGTACATACGATGTATATTGTAATGGATGCTTGGACATATATAAGGAGGACTTTCTTGCTCGACATGATAGTACGCTATCTGGTTGTATTTTATCTTAACATGTACTCTGATTGTCTCTATATTACATGTTGATAAAGCCCTTAGGATGTGTACTCGACTACTGGGACTATGATGAGATCATACTAGTGGGGCCACGGTAGTCGATGAGTACATCCTATAACTGTTCCTAGTCGAGGGTGTATCGAGACAGGGCATCGATACACCAGAGTAGACTAGCGTATACGCATCTTGACCCATATGATGGGCGATGGATGATCTCATATCCATCGGTGTTTGACATCAAGGATGGTGTACGGGTGCTCAGTGGAGACTGGGTACACTGGACGGACTCGCCGAGAACTCCCAGATGGTATTATACCTCACGTCAGATGGCAGTTCTCCGGTGACACTGGTACAGAGTAGTCTGTTGACCCGAGATCGTCATAGAGTCTTGTGTGATTCCCACTGTGCTTTGATTTCCATCATACCACGTCCAAGCGGGCGTGCAAAAAGGTGGCTTTTGGGTACAGTCCCGAATCACATGGAGGCAATGAGCGATAGGAGGGGATTCGTCTCTCCCGGTATAGGGAGTTGATGTTGTGCTGTGTTCGATTGGCTATAACCGGAAATCCCTGGCCAGGGTTGCTGAGATTTACTGGTAAGTGTTATCAGTAGTTTCTCGAACTGTTATAGACCTCATATCGACACGACTTATCAAGCTACTGGGGTCTGACGTTTACCACCCCTAGGCGAGATATGCGACATATCAGACGACGAGACCGGACTGTACGGGAGTGTTACTGTTTGGATTCACAGGAAAATGTACAGGCTTGCTTGTTGATCTTCTGAGCGCTCAATACCTGGGTAGCTGTTACGTTTAGCTGACCGCTTGCAGCTTGTGGGTGTTTGATATGATCATCACCTACTGCCGGCGTATTGACGATTCTTTAGAGTCCTACACAGAGGTTTCTTGACTCAGGAAAAACGGAGTAGGAGCACATATGTGATATGTGCGGGACCGAGGATAATACGATATGAGATATCGTATTCTATTCTCGCGATATTTGATATCAGCCGGGTCATCGGATCAAGTGTTGATTCGATGAATCGGTACGGATAAATATTAGTCGGTTATATGCGATATAGCCGGATTGTCGGATCAAGTGTTGATTCGATAATTTAATGTATAATAATATATATGATATATTAAATGACATTAACTAATATTAGCTCACTAAAAGATTCTTTTTCTCACTCGGATAATACATTGATATATATGCGATATATGTTACTTGTATTATTTTATTTGGTTACAATAAATATTATATATGTGATATATAATATTGTAACATGATATGATAAATAATGCAACATGTTTAGTAGAGATTAAACAAGATTAGGGTTTGATTTGGGTTAATGCTTTCTAGATGATTCTAGAAGGTTTAGTTTTGTTTTGTGAAAGATATTTTGTTATGACTCATCCTTAACCTAACCCAAACCCTACACCCTTGGTTAAATCTCTACAATGGTTGCATAATTCATCATTATCATCTTTGCATTATTCATCACAAAAGAAATTCTATCATCATTGTTCATCTTCTTCCTTCATTCTCTTCATGAAAAAGCTTTCTAGATTTTTCCAAAGTGATGAATAAATATGAGAAAAAGATAAATAAAGAGAGCAAAAATCCTACTTCATCATCCTCATCTTCCCTTGCCATTTAGATGAGGGTGTTCACATCATTTCATGAGTGTTAGCTTGTGTTAATGAAACTTCAAGGTAGATCATCTTTGTATCGAAGATCGGAAGCAAAGGTTGCATCTTTCTCTTCGTGGAACCTCTCGAGAGTCCAGAAACTGATGATCGCAGCGAAGGGACCACAACACGGAGCATATGAAGTGAAGGACCGGATCTACAAAGGTTGTAATCCCTCTCACTTAGTGTTAAAATGTTTAGCATGCTAGTTTTCGCCTAATCTCTAGTTTAAAGATCCGTATTCGGGTTGTTCGGCACGGCTAAATTTTTAATCGGGCATCGTTGATGCCTCGTAGACCCTTGTGCGCGTGCCCAGCAACCCTACATACCCGAACCCAATCTGCATCATATGCATAAGCAGATAAATACTGGTTAGCTACCGCACACTGCGCCTTGACAAGGTCAACAAACGCAGCACGAATACTAAACAGGACTTATCTGAAATGACGGAGGGCTACGACAGGTTTTTCTGAAAACCTATTGCGTAATGAACTTGATATCGTTGTAGAATCAAATGATTTTAAAATGGAGTGCTTTTGAGGCTTTTCTAGTTTTTCTAAAGGAGTCACTCCCGGTGAAGGGATCGTCGGTCCTTTCCTCATCGAATGAGGTGCGGGATATGTCATATATATCACTGTGCAAAGCAAAAACTCTTAAAAGCAATCAAAAGACAAACCAAGTGTGTAGCATCTGCCAGTTATTGCTAAAGGAGTCACTCCCGGCGAAGGGATCTCGGTCCTTTCCTTATCGAATAAGGTGCAGGATATATCATATATACCGCTGTGCAAGGCAAGAACTGTAGCTACCTGTTTTATTTTTGAAATTCGATTCTACAACATCTTAGGTTTCTTTTATTTCATTAATCTCATTAATGAAGTCCCATCATTTAAAATACCTAAACATCACAGATAAATACGACGTACACTTATGCCATCCGCATTCGCCTCGATGTCCCCTCGTGCACCGTTAGGTTAGGTAACTAACGGCAGAGCGGGGCAGGGCTAGCGCGGGTGTAAAACATAAGTAACGCCTATATAATATATCATATATACTATATACTGTATCTATCACAGAACAACACATGATCACATCACAGATATCGCAGCAGAAGAAACATATGAAATATTGGATATATAGGACGTCCGTGTTTTCAATACGAGCCAGTATAAAACACGGATTCCACGGTCGCGATGAATAACCAAACCCACACCCCTAGACCCCTACGAGAGCGGCAAGCAACCCTACCAATTCTAGAGTTAGGAGACCCAGACTCGACTCCTCGAGTTGGTCTCCCACTGGACTCCAGAACCCGGTTACTTGTGCCCTCCTCCTTGGGTCTATCCTAGTGCGGAAAAGTAAATAATATACAACAACGGTGACAACTTCCGCAACCTGTAAGTGCCCCAATAAAAGAATATTATATACAAGTTTTTACATGAATGAAAATGAAAAACACTCATCTCACATAAAAAACCACCGGCTATTCAAACACGACGATCCAATTTAACATATCCAGCAACACATAACATCACATGTCATCAACGTAAGTAAACATGCGCATCCCAATTGTCGTTGACATATAGCAACGAAACCGGCGATATCACATATTACACTTACGGTCACAGAAAAGAAAGTGTAAAACTACAACAGTTGGAATCCGCAACCTCCTCAGACATCGCATGCCTGACCAAATGAATTCCTTAGACATCACATGCCTAACAATTATAAACCCCGCATTTTAGTCTCTATATCGAAAACACTTTTCAATATCTAGTCGGGCAATTCAACAAGATTCCCGAAAAACTGATCGAATGCTCGTCGCAAACTTTAGTAGACGGCCGCACCCCCGATACCGTCGACGAAGTGCACTAAGGCGGAACACCACTGCCGCGAGCACCCGAACGGATGCTTTCGGTGACGGGGTTCTCCTACAGTCACTTGGTCGGGGCTATGGGGTGTAGCAGTCTATTAACTTTATCCGGCGAGTATCCGCGTACGCTACGTGATTGCGATGGACTTTTGATCGCATCAAAATTCCGTGGCAACCGATCAAGTGAGACTAAAGTGCTATGTTTATAACATTCAAATCAGTTATCGCATAACCACTTGTGAATTCCAATTATTGTATCACATTCCAGATAAATAGAAAATGTTAAACTTTCCGATCGAACAATCAAACACCAAAGTTTTCCCGAAACTGATCAACACATGAAATAAGTTCAAAGACATTCACTTCATGCCTCAGTACTAACGGTCTAGCCGTAGAAGGGTCAAGCCAACGCCTCACATGTGGCACGCCGTACTGCCCCAAACCCTAAGGTTCAAAGGGCAATTCAAGACGGTCACATAATCGAGTTAAGGTTTGTTGTCTTCTAGAGGGTCCATTGCGTTACTTGCACTACTTAGAACATCATTAAACAACGGAAAAGTCCAACAATTGGAAATTTCCCGGCAGGGGAAAGATTGGGTATTTACATCCGGTCGAACCTTTTAACATATTCTAAAATATCCGGAAAATCACATAGACAAAATCTGATAATCCGATCGAATTATCTACACTCTAAAACACCCCAGAAGACTCAACTCTTGAGTGGAAATTAAAAATTCCCAGAAAACTCAGCACCTGAATACATGAATTACTGTGCAAACTTTGGAGGCTAATCTCTTTAATTGGCCGCGGAACCGCCGCAGAAGCCAGGCTTCTGCCGCGGTTCCGCCGCGCTATAGACAGATAATGAGTTAATTTTTGCACAGTAATTCTTAGAATTCCCCGCTGAATTTTTTAAGCATTTTTAATCTGGAAAAAACCCAGTTTTTGAAAAAAGTCCAGAGAGCATGAAAAAATAGGGTTTCGATGTTCGTTCGGATTTCAAACGTCGTCTAGACTTCGCCTAAGGCTCTAGCTAGGCTCTGATACCACTGTAGGTCAGGCAGCCACCCCATCCAATGGGGTCACCGTGGCACCAATAGGTCCCTCAGCAGCTACTTGTTACGCATGCCCCCTCACGAGGACTACAACCCGCCGAAACACCTTCCGGTCTCGGGACACCCTGGGGGTAAGAGCCTATGCTTCGCCACACTGTCACACAGTGAGAACCCCCCATAGGTCGACATCCAATGTCTAGTAGCTCTGATACCACTGTAGGGTTCCTAGGCACACTAATGAGGTCTCACAAGGCATCAACCATGCCAATTTCAAATTTTACAAGTGCCGAGAAACCCTAATACGGATCGTTAACTAGATTTTAGGCGAAAGATGCAACTAGTTAACAACTTAACTAAAAGAAAGAGGCTACAACCTTTGTAGATCCGGTTCTCCACTTCCTTAGCTCCACGTAGACATCCCTCCACTGTACAAATCGGATGTTGGACTCTAGTGTCGGCTTCATCGGAGAAATGGGCGGGCTAGGTCATCGACTACGATGCCGAAGATGATCTACGTCGAGGCATCACAAGATGAAGCTCCCACTTCACCAAGTCATGAAACTTGTGAAGAAAACACCCTATACTACTTGGCAAGAGGTAGAGGATGACGAAATAGGAAGTGGGTTCACTTTAGAATTGGATTTCTCACTCATTTGCTCAAGTTGCCATTGTTGGTAGCAAGCTTCTTCTTGATGAAGAAGAAGAAGAAGAATATGGAATATATTATGATAAGTTATTTGCAAATAGAAAATAAATGAATACTTATCATAATCCAACCATGGTCAAGTGTAGAGAATGAACTAGGGTTAAGTGGAATGGTTAGGGTTAAGCATGAAGACAAAATGGTCACTTGGTCAAAGCTTCATGAAGCTTCAACAACAAACAAAGAAAGCCACCATTTTCTCTTTTACTTTTCCAAAATAAATAAACAAAATAAATAAATAAATGAATAAGAAAAAGAAAACCCTAACCATTACATAACCATGGTTTAATCATTACACAAACCCAAGTGAGCATGTATCATCAAACATGATACAAACAAGTGCACAAAAGTACATCACATATACAACTTGTGAACTTCAAGTGAGAAAATCCATTTAAAATGAACCAATACTAGTTAATGTAAATTAATATATCATATATATAATTATACATTAAATCATTAAATCAACACTTGATTTAACGATCCGGTCATATCGCATATAACCGACTAATATCTATAGTAACAACTTATCGAATCAACACTTGATCCGATAACCCGGCTATATCGCATATAACCGATCAATGTTACAAATCGCGAGAATCAAATACAGTATCACATACTGGTATTATTCTCGGTCCCGCACATATCTCATATGCGCTCCTATTTTGTTTCGCTTGAGCCAGGAAACCTCTGTGTAGGACTCTAAAGACTCGTCAATACGCCGGCAGCAGGTGATGATCATATCAAACACCCACAAGCCGCAAGCGGTCTGCTAAACGTAACGGCCACCCGGGTATTGAGCGATCAGAAGATCGACAAGCAAGCCCGCTCACACTCTTGTGAATCCAACCAGTAACACTTACCGTACAGTCCGGTCTGTTCGTCTGATATGTCGCATATCTCGCCTAGGGGTGGTAAATGTCAGACCCCAATAGCTCGATAAGTCGTGTCGATATGAGGTCTATAACAGTTCGAAAAACTACAGGTAACACTTACCAGTAAATCTCAGCAACCCTGGCCAGGGATTTCCGGTTATAGCCAATCGAACACAGCGCAACATCAACTCCCTATATCGGGAGAGACGAATCCCCTCCTATCGCTCATTGCCTCTATATGATTCGGGACTGTACCCAAAAGCCACCGTTTTGCACATCCTCTTGGACGTGGTAAGGTGGAAATCAAAGCACAGTGGGAACCACACAAGACTCTATGACGATATCGGGTCAACAGACTACTCTGTACCAGTGTCACCAGAGAGCTGCCATCTGACGTAAGGTATAATACCATCTGGGAGTTCTCGGCGAGTCCGTCCAGTGTACCCAGTCTCTACTGAGCACCCGTATATCATCTCTGATGTCAAACACCAATGGATATGGGATCATCCATCGCCCATTTGTATGGGTCGAGAAGGTATACGCTAGTCTACTCTGGTATATCGATGCCCCGTCTCGATACACCCACGACTAGGGACCTTGAACGATGTACTTATGGACTACCATGTCCCCACTAGTATGATCCGCATCATAGTCCAGGTAGTCAAGTACACATCCTAAGGGCTTTACCAACATGTAACAGAGAGACAATCAGTATACACGTTAAGGTAAAGAGTAACAAGATAGCATACTATCATGTCGAGCAAGAAAGTCCTCCCTATATATGTCCCAGCATCCACTACAATATACATCCTATGTATAGTAATGGCCTCTAGGGAATACATATAACTAACACAACCACGCTGAAGTTTCGAGGGCGGCCTCCAAGTCTGTGTCATCCGGCAGCATGACCAATCCCTCGTTAGTCCCATATTCACTCAGGCCCTCGGCATAGGGAGCGTGGGGTTCCTGACCGAACGCGACGTCTGCAGCGAAGAGCGACTTCTTTTTCTTCTGCCCTCCGACCCTAGGTGCACGTGGGATCGACTTACGCTTAGCAGCCACCTTGGGACGGCGGGTCCCGATGTCTGCACCCACGCCAGACTCCGGCGAGGCTACAACCACTGTCTCCACTGGAGCACAGGGCGCTGGAGCTGCATCTGTAATATCGGGGAGCGGCAATCCGTGCGGAGGACTTTGCGCACGCGATGGCCCGATTCTAACCTCTTTTAGAGGGGCAACTACTGGAGTCCTAGGAACCAAAGGAGCGTTGCGGTCGCTGCCTGGAGGCGCACCCTTACGGTCGACCAGCAGTCGCCTTTCCTCCTTTATAACGGCTCATGTTGCATGATTGTACCAGTCTTTGCATACATTGAGGAGTCGTGGAGCGCAAGCCGGCGCACTGATAAAAAAATGAGAACCCGTATTCAGGCGCATGAAATGATGCAGCACGTCCTCCATCCCTTCTTCAGTGGCAACGAGTTCCAGCAGGAAAGCTTCCAAGGGGAACCCTTGATCGTAACCCAGTTGTTAGGCGAAACGATGCTGGTTATATCTCATGAAAATCGCCACACCATTCTGCCTGAAGACTAGGAAGCCCGGTCTAATAGAATATAAGTGAAGGGTCTCCTGGGCCGTCAAAACTGAGGCTCCATCCTTAAAGGAGTCTTCTAATGGTCGCACCGCAGTGGTGGACGTCTTTCCAATAGTCAACACCTTGTCAATAAAAGACATCCCGGCTCCAACGGTGTGAGAGAGAAGGAGTAAACCCCTGGCGTTCCGTGGTGATGGGGTCACAATTGATGCGCCGATCAGCTGTATACTGCGAGGGAAACCGCACTTGTCGAAGAACGAGGGCCTTTTGTGCATGCCGAAGACACCCGCCGTGTGTAGCTCGAGCCACGATACAAAGTAGTGCATCGGGAAAACCACGTGCAGTACCCCGGGCTCATTAGCATCCGTTGCTCGACTGAGGCCATGATATAGGTGTGCCAAGCCAGCGATCCCAACGGCCACCTTTACCCCGATGGCCATCCGATGGGCTGGGTAAAAGACAGAGGGCCGCATACGGTGAGAGTGCATTGGGATCGCAAACCAACTCAGCCACACCCGAGAAATCCTAAGAAAAGGGCCTCCTCGTCCATCCCGGGGGCCGCAATTTCTGCAAAAGACATAGTTGGGAAGTCCGGAAGGAAAAAACCCTTTTGGTCTATCTCCTTCTCCGGCAGGTTGTCCACACCTAAACTGAAAGGGTCATCTAGGGTAGCGAACTTGGCAGCTTCTGATGAGAGGACGCTTGGGCGAAGGAACCGAGCGATGAAATCCTCAAAGTTAACTCATCGACTCCCATGTTCAATGAAAAGGGACTCATAGATGTTCAACACTTTAATCAATCTTGGGAATTAGTGTTGAACAGCATTCTCCGGCGTGAGCCCCCTTACCACCGGCTTAGCACCGAAGACGTACTTGTCTGTCAGGAACAACTCCTCACAGTGTTCCCCTATGACTGGTAAACCGGATACCTCCGTGAACTCCTCCAAAGAGATTGACACTTCCCGATCCATGGCAAGGAAAGTGCGGGTAGGAATGTTCCACTGCTCTAAGAAAGCCTTGAACCACCAGGTGGGAAGCGTGGGATACTGGAAGAGAGAGACGTAGACCGCGGTGTACAATCCTAACCTTATCAACTGCGACTTCTTCGTCGACAGGATATACCGGGCCCACAGCAGATAACCGATTGGGTGGCGGAGGATCAGACCAATGTTATATGATTGCCCCCAAGATCGTGCCTCGCCCTGACAGATACGGCGTCCTAGGATATCCAGAACCATAGGACGCTGGACCGGAATCGCATCCATAGCGGGATGAAGAAAGCCCTTTGAGGTCCAATCAACCATCTCCACGGCATACTGCACCGAGGGTGGTAGCATAGTGAATCACCATAATGGGTTCCAACGGCAGTGCGCAGGTGAAGCTCCGTCGACCCATGATAATCTGGTTATACCAAGACCCCTAAAGGTGGAGACTCTTGTATTCCGGGTCGTAGTCCTTAATCATGGCTAGAACTTCACGGTCCAAGGGCGCTTCAGGAAACCCTTCCTCTGAGCGGGCGAACGGGAACGAGGTATCAAGAGACATGGTCACTGCAAAAGAACAAGAAATAGCCGTTAGTGCTGCAATTCCAACGCTTAGCGTTTAAACTTTTTTCAATTAACTTAATTTAAAAAAAATTAATTAATTAAATTAAAATTAATCACACCACAGTGGGTAGGGGACCAAATGGGGACCCACAAAATCTGGATGAAAGTGCCTCATTTAATAAGACAGCCTCATCATTGGGTGAGACTGTCAGTTAAAGAAAAGATCCCCAAGAGAATATTCTCATCAGTGAAGAATCCCTAGAGACAAGGAGAAAATCTCCTCTTTCAGAGCAAAGCTCTGTCACAGAATGACACTTGTCAAATTCTGGTCTCAAAGGAATAAAATTCCTTAAAAGAGCATAGCTTTGTGGTAATAATGGAAAGATCCATCAAAAATTTTAACACTTAAAAGAATTAAAATTCTGAAAAATCCATGAAAACTTATAATAAGTTCTTCATTTTTCAGATCTAAAAGATCTACATTTGATCCAAGAGCAAAGCTCTGTTCATGGGTTAGAACCCATGAACAAGATCTTTGTAGATCTATAAGTTTTTGAGAGCAAAGCTCTGTTTATGAAACCCCAAAGAGATTTCTTTAGATCAAAGATCTATGAGAGCAAAGCTCTTTTGGTTAAGATTGATTTAAATTAATTTGATTTAAATTAATTTTTACCTAAAGTTTTTAACTTTGGAAATGAGCAAAGCTCTGAAGTTCTTAAGCAAGAGCAAAGCTCCATTGAAATCAAAAATCTTGAAAAAGGGTGAAGATTTTTTAAAGGCCAGAGGTCCTTTTTATAAGACGCTTGCGCCCCTTCAGCTCACCCCTTGATCCAACGGTCAGGAGCTTGCCACCGTTGCACTCACGTGCGCGCCATGTGAGCGCAACGGTGGGGGGGCATTTGTTTCCCCCAATCAGAGCAAAGCTCTGTTGGAAATTCAAAATTCAAATTTTGAAGCAACGCTTCAAATCCCGGACGCAACGCGCCACGTGTCAGGCGCAGATACATCAGCGCAGCGACCAAAGCAGCGCACCCAATCAGAGCAAAGCTCTATTTAAAGCAAAATTAAAGGAAGCAACGCTTCAGTTGCGCAAGCACTGCGCTGCCTGACACGTGTCGGCGCAGATGCGCTGCACGACACGTGTCGGCGCAGATGCGCTGCGCTTTGCGCTGCACGACACGTGTCGGCGCAGATGCGCTAGCGCAGTCGCGCTGCGCTGTGCGCTGCATGAAACGTGTCATGCGCTGGGGCATTTGAGCCAAACAGAATCAAGATTCTAAAGAAATCTTTCTGTTCTTGTTAAAACAAGAAGATTTTCTTCTGTAAAACAGAAGCCCTTGGATCAAAGATCCAACGGTGGGAAAAATTCCCCAAATCACTCAGAGAAAGATCTCTTTAACAAATTTAACTAATTTATGGGCACTATAAAATGGACCCTAAACCTCAATTCAAAGGCATGAACATTTTTGGGAGAAATCAAAAATTTCAACCAGAGAGAACTCTGAAGAAATTTCAAGAAGAAGAAAAAAGGTAAAAGACCTTTTAAATAGAAGAAATTTCTTCTAATAGATCATTGATTTAAGAACAAGATCAATGATCTTCACATAATAAACAGTGCTTTGCACTTTTTTATGAACCTCTGGTTCCTGAAATAAGAAAAAACTTGTTTTTCTTTGATCTAAATTAGATCAAGAAATCAAACAGTGCTTTGCACTTCTTTTATGAACCATTGGTTCTTGAATCTAAAAGATTCTTAAATTAATAGTGCTTTGCACTTGTAAATCTGCACTGTTGCGCTCTTGGGTTGGCGCAAGCCACCAGAGAGCGCCACGTGTCAGTATCTAAACCATTTGCGCTATGCGCTTTTGAAATAGAGCCTTGCTCTCTGAAACTAGCGCAACTCACTGCAGCGGGCCACGTGTTAGCAGCGCAAGCGCAGCACATTGGTGCAGCGCACTCCGCTTGCATGACACGTGTCATCACCACAAGCACTTGCGCTCTTTGATTGGCGCAAAGCGCCTGACAAATGCAATGCATTTCTTTTACTAAAGGGCCATGCCCAAATCAAAAAAAACCTAGCGGATCAAAATAAATTGCAAAGCAATAAAAGGGCAGAGCCCAAGTCAAATTGATGCTCTGCATCATTTATGAATGGGCAGAGCCCAAAACAAATTGATGCTCTGGATCATTTATAAAGGGAAGAGCCCAAGTAAAATTAATGCTCTGCATCTTTCTGGGCAGAGCCCAAACAAAAATAAAAGTAATGCAATGCATTATTTAAATGTGGGCAAAGCCCTAGCATAGGTCTAATAAACCAAAAATAAATAAAAATATTGAACTTTTCAACTGGACTTAGCCCAATCATGGCCGTAAGTCCTCAAATTAAATTGACTGAGCACGGCTGCTCCCTAAATCAATTTATATCCGGTTCGAGGGTACATCTCCGAACTCCTTTGACACATGTCGTTGTAATCCTTCAACGTCGTCAGAGAGGTGACGGGTCCCGACGATCACACATCAATACGGACTGCGGGGTCCTTAAACTCGTGGACCGAAACGTCCTTAAACTAATGTCGGACCGAAACGCCCTTAAACTAATGATGGACCACCACGTCCCTAAAATGGAACATGGACCACCACGTCCCTAACTGGCGATGGACCACCACGTCCCTAAACTGGAAGATGGACCACCACGTCCCTAAACTAGAATATGGACCACTATGTCCCTAAACTGGAACAATAGAGTCCCCAAATGCTCTTTTGTCGGATCCAAAACGATCCCGTTAAGTTGATCTTAGTCTCAAATCAGACTAACGTATCCTTAACAAACGTTTAAGTCGATCTTAGCCTAAATACGGCTAACATATCCTTAAACCAAAACACCAAACCCAAATCTAAGTAAATACGGATTTGGACTAATCCACGTCCTACGGGCGACGACATCGCTTAGTCTCCGTATACAATCCATGGGCAACCACAAACAAAACAAACACACACGACACAAAGTGAAATTCTGGAGAAGGAGAAAGTTGTTACCGCGATGCGGTAGCGTAATTAACTGCAGGGGCTTGCGCCTGCAGGGAAGAGCGTCCCCACAATCAAAACCCCCTCAAACGAGGGAGAATCTGACGAAGTCTACTACATCGGCCGCATCCGTCTAAACCTCCGATATACGATGCCATAAATCAACTTGGCATCTTCGGAGAGGTAGACGGATAAAACCATATAGCATCTGCCCCGAATCTCATGAAAGACGTCTTCACGTCGCGCCGTCTTTCGGAGGGGAACAAGGCACTGCTCAATAAAGAGTGCTTAGCACTCAATGGTTGCGGTCAGCTCCAAGTGCCTCACGTGTTCCTCACGTGGGCGTTGCTCAATAAGGAGTACCTAGCACTCTTTGGTTGGCGCTCAGCGCCAAACGCCCCATGTGCTCCGCATGCGGGCGCCATAAGGAGTGTTTAACACTCCATAAAAATAAAAGAAGAAGGAAAAAGAAGGGAAAATAAAACAAAGCATTATTTGCATAGAAAAGAGACTGAGCCCAAGCAATTGTTTAACACTTTATTCAAAGACTGAGTGGGCTAAGTCCAAGTTGACAAAAAGTCCCTATTTCAGATTAACCGAGCCCACGTGCTCACCATTTTCCAGATTTGTCTTAGTCCTAAACATGTCTACCGATCTTCCAACGAACATTGGTTCAAGGGTACATCTCCTCACACCTCTAATAAATGTCATTGTAATTCTTCAGCGTCTTCAGAGAGGTGGTGGGTCCCGATAACCAACAACTCTTTGGTGCACTCCCAAATTGATGAGCACATCCCAATGGACCGAGACGTCCTTAAACTACAATGGATCGCAACGTCTTTAAACTAGCTATGGACCGAGACGTCCTTAAACCACAATGGACCGCAACGTCTTTAAACCAGCTATGGACCGCAACGTCTTTAAACCAGCTATGGACCAGAACGTCCTTAAATTAAGCTATGGACCGTAACGTTCTTAAACTAAACCCTCATCCCAAAAATGGTGATCTACGGACCGTAACGTCCCTAAACTAAAACAATAGAGCCCAAATGCTCTTTTGTTGGATCTGAATAATCCTAAATCTTGTTGAGTAGATCTTAGTCTAAAATTAGACTAGCGTATCCTTAACAAACATTTAAGTTGATCTTAATCTCAAACGAGACTAACGATCATTAAATCAAACCAAACCCAAATCTAAGAATATACGGATTTGGACTAATCCACGCCCTACGGGCGACAATATAAATTAGTCTCCGTATACAATCCACGGGCAACCAAAAATAAAACGAACACACACGACACGAAGTGAACATCTGGAGCAGGAGAAAGTGGTTATCGCGATACGATAACGTAATTAACTGCAGGAGCTTGCGCGTGCAGGGAAGAGCGTCCCCACAATCAAAACCCCCTCATGCAGACGAGGGGGAATCTGACAAAGTCTGCTACAACGGACGCATCCGTCCAAACCTCCGATACTCGGTGTCATAAATCAACTTGGCTTCTTCGAAGAGGTGGACGGATAAATCCAAATAGCATCTGCCCCCAAACACAGGCAAGACGTCTGTCTTCCCGGTTTTCGGCGGTGAACAGATTCTAGCACGCCCGGTGGGACCTTTTCCTCTTTCCACTCCACACTTTGTGTGTCGTGTTCGTGAAAAAATATAGTTTAATATGGTTACCCCTGGATTCAAGGTACTATGATTTGGCATCTTGCTCCTGTGTAGAAGATAACATCGAGGGCTTCCAACTGCACTAACTGCAATGGCAACTCCCACTCTGTCTCCACCGGATGAGTGACTTATGGGCCCCAAGCGGCCTCCATCTTTGCAATGCTAGTGGAGCAGGTGACTCAGGCCACCACTGGATTGTTCTTCGAGACCATGATCCTGCCAATGAGATTCAATGCTTCAATGCCATCACAAGAGGCTCCAAAGAATTCGGTCTTCGATTGGCTTGCAATCACCGTGGCCCCTCTCAACGGGTCGTCCAAGTCTACTAGCTCAGTCTTTAACGGACTGATCCAAACCTCCAGTGGGTCCACAAAGAGGCCGCAATACATGAAGGGGTTTTCCCCAAGCGGATAGCCATTCCGGTTCCAGTAGACGAGGTCGTCAAAAGGGCTTCTCCTGCTAAAAAATCGGCTTTTGAAAGATTGACCGTCCCCTCCCAACGGACGTCAGTCTTCGATAGGCTGACACCAGCTATAGCCCTTCATCAGAGCAGGGGGCATGAAGAAGCCATCCCCATAACGGAGGCAATCCCATCTGCATGACATGCTCGACGTCGCCACTAGCGCCGGGTGAGAAGAGCTGGGGGCAAATCCCCCTCAGGACTTACTCTACCAACTCTAATGGTGGAAATTGACGCTGTTTTTCCAACTGGGAACAACTTTGATCCGCTCAGGAGGTTGCGCAAGAAATCTCCAACCGCCGTATTGAAGAAGTCTCCTCCGCTTGCTGAAAGCATGACACATGTGAAATCGGAACAGCCTCCTCAGCGGATGTCCTCCAAGATCCACAGAGTCTGGCGGAAAGTCCAAGACTCTGTAATCAACAAAGATTACTCTCGCCGGCTGAAGAAGATGAAGGCTTGGTAAGAGGAGGACCATCCCTCCGTCGTACCACGGAAAGTATCATCTGCTTTAGTGCCTGCTGCAACGGCCCCCTCAACTTCGACCTCCCACAAGAGGAGAAGGCCGGAGAAGATCCCCTTGCCCGCGGTAAATTTCAAAGGCAGTGGACCCAAAAGCCCTAAGTCTGGGGGCATGGCAGTACACACGATGTACATGGCTTTCGGGAAAGAGGAAATTCGTACTTCCACGGGTCATTGACCACTCACACGATCAGTGACAAAAGCTCAGGAGCAACAACAAAAGCTCCAGGAGATGTTGACAAGGATGGCAAGAAAGCCTGGAAGTATCGTCGGTGCAGGGTTGCTGTGCACGCGCACAAGGGTCTATGAGACATCAACCATGCCCGATTAAATTTTAGCCGTGCCGAACAACCCGAATACGGATCTTTAAACTAGAGATTAGGCGAAAACTAGCATGTTAACAACTTTAACACTAAGTGAGAGGGATTACAACCTTTGTAGATCCGGTCCTTCACTTCATATGCTCCGTGTTGTGGTCCCTTCGCTGCGATCATCGGGTTCCGGATTCTCGAGAGGTTCCATGAAGAGAAAGATGCAACCTTTGCTTCCGATCTTCGATACAAAGATGATCTACCTTGAAGTTCCGTTAACACAAGCTAACACTCATGAAATGATGTGAACACCCTCATCTAAATGGCAAGGGAAGATGAGGATGATGAAGTAGGATTTTTGCTCTCTTTATTTATCTTTTTCTCATATTTATTCATCACTTTGGAAAAATCTAGAAAGCTTTTTCATGAAGAGAATGAAGGAAGAAGATGAACAATGATGATAGAATTTCTTTTGTGATGAATAATGCAAAGATGATAATGATGAATTACGCAACCATGGTTATCCAAACCATTGTAGAGATTTAACTAAGGGTGTAGGGTTTGGGTTAGGTTAAGGATGAGTCATAACAAAATATCTTTCACAAAACAAAACTAAACCTTCTAGAATTATCTAGAAAGCATTAACCCAAATCAAACCCTAATCTTGTTTAATCTCTACTAAACATGTTGCATTATTTATCATATCATGTTACAATATTATATATCACATATATAATATTTATTGTAACCAAATAAAATAATACAATTAACATATATCGCATATATATCAATGTATTATCCGAGTGAGAAAAAGAATCTTTTAGTGAGCTAATATTAGTTAATGTCATTTAATATATCATATATATTATTATACATTAAATTATCGAATCAACACTTGATCCGACAATCTGGCTATATCGCATATAACCGACTAATATTTATCCGTACCGATTCATCGAATCAACACTTGATCCGATGACCCGGCTGATATCAAATATCGCGAGAATAGAATACGGTATCTCATATCGTATTATCCTCGGTCCCGCACATATCACATATGTGCTTCTACTCCATTTTGCCTGAGTCAAGAAACCTCTGTATAGGACTCTAAAGAATCGTCAATACGCCGGCAATAGGTGATGATCATATCAAACACCCACAAGCTGCAAGCGGTCAGCTAAACGTAACAGCTACCCAGGTATTGAGCGCTCAGAAGATCAACAAGCAAGCCTGTACATTCTCCTGTGAATCCAAACAGTAACACTCCCGTACAGTCCGGTCTCGTCATCTGATATGTTGCATATCTCGCCTAGGGGTGGTAAACGTCAGACCCCAGTAGCTCGATAAGTCGTGTCGATATGAGGTCTATAACAGTTCGAGAAACTACTGATAACACTTGCCAGTAAATCTCAGCAACCCTGGCCAGGGATTTCCGGTTATAGCCAATCGAACACAGCACAACATCAATTCCCTATACCGGGAGAGACGAATCCCCTCCTATCGCTCATTGCCTCCATGTGATTCGGGACTGTACCCAAAAGCCACCTTTTTGCACACCCTCTTGGACGTGGTATGATGGAAATCAAAGCACAGTGGGAATCACACAAGACTCTATGACGATCTCGGGTCAACAGACTACTCTGTACCAGTGTCACCGGAGAACTGCCATCTGACGTGAGGTATAATACCATCTGGGAATTCTCGGCGAGTCCGTCCAGTGTACCCAGTCTCCACTGAGCACCCGTACACCATCCTTGATGTCAAACACCGATGGATATGGGATCATCCATCACCCATCATATAGGTCAAGATGCGTATACGCTAGTCTACTCTGGTGCATCGATGCCCGGTCTCGATATACCCTCGACTAGGAACAGTTATAGGATGTACTCGTCGAGTACCGTGGCCCCACTAGTATGATCTCATCATAGTCCCAGTAGTCGAGTACATATCCTAAGGGCTTTATCAACATGTAATATAGAGACAATCTGAGTACATGTTTAGATAAAGTACAACCAGATAGCATACTATCATGTCGAGCAAGAAAGTCCTCCCTATATATGTCCTAGCATCCACTACAATATACATCGTATGTACAGTAATGGCCTCTAGGGCATACATATAACTAACAGTCGGAACAACGCCAGGAGCAGGAGACCGACACCGAATTCCTATGATGGGTGCTTGAAAAGAAAGATAAAGAGGCCGCGGAATAAGCGGCTAATATAAAAAAAATGGTGCTTCTGTTTCAAGACATGGTGGGGATGATGATCCAGCCGGATCCTCTAGCCGAAAACCCTCCAATAATCATTGAAGACGACAGAGGGGAAACGTCAAATCCTCCACCGGCTTTCTAAGAAACCCAAGAAGAAACGATCTCTAAGGCTGCCCTTGACGACTACATAGCTCAACAAATACGAGCTCATCAGGCAAGCAAAGCGGCTGGCCAAGTCGTTAGAACTGGGCGACCTTATCCCGGCTGATACGATCAAATCAAGTACCCGCCGGGGTATACGATCCCTAAATTCCACGTGTATAAGGGGACATGCAATCCTTATCAACACGTCGCTCAGTTTAGAGCTCTATGCGGCAATACTGGAGGCGACGACAAACTGCAGCTTCGCCAATTCGTCGGCAGCTTAGCAGAGACAGCATTTGAATGGTACTCGGAGGTTCCAAATGACTCCATCAAAACATTTACAGAAATGGAGCTACTGTTCACGCAGCGTTTTGCAAGCGCAAGCGAGGGCACCCTGATCACTGCATTAATCAATGCCAGGGTGAAGCCGGGAGAAACCTGGGTTCAATACGCAATTCGGTGGCGGAACCTATGGTCAAAATGCGAACACCGCATAGAAGAAGCTCCTGCCGTGGGTATGTTTGTAGGGACCCTTAATCCTCAGACGACTATATCCCAATTTATGACGTTCTTCTGTTGGAGATAGTGCCCTCAGAGTCAATTATTGGATCACAGGCACGTGATTGCAATGATTGAGGGAGGACCTATCCCAGTAGGTCATCGTGTACTGCTTTAGGTGACCTGACAGGTCGCTATTACACGCTGATAGAGCCCCTAGGATTCTTGCTTGACTGCCAGCAGTATGAGGGCGATCATATACGTGAGAGCTGGTGGTCTATAAGCACATCCTTAAAAGGTCCCTAGTCGTGGGAGTTTCAAGACAGGGCATCAATACTCTAGAGTAGACTAGTGTATACAGTCGAGACCCCGACGAGGGGCAGTGGCCGGTCTCACAAGCCACTGGTGTCAGTTGGTTCACCTAAGATGTATACAGGTGCTCGTTGGGTTATGAGTACACCGGACAGGACTCGCCGGAAACATGCTAGTTGGTCTTATACCTGATGTCAAATAGCAGTTCCCTGGTGACATGTGTACAGGTTAGTTCATCGACCTGGGGATCATCATTTGTCTCATGTGAGTTCCTACTGTACTTTGATTACTACCCTACCACGCTCAAAGGAGATGTGCAAACAGGTTTTAGTTGGGTACAGTCCCGAGCCACATGGAGGTAGTGAGCGGATCTTCAGGGGTTCGTCTCTCCCGGTATTGGGGGTGAGGTCGCGCTGTGTCTAGGAAAGCCATTACACGAAGCCATCGGCCGAGGCAGGAGATTTACTGGTAGGTATTCCAATAGTATATCAGGGTGTTCTGGGCTACACTCCGACACGACTTGTACCGCTTTTGGGGGTCTGACTTTTACCAACCCCCTAGGCCCGCCATGCGATGCTCATAGACGAACGGACCGGACTGTACGGATATTTTCACTGACAGGCTCAGTAGGGTGTCGGGATGAGTTCGCTCATCGACGTCCCTTTTGGTCAATAGCTGGTGGCCCGTCACATATGGCTAATACCTCTGACGTGCTAGTGGTTAAATCCACATCCATGGTGTTGACGAGTCTTTAGAGTCCCCCACATTCAGTTACTCAAGTTTCGGGCGAAACGCTGTAGAGGCCGTATGGAGATATGGCACGGTCCGATCAGATATGTGCGGTATTGCACGGATCAGGATTGGACAGTTTGTACTAGAGGCTGTATGGATATATGGCAGGGTTCAATCAGATACGTGCGGTATTGCACGGATCAGGATCGGACGGATAATACTAGCCGGCTTTGGTTTAAGCCGGATTCTAGTATAGTACAGTGGAGATTTTATCTCATTGCATTTGTATTTCGGTCGGAATACAGATGCGGGTGTGTATACACAGTATCGGGGTTTTCCTGTAATTTATTACGGGACCAGTTTTCTGGAGTTGCCAGTTTGCTTTCCGTTTCGGCCAATTTCCTTTGTATCGTTCATTGGCCGAAGATTGGTGGAGGAGGGCTTATTTGCATTTGTGCAAATAAGCAATTTGGAAAGGGGGTCTTTAATTTGGAAAGGGGGTCTTTGCATTTTTTTTGTATCATGATACTTGCACCATCATTGCTTGACTTTCTTTAGTCATCATGGCTAGTCTTGTAGTATCATGATGGCATGACTTTTTGGTGATGGGAGTTGATTTGTTTTGGAGTGTGGTTTTGGTTTTTTGATCATTTCCCTTCATGGTATCTTTTGATTCTCATCTTGCATTATTGATCCATACACTTCCTTATTCACCCTCTCTCTCCATATTGATGCATGGGCCGGCCACTATCTAGGAGAGGGGATTTTCTCTCTTGGTGGTGAGAAAAATGTTAATCTCATTCTTTGCATGCTACATTTTTCCTTACCTCTCTTCAAGTTCATTTTCCTCCACCATTATGGCAACCTCCATGAACCCCAAAATGTGACATGGTCCTACACACATTCTACAGCAAATCTTGGGCACGTCGACTCGCCAGCTTCGTGCCCGAGTTGCCTCGGTATAGAGGCGGGAGCCCGTAAAAGATGTCGGCGACGTGGTGCTTTTCCGGCGAGGAGGTGGAGACCGGAGATTCCTCGGGAGATCGGGACGACGACGAGAAGACCGAAGGACACGGATCGCTCGGTATATCTTTCTTTCCCATCTTGTAGTTAGCTAGGACTAGTTAATGGCCCGATCCGGGTTTTTAGTGCGCGGTGGTGCCGGTTCAGAAAATTAAAGTTAACCATCGCTTCCGCATTTGGCCTCGGGATGGAGGCCGGGGCGCCGCCGTGCACTTACAGTGGTATCAGAGCCTCGTCATTAACATAGTCTAGCTTTGTCTATTGTGTTTTACATTTCCGATCGAACAATTTTCCAAAAACCGTATTTTTCTTCACATCAGTTTCTGTCGAAATTTTTTGAAGTCCAAAATTTTTTCAGGTTGTTTCAGAATGATGTGTAGGAAATTCTAAGAGTTCTGTGAAAATTTGGGCTCGTGAACATTCCAAACCACCGCGGAACCGCGGCCAAACCCATGCTTAGGCCGCGGTTCCGCCGCTACTTGAACTGTTCAGTTCCCCAAAATTTTACAGAATGCTCCTGAGTGGAAAATAGGTTTTCTGGAATGTTATTTTTTGGGCCCAGATTTCTTGATGTGCTACAGTAGTACTTGGGACCCACATGTTATAATTTTGATCGATCGGATATTATAAACACATTATTTCACAGTATTTACATTATATCTGCGACCGTGAATGTCACTTGATCGGTAAATCCTGTCTAATTGCTATAGCCCGTTTAGACGGATTTGCGAACGTGACTTTCACGTTGATGTTCTGTGTATTGCTGTGATGTTGCAGATTGGTCATGGGGATAGCCTGCTGTAAGTCCACGTTGCGACCCCCGGTTCTTACGGGGAGGCGGAAACGGTATAAAAATCAAATTTTTGGCGCATGGGGCAACATGGACTAAACAAGGTCGGGATCGTGTCTAAACTAAACTAGCAAACAAGCAAAGGAGAGTTAACAACTCGGCAAAGTGGTTATACCTAACTTGAACTCCTTCTTCTTGAAACCTAGTAGAGGTTGATGGTTCTCTTCTCGTCGCCTTCTTCCGTCGAAGATGGATCCACCTGAGGGTTCAACCTTCGGGCTCTTTCTCGAACTTTGAGTGAACTAAAATCTCCGGCTTGCCAAACCCTTGATCCTAGAGTGAGTAGAGAGTGTCTAAGGGGTGCTTTTGTTTTAAGGAGAGGGATTCTCAACACATGAGAAGGGTTCTCCTTTTGCTAGAGGAAGAAGAAGATGAAGTGAGGAGAGAGAAGCTAAAATGATAGAATGAGCTCTTTTCTTTTTGCAACCATAACAAAAAGCAAAAGAATTATCAAATTAATAATAATAATGAAAATGAAAAGGTTGATGGAAAGTTTAGGAATGACCATTATCATTTCAAACATTAAATGAATTTGCTAGAATCAAAGAGCATCTTTCTTTTGTAATGATGATGGTCAAAACTTCAACCATGGTCAACAAGTCAACCATGGTCAACAAGTCAACATAAAAACCAACCATGACACAATTTCATTTTATTAATATTATTAATTGATATAACATAAATCCATTAGGGTTTGGAAAAAGACGACTGTCAACTGTGCATACGCACCCGTTCCGAAAACCCTAATGAAAGTCCTCTTCCTCTTCCTCAAATAACTGTGCATACACACCTGCATCCTTGTTCCGAGGAACATGAATACTGAGAGATAAAAGCAACCCCAAAACATATACCAGTATCTGACTCAAACCAGAGCCAGCCAGTAATATCCGTCCGGACTCCAAACGTGCACAAGTGCGCGGATGAGAACGAACCCTGTCGCAAAACCATGCGACCTCTACTCTGTTTTGCCCAGAGGCGAAAACCCTCTGTGTGGGACTCTAAAGACTCGACACTACGCTGGCAGTGGGTTTAACCACAGACCGCAAGCGGCACTAGCTGTGCGTAGCGGTCCCCAGGTAGATGCCGACAAGAAGGCTGACGAGGTGAAACCCCATCTGAACTCCTACTGAGTCTGAATGTGACAGTCTCCATACAGTCCGGTCTGTTCGTCTGATACATCGCATGTCGGGCCTAGGGGGCGGTAAAACGTCAGTCCCCTAATAGCGGTACAAGTCGTGTCGGAGTGAAGCCCAAAACACCCTGAGATAACACTGGAAGCCTACCAGTATATCTCGCTTGCCCTGGCCAGGGACTACTCGTGTAATGGCTCTCCTAGACACAGCGTGATGTCAACCCCCAATACCGGGAGAGACGAATCCTGTCTAACCGTCACTGCCTCCAAGTGCTTCGGGACTGCACCCAACTACCACCTGTTTGCACGACTCCTTTGAGCAGTGGTAGGGTAGTAGTCAAAGCACAGTGGGAACACACTCGAGGCGAAGTGCCAGTGTCAAGTCAGCGGACTAAGCTGTACTCATGTCACCTGGGAACTGATAACTGACGATAGGTATAATACCAACCTGTCAGTTCCCGACGAGTCCTGTCCAGTGTACCCGTAACCCAACGAGCACCCGTATACTATCTCCAGTACGACGTACTGATGGCTGTGGGACAGACCATCTCCCACACTGGGATGAGAAGCGCATACGCTAGTCTACTCCGGAGTATCGATGCCCTGTCTCGATAGTCCTGCGACTAGGGACCTGTATAAGGATATGCTTACAGATTACCCAGCCCCCACTAGTGTGACTGCCATCACAACGCTGGTAATCAAGCAAAGATCCTAAGGGCTCCACTAATGCGTATAGGTGATATCGCAAAATAAACACATGTACACATTGAAGTAGAAACAAACCAAGTAGCATACTACTATATTGAGCAAGATTGTTTATACAAGGTGAATATCCCAAGCTTCCATTAAGTAATATACAAACTAGTATGATACAGTAATGGCCTCTAGGGCATATACACTAACAATCTCCCACTTGCACTAAGGCCATGTACTGGCGTATCGAAGACCTATCATCTCGATCAGCCGCTCGAACTGAGTCTGGGATAGGGCCTTGGTGAATGGATCTGCAGTGTTTTCTTCTGAAGCAACCCTCCGAACCTCGATCTCCTTGCGATCCACGATCTCCCTGATCAGGTGATACCGCCTCAAGATGTGCCTGGATCTCTGATGGGACCTGGGTTCCTTTGCTAAAGCTATAGCCCCGTTGTTGTCGCAATACAAAGGTATTGGGTCAACAATGGACGGAACCACCTGAAGTTCTTTCAAGAACTTCCTCATCCAGACAGCTTCTTTTGCGGCATCAGATGCAGCGATGTATTCCGCTTCCATAGTCAAGTCTGCAACGGTTTCCTGTTTGGAACTCTTCCAACACACCGCCCCTCCATTGAAGGTAAAGACAAAACCCGACATGGACTTGGAATCATCCTTGTCACTCTGGAAGCTGGAGTCAGCAAAGGCCTCGATCTGGAGTTCTTTTCCGCCATACACCAAGAACATCTCCTTAGTCCTCCTCAGGTACTTGAGAATGTTCTTTACTGCTATCCAGTGTTTCTCCCCAGGGTTTGACTGATACCGGCTTACTACACTCAGTGCATAAGCTACATCCGGTCTGGTACACAACATCGCATACATTATAGAGCCTACCGCAGAATCCTAGGGTATAATAGACATGCGATCCCTCTCCAAATCAGTCTTGGGGGACATCTCTCTAGAGAGGGTGATTCCGTGACAAGCCGGTAGATTACCGCGCTTGAAATCTTCCATACTGAATCTTTTCAGTACGGTGTCGATGTACCTGGACTGTGAAAGTCCTAATATCCTCTTGGATCTATCACGATGGATCCGGATCCCCAGGATGTAAGAGGCATCACCCAGGTCTTTCATGGAGAATCTGTGTGACAAGAAACCCTTGACAGATTGTAGCATAGGAATGTCATTTCCTATTAAGAGAATGTCATCCACGTATAAAACGAGGAATACTACAGTTCTCGCTACAAATCTAATATAGATGCATGGTTCATCTGGATTTTTGATAAAGCCAAATTCCTTGACCGTTTCATCAAAACAGATGTTCCAACTCCGCGATGCCTGCTTTAGTCCATAGATGGACTTAAGCAACTTGCACACCTTTCCGCTGCTCCCACTCTGAATGAAACCCTCTGGCTGATCCATATAGACACACTCCTCTAAATTTCCATTTAGAAAAGCGGTTTTTACGTCCATCTGCCAAATCTCATAATCGTGGAAGGCAGCAATGGCAAGAAGGATCCGAATGGATTTCAGCATAGCCACTGGAGAAAAGGTTTCGTCATAGTCCAAGCCAGGTCTTTGACGGAAACCCTTTGCTACAAGTCTAGCTTTATAGGTCTCAACCTGTCCATCTACACCAATCTTCCTTTTGAAGATCCACTTGCATCCTACGGGTTTTACCCCGTCTGGAGCAATGTCCAACGTCCATACTTTGTTGGTGTACATGGACTCCATTTCGGTCCTCATTGCATCCAGCCATTTTACCGAGTCAACGCTCTGAACGGCCTGCTGGAAGCTAGTAGGCTCATCATAGTCTATGATGCAATCCTCTCTATCCCCGTCTATGAGAAAACCGTAGTATCTCTCGGGCGGATGAGACTGCCTACTACTCCTGCGGAGCGGCGTAGGAATGTCTTGTTCTTTCGAACCTTCTGGTTCCACTAAGCTTTCAGTAATAGTCTGAGGTTCTGGAATTTCTTCCAGTTCTATTGCGCTCCCACTTACTTCTTTTTCTAAGAATTGATGTTCCAGAAAATGGGCATTACGAGAAACAAGGACTTTTTGTTCCTCTGCGTAATAGAAAAGATACCCCCTGGAGTTCTTTGGATATCCCACAAACTTGCACAGTACTGAGCGTGCCTCGAGCTTATCCGTATGCTGCTTTTTGACATAAGCTGGACATCCCTAAATCTTCAGGTACTGAAGATAGGGTTTCTTCCCACTCCATAACTCATATGGTGTGGTAGGCACAGTCTTAGTAGGAACTCGGTTCAAAAGGTATGCAGCTGTTTCTAGCGCATACCCCCAGAATGATCGCGGTAACTCAGCGTTACTCATCATGGACCGTACCATATCCAATAGGGTCCGGTTCCGTCTCTCCGATACACCGTTATGTTGCGGAGTGTATGGAGGAGTAAGCTGAGAGAGAATCCAATTCTCTTTTAAGTAATTCAGGAACTCGGCACTTAAGTATTCTCCACCTCGATCCGATCTTAGAATCTTGATACTTTTGCCGGTTTGTTTTTCAACTTCATTCTTATATTCCTGGAACTTTTCAAAAGCTTCGGACTTATGTTTCATTAAGAAGACATAACCGTACCTTGAAAAGTCATCCGTAAAAGTAATGAAGTAAGAATAACCGCTTCGCGCATGTGTAGACATTGGACCGCACACGTCGCTGTGTACGAGTCCCAAGAGCTCGCTCGCTCTTACTCCGTGTCCAGTGAACGGAGTCTTTGTCATCTTTCCTTTGAGACAGGATTGACAAGTGGCATACGATTGATATTCGAACGGATCCAAATATCCTTCTGTATGTAACTTAGTCAACCTTCTCTCATTGATGTGACCCAGTCTACAATGCCATAAGAAAGTCTGATTGATATCTGGAGACTTTCTTTTGTGTGTATTCTGGATATTGAAAATCTGTGGTTGGTTTAATACGTATATACCATTGCTCAGTGTACCTGACCCAATCAGAACTTGATTAAGGTGAATGTTCACAACATTACTTACAAACGCAAATTCATAACCTTCTTTAGAAACCAAAGATACAGAAATGATATTACAAGTTGCGTTGGGTACAAAAAAGCAATTACGCAAAACCAAAACATGCCCATCTGACATTCCCAGGTGATAGTCCCCCACGGCTTTAGCATCCATGCTAGCTCCGTTCGCAACTCTGAGGGTCATGTCACCTGCCTTCAAAACCCTACGGTTTCTCAACGCCTGCAAAGAATTACAGATATGAGATCCTGATCCGGTATCCAATACCCAGGAAGTAGAGTTTATAGAAAGACAGTTTTCAATAACATACACACCTGAAGCTGAAGCCGCAACCTGCTTCAGTTCCTGTGTCCTGGCTTTCCAAGCCCTGCAATCTTTCTTCCAGTGTCCACTCTTGTGACAATAGAAGCATTCCTCTTTACCCACAAGCTTCCCCGCTATCTTTGTTGCCTTTTCCTTTCCCTTCGTTCCCACTTTACTAACACCGCCCCTTGGTTTGGCGGGGGCTTTCTTCCTCTTTCCCTTGGCTTTCGCCTTGGACCTAGAGGAAGAAGATCCTCCTACAAACAAAGCGGGTGTTTCCCTACCTTTCTGTAGGGTGCCCTCTGCGCTCCTCAGCATGTTGAGGAGTTCTGAAAGTTCAACTTTCTTTTCTTGCAAGTTGAAATTCAGTATGAACTGGGCGTAAGTGGAAGGAAGGGACTGGAGAACTAAATCCGTATAGAGTTCACTATCCAACGTGGTCCCAAGTTCCGCGAGCTCTTCAATGTAGCCAATCATCTTAAGCACGTGGTCCGCTACCGATGATCCGACGGCCAACTTTGCCGAAAATAACTTCTTCGACACTTCGTATCTTGCGATACGAGACTGCTCTCCATACAGTTCTTTTGTATGAAGAAATATGGATTCCAAGTCCATATTCTCGTGCCTCCTCTGGTGATCGTTGTCCATAGAGGCAAGCACGAGGCACTTGGCCTTCGCGCAATCAATCTCCAAGTCTTACGGATTTCCTTATCCGCGACGCTGGAGGTGGGACCTGGGACGGGGGGAGCTTTGGTGGTAAGAAGATACCCCAGCTTGTCGTAAGTGATTGCCATTTTTACATTCCTTAGCCAATCTTTGTAGTTTGGCCCTGTCAGTATGTTTTTATCTAGAAGTAACTTAAGTCCAGTCATTTCGAATTTGGTCGCTGCAGGGGGGAGAGAAGAAACACTTTAGCACGATGCTCTTGCAAGTTTAGAATGGTTTTTAATTTGTCTAAACAGGATGGCTCCCACTGTCTCTCGAATCCCTCCTCAAACCACAAAGGAAGAATTAGCCGGGATCAATCCCACCGCACAATACTTGCTTAACCGTTCAGCCAGGCCAGTGTCGGTACTTCGAGGGAGGTTTTCCAACGCTTTCGCGAAGTTCCTTAATTTAAGAACCTCTTTTCCCTGGGGGCGTAGCCCCGCTAACACCTTTCTAGGCACCTACTAGGTTTATAGCATTGATCGTTTAGTGACAAATTTCCCGAGGAGTAGCATATACTCACAGTAGGATCGGGATCCAAATATCATCGCGTGACGAAACTGAAGGAATCCTACCAGAATCATCACACTCCAAATGGTATGCAAATCTAGCAAGTTTCAGTACTTATGAAACTCCCGATGTGGATTTTTGCCCCATGCTCTTATGACCTTGGCGTGAGGTCAAAATGTCATAAGTCACATGTCAAGTTCTTCCCATCATTATCCTGGTTAATTTGAACCCACCCGTACCTACCCTTGACGTAGGCCAAAATGGTAGTACGACTGTCTCAAACCAACGCATTCTATCTATGCAACAGATAAATATCCGGCAGCTACCAATCACTATGCCTTGGCGTGAGGTCAAAATACATAGCTTGAATACTACCGTATATTTAACTGAAATGATGGAGGGCTACGAATGGTTTTGGCGAAACCGTGAACGTAGTGAACTTGATATAATCGATGGAACGAGATAGCTTTTAGAAGGAGTGGCTCAAGCTCCGCATTTAAAAGTTAGTTTTGAAAAGAACCGAGTGGTTTTTTCGAAAGTGTTCCAACGACTTTAGCTTGGTTTATTATCTTGCATTAGTTCTTTTAATGCGTGATATTCTTGCATTAGTTCTTTTAATGCGTCCCATCATTTAATCCTACCATTGCAGAAAACAACCAAAATATGACGTACGCTTATGCCATTCGCATTCGCCACGGGGTCCCGTCATCACCCGTTAGGTTACTTAACTAACGACAGAGCGGGGGCTGGGCTAGCGCGGCTGTAAAACATAAGCAACGCCTAAATATAAAGCAATGATAGACATTACAGATCACAGATGAATACATTGGATATACTAGCAATCCGCAATCCGTTCGAGCCTGCAACAAAAAGCGGATTACACGGTCGCGGTGAATAGCAAATACCCCACCCAAGACCCCTACGGGTGCGGCAAACTACCCGCCAAGTACCCGGTAGTTTGTGCACCCCTCCATGGGTCTATCCTAGGAGCAAAAACAGTAAAAAGAATTATACAGTGACGGCTACAACCCCGACCCGGTTGTGCGGCCATACAAATAATATTATTACATCAATTTACATTTACAAATGAATGAAAGAAAAACAAAAGCTCATCTCACATCCACCCCGGCTATTCACCCGCGACAGTCCAACACATTCATATACACAAACCATCATCAAACACAGATCACAGAGATGTATAACCCCGACTAATCGACTTATAGCGATTAGCCGACGTTCAATACATGCAAACATCACAGATATAACCATCATAGTCAAAGTGCAGTAAAGTTCGGAAAAAAAATACGGAATTATAGGACCCCAAAAGTAAATTTCTGCTCTGGAAAATCTGGGCACATATAACATATTTTAAAAATCCCAAAACCAACACAGAGACACACTGCACGAAACCCGATCACCAGAAGACTCTAAACGGCGGCGGATCCGCGGCTCGAAGAATAGGTGAGGCCGCGGATCCGCGGCGGTTTGAAGGAATTAGGGGATCGTTTTTCTTGGGTGTTCACACAAAACCCTGAGCCGAATTTAGGTGTATAACAAATCTTGTTTTGACCAGAAAAAATTTTAACAGAAACTAGGGTTTTGTAAAAGTTTGGTTTTTGGATTTTTCCGGTTCCGAACTTCGTTACACTTCACTACCAAGCTAGTTTAAGTTTAGTTAGGCTCTGATACCACTGTAAGTCCACGTTGCGACCCCCGGTTCTTACGGGGAGGCGGAAACGGTATAAAAATCAAATTTTTGGCGCATGGGGCAACATGGACTAAACAAGGTCGGGATCGTGTCTAAACTAAACTAGCAAACAAGCAAAGGAGAGTTAACTACTCGGCAAAGTGGTTATACCTAACTTGAACTCCTTCTTCTTGAAACCTAGTAGAGGTTGATGGTTCTCTTCTCGTCGCCTTCTTCCGTCGAAGATGGATCCACCTGAGGGTTCAACCTTCGGGCTCTTTCTCGAACTTTGAGTGAACTAGAATCTCCGGCTTGCCAAACCCTTGATCCTAGAGTGAGTAGAGAGTGTCTAAGGGGTGCTTTTGTTTTAAGGAGAGGGATTCTCAACACATGAGAAGGGTTCTCCTTTTGCTAGAGGAAGAAGAAGATGAAGTGAGGAGAGAGAAGCTAAAATGATAGAATGAGCTCTTTTCTTTTTGCAACCATAACAAAAAGCAAAAGAATTATCAAATTAATAATAATAATGAAAATGAAAAGGTTGATGGAAAGTTTAGGAATGACCATTATCATTTCAAACATTAAATGAATTTGCTAGAATCAAAGAGCATCTTTCTTTTGTAATGATGATGGTCAAAACTTCAACCATGGTCAACAAGTCAACCATGGTCAACAATTCAACATAAAAACCAACCATGACACAATTTCATTTTATTAATATTATTAATTGATATAACATAAATCCATTAGGGTTTGGAAAAAGACGACTGTCAACTGTGCATACGCACCCGTTCCGAAAACCCTAATGAAAGTCCTCTTCCTCTTCCTCAAATAACTGTGCATACACACCTGCATCCTTGTTCCGAGGAACATGAATACTGAGAGATAAAAGCAACCCCAAAACATATACCAGTATCTGACTCAAACCAGAGCCAGCCAGTAATATCCGTCCGGACTCCAAACGTGCACAAGTGCGCGGATGAGAACGAACCCTGTCGCAAAACCATACGACCTCTACTCTGTTTTGCCCAGAGGCGAAAACCCTCTGTATGGGACTCTAAAGACTCGACACTATGCTGGCAGTGGGTTTAACCACAGACCGCAAGCGGCACTAGCTGTGTGTAGCGGTCCCCAGGTAGATGCCGACAAGAAGGCTGACGAGGTGAAACCCCATCTGAACTCCTACTGAGTCTGAATGTGACAGTCTCCGTACAGTCCGGTCTGTTCGTCTGATACATCGCATGTCGGGCCTAGGGGGCGGTAAAACGTCAGTCCCCTAATAGCGGTACAAGTCGTGTCGGAGTGAAGCCCAAAACACCCTGAGATAACACTGGAAGCCTACCAGTATATCTCGCTTGCCCTGGCCAGGGACTACTCGTGTAATGGCTCTCCTAGACACAGCGCGATGTCAACCCCCAATACCGGGAGAGACGAATCCTGTCTAACCGTCACTGCCTCCAAGTGCTTCGGGACTGCACCCAACTACCACCTGTTTGCACGACTCCTTTGAGCCGTGGTAGGGTAGTAGTCAAAGCACAGTGGGAACACACTCGAGGCGAAGTGCCAGTGTCAAGTCAGCGGACTAAGCTGTACTCATGTCACCTGGGAACTGATAACTGACGATAGGTATAATACCAACCTGTCAGTTCCCGACGAGTCCTGTCCAGTGTACCCGTAACCCAACGAGCACCCGTATACTATCTCCAGTACGACGTACTGATGGCTGTGGGACAGACCATCTCCCACACTGGGATGAGAAGCGCATACGCTAGTCTACTCCGGAGTATCGATGCCCTGTCTCGATAGTCCTGCGACTAGGGACCTGTATAAGGATGTGCTTACAGATTACCCAGCCCCCACTAGTGTGACTGCCATCACAATGCTGGTAATCAAGAAAAGATCCTAAGGGCTCCACTAATGCGTATAGGTGATATCGCAAAATAAACACATGTACACATTGAAGTAGAAACAAACCAAGTAGCATACTACTATATTGAGCAAGATTGTTTATACAAGGTGAATATCTCAAGCTTCCATTAAGTAATATACAAACTAGTATGATACAGTAATGACCTCTAGGGCATATACACTAACAGGTTGCAGTGGTAGTACAGATTTGGTTGTATTATGTATATTTGGTATTGCGGGGCGAGCGTCCGACATGTGGACTGCCGTCACTGCCTGTTTGTATTATTATTTTGGGGCACGACCAGGTTGCGGTCGATGTACCCGTTGTATGTATATTTTACTTTCTGTACTAGGATTACCCCGCGGAGGGGTGCACGGATAGCCGGGTTCTAATGGTCAACGGGCCCGCATCTCATGGCATTGAGACAGAGGGGGCTTCACTCTAGAATTGGCGGGCTATTCGCCGCACTCGTAGGGGGTACAGGTTGACCCAGGAGGGGTGCCCAAGTTACCGGATTCCGTGAAGGGCTGGTGGTCCATTCACGTTGCTGAAGGGGGATGCCTCGCTTCAGGTCTTGGCGGGTAACTTGCCGCGCCCGTAGGGGTCTAGGATTTCATTGCACAGGCTATCCACACGACCAGGGGAACGTCGGGTTTCAGTAGTGGCTCTGTGAAACCCGGAGATCCCAGATATCTGTATTGTTCTGTGATGCTATACATTTCTGTGATGTTGCATTTTTATCACGCCTTGAGCGAAATATAATATATTGGTATATATATTAGTAGATGTTGTATATGTTTTGCATCCGCGCTAGTCCAGTCCCTGCTCTGTCGTTAGTTAGCTAACCTAACGGGTAATGACGGGACCCAGTGGCGAATGCAGATGGCATATACGTACGTCATATTATTTTCGTTCTTTGTGGTGTGATCAATTGATGGGACTGCGTTGATTCGGATCAATGCAAGTTAAAAACAAACCTAATCTGATGTTGTTGGAACACTTTTCAAAAAGCTGTTATTGCAAGGACGTTCTCTTTTGTTTTGCATCGTGGTATTCAGATGGAATATCCTGCTCCTCAGTCGACGAGGCAAGGGCCGAGATCCCTTCACCGGGAGTGACCCCTTGGACAAAAAGTTTGCGTCAGGGCAATGACTTCACTATAGCCGATTACCTTTGCTTTGCACCGTGGTATTCAGTTGGAATATCCTGCACCTCATTCTACGAGGAAAGAGCCGAGATCCCTTCACCGGGAGTGACCTCTTTAGCAATGGTTTTCATCACTATATTTTCAAAAAGCTATCAGTTCCTTCAACGATATCAAGTTCATTACGTTAAAGGTTTTCGCCAGAAACCATTCGTAGCCCTCCGTCATTTCAGTTAAATATTCGGTAGTATTCAAGCTATGCATTTTGACCTCACGCCAAGGCATAGTGATTGGTAGCTGCCGGGTATTTATCTGTTGCATAGATAGATGCGTTGGTTTGGGACAGTCGTACTACTATTTTGGCCTACGTCAAGGGTATGTACGGGTGGGTTCAAATTAACCTGGATAATGACGGGTAGAACTTGACATGTGACTTATGATATTTTGACCTCACGCCAAGGTCATAAGAGCATGGGGTAAAAATCACATCGGGAGTTTCTAAAGAAATTGAAACTTGCCAAATATGCGCATACCTTCTGGAGTGTGACACCGTGAGCGGATTCCGTCACGTTATCATGCGATGATAGGTAGATCCCGATTCCCACTGATGAGTTGGTATACTCCTCGGGTGAGCCCGACTAATTCTTCTTACAGGTTTGGAGGAGAATTTGACGGTACAGTGGGAGGTTTCCAGATTAGATAAATTGGTAACCATTCTGATCTAGGTTAGAGTGCACGCTGAGTGTTTCTTTTCTCTCTCTCTGGCAGCGACCATTGACCCGACCCTAAGACTATGACTCAGTGACCAAAATTAATCGAACCTTCTTAAACACTGGTTTTTGGATTGTCAGAGTTGCAAACCTCATTGCCACTCCTACTTTTACCCTTTTCTCCAGGGCACCCCGTATTACTACAAACGTCCACTTCCATTGGACAAAACCATCGTATGGTTATATACGAACTCGAAGGAATTTATTCGAGGATGGTTTCAGGTTCTGGAGGAAACGGATAGGATTATTCAGTTGTCTTTTCCTTTTACCTTCTCTCAGGTTGCGAGTACTCCTTGGTTTAGGAGATAGTACACCTATTATGCAAATTGGATAGTCTTCTTCCAAACCTTAGGCTGATGCCGAACGGTGGGGAATGAAGAAAACCAATTAGCATAACGATGGTGTGCAAAAGTATTAAGTTAAGACAAAGCAAGGGATTAGTAAGAGGGCAAAGTAAAATTGCGACTGATATTCACGACCAAACCAGGTATTTCATTACCACTCCCAAATCACCTTTGTATTTCTCCAGAACACTCCGTATCACTACGAAGATCCAAAGTTTATTGGATACTCCATCGTATGGTTATATACGAACTCGAAAGGAACTTGTTCCAGTTCGGGGATGGATTCTGGTTCAGGAGAAATAGGAATAAGGTTTATTCGGTTGTCTTTTATCTTCACCTTCTCTCGCATTGTGAGTGCTCCTAGGATTAGGACAGTACACCCATTATGCTTATTGGATGGTCTTCTTCCAAACCATAGGCTGGTGCCGAACGGTAGGGAAGGAAGAAAACCATTTGGCCTAAAGGGGTGTGCAGAAGGTAATGACTAAAGACATATAAAGGGATTTGGAGAGGTGGCAAAAAATTATACGGTTACAGTCGTGAATCTGGAAGAGGCATTACTAGGAATACCGGGATACCCCATCGAAACATCTCAATGTTTCAGTTTCACCGTGTACTGTTAATGGAAAACTGATTTCCCAATTAGACACTTGCTCCAGGGTATGTATTTACCAGGTGTGATTCTCACATCTGTATGGTTTTACAGATGATGAGTGGGAGTAAGTTATTGTGAATTGGGTGATCATCCTTATCATATCGGGATTCATTGTAATCGGTGATATTTGAGGAAGTCACCTGGGTTGTTTGCCAGATGGCAAATACTTGGTTTTGAATATCCGCTGTTATGCACCAATTTCAAATTGATATATCTGTACATCTATTTTCATAGAGTGAGATATACCTTTTTGAAATTATGTCTATGACATTTACCTAAATCAGTGGATGGTTAGGTAAGGAGCATTAAACAGCGGTGTAATTCTTCTTAACCATAAGTACAATTTTCAGCCTACGACACACAGTGAATGAGTTATCAGACTCAAGGGACTTATACAGAGTATTGTATGATGTCCAGGGTCCATCAGGACAGAGGAGTTGGTCCTCGTACTATATTCGGTTTACTTATGACTTCTCTAGTTTTTAGACAGGTGTTTCGTGGAAACACAGGGTCCGAATTTTGAGAAGTTATAGGTATTTGAATAAAGTAGAGAACCAGGTGTTGCAAGTATCGGGATTCTTCAAGTTGATCGAAGATGTAGATACTTGAGTGTGGTATTCAGTTGATAGTAATGGTTAAGAGAACTTGCTTCTTTTTCAGGTTACTCATAATTGGAAGCATTCCTAAGTTGAGTAACGCTGATCGGCCTCCTTCCATTTAGTTGACATGCACTGAAGACAGCTGCATGATTTGAATCTGGTTCAATTAAATCAGTGCCTCTGGTTCTATATTGGATATAGAACAGTTCATGTCTTAACGATGTTAAGGCACTGGGGAGTTGTCCGGCTTATGATTAAAACCAGACACTGGACAACTCAAGGCACGTTTCTGTAATGGCTGTTTGTGGGTTGACCCAGGCTATGACGAGGGTTGATTTTCTACCATCTGGAAGACCAATAGTGATATTGTTCTAGACTCGCCACAGTTTTATTAAAAATGGATTTTTTCAGAAAACAGTAGTGGGAGTATGGTAGAACTGGAAGTGATTCCAGAACCACAAACGATTACTGAAGATTTCATAGGAACCTAAAGATTCAATCTGGATTGACATTCCATTGGCCACTCCGCAGATAAGGTGGGTAACCTCAGGCACCCGAGAGGTACTCCGGTAGCCTCAAGGACGGTGACAGGGAGGTTCTTGTTTACCCACACTTGCCATTGCTGTTGTTCCTGACTGTGAGACCCGGCAGGAGGATGAGAATAGCGTCGTTCTAAACTTGCTTTAGAAGTGTACGTTTATATGACTCTGCTAGAGGGTTGTCGTAGTCAGTGGGAGCAGTGGAAGCATTGGTGGACAGGTGGCTTATGTCTATTTATAGACTAAAGCAGATATAGCGGAGATAGATCATCAATTTCTGATGTGACAGTCATAGATTTGACTTCATCAGAATAGGGGATGGATCTGTTGAGAAGGTAGTAGGGTGTGTTGTCATGGTATTTGGATGACATACACAGAATAGGAAAAGAAACTCCTATACTACGATCGGTTATACTTTGGTCGTCACACAGTGGTTTCTCCACATGGGACTTGGACATTATATCAAACATTCTGGTTACTGGATCTATGGTTTAAGATCTAGATTTGGGTGGTTTCCCAATTAAGGGTACTTAGACAGCATTCTAAGAGTATTTAGAATGGACGACTCCTGGCACGGTAGTGTACCTACAGGTGATGGAGTCATCCTCTCTGAAGGTGTCTTACAGACTAAAGGGGAGAGGGATGTGCATGATTGGCAGATCACTTGCTCAGGCAATTGAGTCAATCATGAGATGTCAAGTACCACACCAGATGTTGTTCTTTGCAGTAGATGCAATAAGTTGACATTGATCCAATCCTGGAGAAACGGTCGAAAGCAGTTTTAGAACATAAGTGGATGTTCTAGGGATATGATAACAACAGCCTCATGTGGGAGACAGTTATCATTCCAGGCTTCCAAGGTGACCTGGACAACAAGGAGGTTGTCAGAGTTATAGTTTTTCCTTCTGACGAGGGGCAGTATTTTGGACAGGTGGTCCCAGGCAATACTGAGGGAGGCATGGCGCAGGATACTGATTAAGTTCAGTTGACGATACAGTCTAAGAAGTTTGGATTTGGAGTTCATTTATGAGCTAGGTCCCATCAGACATCCAGACACATTCTAAGACAGGTATTGCTCATTTCGGGAGATAAGTTTCTCCGCGAACTTGAGATATAGAGAGACATAGATAGAAACATCAAAGCGGATCCACTCACTGAGGCTATTCCTCGAACGCAATAGTTTCGCAAACGAGCTTTGTGAGACTGACTAGTAGAGGAGTTGGGTGTTCGGTATCACACGGGCTGTGAGTATGCGATATCGCAATAATTAGCCTTGAGTGCAAGTGGGAGATTGTTGGAGATAGTGCCCTCAGAGTCAATTATTGGATCACAGGCACCTGATTGCAATGATTGAGGGAGGACCTATCCCGGTAGGACAGTCTTACTCGAGATGATAGTATGCTATCTGGTTTATCTTTATCATCGTGTACTGCTTTAGGTGACCTGACAGGTCGCTATTACACGCTGATAGAGCCCCTAGGATTCTTGCTTGACTGCCAGCAGTATGAGGGCGATCATATACGTGAGAGCTTGTGGTCTATAAGCACATCCTTAAAAGGTCCCTAGTCGTAGGAGTTTCGAGACAGGGCATCGATACTCCAGAGTAGACTAGTGTATACAGTCGAGACCCCGACAAGGGGCAGTGGCCGATCTCACAAGCCACTGGTGTCAGTTGGTTCACGTAAGATGTATACAGGTGCTCATTGGGTTATGAGTACACCGGACAGGACTCGCCGGGAACATGCTAGTTGGTCTTATACCTGACGTCAGATAGCAGTTCCCTGGTGACATGTGTACAGGTTAGTTCATCGACCTGGGGATCGTCATTTGTCTCGTGTGAGTTCCCACTGTACTTTGATTACTACCCTACCACGCTCAAAGGAGACGTGCAAACAGGTTTTAGTTGGGTACAGTCCCGAGCCACATGGAGGCAGTGAGCGGATCTTCAGGGGTTCGTCTCTCCCGGTATTGGGGGTGAGGTCGCGCTGTGTCTAGGAGAGCCATTACATGAAGCCCTCGGCCGAGGCAGGAGATTTACTGGTAGGTATTCCAGTAGTATCTCAGGGTGTTCTGGGCTACACTCCGACACGACTTGTACCGCTTTTGGGGGTCTGACTTTTACCAACCCCCTAGGCCCGCCATGCGATGCTCATAGACGAACGGACCGGACTGTACGGATATTGTCACTGACAGGCTCAGTAGGGTGTCAGGATGAGTTCGCTCATCGACGTCCCTTTTGGTCAATAGCTGGTGGCCCGTCACGTATGGCTAATACCTCTGACGTGCTAGTGGTTAAATCCACAGCCATAGTGTTGACGAGTCTTTAGAGTCCCCCACATTCAGTTACTCAAGTTTCGGGCGAAACACTGTAGAGGCCGTATGGAGATATGGCACGGTCCGATCAGATACGTGCGGTATTGCACGGATCAGGATTGGACAGTTTGTACTAGAGGCCGTATAGATATATGGCAGGGTTCAATCAGATACGTGCGGTATTGCACGGATCAGGATCGGACGGATAATACTAGCCGGCTTTGGTTTAAGCCGGATTCTAGTATAGTACAGTGGAGATTTTGTCTCATTGCATTTGTATTTCGGTCGGAATACAGATGCGGGTGTGTATACATAGTATCGGGGTTTTCCTGTAATTTATTACGGGACCAGTTTTCTGGAGTTGCCAGTTTGCTTTCCGTTTCGGCCAATTTCCTTTGTATCGTTCATTGGTCGAAGATTGGTGGAGGAGGGCTTATTTGCATTTGTGCAAATAAACAATCTGGAAAGGGGGTCTTTGCATTTTTTTTGTATCATGATACTTGCACCATCATTGCTTGACTTTCTTTAGTCATCATGGCTAGTCTTGTAGTATCATGATGGCATGACTTTTTGGTGATGGGAGTTAATTTGTTTTGGAGTGGTTTTGGTTTTGTGATCATTTCCCTTCATGATATCTTTTGATTCTCATCTTGCATTATTGATCCATACACTCCCTTATTCACCCTCTCTCTCCATATTGATGCATGGGCTGGCCACTATCTAGGAGAGGGGATTTTCTCTCTTGGTGGTGAGAAAAATGTTAATCTCATTCTTTGCATGCTGCATTTTTCCTCACCTCTCTTCAAGTTCATTTTCCTCCACCATTATAGCAACCTCCATGAACCCCAAAATGAGACATGGTCCTACACACATTCTACAGCAAAACTTGGGCATGTCGACTCGCCAGCTTCGTGCCCGAATTGCCTCGGTATAGAGGCGGGAGCCCGTAAAAGAAGCCGGCAACGTGGTGCTTTTCCGGCGAGGAGGTGGAGACCGGAGATTCCGCGGGAGATCGGGACGACGACGAGAAGACCGAATGACACGGATCGCTCGGTATATCTTTCTTTCCCATCTTGTAGTTAGCTAGGACTTGTTAATGGCCCGATCCGGGTTTTTAGTGCGCGGTGGTGCGGTTCAGAAAATTAAAGTTAACCATCGCTTCCGCATTTGGCCTCGGGATGGAGGCCGGGGCGCCGCCGTGCACTTACATCTTCAAGCCGACCACTTTCCAGGCATTGATTGACAAGCTGGCACAAATGGACCAGATGAGCCATAGGTCGTCCTCATCAAAAACGGATCCCCAGAATGAAAAGGCCAAAGGGAAAACGATCTTCGTTGTCAATGCTCAACAACAACCAAGTGACCCGAAACCGGTTGCTCGCCAAAGCGACAAACCATGATCCCTCGAAGGGAAGTTGAGACGTCCTTACTCGTTTCCCCAAGATAAAATGCGGAAACTATTCGAACTGGCAGTGCGCAACAGGCTCGTCACTCTACTGGATCCGAGATGCCCCCTGCAGCCTGGTGACGTCAACAATCCCAACTACTGCCCTTACCACAGAGTAATGGGCTACCCAATCGAAGATTGCTACGTCTTCAAAAACTGGGTTGATGACCAGTACCAACAAGGCAATTTCGCGCTATCCGAAAACTAGAAGGTAAACCCGCCACAGCAGCACGCTCCTAAAAAGGTGGATACGCCGGGGGAATCATGCTCATTTGTAGAGAAAGCTCCATGGGAAGTTGTACTTTCGGCTAAAACTATAAGAATGCTAAAGGATCTTCAAGCATGCCCGACAATTAGGTGGAAAAGCCCGCTGGTTTGGGACGTTCCCGGGACTCGGCGAAAGATGCCCAACGGGAGGATGGAGACGACCGGTCTTGGATACGTTCAGTCTAAGAAACGGGAGCGATTTTATGGCTGCCACGTCATAAATAACCCTGGAGGAGAAGGGAATGCTTTTCCAAATAGCGCCGATATCGAGCCAAAGCGGGATTCTGCCGTAAAAATGCCAAGCCCGTCAAAAGGTTCAGGATGACCACAGCCGCGAAATGGTCATTTATGAGAAAGCCAAGACGCAGCGTATCATTCAGCATGCTACGGAGGATGACCATGCCCTTCACCCTCAGCCCACTGCACTCTCTCGTGGCAAGAAAAAGGCCCGACGTAGAAGCAACAACAAGGTGAAGAACGGAAATGACGCTCGAAAACAGCAAAACGGATTCAAGGAGCCACGCGATCGAGAAAAAGTCAGCCGGAATCCGTCTTTTATGAAGAAGATGGATCGAAAGTACTCGTTCCCCCAAATCAAGACCAGGAAAATATTCAACCTTGTCATGAAGTATCAAATGATGACACTCTCAGAGTCTCGGCACCCTGAGAAAATAAACGAGGTCCATCATCCGGCTTATTGCCCCTACCACCGAGCATTAGGACATGCTCTTGAAGATTGCTTCACCTTCAAAGACTCGGTCGAAGACCAGTATCAGCAAAGCAGGTTAGCTCTGTCCAACAATTGGAGGGTAGCCCCACCATGAAAGCATGAGCCAAGAGCAACCTACACTGCGAGGGAAAGTCCAGATCAACATCGAGCTTAGAAACAAGCTCGTACCTGCCACATGATAACATTCTCAAAGGAGGGAGAATATGAGAATGTGGACAGCCTCTCCCAGTGCTTCGCAAATGAAGATGAAGACGGGATGATCTCAGAATTCCCACCGGCGCCAAGAGAGCTGGAAGATGGGATACACACCACAGCAGACAATCTGAAGAAAATCGACTTGGGGACGACAATCGATCCAAGGCCAACGTTCGTCAGTGAGCAGCTGTCTAAAGAGCAGGTGGCTACACTAAAAGACGTACTTATGCAGTATAAAGACTGCTTTGAATGGAACTATTCCGAGATGCCGGGATTAGATCCGGAGATAGCTGTGCATAAACTGGCTATATCGCCAGACATTAAGCCAGTCAAGCCGGCGCCAAGAAGAATGCGGCTCGAATTCGAGATGAGCATCAGTGCCGAAGTCAAGAAACTAATCGATTCCGGTTTCATCCAAGAAGTTCAATATCCCGACAGAATCACCAACATTGTCCCAGTGATGAAGAAAAATGGGACGGTGCGCGTCTACGTGGACTTTTGGGATCTTAACAAAACTTGCCCGAAGGATGACTTCCCAGTACCTGTTACCGAGCCGATGATCGATAACACGTCCACTCACGAGGTCTTTTTCTTCATGGATGGATCTTCAGAATATAATCAAATAAAGATGCATCCCGAAGACCAAAAGCACACCGCCTTCCGGACTCCGTTGGGCATATTTTGCTATAAAGTGATGCTCTTCGGTCTGAAAAACGCTGGCACTACCTACCAGAGGGCTATGGTGAAGATCTTCGATGACCTTATACACGAGATTGTCGAATGTTATATCGACGACCTCGTGGTGAAAAGAAAATCGTACAAGGAGCACTGAGAGCATTTGAAGATAATGTTCCAGCATCTTCGGAAATATAATATGAAGATGAACCCTCTAAAATGCGTGTTTGGAGTCTCATCAGGAAAATTCATGGGATTCATCGTACGATATCGAGGCATCGAAATAGACCCATCAAAGATCAAGGCGATTATGGAATTGCCTTCACCAAGAACTCTCAAGCAACTGCGGTCTCTCCAAGGAAAGCTCGCGTATATCCGACGGTTCATAACTAACCTCTTCGTCAAATGCCGCCCCTGCAGCAATTAAATGAAGAAGGGGACTCTGTTTGTGTAGGATCATAAATGCCAAAGTGCACTGGACGAAATCAAGCAATATCTGCAGAATCCATCAGTACTGACCACTCCAGTCAAGGGAAAACCCCTCATCCTGTATATAACAGCTCTTAAAGGTTCTCTAGGCGCGCTATGGGCACAGGAGAACGACCATGGGAAGGAGAGAGCTCTCTATTATTTGAGTCGAGTTCTCCCGGGGGCAGAAAACAATTACTCCCCCATTGAAAAGCATTGCCTGGCACCGATCTTCGCGATAACGAAGCTCAGGCACTACGCCTTGGCACATGAGGTCCATCTCATATCAAAGATGGATCCTCTCAAGTATTTAATGTCAAGAGCCATATTAACAGGAAGGCTTGCCAAATGGGCCCTCCTCTTGATGGAGTTCTCGATAACCTATCGGTCCCTCAAGGCAGTAAAAGGCCAAGCTATCGCCGACTTTCTTGCTGAACATCCAATACCAGCCGATTCCCCCTTAAATTGCGAATTGACAGACGAACACGCATTCAATGCAATCGAAGGGAAGACATAAGGAAATAATTCCCGATGGGAACTATACTTCAACGGAGCATCTTCCATGAAGAAGCGAAAGCAAAATACCCCCATAATCAAAGCTGGGGTGAGCCTTATCCTCGTGACTCCACAAGGAGGCATAATGCGTTTTGCCCTGTCCTTAATATAGCCAAGAACAAACAACGAAGCGGAATATGAAGCTTTGATACCAGGTCTTGAGATTGTTATTGACATGGGCATCGAAAACCTCCTCATATATGGAGACTCCCAGCTAGACGTTAGCCAAGTGAATGGCGACTATCAGACATGCAAACTGGAGTTGGTAAAATATGGCGAAAGAGTGCAACAACTACTGACTCAAATTCCTTCCTACATCCTGGAAAGCATACCACGTGCGAAAAATAGCAAAGTAGATGCATTAGCCAAGCTTGCTAAGGAACTGGCTGACGAAAACCTCGATGACGTGAGGATCATTGTGCAAAGCCGCCGGATTATCGCACAACCAAAAATTGTAGGGATTTTATAGCACCACACTAGGTTAAGGGTAGCATCACACATGTTATAAAAAAAATTTTAGAGGGTGCTAAACAATTCCGACCATGAATCAAACTAGAAATATAGAGTAAAAACATGCTAGTATCACATACTACAAGTGTTTAACACTAAGTGGGAGAGAATACAACCCTTGTAGACCTCCTTCTAGACTCCTTGGATCAATTGAGCTTTGAACCGGTTGGCTTGTGTCCTTCCAAGTCCACGATGATCCACCACGAAGTCTCTTTGCACCAAGCTGCAAGCTTCTCTTGATCAAGGAAGAAGAAGAAGAAGCAAACACTCCAATCTAGTGGGCTAAACTAAAGTGGAATGGTGATTTGGGTTTGGATCTCAATTAAAAACCTTTTCTTTTTAATCCTTTCTCTTTCTTTTGAAACCCTAGTGAGCTTTGAGGAGAGAGAGGAAGAAGGAGATGGCACAAAACAAACTCAAGAGAATAATGATAACCCTTGCTTAACTCAAGAGAGTAAGAGAGAGTATCATGCCAAACTATGGTTACAAAATATCTAGATATTTTGTAACTTGAGTTTAAGCAAAACCATGGGCAAATGAAACCATGGTTTTGACTTATCAACACAAGGAAATGAGAGTTGAATAGTCAACCATGATTCCATTTGCCATTTTTCTTAATCTCAAATTAAAAAAATATATGTATAAATATGTAACCATGTGAGTCTTTTATTTCCACCACCAATGTATCATCAACCATGACACATGTATGCTTGCATGTGTTCATGCATATCAACATATACATACACTCATGCATGCATCAAAAGAAATAGGTTTTAATAAATGAGCTAATGGACTTATTATTAAAAATTTAATAACCCGGTCATATCACATATGACCCGTCCAATAGTAAACGCCCGAATAAAATACGGTATCCAATACACGCATTTAATTGAGCTTCCGTGTGTTCCCCTCCGAATGGCGGCCGAGACATGGACTGTCTGGACTGGGATTCGGGGCAGATGCTATATGGTGCTATCCGTCTACCTCTCCGAAGATGCCAAGTTGATTTATGTCACCATGTATCGAAGGTTTAAATGGATGCATCCAATGTAGCAGACTTCGTTAGATTCCCCCTCGCTTGAGGGGGTTTTGATTATGGGGACGCTCTTCCCTGCAGGCGCAAGCCCCTGCAGTTAATTACGCTACCGCATTGCGGTAACCACTTTCTCCTTCTCCAGAAATTTCACTTCGTGTCGTGTGTGTTTATTTTGTGTTTGGTTGCCCGTGGATTGTATACGGAGACTGAGTTATGTCGTCGCCCGTAGGGCGTGGACTAGTCCAAATCCGTATTATCTTAGATTTAGGTTTGGGGATTGGGTTTAAGGATACGTTAGCCTCATATGAGACTAAGATCAACTTAAACGTTTGTTAAGGATACGTTAGTCTAAATTTAGACTAAGATCGACTTAACGGGATCGTTTAGATCCAACAAGAGAGCAATTTAAGGGGAGGCCCTGTTGTTTAGTTTAGTGACGTTGCGGTCGATAGGTAATTTAAGGACATTGCGGTCCAATGTTAGTTTTAAGACGTTGCGGTCAAGGTTAAGGACCTCATAGTCCGTGGATTTAAGGACTCCACAGCCCGATGTTAGTTTTAAGACATCGCGGTCAAGGTTAAGGACCTCATAGTCCGTGGATTTAAGGACTCCACACTCCGATGTTAGTTTTAAGACATCACGGTCAAGGTTAAGGACCTCATAGTCCATGGATTTAAGGACTCCATAGTCCGTATCAATGTGTGGTCATCGGGACCCGTCACCTCTTTAAAGACGTTGAGGAATTACAACGCCAAGTATCAAAGGAGTGAAGAGATGTACCCTTGAACCAAGGTAGATTAAATAATCTTTGACCCAATTTGGGCCCAAGACCAATCAATTATGTTATGAGCCCATTGGCCCAGTTAAGTTTGGATTGAGGACTTATGGCCATCTTGGGCTAAGTCCAATCATGTTTGGAATATTGGCTCTCTGTTGGTCCATTGAAGGAGAGGCTTTGCCTCTAGAACTTAGCTAATTGGGCTGAAGCTAGTGTTGAACACTAGAGACCAACAGTGTTGAATACTAGGGGAAAGATTGACAAGTTAGTGTCAAACACTAAAAGATAATCAGTGTTGAACACTGGGAAAAGAGTTTTCAAATGAGTGTTAAACACTAAGCAACAGGGCTTTCAAATTAGTGTTTATACCCTAAAGCAAATCAGTGTTAAACACTGGCAATGAAGATTTCAAATTAGTGTTTAACACAAAGGCATATCAGTGTTAAACACTGGAAACAGGGTCTTCCAAGTTGGTGTTCAACACTAAGAAAGTCAGTGTTAAACACTGTAAATAGAGTTTTCCAAATTAGTGTTTAAACACTAAGAAAATCAGTGTTGAACACTGGATATAGAGGTTTCAACTTTAGTGTTAAGTACTAAGGCAAGAGGGGTCACGTGGTAGCACGTGAGAGCGCCCTCTCTCTCTTTATTTGTTCTACCGAGGGTATTGAGTACTTTGGAGCATCACGTGCCGTAACGTGATGGGCATTTAAGTGTTCGTATGTTAGAGCTTCTGCCAGGGGTCACGTAGGGCACGTGAGGCGTTGCCTCAAAACCCTTCTCTGTGGATCTTTTCAGGGGTCACGTGGTAGCACGTGACCCTGTTCCTTTGCTGTTTGCAGATTTGTTTATCTTTTTAAGAATTAAATTCTTCGTAGGGTTAAACCCTAGCAATAAACTTTAGAGGAATTAAATTCCTGTTTTCTTCTGAAGGATTATATTCTTAGATAGAGTTGAACTCTAACTTGTCTTCTGTAAGAATTAAATTCCCATACATGTGAGGAATTAGGTTCTTCTAAGAGAATCAAATTCCTGTTATTTTGATAGATTTGAGTTCTTAACTAGGGTTAAACCCTGGTTCTGTTCATTTGAAGGAATTAAATTCCTATAACATAGGGTTAAACCCTAATTTTATTTTAAAGGAATTAAATTCCTATAGTTCTATGAGAATTAAATTCTCAAACTTTCATTCCCTCCCTATGCTTTGGATCTGCATGGCAGGATCTCAACCCAATGAGAATTAAATTCTCAATTCATGGGGAGATGTGCACTTTGCAGATCCTCAACTAAAGAGAGAACTAAGTTCTTCTTTTTAATATAAGAGTTAAACTCTTTTGAGAATTAAATTCTCTTTTTTTTTAAAAGCCTTCCCTTTCTTACCTAGGGTTTTCTTTTGCAGAAGATCAAATTCTTCCAAAGTCTCAAGGCTCTCTTTCTTTTTCTCTCTATTTCTCTGTATATAGATCTCTCTCCTTTTCTCTCTGGCTCCTATTTATAGGAGAAGGAGCAGAATCAATTAGTTTTGGTGAATCATTCATTGAGGGATCTGATTTGTATTCATTAAAGATTTGATTTGCATTCAACATTCATTTGGACCTTTGGATTATTAGGTGAATTTTATTCACCATTGGATTTTAAATCCAAAGATATTCCTTTGTTGTTTCGGTTAGATTTTAAGGGGAAATCTTTCCAAGTTCAAGATTTTTCCATAGATAGGTGATATTTAATCCCCTTTAAATCTTTAATTCAATCGGTTCTAAATAATCATTCTCCTTTGGAAAGATTTGAATGCTGTTCAGAATTCAATTCTGTTAAATAGGTAGGCTTTGAAAGCCGGTCACGTGTGGCCACGTGACCCTTGGTCACGTGTAGGCACGTGACCCCTTGGAGCGAGCTTTCTTCTGCTTTCTGCGCTTTGCCTTCTAGCCGCTGTTCAGCCATCACGTGCCAACACGTGACCCCCGGTCACGTGTGAGCACGTGACCTTTTCTGGAGCCTTTTTTTTGATTTAATCAAGGAGCTGAATCTGCCTTTACCGCTGCTTTTAATTGTCACGTGCCAACACGTGACTGCTGGTCACGTGCTAGCACGTGATGCCTCTTCCGTAGGCTTTCCTGATTTTAAATTAGGAAACAAATGCCCCCACAGCGTTGTTCTCACGTGTCTGCACGTGAGTGCAACGCTGTCACTTTTGTGACCATTGGATTCCTCTGGGGATTTGGGAGTAGGGTAGATGAATTGTCCTTTCAGAAGTACCTTCACTTTTCTCATTCTCCTCCTTTGAAGGCTTTCTTCTTTTGAGAATTTAATTGTCTTTCTCAGAGCTTAGTTCTCTGTTGTGTATGTGCAGTGCTACTTTATCTTTCAATCAAGGCTGGTGCTCATGTGTTGCGCATGCAGGACTCTGCTTGATGGGGACGTTTCATTTCCTTGATCTGATTCCAATGCGTCGTTGGATTTCATTTCCAACTCTCTCCCCTTCTTTCCGGGCTTTGAGAATAGTCCCACAATGCACAACATTTTTTGTGCAAAGCATTAAATGCTCTCCTTTATAACCTGAACCCATGCCTTACCTCTTTTCCTCATAGAGAAACCCATTTATACCTCAAGGTGATCATCTTCGAGAACCCGATCAATCCCATGGCTTGCAATCGTCCCCATGCTCGTCGGCAACCATGGGAGGTGCCCCTTGAGGAGATAATCCCTCGCTTCGCTGCGCGGCTGGCAGATCCTCTTCTTGCCGACGCTCAATGTGACATGGTGATGTATGAGCTACTGACTCGTCGGGGCTCTCCTCTTCCCATGGGCTCCATTTGGCTCCGGATGATCCTCCTGTCTGTGCTTGCCGATATACCCCCTCATCCGGAGGAGATGACTTCGGCGATCCTTGACGCGGCGGAGGACAAGCTCGAGTGCTTTCACAAGGCTTGTCTAATCACTCAAGCTCTGAAGGATCATTCAGTTCATTTACTGAGTCAGATAAGAGCCCGTCGGGCCATCATGTCTGCTTTCGCTGATGAGCACGGCTCTAACCGGTGGGGAGCGACTCCTCGCGAAAACCGTCGTTTTGACGTGCTGGAGAAGGCGGAGAGGGAGCTGGAGAATTTTGTGTTTTGCTTTGTTAACCCTTGTATTTCTAATCCCTTGTTTGGTGATCTTTTCCCACTAGTGTAGTATGTTTGAATCAATGTACTCCTTTAATCATTGGTGGTTTGCATGCTTTCTATTGAATTTTCATGCTTGTCAGATAGTCGTACGTGTGTCTTGCTTGCGTAAATGAGCTGCCTGTTTTTCTCATGGGAATTTTCTTTAATTGCGAGCACCATCGTTACGTTGCATGCACATCAGTGCCTCGGGCAACATTTCCTTTTAAACATTCGTACCGTTGCAAATGCGCGCCTGATAGGATACAGATCAGAAACTTTCCTTGTTATCTTCCGTATCGAGTGGTTTGTGTTGGCTTTAGATCGAGTATTGTTTTCGAATGGAGGTTTATGAATGAAGACATATTTTCTTCTCAATGGTGTGTCCCCTTATTGAATATGTTCTGCGGACAGTCTGTCTTGATCTCTTTGCAGGACAGCGATGGCTTAGGATTCAGGGTTAAGATCTGCCTCCACAGACTTTTGAGCTTTATGAGCCGTGAGGGTCTCATAAAGAGCTTTTCTCCCTACAGGTTGAGAGGATCCTGTAGGTGTGAGTTTTTCTTAAGAATCGTGAGGATTCTTAAGTGGGTTTTCCCTTGAGAGTCGTAAGGATCTCACAAGAGAGTTTTTCTTCCTTACAGGTCGTGAGGACCTGCAAGTGCTGGATGTGGTCACCCTTATCCGTGTTTTATGGGGTCAGGGGTTGCTCAAGGCATCGTAGTTTAAAGACGTCGCGGTCAAGGGTAAGGACATCATAGTCCATGGATTTAAGGACTCCACAGTCCGATGTTAGTTTTAAGACATCACGGTCAAGGTTAATGACCTCATAGTCCGTGGATTTAGGGACTCCACAGTCTGATGTTAGTTTAAAGACATTCCGGTCAAGGTTAAGGACGTCATAGTCCGTAGATTTCAGGACTCCACGGTCCGATATTAGTTTTAAGACATCACGGTCAAGGTTAAGGACGTCATAGTCCGTGGATTTAAGGACTCCACAGTCCGATGTTAGTTTTAAGACATCACGGTCAAGATTAAGGACCTCATAGTCCGTGGATTTAAGGACTCCACAGTCCGATGTGTGGTTGCGGGGACCCGTCACTTCTTTGAAGACATTGAGGAATTACAACGCCAGGTATGAAAGGAGTGAAGAGATGTACCCCTAAACCAAGGTAGAATCAATATAGACTAAGGGTGGTTGATCGTTAGTTTTAAGACATTACGGTCGAGGTTAAGGTCATCATAGTCCGTGGATTTTAAGGACTCCACAGTCCGGTGTTTGCTCTGGATGCTTCACACGGGTTCACTGCCGTGCTTGGCGAGGACCAGGCTCCGCTCTGGGCGTTTTCCGCGGGGTCAAAGAGTGACGTTATCCGCGTTCCACGTAACCAGGAATTTTGCACTAGATGCTTCACACGGGTTCACTGCCATGCTCGGCGAGAACTAGGCTCCGCTCTAGATGCTTCACACGGGTTCACTACCGTGCTCTGCGAGGACCAGGATCCGCTCTGGACGTTTTCCGCGGGTCAAAGAGTGACGTTATCCGCGTTCCACATAACCAGGAATTTTGCACTAGATGCTTCACACGGGTTCACTATCGTGCTCGGCGAGGACTAGGCTCCGCTCTGGATGCTTCACACAGGTTCACTGCCGTGCTCTGCGAGGACCAGGATCCGCTCTGGATGTTTTCCGCGGGTCAAAGAGTGACGTTATCTGCGTTCCACGTAACCAGGAATTTTGCACTAGATGCTTCATACAAGTTCACTGCCGTGCTCGGCGAGGACTAGGCTCCGCTCTGGATGCTTCACACGGGTTCACTGCCGTGCTCTGCGAGGACCAGGATCCGCTCTGGATGTTTTTCGCGGGTCAAAGAGTGACGTTATCCGTGTTCCACGTAACCAGGAATTTTGCACTAGATACTTCACACGGGTTCACTGCCGTGCTCGGCGAGGACTAGGCTCCGCTCTGGATGCTTCACACGGGTTCACTGCCGTGCTCTGCGAGGACCAGGATCCGCTCTGGACGTTTTCCACGGGTCAAAGAGTGACGTTATCCGCGTTCCACGTAACCAGGAATTTTGCACTAGATGCTTCACACGGGTTCACTGCCGTGCTTGTCGAGGACTAGGCTCCGCTCTGGATGTTTTCCATGGGGTCAAAGAGTGACGTTATCCGCGTTCCAGGAATTTTGTTGATTGTATCCGCATTTCACGGAATGGAGGTTTGACTGTTGGTGATGTGAATATCGCCGAGCCATGGAACTAGGGGTTGCCGCTGCTCCGCTTTGTTTGAAGTTGTGTCCGTCGTTACGAGACGAGTGTTGGGATGATCTCTAGGTTGCCTGTGGCCCGTCGAGATTTAGCTTCTTTCTTTGATGAAACCTGGGGGGAAGTATGATCACTTCTTTGTTTACGCCCTTGGATTGTATACAGGGTGTGATGGAACATCGCCTGTAGGGCAAGAAATTCATTTTTATTTTATTTCTTTTTCCGCGATGCTCTATCATTTCAGCTTTTATATCGTGAAGGTCGCGATTGCCCCATCATTTCGGCTATTTTTCGCGGTGCCCAATCATTTCGGCTATTTTTCATGCATACATTTTTACTTGCTGCTTTTTATTACAAGTTGCCCCATCATTTCGGCTATTTCGTATGCATGTGTGGCTCGCTAGCCTTTTCGCTGCAAGCTTGGATTTTAGACACCGATTTCGGAATCAGCATCGCTACAACTGGGACGTTGCCAGGAGCGAATCATCATTTGCCTCTGTCGATGTTGAACAAATGTGGCTTAGCAAACAGGGTTAAGGATCCTGTCAACTAAGGCTTTTGACTTCATGAGCCGTAAGGGTCTCACAAAGGTATTTCTCCCTACAAGTCGTGAGGATCTTGTAGGTGTGTTTTCTCCTTGGGAATCGTGAGGATTCCTAAGTGCGTGTCCTCTTGCAAGTCCTAAGGATCTTACAAAAAGGTTTTCTCTTTATAAGTCGAGAGGACTTACAGGGGTTGTTTGCCATATGAACATATCCCTAGCCACGGATGGGACTTGGTTGGGGAAATGTTTATTCGCGCCTGTGGATTGTATACAAGGGTCAGTATTGAGCCGCCTGTAGGGCAATATCGAAGGTTATGGGGGTTGCTTAAGCACAGGTTCAGGTCTCTGTAACTTAAGGATTTCAAATCTTATGAGCCGTGAGGGTCCCATAAGAGAGTTCTCTTTACGAGTCGTGAGGATCTCGCAAGTGTAATTTCTCCTTAGGAATCATGAGGACTCCTAAGTGTATTGCTCCCTTGTGAGTCGTAAGGATCTCACGCAGGTGGTTTCTCCTTACAAGGTCGTGAGGGCCCTGTAAGTATCTTTTAACGAGGTTGCGCCCTTTCGAGTTTTCACAAACACTCGCCGGTAGCCCTGCTGTTTTTACTCACGGAGCCCTTTCGGGTTTTCATCCATGCCCCCTTTGCTTACGGACATACCTTTTTTATTTTTTTATTTTTTATTTTTATATCTATATTTTTTACGAGGTCGCGCCCTTTCGGGTTTTCACGAACACTCGCCGGTAGCCCTGCTGTTTTTACTCACGGAGCCCTTTCGGGTTTTCATCCGTGCCCCTTTTGCTTACGGACATACCGTTTTTTATTTTTTTTTTATTTTTATATATCGGCTTTGAGGTATTGCAATCCATCGTAGTTTATTGACATCTCGGTCAACGGCTAGTTTTAGGACATAGTGGTCCATTTTTAGTTTAAGGATGTTTCGGTCCGCCGTTAGTTTAAGGACGTTTCAGTCCGATGTTAGTTTAAGGACGTTTCGGTCCGCCGTTAGTTTTAAGGACGTTTTGGTCCATTGTTAAGGATGCTGGTTACTACCTAGAGTTCGGGCTTAGAAAGATAGCGAGCGGACATAGTCGTCGTCATCTATTATTGACCTAGACCTTGACCCGTTAAGCGTAGTATTTCTTCAGGAAGCAACCGTTCACTGGCCTGAAAGGCCTTTCACCGTGCATATCCATGAGCAGATAAGCTCCACCCTGGTAGACCTTGTCTATGATGTACGGGCCTTCATAGTTCGGCTCGAATTTTCTCCACTTGGCGCGATTGGGGATCATAGGTCTTCTGACAATTAGCATAAGTTCGCCTTGGCGGAACGTCCTCGTCCTGGTCAATCTTTCGTATGAGCGCGTCATCTTTGCTTTGTAAGCCTCTAGATTTTGTTGTGCTATGAGCCGAGTCTCATCAAGGGCATCAAGCTCATCCAGCCGGAGGTAAGCATTTTCTTCGTCCGTCAGCTCGTAGTGGACCGCCACTCGTAGAGAGGGTAACTCTATCTCGAGGGGGGTACTGCTTCTGTACCAAATACCAATGCGTACGGCATTGTGTTCGTGGCCGTTTTGAACGTAGTTCGGTATGCCCAGATAGCCTCCTGCAGTTTCTCGTGCCGGTCCTTCTTATTTCGGGACACCGTTTTCTTTATGATTTTCGTCAAGGTCTTGTTGAAGACCTCGACGAGACCATTAGCTCGCGGATTATAAACTGAGGAATACCTCCAGTCTATATTATGTTGTTGCACAAAGCGGCTGATCTTGTGACTTCTATAGGCTGGCCCGTTATCAGAAATAATCCGCCGCGGAGTTCCAAATCGATATGACGTGCGTCTTGAAGAAATGAAGAATATTTTCTTCCTTCACTTCCCTTAACGGTACTGCTTACGCCCATTTAGAGAAGTAATCAGTCGTTGCCAGGATAAAATGATGTCAACTGGATGACGCTGGTTCGATGGGGATGATTATGTCAGTTCCCTACATTTCAAATGGCCAGCTAGACACCGTTGGATGTAGTGGATTTGGATGTTGGTGGATAAAGTCCCCATGAATCTGGCACGAGTGGCATTGCTTCGCATACTCGAGGCAGTCTCGGATCATCGTGGGCCAATAATAACCCATTCGTTTGATCTTCAATTTCATCTTCGGGCCTGCTTGGTGAGAACCGCAGAGTCCGTCGTGAACTTCCTGAACGACCCTTTTCGCTTCGACAGGTCCCAGGAATCTCAACCACAAAGAATCGAACGACTTTTTATACAGAGTATCGTTGACGAAGGCGAAAGACAGAGCTCGTTTCATGAGCTGATGTCTTGAAGACGCTTCTTCGGGCATTCGGTGGGACTTAAAGTAGTCTATGAAGACCTCCTTCCAGTCCTCAGCCTTCTCACGGTCTTTTATTTGTAGGGTCGTCTGCCCAGTCACTTCATTCTCTTTGGACGATTCCGAAGATATTTCTGCTGAGGCAAGCACCCGACGGCTTTGCACCACAATTTTAACGTCATCAAGGTTCTCGTCAGCCAGTTCTTTAGCGAGCTTGGCCAACACGTCTGCTTTGCTGTTTTCCGCGTGTGGTATGCTTTCCAGAGTATAAGAGGGAATTTGGGTCAGCAGTTGTCGCACCTTTTCACCATATTTCACCAACTCCGGTTTGCACGTTTGGTAGTCACCGTTTACTTGACTAACGACTAGTTGAGAATCCCCGTATATGAGGAGGTTTTCAATTCCCATGTCGATGGCGGTCTCGAGGTCCGCTATCAAAGCTTCGCATTCGGCTTCATTGTTCATCCTCGGTTCTGTTAAGGAGAAAGCGAAGCGAATCATCCCTCCTTGTAGAGTTACAAAGATGAGTCCTACTCCCGATTTGATTATAGGGGTACTTTGTTTGCGCTTCTTCACGGAAGATGCTCCATCGAAATAAAGCTCCCATCGAGTATTACCACTGTCGATCGCATCAAATGCATGTTCGTCCGGCAAATCGTAATTCAGAGGAGAACCGGAAGGTACTGGATGCTCAGCAAGGAAGTCGGCGATGGCTTGGCCTTTCACTGCCTTAAGAGGCTGATAGGTTATTGAAAACTCCATCAGGAGCAGGGCCCATTTAGCGAGTCTCCCTGTCAATATGGCCTTTGACATTAGATATTTTAGGGGGTCCACATTTGATATAAGACGGACTTCATGTGCCAATGCATAGTGCCGGAGTTTTGTTATCGCAAAGATTAACGCCAGGCAGTGTTTTTCGATAGGGGAGTAATTGCTTTCTGCCCCCAGAAGAACTCGGCTTAAATAGTAGAGCGCTCTCTCCTTCCCTTGGTCATTTTCTTGCGCCCATAATGCGCCTAAGGAACCTTCGAGGGCTGTTGTATATAAGATAATGGGCTTTCCCCTGACCGGAGCAGCCAGCACCGGCGGGTTCTGCAGGTATTGCTTGATTTTATCTAGCGCGCTCTGGTATTTTTGGTCCCAGATGAACGGAGTTCCCTTCTTCATCAGGTGACTGTAAGGACGGCACTTTCCTGACAGGTTGGCGATAAATCGCCGGATGTACGCGAGCTTCCCTTGGAGAGACCGCAGCTGTTTGAGAGTCCTTGGCGGTGGCATTTCCATGATCGCCTTGATCTTAGATGGATCTATTTCGATACCTCGGTGTCGGATGATGAATCCCAGGAATTTACCCGAGGAGACTTCGAACGCGCATTTGAGGGGATTCATCTTCAAATTATATTGCCGAAGGCGTTGAAATACGGTCTTCAGATGCTCTAAATGCTCTTCATGTGACATGCTCTTTGCTACGAGGTCGTCGATATAGCACTCGATGATTTCATGTATGAGATTATCAAAGATCTTTGTCATGGCCCTCTGATAGGTGGCACCGGCATTTTTTAAACCGAAGGGCATGACTTTGTAGCAGAATATGCCCAAAGGAGTCCGGAAAGCGGTGTGCTTCTGGTCTTCGGGATGCATTTTTATCTGATTGTATCCTGATGAACCATCCATGAAAGAGAAAACCTCGTGAGTGGACGTGTTATCTATCATCAGCTCGGTTACCGGTACTGGGAAATTGTCCTTCGGGCAGGCTTTATTGAGATCCCTGAAGTCCACGCATATGCGCACCGTCCCATTTTTCTTCATTACCGGGACGATATTGGCGATCTAGTCAGGATATTGGACTTCTTGGATAAATCTAGAATCGATCAGCTTCTTGACTTCGGCGTTGATGCTCATCTCAAGCTCGAGCCGCATCCTTCTCGGCGCCTGCTTGACTGGCTTGATATCCGGGGATATCGCTAATTTATGCACAGCAATCTCTGGATCTAATCCCGGCATCTCGAAATAGTTCTACGCGAAGCAATCTCTATGCTGTAGAAGCACGCCCTTTAACGCAGCCATCCTTTCTTCGGATAGCAGCTCGCTGACGAATGTCGGTCGCGGATCGTCTGCCGATCCCAACTCAATCCTCTTGAGGTTATCTGCAGTAGTATGTATGCCATCTTCCAGTTCTTTCGGAGCCGGTGAAAATTCTGAGATTACCTCATTGTCATTGTTTTCGAAGCACCAAGGGAGCTCATCTATGTTCTCGGGCCCTTCTTTTAATATTGTAATCATGTGACAGGTGCGAATCTGCTTCCAAGATCGATATGGATCTGGTTTTCTGCTCTTGCGGCTTTGGGTTCGTGCTTTTGTGGTGGCGTTACCCTCCAGCAGCTGGATAAAGCAAACTTGCCTTGCTGGTACTGGTCTTCGACCCAGTTCTTAGAGGTGAAGCAGTCTTCGATAGGGTGTCCCATGGCTCGGTGATAAGAGCAATAGCCCGGATGAGAAACTTTGTTAGCTCGCTCAGGGTGTTTAGACTCCGGAAGTGTGATCATTTGATGTTTTATAGCGAGCTCGAGTAACTTCTTCGTCTTGTCTCGGGGGAAGGAATACGCTCGACTCCTCTTCTTTATGAGGGACAAATCCGGGCCGCGCAATACCCGATCACATGGCTCTCTAATCCTGCGTCGTTATTGTCGGCTCCTCTTTCCGCTTCTTGACTTACTTCTGCATCTGCGTTGGGCCTTTTGTACAACGGGTTGACAGGGAGGAGCGTCTTTGTCTTTTGCAGCCTGTTGAAACAGACGTTGCGTCCTGGCCTTCTCGTAGATGGCCGTCTCGCGGTTGTGGTCTTCCCGAGCTTTTTGACCTGCTTTCCTGATAAGCTTGTCCACTTGTTCTTCAAATGACGGACTCGGCATTTCGCTCACGAGATCCAGTTTTGACGAGGGGTTAGCATTCCCCGACAGGGTGTCCTCCTCCTCGTCGAAGTCATATATGGCGTAGCTGCCATGGACTCGCTCCCGTTTCCCGGCTCTCACATATCCAAGCCCAAGCGTTTCCATTCTCCCGTTGGGCAATTTGCGCTGAGTCCCAGGGGCATTCCAAATCCTGTTGTAGAACCGAGCTTGTCGAACAGTCTGTTTTAAGGGTACTCCTTGGCGCTTCAAAAGCCTCTTTAGTCCATTTGTGTAATATCTTGGCAAACGGATGGGTTGGAGCTTGTCGAGTGTAGCATCCGCGCCATGCCATATCTCTTTCTCCACTCTCGTTTCTATGGATTGGTAGAATAGGATCATCTTTTCACCCTTTCGCCTGGGAGGGACGTAAAACATCTGTAGGTCCTGCACATTGTAAGCTTGAAGTGCGTTGAGATCCTTGTAGTGTTTCCGCGGCACCATGGTGATTTGTAAACTCTGATCATCGCTAGGGGATGCTCGTATTGACGGCCGACTGGAGAACACGGCATTAACCTCTGTTAGTTATATGTATGCCCTAGAGGCCATTACTGTACATAGGATGTATATTGTAGTGGATGCTGGGACATATATAGGGAGGACTTTCTTGCTCGACATGATAGTATGCTATCTGGTTGAACTTTACCTTAACGTGTATACTGATTGTCTCTCTGTTACATGTTGGTAAAGCCCTTAGGATCTGTACTTGACTACCTGGACTATGATGCGGATCATACTAGTGGGGACATGGTAGTCCATAAGTACATCCTTCAAAGTCCCTAGTCGTGGGTGTATCGAGACGGGGCATCGATATACCAGAGTAGACTAGCGTATACCTTCTCGACCCATACAGATGGGCGATGGTTGATCCCATATCCATTAGTGTTTGACATCAGAGATGATATACGGGTGCTCAGTAGAGACTGGGTACACTGGACGGACTCGCCGAGAACTCCCAGATGGTATTATACCTCACGTCAGATGGCAGTTCTCTGGTGACACTGGTACAGAGTAGTCTGTTGACCCGAGATCGTCATAGAGTCTTGTGTGGTTCCCACTGTGCTTTGATTTCCATCTTACCACGTCCAAGAGGGCGTGCAAAACGGTGGTTTTTGGGTACAGTCCCGAGTCACATGGAGGCAATGAGCGATAGGAGGGGATTCGTCTCTCCCGGTATAGGGGGTTGATGTTGTGCTGTGTTCGATTGGCTATAACAGGAAATCCCTGGCCAGGGTTGCTGAGATTTACTGGTAAGTGTTACCAGTAGTTTCTCGAACAGTTATAGACCTCATATCGACACGACTTATTGAGCTATTGGGGTCTGACGTTTACCACCCCTAGGCGAGATATGCGACATATCAGACGATCAGACCGGACTGTACGGTAGTGTTACTGGTCGGATTCACTGGAGTGTGAGCGGGCTTGCTCGTCGATCTTCAGATCGCTCAATACCCGGGTGGTCGTTACGTTTAGCAGACCGCTTGCGGCTTGTGGATGTTTGATATGATCATCATCTGCTGCCGGCGTATTGACGAGTCTTTAGAGTCCTACACAGAGGTTTCCTGGCTCAAGCGAAACGAAATAGGAGCGCATATGAGATATGTGCGGGACCGAGAATAATGCGTGTATGTGATACCGTATTCTATTCTCGCGATAAATATATCGAATGGTTGTATGCGATATAAACTAGTTATCGATTCAAGCGTTGATTCGATAAGCCGATATATTAAATACTAGTCGGTTATATACGATATGACCGGATCGTTAAATCAAGTGTTGATTTAATGATTTGATGGATAATTATATATTTGATATATTACTTTGCATCAACTAGTACTGGTTTACTTAAGATGGATTTTCTCACTCGGATTATGCGCATTACATATGCGATATGATTTTGTGCATTTGATTGTATCATGTTTGATGATGCATGTTTACTTGGTTAAGTGCAAAGATTTAAACCATGGTTAAAAGAATGGTTAGGGTTTCATTTCCTTTATTTATCTATTTATTTATTTATTTATTGATTGATTTTTGGAAAATAAAAGGCAAGAGAAAAGAATGGTGGCTATTTTTGTTTTAAGTTGAAGATTCATGAAGCTTTGACTTTGTCCACCATTCTTATCTCATGCTTAACCTAACCATTTTGTTTTAACCCTAGTTTAATCTCTACACTTGACCATGGTTTGCATTATGATAAGTTTCATTTTTTCTTTTCATTTTTAATTGAACTTATCATAACAATTTCCTTCTTCTTCTTCCTTGCTTCAAGTGAAGAAGCTTGAGGTCATCAATGGTGGATTGATGATTTGAGTGAGAAATCCAATTCTAAAGTTAACCCACTTCCTATTTCTTCATCCTCTACCTCTTGCCAAGTAGTAGGGTGTGTTTCCTTCACAAGTTTCATGACTTGGCGAAGTTGAGAGCTTGATCTTGCGATGCTTCGACGTAGATCATCTTCGGCATGGACATCGACGACCTAGCTTGCCCATTCTCCGACGAAGCCGACTCTAGAGCCCGGATTTGATTTGGACAGCGGAGACGACCTCGTTGCGGAGCCGTGGAGGTGGAGGACCGGATCTACAAAGGTTGTATTTCCGTATTCCCTTAGTTAAGTTGTTAACTAGTTCTTTTTCGCCTAGAAATCTAGTTATCGATCCGTAGTTTAGGGTTTGTAGGCACCATAATTTTTGAAATTGCCATGGTTGATGGCTTGGGAGACCTCACTAGTGTGCCTAGGAACCCTACAGTGGTATCAGAGCCTAGCTAGAGCCTTAGGCGAAGCGTAGACGGAATTTGAAGTCCGAACGACACAAAACCGAAACCCAAAACATGCTCTCTGTACAATTTTTAAAATCTGGGATTTTTCAACATTAAAAATATTCAGAAAAATCAGCAGGCAATTCTAAGAAATACTGTAAAATTCGTGCACCCAATTCGTTTAATGCGCCGCGCTTCCGCGGCACAAGCTTGGCTTGTGCGGCGGAAGGGCGGCCGTTTTGTCTTTTATGGGATCAAAATTTGTACAGTAATTCTTAATTTCCAGTGTTGGTCTTCCTTGATATTTTTAATAATTTTTCAAGAGTTGAAATTTCTGCAGTTGTTTTGGGGATTCGGTATTTCGATCGGGGTATCAAATTTTGTCTGTGTGGCTTTCCGGATAAATTTTAGAATATGTTAAAAAGTTCGACCGGATATAAATACCCAACTTTTCCCCTGTCGGGGAATTTCCAAGTGTTGGATTTTTCCGTAGTTTAACGACGTTCTAAGTAGTGCAAGTAACGCGATGGTCCCTCTAGAAGACACAAACCTTAACTCGATTATGTGACCGTCTTGAACTACCCTTTGAACCTTTGGGTTTGGGGCAGTACGGCGTGCCACATGTGAGGCGTTGGCTTGACCCTTCTACGGCTGGACCGTTGGTACTGAGGCACGAACGGAATGTTGTTAGACTTATTTCATGTGTTGAGCTGTATCGGGAAAACTTGGGTGTTAGAATGTTCGATCGGAAAGTTTAACATTTTCTATTTATCTGGAATGGGATACAATAATTGGAATTCACAAAAAGTTATGTGATAACTAAATGAATATTATAAACGTAGCAGTTTAGTCTCACTTGATCGGTTGCCACGGAATTTTGATGTGATCAAAAGTCCGTCGCAATCACGTAGCGTACGCGGATACTCGCCGGGTAAACTTAATAGACAGCTTCACTCCATAGCCCCGACCAAGTGACTGTAGGAGAACCCCGTCGCCGAAAGCATCCGTCCGGGTGCTCGCGGTAGCGGTGTTCCGCCTTGGTGCACTTCGTCGACGGTATCGGGGGTACAGCCGTCTACTGAAGTTTGCGACGAGCATTCGATCAAAATGTCGGGAATCTTGTTGAATTGCCCGACTTGGTATTGAAAAGTGTTTTCGATTTTGAGACTAAAATGCGGGGTTTATAATTGTTAGGCATGTGATGTCTAAGTAATTCATTTGGTCAGGCATGTGATGTCTGAGGTGGTTGCGGATTCCAACTGTTGTAGTTTTACACTTTCTTTTCTGTGACCGTAAGTGTAATATGTGATATCGCCGGTTTCGTTGCTATATGTCAACGACAATTGGGATGCGCATATTTACTTACGTTGATGACATGTGATGTTATGTGTTGCTGGATATGTTATATTGGATCATGGTGTTTGAATAGCCGGGGGTTTTTATGTGAGATGAGTGTTTTTCATTTTCATTCATGTAAAAACTTGTATGTAATATTCTTTTATTGGGGCGCTTCCAGGTTGCGGGAGTTGTCACCTGTTGTATATTATTTACTTTTCCGCACTAGGATAGACCCAAGGAGGAGGGCACAAGTAACCGGGTTCTGGAGTCCAGTGGGAGACCAACTCGAGGAGTCGGGTCCGGGTCTCCTAACTCTAGAATTGGTAGGGTTGCTTGCCGCTCTCGTAGGGGTCTAGGGGTGTGGGTTTGGCTATTCATCACGACCGTGGAATCCGTGTTTTATACTGGCTCGTATTGAAAACACGGACGTCCTAGTATATCCAATATTTCATATATTTCTTCTGCTGCGATATCTGTGATGAGATCATGTGATGTTTCTGTGATGGATACGGTATATAGTATATTTGATATATTATATAGACGTTACTTATGTTTTACACCCGTGCTATCACTGCCCTGCTCTGTCGTTAGTTACCTAACCTAACGGTGCACGAGGGGACATCGAGGCGAATGCGGATGGCATAAGTGTACGTCGTATTTATCTGTGATGTTTAGGTACTTAAATGATGGGACTTCATTAATGTGATTAATGAAATAAAAGAAACCTAAGATGTTATAGAATCGAATTTCAAAATAAAACAGGTAGCTACAGTTCTTGCTTTGCACAGCGGTATATGTGATATATCCTGCACCTTATTCGATGAGGAAAGGACCGAGATCCCTTCACCGGGAGTGACTCCTTTAGCAATAACTGGCAGATGCTACACACTCGGTTTGTATTTTGATTGCTTTTAAGTGTTTTTGCTTTGCACAGTGATATATATGATATATCCCGCACCTCATTCGACGAGGAAAGGACCGACGATCCCTTCACCGGGAGTGACTCCTTTAGCAAAACTAGAAAAGCCTCAAAAACACTCCATTTCAAAATTCATTCGATCCTACAACGATATCAAGTTCATTACGCAATAGGTTTTCAGAAAAACCTGTCGTAGCCCTCCGTCATTTCAGATAAGTGCTGTTTAGTATTCGTGCTGCGTTTGTTGACCTCCGTCAAGGCGCAGTGTGCGGTAGCTAACCAGTATTTATCTGCTTATGCATATGATGCAGATTGAGTTAGGGTAGTCGTGCGGCCTTGTTGACCTCCGTCAAGGGTCGTGCGGGTGGGTTTAATTCGATCAAGAAATGACGGGTTGAACTTGACTAGTAGCCTATGGTTTGTTGACCTCCGTCAAGGTCATAGGGTGCTAGGGGCAAAATATTATCAGGAATTTCAAGTGTTGAAATTTGCAATGAGATTGCATACCTTCTATGAGATAGTTGGATCCCGATACCCGCTGCGAGTAAGAGTTACTCCTGGGAGAGTTTTATACATTACAATTAGCCGATAAAGTAGGTGTCTAGAAAGGTGTTAACGAGGTTACGCCTCTGGGAAAATGAGGTTTACATTAATTAGGTTCGTGCGAAAGCACGGGGGACCTCCCTCAAAGTACCGACACTGGCATGGCTGAAAGATTGGCGAACTTGTAGTGTGTAATTAATCCCGGCTAGTCTTTCCTTTTAGGGTTTGAAGGAAGATTTGATAAAAAGCAGTGGGAGCCATCCTGATTAGATAAAATAATAACCAATCTATTCTTGCAAGAGCGCACGCTGAGTGTTTTCTTCTCTCTCTCCAGATAGCGACCATATCACGCCTTAATCAAGATAATAAAACGGATTATTGACCGAACCCGCTTGTTATAATGAGCTGGGGAACGTTGGTCCCGCTCCAACTTATAATTGTTATAAGACAGAGCAGGAAATTGGGGATTACCAGAATTCCCGTGCCGCCCAAACAAAGAGAGTGCATGCTGATGCATCATCTTCGGGTGTGTTCATTATACAGAACTGTTTCTCAGTATTCTTTACATCCTGGGTATGTGATACCAGATCAGGATCCCAGATATGTAATCTGTTACATAGGGCTACAGAAAGGTAGAGAACTGAGAACGGGTGATAAGTTTCATGAGACAGAAAACGGGGCAAGTGTTGCAGCCAAGTCTGTCGGTCACTGTCACCCTGTATTACAATACATTGATTCTGAACGAATGTTATTAGATACCGAACCTGATATACAAAATCATATCAGTCTCTTTATTAGTAAAGAAATGATAAAATTTTGTATTGTTGGATAATGTTTTGAACATTTCCTATATCAAAAGTTGATCGGTTCAGGCACGTTATCTAAAAGCATTGATGTTCTAAATCAAACTACAGTTCTAAGTATACGGAACACACACAAGAGGAAGAGTTCAGAAATGAACGAATTCTTCTTGAGGCATTGTAGACTAGGTCAGATCAATGTGACCCGACTAGCTAGAGTTACATAAAGATGCATATTTAAATCAGTTTGAATTTACATCTTGTGAACTCGCCAGTCATGTCACAAAGATAAGATGACCACAGCTCTGTTTATTGGAAACAGAGAAAGAGTTAGTAAACTCTTGGGATGATACATGTTGATGTATGTAAGGTCCCCTGTCTACATATGCCAGGACAGGTTCTTTGTACTTCATTACATTCTCTGATAATCTCTCAAGATTCAGACATATGTTCCTGTTGAAACACAAGTTCGAACCTTTTGAGATATTCATAGAATATAAGTAAGAAGTAGAGAACCGAAATACGGGTATAAGTATTATGTCCTATGATGTGATCAAGGAGGAGAATACTTGAGCATGGAAATCCTGGATTATTCTAAAGGAGAATGAGATTCTCTCTCAGCATTACTCCTCTGTATACACCATAGCACGATGGTATATCGGGGCGGAGCAGATACACCCTATATGATAAGGTGTGCTCTATGATGAATACTACCGAGTTACCTATTTCCTTTTGGGTGTTATGCACTTACGAAGATGCATACCTATTGAATAGGGTTCGAAACAAATCAGTTGCCTACCATTTCATATGTGATATGGAAAGGGAAGAGCCCATGTCTTAAGCTAGTTAAGATTTGGGTTGTCCGGCCTATGTCTGAAAGCAAAATCCGGACAAGCTCGAGGCAAGGTTAGTTATGTAGAACTGGAAAGGTTCCAGCTATGCAAACTATAGAAGATGATTTGACAGAACCAAAGGATTCAGTAGTTACCAACGAACCTCAGCCTCTCCGCCAATCTAGTAAGGTTCCTCACCCACTTGAGAGATACTTCGTTTTCTCTATGAAAGTGGGAGCGAGGATTGCATCATGAGATGATGACCCAACTAGTTTCGAGCAGGCCATCAGGAGTAAGACTCTGTAAGAATGGCTGGATGTTTAGTGATCTGAGATGGAATCCTTATACACCAACAAAGTATGGACTTTGGTTGCAATATCTGAAGGGTTAAATCCCCATCAGGAGCAAGTATATCTTGAGAAGATTACTTGGTGTACATGGAAAGGTTGAGACTTTCAAAGCTAGACTTGTTAAAGGTTTTCGTCATCGACCAGGCGTGGATCATGATGAAACCTTTTCAAGTGACTATGCTTAAGTCCATCCAGATCCTACTTGCCACGGCTACATACCATGACTGCGATATCTGGTGGTTGGGTGTCTTGACTGCTTTTCTAAATGATGATTTAGAAGAAAGCGTCTATAAGTACACAGCCAGAGGGCCTCGTAGACAGTGGGAGCAGCGGAAACGTGTGCAAGATATTTTATAGGATAAAGCAGGCATCGCGGAGTTGGAACATCTGTTTTGATGAATTAGTCAAAGAGTTTGACATCATCAAAATGATAGATGAACCTTGTATAAACAAAAGGGTAGTAGGGAGTATGGTGACGATCCTCGTAGAGTACGTGGATGACATACTCTTGATAGGGAAGGAGTTTCCTATGCTACGCTCGATCAATCTCCGCTTATCACAATGATTCTCCATATAGGATCAAAGTGATACCTCCTAAATTCTGGATTTTGGATCTATGAGATAGATTTAATTGGATGTTAGGATTCACACTAGTTGTAGTGAGACGGTATCAACCGATCCTGGGGAGAATCACTGGAAGGGTTCCAGGGTGATAAAGACGACTGAGTGTCAGTCACAGGCATTGTCTTTACCCTAAGTAAAGGGACAGTATGTTGGAAGAGTTCCAAGCTAGATACCGTGACATACTAGACGATAAAGGCAGGATACATCGCTACTTAAGATGCTACCAAAAGAGGCTGTTTGGGTGTATATTGGTTCATGAGATGAACTACGTTCCTACCATTGTGTGACAATGGAGTTGTGGCTTATGCCAAGGAACGCAGGTCCCATCAGTGGCCCAGACATATTCTAAGGCAGTATCACTTGATCATGGAGATGGTTGATCTCTAAGGGATCGAGGTTAGGAGAGTAGACTCAGAGGACAACACAGCGGATCCACTCACAAAGGCCTGTTCCCAGAGAGAGACACTTTTATGGGATGGTTGAGTATGAGATACTGCAACCACTGCTACAGATGGCCCTAGTGCAAGTGGGAGATTGTTAGTTATATGTATGCCCTAGAGGCCATTACTGTACATAGGATGTATATTGTAGTGGATGCTGGGACATATATAGGGAGGACTTTCTTGCTCGACATGATAGTATGCTATCTGGTTGAACTTTACCTTAACGTGTATACTGATTGTCTCTCTGTTACATGTTGGTAAAGCCCTTAGGATCTGTACTTGACTACCTGGACTATGATGCGGATCATACTAGTGGGGACATGGTAGTCCATAAGTACATCCTTCAAAGTCCCTAGTCGTGGGTGTATCGAGACGGGGCATCGATATACCAGAGTAGACTAGCGTATACCTTCTCGACCCATACAGATGGGCGATGGTTGATCCCATATCCATTGGTGTTTGACATCAGAGATGATATACGGGTGCTCAGTAGAGACTGGGTACACTGGACGGACTCGCCGAGAACTCCCAGATGGTATTATACCTCACGTCAGATGGCAGTTCTCTGGTGACACTGGTACAGAGTAGTCTGTTGACCCGAGATCGTCATAGAGTCTTGTGTGGTTCCCACTGTGCTTTGATTTCCATCTTACCACGTCCAAGAGGGCATGCAAAACGGTGGTTTTTGGGTACAGTCCCGAGTCACATGGAGGCAATGAGCGATAGGAGGGGATTCGTCTCTCCCGGTATAGGGGGTTGATGTTGTGCTGTGTTCGATTGGCTATAACAGGAAATCCCTGGCCAGGGTTGCTGAGATTTACTGGTAAGTGTTACCAGTAGTTTCTCGAACAGTTATAGACCTCATATCGACACGACTTATTGAGCTATTGGGGTCTGACGTTTACCACCCCTAGGCGAGATATGCGACATATCAGACGATCAGACCGGACTGTACGGTAGTGTTACTGGTCGGATTCACTGGAGTGTGAGCGGGCTTGCTCGTTGATCTTCAGATCGCTCAATACCCGGGTGGCCGTTACGTTTAGCAGACCGCTTGCGGCTTGTGGATGTTTGATATGATCATCATCTGCTGCCGGCGTATTGACGAGTCTTTAGAGTCCTACACAGAGGTTTCCTGGCTCAAGCGAAACGAAATAGGAGCGCATATGAGATATGTGCGGGACCGAGAATAATGCGTGTATGTGATACCGTATTCTATTCTCGCGATAAATATATCGAATGGTTGTATGCGATATAAACTAGTTATCGATTCAAGCGTTGATTCGATAAGCCGATATATTAAATAATAGTCGGTTATATACGATATGACCGGATCGTTAAATCAAGTGTTGATTTAATGATTTGATGGATAATTATATATTTGATATATTACTTTGCATCAACTAGTACTGGTTTACTTAAGATGGATTTTCTCACTCGGATTATGCGCATTACATATGCGATATGATTTTGTGCATTTGATTGTATCATGTTTGATGATGCATGTTTACTTGGTTAAGTGCAAAGATTTAAACCATGGTTAAAAGAATGGTTAGGGTTTCATTTCCTTTATTTATCTATTTATTTATTTATTTATTGATTGATTTTTGGAAAATAAAAGGCAAGAGAAAAGAATGGTGGCTATTTTTGTTTTAAGTTGAAGATTCATGAAGCTTTGACTTTGTCCACCATTCTTATCTCATGCTTAACCTAACCATTTTGTTTTAACCCTAGTTTAATCTCTACACTTGACCATGGTTTGCATTATGATAAGTTTCATTTTTTCTTTTCATTTTTAATTGAACTTATCATAACAATTTCCTTCTTCTTCTTCCTTGCTTCAAGTGAAGAAGCTTGAGGTCATCAATGGTGGATTGATGATTTGAGTGAGAAATCCAATTCTAAAGTTAACCCACTTCCTATTTCTTCATCCTCTACCTCTTGCCAAGTAGTAGAGTGTGTTTCCTTCACAAGTTTCATGACTTGGCGAAGTTGAGAGCTTGATCTTGCGATGCTTCGACGTAGATCATCTTCGGCATGGACATCGACGACCTAGCTTGCCCATTCTCCGACGAAGCCGACTCTAGAGCCCGGATTTGATTTGGACAGCGGAGACGACCTCGTTGCGGAGCCGTGGAGGTGGAGTACCGGATCTACAAAGGTTGTATTTCCGTATTCCCTTAGTTAAGTTGTTAACTAGTTCTTTTTCGCCTAGAAATCTAGTTATCGATCCGTAGTTTAGGGTTTGTAGGCACCATAATTTTTGAAATTGCCATGGTTGATGGCTTGGGAGACCTCACTAGTGTGCCTAGGAACCCTACAACCTCATCTTCCGAGTCACTTCCGAAGATCAACATGGGGGCGGACGGTCCCGGGTTGTTGCGTCGAGATGGCCCAGCGTAAACTATCTCTTCTTCTTCTTCGGTATCGCTCCCAAAAACAGGGATGGTGGCGGCGGCTTTGTTCTCCGGCTTGCGACACTTTTCTGTATCCTCGAAGTCTGGAAAAAAGTACTTTGCATCTTCGTACTTGCAGACTTCGTTCACGGAGAATGGGTTCAGCTCACCTGTTACGGTATACTCGAAACCATCCTTAAAGTACTTTATACACTGATGTTGTGTAGAAGGGATGATGTTGTACTCGTGTAACTAAGGACTACCGAGTGTTGGGGTAAAAATTTACACCCCCGTTGACCGAGTCAAAGTCAAGGTCAACCCCAAGCCAGGTGGGCCCAAGCCCAGATCAAGCGGGCCCATGCCCAAGTCGAGCCCACGGCCAGCCTCTCTCATGCCAACAACAAAATCATGTCATAAATAATTTCTATGTAATTTTTTATGCATGAATGTATGTAAAATGGGCATAAAGCCAATATTTTGTAAGCCCATGGCTTATGTGCAAAAATGTAATGGCACATGAGCCATGGAATAGGCAAAATGCCATTTTGTAAAGCCCAAGGGGCTATATGCAAATATGTAAGCCTATAAAAGGCAAAATGATGATGAATAAAAAAATACTTTTCATTCTCTCCACAAAAAAATTAGAGCTGAGCTCTTTCTTCCTTCTTCAAGGTTCTAAAACCTTCTTCTTTCTCTTGAATTAAATCAAGAGTTTTACTCTTCCTTTTTCAAAACTAAATAGTTTTCCACCACAAAACCCACAAAGGGGAACTTGGATCTGCCATCAGATCTTAAAAAGGAGAGATTTTGAGATTTTACATCTCTTGATCTTCAAGATCCAGCAAGCAACAGGAGGAAGAAGAAGAACCCCTTTCACTAAACCCTAAAAAAAGAAAAAAAATAAAAACACTCAGGAGTCCAACTCCTCTTTGATTTCTCTTCAGAGAAATCTTTTTAGGCTAAAAGCCTCTTTTTCTCGCCGGCGCTCAAGCGCAGAGCGCCCACGTGCCGACACGTGGCGCGCTTGCGCTCCAGCGCAAGCGCTAGAGCGCAAGTCGCCCTCGTGCCGACACGTGGCGCTCTTGCGCTCAAGCGCAAGAGCTCTTGCGCTCAAGCGCAAGCGCTCGAGCGCAAGTCGCCCTCGTGCCGACACGTGGCGCTCTTGCGCTCCAGCGCAAGCGCTCGAGCGCAAGTCGCCCTCGTGCCGACACGTGGCGCTCTTGCGCTCAAGCGCAAGCGCTCGAGCGCAAGTCGCCTACGTGCCGACACGTGGCGCGTTGCGCTCCAGCACTCTGCGCTCGAGCGCAAAGCGCCCACGTGCCGACACGTGGCGCGCTCACGCTCAAGCGCCTAGGCGCTGGCCCCACGCATCCTTTGGATGTATTTTTCCCCTTTACTTATATATACATGTACATATATACATATGCGTACAAATGTACGCATACACATACTCCGCGACACTGTCCCTGTTAGAAAAAAATTTCTAACGGGGCGCTGCCCCGCACCCCGCAAGGGGGCTGCTAGCCCCCTTGACCCCCAGCCCGCTATCCGGGTAGCGGGACCCCCGTAAAAACTCTGCGTGGCTCCCGATATATTTAAAACCCCCCTCCAAAACACAACACACGTACACTGCACGTTGAGTTCGCATGGCCAGTTTAACCCGTCAATCGGAGGTTCCCTCGCTCCAAAGGCGAGGGGTAATTAACGGCAGCTTAGTCCGCGGCTGCCGGAGATTCGGATCCCCACAATCATTAAACCCCGGCTTATCCTAGGCAGGGGGAATCTGTAGTACGCCTGACAAGCGCGCGCGTATTCCCATCTCAATGGGGTGAAGAAAAACACCCTACAGATTCTGGCACGCCCGGTGGGACCAATCTCTCCTCCCATATTTCGAGTTAAGCATTCATGCGAACTCAATCAATGTACATACCTAAATTTATACTGAAATAATGCTCTTTCATGCAGATTTTCAAACAATCACCTTCTGATGATGTCTTCGATGATGAACTCAGCTCCTGTCTCCTACACGATGAAGATAGACTCCAGGACGGTCCTTCCGGCCAGTCTCGGGCGACAATGGGAGGAGCCGCTGCTACCATTCGGCTCTATTATGTTCATGCCAGTTGGCGCCATCCCAGCTCCTCAAGCCCCGGTGGCAGACAAACCGGTCTCGAAAGGCAGGAGACCAAATGTGGTAGTCGCGAGGGCACCTCAGCCCAAGCGCAAGTCCGTTTCCGAACAACTCTCCATAGCCCCAGCTGGGGGCAAGGCCATCAACACCAACAAAGCTACAACGCGTCCCGAGCAAGCTCCAGTGGCGCCCCTGACAAATGCTCGATCGGGTGTCTTCTCTAAGCTCCTCGCTGATCAACTCATAATGGCTTCCCGGATAGCGGATGCCCGCCAAGCCTTCAAGATCGAGAAGCTGAGGCAGAAGCGGCTCAGATATAGAGCCAACAAAAGGGCTAGGGCTCTGGCCATGTTAAGACTTATGAATTTCCAAAGCCCGGACCGCTCCGCGAGACCAGCTGCTAGTGATGAAAGAATGGCTGGGTATGTGGTCCACACTGTCTACACGGTGGGCACGCGCAGCAAGAGCAAGGACGGGGCTACCACATCTCAAATCCAATCTGGCTTGAACGTGGTGGCCGCTTCCCAAAAGCAGCCGCCTCTGCTGGGTGATGAAAACCCTATTGATGAGGATGATAGGCGGAAAGACCCTTCGGTCCATGAGGAGTCGGGCTCGGAAAGCGAAGAAGAGCCGACTTTCCTCCCAAGGACCGCGGAGCAAGAGCTGCTTCAAGAGCTCCGAAAGCAGCTCAGAAACAAAGACAAGGAGATGGCCAAACTCTACTCCAAAATCGATGACTTGACGAATGTCGTGATGCAGCTCACGACCCGACTTGCCTCTCAGCCGCCCAATCAAGCACATGGCTCTACTCATGAACCAGGAAATGGTGTCCCGAGACAGCCGACGCCTATTCCCTCAAATCCAAAAGTGGGCGGACCGTATGAAAATCAGTCGCATCCTATCTCGGGGAATGTCTTGGCCACCGATGACAGTAACCCGCTAACTCAAAATCAAATCATGGATTTGGTTACCAGCAAAGTCAAAACATTGGTGGCCGAAGCCGAAGCGCAAAAAGATATCAGCAGTAGTGGGAGACCATATCCTGCTCAGTATGATCTGGTGGAATTTCCTAGCGGCTATGTCATCCCCAAATTCGGAAGATTCGATGGGACGGGAAATGCGAATCAGCACATCGCCCACTTCAAAGCCTCATGCGGGAACACTGGGGGCAACGATGCGCTTCTCCTCCGCCAGTTCGTTAATAGCTTGACCGATGTTGCTTTCGACTGGTACGCGAGCATACCGGATAGCTCCGTCACAACTTTTGTCCAAATGGAGTCTCTGTTTCGGCAGAGGTTCATGAGCGTCAGCGATAAGATTACCATTGCCGAGCTCGTAAGGACTAAGCCCAAGAGCGACGAAAGCAGCACGGATTTTATAACCCGATGGCGTAATCTCTCCGTCAAATGCGAACCGCCAATAGAGCAGGACCAATCTGTCAGTCTCCTTGTCGGAAATCTCAACAACTGGATGGCCCCGTTTCTATGTACCGCGGGTCTCAAAACATTCCAAGAGCTGACCAAAAAGGTCCAAACGTTGGAACGCTCAAAGCCCGAGTCCGCTCAGGATCTTCAGTTCACAAACAGACCGAAACCTTGGAGGGACGACAACCGAAAAGGCGGAAGTTCTAACATCACCGATTCTCCAAATAAGCAGAGAACGGGCGGGGCAAAGACTGACCAGCCTCGAGAGCCAACTTTGGAGGAAAGGAGAAATAAGGTCTACTCATTCCGAAAGGACAAGGTCCACAAAATTTTTAAAGATGCTCTAAAGAATGGCCTGCGGCTACCAGAACCGAGAAGGCTAAGTGAAGCGAACAAGACTGATCATCCCAACTTTTGCCCATACCACCGAGTGCTGGGGCACACTATTGAAGACTGTTGTATCTTCAAGGATTGGGTTGAGAAACAATACAAGGCGGGAGAAATATCATTGTCCCATGGCGTGTTAACAAACAATCAAGCTGCGACCGCCAATTTCATACAAACGGGGACCGAAGTCCTTCAGGGACCTGATTCTGTCAAACACCCACCTTTCTCTGGGAACAATCGACCGCCACGTCATTAAACTGGGAACAATCGACCACCACGTCATTAAACTGGGAATAATCGACCTCTAAGTCATTAAACTGGGAATGTAAAAATATATGTATACATATATATGTAAATAAACAAAAAATGTGTAAATAAAAGAAAAATAAAGAAAAGCCGAAATGATGGGGCAACCGTGAATAAATAGCCGAAATGATAGGGCAATCGCGACCTTCGCGATAATAAAAGCTGAAATGATAGAGCAATCGCGGTAAAAAAAAAAAAAAAAAAAAAAAAAAAAAAAAAAAACGGCGAATGATGAGTCGCTCCTGGTACCATATTCCAGTGCAGCGATGCAGACGCCAACAAAAATTCAAATTTCCAAAATTCTCCCAGCCCTACGGCCAGTCCCCAAATTGACTACCGTATACAATCCACGGGCTCAAATGATTCTCAGCATACCCATGCCCCACCGCAACCACCAGTTACGCGGCTGGTCTCCGCCTTTGGAATTACGCTTCATTGGAAAGACCCACTCATGTGTCCTCACGATGCATGAGGAGAACAAACCTTCGTGAGATCCTTACGACTCACCAAGGAAAAACACACTTAGGAGTCCTCACGACTCTTAAGGAGAAAACACACCTGCAGGATCCTTACGACTCGCAGGGAGAAAATACCTTTATGGGACCCTCACGGCCCATAAAATTGAAAAGTCTTAGGTGATAGGGATCCAAACCTGTCTCCTAAGCAATCGCTCCCCAATCCCCAAGTGGCGAATGAGGAGTTGCTCCTGGCATTATTCCAGTGCAGCAATGCAGATGCCAAACAAAAACCAAATTCAAATCCTCCCCGGGCACATGATGAGTTGCTCCTGGCATTATTCCAGTGCAGCAATGCAGATGCCAAACAAACCAAATCCAAATCCTCTCCGGGCACATGATGAGTTGCTCCTGGCATTATTCCAGTGCAGCAATGCAGATGCCAAACAAAAACCAAATTCAAATCCTCCCCGGGCACATGATGAGTTGCTCCTGGCATTATTCCAGTGCAGCAATGCAGATGCCAAACAAAAACCAAATTCAAATCCTCCCCGGGCACATGATGAGTTGCTCCTGGCATTATTCCAGTGCAGCAATGCAGATGCCAAACAAAAACCAAATTCAAATCCTCCCCGGGCACATGATGAGTTGCTCCTGGCATTATTCCAGTGCAGCAATGCAGATGCCAAACAAAAACCAAATTCAAATCCTCCCCGGGCACATGATGAGTTGCTCCTGGCATTATTCCAGTGCAGCAATGCAGATGCCAAACAAAAACCAAATTCAAATCCTCCCCGGGCACATGATGAGTTGCTCCTGGCATTATTCCAGTGCAGCAATGCAGATGCCAAACAAACCAAATCCAAATCCTCTCTGGGCACATGATGAGTTGCTCCTGGCATTATTCCAGTGCAGCAATGCAGATGCCAAACAAACCAAATCCAAATCCTCTCTGGGCACATGATGAGTTGCTCCTGGCATTATTCCAGTGCAGCAATGCAGATGCCAAACAAAAACCCCAATTCCCAAATCCTCTCAAAGACAGATGATGATTCGCTCCTGGTACCATATTCCAGTATAGCGATGCTAATGTCAACTCAAATCAAACAAATCAAACCAACTAATTCCAACATCGACCTCTGCGTCAACCACAGGCACTCCGTCTCGGGGATACGCCCTACAACAGGCACTCCGTCTCGGGGATACGTCCTACAACAGGCACTCCGTCTCGGGGATACGTCCTACAACAGGCACTCCGTCTCGGGGAAACGTCCTACAACAGGCACTCCGTCTCGGGGATACGTCCTACAACAGGCACTCCGTCTCGGGGAAACGTCCTACAGCAGGCACTCCGTCTCGTGGAAACGTCCTACAGCAGACACTCCGCCTCGGGGAAACGTCGACCAGCGACACTCCGTGCCGGGGACACGTCTACCAAATCGCTTCGGATCAGAGCGTCGACCGTCTATGTCGCAAAAAGGGCAGTGCAGGCTCCCGCAAATTGGGAACCCAAATCGCTTCGTAACAGAGCGTCGACCGTCTATGTCGCAAAAAGGGCAGTGCAGGCTCCCGCAAATTGGGAACCCAAATCGCTCCGGATCAGAGCGTCGACCGTCTATGTCGCAAAAAGGGCAGTGCAGGCTCCCGCAAATTGGGAACCCAAATCGCTCCGGATCAGAGCGTCGACCGTCTATGTCGCAAAAAGGGCAGTGCAGGCTCCCGCAAATTGGGAACCCAAATCGCTTCGTAACAGAGCGTCGACCGTCCATGTCGCAAAAAGGGCAGTGCAGGCTCCCGCAAATTGGGAACCCAAATCGCTTCGGATCAGAGCGTCGACCGTCCATGTCGCAAAAAGGGCAGTGCAGGCTCCCGCAAATTGGGAACCCAAATCGCTACGTAACAGAGCGTCGACCGTCTATGTCGCAAAAAGGGCAGTGCAGGCTCCCGCAAATTGGGAACCCAAATCGCTACGTAACAGAGCGTCGACCGTCTATGTCGCAAAAAGGGCAGTGCAGGCTCCCGCAAATTGGGAACCCAAATCGCTCCGGATCAGAGCGTCGACCGTCTATGTCGCAAAAAGGGCAGTGCAGGCTCCCGCAAATTGGGAACCCAAATCGCTCCGGATCAGAGCGTCGACCGTCTATGTCGCAAAAAGGGCAGTGCAGGCTCCCGCAAATTGGGAACCCAAATCGCTCCGGATCAGAGCGTCGACCGTCTATGTCGCAAAAAGGGCAGTGCAGGCTCCCGCAAACTGGGAACCCAAATCGCTTCGTAACAGAGCGTCGACCGTCCATGTCGCAAAAAGGGCAGTGCAGGCTCCCGCAAATTGGGAACCCAAATCGCTTCGTAACAGAGCGTCGACCGTCTATGTCGCAAAAAGGGCAGTGCAGGCTCCCGCAAATTGGGAACCCAAATCGCTCCGGATCAGAGCGTCGACCGTCTATGTCGCAAAAAGGGCAGTGCAGGCTCCCGCAAATTGGGAACCCAAATCGCTCCGGATCAGAGCGTCGACCGTCTATGTCGCAAAAAGGGCAGTGCAGGCTCCCGCAAATTGGGAACCCAAATCGCTCCGGATCAGAGCGTCGACCGTCTATGTCGCAAAAAGGGCAGTGCAGGCTCCCGCAAATTGGGAACCCAAATCGCTCCGGATCAGAGCGTCGACCGTCTATGTCGCAAAAAGGGCAGTGCAGGCTCCCGCAAACTGGGAACCCAAATCGCTTCGTAACAGAGCGTCGACCGTCCATGTCGCAAAAAGGGCAGTGCAGGCTCCCGCAAATTGGGAACCCAAATCGCTTCGTAACAGAGCGTCGACCGTCTATGTCGCAAAAAGGGCAGTGCAGGCTCCCGCAAATTGGGAACCCAAATCGCTCCGGATCAGAGCGTCGACCGTCTATGTCGCAAAAAGGGCAGTGCAGGCTCCCGCAAATTGGGAACCCAAATCGCTCCGGATCAGAGCGTCGACCGTCTATGTCGCAAAAAGGGCAGTGCAGGCTCCCGCAAACTGGGAACCCAAATCGCTTCGTAACAGAGCGTCGACCGTCCATGTCGCAAAAAGGGCAGTGCAGGCTCCCGCAAATTGGGAACCCAAATCGCTTCGTAACAGAGCGTCGACCGTCTATGTCGCAAAAAGGGCAGTGCAGGCTCCCGCAAATTGGGAACCCAAATCGCTCCGGATCAGAGCGTCGACCGTCTATGTCGCAAAAAGGGCAGTGCAGGCTCCCGCAAATTGGGAACCCAAATCGCTCCGGATCAGAGCGTCGACCGTCTATGTCGCAAAAAGGGCAGTGCAGGCTCCCGCAAATTGGGAACCCAAATCGCTTCGTAACAGAGCGTCGACCGTCCATGTCGCAAAAAGGGCAGTGCAGGCTTCCTACAAAGCAGGAACCAGATCGCTCCGGGCCAGGGAAACGTCTACCACGGACACTCCGTCTCGGAGACGCGTTAAGCGTCGACCGTCCATGTCGTAAAACGGGCAGTGCAGGCTTCCTACGAAGCAGGAACCGGATCGCTCCGGGCCAGGGAAACGTCTACCACGAACACTCTGTCTCGGAGGCGCGTCAAGCGTCGACCGTCCATGTCGTAAAAAGGGCAGTGCATCCCAAAAAGTGGGAACCAAAGCAAGTCGCCTCCACGTGAAAGAAGATCCATCAATTTCATGCACACGACCCACATGTGCGGTGTGCATTTATTGATGGGGGGCACTTGTTGGGGTAAAAATTTACACCCCCGTTGACCGAGTCAAAGTCAAGGTCAACCCCAAGCCAGGTGGGCCCAAGCCCAGATCAAGCGGGCCCATGCCCAAGTCGAGCCCACGGCCAGCCTCTCTCATGCCAACAACAAAATCATGTCATAAATAATTTCTATGTAATTTTTTATGCATGAATGTATGTAAAATGGGCATAAAGCCAATATTTTGTAAGCCCATGGCTTATGTGCAAAAATGTAATGGCACATGAGCCATGGAATAGGCAAAATGCCATTTTGTAAAGCCCAAGGGGCTATATGCAAATATGTAAGCCTATAAAAGGCAAAATGATGATGAATAAAAAAATACTTTTCATTCTCTCCACAAAAAAATTAGAGCTGAGCTCTTTCTTCCTTCTTCAAGGTTCTAAAACCTTCTTCTTTCTCTTGAATTAAATCAAGAGTTTTACTCTTCCTTTTTCAAAACTAAATAGTTTTCCACCACAAAACCCACAAAGGGGAACTTGGATCTGCCATCAGATCTTAAAAAGGAGAGATTTTGAGATTTTACATCTCTTGATCTTCAAGATCCAGCAAGCAACAGGAGGAAGAAGAAGAACCCCTTTCACTAAACCCTAAAAAAAGAAAAAAAATAAAAACACTCAGGAGTCCAACTCCTCTTTGATTTCTCTTCAGAGAAATCTTTTTAGGCTAAAAGCCTCTTTTTCTCGCCGGCGCTCAAGCGCAGAGCGCCCACGTGCCGACACGTGGCGCGCTTGCGCTCCAGCGCAAGCGCTAGAGCGCAAGTCGCCCTCGTGCCGACACGTGGCGCTCTTGCGCTCAAGCGCAAGAGCTCTTGCGCTCAAGCGCAAGCGCTCGAGCGCAAGTCGCCCTCGTGCCGACACGTGGCGCTCTTGCGCTCAAGCGCAAGCGCTCGAGCGCAAGTCGCCTACGTGCCGACACGTGGCGCGTTGCGCTCCAGCACTCTGCGCTCGAGCGCAAAGCGCCCACGTGCCGACACGTGGCGCGCTCACGCTCAAGCGCCTAGGCGCTGGCCCCACGCATCCTTTGGATGTATTTTTCCCCTTTACTTATATATACATGTACATATATACATATGCGTACAAATGTACGCATACACATACTCCGCGACACTGTCCCTGTTAGAAAAAAATTTCTAACGGGGCGCTGCCCCGCACCCCGCAAGGGGGCTGCTAGCCCCCTTGACCCCCAGCCCGCTATCCGGGTAGCGGGACCCCCGTAAAAACTCTGCGTGGCTCCCGATATATTTAAAACCCCCCTCCAAAACACAACACACGTACACTGCACGTTGAGTTCGCATGGCCAGTTTAACCCGTCAATCGGAGGTTCCCTCGCTCCAAAGGCGAGGGGTAATTAACGGCAGCTTAGTCCGCGGCTGCCGGAGATTCGGATCCCCACAATCATTAAACCCCGGCTTATCCTAGGCAGGGGGAATCTGTAGTACGCCTGACAAGCGCGCGCGTATTCCCATCTCAATGGGGTGAAGAAAAACACCCTACACCGAGCAAGGCGTTGTAGAAGGTCTTGGCGTCAATGACGTGAAACTTGATGTCCGTGATGAGCAGTCCGAAGCGTAATGTTAGTATTACAGATCCAAGAGTCCGTGATGACTGGGAGTCGAAACCGGAGATGGTAATTTTGTCACGAGCGAGGTGCTGCACGCTCATGCAGATTTCCTTCAACACCCGAACATTAAGGAGATTGACGGAGGATCCATTATCCACCAGGATCTTGCCTATCTTGATATCATGGCAGTATCCAGAGACATATAGGGGACGGTTGTGGTCGCACGTCCCGAGAAGAAGGTCTTCGTCACCAAAAGTGATGTCGGCCGTGTGCACTTCTTCCAGTTCATCCTTCATCCTTTCTGCGGTGAGGAAGGCTTGGAATTGCTCGGGTTCTCGTAATGCCTTGATTAATGAATCTCGCGCTTCTTTTGATAATAGGAGGGTATCGAGAATGCTGAGCTGAGAAGGTAGCTTTCTTAGGTGCGCTAGGATGTTGTAGTCCACCTTACCCTTCCTGGGAGGGTCCTTGGCAGTCAGCTCTTTCATAACTTGGTCATCTAAGGAGATATCCTCAGCGACCTTTTCCTTTCCCTTATCTTTTCTATTTGCGGGCCCGAGATTCTTTTCCGGGAGCGTGCGATTGCACAGCTGAATGTTCTCGCAGGCATCCGGTTCTTCCTCTTTCCTTAAGACGGACTCTTTAAAGAGAGGGCCCAAAGCCATTTCCTCATCAGAGTCACTCCCAAAGGTGAGAACTTGTGATCCTCCAGCGTCGACCATGTAACAGCTGCCGGTAGTTCTTTTGTGCCTGTCGGTTGTACTTCTCTTCTCCCAACGAGTTCTGCGTTTCATGTGCTTAAAATGTTGCCAATGAGCAACATATCCCTGCCACCATATCCTAAAAGCGTCGCACTCCTCTGTAGGGTGTGAAATTTTCCGATGATATGAGCAATAATTAGGGTGCCTCTCCGCCCCATCGAACGCATTCTCTTCCGAGGGTGGTAGCTTCATCCCCACTGACATAGCTTTGGCGAACCTCTTCCTCGTATTGTACTTGTTTTTATTCGCATTGGATGTCTTTTGATCTGGCGGGAGTGCTTCGACTCCTTCGTTTAGTCGCCTGCGCTTGGCTCCTTCTGATGCAGCCATCTCACGCTCCTGATCGGCTTTACTCTTCAAACGAATCTCGTCTAGAAAGGCGTCGATCATTTCATCTGTTGGCCATACAAGTTCTGGCTCAGGCTGTGCCCCCAGTTTCTTAGTGCAAGGAGTTTTCTCATCTTCCGCGTGGAAAATCACATGACAACTCACCACATATCTCTCGGATTCATCCGATGAGCTCTCTCCATCATCTTCCTCCTGAAAGACGTGGTTGAGGAACTCTTGTAGCGTGACGGGAGTCCGCGCCTTTTGATTGTACTCTTCCAGCGCGTCAATCTGTTTCTGTAGATCCGTGTGCTTGTCTCCAGGCTTCACGTGTAGGGTTGCTATGCACGCGCACAAGGGTCTACGAGGCATCAACCATGCCCGATTAAAAATTTAGCCGTGCCGAACAACCCGAATACGGATCTTTAAACTAGAGATTAGGCGAAAACTAACATGCTAAACACTTTAACACTAAGTGAGAGGGATTACAACCTTTGTAGATCCAGTCCTTCAGTTTATATGCTCCGTGTTGTGGTCCCTTCGCTGCGATCACCGGGTTCCGGACTCTCGAGAGGTTCCACGAAGAGAAAGATGCAACCTTTGCTTCCGATCTTCGATACTAAGATGATCTACCTTGAAGTTCCGTTAACACAAGCTAACACTCATGAAATGATGTGAACACCCTCATCTAAATGGCAAGGGAAGATGAGGATGATGAAGTAGGATTTTTGCTCTCTTTATTTATCTTTTTCTCATATTTATTCATCACTTTTGAAAAATCTAGAAAGCTTTTTCTCCATGAAAGAATGAAGGAAGAAGATGAACAATCATTGGAATTTTTTTTGTGATGAATAATGCAAATGTTATCATAATCATTTATACAACCATGGTTTTAGTAACCAATGTAGAGAGTTTACTAGGGTTAGGGTTTGGGTTGGGTTAAAGGGTGAGTCACAAAAGATATCTATCATAATATCTTAACAAATGACAAAAGAAAAGCTTCTAGAATCAACTAGAAGGTTTAACCCTAATCCAAACCCTAATCATGTTTAAACTCCTCTAAACATGTTGCATTAATAATTATAATATGTTACAATATTATATATCACATATACAATATTTATTGTAACAAAATAAAATAATACAATTAACATATATCGCATATATATCAATGTATTATCCGAGTGAGAAAAAGAATCTTTTAGTGAGCTAATATTAGTTAATGTTATTTAATATATCATATATATTATTATACATTAAATTATCGAATCAACACTTGATCCGACAATCCGGCTATATCGCATATAACCGACTAATATTTATCCGTACCGATTCATCGAATCAACACTTGATCCGATGACCCGGTTGATATCAAATATCGCGAGAACAGTATACGGTATCTCATATCATATTATCCTCGATCCCGCACATATCACATATGTGCCCCTACTCCGTTTTGCCTGAGCCAAGAAACCTCTGTGTAGGACTCTAAAGAATCGTCAATACGCCGGCAGTAGGTGATGATCATATCAAACACCCACAAGCTGCAAGCGGTCAGCTAAACGTAACAGCCACCCAGGTATTGAGCGCTCAGAAGATCAACAAGCAAGCCTGTACATTCTCCTGTGAATCCAAACAGTAACACTCCCGTACAGTCCGGTCTCGTCGTCTGATATGTTGCATATCTCGCCTAGGGGTGGTAAACGTCAGACCCCAGTAGCTCGATAAGTCGTGTCGATATGAGGTCTATAACAGTTTGAGAAACTACTGATAACACTTACTAGTAAATCTCAGCAACCCTGGCCAGAGATTTCCGGTTATAGCCAATCGAACACAGCACAACATCAACTCCCTATACCGGGAGAGACGAATCCCCTCCTATCGCTCATTGCCTCCATGTGATTCGGGACTGTACCCAAAAGCCACCTTTTTGCACGCCCTCTTGGACGTGGTATGATGGAAATCAAAGCACGGTGGGAATCACACAAGACTCTATGACGATCTTGGGTCAACAGACTACTCTGTACCAGTGTCACCGGAGAACTGCCATCTGACGTATGGTATAATACCATCTGGGAGTTCTCGGTGAGTCCGTCCAGTGTACCCAGTCTCCACTGAGCACCCGTACACCATCCTTGATGTCAAACACCGATGGATATGGGATCATCCATCGCCCATCATATGGGTCAAGATGCGTATACGCTAGTCTACTCTGGTGTATCGATGCCCTGTCTCGATACACCCACGACTAGGAACAATTATAGGATGTACTCGTCGACTACCGTGGCCCCACTAGTATGATCTCATCATAGTCCCAGTAGTCGAGTACATTTCCTAATGGCTTTATCAACATGTAATATAGAGACAATCAGAGTACATGTTAAGATAAAGTACAACCAGATAGCATACTATCATGTCGAGCAAGAAAGTCCTCCCTATATATGTCCAAACATCCATTACAATATACATCGTATGTACAGCAATGGCCTCTAGGGCATACATATAACTAACAATCTCCCACTTGCACTAGGGCCATCTGTTATGGTATCGCATACCCAACAATTAGCTGCGGTTGAAGTATCTCATACTCAACCATCCCATAAAAGTCTCTACTGGGAAAAGGCCTTTGTGAGTGGATCCGCGCTGTCGTCCTCTGCGTCTACTCTCCTAACCTCGATCTCCCTGGAGATCAACCATCTCCATGATCAGGTGATACTGCCTAAGAATTATATCTGGATTTCTGATGGGACGGTAGTTCCTTGGCATAAGCCACAACTCCATTGTCACACAATGGTAGGAACGAAGTTCATCTTATGAACTTATAAATATCCAGACTTCCTCTTTGGTAGTATCCTTGGTAACGATGTATCTTGCCTTTAATCGTCTAGTATGTCACGGTATCTAGCTTGGAACTCTTCCAACATACCGTCCCTCCACTGAGGGTGAAGACAATGCCTTCGACTGACATTCAGTCGTCCTTATCAGTCTGGAACCTTTCCAGTGATTCTCCTCAGGATTGATTGATACCATCTCACTACAACTAGTGAGTGTCCTAACATCCAATTAGATCTATCTCATAGATCCAAAACCCAGGATTTAGGAGGTATCACTTTGATCCTATATGGAGAATCCTTGTGATAAGCGGAGATTGACCGAGCGTAGCATAGGAAACTCCTTCCCTATCAAGAGTATGTCATCCACGTACTCTACGAGGATCACCACCATACTCTCTACTACCTTTTTGTATATACAAGGTTCATCTACCATTTTGATGAAGTCAAACTCTTTGACTACCACATCAAAACAGATGTTCCAACTCCGCGATGCCTGCTTTATCATATAAAATATCTTGCTCACGTTTCCGCTGCTCCCACTGTCTACGAAGCCCTCTGGCTGTGTACTTATAGATGCTCTTTTCTAAAACATCATTTAGAAAAGCAGTCATGACACCCAACCGCCAGATATCGTAGTCATGGTATGTAGCCGTGGCAAGTAGGATCTGGATGGACTTAAGCATAGCTTTGAAAGTCTCAACTTTTCCATGTACACCAAGTAATCTTCTCAAGATATACTCGCTCCTGATGGGGATTTAACCCTTCAGATAAAGCAACCAAAGTCCATACTTTGTTGGTGTATAAGGATTCCATCTCAGATCGATAAGCATCCAGCCATTCTTACAGAGTCCCACTCCTGATGGCCAGCTCGAAACTAGTTGGGTCATCATCTCATGATGCAATCCTCGCTCCCACTGTCATAGAGAAACCGAAGTATCTCTCAGGTGGGTGAGGAACCCTACTAGATCAGCGGAGAGGCTGAGGTTCGTTGGAAACTATTGAATCCTTTGGTTCTACCAAATCATCAGCTGTATTTTGTATAGCTGGAACCTTTCCAGTTGTACATAACAGACCTTGCCTCGAGCTTGTCCGGATTTTGCTTTTAGACATAGGCCGAACAACCCCAAATCTTAACAAGCTTAAGATATGGGCTCTTCCCTTTCCATATCACATATGAAGTAGTAGGCAACTGATTTGATTTGAACTCTATTCAATAGGTATGCAGATTCTCAAGCGCATAACACCCAAAAGGAAATAGGAAACTCAGTAGTACTCATCATAGAGCATACCATATCACATAGGGTGCTATTGCTCCGTCCCGATACACCGACGTGCTGTGGTGTATACGGAGGAGTAATGCTGAGAGAGAATCTCATTCTCCTTTAGAATAGTCCAGGAATTTCGTGCCCAAGTATTCTCCTCCTTGATCTCATCAAAGGACATAATACTTATACCCGTATTTTGGTTCTCTACTTCTAACTTATATTCTGTGAATTATCTCAAAAGTTTCGGACTTGTGTTTCAACAAGAACATATGTCTGAATCTTGAGAGATCATCAGAGAATATAATGAAGTACAAAGAACCGGTCTTGGCATGTGTAGACAGGGGAGTTTCATACATTATCATGTATCATTCCCAAGAGTTCACTAACTCTTTCTCTGTTTCCAATAAACAGAGCTGTGGTCATCTTATCTTTGTGACATGACCGGCAAGTTTCACAAGATGTAAATTCAAATAGATTTAAATATGCATCTAAATGTAACTTAGCTAGCCGGGTCGCATTGATATGACCTAGTCTACAATGCCTCAAGAAGGATTCGTTTATTTCTGAACTCTTCCTCTTGTGTGTGTTCTGTATACTAAGAACTGTGGTTTGATTTAGAACGTCAATGCTTTTAGATAACGTGCCTGAACCGATCAACTCTGGATATAGGAAATGTTCAAAACATTATCCAACAATACAAAATTATATCCTTTCTTTACTAATAAAGAGACTGATATGATTTTGTATATCAGGTTCGGTATCTAATAACATTTGTTCAGAATCAATGTATTCCGGAAATACAGGGTGACAGTGACCAACAGACTTGGCTGCAACACTTGCACCGTTTTCTGTCTCATGAAACTTATCACCCGTTCTCATTTCTCTACCTATCTGTAGCCCATGTAACAGATTACATATACGGGATCCTGATCCGGTATCATATACCCAGGACGTAAAGGATACTGAGAAACAGTTCTCTGTAATGAACACACCCGAAGATGATGCATCAACATGCACTTTCTTCGTTTGGGCGGCACGGGAAATCTGGTATTCCCCAATTTCCTACTCTGTCCTATAACAATTATAAGTTGGAGCGGGACCAACGTTCCCCAGCTCAGTATAACAAGCGGATTCGGTCAATATATCCGTATTATTATCTTGATTAAGGCGTGATATGGTCGCTACCTGGAGAGAGAGAGAAGAAGACCCTCAGCGTATGCTCTTGCAAGATTAGATTGGTTATCTAATATATCTAATCAGGATGTCTCCCACTGTTTTAGTCAAATCTTCCTTCAAACCCTAAAAGGAAAGACTAGCCGGGATTAATTACACGCTACAAGTTCGCCAATCTTTCAGCCAGGCCAGTGTCAGTACTTTGAGGGAGGTCCCCCGTGCTTTCGCACGAACCTAATTAAAGTAAACCTCATTTTCCCAGAGGCGTAACCCCGTTAACACCTTTCTAGACACCTACTTGATCGGCTAATTGTAATGTGTAAAACTCTCCCAGGTGTAACTCTTACTCGCAGCGGGTATCGGGATCCAACTATCTCATAGAAGGTATGCAATCTCATTGCAAATTTCAACACTTGAAATTCCCAATAATATTTTACCCCAAGCAATCTATGACCTTGACTGAGTCAACAAACCATAGACCGCAAGTAAAGTTCAACCCGTCATTTCCCGATTGAATTAAACCCACCCACACGACCCTTGACTGAGTCAACAAGGCCGCACGACTACCCTAATCCAATCGCATCATATGCTTTGCAGATAAGCACTAATCAGCTACCGCACACTACGCCTTGACTGGGTCAACAAACGCAGCACGAATACTAACTATTACTTATCTGAAATGACGGAGGGCTACGACAGGTTTTTAAGAAAACCCTTTGCGTAATTAACTTTATATCGTTGTAGAATCGAGTGATTTTAAATGGAGTGTTTTTTAGGCTTTTCTAGTTTTGCTAAAGGGGTCACTCCCGGTGAAGGGATCGTCGGCCCTTTCCTCATCGAATAAGGTGCAGGATATTTCACAAATATCACTATGCAAAGCAAGAACTATAGAAGCAATCAAAAGACAAACCGAGTTTGTAGCATCTGCCAGTTATTGCTAAAGGAGTCACTCCCGGTGAAGGGATCTCGGTCCTTTCCTTATCGAATAAGGTGCTGGATGTTCTACAAGGAACACCACTATGCAAAGCAAGAACTAGAGCTACCAGTTTTTATTAAACAAGTTTCTACAACATCTTAGGTTTCTTTTATTTCATTAATCTCATTAATGAAGTCCCATTTTATTATGCTTCACAAGCATCTCTTTTGAAACGAAATCTGCAATATAACATATATCTCATATATATAATATAAACATTCGTCTCAGGCAGTAATATGATCTCATCACAGAACATTGCAGCAGAAGAAACATATATGAAATATTGGATATACTAGGACGTCCGTGTTTTCAATACGAGCCTGTATAAAACACGGATTCCACGGTCGCGATGAATAGCCAAACCCACATCCCTAGACCCCTACGAGAGCGGCAAGTAACACTGCAAATTCTAGGGTTAGGAGACCCTGTCTCGACTCCTCGAGATGGTCTCCCACTGGACCCTAGAACCCGGTTACTTGTGCTCCCCGCCTTGGGTCTACCTAATGCGGAAAAGTAAATAATATACATCAACGGTGACATCTTCCGCTACCTGGAAGTGCCCCAATAAAAGAATATTACATATAAATGAATTTTACATGAATGAAAAAGAAAAACTCTCATCTCACATAAAACCCCCGGCTATTCAAACGCGACGATCCAATATAACATATCACAGCAACACATAATATCTCATATCATCAACGTAAGCAAGTATGCGTATCCCGATTGTCGTTGATGTATAGCAACGAAGCCGGCAATACACCACATACTACGCTTACGGTCACAGAAAAGAAAGTGTAAAACTACAACAGTTGGAATCCGCAACCTCTTTAGACATCGCATGCCTAACCAAATGAATTTCTTAGACATCACATGCCTAACAATTATAAACCCCGCATTTTAGTCTCATTATCGAAAACTCTTTTCAATGTCAAGTCGGGGAATTCAACTAGATTCCCGACGTCCTGATCGAATGCTCGTCGCAAACTTTAGTAGACGGCCGCACCCCCAGATGCCGTCGACGAAGTGCACTAAGGCGAAACACCGCTGCCGCGAGCACCCGAACGGATGCTTTCGGTGACGGGGTTCTCCTACAGTCACTTGGTCGGGGCTTTGGGACGTAGCTGTCTATTAAGTTTATCCGGCGAGTATCCGCGTACGCTACGTGATTGCGACTTTTGATCACATCAAAATTCCGTGGCAACTGATCAAGTGAGACTAAACTGCTATGTTTATAATATTCAAATCAGTTATCTCATAACTACCTGTGGATTCCAAATATTGTATCACATTCCAGATAAATAGACAAAGTTAAACTTTCCGATCGAATCATCAAACACCCAAGATTTCCCCAATATATCTCAACACTTGAAATCAGTTTAAAAACATCCATCACATGCCACAGTACCAATGGTCCAGCCGTAGAAGGGTCAAGCCAACGCCTCACATGTGGCACGCCGTACTGCCCGAAACCCTAAGGTTCAAAAGGCAGTTCAAGACGGTCACATAATCGAGTTAAGGTTTGTTGTCTTCTAGAGGGTCCACCGCGTTACTTGCACGACTTAGAACGTTCTTAAACACGAGAAAAATTCAACTTTTGAAAAAATTTCCGACAGGGGAAAAGGTGAGTTATTGATATCCGTTCGAACTTTTTAACAGTTTCTAAAAGTTATCCGGAATCACACAGAGACAAAATTAGACAATCCGATCGAATCTACGAATTCCCTAAACAACCCCAGAAAACTCAACTGTATAAAAAATATTTAAAATTCCCATAAAACTCAGCACTGTGAAAGAGGAATTACCGTGCAAATATGGAGGGCTGACGTCATCATATGGCCGTGGAACCGCCGCATAAGGCATGCTTATGCCGCGGTTCCACCGCGCTTTAGATGAGTTAGCCCCTCGAATTTCACAGTAATTCATATAATACCCTACAGAATTTTTTAGCAATTTTTAATCTGGAAAAAACCCAGTTTTTGAAAAAAGTCCAGAGAGCATTTTGGAAATGGGATTTCGGTTCGATCGGACTTCAAACTCCGTCTACGCATCGCCTAAAGCTCTAGCTTGGCTCTGATACCACTGTAGGGTTGCTATGCACGCGCACAAGGGTCTACGAGGCATCAACCATGCCCGATTAAAAATTTAGCCGTGCCGAACAACCCGAATACGGATCTTTAAACTAGAGATTAGGCGAAAACTAACATGCTAAACACTTTAACACTAAGTGAGAGGGATTACAACCTTTGTAGATCCGGTCCTTCACTTCATATGCTCCGTGTTGTGGTCCCTTCGCTGCGATCACCGGGTTCCGGACTCTCAAGAGGTTCCACGAAGAGAAAGATGCAACCTTTGCTTCCGATCTTCGATACTAAGATGATCTACCTTGAAGTTCCGTTAACACAAGCTAACACTCATGAAATGATGTGAACACCCTCATCTAAATGGCAAGGGAAGATGAGGATGATGAAGTAGGATTTTTGCTCTCTTTATTTATCTTTTTCTCATATTTATTCATCACTTTTGAAAAATCTAGAAAGCTTTTTCTCCATGAAAGAATGAAGGAAGAAGATGAACAATCATTGGAATTTTTTTTGTGATGAATAATGCAAATGTTATCATAATCATTTATGCAACCATGGTTGTAGTAACCAATGTAGAGAGTTTACTAGGGTTAGGGTTTGGGTTGGGTTAAAGGGTGAGTCACAAAAGATATCTATCATAATATCTTAACAAATGACAAAAGAAAAGCTTCTAGAATCAACTAGAAGGTTTAACCCTAATCCAAACCCTAATCATATTCAAACTCCTCTAAACATGTTGCATTAATAATTATAATATGTTACAATATTATATATCACATATACAATATTTATTGTAACAAAATAAAATAATACAATTAACATATATCGCATATATATCAATGTATTATCCGAGTGAGAAAAAGAATCTTTTAGTGAGCTAATATTAGTTAATGTTATTTAATATATCAGATATATTATTATACATTAAATTATCGAATCAACACTTGATCCGACAATCCGGCTATATCGCATATAACCGACTAATATTTATCCGTACCGATTCATCGAATCAACACTTGATCCGATGACCCAGTTGATATCAAATATCGCGAGAACAGTATACGGTATCTCATATCGTATTATCCTCGATCCCGCACATATCACATGTGTGCCCCTACTCCGTTTTGCCTGAGCCAAGAAACCTCTGTGTAGGACTCTAAAGAATCGTCAATACGCCGGCAGTAGGTGATGATCATATCAAACACCCACAAGCTGCAAGAGGTCAGCTAAACATAACAGCCACCCAGGTATTGAGCGCTCAGAAGATCAACAAGCAAGCCTGTACATTCTCCTGTGAATCCAAACAGTAACACTCCCGTACAGTCCGGTCTCGTCGTCTGATATGTTGCATATCTCGCCTAGGGGTGGTAAACGTCAGACCCCAGTAGCTCGATAAGTCGTGTCGATATGAGGTCTATAACAGTTCGAGAAACTACTGATAACACTTACTAGTAAATCTCAGCAACCCTGGCCAGGGATTTCCGGTTATAGCCAATCGAACACAGCACAACATCAACTCCCTGTACCGGGAGAGACGAATCCCCTCCTATCGCTCATTGCCTCCATGTGATTCGGGACTGTACCCAAAAGCCACCTTTTTGCACGCCCTCTTGGATGTGGTATGATGGAAATCAAAGCACAGTAGGAATCACACAAGACTCTATGACGATCTCGGGTCAACAGACTACTCTGTACCAGTGTCACCGGAGAACTGCCATCTGACGTATAGTATAATACCATCTGGGAGTTCTCGGCGAGTCCGTCCAGTGTACCCAGTCTCCACTGAGCACCCGTACACCATCCTTGATGTCAAACACCGATGGATATGGGATCATCCATCGCCCATCATATGGGTCAAGATGCGTATACGCTAGTCTACTCTGGTGTATCGATGCCCTGTCTCGATACACCCACGACTAGGAACAATTATAGGATGTACTCGTCGACTACCGTGGCCCCACTAGTATGATCTCATCATAGTCCCAGTAGTCGAGTACATTTCCTAAGGGCTTTATCAACATGTAATATAGAGACAATCAGAGTACATGTTAAGATAAAGTACAACCAGATAGCATACTATCATGTCGAGCAAGAAAGTCCTCCCTATATATGTCCAAGCATCCATTACAATATACATCGTATGTACAGCAATGGCCTCTAGGGCATACATATAACTAACATCACGGGCTTCTTAGATTTCTTCTTCTTTTTCTTCGAAGATTTTGACGGTTGGGTGTGAGTACTTGGGCCATCACCACCGCTCTTCGTAGTTGGACGCAGCTTCAACATCTCTTTGATGATTTGAGGTTCAAGCGAGTTCTTCCATTCGACTGCTGGGCACGCATGAAGATCACTCAGCATCCTTCTGGTTTTAGCTGATAGCACGAGTTCCCATGGAGCTTCCTCAATGAAAGAACAGGTTGCCCCCGGTGTGTTTGCTTTCTTAGGAGTATGCGGCTATGGCGGGTTCACCTTCCACTTTTCGGACAGCGCAAACTTTCCCTGGAGGTATTGATCCTCAATCCATCCTTTGAAGACGAAGCAATCCTCAATCGGGTGGCTTACCGTTTGATGGTAAGGGCAATAATTGGGGTTATTCATCTCAGTGGGTTGTGGCGGTCGCCTTGGATTTGGCAAGTTTATTAGTCTGTTGCGTACTGCCATCTCGAATAACCGTTTTGTCTTATCCCGCGGGAACGAGTAGGGGCGCTTCATCTTCTCATTATAGTAACGGCGTCTTTCTTCCAGTTGATCCGCCAGCTTTGGGGCACTAGGTTGCTGCTGAGCATTCGCGACGAAGGTTGCCTTCCCTTTACCCCTGTCACTCCGAGGCTCCGGCTTCGGGGGAGACGGTCTGTGACCCATATGGGCCAACTTGTCGATTAAAGCCTGGAACGTGGTTGGCTTAAAGAACATCATAAACTGGGAGATAGTTGCATGAGGGTCTAGGGTTCCCATGAACATGCCCACTGCGGGCGCTTCCTCAATGTGTTGTTCGCATTTCGACCACAAATTTCGCCAGCGTATAGCGTACTGGACCCACGTTTCGCCTGGTTTCACCCTGGCATTAATTAATGCTGTTATCGGAGTGCGTTCGCTGGCGCTTGCGAATCGCTGAGTGAATAGCAATTCCATTTCAGCGAACGTCTTGATGGAATCGTTCGGGAGTTCCGAATACCATTCGAACGTTGTTTCTGATAAGCTGCCCACGAACTGGTGAAGCAACAGTTTATCGTCACCGCCGATGTTACCGCAAAGTGCCCTGAACTGGGCAACATGTTGGTGGGGATTGCCGGTCCCCTTATACACGTGGAATTTTGGTATTGTATAACCCGGCGGATATTTAATTTGGTCGTACCAGCTCGGATATGGTCGCCCCGTTTTTACGACTTGACCAGCTGCCTCAGTCGCATGATGAACCCGGATTTGCTAGGCTATATAGTCGTCCAAGTCAGCCTTAGAGATTGTCTTCTCCTTGGCCGTTGAGAGAGCCGGTGGTGGATTTGACGTTTCTCCCCTGTCGTCTTCAAGGACGATTAGAGGATCCTCAGCAGGTGGGTCTTGTTGGATCATCATTCCCACCATGTCCTGGACTAAGTGGGCTATTTGCTTTATATTGGCCGCTTGTTCCGCAGCCTCCTTATCTTTCTTTTCCAGTATCCTCCGGAGGAACTCGGCATCGGTTTCCTGTTCTTGTTGTTGATCCGAGGACGCCTCGGGGCTTTCTTTCGGTCCAGTAAGCGCGGCCATTGCGATCATCATTTCCTGAAGCTTTTGCTGTTGCTCCTGAGCCTTGGTCACCGACCGTGTAAGCGATCTATGACCTGTGGACGCACGGCTATCTTCCTTCCCCGACGCCATGTATACAGTATGGATCATCCTGCCCCCAGCCTTAGGGCATCTGGGCTCAGCGCTTTTAGCTTTCGTTGCAGGCCCGGGGGTCCTCTCTGGCCTCTTCTTTTTATGAGCAGTGGAAGTTGAGGGGGCCGTTGAAGTGGGGACCCAGACAGCTTTTCGTGGCTTAGCCTGGTGACTGACTTCCTGTTGGATTTTCAGCTTCTTGTGCTGGCGGGAGAAATTTGGATCGATCACCGAGTCTCGGGTCTGCCGCCAGACTTTATAGATTTGGGAGGACAACCGTTGAGGAGATTGGGGTTGTTCTGGCTTTACTTCTACAGACTTTTTCAGCGGAGGGGGAGACCTTTTTAGCACCGCGGTAGGAGAATTCCTATGCACCTTATTTAGCATCTCAAAGCTGTTCCCAGTTGGAACAGCAGCATTAACTTCTGTCGTCGGGGCTGGAGGAGTTAGCCCAGAAGGGGAGTTGCCTCCGGCCTTCCTCACTCGGTGCCAGTAGCGACGTCGAGCATGTCGTGCTGATGGAGTCGGCTCGGTGAGGGTGATAGCCTCGTCTTGCCCCCTGTGTAGGTGGGGGGTCGCTGCTGGCGTCAGCCTGTTAAAGACCGATGTCCTTTGGGTAGCAGGAGCGGGAGCTGGAACAGTCAATCTTGTAAAGACCGACTTTTTGGCAGGAGAAGCCGCCTTGGCGACTTCAGGAGCAGGACTGGTTATTTTCTTAGGAGCAGCCTTCTCTGGGATTGTAGGCCCCATTGCGGGTCCACAGGAGTTCTGGTCCAGTCTAGAGAAGACCGAGGCGCTGGTGTTAGGCGACCCGTTGAGAGAGGCCGCGGTAGGTGTAAGCCGATCAAAGACCGACTTCTTGAGAGCTTCCGGTGTCAGCATAGGAGCGGTGAAGCTTGTTGGCGGGAGCATGGTCCCGAAAAACAACCCGGTGGTGGCTTGGGTGACCTGTTCAACGGGCATTGTGAACAGCGAAGCAGCTTGGGGCCCGTAGGCTATACCTCCTGCCGAGGCGTAGCGCCGGTTGCAGTTGCAGTTGGAGCATTTCGCACAAGTGGAAGCCATTGATTCTTTGCTTTCTGCAATAAGCAAAACGCCAAATCGTAGTACCTTGAAACCCAAGGGCAACCATTAGCAAGCCGTGACTGGTTCGCGATCACGACACACGAAGTGTGGAGTGGAAAGAGGAAAAGGTCCCACCAGGCGTGCCAGAATCTGTTCCCCTCTAAACGGCGGCCGAGACATGGACTGTCTGGACTGTGATTCGGGGCAGATGCTATATGGTGCTATCCGTCTACCTCTCGGAAGATGCCAAGTTGATTTATGGCACCATGTATCGAAGGTTTAAATGGATGCGTCCGATGTAGCAGACTTCGTTAGATTCCCCCTCGCTTGAGGGGTTTTTGATTGTGGGGATGCTCTTCCCTGCAGGCGCAAGCCCCTGCAGTTAATTACGCTGCCGCATTGCGGTAACCACTTTCTCCTTCTCTAGAAATTTCACTTCGTGTCGTGTGTGTTTATTTTGTGTTTGGTTGCCCGTGGATTGTATACGGAGACTGAGTTATGTCGTCGCCCGTAGAGCGTGGACTAGTCCAAATCCGTTTTATCTTAGATTTGGGTTTGGGGGTTGGGTTTAAGGATACGTTAGCCTCATCTGAGACTAAAATCAACTTAAACGTTTGTTAAGGATACGTTAGTCTAAATTTAGACTAAGATAAACTTAACGGGATCGTTTAGATCCAACAAGAGAGCAATTTAAGGGGAGGCCCTGTTGTTTAGTTTAGTGACGTTGCGGTCGATAGGTAGTTTAAGGACATTGCGGTCCAATGTTAGTTTTAAGACGTTGCGGTCAAGGTTAAAGACCTCATAGTCCGTGGATTTAAGGACTCCACAGTCCGATGTTAGTTTTAAGACATCGCGGTCAAGGTTAAGGACCTCATAGTCCGTAGATTTAAGGACTCCACAGTCCGATGTTAGTTTTAAGACATCACGGTCAAGGTTAAGGACCTCATAGTCCGTGGATTTAAGGACTCCACAGTCCGTATCAATGTGTGGTCATCGGGAACCGTCACCTCTTTGAAGACGTTGAGGAATTACAACGCCAAGTATCAAAGAAGTGAAGAGATGTACCCTTGAACCAAGGTAGATTAAATAATCTTTGACCTAATTTGGGCCCAAGACCAATCAATTATGTTATGAGCCCATTGGCCCAGTTAAGTTTTGATTGAGGACTTATGGCCATCTTAGGCTAAGTCCAATCATGTTTGGAATATTGGCTCTCTGTTGGTCCATTGAAGGAGAGGCTTTGCCTCTAGAACTTAGCCAATTGGGCTGAAGCTAGTGTTGAACACTAGAGACCAACAGTGTTGAATACTGGGGAAAGATTGACAAGTTAGTGTCAAACACTAAAAAATAATCAGTGTTGAACACTGGGAAAAGAGTTTTCAAATGAGTGTTAAACACTAAGCAACAGGGCTTTCAAATTAGTGTTTATACCCTAAAGCAAATCAGTGTTAAACACTGGCAATGGAGATTTCAAATTAGTGTTTAACACTAAGGCAGATCAGTGTTAAACACTGGAAACAAGGTCTTCCAAGTTGGTGTTCAACACTAAGAAAGTCAGTGTTAAACACTGTAAATAGAGTTTTCCAAATTAGTGTTTAAACACTAAGAAAATCAGTGTTGAACATTGGATATAGTGGTTTCAACTTTAGTGTTAAGTACTAAGGCAAGAGGGGTCACGTGGTAGCACATGAGAGCGCCCTCTCTCTCTTTATTTGTTCTGCCGAGGGTATTGAGTACTTTGGAGCATCACGTGCCGTCACGTGATGGGCATTTAAGTGTTCGTCTGTTAGAGCTTCTGCCAGGGGTCACGTGGGGCACGTGAGGCGTTGCCTCAAAACCCTTCTCTGTGGATCTTTTCAGGGGTCACGTGGTAGCACGTGACCCTGTTCCTTTGTTATTTGCAGATTTGTTTATCTTCTTAAGAATTAAATTCTTCGTAGGGTTAAACCCTAGCAATAAACTTTAGAGGAATTAAATTCCTGTTTTCTTCTGAAGCATTATATTCTTAGATAGAGTTGAACTCTAACTTGTCTTCTGTAAGAATTAAATTCCCATACATGTGAGGAATTAGGTTCTTCTAAGGGAATCAAATTCCTGTTATTTTGACAGATTTGAGTTCTTAACTAGGGTTAAACCCTGGTTCTGTTCATTTGAAGGAATTAAATTCCTATAATATAGGGTTAAACCCTAATTTTATTTTAAAGGAATTAAATTCCTATAGTTCTATGAGAATTAAATTCTCAAACTTTTATTCCCTCCCTATGCTTTGGATCTGCATGGCAGGATCTCAACCCATTGAGAATTAAATTCTCAATTCATGGGGAGATGTGCACTTTGCAGATCCTCCACTAATGAGAGAACTAAGTTCTTCTTTTTAATATAAGAGTTAAACTCTTTTGAGAATTAAATTCTCTTTTTTTTAAAAGCCTTCCCTTTCTTGCCTAGGGTTTTCTTTTGCAGAAGATCAAATTCTTCCAAAGTCTCAAGGCTCACTTTCTTTTTCTCTCTATGTCTCTGTATATAGATCTCTCTCCTTTTCTCTCTGGCTCCTATTTATAGGAGAAGGAGCAGAATCAATTAGTTTTGGTGAATTATTCATTGAGGGATCTGATTTGTATTCATTAGAGATTTGATTTGCATTCATCATTCATTTGGACCTTTGGATTATTAGGTGAATTTTATTGACCATTGGATTTTAAATCCAAAGATATTCCCTTGTTGTTTCGGTTAGATTTTAAGGGGGAATCTTTCCAAGTTCAAGATTTTTCCATAGATAGGTGATATTTAATCCCCTTTAAATCTTTAATTCAATCGGTTCCAAATAATCATTCTCCTTTGGAAAGATTTGAATGCTGTTCAGAATTCAATTCTGTTAAATAGGTAGGCTTTGAAAGCCGGTCACGTGTGGCCACGTGACCCTTGGTCACGTGTAGGCACGTGACCCCTTGGAGCGAGCTTTCTTCTGCTTTCTGCGCTTTGTCTTCTAGCTGCTGTTCAGCCGTCACGTGCCAACACGTGACCCTTTCTGGAGCCTTTTCTTTGATTTAATCAAGGAGCTGAATCTGCCTTTACCGCTGATTTTAATTGTCACGTGCCAACACGTGACTGCTGGTCACGTGTTAGCACGTGATGCCTCTTCCGTAGGCTTTCCTGATTTTAAATTAGGAAACACCGTGCATATCACATATGCACCCCAAACCATTTCGCCTGAGCTAGGAGACTCCTTTGTGGGACTCTAAGACTCTTCAATACGCTAGCAGTAGGTAGTGATCACATCACATGCCCACAAACCGTCAGCGGCACCAGCAGTACGTAACAGCTCCTAGGTATTGAGCGATCAGAAGAAACACAAGCAAACCTGCTAAAACTTCTGTCGAGCCAACTGGCAACACTTACCGTACAGTCCAGTCTCTTCATCAAATATGCTGCATATCAGGTCTAGGGATGGTATCGTCGACCCCAATAACTCAGATAAGTCATGCCGATATATGGCTCACAACAGATCGAGAAACTACTGATAACACTTATCAGTAAATCTCAGCAGCCCTGGCCAAGGACTTCCTGTTATAGCCAATCGTACATGGTGCAACATCAACCCCCTATACCGGGAGCGATGAAACCCCTCATATCGCTCATTGCCTCCATGTGCCTTGGGACTGTACCCAAAATCCACCTGTTTGCACGACTCAGTAAAGCCGTGGTAGGGTGGAGATCAAAGTACAGTGGGAGACACACAAGACTCTATGACGATCTCGGGTCTACAGAATAACATGTACCAGTGTCACCTGAGAACTGCAATCCGACGATAGATATAATACCACATAGGAGTTTTCGGCGAGTCCATTCAGTGTACCCAGTCTCCACTGAGCACCCGTATACAATCTTTGGTGTCACCACACCAATGGATATGTGATCATCCATCACCTATCATATGGGACAAGTAACGTATACGCTAGTCTACTCTTGTGATATCGATGCCCCGTCTCGATACACCCACGACTAGAAACATTTCAAGGATATGCTCATAGACTACACATGTCCCACTAGTATGATCCGCATCATAATCTCAATAGTCCTGCATCATCCTAAGGGCTATATCAACATGTACCAAATGAATGAAAGCATGATCAAATGAACATGTTAAGATAAAAGGTGCAACCAGATATCATACTATCATGTCGAGCAAGAATGTCACCCAACCTCTAGGGTATACATATATCCAATACATTAATTATCATATAATGGCCTCTAGGGTATACATATATCCAACAATCTCCCACTTGCACTAAGGCCAATTATTGGCGTTTCTCATACCCAACCTCTCAAAAAGTCGCTCATGCTGCGGCAAAGGGAGGGCCTTGGTGAGTGGATCCACAGTGTTATCTTTTGTATCTACTCTCTGAATCACGATCTTGCGGCGATCAACTATCTCCCGGATCAGATGATATCGCCCGAGGATGTGTCTGGATCGCTGATGGGACCTGGGCTCTTTGGCTAACACCATAGCCCCATTATTATCACAATACAAAGGTATTGGATCAATAATGGTCAGAACTACTCCTAGCTCCGAGACGAACTTCCTCATCCAGATGGCTTCTTTGGCAGCATCATTTGCAGCAATATACTCAGCTTCCATCGTGGAGTCTACAACGGTATCCTGTTTGGAACTCTTCCAACACACCGCCCCTCCATTGAGGGTAAAGACAAACCCAGAGATAGATTTGCTATCATCCTTGTCACTCTGGAAGCTTGAATCGGTAAAGGCCTCCATTTGGAGATCTCCGTTACCATACACCAAGAACATTTCTTTAGTCCTTCGGAAGTACTTAAGAATGTTCTTCACTGCTGTCCAGTGATTCTCCCCTGGGTTCGATTGATACCTGCTTACTACACCTAGTGCATAAGCTACATCAGGGCGTGTACATAACATCACATACATTATAGATCCTACAGCAGAAGCGTAGGGTATAATGCTCATGCGAGCTCCCTCTTCATCGGTCTTTAGGCAAAAGTCCTTAGAGAGAGTGACTCCATGACTAGCGGGTAAGGAACCCCACTTGGAGTCTTCCATACTAAACCTCTTTAGGATGGTGTTAATGTACCTGGTTTGGGACAATCCCAATAACCGTTTAGATCTATCCCTATAGATCTTTATGCCCAATATGTACGAGGAATCACCAAGGTCCTTCATGGAGAACCTTTGTGATAAGAACAGTTTAACCGATTGTGGCATAGGAACGTCGTTTCCTATCAGAAGAATGTCATCCACGTACAATACGAGGAATGTAACAGTACTTCCCACAATCTTCTTATAAACACAAGGTTCATCTGGATTTTTGATGAAATCAAACTCTTTGATAACATCATCAAAACAGATGTTCCAACTCCGTGATGCCTGCTTTAATCCATAAATGGATTTAAGCAACCTACATGCTTTCCCGTTGCTCCCACTATCAATGAAGCCCTCTGGATGATCCATATAAACGCACTCTTCTAAATCACCATTTAGAAAAGCAGTTAAAACGTCCATCTGCCAGATTTCATAGTCGTAGTGAGCAGCAATAGCAAGTAGGATCCAAATGGATTTAAGCATGGTTACAGGAGAAAAGGTTTCGTCATAGTCCAGTCCTGGTCTTTGTCGAAATTCTTTCGCCACAAGCCTTGCCTTATATGTCTCCACCTGCCCATCTACACCGATCTTTCTCTTAAAGATCCATTTGCACCCTATGGGTTTTACCCCAGAGGGTACAACATCCAAAGTCCACACTTTGTTGGTGTACATAGACTCCATTTCGGATCTCATAGCATCCGGCCACTTCACAGAGTCACCACTCGTGATAGCTTGCTGAAAACTGGTAGGGTCATCATCATCCATGATGCAGTCTTCTTCATCACTATCAACGAGAAAACCGTAGTATCTCTCCGGTGGGCGAGAAGTCCAACCAGATCTACGGAGTGGCTGAGGTTCATTAAGTTCTGTTGCAACATCATGTTCAACCAAGTTGTCATTTGTAATTTGTGTTTCTAGAACCTCATCTAGATCTACCACATTGCCATCAGTATCATTTGGAAAAATCTCATTTTCTAAAAATGTGGCATTCCGAGAAACAAACACCCTTTGTTCCTCCTTGTTGTAGAAAAGATATCCATATGAATCTTTTAGATATCCCACAAATAAACATTTGAACGATCGTGTCTCGAGTTTGTCCGGATTCTGCTTTTTGACAAAAGCCGGACAACCCCAAATCTTAACTCGCTTAAGAGATGGTCTCTTCCCACACCATATCTCATATGGAGTGGTAGACACGGTCTTGGTTGGAACCCTGTTCAACAGGAAAGCTGTAGTCTCCAATGTATACCCCCAAAAGGAGAGGGGCAACTCATCATCACTCATCATGGATTGTACCATATCTAATAGGGTTCAATTCCACCGCTCTGACACACCGTTGTGCTGTGGTGTGTAAGAGGGAGTGAGCTGGGAGAGAATCCCATTCTCTTTTAGGAACTTCGAAAACTCTGTACTAAGATACTCTCCATCCCGATCCGATCGAAGTATCTTGATGCTCAATCCAGTTTGTTTTTCTACTTCAAGTTTATACTCCTTGAATTTCTCGAAAGCTTCAGACTTATGCTTTATCAAAAACACATGACCGAATCTTGAGAAATCATCAGTAAAAGTTATGAAGTAAGAAAACCGCCTCGTGCATGTGTAGACATTGGCTCACATACATCACTATTTATGAGGCCCAATAGCTCAGTAGCTTTTTCTCCGTGTCCAGCAAACGGAGTTTTGGTCATTTTTCCTTTGATACAAGACTGGCAAGTCGCATAAGATTTATACTCAAAAGAATTTAAATATCCATTTTTATGAAGCTTGTTTAGTCTTGTTTCATTAATATGACCAAGTCTACAATGCCAAAGAAAAGCTTCATTTATATCTGAAAGTTTTCTTTTGTTTGTGTGCTGTATGTTGAAAACCGTGTGTTGATTAAGGATGTATATCCCGTTATTAAGTGTACCACAACCAATCAACTCTTGATTAAGTTTAATGTTCATAACATTGTGCTGCAATATAAAATGATATCCTTCATTGTCTAACAAAGAAACAGATATTATATTACAAAGCATGCTTGGTACAAAATAACATGGGTTCAAAACCAATATACAACCCGATGGCAACCCCAGATGATACTTTCCCATTGAAACTGCATGTACATTGGAACCATTTCCAACCCGGAGAGTATGATCACTTGTCTTCAAAACTTTGCTATTTCTCAGCCCCTGCACAGAATTGCAGATCTGAGAACCCGAACTTGTATCCAATACCCAGGAAGCAGAGTTTATAGAAAAATAGTTTTCAGTTACAAATACACCTGAAGCTGAAGCATCAACATGCTTCCCTTTCTTGAGACCAAGGTACTCAGTACAATTCCGCTTCCAGTGTCCTGTCTTCTTGCAGTAGAAATATTCTCCTTTTTCCGACTCCGCGGCTTTGGATTTGTCTTTCCCCTTTGCCTTTTTTTATTCCACCTCTCGGCTTAGTGGATTTCTTCTTGTTCTTTCCCTTGGCCTTGGCATTTGGGACGGAAGAAGAAGATTGTCCAAAAAGCAGGGAGGGAGACTTCGACTTAAGCGTGCTCTCCGCATTTCTCAACATATTGAGAAGTTCGGGTAGTGAATTCTCCATGTTGTGCATGTTAAAGTTCACTACGAAAGGAGTAAAGGCAGAGGGAAGAGACTGTAGAACAATATCCGTATATTGCTCATTGTCCATTGTCCATCCGAGGCCCTCAAGCTCTTCAATAAGAGCTATCATCTTCAAAACGTGGTCACCTACTGAAGTGCCAGGAGCCATCCGCATCTGAAATATCTTTCGAGATACTTCGTATCTTAAGATACGAGATTGCTCCCCATACAACTCCTTTGTATGGAGAAAGATGGATTGAACATCCATCTCTTCGTGCTGCTTTTGATGTGTATTGTCCATCGATGCAAGCGTGAGGAATTTAGCGGTGGCACAGTCAATATCCCACGTTTTGCGGATCTCCCTATCCGCAACCGAAGATTCAGGGCCTGGTTTGGGCGGGGCTGTGGCAGTGAGAACATATGATACTTTATCATATGTGAGAGCAATGTTAATGTTCCTCAACCAGTCTTTATAATTCGGTCCGGTAAGCTTATTGTTCTCTAATAGTAGCTTAAGTCCAATCATGGTTATCTTCCATTAGAAGAGAGAAAATAATACACTCAGCGTAAGCTCTTGCAAAGATTAGATTGGTTTATTATCTTATCTAATCGATGTCTCCCACAGCTTTTATCAAATTCTCCTTCAAACCTTAAAAGGAAAAAATTAGCCAGGATTAATTACATTCTACAACTTCGCTAACCATTCAGCCAGGTCAGTACCGGTACTTCTGGGGGAGGTTCCCCGTGCTTTCGCATGGACCTAATTAAAGTAAACCTCATTTTCCCAGAGGCGTAGCCCCGTTGACACCTTTCTAGACACCTAATGAGTTAGCTAATTGTAAAGTGCAAAATTCTCCTGGACAACTATTGCTCACAGTGGGATCGGGATCCTACTATCACATAGAAGGTATGCAAGCTCATTGCAGGTTTCAACACTTGAAACTCCCGATATGTTTTTACCCCTGGCACTTATGACCTTGACTATAATCAACATATCATAAGTACTAGTTAAGTTCTACCCGTCATTTCATGATTAATTAGACCCACCCATATGACCCTTGACTATAATCAACATAATCACATGAATGTCCTAATTAATCCCATCATATGGTGTGTAGGAAAACATCACTTAGCTACCGTACACTACGCCTTGACTATAATCAACATACGTATCACGAATACTAAGTACTCTACTTCCTAAAATGACGGAGGGCTGCGTATAGTTTTTAAGAAAACCTTTAATGCTTCGAACTTGATATCGTTATAGAATCTAATGGTTTTAAAAGGAGTGACTTAAGCCCCGCCTTTTGAAATCTTTCTTTTTCATAAAAAACCGAGTAGATTTCAAATCTGATTCTACAACATCTTTTTAGGTTTCTTTTGTTTACATTAATCATATTAATGTAGTCCCATAATTTAAGTCCTTAGCCATCACAGAAAAGAAACGAAAATAGAACGTACGCTTATGCCATCCGCATTCGCCACAATGTCCCATTATGAACCGTTAGGTTACTTAACTAATGGCATAGCGTGGCGGGACTAGCGCGGATGCAAAACATAAGCAACGTTTATTATATATCATATATATAATACCATTCGTCTCAGCATATAAAGTAATCACATTACAGAATATCCACAGAAGAAGCACATATATGGAAATACAGGATATACTAGGAGGCCCGTATTTTGTATTTAGCCAACAATATAAAATACGGATTCCACAGTCGCGATGAATAGCCAAGCCCACACCCCTAGACCCCTACGAAAGCGGCAAGTGACCCTACCAATTCTAGAGTTTAGGAGACCCGGTCTCGACTCCTCGAGATGGCCTCCCACTGAATCCTAGAACCCGGTCACTTGTGCTTCCCTCCTTAGGTCTATCCTAATGCGGAAAAGTAAATAATATACAACAATGGTGACATAAACCTTAACCCGGAAGTGCCCCAATAAAAGAATATTACATACAATTAATTTTACATGAATGAAAAGAAAAAATCTCATCTCACATAAAACTCCTGGCTATTCATTCGCGACGATCCTGCACATCATATCTCAGCAACACATAATATCTCATATCATCAACGTAAGTAAGTATGCGTACCCTAATTTTCGTTGATGTATAGCAACGAAACCGGCGATACACCACATACTACACTTACGGTCGCAGAAAAGAAAGTGAAAAACTACAACAATTGGAATCGACACTGCCTTTAGACATCATAAACCCAGAATATCACATATTCAGGATTTCATGCCTAACAATGCAAATCTTATATTTAGGTCTCAACCATGAAAACACCTTTTCAAAAGAAGCCGGGTAATTCAACAAGATTCCTGATTCTGCCGAGACCGAAATATTAGACTTACACGCAACTAATCACTTTTCACAAAACTAATTAGTGTAGATTCCAATTATTGTATCATATCACAGATATCTAGATAATATTAAACGTTTCAATCGAATCAACAAGCACCCACAAATTACCCCGATGAGCTCAACACTTGAGCAAAGTTAAAGTACCCAAAAACGTGCCACGGTAGCTATGATCCATCCGTATAAGGCCCAAACCAATGCCTCACCTATGATACCACGGAACTACGGCAAACCCTAAGGTTCAGTCGCGGTTCTGAGGGCATAGAATCGAGTTAAGGTTTTTGTTCTTCTAGAGGGTCCATAGAGTTACTTGCACGACTATCAAATATAATTAACTTAAGAAAATCCCAACACTTGGAAATTTTCAGCGAGGGAAATGGGGGTTATTGATATTCGCTTGAACTGTCAAATATCATCCAAGTTACCATTACAATGTTAAAAAAATACGACTAAGAAATACTCTGAATAAGGCCCTAAGCACAATTTGCATCACATGAAAATTTGGAATAAACAAATAATACCTGAAACCCCAAAACCCAGACACCAGAGCACAGAAAAATTTTGAAGCAATTTGGGGGTATAGAGGCCGGCGACACCGGATCCATAGGCTTGGGGCTCGGCCAAATTCCGAGGAGATGGCTTCAAATTTGTTTTTTGTTCTAAGTATTGTGTCAGTAAGCTTCTGAAGTTGTTTGCAAATTTTTTCAGCACTTTAAAAATTCGACAGAGAAGCTTATTTTAAGGTTGCAGTTTTTGTTAATTCGGAGTTGTTTTGTTTCCGTATTCTATCTAACATTGTCTATGTTTCTAGCTTGGCTTTGATACCACTGTAGGGATTCTATAGCACCATACGATATTAAGGGTAGTATCACACATGCTATAACAAAAATTTTAGAGAGTGCTAAACAATTCCGACCATGAATCGAACTAGAAAGATAGAGTAACAACATGCTAGTATCACATACTACAAGTGTCTAACACTAAGTGGGAGAGAATACAACCTTTGTAGAACTCCTCCTAGACTCCTTGGATCGATTGAGATTTGAACCGGTTAGCTTGTGTCCTTCCAAGTCCACGATGATCCACCACGAAGTATCTTTGCACCAAGCTGCAAGCTTCTCTTGATCAAGGAAGAAGAAGAAGCAAACACTCCAATCTAGTGGGCTAAACTAAAGTGGAATGGTGATTTGGGTTTGGATCTCAATTAAAAACCTTTTCTTTTTAATCCTTTCTCTTTCTTTTGAAACCCTAGTGAGCTTTAAGGAGAGAGAGGAAGAAGGAGATGGCAAAAAACAAACTCAAGAGAATAATGATAATGATAACCCTTGCTTAACTCAAGAGAGTAAGAGAGAGTATCATGCCAAACTATGGTTACAAAATATCTAGATATTTTGTAACTTGAGTTTAAGCAAAACCATGGGCCAAAACCATGGGCAAATGAAACCATGGTTTTGACTTGTCAACACAAGGAAATGAGAGTTGAATAGTCAACCATGATACCATTTGCTATTTTGCTTAATCTCAAATTAACAAAATATATGTATAAATATGTAACCATATGAGTCTTGCATTGCCACCACCAATGTATCATCAACCATGACAAATGTATGCTTGCATGTGTGCATGCACATCAACATATACATACACTCATGCATGCATCAAAAGAAATAGGTTTTAATAAATGAGCTAATGGACTTATTATTAAATCAATACTTGATTTAATAACCCGGTCACATCACATATGACCCGTCTAATAATAAACGCCCGAATAAAATACGGTATCCAATACATGCATTTAATCGAGCTCCCGCGCATATCACATATGCACCCCAAATCATTTCGCCTGAGCTAGGAGACTCCTTTGTGGGACTCTAAGACCCGTCAATACGCTAGCAGTAAGCAGTGATCACATCGCATGCCCAAAAATCGTCAGCAGCACCAGCAGTACGTAACGGCTCCTAGGTATTGAGCGATCAGAAGAAACACAAGCAAACCTGCTAAAACTCCTGTCGAGCCAACTGGCAACACTTACCGTATTGTCCGGTCTCTTCGTCAAATATGCTGCATATCAGGTCTAGGGATGGTATCGTCGACCGCAATAACTCAGATAAGTCATGCCAGTATATGGCTCATAACAGATCGAGAAACTACTGATAACATTTATCAGTAAATCTCAGTAGCCCTAGCCAGGGACTGCCTGTTATAGCTAATCGTACATGGTGCAACATCAACCCCTAATACCGGGAGAGACGAAACCCCTCTTATCTCTCATTGCCTCCATGTGCCTCGGAACTGTACCCAAAATCCACCTGTTTGCATGTCTCGGTAGAGCCGTGGTAGGGTGGAGATCAAAGTACAGTGGGAGACACACAAGACTCTATGACGATCTCGGGTCTACAGACTAACCTGTACCGGTGTCACCTGAGAACTGCTATGCGACGATAGATATAATACCATATAGGAGTTCTCGGTGAGTCTGTTTAGTGTACCCAGTCTCCACTGAGCACCTGTATATGATCTTTGGTGCCACCACACCAATGGATATGGGATCATCCATTGTCCATCATATGGGACAAGTAACGTATACGCTATTCTACTCTGGTGATTGTTAGTGTATATGCCCTAGAGGCCATTACTGTATCATACTAGTATGTATATTACTTGATGGAAGCTTGGGATATTCACAGTTGTACAGACAATCTTGCTCAATATAGTAGTATGCTACTTGGTTTGCCTCTGCTTTAATGTGTACATGTGTGTTTATTTATTATATCACCTATACGCATTAGTAGAGCCCTTAGGATCTTTGCTTGATTACCGGCGTTGTGATGGCGATCACACTAGTGGGGGCTGGGTAATCTACAAGCACATCCTTATACTCGTCCCTAGTCGTGGGAGTACCGAGATAGGGCATCGATACTCCGGAGTAGACTAGCGTATGCGCTTCTCATCCCAGCACGGGAGACGGTCTGTCCCACAGCCGTCAGTACGTCGTACTTGAGATAGTATGCGGGTGCTCGTTGGGTTACGAGTACACTGGACAGGACTCGTCGGGAACTGATGGTTGGTATTATACCTATCGTCAGTTATCAGTTCCCAGGTGACATGAGTACAGCTTAGTCCGCTGACTTGACACTGTCACTTCGCCTCGAGTGTGTTCCCACTGTTCTTTGATTACTACCCTACCACGGCTCTACTGAGTCGTGCAAACAGGTAGTAGTTGGGAGCAGTCCCGAAGCACTTGGAGGCAGTGACGGTTAGACAGGATTCGTCTCTCCCGGTATTGGGGGTTGACATCGCGCTGTGTCTAGGAGAGCCATTACACAAGTAGTCCCTGGCCAGGGCAAGCGAGATGTACTGGTAGGTTCCAGTGTTATCTCAGGGTGTATTGGGCTTCACTCCGACACGACTTGTACCGCTATTAGGGGACTGACGTTTACCGCCCCCCTAGGCCCGCCATGCGATGTATCAGACGAACAGACCGGACTGTACGGAGAATGTCACATTCAGACTCAGTAGGAGTTCAGATGGGGTTTCACCTCGTCAGCCTTCTTGTCGGCATCTACCTGGGGATCGTTACGCACAGCTAGTGCCGCTTGCGGTCTGTGGTTAAACCCACTGCCAGCGTAGTGTCGAGTCTTTAGAGTCCCACACAGAGGGTATTCGCCTCTGGGCAAAATAGAGTAGAGGTCGCATGGTTTTGCGACAGGGTTCGTTCTCATCCGCGCACTTGTGCACGTTTGGAGTCCGGACGGATTATACTGGCAGGCTCTGGTTTGAGCCAGATACTGGTATATGTTTTGGGGTTGCTTTTATATCTTGGTATTCTTGTTCCTCGGAACGAGAATGCAGGTGTGTATGCACAGTTGCTTGAGGCGGAGAATGAGGTTTTTCATTAGGGTTTCGGAACGGGTGCGTATGCACAGTTGACAGTCTTCATTTTCCAAACCCTAATGGATTTATATATTATCTATTAATAATAGTAATTAAATGAGAATTATGTTATGGTTGAGTTTTTGTTGACTTGTTGACCTTGGTTGACTTGTTGACCATTGACCACTTTCATGCCTTGAAAGTCTTCCTTGATTCATGCTTACTTTTTATTAAATGAAGCATGGTTGTGGTCATTCCAAATACTACCATCAACTATTCTCATTTTAAATTATTATCATTTAGATAATATTTTTTTCTTTTGCACTATGGTTGCTAGAAAGAAAAATGAGAGCTCATTCTATCATAACCTCTCTCTCTCCTCATTTTCATCTTCTTCTTCCTCTAGCAAAGAGAAACCTTCTCATGTGTTGAGAATCATTCTCTTTAAAAGGAAAAGCAAACCCCTAATCACTCTCTACTCATTCTAGGATGAAGGTTTAGCAAGCCGGAAACCCTAGTTCACTCAAAGATCGAGGAAGAGCCCAAAGTCGAACCTTCGAGGTGGATCTATCTTCGGCAAGAAGAAGGCGACGAGAAGAGGACCATTCAAGCTTCTACAAAGAACAAGAAAGAAGAACAACAACAAGAAGAGAAGGAGTTCAAGTTTAGGTATAACCATCAACATAGTAGCTAACTCTCTTTAGCTAGAATACTAGTTTTAGTTTAGCAAAGATCCGGCTTTTACGGTCCATGTTACAAAGTTTAGAAAAAATTTTGATTTACCGTTTCCGCAACCCCGTAAGTACCGGGAGAGGTAACGTGGACCTAACAGTGGTATCAGAGCCTAACTAAACTTAAACTAGCTTGGTAGCGAAGTGTATGGAAGTTCGAAACCGAAAAATCGCAAAACCGGAAAAACAAAACCCTAAGTTTCTGTTGAATTTTTTTCTGCTCTAAATGAAAAACTTTATACTTGTAAAATCGTCTCAGGGTTTTTTTTGAACACAGAAGAAAAACGATGACATAATTCTTTTAAATAGCCGCGCTTCCGCGGCACGAGGTAGGGATGTGCCGCGGAAGCGCCGCAGTATGGTTTCCTTGATGCATCGTTTTTCGTGCAGTGTTCTTCAGGTGGGATTTTGGGATTTTTCAGATATATTATATGTGCCCAGATTTTCCAGAACTGAAATTCATTTTTGGGGTCCTATAATTCCGTATTTTTTTCGAACTTCGCTACACTTTGGCTATGTTGGTTATATCTGTGATGTTTGCATGTATTGAACGTCGGCTAATCGCTATAAGACGATTAGTCGGGGTTATACATGATCTGTGTTTGATATTGTAATGTGTATATGAATCTGTTGGACTGTCGCGGGTGAATAGCCGGGTTGGATGTGAGATGAGCTTTTGTTTTTCTTTCATTCATTGTAAATGTAAATTGATGTAATAATTTTTTTGTTTGGCCGCACAACCGGGTCGGGGTTGTAGCCGTCATTGTATAATTCTTTTTACTGTTTTTGCTCCTAGGATAGACCCATGGAGGGGTGCACAAACTACCGGGTAGCTCGAAGTGCCGAGTGGCCTACTCATGGCATTGAGGGAGGTTGCTTCGCTTCGGGTACTTGGCGGGTGGTTTGCCGCACCCGTAGGGGTCTTGGGTGGGGTTTTGGCTATTCACCGCGACCGTGTTATCCGCTTTTCGTTCCAGGCTCGAAAGGATTGCGGATTGCTAGTATATCCAATGTATTCATCTGTGATCTGTAATGTCTATCATTGCTATACTATTTAGGCGTTGCTTATGTTTTACAGCCGCGCTAGCCCAGCCCCCGCTCTGTCGTTAGTTAAGTAACCTAACGAGTGATGACGGGACCCCGTGGCGAATGCGAATGGCATAAGCGTACGTCATATTTTGGTTGTTTTCTGCAATGGTAGGATTAAATGATGGGACGCATTAAAAGAACTAATGCAAGAATATCACGCATTAAAAGAACTAATGCAAGAAAATAAACCTAAAAGACGTTGTTGGAACAAATTTTTTCAAAAAGCTGTTATTGCAAGGACGTTCATTTTTTGTTTTGTATCGCGGTATTCGGTTATGAATACCCAGCACCTCAGTCGACGAGGCAAGGGCCGAGATCCCTTCACCGGGAGTGACCCCTTGGACAAAAAATTTGCGTCAGGGTAATAACTTCACTATAGTCGATTATTCTTGCTTTGCATCGAGGTATTCATCTTACGAATGCCCAGCACCTCACTCGACGAGGAAAGAGCCGAGATCCCTTCACCGGGAGTGACCTCTTTAGCAAAAGTTTTTCGCCACTATATTTTCAAAAGGGTGTATCACGTTCCTTCAACGAAATCAAGTTCATTACGTTAACGGGTTTTTCGCCAAAAACCCAGTCGTAGCCCTCCGTCGTTTCGGATTAATATTGCTTAGTATTCGTGCTACGTATTTCGTGCTCAGCCGAGGCGTAGTGAACGGTAGCTATGTAATATTTTTCCGTAGGATACAAAGTGATTGGTTAGGACAGTCGTGCGGTCATTTTGGCTCAGTCAAGGACTCGTACGGGTGGGTCTAATGCAGTCAAGATAATGACGGGTTGAACTTGACTAGGATCTTTTGACATTTTGGCTCAGTCAAGGTCATTTGGATCCTAGGGGCAAAAACCACATCGGGAGTTTCAAAAGAACTGAAACTTGCAGGTTTAGCATACCTTCTGGAGTGTGGTGACTAGAGTGGATTCCATCTAGGTTATCACACAATGACAGTTGGATCCCGATCCCACTGATGAGTTGGTTTACTCTCGGGAGATTATTTCACTTAACGATCAATGCTATAAACCTAGTAGGTGTCTAGAAAGGTGTTAGCGGGGTTACGCCCACAGGGAAAAGAGGTTCTTTAATTAAGGAACTTCGCGAAAGCGTTGGAAAACCTCCCTCGAAGTACCGACACTAGCCTGGCTGAAAGGTTAAGCAAGTATTGTAACGTGAATTAAAACCCGGCTAGTTCTTCTTTTAAAAAGGTTTTAAGAAGGATTTGAGGAAACAGTGGGAGACACCCTGGTTAGATAAATTAATAAACCAATCTAATCTTGCACGAGCATACGCTGAGTGTTTCTTTTCTCTCTCTCCAGGCAGCAACCTTTTCACGCCCTAATCAAGATAATAAAATGTATCGCTTGACCGAACCGAATTCTTATTCGGGACTGGGGAAAGTTGGTTCAGCTCTAACTTGTGACAACCGTCATGAGTATGAGAATGGGAAAGAGGAAAGTATGGATTTCCAGGATACCCAGTTGAAGAAGAAGCATGGTTTTGCATCTACTTCAGGTGTTCTTGTAATTGAGAACTGTTTTACGGTCAGCCCTACCTCCTGGGTACTTGATACCGGATCAGGATCTCATATTTGTAATTTATTGCAAGGACTGAGAAAAAGTAGGAAAGTTGCACCGGGTGATATGTCGCTCAGAGTAGCGAACGGAGCACAAGTTTATGCGGCAGCCGTCGGTGAATATCACCTAGTATTGCCAAATGGCAAGACTATGATTTTGAACGATTGCTACTATGTACCCTCTATGGTTTGCAACATCATATCAGTTTCTTTACTCGATAAAGATAGATATAAGTTTGTTCTTGAAAAGAATATCATGAACATTTACCTTGATAAGGTACTGGTTGCAGAGGGTACACTGTTTAATGGTATCTACGTTCTAAATCAGAATACAGTTCTCAATATACAAAACACACGCAAGAGGAAGAATTCAGATACGAATGAATCCTACTTGTGGCATTGTAGACTCGGTCATATCGGAGAGAAAAGACTGAGTAAGTTGCATAGAGATGGACTCTTGAATGCGTTCGAGTTTTCATCTTATGAAACTTGTCAGTCTTGTCTCAAAAGGAAGATGACCAAATCTCCGTTCACCGGACATGGAGAAAGAGCAAGAGAGCTCTTGGGACTCATACACAGTGATGTGTGTGGTCCGATGTCTATACATGCAAGGGGTGGGTTCTCGTACTTCATCACATTCACTGACGATCTCTCTAGGTTCGGATATGTGTATCTGATGAAACACAAATCTGAAGCTTTTGAGAAATTCAAGGAATTCAGAAAGGAAGTAGAGAACCAGATTGGCAAAAGTATCAAGATCCTCCGGTCTGACAGGGGAGGGGAGTACTTAAGCACGGAATTCCTAGATTACTTAAAAGAGAATGGTATTCTCTCTCAGCTTACTCCTCCTTATACACCACAGCACAACGGTGTTTCGGAGCGGAAGAATCGTACCCTATTGGATATGGTTCGCTCCATGATGAGTAGTGCTGAGTTGCCTCTTTCATTTTGGGGACATGCGCTTCAGACAGCGGCGTACCTATTGAACGATGTTCCGTCTAAATCTGTGCCTAAGACACCGTTCGAGATATGGAATGGTAAGAAGCCGTATCTTAAAGGCATTAAGATATGGGGTTGTCCGGCCTATGTAAAAGTACAAAATCCGGACAAACTTAAGGCACGTTCAGTTCTATGTAAATTTGTGGGATATCCTAAGAACTCCGCAGGATATCTGTTCTACCACACCGAGGAACAGAAGGTGTTTGTATCTCGCCACGCCACCTTTTTAGAGTGGCAATTTCTTGCAAAAGAAACTAGTGGGAGTTCGGTAGAACTGGAAGAAATTCAGCGACCACAAAATGTAACTGAAAATTTGGAGGAACCGCTAGATTCAATAACCCCAAACGAACCTCAGCCACTCCGCAGATCTGGTAGGATTTCTCATCCGCCCGAGAGATACTACGGTTTTCTCATAGACGGGGATCGAGAGGATTGCATCTTGGAAGAAGATGACCCTACCAGTTTCAGGCAGGCCATTATCAGTAGGGACTCTGATAAGTGGCAGGAAGCAATGCAATCCGAAATGGAGTCCATGTACGCCAATAAAGTGTGGACCATGGATATTGCTCCACCTGGGGTAAAACCCGTTGGATGCAAATGGATCTACAAAAGGAAACTTGGTGTAGATGGGCAGGTGGAAACCTATAAAGCTAGACTCGTTGCAAAAGGTTTCCGTCAAAGACCTGGTTTGGACTATGATGAAACTTTTTCTCCGGTGGCTATGCTCAAATCCATTCGGATCCTACTTGCCATTGCTGCCTTCCATGACTATGAAATCTGGCAGATGGATGTTAAGACGGCTTTCCTAAACGGTTGTTTGGAAGAGTGCGTTTACATGGATCAACCAGAAGGTTTCGTAGACAGTGGGAGCAGCGGAAGGGTGTGCAAGTTGCTTAAATCCATTTATGGATTAAAGCAGGCATCGCGGAGCTGGAACATCTGTTTTGATGAGGCAATCAAGGAATTTGATTTCATCAAGAACGAAGATGAACCCTGTGTGTATAAGAAGATTGTAGGACGAACTGTCGTGTTCCTAGTCTTGTACGTGGACGACATTCTTTTGATAGGAAATGATGTTCCTATGCTACAATCGGTCAAGATGTTTTTGTCACAAAGGTTCTCCATGAAGGACCTGGGTGATGCCTCGTACATTCTGGGAATCAAGATCTATAGAGATAGATCCAAGAGACTATTGGGACTTTCGCAGTCCAGGTACATAGAGACCGTACTAAAGAGATTTAGTATGGAGGATTCCAAGCGCGGTAACATACCCGCATTGCACGGAATTACCCTCTCCAAGAAGATGTCTCCTAAGACTGACGAGGAGAGGGTTCGCATGAGCACTATACCCTACGCTTCGGCGGTAGGATCTATAATGTATGCGATGCTATGTACAAGACCAGATGTAGCTTACGCGTTGAGCGCGGTAAGCCGGTATCAGTCAGACCCAGGGGAGGACCACTGGACAGCAGTGAAGAACATTCTCAAGTACCTGAGGAGGACTAAGGAGATGTTCCTGGTTTACGGTAATGGAGACCTCAGGGTCGAGTCCTTTACCGATTCTAGCTTCCAAAGTGACAAAGATGACAGCAAGTCTGTCTCGGGTTTTGTGTTTACCCTCAACGGAGGGGCGGTATGTTGGAGGAGTTCCAAGCAGGATACCGTCGCAGACTCGACGATGGAGGCTGAATACATTGCTGCAAGCGATGCCGCAAAAGAGGCGGTCTGGATTAAGAAGTTCATTAGTGAACTTCAGGTGGTTCCGTCCATTGTTGACCCAATACCTTTGTATTGCGATAACAATGGGGCTATAGCTTTAGCGAAGGAACCAAGGTCCCATCAGAAATCCAGGCACATCTTAAGGCGGTATCACCTGATCAGGGAGATCATTGATCGACAGGAGATCGAGGTGCGGAGAGTGGACACAAAGGACAACACTGCGGACCCATTCACGAAGGCTTTACCCCAGACTCAGTTCGAGCGGCTGATCGAGATGATAGGTCTTCGATACGCCAGTACATGGCCTTAGTGCAAGTGGGAGATTGTTAGTGTATATGCCCTAGAGGCCATTACTGTATCATACTAGTATGTATATTACTTGATGGAAGCTTGGGATATTCACAGTTGTACAGACAATCTTGCTCAATATAGTAGTATGCTACTTGGTTTGCCTCTGCTTTAATGTGTACATGTGTGTTTATTTATTATATCACTTATACGCATTAGTAGAGCCCTTAGGATCTTTGCTTGATTACCGGCGTTGTGATGGCGATCACACTAGTGGGGGCTGGGTAATCTACAAGCACATCCTTATACTCGTCCCTAGTCGTGGGAGTACCGAGATAGGGCATCGATACTCCGGAGTAGACTAGCGTATGCGCTTCTCATCCCAGCACGGGAGACGGTCTGTCCCACAGCCGTCAGTACGTCGTACTTGAGATAGTATGCGGGTGCTCGTTGGGTTACGAGTACACTGGACAGGACTCGTCGGGAACTGATGGTTGGTATTATACCTATCGTCAGTTATCAGTTCCCAGGTGACATGAGTACAGCTTAGTCCGCTGACTTGACACTGTCACTTCGCCTCGAGTGTGTTCCCACTGTTCTTTGATTACTACCCTACCACGGCTCTACTGAGTCGTGCAAACAGGTAGTAGTTGGGAGCAGTCCCGAAGCACTTGGAGGCAGTGACGGTTAGACAGGATTCGTCTCTCCCGGTATTGGGGGTTGACATCGCGCTGTGTCTAGGAGAGCCATTACACAAGTAGTCCCTGGCCAGGGCAAGCGAGATGTACTGGTAGGTTCCAGTGTTATCTCAGGGTGTATTGGGCTTCACTCCGACACGACTTGTACCGCTATTAGGGGACTGACGTTTACCGCCCCCCTAGGCCCGCCATGCGATGTATCAGACGAACAGACCGGACTGTACGGAGAATGTCACATTCAGACTCAGTAGGAGTTCAGATGGGGTTTCACCTCGTCAGCCTTCTTGTCGGCATCTACCTGGGGATCGTTACGCACAGCTAGTGCCGCTTGCGGTCTGTGGTTAAACCCACTGCCAGCGTAGTGTCGAGTCTTTAGAGTCCCACACAGAGGGTATTCGCCTCTGGGCAAAACAGAGTAGAGGTCGCATGGTTTTGCGACAGGGTTCGTTCTCATCCGCGCACTTGTGCACGTTTGGAGTCCGGACGGATTATACTGGCAGGCTCTGGTTTGAGCCAGATACTGGTATATGTTTTGGGGTTGCTTTTATATCTTGGTATTCTTGTTCCTCGGAACGAGAATGCAGGTGTGTATGCACAGTTGCTTGAGGCGGAGAATGAGGTTTTTCATTAGGGTTTCGGAACGGGTGCGTATGCACAGTTGACAGTCTTCATTTTCCAAACCCTAATGGATTTATATATTATCTATTAATAATAGTAATTAAATGAGAATTATGTTATGGTTGAGTTTTTGTTGACTTGTTGACCTTGGTTGACTTGTTGACCATTGACCACTTTCATGCCTTGAAAGTCTTCCTTGATTCATGCTTACTTTTTATTAAATGAAGCATGGTTGTGGTCATTCCAAATACTACCATCAACTATTCTCATTTTCAATTATTATCATTTAGATAATATTTTTTTCTTTTGCACTATGGTTGCTAGAAAGAAAAATGAGAGCTCATTCTATCATAACCTCTCTCTCTCCTCATTTTCATCTTCTTCTTCCTCTAGCAAAGAGAAACCTTCTCATGTGTTGAGAATCATTCTCTTTAAAAGGAAAAGCAAACCCCTAATCACTCTCTACTCATTCTAGGATGAAGGTTTAGCAAGCCGGAAACCCTAGTTCACTCAAAGATCGAGGAAGAGCCCAAAGTCGAACCTTCGAGGTGGATCTATCTTCGGCAAGAAGAAGGCGACGAGAAGAGGACCATTCAAGCTTCTACAAAGAACAAGAAAGAAGAACAACAACAAGAAGAGAAGGAGTTCAAGTTTAGGTATAACCATCAACATAGTAGCTAACTCTCTTTAGCTAGAATACTAGTTTTAGTTTAGCAAAGATCCGGCTTTTACGGTCCATGTTACAAAGTTTAGAAAAAATTTTGATTTACCGTTTCCGCAACCCCGTAAGTACCGGGAGAGGTAACGTGGACCTAACAGTGATATCGATGCCCCGTCTCGATACACCCACGACTAGGAACATTTCAAGGATATGCTCATAGACTACACATGTCCCACTACTATGATCTGCATCATAATCTCAGTAGTCCTGCATCATCCCAAGGGCTATATCAACATGTACCAAATGAATGAAAGCATGATCAAATGAACATGTCAAGATAAAAGGTGCAACCAGATAGCATACTATCATGTTGAGCAAGAATGTCCCCTGGACACACATACACACACACACACATACCAATACATACACTATCATATAATGGCCTCTAGGGCATACATATATCCAACAGAAATATCTCCGGAATCGTCTGAAAAAGAGGAAGCGACCAAACAAGCAGCCTTCTAAATAGAAGACAAAAAAAAGATTAAGGATTGGAGAAAAGTCTTCATACACTACTTCAAATCCCATCGAACACCCGAAGATACGTCGTTAAGACATCAGCTCATGAAGCGAGCCCTATCTTTCGCCTTCGTCAATAATACTCTTTATAAGAGATCATTCGATTGTCTGTGGCTAAGGTGCCTGGGACTGGAAGAAGCAAAGAGAGTCGTCCAAGAAACTCATGACGGACTCTGCGCTTCCCATCAAGCGGGGACAAAGATGAAGCTGAAGATCAAGAGAATGGGTTACTATTAGCCCACGATGATTCAGGACTGCCACGAATATGCGAAGCAGTGTCACTCATGCCAGATTCACGGGGACTTCATCCACCAGCATCCAAATCCGCTATACCCAACGATAGCCAGTTGGCTGTTCGAAATGTGGGGAACCGATATAATCGGGCCCATCGAGCCAGCATCATCCAAGGGACATCGATTCATATTAGCAACGGTCGATTACTTCTCCAAATGGGCAGAGTCGGTACCGCTAAGGGAGGTGAAGACGGAGAACATCCTCTATTTCTTCAGGTCACATGTCATCTACCGGTTCGGCACTCCGCGACGGATTATCTCTGATAACGGGCCAACTTACAGAAGCCACAAAATCAGTCGCTTTACACGGTAGCCTAATATAGATTGGAGATACTCTTCGGTTTATAATCCCCGAGCTAACAGTCTATCTGAGGCTTTTAACAAGACATTGACGAAGATCATAAAGAAAACGGAAATAAAAGGGACTGGAACGAGAGACTACATGAAGCTCTCTGGACATATCGAACCACGTTCAAAATGGCCACGAATACAACGCCATTCATGTTGGTATTCGGCACGGAAGTGGTACTTCCCTTGGAGATAAAGATACCCTCATTATGAGTACTGTTCAATACGAGCTGACGGATGAAGAAAATGCCCATCTTTGGCTTGAGGAGCTCAATGCCCTCGATGAAACTCGTCTCATGGAGCAAAACCTGGATGCTTACAAAGCAAGGATGACGCACTCATACGAAAGACTGACTAGGCCGAGAACATTCCGCTAAGGCGAACTCGTACTAGTTGTCAAAAGCCCTATGATCCCCAATCATGCCAAACGGGGGAAATTCGAGCCAAACTACGAGGGTCTGTACATCATAGACAAAGTCTACCAAGGTGGGGCCTATTTGCTCATGGATATGCATGGCAAAAGACCCTTACGGCCAATAAACGGTCGGTTCCTTAAGAAATACTACGTTTGATGAGTCACGGCTCAGGTTAATGATAGACGACGATGCTCGTGTCCACTTGCTGTCTTCCTGAGTCCAAACCCTATAAGTAGTATCCGGCTAAACTTCGCCTCGAAGCTGCTTGGACCGAGATGTCCCTAAACTAACAATGGACCGAAATGTCCCTAAACTAGTACTCTTCGCCCCAAACATGGCGATATCTTTTTCTGGGATCTATGTTGCAATCAAAGCTCCCACGGCGCAAAAAAACGGTATGTCCACAAGCGAAATGGGCACGGATGAAAACCCGAAAGGGCTCCGTGAGTAAAAAAAAGCAGGAGTATAGGCGAGTTTGTGAAAACCCGAAAGGGCGCACTCTCATTGAAATAAAGACACCTGCAAGGTCCTCTCAACCTTGTGAGAAAAAGACACCTGCGTGAGATCCCTACGACTCATAAGGGAGCAACACACTTAGGGATCCCCACAATTCCTAAGCAGAAATTACACTTACGAGATCCTCACGACTCGTACGGAGAATTCCACCCTACAAGACCCTCATGGCTTATAGGATTCAAAAGCCTTAAGATACAAAGACCTGAACCTGTTCTTAAGCCATCACACTCCCCAAGTTTCCCTGCAAGCGGTTCAATATTGACACTTGTATACAATCCATGGGCACAAACAAACGTTCCCTCACCAAGCCCTACCAGTGATGAAAAATGTCCTCATGTGGTGAACAACACTTGTAGATCCTCTCGACTTGCAAGGAGAAAATACTCTTGTGATATCCTTATGACTTACAAGAGAAGATATCATTTAGGAATCCTCACGAATCCTAAGAAAAAAATACACCCACGAGATCCTCACGACTCGTAGGAAGAAATACCTTTATGAGACCCTTACAGCTCATGAAGTCAAAAAGCCTTAGTCGGAGGGATCCTAACCCTGTTTGCTAAGCCACCTTTGTTCAAATCAGCGAAGGCAAATGATGATTCACTCCTGGCAATATTCCAGTCGTAGCGATGCTGATGCCGAAATTGGTATCAAATTCTAAGTCCTTTCAAGGCAAATAATGATTCGCTCCTGGCCGTATTCCAGTCGCAGCGATGCTGATGCCAGATTGGAATCAGATCTCGAGTTCCATACTCGTAGTAAAGATCAGCAAAAAAAAGAAAAAAAAATACATATGAAATAGCCAAAATGATAGGGCAACTCGCAATAAAAATCGGCGAGCAAAATATATGCATATAGAAACAGCCGAAATGTTTGGGCAACTCGCAATAAAAAGCAGCGAGTAAAAAAGAAAAATAGCCGAAATGATTGGGCACCGTGATAAAAAAGCCGAAATGATTGGGCAAACATGACTTTCGCGATATAAAAAGCTGAAATGATAGAGCATCGCGGGAAGAAACAAAAAATGAATGAAACTTCTGCCTTGCAGGTGAGTCCACATCGACCCCTGTATACAATCCATGGGCACAAACGAAAAGGGAATCACATTTTCCCACCAGGCTCCACCAAAAAAAGAGCCAGGTCTTGACGGCAACATCTACAGCCTAGAGATCACAACGTTGTTCCTTCTCACTCCAGCAAGATGCAGATGCAACGTCAACAACCGACTCCAGGGTTAAAACAATGGAGCCATGGCAAAGTCCCTAGTTCTAAGCCCCGACGGTTCACTGACAACCAAGAGAAAACCTCCACATTTGTCACAATATAGCAGACACAATGTCAACAAATGAAGCGAAAGAAGATCCCTAGCTTCAGGGTCTCGACGGCAATACTCACAGCCTAGAGATCACAACAGCGTTCCTTCTCACTTCAATAGGATGCAGACGCAACGTCAACAACCGACTCCAGTGTCAAAACAATGGAGCGATGGCAAAGTCCCTAGTTCCAAGCCTTGACGGTTCACTGACAACCTAGAGACAACCTTGATATTCGTCGCAATATTGCAGACACAATGTCAGGACCCGAAGTTGGCCCGTGACGGCCCTAGTACTACGCAACGCCCTAAGACGTAACGTAGTAAAAGAAAGCCAAAACCCAGAAATCTAAAACCATAAAAATACGGAAAAGATAATATAAGTTTTTGAAACATTTGAAATCGCAACCCAAATTCTTTAAAAGTCCCACTTTATTTCTTTAAAATTTTGGCAACACCCCTTTTTTGTAAAAACTAGCCAAGATGAATACAACACAAAAATATGACGCCGTAGCGAAGAAATAAAGACAATAAAGAAAAAGCTGTATATAAAAGACAACAAATCCACAATAATATACAATATCGTCCTCACCAAGTCTCTAAGTCAACAACATAATATTAGATGGAGAGTACAAGATACAACGAATGTACAATATGAAATACAGATAATCATCCAACCCACCTAAGCAAAAATAGTAAACTGTGAGCCGATGCGATATCTGTAGCAAAAGAGATGATAGCTGAATAGCGGAAAAGCCTGCCTCGACTACTCTGGGGAACAACCTGAAACACCTGTGGCACAATGGGGGTGAGTTGCCAACTTGTGAATAGTAGATAACATATGCAGGTAATCGCAGGAATGTACGTACAGCATGAATCTAAGATATGCGATTACAGTAATAACATGTCATGCAAATACTGAATAATGGAAAGTACACTAGCAGGTACAATCAATATGTAAAGCAATAATAACATGACAATAGTGTGCAATAACTATGCAATAGGGATATGAGAATGCAAATATGCAGCTATCATGAAGGGTACACTAACAGGTACTCCTAATACATGGAACAGTGCATAAGTGAAAAGGTATGAGGTATGGAGTGAAATATGTCATCCACGGAATCCTGTCATCGTGGTAGGATCACAATCCATCAAGACACTCAAATCCCAATTCCTCAAATCAGCCCCCACATTGGGCTCTCACATCATATAAGTCTCGCATCTCCTCAATGTACAATATCGAGTAATCTCCTATATCCCGAATGTACAAATCAGTAATCACATAGGTATGTCCAATATCCAATCTCAATGAATCACCTATTATCCCAAGTTAAATCTCAAGTAAGAATCTAACATCCTGAAGGTAAATATGTACAGAAATAAATATGATAGGGGCAATACACATATATTAGCGTCCCATTCCACTAATATTGGTGTAAGGGTATATATAACAACGGCTAAATCCCCTGTTATATATACAAAGGTGTTAAAGAAATATCGTGAAAACCATGTGCCAAGCATCGACACAGAAATCCTGATCACGTATCATACGCTATCCCGAAAGCACGAGTGCCTAGCTCTGACCCTCGCCTTTCGACGTATGCATACGTACATGACTCCCAACGGTATCTCCATGATCCCCGCTGAGTCATCAGTACTGTCACCGGTAGGTACTCGCCCGCCTCCAGGCTCAATCGGCAACATCCATCGATCTTCTTGCCGAGGGGAACCATACCGGGCCCCACCATGTACCCTCATACGGCAACCACACCTCGTATGGACTATATAATCAGAACCGATTGTAGGGTTCCTAAGCACCCTAATGAGGTCTCACAAGGCATCAACCATGCCAATTTCAAAAATACGGTGCCGAGAAATCCTAGACTACGGATCGTTAGCTAGATTTCTAGGCGAAAAAGCGAGCTAGTTTACAACTAAACTATGAGATAACGGAAATACAACCTTTGTAGATCCGGTACTCCACCTCCATAGCTCCGCAACGAAGTCCCCTCGCTGTCCTAGTGAATTCCCGGGCTCTAGCGTCGGCTTCGTCGGAGAAATGGCGAGCTAGGTCGTCGATGTCCATGCCGAAGATGATCTACGTCGAGGCATCGCTAAATCAAGCTCCGACTTCACCAAGTCAAGAAACTTGTGAAGAAAACACACTCTACTACTTGGCAAGAGGTAGAGGATGAAGAAATAGGAAGTGGGTAGACTTTATAATTGGATTTCTCACTCATTTGCATCAATCACCATTGATGGAGTATGCTTTCTTCATGAAGAAGAAGAAGAGGAAGAAGATGATAAATATTATGATAAGTTAAAATGAATAGAAAAGAAAATTCAATCTTATCATAACACTTACCATAGTTAAGTGTAGAGAGTTAACCAAAGTTAGTGAGTGGTTAGGGTTTGGCATAAAACAAAAATGGTGGACTTTTCAAAAGTTCAAGAAACTTCAACAAAAGAAATAAATAAAGCCACCATTTTCCTTTTGCCAAAAATAAATAAAACAATAAATAAATCATTTAAAACCCTTAACCATTAACTAACTATGGTTTAAACATACATTTAACCAAGTATTGCATGTATCATCAAACATGATACAAGCAAGTGCACAAAATCATATCGCTTATGCAATGCGCACACCCGAGTGAGAAAATCCATTTAAAGTGAACCGATACTAGTTAATGCAAAGTAATATATCAAATATATAATTATACATTAAATCATTAAATCAACTCTTGATTTAACGATCCGGTCATATCGTATATAACCGACTAGTATCCTTTGTATCGGTTTATCGAATCAATCCTTGATTCGATAACTAGGGTATATCGCATATAACCTAATTGATACATTCATCGCGAGAATGGAATACGGTATCACATACACGCATTATTCTCGGTCCCGCACATATCTCATATGCGCTCCTATTTCGTTTCGCTTGAGCCAGGAAACCTCTGTGTAGGACTCTAAAGACTCGTCAATACGCCGGCAGCGGATGATGATCATATCAAACATCCACAAGCCGCAAGCGGTCTGCTTAACGTAATGGCCACCCGGGTATTGAGCGATCTGAAGATCGACGAGCAAGCCCGCTCACACTCCAGTGAATCCAACCAGTAACACTACCGTACAGTCCGGTCTGATCGTCTGATATGTCGCATATCTTGCCTAGGGGTGGTAAACGTCAGACCCCAATAGCTCGATAAGTCGTGTCGATATGAGGTCTATAACACTTCGAGAAACTACTGGTAACACTTACCAGTAAATCTCAGCAACCCTGGCCAGGGATTTCCTGTTATAGCCAATCGAACACAGCGCAACATCAACTCCCTATACCGGGAGAGACGAATCCCCTCCTATCGCTCATTGCCTCCATGTGACTCGGGACTGTACCCAAAAACCACCGTTTTGCATGCCCTCTTGGACGTGGTAAGATGGAAATCAAAGCACAGTGGGAACCACACAAGACTCTATAACGATCTCGGGTCAACAGACTACTCTGTACCAGTGTCACCAGAGAACTGCCATCTGACGTGAGGTATAATACCATCTGGGAGTTCTCGGCGAGTCCGTCCAGTGTACCCAGTCTCTACTGAGCACCCGTATATCATCTCTGATGTCAAACACCGATGGATATGGGATCATCCATCGCCCATCTGTATGGGTCGAGAAGGTATACGCTAGTCTATTCTGGTATATCGATGCCCCGTCTCGATACACCCACGACTAGGGACTTTGAAGGATGTACTTATGGACTACCCTGTCCCCACTAGTATGATCCGCATCATAGTCCAGGTAGTCAAGCACACATCCTAAGGGCTTTACCAACATGTAACAGAGAGACAATCAGTGTACACGTTAAGGTAAAGAGCAACCAGATAGCATACTATCATGTCGAGCAAGAAAGTCCTCCCTATATATGTCCCAGCATCCACTACAATATACATCCTATGTACAGTAATGGCCTCTAGGGCATACATATAACTAACAATCTCCCACTTGCACTAGGGCCATCTGTAGCAGTGGTTGCAGTATCTCATACTCAACCATCCCATAAAAGTCTCTCTCTGGGAAAAGGCCTTTCGTGAGTGGATCCGCTGTGTTTTTCCTCTGAGTCTACTCTCCTAACCTCGATCCCTTGGAGATCAACCATCTCCATGATCAGGTGATACTGCCTTAGAATATGTCTGGATCACTGATGGGATGGACGTTCCTTGGCATAAGCCACAACTCCATTGTCACACAATGGGAGGAACATGGTTCATCTTATGAACCAATATATACCCAAACAGCCTCTTTGGTAGCATCTTAAATAGCGATGTATCAAGCCTTTATCGTCTAGTATGCCACGGTATCTAGCTTGGAACTCTTCCAACATACCGTCCCTTTACTGACGGTAAAGACAATGCCTGCGACTGACATTCAGTCGTCTTTATCACCCTGGAACCTTTCCAGTGATTTTCCCCAGGATCGATTGATACCATCTCACTACAACTAGTGAGAATCCTAACATCCAATTAGATCTATCTCATAGATCCAAAATCCAGGATTTAGAAGGTATCACTTTGATCCTATGCGGAGAATTTTTGTGATAAACGGAGATTGATCGAGCGTAGCATAAGAAACTCCTTTCTTATCAAGAGTATGTCATCCACGTACTCTACGAGGATCACCACTATACTCCCTACTACCTTTTTGTTTATACAAGGTTCATCTACCATTTTGATGATGTCAAACTCTTTGACTAATCCATCAAAACAGATGTTCCAACTCCGCGATGCCTGCTTTAATCCTATAAAGCATCTTGCACACGTTTCCGCTGCTCCCACTGTCTACGAAGCCCTCTGGCTGTGTACTTATAGACGCTCTCTTCTAAAACATCATTTAGAAAAGCAGTCATGACACCCAACCACCAGATATCGTAGTCATGGTATGTAGCCGTGACAAGTAGGATCTGGATGGACTTAAGCATAGATCCTTAGAAAAAGGTTTCATTATGATCCATATCTGGTCAATTATGCAAACCTTTAACAAGTCTAGCTTTGAAAGTCTCAACTTTTCCATCTACACCAAGTAATCTTCTCAAGATATACTTGCTCCTGATGGGGATTTAACCCTTCAGATATAGCAACCAAAGTCCATACTTTGTTAGTGTATAAGAATTCCATCTCAGATCGCTAAACATCCAGCCATTCTTACAGAGTCTTACTCTCGATGGCCTGCTCGAAGCTAGTTGGGTCATCATCTCATGATGCAATCCTCGCTCCCACTGTCATAGAGAAAACGAAGTATCTCTCAGGTGGGTGAGGAACCCTACTAGATCGGCGGAGAGGCTGAGGTTCATTGGTAACTATTGAATCCTTTGGTTCTTTCAAATCATCAGCTGCAGTTTGTATAGCTAGAACATTTCCAGTTCTACATAACAGTCCTTGCCTCGAGCTTGTCCGGATTTGCTTTTAGACATAGCCCGGACAACCCCAAATCTTAACCAACTTAAGATATGGGCTCTTCCCTTTCCATATCACATATGAAGCGGTAGGCAACTGATTTGATTTGAACCCTATTCAATAGGTATGCAGCTTCTCAAGCGCATAACTCCCAAAAAGGAAATAGGTAACTCAGTAGTACTCATCATAGAGCACATCTTATCATATAGGGTGTGATTGCTCCGCCCTGATATACCATCGTGCTATGGTGTATACAGAGGAGTAATGCTGAGAGAGAATCTCATTCTCTTTTAGAATAGTCCAGTATTTCCGTGCTCAAGTATTCTCCTCCTTGATCTCATCATAGGACATAATACTTATACCCGTATTGGTTCTCTACTTCTAACTTATATTCTGTGAATATCTCAAAAGGTTCGGACTTGTGTTTCAACAGGAACACATGTCTGAATCTTGAGAGATTATCAGAGAATGTAATAAAGTACAAAGAACCGGTCTTGGCATGTGTAGACAGGAGACCTTACATACATCAACATGTATCATCCCAAGAGTTCATCAACTCTTTCTCTGTTTCCAATAAACAGAGCTAGTGTCATTATATCTTTGTGACATGACTGGCAAGTTTCACAAGATGTAGATTCAAACTGATTTAAATATGCATCTACATGTAACTTCAGCTAGTCGGGTCACATTGATCTGACCTAGTCTACAATACCTTAAGAAGGATCCGTTCATTTCTGAACTCTTCCTCTTATGTGTGTTCCATATACTAAGAACTGTAGTTTGATATAGAACATCAACGCTTTTAGATAACGTGCCTGATCCGATCAACTTTTGATATAGGAAATGTTCAAAACATTATCCAACAATACAAAATTATATCCTTTCTTTACTAATAAAGAGACTGATATGATTTTGTATATCAGGTTCGGTATCTAATAACATTCGTTCAGAATCAATGTATTGGTAATACAGGGTGACAGTGACCAACAGACTTGGCTGCAACACTTGCCCCGTTTTCTGCCTCATGAAACTTATCACCCGTTCTCAGTTCTCTACCTTTCTGTAGCCCTATGTAACATATTACATATCTGGGATCCTGATCTGGTATCACATACCCAGGACGTAAAGGATACTGAGAAACAGTTCTCTGTAATGAACACACCCGAAGATGATGCATCAGCATGCACTCTCTTCGTTTGGGCGGCACGGGAATTCTGGTAATCCCCAATTTCCTGCTCTGTCTTATAACAATTATAAGTTGGAGCGGGACCAACGTTCCCCAGCTCAGTATAACAAGCGGGTTCGGTCAATATTCCATATTGTTATCTTGATTAAGGCGTGATATGGTCGCTACCTGGAGAGAGAGAGAAGAAAACACTCAGCGTGCGCTCTTGCAAGAATAGATTGGTTATTATTTTATCTAATCAGGATGGCTCCCACTGCTTTTTATCAAATCTTCCTTCAAACCCTAAAAGGAAAGACTAGCCGGGATTAATTACATACTACAAGTTCGCCAATCTTTCAGCCAGGCCAGTGTCGGTACTTTGAGGGAGGTCCCCCGTGCTTTCGCACGAACCTAATTAATGTAAACCTCGTTTTCCCAGAGGCGTAACCTCGTTAACACCTTTCTAGACACCTACTTGATCGGCTAATTGTAATATGTAAAACTCTCCCAGGAGTAACAATTACTCGCAGTGGGTATCGGGATCCGACTATCTCATAGAAGGTATGCAATCTCATTGCAAATTTCAACACTTGAAATTCCCGATAATATTTTGCCCCTAGCGTCCTATGACCTTGACACAGGCCAACAAACCATAGTCCGCTAGTCAAGTTCAACCCGTCATTTCCTGATTGAATTAAACCCACCCGCACGACCCTTGACGCAGGCCAACAAAGTCGCACGACTACCCTAATCCAATCACATCATATGCTTATGCAGATAAGCACCAGTTAGCTACCGCACACTACGCCTTGACGCAGGCCAACAAACGTAGCACGAATACTAACTACTACTTATCTGAAATGACGGAGGGCTACGACAGGTTTTTCTGAAAACCCATTGCGTAATGAACTTGATATCGTTGTAGGATCGAATGAATTTTGAAATGGAGTGTTTTTGAGGCTTTTCTAGTTTTGCTAAAGGAGTCACTCCCGGTGAAGGGATCGTCGGTCCTTTCCTCGTCAAATGAGGTGCGGGATATATCATATATATCACTGTGCAAAGCAAAAACTCTTAAAAGCAATCAAAAGACAAACCGAGGGCGTAGCATCGACCAGTTATTGCTAAAGGAGTCACTCCCAGTGAAGGGATCTCGGTCCTTTCCTTATCGAATAAGGTGCAGGATATATCACATATACCGCTGTGCAAAGCAAGAACTGTAGCTACCTGTTTTATTTTGAAATTCGATTCTACAACATCTTAGGTTTCTTTTATTTCATTAATCTCATTAATGAAGTCCCATCATTTAAATACCTAAACATCACAGATAAATACGACGTACACTTATGCCATCCGCATTCGCCTCGATGTCCCCTCGTGCACCGTTAGGTTAGGTAACTAATGACAGAGCGGGGCAGGGCTAGTGCGGGTGTAAAACATAAGTAGCGTCTATATAATATATCATATATACTATATAAAGTATCTATCACAGAACATCACATGATCACATCACAGATATCGCAGCAGAAGAATCATATGAAATATTGGATATACTAGGACGTCCGTGTTTTCAATACGAGCCAGTATAAAACACGGATTCCACGGTCGTGATGAATAGCCAAACCCACACCCCTAGACCCCTACGAGAGCGGCAAGCAACCCTACCAATTCTAGAGTTAGGAGACCCGGACTCGACTCCTCGAGTTGGTCTCCCTCTGGACTCCAGAACCCGATTACTTGTGCTCCCCTCCTTGGGTCTATCCTAGTGCGGAAAAGTAAATAATATACAAAAGGTGACTACTTCCGCAACCTGGAAGCGCCCCAATAAAAGAATATTACATACAAGTTTTTACATGAATGAAAATGAAAAACACTCATCTCACATAAAAACCCCCGGCTATTCAAACACGACGATCCAATATAACATATCCAGCAACACATAACATCACATGTCATCAACGTAAGTAAATATGCGCATCCCAATTGTCGTTGACATATAACAACGAAACCGGCGATATCACATATTACACTTACGGTCACAGAAAAGAAAGTGTAAAACTACAACAGTTGGAATCCGCAACCACCTCAGACATCGCATGCCTGACCAAATGAATTACTTAGACATCGCATGCCTAACAATTATAAACCCCGTATTTTAGTCTCAAAATCGAAAACACTTTTCAATATTAAGTCGGGCAATTCAACAAGATTCTCGAAAAACTGATCGCATGCTCGTCGCAAACTTTAGTAGGCGGCCGCACCCCTGATACCGTCGACGAAGTGCACCAAGGCGGAACACCGCTACCGCGAGCATCCGAACGGATGCTTTCGGCGACGGGGTTCTCCTACAGTCACTTGGTCGGGGCTATGGGGTGAGGCTGTCTATTAAGTTTACCCGGCGAGTATCCGCGTACGCTACGTGATTGCGACAGACTTTTGATCACATCAAAATTCCGTGGCAACCGATCAAGTGAGACTAAACTGCTATGTTTATAACATTCATTCAGTTATCTCATAACTTATTATGAATTCCAATTATTGTATCACATTCCAGATAAACAGAAAATGTTAAACTTTTCGATCGAACAGTCAAACACCCAAGTTTTCCCGATACAGCTCAACACATGAAATAAGTCTAACAACATTCCGTTCGTGCCTCAGTACCAACGGTCCAGCCGTAGAAGGGTCAAGCCAACGCCTCACATGTGGCACGCCGTACTGCCCCAAACCCGAAGGTTCAAAGGGCAGTTCAAGACGGTCACATAATCGAGTTAAGGTTTGTTGTCTTCTAGAGGGTCCATCGCGTTACTTGCACTACTTAGAACGTCGTCAAACTACGGAAAAATCCAACACTTGGAAATTTCCCGACAGGGGAAAAATTGGGTATTTATATCCGGTCGAACTTTTTAACATATTCTAAAAATTATCCGGAAAGCCACACAGACAAAATTTGATACTCCGATCGAAACACCGAATCCCCAAAATAATCCCAGAAAATACAACTCTGGAAAAATATTAAAAACATCCAGAACACACAAGAAACACCAACAGAAACAACTGAAGAAAACACACATCCTGATCATCACAGACGGCCGCGGAACCGCCGCAAAAGGGGGGTCAACGGCGCGGTTCCGCGGCCGTACTGTTGAGTTAGGTTGTCGTTTTCTCCAGTTTTTCTTAGAATTTCCTGCACATTTCTCTGCATATTTTTAATTCCAAAAAATCCACAATTTACAGAAATGTCCAGAGAGCATGTTAAGGGTTTGGGTTTCGGATCGATCGGACTTCAAATTCCGTCTAGACTTCGCCTAAGGCTCTAGCTAGGCTCTGATACCACTGTAGGGTTCCTAGGCACCCTAATGAGGTCTCACAAGGCATCAATCATGCCAATTTCAAAAATACGGTGCCGAGAAATCCTAGACTACGGATCGTTAGCTAGATTTCTAGGCGAAAAAGCGAGCTAGTTTACAACTAAACTATGAGATAACGGAAATACAACCTTTGTAGATCCGGTACTCCACCTCCATAGCTCCGCAACGAAGTCCCCTCGCTGTCCTAGTGAATTCCCGGGCTCTAGCTGTTGCGCCACGGCAGCGCCCCGGCCGTCTTACTCGAGGCCAAATTGCGGAATAAAAAATTTTCCTTGCTCGGAAACCGGCGCTACCGCGGACAAAGAAAACCCGGATCGATAACCATTAACCTACGCTAGCAAACAAGAGATAGGGTGAGAAGTATACCGAGTGATCCGAGTCCTCCGGTCTTCTCTTCATCATCCCGATCTCCCGCGGAAAGTCTTGGCTCCACATCGTCGCCTCCTCGCCGGAAGGGGCACCACATCGCCTTCGTCTTTTACGGGCTCCCGCCTCAATACCGAGGCAACTCGAGCATGAAGCCGGCAACTCGACATGCTCAAGATATGCTGTAGAATGTAGTGTAGAAGATGGTTGTCTCACTTGGGGTTTGTAGTTGCCATGATGGAGGATTGGGGTTAGGAAAAATGGTGCTTTCATTTTTCCGAAACAAGAAGAAGAAGGAGATGAAGAATTCCTCACAAAACTAAGATGAACTCTCTCATTCTTTTTCTTTCTCTCTTTCTTTTTCTTCTTCTTCTTTTCTAAATGAGAAACTTATCATCAAGTGAGAATGAGAATGGTGGAGGAATGATAATATGATAGCAAGAGGGAGGTGAGTGTAGGAGCAAGAGAGGGGTGACCACATCCAAGGTCAACAAAACATCAACCATGCTTAAAACACTATGCCACCATAACCTTTCACTTCACTTTAAAAAACCAAGTCAATGGATGAAAGAAATGATATCTATCATAATCAAACTTTTACAAGAAACCCCCCCACAAAGTGTAATTTGCAAAACTGCAAATTACCCCCTCCATCGGAAAAGTCCGGCCGGGAAAGAACAAAGGAAAACCGGCCGGAACGGAATGCAAACTGGCAACTCCAGAAAACTGGTCCTGTAATAAATTACAGGAAAACCCCGACACTGTGCATACACACCTGCATCTGTATTCCGACCGGATACAAATGCAATGAGACAAAATCTACACTGTACTAAACTAGGACCGGCTTAAGCCAAAGCCGGCTAGTAAAATCCGTTCGATCCTGATCCGTGCAATACCGCACGTATCTGATCGAACCCTGCCATATAACTATACGGCCACTAGTACAAAGCTGTCCGTTCCTGATCCGTGCAATACCGCACGTATCTGATCGGACCATGCCATATCTCCATACGGTCTCTACAGCGTTTCGCCCGAAAGCTGAGTAACTGAAAGTGTGGTGGACTCTAAAGACTCGTCAATACTATGGCTGTGGATTTAACCACTGGCACGTCAGAGGTATAAGCCAATACGTGACGGGCCACCAGCTATTGACCAAAAGGGACGTCGATGAGGAAGCTCACCCCGACACCCAACTGAGCCTGTCAGTGACAATATCCGTACAGTCCGGTCCGTTCGTCTATGAGTATCGCATGGCGGGCCTAGGGGGTTGGTAAAAGTCAGACCCCCAAAAGCGGTACAAGTCGTGTCGGAGCGTAGCCCAGAACGCCCTGAGATACTACTGGAATACCTACCAGTAAATCTCCTGCCTCGGCCGAGGGCTTTGCGTAATGGCTCTCCTAGACACAGCGCGACCTCACCCCCAATACCGGGAGAGACGAACCCCTGCAGATCCGCTCACTGCCTCCATGTGGCTCGGGACTGTACCCAACTAAAACCTGTTTGCACGACTCCTTTGAGCCGTGGTAGGGTAGTAATCAAAGCACAGTGGGAACTCACACGAGACAAATGACGATCTCAGGTCGATGAACTAACCTGTACACATGTCACCTGGGAACTGCTATCTGACGTCTGGTATAAGACCAACTAGCAGGTTCCCGGCGAGTCCTGTCCGGTGTACTCATAACCCAATGAGCACCTGTATACATCTTAGGTGAACCAACTGACACCAGTGGCTTGTGAGACCGGCCACCGCCCCTCGTCGGGGTCTCGACTGTATACACTAGTCTACTAATGGAGTATCGATGCCCTGTCTCGAAACTCCTACGACTAGGGACCTTTTAAGGATGTGCTTATAGACTACCAGCTCCCACGTATATGATCGCCATCATATTGCTGGCCGTCAAGCGAGAATCCTATGGGCTCTATCAACGTGTAATAGCGACATGTCAGGTCACCTAAAGCAGTACACGATGATAAAGATAAACCAGATAGCATACTATCATCTCGAGTAAGACTGTCCTACCGGGATAGGTCCTCCCTCAATCATTGCAATCACGTGCCTGTGATCCAATAATTGACTCTGAGGGCACTAACTCCAACAATCTCCCACTTGCACTCAAGACTAATTATTGCGATGTCGCATACTCACAGCCCGTGTGATACCGAACACCCAACTCCTCTACTAGTCAGTCTCACAAAACCCGTTTGTGAAACTATTGCGTTCGAGGAATAGCCTCAGTGAGTGGATCCGCTATGATGTTTCTTTCTATGTCTCTCTATATCTCAAGTTCGCGGAGAAAACCATCTCCCGAAATGAGTAATACCTGTCTTGGAATGTCTGGATGTCTGATGGGACCTAGTTCATAAATGAACTCCAAATCCAAACTTCTTAGACTGTATCAACAACTGAACTTAATCAGTATCCTGCGCCATGCCTCCCTCAGTATTGCCTTGGACCACCTGTCCAAAATACTGTCCCTCGTCAGAGGGAGAACTACAACTCTGACAACCTCCTTGTCGTCCATGTCACCTTGGAAGCCTGGAGTGATGACCGTCTCCTAAAGGAGGCAGCCGTTATCATATCCCTAGAACATTCACTTATGTTCTAAAACTGCTTCCGACTGTTTTTCCAGGATTGGATTAATATCAACTTATTGCACCTACTGCAAGAACAACATCTGGTGTGGTACTTGACATCTCATGATTGACTCAATTGCCTAAGCAAGTGATCTGTCAATCATGCGTATCCCTCTCCCCTTTAGTCTGTAAGACACCTTTAGAGAGGGTGACTCCATTAACTGCAGGTGTACTACCGTGTCAGGAGTCGTCCATTCTAAATACTCATAGAATGCTGTCAAGATACCCAGATTGGGAAACCACCCAAATCTAGATCTAAAACCATAGATCTAGTAACCAGTATGTCTGATATAATATCCAAGTCCCTTGTGGAGAAACCACTGTGTGACGACCAAAGTATAACCGATCGTAGTATAGGAATATCACTTCCTACTACCTTCTCAACAGATCCATCCCCTATTCTGATGACGTCAAACCCATGACTGTCACATCAGAAACAGATGATCTAACTCCGCTATATCTGCTTTAGTCTATAAATAGACATAAGCACAAAGTCCACCAATGCTTCCGCTGCTCCCACTGACTACGACAACCCTCTGCCAGAGTCATATAGACGTGCACTTCTAAAGCTAGTTTAGAACGACGCTATACTCATCCTCCTGCCGGGTCTCGCAGCCTGGAACAACAACAATGGCAAGTGTGGGTAAACAAGAACTTCCCTGTCACCGTCCTTGAGGCTACCGGAGTACCTCTCGGGTGCCTGAAGTTACCCACCTTATCTGCGGAGTGGCCAATGGAATGTCAAATCAGATTGAATCTTTAGGTTCCTTATCAAATCTTCAGTAATCGTTTGCGGTTCTGGAATCACTTCCAGTTCTACCATACTCCCACTTCTGTTTTTGAAAAAATCCATTTTTAATAAAACTGTGGCGAGTCTAGAACAATATTTCTATTGATCTGCCAGATGGTAGAAAGTCAACCCTCGTCATAGCCTGGGTCAACCCACAAACAGCCATTACAGAAACGTGCCTTGAGTTGTCCAGTGTCTGGTTTTAATCATAAGATGGACAACTCCCCGTACCTTAACATCGTTAAGATATGAACTGTTCTATATCCAATATAGAACCAGAGGCACTGATTCAATTGAACCAGATTCAAATCATGCAACTATCTCCAGTGCATGTCAACTAAATGGAAGGAGGCCGATCAGCGTTACTCAACTTAGGAATGCTTCCAATTATGAGTAACCTGAAAGAGAAGCAAGTTCTCATTACTATCAACTGAATACCATACATAAGTATCTACATCTTCGATCACCTTGAAGAATCCCGATACTTGCTACACCTGGTTCTCTACTCTATTCAAATACCTATAACTCCTCAAAACTTAGACCCTGTGTTTCCACGAAACAGCTGTCTAAAATCTAGAGAAGTCATAAGTAAACCGAATATAGTACGAGCACCAACCCCTCTGTCCTAATGGACACTGGACAACATACAATACTCTGTATAAGTCCGCTGAGTCTAACAACTCTTTCACTGTGCGTCGTAGGTTGAAAACTGTACTTATGGTTAAGAAGAATTACACCGCTGTTTAATGCTCCTTACCTAACCATCCACTGATATAGGTAAATGTCATCGACATAATATCAAAAAGTATATCTCACTCTATAAAAATAGACGTACAGATATATCAATTTGAAATTGGTGCACAACAGCGGATATTCATAACCAAATATTTGCCGACCGGCAAACAACCCAGGTGACTTCCTCAAATATCACCGATTACAACGAATCCCGATATAATGAGGACGATCACCCAATTCCCAATAACTTACTCCCACTCATCATCTGTAAAACCATACAGATGTGAGAATCCAACCTGGTAAATACATACCCTGGAGTAAGTGTCTAATCGGGAAATCAGTTTTCTTTCAACATTACACAGTGAAACTGAAACATTGAAATGTTTCTGTGGGGAATACTGGTATTCCTAGTAATGCCTCTACCATTACTCAGATTCACAACTATAACCGTATAATTCTTTGCCACCTCTCCAAATCCCTTTATATGTCTTTAGTCATTACCTTCTGCACACCCCTTTAGGCCAATTGGTTTTCTTCCTTCCCTACCGTTCGGCACCAGCCTATGGTTTGGAAGAAGACTGTCCAATAAGCATAAAAGGTGTACTGTCCTAATCCTAGGAGCACTCGCAACGCGAGAGAAGGTGAAGATAAAAGACACCTGAATGTACTTTATTCTTATTTCTCCTGAACCAGAATCCATCCCCGAACTGGAACTAGTTCCTTTCGAGTTCGTATATAACCATACGATGGAGTATCCAATAAACTGTGGATCTTCGTAGTGATACGGAGTGTCCTGGAGAAATACAAAGGTGATTTAGGATTGGCGAAGAAATACTTGGTTTGGTCGTGAATATCAGTCGCAATTTACTTTGCCCTCTTACTAATCCCTTGCTTTGTCTGAACTTAATACCTTCTGCACACCATCGTTATGCTAATTGGTTTTCTTCATTCCCTACCGGTCGGCACCAGCCTAAGGTTTGGAAGAAGACTATCCAATTTGCGTAATAGGTGTACTACTCCTAAACCAAGGAGTACTCGCAACCTGAGAGGAGGTGAAAAGAAAAGACAACTGAATAGTCCTATCCGTTTTCTCCAGAACCAGAAACCATCCTCGAAGTCCTTCGAGTTCGTATATAACCATACGATGGTTTTGTCCAATGGAAGTGGACGTTCGTAGTAATACGGGGTGTCCTGGAGAAAAAGGGTAAAAGTAGGAGTGGCAATGAGGTCTGCAACTCTGACAATCCAAAAGCCTGTGTTAAGAAGGTTCGGTCAACTTGGTCACTGAGTCAAAGTCCAGGGTCGGGTCAATGGTCGCTGCCAAAGAGAGAGAAAAGAAAACACTCAGCGTGCACTCTAACCTAGATCAGAATGGTTATCACTTTGTCTAATCTGGAAACCTACCACTGTACCTCAAATTCCCCTCCAAACCTGAAAGAAGAATTAGTCGGGATCACCCGAGGAGTAAACCAACTCATCAGTGGGAATCGGGATCCAACTATCATCGCATGATAACGTGACGGAATCCACTCACGTCACCACACTCCAGAAGGTATGCGCATATCTGGCAAGTTTCAGTTCTTTTGAAACTCCCGATGTGATTTTTACCCCTAGGACTCAAGTGACCTTGACGGAGTCAACAAATCAAAGAGTCCTAGTCAAGTTCAACCCGTCATTATCTGGATTGCATTAAACCCACCCGTACGTGCCCTTGACGGAGTCAACAAGGCCGCACGACTGTCCTAACCAATCCCACTTATGCAACAAACAAGCACCACTTAGCTACCGTACACTACGCCTTGACGGAGTCAACAAACGCAGCACGAATACTAAATAATACCCATAAGAAATGACGGAGGGCTACGAATGGTTTTTGGCGAAAAACCTTTAACGTAATGAACTTGATATCGTTGAAGGAACTGCATAGCCTTTTATAAAATATAGTGACGAAAACCTTTACTAAAGAGGTCACTCCCGGTGAAGGGATCTCGGCTCTTTCCCCGTAGAATGAGGTGCAGGATATTCCAACTGAATACCACGATGCAAAGCAAAAGTAATCGGCTATAGTGAAGTTAATGCCCTGACGCAAACTTCTGTCCAAGGGGTCACTCCCGGTGAAGGGATCTCGGCCCTTGCCTCGTCGACTGAGGAGCAGGATATTCCAAATGAATACCACGATGCAAAACAAAAGCGAACGTCCTTGCAATAACAGCTTTTTTTGAAAAATTGTTCCAACAACATCAGAATAGGTTTGTTTAAACTTGCATTGATCCGAATCAATGCAGTCCCATCAATTGATCACACCACAAAGAACGAAAATATACTGACGTACGTATATGCCATCCGCATTCGCCACTGGGTCCCGTCATCACCCGTTAGGTTAGCTTACTAACGGCAGAGCGGGGACTGGACTAGCGCGGATGAAAAACATATACAACATCTACTAATATATATACCAATATATAGTATTTCGCTCAAGGCGTGAATAAAAGGCAACATCACAGAAATGTACAGCATCACAGAACAATACAGATATCTGGAAGCCCCGGGTTTCACAGAGCCGCTGCTGAAACCCGACGTTCCCCTGGTCGTGTGGATAGCCTGTGCAATGAAATCCTAGACCCCTACGGGCGCGGCAAGTCACCCGCCAAAACCTGAAGCGAGGCAGCCCCCTTCAGCACCGTGAATGGACCACCTAGCACTTCACGGAATCCGGTAACTTGGGCACCCCTCCTGGGTCAACCTGTACCCCCTACGAGTGCGGCGAATAGCCCGCCAATCCTGGACTGAAGCCCCCTCCGTCTCAATGCCCTGAGATGCGGGCCCGTTGCCCTCCAGAACCCGGCTATCCGTGCACCCCACCGCGGGGTAACCCTAGTACAGAATGTAAAATATACATACACCGGGTACATCGACCGCAACCAGGTCGTGCCCCAAAAGAATAATACAAACAGGCAGTGACGGCAGTCCACATGTCGGACGCTCGCCCCGCAATATCAAATGTATAAAATACAACAAAGCTGTACTAGCATTGCATCCAGGCTATCCCCCACGACCGATCCGCAACATCACAGCATAAACATAGAACATCAACGTGAAAATCACGTTCGCAAATCCGTCTAACCGGGCTATAGCAGTTAGACCGGATTTACCGATCGAGTGACATTCACGGTCGCAGAAATAATGTAAATACTGTGAAAAATGTGTTTAAAATTTTCCGATTGACCAAAAATTAACAAGTGGGCCCCCACTCAAAACTGTAGCAGTCACAGAAAACCTGGGCCCAATTTTAATATTCCAAATACCCCATTTTCATGTCCAAGACAATCTGCAAAAATATGGTACAGTAAAGATTTTAAAGCGCGGCGGAAGAGCGGCCAAAGCAAGGCTTTGGCCGCGCTTCCGCGGTGAAAGAAAGGAATCAGGGTACCAAATTTTATCAGATCTCTTATATTTCCCTGCACATCATTCTGAAACCACCTGAAAAATTTTTGGACTTCAAAAAAATTCGACAGAAACTGATGTGCAATAAAAATACGGTTTTTGGAAATTTCGGTCGATCGGAAACGCAAACACATCAAACGAAGCTAGGTAAGGTTAATGGCGTGGCTCTGATACCATGTTGCGCCACGGCAGCGCCCCGGCCGTCTTACTCGAGGCCAAATTGCGGAATAAAAAATTTTCCTTGCTCGGAAACCGGCGCTACCGCGGACAAAGAAAACCCGGATCGATAACCATTAACCTACGCTAGCAAACAAGAGATAGGGTGAGAAGTATACCGAGTGATCCGAGTCCTCCGGTCTTCTCTTCATCATCCCGATCTCCCGCGGAAAGTCTTGGCTCCACATCGTCGCCTCCTCGCCGGAAGGGGCACCACATCGCCTTCGTCTTTTACGGGCTCCCGCCTCAATACCGAGGCAACTCGAGCATGAAGCCGGCAACTCGACATGCTCAAGATATGCTGTAGAATGTAGTGTAGAAGATGGTTGTCTCACTTGGGGTTTGTAGTTGCCATGATGGAGGATTGGGGTTAGGAAAAATGGTGCTTTCATTTTTCCGAAACAAGAAGAAGAAGGAGATGAAGAATTCCTCACAAAACTAAGATGAACTCTCTCATTCTTTTTCTTTCTCTCTTTCTTTTTCTTCTTCTTCTTTTCTAAATGAGAAACTTATCATCAAGTGAGAATGAGAATGGTGGAGGAATGATAATATGATAGCAAGAGGGAGGTGAGTGTAGGAGCAAGAGAGGGGTGACCACATCCAAGGTCAACAAAACATCAACCATGCTTAAAACACTATGCCACCATAACCTTTCACTTCACTTTAAAAAACCAAGTCAATGGATGAAAGAAATGATATCTATCATAATCAAACTTTTACAAGAAACCCCCCCACAAAGTGTAATTTGCAAAACTGCAAATTACCCCCTCCATCGGAAAAGTCCGGCCGGGAAAGAACAAAGGAAAACCGGCCGGAACGGAATGCAAACTGGCAACTCCAGAAAACTGGTCCTGTAATAAATTACAGGAAAACCCCGACACTGTGCATACACACCTGCATCTGTATTCCGACCGGATACAAATGCAATGAGACAAAATCTACACTGTACTAAACTAGGACCGGCTTAAGCCAAAGCCGGCTAGTAAAATCCGTTCGATCCTGATCCGTGCAATACCGCACGTATCTGATCGAACCCTGCCATATAACTATACGGCCACTAGTACAAAGCTGTCCGTTCCTGATCCGTGCAATACCGCACGTATCTGATCGGACCATGCCATATCTCCATACGGTCTCTACAGCGTTTCGCCCGAAAGCTGAGTAACTGAAAGTGTGGTGGACTCTAAAGACTCGTCAATACTATGGCTGTGGATTTAACCACTGGCACGTCAGAGGTATAAGCCAATACGTGACGGGCCACCAGCTATTGACCAAAAGGGACGTCGATGAGGAAGCTCACCCCGACACCCAACTGAGCCTGTCAGTGACAATATCCGTACAGTCCGGTCCGTTCGTCTATGAGTATCGCATGGCGGGCCTAGGGGGTTGGTAAAAGTCAGACCCCCAAAAGCGGTACAAGTCGTGTCGGAGCGTAGCCCAGAACGCCCTGAGATACTACTGGAATACCTACCAGTAAATCTCCTGCCTCGGCCGAGGGCTTTGCGTAATGGCTCTCCTAGACACAGCGCGACCTCACCCCCAATACCGGGAGAGACGAACCCCTGCAGATCCGCTCACTGCCTCCATGTGGCTCGGGACTGTACCCAACTAAAACCTGTTTGCACGACTCCTTTGAGCCGTGGTAGGGTAGTAATCAAAGCACAGTGGGAACTCACACGAGACAAATGACGATCTCAGGTCGATGAACTAACCTGTACACATGTCACCTGGGAACTGCTATCTGACGTCTGGTATAAGACCAACTAGCAGGTTCCCGGCGAGTCCTGTCCGGTGTACTCATAACCCAATGAGCACCTGTATACATCTTAGGTGAACCAACTGACACCAGTGGCTTGTGAGACCGGCCACCGCCCCTCGTCGGGGTCTCGACTGTATACACTAGTCTACTAATGGAGTATCGATGCCCTGTCTCGAAACTCCTACGACTAGGGACCTTTTAAGGATGTGCTTATAGACTACCAGCTCCCACGTATATGATCGCCATCATATTGCTGGCCGTCAAGCGAGAATCCTATGGGCTCTATCAACGTGTAATAGCGACATGTCAGGTCACCTAAAGCAGTACACGATGATAAAGATAAACCAGATAGCATACTATCATCTCGAGTAAGACTGTCCTACCGGGATAGGTCCTCCCTCAATCATTGCAATCACGTGCCTGTGATCCAATAATTGACTCTGAGGGCACTAACTCCAACACTAGCGTCGGCTTCGTCGGAGAAATGGCGAGCAAGGTCGTCGATGTCCATGCCGAAGATGATCTACGTCGAGGCATCGCTAAATCAAGCTCCGACTTCACCAAGTCAAGAAACTTGTGAAGAAAACACACTCTACTACTTGGCAAGAGGTAGAGGATGAAGAAATAGGAAGTGGGTAGACTTTAGAATTGGATTTCTCACTCATTTGCATCAATCACCATTGATGGAGTATGCTTTCTTCATGAAGAAGAAGAAGAGGAAGAAGATGATAAATATTATGATAAGTTAAAATGAATAGAAAAGAAAATTCAATCTTATCATAACACTTACCATAGTTAAGTGTAGAGAGTTAACCAAAGTTAGTGAGTGGTTAGGGTTTGGCATAAAACAAAAATGGTGGACTTTTCCAAAAGTTCAAGAAACTTCAACAAAAGAAATAAATAAAGCCACCATTTTCCTTTTGCCAAAAATAAATAAAACAATAAATAAATCATTTAAAACCCTTAACCATTAACTAACTATGGTTTAAACATACATTTAACCAAGTATTGCATGTATCATCAAACATGATACAAGCAAGTGCACAAAATCATATCGCATATGCAATGCGCACACCCGAGTGAGAAAATCCATTTAAAGTGAACCGATACTAGTTAATGCAAAGTAATATATCAAATATATAATTATACATTAAATCATTAAATCAACTCTTGATTTAACGATCCGGTCATATCGTATATAACCGACTAGTATCCTTTGTATCGGTTTATCGAATCAATCCTTGATTCGATAACTAGGGTATATCGCATATAACCTAATTGATACATTCATCGTGAGAATAGAATACGGTATCACATACACGCATTATTCTCGGTCCCGCACATATCTCATATGCGCTCCTATTTCGTTTCGCTTGAGCCAGGAAACCTCTGTGTAGGACTCTAAAGACTCGTCAATACGCCGGCAGCGGATGATGATCATATCAAACATCCACAAGCCGCAAGCGGTCTGCTAAACGTAACGGCCACCTGGGTATTGAGCGATCTGAAGATCGACGAGCAAGCCCGCTCACACTCCAGTGAATCCAACCAGTAACACTACCGTACAGTCCGGTCTGATCGTCTGATATGTCGCATATCTTGCCTAGGGGTGGTAAATGTCAGACCCCAATAGCTCGATAAGTCGTGTCGATATGAGGTCTATAACACTTCGAGAAACTACTGGTAACACTTACCAGTAAATCTCAGCAACCCTGGCCAGGGATTTCCTGTTATAGCCAATCGAACACAGCGCAACATCAACTCCCTATACCGAGAGAGACGAATCCCCTCCTATCGCTCATTGCCTCCATGTGACTCGGGTCTGTACCCAAAAACCACCGTTTTGCACGCCCTCTTGGACGTGGTAAGATGGAAATCAAAGCACAGTGGGAACCACACAAGACTCTATGACGATCTCGGGTCAACAGACTACTCTGTACCAGTGTCACCAGAGAACTGCCATCTGACGTGAGGTATAATACCATCTGGGAGTTCTCGGCGAGTCCGTCCAGTGTACCCAGTCTCTACTGAGCACCCGTATATCATCTCTGATGTCAAACACCGATGGATATGGGATCATCCATCGCCCATCTGTATGGGTCGAGAAGGTATACGCTAGTCTACTCTGGTATATCGATGCCCCGTCTCGATACACCCACGACTAGGGACTTTGAAGGATGTACTTATGGACTACCCTGTCCCCACTAGTATGATCCGCATCATAGTCCAGGTAGTCAAGCACACATCCTAAGGGCTTTACCAACATGTAACAGAGAGACAATCAGTGTACACGTTAAGTTAAATAGCAACCAGATAGCATACTATCATGTCGAGCAAGAAAGTCCTCCCTATATATGTCCCAGCATCCACTACAATATACATCCTATGTACAGTAATGGCCTCTAGGGCATACATATAACTAACACCGATAAATCTCATGGTGGCTGCGCAATATCATATCAAGGAAACCGGGTTTTTCAATATATGCATAATTTCATGAACTCCAGCGGTTCCCAAATCCAGAAATCATCATGTGAAATCAAAATAAGAATGCGCAAATCCAGGAATACATATATGCGATATATCTGAAATGCGAGCATATAAATGAAAATATGTAGCTGAAACCAGATGTATACGAAATCAATAAGGTACAGCTAAGTATAGGTGTCTACCTATAAGTAAAAGATGTGCAAGGTATACCTGTAGCTGTATCGCAAGGTGTAGATGTACCTATCACTAATGGTAAGATACACTATAGGTATACCGATAAGCTAGATGTCATGTATGATAAGCAATATAGTATCTATAAAGGATTGTGTGTGACATGGCAATTATTGACGGTGTGTGTGTAGCATACAATCCGTGCTCGTGCAACATGAACCGTCAATAATATGTGCAGTGTCCTACGGCTGCTAGTCACAGTACAACTATATCAAGGAAAATATGGTAAAGGCGCAATTCTAACAATGACGTAGAATATGCGATAGGTATTTGAATCCTAGCCCAGACGCATAACGCCATGCGGGCGATTCCCCTGTAGATGTTAAATCTACTCACCTACGCTCCACGCTAGGTGAATCCTACCATCTGCTCCCCCCTGTAGCAGTGTCCGTAGTCCCTGCCTGCAAACCTGCAAATAAGACATGGAAATCATATATAAGCCAAATATTCTGCAAAACTCGATATCGAACCAAAACGAGAAACTCGCGTCGCGAACTAAACACGCGTGTGCACGATACGCTGAAACGTGTGTATACATGTCTAAAACTACCGCGACACGCCGTGATACGCTGGATCACAGAACCCACTCACGTATCGCGCGTATCGCGCAAACAAACGGACATGCAAAACGATATATTGCCCCAGATTTTCCAACAGGCCAAATCTTACAAAACTAGACATGCCAAATGTAGGGTTCCTAGGCACACTAATGAGGTCTCACAAGGCATCAACCATGCCAATTTCAGAAATTTCCGGTGCCGAGAAACCCTAATGCGATCGTTGACTAGAGAATAGGCGATACATGCAACTAGTTAACAACTTAACTAAGAGTGAACGGAAAATACAACCTTTGTAGATCCGGTCCTCCACCTCCATAGCTCCGTGATGATGTCCCTCCACTGCGATCATCGGTTCCAGGACTCTCGCGGTGGTTTCATAGAAGAAATGATCGGGCTAGGTCGATGACTTCGATGCCGAAGATGATCTACGTCGAGGCGACTCTAACTCGAGCTCCAACTTCACCAAGCCATGAAACTTGTGAAGAAAACACCTTATACTACTTGGCAAGTGGTAGAGGATGAAGAAATAGGAAGTGGGTTCACTTTTGATTTGGATTTCTCACTTGGAATCATCACTTGACATTTTTGAAGCAAGCTTTTCTTTTCTTTCTCAAGAGGAAGAAGAAGAAGAAGAAGAATAATGAATTAATTCCAAAAAGAAAAATGAAGTGATGGTTATCATAATGCAACCATGGTTTAGTGTAGAGAATAAACTAGGGTTAAGTTGAATGGTTAGGTTAAAGGAAAGAAACAAAATGGTCAAGCTTTCAAACCTTCATGAAGTTTCAACAAAAGAACAAAACAAGCCACCATTTCATTTATCTTTCCAAAAGAATAAATAAATAAATGAATAAGTAAATAAAGCAAATGTAACCCTAACCATTAACTAACCATGGTTTAAATCAAACATACACCTAAGTTTGCATGTATCATCCAACATGATACAAACTTATGCACAAATATATATCACATATACAATGTGCACAAACAAGTGAGAAAAACATCTTAAGTGAACCAATATTAGTTAATGTAAAGTAATATATCAAATATATAATTATACATTAAATCATTAAATCAACACTTGATTTAACGATCCGGTCACATCACATATGACCGACTAATATCCAATGTATCGACTTATCGAATCAATCCTCGATTCGATAACTAGGTTATATCGCATACAACCAATCGATACATTCATCGCGAGAATAGAATACGGTACACATACACGCATTATTCTCGGTCCCGCACATATCTCATATGCGCTCCTATTTCGTTTCGCTTGAGCCAGGAAACCTCTGTGTAGGACTCTAAAGACTCGTCAATACGCCGGTAGCAGGTGATGATCATATCAAACACCCACAAGCCGCAAGCGGTCTGCTAAACGTAACGGCCACCCGGGTATTGAGCGATCAGAAGATCGACGAGGAAGCCCGCTCACACTCCTGTGAATCCAACCAGTAACACTTACCGTACAGTCCGGTCTGTTCGTCTGATATGTCGCATATCTCGCCTAGGGGTGGTAAACGTCAGACCCCAATAGCTCGATAAGTCGTGTCGATATGAGGTCTATAACAGTTCAAGATACTACTGGTAACACTTACCAGTAAATCTCAGCAACCCCGGCCAGGGATTTCCGGTTATAGCCAATCGAACACAGCGCAACATCAACTCCCTATACCGGGAGAGACGAATCCCCTCCTATCGCTCATTGCCTCCATGTGATTCGGGACTGTACCCAAAAACCACCATTTTGCACGCCCTCTTGGACGTGGTAAGGTGGAAATCAAAGCATAGTGGGAATCACACAAGACTCTATGACGATCTCGGGTCTACAGACTAACCTGTACTAGTGTCACCAGAGACTGCCATCTAACGTAAGGTATAATACCATCTGGGAGTTCTCGGCGAGTCCGTCCAATGTACCCAGTCCCCACTGAGCACCCATATATCATCTCTGATGTCAAACACCAATGGATATGGGATCATCCATCGCCCATCTGTATGGGTCGAGAAGTTATACGCTAGTATACTCTGGTATATCGATGCCCCGTCTCGATACATCCACGACTAGGGACCTTGAAGGATGTACTTATGGACTACCATGTCCCCACTAGTATGATCTGCATCATAGTCCAGGTAGTCAAGTACACATCCTAAGGGCTTTACCAACATGTAACTGAGAGACAATCAGTGTACACGTTAAGGTAAAGAGTAACCAGATAGCATACTATCATGTCGAGCAAGAAAGTCCTCCCTATATATGTCCCAGCATCCACTACAATATACATCCTATATACAGTAATGGCCTCTAGGGCATACATATAACTAACAATCTCCCACTTGCACTAGGGCCATCTCTAGCAGTGGTTGCAGTATCTCATACTCAACCATCCCATAAAAGTCTCTCTTTAGGAAAAGGCCTTTATGAGTGGATCCGCCGTGTTGTCCTCTGAGTCTACTCTTCTAACCTTGATCACCTTGGAGATCAGCCATCTCCATGATCAGGTGATACTGCCTTAGAATATGTCTGGATCACTGATTGGACGGACGTTCCTTAGCATAAGCCACAACTCCATTGTCACACAATGGGAGGAACTAAGTTCATCTCATGAACTAATATACACCCAGACTTCCTCTTTGGTAGCATCTTAAGCAGCGATGTATCCAGCCTTTATCGTCTAGTATGCCACGGTATCTAGGTTGGAACTCTTCCAACATACCGTCCCTTTAGTGAGGGTAAAGACAATGCCTGTGACTGACTTTCAGTCGTCCTTATCACCCCGGAACCCTTCCAGTGATTCTCCCCAGGACCAATTGATACCATCTCACTACAACTAGTGAGTATCCTAATATCCAATTAGATCTATCTCATAGATCCAAAACCCAGGATTTAGTAGGTATCACTTTGATCCTATGGAGAATCATTGTGATAAGCGGAGATTGACCGAGCGTAACATAGGATACTCCTTCCCTATCAAGAGTATGTCATCCACGTACTCTACGAGGATCACTACCATACTCCCTACTATCTTTTTGTATATACAAGGTTCATCTACCATTTTGATGATGTCAAACTGTTTGACTAACTCATCAAAACAGATGTTCCAACTCCGCGATGCCTGCTTTATCACATAAAACATCTTGCACACGTTTCCGCTGCTCCCACTGTTTACGAAGATCTCTGGCTGTGTACTTATAGACGTTCTCTTCTAAAACATCATTTAGAAAATCAGTCATGGCACCCAACCGCCAGATATCGTAGTCATGGTATGTAGCCGTGGCAAGTAGGATCTGGATGGACTTAAGCATAGCCACTAGAAAAAGGTTTCACATTATCCACGCCTGGTCCATGATGAAAACCTTTAACAAGTCTAGCTTTGAAAGTCTCAACTTTTCCATCTACACCAAGTAATCTTCTCAAGATATACTTGCTCCTGATGGGGATTTAACCCTTCATATATAGCAACCAATGTCCATACTTTGTTGGTGTATAAGGATTCCATCTCAGATCGATAAACGTCCAGCCATTCTTACAGAGTCTCACTCCTGATGGCCAGCTCGAAACTAGTTGGGTCATCATCTCATGATGCAATCCTCGCTCCCACTGTCATAGAGAAACCGAAGTATCTCTCAGGTGGGTGAGGAACCCTACTAGATCGGCGGAGAGGCTGAGGTTCGTTGGTTACTATTGAATCCTTTGGTTCTACCAAATCATCAGCTGCAGTTTGTATAGCTGGAACATTTCCAGTTCTACATAACAGACCTTGCCTCGAGCTTGTCCGGATTTTACTTTTAGACATAGGCCGGACAACCCCAAATCATAACTAGTTTAAGATATGGGCTCTTCCCTTTCCATATCACATATGAAGTGGTAGGCAACTGATTTGATTGGAACCCTATTCAATAGGTATGCAACTTCACAAGTGCATAAATCCCAAAAGGAAATAGGAAACTCAGTAGTACTCATCATAGAGCGCACCATATCATATAGGGTGTGATTGCTCCTCCCCGATACAACGTTGTGCTGTGATGTATTCGGAGGAGTAATGCTGAGAGAGAATCTCATTCTCCTTTAGAATAGTCCATGAATTCCATGCACAAGTATTCTCCTCCCTGATCTCATCATAGGACATAATACTTATACCCGTATTTTGGTTCTCTACTTCTGACTTATCTTCTGTGAATATCTCAAAAGGTTCGGACTTGTGTTTCAACAGGAACATATGTCTGAATCTTGAGAGATCATCAGAGAATGTAATGAAGTACAAAGAACCGGTCTTGGCATGTGTAGACAGGGGACCTACATACATCAACATGTATCATCCCAAGAGTTCACTAACTCTTCCTCTGTTTCCAGTAAACGGAGCTATGGTCATCTAATCTTTGTGACATGACTGGCGAGTTTCACAAGATGTAAATTCAAACTAATTTAAATATGCATCTTTATGTAACTCCAGCTAGTCGGGTCGCATTGATATGACCTAGTCTACAATACCTCAAGAAGGATCCGTTCATTTCTGAACTCTTCCTCTTGTGTGTGTTCCGTATACTAAAGAACTGTAGTTTGATTTAGAACAACAATGCTTTTAGATAACGTGCCTGAACCGATCAACTTTTGATATAGGAAATGTTCAAAACATTATCCAACAATACAAAATTTTATCGTTTCTTTACTAATAAAGAGACAGATATGATTTTGTATATCAGGTTCGGTATCTAATAGCATTTGTTCAGAATCAATGTATTGGTAATACAGGGTGACAGTGACCAACAGACCTGGCTGCAACACTTGCACTGTTTTCTGCCTCATGAAACTTATCACCCGTTCTCAGTTTTCTACCTTTCTGTAGCCCTATGTAACAGATTACATATCTGGGATCCTGATCCGGTATCATATACCCAGGACGTAGAGAATACTGAGAAACAGTTCTTTGTAATGAACACACCCGAAGGAGATGCATCATATGCACTTTCTTCGTTTGGGCGGCAAAGGAATTCTGGCATTCCCCTATTTCCTGCTCTGTCTTATAACATTTATAAGTTGGAGCGGGACCAACGTTCCCCAGCTCAGTATAACAAGCGGGTTCGGTCAATTTATCCGTATTATTATCTTGATTAAGGCGTGATATGGTCGCTACCTGGAGAGAGAGAGAAGAAAACACTCAGCGTGCGCTCTAGCAAGATCAGATTGGTTATTATTTTATCTAATCGGGATGGCTCTCACTGTTTTTATCAAATATTCCTTCAAACCCTAAAAGGAAAGACTAGCCGGGATTAATTACACGCTACAAGTTCGCCAATCTTTCAGCCAGGCCAGTGTCGGTACTTTGAGGGAGGTTCCCCGTGCTTTCGCACGGACCTAATTACAGTAAACCTCGTTTTCCCAGAGGCGTAACCCTGTTGACACCTTTCTAGACACCTTCTAGATCGGCTAATTGTAATGTGTAAAACTCTCCCAGGAGTAACAATTACTCGCAATGGGTATCGGGGTCCAACTATCTCATAGAAGGTATGCAATCTCATTGCAAATTTCAACACTTGAAATTCCCGATAATATTTTGCCCCTAACGTGCTATGACCTTGACGAAAGCCAACAAACCATAGTCCGCTAGTCAAGTTCAACCCGTCATTTCCTAATTGAATTAAACCCACCCGCACGACCCTTGACGAAAGCCAACAAAGTCACACGACTACCCTAATCCAATCGCATCGTATACTGCAGATAAGCAGCATATAGCTACCGCACACTACACCTTGACGAAAGCCAACAAATGTAGCACGAATACTATATATAACTTATCTGAAATGACGGCGGGCTACGACAGGTTTTTCTGAAAACCTATTGCGTAATGAACTTGATATCGTTGTAGGATCGAATGAATTTTGAAATGGAGTGTTTTTGAGGCTTTTCTAGTTTTGCTAAAGGAGTCACTCCCGGTGAAGGGATCATCGGTCCTTTCCTCGTCGAATGAGGTGCAGGATATATCATATATATCACTGTGCAAAGCAAAAACTATAGAAGCAATCAAAAGACAAACCGAGGGTTGTAGCATCTGCCAGTTATTGCTAAAGGAGTCACTCCCGGTGAAGGGATCTCGGTTCTTTCCTTATCGAATAAGGTGCAGGATGTTCTACAAGGAACACCGCGATGCAAAGCAAGAACTGTAGCTACCTGTTTTATTTAGAAATTCGATTCCACAACATCTTAGGTTTCTTTTCTTTCATTAATCACATTAATGAAGTCCCATCATTTAAATCACCTAAACATCACAGATAAATACGACGTACACTTATGCCATCCGCATTCGCCTCGATGTCCCCTCGTGCACCGTTAGGTTAGGTAACTAACGGCAGAGCAGGGCAGGGCTAGCACGGGTGTAAAACATAAGTAACGTCTATATAATATATCATATATACTATATACAGTATTTATCACAGAACATCACATGATCACATCACAGATATCGCAGCAGAAGAATCATATGAAATATTGGATATACTAGGACGTCCGTGTTTTCAATACGAGCCAGTATAAAACACGGATTCCACGGTCGCGATGAATAGCCAAACCCACACCCCTAGACCCCTACGAGAGCGGCAAGCAACCCTACCAATTCTAGAGTTAGGAGACCTGGACTCGACTCCTCGAGTTGGTCTCCTACTGGACTCCAGAACCCGGTTACTTGTGCCCTCCTCCTTGGGTCTATCCTAGTGCGGAAAAGTAAATAATATACATCAACAGTGACAGCTTCCGCTACCTACAAGTGCCCCAATAAAAGAATATTACATACAAGTTTTTAAATGAATGAAAATGAAAAACACTCATCTCACATAAAAAAAAACCCGGCTATTCAAACACGACGATCCAATATAACATATCCAGCAACACATAACATCACATGTCATCAACGTAAGTAAACATGCGTATCCCAATTGTCGTTGACATATAGCAACGAAACCGACGATATCACATATTACACTTACGGTCACAGAAAAGAAAGTATAAAACTACAACAGTTGGAATCCGCAACCTGCATAGACATCGCATGCCTAATCAAATGAATTCTTTAGACATCGCATGCCTAACAATTATAAACCCCGCATTTTAGTCTCTTTATCGAAAACTCTTTTCAATATCAAGTCGGGTAATTCAACAGAATTCCCAACATCCTGATCGAATGCTCGTCGCAAACTTTAGTAGGCGGCCGCACCCCCGATACCGTCGACTAAGTGCACTAAGGCGGAACACCGCTGCCACGAGCACCCGAACGGATGCTTTCGGCGACAGGGTTCTCCTACAGTCACTTGGTCGGGGCTATGGGGCGTGGCTATCTATTAAGTTTACCCGGCGAGTATCCGCGTACGCTACGTGATTGCGACGGACTTTTGATCGCATCAAAATTCTGTGGCAACCGATCAAGTGAGACTAAAGTGCTATGTTTATAACATTCATATCAGTTATCTCATAACTATATGTGGATTCCAAATATTGTATCACATTCCAGATAAAATAGAAAATGTTAAACTTTCCGATCGAACAATCAAACACCCAAGTTTTCCCGAAACAGCTCAACGCTTGAAATAAGTTTAAAAACATTCATTTCATGCCTCAGTACCAACGGTCCAGCCATAGAAGGGTCAAACCAACGCCTCACATGTGGCACGCCGTACTGCCCTAAACCCGAAGGTTCAAAGGGCAGTTCAAGACGGTCACATAATCGAGTTAAGGTTTGTTGTCTTCTAGAGGGTCCATCGCGTTACTTGCACTACTTAGAACGTCTTTAAACCACGGAAAAATCCAACACTTGGAAATTTCCCGGTAGGGGAAAAAATGGGTATTTATATCCGGTCAAACTTTTCAACATTTTCTAAAATTATCCGGAAAAACACGGACGAAGTTAAACTTCCCGATAGAAACACGGAGCCCCCAATACAACCCATAATACTCAACTCTTGAGTAGAAAATAAAAATACCCAGAAAATACAGGAATCAAAGTTAGGAATTACTGTGCAAACAGATCTGAAGGAAGCGACCGTACGGCCGCGAAACCGCCGCACCGCATTTCCGCGGCTCTTTGAACGATTTAGGGGTCCCGTTTTGTATAGTAATTCTTATAAAAGCCTGCTTATTTTTCTGCATATTTTTAATTCACAAAAATCCCAGTTTTCAAAAAAATGTACAGAGAAGGGTTTTGGATTAAGGTTTCGGATTCGATCGGGTTTCTAACATCGTCTACGCATCGCCTAAGGCTCTAGCTAGGCTCTGATACTACTGTAGGTGTTCCTAGACACACTAATGAGGTCTCACAAGGCATCAACCTTACCAATTTCAGAAATTTCCGGTGCCGAGAAACCCCAATGCGATCGTTGACTAGAGAATAGGCGATACATGCAACTAGTTAACAACTTAACTAAGAGTGAACGGAAAATACAACCTTTGTAGATCCGGTCCTCCACCTCCATAGCTCCGTGATGATGTCCCTCCGCTGCGATCATCGATTCCCGGACTCTCGCAGTGGTTTCATCGAAGAAATGATCGGGCTAGGTCGATGACTTCGATGCCAAAGATGATCTACGTCGAGGCGACTCTAACTCGAGCTCCAACTTCACCAAGCCATGAAAATTGTGAAGAAAACACCCTATACTACTTGGCAAGTGGTAGAGGATGAAGAAATAGGAAGTGGGTTCACTTTTGATTTGGATTTCTCACTTGGAATCATCACTTGACATTTTTGAAGCAAGCTTTTCTTTTCTTTCTCAAGAGGAAGAAGAAGAAGAAAAAGAATAATGAATTAATTCCAAAAAGAAAAATGAAGTGATGGTTATCATAATGCAACCATGGTTTAGTGTAGAGAATAAACTAGGGTTAAGTTGAATGGTTAGGTTAAAGGAAAGAAACAAAATGGTCAAGCTTTCAAACCTTCATGAAGTTTCAATAAAAGAACAAAACAAGCCACCATTTCATTTATCTTTCCAAAAGAATAAATAAATAAATGAATAAGTAAATAAAGCAAATGTAACCCTAACCATTAACTAACCATGGTTTAAATCAAATATACACCCAAGTTTGCATGTATCATCAAACATGATACAAACTTGTGCACAAATATATATCATATATACAATGTGCACAAACAAGTGAGAAAAACATCTTAAGTGAACCAATATTAGTTAATGTAAAGTAATATATCAAATATATAATTATACATTAAATCATTAAATCAACACTTGATTTAACGATCCGGTCACATCACATATGACCGACTAATATCCAATGTATCGACTTATCGAATCAATCCTCGATTCGATAACTAGGTTATATCGCATACAACTAATCGATACATTCATCGCGAGAATAGAATACGGTATCACATACACGCATTATTCTCGGTCCCGCACATATCTCATGTGCGCTCCTATTTCGTTTCGCTTGAGCCAGGAAACCTCTGTGTCGGACTCTAAAGACTCGTCAATACGCCGGCAGCAGGTGATGATCATATCAAACACCCACAAGCCGCAAGCAGTCTGCTAAACGTAACGGCCACCCGGGTATTGAGCGATCAAAAGATCGATAAGCAAGCCCGCTCACACTCTTGTGAATCCAACCAGTAACACTTACCGTACAGTCCGGTCTGTTCGTCTGATATGTCGCATATCTCGCCTAGGGGTGGTAAACGTCAACCCCAATAGCTCGATAAGTCGTGTCGATATGAGGTCTATAACAGTTCGAGATACTACTGGTAACACTTACCAGTAAATCTCAGCAACCCTGGCCAGGGATTTCCGGTTATAGCCAATCGAACACAGCGCAACATCAACTCCCTATACCGGGAGAGACGAATCACCTCCTATCGCTCATTGCCTCCATGTGATTCGGGACTGTACCCAAAAACCACCGTTTTGCACACCCTCTTGGAAGTGGTAAGGTGGAAATCAAAGCACAGTGGGAATCACACAAGACTCTATGACGATCTCGGGTCTACAGACTAACCTGTACCAGTGTCACCAGAGAACTGCCATCTGACGTAAGGTATAATACCATCTGGGAGTTCTCGGCGAGTCCGTCCAGTGTACCCAGTCCCCACTGAGCACCCGTATATCATCTCTGATGTCAAATACCAATGGATATGGGATCATCCATCGCCCATCTGTATAGGTCGAGAAGATATACGCTAGTCTACTCTGGTATATCGATGCCCTGTCTCGATACACCCACGACTAGGGACCTTGAAGGATGTACTTATGGACTACCATGTCCCCACTAGTATGATCTGCATCATAGTCCAGGTATTCAAGTACACATCCTAAGGGCTTTACCAACATGTAACTGAGAGACAATCAGTGTACACGTTAAGGTAAAGAGTAACCAGATAGCATACTATCATGTCGAGCAAGAAAGTCCTCCCTATATATGTCCCAGCATCCACTACAATATACATCCTATGTACAGTAATGGCCTCTAGGGCATACATTTAACTAACACCAAAGTACTAGACAACACTGAAGACAACCCTAGCCAAGACCCCAACACCCCTGCCCCCTACTTGGCCGCAAATTGCGGCCAAACCTAATAAATCTGCGGCCTTGATTGGGAAGTGGGGTCTCGTGTTCTGGTATTGTGTTCTAGACTTAGTGTGCATGCTCCAGTCTTCTCAATTTTATCCTGAAGGGTCTGGGTCAAAAGCAGATTACAAAATGCTACAATGTCGCTTTAAAATCACCAATTTGCACAAAACACAAACCCTATGGTATTTTAGTGTAATCCAAGGTTAAACTCAGTTAAGGTGACCCTAACAACACTTAAATAGGCTAGGTTAGCTAACACAATCACATTCTAACCAAAATTCCACATAATTCACCATTTTAGCACAAAACTAACTATTTAACACAAACCGATGCTAATCTACACACAACTTAAGCAAACCATAAAATGGGGTTCAAGAAATATACCCTAATGAACCCTAGAAGGCAGGTGAAGAAGTGAAAGGAGCTGCTGCAAGTCGCTGGAGCTCCTGCTACTGCTGTTGCTGCCTGCTGCTCCTGCTGATGATGGTGATGATGCTGTTGCTGATGATGCTGATGGAGCTGCTGCTGGAGCTGCTGCTATTGGATGCTGGTGGAGCTGATGCTGGAGCTGCTGCTGCCTCTGCTGCAGGTGAATGTGTGTGTGTGTGTGTTGTGAGAGAATGAGAGGATGAGTGAAAAGAGAAGTGATAATGAGAGACAAACTCAAAACCCCTCCTCTCTCTCTTCATTTAATGAAGCATGGCAAAGCCATCATGCCCCATTCTCACTCTCTCTCTCTCACCAAGGTCAACACAAGAAGTCAAATTTAAATCCCCTTTTTAAATCATTTTGCATTTAAAACAATCATCATACTTAAAACCCAAAAGCACCTAATACAATATTAAACTAGATTAGGGGAAATGGTTAGTTAACCATGATTGCTAATCATGTTTAACCCCAAATTACAATCCTAGTTAACATGCACAAGTGTGTGTGCGCCTAGAAAAATTCCAATAAAATACTCATTAAATAGGATAAAATATTTGAAACTTAATTTGGTAAACTTTTTATTAAAAAACCATACGTTAAAATATAATTAGCTACAAAACACATTCTAAGGTGTTACAATCTCCCCCCTTAAAAGAAATTCGTCCCCGAATTTAAAAATATACTGCTACGCGTACCTTCAAGGAGAAGATTACAACTCCCAAATCTCGTTCGCAGCCTCCCAAGTGATTATCTCCCTATACGGATACGTCCAAGAAAACCCTTCACAGACGGCAAGACCCTTGACCGACGTTTCTCCACCTGCCGAGCCATTAAAACACATGGCTGCTGGTGAACGAAAGGTCGCGTCCAAGCTAATTGGTCTGGTGCCAAATCATGTGAGAAAGGTCAAGAAGGTAATTGTAAAGTATCATCACAAGGAATACGAGGTGAAAATTCAATAATCTGGGCGGAAGTGCCAAATTAAAGGCAACGAAACTGACTCGCTTATAGGATCTCAAAAGGACCTAAAATCCTGGGACAAGCTTCCCAAAATCCAACACATCATTCATCGGAAAGTCCGTAGGAATACATGATCTGCCCCTGCGAACACGAGTCTATGACCAACACGTCGGCATAAGACCTCAGTTCGCAATGGACAATTTCCATCCTGACCTAACACAACTGGACCATCTCCGAATTCTCTAGACTAGCTGGTGTCCAAAGTCTTACTTACGCAGAGTCAGAAAAGCAACAGACTGGTGATCAACATGACCTAACCTCTAAACCTAAAGGTGGAAATGTCTCCTGATAACGGCTATCGAAGGAGAACCCTAACGATGGCGAGTGACGATCCCCAACCGCTGACAACAATCAAAACAACACACAACTTAACAAGAAACAACTGAGCAAATTGAGTATAACCGGACGACGAGAATCCGAATGGAGTCACACCCTGACTAAACTTGGGTAGAAACCATAACGAAATTCATGGAGATCTGCTCCCACTCCTACTTCGGAACGGTAAAAGGTTGCAACTCTCCTGCCGGCCTCAGATGCTCGACCCAAGCACACAACAAGACAGACACCTTGAAACGAAACCTGAAACTTCTCTTTACATCCCTGTCCACCCGTAACTATCTCACAAGTCACGTTAAATGTTGGTGGAACTTGAATGCATATAGAGAGTTGACAGATGTGCATGTTCTAGGATTACACGTCTCTACCTGATAACATCATGTACACCCACGCGTCCCTAACTTAGCACACCGTGTCATAAATCAAGGACTCTGAATCATTACCCAGCCGAGTATGCTCAAGTATCTCTGACGAACGAGCATCGGTGGGCAGTGTCTCGCGAAGACGATTTAAGGAAAGTGGTCGGGCGCGGACATGAGCAAGCTGTCCCCTCCGTAGAGATGAACTTAAGCTGTACTCAACGATCACACAAGAACTGTAAATCTGCAGAAGACTATCACAACAATCAAAATCCGCTGCAGGAAGATGTACATTAGGCTCTGGTGGTCCGTGAAAATCTGACATGACTCTCGAACAGATAGTGTCTCCAAATCTCCAACGCAAAACCACCGCGGCCATCTCCAAATCATGAGTGGAATATCCTTCTCGTACATTCCTCCAAATGTAGGGAAGCAAAAGCGATAACTCTATAGTGTCACCTCAGTACACACTCAAGCCCCACTCAAGAAACATTACAGTTAAACAACAAGGTCGCCCGAACCAGAGGCAAAGAAAGACTGATGCAGTTGTTAACTGAATCTTCAACTGCTAAAAACTCCGCTGTAACACTTTAAATTTCCGTTAGAATGTTTTTCGTGATAATTAGTAATTGTACGTGTTATTATTTTTGTGTGCATAGGATTATTAGTTATTTTAGTCGTGTTGGCAAATTGGAAAATTTTCCTTTGTAGTGTACACTTGCACACTTAGCCATTTTTGAGACCTAGGTTTAAAGTGTTAGCAAATTCTTTTGTTGCGTGGTTGCTAACTTATCCCCACCATTTTAATCATATCATAACCCTTTTTATAATTCAAATCCTAATAAAAAGAAAATGAAGCATGGTGTTAGGTAGAAATTTGACTTTTGACCCCCATTTCCCTTCTCTTCTCTCTCTTTCCCCATCTCAGAATTTCTGCAACTTTCCAGCAGAAAAACCTTGCCTTTCTTCATCTTTTCTTCTCCTTTTCATTTCCCTTTTAACCCTAAACAAAACCCTACACAAATCAACACTTTTCCTTCACAAAACCATGGAAAAAGGGGCTTTTTGGGGTGTTTGAATGCAAATCTGCACACTTGGTGCAAAAGCTAAGACTTTTGGTGTTTTATAAGGTTTTTAGAAGGTATTAACTCATGTTAGCACTCCTTTTCCTTAAACTTGTTGTATTCTTTAGCAAAAATCTCATTTTTGTGCATTTTTAGTGATATTAAAGGATATTTGTGATTCACATGTTAGATTAGAGTTTTGTTAGTTTGGTTAGCTCTATTATGTGTTATTAGAACTATTTTAGGCCAGGTTTGTTTCAGTTTGCACAGAAATACCATAAAGTTCCATTTTAGTGTAAAAGTGTGGATTTTGACTTGATTTAAGGTTCTGTAGGATCTGCTAATACCCGAGATGTTCCAGAGCAAAACTAGATATTACTGTAGCATGTATGGGGGGTATAGAGTGCACACACCAAACCTGGGAGCCCACCCCCCAACCCAGGCCGCCGGAATATTCATTCTGGCCGCAATTTGGGGCCAGATGGGTGAGTTGGGATTTGGGGTTTGGGCCACTGGAGTCTGCTGCTATGTGGGTTATTTTGGTATATATAGTTTTATAATATCATTTCTGTATCAAAATCTGTAGGTGAATACCTATTTTCCCGTATTTTAATCTTCGCGACACGCGTGATACGTGTGTTTGGGTTTTGGGTTTCTGCGTATCGCGATGCGTCAGAGTGGCTTCAGGCGCGTAATCACACGTTTTAGCGTATCGTGCACACGCGCGCTTGGTTCACGACACGAGTTACTAGTTCGGCTTTAATGTCGTGTTTGTGTGACTTCAAGCTTATGTATGATATATTGTGTAATTCTAGGTTCGCAGGCGAGTACGGCTGACGCCGCGCAGAAGAGGAAACAAGTTGTTGGCTATACCTAGCGAGAGACTACGGTGAGTAGATTTAACATCTACGGGGATATCGCCCGCATGGCGTTCTACGTCAGGGCTGATAGGACCTTATAGCTACATTTACATACATTGACTGTTCATGGCTACTATTTAGTGCATACTGCATTCCCTGCTATATAGATGTAAACTAGGATTGATAGAGCACCGCACCATTACTAACGGTTCATGTTGCACGAGCACTATCCTGCATGTTACACACACACCGTTAGTAATTGCCATGACACTCATACTGCATATATCACATCGGATTATTATGTTGTAGCTCATCTTTATGTGACTTGATATGATATTCATACTTGATGCATATATCACATCGGATCATTATGTTGTAGCTCATCTTTATATGACTTGACATGATATTCATACTTGATGCATATATCACATCGGATCATTATGTTGTAGCTCATCTTTATGTGACTTGACATGATATTCATACTTGATGCACATATCATATCGGATCATTGACTTGCATATTGGTTTGGATTATATGTGATTTCTGGATTTGGGAACCGTGGATATTTCAAATAAATAATCATTTAAAAACCCAATTCCCTTGATATGATATTTCGGTGCGTCCACCATGTGTTTCCTCGGTGCTAGAGTGATTTATGTGAACCCGAATCGAGGAGCTGGTTGAGGCCGATTACGAGTATATGGTAGACCCGGTATGGTACCCCGGGGCGAGAACGGTTTCGCTGTGTAGTAGACGGTGAGCCTGGCAGAGGGACTACTACCTACCGGTGATTGGTTGGACCTGACAGTTATCCGGAGGATACTGATCAGAGTCGATGGATGGATGCGGGATGATCCGTACTGCCGGGGCTGAGGGCCGATACCGCAGACGGAGCCCGTGGGCTGACCCGGACTGACGGGGCCCGATGGATGAGGATTTGCGTGTCGATGCTGGACACGGGTATTTATGATATTTGGGTGCCGATGTTGGGCACTCGCGATTCTCAGAGATTTACAGGATTAGAGGGCCGATGAGAGTGCCAGCGCCTGAGCTATTTGGGGGATCTGGGTGCATTGATGGGCACCGATTATATATTCCACGTTGACATTCCGTGTAGATGTTATATTGCCCATGCTCAGTGTTTATTATTGTACCTCATCCTGTAGTTATATTACCTGATAGAGCACTTGCATGATTATTGCACATATTGCTTATGATATATTGATATCATCTGTTGGCATATGATAGAGTAGCGCAGTACGTGCATGCTCGCGATTATCTTTATATGTTATCTCTATTCACGAGTTGGCAACTCACCCCGTTGTTCCACAGTGTTTGCAGGTTGCCCTTTGGAGTAGTCGCGGCAGGCTGCATTTTGCATCTTTTGACACAGATACTCCCATAGTTGGTGTACTAGCTCTTTTGCTGATAGGTGAATTTTGTGCGGTATCTGTTTATCTTTCAGTTATGTACATTGTTGTATCTAGTATTCTCCATCTACCATGTATGTATTTGACTTAGCGACAGTGTGAGGACGATGATGTATATTATTTGTATTCTGGTGTCGAGCTCGTTGTGAGCCGACTGTATTTGCAGTTTACTCTATCTGTGATGTTCCCACTTATGGATCTTGATCTTCGCTACGGCGTCGTATATTGTTATCTTGGTGATTGTTTACTTAGATTTCTTAACATGTTAGTAAGTGTTTTCATTTAAAACTTATAACACTCTATACTTTTACTGGTTTGATTTCTGGGTTTTCGGTTCACTTAGTCGCGTTACGCATGTAGACGTTACGTGGTTAAGCGCCGGTCACAGGAAAAACTTTGGGTCGTGACATCCGCACACATGCCTCAGTCCACAGAAAAGAAACCTCCCTTCCGGTCCATTCAGTCGACGGTGCAGTACCACTCTAGTAATCCTGCACGAAACGGCGGTAAGAACCTGCTAAGCCCAAAAATCTGCGGACCTCCGTCCTGCATACAAGTCTGGACCTAAGCTGTACAACCACGATCTCCCTCGGAACCATATGAAACCGTCTCCCGTGACTACAAGACCTAGGAGTCAACACAAAACAAGCATGAAGAAACACTCCGAGAATTTAGCAAACTGCTGGGGCTCTCCCAGTATCTACATAACAAATCCTCGAGTGCTGCTCCTGTTCCTCAAGACACATTAGATAGACCAGAATGTCGTAAATAACACAACAACACTGGTCGAGGAACATCCTGAAGAAATATGGTTCATCACATCTACGAATGCTGCTAGGGCATCAGTGAATCCAATGACTCACTAACACACACAAAGCCCGTAGCACGCATAAGGTAGTCTTCGGAATGCCATCACCCCGAATCCGCAATAATGATGACCTGGTCCCAAACAAACTTAGAAAATGTCTCGCACTCTGGAGCTGATCGAAGAAATCGTCAATGCGAGGTGAAGGATACCCATCCGCACCGTAAGCCGGTTCAAGTAACGATCCGTCGATACACAACCTTAAACTGTCATCTTTCTCCTTGACGAACAGAAATAGGAGCTTCCAAAAGCGAAACACTCAGACGCACAAAACTCCCCATACCAAAACTCTGCAGCTGATCCTTAAGCTCCCTAAGCTTTGTCGGCTCATCCCGAACAACGTCGGAAAACTATCGCACGAAAGGAACACCGGTCCAACAAACCCTCTGTGGCTATGGTATCACGAATGAACTCCAAGAATCCATGACATCTCCTCAGTAGCCGACTAGCGAAAAAGGCTGAATTCAAGCTGTGAGAGGCGGCACAGCTATCCGCCTGCACAACAAGAATTGACCTGCCGGGAAAACAAAACTGACTGTTTCCTCACGGTAGTCCACAGACGCCTAACACGTAGCTAAACAGTCCGTGCCCAGGAGAACGTCAAATCCAACATCTCTAGAAGGATCAAAATGACGGACGAATCTCTATCTCCTATCCGATTGGCACACAACTGAATACGTGTCGCGTAATAAAAGAATCGCTGACAGAAGTTAACACAACTACGAATAATCTACCCAACCACGGTACAAGCATGAAAACAAACGAATACATCAAAAGAACATGCGAAATTAGGATACCTGGAAACTCTGCATTGGACGGCTGCGCGTCCCGATGAGTAGAAGCAAACTCCTGTGTCTGCCCTCTACCCGCAGCTGGATAAACTCCTCTGGTAGACTGAGCCCTCTGAGCAAACCTCCCACATCCACGGCCTCTCTGAAAACGATCCTGACGGGGTGCTAAGGAACAATCCCTGACGAAGTGCTGAAGGCTCCCGCATCGAAAACATCCACGCGCTGTCTGCTGACCATCCTGGGGATGAGAGCTGAACGACTGTCCTCGTCCTAAGCCTCTGCTACTCCCTCGACGGCCACGAAATCTGTCTCGATGACCAAATCTCTGCCTCTGGGCTGGTACACTGGTACGAGTCCTCCATTATCCTGGAACTCTCTGAGCCTCTGGAATATAAGCCTCGTCAACTGGAGCTGCAACCACTGGTGCTATGTAGGTGACGAACTGCTGCATGCTGATCGTAAGTGACAACTGAGTAACAGGGGTAACAACCTCCTGTCGTAGCTCCCGAACGACATCAACCAATGAACTCATAGTCTGGCGGAAGTCCAGCATCTCTGCCGAAAGTCTATCAATAGTATATGTCGTAGGCTGATCCGTCTGCACCTGTGCAACTAGAGTGCCATCCTGGTTAGTACTCGTCTCACCCGAGCCAACTCTGACCTCGGCCCTCGCTGCATCACTCCGAGTCCCCATAGTCATCAGTGGCAAGGCTATAAATAGATATAAGATTCGATAAGGATAAGGAAATCGAATCATAAGGATATGAATCATCAAGGGAGGAAATTCAAGCAAATTTGTACTTAGGACACTTAAGGCGAAGTACCGCATCGTGGGTATGCTGCAAACATACACACACTACGTTACTCTGCTTAAGTTACCTACTCCATCATACTAAGGTCATCCTACACTCCGAAAGGTAAAACCTAGCGCTCTGATACCAACTTTGTCACGACCCGAAATTAGCCCGTGACGGCCCTAGTACTACGCAACGCCCTAAGATGTAACGTAGTAAAAGAAAGCCAAAACCCAGAAATCTAAAACCATAAAAATACGGAAAAGATAATATAAGTTTTTGAAACATTTGAAATCGCAACCCAAATTCTTTAAAAGTCCCACTTTATTTCTTTAAAATTTTAGCAACATCCCATTTTTGTAAAAACTAGCCAAGATGAATACAACACAAAAATACGACGCCATAGCGAAGAAATAAAGACAATAGAGAGAAAGCTGTATATAAAAGACAACAAGTCCACAATAATATACAATATCGTCCTCACCAAGTCTCTAAGTCAACAACATAATAGTAGATGGAGAGTACAAGATACAACGAATGTACAATATGAAATACAGATAATCATCCAACCCACCTAAGCAAAAATAGTAAACTGTGAGCCGATGCGATATCTGTAGCAAAAGATGATAGCTGAATAGCGGAATAGCCTGCCTCGACTACTCTGGGGAACAACCTGAAACACCTGTGGCACAACGGGGGTGAGTTGCCAACTCGTGAATAGTAGATAACATATGCAGGTAATCGCAGGAATGTACGTACAGCATGAATCTAAGATATGCGATTACAGTAATAACATGTCATGCAAATGCTGAATAATGGAAAGTACACTAGTAGGTACAATCAATATGTAAAGTAATAATAACATGACAATAGTGTGTAATAACTATGCAATAGGGATATGAGAATGCAAATATGCAGCTATCATGAAGGGTACACTAACAGGTACTCCTAATACATGGAACAGTGCATAAGTGAAAAGGTATGAGGTATGGAGTGAAATATGTCATCCACGGAATCCTGTCATCGTGGTAGGATCACAATCCATCAAGACACTCAAATTCCAATTCCTCAAATCAGCCCCCACATTGGGCTCTCACATCATATAAGTCTCACATCTCCTCAATGTACAATATCGAGTAATCTCCTATATCCCGAATGTACAAATCAGTAATCACATAGGTATGTCCAATATCCAATCTCAATGAATCACCTAATATCCCAAGTCAAATCTCAAGTAAGAATCTAACATCCTAAAGGTAAATATGTACAGAAATAAATATGATGGGGGCAATACACATATATTAGCGTCCCATTCCACTAATATTGGTGTAAGGGTATATATAACAACGGCTAAATCCCCTGTTATCTATACAAAGGTGTTAAAGAAATATCATGAAAACCATGTGCCAAGCATCGACACAGAAATCCTGATCACGTATCATATGCTATCCCGAAAGCACGAGTGCCTAGCTCTGACCCTCACCTTTCGACGTATGCATACGTACATGACTCCCAACGGTATCTCCATGATCCCCGCTGAGTCATCAGTACTGTCACCGGTAGGTACTCGTCTACCTCCAGGCTCAGTCGGCAACATCCATCGATCTTCTTGCCGAGGGGAACCATACCGGGCCCCACCATGTACCCTCATACGGCAACCACACCTTGTATGGAGTATATAATCAGAACCGATAAATCTCATGGTGGCTGCGCAATATCATATCAAGGAAACCGGGTTTTTCAATATATGCATAATTTCATGAACTCCCGTGGTTCCCAAATCCAGAAATCATCATAGGAAATCAAAATAAGAATGCGCAAATCCAGGAATACATATATGCGATATATCTGAAATGCGAGCATATAAATGAAAATATGTAGCTGAAACCAGATGTATACGAAATCAATAAGGTATAGCTAAGTATAGGTGTCTACCTATAAGTAAAAGATGTGCAAGGTATACCTGTAGCTGTATCGCAAGGTGTAAATGTACCTATCACTAATGGTAAGATACACTATAGGTATACCGATAAACTAGATGTCTTGTATGATAAGCAATATAGTATCTATAAAGGGTTGTGTGTGACATGGCAATTATTGACGGTGTGTGTGTAGCATACAATCCGTGCTCGTGCAACATGAACCGTCAATAATATGTGCAGTGTCCTACGGCTGCTAGTCACAGTAAAACTATATCAAGGAAAATATGGTAAAGGCGCAATTCTAATAATGACGTAGAATATGCGACAGGTATTTGAATCCTAGCCCAGACGCATAACGCCATGCGGGCGATTCCCCTGTAGATGTTAAATCTACTCACCTACGCTCCACGCTAGGTGAATCCTACCATCTGCTCCCCCCTGTAGCAGTGTCCGTAGTCCCTGCCTGCAAACTTGCAAATAAGACATGGAAATCATATATAAGCCAAATATTCCGCAAAACGCGATATCGAACCAAAACGAGAAACTCGTGTTGCGAACTAAACGCGCGTGTGCACGATACGCTGAAACGTGTGTATACGCATCTAAAACTACCGCGACACGCCGCGATACACTGGATCACAGAACCCACTCACATATCGCGCGTATCGCGCAAACAAACGGACATGCAAAACGATATATTGCCCCAGATTTTCCAACAGGCCAAATCTTACAAAACTAGACATGCCAAAGTACTGACAACACTGAAGACAACCCTAGCCAAGACCCCAACACCCCTGCCCTCTACTTGGCCGCAAATTGCGGCCAAACCTAATAAATCTGCGGCCTTGATTGGGAAGTGGGGTCTCATGTTCTGGTGTTGTGTTCTAGACCTAGTGTGCATGCTCCTGTCTTCTCAATTTTATCCTGAAGGGTCTGGGTCAAAAGCAGATTAAAATGCTACAATGTCGCTTTAAAATCACCAATTTGCACAAAACACAAACCCTATGGTATTTTAGTGTAATCCAAGGTTATACTCAGTTAAGGTGACCCTAACAACACTTAAATAAGCTAGGTTAGCTAACACAATCACATTCTAACCAAAATTCCACATAATTCACCATTTTAGCACAAAACTAACTATTTAACACAAACCGATGCTAATCTACACACAACTTAAGCAAACCATGAAATGGGGTTCAAGAAATATACCCTAATGAACCCTAGAAGGCAGGTGAAGAAGTGAAAGGAGCTGCTGCAAGTCGCTGGAGCTCCTGCTACTGCTGTTGCTGCCTGCTGCTCCTGCTGATGGTGATGATGCTGTTGTTGATGATGCTGGTGGAGCTGATGCTGGAGCTGCTGCTGATGGATGCTGGTGGAGCTGATGCTGGAGCTGCTGCTGCCTCTGCTGCAGGTGAGTGTGTGTGTGTGTGTTGTGAGAGAATGAGAGGATGAGTGAAAAGAGAAGTGATAATGAGAGACAAAGTCAAAACCCCTCCTCTCTCTCTTCATTTAATGAAGCATGGCAAAGCCATCATGTCCCATTCTCACTCTCTCTCTCTCACCAAGGTCAACACAAGAAGTCAAATTTAAATCCCATTTTTAAATCATCATGCTTTTAAAACAATCATCATACTTAAAACCCAAAAGCACCTAATACAATATTAAACTAGATTAGGGGAAATGGTTAGTTAACCATGATTGCTAATCATGTTTAACCCCAAATTACAACCCTAGTTAACATGCACAAGTGTGTGTGTTCCTAGAAAAATTCCAATAAAATACTCATTAAATAGGATAAAATATTTGAAACTTAATTTGGTAAACTTTTTATTAAAAAACCATACATTAAAATATAATTAGCTACAAAACACATTCTAAGGTGTTACACATAATGTCAACAAACGAAGCAAAGGAAGATCCCTAACTTCAGAGTCTTGACGGCAACTCAAATGAGACCTGAAAGACTATCAGAGATCATCCCACATCAGCGTGAAGTGGTCATGACTCATCGGGGCTCCCAAATTGAGCTTAACCTCAAGTAAAAAGCGGCATGGAAAATCCCTGACGCTTTCTCTTCCGACGGTAATATCACCTGGAAGTTTACTTGAAGATGTCTTGTCTAGTCCCCTAGAGGATCAGAGACATGACAGTCACAAGGACACTCGAACAACAAGATTGCGTATCGGGGAATGCATCAGCCAACGCAATGGATACAGATGTAATGTCAACAAAACGGAGCCATGGCAAAGTCCCTGGTTCCAAGTCTCGACGGTTCACAGACAGCCCAGAGATCAACAACGACGTTTCTTCTCACTCCAACAGGATGCAGACGCGACATCGATAAACAAAGCCGTGGCAAAGTCCCTAGTTCCAAGACTCGACGGTTCACAGACAACCCAAAGACAACCTTGATATTCGTCGCAATATTGCAGACGCAATGACAACAAACAAAGCAAAGGAAGATCCCTAGCTTCAGGGTCTTGACAGCAACTCAAATGAGACCTGAAAGACTATCGGAGATCATCCCACACCAGCGCGGAGTGGTCATGACTCATCGGGGCTTCCAAACTGAGCCTAACCTCAAGTAAAAAGTGGCATAGAATATCCCTAACGCTTACTCTTCCGACGGTAATATCACCTGGAAGATTACTTGAAGACATCTTGTCCAGCCCCCGAATGGATCAGAGACACGACAGTCTCGGGCTACTCGAACAGCAAGATTGCGTATCGGGGGATACATCGGCCAACGCAACGGTACAATGGATAAAAGCCCTAGTACCACAGACCCTAACGGACTTCTACCAGCAGAGGTTAACTGTGACGTTAGGACATCCTTACGAGAACTTCTCAATTCGTCTCGACTCGTAGGGAAAATAATGTTCCTGCGAGAACTTCTCGACTCGTCTCGACTCGTAGGGAAAAGCCTTAGGCAATGGGGGTATCAACCTGTTTCCTAAGCACTGGGGCCCTGCAAGTAGGTCCAAGATGGACTATTGTATACTATCTATGGGCCACACTCTCCAAAGTCAAATATCGACAAGGAGGGAAAAAACCACTTACGAGTCCTCTCGACCTGTAAGGGGGAAAATTCTCTTGTGAGATCCTTACGAATCTCAAGAGAATACGCACTTAGGAGTCCTCACGACTCCTAAGGAGAAAATACACCTACGAGATCCGCATGACTCGTAGGGAGAAAAGTCTTTATGACACCCTCACGGCTAATAAAATTGAAAAGTCTTAGGCGGCAGATCTAAACATGTTTCCTAAGCAATCGCTGCCCTACAAGGAGGTCAAGATGGACTATTGTATACCATCTACGGACCACATTTGCCAAAGTTACATGCCACTGAAATGAAGAAGCTACTTACGGGTCCTCACGATTCGTAAGGAAAAAATACCCGAGTGAGATCCTTATGACTCACGGAGGCGATGAACACTTAGAAATCCTCACGATTTCTAGGGAGAATATGCACCTACGAGATCCTCTCGACTCATAGGGAGAAAAAAACCCTTCTTGAGACCCTTACAGCTCATGAAGATGGAAGAAGTCTTAGGCTACAAGGACCCTAAACTTTTCTCCTAAGCCAACAATTCTCTGGTCACGCATAACATTGCACCACTTCACCCACGTACATACTTACGTGAGCAAAGTAGTGGGGGCATTTGTTCCCGCCAAAATTTTGGCTCAAAACTTGCTCCCTTATAAAATAATAACAATAAAATAAAAATAAAAAATAAAGGGAAAGCTCCATATGCAAAGCATGTCGGTACTGTCTCGGATAGAATTAAATCCTATGATAGCGTCTCACGCGGGTGCCAATATGCAAAACACAAAAAGAAATCTATTAACTAAGAGTTAAAAACTCTGAGGCAGCGCCTCACGTGCCTTACACGAGGGCGCCGGCGCCAAGAGTTAAAAACTCTGAGGCAGTGCCTCACGTAACCCGCACGAGGGCGCCGTCGCCAGAACTAAAAGTTCTATGACGTTGGATCAAAGATCTAACAGGGATGACAAATCATCAAAATACAGAATTAAATTCTGTTGAGTAAATATTCCTCAAATCTTTTTAAACGAGAAAGATTATTCTCTGTAAAACAGAGTACTATTGGATTAAAAATCCAATGGTGATTAAAATATCCCCAAGCCACAGAATAAGCTCTGTATGGGAAAATATTTCCCTAATCTTATTAAAAACAAGAAAAATATCTTCTGTAAAACAGAATTCCTTGGATCAAAGATCCAACGGTGGATAAAATCCCCAAATCAATTAATAATCTCTCAATGAGAGATTTCTTCAACTAAATCAACAGACTTGCCTCTACTATATAAAGGACCCAAGACTTCAAGTCTTGTAGAGAGAAACCCCCCATAAGCTTTGAGAAAAAGAAAGAAGAAAGTTTTAAGAAGGAAAAAAGAAGAACACCTTTCTTCGAGATAAAAAAAAATAGAGATCAGAGCATCTCATCTGCATATCCAAGAGTTTAACTCTTCTTAAAGAACATAGTTCTTTCTCTGAATCCGAGGTCCATGAGACAAGTCTCCCATAATTGAGAATTTAATTCTCACGAGAATGAACCTGTTCTTGGGGATCAAAGATCCAGAAAAGAACAAAGAATTGAACTCTTCAGAACAAAATACCCAAAGAAAAACCCAGCGCTAAGCATCTCACATGCTCATCACGTGGGCGCTGCTCAATAAAGAGTGCTTAGCACTCAGTGGTTGGCGCTCAGCGCTAAACGCCTCACGTGTCCCTCACGTGGGAGCTGCTCAATAAATATTGCTTAGCACTCACTGGTTGGCACTCAGCGCCAAGTGCCTCACATGTCCCTCACATGGACGCTGCTCAATAAAGAGTGCTTAGGATTCAATGGTTAGCGCTCAGTGCCAAGCGTCTCACGCGTCCTTCACATGGGAGCAGCTCAATAAGGAGTGCCTAGCACTCAGTGGTTGGCGCTCAGCGCCAAACACCCCACTTGCTCCGCACGCGAGCGCCATAAAGAGTGTTTAACACTCTATAAAAATAAAAGAACAAAGAAAAAGAAGGGAAAATAAAACAATGCATTATTTGCACAGAAAAGGGACCGAGCCCAAGAAAGTGTTTAACACTTTATTCAAAAACTGAGTGGGCTGAGTCCAAGTTGACCAAAAGTCCCTAATTCAGATCAACCGAGCCCACGTGCTCACCATTTTCCAAATTGTTCTTAGTCCCAAACATGACTACCGATCTTCCAACGGACATTGGTTCAAGGGTACATTTCCCTACACCTCTGATAAATGTCGTTGTAATTCTTCTGCGTCTTCAAAGAGGTGGTGGGTCCCAATAACCAACAACTCTTTGGTGCACTCCTAAATTGACGATCACATCCCAATGGTCCAAGACGTCCTTAAACTACAATGGACCACGTCTTTAAACTAGCTATGGACCGAAACGTCCTTAAACTACAATGGACCGCAACGTCTTTAAACTAGCTATGGACCGCAACGTCCTTAAACTAAGCTATGGACTGTAACGTCTTTAAACTAAACCCCCATCCTAAAAATGGTGATCTACGGATCGTAAAAATGGTGATCTACGGATCGTAACGTCCCTAAACTAAAACAATATAGCTAAAATGGTCTTATGTTGGATCTGAATGATCTTAAATCCTGTTGAGTAGATCTTAGTCTAAAATTAGACTAGCGTATCCTTAACAAACATTTAAGTTGATCTTAATCTCGAACGAGACTAACGATCCTTAAATCAAACCAAACCCAAATCTAAGAATATACGGATTTGGACTAATCCACGCCCTACGGGCGACAACATAAATTAGTCTCCGTATACAATCCACGGGGAACCAAAAATAAAACAAACACACACGAGATGAAGTGAACATCTGGAGCAGGAGAAAGTGATTATCGCGATTTGATAATGTAATTAACTGCAGGGGCTTGCGCCTGCAAGGAAGAGCGTTCCCACAATCAAAAACCCTCGTGCAAACAAGGGGGAATCTGACGAAGTCTGCTACAACGGCCGCATCTATCCAAACCTCCGATACACGGTGCCATAAATCAACTTGGCATCTTCGGAGAGGTGGACGGATAAATCCAAATAGCATCTGCCCCCAAACACAGGCAAGACGTCTGTCTTCCCAGTTTTCGGCGGTGAACACCGGTATTGGTGATTGATGTTGCGCTATGCTTGATTGGCTATAACAGGAAGTTCCTGACCAGGGATGATGATGATATTTACTGGTAAGTGTTATCAATAGTTTCTCAATCCGTTATGAGCCTCACATCGGCATGACTTATCATGTTATTGGGGTCTGACGTTTACCACCCCCAGACTCGATATGCAACATATCAGATGAAGAGACCGGACTGTACGGTAGTGTTACTTACTGAATTCATGGGAGTTTGGACAAGCTTGCTTGTTGATCTTCTGATCGCTCAATACCTGGGTAGCCGTTACGTCCAGCTAGTACCGCTGACGGCTTATGGGTAACTGATATGATCATTACCTACTGCTGGCATATTGACAAGTCTTTAGAGTTCTACACAGAGCTTTCCTAGCTCAAGCGAAATGAAGTAGGGCACATATGTGATATGTGCGGGACTGAGATTAATACGTGTATATGATACAGTATTCTAATCTCGCGATATACGTTATATGTGATATAACCGGATTATTGAATCAAGTGTTGATTCAATAATTTGTTATGTGTATATATGATATACATATAAATGATATAACCGGATTATTGAATCAAGTGTTGGTTTAATAATTTAATATATATTTATATATTTGATATATTAATATATATTAACTAATATTAGCTCACTTAAGAATTTATTTTTCTAAAAATACATATAAATATATATGAGATATATATTAATGTATTTGTTTTTGTGTCATGCTAGATGATATATTGGACATGGGTGCATGAGACTCATACCAAACTAAACATAATATTGGGTGATTAATAATTAAGGGATAAATCAAAATTATGTGGAAAATACCATGGCTTAAGATACCTGTGGAAGCATGTATAAGCCTTGACTTAGTCCACTAATTTTGTTTTACTTTAGATATTTATTAACCCAACCATTATCTTTATGTAAAAACTCCATTTTTAGTGTACAAAACTTTGCTTAAAAATTAATGTATACTTGGGGTATTTACTTTTGCTGTGATTGCTTTAAGTAATTAATTAGCTCTTTAATTATAAGAAGGAGCTGTAGCTCATTGGTAATACCTTGCACTGCTGAACCAAGCCACCAGAGTTCAAATCTCATACCCTAAATTATTTTTTTAATTTTGTTTTATTTTGGATTTTTAGAATACCAAGAGTTTACACATGCATATCTCACAAAAACCCCAACACCTGAAAAACTAACTGTGCCAGGGGGTTACTGAAGCGTCGGGGAGCATTCCGGTCACCGGACTCGGCCGGGATCAGCCGAGTCGGCAGGCGACTCGGCCGACTCGGGCCGGCACCGCCGACCGGACTCGGCCGGACCGCCGAGTCGTCAACAGAGAAAATGTGGCTTTTGGTCTCTCCTGTACACCTGCATAGTTTAATTACTTAGACCAGTACCAGAGACTCCTTAAAACCCTAATTACTATGTTTTAAAATATTTTATTACAATTTAATACAATTTTTGTTTACAACCTTTCACCTACCCTAACCCTAGCCTAACCCTATAAATACAACCTCTAAACACTACCCCCTCACCACAAAATTCTGAGCAAACTCTCAAGAAATTCCTAGAAACCCTAGTGTGCATTTGAAGTGAGCAAAGAGGCGAAGCTCCGGCGAATTTTCCGGTGACAACCCTAGGAGTTCCCAGCGAATTTTGAGCAAACTCTCAAAATTAAGCGCACCGAAAACTACGTCCACTCCCTCTCCCTCTCCTCTTTAAGCTAAACCCATAAGTCCCACCTTCCCCCTTCTCTACTCTTTCTGAAAATACGAAATTCTAAAACCCGACGGAATCGGAGCAAATCCGATTTCCGATTCGGTTCTTCCAAAAATCTCACTTTTCCTTTAATCCAATCTTGTTAAACCATTACATGTTGACTATTAAACACTAACTAATCATATTGAACAAGTTCCATATCAAAAGAAATTGCTATTACCATTTTACCGTACTTTTTCATTAAAATACCATACAGTTTCATTTTCGACATTTAAATATCACAAACTTGCTATAACTTTAAGTAGATAACGAGGTAATGACCTACCTCCTCACAACACTCATATGCAACATAGCACAATACCTTTCGGGAACATCAAATACGAGAAAACGAAACATTTCAGATAAATACTATTACTATTAAAACCGTTTTCTAAAAGATTAGTATTTTACACAAATCTTTGCAAAGCGCCACTACAATCCATTTTGGGGAACCCGACTGGGATGGTGCGGATTATCGCACATCCATGGTCTTAGTAGTACGAGATGCAGACCTCCACAAGGAGCATTCGGTCTTGAGAGATTTAAAATACGACATCTTAAGAAAATGAGATTTTAAGAAATATAAAATATATATTAAAATTATTTTTATATAATTATGTATATATGTAACATTAAAAATATCTATTTTGAAATAATATAAATATTCCAACTCTTTTCAAAAATCACAAGAATCACTTTACATTAATATACCATGAATTCCATACAAATCAATATTACAAATAAATACCCTTTATTATGAATTTAGGATATTTTCGCTAGAAATATCACAATTATAAAATCTACATTCATGATAACTCTAAAGACGATAACTAAATACTTGGAGAGTATTTTGAAATGTATATAAAAGTATTTTTACATAAAACCCCCTCAAGTTCTATAAATTACCCTAAGGACCCTAGTAAACATAGGTTTAAGCGGGACCAATCTCTTAAGCCTCAGGGAGATGGAGAAGTGGGTGCTTGCCTATCTAAGGTAGACAACTTAACAACGGTGTCATCAATACGGTAATTGTCTTTGAAAAAGATACAAATCCTGCCGCCCATGTGCAGCGGTTACCGATAACATCAAAACCATCAGGACTTCAATTTACTTTTCTAATTGTCTGACTCAGACTAAGTCTCATTAATAAACTGACTTGAATATGATTCAAGTACAGTCTACAATCTACAATCTGCAATCTACAATATTACAATTCAACATGAATCCATTCAATCTATATTGACTGAACCGAACCATGGATATACTTCCATTTACATGATTCTCCAGTTACATCCATGATTCTACAGTTACATCCATTTACTGATATCATGGTTTCGGTAAGTCATCCAATTATACAATTTATATAGTTTACAATACAATACAATACAATACAAACAAGACATCTTGGGGTTTAAGGGGTAGATTGGTACGGAAAGTGTTAGAAGTGGAACGAGACAGTAAGAATAATACACCTAACCTATATTCCGTTGCTGTTGTACCGTGGCCCAACGGTTCCTTGTACATTCCGTTTGCCCTAGTCTCTAGCATATAAAGACTCCTCTCGTATACACTGGCATCCTTCTTTACCAAACTACAAACAACAGCGTTAACACCAAATTATAATAATATAATACAACTTTAAAAGCTACCTTCTTATTTTTTCTATTCTATTCTCCCTTATCTTTCGGACTTACCGAGCGATCTGTTCACTGATGACATTCTCTTCTTTCTTCTTTGAATGTCGTCAGGTGATCTGGACACATCAGAGATCGAGCCCAGCGCTGAAGACCTTGACCATTTCGTTGAAGACCCAGAGCTTTAGTTCACTGTACACTTTTATTTCAGTACCTTTCCTTTTCTGTTATGCCATTGTTTAGGCATTGCTTTATTTCGGTTGTATTTACATTTCCATGAATTGTACAGAAAGAATGTGAATAAATAAAGTTGTTGTTTTATTATATCTTGTCTCTTGTGCAATTACTTTTAAATTGCTTAGATACGCTTAGCGTATTTACTTCACAGTAAATACGTAGCGGCCTCGTCGCGTCCTCTGCCCGTATACTGGGAAGCGGGGTGTGACAAGTTTTGTTGGTGGCCCATGCAGGTCTGAGCTGTATGAAACTCTATCATGCAGTTCTGTTCTGCGTGAACAACCTAAGCAATATAAAAACATAAGAAACAGCAACTAAAATATTCTTTACAATTCATACTTATTGAATCTTATCATTTCATATACTTTGAATCTGTCCTAACCTAAATCTTTCTTTCAAAGGTTATGGATTCCCCAAACAACACAAGCACCAACTTCAACAACACTCCACCACCACTATAATCATACCTACTGTTCTTGCTCCACCCACCGAGCAAACGGTTCTGCTTGAGGCAATCCGCAGCCTCTTAGAGGAACAGCAGCAGCTCTTGAACCGTCCCGAGACTGAAGCACCTGGGGTGAAGCAATTCAGAGCTTTGCATCCTAAACAGTTCTCCGGAAAGGGAAGCCCACTAGAAGCTGAAGAATGGGCACAAAGTGTAGAAGATGATCTGGCAGCAGCACAAGTGCCAGATATAGCTTGGGTTCGTGTGGCAAAATTACAGCTCACAAACAATGCACGGAACTGGTGGAAGGCGGAAGAAAGCCGTCTTGATCAACCCATTGAATAGAAGACTTTTCACGATAGGTTCGACGCGAAGTACTTCCTGAGACTGCCAGGTTCGACATGGAACAACAGTTTATTCATCTGCAACAAGGTTCGATGTGGATCAAGTCGGTAGATGAGTATGACGCTGGGTTCACCATGCTCAGTCGGTAAGATATGTCTTAAATAATTTGAAATATCACTTACTACATAGCTAACACAATCCTTTAAACAGATTCGCGACATATTTGATACCGACGGACGAGATCAGAGACCGTCGATTTCAACAAGGTTTGGACACGGAAATCCAGGCTGCACTAGCCATAGGGAAATTTCCGACTCATGAGGAGGCTCTGATAGCTGCCCGCAGTTATGAGGCAGTGATAAAGGCGAGGGGCAGACCTCATTCTGCAGGAGTTAAACGCCCTGTCAACCAGATGACAGGAGGAGCCTCGTCCAGGCCACCTTTTGTGCCAAGGCGACCGGGAGTACCGAACCATCGTCCCAGCCCAGCCTTTTGTACCTACTGTAAGAGATCTGTACATGTGATGCAAGACTGTCGGTGAGCCAACCATCTTTGCTTAGTCTGCGGCTCAGCTGCTCATGATATTAGATCTTGTCCTTATGGACAAAATCCAATTGCTGCACCCAGGCCAGCAAACACTTACCCATAGCGCCCAGCCATCCAAGCACCTGCTCCAAGATTTGCACTACCTGCTCTACCACCTAGAGGACCACAAGCTGCACCTCCTCCTCATCAGTTCCATCAAGCTCATAGGAACGTTACGAGGAATGCTCCTAAGGCCAGGAGGAATGTACCAAGGCGCCAGGCTTTCACGATGACCGTGGAAGAAGCTGAGGCCACTGGCCAAGTTATCACTGGTAACCATTTCTTCTCAACCTTTATTTCAGTCTTGCTACTTATCTACATACATTTCCCCATACCTAAAACATATCCCACATACCTTAGGTACAATCTTAGTATCCTCAATACCTGCACTAGCATTGTTCGATACTGGAGCATCTCACTGCTTTATGTCGCAACGGTTCGTCCGAACCCATGCGATTCCAGTCACACCGCTTGTATCCAGCTGGAATGTCAGTTCAGGAAATGGCGTTCTAAAGGCAACAATAGGATACAGCTTGTGTCCAGTAGTCGTCTGCAGCAGAGAGTTCTATGCTGACTTCAAAGTGCTGGACATACCGAACTTCGATGTGGTTCTAGGTATGGATTGGCTTGGAACTTTTTATGCTACCATCGACTGTCGTCAAAGGAGGGTAGTATTCGAGATTTCAGACCATCCGGTCTTCTATTTCAAAAGCGGAGAATTAAGGCCAGATGTGGTTCAAGAGTTCGACGACGTGTTTCCTGATGATATATCAGGTTTGCCTCCCGATCGAGCTCTTGAATTCAGCATTGATTTAGTAACATGAGCACAACCGGTGATCAAAGCACCTTATCGATTAAGTCCGGAAGGTTTGAAGGAAGTCCGAACACAGTTGGACAAATTACTGGCGAAAGGATGGATTCGTCCCAGCACTTCAAGTTGGAGATCACCTGTACTACTTGTGATGAAGAAGGAAGGTTTATACAGAACGTGCATCGATTACAGAGCCTTGAACGAAGTCACTATAAAGAACAAGTATCTACTCCCACGCATCGACGATTTATTCGATCAGCTAAGTGGATCTTGTGTTTTCTCTAAATTGGATCTTCGTTCAGGTTATCATCAGGTGAAGGTCAAGGAAGCTGATATTCATAAAACAGCTTTTAGAACTCGCTATGGTCATTATGAATTTTTAGTGATGCCATTTGGAGTGACCAATGCACCAGCAATATTCATGAACCTAATGAATCAAGTTTTCTGGGAGTACTTAGACAAGTTTGTTGTCATCTTCATCGACGACATCCTGGTGTATTCTAAGAGTCAGAAAGAGCATGCCGAGCACCTACGATTTGTCCTGGAAACTCTTCATCAACATCAGTTATATGCCAAGTACAGCAAGTGCGATTTTTGGCTAAATCAAGTTGGTTTTCTTGGACATATCGTATCAGGTGAAGGAATCTCTGTGGATCCAGCGAAAGTTTCAGCAGTTAGCGAATGGCCGACACCAAAGTCAGTGAAGGACATTCGAAGTTTCTTGGGTCTAGCTGGATATTACAGAAGGTTCATTGAAGGCTTTTCAAAGATAGCAACACCCCTGACCAAGCTCACACGTAAAGATGAAGATTTTGCGTGGTCAGAAGCATGTGGACAAGTTTTCGTAGAACTCAAGTCAAGGTTGACATCAGCGCCTATTCTCATCATACCAGATCAATCTGGAGGATTCCAAGTGCATTGCGATGCATTCGGTAAAGGATTAGGATGTGCTCTACATCAGCACGGTAAGGTTGTGTCTTATGCTTCAAGACAACTAAAGACTCATGAGCGCAATTATCCGACGCATGATCTGGAGTTGGCAGCCATCATCTTTGCTCTCAAGATTTGGCACCATTATTTACTTGGTGAACGAGTGAACATATACACAGATCACAAGAGCTTAAAATATGTGTTTACTCAGAATGAGTTGAATATGCGGCAGAGAAGATGGTTAGAACTCATGGCGGACTTTGACATCAACCTGCAATATCACCTAGGGAAGGTGAATGTGGTTCCAGATGCTCTTAGTCGCCAACCATTAGCAATGCATCTCACCGCTCAGTGGAAGCTTCAACAAGACTTGCATCAGATGGAGATTGAAGTAGTCATGCCAGGTAACACTTCAAGTTTGATGAATTTACAAGTTCAATCAACCATTGTCAATCAGATCAAAGAAGCTCAAGAAAGTGATGCTAAGTTACAAAAGATCAGAGAACAAGTGGCGAATGGACTCAGAATAGACTTCATCATCCATGAAGACGGATCTTTGAGATACGACAGCAGATTATGTGTACCAAAAGGTTCTGTTCGGGAAGAGTTAATGAAAGAAGCTCACAGCTCTCCCTACTCAGTACACCCTGCAGGTACCAAGATGTACAAAGATCTACGTGAGAATTATTGGTGGCATAGAATGAAGCGTGAAGTAGCCAGAAGCGTCGCAAAATGCTTGGTGTGTCAGCAAGTAAAGGCTGAATATCACAGGACTGCTGGATTACTTCAACCGTTACCAATCCCAGAATGGAAGTAGCAACACATCACAATGGATTTTGTGACTGCTCTTCCTCGTAGCACAAAGGGTAACGATGTCGTATGGATCATTGTGGATCGACTCACAAAGTCGGCTCACTTCATCCCATTTCGAGTTGGCCAATCAACTGAGACACTAGCAAAGAAGTACATGGAGGTAATAATCTACTTAAGATTTAAACTCTTCATAATGTACTATCTATGATACCCATGAACTCATACAGGAAATTGTGAGACTTCATGGAGTACCGGTCTGCATTATCTCCGATCGTGACATGAGGTTCCGATCGCAATTTTGGCAGAGTCTGCAAGCAAGCTTGGGAACAAGTCTGAACTTCAGTACGGCTTATCAAAGGATCGTGGGAAGATCACCTACACCTTGTGGAGTTTTCGTACAACAACAGCTACCAAGCAAGCATAGGAATGGCACCTTTTGCAGCACTGTATGGAAGGAGGTGTCGATCGCCATTAAGTTGGGACGACATCGGAGATAGGGAACTTCTTGGACCAGAGATGATAGTAGCGACTGTTGATGTGGTTCGTACTATCAGGGAAAAGATGCGCATAGCCCAAGATCGACAGAAGCACTGGGCTGATGCAAAGAGACGTTACTTGGAGTTCCAGCCAGGAGATCACGTATTGTTGAAGATATCTCCGAACCGCGGAGTGATCTGATTTGGAAGACGGGGTAAGCTAAGTCCGAGATACATTAGACCATTCAACATACTCGAACGAGTCGGTAAAGTGGCATACCGCTTAGCACTTCCACCTTCATTTGAAGGAGTGCATAATGTGTTCCACATATCCCAACTCAGAAGGTATGTGAATGACCCCAGCCATGTTCTAGATCATTCCGAGCTCACTATACAACCCGACTTATCTTGTGAGCAACAACCTGTGGAGATCCTGGACAGGAAAGTGAAGACACTTCGGAACAAGGAAGTTAACTTGGTGCGAGTGATATGGAGAAAAGACACTCCAGGAGAGTCCACATGGGAAAGGGAAGATGAAATACGTGCAAGATATTCTCACCTCTTTGTAAACTAGTCCTCAAATAAAAGTTGTAAATTTCGAGAACGAAATTTTTGTAAGGAGGGTAGACTATAACAACTCCATTTTTAGTGTACAAAACTTTGCTTAAAAATTAATGTATACTTGGGGTATTTAGTTTTGCTGTGATTACTTTAAGTAATTAATTAGCTCTTTAATTACAAGAAGGAGCTTGTAGCTCATTGGTAATACCTTGCACTACTGAACCAAGCCACCAGAGTTCAAATCCCATACCCCACATTATTTTTTTAATTTTGTTTTATTTTGGATTTTTAGAATACCAAGAGTTTACACGTGCATATCTCACAAAAACCCCCACTACACCTGAAAAACTAACTGTGCCAGGGGGTTACTGAAGCGTCGGGGAGCATTCCGGTCACCGAACTCGGACGGACCGCCGAGTCATCAACAGAGAAAAGGTGGCTTTTGGTCTCCCCTGTACACCTGCATAGTTTAATTACTTAGACCGGTACCAGAGACTCCTTAAAACCCTAATTACTATGTTTTAATACATTTTATTACAATTTAATACAATTTTTCTTTACAACCTTTCACCTACCCTAACCCTAGCCTAACCCTATAAATACAACTCCTAAACACTACCCCCTCACCCCAAAATTCTGAGCAAACTCTCAATAAATTCCTAGAAACCCTAGTGTGCATTTGAAGTGAGCAAAGAGGCGAAGCTCCGGCGACAACCAGAGGAGTTTCCGGCAATGAAACGGCGCACCGGAAACTACGTCCACTCCCTATCCCTCTCCTCTGTAAGCTAAACCCGTAAGTCCCATCTTCTCCCTTCTCTATTCTTTCTGAAAATACGAAATTCTAAAACCCGACGGAATCGGAGCAAATCCGATTTCCGATTCGGTTCTTCCAAAAATCCTACTTTTCCTTTAATCCAATCTTGTTAAACCATTACATGTTGACTATTAAACACTAACTAATCATATTGAACAAGTTATATATCAAAAGAAATTGCTATTTCCATTTTACCGTACTTTTTCATTAAAATACCATATAGTTTCATTTTCGACATTTAAACATCACAAACTTGCTATACCTTTAAGTAGATCATGAGGTAATGACCTACCTCCTCACAACACTCATATGCAATATAGCACAATACCTTTCGGGAATATAGAATACGGGAAAACGAAACATTTCAAATAAATACCATTACTAGTAAAACCGTTTTCTAAAAGATTAGTATTTTACACAAATCTTTGCAAAGCGCCGCTATAACCCATTTTAGGGAACCCGACTGGGATGGTGCGGATTATCGCACACCCATGGGCTTAGTAGTGCGAGATGCAGACCTCCGCAAGGAGCATTCAGTTTCGAGAGATTTAAAATACGATATCTTAAGAAAATGAGATTTTTAGAAATATAAAATATAGATTAAAATTATTTTTATATAATTATATATATATGTAACATTAAAAATATCTATTTTGAAATAATATAAATATTCCAACTCTTTTTAAAAATCACAAGAATCACTTTACATTAATATACCATGAATTCCATACAAGTCAATATTATAAATAAATACCCTTTATTATGAATTTAGGATATTTTCACTAGAAATACCACAATTATAAAATCTACATTCATGATAACTCTAAAGACGATAACTAAATACTTGGGGAGTATTTTGAAAAATATATAAAAATATTTTTACATAAAACCCCCTCAAGTTCTATAAATTACCTTAAGGACCCTAGTAAACATAGGTTTAAGCGGGACCAATCTCTTGAGCCTCAGGGAGCCGGAGAAGTGGGTGCTTGCCTATCTAAGATAGACAACTTAACAACGATGTTATCAATACGGTAATCGTCTTTGAAAAAGACACAAATCTTGCCGCCCATGTGCAGCGGTTACCGATAACATCAAAACCATCAGGACTTCAATTTACTTTTCTAATTGTCTGACTCAAACTGAGTCACATTAATAAACCGACTTGAATATGATTCAAGTACAATCTACAATCTGGAATCTGCAATCTGCAATCTAAAATATTACAATTCAACATGAATCCATTCAATCTATATTGACTGAACCGAACCATGGATATACTTCCATTTACATGATTCTCCAGTTACATCCATTTACTGATATCATAGTTTCGGTAAGTCATCCAATTATACAATCTATACAGTTTACAATACAAGACAATACAATACAAACAAGACATCTCGGGGTTTAAGGGGTAGATTGGTACGGAAGGTGTTAGAAGTGGCACGAGATAGTAAGATTAAGACACCTAACCTATATTCTATTGCTGTTGTACCGTGGCCCAACGGTTCCTTGTACATTCTGTTTACCCTAGTCTCTAGCATATAGAGACTCCTCTCGTATACACTGGCATCCTTCTGTACCAAGCTACAAACAACAGTGTTAACATCACATTACAACAATATAATACAATTTTAAAAGCTACCTTCTTATTTTGTCTATTCTATTCTCCCTTATCTTTAGGACTTACCGAGCGATCTGTTCACTGACAACATTCTCTTCTTTCTTCTTTGAATGTCGCCAGGTGATCTGGACACGTCAGAGATCGAGCCCAGCGCTGAAGACTTGGACCATTTCGTTGAAGACCCAGAGCTTTAGTTCATTGTACACTTTTATTTCAGTACCTTTCCTTTTCTGTTATGCCATTATTTAGGCATTGCTTTATTTCAGTTGTATTTACATTTCCATGCATTGTACAGAAAGAATATGAATAAATAAAGTTAATGTTTTATTATATCTTGTCTCTTGTGCATTTATTTTTATATTGCTTAGATACGCTTAGCGTATTTACTTCACAGTAAATACGTAGCGGCCTCGTCGCGTCCTCTGCCCGTATTTGGGAAGCGGGGCGTAACACTTTAGCCATGGTTAACTCTTTACTAATATCTCTTAAGATATTTTTTCACCCAAGTGTTCACACTTGATCATCTTCTTCATCTCCTTCTTTGCTCTCTAGTTTTAAGTGAGGTAAAGAAAGCAAGAGAGAAAATTAATTCTAAAATGAGCAAAATTCCTACTTTATCAATCTATACCAAACTGGCCATTTAGTATAGGTTGTTTACTTCACTAATTCCTCAATTAGTGAAGAGGTAGCTTGAGTTAGAGATTCTTCAATATAGATTATCTTCGGCCTCGAAGATCCTTAAGTAAGCTCGTTCCTTTCACCTAGTGAAGCCTAAGAAGAGTTCGAGAACCACTACTTGGAGCTAAGGGACTACTATATGGAGTTTTAGAAGTGAATGACCGGTCTATAAAGGTTGTATTCCTTATTCACTTAGTGTAAAGTTTGTTTACATGCTTTATAAAACCCTAATTCTCTAGTTCGATTCTAGCTTTGTATTCATTAGCACTCTAGATTTTTTAAAATTGCATACCCGATGCTTGCTAAAACCTAGTGGTCATGCTAAGAAACTCCAACACAGAGATGCTGTCAGAGTTTTGAGTTAGATTCTTCCGCGGATCAATATATTGGAAAGTGTTCCAATAAGGATACTGAGGTAATCATCGTGCAGGATGCTGGTTATGACTCAACAGAAGATACGACCTAAGAAGTTTGTAGGATGGAGTTGTTCATGAAAGGTTCCTAGGCACTCTCAAGAGGTCTCACAAGGCATCAACCATGCCATTTTCAAAAATTACGGTGCCGAGAAACCCTAATACGGATCGTTGGCTAGAAGTTTAGGCAAAAAGAAACTAGTTAACAACTTAACTAAATGGTAAACGGAAATACAACCTTTGTAGATCCGGTTCTCCACCTCCATGGCTCCGCGATGAAGTCTCCTCGCTGTCCAAATCGGATCTTGGGCTCTAGCGTCGGCTTCATCGGAGAGAAAGCGGGCTAGGTCATCGACGACAATGCCGAAGATGATCTACGTCGAGGCATCGCTAGATCAAGCTCCAACTTCACCAAGTCAAGAAAACTTGTGAAGGAAACACCCTATACTACTTGGAAAGAGGTAGAGGATGAAGAAATAGGAAGTGGGTACACTTTAGAATTGGATTTCTCACTCATTTCATCAAGTCACCATTGATGAAGTCTAGGTTTTCTTCTTGAAGAAGAAGAAGAAGATGATGATAACATTATGATAAGTCTTTTAAAAAGTAAAATAATATGAATACTTATCATATCCTAACCCTAGTTAAGTGTAGAGAATATACCATGGTTTGTTTAAATGGTTAGGGTTAAGCATGAAGACAAAATGGTTACAAAGTCAAACCTTCATGAAGATTCAACTACAAACAAAGAAAGCCACCATTTTCTCTTCATCATTTTCTTTTGCTAAAATAAACAAAATGGATAAATAAATGAATAAATGAATAAGTAAATGAAGCAAAAGAAACCCTAACCATTGACCAACCATGGTTTAAACTATACTCCAAACTATCATGTATCATCAAACATGATACAATCAAATGCACAAAAGTATATCATATATACAATGTGCACATCAAGTGAGAAAATCCTTTTTAAGTGAACCTATATTAGTTAATGCAAAGTGATATATCAAATATATAATTATACATTAAATCATTAAATCAACTCTTGATTTAACGACCCGGTCATATCGCATATAACCGACTAATGTCAATAGTAACAACTTATCGAATCAACACTTGATCCGATAACCCGGCTATAACGCATATAACCGATCAATGTTACAAATCGCGAGAATGGAATACGGTATCACATACACGCATTATTCTCGGTCCCGCACATATCTCATATGCGCTCCTATTTCGTTTCGCTTGAGCCAGGAAACCTCTGTGTAGGACTCTAAAGACTCGTCAATACGCCGGCAGCAGGTGATGATCATATCAATCACCCACAAGCCGCAAGCGATCTGCTAAACGTAATGGCCACCCGGGTATTGAGCGATGAGAAGATCGACGAGGAAGCCCGCTCACACTCCTGTGAATCCAACCAGTAACACTTACCGTACAGTCCGGTCTGATCGTCTGATATGTCGCATATCTCGCCTAGGGGTGGTAAACGTCAGACCCCAATAGCTCGATAAGTCGTGTCGATATGAGGTCTATAACAATTCGAGAAACTACTGGTAACACTTACCAGTAAATCTCAGCAACCCTGGCCAGGGATTTCCGATTATAACCAATCGAACACAGCGCAACATCAACTCCCTATACCGGGAGGGACGAATCCCCTCCTATCGCTCATTGCCTCCATGTGACTCGGGACTGTACCCAAAAACCACCGTTTTGCACGCCCTCTTGGACGTGGTAAGGTGGAAATCAAAGCACAGTGGGAACCACACAAGACTCTATGACGATCTCGGGTCAACAGACTACTCTGTACCAGTGTCACCAGAGAACTGCCATCTGACGTAAGGTATAATACCATCTGGGAGTTCTCGGCGAGTCCGTCCAGTGTACCCAGTCTCTACTGAGCACCCGTATATCATCTCTGATGTCAAACACCAATGGATATGGGATCATCCATCGCCCATCTGTATGGGTCGAGAAGGTATACGCTAGTCTACTCTGGTATATCGATGCCCCGTCTCGATACACCTATGACTAGGGACTTTGAAGGATGTACTTATGGACTACCATGTCCCCACTAGTATGATCCGCATCATAGTCCAGGTAGTCAAGTACGCATCCTAAGGGCTTTACCAACATGTAACAGAGAGACAATCAGTATACACGTTAAGGTAAAGGGTAACCAGATAGCATACTATCATGTCGAGCAGGAAATTCCTCTCTATATATGTCCCAGCATCCACTACAATATACATCCAATGTACAGTAATGGCCTCTAGGGCATACACATAACTAACAATCTCCCACTTGCACTAGGGCCATCTGATAGCAGTGGTTGTAGTATCTCATACTCAACCATCCCATAAAAGTCTCTGTCTGGGAATAGGCCTTCGTGAGTGGATCCGCCGTGTTGTCCTCAGAGTCTACTCTCCTGACCTCGATCCCTTAGAGATCAACCATCTCCATGATCAGGTATACTGCCTTAGAATATGTCTGGATCACTGATGGGACCTGCATTCTTTGGCATAAGCCACAACTCCATTGTCACACAATGGGAGGAACATAGTTCATCTCATGAACCAATATACACCCAAACAGCCTCTTTGGTAGCATCTTTAGTAGCGATGTATCCTGCCTTTATCTTCTAGTATGTCACGGTATCTAGCTTGGAACTCTTCCAACATACCGTCCCTTTACTGAGGGTATAGACAATGCCTGTGACTGACATTCAGTCGTCTTTATCACCCTGGAACACTTCCAGTGATTCTCCCCAGGATCAACTGATACCATCTCACTACAACTAGTGAGTATCCTAACATCCAATTAGATCTATCTCATAGATCCAAAACCCAGGATTTAGTAGGTATCACTTTGATCCTATGTGGAGAATCATTGTGATAAGCGGAGATTGATCGAACATAGCATAGGAAACTTCTTCCCTATCAAGAGTATGTCATCCACGTACTCTACGAGAATCGTCACCATACTCCCTACTACCTTTTTGTTTATACAAGGTTCATCTACCATTTTGATGATGTCAAACTCTTTGACTAATTCATCAAAATAGATGTTCCAACTCCGCGATGCCTGTTTATCCTATAAAGCATCTTGCACACGTTTCCGCTGCTCCCACTGTTTACGAAGCCCTCTGGCTGTGTACTTATAGACGCACTCTTCTAAAACATCATTTAGAACAGCAGTCATGACACCCAACCACCAGATATCGTAGTCATGGTATGTAGCCGTGACAAGTAGGATCTGGATGGACTTAAGCATAGGCACTGGAAAAGGTTTCATCATTATCCACGCCTGGTCGATGATGCAAACTTTTAACAAGTCTAGCTTTGAAAGTCTCAACTTTTCCACATACACCAAGTAATCTTCTCAAGATTTACTTGCTCCTGATGGGGATTTAACCCTTCACATATAGCAACCAAAGTCCATACTTTGTTGGTGTATAAGGATTCCATCTCAGATCACTAAGCATCCAGCCATTCTTACAGAGTCCCACTCCTGATGGCCAGCTCGAAAATAGTTGGGTCATCATCTCATGATGCAATCCTCGCTCCCACTGTCATAGAGAAACAGAAGTATCTCTCAGGTGGGTGAGGAACCCTACTAGATCGTCGGAGAGGCTGAGGTTCGTTGGAATCTACTGAATCCTTTGGTTCTATCAAATCATCAGCTGCAGTTTGTATGGCTGGAACATTTCCAGTTCTACATAACAGACTTTGCCTCGAACTTGTCCGGATTTTGCTTTTATACATAAGCCGGACAACCCCAAATCTTAACTAACTTAAGACATGGGCTCTTCCCTTTCCATATCACATATGAAGCGGTAGGCAACTGATTTGATTGGAACCGTATTCAATAGGTATGCAACTTCCCAAGTGCATAACCCCCAAAAAGGACAAAGGTAACTCAGTAGTACTCATCATAGAGCGCACCTAATCATATAGGGTGTGATTGCTCCGCCCCGATATACCATCGTGCTATGGTGTATACGGAGGAGTAATGCTGAGAGAGAATCTCATTCTCCTTTAGAATGATCCAGGAATTCCTTGCTCTAGTATTCTCCTCCTTGATCACATCAAAGGAAATAATACTTTTACCCGTGTTTTGGTTCTCTACTTCTAATTTATATTCTGTGAATATCTCAAAAGATTCGGACTTGTGTTTCAACAGGAACATATGTCTGAATCTTGAGAGATCATCAGAGAACGTAATGAAGTATAAAGAACCGATCCTGGCATGTGTAGACAGGGGACCTACATACATCAACATGTATCATCCCAAGAGTTCATTAACTCTTTCTCTGTTTCCAATAAACAGGGCTATGGTCATTTTATCTTTGTGACATGACTAGCAAGTTTCATAAGATGTAAATTCAAACTGATTTAAATATGCATCTATATGTAACTTCAGCTAGTCGGGTCGCATTGATATGACCTAGTCTACAATACCTCAAGAAGGAATCGTTCAATTCTGAACTCTTCCTCTTGTGTGTGATCCGTATACTAAGAACTGTAGTTTGATTTAGAACGTCAATGCTTTTAGATAACGTGCCTGAACCGATCAACTTTTGATATAGGAAATGTTCAAAACATTATCCAACAATACAAAATTTTATCATTTCTTTACTACTAAAGAGACTGATATGATTTTGTATATCAGGTTCGGTATCTAATAACATTGGTAATACAGGGTGACAGTGACCAACAGACTTGGCTGCAACACTTGCCCCGTTTTCTGCCTCATGAAACTTATCACCCGTTCTCAGTTCTCTACCTTTCTGTAGCCCTATGTAACAGATTACATATCTGGGATCCTGATCTGGTATCACATACCCAGGACGTAGAGGATACAGAGAAACAGTTCTTTGTAATGAACACACCCGAAGATGATGCATCAACATGCACTGTCTTCGTTTGGGCGGCACGGGAAATCTGGTATTCCCCAATTTCCTGCTCTTTCTTATAACAATTATAAGTTGGAGTGGGACCAACGTTCCCCAGCTCAGTATAACAAGCGGGTTCGGTCAATATTCCGTATTGTTATCTTGATTAAGGCGTGATATGGTCGCTACCTGGAGAGAGAGAGAAGAAAACACTCAGCGTGCGCTCTTGCAAGAATAGATTGGTTATTATTTTATCTAATCGGGATGGCTCCCACTGCTTTTTATCAAATCTTTCTTCAAACCCTAAAAGGAAAGACTAGCCGGGATTAATTACACACTACAAGTTCGTCAATCTTTCAGCCAGGCCAGTGTCGGTACTTTGAGGGAGGTCCCCATGCTTTCGCACGAACCTAATTAATGTAAACCTCGTTTTCCCAGAGGCGTAATCTCGTTAACACCTTTCTAGACACCTACTTGATCGGCTAATTGTAATGTATAAAACTCTCTCAGGAGTAACTCTTACTCGCAGCGGGTATCGGGATCCAAATATCTCATAGAAGGTATGCAATCTCATTGCAAATTTCAACACTTGAAATTCCCGATAATATTTTGCCCCTAGTGTTCTATGACCTTGACGAATGCCAAACAACCCATAGTCCACTAGTCAAGTTCAACCCGTACATTTCTTGATCGAATTAAACCCACCCGCACGACCCTTGACGAATGCCAAACAACGCCGTACGAATACCCTAATCCAATCTGCATCATATGCAAAAGCAGATAAATACTAGTTAGCTACCGCACACTACGCCTTGACGAATGCCAAACTACCGCAGCACGAATACTAACTAGTACTTATCTGAAATGACGGAGGGCTACGACAGGTTTTTCTGAAAACCTATTGCGGAATGAACTTGATATCGTTGTAGAATCAAATGAATTTTGAAATGGAGTGTTTTTGAGGCTTTTCTAGTTTTGCTAAAGGAGTCACTCCCGGTGAAGGGATCGTCGGTCCTTTCCTCGTCGAATGAGGTGCGGGATATATCATATATATCACTGTGAAAAGCAAAAATACTTAAAAGCAATCAAAAGACAAACCGAGTGTGTAGCATCTGCCAGTTATTGCTAAAGGAGTCACTCCCGGTGAAGGGATCTCGGTCCTTTCCTCATCGAATAAGGTGCAGGGTATATCATATATACCGCTATGCAAAGCAAGAACTGTAGCTACCTGTTTTATTTTTGAAATTCGATTCTACAACATCTTAGGTTTCTTTTTATTTCATTAATCTCATTAATGAAGTCCCATCATTTAAATACCTAAACATCACAGATAAATACGACGTACACTTATTCCATCCGCATTCGCCTCGATGTCCCCTCATGCACCGTTAGGTTAGGTAACTAACGGCAGAGCGGGGCAGGGCTAGCGCGGGTGTAAAACATAAGTAACGTCTATATAATATATCATATATACTATATACTGTATCTATCACAGAACATCACATGATCACATCACAGATATCGCAGCAGAAGAATCATATGAAATATTAGATATACTAGGACGTCCGTGTTTTCAATACGAGCCAGTATAAAACACGGATTCCACGGTCGCGATGAATAGCCAAACCCACACCCCTAGACCCCTACGAGAGCGGCAAGCAACCCTACCAATTCTAGAGTTAGGAGACCCGGCCTCCACTCCTCGAGTTGGTCTCCCACTGGACTCCAGAACCCGGTTACTTGTGCCCTCCTCCTTGGGTCTATCCTAGTGCGGAAAAGTAAATAATATACAACAACTGTGACAACTTCCGCAACCTGGAAGTGCCCCAATAAAAGAATATTACATACAAGTTTTTACATGAATGAAAATGAAAAAACACTCATCTCACATAAAAAAAACCCGGCTATTCAAACACGACGATCCAATATAACATATCCAGCAACACATAACATCACATGTCATCAACATAAGTAAACATGCGCATCCCAATTGTCGTTGACATATAGCAACGAAACCGGCGATATCACATATTACACTTACGGTCACGGAAAAGAAAGTGTAAAACTACAACAGTTGGAATCCGCAATCTCTTTAGACATCGCATGCCTAATCAAATGAATTCCTTAGACATCACATGCCTAACAATTATAAACCCCGCATTTTAGTCTCATTATCGAAAACACTTTTCAATATCAAGTCGGGCAATTCAACAAGATTCCCGACATCCTGATCGATTACTCGTCGCAAACTTCAGTAGACGGCCGCACCCCCGATACCGTCGACGAAGTGCACCAAGGCGGAACACCGCTGCCGCGAGCACCTGAACGGATGTTTTCGGCGACGGGGTTCTCCTACAGTCACTTGGTCGGGGCTATGGAGTGAGGCTGTCTATTAAGTTTACCCGGCGAGTATCCGCGTACGCTACGTGATTGCGACGGACTTTTGATCGCATCAAAATTCCGTGGCAACCGATCAAGTGAGACTAAAGTGCTATGTTTATAACATTCATTCAGTTATCTCATAACAGCTTGTGAATTCCAATTATTGTATCCCATTCCAGATAATTAGAAAATGTTAAACTTTCCGATTGAACATTCGAACACCCAAGTTTTCCCGAAACAGCTCAACACAAGAAATAAGTCTAACAACATTCAATTCGTATCTCAGTACCAACGGTCCAGCCGTAGAAGGGTCAAGCCAACGCCTCACATGTGGCACGCCGTACTGCCCGAAACCCGAAGGTTCAAAGGGCAGTTCAAGATGGTCACATAATCGAGTTAAGGTTTGTTGTCTTCTAGAGGGACCATCGCGTTACTTGCACTACTTAGAACGTCGTTAAACTACGGAAATATCCAACACTTGGAAATTTTCCGGCAGGGGAAAGATTGGGTATTTATATCCGGTCGAACTTTTTAACATATTCTTAAATATCCGGAAAAGCACACAGACAAAATTAGACAATCCGATCGAATATTCGAACTCCCAATACAACCCCAGAAAACTCAACTGTTGAGTAAAAATTAAAATATTCCAGAAAATACAGCACTAAAATATAGGAATTACTATGCAATTTTCAAGTGGTGATGTGACAACTTAGCCGCGGAACCGCCGCAAAAGCCATGCTTGTGCCGCGGTTCCGCCACACTGTAGACGAATTGGCCTCTCGAATTTCACAGTAATTCATCAATTTCCCTGCTGAATTTTCTGCATATTTTTCATATAGAAAAAACCCAGTTTTTTAAAAAAGTCCAGAGAGCTATTTAGAGTTGGGGTTTCGGGTCGATCGGACTTCAAACTCTGTCTAGACTTCGCCTAAGGCTCTAGCTAGGCTCTGATACCAATGAAAGGTTCCTAGGCACTCTCAAGAGGTCTCACAAGGCATCAACCATGCCATTTTCAAAAATTACGGTGCCGAGAAACCCTAATACGGATCGTTGGCTAGAAGTTTAGGCAAAAAGAAACTAGTTAACAACTTAACTAAATGGTAAACGGAAATACAACCTTTGTAGATCCGGTTCTCTACCTCCATGGCTCCGCGATGAAGTCTCCTCGCTGTCCAAATTGGATTTTGGGCTCTAGCGTCGGTTTCATCGGAGAGAAAGCGGGCTAGGTCATCGACGACAATGCCGAAGATGATCTACGTCGAGGCATCGCTAGATCAAGCTCCAACTTCACCAAGTCAAGAAAACTTGTGAAGGAAACACTCTATACTACTTGGCAAGAGGTAGAGGATGAAGAAATAGGAAGTGGGTTCACTTTAGAATTGGATTTCTCACTCATTTCATCAAGTCACCATTGATGAAGTCTAGGTTTTCTTCTTGAAGAAGAAGAAGATGATGATAACATTATGATAAGTCTTTTAAAAAGTAAAATAATATGAATACTTATCATATCCTAACCCTAGTTAAGTGTAGAGAATAGACCATGGTTTGTTTAAATGGTTAGGGTTAAGCATGAAGACAAAATGGTTACAAAGTCAAACCTTCATGAAGATTCAACTACAAACAAAGAAAGCCACCATTTTCTCTTCATCATTTTCTTTTGCTAAAATAAACAAAATGGATAAATAAATGAATAAATGAATAAGTAAATGAAGCAAAAGAAACCCTAACCATTGACCAACCATGGTTTAAACTATACACCAAACTATCATGTATCATCAAACATGATACAATCAAATGCACAAAAGTATATCATATATACAATGTGCACATCAAGTGAGAAAATCCTTTTTAAGTGAACCTATATTAGTTAATGCAAAGTGATATATCAAATATATAATTATACATTAAATCATTAAATCAACTCTTGATTTAACGACCCGGTCATATCGCATATAACCGACTAATGTCAATAGTAACAACTTATCGAATCAACACTTGATCCGATAACCCGGCTATAACGCATATAACCGATCAATGTTACAAATCGCGAGAATGGAATACGGTATCACATACACGCATTATTCTCGGTCCTGCACATATCTCATATGCGCTCCTATTTCGTTTCGCTTGAGCCAGGAAACCTCTGTGTAGGACTCTAAAGACTCGTCAATACGCCGGCAGCAGGTGATGATCATATCAATCACCCACAAGCCGCAAGCGGTCTGCTAAACGTAACGGCCACCCGGGTATTGAGCGATAAGAAGATCGACGAGCAAGCCCGCTCACACTTCTGTGAATCCAACCAGTAACACTTACCGTACAGTTCGGTCTGATCGTCTGATATGTCGCATATCTCGCCTAGGGGTGGTAAACGTCAGACCCCAATAGCTCGATAAGTCGTGTCAATATGAGGTCTATAACAATTCGAGAAACTACTGGTAACACTTACCAGTAAATCTCAGCAACCCTGGCCAGGGATTTCCGGTTATAGCCAATCGAACACAGCGCAACATCAACTCCCTATACCGGGAGAGACGAATCCCCTCCTATCGCTCATTGCCTCCATTTGACTCGGGACTGTACCCAAAAACCACCGTTTTGCACGCCCTCTTGGACGTGGTAAGGTGGAAATCAAAGCACAGTGGGAACCACACAAGACTCTATGACGATCTCGGGTCAACAGACTACTCTGTACCAGTGTCACCAGAGAACTGCCATCTGACGTAAGGTATAATACCATCTGGGAGTTCTCGGCGAGTCCGTCCAGTGTACCCAGTCTCTACTGAGCACCCGTATATCATCTCTGATGTCAAACACCAATGGATATGGGATCATCCATCGCCCATCTGTATGGGTCGAGAAGGTATACGCTAGTCTACTCTGGTATATCGATGCCCCGTCTCGATACACCCACGACTAGGGACTTTGAAGGATGTACTTATGGACTACCATGTCCCCACTAGTATGATCCGCATCATAGTCCACGTAGTCAAGTACACATCCTAAGGGCTTTACCAACATGTAACAGAGAGACAATCAGTATACACATTAAGGTAAAGGGTAACCAGATAGCATACTATCATGTCGAGCAGGAAAGTCCTCCCTATATATGTCCCAGCATCCACTACAATTTACATCCAATGTACAGTAATGGCCTCTAGGGCATACATATAACTAACAGTTCATTTATGAACTTGGTCCTATCAAGTATCCAGATAAATTCTTAAGGCAGGGTATCGCTCAGTTTGGAAGATTATTAATCTCCTCAAAGTTGAGATATAGAGAGATGAATAGCGGATCCACTCACTGAGTTTATTTCTCGAACACATTAAGTTTTACAAATATAGTTTATGAAACTGATTAGTAGAAAAGTTGGGTATTTAGTAGCACACGAGCTGTAGGTACGCGATACCGCAATAATTCGCCTTAAGTGCAAGTAGGAGATTGTTGGATGTAGTGCCCTCAAGGCAATTATTGTGATTGAAAGTAGGCGATTATGATAATTGAAGGAGGACCTATATTGGTAGAACATTCTTGCTCGAGAAAATAGTATGCTATCTGGTTTGTCTTCATCATTGATGAAGCCTATAGGATTCTTTTCTTGACTACCAGTATTATCATGGCGATCATATACGTGGGAGCTGGATTGTCTATAAGCACATCCTTAAATGTCCATAGTCGTGGGAGTATCGAGACTAGGCATCGATATTCCGGATTAGACTAGTGTATATGTTTCTAGACCCCGACGAGGGGCGGTGGCGGTCTCACAAGCCATTAGTGTTGTGTCGCCTAAGATAGTATACAGGTGCTCACTGGAAGTGAGTACACCGGAAGGACTTACCGAGAACTTCTAGATGGTATTATATCTATCGTCAGATGGAAGTTCTCTTATGGCATGAGTACATGTTAGTCTTTTGACCTGAGATCATCATTTGTCTTGTATGAGTTCCCACTGTACTTTGATTACTACCCTACCACGGCTCAAAGGATATTAGGAATATATATGCCCTAGAGGCCATTATTGTATGATATAGTGGATGCTTGGACATACATATAGAGGACTTTCTTGCTCAACATGATAGTATGCTATCCGGTTGCTCATTATCATAACATGTACACTAGTATTATTATACTGTCTCTTTGATACATGTTGATAAATCCCTTAGGATGTTAGCTTGACTACCGGGACTATGATGCAGATCATACTAATGGAGCTTATGTATTCCGCAAGCACATCCTTTAACAGTTCCTAGTCGAGGGAGTATCGAGACAGGGCATCGATATTCCAGAGTAGACTAGTGTGTATGTTTCTTGACCCTGTATAGGGCGATGGTTGATCCCACATCCATTGGTGTTTGATATCAAAGATTGTACACAGGTGCTCATTAGAGAATGGGTATACCGAACAGGACTCGCCGAGAACTCCTAGTTGGTACCATACCTATCGTCAGATAGCAGTTCTCTGGTGACACTTATCCAGGTTAGTCTGTACACCTGAGATCATCATAGAGTCTTATGTGGTTCCCACTGTGCTTTGATTTCCTCCCTACCACGGCTCAAAGGACTCATGCAAACAGGTGGATTTTGGGTACAGTCCCGAGTCATATGGAGGCAATGAGCGATAGGAGGGGTTTCGTCTCTCCCGGTATAGGGAGTTGATGTTGCGCTATGCTCGATTGGCTATAACAACAAGTCCCTGGCCAGGGCTGATGATATTTACTGGTAAGTGTTATCAGTAGTTTCTCAAACGATTATAGGCCACACATCGGCATGACTTATCAAGTTACTGGGGTCTGACGATTCCACCCCTAGACTTGATATGCGACATATCAGACGAAAAGACCGGTCTGTAAGGATTCTCTAGCACTATCCTGGGTTTTGGGTTGCATCACACATGCCATATTAAAATTTTAGGGGGTGCTAAACAATACAAACAATGAATCGAACTAGAAAAATAGAGTAACAACATATAGTATCTCATACTAAGTAGTGTCTAACACTAAGTAGGGATAAATATAACCTTTGTAGACCTCCTCTTGTGACTCCTTGGATCGAGTAGGATTTGAACCGGTTCGCTTGAATCCTTCCAAGTCCACGATGATCCACCACGAAGTCCCTTTGCACAAGCTCCTAGCTTCACTTGATCTTTGATGAAGTGGAGTAAACAACCTACGCTAATGGGCTAGACTAGTATAGATTGGTGATGTGGGTTTGGATCTCACTCAAAAACCTTTTCTTTTTATTTTCTTCTCTCACTTTTGAAACCCTAGAGAGCTTGAAGGTGAGAGAGGAAGAAGGAGATGGTTTAAACTTGACTCAAGTGAATAATGCTAACATAATCCCAAGTGAATGAGAGTAATGTCATGCTAAACTATGATTACAAAATATCTAGATATTTTGTGACTTGAGATTAAGCAAAACCATGGGCTACAAAACCATGGGCAATGAAACCATGGTATTGACTTTGGTCAACTCAAGAGAAGAGAGTTGAATAGTCAACCATGATTTTATTGCCATTTTGCTTTTCTCAAATAAACAAAATATATAAATATGTTATCATGTGAGTCTTGCATTGCCTCCACCAATGTAGCATCAACCATGACACATGTATGCATGCATGTGTGCATCCATATCAACATATACATACACTCATGCATGCATCATAAAGAAATAGGTTTTAATAAATGAGCTAATGGACTTAATATTAAATCAACACTTGATTTAATAACCCGATCATATCACATACGACCCGTCCAATAGTAAACGCCCGATTAAAATACGGTATCTAATACACGCATTTAATCGAGCTCCCATGCATATCCCATATGCACCCCACATCATTTCACCTGAGCTAGGAGACCCCTTTGTGGGACTCTAAGACTCATCAATACGCTAGTAGTAGGCAGTGATCACATCACATGCCCACAAACCGTCAGTGGCATAAGCTGTACCTAACGGCTTCCAGGTATTAAGCGATCAGAAGAAACACAAGCGAACCTGCTAAAACTTCCGTCGGGCCAACTAGTAACACTTACCGTACAGTCTGGTCTCTTCGTCAAATGTGCCGCATATCAAGTCTAAGGGTGGTATAGTCCACCCCATTAACCCAATAAGTTATGCCGGTATATGGCTCATAACAGATCGAGAAACTACTGATAACACTTATCAGTAAATCTCAACAGCCCTTGCCAGGGACTTCCTGTTATAGCCAATCGTGCATAGCGCAACATCAACCCCCAATACAGGGAGAGACGAAACCCCTCCTATCACTCATTTCCTCCATGTGGCTCGGGACTGTACCCAAAATCCACCTGTTTGCACGACTCAGTAGAGCCGTGGTAGGATGGAAATCAAAGTACAGTAGGAAGCACACAAGACTCTATGATGATCTTGGGTCTACAGACTAACATGTACCAATGTCACCTCAGAACTGCTATCCGACGATAGATATAATACCACATAGGAGTTCTCGGCGAGTCTATTCAGTGTACCCAGTCTCACTGAGCACCCATATACGGTCTTTGGTGTCACCACACCAATGGATATAGGATCATTCTGTTAGTGTATATGCCCTAGAGGCCATTACTGTATCATACTAGTTTGTATATTACTTAATGGATGCTTGGGATATTCACCTTGTATATACAATCTTGCTCAAAATAGTAGTATGCTACTTGGTTTGTTTCTACTTCAATGTGTACTTGTGTTTATTTCAGTATATCACTTATACGCATTAGTGGAGCCCTTGGGATCTTTGCTTGATTACCAGCGTTGTGATGGCAGTCACACTAGTGGGGGCTGGGTAATCTATAAGCACATCCTTATACAGGTCCCTAGTCGCAGGACTATCGAGACAGGGCATCGATACTCCGGAGTAGACTAGCGTGTGCGCTTCTCATCCCAGTGAGGGAGATGGTCTGTCCCACAGCCATCAGTACGTCGTACTGGAGATAGTATACGGGTGCTCGTTGGGTTACGAGTACACTGGACAGGACTCGTCGGGAACTGACAGGTTGGTATTATACCTATCGTCAGTTATCAGTTCCCAGGTGACATGAGTACAGCATAGTCCGCTGACTTGACACTGGCACTTCGCCTCAAGTGTGTTCCCACTGCACTTTGATCACTACCCTACCACGGCTCAAAGGAGTCGTGCAAACAGGTGGTGGTTGGGTGCAGTCCCGAAGCACTTGGAGGCAGTGACGGTTAGACAGGATTCGTCTCTCCCGGTATTGGGGGTTGACATCGCGCTGTGTCTAGGAGAGCCATTACACGAGTAGTCCCTGGCCAGGGCAAACGAGATATACTGGTAGGTTTCCAGTGTTATCTCAGGGTGTTTTGGGCTTCGCTCCGGCACGACTTGTACCGCTATTGGGGGACTGACGTTTACCACCCCCTAGGCCCGCCATGCGATGTATCAGACGAACAGACCGGACTGTACGGAGAATGTCATATTCAGACTCAGTAGGAGTTCAGATGGGGTTTCACCTCGTCAGCCTTCTTGTCGGCATCTACCTGGGGACCGTTACGCACAGCTAGTGCCGCTTGCGGTCTGTGGTTAAACCCACTGCCAGCGTAGTGTCGAGTCTTTAGAGTCCCACACAGAGGGTATTCGCCTCTGGGCAAAACAGAGTAGAGGTCGCATGGTTTTGCGACAGGGTTCGTTCTCATCCGCGCACTTGTGCACGTTTGGAGTCCGGACGGATTATACTGGCAGGCTCTGGTTTGAGCCAGATACTAGTATATATATTTGGGGTTGCTTTTATATCTTGGTATTCTTGTTCCTCGGAACGAGAATGCAGGTGTGTATGCACAGTTGCTTGAGGCGGAGGATGAGGTATTTCATTAGGGTTTCGGAACGGGTGCGTATGCACAGTTGACAGTTATCTTTTTCCAAACCCTAATGGATTTATGGATTATCTATTTATAATAGTAATTAAATGAGAATTTTGTTATGGTTGATATTGTTGACTTGTTGACCATGGTTGACTTGTTGACCATGGTTGAAAGTTGACCACCATCATGCTTCAAAAGTCTTCCTTGATTTATGCTTACATTTTTAAATGAAGCATGGTTGTGGTCATTCCAAATTGCCATCAACTATTCTCATTTTCAATTATTATTATTAGATAATTCTTTTCTTTTGCATTATGGTTGCAAGAAAGAAAAAATATAGCTCATTCTATCATTCTCATTCTCTTTCCTCTCTTCATCTTCTTCTTCCTCTAGCAAAGAGAAACCTTCTCATGAGTTGAGAATCCTTCTCTTTAAAAAGAAAAGCAAACCCTAGTCACTCTCTACTCACTCTAGGATCAAAGGATTAGCAAGCCGGAGATTCTAGTTCACTCCAAGTCCGAGAAAGAGCCCAAGGTCGAACCCTCGAGGTGGATCCATCTTCGACGGAAGAAGGCGACAAAAGAGAACCATCAACCTCTACAAGATTTCAAGAAGAAGGAGTTCAAGTTTAGGTATAACCATCTTCCATAGTAGCTAACTCTCTTTAGCTAGAATGCTAGTTTTAGTTTAGACAACGATCCCGACCAAGTTTAGTCCATGTTGCCTCTTGCGATAAAAATTCGTTTTTTATACCGTTTCCGCCTCCCCGTAAGCACCGGGGGTCGCAATATGGACTTACAGTGGTATCAGAGCCTAACTAAACTTAAATTAGCTTGGTATTGAAGTGTAACGAAGTTCGGAAACGAAAAATCACAAAACTGGAAATTCAAAACCCTAACTTTCTGTTGAAATTTTTTCTGCTCAAAATGAAAAACTTTATACTTGTAAATTCGTCTCAGGGTTTTCTAAGAACACACAAGAAAAACGATAGCATGTTTCCTCCAAGCCGCCGCCCTTCCGCGGCCTCACCTACTCATCTGGCCGCGGAACCGCCGCAGGTTTTAGTCATCTTTGCATCGTTTTTCGTGCAGTGTTCTTCTGTGTTGGTTTTGGGATTTTTCAGATATATTATATGTACCCAGATTTTCCAGAACTGAAATTCACTTTTGGGGTCCTATAATTCCGTATTTTTTTCCGAACTTCACTGCACTTTGGCTATGTTGGTTATATCTGTGAAGTTTGCATGTATTGAACGTCGGCTAATCGCTATAAGACGATTAGTCGGGGTTATACATGATCTGTAATGTGCTGGAATGTGTATATAAATATGTTGGATTGTCGCGGGTGAATAGCCGGGGGTTGTGAGACGAGAGTTTTCTTTTCTTGCAATTCATTGTAAATGTAAATTGATGTAATTATATTATTTGTTTGGCCGCACAACCGGGTCGGGGTTGTAGCCGTCATTGTATAATTCTTTTTACTGTTTTTGCTCCTAGGATAGACCCATGGAGGGGTACACAAACTACCGAGGACTTGGCGGGTAGTTTGCCGCACCCGTAGGGGTCTTGGGTGGGGATTTGGCTATTCACCGCGACCGTGTTATCTGTTTTTGTTACAGGCTCGTACAAATTACAGATTGCTAGTATATCCAATGTATTTATCTGTGATCTGAAATGTCTATCATTGCTTTCTATTTAGGCGTTGCTTATGTTTTACAGACGCGCTAGCCCAGCCCCCGCTCTGTCGTTAGTTAAGTAACCTAACGGGTAATGACGGGGCCCCGTGGCGAATGCGAATGGCATAAGCGTACGTCATATTTTGGTTGTTTTCTGCAATGGTAGGATTATATGATGGGACGCATTAAAAGTACTAATGCAAGAATATCACGCATTAAAAGAACTAATGCAAGATAATAAACCAAGTTTAAGTCGATGGAACACTTTCGAAAAACCACTCGGTTCTTTTCAAAACTAACTTTTAAATGCGGAGCTTGAGCCACTCCTTCTAAAAGCTATCTCGTTCCATCGATTATATCAAGTTCACTACGTTCACGGTTTCGCCAAAACCATCCGTAGCCCTCCGTCGTTTCATATGAATATTCAACAGTATTCAAGCTGTGTTTGTTGGCCTTAGTCAAGGCACAGTGATTGGTAGCTGGTGGGTATTCATATGTTGCATAGATAGAATGCGTTGGTTTGGGACAGTCGTATTGCCTTGTTGGCCATAGTCAAGGGTATATACGGGTGGGTTCAAATTAACCTGGATAACGACGGGAAGAACTTGACATGTGACTTATGATTTGTTGGCCTTAGTCAAGGTCATAAGAGCATGGGGCAAAAATCCACATCGGGAGTTTCATAAGTACTGAAACTTGCTAGATTTGCATACCATTTGGAGTGTGATGATTATGGTAGGATTCCTTCATTTTCGTCACACAATGATATTTGGATCCCGATCCTACTGTGAGTATATGCTACTCCTCGGGAAATTTCTCACTTAACGATCAATGCTATAAACCTAGTAGGTGCCTAGAAAGGTGTTAGCGGGGTTACGCCCCCAGGGAAAAGAGGTTCTTTAATTAAGGAACTTCGCGAAAGCGTTGGAAAACCTCCCTCGAAGTACCGACACTGGCCTGGCTGAACGGTTAAGCAAGTATTGTACGGTGGGATTGATCCTGACTAATTCTTCCTTTATGGTTTGAGGAGGGATTCGAGAAACAGTGGGAGCCATCCTGTTTAGACAAACTAAAAACCACTCTAAACTTGCAAGAGCATCATGCTGAGTGTTTCTTCTTCTCTCTCCTAATTGCAGCGACCAATCAACATGACTGGACTTAAGTTACTCCTAGATAAAAACAAACTGACAGGGCCAAACTACAAAGATTGGCTCAGGAATGTCAAGATAGCAATCACTTATGACAAGCTGGGGTATCTTCTTACCACCAAAGCTCCCCCTGTCCCTGGTCCAACTTCCAGCGTCGCGGATAAGGAAATCCGCAAGACTTGGGAGATTGATAGCGCGAAGGCTAAGTGCCTCCTGCTTGCCTCGATGGACAACGAACATCAGAGGAGGCATGAGAATATGGACATGGAGTCCATATTGCTCCATACAAAAGAACTGTATGGAGAGCAATCACGTATCGCAAGATACGAAGCGTCGAAAAAGTTGTTTTCGACAAAGATGGCCGTCGGATCATCAGTAGCCGAGCACGTGCTAAAGATGATCGGCTACATTGAGGAGCTCGCTGACCTAGGGATCACATTGGAGAGTGAGCTATATACGGATATAGTTCTCCAGTCCCTTCCTTCCACTTACGCCCAGTTTATACTGAACTTCAACCTACAAGAAAAAGAGGTTGAACTATCAGAGCTCCTCAACATGCTGAGGAGCGCAGAGGGCACCCTACAGAAAAGTAGGGATACATCCACTTTGTTTGTAGGAGGATCATCTTCTTCTAGGTCCAAGGCGAAAGCCAAGGGAAAGAAGAAGAAGGCCCCCGCCAAACCAAGGGGCGGTGTTAGTAAAGTGGATACGAAGGGAAAAGGTAAAGCAACAAAGATAGCGGGGAAGCTTGTGGATAAGGAAGAATGCTTCTTTTGTCATAAGAAAGGACACTGGAAGAATGATTGCAGGGCCTGGAAGGCCAGAACACAGGAATTGAAGCAGGTTGCAGCTTCAGCTTCAGGTGTGTATGTTATTGAAAACTGTCTTTCAATAAACTCTACTTCCTGGGTATTGGATACCGGATCAGGATCTCATATCTGTAATTCTTTGCAGGCGTTGAGAAACCGTAGGGATTTGAAGGCAGGTGACATGACCCTCAGAGTTGCGAACGGAGCTAGCATGGATGCTAAAGCCGTGGGGGACTATCACCTGGGAATGTCAGATGGACATGTTTTGGTTTTGCGTAATTGCTTTTTTGTACCCAACGCAACTTGTAATATCATTTCTGTATCTTTAGTTTCTAAAGAAGGTTATGAATTTGCGTTTGTAAGTAATGTTGTAAACATTCACCTTAATCAAGTTCTGATTGGGTCAGGTACACTGAGCAATGGTATATACGTATTGAACCAACCACAGATTTTCAATGTCCAGAATACACACAAAAGAAAGTCTCCAGATATCAATCGGGCTTTCTTATGGCATTGTAGACTGGGTCACATCAATGAGACACGGTTGACTAAGTTACATAAAGAAGGATACTTGGATCCGTTCGAGTATCAGTCTTATGCCACTTGTGAATCTTGTCTCATGGGAAAGATGACAAAGACTCCGTTCACTGGACACGGAGAAAGAGCGAGCGAGCTCTTGGGACTCATACACAGTGACGTGTGTGGTCCAATGTCTACACATGCGCGAAGCGGTTATTCATACTTCATTACTTTCACAGACGATTTCTCTAGGTATGGACATGTCTTCTTAATGAAGCACAAATCCGAGGCTTTTGAGAAATTTCGGGATTACAAGAATGAAGTTGAAAAACAAACAGGCAAAAGTATCAAGATCCTAAGATCGGATCGAGGTGGTGAATACTTGAGTGCCGAGTTCCTGGACTATTTAAAAGAGAATGGAATTCTCTCTCAGCGTACTCCTCCATACACTCCGCAACATAACGGTGTATCGGAAAGGAGGAATCGAACCCTATTGGATATGGTTCGTTCCATGATGAGTAAGGCTGAGTTACCGCGATCTTTCTGGGGATATGCACTAGAAACAGCTGCACATCTCTTGAACCAAGTTCCTACTAAGACTGTGCCTACCACACCATATCAGATGTGGAGTGGGAAGAAACCCTGTCTTAAAGCCTTTAAGACATGGGGATGTCCGGCTTTTGTAAAAAAGCAGCATGCGGACAAGCTCGAGGCACGCTCAGTACAGTGCAAGTTTGTGGGATACCCAAAGAACTCCAAGGGGTATCTATTCTATTACGCAGAGGAGCAAAAAGTCCTTGTTTCTCGTCATGCCCACTTCTTGGAAACTGAGTTTTTGGAAAATCAGATAAGTGGGAGCGCAGTAGAACTGGATGAAATTCCAGAACCTCAGACTATTACTGAAAGCTTAGTGGAACCAGAGGGTTCAAATGAACAGGACATTCCTACGCCGCTCCGCAGGAGTAGTAGGCAGTCTCATCCGCCCGAGAGATACTGCGGTTTTCTCATAGACGGGGATAGAGAGGATTGCATCATAGATTATGATGAGCCTACTAGCTTCCAGCAGGCCGTTCAGAGCGTTGACTCAGTAAAATGGCTGGATGCAATGCGGACCGAAATGGAGTCCATGTACACCAACAAGGTATGGACGTTGGACATTGCTCCAGACGGGGTAAAACCCATAGGATGCAAGTGGATCTTCAAAAGGAAGATTGGTGTAGATGGACAGGTTGAGACCTATAAAGCTAGGCTGGTAGCAAAAGGTTTTCGTCAAAGACCTGGCTTGGACTACGACGAAACCTTTTCTCCAGTAGCCATGCTGAAATCCATTCGGATCCTTCTTGCCATTGCTGCCTTCCACGATTATGAGATCTGGCAAATGGACGTAAAGACAGCTTTTCTAAATGGAAATTTAGAGGAGTGTGTCTATATGGACCAGCCAGAGGGTTTCATTCAGAGTGGGAGCAGCGGAAAGGTGTGCAAGTTGCTTAAGTCCATCTATGGACTAAAGCAGGCATCGCGGAGTTGGAACATCTGCTTTGATGAGACAGTCAAAGAATTTGGCTTTATCAAAAATCCAGATGAACCATGCATCTATAGTAGATTTGTAGCGAGAACTGTAGTATTCCTCGTTTTATACGTGGATGACATTCTCTTGATAGGAAATGACATTCCTATGCTACAATCTGTCAAGGGGTTCTTGTCACAAAGGTTCTCCATGAAAGACCTGGGTGATGCCTCATACATCCTGGGGATCCGGATCCATCGTGATAGATCCAAGAGGATATTGGGACTTTCTCAGTCCAGGTACATCGACACCATAGTGAAAAGATTCAGTATGGAAGATTCCAAGCGCGGTAACCTACCGGCTTGTCACGGGATCACCCTCTCTAAAGAGATGTCTCCCAAGACTGATTTGGAGAGGGATCGCATGTCTATTATACCCTACGCTTCTGCGGTAGGCTCTATAATGTATGCGATGTTGTGTACCAGACCGGATGTAGCTTATGCACTGAGTGTGGTAAGCCGGTATCAGTCTAACCCTGGGGAGAAACACTGGATAGCAGTAAAGAACATTCTCAAGTACCTGAGGAGGACTAAGGAGATGTTCTTGGTGTATGGCGGAAAAGACCTCCAGATCGAGGCCTTTGCTGACTCCAGCTTCCAGAGTGACAAGGATGATTCCAAGTCCATGTCGGGTTTTGTCTTCACCCTCAATGGAGGGGCGGTGTGTTGGAAGAGTTCCAAACAGGAAACCGTTGCAGACTCGACGATGGAAGCGGAATACATCGCTGCATCTGATGCCGCAAAAGAAGCTGTCTGGATGAGGAAGTTCTTGAAAGAACTTCAGGTGGTTCCGTCCATTGTTGACCCAATACCTCTGTATTGCGACAACAACGGGGCTATAGCTTTAGCGAAGGAACCCAGGTCCCATCAGAGATCCAGGCACATCTTGAGGCGGTATCACCTGATCAGGGAGATCGTGGATCGCAAGGAGATCGAGGTTCGGAGGGTTGCTTCAGAAGAGAACACTGCAGATCCATTCACCAAGGCCTTGCCCCAGACTCAGTTCGAGCGGCTGATCGAGATGATAGGTCTTCGATACGCCAGTACATGGCCTTAGTGCAAGTGGGAGATTGTTAGTGTATATGCCCTAGAGGCCATTACTGTATCATACTAGTTTGTATATTACTTAATGGATGCTTGGGATATTCACCTTGTATATACAATCTTGCTCAAAATAGTAGTATGCTACTTGGTTTGTTTCTACTTCAATGTGTACTTGTGTTTATTTCAGTATATCACTTATACGCATTAGTGGAGCCCTTGGGATCTTTGCTTGATTACCAGCGTTGTGATGGCAGTCACACTAGTGGGGGCTGGGTAATCTATAAGCACATCCTTATACAGGTCCCTAGTCGCAGGACTATCGAGACAGGGCATCGATACTCCGGAGTAGACTAGCGTGTGCGCTTCTCATCCCAGTGAGGGAGATGGTCTGTCCCACAGCCATCAGTACGTCGTACTGGAGATAGTATACGGGTGCTCGTTGGGTTACGAGTACACTGGACAGGACTCGTCGGGAACTGACAGGTTGGTATTATACCTATCGTCAGTTATCAGTTCCCAGGTGACATGAGTACAGCATAGTCCGCTGACTTGACACTGGCACTTCGCCTCAAGTGTGTTCCCACTGCACTTTGATCACTACCCTACCACGGCTCAAAGGAGTCGTGCAAACAGGTGGTGGTTGGGTGCAGTCCCGAAGCACTTGGAGGCAGTGACGGTTAGACAGGATTCGTCTCTCCCGGTATTGGGGGTTGACATCGCGCTGTGTCTAGGAGAGCCATTACACGAGTAGTCCCTGGCCAGGGCAAACGAGATATACTGGTAGGTTTCCAGTGTTATCTCAGGGTGTTTTGGGCTTCGCTCCGGCACGACTTGTACCGCTATTGGGGGACTGACGTTTACCACCCCCTAGGCCCGCCATGCGATGTATCAGACGAACAGACCGGACTGTACGGAGAATGTCATATTCAGACTCAGTAGGAGTTCAGATGGGGTTTCACCTCGTCAGCCTTCTTGTCGGCATCTACCTGGGGACCGTTACGCACAGCTAGTGCCGCTTGCGGTCTGTGGTTAAACCCACTGCCAGCGTAGTGTCGAGTCTTTAGAGTCCCACACAGAGGGTATTCGCCTCTGGGCAAAACAGAGTAGAGGTCGCATGGTTTTGCGACAGGGTTCGTTCTCATCCGCGCACTTGTGCACGTTTGGAGTCCGGACGGATTATACTGGCAGGCTCTGGTTTGAGCCAGATACTAGTATATATATTTGGGGTTGCTTTTATATCTTGGTATTCTTGTTCCTCGGAACGAGAATGCAGGTGTGTATGCACAGTTGCTTGAGGCGGAGGATGAGGTATTTCATTAGGGTTTCGGAACGGGTGCGTATGCACAGTTGACAGTTATCTTTTTCCAAACCCTAATGGATTTATGGATTATCTATTTATAATAGTAATTAAATGAGAATTTTGTTATGGTTGATATTGTTGACTTGTTGACCATGGTTGACTTGTTGACCATGGTTGAAAGTTGACCACCATCATGCTTCAAAAGTCTTCCTTGATTTATGCTTACATTTTTAAATGAAGCATGGTTGTGGTCATTCCAAATTGCCATCAACTATTCTCATTTTCAATTATTATTATTAGATAATTCTTTTCTTTTGCATTATGGTTGCAAGAAAGAAAAAATATAGCTCATTCTATCATTCTCATTCTCTCTCCTCTCTTCATCTTCTTCTTCCTCTAGCAAAGAGAAACCTTCTCATGAGTTGAGAATCCTTCTCTTTAAAAAGAAAAGCAAACCCTAGTCACTCTCTACTCACTCTAGGATCAAAGGATTAGCAAGCCGGAGATTCTAGTTCACTCCAAGTCCGAGAAAGAGCCCAAGGTCGAACCCTCGAGGTGGATCCATCTTCGACGGAAGAAGGCGACAAAAGAGAACCATCAACCTCTACAAGATTTCAAGAAGAAGGAGTTCAAGTTTAGGTATAACCATCTTCCATAGTAGCTAACTCTCTTTAGCTAGAATGCTAGTTTTAGTTTAGACAACGATCCCGACCAAGTTTAGTCCATGTTGCCTCTTGCGATAAAAATTCGTTTTTTATACCGTTTCCGCCTCCCCGTAAGCACCGGGGGTCGCAATATGGACTTACACATTCATCGCCCATCATATGGGACAAGTAACGTATACGCTAGTCTACTCTGGTAATATCGATGCCCAGTCTCGATACACCCTCGACCAGGAACATTTTAAGGATATGCTCACAAACTACATATGTCCCACTAGTATGATCTATATCATAATCTCAGTAGTCAAGTAAATATCCTAAGGGCATTATCAACATGTACCAAATGAGTGAAAGCATGATCAAATGAATATGTCAAGATAAAGTACAACCAGATAGCATACTATCATGTCGAGCAAGAATGTCCCCTAAACACACACATACACATACACACACACACACACACACACACACACACATACCGGTACATACACTATCATATAATGGTCTCTAGGGCATACATATATCCAACAATCTCCTACTTGCACTAAGGCCAATTATTGGCGTATTTCATACCCAACATCTCAAAAAGTCGCTCATGTTGCGTCAGAGAGAGGGCCTTGGTGAGTGGATCCGTGGTGTTATCTTTTGTATCTATTCTCCAAATCTCGATTTCGCGGCGATCAACCTTCTCCCGGATCAGATGATATCGTCTGAGGATGTGTCTGGATCGCTGATGGGATCCGGGCTCTTTGGCCAACGCCATAGCCCCATTATTATCACAATACAATGGTGTTGGATCAATAATGGTCGAAACTACTCCTAGCTCCGAGATGAACTTCCTCATCCAGACGGCTTCCTTGGCGGCAGCATTTGCAATAATATACTCAGCTTCCATCATGGAGTCTGCAACGGTATCATGTTTGGAACTCTTCCAACTTACTGCTCATCCATTGAGGGTAAACACAAACCCTGAGATAGATTTGCTGTCATCCTTATCACTCTGGAAGCTCGAATCGGTAAAGGCCTCCAATTAGAGATCCCCGTTACCATACACCAAGAACATTTCATTAGTCCTTCGCAAGTACTTAAGAATGTTCTTCACAGCTGTCCAGTGATTCTCCCCTGGGTTGGATCGATACCTACTTACTACACCCGGTGCATAAGCTACATCAGGACGTGTACATAACATCGCATACATTATAGATCCTACAGCAGAAGCGTAGGGTATAATACTCATGCGAGCTCTCTCTTCATCAGTCTTTGGGCAAAAGTCCTTGGAGAGAGTGACTCCATGACTAGTGGGTAAGGCACCCCGCTTAGAGTCTTCCATACTAAACCTCTTTAGTATGGTGTTAATGTACCTAGCTTGGGAAAATCCCAGTAACCTTTTAGATCTATCCCTATAGATCTTCATGCCCAATATGTATGAGGCATCACCCAGGTCCTTCATGGAGAACCTTTGTGATAAGAATAGTTTGACCGATTGTAGCATAGGAACATCGTTTCCTATCAGAAGAATGTCATCCACGTACAATACGAGAAATGTGACAGTACTTCTTACAATCTTCTTATAAATACAAGGTTCATCTGGATTTTTGACGAAAATTAAACTCTTTGATAACATCATCAAAATAGATGTTCCAACTCCGTGATGCCTGCTTTAATCCATAAATGGATTTAAGCAACCTACATGCTTTCCTGCTGCTCCCACTATCAATGAAGCCCTCTGGCTAATCCATATAAACGCATTCTTCTAAATCACCATTTAGAAAAGCAGTTTTAACGTCCATCTGCCAGATTTCATAGTCGTAGTGAGCAGCAATAGCAAGTAGGATCCGAATGGATTTAAGCATGGCTACAGGAGAAAAGGTTTCGTCATAGTCCAGTCCGAGTCTTTGTCGAAATCCTTTCGCCACAAGCCTTGCCTTATAGGTCTCCACCTGCCCATCTACACCGATCTTTCTCTTAAAGATCCATTTGCACCCTACGGGTTTTACCCCAGAGGGTACAACATCCAAATTCCATACTTTGTTGGTGTACATAGACTCCATTTCGGATCTCATGGCATCCAGCCACTTCACAGAGTCACCACTCGTGATAGCTTGCTGAAAACCGGTAGGGTCATCATCATCCATGATGTAATCTTCTCCATCACCATCAATGAGAAAATCGTAGTATCTCTCCGGTAGGCGAGAAGTCCTACCAGATCTTCGGAGTGGCTGAGGTTCATTAGGTTCTATTGCAACATTCGGTTCAACCAAGTCGTCATTTATAACTTGTGTCTCTAGAACCTTTTCTAGATCTACCACATTGCCATCAGTATCATTTTGAAAAATCTCATTTTCTAAAAATGTGGCATTTCGAGAAACAAACACCATTTGTTCCTCCTTGTGGTAGAAAAGATATCCATATAAATCTTTTGGATATCCCACAAATACACACTTGACTGATCGTGTCTTGAGTTTGTCCGGATTCTGCTTTTTGTCAAAAGCCGGACAACCCCAAATCTTAACTCGCTTAAGAGATGGTCTCTTCCCACACCATATCTCATATGGAGTGGTAAACACGGTCTTGGTTGGAACCCTATTCAACAAAAAGCTGTAGTCTTCAATGCATACCCACAAAAGGAGATGGGCAATTCAGCATCACTCATCATGGATCGTACCATATCTAATAGGGTTCGATTCCGCCACTCTGACACACCGTTGTGCTGTGGTGTGTAAGGGGGAGTGAGTTGAGAGAGAATCCCATTCTCTTTTAGGAAGTTCGAAAATTCTGTACTAAGATACTCTCCACCTCGATCTGATCGAAGAATTTTGATGCTCATTCCAGCTTGTTTTTCTACTTTAAATTTGTACTCGTTGAATTTCTCGAAAGCTTCACTTATGCTTTAACAAAAACACATGACCGAATCTTGAGAAATCATCAGTAAAAGTTATGAAATAAGAAAAACCGCCTCTTGCATGTATAGACATTGGCCCACATACATCACCATGTATGAGGCCCAAGAGCTCTGTAGCTCTTTCTCCGTGTCCAGTAAACGGTGTTTTGGTCACTTTCTCTTTGATACAAGACTGACAAGTCGCATAAGATTTATACTCAAAAGGATTTAAATATCCATCTTTATGAAACTTGTTTAGTCTTGTTTCATTAATATGACCAAGTCTACAATGCCAAAGAAAAGCTTCATTTATATATGAAAATTTTCTTTTATTTGTGTGTTGTATGTTGAAAACTATGTGTTGATTCAGGACGTATATCCCGTTATTAAGTATACCACATCCAATCAACTCTTGATTCAGTTTACTGTTCATAATATTGTGCTACAATACAAAATGATATCCTTCATTGTCTAACAAAAAAACGGATATATATTACAAAGCATGCTTGGTATAAAATAACATGGGTTCAAAACCAATATACAACCCGATGGCAACCCTAGGTGATACTCTCCCACTGAAACTGCATGTACATTGGAACCATTTCCAACTCAGAGAGTACCATCACCGGTCTTCAATACTCTGTTATTTCTCAACCCCTGCACAGAATTGCAGATATGAGAACCCGAACCGATATCCAAAACTCAGGAAGCAGAGATTATAGAAAAACAGCTTTCGGTTACGAACACACCTGAATCTGAAGCATAACCATGCTTCCTTTTCTTGAGACCAAGGTACTCAGTACGGTTCCGCTTCTAGTGCCCCGTCTTCTTGCAATAGAAACATTCTCCTTTTCCCGTCTTCGCAGATTTGGATTTGTCTTTCCCATTTGCTTTCTTGATTCCACCTCTCGGCTTGGTGGATTTCTTCTTGTTCTTTCCCTTGGCCTTGGCTTTTGGGACGGAAGAAGAAGATTGTCCAACAAGCAGAGAAGGAGACTTTTCCTTAAGCGTGCTCTCCGCATTTCTCAACATATTGAGAAGTTTGGGTAGTGACTTCTCCATGTTGTGCATATTGAAGTTCACTATGAATGGAGCAAAGGCAGAAGGAAGAGACTGTAGAACAATATCAGTATATTGCTCGTTATCCATTGTCCATCCGAGGCCCTCAAGCTCTTCAATAAGAGCTATCATCTTCAAAACGTGATCACCTACTGAAGTGCCAAGAGCCATCTGCATCTGAAACAGCTTTCGAAATTCTTCGTATCGTAAGATACAAGATTGCTCCCCATACAACTCTTTTGTATGGAGAAAGATGGATTGAACATCCATATCCTCGTACTGCTTTTGATGTGTATTGACCATCGATGCAAGCGCGGGGCATTTGGCAGCAGCACAGTCAATATCCCACGTTTTGCGGATCTCCCTATCCGCTACAGAAGATTCAGGGCCTGGGGTGGACGGGGCTGAGGCAGTGAGGACATATGATACTTTATCATATATGAGAGCAATGTTAATGTTCCTCAACCAGTCTTTATAGTTCGGTCCGGTAAACTTATTTTTCTCTAATGGTAGCTTAAGTCCAGTCATGGTTATCAGTCATTAAGAGAGAGAAAAGAATACACTCAGCAAAAACTCTTGCAAAGACAGATTGGTTATTTATCTTATCTAATCGATATCTCCCACTGCTTTTATCAAATTTTCCTTCAAATCTTAAAAAGAAAATTTAGCCAGGATTAATTATATTCTACAACTTCGCTAACCGTTCAGCCAGGCCAGTGCCGGTACTTCTGAGGGAGGTTCCCCGTGCTTTCGCACGGACCTAATTAAAATAAACCTCATTTTCCCAGAGGCGTAGCCCCGTTGGCACCTTTCTAGATACCTAATGAGTTTGCTAATTGTAAAGTGCAAAACTCTCCTGGGAGCAACTTTTGCTCACAGTGGGATCGAGATCCTACTATCATATAGAAGGTATGCAATCTCATTGCAAATTTCAAATCTTGAAACTCCCGATATGGTTTTTACCCCTAGTAACTTATGACCTTGACTATAATCAGCATATCACAAGTACTAGTCAAGTTCTACCCGTCATTTCATGATTAATTAAACCAACTCATATGACCCTTGACTATAATCAACATAGTCACATGAATGTCTTAATTAATCGCATCATATGCTGTGTAGGAAGACATCACTTAGCTACCGTACACTACACCTTGACTATAATCAACATACGTAGCACGAATACTAAGTACTCTACTTCCTAAAATGATGGAGGGCTACGAATAGTTTTTAAGAAAACCTTTAACGCTTTGAACTTGATATCGTTGTAGAATCTAATGCTTTTTAAAAGGAGTGGCTCAAGCTCCACAATTTGAAAACTTGCTTTTTCATAAAAAGCCAAGTAGGTTTCAAATCTAATTCTACAACATCTTTTTAGGTTTCTTTTGTTTACATTAATCTCATTAATGCAGTCCCATCATTTAAGTCCTTAAGCCATTACATAAACGAAACAAAAATAGAACATACGCTTATGCCATCCGTATTCGCCACAATGTCCCGTTATGTACCATTAGGTTACTTAACTAACGGCATAGCGGGGCGGGACTAGCGCGGATGCAAAACATAAGCAACATTTATTATATATCATATATATATAATACACCATTCGTCTCAACATATAAAGTGATCACATCACAGAATATCAACAGCAGAAGCACATATATGAAAATATAGGATATACTAGGAGATCCGTATTTTGTATTTAGCCAACAATAGAAAATACGGATTCCACGGTCGCGATGAATAGCCAAGCCCACACCCCTAAATCCCTACGAGAGCGGCAAGTGACCCTACCAATTCTAGAGTTTAGGAGACCCGGTCTCGACTCCTCGAGATGGCCTCCCACTGAACCCTAGAACCCGGTCACTTGTACTCCCCACCTTGGGTCTATCCTAATGCGGAAAAGTAAATAATATACAACAATGGTGACTTCATCCTCAACCCGGAAATGCCCCAATAAAAGAATATTACATACAATTAATTTTACATGAATGAAAAGAAAAACTCTCATCTCACATAAAACACCCGACTATTCATTCACGACGATCTTGTACATCATATCTCAGCAACACATAATATCACATATCATCAACGTAAGTATGCATACCCCAATTGTCGTTGATGTATAGCAACGAAACCGGCGATATACCACATACTACACTTACGGTCGCAGAAAAGAAAGTGAAAAACTACAACAATTGGAATTGATATTGCCTTTAGATATCATAAACCCGGAATATCACATATTCAGGATTTCATGCCTAATAATGCAAATCTTATATTTAGGTCTCAACCATGAAAACACCTTTTCAAAAGAAGTCGGGTAATTCAACAAGATTCCCGATTCTACCGAGGCCAAAATATTAGATTTACACGCAACTAATTACTTTTCACAAAACTAATTAGTGTAGATTCTAATTATTGTATCATATTCACAAATATCTAGACAATATTAAATATTTCGATCGAGTCAACAAACACCCACAAATTGCCCCGAAAGCTCAACACTTGAGCAAAGCTAAAATATCTAAAAACGTGCCACAGTGCCTATGGACCAACCGTAGAAGGGCCAACCCTTGCCTCACCTATGACGCCACAGGACTACAGCAAACCCTAAGGTTTGGCCGCGGTTCCATGGTCATAGAATCGAGTTAGGGTTATATTCCTCTAGAGGGTTCATAGGGTTACTTGCATGAACATTCAAATATCTTTAACTTGGAAAATTCCAACACTTGGAAAATTTCTAGCGAGGGTAATGAGGTGGTGTGTGATGTTCGTTCGAACTGTTTAACGTCGTCCAACTTACCAAAAACAATGTTAAAATTACGACTACGAAATACTTCGAATTAGCCCCTAAACAAAATTAACATCACATGAAATTTTGGGCTAAACAAACAACACCTGAAACCCCAAAATCTACAGACCAGAGCACCAGAGCAAAACGAGACGATTCAGAGGTGGGGGGGCCGGCCAGGCCAGATTTATGGGGAGTGTGGCCGGTTCAAAACCGTTAGAATCCTCTCTTTTTTCTCTGGTGTTCTCAGTGCATCATATACAAACTTCTGCAGTTGCTAAAAAAAAATTTCGAGCCCGTTTAAAAATCAACAGAGAGCATTATCCAAGGTTCCAGAAAATCGTTATTTCGGAGTTGTTTCAGTTTCGTAATTAATCTAACACCGTCTAAGTTTCTAGCTTGACTCTGATACCACTGTAGGGATTCTCTAGCACCATCCTAGGTTTTGGGTTGCATCACACATGCTATATTAAAATTTTAGGGGGTGCTAAACAATACCAACCATGAATCGAACTAGAAAAATAGAGTAACAACATATAGTATCTCATACTAAGTACTGTCTAACACTAAGTGGGAAGAAATACAACCTTTGTAGACCTCCTCTTATGACTCCTTGGATCGAGTAGGGCTTGAACCGGTTTGGTTGAATCCTTCCAAGTCCACGATGATCCACCACGAAGTCCCTTTGCACAAGCTCCTAGCTTCACTTGATCTTTGAAGAAGTGGAGCAAACAACCCACACTAATGGGCTAGACTAGTATATATTGGTGATGTGGGTTTGGATCTCACTCAAAAACCTTTTCTTTTTATTTTCTTCTCTCACTTTTGAAACCCTAGAGAGCTTGAAGGAGAGAGAGGAAGAAGGAGATGGCTTAAACTTGACTCAAGTGAATAATGCTAACATAATCCCAAGTGAATGTGAGTAATGCCATGCTAAACTATGGTTATAAAATATCTAGATATTTTGTGACTTGAGGTTAAGCAAAACCATGGGCTACAAAACCATGGGCAATGAAACCATGGTATTGACTTTGGTCAACTCAAGAGAAGAGAGTTGAATAGTTAACCATGATTTTATTGCCATTTTGCTTTTCTCAAATAAACAAAATATATAAATATGCTACCATGTGAGTCTTGCATTGCTACCACCAATGTATTATCAACGACACATGTATGCTTGCATGTGTGCATCCATATCAACATATACATACACTCATGCATGCATCATAAAGAAATAGGTTTTAATAAATGAGCTAATGGACTTAATATTAAATCAACACTTGATTTAATAACTCGGTCATATCACATACGACCCGTCCAATAGTAAACGCCCGATTAAAATACGGTATCTAATACACGCATTTAATCGAGGTTCTGCGCATATCCCATATGCACCCCACATCGTTTCGCCTAAGCTAGGAGACCCCTTTGTGTGAGTCTAAGACTCGTCAATACGCTAGCAGTAGGCAGTGATCACATCACATGCCCACAAACCGTCAGTGGCACAAGTTGTACGTAACGGATCCCAGGTATTGAGCGATAAGAAGAAACACAAGCGAACCTGCTAAAACTCCCGTCGAGCCAACTGGTAACACTTACCGTGCAGTCCGGTCTCTTCGTCAAATATGCTGCATATCAAGTTTAAGGGTGGTATCGTCGACCCTATTAACCCAATAAGTTATGCTGGTATATGGCTTATAACAGATTGAGAAACTACTGATAACACGTATCAGTAAAGCCCTGGTCAGGGACTTCCTGTTATAGCCAATCGTACATAGCGCAACATCAACCCCCAATACTGGGAGAGACGAAACCCCTCCTATCGCTCATTGCCTCCATGTGCCTCGGGACTGTACCCAAAATCCACTTGTTTACATGACTCAGTAGAGCCGTGGTAGCGTGGAGATCAAAGTACAGTGGGAGGCACACAAGACTCTATGACGATCTCGGGTCTACAGACTAACCTGTACCAGTGTCACCTGAGAACTGCTATCCGACGATAGATATAATACAACATAGGAGTTCTCGGCGAGTCCGTTCAGTGTACCCAGTCTCACTGAGCACCCGTATACGGTCTTTGGTGTCACCACACCAATGGATATGGGATCATCCATTGCCCATCATATGGGACAAGTAACGTATACGCTAGTCTACTCTGGTAATATCGATGCCCAGTCTCGATACACTCTCAGCTAGGAATATTTTAAGGATATGCTCACAAACTACATATGTCCCGCTAGTATGATCCACATCATAATCTCAGTAGTCAAGCAAATATCCTAAGGGCTTTATCAACATGTACCAAATGAGTGAAAGCATGATCAAATGAACATGTCAAGATAAAGTACAACCAGATAGCATACTATCATGTCGAGCAAGAATGTCCCCTAAACACACACACACACACACACACACACACACACACACACACATATCGGTACATTCACTATCATATAATGGCCTCTAGGGCATACATATATCCAACACAGACTATACGGTAAGTGTTGCTTATAGGCTTTGCGGGAGTTTGGACAAGCTTGCTTCTTTATTCTCTCAATAGTTGGGTAGTCGTTACGTCCAGCAAGTACCGCTGACGGCTTGTGGGTGACTGATGTGATCATTACCTACTGTTGGCGTATTGACAAGTCTTTAGAGTCCCACACAAAGGTTTCCTAGCCTAGAGAAACGAAGTAGGGCATATATAGTTATATGTGCGGGAGCTTGATTAAATATGAGTATGTGATACCGTATTCTAATCTCGCGATATTTGATATCGGTTAGGTTATATGTGATATAACTGGATTGTTGAATCAAGTGTTGATTCAATGATATGTTATATGTATATATATTTGATATTGGTCAGTTATATATGATATGACCGGATTATTGAATCAAGTGTTGATTTGATATAATATATTGAATGTTGTCAGTTATATGTGATATGACCGGGTTATTGAATCAAGTGTTGATTCGATAATGTGACATACATATAAGTGATACTAGTCTGTTATATATGATATGACCGGATTATTGAATCAAGTGTTGATTTAATAATTTGATATATATTTTTTATATTTGATATATTAATATATATTAACTAATATTGTGCTCACTAAAGATTTTCTTTTTTTCTAATACATTTAATATATATGTGATATATATTAATATATGTATTTATATATTGTATCATGCTTGATGATACATTGAACATGTATGTATGAGACTCACACCAAGACTAAAAATAATTAGGGTGTTTATTTATTAAGAGTAAATCAAAAATGAAGTGGAAATGAGCATGGCTTATATGCTTTTGGAAGCATGTAGAAGTCATGACTCATCTCACCAATTTTGTTTTACTCTAGATATTTTACTCATCCAACCATTATCTTTAGCCCATGGTTAACTCTCTTACTTGATCATCATTTGAGATTTTTCCTTCACCCAAGTCCATCTTCTTCCTCTCTAGTTTTTCTTGAGTGGAAGAAAGAAAAAGAGAAATACATTTCTAAAGTGAGCAAAATTCCTACTTCATCAACATAATCTCAGCTAGCCCATAAGATTAGGTTGTTTGATTCACTAATTCTTGATTAGTGAAGAGTGAGCTTGAGTTAGAGAAACTTCAAGGTGGATCATCTTCGGCCTCGAAGACAACGAAGCAAGATTGTTCCTTTCACCAAGTGGAGCCTAAGAAGAGTTCTAGGGACTACTACTTGGAGCTTAGGGACTACTACTTGGAGTTTTAGAAGTGAAGGACCAGTCTACAAAGGTTGTACTTTCTATTCACTTAGTGTAAAGCTTGTTTACTTGCTTACAAACCCTAATACTCTTGTAAAATTCTAGGTTAGTATAGCTTAGACCTCTAGATTTTTTAAAATTGCATACTTGATGCATGTAGAAGCCTAGTAGAAGTGCTATGACACACTTTCAAAGGAGTCGTGCAAACGGGTTTTAGTTGGGTACAGTCCTGAGCCATATGGAAGCAGTGGTCGATTGTCATGGATTCTTCTCTCCTGGTATTAGGAGTCGATGTCATGCTGTGTGTTCAGTTGGCTATCACCCTAAATCTGTGGCCACGGTGGATGAGATTTACTTATAGTTGATCGGTAATATCTCTGTTGGTGATAAGCTTGACTCAAACACGACTTATCGGGTTAATAGGGGTCTGACGTTATCCACCCCCTAGACCCGATATGCGATACTCTCAGATGAAGAGACCGGACTGTATGGAGATTGTCACATTTAGGCTCAGTAGGGTAAGGACGTACTTGATTGCCGACCCTTCTTTTGGCAAGTACCTGAGTAGCCGTTACGTACAGCTAGTGCCGCTGACATGCTTGTGGTTAAACCCGCTGCCAGCATATTGTTGAGTATTTAAAGTCCCACACAGAGGGTTTTCTCTATTCAAGCAATAGATGTAGGAGGCGTACGTTGGTACGTGCAGGGGTCCGATTAAATACGTGTACGGGATACACGGGCTTTAATCGGACAGTTGATAATACTAGACGGTTTAGGATTAAGCCGGATTATTAAATCAGGTTTTGATTTAATAATATATATATATATATTAATATTATTGTACACTGTTCATTTTCTCTCTTTAATGCTATCCGTATTTTTATATGGATATGCGTGTATATAGCAATACATATATCGAGTGAAGTATTCCGTATTTATACGGGAATGCTTCTAGAAGAAGGACGACTCTGTTGGCTATAGTACCCTCAAGTAAATTATTGTAGTCGCAGCCACACGATTGTGATGATTGAGGGAGGATCTATACGGGTAGAACAGTCTTACTCGAGATGATAGTATGCTCTCTGGTTTGTCTCTATCATGATGTACATGATTTATGTAGTATCATAGATCACTATTACATGTTGATAAATCCTATAGAATTCTTTCTTGACTACCAGCATTATGATGACAATCATATATGTGGGAGCTGGGTGGTTTATAAGCACATCCTTAAATGTCCCTAGCCGAAAGAGTATCGAGACTAGGCATCGATACTCTGGAGTAGACTAGTGTATACTTTTCGAGACCCCGACGAGGGACGGTGGCCGGTCTCACAAGCCATTGGTGTCAGTTAGTCACCTAAGATAGTATACAGGTGCTTATTGGGTTATGAGTTACACTGAACGGACTCACCGGGAACATGCTAGATGGTATTATACCTATTGTCAGATAGCATTTCTCAGGTGACATGAATACAGGTTAGTATGTCGACCTGAGATCGTCATTTGTCTCATGTGAGTTCTCACTATGCTTTGATTACTACTCTACCATGGCTCAAAGGATTCGTGCAAACATGTTTTAGTTTGGTACAGTCCCGAGCCACATGGAGGCAGCGGGCGGATCGTCGAGGATTCGTCTCTCCCGGTATTGGGGGTTGATATCGCGCTGTGCACGGGTGGCCATCACCAGAAATCCTTTGCCAAGGTAGACGAGAATTACTGATTTGGATCAGTAGATTCTCAGTTGGTGATGGGCTTCACACCGACACGAAATATCATATTATTAGGGGTCTGACTTTATCCACCCCCTAGACCCTGTTCTCTGCCTGAAACAGGACCGAGACGTTGGGACGTCTGGCCTGAATTCTGGGGACATATGCTATTTGGATTTATTCGTCCACCTCTCCGAAAATACCAAGTTGATTTATGGCACCATATATCGGAGGTTTGGACAGACACGACCATTATAACAGACTTTATCAGATTTCCCCTCATTTTATAAGGGGTTTTTGATTGTGGGGACGCTCTTCCCTATAGGCGCAAGCCCCTGCAGTTAATTACATTACCGCATTGCGATAACCACTTTCTCCTGCTCTGGAAGTTCACTTCGTGTCGTGTGTGTTTTTGTTTGTTTTGGTTGCCTGTGGATTGTATACGGAGACTAATTTATGTCGTCGCCCGTAGAGTGCGGATTAATCCAAATTCGTATATCTTAGATTTGGGTTTGTTTTATTTAAGGACCGTTAATCTGGTTTGAGATTAAAATCTACTTAAAACATATGAGCATTTGGGACCAATTATTTCATGTAGCCCGATGGCGCTCGCCCTTTAGTTCATCTCGGAACTTAGTTTAAGGACATCGCGGTCTATTATCTCCATGTTTGGGGCGAATATTAGTTTAGGGACATTTCGATCCAACATTCCCGTTTTGGGGACGAATATTAGTTTAAGGAAATTTCGGTCCACCATTCCCATTTTGGGGACGAATGTTAGTTTAAGGACATTTCATTCCAATATTGCCATATTTGAGGCGAGTTTCTGAGGTGTGCACGTCAATTTGGAAGTGCATCAATATATGACGAAAGGAGTTGTTGGTTGTCAGAACCCACCACCTCTCTGAAGACGTTAGGGAATTACAACGGCATAAATCAGAGGTGTGGAAAAATGTACCCTTGAACCAAATCCCATATTTGAGGGGGGAAAGGGTTGTGGTAGACCTAAGAATCGTTAATCATATTTGAGACTAAGATTACCGTAGGAGATATGGAATGAATATCATTTTGGATATCATCAATAAGTGATCATTAATCATGTTTAAGATTAAGATCAGTTTAACAATGTTTTTAAAGATCATTTTTACTTAAGATCCATCAAAAGAGCATTTGGGCTCAGTTGCATGAAACTTTAGAGACTTAGCCAATTTGGGCTTAGTCTGCCCACTCTTTTTCTTTTTCATTCAAAAGTGCTAAGCACTTATTTGGGCTCTGTTTGTTCAGCCCCTTTTCTTTTAATGCAAAAGTGTTGAGCACTTATTCTGACACTCACATGGGTGTCATGTGAAGCATTTAATTATGGGCGTCGCCCAATGAGCACTGAACACTCAGCCATTTTGGCTGTATGTGGAGTGCTAATCACTTTTCTCTCTTTTTTTCTTTTTTTTCTTTGGTGGCGCCCATGTGAGGAACACATGAGGCACTGGGTGCTGCCCAATCAGTTCTAAGCACTCAGCCGTTTTGGCTTTTTATGGAGTGCTAAGCACTCTTATTATTTTTATGGCGCCCACGTGAGGAGCACGTGCGGCGCTAGGCGCTACCCAATCAGTGCTAAGCACTCAGCCGTTTTGTCTGCATGTGAAGTGCTAAGCACTTATTATATAGCGTCCACATGTGTTTCCCCGTAAGGCACTAGGCGCTGTTAAAGAGGGACGCCTACGTGGGAAACACGTAAGGAGTTAGTTTCTTTTATCTGGAGATTTAATTTCTGTTGATTATTTTAGAGAACCTAAATCTCTGTTAATGGTATTTTGACCATTAACGATCACCAAGATCATTATTTTGAGAATCTGGGATCATTTTTTTAAGAACTTTTGTTAGGAAAATGTAGAATTTAATTTTACTGATATGAACTTGGGCGCAAGCGCTCACGTGTTATGCACGTAGGTGCCACTTAAGAATTTAATTCTTATGATAGGTATTTATGTGTTTTGCAAATTGGCGCCCACGTGAGGAGTACGTGCGGCGCCATCTAAGAGTTTAACTTTTATCTAATAAATTCTTTTGTGTTTTGCACATAAGAGTGGCTCTGGCGCTGGCGCCCTCGTGGAGAGCACATGAGGCGCCGTATAAGAATTTAATTCTTACCCAGAAGCTTTTCTGTGCTTTGCAAATTAGCGCTGGTGCCTTCATGAGAAGCACGTGGGGTGCTGCCATATTAATGAAGGTTTCTTTTCATCTTCTTTCTCTGCTTTTCCTGAGTCAAACTTTCTTTTCTAATGCCTTCTTTTTTTAGAGCTTGGAAATAGTTCCACCATACACAACATTTTCTGTGCCGAAACTTAAATGCCTCCTATTATAATCTAAGCAATGCTCTTCTTCTCTCTCGCTTTCAGAGAATCATTTTAACAGAGAAGAGTCGTGACTTGCAATCGTCCGCATGCTAATCGGCAGCCATGGGAGGTACCCATCGAGAAAATTGTTCCTCATTTTGTTGGAGGCTTGGTGAATCCTTCTCTCATGGATGACCAATGTGATATGGTGCTGCACGAGCTCTTGACTCGTAGAGGATCTCCTCTCTCGATCGGCTCCATTTGGCTCCGGATAATCTTCATGTCCGTGCTTGATGACATTCCCCCTCATCCAGCGGAGATGACTCCGGCGATGCTCGACGCAGCTGAGGACAAGATCGAGTGTTTTCATGAGGCACTTTTGATTACCAAGCCTCTGAGGGATCGCTCTGTTCAGCTGCTAAGCCAGATACGGGCTCGGCGGGCTATCATGGCTGCTTTCGCCGATGAACACGGCACTGATCGATAGGGAGCAACTCCTCGCGAAGATCGCCGCTTCGACATGGTAGAGAAGGCTGAGAGGGCTTTAGAAAACTTTATTCATAGTTTTGTAAACTCTTGTACTTTTGATCCCGTGTTTGGTGATCTATTTCTTGTAGAATAAAATGTCTATATGAATGCTTTCCTTTTATCGTTGACCACCGAGTGCTTCATTACTAACACCTGTTTTTTTCCTTTGATTGTATTGTTTAAATATACTTGCAACATACATGTGCGCATGTGCACTTCCACCTCAGGGATTTTTGCTTAGCGCAAACGCCACTGATGTGCTCGTGTCATGCACTAACCCTCCACACGCGTATATGAATGAGCATGCTTTCACACATATCTATAAACGAAATTTAAACCAGTGTAAACAGACCCGATATGCGATACTCTTAGACGAACAGATCAGACTGTATGGAAATTGTCACAGACAGACTCCGTAGGCGTTCGGATGAGTTTGCTCGTCGGCCTTATTTCGCTTAATACCTGGGTAGCCGTTACGTACAGCTAGTATCGCTGACGTTCTTGTGGTTAAACCCAGTGCCAGCGTATTGACGAGACTTTAGAGTCCCACACAGAGCGTTTCTCTAGTTCTGGCAAAATGATATAGTAGCCGTATTTTGATACGTGCAGGGCTCCGATCGAATGATTGTACTAATTACCCGGACTTTCGATTGGACGGTTGATAATACTAGCCGGCTCGGGTTTGAGCCGGATTATTAAATCAGGTATTGATTTAATAATTTACGTATATGTATTTCGATATGTATATTCTAGTATTATGTTCTTTGTGTTATTATATCTCTTTGGATATTCATATTTTGGTACGAATACGGGTATGTATATACAGTTGAGTGTATTCCTTATTTATACGGAAAACATTCTAGAAGGTGGACACCTCATTTTGGTTTATCCATTTATTAAATTAAATGAAAAATGAGGTGTAAAGGTAAAAAAGAGAGAATGGTGAGAACCATACTTGAATAGTGTTAACAGATGAATTGTTAATTCATTTGTGCAAACTATTCAAATATGGTTGATATATTATATTTGAAAATTGGGTTTTACAAAACCATACTTGAGGTTTTTCTCTCTTTAGTTTTTTCTCACTTGAGTTTTTACACTTGAGTTTTTCACTTATGGTTTTTGGATGGTTGGTTTTGAAAAAGTCTCTCATCATTTGCTTCTTCTCTCTTCACTTGCCTTTCTTGAGCGCCTCCTCCTTCTTCTTCATCTTTTACACTACCATTTCATGTGTTGAGAATCAAAGGTAGAAGAGAGATAGATATACACTTAGAACAACTCACTACATCCCTAAGTACTCTAGATTAACAACCTAGAGTCCCTAGTTGCTTCACTAGATTCTCGGTGTGGAGCTAGAGCTATGAGCTACATCCCTCGAATGGATCATCTTCAACAGAGAAGGACCGGCCGCCAAGCTCGATCCAAAGAAGAGGGTAGAAACCGAAGGACACGGATCTTTTGGTAAAACATTCAATCACAGTAGTGCAAGGTTTCCTAGCACGACAACAAGGTTTCGGGAGGCATCGTCCATGCCAAATTAAAATTTTACCGTTCTAGCTAACCCTAACCCTAGAATCGTATACTAGAAATCGATGGAAATATAAATGAAAACACTTTGCAAGTCTAGTGAGCAAGGAATACAACCTTTGTGGACCGGTCCTTCACTTCAATAGCTCCGTGTAGTAGTCCCTTTCGCTGCGATCGTGAACTCCGGACTCTAGAGAGGATCCCATGAAGAAACAAACATGCTTGCTTCGAAGACTTCGAGGCCGAAGATGATCTACGTCGAGGAGACACTAACACAAGCTATCTCTTCACTAATTACGGAATTAGTGAAGAAAACACCCTATACTAAATGGCAAGTAGTAGAGGATGATGAATTAGGAAGTGGGCTCACTTTAGATTTGATTTTCTCACACTTTTCTCATACCTCCATTGAAGCTAGAAAGTTTTGAAGAAGAAGAAGAAGAAGAAGAAATGAACTCATCATATGAATTATAGTTTGAGGTTAGAAATGCAACCAAGAGTTAAGAATGTCATGCTTAACCCTTGTAGAGAGTTAACCATGAGTTAGGGTTAAAGGTTAGGTCAAAAAATATCTTAACCTGGACAAACAAAATGGACAAAGTCAAAAATGCTTACAAGCTTCTACAAGCTTTCAACAAATATCAACCATGACAAATATCCAAAATATTTGAATTACTTAATGATAAATTTAAACCCTAATCTTAACCCTAGCATGGTTTAACCCTCATTAACCCTAGTTGCATTTGTAACCTAGTATGATACATTTAGCATATATCATATATACATCAATGTATCCAAAGTGAGAAAAGAAATCATAAGTGAGCTAATACTAGTTAATATAATGTAATATATCAAATATATGATTATACATTAGATTATCAAATCAACTCTTGATTTAATAATCCGGCTATATCACCTATAACCGACTAATATCATATGAATCAACTTATCGAATCAACACTTGATCCGATAACCCGGCTATATCATATATAACCGACCGATATCTCATATAGGTATCTCATATCGTATCAATCTTGGTCCCACACATATCACATATGTGCTCCTACTCCGTTTCGCTTGAACCAGGAAACCCCTGTGTAGGATTCTAAAGACTCGTTAATACGCCGGAAGTAGGTGATGATCATATCAAACACCCACAAGCCGCAAGCGGTCTGCTAAACGTAACGGCCACCCTGGTATTGAGCGATCAGAAGATCAACAAGCAAGCCTTCTCACACTTCTGCGAATCCAATCAGTAACACTACCGTACAGTCCAGTCTCTTTGTCTGATATGTCGCATATCTCGTCTAGGGGTGGTAAACGTCAGACCCCCAGTAACTCGATAAGTCGTGTCGATATGAGGCTCATAACGGGTCGAGAAACTACTGATAACACTTTCCAGTATATCTCAAAAGCAGCCTTGGCCAAGGACTTCCTGTTATAGCCAATCGAGCATAGCGCAACATCAACTCCCAATACGGGGAGAAATGAAACCCCTCCTATCGCTTATTGCCTCCATATGACTCGGGGCTGTACCCAAAAGCCACCGTTTTGCACGTTCTATTGAACGTGGTAAGGTGGAAATCAAAGCACGGTGGGAATCACACAAGACTCTATGACGATCTCGGGTCTACAGACTAACCTGTACCAGTGTCACCAGAGAACTGCCATCTGACGTGAGGTATAATACCATCTGGGAGTTCTCGGCGAGTCCGTTCAGTATACCCAGTCTCCACTGAGCACCCGTATACTGTCTCTGATGTCAAACCCCAATGGATATGTGATCATCTATCGCCCATCTACATAGGTCGAGAAGCTATACGCTGGTCTACTCTGGTATATCGATTCCCTGTCTCGTACACCCTCGACTATGAACATTTGAAGGATGTACTTATCGACTACATTGTACCTACTAGTATGATCTGCATCATAGTCCTGGTAGTCAAGTACTCATCCTAAGGGCTTTATCAACATGTAACATAGAGACAATCATTGTACATGTTAAGATAAAAGGCAACCAGATAGCATACTATCATGTCGAGCAAGAAAGTCCTCCCTATATATGTCCAAGAAACCACTACAATATACATCGTATGTACAGTAATGGCCTCTAGGGCATACATATAACTAACAAGTAGCTAGAACATGTTTGTAGCTTACTAATTTCATGTTTGGTTTCGATTCCAGATAGTTGTTTCTAGCGCCATGTTTTTAAACATCATTTTTGTTCTGCATCGGCCACGGTAGATGGTCAGGGCGCTAGCAAACCCTAACAACCTTATATTTGTTTTTCTATTTAGAAAAATAAATGGAAATGAGGTAGAAAGTGATGTGGCATGAAGCATGGTTGGACATGTAAATGAGTATGGCTTTGGGTTTTTATATTGATAAATTTATTTGGTTCACTATTGATCCATAGTTGCAAATAGAAGCCATTCACTTCTACATTGTTTATGGATTCCACATACTCTTGTGATGCTTCATGCTCAAGACACTTAGACATTCTCCTCACCTCCTTCTCTTTCTTTTTCTTGCTCTTTCTTGAGCATGGTTATAGAGAGAAAAAGTTTAGTGAAAAATTCCTATATCGCCCACAATCCATCCTTAGCAAGTTTGGAACGTCGATCGGAGCCCTTTCCGGTTTCCCTCGGGTGGATCTTTTTCGGCAAGGATGGTCCAATTTCAAGCGCGTTCCCAGCGTCTACGAGCTTGGAGGGGTCTTCTATAATTGGGTGGATACATGTCGAAGGTTGTAATTTCATACCCTTGCATGTTTTAGTTTGCTAGTTTAGGTGTTTGGATCGTATTCTTAGGTTAGTGTGTTTTGTGCTTGCATAAAAAAAATTTATCGCTTCCGCCTTGGCCGTGGCTTCCACGGCGTGAACACCTAACACCAATAATTTTCAGTTAAGACCGGAACACGGCAAGTAGGTAGCCGAGTCAGAGGTGGCAGGACGCAGATTGTTGACCTTACTAACCAGCCAATGTGTTCATGTGGGAAAATGAAATTCACCACCTTCCTTGCTCGCATGCTATGGCAGCTTGTGCATCACATGCATTGGATTATCGTGCCTACGTCGATGTACACTATTCATCAAATTACTTGGTATCCACCTGGACACCCAATTTCTTTCCGATTCCCGACAAAGATTACTGGATTCCTTTGGTCCACTTATTATCCCTGACGAGTTTTCACGAAGGAATAAGAAAAGTCGGCCGAAGTCATCACGGATTCGCAATGACATGGATGCGAGGCAGGATAGAATATCGGGTGCATGATGCAATATTTATCATCAAGAAGGGCACAACATGTGTTGTTGCCTAAAACGCGGCGAAGCACGCATTTATGTTGAATATCTTGGTCATTTACGCTTTTTATACTATAACAACTTATAGAATCATATTCGTAGATGTTTTATACTGTTAACCCATATAGAATGCTATTCGTTGATATTTGTTTTATATGTTAATTATAAATTTTCCATGCACATATTGATAATCGTTGATGTTGTTTTTCAGGTCCGTCACACTGATGTCTCCACGGATGCGTGGTGTCGGAGCTCCTGTTAGTGGAGCTGCTGGTGGTCGAGGCGGTCGTGATGGTCGTGGACCTCATGCTATTGGTGGAGCCCCTGTAGGTGGTCATGGAGCTCCAATTCATGGTCGTGGTCGTAGTAGGAATCAGCCCACAGAGCAGGTGTACAATAAGTCACATGGGATGTACACGGGCCCTATTGATCGGACACTCCTGACGCTACAGCGGCAGTATAGATCAGAGGCTGTTTGGGCAGATACGGTAGTTTCAAACATAATTTCTTTTCGCATGAGTACCTGCTTATTATAGATCAGATACGCCCGTTGTTAGTAGAGGTCGGCTTATATGGCGTTAGTTTCATTGGGAGTATTCATCTAAGATCATGCCCTCCTGACGGTGTTGATAGAGCGCTGAAGACCAGAGACACATACTTTCCATCTACTGGTTGTGAGATGACGCCAACACTGCAGGACATCGTCATGATACTAGGACTCCCAGTTGAGGGCAGAGCAATGACTAATACGGCACGAAATGATTGGTCGACTATGGTTGCGGAGTATTTGGGTGTCGTGCTAGCGGATGGTGTGATGCAGGGTTCATGCGTACAGTTCACCGGCTGTGCGCACAGTTTCTCGACACTATCACCCAGGATTCGTCAAAGCATCAGATCGAGTGTTATACGAGGGCTTATATTGTGTCGCTCTTTAGGGGTCTCGTATTCCCGCCCTCCACCGACAATGTTACGCCCCACCCCTAATACAGAGAGTATTATCCGCTCTGGCCGAAACCACACGGTTTTTTCCTTCGGAATGAACCGGACCCGACCAGGGGCCACTTCCCAGGAGGTCACCCATCCCAGAACTTCTTTGGCTTGAGCACGCTTAACTACGGAGTTCTGAATCTCCTATAGTGCCGATTCACTTAAAAGGCATCTCTGTATTGAAGAGCGGTATCATTTCATTTATAGTTCCAGATCTGCCCTCTTTCGGAATGTATTATTCCCCAGTGTTCTATAGTGGGTCCCACGGATTCAAGAAGTGGCCCCCACGGATTCAAGAGGTGGCCACCTCTCTCTTGGCATGACACTTGGCGTGGAACTTTGTTCCGTGAGAAAGAACCAGGTCCCGACATTCTCCCTACCTTTGAACAATGGTCTGTCCTCGAACCATAATTCTACTATTGAGAGACCAGCTCTGATACCATTCTGTCACGCCCCACCCCCAATACAGAGAGTATTGTCCGCTCTGGCCGAAACCACACGGTTTTGTCTTTCGGGGCGAATCGGACCCGACCAGGGGCCACTTCCCAGGAGATCACCCATCCCAGAACTTGCCTGGCTCGAGCACGCTTAACTACGGAGTTCTCAATCTCCTATAGTGTCGGTTCGGTTAAAAAACACATCTGTATTGAAGAGTGGTATCATTTCATTTATAGTTCCGGATCTGTCCTCTTTCGGAATGTATTATACCTCATTGTTCTACAGTGGGTCCTATGGATTCAAAAGGTGGCCCTCACAGATTCAAGAGGTGGCCCCCGCCCCTTGGCAGGACACTTTGCGTGGCACATTGTTCTGTGTGGCACATTGTTCCGTGAGTAAGAACCGCGTCCCGACATACGTAACACCCTAGTTCATTTAGACAACATTTTATTTGGGTATTTTCTAATCTTGCGACAGTTTCTTGATTATTATTGTTTTGGGTACGGATAGTGCATTTGGTATCTGTGGTTAGTATCCAACCCGACCAGCCTGCTTGAAACCCATCTTGATTCTAGATTACGTCATATAATTACTAGTACAAAGGATCCGTGCACATCTATGCACTATATATACATGTATAATATTTGGCATCTGCATATCTTCTAAATAATAGTCAAATAATATTTTTTAAATATCTAGCATGGCATGTATCATACCCCATACCATATGGTTGCATCCGTACATCGTGTTCATGTCCAGACTGATAAAACAGACTCGTTTGGATCGTTACGTGATTTTACGTATATCCGTTCTTGGGGGTATACATTTTTATTAACCGGACATCGTATTATCGTTTTAACTAATACGTATATTATCCATATTTTACAACTAGATTTTAGAAAAGACCCGGGTCGGAGTATTTTGATATTAGCTGTTCAAACCTAAACTAAATATATTATAATATTTTTATAATCTAAGAGTTTATAAAACATAATATATATATAATATTCTTTTAAAAACTAATAAATCATATTCCTCTCTGTCTCTCCTCACGCACGTTCTCTCTCTCTCTCTCCTCGCTCTGTCTCTTATATATATATATATATATATATATATATATATATATATATATATATATATATATATATATATTTTAAAAACCTAATTATTATAAACATCTTCAACTTTCTCTCTCACCTCTCCGTTTCCATCTTCCTCGCGACGAACCCAAACTCGAGCCCTAACCCTAACCTGCGCTTCACCTCATCGCCGACCGCCTTGACCTTATCCCGTCACCCACAACACCACACCACCTCCGCTACCACCTCCTTGTTCCCCAACCATCCTTGCACCTCAAGAACCCCTGACGACCAAACCCGAGTAACTCAAGAACTCACCTCCACCGCTGACCTCCTCATCCCTACGCTCTCGTCCCCCGAACTCGACCACTTTCTTCACCTCCTCTCCCTCTCCATCCCCAAGAACCCAGCAACAACCCCAAGAAAACCCATGATCCCGACCCTGCAGAAACCCAACCTCACCTCGGCGACCCAAAAAACCCTCACCGACGATCACCGTCATCTCGCCGTCATTTTCGTCGTCACTTCCTCACCTCCTTCTATAACAACTCAAATTTCAATATACATAAAATTGTTTAAAAGTTAATGTACAACTGGGGTATTTACAATTCCTGTGGATGCTGTAAGAATTTGATTTACTTTAGAACAGCAAGATGGAGCTTGTAGCTCACTGGTAAGACCTTGCACTGTGGAGACATAGCACTAGAGTTCAAATCCGATCAGCCGCATATTCTTTTTATTAAAATTTCTTTTAATCTTTTTAGAAGCCCAAGAGTCTATACGTGCACTACATGTAAACTGAAGAGCCACAGTAAATAAACATATACACTGAAGAAGCCAAAGCGATATGACATGAGGCGCCAAGACCTAGCCCCATCCGACAGTAAAAAACCGGCGAGATGCCCTAAATCCCCGGTACCACCGGGCCAACCGTGGGTAAAGCCCCCTATTTTTTTCCCACTGCAACCTTTCAGCTACCCCACTAACTACTTATTGCTTGTTTACTCTGAATTTATCCAGAGTGCAATAAAATGCCCCTTTAATCCAATTTTAATGCATTTCTTTCACCCCCTAAACCATAATTTCCCCTATAAATACCACACTATATTTCATCCCTTCTTACTCAGAAATTCATGTCAAAACTATATAAAATTCTCAAGTCTCTTTTAGTGTACAAGTGGAGTTAGAGAAAGGCGAAGCTCCGACGAAATTCCGGCGACGAAACGACGTCCCGACGCTTCCCAATCCTTCTTCTACCTCTTCCCTCTCCTTAAAGCCAGTAATTCCCCTCTCACCCTCTATTCTTATTCTTTAAAAACTTTCATTTCTAAAACCCGACGGAAGCGGAATTAATCCGACTTCCGATTCGGTTTTTCTTTAAAAATCCAATTTTTCTTAAACAAGAAAATACCAAACTTTCATATCATGTTCAATAAACATTAACAATCATATTAAACAAGTTTCACATCAAAAGAATTTATATTACAATTTTTATCGCAGTTTTACAGTAAAATACCACATACTTCATTTACCGACATAAAACAATATAAATTTGTATTACCTTTAGATAGTTCACGAGATAATGACCTACCTCATCACAACACATATCTTTAACATAGCACGATAGAAATTTTGGGAACATAGTTATGGGATAATACGACTTTGCAAATAAATACCTCCAACTTATAAAACCATTTTTTATATAAAAAAAAAAGAAGAAGAAGATGTATTAAATATTTCCATGCAATTGCGCCTCTACAACCCACTTTTGGGGATCCCGTTCGGGATGGTGCGGATTATCGCACATCCTCAGGCCTAGTAGAGCGAGATGCAGACCTTCGCAAGGTGCATTCGATCTCGATGGAATTTTTATACATTTTTCTTTAGAAAATGAGATTTCTACAAGAAAATAAATAAAATTATTTTCATTCAATATATATATATATATATATATATTAGCAAAATATCTACTTTAATTATATTATATAAATATTTCAAGTTTTCTAAATCAAAGGAATCACCATTACATGAAAATACCATCCAAATATAAAACAATTCTAATATTTCAAGAAAATACTATATACTATGAAAATTAGGTTCTACTCACTAGAAATTTCACAATTATAAAATATACATCTATGAAAATCCTAAAGACGATAATTAAATGCTTGAGGTATATTTTGAAAATTATATCAAACTATTTTAACATAAACGCCCCTCAAGTTATACTAAATTACAATAAGGTCCCTGGTAAACATAGGTTTAAGCGGGACCAGTCACTTGAGCCTCAGAAAGCCGGAGATATGGGTGCTTTCCTATTTAAGGTAGACAATCTAACAAACGGTGTTATCAATACGGTAATTGTCTTGGAAAAAGACACAAATCCTGTCGTCCATGTGCAGCAGTTACCGATAATATCAAAACTAATTCAGAACTTCAATTTCTTTTCAAAGTGTCTGACTCAGACTGAGTCTCAATCTAATCAATATGACTTGAATGTGATTCAAGTATAAACTACAATCCAACATGAATCTATGAAACCGTCTATTCAATCTATATCAATCTACTTGACTGAACCGAACCATGGATATACTCCGTCTACATGTACATCCATTATATCCGTTCCATTACTAATATCATGGTTCCGGCAAGTCATCCATATACAATTTACAAAACAAGACAATACAATACAAACAATACAATCAAGACATCGCGGGGTTTATAAAGGGTAGATTGGTACGGAAGGTGTTAAAAGTGGCACGAGATTGTAACCATAATACACCTAACCTGAATATCCATTGCCGTTGTATCATGGCTGAATGGTTCCTTGTGCTCCGTATACCTTAGTCTCTGGAATAGTGAGACTCCTCTCGTATACACTGGCATTTTCTGTACCAAGATAAAAACAACGGTGTTAACAATATAATACAACTTTAAAAGTTACATTCTCCTTCTGTCTATTCTGTCTATACCTATTCTTTGGGACTTACCGAGCGATTGTTCGCTGACGACATTCCTTTCTTCTTTCTTTGGAATGTTGTCAGGTGGATCGGACCTTCTAGAGACAGAACCCAGCAGCGAGGACATGATAGCCTTCGACCCAGAGCTCTAGATCGCTTGTACATATTTTTATTTCTGTTATGCCATTGTTTAGGCATTTCTTTCATTCCATTTCAGCTGTATTGTAAAAAGAATGTTTAATAAATAAAGTTGTTGTTCATTTACATCTTGTCTCTTGTGTACTTTACTTTATATTGCTTAAATACGCTTAGCGTGTTTACTTCTGAGTAAATGTGTCACGTGACCCGTCGCGTCTTCTTGCATGTCCACTGGGAAGCGGGGCGTGACAGGTTTTGTTGGTGGCCCATGCAGGTTAGCTCTGTATGGACATGCAGGTCAGTTCTGTATGGACATGCAGGTCAATTCTGCATGAAGTCCTAAGAAATATAACATAAGAACCAGCAACTAAAAACATTCTTTACAATTCATATTTCTTGAATCTTCCAATTCCGCATATTTTGAATCTGTCCTAACCCAAAATTTTCTTTCAAGGTTATGGATTCCCCAAACAACACCAGCACAAATGTCAACAACACTCCCCCATCTTTACCGCTTACACCTGCCGTCGTTGCTCCCATCAACGAGCAGACGGTCTTGCTTGAGATGATCCACAGCCTTCTGGAGGGATAACAGCAGCAGACTACTATCTTAATGAACCCTCCAGAGGCGGAAGCACCAGGGGTAAATTCCGAGCTTTACACCCTAAGCAATTTTCCGGGAAAGAGAGCCCTCTAGAAGCTGAGGAATGGGCTCAAGGTATTGAAGATAATATGGCAGCGGCATAAGTGCCAGAGATAGCTTGGGTTCGAGTTGCGAAGCTACAGCTCACTGACAATGCACGGATCTGGTGGAAGGCGGAAGAAAGCCGTCTCACCCAACCGATCGAATGGAGGACTTTTCGTGATATGTTTAACGCGAAGTACTTCCCTGAGACAGCCAGATTCGACATGGAACAGCAGTTCATCCACCTACAATAGGGTTCAATATGGACCAAATCAGTGGATGAGTACGATGATGAGTTTACCATGCTCAGTCGGTAAGATACGTCTCGATATTTCGATTTTTAAATATCACATACTACACGGCTAACACAATACCTTAACAGATTCGTGGCACACTTGATACCGACGGGTGAGATCAGAGCCCGTCGATTTCAGCAAGGGTTAGATTCGGATTCCAAGCTGCTTTAGCCACAGGGGATTTCCCAACCCACGAACTGGCTCTGAATGCTGCCCGCCGATATGAGGCAATGGTGAACATTTGTGCCCAGGAGACCGGGAGTACCGAACAACCGGCCTAGTCCAGCCTTTTGTATTTACTGCAGGAGAGATGGACATTTGGTGAAAGATTGCCGGTGTGCAAATCGCCTTTGCTTAGTCTGCGGCTCAGCTACTCATGACATTGGGTCTTGTCCTCGTAGACACAACCCAAATGCTGCACCCAGGCCAGCAATTGCTTATCAGCAGCGCCCAGCCATCTAGGCACCTGCTCCATGACTCGCACTACCTGCCCTACCTCCTCGTGGACAGACTACACCTCCTCCTCGTCAGTTCCATCAAGCTCAACGGAACGTACCTCAAGAACAAAGAAACGGACAGAGGAATGCTCCTCCAGCAAGGAGGAATGTGCCGAGGCGACAGGCTTTCACAATGACTGTAGAAGAGACTAAAGCCACCGGCCAAGTCATCACTGGTAACACTTCCCTGTCAAATTTTCTTTCAGTCCATAGACATACCTATATACATTTTCTCTTATACCTAAAACATATTCCACATAACTTAGGTACAATCTTAGTAGCCTCACTTCCTGCACTCACACTCTTCGATACTGGAGCATCGCATTGCTTTATGTCGCAAAAGTTCGTCCGAACTCATGCGATTCCAGTCACACCGCTCGTATCCAGCTGGAATGTCAGTTCAGGGAACGACGTTCTAAAGGCAGTAATGGGATACGACCTGTATCCAGTAGTCGTCTGCAGCAGAGAATTCTATGCTGACTTCAAGGTGCTGGACATACCGAACTTCGACGTCGTCTTGAGTATGGATTGGCTCGGAGCATTCTATGCTACCAGTGACTGCCGTCAAAAGAGGGTAGTTTCGAGATTCCCGAGCATCCGATCTTCTATTTCAAAAGTGGAGATCGTACCCTGGAACCAAGTACATACAAATCGAAACCAAAGAAGGCGGTGATTGCGGCAATTCAAGCGGAGGAAGGATCAAAGCCAGAAGTAGTTCGATAGTTTGACGATATGTTTCCTGAAGACATATCAGGTTTGCCTCCCAATCGAGCTCTTGAATTCAACATTGATTTAGTACCAGGAGAACAACCGATGATTAAAGCACCGTATCAGTTAAGTCCGGAAGGTTTGAAGGAACTCCAAACTCAATTAGACGAATTATTGGTGAAAGGATGGATTCGTCCCGGCACTTCAAGTTAAGGATCGCCGGTTCTACATGTAAAGAAGAAGGAAGGTTCATACAGAATGTGCATTGATTATAGAGCCTTGAATGAAGTAACGATAAAGAACAAGTATCCACTACTGTGCATCGACGATTTATTCGATCAGTTAAGTGGATCTTGCGTTTTCTCTAAGTTAGATCTTCGTTCGGGTTATCATCAGGTGAAGGTCAAGGAACCTGTTATCCATAAAATGACATTCAGAACTCGTTATGGCCATTACGAATTTCTTGTTATGCCATTTGGAGTGAACAATGTACCAGCAATATTCATGAACCAAATGAATCAAGTTTTCCGGGAGTACCTAGACAGGTTTGTTGTCATCTTCATCGACGACATCCTGGTATATTCTAAGAGTCGGAAAGAACATGCCGAACACCTACGAATTGTCCTGGAAACTCTATGACAACATCAACTTATGCCAAGTATAGCAAATGCGAATTTTGGCTAGATCAAGTTGGTTTTCTCGGACATATTGTATCAGGCGAAGGAATCTCTGTGGATCCAGCTAAAGTTTCAGCTGTAATCGAATGACCGACACCAAAGTCAGTGAAGGACATTTGAAGTTTCTTAAATCTAGCTGGATATTACAGAAGGTTCATTGAAGGATTTTCAAAGATTGCAACACCCCTGACCAAGCTCACACGTAAAGATGAAGAATTCGTGTGGTCAGAAGCATGCGAGCAAGCTTTCGTAGAACTCAAGTCATGATTGACATCAGCACCTATCCTTGTCATACCAGACCAATCTGGAGGTTTCGAAGTGTATTGCGATGCATCCGGTAAGGGATTATGATGTGTTCTACATCAGCATTGTAAAGTTGTATCTTATGCATCAAGACAACTAAAGATTCATGAGCGCAATTATCCGACGCATGACTTAGAATTAGTGGCCGTAATCTTTGCTCTTAAGATTTGGCGTCATTATCTTCTTGGTGAACGAGTGGACATATACACAGATCACAAGAGTCTGAAATATGTGTTTACTCAGAAAGAGTTGAATATGCGGTAGAGAAGATGGTTAGAACTCATGGCAGACTTTGACATCAACCTGCAATATCACCCAGGGAAGGTGAATGTAGTACTTGATGCCCTTAGTCGCCAACCATTAGCATTGAATCTCACCGCACAGTGGAAGCTTCAACAAGACTTATATCAGATAGAGATTGAAGTAGTCATGCCAGGTAACGCTTCAAGTTTGATGAACTTACAAATTCAATCTACCATTGTCAATTAGATCAAAGCAGCTCAAGCAAGTGATGCTAAGTTGCAAAAGACCATAGAACAAGTGGAAAATGGACTTCGAACAGACTTCATCATCCATGAAGACGGATCTTTGAGATATGGCAGTAGATTATGTGTACCTAAAGGTTCTGTGCGAGAAGAGTTGATGAAAGAAGCTCACAGCTCTCCTTATTCAGTACACCCTGGAGGTACAAAGATATACAAAGATTTGAGTCAGAATTACTGGTGGCATGGAATGAAGCGTGAAGTAGCCAGAAGCATCGCTAAATGCTTGGTGTGTTAGCAAGTAAAGGCTGAACATCACAGGACCGCTGGATTACTTCAACCGTTACCTATCCAAGAATGGAAGTGGCAACACATCACAATGGATTTCGTGACTGCACTTCCTCGCAGCACGAAAGGTAACGATGCGGTATGGGTTATTGTGGATCGACTCACAAAGTCGACTCACTTCATCCTATTTCGAGTTGGCCAATCTACCGAGACATTAGCAAAGAAGTACATGGGAGTAAGAATCTGAGTAAGATTTAAACTCTTCAATATGTACTATCTCTGATACCCATGAACTCATATAGGAAATCGTGAGACTTCATAGAGCACCGGTTTGCATTGTCTCCGATCGTGACTCTAAGTTCCGATCACAATTTTGGCAAAGTCTGCAAGAGAGTTTGTGAACAAGTATGAACTTCAGCATGACTTATCATCCACAAACAGATGGTCAGTCTGAGCGAACTATTCAGATCTTGGAAGATATGCTCAAAGCGTGTATGCTAGATTTCAGAGGATCGTGGGAAGATCACCTACATCTTGTGGAGTTTTCATACAACAACAGCTACCAAGCAAGTATAGGAATGGCACCTTTTGCAACACTTTATGGAAGGAAGTGTCGATCGCCATTAAGTTGGGACGATATCGGAGATAGAGAACTCCTAGGACCTGAGATGATAGTAGCAGCTGTAGATGTGGTCCGCACTATCAGGGAAAGAATGCGCATAGCCAAGATCGACAGAAACACTGGGCTGATGCAAAGCGCCGTCACTTGGAGTTCCAACCAGGAGAACATGTATTTCTGAAGATATCTCCAAACCGCGGAGTGATTCGTTTTGGAAGAAGGGGTAAGCTTAGTCCAAGGTACATTGGACCGTTCGACATACTCGAACGAGTAGGTGAAGTGGCTTATTGCTTGGCACTTCCATCTTCATTGGAAGGAGTGCACAATGTGTTCTACATATCTCGACTCAGAAGGTATGTGAGTGACCCCGGCCATATTCTTGATCATTCTGAGCTCACTACAGCCAGATTTATCTTGTGAGAAATAACATGTTGAGATCCTGGACAGAAAAGTGAAGTTGCTTCGGAACAAGGATATCAACTTGGTTCGAGTGATGTGGAGAAAGGACACAGCAGGAGAATCAACATGGGAAAGGGAAGATGAGATGCGTGCACAATATTCTCATTTATTTGTACACTAGTCCTTAAAATAAATTATAAATTTCGAGGACAAAAATTTTGTAAGGATGGTAAACTGTAACAACTCCAATTTCAATGTACATAAAATTGTTTAAAAGTTAATGTACAATTGGGGTATTTACAATTCCTGTGAATGCTATAAGAATTTGATTTGCTTTATAACATCAAAAAGGAGCTTGTAGCTCACTGGTAAGACCTTGCACTGTTGAGATATAACACCAGAGTTCAAATCCCATCAGCCACATATTCTTTTTATTAAAATTACTTTTAATCTTTTTAGAAGCCCAAGAGTCTATACGTGCACTACACGTAAACTGAAGAGTCACAGTAAATAAACATGTGCACTGAAGAAGCCAAAGCGACACGACACGTGGCACCACGACCTAACCCCATCCGACGGTAAAAAACTGGTGAGATGCCCTAAATCCCCGGTACCACCGGGACAACCGTGGGCAAATCCCCCCATTATTTGCCCACTGCAACCTTTCAGCTACCCCCACAAACCCCTTATTGTTTGTTTACTTTGAATTTATCCAGAGTGCAATAAAATGCCCCTTTAATCCAATTTTAATGCAAATTTTAATGCATTTCTTTCATCCCCTAAACCCTAATTTCCCCTATATATACCACACCGTATTTCATCCTTCCTCACTCAAAAATTCCTGTCAAAACTATACAAAATTCTCAAGTCTCTTTTAGTGTACAAGTGGAGTTAGCGAAGGGCGAAACTCCGACGAAATTCCGAGGAGATTCCGGCGACGAAACGACTTCCCAACGCTTCCCAATCCTTCTCCTACCTCTTCCCTCTCCTTAAAGCCAGTAAGTCCCCTCTCACCCTCAATTCTTCTTCTTTAAAAACTTTCATTTCTAAAACCCAACGGAAGCAAAGATAATCCGACTTCCGATTCGGTTTTTCTTTAAAAATCCTATTTTTCTTAAACAAGAAAATACCAAACTTTCATATCATGTTCAATAAACATTAATAAACATATTAAAAAAAATTCACATAAAAATAATTTATATTGCAATTTTTATCGCAGTTTTATAGTAAAATACCACATACTTCATTTACCGACATAAAACAATATAAATTTGTATTACCTTTAGATAGTTCACGAGGTAATGACCTACCTCATCACAACTCACTCTCTAAAATAGAACGATGGAAATTTCGGGAACATAGTTATGGGATAATACGACTTTGCAAATAAATACCTCCAAGTTATAAAACCATTTCTATAAAAAAAAAGATGTATTAAACAATTACATGCAATTGCGCCTCTAGAACCCACTTTTGGGGACCCCATTCGGGATGGTGCAGATTATCGCACTTCCTCGGGCCTAGTAGAGCGAGATGCAGACCTCTGCAAGGAGCATTCGATCTCGATGGAATTTTTATACATTTTTCTTTAGAAAATGAGATTTCTACAAGAAAATAAATAAAATTATTTTCATTAAATATATATATATATATATATTAGCAAAATATCTACTTTAATTATATTACATAAATATTCCAAGTTTTCTAAATCAAAGGAATCACCATTACATGAAAATACCATCCAAATACAAAACAATTCTAATATTTCAAGAAAATACCATATACTATGAAAATTAGGTTCTACTCACTAGAAATTTCACAATTATAAAATATACATCTATGAAAACCATAAAGAAGATAATTAAATGCTTGAGGTGTATTTTGAAAATTATATCAAACTATTTTTACATAAAACCCCCTCAAGTTATACTAAATTACAATAAGGACCCTAGTAAACATAGGTTTAAGCAGGACCAGTCTCTTGAGCCTCAGGAAGTCGGAGATATGAGTGCTTTCCTATTTAAGGTAGACAATCTAACAAACGGTGTTATCAACACGGTAATTGTCTTGGAAAAAGACACAAATCCTGCCGTCCATGTGCAGCAGTTACCGATAACATCAAAACTAATTCAGGACTTCAATTTCTTTCAAAGTGTCTAACTCAGACTGAGTCTCAATCTAATCAATCTGACTTGAATGTGATTCAACTGTAAACTACAATCCAACATGAATCTATGAAACCGTCTATTCAATCTATATCAATCTACTTGACTGAACCGAACCATGGATATACTCTGTCTACATGTACATCCATTATATCCGTTCCATTACTGATATCATGGTTCCGGCAAGTCATCCATATACGATTTATAATACAAGACAATACAATACAAACAATACAATTAAGACATCACGGGGGTTATAAGGGATAAATTGGTACGGAAGGTGTTAAAAGTGGCACGAGACTGTAACCATAATACACCTAACCTGAATATCCATTGTTGTTGTACCGTGGCTGAACGGTTCCTTATACTCCGTATACCTTAGTCTCCGGAATAGTGGGACTCCTCTCATATACACTGACATTTTCTGTACCAAGCTACAATTAACAGCGTTAACAATATAATACAACTTTAAAAGTTACATTCTCCTTCTGTCTATTCTGTCTATACCTATTTTTGGGGACTTACCGAGTGATTGTTCGCTGACGACATTCCTTTCCTCTTTCTTTAGAATGTTGTCAGGTGGATCGGACCTTCTGGAGATAGAGCCCGGCAGCGAGGACTTGATAGCCTTCAACCCAGAGCTCTAGATTACTCATACATATTTTTATTTCTGTTATGCCATTGTTTAGGCATTTCTTTCATTCCATTTCAGCTGTATTGTAAAAAGAATGTTTAATAAATAAAGTTGATGTTCGTTTACATCTTGTCTCTTGTGTACTTTACTTTATATTGCTTAGATACGCTTCGCGTGTTTACTTCTGAGTAAATGCGCCGCGTGGCCCGTCACGTCTCCTTGACCGTACACTGGGAAGCGGGGAATGACACCTTCTCCAACTCCAGACACCACAAACCATACACTACAATCCCCGACGACAACTTTCCAGCAACCCCTTCAACCCAAGAATCCCACTGTCCTCGCTGTTACCCATCGTCGCCGGCTGCCCATCATCGCCATCGTCACCTCCTCGTCTCCCCTGTCCTCTGAACCTAGAGACAAAAATCACAACCCTATTCCTCTTCTTCTCCTTCTTCTCTTTCCTTCTTTCTTCTCTATTCTTTCTTTCTTGCTTTCCGGCCATCTCGCCGGAGTCGCGCACGTTGCCGACGATCTGGATGACCCAGTCATCGTCGTCATCCAGTGTGGTCACGTCTTTGAGTAGCTAAGTCCAGTCCTGTACGCGCGTAGTTTGCATCGCGACGTTTATCTGACGTCGAACGTGACGTACATACCCCATCATGAAATCCGATCAGGCAAGTTCATCTTGCAACATATTATGTTAATATATTTATATCCATATGAATAAAAATAATACATGTGTTTTAATCGTGCATCAAATGTTATAGATATACCATTTTTCGATATCCGTTCGTATCCGTACTGACAATAACATATCCAATTGCATGCCAGAACATCATGATATCTGTATACTATTATATTAGTACAACGTTCTTTCTAATGTACATCATACATAGTCATGGATATATATAGGTTATTACAGATAGACATATATGCGTCCTGACATCAGCACTATTTACCGTGATTCTGATATCGTTTGCAGTTTCACATTGGGTATCCTTTTGATACATATGCATCACATGGCATATTTACGACACACTACTTGACTTGTTACTTGAATCCTATTACTAATACTGACAATCCTGACTTATTGTCCTGATGGATGTAACTTGTCGTCCGTATAGACAAAACATGTATCTGCTTGATCCTGTGTTGGCATTAGATTCATATCTTCAATACCTGACTTGAATACATAACCTTGGGGGTAAGGGGAAATCAATAATGAAACCTGACTTGTAACTCAACAGTTCGATACTTATACTGTTCAGTCTTTATGGGCTAGGCCAGCCCCGGGATGATGCTGCTGACATCATTCGTCTGTATATGTTACATGTTTACTGCCTAGCGGCACGTCTCGGATTCAGCCCGAGAGTCTTGACTGTGGTCCCGGGCATGTACGGGATACTATTGAGTTACATCGACAATTACATTAAATTGATTTCAAAGACTTTAGAGTAGATATCCTAGAAGCACGGTTTTAGGTTACTCATCGCACTTCACATACACATACATACCTCACTGTTTCATATCCGTGTTATTCATTATATTCATGTTTACCTATATCTTTGCATCCTGGTTATTATTGTTGTTTTGGTATTATGACGCACTGACATCTGGGTTTTGCATGGCCCAGTTCCTCTATCACTATCACAGGCTGAACAGGAGTACTTCAGCAACCAAGCCGAGCAGTGAGGAATTGAACAATTTTTATTTAGAGATGTTTAGTTTGGTTATTTGTTTCCGCTGTTTTATATTCTTGCTGTGAGCCCATATTGGGACAAGTTTTCAGATGTTATTTATCAAAGTTTAATTCGTTCTCGCTTATACATTTTTATTGACTCTATTTACTATGGAAAATGGATATGTACTAGCTAGTTTTATATATTTTACTGTTCTTGATATCCTATAGACATCCGTAATGTAACTGTGGAGTGATGTTTTCTAACTACAGGTAGCATGATTGGCTCTGTCACATGCCGTAGTTTGCGTACTCTGGGAAGCGGGGCGTGACAGACGACATGGTATCGCTCTAATATTTACCTTTGCTTACACATCTGACTGTTGCTAGCCAGGAGCGTACAGCTGAGGCAACACGGTTCTTGCTTTCTTATATCGTGGGTTGTGCGAGCTTCGCTGGGTGGAACACAGATGACTGGATGTTCTGTGTTCTTACAGATTTGGGCTTTGCAGAGATTGCATCTCGGACGACCTGGTATTACACAGGTCACGGATAAATGGGTCCAGACTAGTCCTGCGGAGCAGAGGTCCCCACTCGGGGTATATTGGGCAGGTGCATACACATGGACGGAGTGCCCGTTCCAGTGCCTCGATTAGTACATGAATGAGCTGAACACACTTCGGGACAAGGTTGTATCACGGCGTCCTTACAGAGGGGACGCAGTTGCATCCCTACCACCACTGTACTCAGTTCATCATGAGATATGGTTAACCACAACGCCACTCATCCACTTCGCTATCGTCGAGAATTATTATCCGGACAGGGTGATGCGGCAGTTCTGCCTACACCAGGCCATCCCTCATGAGCGAGTATATGATCGTGCTCTGCATAGAATCGATAGGCGAGGCAGAGCCACTGAGGACTGGAGAGTGGTGCATTGTGATCACGTACACCAGTGGGACATAGAGCAGGCTGCTCGTGTTATTCGAGACACTCCATCGTATGATGCAGCCCGCCGCAAAAAGTACATGACTTTGTATCACTCAATCGCTCGTTTGTACATTGTCTTACCCGACCATAAATGACTTTCTAGAGTCAACGATGCTGCTCGCTCGACCACTCGACCTATGTACCAGCCTTGAGCTCCTTCTACAGTCAGGATGGTATGTTATCTTACTTTGTATTCTTATTCTGTAATTTTCATACGTTACAATTCGTATTATCATTGTACTAAATGTTTCTTGTTTTTTTAGGTATCACATGCATGGACACTTATACGTCTCTCCATCCAGAGTCTAGCGAGCGATGCCGCGACTGGAGTGAGGGAGTTCATACAGATTACCATCGGGGAGTGCCGCTGCATTGTGACAAAGGTGGGAGAGGCCACCACATTAGAGACGATGGTTGCAGCTCCCCTTCCTCCTATGCGTAGATGCAGCAGCATACCACGACAGTCAGACCAGGCTGGACCTTTACGTATATAGGAAGAAACCGGTCAGGCTGCACCTTCGCATGCACAGGAATAGACCGGTTAGGCTGGACCTTCGCATTCACAGGAGGAACCCAACGAGTATTTACCTTCGCATGCACCGGATGAGCCCGTTAAGCCCCAACCTTCGCAGTCACCTATGTCACAGTTGAGTCATATTGATATAGCAGGACCTTCACAGATACCGCGACCACGTCGGAAGAAGAAGAAGAGATTTTATCCCGTTTTCATTTGATTATGTATTTTGCAGTATTATATTGTATCGAGGCCTTGTTGTTGGCTATAGTGCCCTCATAGCAATTATCGTAATCGCAGTTAGGTGATTATGATAATTGAGGGAGGACCTATACCGGTAGAACAGTCTTCCTCGAGATGATAGTATGCTAACTGGTTTGTCTTTATCATCATGTACATGTTGATAGAGCCCATAGAATTCTTGCCTGACTACCAGCATTATGATGGCGATCATATACGTGGGAGATGGGGGTCTATAAGCACATCCTTAAATATTCCTAGTCATGGGAGTATCGAGACTGGGTATCGATACTCTAGTGTAGACTAGTGTATACTGATCGAGACCCCGACGAGGGGCGGTGTCCAGGTCTCACAAGCCATTGGTGTTAGTTTGTTCACCTAAGATAGTATACAAGTGCTCATTGGGTTATGAGTACACTGGACGGACTCGCCGGGAACCTGCTAGTTGGTATTATACCTATTGTCAGATAGCAGTTTCTAGGTGACATGTGTACAGGTTTGTCTGTCGACCTGAGATCGTCATTTGTCTCGTGTGAGTCCCTATTATGCTTTTATTACTACCCTACCACGGCTCAAAGGAGTCGTACAAACAGGTTTTAGTTGGTACAGTCCCGAGCTATATGGAGGCAGTGATCGGATCGTCGAGGATTCGTCTCTCCCGGTATTGGGGGTTGATGTCGCGTTGTGCACGGGTGGCCATCACAAGAAATCCATAGCCATGGTGTACGAGAATTACCGATCCAGGATCGATAGTTTCTCTGGTGGTGATGGGTTTCATACTGACACTAAATGTCGCGTTGTTAGGGGTCTAACTTTATCCACCCCCTAGACTCGATATGCGATATTCATAGACGAACAGACCAGACTATACGGATATTGTCACTGTCAGGCTCAGTAGGGGTTCGGGATGAGTTTGCTCGTCGGCCTCCCTTTCGCTCAATACCTGGGTAGCCGTTACGTACAGCTAGTGCCGCTGACGTGCTTGTGGTTAAACCAACTGCCAGCGTATTGACGAGTCTTTAGAGTCCTACACAGAGGGTTTTCACGCTTCAGGAGATATGGTGTAGATGATGTATGTTGGTACATACAGGTGTCCGATTAAATATGTGTACAGGATGCACAGACTTTAATCGGACGGTTGATAATACTAGCGGCTTAGGATTAAGCCAGATTATTAAATCAGGTTTTGATTTAATAATTCATATATGTATTTATATATATGTATTCTAGTATTATTGTTCACTATGCATTTTCTCTCTTGGATATTCGTATTTTTGTATGAATACGCGTATATGTATATCGATATGTATACCAGGTTGGATCCCGTATTTATACGGAATGGTTTCTAGAAGATGTCCACCTCATTAATTAATTTTCTTTTTAGAAAATCAATTAGGAAATGAGGAGGAGGGTGAGTTAGCATAAGCATGGGTCAAGGCATGGCTTGGAATTTTTTATTTGCAAATTGAGATAAGATATTTTGTGCCTGAGAGAGAGAGAGAGAGAGGGCAGCCACTAGCTTGGGAGTGGACTTAGTCATTTTTCTTCACTTGCTTCATAGCTTACACTCCCATTCTCACTTCATCACTTAGCCAATTCTTGAGTTGCTCATGCCACATGTTTCCTCACCTCCTTCATCTTCTTGAGTTGCTCTCTTGAGCATTGTGATGAGAGAAAAATTATAGTGACACATTCCTACACCTCCACTCTCCATTGCTAGCAACCTTGGAGCGTCGGTTGCCTCGTTTAGAAAGGCTGAAGCTTGAGACGTTTCCCTCAGGTGGATCATCATAGATTGAGGAAGACCGGCAACCAAACTCGATCAAGGAGCCTCTTGGAGCTTGGGGATTGTAACGTTTTGAAAATCGTTTAGGTGAAAATTCGGAAAATCGGTAAAATAACGGGTGTTTTCCGTAAAAATCAGGATATAAATATCTTTTAATATAAAATTAAATATATATATTCTAGCTATGTAATTGCTAGTATTTGGTGTTTATTGAGCCACTTGTAAAATTTCTAATTTATTGAAAATTTTCCGAAATTAATTATTTTAATTTTATTTTAAGCCGTCACTAATACATTTAATTAGGGATAATTACAAATTGGAATGGGTTGATACAAATTTTGTGCATCATGACAGACTAAACTAACATATAAAATATTATTTTTGAAATGAAATGAAACTGTCAAACGGTGTTAGAAAATATCGAAGAAAAAGGCTTAAATAGTGAAATTAGTGTAAATAAAAATTATGGTATAATATTTATCAATTTCTTTTCTCACCCACACTCACCCACACCCTCTCACCCCCCTCCCCATGGGCTTGGCCAGCCATGGGCTGCCCCCACTCCCACTTTTCCCCACTTAAAGATTTGGAAAAGAAAAGAAAATAGATAAATGAGTATAGGTTTTGACTTTTGTGTTGACTTGACTCTATTTTTCCCCACCTCACTCTCTCTCCTCTCTTCCCCATTTTTCTGGCCGAGCCCCCCTCTAAAGCAGCCCCTCAAATTTTAACCCCATTTTTCTCTTCAAAACCCTCACAAAAACCTTCAAAAATCAACACAAAAAGCTTACAAAATCCAAATCCAACTCTTACCCATTTTTCCTTAGCCTAACATGCATGGACTTTGGTGAAAAGAGAGCAATTTGGAGGCCAAGATTTTCATGCTAGATCTATAGTTGTGAGGTATAAATCCTAACCAAGTTACTTAATTGTTGCTATCATACTTCAATTGAAGCTAATTTGGTGTTTAATTTGGTTTCTATTTCAAGACTTGAATTTTCAAGTGAAGGTTTTGAATTAAAAAGTTAGGGTTTGGATTTAATTAGAGTGGTGGTCACTTGCTTAAGGTTACAATGAGTAGATTAACATGTTAATGCTTGCTAAAACTAATCTAGTTGCTAGTTTGCATTTTTGTTAATTTAAATTTGTAATAATTATATAAATTGCAAACTAGGTTTTTAAAATGTATATATTTTGGTGAGATAAAATAGTAGTGAATATTTGTGTGACCTAATTATAATGTTAAGTGAGCATTTTGGCCATCAGAATTGTTAAAATATTTAGATTGGTTAAAACATCAAGTTTTGAACAAAAAGGGTATTTGTGCTAACTAGGTTTTGGTTTAATGAAATTTAGCAAGATTAAAAATCTAGTAAATGTTTATGTGGCCTAATTAAGATAATTAGTGAGTATTGTGACCACTAGTTTGCTAAAACATCAAGACTTGTAGTAAAATGGTTAACGATCCCTTTACTAGGCTTTTTGGAAATAAACTGATTTGATCAATTTATTGGTTTTGATGATTTGCATCCTATTTCATATATTTTTAGTGAGTTGTAAAACCATGATTGGTACGTTTGGTGTTTTTCTCGATCAATCGGCGTTTGTACGCCGATGTCGAGGGTTTTTGGTTTATTGAGAGAGCAAACCATAGGTTTTGACCTATGTGAGATTCGTGTGTCGTTTTAGTCATGAGTCAGATTTTAATGCGATACGATGCGTTATGATATGTAGATATCCTCACGAGGACTTCGAGACGACAAGCAAGCGCGTGGCGACATTAGCATCGGCAAGCGAAGATCTGTGAGTAGATTATATCTACGGGGGAAGTCGGGTGATGGCGTATAGCACCCCCGCAGTCCGTAGTATAGTTTATGATATATATGTTTATATAGGTGTTTTATGATACGAGGATGATTATCAAGATATGATTTTGTGTTTATGGTTTAGTTTAGGATTGTTAGAAGTAGCTTAGTTTAGCTTCTTAGTCGCGAACCCTAGAACAGGTTTTTACCCACACATACACACACATGCATACATTTATTTTACTTGTGCGTATATGGGGATATGTGTGTATGTGTGTGTGTGTGTGTATATGTATGTATGTATGTATGTATGTATGTATGTATGTATGTATGTATGTATACATATACATGGATTTTGAGGACAAGTACTTCGGATTAGAGATGAGTCGATGAGATTGGGCTCGGGACCATGAGATCGGTGATATGATATGGTTCGTATTTGAGATACGACATGATATTCTAGCAGGTTCTTTAGGCATAGTGTTTTCATACACACGCATGCATTACATAGATGGTATCAGTATTGTACTAGACTTAGATCAGTACCCCTAGATCATGATATATGATGGAAAGGATACCAGACGAATAATGAGATAAATGTGATATTTGACCAGTACCCAGATTTGGGAAGCCGTACGACGGATTTACCGTACGAGCTATATATTGATGATAGATCCGCACTCTTGACTCGAGAATGTCATATTATATAGGGTATCGTATGGGATACTATTGAGGCGGGATCACCGACTATTATACACATATTTATATATCGACTCAGATTTAGGTAGTTTTCATACCCCTTCCGATTGGTTGTTAGTTAGACCTGTAGTTACCTAGTAGATGTTAGACCGGACCCAAGTCATACCTATTTCCAAAACTAACGAATCGTGAGGATTTTAAAGACATGTCAAGGGATACTACGAATATTTCAAAAGACGTACCTTTCTTAAAAACACCGTAGCCCTTATTTTCAAAACACCACGATTCGTACTATTTCAAACGGCAAAACAGTATAACACAGGTGTAGCGATGTAGATTCCTTATTGTTACGTTATCATTCATGTTCCGCATGTTATTGCTGCAATTACTATTCATTGCCATTTATCATGTTGTTATCGTCTCATTGCATGTTTATTGTGTACTTAGTGATTATGAACCATGATGTCAGGACACCAGCACCATTACCGATGATGCGTGTGTTCCACACACACTTACTTGCCGGCTCACACACATCATCATCGGTAATTGCCATGTCACGTACACTTTAGAAAATACTATTTCATTGACATAGCTTGCTAACTGATAGTTGCTACATGTTTTAGCTTTCATATGCTAGTTAATTTATTGCATGATATCAGATGCATCTATATATTCACTGGTTATGCAGTATTATGGAGATTTATGCCGGTTTTCATTGTTTATTGATATCATGATATTGATGATTTCGGATCCTTCTTGAGATTTCTGGATTTGGGGGAAAACCGTAAGGATTTATAAACTTATTATCCTTTTAAAAATGCAAGTTGCGGTTTTCCCGTGATGTGTGAGTCGTCCACCATGAGTTTTCAGGATTGCTGTTGGATTTCGAGACCCGATTCGAGGAGTTGGTGTTAGTTATATGTATGCCCTAGAGGCCATTACTGTACATAGGATGTATATTGTAGTGGATGCTGGGACATATATAGGGAGGACTTTCTTACTCGACATGATAGTATGCTATCTGGTTGCTCTTTACCTTAACGTGTATACTGATTGTCTCTCTGTTACATGTTGGTAAAGCCCTTAGGATGTGTACTTGACTACCTGGACTATGATGCGGATCATACTAGTGGGGACATGGTAGTCCATAAGTACATCCTTCAAGGTCCCTATTCGTGGGTGTATCGAGACGGGGCATCGATATACCAGAGTAGACTAGCGTATACCTTCTCGACCCATACAGATGGGCGATGGATGATCCCATATCCATTGGTGTTTGACATCAGAGATGATATACGGGTGCTCAGTGGAGACTGGGTACACTGGACGGACTCGCCGAGAACTCCCAGATGATATTATACCTTACGTCAGATGGCAGTTCTCTGGTGACACTGGTACGGAGTAGTCTGTTGACCCGAGATCGTCATAGAGTCTTGTGTGGTTCCCACTGTGCTTTGATTTCCACCTTACCACGTCCAAGAGGGCGTGCAAAACGGTGGTTTTTGGGTACAGTCCCGAATCACATGGAGGCAATGAGCGATAGGAGGGGATTCGTCTCTCCCGGTATAGGGAGTTGATGTTGCGCTGTGTTCGATTGGCTATAACCGGAAATCCTTGGCCAGGGTTGCTGAGATTTACTGGTAAGTGTTACCTGTAGTTTCTCGAATTGTTATAGACCTCATATCGACACGACTTATCGAGCTATTGGGGTCTGACGTTTACCACCCCTAGGCGAGATATGCGACATATCAGACGACGAGACCGGACTGTACGGTAAGTGTTACTGGTTGGATTCACAGGAGTGTGAGCGGGCTTGCTTGTCGATCTTCTGATCGCTCAATACCCGGGTGGCCGTTACGTTTAGCAGACCGCTTGCGGCTTGTGGGTGCTTGATATGATCATCATCTGCTGCCGGCGTATTGACGAGTCTTTAGAGTCCTACACAGAGGTTTCCTGGCTCAAGCGAAACGAAATAGGAGCGCATATGAGATATGTGTAGGACCGAGAATAATGCGTGTATGTGATACCGCATTCCATTCTCGCGATGAATGTATCGATTGGTTGTATGCGATATAACCTAGTTATCGAATTAAGGATTGATTCGGTAAGCCGATACATAGGATACTAGTCGGTTATATGCGATATGACCGGATCGTTAAATCAAGTGTTGATTTAATGATTTAATGTATAATTATATATTTGATATATTACTTTGCATTAACTAGTATTGGTTCACTTTAAATGGTTTTTCTCACTTGTTTGTGCACATTGTATATGTGATATATTTTTTGTGCACAAGTTTGTATCATGTTTGATGATGCATGCTAACTTGGGTTTGTGTAAAGATTAAACCATGGTTATATGAATGGTTAGGGTTTTGTTTTCTTATTCATTTATTTATTTATTTATTCTTTTTGGAAAATAATAAGCATAAAGAGAAAATGGTGGCTTTCTTTGTTTGTATATTGAAGCTTCATGAAGCTTTGACTAAGTGACCATTTTTGTCTCATGCTTAACCCTAACCATTCCACTTAAGCCTAGTTCATTCTCTACACTTGACCATGGTTGGATTATGATAAGTATTCATTTTATTTTATTTTTGAATTAACTTATCATAATATTTTCTTCTTCTTCTTCTTCATCATCATCAACATGAAGAAACCTTGCTCCATCAATGGCAACTTGAGCAAATGAGTGAGAAATATAATTCTAAAGTGAACCCACCTCCTATTTCTTTATCCTCTACCTCTTGCCAAGTAGTATAGGGTGTTTTCTTCACAAGTTTCATGACTTGGTGAAGTGGGAGCTTGATCTTGTGATGCCTCGACGTAGATCATCTTCGGCATCGAAGTCGACGACCTAGCCCGCCCATTTTTCCGATGAAGCCGACGCTAGAGCCCGAGATTCGATTTGGACAGCGAAGAGACTTCATTGCGGAGCTATGGAGGTGGAGGACCGGATCTAAAAAGGTTGTATTTCCGTTCCTCTTAGTTAAAGCAGTTAACTCGCATTGCATCGCCTCATTATCTAGTTAACGATCCATATTAGGGTTTGTAGGCACATGAAATTTTGTAATTGGGCATGTTTGATGCCTTGTGAGACTTCATTAGCGTGCCTAGGAACCCTACAGTGGTATCAGAGCCTAGCTAGAGCCTTAGACGATGCGTAGACGGAGTTAGAAGTCCGATCGAACCGAAACCCTAACCCAAAATTTGCTCTCTGTACATTTTCTGAAATCGTGGATTTTTGAGTATTAAAAATATGCAGAAAAATCAGCAGGAGATTATAAGAATTACTGTGAAGCCCGTACTCCTAAGTCCACCAAAGCGCGGCGGAACCGCGGCATTAGCATGCTAATGCGGCGGTTCCGCGGCCCTTTTGTCTCTTCATGCATTGAGTTTTGCACAGTAACTCCTACTTTGCAGTGCTGGTTTTCCTGGGAATTTTTAATATTTATTCAAGAGTTGAAATTTCTGGGTTGTATTGGGGACTCGGTGCTTCGATCGGATTGTCTAATTTTGTCTATGTTTTTCCGGGTAATTTTAGAATATGTTAAAAAGTTCGACCGGATATAAATACCCAATTTTTCCCCTGTTGGGAAATTTCCAAGTGTTGGATTTTTCTGTAGCTTAATGACGTTCTAAGTAGTGCAAGTAACGCGATGGTCCCTCTAGAAGAAAACAAACCTTAACTCGATTATATGACCGTCTAGAACTGCCCTTTGAACCTTAGGGTTTGGGGCAGTACGGCGTGCCACATGTGAGGCGTTGGTTTGACCCTTCTATGGCTGGACCGTTGGTACTGAGGCACGAAGTGGATGTTTTTAAACTTGTTTCATGTGTTGATCTGTTTTGGGAAAACTTGGGTGTTTGACTGTTCGATCGGAAAGTTTAACATTTTCTGTTTATCCGGAATGTAATACAATAATTGGAATTCACAAGTAGTTATGAGATAACTGAATGAATGTTATAAACACAGCGGTTTAGTCTCACTTGATCGGTTGCCACGGAATTTTGATGCGATCAAAAGTCCGTCGCAATCACGTAGCGTACGCGGATACTCGCCTGGTAAACTTAATAGACAGCCTCACTCCATTGTCCCGACCAAGTGACTGTAGGAGAACCCCGTCGCCGAAAGCATCCGTTCGGGTGCTCGCGGTAGCGGTGTTCCACCTTGGTGCACTTCGTCGACGGTATCAGGGGTGCGACCGTCTACTAAAGTTTGCGACGAGCATTCGATCAAAATGTCGGGAATCCTGTTGAATTGCCCGATTTGGTATTGAAAAGCGTTTTTGATAATGAGACTAAAATGCGGGGTTTATAATTGTTAGGCATGTGATGTCTAAGTAATTCATTTGATTAGGCATGCGATGTCTAAAGAGATTGCGGATTCCAACTGTTGTAGTTTTACACTTTCTTTTCTGTGACCGTAAGTGTAATATGTGATATCGCCGGTTTCGTTGCTATATGTCAACGACAATTGGGATGCGCATATTTACTTACGTTGATGACATGTGATGTTATGTGTTGCTGGATATGTTATATTGGATCGTCGTGTTTGAATAGCCGGGGTTTTTTATGTGAGATAAGTGTTTTTCATTTTCATTCATGTAAAAACTTGTATGTAATATTCTTTTATTGGGGCACTTCCAGATTGCGGAAGTTGTTACCATTTGTATATTATTTATTTTTCCGCACTAGGATAGACCCAAGGAGGAGGGCACAAGTAACCGGGTTCTTGAGTCCAGTGGGAAACCAACTCGAGGAGTCGAGTCCGGGTCTCCTAACTCTAGAATTGGTAGGGTTGCTTGCCGCTCTCGTAGGGGTCTAGGGGTGTGGGTTTGGCTATTCATCACGACCGTGGAATCCGTGTTTTATACTGGCTCGTATTGAAAACACGGACGTCCTAGTATATCCAATATTTCATATGTTTCTTCTGCTGCGATATCTGTGATGTGATCATGTGATGTTCTGTGATGGATACTGTATATAGTATATATGATATATTATATAGACGTTACTTATGTTTTACACCCGCGCTAGCCCTGCCCCGCTCTGCCGTTAGTTACCTAACCTAACGGTGCACGAGGGGACATCGAGGCGAATGCGGATGGCATAAGTGTACGTCGTATTTATCTGTGATGTTTAGGTACTTAAATGATGGGACTTCATTAATGTGATTAATGAAATAAAAGAAACCTAAGATGTTGTGGAATCGAATTTCTAAATAAAACAGGTAGCTACAGTTCTTGCTTTGCACAGCGGTATATACGATATATCCTGCACCTTATTCGATGAGGAAAGGACCGAGATCCCTTCACCGGGAGTGACTCCTTTAGCAATAACTGGCAGATGCTACAACCCTCGGTTTGTCTTTTGATTTCTTTTAAGAGTTTTTGCTTTGCACAGTGATATATATGATATATCCTGCACCTCATTCGACGAGAAAAGGACCGACGATCCCTTCACCAGGAGTGACTCCTTTAGCAAAACTAGAAAAGCCTCAAAAACGCTCCATTTTAAAAATCATTTGATTCTATAACGATATCAAGTTCATTACACAATAGGTTTTCAGAAAAACTTGTCGTAGCCCTCCGTCATTTCAGATAAGTAGTAGTTAGTATTCGTGCTGCGTTTGTTGGCCTTTGTCAAGGCGCAGTGTGCGGTAGCTAACTGGTGCTTATCTGCTTATGCATATGATGCAGATTGGGTTAGGGTAGTCGTGCGACCTTGTTGGCCTTTGTCAAGGGTCGTGCGGGTGGGTTTAATTCAATCAGGAAATGACGGGTTGAACTTGACTAGCATCCTATGGTTTGTTGGCCTTTGTCAAGGTCATAGGAGGTTAGGGACAAAATTATCGGGAATTTCAGGTGTTGAAATTTGCAATAAGATTGCATACCTTCTATGAGATAGTTGGATCCCGATACCCGCTGCGAGTAAGAGTTACTCCTGGGAGAGTTTTACACATTACAATTAGCCGATCAAGTAGGTGTCAACGGGGTTACGCCTATGGGAAAACGAGGTTTACATTAATTAGGTCCGTACGAAAGCACGGGGGACCTCCCTCAAAGTACCGACACTGGCCTGGCTGAAAGATTGGCGAACTTGTAGTATGTAATTAATCCCGGCTAGTCTTTCCTTTTAGGGCTTGAAGGAAGATTTGATAAAAACAGTGGGAGCCATCCTGATTAGATAAAATAATAACCAATATATTCTTGCAAGAGCGCACGCTGAGTGTTTTCTTCTCTCTCTCTCCAGGTAGCGACCATGTCACGCCTTAATCAAGATAATAATACGGATTATTGACCGAACCCGCTTGTTATACTGAGCTGGGGAACGTTGGTCCCGCTCCAACTTATAATTGTTATAAGACAGAGCAGGAAATAGGGGAATACCAAGATTCCCATGCCGCCCAAACGAAGAGAGTGCATGCTGATGCATCATCTTCGGGTGTGTTCATTACAAAGAACTCTTTCTCAGTATCCTCCGAATCCTGGGTATATGATACCGGATCAGGATCCCAGATATGTAATCTGTTACATAGGGCTACAAAAGGGTAGAAAAACTGAGAACATGTGATAAGTTTCATGAGGCAGAAAACGGGGCAAGTGTTGCAGCCTAGTCTGTTGGTCACTGTCACCCTGTATTGTAATACATTGATTCTGAACGAATGTTATTAGATACCGAACCTGATATACAAAATCATATCTGTCTCTTTATTAGTAAAGAAACGATAAAATTTTGTATTGTTGGATAATGTTTTGAACATTTCCTATATCAAAAGTTGATCGGTTCAGGCACGTTATCTAAAAGCATTGACGTTCTAAATCAAACTACAGTTCTTAGTATACAGAACACACAAAAGAGGAAGAGTTCAGAAATGAACGAATTCTTCTTAAGGTATTGTAGACTAGGTCATATCAATGCGACCCGACTGGCTGGAGTTACATAAAGATGCATATTTAAATTAGTTTGAATTTACATCTTGCGAAACTCGCCAGTCATGTCACAAAGATAATATGACCATAGCTCTGTTTATTGGAAACAGAGAAAGAGTTAGTTGAACTCTTGGGATGATACATGTTGATGTATGAAGGTCCCCTGTCTACACATACCAAGACCGGTTCTTTTTACTTCATTACATTCTCTGATGATCTTTCGAGATTCAGACCTATGTTCCTGTTGAAACACAAGTCCGAACCTTTTGAGATATTCACAGAATATAAGTTAGAAGTAGAGAACCAAAATACGGATATAAGTATTATGTCCTTTGATGTGATCAGGGAGGGGAATACTTGAGCCCGGAATTTCTGGTTTATTCTAAAGGAGAATGAGATTCTCTATCAGCATTACTCCTCCGTATACACCATAGCACGATGGTATATCGGGGCGGAGCAGACACACCCTATTTGATATGGTGTGCTCTATGATGAGTACTACTGAGTTACCTATTTCCTTTTGGGAGTTATGCGCTTGAGAAGCTGCATACCTATTGAATAGGGTTCCAATCAAATCAGTTGCCTACCATTTCATATGTGATATGGAAAGGGAAGAGCCCATGTCTTAAGCTAGTTAAGATTTGGGGTTGTCCGGCCTATGTATAAAAGCAAAATCCGGACAAACTCGAGGCAAGGTCTGTAATGTAGAACTGGAAAAGTTCCAGCTATATAAACTGCAGCTGATGATTTGGTAGAACTAAAGGATTCAATAGTAACCTACGAACCCCAGCCTCTCCGCCGATCTAGTAAGGTTCCTCACCCACCTGAGAGATACTTTGGTTTCTCTATGACAGTAGGAGCGAGGATTGCATCATGAGATGATGACCCAACTAGTTTCGGGCTGGCCACCAGGAGTAAGACTCTGTAAGAATGGCTGGATGCTTAGTGATCTGAGATGGAATCCTTATACACCAACAAAGTATGGACTTTAGTTGCTATATCTGAAGGGTTAAATCCCCATCAGGAGCAAGTATATCTTGAGAAGATTACTTGATGTACATGGAAAGGTTGTGACTTTCAAAGCTAGACTTATTAAAGGTTTTCATCATCGACCAGGCGTGGATAATGATGAAACCTTTTTCCAGTAGCTATGCTTAAGTCCATCCAAATCCTACTTGCCATGGCTACATACCATAACTACAATATCTGGCGGTTGGGTGCCATGACTGCTTTTCTAAATGATGTTTTAGAAGAGTGCGTCTATAAGTACACAGCCAGAGGGCCTCGTAGACAGTGGGAGCAGCGGAAACGTGTGCAAGATGTTTTATGTAATAAAGCAGGCATCGCGGAGCTGGAACATCTGTTTTGATGAGTTAGTCAAACAGTTTGACACCATCAAAATGGTAGATGAACCTTGTATAAACAAAAAGGTAGTAGGGAGTATGGTGGTGATCCTCATAGAGTACGTGGATAACATACTCTTGATAAGAAAGGAGTTTCTTATGCTACGCTCGGTCAATCTCCGCTTATCACAATGATTCTCCATATAGAATCAAAGTGATACCTCCTAAATCCTGGTTTTTGGATCTATGAGATAGATCTAATTGGATGTTAGGATACTCACTAGTTGTAGTGAGAAGGTATCATATGATCCTAGGGAGAATCACTGGAAAGGTTCCAAAGTGATAAAGACGACTGAAAGTCAGTCACAGGCATTGCCTTTACCCTCAGTAAAGGGACGGTATGTTGGAAGAGTTCCAAGCTAGATACCATGGCCAACTAGACGATAAAGGCAGGATACATCGCTACTTAAGATGCTGCCAAAGAGGCTATTTGGGTGTATATTGGTTAATGAGATGAACTGCGTTCCTACCATTGTGAGACAATGGAGTTGTGGCTTATGCCAAGGAACGCCGGTCCCATCTGTGATCCAGACATATTCTAAGGCAGTATCACCTGATCATGGAGATGGTTGATCTCCAGTGTGATCGAGGTTAGGAGAACAGACTCAGAGGACAACACGGCGGATCCACTCACAAAGGCCTTTTCCCAGAGAGAGACTTTTATGGGATGGTTGAGTATGAGATACTACAACCACTGCTATACAGATGGCCCTGGTGCAAGTGGGAGATTGTTAGTTATATGTATGCCCTAGAGGCCATTACTGTACATAGGATGTATATTGTAGTGGATGCTGGGACATATATAGGGAGGACTTTCTTGCTCGACATGATAGTATGCTATCTGGTTGCTCTTTACCTTAACGTGTATACTGATTGTCTCTCTGTTACATGTTGGTAAAGCCCTTAGGATGTGTACTTGACTACCTGGACTATGATGCGGATCATACTAGTGGGGACATGGTAGTCCATAAGTACATCCTTCAAGGTCCCTAGTCGTGGGTGTATCGAGACGGGGCATCGATATACCAGAGTAGACTAGCGTATACCTTCTCGACCCATACAGATGGGCGATGGATGATCCCATATCCATTGGTGTTTGACATCAGAGATGATATATGGGTGCTCAGTGGAGACTGGGTATACTGGACGGACTCGCCGAGAACTCCCAGATGGTATTATACCTTACGTCAGATGGCAGTTCTCTGATAACACTGGTACAGAGTAGTCTGTTGACCCGAGATCGTCATAGAGTCTTGTGTGGTTCCCACTGTGCTTTGATTTCCACCTTACCACGTCCAAGAGGGCGTGCAAAACGGTGGTTTTTGGGTACAGTCCCGAATCACATGGAGGCAATGAGCGATAGGAGGGGATTCGTCTCTCCCGGTATAGGGAGTTGATGTTGCGCTGTGTTCGATTGGCTATAACCGGAAATCCCTGGCCAGGGTTGCTGAGATTTACTGGTAAGTGTTACCTGTAGTTTCTCGAATTGTTATAGACCTCATATCGACACGACTTATCGAGCTATTGGGGTCTGACGTTTACCACCCCTAGGCGAGATATGCGACATATCAGACGACGAGACCGGACTGTACGGTAAGTGTTACTGGTTAGCTTCACAGGAGTGTGAGCGGGCTTGCTTTTCGATCTTCTGATCGCTCAATACCCGGGTAGCCGTTACGTTTAGCAGACCGCTTGCGGCTTGTGGGTGCTTGATATGATCATCATTTGCTGCCGGCGTATTGACGAGTCTTTAGAGTCCTACACAGAGGTTTCCTGGCTCAAGCGAAACGAAATAGGAGCGCATATGAGATCTGTGCAGGACCGAGAATAATGCGTGTATGTGATACCGCATTCCATTCTCGCGATGAATGTATCGATTGGTTGTATGCGATATAACCTATTTATCGAATTAAGGATTGATTCGGTAAGCCGATACATAGGATACTAGTCGGTTATATGCGATATGACCGGATCGTTAAATCAAGTGTTGATTTAATGATTTAATGTATAATTATATATTTGATATATTACTTTGCATTAACTAGTATTGGTTCACTTTAAATGGTTTTTCTCACTTGTTTGTGCACATTGTATATGTGATATATTTTTTGTGCACAAGTTTGTATCATGTTTGATGATGCATGCTAACTTGGGTTTGTGTAAAGATTAAACCATGGTTATATGAATGGTTAGGGTTTTGTTTTCTTATTCATTTATTTATTTATTTATTCTTTTTGGAAAATAATAAGCATAAAGAGAAAATGGTGGCTTTCTTTGTTTGTATATTGAAGCTTCATGAAGCTTTGACTAAGTGACCATTTTTGTCTCATGCTTAACCCTAACCATTCCACTTAACCCTAGTTCATTCTCTACACTTGACCATGGTTGGATTATGATAAGTATTCATTTTATTTTATTTTTGAATTAACTTATCATAATATTTTCTTCTTCTTCTTCTTCTTCATCATCAACATGAAGAAACCTTGCTCCATCAATGGCAACTTGAGCAAATGAGTGAGAAATCTAATTCTAAAGTGAACCCACCTCCTATTTCTTCATCCTCTACTTCTTGCCAAGTAGTATAGGGTGTTTTCTTCACAAGTTTCATGACTTGGTGAAGTGGGAGCTTGATCTTGTGATGCCTCGACGTAGATCATCTTCGGCATCGAAGTCGACGACCTAGCCCGCCCATTTTTCCGATGAAGCCGACGCTAGAGCCCGGGATTCGATTTGGACAGCGAGGAGACTTCATTGCGGAGCTATGGAGGTGGAGGACCGGATCTAAAAAGGTTGTATTTCCGTTCCTTTTAGTTAAAGCAGTTAACTCGCATTGCATCACCTCATTATCTAGTTAACGATCCGTATTAGGGTTTGTAGGCACATGAAATTTTGTAATTGGGCATGTTTGATGCCTTGTGAGACTTCATTAGTGTGCCTAGGAACCCTACAGTTGGATGAACCGTCTCGGGTACATGGTGGGCCCGGTATGGTATCCCGGGGCAAGAAGCTCGAGTTGTATTCGATGAGCCTGGCAGGGGAGCACTACCTACCGGTGATATTATTTGGACTCGTCGGTTATCCGGAGGATACCAGCTTGAGTTATGAGATGGTTAGGCTGATCCGTTCTGCCGGAGCCCGCGGGCCGATCCCGCAGATGATACGGATGCCTGAGATATTGAGATTTGAGATTTGAGATATTGAGATTTGATATTGAGATACTGAGACTTATGTTTTGTGTCGATACTTGACACTGATTTCTCTGTTGCATTCATTGATGATACTTGATTGATATACATATAGAAATCTCATTGCTTAAAGAAAACAGTTGTTTCACTCATAATATATTCTGTTTCCATTCGTAATGCATTCATACATCTTATATCTGATATCTTGCTATCTGAGGCACTGACACGAGCACGTGGTATTGCACGTATATGTAGATGGATCAGGATATTTTTTTTGAGGATATTACTTGATATGACGTAGGATAGCATCATGCATGCGATTTCTACTCATAGATGTTTTCTACTCACGAGTTAGCAACTCACCCCCATTGTGCCACAGTTCCTTGCAGGTTTTGCCATACAGCTTTCGTTGCGGCTTTGCTGGCATATTGTTCCTTCCGGGTGATTGCTTTGGTAGGTGGGTTCTTTTGCATCAGAACCGCCATTGTTTATTTATTATTTCAGTTGTATCTAGAAACTCCATCAACCAAATTGTATATTTGATAGAGATAGAAGACCAGACTTGTTATTACTTCGACCTTAGAGTCGCGCGCTGTATTATTATGGTTTTCATGCCGATTTTGGGTTTTCTTTTAAGTTTTGATCCTCGCCCTTCGGCGTTGTATATTATTTAGCTTGCGTGGTTGTGACCGTCGATTGACGAAGAGCTGGCTCCCGCTTAGGGATGCCTTTTTTTATTTCATATACTATTTATGTTGTATCCCGTTTGGGGCCAGTATTTACAAAGGAGACTCTGCCGAAATTTTTAGAAAATACTTGAGATTTTAAAATATATATACTTCGGCATATGTTGTTAAAACTACTTACTTTAAATTGGTTTTTCCTTCACTCTACTGCTTCTTTGGTTTTGATTTCTGGGTTTTGGTTTACTTAGATTACGTATGCCTCGAGACGTTTCATAATTTAAGTGCCGGTCATGTTCCGTACTTTTCGGGTTGTGACAAAATTGGTATCAGAGCGTTAGGTTTCACCTTTGGAGTGTAGGATGACCCTTGGTTGATGGAGTAGGTGACTTTAGTAGAGTGACGTACCGTGTGTATGTTCCGCGGCATACTTACGATACGATACTCCGCTTAAGAAGCCTTAGGATGTATATTTTCTTGCACAATATTATATTCCTTCCTATGATCTAGCCTCATCGGTACCAGTTTATGGTTTTGTTATCACGGTTGTACGGGCGTGGAGAGCTACGACTAGAGTTGCGTCAGCATGAGCTCGTCACGGACGAGGACTAACCAGGGCGTGATTCCATGGACATACGGTTGCATAGGGAGGCGTCGTTTTATTGCGTTTTCACGCTACGAACGTTTGATGGATCGCTTTTACGAGATTTCTCGGATGTGCAGATCAGCACCAGAGGATTGGGTCACTGCAAGAGGCCAGCCAGATTGTGATGACCGTCAAGGCACAGATTATTTTGATGATTGAGGCACTGTTCAGCGTGCAGACGAATGAGCCAGTGATTTCGGCGAATGAAAAGATATCGCCCCAGATGTTTGAAGCTAATGCCGCACGAGTTATACTTTGAGATATGACAGAAGATCGCTAGTCATCAAAGATGAAAGACTAGGACATGTGATTCATTGCCTACCCCGATGCGAGGCCATCAGATAGATTGATTCCAGCTAGAGACGACTTCACGCTGATAAGTTGAGAGTCGATAGAGACGATCGAATGTCAGGAACCCATTAAAGTATTCTAAAAACAATGCAAACAATTCTACGGACCCTCTAGAAGAATGAAACCCTAACTCGACTTAATGACCATGGAACGCCTGTGAACCTTAGGGTTTGCGGCAGTTCAGCGGTGCCATTAGTGAGGCTTGGATTTGCCCTTCTACGGTTGGTCCATAGGTGTTGTGGCATATATTCGATACTATTAAACTGTACCTAAGATGTTGAGCTCTTGGGGAATTATGAGGTTTTGACAATCGATCGGATGGTTCGACTTCATTCGGATATCAGGTGATGGGATGCATTGCTTAGAAGACTCCAGATCCGAGTATAGCAATTGGAGCGCAGTCCATGCAGCCACAAGGAGACGAGTCCGAAACAGTCGACAAAAGAGAAAAGTGAAGTAAGAGGTTCGTACGAGATCTTGATGAGGTGATGCTCCACTCCGCTGACATCAGAGATGTGATACACAAGCAGAAGCGTTGACTATGGATATATCTTCCAGGAGGAGGCGTGATGAGTATGCAGCCGTTCCGGAACAAGAAATAGATATAGTAAAAGATGATAACTTCCGGGCAATTCAGCAGAAACAAGGTTTGGGGAGAGATCTCGACAGGACCTTTGTGGGATACTATACAAGAAGACTTGGACCCAGAATCGGTCATATTACGCATACTCAGTAGGTCAGAGTTCGGCATCGTCGACGAGACACGTTATGAGTAACCATGATAGTTGGCCAGAGATCTTTAGAGGATGTGTTAAGAGCGGACTGCTTCTGTTATCGTTTCCATATTGGACCATTGAGCCGAGAAGCTATGTGCTTAGCAATTCGCAGTGGTGTCTCGAACAATTTTCAAGATCAATCTACATTGATCATTAACTTGACAATTATCCGCTTATGAGGCATTGTATTGTTAACATATTTCCTGAAAAAACCTAGTTGGATATCACAGGATAAACAGTTAGCATTTTGCGTTTTATGTTTGATCCTTGAGTTTTAGTAGTGAAAGTGCAGCGAAGCCGCCTCAAGCTTTGTAAATTTTGCTATCATTAAATCATATACTCCATCTGTTCCAATTTATTTGTCCACTTTTGAACTTTTTTTTTGTTTCAAAATATTGTCCATTTAAATTATCAAGAAAAGGTTTGGCATTATCAATATACTTTTAATTGATTCATGCCTAAACCAACCCTCAATTATGCTCATACTATCCCCTATGCATGAACATTTAATAGGGTTAAAATGGAGTTTTTGCATCCATACTTTCCCTAACTTGTGTGAATCCTAAATTTGAAAGTTCAAATATTGATTTGTGTTTTAACAATGGACAGCTCTACATATACCGATAATTCACATTAAATGACTTATCACATGTTATAAATATTCACAGTAGATTGCAGGATGCAGCATGCAATTCAAGATTTTATTCAGAATCTGAACCATAAATAGGTTCCCCATTCTAGATTTTAGACATATCCTTTTATAACTAGTTTTCTATCTCAATCCATCTGGCAATTATAGTATTTTAGATGATGCATCAATCATATAAGGCTAAAATGTGTTGAAACTTCCCTTAACCATCGCTGTGTTAAATCTCTTAGAAGTTTTTGGTTCAAGTAAGCTCCTTAAAGTGCTACAGTTAAGGGTAATTTAAGTGAAATCCTTCCATAATACCAAAGTTTACGGGAGTTTATTAAACTTTAAAAAAAACAACTTTAGGCGGTTTAGTAAAAAGGGGGATAGTTAATGGTATTTCGGTTTAATATGGCTTAGTGTAAAATGGGGATAGTTAAATGTAGTTTACTGTAATTTAGCTTGTTCTGTAATCTATCTGGACTCTAATCTTCGTGTGTTAATGAAATTTTCAGGGCTTTGTTATCTCAGATTGGCAGGGCATCGATAAACTCACTTATCCTGTTGGTGCAAACTACACGTACTCAGTCCAAGCCGGAGTAAATGCTGGTCTCGATATGGTCAGTACATTTTGATCGATTAAGAACATAAATTTTGTTTCATTTAATTATTTATTTTTTTTGTATCTGGTTTCAATCATGTATGCTTGGATTGCCCTTTCCTTACAAATTTGAATTGATATGCAAGTATCGCTGCTTAAAAATCCTATCTATATTACTTATATTATTTTAAGGCTTTGTATTAATCTTATGGCAAAAATGTAGCCGTGCACTTCACAGCTAAGCTTGGCTGTGAAGTGCACACCCATTTTACTGTTTGAATGCGTCCTGCTTTTTAAGTTGCGGCGGGACCCAAACAGTAATATGGGCATGCATTCACAGCCAACCTTGGTTGTGATGTGCACAGCCACATTAACCTCTATAATCTTATTATGGTACCTGTTGAGCATATGTGTTTGGTTCGAGAGAAAGTGAGGAAAAGGAAAAGAAATCGAGGAAAAGTAGGTTTCTGTCAAAAGAAACATGAGAACAAAAATAAAGAAAAATGGCTAATTTCTTGAAGAAGCCACCCCTCCCCCCAAAAAAAAAAATCAATTTTGATTGCTCTCATATCTCAAGTGTTGGTGCTTTGGAAATCTATGTCGAACGCAAGTCTATATTTCATACAGTTTACTTTCTTCCTTGATTGAATGCAAAGTAGCCTGTGTAGGTCTGTATTCAACTAGGTCAATATTTGTATATGTTTTTAGGTGGCATCAATTATAGCTTAAACCCTATTGGTTAATCTGCAGCATCAATTATATCGTAAACTCTGTGGGTTATGGATTAACAATGTATATCAAGCCTCGTGAGCCCCATAATAAGGCATCTAGTGAAAACTATAAACTATTAATGTTGAGATTGCAACCTAGGACATTCTGAAACCTGATGATCTAATACCATGTCAAGAACCATTTTGCATGTAGTGGATTTATAATTGTACGTCAAGCTATATTAACTTTTAAGCAAGGTTCAAGAATTCGGTTTCGGTCGCTCATAATTTTATTAGTTTCGCTGGTTTCGGCTAGTTTTGTTAATCTCGGTTCGGATTTCGGTTTCAACGGTAATACAACATACATAAGTGTAGATATATTAAATATTTAAATTTATGGTTCTATATTACAAGATAATGATCCTAGTGTTTAAAAATTCAGCCATGATGTAAAATATATTGAAAAGTGTATTTAGATAAGTATTAATATAGGATTTGGGTTCACCTTTTTGCAGTTTATACGATGTGTAATCAGATTATGCGGAACTATGGAAAAGTATATTATATTATCAGAATATTCTTAGGAATCTTGAGAAATCCATAATATGTAGAGTAAAAAATGTGATATGAAGAAAATTTAAGGGTTCAGTCTTTATTAAGTGGGTATTGAGTTAAGAGTATTGGATTTTGAATGTTAGATAGGTTGTGCACACCACATTAGTGACCATGTTAATGATCATTTACCCGAATATTTTGTGTTAGGGTCAATTATTCAGGTTGGTAGCCGAAAACTTTTAAACGGACAATTAATCGGCCTTTCAAACCTTGATTTGTAGGGTTCCTAGGCATCCTAATGAGGTCTCACAAGGCATCGATCATGCCAATTTTAAAAAATCTAGGTGCCGAGAAACCCGACTACGGACCGTTGGCTAGAAATCTAGGCGAAAAACAATCTAGTTAACAACTTAACTAATGGGATATCGGAAATACAACTTTTGTAGATCCGGTGCTCCACCTCCAAAGCTCCGCAATGAAGTCGTCTCCGCTGTCCAAAAGGAATCCGGGCTCTAGAGTCGGCTTCGTCGGAGAAAAAGCGAGCTAGGTCGTCGATGTCCATGCCGAAGATGATCTACGTCGAGGCATCGCTAAATCAAGCTCCACCTTCACCAAGCCCTAAAAACTTGTGAAGGAAACACACTCTACTACTTGGCAAGAGGTAGAGGATGAAGAAATAGGAAGTGGGTAGACTTTAGAATTGGATTTCTCACTTGTTTTCATCAATCACCATTGATGAAGAATGGTTTTCTTCAATGAAGAAGATGAAGAAGAAGAAGCTAGTATTATGATAAGATAATTCAAAAAGAAAAGAATAACAATACTTATCATAATATTAACTCTAGTCAAGTGTAGAGAATGAATCATGGTTAGTGGGAATGGTTAGGGTTAAGGATGAGATAAGAATGGTTGACTTGATCAAAGTTTCATGAAGCTTCCACTAAACTCCAAATTAAGCCACCATTCTTTTCTCCTTTCCATTTATTTTCCAAAAGAATGAATAAATAAAAAATGGGAGAATAAACAAAACCCTAACCACTCTCACAACCATGGTTTAATCTTCACACAAATCCAAGTTAACATGTATCATCAAACATGATACAATCATGTGCACAAAACTATATCAAATATACAATGTGCACATCCGAGCGAGAAAATCCATTTAAAGTGAACCGATACTAGTTAATGCAAAGTAATATATCAAATATATAATTATGCATTAAATCACTAAATCAACACTTGATTCAATGATCCGATCATGTCGCACATAACCGACTGGTATCATCAGTAACAACTTATCGAATCAACACTTGATCCGATAACCCGGCTATATCGCATATAACCGATCAATGTCACATCGCGAGAATGAAATACGGTATCACATACACGCATTATTCTCGGTCTCGCACATATCTCATATGCGCTCCTATTTCGTTTCGCTTGAGCCAGGAAACCTCTGTGTAGGACTCTAAAGACTCGTCAATACGCCGGCAGCAGATGATGATCATATCAAACACCCACAAGCCGCAAGCGGTCTGCCAAACGTAACGGCCACCCGGGTATTGAGCGATCTGAAGATCGACGAGCAAGCACGCTCACACTCCAGTGAATCCGACCAGTAACACTACCGTACAGTCCGGTCTGATCGTCTGATATGTCGCATATCTCGCCTAGGGGTGGTAAACGTCAGACCCCAATAGCTCAATAAGTCGTGTCGATATGAGGTCTATAACAATTCGAGAAACTACTGGTAACACTTACCAGTAAATCTCAGCAACCCTGGCCAGGGATTTCCTGTTATAGCCAATCGAACACAGCGCAACATCAACCCCCTATACCGGGAGAGACGAATCCCCTCCTATCGCTCATTGCCTCCATGTGACTCGGGACTGTACCCAAAAACCACCGTTTTGCACGCCCTCATGGACGTGGTAAGATGGAAATCAAAGCACAGTGGGAACCACACAAGACTCTATGACGATCTCGGGTCAACAGACTACTCTGTACCAGTGTCACCAGAGAACTGCCATCTGACGTGATGTATAATACCATCTGGGAGTTCTCGGCGAGTCCGTCCAGTGTACCCAGTCTCTACTGAGCACCCGTATATCATCTCTGATGTCAAACACCAATGGATATGGGATCATCCATCGCCCATCTGTATGGGTCGAGAAGGTATGCGCTAGTCTACACTGGTATATCGATGCCCCGTCTCGATACACCCACGACTAGGGACTTTGAAGAATGTACTTATGGACTACCATGTCCCCACTAGTATGATCCACATCATAGTCCAGGTAGTCAAGTACAGATCCTAAGGGCTTTACCAACATGTAACAGAGAGACAATCAGCATACACGTTAAGGTAAAGTTCAACCAGATAGCATACTATCATGTCGAGCAAGAAAGTCCTCCCTATATATGTCACAGCATCCACTACAATATACATCCTATGTACAGTAATGGCCTCTAGGGCATACATATAACTAACAATCTCCCACTTGCACTAGGGCCATCTGATAGCAGTGGTTGTAGTATCTCATACTCAACCATCCCATAAAAATCTCTCTCTGGGAACAGGCCTTTGTGAGTGGATCCGCTGTGTTGTCCTCTGAGTCTACTCTCCTTACCTCGATCCCTTAGAGATCAACCATCTCCATGATCAGGTGATACTGCCTTAGAATATGTCTGGATCACTGATGGGACCGGCGTTCCTTGGCATAAGCCACAACTCCATTGTCTCACAATGGTAGGAACGTAGTTCATCTCATGAACCAATATACACCCAGACTGCCTCTTTGGTAGCATCATAAGTAGCGATGTATCCTGCCTTTATCGTCTAGTATGTCACGGTATTTTGTTTGGAACTCTTCCAACATACCGTCCCTTTACTGAGGGTAAAGACAATGCCTGTGACTGACACTCAGTCGTCTTTATCACCCTGGAACCATTCCAGTGATTCTCCCCAGGGTCGATTGATACCTTCTCACTACAACTAGTGAGAATCCTAACATCCATTTAGATCTATCTCATAGATCCAAAACCTAGGATTTAGTAGGTATCACTTTGATCCTATATGGAGAATCATTGTGATAAGCGGAGATTGATCGAGCGTAGCATAGGAAACTCCTTCCCTATCAAGAGTATGTCATCCACGTGCTCTACAAGGATCACCACCATACTCCCTACTACCTTTTTGTATATACAAGGTTCATCTACCATTTTGATGATATCAAACTGTTTGACTAATCCATCAAAACAGATGTTCCAACTCCGCGATGCCTGCTTTATCCTATAAAGCATCTTGCACACGTTTCCGCTGCTCCCACTGTCTACGAAGCCTTCTGGCTGTGTACTTATAGACGCTCTCTTCCAAAACATCATTTAGAAAAGCAGTCATGACACCCAACCACCAGATATCGTAGTCATGGTGTGTAGCCGTGGCAAGTAGGATCTGGATGGACTTAAGCATAGTCACTTGAAAATGTTTCATCATAATCCACGCCTGGTCAATGACGAAAACTTTAACAAGTCTAGCTTTGAAAGTCTCAACTTTTCCATCTACACCAAGTAATCTTCTCAAGATATACTTGCTCCTGATGGGAATTTAACCCTTCAGATATAGCAACTAAAGTCCATACTTTATTGGTGTATAAGGATTCCATCTCAGATCGCTAAGCATCCAGCCATTCTTACAGAGTCTTACTCCTGATGGCCTGCTCGAAACTAGTTGGGTCATCATCTCATGATGCAATCCTCGCTCCCACTGTCATAGAGTAACCGAAGTATCTCTCAGGTGGGTGAGGAACCCTACTAGATCGGCGGAGAGGCTGAGGTTCGTTGGAATTTACTGAATCCTTTGGTTCTATCAAATCATCAGCTGTAGTTTGTATAGCTGGAACCTTTCCAGTTCTACATAACAGACTTTGCCTCGAGCTTGTCCAGATTTTGCTTTTAGACATAGGCCGGACAACCCCAAATCTTAACTGACTTAAGACATGGGCTCTTCCTATACCATATCTCATATGGAGTGGTAGGCAACTGATTTGATTCGAACCTATTCAATAGGTATGCAGCTTCTCAAGTGCATAACCCCTAAAAGGAAATAGGTAACTCAGTAATACTCATCATAGAGCACACCATATCATATAGGGTGTGATTGCTCCGCCCCGATATACTATCGTGCCATGGTGTATACGGAGGAGTAATGCTGAGAGAGAATCTCATTCTCCTTTAGAATAGTCCAGGATTTCCGTGTTCAAGTATTCTCCTCCTTGATCACATTAAAGGACATAATACTTATACCCGTATTTTGGTTCTCTACTTCTAACTTATATTCTGTGAATATCTCAAAAGGTTCGGACTTGTGTTTCAACAGGAACATAGGTCTGAAACTCGAAAGATCATCAGAGAACGTAATGAAGTATAAAGAACCATTCCCGGCATTTGTAGACTGGGGACCTACATACATCAACATGTATCATCCCAAGAGTTCAATAACTCTTTCTCTGTTTCCAGTAAACGGAGCTATGGTCATCTTATCTTTGTGGCATGACTGGCGAGTTTCACAAGATGTAAGTTCAAACTAATTTAAATATGCATCTTTATGTAACTCTAGCCAGTCGGGTCGCATTGATCTGACCTAGTCTACAATACCTCAAGAAGGATTCGTTCATTTCTGAATTCTTCCTCTTGTGTGTGTTCCGTATACTAAGAACTGTAGTTTGATTTATAACGTCAATACTTTTAGATAACGTGCCTGAACCGATCAACTTTTGATATAGGAAATGTTCAAAACATTATCCAACAATACAAAATTTTATCGTTTCTTTACTAATAAAGAGACAGATATGATTTTGTATATCAGGTTCGGTATCTAATAACATTCGTTCAGAATCAATGTATCGGTAATACATGGTGACAGTGACTGACAGACTTGGCTACAACTCTTGCCCCTTTTTCTGCCTCATGAAACTTATCACCCGTTCTCAGTTCTCTACCTTTCTGTAGCCCTATGTAACAGATTACATATCTGGGATCCTGATCTGGTATCACATACCCAGGACGTAGAGGATACGGAGAAACAGTTCTTTGTAATGAACACACCCGAAGATGATGCATCAGCATGCACTCTCTTCGTTTGGGCGGCACGGGAAATCTGGTATTCCCCAATTTCTTGCTCTGTCTTATAACAATTATAAGTTGGAGCGGGACCAACGTTCCCCAGCTCAGTATAACAAGCGGGTTTGGTCAATAATCCGTATTATTATCTTGATTAAGGCGTGATATGGTCGCTACCTGGAGAGAGAGAGAAGAAAACACTCAGCGTGCGCTCTTGCAAGAATAGATTGGTTATTATTTTATCTAATCAGGATGGCTCCCACTGCTTTTTATCAAATCTTCCTTCAAACCCTAAAAGGAAAGACTAGCCGGGATTAATTACACACTACAAGTTCGCCAATCTTTCAGCCAGGCCAGTGTCGGTACTTTGAGGGAGGTCCCCCGTGCTTTCGCACGAACCTAATTAATGTAAACCTCGTTTTCCCAGAGGCGTAACCCCGTTGACACCTTTCTAGACACCTACTTGATCGGCTAATTGTAATGAATAAAACTCTCCCAGGAGTAACTCTTACTCGCAGCGGGTATCGGGATCCAACTATCTCATAGAAGGTATGCAATCTCATTGCAAATTTCAACACTTGAAATTCCCGATAATATTTTGCCCCTAGCACCCTATGACCTTGACGGAGGTCAACAAACCATAGGCTACTAGTCAAGTTCAACCCGTCATTTCTTGATCGAATTAAACCCACCCGCACGACCCTTGACGGAGGTCAACAAGGCCGCACGACTACCCTAACTCAATCTGCATCATATGCATAAACAGATAAATACTAGTTAGCTACCGCACACTACGTCTTGACGGAGGTCAACAAACGTAGCACGAATACTAAATAGGACTTATCTGAAATGACGGAGGGCTACGACAGGTTTTTCTGAAAACCTATTGCGTAATGAACTTGATATCGTTGTAGGATCGAATGAATTTTGAAATGGAGTGTTTTTGAGGCTTTTCTAGTTTTGCTAAAGGAGTCACTCCCGGTGAAGGGATCGTCGGTCCTTTCCTCGTCGAATGAGGTGCGGGATATATCATATATATCACTGTGCAAAGCAAAAACACTTAAAAGCAATCAAAAGACAAACCGAGTGTGTAGCATCTGCCAGTTATTGCTAAAGGAGTCACTCCCGGTGAAGGGATCTCGGTCCTTTCCTCATCGAATAAGGTGCTGGATATATCGCATATACCGCTGTGCAAAGCAAGAACTGTAGCTACCTGTTTTATTTTGAAATTCGATTCTACAACATCTTAGGTTTCTTTTAATTCATTAATCACATTAATGAAGTCCCATCATTTAAATACCTAAACATCACAGATAAATACGACGTACACTTATGCCATCCGCATTCGCCTCGATGTCCCCTCGTGCACCGTTAGGTTAGGTAACTAACGGCAGAGCGGGGCAGGGCTAGCGCGGGTGTAAAACATAAGTAACGTCTATATAATATATCATATATACTATATACTGTATCTATCATAGAACATCACAGATATCGCAGCAGAAGAATCATATGAAATATTGGATATACTAGGACGTCCGTGTTTTCAATACGAGCCAGTATAAAACACGGATTCCACGGTCGTGATGAATAGCCAAACCCACACCCCTAGACCCCTACGAGAGCGGTAAGCAACCCTGCCAATTCTAGAGTTAGGAGACCCGGACTCGACTCCTCGAGTTGGTCTCCCACTGGACTCCAGAACCCGGTTACTTGTGCTCCCCTCCTTAGGTCTATCCTAGTGCGGAAAAGTAAATAATATACAACGGGTGACAACTTCCGCAACCTGGAAGCGCCCCAATAAAAGAATATTACATACAAGTTTTTACATGAATGAAAATGAAAAACACTCATCTCACATAAAACCCCCCGGCTATTCGTACACGACGATCCAATATAACATATCCAGCAACACATAACATCACATGTCATCAACGTAAGTAAATATGCGCATCCCAATTGTCGTTGACATATAGCAACGAAACCGGCGATATCACATATTACACTTACGGTCACAGAAAAGAAAGTGTAAAACTACAACAGTTGGAATCCGCAACCACCTCAGACATCGCATGCCTGACCAAATAAATTACTTAGACATCGCATGCCTAACAATTATAAACCCCGCATTTTAGTCTCAAAATCGAAAACACTTTTCAATATCAAGTCGGGCAATTCAACAAGATTCCCGACATCCTGATCGAATGCTCGTCGCAAACTTCAGTAGACGGCCGCACCCCTGATACCGTCGACGAAGTGCACCAAGGCGGAACACCGCTACCGCGAGCACCCGAACGGATGCTTTCGGCGACGGGGTTCTCCTACAGTCACTTGGTCGGGGCTATGGAGTGAGGCTGTCTATTAAGTTTACCCGGCGAGTATCCGCGTACGCTACGTGATTGCGACGGACTTTTGATCACATCAAAATTCCGTGGCAACCGATCAAGTGAGACTAAAGTGCTATGTTTATAACATTCATTCAGTTATCACATAACTTTTGTGAATTCCAATTATTGTATCCCATTCCAGATAAACAGAAAATGTTAAACTTTTCGATCGAACAGTCAAACACCCAAGTTTTCCCGATACAGCTCAATACATGAAATAAGTCTAACAACATTCAGTTCATGCCTCAGTACCAACGGTCCAGCCGTAGAAGGGTCAAGCCAACGCCTCACATGTGGCACGCCGTACTGCCCCAAACCCGAAGGTTCAAAGGGCAGTTCAAGACGGTCACATAATCGAGTTAAGGTTTGTTGTCTTCTAGAGGGTCCATCGCGTTACTTGCACTACTTAGAACGTCGTTAAACTACGGAAAAATCCAACACTTGGAAATTTCCCGACAGGGGAAAAATTGGGTATTTACATCCGGTCGAACTTTTTAACATATTCTAAAAATTATCCGGAAAGCCACACAGACAAAATTTGATACTCCGGTCGAAACATCGAATCCCCAAAACAACTCCAGAAAATTCAACTCTTGAATAAAATATAAAAATTTCCAGAAGACTCAGCACTCTGAGACAAGAATTACTGTGCTATCCACGTGGTGTAAATCTACAGTGTGGCCGCGGAAGCGCCGCTAATGCTATGGTGGGGGCCGCGGTTCCGCGCTTCCTTAGTGGATTTATCATCACGTGCTTCACAGTAACTCATACAATTCCCTGCTGAATTTTTTGGAAATTTTTAATCTGGAAAAATCCCAGTTTTTAGAAAAAGGACAGAGAGCAATTTTGGGTTCGCGTTTTCGGTTCGATCGGACTTCAAATTCCGTCTGGACTTCGCCTAAGGCTCTAGCTAGGCTCTGATACCACTGTAGGGTTCCTAGGCATCCTAATGAGGTCTCACAAGGCATCGATCATGCCAATTTTAAAAAATCTAGGTGCCGAGAAACCCGACTACGGACCGTTGGTTAGAAATCTAGGCGAAAAACAATCTAGTTAACAACTTAACTAATGGGATATCGGAAATACAACCTTTGTAGATCCGGTGCTCCACCTCCATAGCTCCGCAATGAAGTCGTCTCCGCTGTCCAAAAGGAATCCGGGCTCTAGAGTCGGCTTCGTCGGAGAAAAAGCGAGCTAGGTCGTCGATGTCCATGCCGAAGATGATCTACGTCGAGGCATCGTTAAATCAAGCTCCACCTTCACCAAGCCCTAAAAACTTGTGAAGGAAACACACTCTACTACTTGGCAAGAGGTAGAGGATGAAGAAATAGGAAGTGGGTAGACTTTAGAATTGGATTTCTCACTTGTTTTCATCAATCACCATTGATGAAGAATGGTTTTCTTCAATGAAGAAGATGAAGAAGAAGAAGCTAGTATTATGATAAGATAATTCAAAAAGAAAAGAATAACAATACTTATCATAATATTAACTCTAGTCAAGTGTAGAGAATGAATCATGGTTAGTGGAAATGGTTAGGGTTAAGGATGAGATAAGAATGGTTGACTTGATCAAAGTTTCATGAAGCTTCCACTAAACTCCAAATTAAGCCACCATTCTTTTCTCCTTTCCATTTATTTTCCAAAAGAATGAATAAATAAAAAATGGGAGAATAAACAAAACCCTAACCACTCTCACAACCATGGTTTAATCTTCACACAAATCCAAGTTAGCATGTATCATCAAACATGATACAATCATGTGCACAAAACTATATCAAATATACAATGTGCACATCCGAGCGAGAAAATCCATTTAAAGTGAACCGATACTAGTTAATGCAAAGTAATATATCAAATATATAATTATGCATTAAATCACTAAATCAACACTTGATTCAATGATCCGGTTATGTCGCACATAACCGACTGGTATCATCAGTAACAACTTATCGAATCAACACTTGATCCGATAACCCGGCTATATCGCATATAACCGATCAATGTCACATCGCGAGAATGAAATACGGTATCACATACACGCATTATTCTCGGTCCCGCACATATCTCATATGCGCTCCTATTTCGTTTCGCTTGAGCCAGGAAACCTCTGTGTAGGACTCTAAAGACTCGTCAATACGCCGGCAGCAGATGATGATCATATCAAACACCCACAAGCCGCAAGCGGTCTGCCAAACGTAACGGCCACCCGGGTATTGAGCGATCTGAAGATCGACGAGCAAGCCCGTTCACACTCCAGTGAATCCGACCAGTAACACTACCGTACAGTCCGGTCTGATCGTCTGATATGTCGCATATCTCGCCTAGGGGTGGTAAACGTCAGACCCCAATAGCTCAATAAGTCGTGTCGATATGAGGTCTATAACAATTCAAGAAACTACTGGTAACACTTACCAGTAAATCTCAGCAACCCTGGCCAGGGATTTCCTGTTATAGCCAATCGAACACAGCGCAACATCAACCCCCTATACCGGGAGAGACGAATCCCCTCCTATCGCTCATTGCCTCCATGTGACTCGGGACTGTACCCAAAAACCACCGTTTTGCACGCCCTCTTGGACGTGGTAAGATGGAAATCAAAGCACAGTGGGAACTACACAAGACTCTATGACGATCTCGGGTCAACAGACTACTCTGTACCAGTGTCACCAGAGAACTGCCATCTGACGTGAGGTATAATACCATCTGGGAGTTCTCGGCGAGTCCGTCCAGTGTACCCAGTCTCTACTGAGCACCCGTATATCATCTCTGATGTCAAACACCAATGGATATGGGATCATCCATCGCCCATCTGTATGGGTCGAGAAGGTATGCGCTAGTCTACACTGGTATATCGATGCCCCGTCTCGATACACCCACGACTAGGGACTTTGAAGGATGTACTTATGGACTACCATGTTCCCACTAGTATGATCCACATCATAGTCCAGGTAGTCAAGTACAGATCCTAAGGGCTTTACCAACATGTAACAGAGAGACAATCAGCATACACGTTAAGGTAAAGTTCAACCAGATAGCATACTATCATGTCGAGCAAGAAAGTCCTTCCTATATATGTCCCAGCATCCACTACAATATACATCCTATGTACAGTAATGGCCTCTAGGGCATACATATAACTAACATGATTTACAAGACCGCTTGCTCATGAAGGTAAAATATAGGGTGGGTGGGTGGGTGTATAAGAATAATGGAGGAAAAATGCCATAGGAGATGTCGAAAAATACATCCTACACGATTTTTTCGACGATCGGCACATATCATCTTCATCTTTATCATCTAAGATGTGGATACACCAAATTTCAAGTGATTCCATCACTTTTTCACCGTTGAATTAGTGGATGCAAAATTAATGGTTTATCAACAATAGAACTTTTTACATTGCTAATTCAACGGTGAAAAGTGGTAAAATCACATGAAATTCGGTGTATCCACATCTTAGATGATAAGATAAAGATGATGGATGACGATCATCAAATAAAACAGTGGAGGGTGTAGTTTTTGACACCACGAAAAAGCCTCTTAGGGCTTCTTTTCTTCATTATACACACAAGCATTTTGCACGTGCGGTGCACGGTTTGTAGCTTCATCCTATTTAAATTCCAAAAAAAAATCTTGAGCTCATGAATAAATATAAAATGGGGGGTTTGGTTTAAACTTATTTCGAATGTTAATAAATGAATAAAATAGTCGTTTTAGTAACTTGGATCAAGAGTATTCTAGAAGATATTATAATATGTTATTTACCATATTTAAGTAAAAAAAAAGTTAGTTATAAGTAAATGAAAATAGAATCTGAAAAATGATAAGATTAAAATAACTTCTAAAACTTTCTTTTTGTCTTAAATTTGAGTATAATATAGATTAAATTTGGAATTCAAACTAATTTGTACAAAGTTCTTTTTTTGTCTCAAGTTCTAGAAAGTTGCTTTTTTCTTTGTTTTTCAAAAAATGGAGAAGTTTAATTATTTGTCTTTTTCTATGATGATGTAGAGGCTCTAAGTTTTATTTTTATAAAATATGACAATTAATTATTTTTGTCTCTTTATTTGATGTGGAGAACCTAAGAATGGAGTATTTTTCTCCTTTTTTCTTTCTTTTTTTAAAAAAAAGGAGAGGGTGGCTTCTAACCAAGTCTATTTGCATTATATATATATATATATATATATATATATATATATATAGAGAGAGAGAGAGAGAGAGAGAGAGGAAGCTTTTTTGTTAGGTGGCGTCTAAGAACTATACCTTCCATCATTTTATTCGATGATCGGTATTGTCCATTTAGATCTTCATCGTCCAATATGTCAATACACCAAATTTCATGTGATTTTAACACCTTTTCTCCGTTGATTTAGCAATGCAAAAAGTTCTATTGTCGGTAAACCGTTAATTTTGCATCCACTAAATCAACGGTGAAAAGTGTTAGAATCATATGAAATTTGGTGTTTCGATATATTATACAATGAAGATCTAGATTGGACGGTGCCGATCGTCGAATAAAACGGTAGAGGGTGTAGTTTTTGAAGCCTCCTAGGGCCTCTTTCCTCCATTATATATATTTATGGGTAAATTTTATAATGCACCACCAAATTTTCACAGTGTTTGAGATAGCACTATTGAACTTTAAAAATGCCATAACCCTCTTTGAACGGTAATTTTGTCACAAAATGGGAGTGCTTTTGTCAAAAGATACCGTATTCGGTTTATCTTGGGGCTATCTAGTCCATATATAAGGTTAATCTGGGATTATTTAGTCCACTTGTGCCTTAAACAAGTTAACGAAACTAGCATTTTTCTAACATCGCTAGTTCAATGGGGGTTCATGGCATTTTTAAAGTTCAACGGTATTGTCGCAAAAACTTTGATAGTTTGACGATGTTTTGTAAAATGTACCCCATTTTTAAAATTTACCTTATTTTCAATTTAACAATGATGAGATTTCAACCCAGGACATTCTAAAATCTAGTGCTCTTGTATCATGTCACTAACCACTTTACCCTTTTTCTTTTTCTTTCTTGCTTTATTTTCCCTTTTTGACTTTGAGAAAAATGGATAGTCAACATGATTCTAGCCAAAAAGATATATAATTGAAATCACGAAATATGTGTGTTACAAAATGTTAACATACATGAAGCATCTCTAAAAAAGTAACCTTAACAATGATAGTCATTAAATTGCCGCCATCATTCTCCAGCAACAAAACAGTGATATATACTGAAGAAATTTGTATTTTACAGAGCATAACCAATGTATACCAAGCTAATTTAACTCTTAACAGGAACCACAATTCTCGACGCCATCAAATCCACCGTTGACCCTTCAACCACTGTCGTCTACTCCGAAAACTCTAGCTCCGACTTTATCGTAAACAACAAATTTTCATATGCCATTGTTGTGGTCGGCGAGCCACCATATGCCGAAACCTCAGGCAATAACCTCAACCTCACACTCCCTAGCCCAGGCTCGAGCACAATCAAGACCATTTGTGGCTCAATTAAGTGTGTTGTAATTATAGTCTCAGGCAGGCCTGTAGTGATCGAGCATTTGGTGCCATTGATGGACGCACTCGTTGCTGCTTGGCTCCCAGGCTCAGAAGGCCAAGGTGTAGCCGAAGTTCTCTTTGGTGATTATGGATTTAGTGGGAAGCTTTCGAGAACTTGGTTTAAGAGAGTGGAGCAATTGCCAATGAATGTTGGTGATAAGCATTACGATCCTTTATTCCCATTTGGATTCGGATTGATGACGAAACCGACATCGGATAGTTAGAAATTTGTATGTTAGTTACGTATGATGTTTTAGATGTGCTTTGATCTCAATTGAGGTCTGGGTATTTGTCACTTTTGACCTTGAAAATCAATGAAAGGTGTCCAGGCTTTACAGTCATACTTGGTTCTTTTAAGTTTACCTGAATTGCTGTATGTTTCATGATTGCATTTTCAACAGATTTGCTCAGTTTTATTGCACAAACTGTATCTTAGGAATATTTTTGGCTTCTTTATGCTGGCAGTACTTGATTAGCTCTGTTCTTCATTTCAAATTTCTATCTATAATCTACAGATGCATATTATTTTGGGGTTGGACCCCAAGGCTGATATTTGCAACAATCACTTTTTGTCCTTAGCTTCAGAGTTTGATGAAAAATGAGAGAGAGACCAAGTAGCTAAACAGTATAGGGAATTATATCAGCAGGAAAAACCTAACATCATAAAAATTCTGCTTGGATCATTTTACAGAATAAAGTCTCCTGAAAAACTAATCCTGCACTATAATGGTTTCAAGAAAGAGAGAAATAATAACTTGTGCTCAAGAAAGGGAGTGGATACACAAACTCAGTTTAGTTTATTATACAACCATTGTTCTACACAACAGTTTCACTATGATATAAGACAACTTTTCAGCTGATATATAAAAGGACTAGCAGTGCGCATTGTGTGCATGTTTGCCGAGAAGTTTTTATTTACTCGAGAAGTTTTTATTTACTCGACAGCACCTAGGCATTAGCAGCATTGCTCTCCACTTCTGTGCCTTTCACCAGTTGAACCTTTTCAGCATCTTCGATCATTTTCAGGATATCTGCTTTTTTTTCCAGCAGGGCTTCCACCTTTGCGTCGATCTTTTCGAGCTTCTGCTTCAGCTTTGTAGTATCTTGTGTCTTCTCTTTCCCATCTTGCTTCTTCCGCTTCTTCTCAGTCTTTTCCTTCTTCTTTCCGTCTTCCTCGTTTTCTTTGCTCGCTTCATCGTCCTTCGATTCCTCACATTTGTCTTTATCTTTGTCTTTCTTCTCCTTTATCTTCTTTTCCTTCTTCTCTTCCTTTTCATCGGCTTCCTCTTTAAGTTTATTCTTCTCATCTTCTGTATCTTTCTCAATGTTTGAATCATCTCCAACTTTGAGTTCTCTTGTGGTGACATCTCTGGATTCTTCATCTTTACACTTCTTCGCTTTCTCCATTTTCTTCACCTCTGCATTATCTTCATCGGTCTTCTTGTCTTTCTTATTATCGTCTTTATCTTTCTTCTTCTTGCTCTCGTCTTTCGACTCTTCGTCTTTGTCCTTCTTCTTCTTCTCTTTATCCTTTTTATCTTTTTTCTCTTCAAGAGTATCTTCATCCTTGGTTGTCGATTCTCCATCTTTGTCCTTCTTCCCTTTCTCCTCCTTTTTTAGCTCTTCAACGACGTCATCCTTCTCATCTTTATCTTTCTTCTTCTTACTCTTGTCCTTAGACTCTTCGTCTTTATCCTTTTTCTTCTTCTCTTTCTTCTTGTCCTTGATCTCTTCATGAGCACCATCATCCTTATCCTTGGCTTTCAACTCTTCATCTTCATCTTTCTTCTTCTTGCTCTTGTCCTTCGATTCATCATCTTTGTCCTTTTTCTTCTTCTCTTTCTCCTTCTTCACCTTGATCTCTTCATGAGCTTCATCTACCTCGGCCTTCGACTCTTCATCTTTATCTTTCTTCTTCTTGCCCTTGTCCTTCGACTCTTCGTCTTTGTCCTTTTTCTTCTTCTCTTTCTCCTTCGATTCATCATCTTTGTCCTTTTTCTTCTTCTCTTTCTCCTTTTTCTCCTTGATCTCTTCATGAGCTTCATCTACCTCGGCTTTCGACTCTTCATCTTTATCTTTCTTCTTCTTGCCCTTGTCCTTCGACTCTTCGTCTTTGTCCTTTTTCTTCTTCTCTTTCTTCTTCACCTTTTCATGAGCTTCGTCTTCCTCGGCTTTCGACTCTTCATCTTTGCCCTTTTTCGCTTTCTCATTTTTCTTCTTCTTTTCTTTCTCCTTGCCCCCTTCTTCATCATCACCGGCCTCTACTTTCGACTTCCCGTCCTTTTTACCTTTCTTCTCCTCTTTTTTCTTTTCTTTCTGAATCTCTTTTCCCTCGTTTTCTTCGTCTACGCCTTCCTCATGACCGTCTTTCTTTCCTTTGTGTTTCTTCTCCTTTTTGCCTTCCCTTTCCTCCGCGACATCTATCTTCTCCTTTTCCACAGACTTCACCTTGATCTCCTTCTTCTCATCTTTCTCTTCTCCTTGACACTTCTCTTTGCTTTCATTTTTCACATGTAATTCCTTTTTAACATCCACCCATTCTTGTTCATTCGACATCAAATTACACTGCAAGCAAATAGAGTGGAACAAACCGTCAACATTTTCTCTCTCTCTCTCTCTCTCTCTCAGACATTAAACTTCTAAAATTCAATTTACTCATCACCAAGTCTTATTGAGAATTAAAATTCTATGGAAATTTGTTGTGCTGGCCAATAAATATGAATCAAACACTTCACTTGATCGAAGCTTCAGCAATTAATTAACCAAACAACCTGATTTTGTTTTTCAAAAAGCAAATTTTTTTCCCAAATCGATCTTGATTTGTCATATAAATCACAATTCTAACTAATTAATACCAATTAAAAGAGCAAAAAGATGAAAACTGACCTTGATGTTGATAAAGATGAGGATTTTTTGATGCAAGCTCAGGTCTTTATCTGTTCTTGATTTTTCTGAGGATGTGCCTTCTTATAAATAATCGAGTGGGGAGGGGTGCTCTGTAACGGCCGTGTAGATCCCGTTAGATCCGCCGCCATGTTTGACCAGCGGCGTGATCCGCACTGTATGTTTTACGAGCTCAGCAGATATAAGGGGGTGGTGAACAGTGGATTCGGATAGCGGTGAAACCGGGCTAAGGTTGGACACGTTCATCGTCAAAAATATAACCGGTCATAAAAATTTAACCCGAAACTCGGCCAAAAGCTTACAAATCGACGTGTTTAAACATTTGATTTCGGGTTCGGACAGATTTTGGTCCTATCGTGTTTATCCATAGATAGCCATAATTCTAACATATCCAATAATCATAATACATTACAAATAAAAAATTACAACTCTTTTTAACAAAATGAGGGGGTTTCTCTAAAAGTAAATATATTTCAAGAGAAAAGATATTGGTCAATTGGGAAATGACACGTTTGAAATATATATATTTTGCTAAATGCTCGATCGTATTGGTTTTAGAACGGGTGTTGACGGGATCGGGGTCGGATGCAGGCCGGGTCAACTTGCGGATTCGGACGGATGGATTTGGACCATAATCCAAACTTCTGAAATTATCCAAAGGATCACTCTGATTTATTTTAGGAAAGTACCATCTTTAAATGTGAACCTTTATACATATGTTTCCATAGCCTGGCCCATTTGCTTTGGAGCCCACAACTGCAGGAGTCGATGAGCAAGTACCCTGTAATAACCTGAAGCCTTAATTTCACATATTATATGTCGCCCAACATTTCACCTTTAAAACCCTTCTATCCATGGGCCCCACATAAGTTATTAGTAAAATCTTGGGTGCTCAGAAGTTCGGGTCCTTAACATAATTCCGGCATTTTTCCGGGACAACGTGTTGTCGGGGCCAAGCCAACGAAACAACAGAATCCGTGTTGGTGGTGGGACCCACCACAACAATTTCCAAAATATATTTCTTTGAAACGCTAATGACGCCGACATTTACCCCTTACAGCGCGCTAATCTCTCTTTAATCTCTTCATGTTACGTCGTTCCCTCGATCACTTTAAGCTCCTCTTGTATCCCTAATAATGCCAAAATTCACGAACAGTACGTTTCACCTAGGGTTTTTTTTTATAAAAAATTCCCTCTAAAAGATGGTTTACAATTTTTCTCTCTTTTTTTTTTGCATAATATTTTTGATGATCTACATTGTGAAATTTTACACTATTAAAGCTGAAGGGTAGTGAAATTCGCAATACCAAGAAAAAGAGCTTAATGACGTGCGGCCGACTAGAACGAATTCAGCCGCACATATTTGTGGGCTGAAAAAAAACCCTTTTTGCGTGTTGTTACATGTTAATCTACGCGATACCGATGGAACAAATCACCGCATGTGCAACCCCCGCCCCCGGCTCTCTTCCACCTTTTTAAGGAAAATCAATCTCTTTCTCAATCTCAAAATCAATCTCTTTCTCAATCTCTTGTTGTTTCGTTGAAACCCTAGTGAATTTGATGGATTTGATCCTAGCTCTTCTTTCAATTTGTAAAGTTAGATCTCTCATTGTTTGATTCGAGAGCGATCTATAGTGGCGACGAGCTAAACTTTGAGATCGATTGGTTATTACAACGATGAACAATCTTCTGACGGTAAACTCTCGATTCTTGGTTTGTTCAATGAGTTTTTTCTCTGAATTATGTTGTTTTAGATTGTATTTTATCCAGATCCGAGTGGATTGGGGCTTATTAGACAGTGCCAATGATTAGGGTAGGTTTTTTTTGTTTGTTTGTTTAGAGCTGTGGATGCATTGAAAGGAACTCTTGAGGCGATAGAATTGGTACATTAGGCATTAGGAAGGCGATAAATCGAGACCGGACACGGCAATTCGCGATAAGGTACAAAGCCCTAAAAGTATCTGATCAGAGATAGCTCGTAGATTCAAACTTTTAGCTATAGTACCTGCAGATGGCAAAACGTTAAGCTCTTTGAAGTTCCTGAACTTTAATTAATGTCTAAAGAGTGTTTCTTTAATCATCTATAGCTTTTGTAGATTTTATCATCATGCCAAGCTAAAGATTGACTTCTAGAAAAAAATTAGTTATCACGGAAATGTATTTTGAGATTGAGTGGTAGTGAACACATTATGAATTTAAGGAACGACGGGACAAAGCAAAAGGGTTTGAAATGGATGGGTACAGAATATGATCTCAATATCCTTTATGGATTGCAGATTACTTTAGTTTTTAGCGACAATTCGCAACTTGAAAATAGAAAGTACAACTATGTGTCTCAAAACCTTTGAAGACCGGGGGACTTCTAATGTGAAGCGTTAGCCTTGTTAGATGCAAGACTTCCTCAGTTCCTTGGTCCTTTCTGTTTTACTAAGTAGAGTTTCCTTGTGTCATGCGATGCTGTGCATTGTGTCTTTATACGTCAATGATTCTTAGGCCACAATCGCTCTTGTAATTTTATGAACTTATTTTCTTCATACAAGTTTTGGGAACATATTCAGACATGTTAACATGATCTGAATCATTGGCAAGAGCCGCAAGACGAAAAATCATGCTTATGATGAGGAATATGGTTGGGTTCTATCAAAAGTGAGGATCACGTGGGGGTTAAAATTCCGATGGAGTTTGGTAAAAGAAGCTAAGTCCGAGTTTTATGTTATGCTTTTGTGAACCAATATTAAATCATGCTGATTCGATTGATGTTGGGAGTCTGCCTGCATTGGGGTCCCCCCCCCCCTCTCTCTCTGTGCACGCGCGCAACACACACAAAGCACAAGACACCGACAGTTGCCCCAAAACCTATGCACCTGCCTTGTTTTCAACGAACAATCTCTCAATGCTTCAACTGTATCTATCCCACTACCATCATCTTTGTGTAATACATTATATATTAATAAGCTCAGAGACACATTTGTGAAGATCGAGATTCCATGAACATCTCTTGATTCAATCAGTAAATTAGTCATAGGTATGACTGATAGGTATGACTGATTGATGAGTGAAGGATCCTAACATTCCATGTGTGCTGGTTAAAATTCCTTCGTTTTTCTTCCTGAAAGCATAACTCATAATGTAAATATGTAACCAATGTGTAGTAGCTAATCATGTTTTGAAGTGTATATTTTGTTTGACTTGAGGACTGGACCATATGCCAAGGAAACATAGTAAATTCCTAAGTGGTGTTATTGATGCTTACATTTATAAGGAGAACTAGTGGCATGACATGCAAAAGATTACAGTGTTCAGTATAATTCATCAAAACGGACTCACAATCTCGCTAAGCTTTCTTTAAGGGGTCCTAAGCTTTGTAAGTTTATTGTAGATGCTGGGTCAGCTGTAAATAATCCAATTGGACAATGACTCTCTAAGGACTAGATGAATTTACCCTTAGGAAATATAAATCCTCCTTGGGTATCATTTTTGTTGTTTTTGCTTGTGACAAATTGTAGTTCTATAGGATTCCTTCGAGCTTCCCCATGGCGAGTCTTCAGGATATGGGGATATTGAATCAGGAATACAGCCTTCGGCTAATTCTGCAGAACTTGGGATGGAAGGTTTTTTCAAACAGGTACAACTGAATATTTTGCAGTCATCATGTATTCTGTACATTTATTTGGCATACTCATTCCTGGCTAATTTAGTTACCTCTTTCCTTTTATTCTTTCAGATTCAAATCATTGAGAAACAAATTGAAACGCTATCTATGCTGTCGCAAAAGCTTCAGGTATTGATTCAAAATCTTGTTACTTCTGTCAGGGTCCAATATTATACCAGAAGCGACAACATGTAATAATCGCTTTTTAAATCAATTATTTCGTATCTTGCTCATGTTATTGTTGCTGTTAACGTTGGTTTCTCTCTCTCTTGTTTAAGTACGCGTACGTGTGCCCATGCTTACACATAAATCTCTTCACTTCCAAAGTTCTACTTTACTAGCTATTGGGCCGTACCTTTTACATGGGAGAATTGGGCTGAGTCTTAGACATCATCGGTTGTAGGCAAGGATACTTATTTGCTTTGTACAATCTTTTTCCGGGATATGATCGATTAAAAATAATTATTTTTTCAAGGGTCATTACAATTGGAAGGGAATTGAGTCCAACTGTGAATTATGATTTCTTCAAAACGAAATCGATGATAAAACTGTTCCAGCGGCTACCTGCTTGATATCGAATGTCATCTATGCAGCCTGTTTTTCTCTTTCAAAAGTAGCTGGCATGTTCCTTAATGGATAGACTAGTGTGCTCACAAATTATTTGAAGGATGAGACTATCAAGTTATTTTCCCTGTTTTTTGTTCCATATATCTATGGAAGTAATGGAATATTTGGATGAGTTTTAAATTTTCACTTGGTGAATTTATTTGTTGTCTGTAACTCATTTGTGATATTAGCGCTCAGTCAAAGATGCAAGGTCTGTTAAGGCTATATGGTCCTAATGCAAAGTCCATCAAGGCTGTATGGTGTCCAAAGGTGATGAAAAAATGTGGAAAAGAAGTGTAGTTAATTTTTTTCTGGTAATTCATATTAATTTTTAGGAGTGGGAGATCTTTAATAACCTGGAACTGTTACTTCAGTTTCTTGAGGCAACTAAACTGAGTTATACACCTTCTTGACCCACTTAAATCGTACTAAAAACTTACTAAAACAATTTTTTAATGGATAAACGACACCATCCTAATCTTAAAGTCTTAACTTTATTTTTTTTAATTGAAAACAAGGAGACAATGGTATGTTATAAGATTTTTGTGCCATTAACTTGTTGAATATGCTTTTCAGAATGCAAATGAGGAGTCCAAGTCTGTTACCAAGGCGTCTTCTATGAATGGTGAGCTCATGATCTTTGTGTGTTTATTTATCTAGCCAATCTTTGCTGTTATGACTTCATGCAATTGTAATTTTCGCAAATCATAATCTGGGTGCAGGAATTAAGCAGCGGATGGAAAAAGATATTGATGAAGTGGGGAAAATAGCACGGTTAGCAAAGACAAAAGTTGAAGAACTGGACAGAGATGTATGTTGTTTCTTGCAACCCTAATCTTTTGGTAACCTATTTTTATAAAGAGCAATCAACTTTTTCACTTTACTAAAATGTATTTTCAATTGGTCCTAATTGTTTCCTCTCATATTCTTATCTTTCTTTTATTCTTTCAAAGAAAAAGAGTTTATTTTTATACCCTTAATTTTATCCTCTTCTATTGAAAGTTTTTTGGGTCTTGTACCAGATACTAACTCTGTTTATGTTCATACTTTAAATTCGATGTATATATTCGTATCTGATCGTCGCCTTTAAAGTCTCACACTCAGTTTGTTACGGCTTTTTGGTATTCTATGCAAGGATCGAGTAATGGATAATTTGGAGTATACGGTTTTATCATGATTGGTGCAGTACAAAATTTTCTTGTTTCCTTTTGATTTTATCGCTTAGGTCAGGTATAAGTGAATCTTTCACCAACTGTTCCTCTTCCACATCGATCTCTTCTTTCTTTGTAGCTTCTCTGTTAAAAGAACCCTGTCACTTTAGCATCCTAATTTCCCTCATTAAAGTGATTACTGTTCAATATTCTCCCATTCAAATAATGTCCTTTCTTCTATTTGTAACCTAGTCATATTCCTTTGATGCCTTAATGTTACCCATCTTGATCGAATAAGTTTTTACATGTAGCACACTTCCAAACCTATTCACTTTTTGGCAGTCCAATTTCTCTACTTTTCCCTTCTAATATCTTGTAACAAGTACAACAACTACTGAGGTCTTTATCCCAAAATTTTGAGGTTGACTACATGAATCTTTTTCTTCCATTCTACCATGCAACAAGTTCTCTTTTATTCATCTATATCCCTCAACTGCAAGCTATAGTAGTTTAAGGGATTTAACATGTACCAATTGCATCACTATTGAAGAAGGATCTTTCCATTGTTAAATTCATTTGGAGTATGCTCCTAAAACTCTGCAACTATTCTTAAACTGGAAATTGTCATTGATTCCTCTTTGTTACTTTTCAAACTAGAATTTGTCTAATAGACAGAAGCCAGGATGTGGCAAGGGATCAGCTGTAGATCGGTCCAGAACTGCGACTACTGTGTAATTTACATGCTGATTTAACCATTTATTAATGATTAATAGGGATGATCTTTATGAGATCAGTTGCCTCATTTACTGTGTGCATTGTAACTGCAGAGCATTAAAAAAGAAGTTGAAAGAACGAATGTCTGACTTTCAGGTATGCCTTGCTGCCCATATTATCTTATATTTTTATTTAAAATATATCACGTTCTGAACTTACTCTAAATTTGGTTGTGAAACTACCGTATCTTTTTTCTACAGTTTACAGCTTGTTATATCATGTTCATTTTTCTAATAAAAAAAGCAATAATCATGGATATCATGCACCAAGGACGAGATAAAATGACTACAATGGTTTTCTGGAAAACAGTTGATTATGACCATAAATGTGTAGACATCTGATTATTCGTGCTTCATTGTCTGCAGTCATTAAGGGAAACAATTCAGCAGGAGTATCGGGAGGTTGTTGAAAGAAGAGTTTTTACTGGTTGGCACTTGCATTTTAGCTGAAAATATATTAGCACTTTTGGGTTTAAATGTTTGCTTGAAATTGTTAACCACTAATTATTTTATTTTTTTCTCTTCGTGTTTCCATTTAAACAGTAACTGGTAACCGAGCCGATGATGAGGTAAATCTTTTACTGAAAATTTGGTTGTATATACTGCTTCATATATTTGTAGAGTACCTTATCATTATCAGTTTTTTACAGACAATTGACAAATTAATAGAAACTGGGAACAGTGAACAAATATTTCAGATAGCGATTCAGGGGCAAGGTCGAGGCCAGGTTTTTATAACCTTGACTAATCGTGATTTTATCTAAAGCATAAAGATAAATTGACAGCTTTTTTTATTTATTATTTATTAATCACTAAACTACTCTGTGTTCAACCTATTCTCTGCAGGTATTGGATACCCTTGCTGAAATCCAAGAGCGACACGACACAGTAAAAGAATTAGAAAGGAAGCTTCTTGAGTTGCAGCAGGTAAGTTGACTTGTGTAATATTTTAAGAATTCATCCAAAAATCTACAGAAACTGTTTTCTGTTGTACACCAAAAAGTTATATGAGCAGAATACAACACATTCTCCTTTAACTTTATGTCATTCTTAATGAATTTGGATCCTCATATTCAATCTTTTAAAAGCGGGAATAAAAAGCATACCGGCTGGATGGTCTAACCGCTTAAGTTGCCGCTTAACGATCAGATTCCAATTTCACCTATCTATTAGTTACGCCTTTATTTGAATAAATCATTAAATGTTATCATTTTCTATCCCTGCTTTGTTTTTTCTTTCATTTATTGGAGTATATTTTTAGAGGTATAAGAAGTAATAACAGCAAGAATGATAATATAATTCATTGCTAGAATCTTCCATTCAAAGAAACAACACGGAAAAGTAATAAGAAAATGAGAGAAAGAATAAAAAGAAAAGAAAAAAAGAACCAAGAGAAACTACAGAATAATTATGGTTTTCTGGACGTGATCATTACGATCCTATGTCTCCAAAGCTATTAGAGCATTTAAGAGTCGTTAGACTTGTTGGTAGCGAGTAAGAGATGAGAAGCTAACCAAATGAAGTAGAAAGTACATATGCAATTCAAGATGGATTGTGAACGCTCAAAGAGAAGAAAACTATATCTTTACATTACTTAGGTACACTCGTTAACCTCACACTGACGATATTCAAGAATTGAGATATACCTTTGTTAGAATCGTCATAGAATACAATGTCAAATAATAGAGAATGATAATATACGCTGCTAAATACCATTCTATATATCCATTAAAATAAATACCTTTTTTAAGTAATAAAAGGCATGGATTTAAGCTAATAGAAGGGTGATTGTAAAAGTGCGCATAAGCAAGTCCAGCGAAGCGGTGAATCCCCTCAAAACCGCTTAAGGGCCTAAGCATCCGCTTTTTAAAACGCTGCTCATACTGCCTAGACATTCTAATTTTAAAGTATTATTAATGTAGATATTTGTAGATAAACTTGTAAATAGATAACAATTGTATTTATTCTCCACATAGTATGCGAACATTGACTGCACTAGCAAGTCATTTCTTTGTTTTTCACCCAAAGTTCTACATCTAGTGCTTTAGTCATTCCAGTGTCACAGCTAAGAGGTATTGAGGGTATCAATTGATAGTTTGATACTCCTAAAGTTATTGAAACTTTGACACCCTTTGTATATGTACAGAATGAGGATATATCTTAAATTCTTAACTTGCATAAAAAATTATGAGATCTTGCTGATTTCACGAGTATTCCTACTTTCTTTTCAGTTGGGATGGGAAGAGATTAGTGATAAAGTTCTTAACTGTTTTGAAACATTCCCATTCGTCCTCTTAATGTACATGTGAATTGATTAGGAGATTCTATTGAAATAGGGGAATTGTGTTTGATTGGATACTGGTTTTCAATACTCAGCATGAAGCAGAATTTCATGATGACATTAATATGATTTTATTTTTTACTATGCTGTTTCTTTAGTAGAAAAGCTGTCCCTTGAGCTAAAAGAAATTCATGCTCACAACAAGTCGCCCCTTTCCTGGATTTGTGTTCTTTTCCTGAACATCCTTCGGTGTTCGTTTTTCATTGTTACTATTTTTGTTGGTTCTCTATTTTTTGTGCATGTGAAAGGCCATTACAAAATAGCATTGTATTTTCCAGTCATCCTATGTGTGTTAGGATTCAATGAAGACAGTAGGGAGTCGATTAAAAATAATGAAGGCATCATAAGGATCGAGACCGAGTCCATAATCCGAAAGTTTTGGCTGATAGCTCTTGCTTTAGCTCTCGATACTTGATTTGTTCTTCCATTACCCCATGAATTTTCGATCGCGCATGAATAATCTTCAATCGTCCCTTTTCTTTAAAAAAAAAAGTTAACCTTACCAATGTGCAGAAATTGAGGAGCAAGCGAAGAGATATTGTTGAACTTTTGTTTTTGAGTTCTAAAGCTATAAATCTAAATGCTCGTGCAGATTTTTATAGACATGGCCGTGTTGATAGATGCTCAAGGTGACATGCTTGATAACATTGAAACCCAGGTATGAATGTTACTGATCATCTTTCAGTGTTACTTGTCGCCATTGCATACAATGCTCGATATGATAGATGCATACATATTTAAATCTGCATAGAGACTTTATTTAGGCTAAATTGCATGAATCTAATACTTTTGCCAGTATAGTAGGAAACCACACTCAACTTCAAAAACCTGAATTTTACCCCTAGTTTTACTAGCCATAAAAAATTGTGAACTTCACTTTATTTCTTTTAGTCTAGATAAAGGTGGTAGTTTTACATTGTCAGTAAAAAAGCGGTGAATATCAGAACTATTTTGGGAAGATGAGGAAAACATACTACTGTACTAGAGTTTCTAAAGGTGGTTATAGTTGTAGGTAGAGTGTAGGCTTTCCGTCATACTTGCAAAAGTAAAGCGAGGTTCCCTGCAATTTAGCCTTCTAACTATATTGTGGCATCTACCGTTTCTCCATTAGGTCTCAAGTGCAGTTGATCACATTCAATCTGGGTCGACGGCGCTTCAGAAAGCCAAGAAACTGCAGAAGAACTCACGCAAATGGATGTGCATTGCGATTATAATCCTTCTTCTTATTGTTGTCATTATTGTTGTTGCCGTGCTTAAACCATGGAGCAAGAACTCATAGGCTTTGCGGCCATGGACATTGGTTTCTGCTGTTATATGTTCAGAATAGAAGTTTCTTTCTTGCGATTCTCCCTCCATTGTTGTGCTTTTGGAATCACATGGGTGTATAAATTCTTTTAATCTGATTATTCTTTGTAACAAAACCGAGCATTGTGCGGCAAATAGTTTGCATTGTATTATTGGAGTGGTATGTTAAAGATTTACATATTCATGCTTGAAATTACATGTCAATAGGTCATCTCAGATGATATCATCGATAGGTTTCTGTAGTTTTAAAGCCAGGTTCCTTTTTGGACTTGATCCAAGGCCTTGCGGTTTCTGCAAAATTACAATTAAATATCTGTGAATGTATTGTCTTATGAGTATTATTTTGTTTTTGTGCCCTCATTATTTTATGTGTGTTCATTTAAGCCTTTTGCAATACCTACCATTTTTATTTATTCTTTCTTTTATGCCTGTAGAGCCTTTTCAAGTACGGAATCAAATGCCATTTTTGGAACAGGCAATGCTTTTCATCTCTGCTTATTATCCGACACTTCATATATTCATATCTGATGTCTCTTGTGTTAAGAGATGAATATGCTTTAGGTATTTTCGAGTATACAAAAACACATAAAGAATTCATACCATAAAAATTCCAAATAAATAAATAAAAACAAAAACAAAAGGGAAAATTGTCGAAGTTGAGATTGTGGATAACATGGTCTAATGTTGAAAAAACTATGAGAGGTATATGGGTATAAGATATAAGATCTTCAGGTCTCATGTTGAAAAAACTATGAGAGATGTATAAGTATAAGATATAAGATGTGATAAATCTCCACAAGGCTTGAGTTTTAGTGATAGAACCCATTTATATCAAAAACCCGTGTAATCCACGAATGTTATCAACCTAGTTCCGATACCATATTAAATTTAATTATACACCAACGAGTGGGCGTAATATATTTATTTATATGAGAGTACAAACGGGCTTTCAATATAAACTAGTTTCATCAAATAAGACTTCAGCCTTATTGAGGTTTGTCCCGTCTCATATCTTATACCCATATGGTGTGTTTTTTCAATATGCCCCTCACGTGCAACGTGGTTGTCATGTGAATCGTATAACACATATAGAGGCTAATCGTACAACACATGTAGAAGTTAGTCTCTCAGAGGCAAGTAGACGGTACAACAACGACAGACGGCTCTCTCTCAAAGGTGCTATTAAATACAAATCCACGATTATTATCAATCTAGCTTTGATACCATATTAAATTTAATTATAGACGAACGAGAAGGCGTTACATATTTATTTATATGAGGACACAAACTAGCTTTCAACATAAGCGGATTCCATCCAATAAGACTCAAGTCTTATGGAGGTTTGTCTCATCTCATATCTTGTATGCATGCACCTCTCATAGTTTTCCAATGTGGGACTATGTTATCCATATATCTCAACAGTCAAAAAAACCCCGGTCCACTTCAAACTTGTGTAAAAACTCCTGAGCCTTTTACTCTTGTTAAAAAACTCTTGGGCCGAATCAAAACCCCATGTATACCAGCTGCTTATAATATCTTTGTGGTTCCATGTAATATCTAAGCAGTTGCATGTAATATCTAAGCAATTGAGAGATACAAGGCCTAAATGAAATACAACGGTTTTTTCACAAAGATTTTGATCAGTAGGTCCTTCCTAACAATTTTGAAAATTACAGTGGTTTTTAGACAACTATCGATCGGGCTAGGGGCTTTTTGACAATTTACCCAAAACAAAATCGTTGCATATCATTTGGATTAAAATGCATGGAACCTCCCTCGCTTATGGTTCATTTGCGGGTAACCACATTAAAAAAACCTGCAAAATGCGATTGACAGCCGTTAACTTTGCCATCAAAAAACCATCTAATCGGATCAGATTACCCCTGCTGAGCAATACCATCTCCTCTCTCCCCTCTCTCTAATCCCGGCCTGGCAGCGACGCCACCACTCCGGCGGCCACCAAGGCGATCATCGCGGCTAACATCAGTTGCGCCCTCGTTGGCCACCAAACCCAAACACCTATGCTCTTCTCTGTCTAGAAAAATCCCTCTAAAAAAATTTGGTTTTTCGCTAGATTTCGATTTAATATTTCTACTAAAGTTTAATTAGGGTTTCGATTTAGATTTTGAATCATGGTTTTAATTTAGATTCTGATGAGGCTCATAAGTGGAAACTCTCCAGATCATAACACGTGGTAGCTAACGTGTCCCGGGACTCACGGGAACAGGGCGAGCGCCACACATTGAAGGCGTCCCCCGGGCTATTGTTCATAACAGAATACTGCATTTTATACCGCCCATTCTTATGCTCGTGTGTTTATAGGTAGGTGCTTTTAATCCGTGTTTGTTACATATTTACAGAGTACAGGTTTCCAGTCCAAATATTGCAAATCAAGACAAAATCTCCACAGTTACACCAAATACAGAACATCTGTTGACAGCAGATAAAAGCCGGGTTCCGATCATCCATATCCGTCCAGTGCCGAGTACCGGTTCCTGAGACAAGACATATGACAGTGGTCATTCGTGTCTGGGACAAGCACAGAGCACGAGGGAGGCTACACAAGAATCAATGGGTGCGCGGAGCTCGAGGGAGATAAAGTCAAATGTGTTGAAAAATGAAGCCATCATTGTTGACTATTGGAACCTGAAGCAATCATAGAAGAATATTGAAAATCTGTACATGTTTAAAAGAAGAAAACAGCAACACAGGACCACCAAAGAAACCCGACCCCCTAATTCCTCCACATGGCCGCGGATCCGCGGCCAATAGGGGGTATTGGCCGCGGATCCGCGGCCGTACTGACTCCTTGATGTGTCATTTTTTGGGGGTAGTTTGGGGACTTCATATAGTGGCAGATTCTTGCCCTAGGTCTTCAACCCTCTGCCTATAAGTACTCCAGAATTGAGCTAAGCCAAGGGTCCAATTTTGTGTTCATTCTTTGTTCCTCTTTTGTATTTTTTTGTGTAGTTCCTCTTCTTCTTCTTCATTCTTTTTCCATGAAAATTGTAGTGAGAGCTTTTTGAGTGGAAGATTAATGAAGATGAGGGTTTTTGCATCATTCTCTTTTGTTTAACTTTCCCTTGAGATTCTTGCTTTCTCTTGATCATTCAACCTCTTCATTGAGCTTGAATGGTTAAGGGTTAGTTATTGATCTCAAAGGTCGTATTTTCTTATGGAATTAGCGCTTCATTTCACATGCGTTCTCTACCCTTCTCTTGATCTTGCAACCTCTTGATTGAGCTTGCAAGTTTAAGGGTTGGCTATTGATCCCATGCTTGTCTTGAGTTCTAGTTTCTTGTTCTTTTTATCGCTTTTTATTACTTGCTTATTATTATCTTGCTTTACTTTCTTGCAATTTAATTCATGCACTTAATTACTTGTAATCTTTTCTTTTCTTTGTTCTTTTCTTTTGCTCTCTTTTGTTCATTTTGTGAATGGTTGTAATTATTGTTGTTAAGATGAAATACGGTATTGTAAGTTAATATCTTCTTTCTCATTTCCTTTTCCCGTTATTTTCCATTGAACTCCGCCCAAACCATACGCAAGCGCTCCGTTAGGCACCCTACCCTAACAAGGTAACGGTGATTCCTAACCGCGACCGGTTGTGTTCGGTTTGGCCGGAGGCGAAAGCAAGAGACAAGAACAGAAGGACAAGGGTAAATAAGCCGTATTCCACGAATACCGCGCTTAAATCCCCTAATCCACGTTGTTGCCGATTGCTCTAGCTTCAATTGGTCAAGACTCGGCTCAAAGGTTTTGAGTACGGATTTCTTTAGCTTACAATCTCGTATCTTCTTCTTAACAACTTTATACTTGCAAATAATACACATAGGATAGTCTCGAACAAACATACACAAATTCTTTATTGACTCGTCTAAGACAAGAAAGGACATACAACCTTCTCCCTGTGGATCGACCCGTGCTCAACCGGCTAGCTGCATAGCGACACCGTCTTGATTGCGGTTAACTTTAATTCTTTCAATCAAATGGCGCCGTTGCCGGGGAGACGGTAGCGTATTTTCTTTCTCATTATTCGGGTTAATATTCTTTTTGTATGTATTTATAATTAAAAATAAATAATAAAAAAAAAATCTTTTTGTTATTTTTGATCATTTTTGTGGGCAAGTGTGCAGATTTTTGCGTATTTGCAAACTGCGATTGTGGGAGCAAAGTGTGCATTCAAGGCTAAGGTGATTGCAAAGTACGGTGCCAAAGATCCGGGTAGTTTGACCCGCGCAAACGAACTTTTCAAACTTACCGGATTTGATTCAATGGGGGTTTCCTAACCCAAAACTTAACAGTACGTACTTTACTAACACCTTCTTCTCAAATCCGACGCTTCCAATATACTACTCTTTGCAGAATTCTTTGCAAGTTCGCTAGCAAACGCTAAAAATTGACTAACCCGTATTTGTTGCAGTGCCGCGCTTAAACTAAAAAACGATTTTTTGATTCTTTATAGAATTTTTATTGAATTGCGCATTGCATCAATTAATACGGACTTAAGGGCAAGCGAACCCCACAATATACGGTAAAGGATTTCATCACCTTTTCCGTGGCCCACAAATCACGAACTTGAGCATAACGTTTACCCGCATAAATTTTAAAAGAAATTAGACTTTAAGCCTTAAGGACTTCGCGCTCACTAGGAGAAGTTAACTGTGTTTAAAACCTCGCTTAACGGTATATTGTTTACGGGGTGTCTGGGAAAGTGTTAACGGCGCAACCGTCAAAAGAGAAAGGGTTATTTAATTAAGGAACTTCGCGAAAGCGTTGGAAAACCTCCCCTTATCTCTGCACTTACCTGGCCTCGTGATCAGTGTATCTTGAGCCCGTTTCTCGACACAGTTTTACTTCGAAAATCAAGTTCTGGAGCAGGTCTAGTTGACCTAGGTAAACCCTAGAACGATTAGGTGTGTGGTATTTTTGTGTCGTGATTGTTTTTGTCCATATTCTTTTTGTGTGTATATTTCATTCTTCTGTTAATATATAAACTATAAAAAAAAAATATCACATTCTTTTTCCCCTCCTTTTCTCTACCTTTCTTTCTCTCTCTTCATATCATGGGTACCCCACCTCGAAAAACTCTTGCCGAACTTTGGTACCCCCAACCAGACATTACTTCTTACGGTTCTTGCTTTGGCCGAACTTCGAACGATCCATCCATGCCAAAAATTTCATTGAGAGATCGGATAGACGCGTCTAGGACAAACAATTTGACTCCGCAATCAACTTCGTATCAACCATTTCAAACATTCACCCCTTCTTACGTTGATACCCCTTCTTCGAGTCATGTTGCAACTCCAAGACCTATGTCTATTGCAGAACGTATTGAACAATCTCGTAGCCGATCTTTCACTCCTGTCACCACTTCAAATTCTTGGGATCAACAATTTCATTCACCTTCTTATCCAAATGTTGATCCTACCCATGTCCAACCATTCAATTCCTACCAGTCCTACCCTACTTTTTCACCTTCCCTAGACATTGCTTCTACACAGCCTTTTGGGAGTTTTCAGTATCCAAACAACTTTGAATCTTTTCCTGAAACCCCTTCACAACCCATGTCTAGTCTGGAACAGTCGTTGGAAGACTTTAGGGTAGCGTCAAGCCAACAGACGATGGATTTGAATGCGTCCATGGCCGCTCTCATACAACCTACTGACCCGGTAGCTAGTTTCCAACTAGCTCCAAATTTTTCAATGTATGAAGAGGCGGTAGGACAGGCTGAGAATTTGAGTGGAGAGAGTGAGATGTACCCCCTTCCAAATCAAACCTACCCGTCTCAAATTGAATCCCACAACTCCTGTGTTGAAAGTCTATCAAGTGTCCCAAATGAATTATCAGTTGAAGATAGAATGTTTAATGAGTTGTGCGACTTTGTAGTATTTGATTTGCCAAATTGTGAAGGGACCTTGCCAAGTGAAGCCACACCCAATTGTTTTGACCTCTACACCTCCATCTTAGAACCTAAATTGATTGAAATCCATGCTTTTGATGAGGTGTCTGAGAAAATTGACTTTCACTTGATTAAGGACATTGACGCTGGGACTATTTTGGATGATGAACCCGTACATTTGACTGAGTTTTTCTCTCCAATTCATCATCCCGAGTCATTAAATGTTTTTCCCGAACAACATATGCGTCTGGACTTTGATGAAATATGCATGGATGAGCTTAACTTGGACGAGAATTTTGAGGATATTTTTGAGGATGAAACAGTTCTAGATGATGAGTCGGATTTTCCAATTCATCATGTTCCTTTCACTGACTGTGTACACCCTCCAGAACCCTTAACCGATACCCTTCCTCAACCACTTCCCTCCATCCTTTCCATCGTTCCGACCTTGCAAGAACCCGTACCATTTTCACTTCCTGTATCTGGTTTACCGAGTTCGGCGTACCCATGGGTTCTTACGAATCTTGAGGGATTTGACCCAATCTCTCGCCGGGTTAATAGATTAGCACAATCGCTGTTTACACATCGCTCATCACAAATTGTGCTAATCTATTCACTCCATTTCCTCCCTCAAGTTCGTATTCCACTTCTTTTTCCCTTCCGCCATTCTTCTTCTCATATACCGAGACCGTATCCCGCTTCTCTCCGCATACGGTCTCGCGTATTCTCCATTTCTTTCCTCTTCACCTTCTTTCACCAGCCACTGCTTTATCACGATAAGATCTTTCAATGGTTGGTACTAACTTTTGGCCTGTGTAAGGCCTTGTATAGCTTGATACTGTTCTTTCCCCCCTAAACCTGAACTTCAATGCCTAACAGTGGAAACACTGTTTTACTTAAGTTTGGGGGGAACACCTTTTTTGTATATATTTTTGGTTTTTCTTTTTGTATATAATTTGTTTTTAGGGGGAGCGCCGACAATTTTGACCCTCTTGGTATAGCCTGACAGTGAGGGCACTGTCAAGTTTAAGTTTGGGGGTGTGCTCGGTAAGCTTTCTTCCTTCGCATTCATTTGTATATTTTGCATTTGCATACCCTATTAAAAACCCACAAAAATTGAAAATTTTCCAAAAAAATATAAAAACTTTGTCGTCAAGTTAGCTAATAGGGTAACTTAGATCTTTATTCCGAAAGTTTAGTTGATATGATAGAAATAACTAAATTCTAGGCTTAGGGATTGAAAACCCTAAAAATAACCCTCATTCTGTCTAACTTTGGTAAGTATACGTCCTTACAGTTTTTTTGAGAAATAGGTAATCTTGAGTTCAGTTCTTGAGTTAAGTCAAGATGAAGGGAAAGTATTGATGTTTTACTGAAGGATAAGTCTGAAAAATAGTTTCTTTTCTCGAGTTCAAATTTAGAAAGTATATACCCTACAAACTGCACTTACACGCACCTTGAAACTTGGGATAGTAGAGGATACCTTGAAATACTCTTGCCTGAAAGCCTAGTATGAAAGAAAAAACGGTATTTAAAGCTAAACACCAAAAGGGCATGTTGAAAAATATATCCGGTCTTGAAAAAGAAAAAGAAAAAGAAAAAAAAATAGAATAAAGTCAAGACCTGGAAACTGCTATTTACGCTTTAAAGTTCACACATTCAGTAATCGGTCGTTAGTGCCTCAAGAAGCATTAATAGTCGCATGAAAGGTGTGTGAGCAAATCCGTCCATCCTTAATGAAAAGAAGTAGTATTTGGTATTAGGGCAAGGGTATTATAGCTTGAATTGAATTCTTGAGTGTAGGGGTGCAAATATACACACACGTAGGGGTATACGATCGATGTTTGGACAAAAGATAGAAATAAAGAATAAGACTTGTGTTTTCTGTAAAGTTGATAAAAATCCCTGATTTGAGGCCGCACTTTAGAAGGAAAACTCAGGAGAACCAACATCTTTCTAAACTTTTTTGGAACGTATAGGACCTAAGGTTAAATAGATAGGAGGTGTGAAAAATAAGGGTTGGATATTTCTAACTTAGGATGATAGAATTTCTAACGTAAATACTAAACTGTAGGAGTAGAATCTATGTTAACTTATGACACTAGCTTGACGGGATTTTGTGGGTAGTATCCGCTGAAAACCCTCAGGAGACAACACTCCTCCTACTAGGGACACCTAGAGGTTTAACGGCTTGTTGCACGTGCTCAGTGCAATCGCGTTCCCTGCGAAAGTGCGGTTAGGATTTTATTTTTGTGAATAATTGGTTTTGCTCGGGACGAGCAAAAGTTAAGTTTGGGGGTATTTGTTCATAACAGAATACTGCATTTTATACCGTCCATTCTTATGCTCGTGTGTTTATAGGTAGGTGCTTTTAATCCATGTTTGTTACATATTTACAGAGTACAGGTTTCCAGTCCAAATATTGCAAATCAAGACAAAATCTCCACAGTTACACCAAATACAGAACATCTGTTGACAGCAGATAAAAGCCGGGTTCCGATCATCCATATCCGTCCAGTGCCGAGTACCAGTTCCTGAGACAAGACATATGACAGTGGTCATTCGTGTCTGGGACAAGCACAGAGCACGAGGGAGGCTACACAAGAATCAATGGGTGCGCGGAGCTCGAGGGAGATAAAGTCAAATGTGTTGAAAAATGAAGCCATCATTGTTGACTATTGGAACGTGAAGCAATCATAGAAGAATATTGAAAATCTGTACATGTTTAAAAGAAGAAAACAGCAACACAGGACCACCAAAGAAACCCGACCCCCTAATTCCTCCACATGGCCGCGGATCCGCGGCCAATAGGGGGTATTGGCCGCGGATCCGCGGCCGTACTGACTCCTTGATGTGTCGTTTTTTGGGGGTAGTTTGGGGACTTCATATAGTGGCAGATTCTTGCCCTAGGTCTTCAACCCTCTGCTTATAAGTACTCCAGAATTGAGCTAAGCCAAGGGTCCAATTTTGTGTTCATCCTTTGTTCCTCTTTTGTATTTTTTTGTGTAGTTCTTCTTCTTCTTCTTCATTCTTTTTCCATGAAAATTGTAGTGAGAGCTTTTTGAGTGGAAGATTAATGAAGATGAGGGTTTTTGCATCATTCTCTTTTGTTTAACTTTCCCTTGAGATTCTTGCTTTCTCTTGATCATTCAACCTCTTCATTGAGCTTGAATGGTTAAGGGTTAGTTATTGATCTCAAAGGTCGTATTTTCTTATGGAATTAGCGCTTCATTTCACATGCGTTCTCTACCCTTCTCTTGATCTTGCAACCTCTTGATTGAGCTTGCAAGTTTAAGGGTTGGCTATTGATCCCATGCTTGTCTTGAGTTCTAGTTTCTTGTTCTTTTTATCGCTTTTTATTACTTGCTTATTATTATCTTGCTTTACTTTCTTGCAATTTAATTCATGCACTTAATTACTTGTAATCTTTTCTTTTCTTTGTTCTTTTCTTTTGCTCTCTTTTGTTCATTTTGTGAATGGTTGTAATTATTGTTGTTAAGATGAAATACGGTATTGTAAGTTAATATCTTCTTTCTCATTTCCTTTTCCCGTTATTTTCCATTGAACTCCGTCCAAACCATACGCAAGCGCTCCGTTAGGCACCCTACCCTAACAAGGTAACGGTGATTCCAAACCGCGACCGGTTGCGTTCGGTTTGGCCGGAGGCGAAAGCAAGAGACAAGAACGGAAGGACAAGGGTAAATAAGCCGTATTCCACGAATACCGCGCTTAAATCCCCTAATCCACGTTGTTGCCGATTGCTCTAGCTTCAATTGGTCAAGACTCGGCTCAAAGGTTTTGAGTACGGATTTCTTTAGCTTACAATCTCGTATCTTCTTCTTAACAACTTTATACTTGCAAATAATACACATAGGATAGTCTCGAACAAACATACACAAACTCTTTATTGACTCGTCTAAGACAAGAAAGGACATACAACCTTCTCCCTGTGGATCGACCCGTGCTCAACCGGCTAGCTGCATAGCGACACCGTCTTGATTGCGGTTAACTTTAATTCTTTCAATCAGCTATCATCCCGAGGCATGACCCGACCTCCGGTAGATCCCTAAACACTCTTATGCTTGCCATGTAAATAACCATTGGCACGCCTCCGAGCCCTCTTACACACTGAGCTTCCTCGGCCGTCCTTGCTTGCTTTCGAGTTATCACAGATCCGAGCTTCCTCGCCCCCCGCTTGTCTCCGAGCCTCCCGCCGAGCTAAGCCGCCCCGGTTCTACCGAGCAACCAAGGACGCAGAGCCCAGCGCCTCCGTCATGGCTCCGCGTATCTCTCCAGAAACGAGATATCCGCCACCCAATATCCCGCGTTCCATGCCACCGTATCCCCCATTAACAAGCGTATCTCGTCATTAATAGGGGGGATCCGGTCAATCACGCAGGCGTAACGCCAGTGGCGTAACCGATGACGAAGATATCGCGTCGGCTCACTCCAAGCGACCACTATAAAAAACCCCTCTCTCAGATGACTCAGGTAATACAATTTCATTCCAATAAGCCGTTACTCTACCCAAATTCCTTGGCTAACTTGATCGTAGGAGGGTCTACGATGGTACAACAACCTCGAGACTTCTTTTGCAGGTAGCTCGGCTCTGCCTCAAACCAAGCTCACTGAGATCCAGACGCTCAAGGAGGAAACCCTCAACATCAATATCAGCCGTTCACCAACGCTCGCGACGAATCGACGGAGGACAACATCTGAAGGAGATCCAAACCTCCATCGGTCGACGCCATCTGTAGGAACGTAACAATCTTTCCACTCATCAAAAGTTGATCTTCCGCTCTCGACTCTATGGCGAGCGAAGACCATGGCGATCCCAGCAGAAGCCGCCGCCCTCCCCACAATGGAAGCGCGGACGGATCTACTCCCCCACCGAATGCCATCCACGTCTTCTCTGCACGGATTGATAGGCTCGCGTCTATAGTGGATGCCCTTGTCCGTGTCCAAACGGCGGGCCCAGCGCCCCAGATCGCCGTTCCCCCGTCCGGGGATCACAACCTCCGCATAGGGGGAGATGACGCCGCCCACGCTGGCACCACCGAATGTCACGCCCCGCTTCCCAGAGTGCGCTAAGATAGGCACGTGACAGAGCTAACCATGCTACCTGTGGATAGGAAAATCTTTCCACAGTCACATTATGGCTGTAGAGATATCAAGAATATGAAAGTAAATAAACTATCTAGTACATGTCCATGAGCCAGAATAAACGAGTCAAGAAATAATATAATATGCGGAAGCAAAAGATCCAATAAATAAAACACCTGGAAAGTAAAACTGGATACCAACAGGATCCTTACCGCTCGGTCTAACAGCGGCAGTACTCCTGATCAGTCTGCAATAAAGGTAGAGGATCTGGGCCATGCAAAACCCAGACGTCTGTGCGTCATAATATCAAGCAATAAAATAAACAGGGGTAGCAAGACATACAGGTATGTGTATGAACAGTAAAACAGGTATAACAGTAATATAAATGAGAACAGTGAGGGTAATGTGTAGCGAGTAATCTAGACTGGTCTATTGGGTTAACTACTCTTAAGTCTTTAAAATCAATTTGATGAATTATCGATGTAACTCAATAGTATCCCGTGCATACCCGGGACCACGGTCAAGATTCTCGGCTGGAACCGAGACATGCCGCTAGGCACTAAAACAGGAAATATGTATAGATGAATGATGTCAGCAGCATCATCCCAAGGCTGGCCTAGCCTCTAAAACTGATCGGTATAAGCAAGCGAACTGTCGAGTTACAAGTCAGGTTTCATCATTGATTTCCCCATGCCCCCAAGTTATATGTTCAAGTCAGGTATTAATAAATCTGGAGCTAATGCCAACACAGGATCAAGCAGGTACAGGTTTGTCTGGATAAACAACAGGAAATGTCCGTAGGGACAATATGTCAAGGTTGTTGGCATTAGTAACAACATCAGGTAACAAGTCAAGCTATGGTACATCAGGTCAAGTCAGGTAGTGTGTATAAATCCAATCATGTCAAGAAATGCACGGTATCAAGTCGTGTCAAGTAATAATAGTGTATCAAGTCATGTCAGGGGATGCACAAATGTTACGCGGGTGCTCATAATCAAACCATAATAAGCATGGGTACACAAAAACAAGTATGGGGTACCAATGTAACACTAAAATGGAATAATGTGATGTGGTATGCAAATAGGTATAAATTCAAACACATGGATGCACAGTTATCGATTAGGGTTAAGATTATAGTTCCAGTATTAATTAGGATGAACTTTATTAAACATGGAATATTAATATCACATTATTATGTCTTAATATGATCTATGAATGCAATTAACTATATTCTGAAAGAGATGGGTGCAAAATGGTATCCGATACATTATAAAGAACTATCAAATGGTAATGTGGGTTATACAACTAAGCAGTATGTGATATAAATATTGGTATGGATGCCTTGTAATGTAATCTACTATGTAACAAGATTATTTTCATGATCTAGATCTAAAATGATATAAGCGAATGCAAATGGGACATCAAAACATGATAAAATGAAACATGTGGTATAAGATTTACGCTATAGGTATAATCTATATTTAAATAGGTATAAAATAATTTAAATAGCATGTAGCAAGTTTTACTTGCCTGATGGATCGCGATACGGATACGCGCTGCAACGTCCAATGTCGGTAAAAGCTGCGATGCACACACCCGTGCCCGGAACGGAACCAGCCAATGCAAGAAGTGACCACACTGCACGAGAACGTCTTCTGGGTCGCCCGGATCGTCGGCGACGGTACGGCTCTGGCGGGTGACCGGAAAACGGAAATCAAGAAAGCAAGAAGAAGAAGAAGAAGAAAGAGAAGAGATGAACTTGCTGCTCTAGGGTTTCTGGGACAGAGGAGAAGCGAGGAGGTGGTGGTGATGACGAGAGGCGACGGGGTCGGAGCTCCGGCGAGGAAGCAGGTGAGGCTAGGTCGTGAGCTGTTTGGTTGCGGGGTTGTTCGGTTGAGGGTTTCTTGATGGCTGTAGGGTGAGGGTGGTGGTGATGGTGTCAGGAGTCGAAGGGGGTGATGAGGATGACGGGGTACGATCGTTGACGGGGTTCCGGAGGTGGAGGCGAAGGGTGTCGGGGTTCCTGCTGTGCAGGGAAAAGATGGTCGTCGGGAGTGTTGCGGTGGGTGTGCAGGGAAGAAGAGAGAGGTCGAGGTGGGGAAGTCGACGGTTAAAGGGGACGGAGGCGATGGTGAGGCGGCAACGGTGGTGAGTCGACGATGATGAGGGAAGCGATGGGTTCACGTGGGTTGAGCGGGAAAACGAGGTAAGGAAGAAGGGGAGAGGAGGTGGTCGAAGAGGGGAGATGACCGCGAGGATGAGAGATCTCCGGCGGCTAGGCGAGGTCATAGGTGAAGGCGTCGGTTGGCCGCAGTGGGTTCGAGTGCGAAAAACAAATGAAAAGAAGAACTGAGGGGGAGAGAGGACGTATGCAGAGGGGTAAAAAAAATAATAATTAATAAATTAGAATAGAGAGAGGGGTCTGTTAGATTAGTTACAGAAATCTTTTAAAAGAAAATTTAAAACCAAATAAAATATACATAAAGAGAGAGAGACGGTGAGATAAGGATTTATTTAGTTTAAAAATATATATAATATATATATATAATTATAACTGTTAAAATAAAATATTAATATAATATTAGTACGTTTTGAGATTTTGGCAAATACAAATTTACTCCAAAACACGCCCGGGTCGGGTCTAAAAATTCAGATTTAAAATATAAAAAATATTTGCGACTTTCAAAATTCAAAATGAATGCCCAGGTAACGAAAAAGCATACCCCCAAGAACGGATGCACGTACGTGCGCGTAGCCATCCAAACACGTCCGTTTCACTGAACGGGTCGAGAACAAGATACGCGGATGCTACCACGGGGTTAGGGGTATCATGCAGGCTATGAAATGTATTTTAAAAATATTTTACGTGACTTAAAATGTTATATGGTAAAAGATGCCATGCCAGGTAAAATGCCAGTATGCGATAAAGTTGAAAATGCACAAGTCTACATAACAAGTCGGGGTGATTCATAAATATGAATCAAACAAGTTTCAAGCAAGCGGGTCGGGTCGAATGCAATGTAAAATGTAAAATACCATCCGCACCCAAACACGATAAATCAATAAAATACTACAGATATATATATATATATGGGAACCGGAATTGGTACAAATGAACTCGGTTGTTACATTATACCCAACTACAAAAAGAATTTCGTCCTCGAAATTCCAAGAACAAGAAAGGATAATCGAACAACAAACTACAAGAATAGATGTGGAAACTTCTGTCGGATTTCATCTTCTCGTTCCCAAGTTGATTCTCCATGTGAGCAATTTCCCCAAGAAACAAACACAAGAGGGATAACTTTGTTCTTAAGAACTTTTTCCTTTCGATCCACAATCGACATCGGTCGCTCCTCAAAGGTTAAATCTTCTCGTACAGTCAGCTCCGAATGATCCAGCACGTGTGTGTTACCTCGAACATAATTACGGAGTTGAGATACGTGAAATACGTCATGAACATTCTCCAAAGATTGTGGTAACGCCAATCGATAAGCCACTTCTTCAACACGCTCCAAAATCTCGAAAGGCCCAACGAATCGAGGACTAAGCTTTCCTCGACTCCCAAAACGAATCACTCCTCTAGTCGGTGATATCTTCAAGAATACCAGATCACCAACAACAAACTCTAGAGGTCTTCTCGATATATCGGCCCAACACTTCTGCCGATCTTGTGCCGCCTTCATATAATTCCGGATAGTATTAACTTTCTCCACGGTTTGCACGATCAAATCCAGTCCCAACAATCTTCGTTCTCCAATATCGTCCCAACAAATATGTGAGCGACACTTGCGACCATACAATACTTTGAATGGAGCCATCTGAATAGTCGCCTGAAAGCTGTTGTTGTACGAAAACTCCACCAAGTGTAGATGATCCTCCCACGAACCTTGAAGTCCAACATGCAAGCTCTCAACATATCTTCAAGAGTTTGAATTGTTCTCTCCGACTGGCCATTTGTCTGAGGATGATAAGCTGTGCTAAACTTTAATCGCATCCCCAAACTTTCATGTAAACTCCTCCAGAAGTGCGATAAGAATCGGGTGTCACGGTCGGACACGATGCTCACAGGTACTCCATGCAATCTTACAATATCCTACATATACCGTTCTGTTAACGCTTCCGTTGACTGACCAACTCGAAACGGTATGAAGTGAGCTGCCTTGGTCAATCGATCAACAATCACCCAAACTGCATTGTTGCCCTTTGGACTCCGCGGTAAAGCTGTCACGAAATCCATGGTTATATATTCCCACTTCCATTGAGGAATCGGAAGTGGTTGCAATAAACCAGCAACCCTTTGAAGTTCAGGCTTAACTTGCTGATACACCAAGCACTTTGCTACAAAGCGAGCAATCTCCCTTTTCATTCCTCCCCACCAGAAATACTGTCGTAGATCACGGTACATCTTCGTGCTTCCTAGATGTACGGAATATGCGGAATTGTGTGCCTCCTTCATAACTTCTTCGCGAATGTCTTCTTTTGGCACACACAAACGGCTACCATATCGCAACGAACCATCTTCATGAATTAACAAGTCCGTTCGAAATCCCGCTTCAACTTGTTCTCGAAACTTCTGCAATCTTGGGTCATGTAACTGTACTGCCTTAATACTTTCGATCAACGACGGCTGTACTTGCAGCTGCATCAACTGTCCCGAAGAATGCGGTAGCACAACCTCTAAATCGAATCTCCGAAAGTCTTCAATAAGTTGCTTTTGTGCAGTCAACATCCGAATTGTTGGCAACCGACTAAGCGCATCCGGCACAACATTAACTTTCCCCGGATGGTACTTAAGATCAAGATCGTAGTCAGCCATCAGCTCCAACCATCTACGCTGCCTCATATTAAGCTCCTTCTGTGTGAACACATACTTCAGGCTTTTGTGATCGGTGAATACTTCGACCCTTTCGCCCAATAAGTAGTGTCTCCAAATCTTCAAAGCGAAAATCACTGCTGCAAGCTCCAAGTCATGAGTTGGATAATTCTTCTCATGGGTCTTTAACTGTATCGATACGTAGGCTATAACCTTCCCATACTGCATCAGAACACATCCCAAACCTTTCCCAGATGCGTCGCTGTGAATCACCAATCCTCCGGAACTGTCTGGTACGATCAAAATAGGATCGGTTATCAACCTTTGCTTCAACGCCTCAAAAACTGATGCACACTTATCCGTCCACATAAATGGTACTTCCTTGCACGTAAGCTTGGTCAAAGGCTCAGCCAAACGAGCAAAATTATCCACGAACCTTCTATAATATCCGGCAAGTCCAAGAAAACTTCTGATCTCTGCTACGTTCTTCGGAATCAGCCAAATTTGAACTGCTGCAATCTTCTCGGGATCAACGGCGATTCCATCTCCGGATACGACGTGCCCTAAAAACCTCACTTCTTCAAGCCAAAACTTGCACTTGCTCATCTTTGCATACAATCTTTCTTGCCTCAATGTCTGCAGTGCGATCTTCAAGTGTTCTGTATGCTCTTTAATACTCTTCGAGTAGACCAGAATATCTTCAATGAACACCACTATAAACTGGTCCAAGAATGGTGAAAAGATTCGGTTCATCAAGTCTATAAATATCACCGGTGCATTCGTTACTCCGAAGGGCATCACTAAATACTCGTAATGTCCATACCGAGTTCGGAACACAGTCTTGCAAATATCTTCTGGTTTAACTCGGACCTGATGATATCCGGATCGCAAATCCAGCTTCGAGAATACCCTCACGCCACTAAGCTGCTCAAATAATTCGCCAATGCGAGAGATCGGGTACTTGTTCTTAATAGTCACCCGGTTTAATTCTCGATAATCAATGCACATCCTCCTTGTGCCATCTTTCTTCTTTACTAGAAGAACCGGAGCTCCCCAAGGTAAATTTCTGCTGCGAATCCAAACCTTCTCTAGCAAATTGGTAACCTGCTTCTTGACTTCTTCCAACTCCACTGGTGCCATTGGATAGTACGCCTTTGAGATTGGCGCTGCACCAGAAACAAGATCAATCGCGAACTCCACATTTCGTTTTGGCGGTAACCCGAGATGTTCTCGAACACGTTCATGAACTCTCGAACTACAGCTGGCGCTTCCTCCTTATCAATTTCCATCGACGAAAGAACATTGTTTGTCGGCCTAGCCCTAAACTCGACTGGCCCGACAAAACTGCTTCCTCCAGCAAAAACAATCTCCGGATGTCCGGGAATCTGGAAAATCACTTTCTTTGCCCTACAATCAATGTGAGCGTGGAAAGTGCAGAGAAAATCCATTCCCAAGACAACTTCAAACAAAGGGATGCACCAGAATTAAATAATTCTAATGCGGGGAAGACATGAACAAGTAGGATACCTGAAACGATTTCACCTGAAGCCAAACATTGAAGAAGATAAGCACGGTAAACAAGATTCAAGCTTGCGATAAAACATGAACTGGAAAGCAAGAGAAGCAAGGCAATATAACGATCATAAAACAAGGAAATGAATCAAAAATAGAATTCCAAGTTACTTAAATAGAGTACCGCAATGTAACCATGCTGCAGTTCATAGTTACAATCACATAACTCCACTCAAGTCGCCCAAATCCTAGTATCAGAATCAAGAAATAGGGAGAAACAATAGAGAACCAAAAAGGTTTCAAGTCGAAATGCAAAGTGGTTTGCATATCGTCAAGGCAAAGGATAAGAGAAAGATATGATTCAAGAATCACGATAACAAGGTGGCAGGACATGTTCCTAATCACGAGTATTCTGATTCGTGTATTGGGTCCAATACTCAACTACAAAAGAATCAAACTCGATTAACCCATAACCTGGCTCTGATACCAAACAAACCCTGTCACGCCCCGCTTCCCAGAGTGCGCTAAGATAGGCACATGACAGAGCCAACATACTACCTGTGGATAGGAAAATCCCTCCACAGTCACATTACGGCTGTAGAGATATCAAGAACAGGAAAGTAAATAAACTATCTAGTACATGTCCATGAGCCAGAATAAACGAGTCAAGAAATAATATAATATGCAGAAGCAAAAGATCCAATAAATAAAACACCTGCAAAGTAAAACTGGATACCAACAGGATCCTCACCGCTCGGTCTAACAGCAGCAGTACTCCTGATCAGTCTGCAACAAAGGTAGAGGATCTGGGCCATGCAAAACCCAGACGTTAGTGCGTCATAATATCAAGCAATAAAATAAACAGGGATAGCAAGACATACAGGTATGTGTATGAACAGTAAAACAGGTATAACAGTAATATAAATGAGGACAGTGAGGGTAATGTGTAGTGAGTAATCTAGACTGGTCTATTGGGTTAACTACTCTCAAGTCATTGAAATCAATTTGATGAATCATCGATATAACTCAATAGTATCCCGTGCATACCCGGGACCACGGTCAAGATTCTCGGCTGGAACCGAGACATGCCGCTAGGCACTAAAACAGGAAATATGTATAGATGAATGATGTCAGCAGCATCATCCCAAGGCTGGCCTAGCCTCTAAAACTGATCGGTATAAGCAAGCGAACTGTCGAGTTACAAGTCAGGTTTCATCATTGATTTCCCCATGCCCCCAAGTTATATGTTCAAGTCAGGTATTAATAAATCTGGAGCTAATGCCAACACAGGATCAAGCAGGTACAGGTTTGTCTGGATAAACAACAGGAAATGTCCGTAGGGACAACATGTCAAGGTTGTTGGCATTAGTAACAACATCAGGTAACAAGTCAAGCTATGGTACATCAGGTCAAGTCAGGTAGTGTGTATAAATCCAATCATGTCAAGAAGTGCACGGTATCAAGTCGTGTCAAGTAATAGTAGTGTATCAAGTCATGTCAGGGGGTGCACAAATGTCACGTGGGTGCTCATAATCAAACCATAATAAGCATGGGTACACAAAAACAAGTATGGGGTACCAATGTAACACTAAAATGGAATAATGTGATGTGGTATACAAATAGGTATAAATTCAAACACATGGATGCACAGTTATCGATTAGGATTAAGATTATAGTTCCAGTATTAATTAGGATGAACTTTATTAAACATGGAATATTAATATCACATTATTATGTCTTAATATGATCTATGAATGCAATTAACTATATTCTAAAAGAGATGGGTGCAAAATGGTATCCGATACATTATAAAAAACTATCAAATGGTAATGTGGGTTATACAACTAAGCAGTATGTGATATAAATATTGGTATGGATGCCTTGTAATGTAATCTACTATGTAACAAGATTATTTTCATGATCTATATCTAAAATGATATAAACGAATGCAAATGGGACATCGAAACATAATAAAATGAAACATGTGGTATAAGATTTACGCTACAGGTAGAATCTAAATTTAAATAGGTATAAAATAATTTAAATAGCATGTAACAAGTTTTACTTGCCTGATGGATCGCGATACGGATACGCGCTGCAACGTCCAATGTCGGTAAAAGCTGCGATGCACACACGCGTGCCCGGAACGGAACCAGCCAATGTAAGAAGTGACCACACTGCACGAGAACGTCTTCTGGGTCGCCCGAATCGTCGGCGACGGTACGGCTCTGGCGGGTGACCGGAAAACGGAAATCAAGAAAGTAAGAAGAAGAAGAAGAAGACGAAAGAGAAGAGATGAACTTGCTGCTCTAGGGTTTTTGGGACAGAGGAGAAGGCGAGGAGGTGGTGGTGATGACGAGAGGCGACGAGGTCGGAGCTCCGGCGAGGAAGCAGGTGAGGCTAGGTCGTGAGCTGTTTGGTTGCGGGGTTGTTCGGTTGAGGGTTTCTTGATGGCTGTAGGGTGAGGGTGGTGGTGATGGTGTCAGGAGTCGAAGGGGGTGATGAGGATGACGGGGTACGATCGTTGACGGGGTTCCGGCGGTGGGGGCAAAGGGTGTCAGGGTTCCTGCTGTGCAGGGAAAAAATGGTCGTCGGGAGTGTTGCGGTGGGTGTGCAGGGAAGAAGAGAGAGGTTGAGGAAGGGAAGTCGACGGTTAAATGGGACGGAGGTGATGGTGAGGCGGCAACGGCGGTGTGACGACGATGATGAGGGAAGCGATGGGTTCATGTGGATTGAGCGGGAAGACGAAGTAAGGAAGAAGGGGAGAGGAGGTGGTCGAGGAGGGGAGATGACCGCGAGGATGAGAGATCTCCGGCGGCGAGACCGACGGCGAGGCGAGGTCGTAGGCGAAGGCGTCGTTGGCCGCAGTAGGTTCGAGCGCGAAAAATAAATGAAAAGAAGAACTGAGCGTGAGAGAGGACGTATGCATAGGGGTAAAAAAAAATAATAATTTATATATTAGAATAGAGAGAGGGGTCTGTTAGATTAGTTACAGAAATCTTTTAAAAGAAAATTTAAAACCAAATAAAATATACATAAAGAGAGAGAGACGGTGAGATAAGGATTTATTTAGTTTAACAAATATATAATATATATATAATTATAACTATTAGAATAAAATATTAATATAATATTAGTACGTTTTGAGATTTTGGCAAATACAAATTTACTCCAAAACACGCCCGGGTCGGGTCTAAATATTCAAATTTAAAATATGAAAAATATGTGCGACTTTTAAAATTCAAAATGAATACTCAGGTAACGAAAAAGCATACCCCCAAGAACGGATGCACGTACGTGCACGTAGCCATCCAAACACGTCTGTTTCACTGAACGGGACGAGAACAAGATACGCTGATGCTACCACGGGGTTAGGGGTATCATGCAGGCTATGAAATGTATTTTTAAAATATTTTACGTGATTTAAAATGTTATATGGTAAAAGATGCCATGCCAGGTAAAATGCCAGTATGCGATAAAGTTGAAAATGCACAAGTCTACATAACAAGTCGGGGTGATTCATAAATATGAATCAAACAAGTTTCAAGCAAGCGGGTCGGGTCGAATGCAATGTAAAATGTAAAATACCATCCGCACCCAAACACGATAAATCAATAAAATACTACAGATATATAAATACGGGAACTGGAATTGGTATAAATGAACTCGGTTGTTACACCGAACAACATTTTGCTCACTCCGGTGACCACAGATCCCCCGCGGCGACCGATTCTATGACCTGCTGGGCGCCTCATGGCCCTACACCGCGGTCTCGCGAAAGAGCCCCTCGCCCTGAGGCCCATCACGTTCCCGTCTTTCCCGAGGAGGTGTCGGTCAGCTCGCCTGCACCTAGGCATGACCGACACCCCCTCCCTTGACGGGACCGCACGAACGGCACTTGCCATGAGGACTCAAGAAGGACCTCCCCGGGAACCTGAGGAATTTGATAGAACGGAACCGGACTCGTAGCCGGGCACAGGCTACATGCGGGAATGGCCAATACTCTGACCATGCCGAATCCTCGGGGTACCAAAACCGTCTCGCCGCCCTCGAAAAGAAAATCGAGGGTATATACCGGGAGGGTCACCCGTCGAGTGAGTCGGCCAGGTCTGCCATCGACTCGCTCACAATGCCCTTCACCAAAGAGCTACTCGCCGTACAGGTCTCATCCAGAAACAAACCTCCCAAGGTGGTCCTCTTCGACGGGAAATCTGACCCGAAGGACCATCTGGACGCATTCACGGTGGGCATAAGCTTCTAGGATAACTCAGACGCCGCCTAATGCCGTGCATTTCCCGCAACTCTCATCCAGGCTGGGTGAGACTGGTTCCGAGGACTCACGCCACACTCCATCTCTACTTTTGATGAGCTGGCCGCCCAGTTCCTCGGACATTTCGTCGGGAACAGATGACAGAAGCGGACCGTCAATTACCTCTTCACTATAAAGAGCGAGGACAAGGAATCCTTTAAAGGATACATCACTCGCTTCTACAACGCTCTTTTTGAAGTTCCTGAGCACCGGGACGAGACTGTAATCACAACTCTGAGGTCAGGTCTAAGGCACAAGGAGTGGCTCCGCTCCTTTGCATTGGCGCAACCTAGGACCATGGCCGAAGTAAAAGCTTGGACCGAGCGGGAAATCTAACTTGAGTCCGAGGTAAACATAAACTTATCCCGGGGAGACCAGGCCAACCAAAAGAAGAGGGGCAGAGAAGAGAAGAAGAAGGTCGACCGGCCAAACCATACTCTCCGAAGCTCGAGGAGTATACTCCGCTCAACATCTCTTAGACTGAGCTGTTGGAGAAGGCGAAGGGCGAGCGATTTTTCAAGTTCCCTCCGGTCACCAATAGGGTAGCCAAATGGACTCGGGGCCCGTACTGCGCCTTCCATAGGTCACATGGACACCCGACCGAGAACTGTAAACAACTCCATGACTACATCGGGGAGTTGATTTGCTCAGGCCACTTGGCGAAATACCTGCGGGAAAAACGACAGGCATGTTAGTGTATATGCCCTAGAGGCCATTATTGTATCATACTGGTTTGTATATTACTTAATGGAAGCTTGGGATATTCACAGTTGTATTGACAGCCTTGCTCAAAATGGCAGTATGCTACTTGGTTTGTTTCTACTTCAATATGTGCATGTGTTTCTTTTAGCATATCGCTTATATATATTAGTGGAGCCCTTAAGATCTTTGCTTGATTACCAGCGTTGTGATGACAGTCACACTAGTGGGGGCTGGGTAATCTACAAGCACATCCTTATACAGGTCCCTAGTCGTAGAATTATCGAGACGGGGCATCGATACTCCGAAGTAGACTAGTGTATACGCTTCTCATCCCAGCATAGGAGATGGTCTGTCCCACAGCAATTAGTACGTCGTACTGGAGATAGTATGCAGGTGCTCGTTAGGTTACGAGTACACTGGACAGGACTCGTCGGGAACTGTTGGTTGGTATTATACCTATCGTTGGGTAGCAGTTCTCAGGTGACATGAGTACAGCTTAGTCCGTTGACTTGACACTGCTGCTTCGCCTCGAGTGTGTTCCTACTGTACTTTGATTACTACCCTGCCACGACTCAAAGGAGTCGTGCAAACAGGTAATAGTTAGGTGCAGTCCCGAAGCACTAGGCAGTGGCGGTTAGATAGGATTCGTCTCTCCCGATATTAGGGGTTGATATCGTGCTGTGTTCGGAGAGCCATTACACAAATTCTCTGGCCAGGGCAAGCGAAATTTACTGGTAAGTATTCCAGTAGTTTCTCAAGGTGTTTTGGGCTACACTCCGGCATGACTTATTGCGCTATTAAGGGTCTGACGATTACCGCCCTCCTAGGCCATATATGCGATACTCTTAGACGAACAGACCGGACTGTTACAAAGATTGTCACATTCAGGCTCAGTAGGAGTTCAGATGGGTTTTCCTCATTTTCCTTCTTATCGACATCTACCTGGGGACCGTTACATGCAGCTAGTACCGCTTGTGGCCTGTGGTTAAACCCACTGCCAGCGTAGTGTCAAGTCTTTAGAGTCCCACATAGAGAGTTTCCCTGTACCGGGCAAAAGGTATAGAGGCCGTGTGGTTTTACGGCAGGGCTTCGATCACGTACGTACACTTGTACGCGTATGATGTTCGGGCAGATAATACTAGTGGGCTTTGGTTTAAGCTGGATCCTAGTATTATATTGATGGATCAGTTTCGTCTCTTTGTATTCGTGTTTCTCGGAACACGGATGTAGGTATGTATATACGGATGAGAGGGGCATAGAAGGAGACACCTCATTAGGGTTTTGACCATTGACTTGATTAAAACAATTATGAGATGGAGGAAAGTATTTGTTATATTTGTAAATGATAATTGCGGCATGGCTACTTGTTTTGACTACTTGACTTGGTTTGACTACTTGATTTGGTTTGACTCTTTGACTAGATATTTCTTGTGAGATATTTTGTGACACTAGATATTTTGGGTGAGATATTTTCTTGATATGCTTGTGGTCAAATCAAGAGAGCCATCACATTTTCTATTATCATTATCAAATATCATTTTATCAAAAAACTTTCTTTCCTCAAGTGAGCTCTCATGCTAGCTCTCTCTCCTTTTTCCTCACTACAAACCCTAAAAGCTCTCATGTGTTGAGAATCCTAGGATTTCAAGAGACAAATAAATCTATCTTCATACTCTACATCACTTAGGCCATCAAATTTAGCAAGCTTGTTGCCCTAGTTACCTCGGTTTTGATGTGGAGCTCAGACTATAGATTCTCGGATGGATCGTCTTTGACTCGAGGAGGCCGTCGAAGAAGCTACGATCTGGATCGATCCTTGGAGCCTATGTAGACGAGGAGGACAGCGATGAAGACTCGAAGGACAAGTATCGTGAGGTATAACTTCGTATCCGAGTAGTTAAACCTCAAGTAGTTTGCTAGTTAGGGTTTATGAACGATCCTTGGTTCTAGTCGGTGTTGCAAAACTCGTAAAAATCATTTTTTGCAAATTCCGCCTCCCCGCGAACACGTGGGGTGTGCGACATTGACTTACAGTGGTATCATAGCCTCTTATAAACCTTAGATAGCTTGTAGCGATGTTAGAATTCCGCCTTTTTGTCGCGGAAAAACTGTCGACAAAAATAATTTTCAAAAGTGAGGTTTTGAGTTATTTGCGCACCCCGCGGGCTCACGGTTTGAACCGAGAAGCCACGGGGTGAAGCATGCACACCCTAGGGACACCTCAGGGGGGACCAACGGCCGATACCACCCCCCAAGACCACCATTTGGTGGCCTTAGGGGCTGGTGACCCGAGAGCACCAGAAAATGGTGCTCTCGGGTCTGTCCTCCTTTGGGGCCACCTTATGGTGGCCCCCAGGGGTGGGTACACCCCTGAGGCCCCTCATTCAACGTATTATCATGTGTCTTCACCTCCATGAAGATTCGGGCGGGTTTCGAGTTCGTTTAGACTCCCGGATTGGCTCAAAACTTTCAGTTTTTGAACTTTAGCTCACTGGATTTTCATGTCTTGGAAAATTGTTTAAGTTTGCTAATTGCGTGCGGAATTCTAATTTCGTAGTTACTTTACAAGCTCTGTGTTGTATATATGTGTTTGGAAACATAGACTAATTTCTATACGTCTATTAGTCGGGGTTGCACATATTTGTGATAATGTTGTGATGGTTTATGTATATGAACTTGTTGGATCGTCATGGATGAATAGCCGGGGATATGAGATGAGAGTTTTCATTCTTTCATTCGATATAAAATTTGTAAAGTAATGTAATATTATTTTTGCGGGGCACATCCGGGTTGAGTTTGTAGCCACCGTTGTATTATTTCTTTTACTGTTTTTGCTCCTATGATAGACCCAAGGTGGGGTGCACAAACTACCGGGTACTTTGAAGTGCCGAGTGGCCTACTCTCTTTGTTGAGAGAGGTTGCTTCACTTCGGGTATTTGGCGGGTAGTTTGCCGCACCCGTAGGGGTCTAGGGTGGGGTTTGGCTATTCATCACGACCGTGGAATCCGTCTTTCGTTACAAGCTCAAACGAAACGCGGAATTCCTAGTATATCCAATGTGTTCATCTGTGATCTGGAATGCCTATCATTGCGTCTGACGAATATATATTATCATATATATTTATTATATAATAGACATTGCTTATGTTTTGCATCCGCGCTAGTCCATCCCCCGCTCTGTCGTTAGTTAAGTAACCTAACGGGTGATGACGGGGCCTAGTGGAGAATGCAGATGGCATAAGCGTATGTTGTATTTTCGTTGTTTTCTACAATGGTAGGTTAATTGATGGGACTACATTACATTAATGCAAAGCAAACAAACCAAAGCTGAATCGTTGGAACAAATTTTAAAAACCACATGGTTATTTTAAAAACAACAGACTTTTAAATGCGGAGCTTAAACCACTCCTTTTAAAAGCTATCAGGTTCCTTCGATTATATCAAGTCCACTACGTTCACGGTTTCGCCAAAACCATTCGTAGCCCTCCGTCATTTCATATGAATATTCAATAGTATTCAAGTTATGTTTGTTGACCTTCGTCAAGGCATAGTAATTGGTAGCTGCTGGGTGTTCATATGTAGTATAGATAGATGCATTGGTTTGGGACAGTCGTATTACCTTGTTGACCTTCGTCAAGGGTATATACGGGTGGGTTCAAATTAACATGGATAATGATAGGTAGAACTTGACATGTGACTTATGATTTGTTAACCTTCGTCAAGGTCATAAGAGCATGGGACAAAAATCCACATCAGAAGTTTCTAAAGAAACTGAAACTTGATAGTGCTGCATACCATTTGGAGTTTGATAATGTTGGTAGGATTCCTTCAGTATTATCACACAATGATATTTGGATTCCGATCCTACTGTGAGTATCCGCTACTCCTCGGGACATTTTTCAGTTAACGATCAATGCTATAAACTAAGTAGGTGTCTAGAACAGTGTTAGCGGGACTACACCTCTAGGGAAAAGAGGTTATTTAATTAAGGAACTTTGCGAAAGCGTCGTAAAACCTCTCTCGAAGTACCGACACTAGCCTGGCTGAACGGTTAAGCAAGTATTGTACGGTGAGATTAATCCTGACTAATTCTTCTTTTATGGTTTGAGGAAGAATTCGAGAAACAGTGGGAGCCATCCTGTTTAGATAAATTAAAAACCAATCTAAACATGCAAGAGCATCATGCTAAGTGTTTTTCTTCTCTCTCTCTTGCAGCGACCCCGTGACCATACATAGGTTACATCTAGATAATAAAATGACTGAATCTGACTATAATGACTGGCAAAGGTCTGTCCAGATGTCCATTGCCTATGACAAGCTGGGATACCTCATTACTACTCAAGCACCTGTCGTCCCAGGTCCAGTTTCCACCGTCGCGGATATTGATATCCGTAAGACATCGGAAAATGACAGTACGAATGCCAAGTGCCTCATGTTGGCTTCAGTGGATGGTGTAAACCAGAGGCAACACGAGAAGATGGACTTAGCTTCCATCTTCCTCTATAACAAAGATTTATATGGAGAGCAATCTCGTATCGCAAGATATGAGACCTCGAAGGAATTGCTTCAAGCGAGATTGGCTGTCGAGTCATCTGTAAGGGACAACGTCCTTACGATGACTAGCTATATTGATGAGCTCACGGACCTGGAGACCACGTTGGGAAATAGGTCATATGTTGACTTAGTTCTATAGTCCCTACTATCTACTTTTTCCCAGAGGAAGAAAGTTATACTTCCTGTTGAGGGCACCCTGAAGGAAACCAGGATGACACCCACTCAGTTTATTGGGGAATCTTCCTCTTCTGCATCTAAGGAGAAAGCAAAGGGTGAGAAGAAGGAGACCTCCACAAAGCCGATATGTGGTGTCAGTAAGGTAGAAGGACAGGGAAGGGCAAAAGTTTCTGGGCTAACAGTAGGGAAGGAGGGATATTCCTATTGTCACGGGAAAGGGCATTGGAAGAGGGATTACAGGGCTTTGAAAGCCAGAATCCAGGATCCGAAGCATGTTGTGGTTTCGACTTCGGGTATATTTGTAATAGAAAACTGTATGTCAATTAACTCTACTTCCTGGGTACTAAATACCGGATCAGGATCTCATATCTGTAATTCATTACAGGCTTTGAGAAACCATAGAGTTATAAGGTTAAGTGATATGACTCTCAGAGTTGCGAACGGAATGAGCGTGGACGCTGAATCCGTAGGGGAATATCATCTGGGATTGACAAGTGGACAGTTATTGATTCTATGTAAGTGTTTGTATGTACCTAGTCTAGCTTGTAACATCATATCTGTATCCTTACTTTCTAAGGAAGGATATGATTTTACATTTGTAAGCGATGTGGTCCACATCCACCTAAATCAAGCTCTGATTGGGTCAGGTACATTAGATAACGGTATATACGTATTAAATCAAGCTCAGGTTTTCAGTGTCCAGAACACACTTAAAAGAAAGTTTCCGGAACTAAATCAGGTTTTCTTATGGCATTGTAGACTGGGTCATATCAATGAAACACGGTTGACGAAGCTACAGAGAGAGGAATATTTGGATCCGTTCGAATATCAGTCTTATGCAACTTGTCAATCTTGTCTCATGGGAAAGATGATAAAGACTCCGTTCACTGGACACGGAGTAAGAGCGAGCGAGCTCTTGGGACCCATACACAGTGATGTGTGTGGTCCAATGTCTACACATGCACGAAGTGGTTATTCATACTTCATTACTTTTACGGATGATTTCTCTAGATATGGACATGTCTTCTTGATGAAGCATAAATCCGAGGCCTTTGAGAAATTCCGGAAATACAAGAATGAAGTGGAAAAACAAACATGCAAAAGTATCAAGATACTAAGATCTGATCGAGGTGGTGAATACTTGAGTGCCGAGTTCCTGGATTATCTAAAAGAGAATGGAATTCTCTCTCAGCTTACTCCTCCATACACACCACAACACAACGATGTATCAGAAAGGAGGAATCGAATCCTATTGGATATGGTTCATTCCATGATGAGTAAGGCTGAGTTACCGCTATCCTTCTGGGGTTATACACTAGAGTCAGCTGCATATCTTCTGAATAAGGTTCCTACCAAGACTGTGCCTACCACACCATATCAGATATGGAGTGGGAAGAAACCCTGTCTTAGGTACCTTAAGATATGGGGATGTCCAACTTTTGTAAAAAAACAGCATGCGGACAAGCTCGAGGCACGCTCAGTACTGTGTAAGTTTGTGGGATACCCTAAGAACTCCAGAGAGTATCTTGTCTATTACGCAGAGGAACAAAAGGTTTTTGTTTCTCAACATCCCCACTTCTTCGAAGCTAAATTTTTAGAAAATCAGATAGGTGGGAGCGCAATAGAACTTGAAGAAATTCCAGAACCACAAGTTATTACTGAAAGCTTGGTAGAACCAGAGATTTCAGAAGAACCGGACATCCCCGCGCCACTCCGTAGAAGTAGTAGGCAGTCTCATCCGCCCGAGAGATACTACGGTTTTCTCATAGACGGGGATTGAGAGGATTGCATCATTGACAATGATGAGCCTACTAGCTTCCAGCAAGCCATTCAGATCGGCGACTCGGTAAAATGGCTGGATGCAATAAGGACCGAGATGGAGTCCATGTACACCAACAAAGTATGGACTTTGGACATTGCTCCAGAAGAGGTAAAACCCGTAGGCTGCAAATAGATCTTCAAAAAGAAGATTGGTTTAGATGGACAGGTTGAAACCTATAAGGCTAGACTTGTTGCAAAAGGTTTTCGTTAAAGACCTGGTTTGGACTATGATGAAACCTTTTCTCCAGTGGCTATGCTCAAATCCATTCGGATCCTTCTTGCCATTGCTGCCTTTCACGATTATGAGATCTGGCAGATGGACGTAAAGACGGCTTTTCTAAATGGAAATTTGGAAGAGTGCGACTATATGGATCAGCCAGAGGGTTTCATTCAGAGTGAGAGCAGTGGGAAAGTGCGCAAGTTTCTTAAGTCCATTTATAGACTAAAACAGGCATCGCGGAGTTGGAACATCTGTTTTGATGATACAGTCAAAGAATTCGACTTTTTCAAAAATCCAGATGAACCATGCATATATAGTAAAATTGTAGGGAGAAATGTGGTATTTCTTATCTTGTACGTGGATGACATTCTCTTGATACGAAATGACATTCATATGCTATAATCAGTCAAAGAATTCTTGTCACAGAGGTTCTCCATGAAAGACTTGGGTGATGCCAACTACATTCTGGGGATCCAGATCTATCGTGATAGATCTAAAAGGATGTTGGGACTTTCACAGTCAAAGTACATCAACACCATACTAAAAAGATTCAGTATGAAAGATTCAAAGCACGGTAATCTACCGGCTTGTCACGGAATCACCCTCTCCAAAGAGATGTCTCCAAACACTGATTTAGAAAGGGCTCGCATGTCAACTATACCCTACGCATCTGTGGTAGGCTCTATAATGTATGCGATGTTGTGTACCAGACCAGATGTAGCATACGCATTGAGCGTTGTAAGCCGGTATCAGTCAAACCCAGGGGAGAAGCACTGGATAGCAGTAAAGAACTGTTTCCCCCAATCAGAGCAAACCTCTGTTTTAAAATTCAAAATTTTAAAAATTGAAGCAACGCTTCAGATCCAGCGCTAGGCGTGCTGTGCGCCACGTGTCAAACACGGATTCGCTAGTGCCAGGTGCGCTGCGCCCTAGGCAGTGCACCCCCAATCAGAGCAAAGCTCTATTTTGAAATTTAAAGTTCAAAAATTGAAGGAACGCTTCAGATCCAGCGCTAGACGCACTGCGCGCCACGTGTCAAACACGGGTGCGCTAGCGCAGGCTGCGCTGCGCGCCACATGTCAAACGTAGGTGCGCTAGCGTAAAGTGCACTGCGCTCTGAGCAGCGCACCACGTGCAAAGTACGGATGCGCCAGCGCTGGAATTAAAAATTCCCCACCGTTAGATCAAAAAATCTAATAATGATAAATCATTAATTAATCAGAATTAAATTCTGTTATGGAAAGATTTTCTCAATTTTTTTAAAAACAAGAAGATTGCCTTCTGTAAAACAGAAGTCCTAGGATCAAAAATCCAATGGTGGGGAAATATCCCCAAATCAATCAGAGAAAAATCTCTTTAACTGATTTAACAAATCAGCTGGCCCTATATAAAGGCCCCAAGACATCAAGTCTGATATAGAGAAACACCCCTACAAACTTTAAGAAGACTCAAAAGAAAGAGAGCAAGCTTTTGAAAGAAGATCATTTCTTCAAGGTAAAAAAGAATGACTCTTGAACATAGAGATGAAATCATTTCATAAAAAGAAGAATTATCTTCTCAAAAGATCATAGATCTAAAAAAGACCAAGGTCTTTTATAAAAAGAGATCAAAAGATCTCACCATAAAAACAAAAGAAGTATTTACTTCATTCACAGATCATTGATCTACCAAGACAAAACCCTTTCAAAAATAAGAACTGTTGTTCTTGAAGCTTGAGGCAAAGCCTCCTTTAAAAAGAATATAAATTTGTTCACAGATCATAAATTTGATCAAGTGCGGTTTGCGCTATTGAAAAGTGCCTTGCACTCTTGAACTGCGTTTCTGCGCACTTTAGACCGGCGCTCAGCGCCAAAATACGCCACGTGTCAACCACGTATGCAACTTGCGCTTTGCGCTTCTAAAATAGCGCACTGCGCTCATGGGCTGGCGCTCAGAGCCAAGTGCGCCACGTGTCACTACGTGTGCGCCACTGAACTAGCGTAATGCGCTCATAAATTGAAAGCGCTTAGCGCTCATAAACTGGTGCAATGCGCTCACTATCTGGCGCTTAGCACCAAGCACGACACGTGTGCGCTACTTGACAGAAGCGCACTGCGCTCTTTAATTGGCGCAAAGCGCCTGGCGCGCCACGTATTGCGCTGTCAGAACAAAAATTGTTCTTTAATAAAGCCCAGAGCTCTGATGAATGCTCTGCATTCAATATAAGATAAAATTTTTGTCAAGATTATTAAAAAGGGCCAAGCCTAAATAAAAGCTCAGCAGCCCTAAATAAAATGTTGAACATTTTAATCTTATTGGACTTGGCGCAATATTGGCCATAAGTCCTCAATTTATATTGAACTGAGCCCATCTGCTCACGAATATTTAACAGATCTCAATCCCAAACTAGACTACAGATCTTTCAACCAACTCACACCGGTTCGAGGGCACATCTCTTAACTCCTCTGATATCTGTCGTTGTAATCCTTCAACGTCTTCAGAGAGGTGACGGGTCCCGACAACCATACATTTCATAGACTATGACGTCTTTAAACCGGACTGTGGGGTCCTTAAGCCAACGGACTACGATGTCCTTAACCTGGACTGTGGGGTCCTTAAACTCACGGACTACAATGTCCTTAACCCGGACTGTGGGGTCCTTAAGCCCATGGACTATGATGTCCTTAACCATGGACCACCATGTCCTTAAACTGGTAATCGACCGCAATGTGCCTAAACTAAATAATAGAGTTCAAATGCTCTTTTGTTGGATCTAAATGATCCTGTTAAGTTGATCTTAGTCTAAAATTAGACTAACGTATCCTTAACAAACGTTTTAGTTGATCCTAGTCTCAAATGAGACTAACGTATCCTTAAACCCAAACCAAAACCCAAATCTAAGAAAATACGGATTTGGACTAATCCACGCCCTACGGGCGACAACATAAATTAGTCTCTGTATACAATCCACGGGAAACCAAAAAACAAAACAAACACCCACGACACGAAGTGACCATCTGGAGAAGGAGAAAGTTGTTACCGCGATGCGGTAGTGTAATTAACTGCAGGAGCTTGCGCTTGCAGGGAAGAGCGTCCCCATAATCAAAACCCTCTCAAACGAGGGGGAATCTGACGAAGTCTGCTACATCGGCCGCATCCGTTTAAACCTTCGATACATGGTGCCATAAATCAACTTGGTATCTTCGGAGAGGTGGACAGATATCGCCAAGTAGCATCTGCCCCGAAATTCAGGAGAGACGTCCGCCGCGTCTTCATCCACGTCTTTCAGCGGGGAACAGATTCTGGCACGCCCGGTGGGACCTTTTCCTCTTTCCACTCCACACTTCGTGTGTCGTGTTCGCGAACGAATCGCGGTTTGATATGGTTGCCCTTGGGTTCAAGGTACTAAGATTTGGTGTCTTGCTCCGTGCATAAAATGAAAGATCAATGGCGTCAACCTGCACACAATGTTCAAATGCAACTGCAACTCCCGTTCCGCCTCATCTGGAGGTGTAACTTACAGGCCCCAGGCGGCCTCCATCTTCGCTATGCTGGTGGAACAGGTGACTCAGGCCACCACTGGGCTAGTCTTCGGGACTATGCTCCCACCGATGGGCTTCAATGCCCCAATGTCGTTGCAAGAAACTCCAAAGAAGTCGATCTTTGATCGGCTTACAACTACCGCGGTCCCTCTCAACGGGTCGCCCAAGTCCAATACCTCAGTTTTCAGCAAACTGGGCCAAAGCTCAAGCGGGCCAATGAAGAAGCCCGCGATACCTGAAGCGGCCATCTCGAAGTGGATAGTCATTGCTGCTCCTAAAGTCGTCAAGGCAGCTTCCCCTGCTAAAGGGTCGGTCTTCACAAGATTGTCCGTTTCAGCTCTTATTCCATGCGAAGTCACGAAGGCTGCTTCCCCTGTTCGAAAGTCGGCCTTCGCAAGACTGACTATCCTCTCTCAACGGACGTCAGTCTTCGACCGGCTAGCGCCAATAACAGTCTCTCCTCAAAATAGGGGGCATGACAAAGCCATCCCCATAGCCGAACCAACACCATCTGCGCGACATGCTCGCCATCATCACTGGCGCCGAGTACGGAAAGCTGGGGGCAGCTCTCCATCTGGATTTACTCCACCAGTTCCAACGGTGGAAGTCAATGCTGCTATTCCAACTTGGAACAGCTTCGAGCCGCTTAATAGGGTGTGCAGGAATTCACCCACCGCCGTACTGAAAAGATCTCCTCCACCCGTGGGGAATGTTACAGAAACGAAGCCGGAGCAGTCCCCTCAACGGCTGTCCTCCAAAATTTACAAGGTCTGGCGACAGGTTCAAGATTCAATAATTGATCAAGATTACTCTCGCCGACCCAAAAAGCTCAAAGTTCAGCAAGAAAAGAGCCATCTTGAGCTACCACAGAAAATGTCATCCGTCTGGGTGCCCACTGCAACGGCTCCCTCAACGTCAACCGCCCAAAAGAGAAGGGGGCCAGAGAAAGCCCTATGAACGTGGCGAACCGTAAAAGCGCCGAATCCAAACGCCCCAAGTCTAGGGGCATAATGGTGCATACTGTTTATATGGCTTCCGGAAAAGAGGAAAGACGCGCTTCGACGGGTCACCGACCGCTCACCCGATCCGTGACAAAAGCCCAGGAGCAACAACAGAAGCTTCAGGAAATGCTAACGCAAATGGCCGCACTCACCAGGCCAAAAGAAAGCCCGGAGGCGTCATCAGAGCAGCAGCATGAACAAGAAACCGATGCTGACTTCCTCCGCAGAGTCCTCGAAAAGAAGGACAAAGAGGCAGCGGAACAAGCTGCCAACATAAAGCGAATGGCGCTTCTCTTCCAAGACATGGTCGGAATGATGTTACAGCCAGAACCTCCAGCTGAAGACCCTCCGATCATTATTGAAGATGATAAAGGAGAAGCGTCAAATCCTCTGCCGGCTCTGTCAGTAGCCAAGGAGGAAACCATCTCAAAAGCCGCGCTCGATGATTATATAGCTCAATAAATACAAGCTCACCGAGCGAACGAAGCGGCTGGCCAGGTTGTCAAAACTGGACGACCCTATCCTGGCTGGTATGACCAAATAAGTTACCCGCCGGGATATACGATCCCCAAATTCCATGTGTACAAAGGGACGGGCAATCCCCACCAGCATGTCGCCCAGTTCAGGGCTCTTTGCGGCAACATCGGGGGCGATGATAAATTGCTACTTCACCAATTCGTCGCAGCTTGTCGGAGACGGCATTCGAGTGGTATTCTGAACTTCCTAGCGACTCCATCAAGACTTTCGCAGAAATGGAGCTATTATTCACCCAGCGTTTCGCGAGTGCTAGTGAACGCACCCCAATAACGGCATTGATCAATGCCAGGGTGAAGCCTGGAAAAACATGGGTCCAATATGCAATACGATGGCGAAATCTGTGGTCAAAATGCGAGCAGCGCATCAAAGAAGCGCCTGCGGTAGGCATGTTCGTGGGTGCTCTTGACCCTCAAGCAACTATTTCCCAATTCATGATATTCTTCAAGCCGACCACGTTCCAGGCCTTGATTGACAAGTTGGCCCAAATGGATCAGATGGGTCATAGACCATCTCCTTCAAAGATGGAACCTCGGAATGAAAAGGGGAAAAGAAAAGCAACTTTCGTTGCCACTGCTCAACAACAGCCGAGCAACTTAAAGCCAGTTGTTCGCCAAAACAACGTGCATCCACGCGCATCCCTCGAGGAAAGACTGGGACGTCCTTACTCGTTTTCCTAGGATAAAACGAGGAGACTGTTCGAGCTGGCAGTGCGCAACAGGCTCATAAATTTACCGGATCCAAAACGTCCGTTGCAGCCAGGTGATGTCAGCAATCCTAATTACTGCCCTTACCACCAAGCAGTAAGCCATCCAATCGAAGATTGCTTTGTCTTCAAAGACTGGATTGAGGACCAATACCAACAAGACAAGTTCGCATTATCCGAAAACTGGAAGGTGAAACCGCCACAATCTCACGCTCCTAAAAAGATGGATATGCCGGGGGAATCATGCTCATTCATAGAGAAAGCCCCTTGGACCGAAAAGTCCGTAAACTAGAAACTCGCCTCAAATATGGTAACGATTGACCGAAACATTCTTAAACTAACGATGGACCACTATGTCCTAAAACTAGCTGATGACCGAAACGTCGTTAAACTACTACCAACCCGTGGCATCCTCACGCTGACGTGGTAAAACAAAACGGTACGTCCACAAGCGAGATGGGCACGGATGAAAACCTGAAAGGGCTCCGTGAGTAAAAACAGCAGGGCTACCGGCGAGTTTTGTGAAAAACCCGAAAAGGCGCAATCTCGTTAAAAGACGCTTGCAAGGTCCTCTTGACCTTGTGAGGAGAAACCACCTGCGTGAGATCCTTACGACTCACAAAGGAGCAACACACTTAGAGATCCCCACGATTCCTAAGGAGAAATTACACTTGCGAGATCCTCACGACTCGTAAGGAGAACCCTCTTATGAGACCCTCACGGCTCATAAGATTCAAAAGCCTTAAGCTACAGGGATCTGAACCTGTTCTTAAGCAATCACAACCTCCAGCATTGCCCTACAAGCGGCTCAATGTTGACCCTTGTATACAATCCACGGACGCGAATAAACATTTCCCTAACAAAGTCCCATCCGTGACTAGGGATATGTTTGCACAGCGAATAGCCCTTGTAAGTCCTCTCGACTTATAAAGAGAAAATACTCTTGTAAGATCCTTACGACTTATAAGAGACCATGCACTTAGGAATCCTCACGATTCCTAAGGAGAAAACGCACCTACGAGATCCTCACGACTCATAGGGTGAAATACCTTTATGAGACCCTTACGACTCATGAAGTCAAAAGCCTTAGTCGACAGGATCTTAACCCTGATTGTTAAGCCACCTTTGTTCGACATCGACAGAGGCAAATGATGATTCGCTCCTGGAAATATCCCGGTTGTAGCAATGCTGACGCCTAAATCAGTATCAAATTCTAAGTCCTTTTACGGCAAATGATGATTCGTCCCTAGCAATATTCCAGTTGCAGCGATGCTGATGCTGAGATTGGCACCAGATTCCAAGTTCCACACTCGCGATAAAAAATCAGCGAGCCAAAAATGCATATTAAATAGCCGAAATGATGGGGCAACTTGCAACAAAATTGGCAAGTAAAAATGTATGCATGCAAAATAGCTGAAATGATTGGGCAACTCGCAATAAAAATCAGCGAGTAAAAATAAAAATAAAATAAATAGACGAAATGATCGGGCACCTCGAAAAATAGCCGAAATAATTGGGCAATCGCGACCTTCGCGATATAAAAAGCTGAAATGATAGAGTATCGTGGGAAAAAATAAAAAAATAATAATAAAAAAAAAGTGAAACTTTTTGCCTTACAGGTGAGATCACATCGACCCCTGTATACAATCCAGGGGGTATAAACAAAGAGGGAACCATACCTTCCCCCTAGGCTCCATCCGAAAGAGAGCCAAGTCTCGACGGTTCACAAACAGCCTGGAGACCATCTCAGCATTCGTCTCGTTACACCAGACGCAATGTCAACAACGACGTTCCTTCGCAGTCCAGCAGGATGCAGATGCAACGTCAACGAAAGACCTCACGGTCAAAACAACGGAGCCATGGCAAAATACCTAGTTCCAAGTCTCGACGGACACATCTACAGCCTGGAGACCCACAACAGCATTCCTCCTCATTCCAGCAGGACTCAGACGCGACGTCACCAAACGGAGCCACGGCTTAGTCCCTAGTTCCAAATCTCGATGGTTCACAGACAACCTAGAGATCACCTCGACATTCGTCTCATTACAGCAGACGCGACATCAACAACGGAGCCACGGCAAAATCCCTAGTTCCAAGCCTCGACGGTTCACCAACAACCTAGAGACAACCGCGACATTCGTCTCGATACAGCAGACGCAATACCAGCAAACGAAGCGAAGGCCAAATTCCTAACTTCAAGGTCTTGACGGCAACTCATATAAAACCTGAAAGACTATCGGAGATCATCCCACACCAGCGCGGAGTGGTCACCACCTCGACGTTCGTCTCGATACAGCAGACGAAATGTCACTACAGCGTCCTTCCTCCAACAGGATTCGGACACGCCAAAGCAAACGAAGCGAAAGCCAAATTCCTAGCTTCAGGATTTTGATGGAAACTCATATAAAACCTGAAAGACTATCGGAGATCATCCAACATTAGTGCGGAGTGGTCACCACCTCGACGTTCGTCTCGATAGAGCAAACGAAATGTCACTACAGCGTCCTTCCTCCAACAAGGTTCGAAAACGCCAAAGCAAACGAAGCGAAGGCCAAATTCCTAGCTTCAGGGTCTTGATGGCAACTCATATAAAACCTGAAAGACTATCGGAGATCATCCCACACCAACGCGGAGTGGTCACCACCTCGACGTTCGTCTCAATACAGCAGACGAAATGTCACTACAGCGTCCTTCCTCCAACAGGATTCGGGCACGCCAAAGCAAACGAAGCGAAGGCCAAATTCCTAGTTTCAGGGTCTTGACGGCAACTCATATAAAACCTGAAAGACTATCGAAGATCATCCCACACCAGCGCGGAGTGGTCACCACCTCGATGTTCGTCTCGATATAGCAGATGAAATGTCACTACAGCGTCCTTCCTCCAACAAGGTTTGGACACGACAAAGCAAACAAAGCGAAGGCCAAATTCCTAGCTTCAGGGTCTTGATGGCAACTCATATAAAACCTGAAAGACTATCGGAGATCATCCCATACCAGCGCGGAGTGGTCACCACCTCGACGTTCATCTCGATACAGCAGACGAAATGTCACTACAGCGTCCTTCCTCCAACAGGATTCGGACACGCCAAAGCAAACGAAGCGAAGGCCAAATTCCTAGCTTCAGGGTCTTGACGGCAACTCATATAAAACCTGAAAGACTATCGGAGATCATCCCACACCAGCGCGGACTGGTCACCACCTCGACGTTCGTCTTGATACAGCAGACGAGATGTCACTACAGCATTCTTCCTCCAGCAGGATTCAGACGCAGCAATCAAACAATGGAGCCACGGCAAAATCCTTAGTTCCAAACCTCGACGGTTCACCAGCAACCTGGAGAAAACCGCGACATTCGTCTCGATACAGCAGACGCAATACCAGCAAACGAAGCGAAGGCCAAATTCCTAGCTTCAGGGTCTTGATGGCAACTCATATAAAACCTGAAAGACTATCGGAGATCATCGCACACCAGTGCGGAGTGGTTATGACTCATCGGGGCTCTCCAAAATGAGCCTAACCTCAGGTAAAAAGCGGCATGGCAAAATTCCTAACGCTTGCTCTTCCGACGGTCAAACTGCCTAGGAGGATTGCTTGAAGATGTCTTGTCCATCCCCGAAGGGATCAGAGACACGACAGTCGCAAGGTTACTCGAACAGCAAGATTGCCTATCGAGGAATACATCAGCCAATGCGATGGTACGATGGACAAAACCCCAGTACCATAAACCCTAACGGACCCCTGTCGTAAAGAGCAGAGGTTAACTGTGACGTTAGGATATTCTTGCGAGAAGTGCTCGATTCGTCTCGACTCGTGAGGAAATTAGTGTCTTTACGAGAACTTCTCGATTTGTCTCGACTCGTAGGGAAAAGCCTTAGGCAATGGGGATAAGAACCGGTTTCCTAAGCACTGGGGCCCTGCAAGTCGGTCCAAAATGGACTCTTGCATACTATTCACGGGCCACACTCTCCAAAGTCGAATCTCGACAAGGAGGGAAACAACCGCTTACGAGTCCCTTCGACTTGGAGGAGGGAAAATTCTCTTGGGAGATCCTTACGACTCTCTAGAGAAAACGCGCTTAGGAATCCTCACGATTCCTAAAGAGAAAATACACCTACGAGATCCTCTCGACTCGTAGGGAGAAACGTCTTTATGAGACCCCCACGGCTCATGAAGTTGAAAAGTCTTAGGTAGCAGATCTGAACCTGCTTCCTAAGCCATCACTACCCCTCGAAGAAGCCAAAACAAGATGCTCACTCTATCATCTACAGGCTACGCTTACTAAAGTGATATGCCAGCAACAAAGAAAAGAGAAGAAAGCGACAAGGAGAACATTTGATTCGCATTTGGTTAAGCGTTCGAAGCATACCCGTTCATGCATGTGCAAAAGATTTAGTACATAAAATAAAACACGCTGAAATGAGGAATTTGCCATTCATACTTCGAAAAGTTCTTACAATCATGAAAGTAGTAAACAAAAACATCATCAAAATGATTACAATGGTAAAACCTCAGATCCAGGGCATGGATTGAGGAATTCGAAAGTAAGGCCGTCCAGAATCTTTATGGCCTTTCTGACCATTCTCGTGTGCATCCTCTCGCGCTCACGAGTGTCGAGATCCTCGCCAATGTCCCCCTCCCTTCGATAAGAAGCGATTATCGTCGTTTGTTAGAAAGCTTGAAGCAGAATATCAATGAGGTTATCTCGCCGCTTCTTCGAGATCAACCCCGACAGGTACACTGAATGCACCTTGTCTTCGGCATCATCCAGCGCATTAAGCGGCATGGCCTCATGAAACCTAGGAAGTGCTCTCCAAATTGCTCCCACTACGATTTTCAAGAGAGCAGAACGGCGAGGAAGCAGCCAACCGACGCTTGCATGCAGACGATCCATAACCTTCGCACATTGGGCATCTATAAACTCTTGGTTTTGGCAACGGCCCTATACGCGAATATCCTCATAAGAGATGAACTCGTGCAGACTATATAAATGAACAGCCATAGTGTCTGAAAAAAAACATCATTAGAAAATCAGTAATGAAGAAAAACAGATACGGAATTTGAACGACTCTTGATATCCCCATGGAGAAAACAAATTCTAATTATGACACCTAAAAAATTCGAATCTGCGAGAAATCCTAAAAAGGGAATCTCATTTAATAAGCGACCCTTCCGGTCAAGGAGTTAAACTCCTCGAGAGCAATGCTCTACAAACAGGAATGACACCTGTCAAAGTCAATTATGAAAGGAGTTTAAAGAGATTCCCCGAGAATGTCAAGAGCTTGACTCTGTAATGATGATGGAAAATTCCATCAGAAGAGAATTAACTAAGATTAATTTTTTATGAATTAAAAAATTCCAGGATCTTCAAGATCCATGAACAAACTCTTAAGAGTTCTTCATCAAAGATTAATAAATCAACATGATTCCAGATAGCAAAGCTCTATTATTGAAACCCTAAATGGGTTTTCTTTAGATCAAAGATCTATGAAGAGCAAGGCTCTGTTAATGGGTAAAACCCTAGTTTATTAAAAGATTTAAATTTTACCTAAAATTTTAACAGAGTTTTTACTCTTGAAAAGTTCTTGGAATTGAAGAGCAATGCTCTGAATAAAAGTTCTCAAAGAAGAAGATGAAAATCATCTAAGAGACCAAAGGTCCTATTTATAGGCATTGAATCGCCTCTTCAATTTCTGAGTTGATCCAAGAGCTCTGATGCTGCCACCGCTGCACTCACATGTGCGCCACGAGAGCGCAACGGTGGGGGGCATTTGTTTCCCCCAATCAGAAAAAACCTCTGTTTTAAAATTCAAAATTTAAAAAATTGAAGCAACGCTTCAGATCCAGCGCTAGGCGCGCTGTGCGCCACGTGTCAAACACGGATTCACTAGTGCCAGGTGCGCTGCGCCCTAGGCAGTGCACCCCCAATCAGAGCAAATCTCTGTTTTGAAATTTAAAATTCAAAAATTGAAGCAACGCTTCAGATCCAGCACTAGGCGCGCTGCGCGCCACGTGTCAAACACGGGTGCGCTAGCACAGGCTGCGCTGCGCTCTGCGCTGCGCGCCACGTGTCAAACGTAGGTGCGCTAGCGCAAAGTGCACTGCGCTCTAAGCAGCGCACCACGTGCAAAGCACGGGTGCGCCAGAGCTGGAATTAAAAATTCCCCACCGTTAGATCAAAAGATCTAATAATGATAAATCATTAATTAATCAGAATTAAAATTCTGTTATGAAAAGATTTTCTCAATCTTGTTAAAAACAAGAAGGTTGCCTTCTGTAAAATAGAAGCGCTAGGATCAAAGATCCAATGGTGGGGAAATATCCCCAAATCAATCCGAGAAACATCTCTATAACTGATTTAACAAATCAGCTGACCTTATATAAAGGCCCCAAGACTTCAAGTCTGATATAGAGAAACCCCCCTACAAACTTTGAGAAGACTCAAAAGAAAGAGAGCAAGCTCTTGAAAGAAGATCATTTCTTCAAGGTAAAAAAGAATGACTCTTGAACACAGAGATGAAATTATCTCAAAAAAAGAAGAATTATCTTCTCAAAAGATCATAAATCTACAAAAGACCAAGGTTTTTTATAAAAAGATATCAAAAGATCTCATCATAAAAACAAAAGAAGTATTTACTTCATTCACAGATCATTGATCTACCAAGGCAAAGCCCTTTCAAAAATAAGAACTGTTGTTCTTGAAGCTTGAGGCAAAGCCTCCTTTAGAAAGAATATAAATTTGTTCACAGATCATAAATTTGATCAAATGCGCTTTGCGCTATTGAAAAGTGCCTTGCACTCTTGAACTGCGCGTCTGCGCTCCTTGGACCGGCGCTCAGCGCCAAAATGCGCCACGTATGCAACTTGCGCTTTGCGCTTCTAAAATAGCGCACTGCACTCATGGGCTGGCGCTCAGCGCCAAGCGCTCTACGTGTCACTCACGTGTGCGCCACTGAACTAGAGCAATGCGCTCATAAATTGAAAGCGCTTAGCGCTCATAAACTGGTGCAATGCGCTCGCTATCTGGCGCTTAGCACCAAGCGCGACACGTGTCCTCCACGTGTGCGCTACTTGACAGAAGCGCACTGCGCTCTTTAATTGGCGCAAAGCGCCTGGCGCGCCACGTGTTGCGCTGTCAGAACAAAAATTGTTCTTTAATAAAGCCCAGAGCTCTGATGAATACTCTGCATTCAATACAAGATAAAAATTTTGTCAAGATTATTAAAAAGGGCCAAGCCCAAATAAAACTCAGCAGCCCTAAATAAAATGTTGAACATTTTAATCTTATTGGACTTAGCCCAATATTGGCCATAAGTCCTCAATTTATATTGAACTGAGCCCATCTGCTCACGAATATTTAACAGATCTCAATCCCAAACAAGACTACAGATCTTTCAACCAACTCACACCGGTTCGAGGGTACATCTCTTTACTCCTCTGATATCTGTCGTTGTAATCCTTCAACGTCTTCAGAGAGGTGACGGGTCCCGACAACCATACATTTCATAGACTATGACGTCTTTAAACCGGACTGTGGGGTCCTTAAACCAACGGACTACAATGTCCTTAACCTGGACTGTGGGGTCCTTAAACTCACGGACTACGATGTCCTTAACCCGGACTGTGGGGTCCTTAAGCCCATGGACTATGATGTCCTTAACCTTGGACCACCATGTCCTTAAACTGGTAATCGACCGCAATGTGCCTAAACTAAACAATAGAGTTCAAATGCTCTTTTGTTGGATCTAAATGATCCTGTTAAGTTGATCTTAGTCTAAAATTAGACCAACGTATCCTTAACAAACGTTTTAGTTGATCCTAGTCTCAAATGAGACTAACGTATCCTTAAACCCAAACCAAAACCCAAATCTAAGAAAATACGGATTTGGACTAATTCACGCCCTACGGGCGACAACATAAATTAGTCTCCGTATACAATCCACGGACAACCAAAAAACAAAACAAACACCCACGACACGAAGTGACCATCTGGAGAAGGAGAAAGTTATTACCGCGATGCGGTAGCGTAATTAACTGCAGGGGCTTGCACCTGCAGGGAAGAGTATCCCCACAATCAAAAACCCCTCAAACGAGGGGGGATCTGATGAAGTCTGCTATATCGGCCGCATCCATTTAAACCTTCGATACATGGTGCCATAAATCAACTTGGTATCTTCGGAGAGGTGGACGGATAGCACCAAATAGCATCTGCCCCAAAATTCAGGCGAGACGTCCGCCGCGTCTTCGTCCGCATCTTCCGGCGGGGAACAAGAACATTCTCAAGTACCTGAGAAGGACTAAGGAGATATTTTTGGTGTATAGCGGAAAAGACCTCCAGATCGAGGCCTTTGCTAACTTCAGCTTCCAGAGTGACAAGGATGACTCCAAGTCCATGTCGGGTTATGTCTTTACCCTCAATGGAGGGGCGGTCTGTTGGAAGAGCTCCAAGCAGGACACCGTTGCTGACTCGACGATGGAAGCGGAGTACATAGCTGTTTGCTATGCCGCAAAAAAAGTTGTCTGGATGAAGAAGTTCCTCACAGAACTTCAGGTGGTTCCGACCATTGTTGATCCAATACCTCTGCATTGTGACAACAACGGCGCTATAGTTTTAGCGAAGGAACCCAGGTCCCATCAGAAGTCCAGACATATTTGAGGCGGTACCCTCTGATCAGGGAGATCGTAGATCGCCGGGAGATTGAGGTGAGGAGAGTAGATACGGAGAATAACACTGCAGATCCACTCACGAAGGCCATCCCTCAGACACAGTTCGAGCGGCTGATCGAGATGATAGGTCTGCGATACGCCAGTACATGGCCCCAGTGCAAGTGGGAGATTGTTAGTGTATATACCCTAGAGGCCATTATTGTATCATACTGGTTTGTAAATTACTTAATGAAAGCTTGGGATATTCACAGTTGTATTGACAGTCTTGCTCAAAATGGTAGTATGCTACTTGGTTTGTTTCTATTTCAATATGTGCATGTGTTTCTTTTAGCATATCGCTTATACAAATTAGTGGAGCCCTTAGGATCTTTACTTGATTACCAGCGTTGTGATGGCAGTCACACTAGTGGGGGCTGGGTAATCTACAAGCACATCCTTATACGGGTCCCTAGTCGTAGGATTATCGAGACGGGGCTGTTCCCGCCAAAAATTTCTACGCAAAGGAGTCCAAGGTATCAAATGGCAGTGATCCGCTTAAAGAAATGCGAACCAGTATCTTCTGGCCTATATTTTGATAAACTCCCGAATGAGGAACTATTAAATTCTGATGGTATTGAAAGCATCTCGAAAAACCCTTCGATTTGATATATTATGGGCCTCATAATTCATCCGGGATCAAAAGTTATGAGGTATCGCGTGTCCACACGTGATGGACCTTTAAGAACCCGCTGGAGGAGTTAAAAGATATAATAAAAACTCAGAAAAGACCCCAATGGGGCATCACGTGCTCACACGTGACCATGGGTCACGTGCAGACACGTGATGGGCTCTTAAGGCCTCTAAAATAATGAATAGAATTAAATTCTAAAATCTGTTCCCTGATTAAAAATCAGAAGTTACCTCAATGAGGTATCACGTGCTCACACGTGACCAATGGTCACGTGTTGACACGTGATGGTTAAAACAACAACATAAACAAACGGCTGTTAAAAGAACCAATTTGGGGGTCACATGCTCACACGTGACCATGAGTCACGTGCCAGCACGTGACAGGCTTTGAAAGCCTTACAGTTTAATAGAATTAAAATTCTAAATTTCTCTAAAATCTTTCGAAATAGAATTAAAATTCTAAAAGTTTCTAAATCTTTTAAAATGGAAAAGGATTATGGGGACCGTTGGATTAAAGATCCAAGGGTGATTAAAAATCACCAATTTATGGAAAAATCTTGGACAAGGAAAGATTTCTCCTAAATCTCACCGAAAATAACAAACAGAATATATTTGGATTTAAAATCCAACGGTGAATAAAATTCACTGAATGATCTAAAGGCTCATATTAAATATGAAAACAAATCAAATCTTTCAATGAGAGATTTGCTGAACAAATTGATTCTTTTCCTTCTCCTATAAATAGGAGCCAAGAAAAGAAGAGAAGGGACATTTTCTTTTTGGAGAGAAAAACAGAGAGAGGAGAATTTAATTCTCAAGAGGGAAGAAAAAAAATGAGAATTTAATTCTCAACAAAGAAAACCCTAGGTGAGAAAAGGAAAAAAGATCAACTTCAAAAAGAGAATTTAATTCTCAAAATTTAAGAGTTTAACTCTTCTGCAAATAAAGAACTTAGTTCTTTCTCTGGTTGAAGATCTGCAAAGTGCACATCTCCCCATAAATTGAGAATTTAATTCTCATTGGGTTGAGATCCTGCCATGCAGATCTAAAACATAGAGGAGGAATTGAGTTTTTGAGAATTTAATTCTCACAAGAGTTATAGAATTTAATTCCTTTGAGATAAAATTAGGGTTTAACCCTATATTATAGGAATTTAATTCCTTCAAAATGGACAGAATTAGGGTTTAACCCTAATTGAGAACTTAATTATCTCAAACTCACAGGAATTTAATTCCCTTAAAAAAGAAATTAGGGTTTCACCCTATGCCAGAATTTAATTCTTTACATATATGGGGAATTTAATTACTACAGAAAAGAAATTAGGGTTTAAACCTATCTAAGAATATAATTCTTCAAAAGAAAAGTGGGAATTTAATTCCTTTAAAATTATTGCTAGGGTTTAACCCTATGAAGGATTTGACTCTTAAAAAGATAAAGAGATCTTCAAACATGCAAAGAACCAGAGTCACGTGCTACCACGTGACCCCTGTAAAGATCCACAGAAAAGAACTTTGAGGCAATACCTCACGTGCTCCCACGTGACTCCCAAAACGCAGAAAGAAAAAGCAAAGGAAATGAAGGCTTTGGGCACTCTCACGTGTTACCACGTGACCCCTTGGCAAACGCTTTAACAGTCAGCGCATAAATCCCCATCACGTGTCAACACGTGACGCTTAAAATATAAGACAAAAAGTGTTTAACACTTAATTGCAGAACGAAGAAAACGGATCTGGTCCCCCCTTTGGGCGCTCTCACGTGTCCACACGTGACCCCTCTGTCTTTAGTGTTTAACACTAATTTGGGGATTATATTTCCAGTGTTTAACACTGATTGTTTCTAGTGTTTAACACTAAATTGAAGATCATATCTCCAGTGTTTAACACTGATTGTCTTTTAGTGTTTAAGACTAATTTGAGAGTTCTACCTCCAGTATTTAACATTGTTGTTCTCTAGTGTTTAACACTACTTTTAGCCAAATTGGCTAATTTTCCAGAGGCAAAAGGCCATCCTCCAAATGAATCTCAAAATTGAGGAAATCAAAGACAAAATGTTGTCAGAGCCCCCAAACCTCTGTTTAGCACTGCTGAATGACGAGGGGCTGAACCCAGACAAATGTCTAATGGCCCAAAGGGCCAATATTTCAAACATAATTGGACTTAGCCCAAACTGGCCATAAGTCCTCAAATCATCTTGAACTGAGCACATCTGCTCTTTCAACCAACTCATTGGTTCAAGGGTACATCTCTGAACTCCTCTGATATTTGTCGTTGTAATCCTTCGACGTCTTCAGAGAGGTGACGGGTCCCGACAACCATACATTAATATGGACTGTAGGGTCATTAAACTCATGGAATAATGCGTCCTTAAACTAACATTTGTCCCCAAAACGGGAATGATGGACCACCACGTCCCTAAACTGGAACTTGGACCACCATGTCCCTAAACTGGCAATGGACCACCACATCCCTAAACTGGAACTTGGACCACCACGTCCCTAAACTGGAACTTGGACCACCATGTCCATAAACTGGCAATAGACCACCATGTCCCTAAACTGGAACAATAGAGCTCCCAAATGCTCTTTTGTCGGATCTAAACGATCCCGTTTAAGTTGATCTTAGCCTCAAATATGGCTAATGTATCCTTAAACCTTCAAACAGACTTTAGTCCTAAATTGGACTATAGATCCCCCAATTGACTTTGGTTCAAGGGTACATCTCTGAACTCCTCAGACACCTGTCGTTGTAATCCTTCAACGTCGTCAGAGAGGTGATGGGTCCCGACGACCATACATGCAATGGACCCCCATGTCCCTAAACTGGAACGTGGACCACTATGTCCCTAAACTGGAACAATAGAGCCCCCTAAATGCACTTTTGTCGGATCTAAACGATCCCGTTTAAGTTGATCTTAGCCTCAAATAGGGCTAATGTATCTTTAAACCCTCAAACAGACTTTAGTCCCAAATTGGACTATAGGTCTTCCAACCAACTTTGTTTCAAGGGTACATCTCTGAACTCCTCTGATATCTGTCGTTGTAATCCTTCAACGTCGTCAGAGAGGTGACGGGTCCCGACGGCCATATGTTAAATGGACCACTACGTCCCTAAACTGGAACAATAGAGCCCAAATGCTCTTTTGTCGGATCTAAACGATCCCGTTAAGTTGATCTTAGTCTCAAACCGGACTAACGTATCCTTAACGAACGTTTGAGTTGATCTTAGCCTCAAACACGGCTAATGTATCCTCAAACCAAAACCCCAAACCCAAATCTAAGAAAATGCAGATTTGGACTAATCCACGTCCTACGGGCGACGACATAACTCAGTCTCCGTATACAATCCACGGGCAACCGAACACAAAACAAACACCCACGACACGAAGTGATCATCTGGAGAAGGAGAAAGTTGTTACCGCAATGCAGTAGCGTAATTAACTGCAGGGGCTTGCGCCTGCAGGGAAGAGCGTCCCCACAATCAAAAAACCCCTCAAGCGAGGGGGAATCTGACGAAGTCTGCTACATCGGACGCATCCGTTTAAACCTTCGATACATGGTGCCGTAAATCAACTTGGCATCTTCGGAGAGGTAGACGGATAGCACCAATTAGCATCTGCCCCGAATTTCAGGCAAAACGTCCGTCGCGCCGTCATTCGGAGGGGAACAGGGGCATCGATACTCCGGAGAAGACTAGTGTATACGCTTCTCATCCCAGCAGGGGAGATGGTCTGTCCCACAGCCATTAGTACGTTGTACTGGAGATAGTATGCAGGTGCTCGTTAGGTTACTAGTACACTGGACAAGACTCGTCGGGAACTGTTGGTTGGTATTATACCTATCGTCGGGTAGCAGTTCCCAGGTGACATGAGTACAGCTTAGTCCGTCGACTTGACACTGCTGCTTCGCCTCGAGTGTGTTCCCACTGTACTTTGATTACTACCCTGCCACGGCTCAAAGGAGTCGTGCAAATAGGTAGTAGTTGGGTGCAGTCCCGAAGCACTTAGAGGCAATGGCGGTTAGATAGGATCCGTCTCTCTCGGTATTGGGGGTTGATATCGTGCTGTGTTTGGAGAGCCATTACACAAAGTTCCTGGCCAGAGCAAGCGAGATTTACTGGTAGGTATTCCAGTAGTTTCTCAGGGTGTTTTGGGCTACACTCCGGCACGACTTATTGCGCTATTAGGGGTTTGACGATTACCGTCCCGTAGGCCCAATTTGCGATACTCTTAGACGAACAGACCGGACTGTTACAGAGATTGTCACATTCAGGCTCAGTAGGAGTTCGGATGGGTTTTCCTCATCGGCCTTCTTATCGACATCTATCTGGGGACCGTTACGTGCAGCTAGTACCGCTTGCGGCCTGTAGTTAAACCTACTGCCAGCGTAGTGTCGAGTCTTTAGAGTCCCACATAAAGAGTTTCCCTGTACTGGGCAAAAGGTGTAGAGGGCGTATGGTTTTACGGCAGGGCTTCGATCACGTACGTGCACTTGTGCGCGTATGATGTTCGGATGGATAATACTAGTGGGCTTTGGTTTAAGCCGGATCCTAGTATTATATTGATGGATTAGTTTCATCTCTTTGTATTCATGTTTTTCGGAACACGGATGGGGGTATGTATATACGGATGAGAGGGACATAGAAGGAGACATCTCATTAGGATTTTGACCATTGACTTGATTAAAACAATTATGAGGTGGAGGAAAGTATTTGTTACATTTGTAAATGATAATTGTGGCATGGCTACTTGTTTTGACTACTTGACTTGGTTTGACCATTTGACTTGGTTTGACTCTTTGACTAGATATTTCTTGTGAGATATTTTGTGGCACTAGATATTTTGGGTGAGATATTTTCTTGACATGCTTGTGGTCAAATCAAGAGAGCCATCGCATTTTCTATTATCATTATCAAATATCATTTTATCAAAAAACTTTCTCTTTCCTCAAGTGAGCTCTCATGCTAGCTCTCTCTTCTTCTTCCTCACTACAAACCCTAAAAGCTCTCATGTATTGAGAATTATAGGGTTTCAAGAGACAAATAAATCTATCTTCATACTCTACACCACCCAGGCCATCAAGTTTAGCAAGCTTGTTGCCCTAGTTACCTCGGTTTTGAGGTAGAGCTCGGACTATAGACTCTCGGGTGGATCGTCTTTGACTCGAGGAGGCCGTCGAACAAGTTACGATCTGGATCGATCTTTGGAGCCTACGTAGACGAGGAATACAACGATGAAGACCCGAAGGACAAGTATTATGAGGTATAACTTCGTATCCGAGTAGTTAAACCTCAGTAGTTTGCTAGCTAGGGTTTATGAACGATCATTGGCTCTAGCCGGTGTTGCGAAACTCATAAAAATCATTTTTTGCAAATTCTGCCTCCCCGCGAACACGTAGGGTGTGCGACATCGACTTACAAAGCAGACCGGGAGCAAGAAAAATATCCCCCTCCCGGCGAGTTAACAATCGGCCAAATCATGGTCGTCTCTTCGGGGGGTACGCATGGAGCCGGCGAGATTCGCCGCCTCCTACCCGCCGAGGGAACCAGCGACCATGTTGGGGTCAAAATTTGCACCCCAGTTGACCGGGTCAAAGTCAAGGTCAACCCCAAGTAAGTGGGCCAAAGCCCAAGCAAGTGGGCCCATTCCCAAGTCGAGCCCCGCGGCCGGCCTCCCCATGCCAAAATAAAAATCATGTAACAAATAATTTTGATGTAATTTTTTATGCATGAATGTAAGCAAAATGGGTATAAAGCCAAAATTTTGTAAAGCCCATGGTTTATGCGCAAAAAGAAATAGCACATGAGACATGGGATGGGCAAAATACCATTTTGTAAAACCCAAGGGACTATATGCAAATGTGTAAGCTTATATTAGGAAACATCATGATGAATAAAATATACAACAATTCATTCTCTAAAAACTCTAGAGTTTGTGTGCCTCCTTCTACTTCCTCAAGGTTCTAAAACCTGCTTCCCTTTTTTGAATTAAATCAAGAGTTTAACACTTCCTTTCTCAAAAACAAATGGTTTTTCACCAGAAAACCCACAAAGGGGGACTCAAATCTTCCATTAGATCTCAAAAAAAGAGATTTTTAAAATCTCATACTTCTTGTTCTTCAAGATCCGGCCAAAGAGGAGGAAGAAGAAGACCCATCTCCAAAGACCCCACTTTGGGGGAAGATCCAGGGCATAAGGGGAGAAGCCCCTTCATCAGCTCCAAAAATATCTTAGGAGTTTAACTCCTCAAAAAAATAATATATATATATATATATACAAAATAATAAGTATTTCTTCCTGGGAGTACAACTCCTAGTGCAGGGACCAAGTCCCTTTTTGCCGCACGAGCGCCTGAGTGCCCAAAGCGCTAGCGCCCGAACGCCCATGTGCCTGGCACGGAGGCGCTAGCGCACAAAGCGCAAGCGCCCGAGCGCTCACATGCCTGGCACGTGAGGCGCTAGCGCCCGAGCGCCCACGTGCCTGGTACGTGAGGCGCTAGCGCCCGAGCGCCCACGTGCCTGGTACGTGAGGCGCTAGCGCCTAAAGCGCTAACGCCCTGGAGCCCAAAGCGCTAGCGCCTGAATGCCCACGTGCCTGGCATGTGAGGCGCTAGCGCCCTGGTGCCCAAGGCGCTAGCGCCTAAAGCGATAGCGCCAGCACCCGAGCGCCCAAGCACCCGTGTGCCACGCACGTGAGGCGCTGGCGCTTTCTCCTACGCATCCTTTGGATGCCCTTTCCCTTTTATATATATATGTGTATATACATATATGCACACACACATACTCCACCATACTGTCCCCCGTTAGAAAAAATTACTAACGGGGCGTTGCCCCGCACCCCGCAAGGGGGCTGCTAGCCCTCTTAACCCCCAGCCCGCTATCCAGGTAGCGGGATCCCTGTAAAAACTCTGTGGCCCCCGATATATCCAAAACCCCTTCAAAACACGACACTATACATTGAGTTCGCATGACCAGTTTAACCCGTCAATCGGAGGTTCTCTCGCTCCAAATGCGAGGGGTAATTAACGGCGGCTTAGTTCGCGGCTGCCGGAGATTCGGATCCCCACAATCAATAAACCCCCGCCTACCCAAGGCAGGGGAAATCTGTAATGTGCCTGACAAACACGTGCGTAGTCCTATCTCAATGGGGTGACAAAAACCACCCTACAGACCAGCCCCGGAAGAAGAGCAAGGCAGCCGAACCCATCACCTTCACTGACGACGCCCTCCAAGGAATATCCTTGCCTCACAACGACCCCCTAGTGATTACGGCACGGGTCCACCGTTATGAGGTCCAAAGAATATTGGTCGACTCAGGAAGCTTGGCAGACATCCTTTTCCATGACTGCTTCCCGCGTATGGGGCTCGACCCGTCAGACCTACGGCCGACCACCCACATTCTGTCGACGTTTACCAACCACTCTGTAACAACTCCATTTTTAGTGTACATAAATTTGATTTAAATTTGAAGTATACTTGGGGTATTTAATGTTGCTGTTACCACTTTAAGTATTTGTTTCACACAATAATTACAAGAAGGAGCTTATAGCTCACTGATAAAGACTTTGCACTGCTGAGACATAGACACCAGAGTTCAAATCCCATACCCCACATTATTTTTAATATTGATTTTTTTAAAACCTTTAGAATACCAAGAGTTTACACGTGCATATCTCACAAAAACCCCACTACACCGACAGATGTAACATTTTCAGGAGTTAGATGAACCGTCGGGGGGGATCCCGGCCGCCTGACTCGGCCGGGAATCGGCCAAATCGGCCTTGACTCGGTCTGACTCAGTCCTCAGACCGAGTCACGGCCGAGTCGGCCGATTCCGGCGACGGCCCCAACATGAAAGTTATGTCTTTTCATATTCCCAATGCACCTGCAAAATTTCAGCCTCAGACCACTTCCAGAGCTCTTTTTAAAACCCAATTACTTCACTTTTAAAACATTTTTTTTATACATTTTATCACATTTTTCATTTTAACATTTCATCTACCCTAACCCTAGCCTACCCTAAAAATACACCCCCTACCCTCTACCCTCTCACCCCAAAATCTTGAGCCCACTCTCACAAAAATTTTCCAAGAGTCGTGTACTTTGAAAACAAGCTCGAGGCGAAGCTCCGACGAATTCCCGGCGGAACTTCCGGCGACCGTTTTAAGGAAATACCGGCGACGACGCAATATATCGGCGATCCCTCTAGTTCCCTCTCACTCCCTTGTTTAATCTAAAACCCGTAAGTCCCTTTCTATCTCTCTTTTCCATTCTCAAAAAATACGGATTTATAAAACCCGACGGAATCGGAACAAATCCGATTTCCGATTCAGATTTCTATAAAATTCCACTTCTCACTAATACAATCATACCTAAACTTCCTCATGTTGACTATTAAACACTAATCAAACAATTTGAACAAGTTTCATCACATGAAATGATAGCTATTTCAATTTATCGTATTTTTCGCTTAAATACCACATTGTTCCAATCCTTCATTTAACTCAATCAAACTTGCTATACATTTAAAGTAGATCACGAGGTAACGAGCTACCTCCTCACGCACTCATATGCAATACCCCCGAGAACCTAGAATACGAGAAAACAAACATTTCATTTAAATACCATATATTTAATAAAACCATTTCTAAAGATTTAGTTTTGATACACTTTTTAAAGAAGTACCACTTATTATGAAAATACGATAAGTTATGGACATCGGTCGTTTATCTAAACCTGACTTTGTGGTGTGTAGGCTAGGCAAGTGAGAAAGGTAAGTTTAAAAGGCCCGTCTCACGATGATTCGTGAGCGGAGCCCTCCTTTCTTCACTTGTACTTACCTGGCCACAATTGGCGGTGAAGAGGCGATTTGAGACATCTCACAACTTGTCGTCTGAACCAGTTAGGAATAGACTAGTTAATTTAGAAGAAACTAGAACATACAATACGGAAAATATAAATCTTTACATATAAATACCAATTACTTCATAAAACCGTTTTCTAAAAGATTTAGTATTTTACAATCTTTGCAAAGTGCCGCTACAACCCATTTTGGGGAACCCGTTCGGGATGGTGCAGATTATCGCACATCCTCGGGCTTAGTAGTGCGAGATTCAGACCTCCGCAAGGAGCATTCGGTCTCGAAAGATTTAAAATACGACATCTTAAGAAAATGAGATTTCTAGAATATAAAATATTTATTAAAATTATTTTTGTATAAATATATGTATATTTATCATTAAAATATCTATTTTGTTAAGATATAAATATTCCACCTTTTCTAAAAATCACAAGAATAAATTTTACACTAAAGTACTATGAATTCCAAATGAATACCTTTATTTCTGAAACTAGGATATTTTCACTAGAAATATCACAAAACAAAATCCACCCTCATTACAACTCTAAAGACGAATAACGAATACTTGAGGTGTATTTTGAAAATTATATAAAAGTATTTTTACATAAAACCCGCTCAAGTTTTATAAATTACCCTAAGGACCCTAGTAATTATAGGTTTAAGAAATAATCAAGACTTCGATTTACATTTCTAATTGTCTGACTCTGGTTTGAGTCTGATTAATCTGACTTGAATATGATTCAAGTCAATCTACAATTTACAATCTTCAACATAAATCCATGAATCCAATTATCAATCTATACGACTTGACTGAACCGAACCATGGATATACATTCCATTTACATGGTTCTCCAGTTATTCCACTTACATGATTCTAAGGTTACATCCGTTTACTGATATCATGGTTCCGGTCAGTCTTCCAATTATACACTCAATTCAATTTACAGTACAAAACAATATAAATAAAACACTATGGGGTTTAAGGGGTAGATTGGTACGGAAGGTGTTAAAAGTGGCACGAGGCGGTAAGATTAAGACACCTAACCTATATTCCGTTGCTATTGTACCGTGGCTTAACGGTTCCTTGTACATTCCGTTTGCCCTGGTCTCTAGCACATAGAGACCCCTCTCGTATACACTGGTATCCTTCTGTACCAAACTACAAACAACAACGGTAACACAACATTACAACAAGATAATATAACTTTAAAAGATATCTTCTTATTCTGTTTACTATACTTTTCTCTTATCTTTGGGACTTACCGAGCGACCTGTTCGCTGACGATATTCTATTTCTTTCTTCTTTGAATGTCGTCAGGTGGTTTGGACCCGGCAGAGATCGAGCCATCTGCAGAAGACTTTGAGCAGTTTGCTGAAGAACCAGAGCTCTAGTTTCATTGTACATTTTCCATTCAGTACTTTTCATTTCCTGTTATGCCATTGTTTAGGCATCGTTTTATTTCAGTTGTATTTCCTTTTCATGCATTGTACAAAAGAATGTTAATAAATAAAAGTTGTTGTTTTTATTATATCTTGTCTCTTGTGTATTTACTTTTATATTGCTTAGATACGCTTAGCGTATGTACTTCTGAGTATATACGTAGCGGACCAATCGTGTCCCCTTCGCCGTATACTAGAAAGCGGGGCGTGACAGGTTTTATTGGTGGCCCATGTAGGTCGAGCTGTATGAAACCCTATCATGCAGTTCTGTTCTGCGTGAACAACCTAAGCAATATAACACAAGAACCGGCAACTAAAACATTCTTTACAATTCATGTTCCTTGAATCTTACAATTTCATATTTCTTGAATCTTATCATTTCATGTATTTGAATCTATCCTAACCTAAATCTTTTTCAAGGTTATGGATTCCCCGAACAACACCAGTACCAACGTCAACAACACACCTCCACCTCCACTACCAATCGTTCCTGCTGTTCCTACGCCACCCACCGAGCAAACAGTGCTACTTGAGGCGATCCGCAGCCTTCTTGAGGGACACCAACAACTCCTGAACCGTCCCGAGACTGACGCGCCTGGGGTAAAGCAATTCAGGGCTTTACATCCCAAGCAGTTCTCCGGAAAGGGAAGCCCACTTGAAGCTGAGGAATGGGCACAAAGTATAGAGGATGATCTGGCGGCGGCACAAGTGCCAGACATAGCTTGGGTCCGTGTGGCGAAACTGCAGCTCACGGACAATGCTCGCAACTGGTGGAAGGCGGAAGAAAGCCGTCTTATACAGTCTATTGAATGGAAGACTTTTTGCGAGAAGTTCAACGCGATGTACTTCCCTGTGACTGCCAGATTTGCCATGGAGCAGCAGTTCATTCATCTGCAATAAGGTTCGATGTGGGACAAGTCAGTGGATGAATATGACGCTGAATTCACCATGCTAAGTCGGTAAGATATGTCACAGTATTTCAAATTTCTAAAATATCACATATTACACAGCTAACACAATCCTTTAAACAGATTCGCGGCACACTTGATACCGAGGGACGAGATCAGAGCCTGTCGCTTTCAATAAGGTTTGGACACGGAAATTCAGGCTGCACTAGCCACAGGAAAATTTTTGACTCATGAAGAAGCTCTGGAAAGTGCCTGCAGTTATGAGGCAGTGATAAAAGCAAGGGGCGGACCTCAGTCTGCAGGAGTTAAGCGCCCTGCCAACCAGATGGCAGGAGGAGCCTCGTCCAGGCCACTTTTTGTGCCAAGGCGACCCGGAGTACCGAACCATCGTCCTAGCCCAGCCTTTTGTACCTACTGAAAGAGAGCCGGACATATGATGAAAGACTGCCGGCGAGCCAACCGTCTTTTCTTAGTCTGCGGCTCAGCTACTCATGATATTGGGTCTTGCCCCCAAAGGCAAAACCCAGTTGCTGCACCCAGGCCAGTAAACAATTACCCAATGCGCCCAGCCATCCAAGCCCCTGCTCCAAGACCTGCACTATCTACACCACCCAGAGGACCACAAGCTGCACCACCTCCTCGTCAGTTCCATCAAGCTCAAAGGAACGTTCCGAGGAATGCTCCTCAAGCCAGGAGAAATGTACCAAGGCGCCAGGCTTTCACTATGTCAGTGGAAGAAGCTGAGGCCACTGGACAAGTCATCACTGGTAAACTTTTCTTCTCAAACTTTTCTTTTAGCCTTGTTTATCTACACACTTTCCCTATACCTAAAACATATCCCACATACCTTAGGTACAATCTTAGTAGCCTCACTACCTGCACTAGCAATGTTTGATACTGGAGTATCACACTGCTTTATGTCGCAACGGTTCGTCCGAACCCATGCGATTCCAGTCTCACCGCTTGTATCCGGCTGGAATGTCAGTTCAGGAAATGGCGTTCTAAAGGCAACTATGGGATACAGCTTGTGTCCAGTCGTCGTCTGCAGCAGAGAGTTTTATGCTGACTTCAAAGTACTGGACATACCGAACTTCGATGTGGTTCTGGGAATGGATTGGCTTGGAACTTTTTATGCTACCATCGACTGTCGTCAAAGGAGGGTAGTATTCGAGATTCCAGACCATCCGGTCTTCTATTTCAAAAGCGGAGACCGTACCCTGGAGACAAGTACCTACAAAGCGAAGCCAAGGGAAGCAGTAGGTGCAGCAGCTCAAGCGGAAGAAGAATCAAGACCAGAGATAGTTCGAGAGTTCGACGATGTATTTCCTGACGATATATTAGGTTTGCCTTCCGATCGAGCTCTTGAATTCAGTATTGATTTAGTACCAGGAGCACAACCGGTGATCAAAGCACCTTATAGATTAAGTCCGGAAGGTTTGAAGGAAGTTCGAACACAGTTGGACGAATTATTGGCGAAAGGATGGATTCTTCCTAGCACTTCAAGTTGGAGAGCACCTGTATTACTTGTGAAGAAGAAGGAAGGTTCATACAGAATGTGCATCGATTATAGAGCCTTGAACGAAGTCACTATAAAGAACAAGTATCCACTACCGCGTGTCGATGATTTATTCGATCAGCTAAGTGGATCTTGTGTTTTCTCTAAATTGGATATTCGTTCAGGTTATCATCAGGTAAAGGTCAAGGAAACTGATATTCACAAAACAACTTTCAGAACTCGCTATGGACATTACGAATTTCTAGTGATGCCATTTGGAGTGACCAATGCACCAGCAATATTTATGAACCTAATGAATCAAGTTTTCCGGGAGTACTTAGATAGGTTTGTTGTCATCTTCATCGACGACATTCTGGTGTATTCTAAGAGTCGGAAAGAGCATGCAGGGCACCTACGAATTGTCCTGGAAACTCTTCGACAGCATAAGCTCTATGCCAAGTACAGCAAGTGCGAGTTTTGGCTTAAGCAAGTTGGTTTTCTTGGACATATCGTATTAGGAGAAGGAATCTCTATGGATCCAGCGAAAGTTGCAGCAGTTAGCGAATGGCCTACACCAAAGTCAGTGAAGGTCATTAGAAGTTTCTTGGGTTTAGCTGGATCTTACAGAAGGTTCATTGAAGGATTTTCGAAGATAGCAACACCCCTGACCAAGCTCACACGTAAAGATGAGGAATTTGTGTGGTCAGAAGCATGCGAACAAGCTTTCGTAGAACTCAAGTCAGGGTTGACATCAGCACCTATTCTCGTAATACTGGATCAATCTGGAGGATTCGAAGTGCATTGTGATGCATCCGGTAAGGGATTAGGATATGTTCTACATCAGCACGGTAAGGTTGTGGCTTATACTTCAATACAACTGAAGACTCATGAGCGCAATTATCCGACGCATGATCTGGAGCTGGCAGCCGTCATCTTTGCTCTCAAGATTTGGCACCATTATCTACTTGGTGAACGAGTGAACATCTACACAGATCATAAAAGTCTAAAGTACGTGTTTACTCAGAAGGAGTTGAATATGCGGCAGAGAAGATGATTAGAACTCATGGCGGACTTTGACATCAACTTGCAATATCACCCAGGGAAGGTGAACGTAGTACCTGATGCTCTTAGTCACCAACCATTAGTAATGAATCTCACCGCTCAGTGGAAGCTTCAACAAGACTTGAATCAGATGGAGATTGAAGTAGTCATGCCAGGTAACGCTTCAAGTTTGATGAATTTACAAGTTCAATCAACCATTGTCAATCAGATCAAGGCAGCTCAAGTAAGTGATGTTAAGTTGCAAAGGATCAGAGAACAAGTGGAGAATGGACTCAGAACAGACTTCATCATCCATGAAGACGGATCTTTGAGATACCGCAGCAGATTGTGTGTACCAAAAGGTCCTGTTCAGGAAGAGTTAATGAAAGAAGCTCACAGCTCTCCCTACTCAGTACACCCTGGAGGTACCAAAATGTACAAAGATCTACGTTAGAATTATTGGTGGCATGGAATGAAACGTGAAGTGGCCAGAAGCGTCGCAAAATGCTTGGTGTGTCAGCAAGTAAAGGCTGAACATCACAGGATAGCTGGACTACTTCAACCATTACCAATCCCAGAATGGAAGTGGCAGCACATCACGATGGATTTTGTGACTGCTCTTCCTCGCAGCACAAAGGGTAACTATGCCATATGGGTCATTGTGGATCGACTCACAAAGTCGGCTCACTTCATCCCATTTCGAGTTGGCCAATCAACTGAGACACTAGCAAAGAAGTACATGGAGGTAATAATCTATTTAAGATTTAAACTCTCCATAATGTACTATCTCTGATACCCATGAACTCATACAGAAAATTGTGAGACTTCATGGAGTACCGGTCTGCATTGTCTCCGATCGTGACACCAGGTTCCGATCGCAATTTTGGCAGAGTCTGCAAGCAAGCTTGGGAACAAGTCTGAACTTCAGCATGGCTTATCATCCACAAAAAGATGGTCAGTCTGAGCGAACTATTCAAATCTTGGAAGATATGCTCAGAGCGTGTATGCTAGACTTCAAAGGATAATAGGAAGATCACCTGCATCTTGTGGAGTTTGCGTACAATAACAGCTACCAAGCAAGCATAGGAATGGCACCTTTTGCAGTATTGTATGGAAGGAAGTGTCGATCACCATTAAGTTGGGACGACATCGGGGATAGGGAACTCCTTGGACCAGAGATGATAGTAGCGACCGTTGATATGGTTCGTACTATCAGAGAAAGGATGCGCATAGCCCAAGATCGACAGAAACACTGGGCTGATGCAAAGAGACGACACTTGGAATTCCAGCCAGGAGATCACGTATTCTTGAAGATATCTCCGAACCGCGGAGTGATCCGATTTGGAAGACGGGGTAAATTATGTCTGAGATATATTGGACCGTTCGACAAACTCGAACGAGTCGGTGAAGTAGCATACCGCTTAGCGCTTCCACCCTCATTGGAAGGAGTGCATAATGTGTTCCACGTATCCCAACTCAAAAGGTATGTGAGTGACCCCAGCCATATTCTTGATCATTTCGAGCTCACTATACAGCCCGACTTGTCTTGTGAGCAACAACCTGTGGAGATCCTGGACAGGAAAGTGAAGACACTTCGGAACAAGGAAGTTAACTTGGTTCGAGTAATGTGGAGGAAAGACACTCCAGGAGAATCCACTTGGGAAAGGGAAGATGAAATGCGTGCAAGATATCCTCATCTCTTTGTAAACTAGTCCTCAAATAAAAGTTGTAAATTTCGAGGACGAAATTTTTGTAAGGAGGGTAGACTGTAACAACTCCATTTTTAGTGTACATAAATTTGATTTAAATTTGAAGTATACTTGGGGTATTTAATGTTGTTGTTACCACTTTAAGTATTTGTTTCACACAATAATTACAGGAAGAAGCTTGTAGCTCACTTGTAAAGACTTTGCACTGCCGAAACATAGCCACCAGAGTTCAAATCCCATACCCCACATTATTTTTAATATTAATTTTTTTTAAAACCTTTAGAATACCAAGAGTTTACACGTGCATATCTCACAAAAACCCCACTACACCCAAAGATGTAACATTTCCAGGAGTTAGATGAACCGTCGGGGGGGATCCTGGCCGCTTGACTCGGCCGGGAATCGGCCAAATCGGCCTTGACTCGGTCTGACTCCGTCCTCAGACCGAGTCACGGCCGAGTCGGCCGATTCCGGCGACGGCCTCAACATGAAAGTTGTGTCTTTTCATATTTCCTTTGCACCTGCAAAATTTCAGTCTCAGACCACTTACAGAGCTCTTTTAAAACCCCAATCACTCCACTTTTAATACATTTTTATAAATTTTATCACATTTTTCATTTTAACCTTTCATCTACCCTAAGCCTAGCCTACTTTATAAATACACCCCCTACCCTCTACCCTCTCACCCCAAAATCCTGAGCCCACTCTCTCAAAATTTTTTCAAGAGTCGTGTACTTTGAAAACAAGCTCGAGGTGAAGCTCCGACGAATTCCCGGCAGAACTTCCGGCGACCGTTTTAAGGAACTACCGGCGACGATGCAATACATCGGCGATCCCTCTAGTTCTCTCTCACTCCCTTGTTTAATCTAAAACCCGTAAGTCCCTTTCTATCTCTCTTTTCCATTCTCAAAAAATACGGATTTACAAAACCCGACGGAATCGGAACAAATCCGATTTCCGATTCAGTTTTCTATAAAATTCCACTTCTCACTAATACAATCATACCTAAACTTCCTCATGTTGATTATTAAACACTAATCAAACAATTTGAACAAGTTTCATCACATGAAATGATAGCTATTTCAATTTATCGTATTTTTTGCTTAAATACCACATTGTTCCAATTCTTCATTTAACTCCATCAAACTTGCTATACATTTAAAGTAGACCACAAGGTAACGACCTACCTCCTCACACACTCATATGCAACACCCCCGAGAACCTAGAATACGAGAAAACAAACATTTTCATTTAAGTACCATATATTTAATAAAACCATTTCTAAAGATTTAGTTTTGATACACTTTTTAAAGAAGTACCACTTATTATGAAAATACGATAAGTTGTGGACATCGGTCGTTTATCTAAACCTGATTTTGTGGTGTGTAAGCTAGGCAAGTGAGAAAGGTAAGTTTAAAAGGCCCGTCTCACGATGATTCATGAGCGGATCCCTCCTTTCTTCACTTGTACTTACCTGGCCACAATTGGCGGTGAAGAGGCGATTTGAGGTATCTCACAACTTGTCGTCTGGACCAGTTAGGAATAGACTAGTTAACTTAGGAGAAACTAGAACACACAATACGGAAAATATACATCTTTACAAATAAATACCAATTACTTCATAAAACCGTTTTCTAAAAAATTTAGTATTTTACAATCTTTGCAAAGCGCCACTACAACCCACTTTGGGAAACCCGTTCGGGATGGTGTGGATTATCGCACATCATCGGGCTTAGTAGTGTGAGATTCAGACCTCCGCAAGGAGCATTCGGTCTCGAAACATTTAAAATACGACATCTTAAAAAAATGAGATTTCTAGAATATAAAATATTTATTAAAATTATTTTTGTACAAATATATGTATATTTATCATTAAAATATCTATTTTGTTAAGATATAAATATTCCATCTTTTTCTAAAAATCACAAGAATAAATTTTACACTAAAATACTATGAATTCCAAATAAATCAATTTTACAAATAAATACCTTTATTTCTGAAACTAGGATATTTCACTAGAAATATCACAATACAAAATCCATCCTCATTACAACTCTAAAGAAGAATAACGAATACTTGAGGTGTATTTTGAAAAGTATATAAAAGTATTTTTACATAAAACCTTCTCAAGTTTTATAAATTACCCTAAGGACCCTAGCAATTATAGGTTTAAGAAATAATCAAGACTTCGATTTACATTTCTAATTGTCTGACTCAGATTTGAGTCTGATTAATCTGACTTGAATATGATTCAAGTCAATCTACAATTTACAATTTTCAACATAAATCCATGAATCCAATTATCAATCTATACGACTTGACCGAACCGAACCATGGATATACATTCCATTTACATGGTTCTCCAGTTATTCCACTTACATGATTCTACGGTTACATCCGTTTACTGATATCATGGTTCCGGTCAGTCTTCCAATTATACACTCAATTCAATTTACAGTACAAAACAATACAAATAAAACACTATGGGGTTTAAGGGGTAGATTGGTACGGAAGGTGTTAAAAGTGGCACGAGGCGGTAAGATTAAGACACCTAACCTATATTCTGTTGCTGTTGTACCGTGGCTTAACGGTTCCTTGTACATTCCGTTTGCCCTGGTCTCTAGCATATAGAGACCCCTCTCGTATACACTAGCATGCTTCTGTACCAAATTACAAACAACAGCGGTAACACAACATTACAACAAGATAATACAATTTTAAAAGATACTTTCTTATTCTGTCTACTATACTTTCCTCTTATCTTTGGGACTTACCGAGCGACATGTTCGCTGACGCCATTCTATTTCTTTCTTCTTTGAATGTCGTCAGGTGGTTTGGACCCGGCAGAGATCGAGCCATCTGCAGAAGACTTGAAGCAGTTTGCTGAAGAACCAGAGCTCTAGTTTCATTGTACATTTTCCATTCAGTACTTTTCATTTCCTGTTATGCCATTGTTTAGGCATCGTTTTATTTCAGTTGTATTTCCTTTTCATGCATTGTACAAAAGAATGTTAATAAATAAAAGTTATTGTTTTTATTATATCTTGTCTCTTATGTATTTACTTTTATATTGCTTAGATACGCTTAGCGTATGTACTTCTGAGTATATACGTAGCGGACCAGTCACGTTCCATTCGCCGTATACTGGGAAGCGGAGCGTGGCACACTCCATCCCGGCAGAGGGAGTGGTTACCCTCCTCCTCAACATTGGGGTGGCGGGCCGTACGAGAACCGTACCTGTAGAGTTCATCGTCGCCAGGATCCCCTCATCCTACAATATCCTCCTGGGACATCCGACGCTAAACTCCCTTCGGGCTCAAATCTCGACCTACCACCTTGTGATCAAGTTCCCATTGGATCAAGGAGGAATAGGCCAGGCCTACGGGAACCAGCAAATCGCCAAGATTTGCTTCACGGCGACATCCACCTCTAAGGAGCGCTGCGACGACCTTGGAAGCGTGAGTGATTTCTAGGGGTCCTTAGATACTCGTGATGAACAAAAAGAAATCCGAGGGGCCCTGGTGGAGGTGCTAACAGAGGCCCCCCTCATCGAGGGGAACAATGAACAAACTGTCCAGATCGGTTCCCTCTTAACGGGAGCCCGGCGCGAAGACTTGATCCACTTTCTACGAGGAAACTCGGATGTGTTCGCCTGGGCACCTGCCGACATGCCCGGGATCGACCCAACGGCCCGACATGTCAGGCAAAAGAAACGAAGTTTCGCTCCAATCAAACAAAAGGCGATCGAGGATGAATTCGTACACCAAGGCAAGCTACACAAGTTCTCCCCGAAGTAGGACGGCCATTCCACATCTCCGAAGTATTGCTCGGAGGAGCCCATCACTTACAAGACGCGGGAGGACGTAAGCTTCTGTAGCCTTACAACGCCGAGAAGCTCAAATTGTACAAGTGATTGTATTTTCAAATTTTGTATCATTGAATATGTTTCCTTCTTTGTCGAAGCGATGTAGTTTTCTCTAGTATTAAGTCTCCTGAATTAAAGGAAACTCCGTTGACATGTTTCCCTCTTCCTCGGTTCCAAGACCCCTTACGCAAACGCACAAAAGGAATAAAAAGGAGACAAAAACACGTTGCAAAAGAGGAACTTTATTCATCAAAGGTATTATGGGCTCCCCAGCCTTACACAAAAGAATATATGTACAAAAATATCACAACAGAGGGGGTAGGGGGTGAAGAAAACACTGTTGGTGGTATTATGAGGAGATCGCCACCAGCTGAACCTTCGCTTCCTCAGCCCACTCCCTCTGATGTTGCCCGCGGACCCGCGTTGCCACCGAAGGGCCAGAGACCACCCCTACCGGGAAGCCATCGGCGATCTGCCTTTGCTGAAAGCACTCCAGAACAAGTGCTACCGAGCGATCCCACCCGCTCTTCAAGATCAGGCCATGGTGGTGGAGCAAGTGCAACTTGTCAACTGCCTCATCCTTAAGCTCCTCGGACAGGGTGTTGTGCAGCCCAGGCGTCATCCTCCAAATTGCATACATGAGCAACTGAAGGAGGGATGATCGCCGGGGAAGTAGACAACCGAAGTGTTCCTCCACACGCTGGACCACTGCCTAGTATGTATCCTCGGTGTTTGCCTGATCGTACAAGTAGACGTCGTCACGAGAGATGATCTCTTGAATGGAATAAATGAAACTTGCCATTTTTCGTGGACGCAAAGCTAAAAATAACCAACACGCTTTCGTTATTTATAGCCCCAACAGAATCCCAAAAGGCCAAAGTTTGCGCGCGCGGCAGCGCGATTCATGGGATCTTTTCAAAGTTCCCAGTACAGAACTGCCGCGCGGCGACTATACCCTCAAGCGGCCAAATGGAAGTTGGAACGGCGCGCACTACGGAGAGTCATGCCTAGCCCATGTGTTTCTGCCACGTGTTGCCTGCGACGGTCTCTCTCTCCCAGGCTTTACGGATCAAGGGAGGCTGATAGACGCAAAAGCCCTCATCAAGAGGCCACCAAGCGGCTTTCCTGCTCGGTTAATCTCTGGCTGGTAGTCTCCTACCCACTGACGCCAAGGATCAAAAGCCTTCATCGAGAGGCCACCGAGCGGCTTCCCTGCTCGGTCAATCCTTAGCGGATAACTTCCTATCCATCTACGCTAAGGATCAAAGCCCTCATCAAGAGGCCACCTAGCAACTTTCCTGCTCGGTCAATCCCTGGCGGGTAGCTCCTACCCATCCACGCCAAGGATCGAAGCCCTCATCAAGCGGCCACCGAGCAGCTTCCCAGCTCGGTCAATCCTTAGCGGGTAACTTCCTACCCATCTACGCTAAGAATCGAAGCCCTCATCAAGAGGCCACCGAGCAGCTTCCCTGCTCGGTCAATCCCTGGCTGGTAGTCTCCTACCCACCGACGCCAAGGATCAAAAGCCCTCATCAAGAGGTCACCGAGCAGCTTCCCTACTCAGTCAATCCTTAGCGGGTAACTTACAACCAATCTACGCTAAGGATCGAAGCCCTCATCAAGAGGCCACTGAGCAGTTTCGCTGCTCGGTCAATCCCTGAAGGGTAGCTCCTACCCATCCATGCCAAGGATTGAAGCCCTCCTCACGAGGCCACCGAGAAGCTTCCCTGCTTGTCGCGCCCCGCTTCCCAAAATACGGAATACGAGGGGTTGACAAGACCAGCCATGCTCCTACGGTCAAGGAAATATCCTGTCGTAGTCACACTTCGGCTTCTAGCTTTACGTGGTAATCAGTAAACACTGCACAGGTAATGAGAAATGCAACAACTAAATCAAAAGAACTAACCAGGTGGAGATCAATGAAGTATAGCTCTGAGTCGTTGATCAAGATGTCCGCGATATCCTCGAGGGACGTCAGGTCCTGGTCCAGGCCAGATCCACTTCTCACTCTGAGCATGCATACTCAGGTCATCAGAGCGACACGATAGCAATATATATATATATATATGGATACAAATGGTAACTCGTGCAATAATAATGAATGTGAAACAGTAATCATGGGATAATGACGTGAACATGGAGTAGCTAATGCAGGTAGCTAATAGAGCGGGTAAACAGTAAAGCAATAAACAGTATGTCAGGTATGTTGAATCAGTAAGCAATGCATGTCAATGTCACTAACCCTATCAGTCTCTAAGTCTCACTACACCTGTCACTAAGCCTATCGTCAGTCCAAGTATGAGAGTCAACTACGTAGGAGTATCCCCCACCCAAAGGTAGGACCCAAGGGCAAGGGAACACGGGCCCGAAACACGCACGATAATAATCAGTAATATCCCCATATATCTCCATATATCTCTATATGTGCCGGTATGGGACTCCCGAGATTCTGTTGAACTCACACTCAAACTACCCCACACCCCGTGGTCTACATCAAACGCCAACCATAAACTCAAATACCGGTCGGTCCATGACAAGTCTGCGCGAGAACGGGAGACAGGATCTCCATCAAGCATGTCCCGACTGATACCCAAGATAAATGGACAGTGTTTGGTGCCTTACCTGTGACACCCATACAAGTGCTTCCATAATTGTCCCATACCAATTATAGTCACACTTATACACGTCCCACAGACGTCGACAATGCAATAAATCAATAGGGTCCACTGATTGTGTACAAGTACGTGTCACTTTCACTTATCCATTCATGCTTAAACACTAACGTACTTGACACAATCAAACACTAATACCTAACACGGGGTAATGCACATGATCACTAGGTTACCAATGCAATGACATCCATATAATGTGATGAGAATACAGTAATTAAGGCATGATTAAGATATCATCAGTCAGTGTCCTACCACTTACATAATTTATCATAAATCATACATACAAAATTTAGCAGAACAATGAAAAGGGTAAACAGTGTGTTTAATTATCTATCAATCAAAATTGGTCTCACATTAATCGGGCTTCAGGGTCACTAGCTATGGCCATTTCATTTTAAGCGTTCACTGCTGGAAATCCAATTTCAGAATCGGAAGTCTGTTCCGTAACGCATTTTAATCCCAGTTGGAATCGTAATTAGGCAACGCTATAGTTGGAATATATTTAGGATTATCAATCAGGTTTCCACCGCAATTGGCGGATCGGTGATATATTATGGCGACAAGGAGTTATGGACAGATTATGCTTGATGTGTAAAATCTGCTTCTGCAGAATTCAGCAAGACGTATTGACATTGTAAAATGAATTGAAAATATCAAACGGTTGAGGAATCCAGTAAGAATAGTGGGGTAATAAAGATAATCCAATTCCCTAAGTAACAATATAGGGTTCCGCACATTATCTTATCTGAACAGTGATATACAAGGGTTTAGAAACAGGAGTTAATCTCGATTTCCATTCTGGACTGCAGTCTAGGATCGTAATCCACCGCAGTTATCTCTATCATAGTGTATTAGAATTCAGTGATAAATAGTATAATACAGTAGATCAGACAGTTAGCTTCAATACGAGCCATCGAACGCTAAAATCCAGTTTGCACATAATTTAATATCAGTTTTATAGTTTGGCATGCACGAAGGTTTTCAGGTTTTACGACAGAAATTAGGACGCCATTTTACGTGGGCAAACGACCTTATTTTGTAACCAAAATCTTAAGGGGTATTCACTATAACTCGGGCCATCGCAGGTTATTCGTTGTCATCAAATTAACGGGATTTTCCATTCGGACCGTGCATCGAACACTTGAATTATAACGATTCACATGAAATTATATGCGGAAATGGTTGGTAACATGAATTGTAATATGTAAAAGTAGCATGAAGCAAGTATTAAACTTGCTGAAGGTGTGTCGATGACGGTACGGCAGCGGCAATAGCACGATCGCGTCACGAACGCAGCACAGGTTTAGCCTCGTCTGATCTCGCTTCTTGGACTCGATGGCTCGGTGGGTGCGACGGGCGTGCGCTGGTGTTGCGACGGATGGCGTGTTGATAACGATGACGGCTTAAGGGATCGGGGCCACATATTCGATGGCGACGTCGGTGACTAGAATGGCGGCAACAGCGGTCGATGCAAGTGTTCGACGAAATGCCGGGGGCTCGACTGCGGCGGCTCGGCAGCGACGGCTTGGGTTGCTGGGGCGAGGCGGCTGCGGTCGGCTGTGAGGGGGTGTCGGAGGCATTCGAGCGCTGGAGGGAGGCAGCCGGGGCGGCTGAGGTGGTTGCCGGCGATGGAATAGAGACTCGGCGAGGGTTGCAGTGGGTTTGAGGCTGGGGTTTGATGGAGCTCGATGGCTGGGGATGGGGACAAAGGAGTTTGGAGCGGGGCTCTGTTGGCGTCGAGGTTGGTGGAGGCAGCGGAGGCGAGGGGAGAACGGGAGTGAGAGGGAGTGAGAGATGGATTTTGTTTGAAAGAAGTGGTGGAGCTGCAGTGGTGGTGTGTGGGAGGAGAAGGAAGTGGCGACGTGCTCACGGGAAGAGGAGGCGATGCGGGGCTTGGTGAGGGGATGAAGAGGTCGGAGTTGGGTTGGGATCACCGGCGATGAGGGCGTACGGTGAACGAGGAAGAAGGAGGAGGCGGAGGCGCTTGTGGTGCAAGCGACGGTCGCCGGCGATGAGGTGGAGACGAGGTGTGGGTAAGGTCGACGACGAAGAGGTGAGCGTTGTCGACGAGGACAGGCGAGGGGCGTGGGTTCGGTGTGCAGGGGATGGATATGGGGAGTTCATGGTTTCCTGAGAGAGGAGAGAGGAGAAAGGGGGAGAGTCGTGAGAAGGAGGAGGGAGCCGTTGGGGGGAGCGGGTCGTAGGAGGGAGCGCGCACGTCGTGGGCGCGAGAGAGGCGGGCGCGAGAGAACGTGGCCGCGACGTGGGGGGAAAGAGAAACGAGCGGGAAGGAATTACGAAGGAAGAAGAAAGAGGGGGAGTTGGGCTGGGCCGGCCAAGGAGATTTAAATAAAAACAATAATAAAAAGAAGTAGGGGAAAAGTGGGCCGGGCTCGGGAAGTTGAGAAAATGGAGAAGAAAATAAAAGGGAGTGGGCTGGGGGAATAAAAAATAAAAAGAAATAAGGTTTGGGTTTGGGTTAGGAGTTTAAATACAAATAGAAAAGGAATATGAGAAAGTGGGCCGGCTAATAAGAGGAAAAGAAAAATGAAAGGGAAAAGGGTTAGGAAAAGAATTTGAAGAATTGGGAAAGGAGTGGGCTGGGTTTAGGGTTTTTAAAATAATAAATAAATAATAATTATAAAATAAGTAAATTTAAGAATAACAAAAATACGGATATTGATATACAAAAGGACTGGGTATTACATCATACCACCCTTACAAAAATTTCGTCCTCGAAATTTAAAACATGCGATAAACTATATAAAGTAACACGCGAAAAGCCACGAACTCGAACACTCACATATAGTGGTTTACTCAAAGCAGTTAAACAGGAAAGAAAATATCGAAGGTCTAAGTAAGTAAAAGGCAGAATCAACTATAAGGGCAAACTATATATACAAGAGAATAAAAATAGCAATAACGAACATTAACATTCGAGGCATGCTAGATAAAATCGAAATCCTAAATATGCATACATACGTATATCAAAATAGCACAGCTAAAAATAATGGCATCAGACATAACCATTTATAATAGCAAACTATAAGCACAATACCCGGGAAAATAAAGTAACAGTAATAAAATAGTGAAAGATTTGTCGATAGGCCAAAGTATTTTTAGAATAACTGTATCGGTCAAACGATTTTTAAAATAGCTTAGGAATCCACGTGGTGATACTAAGAGACATAGAGCAAAGTAAAACTACGCGATATATGATTGCGCTATTGAAAACATGAGGAATAGTAGAGCCTCTAAAATGGGTAAAACGGAAATAGTCGATAACACACAATTTATCGATAAATACGAAATAATGAAAACTAAATTTTTCGAATGATGATGCCCCTAAATGTAATAAAAGGAAGCATTACTGATGTATAAGGGCTAGCCATGGTAGGGGTTACAATAGAGTAAGGCCCATTCAAAAGATCGGGACGCGGCACTTTTTAATCTAAGCGAGGGTCAAAACAACACAAGGTGCAGGGGTGAAGGACAGTAATGAGTCTCAGGGGGAAAAGAAATGTATAGGGGAAACAGTCAACGCCTCAAGTGAACCAACAATCAAAAGATTAGCGAACTTAGAAATTTTATTTCATTCCAGAAAATTCCAAACAAGGCATCCTCGACAAATAAAAAATGGCCCTAAACTATACATAGAAATATTGGGCCAGAGGAGACAAAAGCTAAATCACGTCAGTCGCGGTTGTGGAGGTTCAGCAGGTTACGGTAGGCTCGCGCGCTCAGATAGGGGCGTCCATTTCCATAGCGTCTCGCAGGGATCGCCACTGGGGGTTCTTCTGCCGCGAGGTCTTGTTCTTCCGGTCCTTCTTCCTCGGCTGGAGCTTCTTCATCGAGATCTGCTTCCACGTGATTCTCTTCTTCTGAATCCTCTTCCATAGGATTTTCTTCCACTGGATTCTCCCCAAGGTTTTCCTCTCCTGGATTTTCTTCTATCGGGTCCTCCTCGGAATCTTCCTCTATTGGGTCTTCTTCGAGGTCTCCTTCCTCCTCGTCGGAATCACCGATCATGTCAACTTCTGGGGCCGCGGCTCCCTCGTCCTCGGAATCGCTGTTTCCAAAAATAACCTGGGGGCCGTTGATTTCGTCATCCGAACTCACCAGCATGCGGTGTAAGGAAACGCATGACTGTGTGTCCTCATCTGGATGCGGCGCTGCTCCAGGGTGGGCCATGGCCTGAAAAGAGAGAGTCATGATTAGACAGTAGAACACATTAAGAAAATAACCAAGGATACGGAGTACAAGAAAATATGAGGTAGGCAAGGACTGAAAAACAAAATTTAGAATACTGATGCAATGAATAGTATAAGTAAAGTGAGTGGGAAGGGGACGATACATACATCACCACTCAGAATTTTATTATATTCAACTAAAAGTTCAACGGATACAAGATCTCAAACGAAAAGAAAATATTTACAAAGAAATGACAACATTTTTACTAAAAGCAGAAAACGTGATAACTCTTCCTTTGATTTCTAGACCGCTGTATTCTCGTTACGCGAGTTGGATCCTGCGTTGGGTCCGTACTATTCCTCGAAGCTCGAACTACGAAATAACCATCACTTAGCAGGAGTGGAGAGTGTGGACGAACCTCTTCCTTGTAGCTCCTTCCTTTTAGGGAAGCCTTTGACAAGGTGTTCGCTGGATCCGCAAATCAGGCATTGCCCTTTGGTGCTGCGACAATCTCTCTGAAGGTGTTCTGGTTTCTTGCAGTATCCACAACGTTGAGCCTTCTCTTGCTTCCGTGGCTGGGGAACAAGTGGGCGCTTCATCTTCACTTCTTTTCCCTGTTTAACGGGGACCCCCTTACGCTTGGAGGCTTTCGCTGGTGCCTGAGTCATCTGCCTTCTTAATCCTTCAGCTAACAGATCGTTCGTTCGCTCCTGGGCTTCCTTCAGACCTTGCAGTACACTCAGAATCTCTACGGTCTGATTCTAGGAAGTGGAGATAGAAGAAGAGTCGTTGGAAGATATAGTCCTGAAACAATAATTTTGAGTACGATATAAGGCGCAAGCTATAGGAATTAAAATACAATATGGATTAGGCAAGGAATCAAGAATATCGGGTGCGGTGAAGTTCAAACAAGTGGAAATCAACTGTAAAACTCCAAGTCACTCAAACAGAGTACAGTATTGTAACTATGCCACAGTTCACAATTACAACCACGTATCCCTACTCAGTCACCCAAAGCCCTAGCGGATGGATCAAAAATGTATAGCGGAACACCCTACGTGAATCAAGATCAGGAATAACAAGTTTACAATCTAGACCGAAGGATGTCTGAGATTGTCAAGCACTTACACGGAAACTGCAATCCCAAACGAAGCAGAACCTGGCTCTGATACCAACAAAACCATGTCGCGCCCCGCTTCCTAAAATACGGAATACGAGGGGTTGACAAGACCAGCCATGCTCCTACGGTCAAGGAAATATCCTGCCGTAGTCACACTTCGGCTTCTAGTTTTACGTGGTAATCAGTAAACACTGCACAGGTAATGAGAAATGCAACAACTAAATCAAAAGAACTAACCAGGTGGAGATCAATGAAGTATAGCTCTGAGTCGCTGATCAAGATGTCCGCGATATCCTCGAGGGACGTCAGGTCCCGGTCCAGGCTAGATCCACTTCTCACTCTGAGCATGCATACTCAGGTCATCAGAGCGACACGATAGCAATATATATTTGGATACAAATGGTAACTCGTGCAATAATAATGAATGTGAAACAGTAATCATGGGATAATGATGTGAACATAGAGTAGCTAATGCAGGTAGCTAATAGAGCGGGTAAACAGTAAAGCAGTAAACAATATGTCAGGTATGTTGAATCAGTAAGCAATGCATGTCAATGTCACTAACCCTATCAGTCTCTAAGTCTCACTACACCTGTCACTAAGCCTATCGTCAGTCCAAATGTGAGAGTCAACCACGCAGGAGTATCCCCCACCCAAAGGTAGGATCCAAGAGCAGGGGAACACAGGCCCGAAACACGCACGATAATAATCAGTAATATCCACATATATCTCCATATATCTCCATATGTGCCGGCATGGGACTCCCGAGATTCTGTTGAACTCACACTCAAACTACCCCACACCCCGTGGTCTACATCAAACGCCAACCATAAACTCAAATACCGGTCGGTCTATGACAAGTCTGTGCGAGAACTGGAGACAGGATCTCCATCAAGCATGTCCCGACTGATACCCAAGATAAATGGACAGTGTTTGGTGCCTTACCTGTGACACCCATACAAGTGCTTCCATAATTGTCCTATTATAGTCACACTTATACACGTCCTACAGACATCGACAATGCAATAAATCAATAGGGTCCACTGATTGTGTACAAGTACGTGTCGCTTTCACTTATCCATTCATGCTTAAACACTAACGTACTTGCCACAATCAAACACTAATACCTAACACGGGGTAATGCACATGATCACTAGGTTACTAATGCAATGACATCCATATAATGTGATGAGAATACAGTAATTAAGGCATGAATAAGATATCATCAGTCAGTGTCCTACCACTTACATAATTTATCATAAATCATACATGCAAAATTTAGCAGAACAATGAAAAGGGGTAAACAGTGTGTTTAATTATCTATCAATCAAAATTGGTTTCACGTTAATCGGGCTTCAGGGTCACTAGCTATGGCCATTTCATTTTAAGCGTTCACTGCTGGAAATCCAATTTCAGAATCGGAAGTCCGTTTCGTAACGCATTTTAATCCCAGTTGGGATCGTAATTAGGCGACGCTATAGTTGGACTATATTTAGTATTATCAGTCAGATTTCCACCGCAATTAGCGGATCAGGTATATATTATGGCGACAAGGAGTTATGGACAGATTATGCTCGATGTGTAAAATCTGCTTCTGCAGAATTCAGCAAGACGTATCGACATTGTAAAATGAATTGAAAACATCAAACGGTTGACGAATCCAGTAATACCAGTGGGGTAATAAAGATAATCCAATTCCCTACGTATAGATATAGGGTTTCGCGCATTCTCTTATCTGAACAGTGATATACAAGTGTTTAGCAACAGGGGTTAACCTCGATTTCCATTCTGGACTGCAGTCCAGGATCGTAATCCACCGCAGTTATCTCTATCATAGTGTATTAGAATTCAGTGATAAACAGTATAATACAGTAGATCAGACAGTTAGCTTCGATACGAGCCATCGAACGCTAAAATCCGGTTTGTACATAATTTAATATCAGTTTTATAGTTTGGCATGCACGAAGGTTTTCAGGTTTTACGACAGAAATTAAGACGCCATTTTACATGGGCAAACGACCTTATTTTGTAACCAAAATCTTAAAGGGTATTCATTATAACTCGGGCCATCGCAGGTTATTCGTTGTCATCAAATTAATGGGATTTTCCATTCGGACCGTGCATCGAACACTTGAATTATAACGATTCACATGAAATTATATGCGGAAATGGTTGGTAACATGAATTGTAATATGTAAAAGTAGCATGAAGCAAGTATTAAACTTGCCTGAAGGTGTGTCGATGACGGTACAGCGGCGGCAATGGCACGATCGCGTCACGAACGCAGCACAGGTTTAGCCTCGTCTGATCTCGCTTCTTGGACTCGATGGCTCGGTGGGTGCGACGGGCGTGCGCTGGCGTTGCGACGGATGGCGTGTTGATGACGATGACGGCTTAAGAGATCAGGGCCACAGATTCGATGGCGACGTCGGTGACTAGAATGGCGGCAACAGCGATCGATGCAAGTGTTCGACGAAATGCCGGGGGCTCGACTGCGGCGGCTCGGCAACGACGGCTTGGGTTGCTGGGGCGAGGCGGCTACGGTCGGCGGTGAGGGGGTGTCGGAGGCGTTCGGGCGCTGGAGGGAGGCAGCCGAGGTGGCTGAGGTGGTTGCCGGCGATGGAACAGAGACTCGACGAGGGTTGCAGTGGGTTTGAGGCTGGGGTTTGATGGAGCTCGGTGGCTGGGGATGGGGACAAAGGAGTTTGGAGCGGGGCTCTGTTGGCGTCGAGGTTGGTGGAAGCAGCGGAGGCGAGAGGAGAACGGGAGTGAGGGGGAGTGAGAGATGGGTTTTGTTTGAAGGAGGTGGTGGAGCTACAGTGGTGGTGTGTGGGAGGAGGGGGAGGTGGCGACGTGATCACGGGAGGAGGAGGCGATGCGGGGCTTAGCGAGGGGATGAAGAGGTCGGAGTTGGGTTGGGATCACCGGCGGTGAGGGCGTAGGGTGAACGAGGAAGAAGGAGGAGGCGGAGGCGCTTGTGGTGCAAGCGACGGTCGCCGGTGAGGAGGTGGAGACGAGGTGTGTGTAAGGTCGACGACGAAGAGGTGAGCATCGTCATCGAGGACAGGCAAGGGGCGTGGGTTCGGTGTGCAGGGGATGGGTATGGGGAGTTCGTGGTTTCTTGAGAGAGGAGAGAGGAGAAAGGGGGAGAGTCATGAGAAGGAGGAGGGAGCCGTTGGGGGGAGCGGGTCGTAGGAGGGAGAGAGCGCGTCGTGGGCGTGAGAGAGGTGGGCACAAGAGAACGTGGCCGCGACGTGGGGGGGAAAGAGAAACGAGCGGGAAGGAATTACGAAGGAAGAAGAAAGAGGGGGAGTTGGGCTGGGCCGGCCAAGGAGATTTAAATAAAAACAATAATAAAAAGAAGTAGGGGAAAAGTGGGTCGGGCTCGGGAAGTTGAGAAAATGGAGAAGAAAATAAAAGGGAGTGGGCTGGGGGAATAAAAAATAAAAAGAAATTGTCACGTCCCGAAAGTACGGAACGCGACTGGCACTTAGATTACGAGACGTCTAAAGGCGTACCGTAACCTAAGTCAGCCAAAGCCCAGAAAATCTAAACCAGATTCAAAAGAGAGTGAAGGAAAACCTTTAATGAAAACGGTTTAAAAATCATTAAGTTGCATAGAATCCCTTTTTAAAACATCAAAAATTTCCGAAAATTTCGACAGAGTCTCCCCTGTATTTTCTATCCCCCAAAATGGGTACAACAAGATAATAAACCTGTAAACATAAAATGGCATCCCCAATCGGGAGCTAGCTCTTCGCCCAAGGCGGATCACAACCACATGCAATATAATAGTAATATCAAGAAAAAGAGTATAAAAGAAATGCAAAATACCAGAAAACACACGTCGGCTCAAGTGAGCTCGACCCAAAAGAAACCACAAATATACATATCTCTCATTCTCATCACTAGGTCGCATATACAATACAAGTGGTAGATGGAGAATACTAGATACAATGATAAAGCAAAAAGAAATAAAGTATACTCGCAACCCACCTACGGGCGATGTCGCGAGTCTGAGCAAAAGGAACTGATGACAAGATAGCCCGCCGCTACAAGACTGACGGGTCCGACCTGCAAGACACTGTGGCACAACGGGGGTGAGTTGCCAGCTCATGAGTAAATATAACATCTAGTAAGGCAATCGTAAGAATGCACGCAATGCGGAACAACATGTATGTCCATATGTACCATAATATCTCTAGTATGCAAGCACAGGTATGCAATGTCATTATTAAGTCTTTAAGTGTTTTAAATGCTAAGGTTATTGAATTCTTAACTTTAGAACATGAATATCTGTATAATAGCTAAATATCATCAAGAAATCATCTGAAAACCCGTGTCAAGCATCGACACCAAAAAGGAATCATATCTGTCTCAATATCGGGCTCCGTCAGTCCGGATCGGCCCAAATCATAAATCTCACGACAATGGTCGGTATCCTCCGGATATCCGCCGCGCCAGACATCACCGGTAGGTAGTCTTCCCCTGCCAGGCTCATCGTCTACAACTCGATCTTCTTGCCCCGGGGTACCATACCGGGCCCACCATGTACCCGAGACGGTTCATCCACTCCTCGAATCGGGTCTCGAAATCCAACAGAAAACATGAAAACTCATGGTGGACGACACATACGTCACGAGAAAACCGCAACTTTGTTTCAAAAACGATAAATATAAGCTTTTGTTAAATTCTTGCGGTTTTCCCCAAAAATCCAGAAATCACAGAAATACTGAAATCCTCGAGAAAATCATAATGTTCACATGTTATATATATGATAAATGTCTATGATATCAATGTGTATGATGTGAATTTTGGCTAGAGTTCTATGTAAATATGATGATGATGCGAGATATGTGCATGCGATGCAGTTTCATATATCAAGTATGAATGCAGGTGACGATATTAAGATAAACAGGTTCTATCGTGCACGTGGCATGTCAATTACCAAAGGCGTGTGTGTCACATTAATAGTGCGCGTGCAACATATGCCAATGGTAAGGTGTTCGTGTCCTACGAAATGATATCGCATAGGTAGAGATGAATGTCCATGCAGTTTAATATACTGTTCGCTATAAGGGTATGCAGTGTACATGAATGGATAAGCTAGCTAACACAATAATTCTTGCAAAAAGTAGGGTAATCCTAACTAGGGGGGGCGTCTCGCGCCATTCAGACGATTCCCCCATAGATGAATACATCTACTCACCTGAAATCCCCGCTAATCTGATCCGGCCACCGCTTTGCCTTTTCGCGCCGTATCCGAAGTTTCCCCGACCGATCCTATATTTGCACAATATCAAGCATAAGATTACAAAACCTAACACAATGCAGGTCACAACATACAATTATCCACGCTCTCAAATTAATCATAGCATGCACTCAGTGCGCGGAAAAACGCACGAAAATCGCAATCCTTTAACTAGAATCGTCATTTCGGGGAAATCGGCAAAACTACAACCCGACTAGACGAAACCCCGCGTTCGTGCACTCTATTAGTCCTATACGAAGCTAATTATATCGCTAACATAACGCATTACGGTCGCATTCTAATTTCTACAAAAATCTAGTAAGCGATTTTCTAGCCGATTCGATACAAACATCGTAATTTGTCGATTTAGCAAGCATATCATTTCACAATTTACCATTCTAATCAATTAGACAACCAAAACCCTAACTTAATTTTGATAACCATGTTTCAAACCCTAACTCAACATCAAAACCCATTCTTGATTTTTCATGAATAAGGATTTACACTAAATCAATACTTCAAAATTAGATTCTAGCATATATAAACTACAAGTTAGCAACTAGTTTAGAATTTTCACCTCTCAAGCTTGAACCCTAGCTTGATCAAGTCACCAAGAAGCCTCCTTTCATCATGTTTTTGAACCAATTTGGGTTGAGAGAGAAAGGATTAGGGTTTTGGTTTGAATGGAGAAAGAAATTTGTGAATTTTTATGAATTTTTTGCAAGAAAATGAAGCAAAATGAAGTGGGAAAATGGGGAAAAACTGCAGGTGAGGGTCGGCCAGCAGGTAGAGGAGGAAGTGGGGAAATTTTGGGGAAGTTTCTAGGTCATTACAACATCATATGATATCATTTCATGCTTTCATATCAACCTTTTTACAAAAAAACCCTTTTTTCATCATTTTTTTCATAATTTTCCCCCCTTTAAACCAAAAGTTTGCAAGACATGATACAATTTTATTAACACCATATTTTAGCTTATAAAGACTCCTAATTAATAAATTTACCTAATTAAATTTGTATTTATCCTTAATTAAATGTATTTTAAAAAGGCTTAAAATAATAAAAAAATAATTAATTACGAATTTTTTTTTATTTAACTAGATAATTATAAGTGACATTTTAGTGACAAAATTATAGTAATATCTTATCTAAATTTTGTATAATTAGGTCTACAATGAAAAATATCAATTTTGACTTTTTACGGAAAAAGCCGAAAAATTAGCCGATTACCGAAAAACTGCCTAAACGATTTTCGAAGGGTTACAGAAATAAGGTTTGGGTTTGGGTTAGGAGTTTAAATACAAATAGAAAAGGAATATGAGGAAGTGGGCCGGCTAATAAGAGGAAAAGAAATATGAAAGGGAAAAGGGTTAGGAAAAGAATTTGAAGAATTGGGAAAGGAGTGGGCTGGGTTTAGGGCTTTTAAAATAAAAAATAAATAATAATTATAAAATAAGTAAATTTAAGAGTAACAAAAATACGGATATTGATATACAAAAGAACTGGGTATTACACTGCTCGGTCAATCCTTAGCGGGTAACTTCCTACCCATCTACACTAAGGATCGAAGCCCTCATCAAGAGGCCACCGAGCAGCTTCCCTGCTCGGTAATTCCCTGGCGGGTAGCTTCTACCCATCCACCCCAAGGATCGAAGCCTTCCTCATGAGGCCACCGAGCTGCTTCCCTGCTCAGTCAATCCTTAGCGGGTAACTTCTTACTCATCTACGCAAAGGATCGAAAGCCCTCATCACGAGGCCACTGAGCAGCTTTCCTGCTCAGTCAATCCTTAGCGGGCACATCCCGCCCATCTACGCTAAGAATCGAAAGCCCACCGAGCAGCTTCCCTACTCTGCCAATCCTTAATGGGTGGCTCCTATCCACCTACGCTAAGGATCTAGAGACCTCATCAGTCAGCGCCGACCAATCATAACTTGGCTATTTTTCAACTCACGCTAAGAGACGTGGTCGTCGGCCCGACCCTAGGGAATGGGCAGATACCGACGTCATATAAGGAGGGATCTTCCGACGTATTCTAAGTGGACGATCGCCACCTCGACTTCCGGGGCGGGAAAGGCACTGACCTTGTTGCACTTGGTGGTTAATTGATTTATACTCGGCGCGCTATCGTCATCTAAGAGGAATGCATTGTCATGGCGAGAAAAATAAACTCAGTTTATTTCATGCTCCAAAATTTTTTACAAGGTATTTTGGGCTCCCCAGCAATACAAAAATTGCCCGGAGGCTCACTACAAAGAAAAAATAAAAAGGAGCTCAGGCAGTGTTCATATCATAATATTGCATTATTACATTCTCTATTCTTATTCATTTTATAAATAAACATGTGCTTTTGACCCATGTCTGCTACATAGTTGCAGGTTACAGGTTCTTAGAACAAGAACAGTGAAAACAATGAAAAGACGATGCAAAAATGAGACTTCGACCAACAAACAGAGAATCTTTATCTTGCCTACAGTTTGAAGACTAAACGAAGATCAATGGACAATTTTACAAAGCACAAAGGCAGAGTAAGGTTCAAGACTTCGACACGAAGCAAGCGGTAAAAGTCCACGACTTTACTCACTGTAGAGATCTGGAAAAGAGCTAAAAGACATTCTGAAGAACAAACTAAGGAAAACAGAAGACAAAGCCAACCAGAACATTCCCTGAAAAACCGAGCAACCAAGACCACTATTTGGCCACAGAACCGCGGCCAAACGTGGGCATTGGCCGCGGATTCGCGGCCACGTAGCACAAGTGTCGGTGGAAAATTGTCGGTGCGCTGGCGGTGCGTTGACTAGGTCTTTTTCTTAGGGGGTAAATTTGTAAAAACAGATATGACGCGATTGTGACCTAGGGTTTCTATGAATCTATAAATAGAACCCTAAAGACCTGTTTTAGGTCATGGCTCTTTTCATTTCACCTATTCAAAAATTAAATCCTGTGTAAATATTTGGAGAGAGCCATCAATAAAATTAGTAAGTTTTCTTTTCATTGCCCTAGTATAATTTCTTATCTGCCCTAGTTAGATTTTTTATTCTCTGCCCTAAATAGATAGTTTAGAAATGTATTTCAATTCCCTAATGAGCGAGTAGTCTCCTCGCTTGTTAAGGTTAGCGTTGGGGAAGGCTTGAGAGATGAAGATCTCCCACCCCTTTTTTGTCCATCACACGTTTTTATAGGACTCCATGCATACATGCACACACCGCTCCCTACGGCACCCTATCCCACGAGGTAGCGGTGATACCGTAGTATAAAGGCCCGGTTGAGCGTATTTTCCATGGAGCTTAAGGTAAGGATTAAGAAAGGAAGGACAAGAACCTAAAGGAAGAAACACCGTTTCTTCCCGATGGTACTAATCCCCTTTATTAATAATTACCATAACTCCTAAAGAGATCTTAATTTGGGTAAAGAAAGCGGTGAGAAAATCTTTGCATTTCCAAACTTAACCTAAACCTAACCCTAGCAAGAATTAGATCTAGATTAATTTAGTTTTTTAGATTTAATCAATCCATTCACACCGTTTGAAATTAACTCGTAAGAACAATTAGGAAATTCACAAAATCCCTATGGACCGACCCGTACTCACCGGCTAGCTACCAAGCGACGCCGTTCTTGATTGCGGTTACTAAATTATTCTTTGACATAAAAATCAAATGGCGCCGTTGCCGGGGATGGCGTGTTATTTTCTTTTTGCAATTTCGGGTTAATCTAAAATTGAAAAATCATAAAAACTGAAAAATTAAAAAAATATATAAAAATTTATCATCTTTTTATTTTGTGAAGGGTATTTTTGTTTGAATTTTGCAGGACCGAAGAACAAGTTCGGATCTGGAAATCTCCAGAAATCAAAGCAGAAAACGAAAGATCTGAACAGCAGAGGATTTCAACAACAGAACAACAGAAAAAATCTCGGGATCTGGACCAGCCACGTGACCGCGGAACCGCCGCAATAGACCCATTCTGACCGCGGAAACACGGCTGACTGCTGACGTAAGCACGAGGAAATCCCACTGTTTGTTTTTCTCTCACCTCCACTGCAACCCCAAATATCTCCTCTGTAGATTTTCCTGCAGGATTCTTTGCGCTAAAAAAAATCCCTCCCCCTTCCAATAATTGATCTTGTGCAGGATTCTTTGCGCCGCGCTTAAAAAATAAAAAAATTGATCCCAAGTGATTGTTACTGCTTTGCATATTTTTAATCGGACTTTAAGAGGCTTGAAACCAATCCAGATTGGGTGGGGATTTCATCACCCTTCCCAGGACCCCAGAAATCACATAAGGCATATGCATTAACCATTATTTAATTAAAAAATACTAGACTCAGCCCTAAAGACTTCGCGCTCAATAGGACAAAGGACTAGTTGTAGGCATCGGCCGTTGATCCTAACCTGACTTTGTGGTGTCTAGGCAAGTGTGTCTAAGGCGAGTGGTTACTTAATTAGGGCCACTACTTATAGTGGAGAGCCTCCCACTCACCTGGCACTTACCTGGCCGCAATTGGCGGTGAAGAGGCAGTTTGAGGTCCTATTTCTAGCCCTTTGGAACAGTTAGGAGCTGTCTAGCTGACCTAGGTGACCCTAGATCTAGGCCTGATTGTGCATTTGTGGTTGATTGAAAGTGTGTCTAAGCCCTTTATCGAAAATTTTTGCAAAAAGCTCCACATATAAAAAAAAAAGAGGGAATTTTTACAAAGACTTGCAAGTTTTGTCGCTAAGAAATCCGTGCACCCCACTTACAACCACCTTCTTTTTCTTCTCTTTCTTACATCATGAGTACCCCACCTCATAAATCTCTTGCCGAACTTTGGTACCCTAAACCAAACTTTGCTTCCTACGCGAATTGTTTCGGTCGAATTACGGACGACCCCTCCATGCCAAAAATTTCTTTAAAAGATCGAATAGAAGCGTCTAGGAGAAACAGTTGGACTCTGCAATCCACTTTGTATCAACCGTGTCAACCTTCACCACCTTCTTACGTTGATACTCCTTTTTCAAGTCCTATTGTAACTCCAAAACCCATGTCTATTGCTGAGCATGTTGAACAATCTCGTAGCCGATCTTTCACTCCTCTCCATACATCCAGTTCTAGGGATCAAAAAGTCCATTCACCTTTTTATCCAAATGTTGATCCTACTCCTGTCCAACCATTCAATTCCTACCAGTCCTACCCAACTTTCACACCTTCCCTAGACATTGCTTCTACACAGCCATTTGGGAGTTTCCAGAATCCAAGCAACTTTGAATGTTTTACTGAAACCCCTTCACAACCCATGTCTAGTTTGGAACAGTCGTTGGAAGCTTATATGGTAGCGACAAACCAAATGATTAGGAATGTGGATGCGTCCGTGGCCGCCCTTATGCAACCTAATGACCTGGTAGTTAGTTTCCAACTAGCTCCAAAAATTCTAATGTATGATGTGGCGGTTGGACAGAGTGAGAATTTGAGTGGAGAAAGTGAGTTATACACCCTTTCAAATCAAACCTACCCATACCCAATTGAATCCCACAACTCTAGTTTTGAATGTCTATCAAATGTTCCAAATAAAACATTTAATGAGTTGTGCGACTTTGTAGTGCTTGATTTGCCAGATTGTGAAGGGTCCCTTTCGAGTGAAACCATCACCAATCCTTTTAACCCCTACACCTCCAATCTAGAACATAAATTGATTAATGTCCATGCTTTTGATGAGGTGACTGAAAAAATTGATTTTCACTTAATTGAGGATATTGACGCCGGAAATATTTTGGATGATGAACCTATAGATTTGATTGAAATTTTATGTCCAATTCATCATCCCGAGTCATTAAATGTTTCTCCCAAACCTCATATGCGTTTTAATTTTGATGATAATTGCATGGATGAGATAATTCTTGAGGAGAATTATGAGGATAGTATTGAGGAGAGTATTGAGGATAGTATTGAGGATGAACCATTTTTGTTTGATGTGTCGGATTTTCCAATTCATCCTCCTGAACCTTTAACTGTTATACTTCCTAAATTACCCTCCATCCTTTCCATCGTTCCGACCACGCAAAAGATCATGCAGGAGGACTGTGAGTTTGAAAAATTTCTGTTCAATCACAGCACATTTGACGCCACTAGTGCGTTCCTCCTTGAATCTGACACTCTTCTCACAGCTGATAACGATTACAAGTGTTTCACTTTTTCGGACGATGTTGAAAACTCACCTCCCAAGTTTGAGTCCTTTAAATTTTCAGATGAGTTAGTTGAACCATCAGACTCGGTTGCTTACAGTCATTTCGAACCATGGATGGAATCCTTCAAGTTCGAGACAGATTACTTAGGTGAGAATAAGACTATCTCTAAATCACTCCCTTTCGTCCTTCCTATCGTTTCGACCACGCAAGACTCCGTCGCATTTCTATTTTCAATGGATGGTTTACCAAGTTCGACGTACCCATGCTTTCTTGCGAATCTTGAGAGATTTGACCCCATTTCTCGACGGGTTGATAGATTAGCACAATCGCTTTTAACACATCAGTCATCACAAATTGTGCTAATTTATTCACTCGATTTACACCCTCAAAATCGTACTACACTTCTTTCTCTTTTCCGCCATTCTTCTCCTCCACCGAGACCATATTCTACTCTTCTTCCCATTCAGTCTCGTGTGTTTCTCAACTCATTTCTCTACACTCCATTTTTTCACTAACCCTACCATTATCACGATAGAATTTTTGAATGGTTGGTACTAACCTTTGGCCTGTGTAAGGCCTTGTTTAGTTTGGGGAGGACCTTGTTGTATATATGTATATATATATTTGTTTTCCTTTTCTATTAACAATAAAAAATCAAATATATATATATATATATAAATTTATAAATAAATAAACAGGGGAGTGCCGACATTCTCAACCCTCTTGGTGTAGCATGACAGTGAGGACACTGTCAAGATTAAGTTTGGGGGTATGCTCGGTAAGCCTTCTTCCTTCGCATTCATATGAACATTTTGCATTTGCATTACTTATTTTAAAACCCATAAAAAATTGAAAAATTTCAAAAATTATAAAAATTAAAGTATTCAATTTTGACCATAATTGACTTGAGTTTGACAAAAAAGTTAACTAGTTAGGAACAACTAGATCTTATACTTAGTAAATTAAAAACCCTAAAAATAACCTTTCTTAAAATTTAACGGTAGAAAATATATGTCTTTGTAGTTTATTTAGAAATAGGCAAATTTTGAGTTCACTTCTTGGGCTAAGTTAAAACAAGAGAAGAGTATTGATATTTTTATTAAAGTGTAAGTTTGAAAAATAATTCCGAAGCTTAAGTCTAAATTCTGAAAATACATACTCTACAAATTGCACAAACACGCACCTTGAAACTTGGAATAATAGAAGAGACCTTGAAATGCTCTTGTCTAAAGTCCTTAGTACAAAGAAAATAAAATAAAAATTCAAGTGTGAATAAAGAGATAATAAAAAAAATGAACACTGGTTTTTGTGATTACTTAAGGCTGCAAAAATAGAAAAATATTTAGCGAGGGTGCTTCATCACCTAGTGCCTTAGACCAACTGGTTTGGGAGTCACTGCTAAAGCCTTAGGTGTTACAAGATTAGGAATTACGCTTTAATGTGCAAACACATCTTATAATCGGTTGTTGGTATCTCAAGAAGTATTAACGGTCGCATGAAAGATGTGTGAGCAAAATTCATCTAAAAAAATTCACCTATTAAGAAGTGCTTTGGACAACGGACAAGAGTATGATTGCTTGATTTGAATTTCCAAGTGTAGGGGTGATTTATACACACACGTAGGGGTATGTGATTGGGATTTAGATAAGAGATAGGAATGAAGAATATGACTTATATCTTTAATAGAGATGATAAAAATTCCTAAATTGAGATGGAACCCTAGAAGGAAAACTTAAGAGATGCCAAAAGCTAAGTAAATTCACAAGAATATATATAATCTTAAGTTAAATGATAAGAAAGCGTGAAGAATACGGGTGGATAATTTATGAGTCGAAGATAATAGAATTCCTTGTTGGAAACCTAATTGGAGAATAAAAGTTAATGGGCCGAATTGATAGGATTTTGTGGGTAGTATCCGCTGAAAACCCTCAGGAGACAACACTCCTCCTACTAGGGACACCTAGAGATTTAACGGCTTGTTGCACGAGCTCAGTGCAATCGTGATTTCCTGCGAAAGTGAGGCTAGGTCTTTTTTCGAGAATAAAACTAGGTTTGCTCGAGGACGAGCAAAAGATAAGTTTGGGGGTATTTGTTCATATCATAATATTGTATTATTACATTCCCCATTCTTATTCATTTTACAAATAAACAGGTGCTTTTGACCCATGTCTGCTACATAGTTGCAGGTTACAGGTTCTTGAAACAAAAACAGTGAAAACAATGAAAAGACGATGCAAAAGTGAGACTTCGACCAACAAACAGAGAATCTTTATCTTGCCAACAGTTTGAAGACTAAACGAAGATCAATGGACAATTTTACAAAGCACAGAGGCAGAGCAAGGTTCAAGACTTCGACACGAAGCAAGCGGTAAAAATCCACGACTTTACTCACTGTAGAGATCTGGAAAAGAACTAAAAGACATTCTGAAGAACAAACTAAGGAAAGCAGAAGACAAAGCCAACCAGAACATTCCCCAAAAAACCGAGCAACCAAGACCACTATTTGGCCGCGGAACCGCGGCCAAACGTGGGCATTGGCCGCGGATCCGCGGCCACGTGGCACAAGTGTCGGTGGAAAATTGTCGGTGAGCTGGCGGTGCGTTGATTAGGTCTTTTTCTTAGGGGGTAAATTTGTAAAAACAGATATGACGCGATTGTAACCTAGAGTTTCTATGAATCTATAAATAGAACCCTAAAGACCTGTTTTAAGTCATGCCTCTTTTCATTTCATCTATTCAGAAATTAAATCCTATGTATATGTTTGGAGAGAGCCATCAATAAAATTAGTAAGTTTTCTTTTCATTGCTCTAGTATAATTTCTTATCTGCCCTAGTTAGATTTTTTATTCTCTGCCTTAGATAGATAGTTTAAAAATGTATTTCAATTCCCTAATGAGCGAGTAGTCTCCTCGCTTGTTAGGGTTAGCTTTGGGGAAGGCTTGAGAGATGAAGATCTCTCACCCCTTTCTTGCCCATCACGCATTTTTATAGGACTCCATGCATATATGCACACACCGCTCCCTACGGCATCCTATCCCACGAGGTAGCAGTGATACCGTAGTATAAAGGCCCGGTTGAGCGTGTTTTCCATGGAGGTTAGGGTAAGGATTAAGAAAGGAAAGACAAGAACCTAGAGGAAGAAATACCGTTTCTTCCCGATGGTACTAATCCCGTTTATTAATAATTACCATAACTCCTAAAGAGATCTTAATTTGGGTAAAGAAAACGGTGAGAAAATCTTTGCATTTCCAAACTTAACCTAAACCTAATCCTAGCAAGATTTAGATCTAGATTAATTTAGTTTTTTAGATTTAATCAATCCATTCACACCGTTTGAAATTAACTCGTAAGAACAATTAGGAAATTCACAAAATCCCTGTGGACCGACCCGTACTCACCGGCTAGCTACCAAGCGACACCGTTCTTGATTGCGGTTACTAAATTATTCTTTGACATAAAAATCAGGCAGCAGGCTCCGCCAGGACTTCGCCTTGTTCGACGCCGCCCTCGAGGGCCAGGGTTTCTGCTTCCGTAGCCGCCCCACCTCCGGCGCCAGCCGCCTGCGGTATTTCCACCGAGAGGGGGACCCGAGCACGGAGCTCATCGTCCGCAAACTCCGTCATCAACTCCTTGACGGCATCAAGGGCTGCATGCCAAACGATGGCGGAGGCTTCGTCGGGGTCGGTGTAGAACTGGTATGACACTTTGTACGCGTCCACCGACTTGCTGGCCCGAAGCTCGATGATCTTCGTCACCTCAAGCGCAGCCTCTGTCTCCCTCTTGTTGGTGTCTTTTGCATTCTTCATTGAGGCGTGGTGCTTACCCAGCTCCTCCAACTTGCTTTCCATGGCTCGGTGGGACTCGCCCAGGAGCCGGTAGGACTCCTGGCTCTTGGAGAGCATGAGCTCCCCGGCGGCCAACTGGGTCTCGAGAGCGGCCGTCTTCTCCTTCTCCTGCAGCAACTGGAAGCGCAGATCCTCCGCCTCTGAAGACGATTCCCCCACCTTCTTTATAGCCGGGACGATATCCCCGGGTTCCATGTTGACGATGAGGGCGCAATGTTGGAGGACCTAAGAAAAGCAACCAATGGGTTTAGAAATGTCCGGGCTAAAAAGAAAAAACCAAGACAACTCAACAAATACCGACCTGAACAGCCTCCTGAGCGATGGCGGCCACTTGGGCCTTCAGGGTCCCTCGCGAAATCTTTTCCCCGGTCAATTGCTCTATGTCCGTGAGCAAGCTGTCGGTGACGGAAAGCCCCAAGGGGACCACAAAGCAGACGTCCTCCTCCTGCACCGGAATCCCCTCGGGGATGTCAGTCGGCGACGTGCGGGAGACCGTCCTTTTCCTCTTGAGGGGGACTGTTCCCCTCCGAAAGGCGGCCAAGACAGGGACGTCTTGCCTGAGATTCAGGGCAGATCCTAATTGGTGCTATCCGTCTACCTCTCCGAAGATGCCAAGTTGATTTATGGCACCATGTATCGAAGGTTTAAACGGATGCGTCCGATGTAGCAGACTTCGTCAGATTCCCCCTCGCTTGAGGGGTTTTTGATTGTGGGGACGCTCTTCCCTGCAGGCGCAAGCCTCTGCAGTTAATTACGCTACCGCATTGCGGTAACAACTTTCTCCTTCTCCAGATGATCACTTCGTGTCGTGTGTGTTTATTTTGTGTTTGGTTGCCCGTGGATTGTATACAGAGACTGAGTTATGTCGTCGCCCGTAGGGCGTGGACTAGTCCAAATCCGTATTATTCTTAGATTTGGGTTTGGGGGTTTAGGTTTAAGAATACGTTAGCCTTATTTGAGACTAAGATCGACTTAAACGTTTGTTAAGGATACGTTAGTCTAGTTTTAGACTAAGATCAACTTAACGCGATCGTTTAGATCCAACAAGAGAGCAATTAAGGGGGCCATGTTGTTTAGTTTAGTGACATTGCGGTCAATAGGTAGTTTAAGGACATTGCGGTCCAATGTTAGTTTTAAGACATTGCGGTCAAGGTTAAGGACATCATAGTCCGAAGATTTAAGGACTCCACAGTCCGACGATAGTTTTAAGACATCCCGGTCAAGGTTAAGGACATCATAGTCCGTTGCTAGTTTTAAGACATCCCGGTCAAGATTAAGGACATCATAGTCTGTGGATTTAAGGACTCCATGGTCCGACATTAGTTTTAAGATGTCCCGGTCAAGGTTAAGGATATCATAGTCCATGAGTTTAAGGACCCCACAGTCCGTATCAATGTGCGGTCGTCGGGACCCGTCACCTCTTTGAAGACGTTGAGGAATTACAACGCCAAGTATCAAAGGAGTGAAGAGATGTACCCTTGAACCAAGGTAGATTAAACAGTCTTTGGCCCAGTTTGGAACCAAGACCAATTAATTATGTTATGAGCCCATTAGCCCAGTTAAGTTTGAATTGAGGACTTATGGCCAGCTTGGGCTAAGTCCAATCATGTTTAGGATATTGACCCTCTGTTGACTCATTGGAGAAGAGGCTTTGCCTCTAGAAACTTAGCCAATTGGGCTAAAACTAGTGTTGAACACTAGAGACCAACAGTGTTGAACACTGGAAATGAGATTGACAAACTGGTGTTAAACGCCAAAAGATAGCTAGCAACAAGGCTTTCAAAATAGTGTTAAACACTAAAGCAAATCAGTGTTAAACACTGGCCAGAGAGATTTCAAATCAGTGTTTAAACACTAAAGCAAATCAGTGTTAAACACTGGAAATAGAGATTCCAAATTAGTGTTAATCAGTGTTAAACACTGGTAACAGGAATTTTAATTTAGTGTTAAACACTGCTAACAGAGATTTAATTTAGTGTTAAACACTAAGAAATTCAGTGTTAAACACTGCAAATAGAGTTTTTCAATTAGTGTTAAACACTAAAGCAAATCAGTATTAAACACTGGATACAGAGGTTTCAATTTAGTGTTAAACACTAAGGCAAAAGGGATCATGTGGTAGCACGTGAGAGCGCCCTCCTTCTCTTTATTTATTCTGCCGAGAGTATTGAATATTTTGGAGCATCACGTGCTGTTACGTGATAGGCATTTAAGTGTTTGTCTATGAGAGCTTCTGCCAAGGGGTCATATGGGGCACGTGAGGCGTTGCCTCAAAGCCCTTTCTCTGTGGATCTTTTCAGGGGTCACGTGGTAGCACGTGACCCTGTTTCTTTACATGTTTGTTTATCTTTTTAAGAATTAAATTCTTCATAGGGTTAAACCCTAATAATAACTTTCTAGGAATTAAATTCCCACCTTCTTTTAAAGAACTATTCTTAGATAGGGTTAAACCCTAATTTCTTTTCTGCAGGAGTTAAATTCCCATTAAGTTCTGGCATAAGAATTAAATTCCTGTGAGTTTGAAGGAATTAAGTTCTCAATTAGGGTTAAACCCTAGTTCTGTCCATTTTTGAGGGAATTGAATTCCTATTAACATAGGGTTAAACCCAAATTTTATCTCAAAGGAATTAAATTCCTATAATTTTGTGAGAATTAAATTCTCACAACTTAATTCTTCCTCTGAGTTTTGGATCTGCATGGCAGGATCTCAACCCAATGAGAATTAAATTCTCAATTCATGAGGAGATGTGCATTTTGCAGATCCTCCACCAGAGAAAGAACTAAGTTCTTTTTTTTTTACATAAGAGTTAAACTCTTTTGAGAATTAAATTCTCTTTTTAAGCCTCTCCTTTTTTACCTAGGGTTTTCTTTTGCAGAAGATCAATTTCTTTCAAAATCTCTAGGCTCTCTCTCTCTCTCTCTCTGTGTATGTCACTGTCTCTTTTTTTAAACTCTCTCCTTTGGCTCCTATTTATAGGAGAAGGAAGAGAATCAATCTGCTTAGTAAATTTCTCATTTAGCGATTTGATTTGTATGTTGAGAGATTTGATTTATATTTATCATTAATCCGGGCCTTTAGATTGTTAGGTGAATTTTATTCACCATTGGATTTTAAATCCAAAGATATCCCTTTGTTATTTCGGTTAGATTTTAAGGGGAAATCTTTCCAAGTTCAAGATTTTTCCATAAATTGGTGATATTTAATCACCTTTAGATTCTTAATTCAACGGTTCCAAATAATCCTTCTCTATTTGGAAAGATTTGAATGATCTCTTCTCAAAATTTAATTCTGTTAAATAATAAGGCTTTTAAAGCCGGTCACGTGTGGCCACGTGACCCCTGGTCACGTGTAGGCACGTGACCCTTGGTCACGTCTAGGCACGTGACCCCTGGAACGGGCCTTTCTTTTCCTTTTGCGCTCTGTTCTCTGGCCGCTGCTCAGCCGTCACGTGTCAACACGTGACCCCTGGTCACGTGTGAGCACGTGACCTTTTCTGGAGCCTTTTCTTGAATGAGCTTTGTGCTGCTGCTCTGAACGTCACGTGCCAACACGTGACCACTGGTCACGTGTGAGCACGTGATGCCTCCTCTGAGTCCTTTCCTGATTTTTAATCAGGGAATAAATGCCCCACAGCATTGTTCTCACGTGTCTGCACGTGAGTGCAACGCTGTCTCTTTTGTGACCGTCGGATCTGCTTTGGGGGTAGGGTAGATGAAAAATTTTCCATCCCATCCTATAAATGCCCATGTCTTTTCAGAAGAGCCTCCACTTTGCTCATCTTCCTCCTTGCATACTTTTCTTTCTGAGAATTTAATTCTCCTTTCCAGAGCTTAGTTCTCTGTCTTGAACAATTCTCAGAGTTTAACTCTGTTCAAAAAGAATTCTTTTCTTCAGGTAAAGGTCTTTGAACGATCGGAGAACTTTTCCATGTCCTTCTGGATTTTAAATCTATAGCAAGGGTTTCACCCCTTTTAAATATGAACCCATTTTTCCTTTAAGTTTTTCAACCGAAATATGAAACCATTTAATCTTCAGCAGTAAATCTCTTTAGGGTTCATCTGATCCTTCAGGGAGATGATGATGTTGGCTGCTTTTTCCGAGAAATTTAATTCCTTTAAAGAAAATGTTTCTGGGAATTTAATTCCCTTCTCTTAATAAGGAATTTAATTCCCATGAAGAACTCAGTTCTTCCCTTGGAGGCTTCTTAAGGTTTTCTTGCCCTAGGTTGTCCTTCTGTAATCAATGAAGAAGAAGCTTTGTAACAATTCTCATGACCTTTATTTCAGGTATTATGGATGCCCATATGTATGATCTTAACGAAATCATTTCCTATGGGAATATTCGTGCACTGGGCCGCAGTCAGAACCAGGAGTTCACCAATGCTCAGTGCGCTGAGATCATGAGCCGCTTCGACGAGTACAACCATCGGCTACTCCCTCGTCGCTCTTCTCTTCTGAGACTCATCGTGCTGGCGATCTGGGAGGCGCTCCCTCTTTTTTGCACCGGCGTGCCGCTCGGGGCATTGGACGCCGCCGAGGATAAGGTACATTCGGTGTGCCTGATGAACCTGATTTGAAAGAGGAGGCGAGACGACCTCATTGATCTCTTGCACCAGGCTTTTCAGCAGTCAGCCATACTTGCTGCCTATCGGAGGGTGGTGGACATTCGTGAGGACCCCGACGCTTGTGACCGCGAGAGAAAGCATACCAGGATGGTTCGAAATGCCTGGAAGATCTTGGACAAAGTTACATTCGAGTTTCTCAATCCATGCCCTGCGTCCGAGGTCTTACCGTTGTAATCGTTTCTTTTTTTTGCTTTGTATGAACCGTTTAAAATACGAATGATAAATCTTATCATGTCTTTCTGTGTTTGCATGCCCCCCCTTTTTTTGTAGGATTTTGTCATATATATATATATATATATATATATATATTGTTGCTGCTGATGTGTTTAGTTGTGCAAGGCATTGTTTCACTTTCTAATACACACCAAGCATGGTGCTCACGTGCTCTGCACGTGGGGTCCTTTCGATGGGGCTGTTCAACTTTCCCCGCCCTATCTTTTGTGCATGGCATTAAATGCAGAAAAGGAGCCTTGGAAATAGCTCCCTTTCTTGATTTCCAACGCCTTCCCCTTTTTGGGCCTTGGAAATAGTTCCATCATGCCATGTTCTCTGCGTGTAGTATTTAATGCTCCCCTTTATAGTCTTGAGGCCATAGCCTGTTTCCTCTTCACAGAGAAGTTTATTCCCATTTTGACGTGATTTAATTTGGGAAACAACTGAGTGTCATGGCCTGCAACCTTCCACACGCTCGTCGACAGCCTTGGGAAGTGCCTATCGAGAAGATGATTCCTCGCTTTGCTGCACGATTGGTGGACCCTCGCCTTACCGACGACGAATGCGACTCAGCGGCATATGAGTGTAGGGTTCCTAGGCATCCTAATGAGGTCTCACAAGGCATCAACCATGCCAATTTCAAAAAATCTAAGTGCCGAGAAACCCGACTACGGATCGTTGGCTAGAAATCTAGGCGAAACAATAAACTAGTTAACACTTAACTAAGAGATACGGAAATACAACCTTTGTAGATCCGGTTCTCCACCTCCATAGCTCCGCAATGAAGTCTCCTCGCTGTCCATAACAAGTCCCGGGCTCTAGCGTCGGCTTCATCGGAGAATGGACGGGCTAGGTCATCGATGTCCATGCCGAAGATGATCTACGTCGAGGCATAGCTAAATCAAGCTCCGACTTCACCAAGTCAAGAAACTTGTGAAGAAAACACACTCTACTACTTGGCAAGAGGTAGAGGATGAAGAAATAGGAAGTGGGTTCAATTTAGAATTGGATTTCTCACTCTTTATCATCAATCACCATTGATGACCTCAAGGTTTTCTTCTTGAGTTCAAGGAAGAAGAAGAAGAAAATGATATGATAAGTTAATTAAAAAGAAAAGAATAATCAAACCTTATCATAATGTTAACTATGGTAATGTGTAGAGAATCAATCATAGTTAAAGGAATGGTTAGGGTTAAGGATGAGATAAGAATGGTGGACAAAGTCAAAGCTTCATGAAGCTTCAACTAAACAACAAATAAAGCCACCATTCTTTTCTCTTTTCCATTTATTTTCCAAAATGTATAAACAAATAAATAAATGAATAAATAAGTAATGGAAAAATAAAACCCTAATTATATGTTTAACCATGGTTTAATTCTTTACACTTAACCAAGGAAACATGTATCATCAAACATGATACAATCATGTGTACAAAAGTATATCACATATACAATGTGCACAAACCGAGTAAGAAAATCCATTTAAAGTGAACCAATACTAGTTAATGTAAAGTAATATATCAAATATATATAATTATACATTAAATCATTAAATCAACACTTGATTTAACGATCCGGTCATATCGCATATAACCGACTAGTATCCAATGTATCGGCTTATCGAATCAATCCTCGATTCGATAACTAGGTTATATCGCATACAACCATTCGACACATTCATCGCGAGAATAGAATACGGTATCACATACACGCATTATTCTCGGTCCCGCACATATCTCATATGCGCTCCTATTTCGTTTCGCTTGAACCAGGAAACCTCTGTGTAGGACTCTAAAGACTCGTCAATACGCCGGCAGCAGGTGATGATCATATCAAGCATCCACAAGCCGCAAGCGGTCTGCTAAACGTAACGGCCACCCGGGTATTGAGCGGTCTGAAGATCGACGAGCAAGCCCGCTCACACTCCAGTGAATCCAACCAGTAACACTACCGTACAGTACGGTCTGATCGTCTGATATGTCGCATATCTCGCCTAGGGGTGGTCAACGTCAGACCCCAATAGCTCGATAAGTCGTGTCGATATGAGGTCTATAACAATTCGAGAAACTACTGGTAACACTTACCAGTAAATCTCAGCAACCCTGGCCAGGGATTTCCTGTTATAGCCAATCGAACACAGCACAACATCAACTCCCTATACCGGGAGAGACGAATCCCCTCCTATCGCTCATTGCCTCCATGTGACTCGGGACTGTACCCAAAAACCACCGTTTTGCACGCCCTCTTGGACGTGGTAAGATGGAAATCAAAGCACAGTGGGAACCACACAAGACTCTATGACGATCTCGGGTCAACAGACTACTCTGTACCAGTGTCACCAGAGAACTGCCATCTGACGTGAGGTATAATACCATCTGGGAGTTCTCGGCGAGTCCGTCCAGTGTACCCAGTCTCTACTGAGCACCCGTATATCGTCTCTGATGTCAAACACCGATGGATATGGGATCATCCATCGCCCATCTGTATGGGTCGAGAAGGTATACGCTAGTCTACTCTGGTATATCGATGCCCCGTCTCGATACACCCTCAACTAGGGACTTTGAAGGATGTACTTATGGACTACCATGTCCCCACTAGTATGATCCGCATCATAGTCCAGGTAGTAAAGTACAGATCCTAAGGGCTTTACCAACATGTAACAGGGAGACAATCAGTATACACGTTAAGGTAAAGATCAACCAGATAGCATACTATCATGTCAAGCAAGAAAGTCCTCCCTATATACGTCCCAGCATCCACTACAATATACATCCTATGTACAGTAATGGCCTCTAGGGCATACATATAACTAACAATCTCCCACTTGCACTAGGGCCATCTGTAGCAGTGGTTGTAGTATCTTATACTCAACCATCCCATAAAAATCTCTCTCTGGGAACAGGCCTTTGTGAGTGGATCCGCTGTGTTGTCCTCTGAATCTACTCTCCTAACCTCGATCACCCTGGAGATCATCTATCTCCATGATCAGGTGATACTGCCTTAGAATATGTCTGGATCACTGATGGGACCGGCGTTCCTCGGCATGAGCCACAACTCCATTGTCTCACAATGGTAGGAACGTAGTTCATCTCAAGAACTAATATACACCCAAACATCCTCTTTGGTAGCATCTTAAGTAGCGATGTATCCTGCCTTTATCGTCTAGTATGTCACGGTATCTAGCTTGGAACTCTTCCAACATACCGTCCCTTTACTGAGGGTAAAGACAATGCCTGCGATTGACATTCAGTCGTCTTTATCACCCTGGAACCCTTCCAGTGATTCTCCCCAGGATCGATTGATACCACCTCACTACAACTAGTGAGAATCCTAACATCCATTTAAATCTATCTCATAGATCCAAAACTCAGTATTTAGGAGGTATCATTTTGATCCTATATGGAGAATCATAGTGATAAGCGGAGATTGCTCGAGCGTAGCATAGGAAACTCCTTCCCTATCAAGAGTATGTCATCCACGTACTCTACGAGGATCGTCACCATACTCCCTACTACCCTTTTTGTTTATACAAGGTTTATCTACCATTTTGATGATGTCAACTTCTTTGACCGCTTCATCAAAACAGATGTTCCAACTCCGCGATGCCTGCTTTATCCTATAAAGCATCTTGCACACGTTTCCGCTGCTCCCACTGTCTACGAAGCCCTCTGGCTGTGTACTTATAGACGCACTCTTCTAAAACATCATTTAGAAAAGCAGTCATGACACCCAACCACCAGATATCGTAGTCATGGTATATAGCCGTGACAAGTAGGATCTGGATGGACTTAAGCATAGCTACTTGAAAAGGTTTCATCATTATCCACACCTGGTCAATGATGCAAACTTTTAACAAGTCTAGCTTTGAAAGTCTCAACTTTTCAATCTACACCAAGTAATCTTCTCAAGATATACTTGCTCCTGATGGGGATTTAACCCTTCAGATATTGCAACCAAAGTCCATACTTTGTTGGTGTACATGGATTCCATCTCAGATCGCTAAGCATCCAGCCATTCTTACAGAGTCTTACTCTCGATGGCCTGCTCGAAACTAGTTGGGTCATCATCTCATGATGCAATCCTCGCTCCCACTGTCATAGAGAAACCGAAGTAACTCTCAGGTGGGTGAGGAACCCTACTAGATCGGCGGAGAGGCTGAGGTTCGTTGGTAACTATTAAATCCTTTGGTTCTTTCAAATCATCAGCTGCAGTTTGTATAGCTGGAACATTTCCAGTTCTACATAACAGATCTTGCCTCGAGCTTGTCCGGATTTTGCTTTTAGACATAGGACGGTCAACCCCAAATCTTAACTAGCTTAAGACATGGGCTCTTCCCTATCCATATCACATATGAAGCGGTAGGCAACTGATTTGATTGGAACCCTATTCAATAGGTATGCAGCTTCTCAAGTGCATAACTCCCAAAAGGAAATAGGTAACTCAGTAGTACTCATCATAGAGCACACCTTATCATATAGGGTGTTATTGCTCCGCCCCGATATACTATCGTGCTATGGTGTATACGGAGGAGTAATGCTGAGAGAGAATCCCATTCTCCTTTAGAATAGTCCAGGAATTTCGTGCTCAAGTATTCTCCTCCTTGATCTCATCAAAGGACATAATACTTATACCCGTATTGGTTCTCTACTTCTAACTTATATTCTGTGAATATCTCAAAAGGTTCTGACTTGTGTTTCAACAGGAACATATATCTGAATCTTGAGAGATTATCAAAGAATGTAATGAAGTATAAAGAATCAGTCCTGACATGTGTAGACAGGGGACCTACATACATCAACATGTATCATCCCAAGAGTTCACTAACTCTTTCTCTGTTTCCAGTAAACGGAGCTATGGTCATCTTATCTTTGTGACATGACTGGCGAGTTTCACAAGATGTAAATTCAAACTGATTTAAATATGCATCTATATGTAACTCTAGCTAGTCGGGTCACATTGATCTGACCTAGTCTACAATACCTCAAGAAGAATCCGTTCATTTCTGAACTCTTCCTCTTGTGTGTGTTCTGTATACTAAGAACTGTAGTTTGATTTAGAACATTAATGCTTTTAGATAACGTGCCTGAACCGATCAACTTTTGATATAGGAAATGTTCAAAACATTATCCAACATTACAAAATTTCATCGTTTCTTTACTAATAAAGAGACAGATATGATTTTGTATATCAGGTTCGGTATCTAATAACATTCGTTCAGAATCAATGTATTGTAATACAGGGTGACAGTGACCAACAGACTTGGCTGCAACATTTGCCCCGTTTTCTGCCTCATGAAACTTATCACCCGTTCTCAGTCCTCTACCTTTCTGTAGCCCTATGTAACAGATTACATATCTGGGATCCTGATCTGGTATCACATACCCAGGACGTAAAGGATACTGAGAAACAGTTCTCTGTAATGAACACACCCGAAGATGATGCATCAGCATGCACTCTCTTCGTTTGGGCGGCACGGGAAATCTGGTATTCCCCAATTTCCTGCTCTGTCTTATAACAATTATAAGTTGGAGCGGGACCAACGTTCCCCAGCTCAGTATAACAAGCGGGTTCGGTCAATATTCCGTATTATTATCTTGATTAAGGCGTGATATGGTCGCTACCAGGAGAGAGAGAGAAGAAAACACTCAGCGTGCGCTCTTGCAAGAATAGATTGGTTATTATTTTATCTAATCAGGATGGCTCCCACTGCTTTTTATCAAATCTTCCTTCAAACCCTAAAAGGAAAGACTAGCCGGGATTAATTACACACTACAAGTTCGCCAATCTTTCATCCAGGCCAGTGTCGGTACTTTGAGGGAGGTCCCCCGTGCTTTCGCACGAACCTAATTAATGTAAACCTCGTTTTTCCAGAGGCGTAACCCCGTTGACACCTTTCTAGACACCTACTTGATCGGCTAATTGTAATGTATAAAACTCTCCCAGGAGTAACTCTTACTCGCAGCGGGTATCGGGATCCAACTATCTCATAGAAGGTATGCAATCTCATTGCAAATTTCAACACTTGAAATTCCCGATAATATTTTGCCCCTAGCGTCCTATGACCTTGACAGAGGTCAACAAACCATAGGCTGCTAGTCAAGTTCAACCCGTCATTTCCTGATTGAAGTAAACCCACCCGCACGACCCTTGACAGAGGTCAACAAGGTCGCACGACTACCCTAAATCATTCACATCATATGCTTATGCAGATAAGCACTAATCAGCTACCGCACACTACGCCTTGACAGAGGTCAACAAACGCAGCACGAATACTAACCAGTACATATCTGAAATGACGGAGGGCTACGACAGGTTTTTCTGAAAACCTATTGCGTAATGAACTTGATATCGTTGTAGAATCAAATGATTTTAAAATGGAGTGTTTTTGAGGCTTTTCTAGTTTTGCTAAAGGAGTCACTCCCGGTGAAGGGATCATCGGTCCTTTCCTCGTCGAATGAGGTGCGGGATATATCATATATATCACTGTGCAAAGCAAAAACTCTTAAAAGCTATCAAAAGACAAACCGAGTGTGTAGCATCTACCAGTTATTGCTAAAGGAGTCACTCCCGGTGAAGGGATCTCGGTCCTTTCCTCATCGAATAAGGTGCAGGATATATCACATATACCGCTATGCAAAGCAAGAACTGTAGCTACCTGTTTTATTTTGAAATTCGATTCTACAACATCTTAGGTTTCTTTTATTTCATTAATCACATTAATGAAGTCCCATCATTTAAGTGCCTAATCATCACAGATAAATACGACGTACACTTATGCCATCCGCATTCGCCTCGATGTCCCCTCATGCACCGTTAGGTTAGGTAACTAACGGCAGAGCGGGGCAGGGCTAGCGCGGGTGTAAAAGATAAGTAACATCTATATAATATATCATATATACTATATACTGTATCTATCACAGAACATCACATGATCACATCACAGATATCGCAGCAGAAGAATCATATGAAATATTGGATATACTAGGACGTCCGTGTTTTCAATACGAGCCAGTATAAAACACGGATTCCACGGTCGTGATGAATAGCCAAACCCACACCCCAAGACCCCTACGAGAGCGGCAAGCAACCCTACCAATTCTAGAGTTAGGAGACCCGGACTCGACTCCTCGAGTTGGTCTCCCACTGGACTCCAGAACCCGGTTACTTATGCCCTCCTCCTTGGGTCTATCCTAGTGCGGAAAAGTAAATAATATACAAACGGTGACAACTTCCGCAACCTGGAAGTGTCCCAATAAAAGAATATTACATACAAGTTTTTACATGAATGAAAATGAAAAACACTCATCTCACATAAAAACCCCCGGCTATTCAAACACGACGATCCAATATAACATATCCAGCAACACATAACATCACATATCATCAACGTAAGTAAATATGTCCATCCCAATTGTCGTTGACATATAGCAACGAAACCGGCGATATTACATATTACACTTACGGTCACAGAAAAGAAAGTGTAAAACTACAACAGTTGGAATCCGCAACCTCTTCAGACATCGCATGCCTGACCAAATGAATTACTTAGACATCGCATGCCTAACAATTATAAACCCCGCATTTTAGTCTCATTATCGAAAACACTTTTCAATACCAAGTCGGGCAATTCAACAGGATTCCCGACATCCTGATCGAATGCTCGTCGCAAACTTCAGTAGACGGCCGCACCCCCGATACCGTCGACGAAGTGCACCAAGGCGGAACACCGCTACCGCGAGCACCCGAACGGATGCTTTCGGCGACGGGGTTCTCCTTCAGTCACTTGGTCGGAGCTATGGAGTGAGGCTGTCTATTAAGTTTATCGGCGAGTATCCGCGTACGCTACGTGATTGCGACGGACTTTTGATCACATCAAAATTCCGTGGCAACCGATCAAGTGAGACTAAACTGCTATGTTTATAATATTCATTCCGTTATCTCATAACTATTTGTGAATTCCAATTATTGTATCCCATTCCGGATAAATAGAAAATGTCAAACTTTCCGATCGAACAATCGAACACCCAAGTTTTCCCGATACAGATCAACACATGAAATAAGTCTAACAACATTCAGTTCGTGCCTCAGTACCAACGGTCCAGCCGTAGAAGGGTCAAGCCAACGCCTCACATGTGGCACGCCGTACAGCCCCAAACCCGAAGGTTCAAACGGCAGTTCAAGACGGTCACATAATCGAGTTAAGGTTTGTTGTCTTCTAGAGGGTCCATCGAGTTACTTGCACTACTTAGAACGTCGTTAAACTACGGAAAAATCCAACACTTGGAAATTTCCCGACAGGGGAAAAAGTGGGTATTTATATCCGGTCGAACTTTTTAACATATTCTAAAATTTACCCGGAAAGCCACACAGACAAAATTTGATAATCCGATCGAATATACGAATCCCCAAAACAACTCCAGAAAATTCAACTCTTGAATAAATTTTAAAAATACCCAGGAAAACCAGAACCACTAAATAGGAGTTACTGTGCAAATAAAATGGGGCAATGAGACAATTAGGCCGCGGAACCGCCGCACGAGCCATGCTCGTGCCGCGGATCCGCGGCTGTTTAATGGAATTGGCTCATCAAACTTCACCGTAACTCTTAGATATCCCTGCTGGATTTTCTGCATATTTTTAATCTTGAAAAAACCACGTTTTTAGAAAATGTCCAGAGAGCATGAAAATTTTGGGGTTTCGGTTCGTTCGGACTTCAAATTCCGTCTAGACTTCGCCTAAGGCTCTAGCTAGGCTCTGATACCACTGTAGGTCAGGCAGCAACCCCATCCAATGGGGTAACCGTGGCACCAACGGGTCCCTCAGCAGCTACTTTTTACGCATGCCCCCTCGCGAGGACTACAACCCGCCGGAACACCTTCCGGTCTCAGGACACCCTGGGGGTAAGAGCCTATGCTTCGCCACACTGTCACACAGTGAGAACCCCCCATAGGTCGACATCCAATGCCTAGTAGCTCTGATACCACTGTAGGGTTCCTAGGCATCCTAATGAGGTCTCACAAGGCATCAACCATGCCAATTTCAAAAAATCTAGGTGCCGAGAAACCCGACTACAGATCGTTGGCTAGAAATCTAGGCGAAACAATAAACTAGTTAACACTTAACTAAGAGATACGGAAATACAACCTTTGTAGATCCGGTTCTCCACCTCCATAGCTCCGCAATGAAGTCTCCTCGCTGTCCATAACAAGTCCCGGGCACTAGCGTCGGCTTCATCGGAGAATGGACGGGCTAGGTCATCGATGTCCATGCCGAAGATGATCTACGTCGAGGCATAGCTAAATCAAGCTCCGACTTCACCAAGTCAAGAAACTTGTGAAGAAAACACACTCTACTACTTGGCAAGAGGTAGAGGATGAAGAAATAGGAAGTGGGTTCAATTTAGAATTGGATTTCTCACTCTTTATCATCAATCACCATTGATGACCTCAAGGTTTTCTTCTTGAGTTCAAGGAAGAAGAAGAAGAAAATGATATGATAAGTTAATTAAAAAGAAAAGAATAATCAAACCTTATCATAATGTTAACTATGGTAATGTGTAGATAATCAATCATGGTTAAAGGAATGGTTAGGGTTAAGGATGAGATAAGAATGGTGGACAGAGTCAAAGCTTCATGAAGCTTCAACTAAACAACAAATAAAGCCACCATTCTTTTCTCTTTTCCATTTATTTTCCAAAATGTATAAACAAATAAATAAATGAATAAATAAGTAATGGAAAAATAAAACCCTAATTATATGTTTAACCATGGTTTAATTCTTTACACTTAACCAAGGAAACATGTATCATCAAACATGATACAATCATGTGTACAAAAGTATATCACATATACAATGTGCACAAACCGAGTAAGAAAATCCATTTAAAGTGAACCAATACTAGTTAATGTAAAGTAATATATCAAATATATATAATTATACATTAAATCATTAAATCAACACTTGATTTAACGATCCGGTCATATCGTATATAACCGACTAGTATCCAATGTATCGGCTTATCGAATCAATCCTCGATTCGATAACTAGGTTATATCGCATACAACCATTCGACACATTCATCGTGAGAATAGAATACGGTATCACATACACGCATTATTCTCGGTCCCGCACATATCTCATATGCGCTCCTATTTCGTTTCGCTTGAACCAGGAAACCTCTGTGTAGGACTCTAAAGACTCGTCAATACGCTGGCAGCAGGTGATGATCATATCAAGCACCCACAAGCCGCAAGCGGTCTGCTAAACGTAACGGCCACCCGGGTATTGAGCGATCTGAAGATCGACGAGCTACCCCGCTCACACTCCAGTGAATCCAACCAGTAACACTACCGTACAGTACGGTCTGATCGTCTGATATGTCGCATATCTCGCCTAGGGGTGGTCAACGTCAGACCCCAATAGCTCGATAAGTCATGTCGATATGAGGTCTATAACAATTCGAGAAACTACTGGTAACACTTACCAGTAAATCTCAGCAACCCTGGCCAGGGATTTCCTGTTATAGCCAATCGAACACAGCGCAACATCAACTCCCTATACCGGGAGAGACGAATCCCCTCCTATCGCTCATTGCCTCCATGTGACTCGGGACTGTACCCAAAAACCACCGTTTTGCACGCCCTCTTGGACGTGGTAAGATGGAAATCAAAGCACAGTGGGAACCACACAAGACTCTATGACGATCTCGGGTCAACAGACTACTCTGTACCAGTGTCACCAGAGAACTGCCATCTGACGTGAGGTATAATACCATCTGGGAGTTCTCGGCGAGTCCGTCCAGTGTACCCAGTCTCTACTGAGCACCCGTATATCGTCTCTGATGTCAAACACCGATGGATATGGGATCATCCATCGCCCATCTGTATGGGTCGAGAAGGTATACGCTAGTCTACTCTGGTATATCGATGCCCCGTCTCGATACACCCTCGACTAGGGACTTTGAAGGATGTACTTATGGACTACCATGTCCCCACTAGTATGATCCGCATCATAGTCCAGATAGTAAAGTACAGATCCTAAGGGCTTTACCAACATGTAACAGGGAGACAATCAGTATACACGTTAAGGTAAAGATCAACCAGATAGCATACTATCATGTCGAGCAAGAAAGTCCTCCCTATATACGTCCCAGCATCCACTACAATATACATCCTATGTACAGTAATGGCCTCTAGGGCATACATATAACTAACAATGAGATCTCGATCCGTAGGGGGTCCCCCCTCCCGATGGGCTCCCTCTGGCTCCGGATGATTCTTGCTGCCGTGCTTGCCGACATCCCCCCTCACCCGGCGGAGATGACCCTGGCGATGCTTGACGCGGCCGAAGAAAAACTCGAGGGCTTTCACGAAGCGTGCCTGATTACTCAGGCTTTGAAAGATCGCTTAGTTCACCTTTTGAGCGAAATAAGAGCCCGTCGGGCTGTTATGTCTGCTTTTGCGGACGAACATGGCGCCAATCGGTGGGGAGCGACTCCTCGCGAGAACCGTCGCTTTGACGTGTTGGAGAGAGCGGAGAGAGAGATAGAGAATTTTGTTCTTTGTTTTGTCAATCCTGGCGCTACTGACCCTTTGTTCGGCAATCTTTTCCCGCTAATGTAGTACATTCAAATTAGTTTTTCGCATGTTTTACATTGAACTTTCATGTACGCTGGGCACTCGCATGTATGTTTCTGCTTGCACAAATGAACTTTGTATTCTTCCCGTGAGAACTTTCTTTAATTACGAACACTATCACCATGTTGCATGCACATCAGAGCTTCGAGTATTATTTCTTCTCGGATATTCATATAGTTGCAGATGCATGCTTGATAGGATATACATCGGAAATTTTCTTGTTACTTTCCATACCCGATGATGTGCGCGTGCTTTAGATCGACTATTGCTACCAACAATCCCGAGCGTACCTATCCTGTTTCAGAGGCTGCGGTCATGACAGCGGACTTGCGTGATCTGATAGAGCGATGGTGTCGTGCGAGGAGAGGCTCGACCGCAAATTCTCGGAAAGGGAACTGGCCTCTAAAGCACTGAGCGAGCTTCATACCAGCCTCACGGCCAAAGCCAATAAAGCGTATGAACTCTGGCGGGTATTTCAAGAGTCTATTAGAGAGGTGGTGGCTCTTGATAAAGCTGTCGTGTTCACTCGCGAGAGGGTCGAAGCTCACAAGGCCACTGAGAAAAAGTTTGAAGGCCGGCTCGCCTCGTATCAGGCCCAGCAGACTCAGGCGGAGGCCCGTCTTCTGGCGATCCTGAATAATGAAGCCGTGACCCAGCAAAAGCAGGATGAGCTAGCGAAATTACTAAATCGCCCGCCGGCTTGAAAACTTGTATCATTTCCTTTCTTCTTGTACATACTCCTGAATGAGAGTATTTTCTTTTTGTTCTTTCATGAATTGTACTTTGTACCCATTTTGATTTATAAATAAAGACATATTTTTCTTCTCGACGGTGTGCCTCCTTTTTATTGAATGTGTTCTGCGGACAATTTATCTAGGTCTCCTTGCAGGGTAGCGATGGCTTAGGATTCAGGGTTAAGATCTGCCTCCTAAGACTTTTGAGCTTTATGAGCCGTGAGGGTCTCATAACGAGTTTTTCTCCCTGCAGGCCGAGAGGATCCCGTAGGTGTAAGTTCTTCTTAAGAATCGTGAGGATTCTTAAGCGGGTTCTCTCTTGGGAGTCGTAAGGATCTCACAAGAGAGTTTTCTTCCTTGCAGGTCGTAAGGACCCACAAGTGCTGAGTGCGGTCGCCCTTATCCGTATTTCACGGGGTCAAGGGTTGCTTTGGGATGTTCTCTAGGGCACCATAGTTTAAAGACATCGCGGTCAAGGTTAAGGACCTCATAGTCCGTGCGTTTAAGGACTCCACAGTCCAACGTTAGTTTTAAGACATCACGGTCAAGGTTAAGGACCTCATAGTCCATGGATTTAAGGACTCCACAGTCCAATGTTAGTTTTAAAACATCACGGTTAAGGTTAAGGACCTCATAGTCCATGGGTTTAAGGACTCCACCGTCCGATGTTAGTTTTAAGACATCACGGTCAAGGTTAAGGATCTCATAGTCCGTGGGTTTGAGGACTCCACAGTCCGATGTTAGTTTTAATACATCACGGTCAAGGTTAAGGACTTCATAGTCCGTGGATTTAAGGACTCCACAGTCCAATGTTAGTTTTAAGACATCACGGTCAAGGTTAAGGACCTCATAGTCCGTGGGTTTAAGGACTCCACAGTCCGCGAAATGTGTGGTTACCAGGACCCGTCACCTCTTTGAAGACGTTGAGGAATTACAACGCCAAATATCAAAGGAGTGAAGAGATGTACCCTTTAACCAAGGTAAAATTAGTCTAGAATCATCATGGTTGGTCATTAGTTTTAAGACATTACGGTCGAGGTTAAGGACATCATAGTCCGTGGATTTAAGGACTCCACAGTCCGATGTTTGCTCTGGATGCCTCACACGGGTTCACTGCCGTGTTCGGCGAGGACCAGGCTCCGCTCTGGGCATTTTCCGCGGGGTCAAAGAGTGACGTTATCCGCGTTCCACGTAACCAGGAATTTTTCACTAGATGCTTCGCACAGGTTCACTGCCGTGTTCGGCGAGGACTAGGCTCCGCTCTGGATGCTTCACACGGGTTCACTGCCGTGCTCTGCGAGGACCAGGATCCGCTCTGGACGTTTTCCACGGGGTCAAAGAGTGACATTATCCGCGTTCCACATGGCCAGGAATTTTGCACTAGATGCTTCACATGGGTTCACTGCCGTGTTCGGCGAGGACTAGGCTCCGCTCTGGATGCTTCACATGGGTTCACTGCCGTGCTCTGCGAGGACCAGGATCCGCTCTGGACGTTTTCCACGGGGTCAAAGAGTGACATTATCCACGTTCCACGTGACCAGGAATTTTGCACTAGATGCTTCACACGGGTTCACTGCCGTATTCGGGGAGGACTAGGCTCCGCTCTGAATGCTTCACACGGGTTCACTGCCGTGCTCTGCGAGGACCAGGATCCGCTCTGGATGTTTTCCATGGGGTCAAAGAGTGACATTATCCGCGTTCCACGTGACCAGGAATTTTGCACTAGATGCTTCACACGGGTTCACTGCCGTGTTCGGCGAGGACTAGACTCCGCTCTGGATGCTTCACATGGGTTCACTGCCGTGCTCTACGAGGACCAGGATCCGCTCTGGACGTTTTCCACGGGGTCAAAGAGTGACATTATCCGCGTTCCACGTGACCAGGAATTTTGCACTAGATGCTTCACACGGGTTCACTGCCGTGTTCGGCGAGGACTAGGCTCCGCTCTGGATGCTTCACACGGGTTCACTGCCGTGCTCTGCGAGGACCAGGATCTGCTCTGGACATTTTCCACGGGGTCAAAGAGTGACATTATCCGTGTTCTACGTGACCAGGAATTTTGCACTAGATGCTTCACACGGGTTCACTGCCATGTTCAGCGAGGACTAGGCTCCGCTCTGGATGCTTCACACGGGTTCACTGCCATGCTCTGCGAGGACCAGGATCCGCTCTGGACGTTTTCCACGGGGTTAAAGAGTGACGTTATCCGCGTTCCACGTAACCAGGAATTTTGCACTAGATGCTTCACACGGGTTCACTGCCGTGCTTGGCGAGGACTAGGCTCCGCTCTGGATGCTTCACACGGGTTCACTGCCGTGCTCTGCGAGGACCAGGATCCGCTCTGGACGTTTTCCACGGGGTCAAAGAGTGACGTTATCCGCGTTCCACGTAACCAGGAATTTTGCACTAGATGCTTCACACGGGTTCACTGCCGTGCTCGGCGAGGACTAGGCTCCGCTCTGGATGCTTCACACGGGTTCACTGCCGTGCTCTGTGAGGACCAGGATCCGCTCTGGGCGTTTTCCGTGGGGTCAAAGAGTGACGTTATCCGCGTTCCACGTAACCAGGAATTTTTTGAATTTGTCTGTGTTCCATGGAGTCGGAATTTGACTCGCGGTCAGCTGTATGCCGGCGAGCCATGGAGCTGGGAGTCGCCGCTATTCCGCTTTACTCGAGGTCGTATTTGCCGCAACGAGATGAATGTTGAGAAGATCTCTAGGCTGCTTGTGGCCCTTTGAGACTTGGCGTCTTCTTTTGATGAAACCTGGGGAGGAGGAGTGTGATTCCTTCTTTATTTACGCCCTTAGATTGTATACAGGGATTGATGTAACATCACCTGTAGGGCATAAATTTCATTTTTATTTTATTTCTTTTTCCGCGATGCTCTATTATTTCAGCTTTTATATCGCGAAGGTCGCGACTGCCCCATCATTTCGGCTATTTTTCGTGGTGCCCAATCATTTCGGCTATTTATTTGGTTTTTACTCGCTGCCTTTTATTGCGAGTTGCCCAATCATTTCGGCTATCTTTCATTCATACATTTTTTTTTACTTGCTGCTTTTTATTGCAAGTTGCCCTATCATTTCGGCTATTTCGTATGCATGTGTGACTCGCTAGCCCTTTTCGCTGCAAGCTTGGATTTTAGACACCGATTTCGGCATCAGCACCGCTGCAACTGGGATATTTCCAGGAGTGAATCATCATTTACCTCTGTCGACGTTGAACAAAGGTGGCTTAGTAAACAGGGTTAAGGGTCCTGTCGACTAAGGCTTTTGACTTCATGAGCCGTAAGGGTCTCACAAAGGTATTTCTCCCTACAAGTCGTGAGGATCTTGTATGTGTGTTTTCTCCTTGGGAATCGTGGGGATTCCTAAGTGCATGTCCTCTTGCAAGTCGTAAGGATCTTACAAAAGGGTCTTCTCCTTATAAGTCCAGAGGACTTATAAGGGTTGTTCACCATATGGATATATTCCTAGTCATGGGTGGGACTTTGCTGGGGAAATGTCTATTCGCGCCCGTGGATTGTATACAAGGGTCAGTATTGAGCCACTTGTAGGGCATTGTCGAAGGTTGTGGGGGGGATTGCTTAAGAACAGGTTCAGGCTTCTGTAACTTAAGACTTTCAAGTCTTATGAGCCGTGTGGGTCCCATAAGAGAGTTCTCCTTACGAGTCGTGAGGATCTCGCAAGTGTAATTTCTCCTTAGGAATCGTGAGGACTCCTAAGTGTGTTGCTCCCTTATGAGTCGTAAGGATCTCACGCAGGTAGTTTCTCCTTTACAGGGTCGTGAGGACCCTGCAAGTGTTCTTTAACGAGGTTGCGCCCTTTCGGGTTTTCACAAGCACTCGCCGGTAGCCCTGCTATTTTTACTCACGGAGCCCTTTCGGGTTTTCATCCGTGCCCATTTTGCTTATGGACATACCGTTTTCTTTTCTTTTCTTTTTTTTTATTCTTTTTATTTTCTAACGAGGTTGCGCCCTTTCGGGTTTTCACAAGACTCGCCGGTAGCCCTGCTGTTTTTACTCACGGAGCCCTTTCGGGTTTTCATCCGTGCCCATTCTACTTATGGACATACCGTTTTCTTTTCTTTTTTATTTTAGCATCAGTTTTGGGATGCTGCAATCCACCGTAGTTTATCGACATCTCGGTCAACAGCTAGTTTTAGGACATTTCGGTCCGTTGTTAGTTTAAGGATGTTTCGGTCCGTTGTTAGTTTAATGACATTTCGGTCCGTTGTTAGTTTAATGACATTTCGGTCCACCGTTAGTTTAAAGACGTTTCGGTCCGTTGTTAGTTTAGGGACATTTCGGTCCTTTGTTTGAAGAAGGCCGGTTACTACTCAGAGTTCGGGCTTAGGAAGATAGCGAGCGGACATAGTCATCGTCATCTATCATTGACCTAAGCCTTAACCCGTTAAGCGTAGTATTTCTTCAGGAAGCGACCGTTTATTGGCCTGAAAGGTCTTTCACCGTGCATATCCATAAGTAGGTACGCTCCGCCCTGGTAGACCTTGTCTATGATGTACGGGCCTTCATAGTTTGGCTCAAATTTTCCCCGCTTGGCACGATTGGGGATCATAGGTCTTTTGACCACTAGTACGAGTTCGCCTTGGCGGAATGTTCTCGGCATGGTCAATATTTCGTACGAGCGCGTCATCTTTGCTTTGTAGGCCTCCAAATTTTGTTGCGCTATGAGCCGGGTTTCATCAAGGGCGTCAAGCTCCTCAAGCCGAAGGTGAGCATTCTCTTCGTCCGTCAGCTCGTAGTGGACCGCCACTCATAGAGAAGGTAACTCTATCTCGAGGGGGAGTACTGCTTCTGTACCAAACACCAACGCGTATGGCGTCGCGTTCGTGGCCGTTTTGAACGTAGTTCGATACGCCCAAAGAGCTTCATGCAGTCTCTCATGCCAGTCCTTTTTGTTTCGGGATACCGTCTTTTTCACGATCTTCGTCAAGGTCTTGTTGAAAGCCTTAGCTAGACCGTTAGCTCGGGGATTATAAACTGAGGAATATCTCCAGTCTATGTTGTGTTGTTGCGCGAAACGGCTGATCTTGTGGCTTCTATAAGCTGGCCCATTATCGGATATGATCCGTCGCGGAGTTCCAAACCGATATATGACGTGCGTCTTGAAGAAATGGAGGATATTCTCCATCTTCACTTCTCTTAACGGTACTGCTTCTGCCTATTTGGAGAAATAGTCAGTCGTCGCCAAGATGAATCGATGTCCCCTGGACGATGCTGGTTCGATGGGGCCGATTATGTCAGTCCCCCACATTTCGAACGGCCAGCTGGCCACCGTTGGATGTAGTGGATTTGGGTGCTGATGGATAAAGTCTCCATGAATCTAGTACGAGTGGCACTGCTTCGCATATTCGAGGCAGTCTTGAATCATCATAGGCCAATAGTAGCCCATTCGTTTAATCTTCATCTTCATCTTCGGGCCTGCTTGGTAAGAACCGCAGAGTCCGTCGTGAATTTCCTGAACGGCTCTTTTCGCTTCGTCAGGTCCCAGGCATCTCAGCCACAGAGAATCAAATGACCTCTTGTACAGAGTATCATTGACGAAGGCGATAGACAGAGCTCGTTTCATAAGCTGATGTCTTGAGGACGCATCTTCGGGCGTTCGACGGTATTTGAAGTAGTCTATAAAGACTTCTCTCCAATCCTCGGCATTTTCCCGATCTTTAGTTTGCATAGACATTTGCTCAGTCGCTTCCTTTTCTTCGGGTGATTCCGGAGATATTTCCGCTGGGGCAAGCACCCTACGGCTTTGTACCACGATTTTGACGTCATCGAGGTTCTCGTCAGCCAATTCCTTAGCGAGCTTGGCCAACGCATCCGCTTTGCTGTTTTCCGCGCGCGGTATGTTTTCCAAAGTGTAGAACGGGATTTGAGTCAACAGTTGTTGTACTATCTCTCCATACTTCACCAGCTCTGGCTTGCATGTCTGGTAGTCGCGGTTTACTTGACTAACGACCAGTTGGGAATCTCCGTATATGAGGAGGTTTTCAATTTCCATGTCGATGGCGATCTCGAGGCCTGCTATCAGAGCTTCGTATTCGGCTTCATTGTTCGTCCTTGGTTCTGTTAAGGAGAAAGCGAAGCGCATTATCCCTTCCTGTGGAGTTACGAAGATGAGGCCCACCCCTGATTTGATTATAGGGGTGTTTTGCTTGCGCTTCTTCACGGAAGATGCTCCATCGAAATAAAGTTCCCATCGGGTATCACCGCCGTCGATCGCATCAAATGCGTGTTCATCTGGCAGTTCGCAATTCAAAAGAGAATCATCGGGTATCGGATGCTCAGCGAGGAAGTCGGCGATGGCCTGGCCTTTCACTGCCTTGAGAGGTCGATATGTTATCGAGAACTCCATCAAGAGCGGGGCCCATTTAGCGAGTCGTCCCGTCAATATGGCCTTCGACATTAAATATTTAAGGGGGTCCACCTTCGAAATGAGACGGACTTCATAAGCTAACGCATAGTGCATGAGCTTTGTTATCGCGAAGATCAACGCCAGGCAGTATTTTTCAATGGGGGAGTAGTTGCTTTCTGCCCCCAGTAGAACTTGACTTAAATAGTAGAGTGCTCTTTCTTTCTCTTGATCGTTCTCTTGTGCCCATAATGCGCCTAAGGAACCTTCGAGGGCGGTTGTATAAAGAATGAGGGGTTTTCCCTTGACCGGAGCAGCCAGCACTGGCGGGTTCTGCAGGTATTGCTTGATCTCGTCAAGCGCGCTTTGGCATTTTTGGTCCTAAATGAACGGGGTTCCCTTCTTCATCAGGTGACTGTAAGGGCGGCATTTGCCTGAAAGGTTGTCTATAAATCGCCGGATATACGCGAGTTTCCCTTGGAGGGACCACAATTGTTTGAGAGTCCTTGGCGGTGGCATTTCCATGATCACCTTGATCTTTGACGGATCTATCTCAATACCTCGATGTTGGACGATGAATCCCAGGAATTTGCCCGAGGAAACTCCGAATGCACACTTGAGAGGGTTCATCTTCAAGTTGTATTGTCGAAGGCGTTGAAATACGGTCTTCAGATGCTCGAGATGTTCCTCGTATGATTTGATTTTAACCACGAGATCGTCGATATAGCATTCGACGATTTCGTGTATAAGGTCATCGAAGATCTTCGTCATGGCCCTCTGATAAGTAGCACCGGCATTCTTTAAACCGAAGGGCATCACCTTGTAGCAGAATATTCCCAGAAGAGTCCGAAAAGCGGTGTGCTTCTGGTCCTCGGGATGCACACTTACCAGTAAATCTCAGTAACCCTGGCCAGGGATTTCCGGTTATAGCCAATCGAACACAGCGCAACATCAACTCCTTATACCGGGAGAGGCGAATCCCTTCCTATCGCTCATTGCCTCCATGTGATTCGGGACTGTACCCAAAAACCACCGTTTTGCACGCCCTCTTGGACGTGGTAAGGTGGAAATCAAAGCACAGTGGGAACCACACAAGACTCTATGACAATCTCGGGTCAACAGACTACTCTGTACCAGTGTCACCAGAGAACTGCCATCTGACGTAAGGTATAATACCATCTGGGAGTTCTCGGCGAGTCCGTCCAGTGTACCCAGTCTCCACTGAGCACCCGCATACCATCTCTGATGTCAAACACCAATGGATATGGGATCATCCATCGCCCATCACATGGGTCGAGAAGATATACGCTAGTCTACTCTGGAATATCGATGCCCCGTCTCGATACACCCACGACTAGGGACCTTGAAGGATGTACTTATGGACTACCATGTCCCCACTAGTATGATCCGCATCATAGTCCAGGTAGTCAAGTACACATCCTAAGGGCTTTACCAACATGTAACAGAGAGACAATCAGTATACACGTTAAGGTAAAAAGTAACCATATAGCATACTATCATGTCGAGCAAGAAAGTCCTCCCTATATATGTCCCAGCATCCACTACAATATACATCCTATGTATACCAATGGCCTCTAGGGCATACATATAACTAACAATCTCCCACTTGCACTAGGGCCATCTGATAGCAGTGGTTGTAGTATCTCATACTCAACCATCCCATAAAAGTCTCTCTCTGGGAAAAAGCCTTTGTGAGTGGATCCGCCGTGTTGTCCTCTGAGTCTACTCTCCTAACCTCGATCCCTTGGAGATCAACCATCTCGATGATCAGGTGATACTGCCTTAGAATATGTCTGGATCACTGATGGGACGGACGTTCCTTGGCATAAGCCACAACTCCATTGTCTCACAATGGGAGGAACTAAGTTCATCTCATGAACAAATATACACCCAGACAGCCTCTTTGGTAGCATCTTAAGTAGCGATGTATCCAGCCTTTATCGTCTAGTATGCCACGGTATCTAGCTTGGAACTCTTCCAACATACCGTCCCTTTACTGAGGGTAAAGACAATGCCTGTGACTGACATTCAGTCGTCCTTATCACCCTGGAACCCTTCCAGTGATTCTCCCCAGGATCGATCGATACCATCTCACTACATTTAGTGAGTATCCTAACATCCAATTACATCTATCTTATAGATGAAAACTCAGGATTTAGGAGGTATCACTTTGATCCTATATGGAGAATCCTTGTGATAAGCGGAGATTGACCGAGCGTAGCATAGGAAACTCCTTCCTTATCAAGAGTATGTCATCCACGTACTCTACGAGGATCGCTACCATACCCCTTACTACCTTTTTGTATATACAAGGTTCATCTACCATTTTGATGATGTCAAACTCTTTGACTAACACATCAAAACAGACGTTCCAACTCCGCGATGCCTGCTTTATCACATAAAACATCTTGCCCACGTTTCCGCTGCTCCCACTGTCTACGAGGCCCTCTGGCTGTGTACTTATAGACGCACTCTTCTAAAACACCATCTAGAAAAGCAGTCATGGCACCCAACCACCAGATATCGTAGTCATGGTATGTAGCTGTGGCAAGTAGGATCTGGATGGACTTAAGCATAGCACCTTAGAAAAGGTTTCATCATTATCCACGCCTGGTCGATGACGAAAACCTTTAACAAGTCTAGCTTTGAAAGTCTCAACTTTTCCATCTACACCTAGTAATCTTCTCAAGATATACTTGCTCCTGATGGGGATTTAACCCTTCAGATATAGCAACCAAAGTCCATACTTTGTTGGTGTATAAGGATTCCATCTCAGATTGCTAAACATCCAGCCATTCTTATAGAGTCCTACTCCTGATGGCCAGCTCGAAACTAGTTGGGTCATCATCTCATGATGCAATCCTCGCTCCCACTGTCATAGAGAAACTGAAGTATCTCTCAGGTGGGTGAGAAACCCTACTAGATCGGCGGAGAGGCTGAGGTTCGTTGGTATCTACTGAATCCTTTGGTTGTACCAAATCATCTGCTGTAGTTTGTATAGCTGGAACCTTTCCAGTTCTACATAACTGACCTTGCCTCGAGGTTGTCCGGATTTTTCTTTTAGACATAGGCCGGACAACTCCAAATCTTAACTAGCTTAAGACATGGGCTCTTCCCATACCATATCTCATATGGAGTGGTAGGCTGTGATCTGATTCGAACCCTATTCAATAGGTATGCAGCTTCTCAAGTGCATAACTCCCAAAAGAAAAATAGGAAACTCAGTAGTACTCATCATAGAGCGCACCATATTGAATAGGGTGCAATTGCTCCGCCCCGATATACCATCGTGCTATGGTGTATACGGAGGAGTAATGCTGAGAGAGAATCTCATTCTCCTTTAGAATAGTCCAGGAATTCTATGCACAAGTATTCTCCTCCTTGATCTCATCAAAGGACATAATACTTATACCCGTATTGGTTCTCTACTTCTAACTTATATTCTGTGAATATCTCAAAAGGTTCGGACTTGTGTTTCAACAAGAACATATGTCTGAATCTAAAGAGATCATCAGAGAATGTAATGAAGTACAAAGAACCGGTCTTGGCATGTGTAGACAGGGGATCTTACATACATCAACATGTATCATCCCAAGAGTTCACTAACTCTTTCTCTGTTTCCAGTAAACGGAGTTATGGTCATCGTATCTTTGTGACATGACCGGCAAGTTTCATAAGATGTAAATTCAAACTAATTAAATATGCATCTAAATGTAACTTCAGCCAGTCGGGTCGCATTGATATGACCTAGTCTACAATACCTCAAGAAGGATCCGTTCATTTCTGAACTCTTCCTCTTGTGTGTGTTCTGTATACTAAGAACTGTAGTTTGATTTAGAACGTCAATGCTTTTAGATAACGTGCCTGAACCGATCAACTTTTGATATAGGAAATGTTCAAAACATTATCCAACAATACAAAATTATATCCTTTCTTTACTAATAAAGAGACTGATATGATTTTGTATATCAGGTTCGGTATCTAATAACATTCGTTCAGAATCAATGTATTTGGAATACAGGGTGACAGTGACCAACAGACTTGGCTGCAACACTTGCACCATTTTCTATCTCATGAAACTTATCACCCGTTCTCAGTTCTTTACCTATCTGTAGCCCATGTAACAAATTACATATGCGGGATCCTGATCCGGTATCTCATATCCAGGACGTAAAGAATACTGAGAAACGGTTCTGTAATGAACACACCCGAAGGAGATGCATCATATGCACTTTCTTCGTTTGGGCGGCACGGGAAATCTGGTATTCCCCAAGTTCCTGCTCTGTCTTATAACAATTATAAGGTGGAGCAGGACCAACGTTCCCCAGCTCAGTATAACAAGCGGGTTCGGTCAATACATCCGTATTATTATCTTGATTAAGACGTGATATGGTCGCTACCTGGAGAGAGAGAAGAAAACACTCAGCGTGCGCTCTTGCAAGAATGGATTGGTTATTATTTTATCTAATCAGGATGGCTCCCACTGTTTTTATCAAATCTTCCTTCAAACCCTAAAAAGAAAGACTAGCCGGGATTAATTACACACTACAAGTTCGCCAATCTTTCAGCCAAGACAGTGTCGGTACTTTGAGGGAGGTCCCCCGTGCTTTCGCACGAACCTAATTAATGTAAACCTCGTTTTTCCAGAGGCGTAACCTCTTTAACACCTTTCTAGACACCTACTTGATCGGCTAATTGTAATGTGTAAAACTCTCCCAGGAGTAACTCTTACTCGCAGCGGGTATCGGGATCCAACTATCTCATAGAAGGTATGCAATCTCATTGCAAATTTCAACACTTGAAATTCCCGATAATATTTTGCCCCTAGCATCCTATGACCTTGACGAAAGCCAACAAACCATAGGGTACTAGTCAAGTCCAACCCGTCATTTCTTGATTGAATTAAACCCACCCGCACGACCCTTGACGAAAGCCAACAAAGCCGCACGACTACCCTAATCCAATCGCATCGTATGCAGCAAATAAGCAGCATATAGCTACCGCACACTACACCTTGACGAAAGCCAACAAATGTAGCACAAATACTATATACAACTTATCTGAAATGACGGAGGGCTACGACAGGTTTTTCTGAAAACTATTGCGTAATGAACTTGATATCGTTGTAGAATCAAATGATTTTAAAATGGAGTGTTTTTTAGGCTTTTCTAGTTTTGCTAAAGGAGTCACTCCCGGTGAAGGGATCGTCGGCCCTTTCCTCGTCGAATGAGGTGCAGGATATATCATATATATCACTGTGCAAAGCAAAAACTGTAGCTACCTGTTTTATTTTTGAAATTCGATTCTACAACATCTTTAGGTTTCTTTTTCTTTCATTAATCATATTAATGAAGTCCCATCATTTAAGTACCTAAACATCACAGATAAATGCGACGTACACTTATGCCATCCGCATTCGCCTCGATGTCCCCTCGTGCACCGTTAGGTAAGGTAACTAACGGCAGAGCGGGGTAGGGCTAGCACGGGTGTAAAACATAAGTAACGTCTATATAATATATCATATATACTATATACTGTAGTATCTATCACAGAACATCAAATGATCATATCACAGATAACGCAGCAGAAACTGTAGTATCTATCACAGAACATCAAATGATCATATCACAGATAACGCAGCAGAAGAATCATATGAAACATTGAATATACTAGGACGTCCGTGTTTTCAATACGAGCCAGTATAAAACACGGATTCCACGGTCGCGATGAATAGCCAAACCCACACCCATAGACCCCTACGAGAGCGGCAAGCAACCCTACCAATTCTAGGGTTAGGAGACCCGGACTCGACTCCTCGAGTTGGTCTCCCACTGGACCCTAGAACCCGGTCACTTGTGCTCCCCTCCTTGGGTCTATCCTAGTGCGGAAAAGTAAATAATATACAAAAGGTGACATCTTCCGCAACCTGGAAGTGCCCCAATAAAAGAATATTACATACAAGTTTTTACATGAATGAAAATGAAAAACACTCATCTCACATAAAAAAAACCCGGCTATTCAAACACGACGATCCAATATAACATATCCAGCAACACATAACATCACATGTCATCAACGTAAGTAAATATGCGCATCCCAATTGTCGTTGACATATAGCAACGAAACCGGCGATATCACATATTACACTTACGGTCACAGAAAAGAAAGTGTAAAACTACAACAGTTGGAATCCGCAAACTCTTTAGACATCGCATGCCTAATCAAATGAATTCCTTAGACATCACATGCCTAACAATTATAAACCCCGCATTTTAGTCTCATTATCGAAAACTCTTTTCAATATCAAGTCGGGCAATTCAACAAGATTCCCGACATTCTGATCGAATGCTCATCGCAAACTTTAGTAGACGGCCGCACCCCCGATGCCGCCGACGAAGTGCACCAAGGCGGAACACCGCTGCCGCGAGCACCCGAACGGATGCTTTCGGCGACGGGGTTCTCCTACAGTCACTTGGTCGGGGCTATGGAGTGAGGCTGTCTATTAAGTTTACCGGCGAGTATCCGCGTACGCTACGTGATTGCGACGGACTTTTGATCGCATCAAAATTCCGTAGCAACCGATCAAGTGAGACTAAAGTGCTATGTTTATAACATTCATTCAGTTATCTCATAACTATGCGTGGATTCCAAATATTGTATCACATTCCAGATAAATAGAAAATGTTAGACTTTTCGATCGAACAGTCAAACACCCAAGTTTTCCCGAAACAGCTCAACACATGAAATAAGTTTAAGAACATTCACTTCGTGCCACAGTACCAACGGTCCAGCCGTAGAAGGGTCAAGCCAACGCCTCACATGTGGCACGCCGTACTGCCCCAAACCCTAAGGTTCAAAGGGCAGTTCAAGACGGTCACATAATCGAGTTAAGGTTTGTTGTCTTCTAGAGGGTCCATCGCGTTACTTGCACTACTAAGAACGTTCTTAAACTACGGAAAAATCCAACAGTTGGAAATTTCCCGGCAGGGGAAAAATTGGGTATTTATATCCGGTCGAACCTTTTAACATATTCTAAATATCCGGAAAAACATAAACGAAGTTAAATTATCCGATCAAATTAACGAGTCCCCAATAAAACTCTAGAAAACTCAACACTTGAGTGGAATTAAAAAATTCCCATAAAAAATTGCCAAGAAAGGACCTAAGAATAAATATATAAAATTTCAGGGACTAAGTCCAAATTTTGGCCGCGGAACCGCCGCCAAACCCTTGGTTTCGCCGCGGTTCCGCGATCAAATTATTGACTTAGTTGACCGTACTTCACAGTAATTCTTAGTTTTTCCTGCTTGTTTTTTTGAGAATTTTTAATTCACAAAAATCCACTGTTTTGAAAAATGTACAGAGAAGGGTTTTGTCGGGGTTTACGGGTTCGATCAGACTTCTAACTTCGTCTACACTTCGCCTAAAACTCTAGCTAGTCTCTGATACCACTATAGGGTTCCTAGACACACTTATGAGGTCTCACAAGGCATCAACCATGCCAAATTCAAAATTTTCCGGTGCCGAGAAACCCTAATACGGATCGTTAACTAGATATTAGGCGAAACTACAAGTAGTAAACAACTTTACTGCTAAAAGGGAAGTGACTACAACCATTGTAGATCCGGTCCTCCACTTCCTTAGCTCCGTGATGACGTCCCTCCGCTGTACCCATCGGATCCCGGACTCTCGCGGTGGTTTCATCGAAGAAATGATCGGGCTAGGTCGTCGACTTCGATGCCGAAAATGATCTACATCGAGGCAACTCAAGATCAAGCTCCAACTTCACCAAGTCATGAAATTTGTGAAGAAAACACCCTATACTACTTGGAAAGTGGTAGAGGATGAAGAAATAGGAAGTGGGTTCACTTTGGATTTGGATTTCTCACTTGATTTCATCACTTGACATTTTTGTAGAAAGTTTTTCTTTCTTCATCAAGAAGAAGAAGAAGAAAGAAATGAAAAATGAATTAACTTAAAAAGAAAATCAAGTGACCCTTATCATATTGCAACCATGGTTAAGTGTAGAGAATAAACTAGGGTTAGGTGAATGGTTAGGTTAGGCATGAAACAAAAATGGTAGACTTTTTCAAAGCTTCATGAAGCTTCAACTATAAAACAAAGCAAGCCACCATTTCTCTTTTTGCCAAAAATGAATTAAGAGAATAAATAAATAAGTAAATCAAAACCCTAACCATTAACATAACCATGGTTTAATCATACACACCCAAGTTTGCATGTATCATCAAACATGATACAAACTTGTGCACAAAAATATATCACATATACAATGTGCACAAACAAGTGAGAAAAACATCTTAAGTGAACCAATATTAGTTAATGTAAAGTAATATATCAAATATATAATTATACATTAAATCATTAAATCAACACTTGATTTAACGATCCGGTCATATCGCATATGACCGACTAATATCCAATGTATCGACTTATCGAATCAATCCTCGATTCGATAACTAGGTTATATCGCATACAACCAATTGATACATTCATCGCGAGAATAGAATACGGTATCACATACACGCATTATTCTCGGTCCCGCACATATCTCATATGCGCTCCTATTTCGTTTCGCTTGAGCCAGGAAACCTCTGTGTAGGACTCTAAAGACTCGTCAATACGCCGGCAGCAGGTGATGATCATATCAAACACCCACAAGCCGCAAGCGGTCTGCTAAACGTAACGGCCACCCGGGTATTGAGCGATCAGAAGATCAACGAGCAAGCCCGCTCACACTCCTGTGAATCCAACCAGCAACACTTACCGTACAGTCCGGTCTAATCGTCTGATATATCGCATATCTCGCCTAGGGGTGGTAAACGTCAGACCCCAGTAGCTCGATAAGTCGTGTCGATATTGTAGGATTCCTAGGCACACTAATAAGGTCTCACAAGGCATCAACCATGCCAATTTCAAATTTTACAAGTGCCGAGAAACCCTAATACGGATCGTTAACTAGAGTTTAGGCGAAAAATGAAACTAGTTAACAACTTAACTAAAAGAAAGAGACTACAACCTTTGTAGATCTGGTTCTCCACTTCCTTAGCTCTACGTAGACGTCCCTCCGCTGTACAAATCGGATCTTGGACTCTAGTGTCGGCTTCATCGGAGAAATGGGCGGGCTAGGTCATCGACTACGATGCCGAAGATGATCTACGTCGAGGCATCACAAGATCAAGCTCCCACTTCACCAAGTCATGAAACTTATGAAGAAAACACCCTATACTACTTGGCAAGAGGTAGAGGATGAAGAAATAGGAAGTGGGTTCACTTTAGAATTGGATTTCTCACTCTTTTCATCAAATCACCATTGATGGTTGCAAGCTTTTTCTTCTTAAAGAAGAAGAAGAAGATGATGATTATTATGATAAGTGTTTTAAAATAGAAAATAAAAATCATTCTTATCATAATCTCAACCATAGTTAGGTGTAGAGAATTGACTAAGGTTAGATGAATGGTTAGGGTTTTGGAGATGAAGACAAAATGGTCGCTTGAGTCAAAGTTGCATGAAGCTTCAAGAAGCTTCATGTATGAAAGCAACCATTATGTTATCATTTCTCATTTCTTTTTAATCCAAATTAAAAACATAAATGAATGAACAAATAAATAAAAACCCTAACCATTTACTTAACCAAGGTTTAATTCTTTACACAAACCCTAGCATTCATGTATCATCAAACATGATACAATCAAGTGCACAAAAAATATATCACATATACAATGTGCACATCAAGTGAGAAAATCCTTTTAAAGTGAAAAAATACTAGTTAATGCAAAGTAATATATCAAACATATAATTATGCATTAAATCATTAAATCAACACTTGATTTAACGATTCGGTCATATCGCATATAACCGACTAATATTCAATGTATCAGCTTATCGAATCATTCCTTGATTCGATAACTAGGTTATATCGCATACAACCAATCGATACATTCATCGCGAGAATAGAATACGGTATCACATACACGCATTATTCTCGGTCCCGCACATATCTCATATGCGCTCCTATTTCGTTTCGCTTGAGCCAGGAAACCTCTGTGTAGGACTCTAAAGACTCGTCAATACGCCGGCAGCAGGTGATGATCATATCAAGCACCCACAAGCCGCAAGCGGTCTGCTAAATGTAACGGCCACCCGGGTATTGAGTGATCAGAAGATCGACGAGCAAGCCCGCTCACACTCCTGTGAATCCAACCAGTAACACTTACCGTACAGTCCGGTCTCGTCGTCTGATATGTCGCATATCTCGCCTAGGGGTGGTAAACGTCAGACCCCAATAGCTTGATAAGTCGTGTCGAAATGAGGTCTATAACAGTTCGAGAAACTACTGGTAACACTTACCAATAAATCTCAGCAACCCTGGCCAGGGATTTCCGGTTATAGCCAATCGAACACAGCGCAACATCAACTCCCTATACCGGGAGAGACGAATCCCCTCCTATCGCTCATTGCCTCCATGTGATTCGGGACTGTACCCAAAAACCACCGTTTTGCACGCCCTCTTGGACGTGGTAAGGTGGAAATCAAAGCACAGTGGGAACCACACAAGACTCTATGACGATCTCGGGTCAACAGACTACTCTGTACCAGTGTCACCAGAGAACTGCCATCTGACGTAAGGTATAATACCATCTGAGAGTTCTCGGCGAGTCCGTCCAGTGTACCCAGTTTTCACTGAGCACCCGTATATCATCTCCGATGTCAAACACCAATGGATATGGGATCATCCATCGCCCATCTGTATGGGTCGAGAAGGTATACGCTAGTCTACTCTGGTATATCGATGCCCCGTCTCGATACACCCACGACTAGGGACCTTGAAGGATGTACTTATGGACTACCATGTCCCCACTAGTATGATCCGCATCATAGTCCAGGTAGTCAAGTACACATCCTAAGGGCTTTACCAACATGTAACAGAGAGACAATCAGTATACACGTTAAGGTAAAGAGTAACCAGATAGCATACTATCATGTCGAGCAAGAAAGTCCTCCCTATATATGTCCCAGCATCCACTACAATATACATCCTATATACAGTAATGGCCTCTAGGGCATACATATAACTAACAATCTCCCACTTGCACTAGAGCCATCTGATAGCAGTGGTTGTAGTATCTCATACACAACCATCCCATAAAAGTCTCTCTCTGGGAAAAGGCCTTTCGTGAGTGGATCCGCCGTGTTGTCCTCTGAGTCTACTCTCCTAACCTCGATCCCCTGGAGATCAACCATCTCCACGATCAGGTGACACTGCCTTAGAATATGTCTGGATCACTGATGGGACGGACGTTCCTTGGCATAAGCCACAACTCCATTGTCACACAATGGAAGGAACTAAGTTCATCTCATGAACTAATATACACCCACACAACCTCTTTGGTAGCATCTTAAGTAGCGATGTATCCAGCCTTAATCGTCTAGTATGCCACGGTATTTAGCTTGGAACTCTTCCAACATACCGTCCCTTTACTGAGGGTAAAGACAATGCCTGCGACTGATTTTCAGTCGTCCTTATCACCCCGGAACCCTTCCAGTGATTCTCCCCAGGATCGGTTGATACCATCTCACTACAACTAGTGAGAATCTTAACATCAAATTAGATCTATCTCATAGATCCAAAACCCAGGATTTAGGAGGTATCACTTTGATCCTTTATGGAGAATCATTGTGATAAGCGGAGATTGACCGAGCGTAGCATAGGAAACTCCTTCCCTATCAAGAGCATGTCATCCACGTACCCTACGAGGATCGTCACTATACTCCCTACTACCTTTTTGTTTATACAAGGTTCATCTACCATTTTGATGATGTCAAACTGTTTGACTACTACATCAAAACAGATGTTCCAACTCCGCGATGCCTGCTTTATCCTATAAAGCATCTTGTACACGTTTCCGCTGCTCCCACTGTTTACGAAGCCCCCTGACTATGTACTTATAGACTCTCTCTTCTAAAACATCATTCAGAAAAGCAGTCATGACACCCAACCGTCAGATATCATAGTTATAGTTGTAGCCATGGCAAGTAGGATCCGGATGGACTTAAGCATAGCCACTGGAAAAGGTTTCATCATTATCCATACCTGGTCAATGATGCAAACCTTTTAACAAGTCTAGCTTTGGAAGTCTCAATTTTTCCATCCACACCAAGTAATCTTCTCAAGATATACTTGCTCCTGATGGGGATTTAACCCTTCAGATAAAGCAACTAAAGTCCATACTTTGTTGGTGTATAAGGATTCCATCTCATATCACTAAGCATCCAGCCATTCTTACAGAGTCCCACTCCTGATGGCCAGCTCGAAACTAGTTGGGTCATCATCTCATGATGCAATCCTCGCTCCCACTGTCATCGAGAAACCGAAGTATCTCTCAGGTGGGTGAGGAACCCTATTAGATCGGCGGAGAGGCTGAGGTTCGTTGGTAACTATTGAATCCTTTGGTTCTTTCAAATCATCAGCTGCAATTTGTATAGCTGGAACATTTCCAGTTCTACATAACAGACCTTGCCTCGAGCTTGTCCGGATTATGCTTTTAGACATAGCCCGGACAACCCCAAATCTTAACCAACTTAAGATATGGGCTCTTCCCTTTCCATATCACATATGAAGCGGTAGGCAACTGATTTGATTGGAACCCAATTCAATTGGTATGCAGCTTCTCAAGTGCATAACTCCCAAAAGGAAATAGGAAACTCAGTAGTACTCATCATAGAGCACACCATATCACATAGGGTGCTATTGCTCCGCCCCGATATACCATCGTGCTATAGTGTATACGGAGGAGTAATGCTGAGAGAGAATCTCATTCTCCTTTAGAATAGTCCAGGAATTTCGTGCTCAAGTATTCTCCTCCCTGATCGCATCAAAGGACATAATACTTATACCCGTATTGGTTCTCTACTTCTAACTTATATTCTGTGAATATCTCAAAAGGTTCGGACTTGTGTTTCAGCAGGAACATATGACTGAATCTTGAGAGATCATCAGAGAATGTAATGAAGTACAAAGAACCAGTCCTGGCATATGTAGACAGGGGACCTTACATACATCAACATGTATCATCCCAAGAGTTTACTAACTCTTTCTCTGTTTCCAGTAAACAGAGCTATGATCATCGTATCTTTGTGACATGACTGGCAAGTTTCATAAGATGTAAATTCAAACAGATTTAAATATATATCTAAATGTAACTTCAGCTAGTCAGGTCGCATTGATATGACCTAGTCTACAATACCTCAAGAAAAATTCGTTCATTTCTGAACTCATCCTCTTGTGTGTGTTCTGTATACTAAGAACTGTAGTTTGATTTAGAACATCAATACTTTTAGATAACGTGCCTGAACCGATCAACTTTTGATATAGGAAATGTTCAAAACATTATCCAACAATACAAAATTTTATCATTTCTTTACTGATAAAGAGACTGATATGATTTTGTATATCAGGTTCGGTATCTAATAACATTCGTTCAGAATCAATGTATTGGTAATAAAGGGTGGCAGTGACCAACAGACTTGGCTGCAACTCTTGTCCCGTTTTCTGCCTCATGAAACTTATCACCCGTTCTCAGTTCTTTACCTATCTGTAGCCCATGTAACATATTACATATGCGGGATCCTGATCCGGTATCATATACCCAGGACGTAAAGGACACTGAGAAACAGTTCTATATAATGAACACACCCGAAGATGATGCATCAGCATGCACTTACTTCGTTTGGGCGGCACGGGAATTCTGGTAATCCTCAATTTCCTGCTCTGTCTTATAACAATTATAAGTTGGAGCGGGACCAACGTTCCCCAGCTCAGTATAACAAGCGGGTTCGGTCAAATATCCGTATTTTTATCTTGATTAAGGCGTGATATGGTCGCTACCTGGAGAGAGAGAGAAGAAAACACTCAGCGTGGCTCTTGCAAGAATAGATTGGTTATTATTTTATCTAATCAGGATGGCTCCCACTGTTTTTTATCAAATTTTCCTTCAAACCCTAAAAGGAAAGACTAGCCGGGATTAATTACACACTACAAGTTCGCCAATCTTTCAGCCAGGCCAGTGTCGGTACTTTGAGGGAGGTGCCCCGTGCTTTCGCACGGACCTAATTAATGTAAACCTCATTTTCCCAGAGGCGTAACCCCGTTAACACTTTTCTAGACACCTACTTGATCGGCTAATTATAATGTGTAAAACTCTCCCAGGAGTAACAATTACTCGCAGTGGGTATCGAGATCCAACTATCTCATAGAAGGTATGCAATCTCATTGCAAATTTCAACACTTGAAATTCCCGATAATTTTGCCCCGAACGATCTATGACCTTGACAAGGTCAACAAACCATAGACCGCAAGTCAAGTTCAACCCGTCATTTCTTGATTGAATCAAACCCACCCGCACGACCCTTGACAAGGTCAACAAGGCCGCACGACTACCCTAACCCAATCTGCATCATATGCATAAGCAGATAAATACTGGTTAGCTACCGCACACTGCGTCTTGACAAAGTCAACAAACGCAGCACGAATACTAAACAGGACTTATCTGAAATGACGGAGGGCTACGACAGGTTTTTCTGAAAACCTATTGCGTAATGAACTTGATATCGTTGTAGAATCAAATGATTTTAAAATGGAGTGCTTTTGAGACTTTTCTAGTTTTGCTAAAGGAGTCACTCCCGGTGAAGGGATCGTCGGTCCTTTCCTCGTCGAATGGGGTGCGGGTTATATCATATATATCACTGTGCAAAGCAAAAACTCTTAAAAGCAATCAAAAGACAAACCGAGTGTGTAGCATCTGCCAGTTATTGCTAAAGGAGTCACTCCCGGTGAAGGGATCTCGGTCCTTTCCTCATCGAATAAGGTGCAGGATATATCACATATACCTCTGTGCAAAGCAAGAACCGTAGCTACCTTTTTTATTTTGAAATTCGATTCTACAACATCTTTAGGTTTCTTTTACTTTCATTAATCACATTAATGAAGTCCCATCATTTAAGTACCTAAACATCACAGATAAATACGACGTACACTTATGCCATCTGCATTCGCCTCGATGTCCCCTCGTGCACCGTTAGGTTAGGTAACTAACGGCAGAGCGGGGCAGGGCTAGCGCGGGTGTAAAACATAAGTAACGCCTATATAATACATCATATATACTATATACTGTATCCATCACAGAACATATCACATGATCACATCACAGATATCGCGGCAGAAGAATCATATGAAATATTGGAAATACTAGGATGTCCGTGTTTTAAATACGAGCCAGTATAAAACACGGATTCCACGGTCGCGATGAATAGCCAAACCCACACCCCTAGACCCCTACGAGAGCGGCAAGCAACCCTACCAATTCTAGAGTTAGGAGACCGGGACCGACTCCTCGAGTTGGTCTCCCACTGGACTCCAGAACCCGGTTACTTGTGCTCCCCTCCTTGGGTCTATCCTAGTGCGGAAAAGTAAATAATATACAAAGGGTGACATCTTCCGCAACCTGGAAGTTCCCAAATAAAAGAATATTACATACAAGTTTTTACATGAATGAAAATGAAAAACACTCATCTCACATAAAAAAACCCGGCTATTCAAACACGACGATCCAATATAACATATCCAGCAACACATAACATCACATGTCATCAACGTAAGTAAACATGCGTATCCCAATTGTCGTTGACATATAGCAACGAAACCGGCGATATCACATATTACACTTACGGTGACAGAAAAGAAAGTGTAAAACTACAACAGTTGGAATCCGCAACCTACATAGACATCGCATGCCTAATCAAATGAATTCCTTAGACATCGCATGCCTAACAATTATAAACCCCGCATTTTAGTCTCATTATCGAAAACTCTTTTCAATATCAAGTCGGGCAATTCAACAAGATTCCCGACATTTTGATCGAATGCTCGTCGCAAACTTTAGCAGACGGCCGCACCCCCGATGCCATCGACGAAGTGCACCAAGGTGGAACACCGCTGCCGCGAGCACCCAAACGGATGCTTTCGGCGACGGAGTTCTCCTACAGTCACTTGGTCAGGGCTAAGGGGTGTAGCTGTCTATTAAGTTTACCCGGCGAGTATCCGCGTACGCTACATGATTGCGACAGACTTTTGATCACATCAAAATTCCGTGGCAACCGATCAAGTGAGACTAAACCGCTAGATTTATAACATTCATTCAGTTATCTCATAACAACTTGTGAATTCCAATTATTGTATCACATTCCGGATAAGATAGAAAATGTTAAACTTTCCGATCAAACAATCGAACACCCAAGTTTTCCCGATACAGCTCAACACATGATATAAGTTTAAAAACATTCACTTCGTGCCTCAGTACCAACGGTCCAGCCGTAGAAGGGTCAAGCCAACGCCTCACATGTGGCACGCCGTACTGCCCCAAACCCTAAGGTTCAAAGGGCAGTTCAAGACGGTCACATAATCGAGTTAAGGTTTGTTGTCTTCTAGAGGGACCATCGCGTTACTTGCACTACATAGAACGTTATTAAACCACGGAAAGATCCAACACTTGGAAATTTCCCGACAGGGGAAAAGGTGGGTATTTATATCCGGACGAACTTTTTAACATATTCTAAAAATACCCGGAAAGCCACATAGACAAAATCTGATAATCCGATCGAATCTACGTACTCCCAATACAACCCAGAAAACTCAACTCTTGAGTGCATATTAAAAATTCCCAGAAAATACAGCACCATAAGAAATGAATTACTGTGCAAAATAGGAAGGCTGACGTCATCAGATGGCCGCGGAACCGCCGCAGAAGCTAGGCTTCTGCCGCGGTTCCGCCGCGGTTTAGACGTATCTTTTGGTAATTTTTGCACCGTAATTCATAGAACTTCCTGCTGAATTTTTTAAGAATTTTTAATCTGGAAAAAACCCAGTTTTTGAAAAAAGTCCAGAGAGCATTTTGGATTTGGGGTTTCGGTTCGATCGGACTTCAAACTCCGTCTGCGCATCGCCTAAGGCTCTAGCTAGGCTCTGATACCACTGTAGGGTTCCTAGACATACTAATGAGGTCTCACAAGGTATCATCCATGCCAATTTCAAATTTTACAAGTGCCGAGAAACCCTAATACGGATCGTTAACTAGAGTTTAGGCGAAAAATAAAACTAGTTAACAACTTAACTAAAAGAAAGAGGCTACAACCTTTGTAGATCCGGTTCTCCACTTCCTTAGCTCTACGTAGACGTCCCTCCGCTGTACAAATCGGATCTTGGACTCTAGTGTCGGCTTCATCGGAGAAATGGGCGGGCTAGGTCATCGACTACGATGCCGAAGATGATCTACGTCGAGGCATCATAAGATCAAGCTCCCACTTCACCAAGTCATGAAACTTGTGAAGAAAACACCCTATACTACTTGGCAAGAGGTAGAGGATGAAGAAATAGGAAGTGGGTTCACTTTAGAATTGGATTTCTCACTCTTTTCATCAAATCACCATTGATGGTTGCAAGCTTTTTCTTCTTAAAGAAGAAGAAGAAGAAGATGATTATTATGATAAGTGCTTTAAAATAGAAAATAAAAATCATTCTTATCATAATCTCAACCATAGTTAGGTGTAGAGAATTGACTAAGGTTAGATGAATGGTTAGGGTTTTGGAGATGAAGACAAAATGGTCACTTGAGTCAAAGTTGCATGAAGGTTCAAGAAGCTTCATGTATGAAAGCAACCATTATGTTTTCATTTCTCATTTCTTTTTAATCCAAATTAAAAAGATAAATGAATGAACAAATAAATAAAAACCCTAACCATTTACTTAACCAAGGTTTAATTCTTTACACAAACCCTAGCATTCATGTATCATCAAACATGATACAATCAAGTGCATAAAAAATATATCACATATACAATGTGCACATCAAGTGAGAAAATCCTTTTAAAGTGAACAAATACTAGTTAATGCAAAGTAATATATCAAACATATAATTATGCATTAAATCATTAAATCAACACTTGATTTAACGATCCGGTCATATCGCATATAACCGACTAATATTCAATGTATCAGCTTATCGAATCATTCCTTGATTCAATAACTAGGTTATATCGCATACAGCCAATCGATACATTCATCGCGAGAATAGAATACGGTATCACATACACGCATTATTCTCGGTCCCGCACATATCTCATATGCGCTCCTATTTCGTTTCGCTTGAGCCAGGAAACCTCTGTGTAGGACTCTAAAGACTCGTCAATACGCCGGCAGCAGGTGATGATCATATCAAGCACCCACAAGCCGCAAGCGGTCTGCTAAACGTAACGGCCGCCCGGGTATTGAGCGATCAGAATATCGACGAGCAAGCCCACTCACACTCCTGTGAATCCAACCAGTAACACTTACCGTACAGTCCGGTCTCGTCGTCTGATATGTCGCATATCTCGCCTAGGGGTGGTAAATGTCAGACCCCAATAGCTTGATAAGTCGTGTCGAAATGAGGTCTATAACAGTTCGAGAAACTACTGGTAACACTTACCAGTAAATCTCAGCAACCCTGGCCAGGGATTTCCGGTTATAGCCAATCGAACACAGCGCAACATCAACTCCCTATACCGGGAGAGACGAATCCCCTCCTATCGCTCATTGCCTCCATGTGATTCGGGACTGTACCCAAAAACCACCGTTTTGCACGCCCTCTTGGACGTGGTAAGGTGGAAATCAAAGCACAGTGGGAACCACATAAGACTCTATGACGATCTCGGGTCAACAGACTACTCTGTACCAGTGTCACCAGAGAACTGCCATCTGACGTAAGGTATAATACCATCTGAGAGTTCTCGGCGAGTCCGTCCAGTGTACCCAGTTTTCACTGAGCACCCGTATATCATCTCCGATGTCAAACACCAATGGATATGGGATCATCCATCGCCCATCTGTATGGGTCGAGAAGGTATACGCTAGTCTACTCTGGTATATCGATGCCCCGTCTCGATACACCCACGACTAGGGACCTTGAAGGATGTACTTATGGACTACCATGTCCCCACTAATATGATCCGCATCATAGTCCAGGTAGTCAAGTACACATCCTAAGGGCTTTACCAACATGTAACAGAGAGACAATCAGTATACACGTTAAGGTAAAGAGTAACCAGATAGCATACTATCATGTCGAGCAAGAAAGTCCTCCCTATATATTTCCCAGCATCCACTACAATATACATCCTATGTACAGTAATGGCCTCTAGGGCATAATATAACTAACAGATATGAGGTCTATAACAGTTCGAGAAACTACTGGTAACACTTACCAGTAAATCTCAGCAGCCCTGGCCAGGGATTTCCGGTTATAGCCAATCGAACACAGCGCAACATCAACTCCCTATATCGGGAGAGGCGAATCCCCTCCTATCGCTCATTGCCTCCATGTGATTCGGGACTATACCCAAAAACCACCGTTTTGCACGCCCTCTTGGACGTGGTAAGGTGGAAATCAAACCACGGTGGGAACCACACAAAACTCTATGACGATCTCGGGTCAACAGACTACTCTGTACCAGTGTCACTAGAGAACTGCCATCTGACGTAAGTTATAATACCATCTGGGAGTTCTCGGCGAGTCCGTCCAGTGTACCTAGTCTCCACTGAGCACCCGCATACCATCTCTGATGTCAAACACCAATGGATATGGGATCATCCATCGCCCATCACATGGGTCGAGAAGATATACGCTAGTCTACTCTGGAATATCGATGCCCCGTCTTGATACACCCACGACTAGGGACCTTGAAGGATGTACTTATGGACTACCATGTCCCCACTAGTATGATCCGCATCATAGTCCAGGTAGTCAAGTACACATCCTAAGGGCATTACCAACATGTAACAGAGAGACAATCAATATACACGTTAAGGTAAAGAGTAATCAGATATCATACTATCATGTCGAGCAAGAAAGTCCTCCCTATATATGTCCCAGCATCCACTACAATATACATCCTATGTATAGCAATGGCCTCTAGGGCATACATATAACTAACAACATCTTTATCTGATTGTACCCTAATGAGCCGTCCATGAAAGGGAAAACCTCGTGAGTGGACGTGTTATCTATCATCAGCTCGGTTACCGGTACTGGGAAATCGTCCTTCGGGCAAGTTTTATTGAGGTCCCTGAAGTCCACGCATATGCGCACTATCCCATTTTTCTTCATTACCAGGACGATGTTAGCGATCCAGTCAGGATATTGAACTTCTTGGATAAACCCAGAATCGATCAGCTTCTTGACTTCGGCGTTGATGCTCATCTCAAGCTCGAGCCGCATTCTTCTCGGCGCCTGTTTGACTGGCTTAACGTCCGAGGATATTGCTAATTTATGCACAGCAATTTTTGGGTCTAGTCCCGGCATTTCGGAATAATTCCATGCGAAGCAATCTCTATGCTGCATAAGCACGTCTTTTAATGCAGCCATCCTTTCTTTAGAGAGCAACTCGCTGACGAATGTCGGTCGCGGATCATCTGCCGACCCCAACTCAATCTTCTTGAGATTATCTGCAGTAGTATGTATTCCATCCTCTAGTTCTTTCGGAGCTGGTGGAAATTCTGAGATTACCTCATTGTCATTGTTTTCGAAGCACCAAGGGAGGTCATCCATGTTCTCGGGCCCTTCTTTTGATATCATTATCATATGACAGGTATGAGCTCGCTTCCAAGACCGTTGTGGATCTGACTTTGCTCTTATGGCTTTGGGTTCGTGCTTTTGTGGCGGCGCTACCGTCCAGCTGCTGGATAGAGCAAACCTGCCCCGTTGGTATTGGTCTTCGACCCAGTTTTTAAAGGTGAAGCAGTCTTCGATAGGGTGTCCTATGGCTCGGTGATAAGAGCAATAGCCCGGATGAGAAACCTCATTAGCTCGCTCAGGGTGTTTAGACGCTGGAGTGTAATCATTCGATGTTTTAAAGCGAGGTCAAGTATCTTTCGTGTTTTATTCTGAGGAAAAGAGTATGCCTGACTCATCTTCTTCATAAGGGACAAATCCAGACCGCTCGATTTCCAATCGCGTGACTTCTTGATCCCGCTTTGTCGCTGTCGAACGCCTTTTCTGCTCTTTGACTTGTTTCTACCTCTGCGTTGGGCCTTTTGCACAAGAGGTTGACAAGGAGGAGCATTTTCATCTTTCGCAGCCTGTTGAAAAAGGCGTTGCGTCCTGGCTCTTTCGTAGATGGCCATTTCGCGGTTATGGTCATCCCGAGCTTTTTGACCTGCTTTCCTGATAAGCTTGTCCATTCGCTCTTCAAATGACGGGCTCGGCACTTTGATTGCGGGATCTAGTCCTGATGAGGGGTTGGCATTTCCTGACAGGGTGTCCTCTTCTTCATCGAAGTTGTATATGGCGTAGCTACCGTGGACTCGTTCACGTTTCCCGGCTCTCACGTATCCAAGCCCAAGTGTTTCCATTCTCCCATTGGGCAATTTGCGCTGAGTCCCAGGGACATCCCAAATCCTGTTATAGAATCGAGCTTGTCGAATAGTCTGTTTTAAGGGTATCCCTTGGCGCTTTAATAGCCTTTTTAGTCCGTTTGTGTAATATCTGGGCAAACGGATGGGTTGAAGCTTGTCAAGTGTAGAATCTGCGCCGTGCCAGATCTCTTTCTCCACTCTTGTTTCCGAGGATTGATAGAATAGGATCGCCTTTTCGCCTTCTCGCCTGGGAGGGACGTAAAATGTTCGCAGTTCTTGCACGTTGTGAGCTTCAAGCGCATCAAGATCTTTGTAGTGTTCCCGCGGCACTATGGTGATTTGCAAACTCTGATCATCGCCAGGGGATGCTTGTATTGACGGCCGACTGGAGAACACGGCATTAACCTCATCTTCCGAGTCACTCCCGAAGATCAATATGGAGGTGGACGGTCCCGGGTTGTTGCGTCGAGACGGCCCAGCGTAAACTATCTCTTCTTCTTCTTCGGTATCGCTCCCGAAAACAGGGATAGTGGCGGTGGCTTTGTTTTCCAGTTTGCGACACCTTTCTGTATCCTCGAAGTCTGGCAAAAAGTACTTTGCATTTTCGTACTTGCGGACTTCGTTCACGGAGAATGGGTTCAGCTCACCTGTTACGGTATACTCAAGACCATCCTTAAAATACTTCATACACTGATGCTATGTAGAAGGGATGATGTTGTACTCGTGTAACCATGGTCGGCCGAGTAAGGCGTTGTAGCAGGTCTTAGCGTCAATGACGTGAAACTTAATGTCCGTGACGAGCAGTCCGAAGCGCAATGTTAGTATTACAGATCCAAGGGTCCGTGATGACTGGGAGTCGAAACCGGAGATGGTGATCTTATCCCGAGCAAGGTGCTGGACGCTCATGCAAATCTCCTTTAACACCCGCACGTTGAGGAGATTAACGGAAGACCCATTGTCGACCAAGATTTTGCCTATCTTTATGTCGTGGCAATATCCAGAGACGTATAGGGGACGGTTGTGGTCGTGTAGAGTTCCTAGGCACCCTAATGAGGTCTAACAAGGCATCAACCATGCCAATTTCAAAAATCTAGGTGCCGAGAAACCCTAATACGGACCGTTGGCTAGAAATCTAGGCGAAAAACAATCTAGTTAACAACTTAACTAATGGGATATCGGAAATACAACCTTTGTAGATCCGGTGCTCCACCTCCATAGCTCCGCAACGAAGTCGTCTCCGCTGTCCAAAAGGAATCCGGGCTCTAGAGTCGGCTTCGTCGGAGAAAAAGCGAGCTAGGTCGTCGATGTCCATGCCGAAGATGATCTACGTCGAGGCATCACTAAATCAAGCTCCACCTTCACCAAGCCCTAAAAAATTGTGAAGGAAACACACTCTACTACTTGGCAAGAGGTAGAGGATGAAGAAATAGGAAGTGGGTAGACTTTAGAATTGGATTTCTCACTCTTTATCATCAATCACCATTGATGACCTTGCTTTCTTCACTTGAAGAAAAATGAGGAAGAAGAAGATAATAGTTATGATAAGTTAATTAAAAATGAAATGAATAATCTAACCTTATCATAACAAGACCATGGTTAATTGTAGAGAGTTAACTCAAGTTAGATGAATGGTTAGGGTTTGTATAAGAAGACAAAATGGTTGCTATGGTCAAAGTTCATGAAGCTTCAAAGAATACAAACAAAATAGCAACCATTTTCTCATTTCCTTTTTCCTTTTTCCAAAAAGAAAAAGATTAATAAATGAATAAGGAAATCAAAACCCTAATTATCCACTTAAAACATGGTTTAATTCTTTACATTTAACCAAAATGCATGTATCATCAAACATGATACAATCTAGTGCACAAAATCATATCGCATATGTAATGCGCACATCCGAGTGAGAAAATCCATTATAAAGTGAACCGATACTAGTTAATGCAAAGTAATATATCAAATATATAATTATACATTAAATCATTAAATCAACACTTGATTTAACGATCCGGTCATATCGCATATAACCGGCTAGTATCATTAGTAACAACTTATCGAATCAACACTTGATCCGATAACCCGGCTATATCACATATAACTGATCAATGTCACATCGCGAGAATCGAATACAGTATCACATACTCGTATTATTCTCGGTTCCGCACATATCTCATATGCGCTCCTATTTCGTTTCGCTTGAGCCAGGAAACCTCTGTGTAGGACTCTAAAGACTCGTCAATACGCCGGCAGCAGGTGATGATCATATCAAACACCCACAAGCCGCAAGCGGTCTGCTAAACGTAACGGCCACCCGGGTATTGAGCGATCTGAAGATCGACGAGCAAGCCCGCTCACACTCCAGTGAATCCGACCAGTAACACTACCGTACAGTCCGGTCTGATCGTCTGATATGTCGCATATCTCGCCTAGGGGTGGTAAACGTCAGACCCCAATAGCTTGATAAGTCGTGGCGATATGAGGTCTATAACTGTTCGAGAAACTACTGGTAACACTTACCAGTAAATCTCAGCAACCCTGGCCAGGGATTTCCTGTTATAGCCAATCGAACACAGCGCAACATCAACTCCCTATACCGGGAGAGAAGAATCCCCTCCTATCGCTCATTGCCTCCATGTGACTCGGGACTGTACCCAAAAACCACCGTTTTGCACGCCCTCTTGGACGTGGTAAGATGGAAATCAAAGCACAGTGGGAACCACACAAGACTCTATGACGATCTCGGGTCAACAGACTACTCTGTACCAGTGTCACCAGAGAACTGCCATCTGACGTGAGGTATAATACCATCTGGGAGTTCTCGGCGAGTCCGTCCAGTGTACCCAGTCTCTACTGAGCACCCGTATATCATCTCTGATGTCAAACACCAATGGATATGGGATCATCCATCGCCCATCTGTATGGGTCGAGAAGGTACACGCTAGTCTACTCTGGTATATCGATGCCCCGTCTCGATACACCCACGACTAGGGACTTTGAAGGATGTACTTATGGACTACCATGTCCCCACTAGTATGATCCGCATCATAGTCCAGGTAGTCAAGTACAGATCCTAAGGGCTTTACCAACATGTAACAAGAGACAATCAGTATACACGTTAAGGTAAAGATCAACCAGATAGCATACTATCATGTCGAGCAAGAAAGTCCTCACTATATATGTCCCAGCATCCACTACAATATACATCCTATGTATAGTAATGGCCTCTAGGGTATACATATAACTAACAATCTCCCACTTGCACTAGGGCCATTTGTAGCAGTGGTTTGAAGTATCTCATACTCAACCATCCCATAAAAGTCTCTCTCTGGGAACAGGCCTTTGTGAGTGGATCCGCTGTGTTGCCCTCTGAGTCTACTCTCCTGACCTCGATCCCCTGGAGATCAACCATCTCCATGATCAGGTGATACTGCCTTAGAATATGTCTGGATCACTGATGGAACCGGCGTTCCTCGGCTTAAGCCACAACTCCATTGTCTCACAATGGTAGGAACGTAGTTCATCTCATGAACCAATATACACCCAAACAGCCTCTTTGGTAGCATCTTAAGTAGCGATGTATCCTGCCTTTATCGTCTAGTATGTCACGGTATCTAGCTTGGAACTCTTCCAACATACCGTCCCTTTACTGAGGATAAAGACAATGCCTGTGACTGACATTCAGTCGTCTTTATCATCCTGGAACACTTCCAGTGATTCTCCCCAGGGTCGATTGATACCTTCTCATTACAACTAGTGAGAATCCTAACATCCATTTAGATCTATCTCATAGATCCAAAATCCAGGATTTAGTAGGTATCACTTTAATCCTATATGGAGAATCATTGTGATAATCGGAGATTGATCGAGCGTAGCATAGGAAACTCCTTCCCTATCAAGAGTATGTCATCCACGTACTCTACGAGGATCGTCACCATACTCCCTACTACCTTTTTGTATATACAAGGTTCATCTACCATTTTGATGATGTCAACTTCTTTGACTATTCCATCAAAACAGATGTTCTAACTCCGCGATGCCTGCTTTATCAAATAAAGCATCTTGCACACGTTTCCGCTGCTCCCACTGTCTACGAAGCCCTCTGGCTGTGTACTTATAGACACTCTCTTCTAAATCATTATTTAGAAAAGCAATCAAGACACCCAACCACCAGATATCGCAGTCATGGTATGTAGCCGTGACAAGTCGGATCTGGATGGACTTAAGCATAGTTGCTTGAAAAGGTTTCATCATTATCCACACCTGGTCAATGATGCAAACTTTAACAAGTCTAGCTTTGAAAGTCTCAACTTTTCCATCCACACCAAGTAATCTTCTCAAGATATACTTGCTCCTGATGGGGATTTAACCCTTCAGATATAGCAACCAAAGTCCATACTTTGTTGGTGTACATGGATTCCATCTCAGATCGATAAACATCCAGCCATTCTTACAGAGTCTCACTCCTGATGGCCAGCTCAAAACTAGTTGGGTCATCATCTCATGATGCAATCCTCGCTCCCACTGTCATCGAGAAACCGAAGTATCTCCCAGGTGGGTGAGGAACCCTACTAGATCGGCGGAGAGGCTGAGGTTCGTTGGAATCTACTGAATCCTTTGGTTCTACCAAATTATCTGTTGTTGTTTGTATAGCTGGAACCTTTCCAGTTCTACATTACAGACCTTGCCTCGAGCTTGTCCGGATTTTGCTTTTAGACATAGGCCGGACAACCCCAAATCTTAATTAGCTTAAGACATGGGCTCTTCCCATACCATATCTCATATGGAGCGGTAGGCAACTGATTTGATTTGAACCCTATTCAATAGGTATGCAGCTTCTCAAGTGCATAACTCCCAAAAAGGAAATAGGTAACTCAGTAATACTCATCATAGAGCACACCATATCATATAGGGTGTGATTGGTCCGCCCTGATATACCATCGTGCTATGGTGTATACAGAGGAGTAATGCTGAGAGAGAATCTCATTCTCCTTTAGAATAGTCCAGTATTTCCGTGCTCAAGTATTCTCCTCCTTGATCTCATCATAGGACATAATACTTATACCCGTATTCTGGTTCTCTACTTCTAACTTATATTCTGTGAATATCTCAAAAGGTTCGGACTTGTGTTTCAACAAGAACATATGTCTGAATCTAAAGAGATCATCAGAGAACGTAATGAAGTATAAAGAACCAGTCCTGGCATGTGTAGACAGGGGACCTACATACATTATTATGTATCATCCCAAGAGTTTACTAACTTTTTCTCTGTTTCCAGTAAACGGAGCTATGGTCATCTTATCTTTGTGACATGACTGGCGAGTTTCACAAGATGTAAATTCAAACTGATTTAAATATGCATCTATATGTAACTCTAGCTAGTCGGGTCACATTGATCTGACCTAGTCTACAATACCTCAAGAAGAATCCGTTCATTTCTGAACTTTTCTTCTTCTGTGTGTTCTGTATACTAAGAACTGTAGTTTGATTTAGAACGTCAATGCTTTTAGATAACGTGCCTGAACCGATAAACTTTTGATATAGGAAATGTTCAAAACATTATCCAACAATACAAAATTTTATTGTTTCTTTACTAATAAAGAGACAGATATGATTTTGTATATCAGGTTCGGTATCTAATAACATTCGTTCAGAATCAATGTATCGGTAATACAGGGTGACAGTGACCGACAGACTTGGCTGCAACTCTTGCCCCGTTTTCTGCCTCATGAAACTTATCACCCGTTCTCAGTTCTCTACCTTTCTGTAGCCCTATGTAACAGATTACATGTCTGGGATCCTGATCTGGTATCACATACCCAGGACGTAGAGGATACGGAGAAACAGTTCTTTGTAATGAACACACCCGAAGATGATGCATCAACATGCACTCTCTTCGTTTGGGCGGCACGGGAAATCTGGTATTCCCCAATTTCTTGCTCTGTCTTATAACAATTATAAGTTGGAGCGGGACCAATGTTCCCCAGCTCAGTATAACAAGCGGGTTCGGTCAATAATCCGTTTTATTATCTTGATTAAGGCGTGATATGGTCGCTACCTGGAGAGAGAGAGAAGAAAACACTCAGCGTGCGCTCTTGCAAGAATAGATTGATTATTATTTTATCTAATCAGGATGGCTCCCACTGCTTTTTATCAAATCTTCCTTCAAACCCTAAAAGGAAAGACTAGCCGGGATTAATTACACACTACAAGTTCGCCAATCTTTCAGCCAGGCCAGTGTCGGTACTTTGAGGGAGGTCCCCCGTGCTTTCGCACGAACCTAATTAATGTAAACCTCGTTTTCCCAGAGGCGTAACCTCGTTAACACCTTTCTAGACACCTACTAGATCGGCTAATTATAATGTATAAAACTCTCCCAGGAGTAACTGTTACTCGCAGCGGGTATCGGGATCCAACTATCTCATAGAAGGTATGCAATCTCATTGCAAATCTCAACACTTGAAATTCCCGATAATATTTTGCCCCTAGCGTCCTATGACCTTGACGCAGGCCAACAAACCATAGTCCGCTAGTCAGGTTCAACCCGTCATTCCCTGATTGAATTAAACCCACCCGCACGACCCTTGACGCAGGCCAACAAAGTCGCACGACTACCCTAATCCAATCACATCATATGCTTATGCAGATAAGCACCAGTTAGCTACCGCACACTACGCCTTGACGCAGGCCAACAAACGTAGCACGAATACTAACTACTACTTATCTGAAATGACGGAGGGCTACGACAGGTTTTTCTGAAAACCTATTGCGTAATGAACTTGATATCGTTGTAGAATCAAATGAATTTTGAAATGGAGTGTTTTTTTGAGGCTTTTCTAGTTTTGCTAAAGGAGTCACTCCCGGTGAAGGGATCGTCGGTCCTTTCCTCGTCGAATGAGGTGCGGGATATATCATATATATCACTGTGCAAAGCAAAAACACATAAAAGCAATCAAAAGACAAACCGAGTGTGTAGCATCTGCCAGTTATTGCTAAAGGAGTCACTCCCGGTGAAGGGATCTCGGTCCTTTCCTCATCGAATAAGGTGCAGGATATATCATATATACCGCTGTGCAAAGCAAAAACTGTAGCTACCTGTTTTATTTTGAAATTCGATTCTACAACATCTTAGGTTTCTTTTATTTCATTAATCACATTAATGAAGTCCCATCATTTAAGTACCTAAACATCACAGATAAATACGACGTACACTTATGCCATCCGCATTCACCTCAATGTCCCCTCGTGCACCGTTAGGTTAGGTAACTAACGACAGAGCGGGGCAGGGCTAGCACGGATGTAAAACATAAGTAACGCCTATATAATATATCATATATACTATATACTGTATCTATCACAGAACATTACATGATCACATCACAGATATTGCAGCAGAAGAAACATATGAAATATTGGATATACTAGGACGTCCGTGTTTTCAATACGAGCCAGTATAAAACACGGATTCCACGGTCGCGATGAATAGCCAAACCCACACCCCTAGACCCCTACGAGAGCGGCAAGCAACCCTACCAATTCTGGAGTTAGGAGACCCGGACTCGACTCCTCGAGTTGGTCTCCCACTGGACTCCAGAACCCGGTTACTTGTGCCCTCCTCCTTGGGTTTATCCTAGTGCGGAAAAGTAAATAATATACAAACGGTGACAACTTCCGCAACCTGGAAGTGCCCCAATAAAAGAATATTACATACAAGTTTTTACATGAATGAAAATGAAAAACACTCATCTCACATAAAAACCCCCGGCTATTCAAACACGACGATCCAATATAACATATCCAACAACACATAACATCACATGTCATCAACGTAAGTAAACATGCGTATCCCAATTGTCGTTGACATATAGCAACGAAACCGGCGATATCACATATTACACTTACGGTCACAGAAAAGAAAGTGTAAAACTACAACAGTTGGAATCCGCAACCACCTCAGACATCGCATGCCTGACCAAATGAATTACTTAGACATCGCATGCCTAACAATTATAAACCCCGCATTTTAGTCTCAAAATCGAAAACACTTTTCAATATCAAGTCGGGCAATTCAACAAGATTCCCGACATCCTGATCGAATGCTCGTCGCAAACTTCAGTAGACGGCCGCACCCCCGTTACCGTCGACGAAGTGCACCAAGGCGGAACACCGCTACCGCGAGCACCCGAACGGATGCTTTCGGCGACGGGGTTCTCCTACAGTCACTTGGTCGGGGCTATGGAGTGAGGCTGTCTATTAAGTTTACCCGGCGAGTATCCGCGTACGCTACGTGATTGCGACGGACTTTTGATCACATCAAAATTCCGTGGCAACCGATCAAATGAGACTAAAGTGCTATGTTTATAACATTCATTCAGTTATCTCATAACTTCTTGTGAATTCCAATTATTGTATCCCATTCCAGATAAATAGAAAACGTTAAACTTTCCGATCGAACAATCGAACACCCAAGTTTTCCCGAAACATCAACACATGAAATAAGTCTAACAACATTCAGTTCGTGCCTCAGTACCAACGGTCCAGCCGTAGAAGGGTCAAGCCAACGCCTCACATGTGGCACGCCGTACTGCCCCAAACCCGAAGGTTCAAAGGGCAGTTCAAGACGGTCACATAATCGAGTTAAGGTTTGTTGTCTTCTAGAGGGACCATCGCGTTACTTGCACTACTTAGAACGTCGTTAAACTACGGAAAAATCCAACACTTGGAAATTTCCCGACAGGGGAAAAATTGGGTATTTATATCCGGTCGAACTTTTTTAACATATTCTAAAATATATCCGGAAAGCCACACAGACAAAATTTGATACCCCGATCGAAACACCGAATCCCCAAATCAATCCCAGAAAATTCAACTCAATAATAAATATTAAAAATTCCCAGAAAATCCAGCACAGTTAAAAATGAGTTACTATGAAAATAGGTATTGCTGACGTCATCAAGTGGCGGCGGAACCGCCGCACGAGCCATGCTCTTGCCGCGGTTCCGCGGCTGTTTAAACTCCAAACAGTGTCGTATTTGCACAGTAATTCTTACAATTTCCTGCTGATATTTCAACATATTTTTAATACTGAAAAATCCATGTTTTTAGAAAAAGTACAGAGAGCACATTTGAGTTGGGGTTTCGGGTTCGTTCGGGTTTCAAATTGCGTCTAGACTTCGCCTAAGGCTCTAGCTAGGCTCTGATACCACTGTAGGGTTCCTAGGCACCCTAATGAGGTCTAACAAGGCATCAACCATGCCAATTTCAAAAATCTAGGTGCCGAGAAACCCTAATACGGACCGTTGGCTAGAAATCTAGGCGAAAAACAATCTAGTTAACAACTAACTAATGGGATATCGGAAATACAACCTTTGTAGATCCGGTGCTCCACCTCCATAGCTCCGCAACGAAGTCGTCTCCGCTGTCCAAAAGGAATCCGGGCTCTAGAGTCGGCTTCGTCGGAGAAAAAGCGAGCTAGGTCGTCGATGTCCATGCCGAAGATGATCTACGTCGAGGCATCGCTAAATCAAGCTCCACCTTCACCAAGCCCTAAAAACTTGTGAAGGAAACACACTCTACTACTTGGCAAGAGGTAGAGGATGAAGAAATAGAAAGTGGGTAGACTTTAAAATTGGATTTCTCACTCTTTATCATCAATCACCATTGATGACCTTGCTTTCTTCACTTGAAGAAAAATGAGGAAGAAGAAGATAATAGTTATGATAAGTTAATTAAAATGAAATGAATAATCTAACCTTATCATAACAAGACCATGGTTAATTGTAGAGAGTTAACTCAAGTTAGATGAATGGTTAGGGTTTGTATAAGAAGACAAAATGGTTGCTATGGTCAAAGTTCATGAAGCTTCAAAGAATACAAACAAAATAGCAACCATTTTCTCATTTCCTTTTTCCTTTTTCCAAAAAGAAAAAGATTAATAAATAAATAAGGAAATCAAAACCCTAATTATCCACTTAAAACATGGTTTAATTCTTTACATTTAACCAAAATGCATGTATCATCAAACATGATACAATCTAGTGCACAAAATCATATCGCATATGTAATGCGCACATCCGAGTGAGAAAATCCATTATAAAGTGAACCGATACTAGTTAATGCAAAGTAATATATCAAATATATAATTATACATTAAATCATTAAATCAACACTTGATTTAACGATCCGGTCATATCGCATATAACCGGCTAGTATCATTAGTAACAACTTATCGAATCAACACTTGATCCGATAACCCGGCTATATCACATATAACCGATCAATGTCACATCGCGAGAATCGAATACAGTATCACATACTCGTATTATTCTCGGTCCCGCACATATCTCATATGCGCTCCTATTTCGTTTCGCTTGAGCCAGGAAACCTCTGTGTAGGACTCTAAAGACTCGTCAATACGCCGGCAGCAGGTGATGATCATATCAAACACCCACAAGCCGCAAGCGGTCTGCTAAACGTAACGGCCACCCGGGTATTGAGCGATCTGAAGATCGACGAGCAAGCCCGCTCACACTCCAGTGAATCCGACCAGTAACACTACCGTACAGTCCGGTCTGATCGTCTGATATGTCGCATATCTCGCCTAGGGGTGGTAAACGTCAGACCCCAATAGCTCGATAAGTCGTGTCGATATGAGGTCTATAACTGTTCGAGAAACTACTGTAACACTTACCAGTAAATCTCAGCAACCCTGGCCAGGGATTTCCTGTTATAGCCAATCGAACACAGCGCAACATCAACTCCCTATACCGGGAGAGACGAATCCCCTCCTATCGCTCATTGCCTCCATGTGACTCGGGACTGTACCCAAAAACCACCGTTTTGCACGCCCTCTTGGACGTGGTAAGATGGAAATCAAAGCACAGTGGGAACCACACAGACTCTATGACGATCTCGGGTCAACAGACTACTCTGTACCAGTGTCACCAGAGAACTGCCATCTGACGTGAGGTATAATACCATCTGGGAGTTCTCGGCGAGTCCGTCCAGTGTACCCAGTCTCTACTGAGCACCCGTATATCATCTCTGATGTCAAACACCAATGGATATGGGATCATCCATCGCCAGTCTGTATGGGTCGAGAAGGTACACGCTAGTCTACTCTGGTATATCGATGCCCCGTCTTGATACACCCACGACTAGGACTTTGAAGGATGTACTTATGGACTACCATGTCCCCACTAGTATGATCCGCATCATAGTCCAGGTAGTCAAATACAGATCCTAAGGGCTTTACCAACATGTAACAGAGAGACAATCAGTATACACGTTAGTAAAGATCAACCAGATAGCATACTATCATGTCGAGCAAGAAAGTCCTCACTATATATGTCCCAGCATCCACTACAATATACATCCTATGTATAGTAATGGCCTCTAGGGCATACATATAACTAACAGGTCACACGTCCCAAGGAGCAGGTCTTCGTCACCGAAAGTGATATCGGCCGTATGCACTTCTTCCAGCTCATTCTTCATCCTTTCTTCGGCTAGGAAGCTTGGAATTGTTCGGGCTCTTGTAGCGCCTTAATTAATGAATCTCTCACTTCCTTTGATAACAGGAGGGCGTCGAGAATGCTGAGCTGAGAGGGTAGCTTCCTCAGGTGCCCTAGGATGTTGTAGTCCACTTTATTCTTCTTAGACGGGTCCTTGGCAGCCAGCTCTTTCATAACTTGGTCATCTAAGGTGATATCCTCAGCGACCTTTTCCTTTCCCTTATCCTTTCTAAGTTGCGGGTCCGAGATTCTTTTCCAAGAGCGTGCGATTGCGCAGCTGAATGTTTTCGCAGTCCTCTGGTTCTTTCTTTTTCCCCAACACGGATTCTTTAAAGAGAGGGCCCATAGCCATTTCTTCATCAGAATCGCTCCCGAATGTGAGCACTTGCGGTCCCCCGGCGTTGACCGTGTAGCAGTTACCGACAATTCTTTTATGTCCTTCGGTTGTACTTTTCTGCTCACGACGAGCTCTGCGTTTCATTCGCTTAAAATGTTGCCGATGAGCAACATATCCCCGCCACTATGTCTTAAAAGCGTCACACTCCTCAGTGGGGTGTGAAATCCTCCGATGATATGAGCAGTAATTAGGGTGCCTCTCCGCCCCCTTGAGCGTGTTTTCTTCCGAGGGTGGTAGCTTCATTCCCATTAGCATGGCTTTGGCAAACCTTTTCCTCGTCTTGAATATGTTTTTATCCGCGTCGGATGTCGTTTGATCTGGCGGGAGTGCTTCGACTCTTTCGTTTAGTCGCTTGCGTTTGGCTCCTTCCGATGCGGCCATCTCACGCTCCCGATCGGCTTTACTTTTCAAACGAATCTCGTCTAGAAAGGCGTCGATCATTTCATCTGTCGGCCATACAAGTTCTGGCTCAGGTGTGCCCCCAGTTTCTCAGTGCCAGGAGTTTTTCCATCGTCCGTAAACGAGTGGGAGATCACATGACAACTCGCCACATACCCCCTCGGATTCATCCGACGAGCTCTCCCCATTATCTTCCTCCTGAAAGAAGTGGTTGAGGAACTCTTGGAGTGTGATGGGAGTTCGCGCCTTCTGATTGTACTCCTTTAGCGCGTCAATCTGTTTCTGCAAGTCCGTACGCTTGTTGCCAGGCTTCACGGGCTTCTTAGATCTCTTCTTCTTTTTCTTCGAAGATTTCGACGGCTGGTTGTGAGTGCTCGGGCCATCACCACTGATCTTCGGAGTTGGGCGCGGCTTCAACATCCCTTCGATGATTTGAGGCCCGAGCGGGTTCTTCCATTCAACCGCCGGGCATGCATGAAGATCACTCAGCATCTTTTTGGTTTTAGCTGATAGCACGACCTCCATGGCGCTTCTTCATGAAAGAACAGGTTGCCCCCAGTGTATCCGCCTTCTTAGGAGTATGCGGCTGAGGCGGTTCACCTTCCACTTTTCGGACAGCGCAAACTTTCCCTGGAGGTACTGATCTTCAATCCATCCTTAGAAGACGAAGCAATTCTCAATCGGATGGCTTACCGTTTGATGGTAAGGGCAGTAATTGGGGTTATTCACCTCAGTGGGTTGTGGCGGTCGCCTCGGATTTGGCAAGTTGATAAGCCTGTTGCGTACTGCCAGCTCGAATAACCGTTTCGTCTTGTCCCGCGGGAATGAGTAGGGGTGCTTCATTTTCTTATTATAATACCGTCGTCTTTCTTCCAGTTGATCTGCCAGCTTTGGGGTACTGGGTGGCTGCTGTGCGTTCGCAACGAAGGTTGCCTTCCCTTTACCCTTGTCATTCCGAGGTTCCGGCTTCGGGGGAGGTGGTCTGTGACCCATCTGGTCCATCTGGGCCAACTGTCGATCAAAGCCTGGAACATGGTTGGCTTAAAGAACATCATGAACTGTGAGATAGTTGCATGAGGATCTAGGGTACCCACGAACATGCCCACCGCGGGTGCTTCTTCAATGCGTTGCTCGCACTTTGACCATAAGTTCCGCCATCGGATCGCGTATTGGACCCAAGTTTCACCCGGCTTCACCCTTGCATTAATCAAAGCTGTTATGCGTTCGCTGGCGCTTGCGAAACGCTGGGTAAACAGCAACTCCATTTCAGCGAAAGTTTTGACGGGGTCGTTCGGAAGCTCAGAGTACCACTCAAACGCCGTCTCTGATAAACTGCCGACGAATTGGCGAAGCAAGAGCTTATCATCGCCGCTGGTGTTGCCACAAAGAGCTCTAAACTGAGCGACATGTTGATGGGGATTGCCTGTCCCCTTGTATACATGGAATTTCGGGATTGTGTAGCCCGGCGGGTATTTGATCTGGTCATACCAGCTTGGATATGGCCTTCCCGTCCTGACAACTTGACCAGCTGCCTCAGTCGCCTGGTGAACGCATATCTGTTGAGCTATGTATTCGCCCAGGTCAGCCTTGGAGATTGTCTCCTCCTTGGTTGTGGACAGAGCAGGCGAAGGATTTGATGTTTCTCCCCTATCGTCTTCAAGAACGATTGGAGGATCTTCAGCAGGAGGCTCTTGCTGGATCATCATACCCACCATGTCCTGGAACAGAAGGGCCATTCGTTGTATATTGGCTGCTTGTTCAGCAGCCTCTTTATCCTTCTTCTCCAATATCCTACGAAGGAACTCAGCGTCAGTTTCTTGTTCCTGGCGTTGATCAGATGACGCTTCGGGGTTTTCTTTCGGTCCAGTGAGTGCGGCCATCGCGTTCATCATTTCTTGGAGCTTCTGTTGTTGCTCCTGAGCCTTGGTCACTGACCGTGTAAGGGGCTTATGACTCGTGGATGCACGGCTGTTCTCTTTTCCAAGCACCATGTATACTGTATGCACCATCATGCCCCCAAACTTAGGGCGTTTCGGCTTATCGTTCTTGACATTCTCTGCAGGAGTGGGGACTCTATCCGGCTTCTTTCTCTTCTGAGTAGTCGACGTGGAGGGAGCCGTTGTCGCGGGCACCCAAGTGGCTGGCGTCCTCTGTTGTTTGACATGACGGTTCTTTTCTTTCTGAACCTTCACCCTCTTCTGCTGGCGGGAGTGATCTTGAATGATTACCGAGTCCTAAACCCGTCGCCAGACCTTATAAATTTTGGAGGACAGCCGTTGAGGGGGCTGCTCCGTTTTAGTTTCTATAACATTTTCCGCGGGTGGAGGGGACCTTTTGAGAACCGCGGTCGGCGAATTTCTGCGTACCCTATTTAGCAGCTCAAAGCTGTTCCCAGTTGGAACAGCAGCCTCAATTTCCACCGTTGGAGCTGGTGGAGTTAGCCCGGAGGGGGAATTGCCCCCAGTCTTCCTTATCCGGCGCCAGTGGCAACGTCGGGCATGCCGGGTTGTTGGGATTGATTCAGTGATGGCTGCGTCTTGCCCCCTGTTCTGGGGAAGGGCTGCTGCCGGTGTCAGCCTCTTGAAGACTGACGTTCGTTGAGAAGCTACAGTTTTCTGAGCGGGAGCGGGAACGGGGGTAGTTATTCTCGAGAAGACCGACCCTCTGGGAGAAGAAGCCGCCTTGACGACTTCGGGAGCAGCTGTCTTCCTTGGGATGGCCAGCACAGGTATTAGGGGCTTCTCGGCGGGCCCTTTGGAGTTCAGGCTTAGTCTGGTGAAGACCGAGGAGTTGGACGACCCGTTGAGAGGGGCCGTAGGAGTAGCAAGTCGATCAAAGACCGACTTCTTTGACGCTTCCGGTACGGGCATTGGGATGTTAACGTTTACCGGCGGGAGCATGGTCCCAAAGAATAAACCGGTGGTAGCTTGAGTCGCTTGCTCCACGGGCATAGTGAATAGCGAAGCAGCCTGTGGTCCGTATGCTACACCTCCAGATGAGGCGAAGCGTCGGTTGCATTTACAGTTGGCGCAGTTCGAGCAGTTGTCAGCCATTGATCCTTTTGCTTTCTGCGGCAAACAAAACGCCAAATCTTAATACTTCGAAATCCAAGGGCAACCATTAGCGAACCGCGATTGGTTCGCGAATCACGACACACGAAGTGTGGAGTGGAAAGAGGAAAAGGTCCCACCGGGCGTGCCAGAATCTGTTCCCCTCCGAAAGGCGGCCAAGACAAGGACGTCTTGCCTGAGATTCGGGGCAGATGCTAATTGGTGCTATCTGTCTACCTCTCCGAAGATGCCAAGTTGATTTATGGCACCATGTATCGAAGGTTTAAACGGATGCGTCCGATGTAGCAGACTTCGTCAGATTCCCCTCGCTTGAGGGGTTTTTGATTGTGGGGACGCTCTTCCCTGCAGGCGCAAGCCCCTGCAGTTAATTACGCTACCGCATTGCGGTAACAACTTTCTCCTTCTCCAGATGATCACTTCGTGTCGTGTGTGTTTATTTTGTGTTTGGTTGCCCGTGGACGTCGCCCGTAGGGCGTGGACTAGTCCAAATCCGTATTATTCTTAGATTTGGGTTTGGGGGTTTAGGTTTAAGGATACGTTAGCCTTATTTGAGACTAAGATCGACTTAAACGTTTGTTAAGGATACGTTAGTCTAGTTTTAGACTAAGATCAACTTAACGGGATCGTTTAGATCCAACAAGAGAGCTATTAAGGGGGCCCTGTTGTTTAGTTTAGTGACATTGCGGTCAATAGGTGGTTTAAGGACATTGCGGTCCAATGTTAGTTTTAAGACATTGCGGTCAAGGTTAAGGACATCATAGTCCGAGGATTTAAGGACTCCACAGTCCGACGTTAGTTTTAAGACATCCCGGTCAAGGTTAAGGACATTATAGTCCGTTGCTAGTTTTAAGACATCCCGGTCAAGATTAAGGACATCATGGTCCATGGATTTAAGGACTCCACAGTCCGACATTAGTTTTAAGACGTCCCGGTCAAGGTTAAGGACATCATAGTCCATGAGTTTAAGGACCCCACAGTCCGTATCAATGTGCGGTCGTCGGGACCCGTCACCTCTTTGAAGATGTTGAGGAATTACAACGCCAAGTATCAAAGGAGTGAAGAGATGTACCCTTGAACCAAGGTAGATTAAATAGTCTTTGGCCCAGTTGGAACCAAGACCAATTAATTATGTTATGAGCCCATTAGCCCAGTTAAGTTTGAATTGAGGACTTATGGCCAGCTTGGGCTAAGTCCAATCATGTTTAGGATATTGACCCTCTGTTGGCTCATTGGAGAAGAGGCTTTGCCTCTAGAAACTTAGCCAATTGGGCTAAAGCTAGTGTTGAACACTAGAGACCAACAGTGTTGAACACTGAGAATGAGATTGACAAACTGGTGTTAAACGCTAAAAGATAGCTAGCAACAAGGCTTTCAAAATAGTGTTAAACACTAAAGCAAATCAGTGTTAAACACTGGCCAGAGAGATTTCAAATTAGTGTTTAAACACTAAAGCAAATCAGTGTTAAACACTGGAAATAGAGATTCCAAATTAGTGTTAATCAGTGTTAAACACTGGTAACAGGAATTTTAATTTAGTGTTAAACACTGCTAACAGAGATTTAATTTAGTGTTAAACACTAAGAAATTCAGTGTTAAACACTGCAAATAGAGTTTTTCAATTAGTGTTAAACACTAAAGCAAATCAGTGTTAAACACTGGATACAGAGGTTTCAATTTAGTGTTAAACACTAAGGTAAGAGGGGTCACGTGGTAGCACGTGAGAGCGCCCTCCTTCTCTTTATTTATTCTGCCGAGAGTATTGAATACTTTGGAGCATCACGTGCTGTCACGTGATGGGCATTTAAGTGTTTGTCTATGAGAGCTTCTGCCAAGGGGTCACGTGGGGCACGTGAGGCATTGCCTCAAAGCCCTTTCTCTGTGGATCTTTTCAGGGGTCACGTGGTAGCACGTGACCCTGTTTCTTTGCATGTTTGTTTATCTTTTTAAGAATTAAATTCTTCATAGGGTTAAACCCTAATAATAACTTTCTAGGAATTAAATTCCCACCTTCTTTTAAAGAATTATTCTTAGATAGGGTTAAACCCTAATTTCTTTTCTGCAGGAGTTAAATCCCCATTAAGTTCTGGCATAAGAATTAAATTCCTGTGAGTTTGAAGGAATTAAGTTCTCAATTAGGGTTAAACCCTAGTTCTGTCCATTTTTGAGGGAATTAAATTCCTATTAACATAGGGTTAAACCCTAATTTTATCTCAAAGGAATTAAATTCCTATAATTTTGTGAGAATTAAATTCTCACAACTTAATTCTTCCTCTGAGTTTTGGATCTGCATGGCAGGATCTCAACCCAATGAGAATTAAATTCTCAATTCATGGGGAGATGTGCACTTTGCAGATCCTCCACCAGAGAAAGAACTAAGTTCTTTTTTTTTATATAAGAGTTAAACTCTTTTGAGAATTAAATTCTCTTTTTAAGCCTCTCCTTTCTTACCTAGGGTTTTGTTTTGCAGAGGATCAATTTCTTTCAAAAGCTCTATCTCTCTCTCTCTCTCTGTATGTCTCTGTCTCTTTTTTTAAACTCTCTCCTTTGGCTCCTATTTATAGGAGAAGGAAGAGAATCAATCTGCTTAGTAAATTTCTCATTTAGGGATTTGATTTATATGTTGAGAGATTTGATTTATATTTATCATTAATCCGGGCCTTTAGATTGTTAGGTGAATTTTATTCACCATTGGATTTTAAATCCAAAGATATCCCTTTGTTATTTCGGTTAGATTTTAAGGGGAAATCTTTCCAAGTTCAAGATTTTTCCATAAATTGGTGATATTTAATCACCTTTAGATTCTTAATTCAACGGTTCCAAATAATCCTTCTCTATTTGGAAAGATTTGAATGATCTCTTCTCAGAATTTAATTCTGTTAAATAATAAGGCTTTTAAAGCCGGTCACGTGCGGCCACGTGACCCCTGGTCACGTGTAGGCACGTGACCCCTGGTCACGTGTAGGCACATGACCCCTGGAACGGGCCTTTCTTTTCCTTTTGCGCTCTGTTCTCTGGCCGCTGCTCAGCCGTCACATGTCAACACGTGACCCTTGGTCACGTGTGAGCACGTAACCTTTTCTGGAGCCTTTTCTTAAATGAGCTTTATGCTGCTGCTCTGAACGTCACGTGCCAACACGTGACCACTGGTCACGTGTGAGCACGTGATGCCTCCTCTGAGTCCTTTCCTGATTTTTAATCAGGGAACAGGGACCTCGGTCACCTCCTCCTCTTTATTCGCCCGGGGCTCTGGGTCTCGGGCGTGCTTCTAGCCGCCCCCCGCGACGGTCATCGGAGACCCGGGGCGCTTCGGAGGACTTCACCGGTTGGGACGGTTTCAGGGGCGAGCCCGGGCCTGCTCGGGACAAGGTCACGCCCTCGGCCTTCTTCTGGGTCGTAGCGCCAATGATAACAAGGATCTTAGCGCGGTCCATTTGCCCTACAAACAAAGAGTGCACGAGAAGGTTAATGATGTTAAAAGGGCAAAAGGAAAATTACTCAAATCTAAACAGGTCGTCCAATCTCCTAACTTACCCACAAAGTGTGCGAGCTGAGCCCGGCCCAGCTAAGGACCTGCTCGGAAAAGAGGACGTCGGCCCGCTGGATCGGCTCCCACATGGATACCACCCTCACCTCGGATGAGGACAACTGCTTTGCCCTCGGGCAATCGGCTCTGTGACACTGTGTAGGCACAGGCCAATCCTCGCCCTCGGGTGGCCTGACGAAGACGAATTTCTCCTTCCATTCGTGAATGGGGGAAGGAAAGACTATCACACCTGATCAGGCCGTCCCACCCTTACGCTTTTTAAAGGAAAAGTACACCCAGTTCGGCTCGCTCTTGCTGGTGCCGGGGTGATTTTTATAGCAGAGAAAGGAAGTAAGAAAGGTCAAGCTGAAGGGGATCTCCTCAAGCTTCAATCGGACCAGAAACCCGAGGAGGATTCTCCACGAGTTCGGCGCAAGCTGGCCCAGCGATAGTTGGAAACAACGAAATATCCTGGATACCTCGGTCGGAAAGGGCAGACGCATCCCAGCCCAGAATGTGTCCAAGTACAGAGCAATCTCCTTGCTTTGCACCTGATCCGCCCTCTCGTCCGCCCTAGCTAAACGTAGCGAATAGATAGGGGGAATTTGGAAACGAGCCCGAATCTCAGTAAGCTCGTCCACGTGTCTCAAGATGGAGGGGGCATCGCGGACATTCCCGATGCGCATCTCGGGGCCCTTGCCATCGGCCTTTCAACGAGCGGCTCGGGTGACCCTGAATCTACAGGGGAGGCCCGACGATGAGGAGGCAGCAAGGGAACCCTCTCTGGAAGAGGTGGAAGACTCCCTAGACTCTACCTTAACTATCTCAACAGACTCCTTAAAAGAAGACATCTAACCTGATTCAAAGGAAAAAGAATTCCCCGAGGAAAGCGCACGAAGGATCCGATCTAAAGTATGGAGCGCCGAGCAATCTCTCGTAGCGAAGGAAAATAGTGGCGAAAATATGAAACCCTAGGGGGATGTTACCCCTATTTATACTGCTTGGGGGACGCATCCGACGGCTCAGATCGTTTCCCACCAAAACGAAACTTCGCGTCTGCCAGCAGTCGACGCCCCATGTGTTGGACGACTATTGGAGACGTCCCTTCGGGCACAGGCGAAAGCAACAGCTTGTCACGTCCGCTAATCCGCGTCGGACGCGTGGCCTGCACCTCAACAGACGTGCAAGCGAATCGGCGCTCCTCTTTAAATGCACGATCATTTTCCCTGATCCGCTGACGTCGTCCAAGATACGCGCAGAGATCCGAGCGTCCGGGATGCGACAGACGGGCTCAAAGATCTGAACGACGCAACCGCCCTATGCCGAGTCGTCCCGGAAATCCGCGCTGACAAATTCTTGATAACAGGTTGAGCCCGGGAAACTGATCCAGACCACTCTCGACCCGACCCATAAATAGGTCGAGACGAGAGTGGGGGGGCTAATGATGAGGCTCATAAGTGGGAACTCCCCAGATCATGACACGTGGTAGCTGACGTGTCCCGGGGCTCACGAGAACAGGGCAAGCGCCACACATTGGAGGCGTCCCCCGGGCTATCATTCCGAGGCATGACCCGACCTCCGGTGGATCCCTAAACACTCCTATGCTCGCTATGTAAATAACCATTGGCACACCTCCGAGCCCTTCTACACGCTGAGCTTTCTCGGCCGTCCTTGCTCGTCTCCGAGCTATCACAGAGCCGAGCTTCCTCTCCCCCCCCCCCCCCGCTTATCTCCGAGCCTCCCGCCGAGGTAAGCCGTCCCGGTTCTACCGAGCAACCAAGGACGCAGAGCCCAGCGCCTCTGTCACGGCTCCGCGTATCTTTTCAGAAGCGAGATATCCGTCACCCAACATCCCGCGTTCCACGCCGCCGTATTCCCCCATTAACGAGCGTATCTCGTCATTAATGGGGGAATCCCGTCAATCACGCAGGCGTAACGCTAGTAGCGTAACCGACGGCGAAGATCTCGCACCGGCTCGCTCCAAACGACCACTATAAAAACCTCTCTCAGACGACTCAGGTAACGTAATTTCATTCCAATAAGCAGTTACTCTGTTCAAATTTCTCGATTAACTTGATCGTCGGAGGGTCCACGGTGGTACAACCATCCCGGGACTTCTTTTGCAAATAGCTCGGCTCCGTCTCAAACCAAACCCACTGAGATCCACACGCTCAAGGAGGCAACCCTCAACATCAATATCAGCCATTTACCGACGCCCGCGACGGATCGACGGCGGACAACATCTGCAGAGATCCAAGCCTCCATCAGATTCCAATTAAAACCATGATCAAAAACTTAATTGTAAACCCTAGATCAAACTCCATCGTTTTTGTGAGAAGAGATTGAATTCGACGGATTGGGTGGTGGGAGAGTGGGGTCGGGCTCGCCGGCGTGGGTCAGGCTCATCGGCGTGAGGCTTGCCCGAGTGGGGCCACAGAGGTAGGGAGGTTAAATTGAGGTTGTGCAGTTTGTGAGAGAGAAGAGTGTAATTTTTTCTTCCTTTTTTCTAAAGGGCTATTTTGGTCGAGTCAGATGGTCTTTTGACAGAAAAATTAACGGCTGTTTACGGCGGGGAAGGAGGCAGCTGGCAGGTTTTTAAACGTGATTAAGCGAAGGGCCCTAAGCCTAAAATCGTGGCCTAACATTTGAGTACAGATTCGTTAAAGACAAAAACGGCGTCATCTTCGTGAACCACACCGCCGTTAATCCACCGAGAAAACGCCGTCAGTGCCCCCAAAAGACTTCGCACGCTTCGTTACCCAGTCCTCGAGCAACTGAAAAATTAAAAAATCGAGAAAAAAGAAGGAAGAATTCGGAGAAAATGAGATCCAATATCGTAACCGAGGTAAACAAAATTCTATCTCATTCGCTCTCATTTTGCTTCGTCTAGATCTCGCTTTCACACTTGAGAGATGCTTGAATTCACCTGTTGCTGCAGCTAGGGTTTATTCTCTTTGTTATCGCTTTCGTGTTTGATTTGTTTGCAAATTGATGAATTAGGTTACAGGAGCTGCTGTGATCTAAATTAGTGGCTTGTTTAGTAAATTGCTTTAATCTAATCCTCTGAATGATGAGATTGTCGAAGAAACGTTTTGATTTAGGGTTAACTGAGAACAATCAAATTGGATATGTTGTTTCGAATCGTATCACATTCCAATTCTCAGAAACTTGAGTTCTTAGCTCAGCAGAGACCCACAATTTTAGGCAGTACTGCAGGAGTTAACTACATCATACAAATGGAAGTGATTATTATTATGGGAGATTCTTAATTGTCGTGTAAGAACAAATTGTCGAATTCAAATTCAACTACAACCTTTTTTTGGAAGTGGCTATAGGATGTGTTAGATCTCCCTTTAAGACTAGTTTTTGAGTCAACATCTAGGACTGTCTATTTTAGGTCAGGTTATGCTTCAAAAATTTTGCATTGCTAAAAGTTCCTTGCTGTCTGATGATTAGAATGACTGTAGGAGAACAAATTAGAAAGTTAGGATACCTCCGTTGATCATTGATTACCATAGAAGGATTTTCTGAAGTTGAATTGATTTTGGAATTTATTTGATGGGGATTGAGCCAAACCCTCAAATTTTACCCAATGGAGTTTCTATCATCACAAGGTGTTGCACTAAACTTGAGTTAATATGTTGTAAGGATCAAGTGAACCTTAATAGACTATTTCTGACCATTAGCAATTTACCATCCTGATTTAGACACATGCAACATAAATTACATTATTAAGGTTTGAGTTGCACCCACTGAACTTATATTAAAATTACTCACCGCCATGACTAATGTAACATTAGTTCTAATAAAACTATCTAGTGGTGATGTTTTAGAACTTCTATTTGAACTTCTCTCATTTCATGGATTTATAGGCTGGGATTCCAACAAGGCTAAATCAATGGTGGGCTGGTGTTCCATTCATTACTTCTGGTGTGGTAATAATCTGTGGGGTAATCTACCTGGTGTGCGTATTGTTTGGTTATGACTCCTTCGACCATGTTTGCTTCTTGCCATCTGCAATTGTTTCTAGGTTTGAGGGTAAGCTCATTTTCTGTGAGAATATAAATGGATATTGTTGAACTTAAAGCATGTTCCATATGATAAGGGCAAATTATAGGCTACAGTATTACTCCCTCCGTCCCACAAAGATAGGCTGACTTGGTTTTACACAAGGATTAAGAAAACTTATTTAATGTGATGCCCACTATATTTTTTGTATGGACTTTTCCCAATATATCCTTAGTGGTAGCCAATCATTTGGAAGCTTATTATAATTACCAATCAATGATTAGGGGCAAAATAGAAAATTAACATATTAAGTCTTTTTGGACTACACAAATTGGACCATATTTTGGGACAAACCAAAATAGAAACCTTGCCTGTCTTTGTGGGACAGAGGGAGTATCTTATTAGAGAATGCATCAAACTCTTAACATAAATTCCCTACCCTTTCTTTCAGTTTACAGGATTTTTACGGCAGTTCTTTTTCATGGATCACTACTGCATGTTGTTTTCAATATGATGGCCCTGGTACCTTTGGGAACGGAATTGGAGAGGATTATGGGATCCGTCCGCCTTTTGTATCTAATGTTCTTGCTCACTACAAGCAATGCTATATTTCATCTCTGTATAGCTTCACTGGTGGCCTATAATCCTGTAGACCCCTATCCTCTTTTCATCGATGAGTGTGCCATTGGCTTTTCCGGGATCTTATTTTCTATGATTGTAATTGAGACAAGTTTGAGTGGAGTTCAATCGAGAAGGTTTGGCATATTTCGTAGCTTAGATAGAGTTACAAATACATATTTAATTTTCAATCAAAAACCAAATCCTTCTGGTTTATAAAGAAATCAGAAATAAGTATACTTTGTAGCTAGAAGGCAATGAGCATGGTCTCTTCCTAATTATTGTTCACCTGGTATTTAGGAACACAACTATGTATTTAAAAAAAATTGTATTAAATTAGAGAGCATGAGGTGACATTTCACCTCCTTCCTTAATCAAACTCTTATTTAGGTTTTAAGGTGAAACTTTGAGTATCCTGAATATCTAGATGCCAGATCTTCATTTTTTTCGTGTTGTCATATTTGATGCGTGCCTTCATCTTTTCTTTTTGCAGTGTTTTCGGTCTCTTCAATGTGCCTGCCAAATGGTAAACATATTTGTTTCATTAATCAATTGTACAAATTTTTAAATAAATATTTTTAATTCAATTATAATGCTCGTGTGTACTGAGAAAAAAGGTGTCATTTGCAGGTATGCATGGATCTTATTAATAGTGTTCCAACTGTTAGCTACCAACGTTTCCTTACTAGGACACTTGTGTGGCATTTTATCTGGGTTTGCATGTCTGTTCTCCCTTGATCCTTCTTTTCAGTTTGTACATTGAACTGTGGAATTCATGTAAGATCATTTATGTTTTTACTAGACACTTATGGACTGTTCAACTACTTGTTACCTGGAACAAGTTTCTATTCTGCCATTGAGAGCTCCTCAATGCTAGTAAGTTCTCTAAACCAAAACATGTTGATCTTCTCGCAAGTTATGTGCATGCATGCATTGGGCAGTATCTTCAATGTTTCTTTCAGACATAGGCACAGTACTTTTAGACTCTCTCTCTCTCTTCTCTCTCTCTCTCTCTCGTCCTAGAGTTCAACTTTATTCACTATAGAAAATCTATTATTTTCCATGTCTACTAGGCTTTCCATGGTCTAGGAGAATTCTGGAGGGTTGCTTCCTGGGATCAGGATCTGAAACATGTAAAACTTTGTCTAATCATTCATGGAGCCTTATGCTATGCTCATAGATGAGCCATTCTGATTAAAAAGGCCTTAATAATAAAAAGTAATAACATATTACTCGTAGGGACATAATTGCACCATTGGTTATGCATGAGATATACTTATTTCTGTAGAATATTTTCACTTACCGACATGATCTGTGAAATGCTGTAATTTCTTCAGTCGGCTTGCATAAGGCGTCCTGGATTTATTTTATGCACTGGAGGGGCTACATATGGTAACCTGCCAACATATTCAGCCTCAAGTTCCCCATCCAGGTACTGATTGTATTTTTCCATATTGGCGGTTTGATATGTTTCACAGAGTTTGACCTCTTACCGTTTCTCAAAATTTTCTCATTACAGTGGTTTCAGCTCAGGAAACTTGTGGAGAAATCTTTCTACATGGATGCCCCAAAGGGAAACAACAGAAGGGGTAAGGAATTCACATTACTGTTAATGTAGCTAGTAACTGACACTACAATAGTTTTTGCTTCAGTTTGAAAATGCTTCAAAGAGTTAAATATTGTTATGCTGTGTGCATTACTCAGTTCTGGTCTGGTTTTTGATATAGTAGATACTCTGATTCTGATGTGTACTTGGAGTCATGTAATCCTGTTATCTTATTTGTAATTTAATGCCCCCGTTTATGAGTTTGTCTAGTTTAGTATTTTGTGGATTTCTTTTTCTGAATTGTTGTTTAAGCAGATGCTTGTTTAGTAAATATCTCCAAGTTGTGAGTTCCTTTTTTTTCAAGGGTGGATGTTTTTGTTGAGCTGTGATTTGAGGGGGTTGAATTAGACCCCATTGTGGTGTTGGTCTATAGTCTCGAACCATGTAATAACTAAATATTTATCTTGTAGCCAGCACAAGATCCAAGATTTCCTGGGAGGGGAAGGACACTTGGTTCTTCACGAGATCAATTAGCTACTGCAGCAGATACCGACTTGAACCTGCAGGCCAGACTCTTGGATGATTCATTACTGGATCACCAGTTGGACACATCCGGACGCAGTACGGAACCTCATATATCAGATGCAAGGTAACGGATTAATCCCATATTTGTAAACATTGCCTGGGTTTAGGTTTTTCATTCACAAAGCTGAACATGTAGAGTAATTGAGGAAAATTCTATCATGTAACCTTACTAAAGCTGGATATAGAACACAATCTTTTGAAGCTGCTGATCTTTTTAAATTTTCCCTTTTCCTTCCTGAAATTACGTTCATATCATGCCTATGTCCTCTTACATTCGGTTGGTATTTGGGAAATGTTATAGGGTATTTGTGGTATTTTCCATTGGAGAATATTATGCAGAAGGCGTTTCTTGGAAGAATATAATTAGCTGTGGGCCCCATGGCCACATGTGGGTTGGGGGGGGAAGGTTCAAGACAATTGATATGGGGCCCACCACTAAAGTGATAAGTGCGTATAGTAAAAAGGAAAGGGATAAAGGTGTAGGGATAAGAGGAAGAAGAGAAGGCTTCTCTGGCAAAGAGAAAGTCCTAGATGTTAACTTGCTTCAATTTTCTTATTTCTCCTATATTTCTTCCCTTACTACAAAAAATGGCAAAAAGTTATCCAAAACTCAGATGCATCATGTGGGGTTTACCCCTAGTAAGATGATTATAAGGCCAACATTGTTTTTATGGATCAGAATGTTGGGTGATTAAGATGGATGTTGAAATGAGAATGTTGAGATGGATGAGCAACAATATTTTGAAAGATAAGATAAGGAATAAGTGTATTCATAAGATGTTGGCAGTCTCTCCCATAGAGGATATAACGAGGAAGCACCGATTGAGATAGTTTGGACATGCGCAACAGAGGCCGATGAATGTTTCATATAGGAGAAGTTGCAAATTTGTAGTTCAGGGGAAGCAGGTTCAAGGGTAAACCTAAACAAACATGAATAGATGTCTATGTTAATTGAAGCAACGGATTCATATAGCCAACCCCAAAAGTGTGGGACATAGGCTTGTTATTGTTGCTTTATGCACAAAATCATGCATGTATAGTTTGCACTAATCTTGTTCTTAGCAAGTCATCACCTGCCTAGCTCGGTAATAGACATATAGGCATTTAAGGAATCAAGAAGTAATTGGGTAAAAGAGATGGTTACGCTAGCAGTTTCCCTTGCCAGTCTCGTATGAGAAGCTACCTCAATGGCTTCTTGAGTACCAAAAGAAAGCAAAAGGTCAAAGAATATGGGGGGAAAATCACATAGCTTGATCTGAGAAATTTTCTTCGTGAATACACAACCTAGAGTTAATCTCTACAATCTTGGATCCAAATCCTGTCCTCTTAGCTTGTCTGCTGCAGAAAAACTTTTGTTCCATACAAATCTTATTTTATGGGGAAAAGGCTTACATAATGATTATGACAAATGCATTTATAATTTTATATCTTTTCTTTACAAGAAAAAACTTGCATATTTGGTGCATAGATTCTACATGGTTACTTATTGCCAGATATGATAAACGTTTTTCTTTACCCATTTTCTTTTTACTATAGGTACTTAGCTTCGAACGCTGGGGGAGTTGCTGAATTAGCTGCACAGAATCAGGTTACCTCCCTTAATCTGCAATCCAGGTGTTTTTTTAATGTTAATTCTGGCCCTTCTTATTCCTAAATAAGAAGAGTCCATCGAGTATTGATTTTCTCCATGTGAAGCAGGGCACAGACAACTTTGAAGAAGAGTTAAAGAATTTAGTAGCAATGGGGTTTGAGAAGGTATGCTGATAGCTATATTTATCACACGACTATCACTCCAGTGAAACTGGAATTTCTTGGGGATAACAAACTATAGTTTTTCATTTTTTAAAGTCAATATTTAATTAACCAATATGGTCATTTTGAACCCTGAATTGTGAAAAGAGGAGAAAATAACCCATCCCACCCCTTAAGAAAAAATCTGAAGAAACATCGAGTAGATAGAATTTATTTTTTCCGCTTGACCATCTCTTTGCGTTTGTTAGCATGAAATTTAGTTAGACCTCTATGAAACATATCAAGGAGATGTACTCCATAAAACTGACTCCAAAAGCTTTGGGATAAAGGACCTGTAGTTGTACTATGTTCTTCACTTTTCATGCATCTAAACAGCAGAAAAGAAATCATGAGTTCGGTTTTAATTTTTCATTTACCAACAGCCAAAGAATACACCAAAGGAGCATAGCTCATATGTAAGCCCTACAAAATAGTGGGTTGGTTCATATATCCTGTGAGTGTCATAGATAATTTGTTTGAGAAGAATGCTGTGAAAAGGATCAGCTGCTTTTGGTGATGGGAAAGAATTCTGTATGCTTATACTTAAATTGGTCGAGCTCTTCTTCGAAGTTCAGATACCTTGTTTATAATTTTAAAGATTAACCTCCCATTTCTTCATAGATTTTCCTCTTATTCAGACTATTCATTTTGGTTTTAGTCTCAATCTTCTGGCTTTGCTGCAGACCCAGGCTGAAGTTGCCCTTACGACTGCTGATGGAGATATGAACGTCGCCATTGAAATTCTCATGAACCAGCAGGTAGTTAATCTCTTAAATTACAGTGTAAACTCCAATGGAGTTGATTTGAATTTATCAAACATATACCTAAAAGTTAAAACTCTAAATCAATTTCTCGTCATATGAAAGCTCCACAGAATGTGCAATTTTAATTGGAAAATACTTATATAATTTGTCATTCCTTTGCATGTAATCTCTTAATAAAAAAAGGGTTAATTGCACAAAACTGCCTTGTAGCTTATACCGTATAGCACCTACACCCCTGAAATGATTTATTAGTGCAAGCACCCCGGTTATCACCAAAACCCTTAAAAAGCTCTCATACTCTGCTTTAAACAACACACAAAACTATAGAGTTAATTTCGACAACCATTTGAGTTGTTTTCGAGGTTTTGGTCTATGAGCAAAGAGGGCATTTCCGCTAATAACTCATTTAAGAAGGTACAAGTTGTATAGGGTAAACTATAGGGTTTTTTGTGCAATTAACCTTAAAAATAATAATATTTCTTCGATCTTTATTTAATAAGCTTTTATAGTTCTAAAAATGAGGAATTTTAATGCTCATCTGCCTGTGCAGAAAACGTGCCTAAACCCTAGTTGTGCATAAGTCATGTTTCTAACGACTATTAACCTGATTATCGAGTTACTGACTTTTTAATGAATGCAGGGATGAACATATTCAGAACGACAAAAATTCTGATATATAACAAAATAACTGAATCCAGTTGAGGACCTATTGTCTTGATCTTGCATAGCCTCAATATAGAAGATAGATGATTAGCAAAGGGAAGGTGGGAAAAACGAATTCAAAATTATTTTACCGAACTTGTGATTATAGGGATTAGAACAATCGAGCTTCAGGTTATACCCAAATGTAGTGCAAGTGATGTAAATTTGTTATTCTGTGGGTTTGTAGTGAATTGTGTAAGCATTTGATTGCCCCTTTGTGTTTGTTCATAACCTTCATGTTCTGTTGTTTAAGGGACTTGCAACCTATATAGCCCTTTTTCTTTAACTTTACTGTTTGTGCCGTAGTCACTTTCTCGCGCTCACCGTATCTTTTGAAGTAGTTCTAATGCAGAATCGTAATGCTTGAATTTAAAGGGGGCAAGGACTGATTTGGAATACAAGTTCGTATAAACTCATCAAATCCAAAAAATTTGGAGGACGAGAATTGTTCCTAAACATGACATGGCATCATCTTTTTGAGTAAAATTCCAAATCCAGTTATTGGGGAGGAATTGGTGATCAAAAGTGTCGAAAGGTAAATAAACTGCCGATCAATAATTGTCTAGCACAAATAATAAACAAAGTTGTAAGAATTTTAGCAAAAATGAGGGAATGAAGTTTGTGTTCCCAACATAGTTCTTGTCCCCCTCAAATTCAAGTTATTCTGCTAACCCAAAAAACAGAGAAACGGAAGTGGGATGCGAGCAAACAACCTTTGGTTGACCTTCTAATTAGCTCCAGATTACAAATATACTTTGAAGCCACAATTTTGTTTCTTTTTAAAGGTTTGTAGCAAGGGTCCCGTGCGATGGGCCCGGAGAGTTGCCCAAAAAATATATTACCAGATTGATGATGATGGTCGTAAATGGAAATTCTCCAGATCATGACATGTAGCGGGTGGCGTGTCATCAACATAAGCTTGTCAAATTTCTGGAGGCTACGGAGCTGTAATAAGTATGATGTATTGGGGACATTCCTCGATGCCTCGCCTCCAAGTTTGTACCTAGCCTTTTTTGAAGACCTCTCCGGCGTTTCCTCTTCGATTGACCATCAGCCAATAGCTCTTCTCTGAGCTATCCTATAGCTGAGACTACTCACCTCACTTGCTCATCTCCGAGCAATCCTATATCTGAGATTCCTCAGCGCCCCTGTTTGGCTGAGAGCACGGAGCACGAACGTCCCCGTAACGGCTCCGTGTATCTTGCCTCGACGAGAACTCCATCACTTCACATCCCGCATCCCACGCTAGAGTATCTCGCCGTTAATGGGCGTATCCTGCTACCAACACGAACGCGACACAAGAGCGTAACGGACGATAAGAATCTCGCGTCGGCTTGCTCCATGCGACCGCTATATAAACTTCTCCAGACGACTCAGGTAACTCTAGTTGAATCCAACACACCGTTACTCCGCCCATCTATTTTTCGGTACTTGCTTGATTGTCGGAGGGTCCTACGGCGGTTTCCCATCCTGGGACTTCCTTTGCAGGTAGCTCGACGTCAACAACAACCCATTGAGATCCACACGTTCAATTTTCCACAACAAATCTCAGCCGTTAAGCCCCGTTGGCCACAAGATCGACGGCGGACAACATCTGAAGGAGATCCCGACCTCCATCACATATAGATGACTAAATCGTAACTAAATTTTATTCCAAGCAAAATTTTCAAGTTTGGCCTAAATTCTCTCGAAACACAATTTAGAAAATTTCCTTGTTCTCCAGAAAAAATTCCATAAAAGTATTTGTCTTTACACATTTCTGCATATTGGATGTATTAAACGGGTGATAAATTGGGTTCGAAAAATCATGCCATTATCACTGATTGCATTTAAAATTTAAAAAGATTTTCTCCAGAATCTGTCTGCCATCATTACTGATTGTTGTCGATTTCCGTCCTCCTTCAAATGACGGTTATCTTCACATCATCGATCATCGTCTACTTTTCTCTTGCTAATTTTCATATTATATAATTCATATATATATATATATATATATATACACACACACGCACGCACGCACGCGCGTCCGTACTCCATGAAAAGATTTTCTCATCTTTTCATCATCATTATATATATATCCTTTACGTTTTATTCTCCAATTTAATCAAACTTCACCCGACCAAAACATTCTTCCCATCTCTCACCTTAAAATCAACAAAACTGACCTATCTCAATGATCTAGACCGATCGATCATTCCCCATAATCTCAGGTACTCGATCATATTCTGCAGCCTCCATCCGTGACCATCACCATGCTTTCTTTTTCATCTTCTTCGTACCATCAAACTTGCATTGATCTAATGATTCTAATCTCATTGGCCATCTAATATTCAGAAATGTTGCAAATTAAATTAATCTATGCGTCTATAGCAGCGGTAGCTGAACTTCTTAACTGCTGCTGTAGGCAGCAGATTTATGCCTCAATTAGCACCTACAAAGGCATTTAGAATGCCTCTATATATAGGCAGCGGATTTGTGCAATGCCTTTATAGGAAACATATTTGTGCACATATAGCGGTACTCTTGGAGACAATTTTCAGAAATTATGTGCATTTAAGTTATGGAGGCGGATATTTAGGTCTATAGAGACGGTTATGACTGTCGCTGTAGCCCGTTTTTGTTGCTGTGCCAAGAGGCACTGTTTGTCCATAATGACTCTGAAGATGAGAATCTAGTCTGGCTTATTTGCATATATATATATATATATATATATATATATATATATATATATATATCTCGAAAAATCCTTCGACATCCAATGTGACATGGTTTTCTAAACAATACTAATATGCATATATTTATTTTCCATTAAATAAATGATCGGTTGAAATGGAAATTGTTGCTTTTAGGCTTTCATGTTCGATAAAATAAGAAACGATATAATCTTTTAGCCTCTGGAAAAGTTTCATCCAACCATGATCTAACCGCGTTTAAAAAAATAATTTAGACACCAAGTTTTTTTATATTTTCAAAAACACACAAAATACTTAATATTTTTAATTCTCGAAGGAATTCTCTCTAATTCTTTTATATTTTCAAAAAGCATAATGATTTGTGAACAGACTCTTCTTCTTTATTTTTTTGGAAAATTATTTTCTTCTTTAATTCTTGAAGGAATTCTCTTCTTTTTCTTGTGCTTTATATGAGATTGCCGGTCTTGCTAATATAATGCACGAGTCAATGACAAGCATTTTACTCTTTGATTGGAGCAGTTGCACTATGAGATTAATAATGTTTAGGATTAGAAGAAAAACATTTTTGTTTCTTATTGAAGCAGTTGCAGAATAAGACTAATGGTGTCGCTAATATCTTGTGGGATACAAATGAAAAGTATTTTGCTTTTTGATTGGGATTGTTGCTTTACTTGTTTTAATTATCCCTGCCATCATGTAAATTGATGAAGACAAGAATATAGATGGAGAAGATGAACAGAGATATTTGGTCTATATTTTTCTATCAATTGGAGACGGACACATTTATGCTTTATAGCTGATTAATAATTAAGGACAACCATGGACAACATGAATAAAGCCATGGAGACGAACAATCAGAGAATGGACGGGCTTATGGATATTAATGATTTGTGAACAAACTCTTCTTTATTTTTTAAAAAGAAAATTCTTTTCTTCTTTATCTTTTAAAGGAATTCTCTTCTTCTTCTATTTTGTGTGCTTTATATGAAATAGTTGGTGTTGGTAATATAATGCAGGAGTCAATGAAAAGCATTTTACATTTTGATTGGGGTTGCATTATGAGATCAATAATTCTTAGGCTAAGAAGAAAAACATTTTTACATTTTTATTGAATCAGTGCAGAATGAGATTAACAGTGTTGCTAATATTACGTTGGATTTAAATGAAAAGTCTTTTGCTCACTACTAAATACCCGACAAAGGCCGCAGGTGCAAATCTTCGCCCTGAATAATCCGTAGGGCCTGCTAAATATTTTAATTTATTGGTTTATAAAATAAAAGAATTGCCCCTACGGATGTATCCGTAGGGCTTGATTGGTGCCCCTACGTATACATCCGTATGTCCAGATAAATGCCCCTATGGATAAATCTGTAGGGGCAAGTTTTACTGAGTCCATAGGGACAAAATATCAGGTATCCTGATGTTTTATCCTTACGGCTAACTGTGTAGGGGCAAACATTTTAATATTTTTTAATTAATACGTAAGACGCCGTAGGAGCAACCTCATGGACCTTCGGATTAATCTGTAAGGACAATAAAAAGTTGCTTCTATGGATTACTATAGCCGTAGGGACGGCCCCTTATTGTAATAGTGACTTTTTGATTGGAGTCGTTGCGTTGCCCGTTTCAATTATCTTGGCCGATGTTGAGGAAAACATTGATGAAGACAAAAACATAGGCGGAGAAGAAAAACCGGGATATTTGGTTTATGTTTACCTTTTCTCTTAATTACTGGAAGATTAAGACGGACATGCGTGTACTTTATAGCTGGCATGGTAGGATGACATTAAAATACCAGCTCAATTTTTTTATCAGAGAATATAAATAAACCGACACACCCTACTTGAGGATTCATTGAAGGGCCCGACAATACTATTTATAGATAAAGAACCCAAGAACTTATCGACAAATGCTTCACCTTTCCAAGGAAAGAAAAAAAGATGCATATGACAGTGGGCCCCACGCTCACCTCGAAGTCTTGTATCCAAATCATTGAGTCCAAAACTTTCGGCGAATCGAGTCGAGTCGAGACCAAATTATAGCTCTCTCTCTCTCTCTCTCTCTCTCATTAGCCCTAAATTTCCAAAAAAAAATTCAACGTCGAGGTAAATTACAGTCCTTTTCACCCCGATTTTATTTCCCCCCTCTTTCTTTTCTAAATTCCCATGTAATTTGTTCTTTCATCTAAGCCTATGCGGCGATTTTTTTTGGAAATTTGTTGTTAGGGTTAAGATTTTTGATGGGCTAGGGTTTTGGTTCTGCTGGTTTTAGCAGCTAAGCGAACAACACGATTATCTTCCAAATGTCGGTGGGATCGGCGATATAAGTAGCTGTGATTATTGGCAGTTTTACTACATTCGGGTATAAAAATCTTTGATCTTGCGTTATAAATTGTTATTATCGTAATGTAGTAGTTAGTTGTTCATTTGTTAGGAGCCTGCAAGTTGTAATCAAATTTAGTAGCAAGAAGGTATTTTGAAGTTGGATCGAGCTGTTGAGCTGTTGGTGGTTATCGAGGAGTAGCCATGATGCCAGAAGCAGCAGGCAGTGAGTTACCATCGCAATATGGTGCTTGTTTTTACTCATAAGATGTTGAAATTTGACTGCCGCTAACAAAGGGTTGTAATGAATCTAATGGTTATTTTTCTGAAGAAAAGACGGGTAGGGTCGAGATGACTCATTTGTTGTTAGATGTACGCCCATTCGCATTTTTGTATATACACATAAGATGTTGAAGTTTCGTTCCATGCTAGTATAGGCTGTCATTGTTAAGCAGTCGCATGCCATGAAGAAGTATAGACGGAAGGAACTGTCTTAGTCGAGGTCATCAATCATGTCATCTAGGTGATTTCATTTTGAGTTTTTAACCCATAGCGGGCCTAGGCTGGTATATCCAATGTTTCATATTTGTTCGACACAAGTTGTTTCACATCTATTCTGCCCTTTACCCCCTTCCCTTTCCAGTTTTTCGCATGCATTCATGTCTCTGCATTTTTTATACATGTTTTGTTTCTTATTGTCTGTTCCGATAAATAACTTGTTTTTCTTTAATATTTATCTTTCTCTATGAACTCTTACTGTTTTTCAGGCTCTATTATGACATAATTTTTAATTGGGGAATTCCAAGATATACATGCATATGGTGTCTGAGGCACACTGTACACGTAATCAAAAGGGCAGCAGATTATGTGGAGAAAAGAAAATGCATAACCTGGTTGATCACATGGAATGCCACAGTAGTCTTTCCTGTGCTTATGAGCATGTTGAGAAATCATGTTCGCAGAAATTCAATGGAGCTTTGAGTTCTGGTGAGAGCTGTATTGGCAAAGAGTTACTAACAAAGAATGGCGCCTGCTGTAGTGCTGATTCCACTTGTTCAAATATTGATCATGAGACTTTTAATGGAGCTATGAGTGGGAGCTGTACTTTTCAAGATTTATGCATGCAAGACCGTTGTGACAATGAAGATGACGTTGACGATGAAGATAGTGACTGGGAATCTGCAAATCAATTTATTTTCAAAAAGTGGTTCTGTACCAACTGTACGGTACCGAATTTCGATGATGTCTGCCACTGTTATGTATGGTTCTTACGGGCTTCTTTCCTTGTATTACTACAGATGCATCAGCTGCATGATGGTTTTGCTATCAGATATTAATGCTCATATAGCTTAAGAATTTCATTGTAGAATACATATTAATATATTATTATTATTATTATTATTTTCTTTCGACGTATTGTTTGGGCATTTCTATATCCTGATGTTTCTTGAAGGTTTGTGGAGAACACAAGGAATCTGAATCTGAAATCTCAGGGTACGATTCCTTCTGCTCATATATAGCGCAAGCGACTCAGATAGTAGTAGACTCAGATGTTGTTCACAACAGTCATGGTGCGTATTTTGTTTATTTGTTTTTCTCCCATGTTTTATTCTTATGGCGAAACTGAATATGAAACACTGATTGTGATTTGTGACCATAAGCTGTTCAACATAAACAAAGTCGGCCCTCACTTGCGAAGTTCTAATATTAATAACTATATCAAATGTGGTAAAGGCTTATATTGAATTTTGAAGTGTAGGCTGTATATTTTACAATATCACAGTTATATGTTATAGCAAGTAATCAGGCTTGCTGAAGCAAACATTAAATCTGTGAGAAAACATTGGCAGAGACCGTGTGTGTGTGTGTGTGTGTGTGTGTGTGTGTGAGGGAGGGAGGGAAGGGAGGGGGGGGGAGAAATCTTTGGCCCCTTCATTTTTTGCTTTGGACTGGTAAAGAGTGAAAAATAAATAAGTTGCTTACTCTTGTTATGAGTGTGTATCAGTCATAAGAGAGTTGATACTGAATTAGCAACAGGTCATGGCTATGTAGATTGCTAGATCTCTTAGGTTTTGTTTTAAAAAATAATTTTGCCTGTGTGAAAAATTTCAAATGGCTACCAATTTCTCTTGCATATTTTCCAATTTGCACTGATACTTGTTCAGTGCATTACGAGTTTTCCTTGAAAGTGTTATGAATATTTTACTTAAGATTGTTCTTAGTAGCAATTTAACACACTGCTTTACATGTGTTCTACCATGGATGGCTCTTTGATTTTAATGTTGTAATTGTTAATGTAGATTCACCCGTCAAAAATTGTACAGCCATTGGGTTTGATGAGAGAATGCTGCTTCATTCCGAGGTAAAAATTTACTAGCCCATAAATTTTGACATCATTTGTTCAGTATATTTGCTCTCTTATAGATATTGACACATTATAGTTATTGTAAATATAAAAAAAGCTGTTTATAATACTTAGAAACCGATCTTATGTTGATTGACCTTCGCAATTTCTGATCACTACCTGCTGTTTATTAAGATGGTGCATATCATAAGGTGACACATTCAGAAAATTTCCTACCTTTAGGATTGTACATATAGATAATTGATTGATATTCAAGGGACTGTAGGGTTTCCTTAAAACCCAAAGTAATGACCAGCATGCTTCGGCTTTGTCTTCTATACCACTGCTTACTCTTTTCCCCTACTTTCATCAAATTTTTTTTTTGCTATCTTATTTCTTGGGTTCTTTACATATAGGACCTCCGAAAGTTTGCACTAGTGAAATACATCTCCCAGAACCTCATATTTTGAATATCAATCCCTAAATCTTTATCGTTAACTAGATATGACTCTGCAAGCAAATTGATCTTAAAGTGTTTGGTTAGCTTATTTAGGGAGTGATATTCCTCAGCTATCCCCAAAGCCCTCAATTCTTTCTCTCATGCACTTCTCTTCACAAAACTCCCATCAAAAGATTGAGAAGTGATGTTTAATTGGGAAGGAAGAGGAGTTGAAGGTTTTGATAGGAGTGTTAGAAGGATAGAAGTGAGAGAGTAACTGAGGCGAAGGGTTTAGGGTTTTACATTGGTGGAGAGAGAAGGATGGAGTCATTGGTCGAGGTGTGAGGGAGAGAGCAAAAGTGAAGTGTAGCTTGGGCTTTTTCTTCAAATGGTCGGAGTTTGGGGTGGTGTTGGAATTTGTAAGGGGTGGGGCAGATGGTTCACGATGAATGGAGAAAGGAGAAAGATGAGGGAACAATAGTATTTTTCTTATCTTCAACAGTTAGATTTAACTGAGATTGGGTGGATATTAACCGGAGTTACTAAAGATTGGGGGGTTGCTCATAAAGATACTAAGTTGTTCGTGATGTATTACAAAATAGCAGACTTTTGGGGTTCTTAATAAAAAGACATTTTTTTCCTATGGAGAAAACCTCTATTTTTTCTAAGAAACCTTTGAACCTCTTCTACATTGAATTTTTGTTGGACACATTTGTTTGAGATATAATTCATAATACATCTGATTAGCTTTGCCGGTTCCCTTCAATAAAACTTAATCATTTGTAAACCCATTTTCATCCATGCAAAAGTCCTAGCAACCAAAACATGTCATCTTTCATTCATTCTGCTATATGAAAATTACTAATCTACTTATTGTAGGGCTAGTTTCCATTTTAATTTGCCTGAAAAAAACATTGCATATTAGTTCATAAAACTCTTTTGAATGCGTATAAAAGATATTGATTGCTGCTTTAAGAACGGGGATTGCTGCCCATCTGACCCTCTTCTCTTGTTACCCCTTACTACACAAGCTATATTAATAGTATTTGTCGGTGGTCTTTGTGTTTTAACTAGGTTGAGGCTAAACAAAGTCTACATCCAGAGAGACCAGATCGTCTTCGAGCAATAGCAGCCAGCCTTGCTTCTGCAGGTTTCATACTTGTTTGGGTTTTTTTTGCTAATATTATCTGATTGGGTTGCTTTATAGCATCCATCCAGCCTCACTCCTGCTTTTTCAGTAAATCTTAGAATTAAGTTTGTATTAAATCACAGAGTCTTCTCTTAGCGCCAATTGGTGTTTAGACCCTTAGCAAGTTTCTGTATTCCCATTAGTTTACTTGACTCGGAACTCCTTGCCACCTTTATCTTCAACATTGTTGTACTTGGATGCATCATTTTAGAATATGTGATGCTGAACCAGATGGATTATTATGGTTGGTTTTATGCTGGATATTTCTCTTTTAGCCATTTTCCCCTTATCTAACTAATATTTAGTATTTTAACTTTATATATTGTGTTCTCTTCTTAAAACTGGCTTGAACATGAATTCTCTTATTGCGTTCAGGAATATTTCCTGGAAAATGCTACCTGATGCCTGCTAGAGAAATAACCCGAGAAGAGCTGCAGTTGGTAGGCTACATTGCACATGACTCTTCAAAGACTTACTCGGATGTTTTTTGTAGCTACTTCTATGTACAAAGTATATGCAGTGACCTCCCAAACTTATTGTACGTTGGCTGTATGCAGGTCCATGCTTTGGATCATATAGAAACTGTTCAACAAACAAGCCGATTGTATTCCAGGTACTTTGATCTTCATGGGCCTCATGTCTCGCACTCTGCTGGTTTGGATCTCAATGTCAGGGTTAATTGAACAGTATCAATATTTTACCTGACAGCTTAAAAAATAATTTCAAAGTCACATATCTTCTCATTTATTTGAAGATTCTCTTTTCTTTTGTTTGTTTTCATTTTCATCTTCTTACAACTTCTTTGGACACCTTCAACGGTTTTTCTTTGAGAAGCATGATTGAGAAATTCATTTAAATATTCACCTTGGATATTATATTATTAATCAAACATGAATTTGAAGAAAAACTAGCATGAAGGAAGAAGGCTAGATTAATGCTACTGGCATCGATTTAGTTTTGATGACTTGTAGATTCGACTGGCAGCTATTTTACTTCAGACACATATGCCAATGAACACTCAGCATGTGCTGCCAGAATTGCAGCGGGACTCTGTGCAGATCTTGCTCGCTCAATTATTTCTGGGCGTGCTAGGAATGGTTTTGCTTTGGTATGATCTCCTCATTTTCTACAGAAATTGTTATAAATTCTGATGATGATTAAACTAATCTTACGAATTTCCTTATAAGTTAGGTAAGGCCTCCTGGGCATCATGCAGGTATAAAACAAGCAATGGGTTTCTGCCTCCACAACAATGCTGGAGTTGCTGCATTAGCAGCCCAGAGTGCAGGTGCCAAGAAAGTCTTGATTGTTGATTGGGTAATAGTAAAATGGTTCTAGTGATTCTGCATTGTTGATTTTATACTTTTGAATTTCCCATGTGCAACAACCTTTGACTACACGATAACTTCCATTCACCATATCATTTTAATGGCGGCTGCAGGATGTGCACCATGGTAATGGCACTCAGGAGATATTTGACGGTAACAAATCGGTGGGTACAGTATTCAATATTCATCATTTCATATCTTGTCAAATTTCTAAATGTAGGCTTTTTTTATATGAAAGGGTGGTTTCCTGTATTTTGTGTATTCTCTATATAAAATTATCAACGGCTACCTGTACTTTTTTAAAGGAAATCCTTTTTGTTGGTCATGCTGGAATATAACCTTTTAATCTTTATGCTACTGCCCCCTTTTCTAATTCTATACATGTGAATGCAGTGTTTCTGATCTTTCAGACTTTCTTAACAAGATTGAATCCCATATATCTCAGTTAAATTTATAATTACTGGAACCTGTTAGATTGCATGCTAATCGGCAGCATATACTTTTCAGATAAGATTGCAGCCAATGAAAAGTACTATTATTATTTTGATGATTGCCTTAGGTTTGTTCTTGTGTGTGAGGTAAATGCTTTTTAAAGTTGGGAACTTATCCCATTTAATCTGTTCTGAATTAGTAGGTTTCTTCTGTTTATTATTCCATCTATATAAATTTTTTTGACTTAAAACGAAAGCTAAAAGCCCTCACGCATTAAAGGAGTTTTAACGAAACAGCAAGAAAAGACAGAAAATAAACCAAGGTTTGGGGAACAAACCCCATACAAGCCAAGTCCGAACAATCGGGGTACAAGCTCCATACAAAACAACACAACCCAAATACCACAACAAATGACATAAGCATAAAAACGCGTAGGAACGGTAAAAACTGTCAAAGTCGCGCGATATCTCTGTCCCCACCCCAGGAAAGCACAAGCCTACATCTCCTCCTGCCATCTCCCTGTCCTCCCTCTCCTCCCGGCATCCTGGATGCGTACGCCCAATGTCCGGCAGACTCTCCCTGATGTGCAACCATGCTCTCTTTCTCACTCGCTCCGGTGCAGCCCCTGCCTTGAATAAGGTTACCATGTCAATCCAACCACCAATCCCATTAATAGCTCTAGATTTATTGTTAAAAATTCTCTCATTTCGTTCCTTCCAAATAAGCCAGCAGGTAGCTGAAGCCCAAATGTCCCATAATGATATATCTATACTGCTAATGGATTGAACCGTCCACGCCCCCAAAGGTCGTGGAATGTGTCAGGTAACATGTATTCCAAATATCATACAAAATCTACCCCAAATAAGTACAGATACAAGACAAGTAACGAGGAGGTGGTCGACTGTCTCTTCGTCGTTTCCACACAGTGGGCAATTTGTCGGCCCGACCCATTTTCTCTTTTGTAGATCGTCCCTGGTTAGAATAGCATCATGATGCGCCAGCCAAATAAAGACCCTAACTTTCAATGGGGCCTTTATCTTCCAAAGAATTGTTGAAAAGTGGCTATCCACCCCTCCGTAGTTGAGCACTCAGTAAAAGGATTTAACCGAAAAGGTGTTATTGACGCCCCATCTCCAATTCCATCGATCTTCGACTTCTCCACCAAATCGGTTTCCAATCTTGCAAAAAATTGATTAACCCCCTTCGTTCCCTCCTCTGTGTTGATGAAAGAGCTCGCTTGAACCTTGGCCACCATTTGTCAAGCCTCCACTGCTGTGCCACCGATGCCTTTAATTGGCCCTTTATTCCACCTTGATCTGCATAATAGTACGAAAACGTTTCAGTATTATTAGCATCAAACAGCCACATGTTACCCATGTATCTATTCTTTTGCATTTCATGGTATTCCAGAAAATGGGGTTATTAGTGTCGTTTCTCCTAATATTCTGTTTTTTGGATTATGGCTAACAAATGCTACTGCTTATGTGTATGCTTTAGGTCTTGTACATATCTTTACATCGACATGAAGATGGAAGGTTCTATCCTGGAACCGGTGCTGCTGATGAGGTATCTTTTTGCTTCTGCAGGTTTAAGTAAATGGGAGTCAACTCTTTGAGACTGTAAAATTTTCCTTTCCAGAGTGAGACATCATCGGTTTCCGAAGGGGCCGCATCACAAAAAAAGAAGGCTAAAGGCTTTGAGACTTTTGATATGTGAAAACGCGATAATAATGCTAGTGCTACTAAAGAAACCAAAACAATCAATAGTGCATCTAATATAGTTATAATTTTTTAATCATTAATTACCTTATAAACAAAAGTTTTTTTGATATAGGGCCCTAAAACATTGGTATTTTGAAAAACACCCCCTAAAATTTTATATTTTTAAATACACCTCCTAAAACCTCTCCGTTAACTAAAAACACTCCTTTTCTTAAGTTAATTAGGATTAATAGTTAGATTAAAGCTAATATGATGAATTGTATTCAAAACCCATATTTTCTTCCTCAATCTTCCAACATTACTTAATAATCTCTGCCTTTTCTCTTTCCAATGCAAATATAAAACCATTAGAAGGACAAAGTTGTCATTTTAGCTTCTAAACAGAGATTTCTAACCGTGAGGGATGTTAATTAAGCATAGGGGCCAATTTAGTTTAATTAAGTGTTTTAGGGGGTGTATTTGTAAATATGAAGTTTTAGGGGGTGTTTTTCAAAATACCAATGTTTTAGGGGGGGCTTATATAAAAAAACAACAACAAATTACTCGGTGTCCAAGTCTTGTTTTAGTAGGTCACTATATATATGCAGTAGCTTGTTTGATACTCAATCAACAATGTCCAACCATAGTAGCATTAGAGGACCTTGGCCGACTATTACAAAATCTGGGTCGCTTCATTGAGATTCTCTCTTTAGAGATGCCAATTAAACATTAATGAATTGGAACACTGAAAATAGCAGGAGTTTTTGTGAGCCTTGTTTTTATATGATTATATCTATTGATGAAAGATATTTTGATTTCCATTGACTCTGCTTACTGCCATGCTATATTAGCTGGTTCTTTTGCATTATCTTGTATCAGTATGCAATTACTGTGGAGCGTTATGAGCAAGGAGTCTGCCATGCACTATGAGATCAAAGATAATAGATTTGGATATCCCATTATCAATTCCTTGTATATTATGTTATTGGGTTCTAGTTGTTAATCAGTCACTGCTGAATACTGATTCCTAAAAAGTTACATATAATGTTCACGCCACATGCAAGTACTCTATGACTATCATACATAGTATTCATAGCGCACAGATAACATTATATCCGATAAACTTGCATATTTAAGCATGAAGGATATATTTCATGCTGAAGTCTTTTCTATTTGCTGATATCGTGTAATGAATTTTCCATATTATTCCCATCATTTAATGCCTCGATAATTCAGGTTGGAATCTTGGATGCTAAAGGGTACTCGGTCAATATTCCCTGGAGCTGTGGGGGTGTGGGGGATAATGATTACATTTTCGCCTTTCAGAACATTGTGCTTCCTATTGGTATTGTGCTTACTACTTGATTGAGTTATTGATATCTGATTCTTCAGAAGTTTATTTGCAATGTAAAGTTGTGATCATCGATTTTTCCATGTGCATGCATTTTCGTTGCGTGGTTGTTCTCCTACGACTATTTTGATTTTTCCTCAATGTTATAAACTGTAACACTCAGCTCTCTATCCAATTCTCTGATTTTTCATGTTTGATGCAAGCTGCTGTACTTATTTTTTTTATAAATCTTTTGTGTGCTTCATTTTATAACCACCTACTGATGTGATATTGTTTATTGCAGCCTCTGAATTTGCACCTGATATCACCATTATATCAGCAGGATTTGATGCAGCCAGGGGTGATCCACTAGGCTGTTGTGATGTAATGACCACCTTTTTTTTATTTGATCTAATATTACGTGAAGGATAAATAAAGTTGGCACGTGTCGTAATAACTTTTGGTCATTCGATTGACTTAGAAATGCTGTTTTCAAAATTTTACCAGCTTAAAAATCTAAATATCCAGTAGGTTCTACAGTTTATGGTTCATTACCCCTATTCTGGCTGTTAATGCATAATATCAAAATCTTGTCTTGGAAGATGCTCACCACCAGCAGTTTTGAAGGATCATTGCAGCTTGTTAAATTGTTTTCGGTTTGGCTATATGTATCTGCATGGAATTGATATAGTTAGCCAACATAGTCAGGTTAATCAAGGTGCAAGGTGCAATTGGATAAAGTGACAAAGGAACCGTAGACTGAGATTCACTATATTGGCTAAACAGATTACTTCTCATCTACATGTGGGTTAGTTTCCATGCCTACTTCATAGAAACTATTCTCTCTTCCAGGTGACCCCTGCAGGATATGCACAGATGACACACATGTTGACTTCTCTTTCCAAGGGAAAGTTGCTTGTTATGCTTGAGGGGGGGTGGGTACTTCACCCTGTGCCACGCCCATATTTTTGTATTTGATCATGAAGTATTTCTTTTTACATACTAAAGCTTCTCCATTCTCATTTTGCTTGTTTGCAGTTACAACCTTCGTTCTTTATCCTCTTCAGCTACAGCAGTAGTTAAGGTAATCCTCAAAATTTTGCTCATAACTAAGAAGTTGCATGGTGCTTATGTGTAATTTTCAAGTTTCGCTATGTCAGCTGAGGAGCTCTTGATTCGTTATGTGCCCTATTAGCTTTGTTGGATGATGCCAAGACACGTGATTTTTATGTCAGGGTCATTGTGAATCAGACTAATATCAGAATTAACAGTATTAGCAGGAATATAGGTGGAAACAGGATCTGACAAGGACTGCGAGAAGATCAGTATTTCATGTAAAACTAAGTTTTATGTCTGAGGCAAGTTATTTGGCAGTAAAAGCAGGACACGTCATCCCTATTGCTTGCGCTTAATTTACAGGGCATCTATGTTGCTCCAATTTAGCAATTTATTATCTTCATACTCTAAGCTTCTCCCATAAAAGTGTTGTCGGCCTTTAGAGCACAAGGATCCATGAAACATGCAACCTATGTAGCACGGGTTCGGATACATAGACACGGGATACGATATGATACGGATTCGTTGATTCATAATTTTCTAAAAACCTACGATACAGGATAGGTTTTTATATTGATTTTTTTAGATATAGATATAAATATATGTTTAGATTTACATATAAAGATATAATAATATAAATATATAATGGCATTATATATTAGATATTCAATGCCCTTTCAAATTTTTGAGAGTCTTAATTTTCAAGTGAAAGACTAAATGCGTTGATTTAAGAGAGATTGGCGAGACATTTCAAGTCTGAGCGAATCCGAAAGAATCCGAGAGTTTCCGAGAGTTTCAGACTCAATACGTGATCGGGGACGATTCGTGAGGCGCTTACAAGTCTCCATGCTTCATAGCATGCAACACAATTTTGTGGCAAACTTTAACCTGAGTCAATTTGATGCCAAATCCATGGCAAAGGAAACTGGCACAATGTATTCAACGAAATTCAGTAAGACACCCCAGTCCACAATCTTTTTATTAATTTAAAATACATTGGAGAAGCTGATATAGTTTGTCTTGTCCAATTCAAGCAGTTTGATTTAGACGTCAAGTTATAAAACAAGCATAATTCTCTATGTAACATGTAAAACTAGATTTTTATTCGTTCTTTTTCTAAACCATATGGTTGTTGAATCTTCTCTTTCTTGTGACAGGTGCTACTCGGGGAGAACCCTGGCTATGAAATGAGTAGCATCATGCCTTCAAAAGAAGGCCTTGAAACTGCTCTGCATGTCTTAAAAATTCAGCTGGAGTTTTGGCCTATTTTAAACTCAAACTATAAAGCTCTGCAATCACAATGGAAACTGGCTTCTTCAAGCACAAGTGAGTATTTGATCTTCCTTTTGTAGAATTATATTTCTCTCCCATGCTCAAATTAAATTTGGTGCTTTTCATCATTAAAACCTGTATATTTTGGCTGCTATATAAAGGTTTCCTGAGGTACACGAGGATCAATTTTCTAATCTATGATGCATGGCCACAATGGCCACACTCAACATGCCTAATAGTTCTTAAATAAGATTCAGTTGCTACTATGTTCTTTGTAGACCAAGACTAAGAGAAGAGAGCTTAGAAGGTTTTGTACTTTTTATTATTACCGTATATCTTTCCACATCCTTCTATTGGATTTGGATACAAGATAAGGTACAATTCGGATTCACCAATTCTCAATTTTCGTAAATTCAACGATTCATTGGGATACACTAAAATTTTATCGGTCAAATACACACACTGAACAACAAACAACAATGGATTTTTTTTTGTTTTTTTGTTTTGCCAAACTATATTTTGAAATAGTTCCCTAACAATAGATTGTTAGTGTCTTATTTATTCATGCATGTTCTATACATTTAGATACAAATAAAAATTTCGGACGAGACAAAAAGAGTACCTGAACTATTCTTGACAAATACGAACGAATCCAGTAGGGATATGAATCCGATACGTATTTGACACCTTGACAGATGAATCCGTGCAAGATATTATCTGCCTTCTAGTCTTACTAACCAATACAGCTGAGAAGTATTCATGTCTATTAAGCCATTAACTAGTAACACATAACCAATGCAAAATTACAAGATGTTAATGTTGATTCCTTGTAAAAGCCTGTTATGGTAGGGCATGAATTTCACTAATCCTTTCCATCTTTCATATTTATGCGTAGATAGATTGCGTAGGTCGCTAACAAAACCAAAATGATTTTTAACTATCCTTATGCTTGTTTAATTTTCATTGAGAAGTTTGATTATAATATCAAGGATTAAGACCTAACTATGTTACTCATTTGTGAAATGTGTTCTCTTATCTATGTTTTCAGCTTCATAACGTGCCATTGCCGTGTGAGGTTTCATTTTGGGTTGTTTACTTAAACTGTCTTTCTAATTTGCGAGTTACCTATGTTGCTCATTTGTGAAATGTGTTCTGTGATATATGTTTTTTAGCTTCATAATTTGCCATCGCTGTGTTTGGTTTCATTTCGTGTGGTTTAAATTTTCTAATTTGGGAGTTGCATTCTGGGATCCATGGCCATCACTTAAACGAAATGCTTTAACCTTTTCAAGTATGGTACATTTACCATATATCCGGTTTCAAGTTATGTTTGTTTATGATGTCCTTGAAATGCTGATCGTAAGTTAACTGTAAAGATGTGTGAAATATATAGATGTGTGACACACACACACACACACTCTTCAAAAAAAGGTATGATGCACTGTACAATCGTTGCTAAGAACAATATGAAGCTGATTGTTCTCTCTTTGCAACTCCAGGAAACCAAGAGAAGAAAAGAAGGCGCGTGGTGGGACCGATATGGTGGAAGTGGGGAAGCAAAAAGTTTGTTTACAAAATACTCTTCGAACGGAGGAGGCAACACGCGAAAAGAACTTGTTCTTGAAGCCACCTGCACAACTGTGGTTCATCCGTTTTGCCTGAATGATCATCACCCTATAGAATTAACCATGAGGACCTGTTTAACGAGTTTTTCGTTTTTGTTACATTTTTCTATCGACACCCATTGTTATTGTTATGGTGTTATGTATTGCGCTTCACTCAGTTTTTGTTGTTCCTTTTTTAATCCAATAAATGTGGAAGTTTGATGTCAAACCCTTTTGCTCTAGAAGCAGCTGTGCTGGATAATCAAGTTTTTAAGAAGCCACCAGTTACTTGATGATGACTTATTACTTGGATTTCCTGGTGTATATAAAGTATTTGAGTCTATGATGAGTATGTACATGACATATAACTGAGCCAAGTAGTAGGATGTTGGCATTCTTGTGTTAATTGTGTTTTTTGGTTGTTTGTTATGCAATCTCAACAACTGTATGCATAGTCACAAATTCGTCATTGGGGAATAATTCGGCGAGGTCGAAAATTCGGATTCGGAGAACTATTCGGAAAAAATCGGCAGGTATTCGGAAAAGATTCGGTAAGTGTTCGGGAAATGTTCGGGAAGGATTTTGAGCAATAAATTAATATATGAGACGCTGGGTTTTGATTTTGTGAATTATTTGCTGTTTTTTAAATTATTGGCTGTTTTTTCACATAATTCGGGAATAATTCGCGAATTATTCGGCCAGTTCGGCAATGGCGATTAATTCGGGGATTAATTCGTTTGATCAAAAGTTCGCGAATTATTCACGAATTCGGCGAATAATTCGTGAATTATGTGACTATGACTGTATGGACTTGGGGCAATTGATAATCAACTGTTGAGGATACAAGAATCATCTTATTTTAGTTTGGATTTGTTGCAGAACCACCCTGTTCCATATATTATTTATGTCACGGAGTTGTTTTTTAGTGCAAGCACTCTCTCAGCTCATCTACCAAAATCTTGCAAAAGAAAACATTTAATCTCAACAGCCTGAAAATCTTGCAAAAGAAACTCAAACATTTAATCTAAAAATCTTGCAAAAGAAAACATTTAATCTAAACAGCCTGAAAATCTTGCAAAAGAAACTCAAACATTTAATCTAAACAGCCTGATTGATTATCTAATTTAACTCGAGAATTTCTGTGTTGGTTATTGTTTACATTGTTTTTTCTTTGATTGTGGGCATTTATTCTCTCTTTGTTGTTTTATGTTTCTATTTTCAAATCTCTTTGAGAAAGGTTAATTATATGGTACTGTTTGGCACGTGCGAGACATGTGATTATATTAATGAGCTAGTATATGAGAAAAATAGATATATTTGTTAATATATATATATATATATATATATATATATATATATATATGATTTGCTATTAATTTATTATTGAAAATACTTGTGAAGATTTGAAAAGTTGGGCATGATTTAAAAATTAATTTTCTCAAAATTTTAGAATTTTTCTTGACAAGTGCCATTTGGGAAGCTTTTATATTTAATTAGTTTTATTTATTTTTTTTAAAAAGAAGCAAATTCCATGTATCCAAGGAGATCCACATAATCAACTCCTTTGATTAGAGAAAATCCTTCAATATCAATAGTAAAAAAGACTAAAGCAAAATTTTTAAAAAGATATTATTATTGCTATCAATCATTTATAATCATAATAAATCTGAAATCCATGTTCAACATCAACAAACTCAAAGAATTGCATTTCCCGAAAATTCAAGGAGCCCCATACACAAATTCAACTTTGCACTCTCCTCCATTCCCATATAAGATTCCAGGACTACCACTACTCGAAATAAATTTTTTTTAAAAAAAAACAATTCCTTTTGCCAAACTCTCTTCTTTTTTCGGTGTCGTCCATCCCTCTACACACAGAGCGCCGCTTGGCACTTCTCTTTCTCTCTCTCTCTCTCTCCTCCCCCTCCACCGCGTTCCCGTTACCGCCGGTTATTCTCCTCCGCCGCCGATCCGCGCCTCCGCCGCATACCCTTCTCGGCCCCCCAAATGACTATAATGACCCCTCCGCCTCTCGATGTAAGTCTCTAAATCTCTCCCTAGGGTTTCGAATTGAGAAACGATTTCTAGGGTTTTGGATCGATCTTTGCTTGAACTGGCCTCTGATTCGCTCTTTAATTTCTCAGCAGGAGGACGATGAGATGCTCGTCCCCCATTCCGAGCTCACCGACGCCGCTCAGCCCATGGAAGGTAATTCGCCGTCGATCCCTTTGATTTCGATCGATTTATTATCGAATTGTTTCTTCAATTATTGATCTTTTGTTCAGTGGCGCAAGTGGAGACTGCGGCTACGGCCGAGAGCCAGCAGCAGCCGCAGCAGCAGCAAGTGGAGGATCCTCCTCCGACGTCGAGATTCACGTGGACGATCGAGAATTTCTCGAGGATGCACCCGAAAAAGCACTACTCTGAAGCCTTCATGGTTGGGGGTTTCAAATGGTATGTATCGGTCTCTTGCTTTAAAATTAGGGTTTTGGAGTGAAAGAAGGGGGTAATGATGTTTTGGATTGTTAATTGTAGGAGAGTGCTGATATTTCCAAAGGGGAACAATGTAGACCACTTGTCGATGTACTTGGATGTTGCTGATTCGGGAACTCTTCCTTATGGATGGAGTAGATATGCACAGTTTAGCTTGTCGGTGGTCAATCAGATACATGGGAAGTATACCATAAGAAAAGGTATAATCTTTTGCTGAAACTGATTGCAATTGATACAAATAGGGCGACACCATCACGATTACTTAATTTGTTGAGACAATTCCCGGGTTGAACCGTATTTATTAGATATATTTTCTGGATACTTTTGAGTTTTCTAGTTGAGATGTGATCTGGGCATGTTATCCATATCGCAGCGACAATGATGTGATAGCTATCCTGCTTGTTGTTACTTTATTTGTACGTGAAATGAATTGTTTATGGCTTTATATTTCCTAGCTTTGGTCTTAATCTGAAACCTGATAGCATAGCGAGAACCCATGACCTTTATGCCTTCTATTTTGCAGAAACACAACACCAATTTAATGCTCGAGAAAGTGATTGGGGTTTCACGTCGTTTATGCCACTAAGTGAACTCTATGACCCTAGTAGAGGATTTATTGTGAATGATACCTGTATAGTCGAAGCTGAGGTTGCCGTACGTAAGGTAATTGACTTCTGGAATTATGCTTCGAAGAAAGAAACCGGTTATGTTGGCCTTAAGAATCAAGGGGCTACTTGTTACATGAATTCTCTTCTTCAGACTCTGTACCATATTCCATACTTCAGAAAGGTATATATCATTTCGTGCCTTCTGCAATGTATTCTGTTATGATGTTTACGAGTAAAATTTAATTAGAGCTGCATATTTCAGGCCGTGTACCATATGCCTACAACAGAAAATGATATGCCGTCTGGAAGCATACCCTTGGCTCTGCAGAGCCTGTTTTATAAGCTTCAGTACAGTGATAGTAGCGTTGCTACTAAAGAACTGACCAAGTCGTTTGGATGGGACACGTATGATTCATTTATGCAGCATGATGTGCAAGAGCTCAATAGGGTTCTTTGCGAGAAGTTGGAAGATAAAATGAAGGTTTGACAAGTCTACTAAGGGCTTTCTTGGCTTTGGAGTTGAGATAACTGGAATAATTTTTTAAGTGATGTTTTACACTATATGCAAACTCCGGGTTCGCAAGGTCCTACCTTTAACATTCAACTTTAATGTGGTGTTTGGTTTTTGAATTATCTAAACTCCAAAATGGGTGTTTTCTTATCATATTTTGGAGTGTAGAAGAAAGAGGCAGATTAAAAAAAACTCCAGTTATCTCAACGTTGTAGATCAAGATTACTCTGATTATATAAACTTCAAAATAAAAGTCAAACGACATATAGTTGGGATCAAGATAACTCTGATTATATAAACTTCAAAATAAAAGTCAAACGACATATAGTTGGGAATTTGGAGTCAAGTCTAGATAACTCTACAAGGCTTCAGCTATCCTAATGTAACTCTAAAGCCAAACAAGCCCCAAAAGGTGTAACATAATCATGCATTTGTTCCATGTATTGAGCTATGATTTTATTTCATCCCAGGGAACTGTTGTTGAAGGAACTATACAACAACTTTTTGAAGGGCACCATATGAATTATATTGAGTGTATTAATGTTGATTACAAATCCACCAGAAAGGAGTCATTTTATGGTAAATTCAAATGTGAATTCTGATATCCGCATCCTATTTTGTTTCTGCAATTACTTTACGCTGCTGCAATTTTTGTAGACCTCCAGCTAGATGTTAAAGGATGTCGGGATGTTTATGCTTCTTTTGACAAATATTGTGAAGTTGAACGTCTTGAAGGAGATAACAAGTACCATGCAGAGAACCATGGCCTGCAGGTTACTTTCTATTATTTCATTGTGGTTTCTAGATCATCTTTTCATACAGCAATCAAAAATTAAAAATGTTATATGTTAGGTGTTGCATAAATCCTCTCCGTCCCCGGGAAAACTAATTTTTGTAATGCTTGATGTTATATTTGGGGCTAAATAATCAAAATAGAAGACTAGAGAATTCTATATAGCATACAAGGCGCGATAATTGTCAGTATTTCAGTTATAGCCTTACACCACTTTACAAGTTTAATATCTAATGATTAGAGTACGACTATGCTCTTATCGGTAGAATTTGAAAACAAATCCTACATATTTCTTAACCGGGGTTTCCTTTGGGATGTGTGATATCAATGATGTGATTAATTAGAAACATAAGAGACTCTCTTCATAATTGCTATCACACATCCCGAGTCTAATCGAATGGTTAAGAAATGGGTATGATTTCTTTCCAAATCCAACCGATAGGAGCATAGTCGTACTCCTAATGATTATATACATATTTGTCAGTATCTTACGATATACGATTTATATCTTACGATATGGTATGATATGGTAGCTTTTTAATATGATACAATATAGAATAGTGCATGATACCAAAATTAGGTTCTGAATTCTACTTCGGTTCGGTTCCGCTCATATAGGTTAATTATCTTATAAATTAAAATTGTTCATTTGAATTATCTTGATTCACGTATTTTGTATTTGCATTTGTGTGGTGTCACTTGATTAGAACTTTATAACCATTTTATTTCTCTGTATATATAGTTCTATATTTACTAATTTGAACATATATTAATGAAATATATAGTTGGATACTTAATTGTATAGCTATTAAGAGAAAAATATCTTACGATATAATATGATACGATATACGATATGGTATGAAAGAAAAACGATATGCGATATGTAACAGAATTATATATGCTAACGTGCTAGTAAGGTCAAATTCAGTAGATCCTATTGAACATTACTTTCACCTTTGTCGATTTTTGAGTTGATCAAATTATAATACCTATAATTTTGGTCCATGTTGGCATTCTAATTGATCAAGGCAAGTTTTTAACTATGTGGTAGATAATAATGCTTTAAGAACCATACATCAGCATTGTGTAATGCTGTATACAGGCTATGTAGATTACATACATTCCTAGATAAGTAATAGCTTTATGGCTAGCCATATGGTGATCGACGCTTTAAACATGAGTTTTGAAGCATGCAGGTTAAGAAATAAAGAAAATGCTAAAATATCTGACTTATTGAAAACAAAGTTTTACAAGGATGAGTTGACATGGGGGATGAACATTGATATGTTAAACAAAGGTTTTGAAGCATGCAAGTTAGAAATAAAGAAAATAATAAAATATTTAGCTTATTGAAAACTGAATAGGAAGTTTTATACTTCTATTAGATCAACTGCTCAAGGTTGCATGCATGGACATGGACATGGGGAAACGGATACGACACGATGCGATACGGAGGCACTACAAAATCCCAAAATATGGGACACGGGTATATATATATTAACCTAACAATTCTAGCATTTAAAAAGACACGTCATAATAATAACATACAACCATATGTATTTTCTCAAATTTAACATCAATAATATCCAAAATATAAAATGATTAGATAAGTGATTAACAAGTTTTTCTTAAAAAAGTTAAACATCCATAAGACACATTATAACAAACGTTGATAATATACTAAAGATATGTATTGAACACTTGAGACGCGCATAAGATGCACATGACACGTTTACGGTGTGTCCAATACGTGTCGTGCAAGTGTCGGTGCCTGATACATGCCGGACACGGATACGGCAACCTTTCGGAGGTTTCCATGCAACCTAGCAAGTGCTATGGGGATTACACATTTTCTTCCATTACATTGCAAAAAGAGTTTTCGCACATATTCTTCCATTTCGTGGGAAATAGGGTTTTGGATTACAACTGGCCCTTGTTTATTTTACATTGCTCCTATATGTTTGAAGTGATTCTTTGCATCTGTCAAATTCAGATCATTAGATAACCTCTGAGTGGTTGTTGAACAGCCTATTTTGTTTGATGAATCTTATTCACTTGCATGATTTTTAATTTTCACCGAGGTCTTTATGATTGACAATCTGATTCGATAATATATGAATGGGGTAAAATTGTGGCTTAGGGCTTTGATGGATTATCATTATTATGAATAATGGTGTGCTTGGTAGGAGGTAATCTAGATGGTAATCCTAGATTCCTATAAAAAGTTACTACGCTTATTTTTGGTGTAAAAAGTATTCCCGGGAATATAGGATTACCATGATAATAAGGTGCCCCCGTTTCATGGAAATCCTATTCTCCCCAAAACTGGTGTCTATCCTAGATTATCACAAAATATTCCCACCTAAAACAAAATGTGCTCCATTCGCCGCTTGCCGTCGGCCGGCAGCGGATAGCCTGCAGTTAGTTGACGCCTGCTGACCATCAGCCATTGCACATATACATTACCGGAGATGATTAAAATATACCCGGTAATGCAAGATTCTTGGAACTAGATGCCTAGTCATCACATTCCCGGGAATGTGAGGATTCCCGGGAATGTGAGGATTCCCGGGAATGTGAGGATTCCCGTTAATCTTCCATTCCATGTACCAAGTGCACATTTAGTGCTAACACAATTTACTTGACCTTGTGAGAACTTTGCAAGCTGATGTTTCATTTTTTTATTATGTTACTATTATTTGACCCCTTTTATCGCAATGTATATTTCATTGCAAAAATATGAGATAGAACAATTTTCTACTTACTGTATTAGTTATTTTTCGATTTCGATTTTAATTCTTCCCATATGTATTGTCATCGGCCCTTATTTGGTGAGTATTGTTGAATTTGAAGTTTGAATCTCTAGCCAAGGGGTTTTTCGTACTAATTTTATGGACTATGATTGACTATGCATATTTGAAATTTGTTTTCTATGTTATCAATATGATAAATAAGGAGTCAAACCTACATTCTCATCTATGTACTGCTCTCACCCATTTCTTTCTATGCATACTTTGATATATAGGGATTTGACTGTTATTATCATTAACATGCGGGAACCTTCAGACTAATAATTACATGGAGAAAAGAATATAGTAATTGACCAACCTTCCTTCAACAATCATAATTACTAGGATATGGAGCTGAATTTGTGGAAATTCTTTTCGAAGTCTGAAGAGAAATTTAGGCAGTATAAACTATATAACTCGTCCCTTGCCTCTCATTGGCAACTTGATATTTTCTCCACCTTATTGAGTTTGTGTCTAACATACCTGACATTTGTATACACAAGCATTATAACACATACATGATGCTAACTTAATGTGAATTGCTGGTTAATATATATTTTCCCATGGTTATTTCAGGATGCGAAAAAAGGAGTTTTATTCATCGACTTCCCTCCTGTCTTGCAACTCCAACTTAAACGCTTTGAATATGATTTCATGCGGGATACAATGGTAAAGGTTAGTACCGGTGAAGAAGTTTAACTTATATTCTTCTTATGGCATTTCACTGCATCAGGCAGAGTTTTTCCGTGCGTATTTCACATTGTCACTTGTGCTTCGACTCAAGTTCATAGCATAGTCAATTCTTTACTCTTTAGGGTAAAGGTGTTACAAAGGCCTTTTAGCTTGTTGTAATTTTTTCAGGATAATTTCCATTGCTCCACTACCAGGTGGCCATGCTTGAAACATCATACCCGACAATCTCTCCCCTGTCTCTTATTTATCTCTTATACAGCCTTGGATTATTACTCTGAACTCTTTGCATCCTTAACAAAATGGAAATTATTCCTCTCAAGTTATCAGTATGCTAAATTTTATTGTATGCGTTAGATTTATTGATGACAGTTTGCATCAATTTTTTGAAAAAAATATTCAGTACTACTGGTTAAGGATTTGATTGAATTACTTTGGTTTTAGGCTGAGGTGGGATATATGACAATGGCGGTAACTAAGCCTTAATCCCAATATTTTTGGCTGGCTATGCTAACCAATTTTTTTTTCCTTTCAGCTCTTTTAGGAGTTATCCTCTCATTAAGGTAGCAATATCCATTTTTTACTTCCTTCTCCTCACTGTCCTTTGTTGCTTACAAAAGTGCCATCTTATGCCCTTTAAACTAGTGCATCCATTGACGATTGTTGCATGTTTCCAACATGCTCCATTATTGTACCCCAAACTTTTTAGGAGTGTTATCATTTGTAATGAGAGCACACTCAATCCTAGGCTGGGGTGGGAAATATAACAACGGCGGCAAGCCGGCAACTAAGACTTTCTTTTGGTGGGCTGTGCCTGTGTTTCTTCTCATAGTCGATATCTCTGTTGAAAATTGCATTCTGTATACATTTGGCTACTGAATTTAATTACTCTAGATTTCTTAGTTTATCTCAAGCTTCTAGGAATTATTCCTCCTATACTTTCATCAATATCATCAGCATTGGTTTTAAAAAAATCCCACGGTTAATATTCTCGTCATGAGCAGTATAATTTTTTTTTCTGAGTACAGTTTTGGTGTAGGCATCAAGCTATCTAGGTCTTATTTATCTCCTCTTTTGTTCAAGTACCTTTGTCTAGAATTTTGCACATCTTTAAGGGATAGATGTTGGAGGGTATGAAGCTATAAATTTTTGGCCAATCTTTTCTGGAGTCTCTGCAAACCAATATTAGTTTGCCTCATTTTATTCTGGAGTTAGACTTAAATGGGGACATCAGTGGCGATGATGAAAGAACAATAACCATAGCTACATGCTCTTGTTATCTTCAATTCAAAAACTAGTGCAAGTAGGCAAGATCTACGGGACCTTTTTTATTTGGACAAGTCATTACATAGTAGAATATCAAATGTGCTTTTCTGAGGACTCGCGCCAACAATGCGCTCATGTGCCTATGTTTCCCTCAGGAATATCATTTGCATGGTGGATAGAATTTACATTATAACTAATATTTTCACCAAGCAAAATCCTAAACATTACACTGAGGGAAAATTAGTAGTAAAGAATGAATTGTTACACAAGAAAGGACTTCATATTCTATTTTCCATTATTATTGCCTTCTCATTTGCATGTGGGCTGTATTCCACTCTTTAAAGGTTAATATCTGTTCCTGTAAGATATTTCTTCTGAATGCCAAAATTTGATCCCCCCTCCCCCCTCCTTTTTATGCTAAACTCAGCATTGTCGCTATTTTTCATGGAAATGGTAGCTGACCTTTTTATGTATATCTTTACCTAATTTTGTGATGCAGATAAATGATCGTTATGAGTTCCCCTTGCAACTAGACCTTGATAGAGAAAATGGAAAATATCTTTCTCCAGATGCAGACAGGAGAGTCCGCAATCTTTATATGCTTCATAGGTAATATTTGTTGGGAACTTCATGTTTTGAATGAACTGTTAAAGGTTATTTGTTTACTATATTACTTTGATACTTATCTATTCATGCTTTGCGGTTGACTTGGTGGTAGTATTGACTGTGTGTGTATGTTGAAGCTTTAGATGATTGTGGTCTCGATTTCTTTTTCATGCACAATTGGTGAATATTACATTATGATGCATATATTTTTGCACAATTCCTTTATAAACTTTACCTGGTCTTCATTTCATGTAAAAACCTGTTTCTATTATATAGTAGCAATAGTTCAAGAAAGGGACTATGGTTATCAAGATCTGCAACAATGAAAGCTTATGACCTCTTATTGTTTGATCACTCTCAATGCAAGCTATCCTTTTTCATTTGAATGCATTTTTTTCAACTTCTAATGGTAAAAGGGAAAAACTTAATGTTTGTTTTATATGCAGTGTTCTTGTCCATAGTGGTGGGGTGCATGGTGGACACTACTATGCCTATATTCGACCAACCTTGTCTGATCAGTGGTATGTATATATTTAATTTGTCTGTATATATTTAATTTCTCGCTTCCTCTTTTCATATGTGCTGAATACAAATTCTTTACTCCTTTCTATAAATTCTAGTTTATTGTTAGGATCCAGCCATTTATACAGTAGTTTCTCATACTATTTTCAGGTTATGCTTCTCTTAATTTGGTTTTATCATGTATATTTATGATAGATTTGTTTGTTATACTCACACACAAATTAATTCATTCATTTTTCATGTAACCTGATTAATTAATATTGTTCCTGGATTTATTTATTTTGAGTTGTTTCATCATTCATTTTCATGTAACCTGATGTCATTTAATATCGATTTTCAAGATGTATTTATTTTGAGTTGGTTCAGCATTTTAGAATGTTTCTGTTACAGGTTTAAGTTCGATGATGAGCGAGTAACCAAAGAAGATGCAAAAAAGGCTCTAGAGGAGCAGTATGGTGGAGAGGAAGAGGTTATCTACATTGCTATAAAAAGTATCTTTTTTTATTTACATTATGAATCATCAAGTATTTGAGCTTTGTTTTTCCTTCTTGTTGTGTGCAACAGTTACCACAGACGAATCCTGGTTTCAACAATGCTCCGTTTAAGTTTACAAAGTATTCAAATGCATACATGCTTGTGTATATTCGAGACAGTGACAAGGATAAAATAATCTGTAATGTGGATGAGAAAGACATCGCGGAACACCTTAGAGTAAGAAAACCATGAGAATTGATTATAGAATGGTCGAATATATGACAGGTATCAGTTAATAACTAGTGTTGTTTTTCAGATAAGATTGAAGAAAGAACAAGAAGAAAAGGAACACAAGAAAAAGGAGAAAGCTGAGGCTCATCTTTATACCATCATAAAGGTCCTCTGAAGATTTGTCTCTACTAAATTTTGGCTGATTTTTAATTGGCATGATTTTTACCTGATGCTGCGTTACTCAATATATTTTTCTATTCTAAATATGCATTTTATCCATATAGGTTGCTAGAGATGAAGATTTGAGAGAACAAATTGGAAGAGATATTTATTTTGACCTAGTCGACCATGATAAAGTTCGGAGTTTTCGTATTCAAAAACAGATGCCTTTTAACATGTTCAAGGTAATATCTTTAAATCTTTCTGGTGCTTAAATTTAGAAACGGCTGTATTGGTTCAAGATGTTCGGACTCATGTAACTTGCATTTGAATTTATTTTTCTCTCATTGGAGTATTTAATTTTTCAGAAAAATTGCATGTGGTATGGAAAAACTGTATACTGGACATCATTTCACTTTGTAAGGCTATTTGTTGGATTACACTGAATTTCAGAGGATTAACCAAGGGCGACGAAGCTTTAGACAACTTAATTGTGGAAAACATCTATAATTAATTTTCTTAGTATCACATACTTTTGACATTGCTTACATGAATTTAAAATATTAACGAATATTCTGCATGAAGAGCTTAACTTGAGTAGCAGTCATTTCAGATTTGAACGTTTTAGTTTGAAAAGTGCATTTTCATTATGTTATGCTGTAATAGTCTTCTTACATGCTATAGTAATTTGATGGTTACTAATAAAGACTCTAGATTAACTTAGCATTGTTGCGAGGATTATAAAGTTTCACAATGAAACTCATTGCATTAATCTGCCACTTCAGCACTAACCCAGAAATGGAAATATTTTCTATCATTATCATTATATTTTAAAATAGAATTACATGCGTAGTATTTGCTCTAATGTGACATCTAGGTTTCCAATTCTGTCTACTGCATCATATTTGAATTATCCCCTTTGCTATGTTGCTTAAAACTAAATATATTTGCATCTTGCCAACTTCATTTTTACGTTTCAGTTTGCTTTTTGTATGTTCAGTGAAATGTTGTTGCTAAGTTTTCTGGGTGGCAGTAAGTGCAATGAAAAGTGTGAATTAACTTTGAAATGTCATTATCAAAATCCCTTTGTTCTTTTCTTCTAGATTTTAACATTGTTATTTTCTCAGGAGGAAGTGGCTAAAGAATTCGGTATTCCAGTCCAATTTCAGCGGTTTTGGCTGTGGGCAAGACGGCAAAACCATACATACCGTCCCAATAGGCCATTGCATCCTCAAGAGGAAGCTCAATCTGTAAGTAATAGTTTTTTGGTGTAGTAGTCAACTATTTCAGGTTCCGCTAGGGGATGACTGGGAACGTGTTAGCCCATTGACGTAATATCTAATTGTTTTGATATGAAGACCACCGGGTATGGCATCGTTGCCGCTTACATAATGATTACTTGGAAAGAGAGGAAAAGTACCCATACAAACTTATTATTATTATAAGTACCATTACGAACTTATTATTACTTGCAAAGTGAGCCGACGATGAACTCGAAAAACCTTAGCCGACGATGGACTTGCAAATGAGAGAAACCCGATCTCTTTCGAGGGTGCTCTCAAGTTAGTCTTGGGTTACTATTGCCCAATAGCCTTTTAATTTTACATTTTGGGCTTGGATTTGTTAAAAAAACTCAATAGTCAAACCCATTCCACCCGTTTACCTAAACCTAGCCAGTTAGGAGGCACGCGCCTCACATGAGACGCTTGCCTTGAGCACTTAAGCATGCGTCTCGCCGCCACACAATGTCTCTAAGCTTCGAGAGGCGCACTTCGGCGTCCGTTCGTGCCTTGCGCCACAGGCGCTGCGCTGTTCACACCTCTGACAACACTGTATGTATTTCATCCGTAACACGGAAATCTCTTCATTTATAAGCTTTAATTCTAGAAAGATTTTGCAGAATTTTAGGAGGCGGCTAGTAACTTCATTTTCCATAAAATATGGTTCTACTATAATTGTACGATCTCCTCATGTTAGTTTATTCTCATTGATTCTTCATAGGTGAACTATCATTTATTGTTGAAACTAGATATTTGTATGTTGCCACACACATGAAGAGTTGATAAAATTGTTGTCAGTGCATCATTAATACTAAATAGAAATGTTAAATTATGTTTTAAAGTCAAAACCTAAATATAATAATTTAACCAACAAGTTACAAACATTTTGTAAAAACACTCAATAACTTTTTTTGCGGATAACTATTTCTGGAAAAATATATGTTATAAGTAACAAAAAGAAATAAGAATTACCAACACAAAAGCATAAAATTTTACGTGTAAAGCTAATTTAACAATCAAATGGTTCATTATATTTTAATTATTTGTCAACAACTTGTTAGAGTGGTTCGAATTTGAGATGAAGCTCAATTAAGTTCTTAATAAAATGAACATGTAAAACCTTTCCAAGATTTCACTTTAACGAACATGCCTTTTAAAAAAATACTGAACATACCTTTCTCATCTCTCAACAATTAATAGGCTAATAGCCATAAAAATCAAGTAAAAAGACAATTGATCTAGCCTAAAGACCAATGCATTCGATCTTTTTACCACTATTAATCATAATGTCGTATACGTGAGAAAACGATATGCATAAAACATATTCTAAAGTAGAAAAGTTGCGTATAAAATTTAGTAATCGACTCTATTCAGCTGCTAAAAACGGTTATTTTAAAGAATGAGACATCTTATAATTAAAAAAATTAGAAATAACCATGAAGCAGGACATAACTTGATTTACATTATTTACGATGGTTTTATCGACTGGCTCTATTAATGTGCATTTGCGTGTAACAATTATATTATTTAGTTCTTAATTTAACAAAATTAGACGGTGCATTAACAAATTAAAAGAGTAAATATCATGTAACACGTAAAGATGCAACATATTTTTATTTATTAGTAGATGAACAAAAATTAATTAAGAGAATAATACACCATAAAATATTCCCAAAGTTAAGTTATATGATTTGAGCTTTGTTTTATCAAATCCTTTTGTATTCAACATAATTTATGAACAAAATATTGATACCAAGTTAAACTTTTCACCTTTCTTTATCAATGTTTTGAACCGTTACATTTAGCTCTTAACCTTTTCTATATCTCCCAACCTTTTTTTTCGAACTAGGTGTTTCGAACACATTCCTTTACAAACATTAACATTAGAAGGAGAAAAAGAGGAATGCTTATATATTCTTTATTATGAATGTTATCTTGAGTAAAAACCTTGTGAAGAGAAATGATTTCATTGATTAAATTAATGGCCTTAGTTGTTAGGCCAATAAATAACACTTAAGAACAGTTTACCGTGTCAACCGTTCATTGATATGAATGGACAGAGCTAGAATTAACACCCGACTCCCCACGATCGGTTGTTGAACCGAAATTCATAGTGAAGTAGATAAATGTAAAGAAAAAATAATCCAAAAAGGCTTAATTTCAAAAAACTATCAAATTCTTTGCTCAGCTACGAGAAACTACTAAATTCTCTCAAAATCATGAGAAACTATTTCGCTTTGAAAGTTTTATGGTAGTTTCTTGCAAGTCTTGCTGACGTGGCACCTTGTTTAGGGTAGCTTTTGAAAGTTTTGTGGTAGTTGTGTATTTAATAAGAATTTGGTAGTTTTTCGTAATTAGGCCAAAGTATTTTGTAGTTTTGACTAAATTGCACGTAAATACCTAAGATTTCACCGTTTTGATAGATAAATGCCTAAGTTTCTACGAGTAGCAAATAAATACGCAACTTTTTACTCTTCACTTAACTACCTTTGTGTGATACATGAAGATGGTATAACAATTATTTTGCCATTGTTGTTTAGTTTTTTTTAAAAAAATGCTTGAATCAAAAGATAGTATTTATTTGCAACTCATGGAAACTTAGGTATTTATCTGTGAAATCGGTGAAACCTTGGGTATTTAGGTGTTATTTAGATGGTTAGGGTTACCCGAAATTTTGATACCAAGGTTTGTCGAAATTTGAAGATGGCAGTATGAGCTTATAGATCAAACGACGACTAGAGTTCTTGAAGATGATGACGATGGCCATTGCAATCAATGTGCAAAGGGGGTAATGTGTCTGAGATATAAGGCTTGTGCCGGAGGCATGCGCCCCGAGTGTGAGGCATACAAGTTGTTTATAACAATTAGAATATATTACACATAATAAACAACTATGATATTAAAAACACAATATTTTGGATATATAAATAAAATAGAACTATAGAAATTATGAGTATTAATAAGTAACGATGTCAATATCAAATATAAGTTATATAACTAATCTGACAATTTGCAATTACAATTTTGTTAGCTAATATTTTTTTCTAAACATGTCCATTTTCTTTTATTCGATACTAAATTGTCGGCCCTATTTTAATAAGAATTTTTGGTAGTAATTGAATTTATTCTGCAGAAAATATCTTTTTAGAATCTATCAAATGAAGTCTCAATTCTTAAGAGAAGAAATAATAAAATTCACAAAAATAATTGCTGAGCAATTAAATTGAAGAATCCATGAATTTATTAAAGAAATTGAAGAAAAGAGGCAGCGGGTTTAGAGTGGTTATCGGTCGATTAAGTCGTGGGCTTGGGATGCCTCGCGTGAGGCGCTGAAAGGTGCACGTCTGTTGATTTCCATGCCTCTATTGATTGTCATGCCTGATCAATATGTGAGGCGTTGCTATGCCCAGGTGCGCTTTGTGCCTGAGGCGCAACGCCTTTTCCTCTTTTGAATGCAGGCGGCGGTGAAGGAATGGATTTTTAAGGTAAGGGCTTGGCGGAGACTTGAAAGACTTCGATATGGATCTTTCACTTGAGACGGAAGCTTGCGACAACTTGAGGAAACGAGGGATTAATGATGGTGCGGCTTCGATTTGATGGTGATGATGACGATAATGCTAGCGGCGGCTTTGATAATAGTGAAAACGACTTAAAGAAAATAGAGATATCGATTTGGACTAAAGAGGTGATTACGAGGGGAGGCGATGATACCGTGATAGCTTGAGATCGCAACGATAATGAGACGAGGGTTTTGATGGTGGAAGTGGCATAAGATTTTAGAGATTGAGGTGGTGACGTGTTGAGATGGCTGGGATTTTGGTTATGGGGTGGAGATGTAATGGTGTTCGGATACCATGTTAGATATAGTATTGGTGGTAAACAACACAAGTGAAAAGAGTGGATCTACCTTTCTATTTTTATTAAAGTATTTGGGTTTATGAGGAATTTCCTAAATACCAAAACCATCGTTTTTTGTTTAACCACTAAGCAACTATTCTATGCAACTCTTTCTTACGAAGTAATTTTTTTAACAAATGTATATGGTTAGTAAAAGAACATAATAATTTATTGAGAGAAACATCTCGATCTAGACGGGGATGAGGCTAACCATGAACCGAGGGGTTGAATATCTTATCATCTCTTTATTTATTACAACACTTTTTTTGTCAAATGAAATCAATGAAAATACTACGTATAAATAAGATGAAAAGAGTTTGTTATAAAAAAAAGGTGTGAATTTGACTACGATATCACTTCTCTTTATTTAATTAAATGAACTCTTACAAAAGCATCTATAAACGGCAAGGGAGAACAAAATTTATAAAAAGGGTGTTGACCATATAGTATTACCGAAAATTATTTGTTTTGTTTTCACTTTTAAGAACTCTTTAGATAGATTATTCGCTTTGTGTTTATTATGCTTGGATGCTCATGTACTGGCTACCTTATCACTGAACTGAAAATAAGTGCAACTTATATTGTTATATTGAATGGCTCATTTTAGAACCATGATATTAGGCTATTAGTTGTGAATTTCTTTTAATGCATTTCAATGAGACATGAACTAGGGACGGATTTCATAGTTTGTCATATATCACTGTCATTGATATAAAATACAAATCGTCATTTTCGAAGCTACAACGGCCTATAAAGGCCATTGTGGTTGAAATACCATGCGAGTTGATTACGTATTGTATTTGACCTAACACGCAAGTATTAACCACTTGTATTTAAATAAGCCCTCACACTTATAACCTTTTTCTATTCTCCTCATATAACTTCTACTTTTGTTAAAAGTCTGTTTTTTCAATATACCTCATTTTTTATAAATATAAACTTCAAAATTTTAAGTTTAATTATTTCTCTTTATCTCTTAGCAAGTTCTTTCTGTATTGCCTTTACTTTCCTTCTTCTTTCTTTTGACATTGAAAAGCCAAACCGCATATGCAGTAAGCACCACTCAATCGCATAGCGGCACATACCGCTTTCTATAACCATGATCACTGTAGCACCCACCTTTGATTAATGTAGAATACATGTTGTTGTCTAGGAAGCACATACTCTTCTATTTGCTTGTCGTTTCGGTGTCTGATCACTCTTCATTCGACACTGTGTCATGCTCTTGGGATGTGTCTACCTAAATTGGACGGGTTCAACACGTCTACATGGTGTATGAGGTTGAGAAATAAGAATGTGGAATGTATTTGTAGACAATTTTACCTTCGAGGATACAAGAATATTAAACGTTTCAAATCAATATCATGACAGGCTAGAGGTAGGAGTAAAGATGATTCAAATGGAGTTGGGCTATGAAAGTCGGGTTCAACTAAAAATGGCTCGCATTTTGTTTGTTTTAATTCTTATGGATTGTATTCTTGTGTTTCACTATTAGTTTTTATATGTATTTTTTTTTGCTCAAGAAAATTTCTGTTTACGAATGAAAGCCATCTTTGATTTTATTTTTATTGTTCGTTTAAAGCTATTCTAGTTAATGTTTCTTATTGTAGTTTATTATATTTGTTTAATATATATAATTAAATATATAGATAAATTCTACAGCCATGCCCCCATATTCTCCTTTATACAAATTTTTCGGTATCTGAGCCTGTATCCATGCTTGTGTTTGTGCTTCATAGGTTCCCAAATAGCCTGTATCCATGGCCCAATTCTTGGCACTTTCAATTGCCCGTGGTGTAAATTCATTTCAACATAGATTTTGTTATTCTCAATTTTCTGCTTCGGTGTGTATACACGTTTTGTTGAAGCAAAACTTGGTGACAGATGGCCTGGTTTTGTTTTGCTCCTGTAGTGAATCTTGTCCATGTGCAAAATGACATTTTTTCGCCTACAAGTTTGCTTGTATATTTATATTAATCGGTATTTGCAGTTGAGAACGTAACCATGTTTTCATAAAATTTGCTTTGGTGATTTATTCAGTTGTTTAACTAGGGAAAAAAATTCTATGGACATATTCACTATTATTATTAAAGTTTCGTGAGAATCCCACATCTCTTATTTTAAACTTATCCTTTTTTTTATGGCGCGACTCATGATGGATCCACTCCATCCCAGAATTTTTCTCCTCTTGTTGGCTGTACGCCTTCAATTATGTTGCCTTGTGTGCATGCCCTACAACCAAGGTTTTACGGACAAGGATACATGCACACGGAGATACGGCAAAATCCCAAAATATAGGATACGGGGACACACACACAATATGTAATTATAAGAAATATTATATCATAACCTCACAACAACATATTCAACAAAAACCTTAGCATTTCAACATATTTTTATTGTATTTATCAAAATTCAGCAAAGAACTAAGTTATTTCAACACAATTTCATAATTTCGGAAAAGATACGATTTCAGCAATTTTGAAACTGTATTTGACATAATTTTTGCAATGACCATATAACAAACTACTATATGTAACATAATTTCATTATTTTTCCAACAATTTTAGCAAAAACCTTATATATTTCATCATAGAAATTATATTAAGAACTCAAATTGAGTAAAATAACAAGAAAAAGTTTCAAAAACCTTTAGGGTTTTTCTTGTGTCCGTGCAATCAAGCCTACTACTCTCCTTATCCCTCCTCTCTCACTTCTCAATGTTATGTGTACGCAGCACAAAACATGTCTTCCTTTGTTGTCTATTATACAGTTCTTGGTCTTTTTAGTAATCACGATGTTTTTCCAATTCTTTAAGTGCTGCTCCTTTTATTTATTTTTAAATTTTGTCAGCATCTCTTTTCAGTTTTTGAATAACCTTATTTGCTCGCAAGAAGTATGAGTGCATTGTCATCATCGGTTGTTCGTGTAGGTTGGACAGTTAAGGGAGGTGACGAATAAGCTGCATATTGCTGAACTGAAGTTATTCCTGGAAGTTGAGCTTGGACCGGTAACATTTACTTTTATGACTTTCCTGCTATTGAGACCATGATTTAGTCTCTTGCTGAAAAGCCTATACATATTTATTGTTGTCATAAAGAGGCACATCTTACAATTGATTTTTAACTTCTCGGTAAATTGACTAATGTTCCATTATTTTTTCATATTTTATGATAATGCAGGATCTTCACCCTCTTCCTCCACCAGATAAGACCAAGGAAGATATACTGCTCTTTTTCAAACTTTATGACCCTGAAAAGGAAGAATTGAGGTATTTGGCATGTTTCCTGTTCATAATTCTTTTCTTTCCAACTATTTGGAAGTCCAAAATTAATTTGTTTTCGTGTTTCCTCTATAATCTAATTATGTTTGTATAATCTTATGAACTTAGGTATATTGGAACGCTCTTTGTTAAAGGTTTAGGGAAGCCATCAGAAATTCTCTCAAAATTGAACGAAATGGCTGGATTTCTTCCAGATGAAGATATTGACCTTTATGAGGTGCATGCTTTAGTTTCCTACATTTGTGTTTCAGTCTTCCACACTTAATCTTGGTATCTTACAGTTTCGTTACATTCAATCAGGAAATTAAGTATGAACCAAATGTCATGTGTGAGCACATTGACAAGAAGCTCACCTTTCGATCAAGCCAGGTTTGTCAAAAGCATGTTTGTTTGTTTATTTATCTTGTTGTGCACTGGTGATTGTCAACTCTATGGCTTTCTTTGCAGCTGGAAGATGGTGACATCATCTGCTTTCAAAAATCTCCCACTCCAGATGGTGAAGAACAGTTCCGCTATCCTGATGTTCCGTCATATTTAGAATATGTCCATAATCGTCAGGTATATGTTCATAATGATCATCTCTCTTTACATTTTAATGACAAGATTCATTCCACTTCATGTTTGTACCTCCCTCTTCTCCAAATGCCATGCTGCTTCTTGCAGAAGTTTAAGTGGCGTTCAAAAGTATGTTTTACCACGCTTATTAATAAATGTATTTTTAAAAGGTTGTCCATTTTCGATTCCTGGAAAAGCCAAAGGAGGAGGATTTTTCTTTAGAACTGTAAGTATAAAAGTAGACATCTTACCATTCTTGAAATTCAGTTCTAAACATTGCTTGCGAAGGTTTCAGTGTTCCTATACATTTCCTTTTTGTTTTGAAGGTCAAAGCTATATACCTATGACGATGTTGTGGAAAGGGTTGCTAGGCAACTTGGTTTGGATGATCCATCAAAAATCCGGTTAACTTCTCACAACTGTTACTCTCAGCAGCCAAAACCCCAACCAATCAAGTATCGTGGTGTTGAGCATCTTTCAGACATGCTTGTCCATTACAACCAGGTTGGTTACTTTCTACAGTCTTTAATTCTAGTAAAGGATTTGTAATTTATGAAATGTTCCGTGATGGAACAATGGAATCTAATGAAAATTTTGGTACAGACTTCTGACTTATTGTATTATGAAGTATTGGACATTCCATTACCTGAACTACAATGTTTAAAAACTCTTAAAGTTGCATTCCATCATGCTACAAAGGATGAGGTTTGTTCTCTGCCTTAGCTTGATATATTTTGGGATTAGCATATGTCCTTAAAATGACTTTTATTCCCTTATCAGGTGGTAATTCACAGTATCAGGCTCCCGAAGAACAGCGCTGTAGGTGATGTTATTAATTATCTAAAGACCAAGGTTAGCCTATAAACTTATGCATGCAGTCATTTTTTTCTTCTGAAGCACAATTTTACTGTTCTTATCAAGTTCTAAGTTGCTATTAGATTCATATTGGGAGAGTAAATGGTTTGAATTTATTCAACAATACTGCTTTATGTTTAAAAAAAACATTCAAAAAATGTAGTAAGTGTTTTTCTCATAAGATTTAGCTAATAAAAAAGGCCTCTTGGCATTTTTCTTAATAGGTGGATCTATCTAACCCCAATGCTGAACTCAGATTGCTTGAGGTCTTCTATCACAAGATTTATAAGGTATGTTACTGGTATTTGGAATTTCCATCCTTGCAATGATGTTGACACATGTACATGATTTGACTCATAACTGCTTTATTAAGTAAAATAAAATAATAAAGAATACTTATTGTTAAGTACTAATGAAGCCTGTTAGTTGTGATTTAATATACTCAATATCTAGCAGCTGATATTGGAACTAATGTATGAACACAGTATCCTTAATTAGGTAATGCTACTCTTTGAAGAAAGCATTTGGTATCAGCATTATATTGACAACGGGCATAATACCTGTGCGATTTACTGAAAATCTAAAATAAAAAAAATTATGTCGGAAATCCAACATTAAATGTAACATTAGATATTTTGTTGAGTAGCACAGCTGGTTTATAACCTGAATCTGACTTCTTTTTTACCTCCTGCAATCACCTTGGAATTTATAACATATTATATTGTACATTTTTCTGGAGGTGCAGTTTGAACCGCATGTCATTTTTCCTCTGATATTTTGTGGAGTTTTGAAAGATTCTGTAAGCTTGATGCTAGTCTGGTTTGTGATGCCATATGAATAGTACTCTTGATTGACTGTTGGGGCTCTTGAAATATATCTATTCATAATCCATAGATTAGAGTATATAATATGATTTTCATGTTTGGCAATGGTACCATGAAGGCATTTGGACCTTGTGCTCATTTGTTCCTCTTTAATTTTTGCCCCTTGCTGAAAAATCCTACTATAATTGTTGCAGATCTTTCCACCGAGTGAAAAGATAGAAAATATAAATGATCAATACTGGACATTGCGTGCGGAAGAGGTAAGTATTCATTCTGTTGTGTGTTTTCTTGTGGTTCTGTTGTGAAAAATGATCTTATCAATTGATCTCAAGTCTGGTGGCCTAACAGACATTCTCACATGAGGGTTAAGTTGTCTTGATTATTCTTGTCATATGTATAGAAGTCTAGCACTCGTTTACGTTGTTCTCCATTCTGTGTTGCAGATTCCAGAGGAAGAGAAAAACCTCGGTCCCCACGATCGCTTGATTCATGTTTATCATTTCACGAAAGATCCAAATCAAAACCAGATGGTAAGTATTTTCTGGAAATTTATTTCGCATGTTATATGCTCTTTCATCCATGGTCGAATAAATCAGTATAGTTAGACAATCACATAATTCAAATTGTTTAAGTATTGGCGAAGTTCCATGCCCCCAAGCTCGGAAGAATAAAACAGAAAAGTGACTTGGCTGCTTATTTCCCTCATTACTTTTGTTTTATGGTTAAAAAGTTGGTGTCTACCTCTTAGTTACTCTTGTACTTTTTTTCTCTCCCCATTATTCTCTTTTCTGTTTTATATCTTCATGCAGGTTCATTATTTGTTTTGTTGAGTTCTATTTTTATTTCTATTCTCTCTTCTGGATATGTTTGTAGACTTGTATTGGTATTTCCTAAGCTAACTTTTTATTCCCCAATTTTCTGCAGCAGATTCAAAATTTTGGGGAACCGTTCTTCTTGGTTATTCATGAAGGTGAGACCTTAGCTGAGGTGAAAGCACGCATCCAAAAGAAACTACAGGTTTCAGATGAGGAGTTCGCTAAGGTACATTGCTTGCTCCCAGTTCACCTAATGCTCATATACCAGTCCCTTTTTTATTTTATGCTATGTTATTTTTGTCAAAACTATGCCGACTCCATTTTAGACTATAGTTACTCTAGGTAGATTCTTATCCTTAGTTTCAGCTTATAATGAAAGTTGTCAAATTTTCTGCTACTTTTTTTCCTCAGTGGAAGTTTGCTTTTCTTTCACTTGGTCGGCCTGAATACCTTCAGGATTTAGATATCGTGTCTAGTCGCTTTCAGGTATGACCCGTATTGATGTTTAGTCAGATTCATGTATCTTTTATCTCCATCTATCAATTTGCTATTCATGAATACTTTCACGTGTTTATTCAGAGAAGAGATGTTTATGGCGCATGGGAACAGTACCTTGGGCTGGAGCACACTGACACCGCTCCAAAAAGGCTTTATAATGCCAATCCGGTAATATATGCCAACATATAAGTCACCGTCACCTCACCACAACATTGAAAGTCGGGCTGTAGTGGAGGGGTTTTAGGATGGTATTAGATCAGCACAGGCTTAAATTCAACAAATTCAACAATTGGTTTAAGATGGTATTAGAGTAACACAGGCTTGAAAAAAGGCTCACGTGCACATTACAAATTTGTACATTAGAAAAAATACTGCGGTACCAAAGTCTAGCTATTGGCTCACAAAGAAGAAGCTCACCGTGCAGGAGCATGTTCAACTATATAATTAATTCCCTTAGTTCTCACCACAACTTCATAGTTCTGGTGCAGTGGTAAGGGTCATTAGCTATTATTGTTAACATAATTTAAGGCTCTATCTCTCTCAAAAAGAGGTCACTTGAAGCAAGCCTTCGTGAAGAACTTGACAAGGTCTTTCTATCAAATTGTATATATGATGACAATCCTTTTTGATCATTGCCAAAAGCATGATTGAGGGAAACATCGACAGACGACGGAGTAGCTTGTCATATACTGAAATGATCAATTGAGGCTCCTGGGCTAGGGAACAAGTCTAGGAGCGGAAAGCTAATAGATATGTTATAGGAAATTATGTTCAGTTATGTATAGGCTAAGTTACTGTAAATTACCGTTAATTATCGTTCTTTTTCACTAAACTACCTTAATGTAATTGATTACAATGAATACCTATAAATACAGCACGCTGAAGGAGTTAATAAAAAACTCAGGTTAAGTGAATAACGACGTTGGTTAATGATTCTTTCAAAAAGATAAAATTCTCCAAAGAAAAACAATAGTTTAAGATACTAAACGTGGTTTAGTTTTTAGTATATTTACCCATGTTCTCACGACTTCCTTTGTGCATGCAGAATCGGCACACATATGAGAAGCCTGTGAAGATCTACAACTAGGGAATGCCGATGTCTCAATATACACCGTTGGCTGCAAACGACGAGTGAAACCATAAAGTATAGAACCGGGGTGTGTGTGCAAATGGCAGTTTCATGGGTTCCACTACCTATCGGATATTTCCTATTATGGTGATATTCGTTTCGGTGCTTTAATGACTAAGATTATATGGCGGTATCGGGAAAGACCACCACAGCTAGAATAGAGATCATCTCCTTCATTTCCCAGTGTAATTTTAGTACATTTTGTGCAGGGGATGTATACATGGTATAGTTGCTGTCAAGGGATTTGGTTTTTTTATTTTATCATTTGTCCATTCCTGCCTTGTTATATTATTTTTGTTTTATTTTCTTTTTATCCGTAAGTTTATAAGGCAAATGGGGCTGTATGATGTGGAGGCTGATATTCGAAATACTTGGGTGCTGTGTGCGCGCACAAGAAACGACTGTCTTGTTTATTTGCATGATGAAACTTGTGAGCTGTTAAAGTGATGTATTGGTTCTTTATTTTCTAGTGTATTGACGACCTTGACATTTAGATAAAATTTTATAAATAAATTGGAAAAAAAAATCTTTGGATCGGTAACTTGCATAGTCCTAAAATACAAACTGTTAGTTCATTATAAATTTTATGTCCATTGACGGCTGACTGAATGGATGCTTGTTTTCTTTTGATTTGAATTGCATTTTCACTGGAGTTTGGATTGCTGCTGCTGTAAAGTTTAGACCTGTAAATTCAACGTATGGATGAAAAATCAATAGGGGAGTGGAAATTATAAAAAAAACCTGTTCTCAAGTAATCTTTTCGCGTGTGTTAAATGAAAATATTTGATTGATTGTGGCTAGAGCCTTGATGGTACAAGCCAAATTGTCAAAAGGGTTGCATCCTAAAATGGCCGGAGAAGAAAAAAGGTTTGAAAAGGCTCAATTGGTATAACTTTCTTTTCGAGAGTGTCTAGCTCAATTAGTAAGACTTTTCTTTTTCAAAGTGAGGTTGCCGGTTCGATTCTTGGAAGGGTCGTATTTAAAATAAGAAATAAAGCGATCAACTCTAAGCTGGCAATTGATAGACGTTTGATCGGAGTGCTCAACTCAATTGTAGTTCCAACTCAATTCCTTTTGGATATATGTTAACGGAAATATTCAATTTCTTCATTACATCAGTTTTTTTGTGGATCAACGAACACTATATGATGAATACCGAATGGTAAAATGCCCGTCTTACTGAAACCAAGCTTCTGATCTAGTTCATTTACAAAATTCAATCGCTGTATTGAAAATCACCTAATGAGATCATATCTCAAGACATGTTTGTCAAAAATATACACTGACCGTCTAATTCTACAATTCAAAGAAAATTATTTATTAAGAAAAATCCAGAAAGATGAGCATGAAGAATAAACTTGAGAAGCATCATCTATTCTTTGAGGGAAGCTTCGAGGTTTTTTTTTTTATATATACCTAACCTCTTGTATATTTATTATGAATTTGACAAGGTAACAATGTAAAATTTAAAAATAAATAAATAAAATGAAACAGAGAGATCCGTAATGATTTGAATAATTGCACGTACATTTTTGACTAGCACTTGCTACCAATCCCCTAATGTCTTCACTATCTGCTGAGGACTTTTGGAAAATAAATAAAACCTTGAATCTATTTTGGAGAGAGGCCGATTCGAGCTGTCTCCGCGAGTTGAGCCACATCTGGAGCTCGAATGGATGAAGAGCAGCAACGATGAACAGCAGATGAAGAAGAAAGCAGAGATCTTTGCGATTGCATTTGCATCCGAGCCCTGATGACAATGGAGCCGCTGCTGCTTGCGATCAACGATGTCATTTTTATTTCTGCCGAATCAAAAGACCAAACCTTTTTCGATTTCGATTTTGGTTTTGTTTTGCAGTTTCTTTCATTTGCTCGAGAAGCAATCGATCTCTCATCTTTCAAACGTAAACTTATATGAATGAATGATTGCATACATTCATATAATTTGCGAAAAGTAAAAAAACATTTTTTGGAACATGGTATAGACGAAGGATTTAATGGACGGCAGGCCCCTCAGTCGTGCTATGCGGAGACAAAAATCGGACAATATAAATCACACGGTCCCGTGCGGAGTCAACATTTCTATCTTTCTTTCTACTTTACTAAACAAAAACCGTTCTCAATACTCGTAATTCACTGTATTACTATTTCATCTTTCTTTTCTCCAAACTGAACCGACCGCATTGATTTCGTTTTCTAGTCATAAGTTAAGTACATGGGATTTCAAACAAATAGACTAAATAAAGGGGGTGGCTAACAACAACCAATAATGATTTATACTTACCACCCCGTAGCTAACCTCCAGTTGCTTCTAGGCCTAATGAGCCTTCCTTTCCTTCCAATTCCGTGGATTTCGATATGTCGGGTCGTGCTGCACCACTCCTTGAAAGCATCTCCGTGTGGATGAGCTGCAGACCCGCATTGAAGAGGACACGGTAGAGATTGCCTCTTCTACCCCATGTCTTGGGCAGTGGATCCATCCAGAATGTCTGAATGCGGAAATTCTCGAACGAATCCATCAGGACCGTGAGCCTCCTTGTTTTGCCCCTATTTGAGTCTACATGTCAGCGGCCAATTACGGCGGACCTAGTAAGCTCCTTGAGGAGTATCTGAGACGATTACTACTGTCAGGGACTGATAAAGTAATAATTAAAAATGGATATGAAAGTAATTCTAAAACTTTTGAGCTGAAATGCAGCAAGAGTTCAATCTTTAATCTACTAGCTTTATTTGTGAGTCGAACTGAAATTTGCTTTGTTTATGTCATCGATTCGATGTGGAATTTAATAACTCCTCCACTTTCTAATTAAGATTGTAGAGAAACTTCGAAAGAGGAGATGCCAAATTTAAAACTCTAGCTGAAAACTAACAATGTACCCGTGAAAAAAAAAACCTTACCGGCAATTCAAGAAGAGAATTTTTTGTAGTGGCTGAAATTATTCAAATTTTCTTTTTTCCCCTCTTTTTATTCTCCGAATTATATAACCAGAATGAAACATAATAAGTACAAACACAGTCACTAAAACTTATTGAAGCTGGATGCCAGAAGATAATCTCTTATAGTGCTAAAATTATTCAAATTTTCTTATTTTGGTCCTCTTTTAATTCATACTAGGTTGGAGAAATGAAATTAGAGTAATATTCGGCATTAAAAATATAAGGTGAGGGGTATTATGATACATCAACAGAATAAGTATATAACCATAGCGAAATTGGTAGTTTGTTTGCTGGCCAAATGATGGTGGAAATTGTATGAAGAAAAGCCCAGCAGGTGGAAGAATATTATTAAGAAGAACTACTTAAGAAATGATCTTTTTAGAGGAAAGCTGAAGAATGCAGCTACGTGTTCTGGTTTTTGGAAAGGTGTATATAAGAGTAAAAAGATTTTCCTCTCAGGGTTAACTTTCATAGTTGGAGATGGAACGAATATTAACTTTTGTAAGGATGTTTGGTGTGGAAAGGTGTTGGTGCGTTTTAAATTTCCTAAACTTTATGGCTTGGTGAGTGATCGATATGTAAAAGTGGTGGAAGTACGGAACAGCAAGGTGTGGCGACCAACCTTCAGGCAAACTCTAGCTGCTAGGGAAAGACAGGAGTTAAGGGAACTTGTGACTTTCTTGATCAATTGGCGTCTGAACAACCAGAGTTGGGATAGAAAGTTCTCAGTCAAATCACTGTACAGGATCATAAATGAAGGGGGTAAAATGGGAGGAGAAATTCAGTCCATATGGACGGCAAAGATACCGAACAAGATAAAAGTTTTCAATTGGTTGGAGGCAAAGCATGTGGTGCTATAAAGGGACAATTTGCTAAAAAGGAAATGGCAAGGTCCTACCGTATGTGAGTTTTGCAAAACTTATGAGGAAATGGTGGATCATCTATTCTTCACTTCTCCCTTTGTCAAAGATGCCTGGTCTGATTTTTGTGCTAGGAATAATATTCAACTATTACCTATATCGGGCAATGATGTCGGAGGAGATTGGAGAAAAATTTTGGGAGGGTTCCTATAGGAGTAATTGGGACATTGTTACCACGGGTATTAATTGGGATATATGGAGAGCATGAAACTAGAGAAATTTTAGGGGAAAAATAATTGTTTAAACAATGTCGTCCATCATATATCTTTCATGCTCCTCAGCTGGTCAATCCTACTTGCAGATAAATGAAAGCTTAAAATTCGAAAGATGGTGCCGGAGACGGTTTAGATTATTGAGGAGGAGGGATCAACAAGTTGGGAGGGGTGGAGGGCGATGACGAGCGGGGTGATGGAGACGCATGAGCCGGGGGCATGCATGCCTAGAGGCTGGGGCCATGGTGTGTTTATGGTTTGGTGTAGCTCATATATGAGGCACTGGTTTTCTTTTCGGCATGTAACCAAGTTGTATTGACTTGGAGTCTGTCTGTATGGCTTTTTGGATCTTGATGGCGTATATTTTTGTAACCGTTAACTTTTTATGCAATGGGCATCTTTATCAAAAAAAAATAAAAATTAAATAAATAAAATTGGGAGTTTGTCTAAATATCTGCAGAATCATACCATAAACCTCTTGCTTAATAACAAGTCTATGAGATTTTTCCTTCCAAGTTTGTCTTATAAGGCTAGTGGGATCCATAACGGTCATAAAGTAAGGTCATGGATTTCTTAATAATTTGTTTTTTCACACAGTGAAGGTAGAAACAAAAGGTAAGAGATAAGAATAAGATTAACATATGTAGAGATAAGAATAAGATTAAAACAAGCATAGAAGCATAGCTCAAGTAGGAAGAACGCTACTGTATTACGATTTGATGTCTTAAAAGATAATATTGAAAAATTGCTTCTATACTTGGCCAGCCAAATTGATTCAAGGGCTTTTTACTAAAAAAACCCCCTTCATACTCTAATTACTAAAAAACAACATGCATAATTCCTATTTACTTAGAAATACATTTAAATCACACTAAACACCTTCCTGGACAAAAATAAAATCCATTTGGTATTTTCCATCACAAAATTCTAGAGCTAATTGTGAGTATCGGAATAGGGTCTCAAAATCCCCGGTCCCTTTTCTTCTCTCAAAATTCCCTATCTTTTTCCTAAATTGGTTTTTGGGTTAGATTTTGATCGAAGATCTCTCAGATTGATCATGGAAACCGGCTCGTCTTTCTTGACGTATTCCAACAACGAGCTTGTCGAATATCATAGTCCCTTCAATTGCAAGCTTCGAGTTAATTGGCAACCTCTCTCGAAATGAGAGTGATTTTTTAGTTGTTTCGAATCCCGATCTTCAACTAAACAAGGATGTGGCTCTTTCTTGTGGGAGGACACCTACCTAAATCCATAAAAGATAGGAGAAAAGATGAGAGAATAGCTCAAGCTCAAAATCAAGCTCTCCATCTCCCTTCCCTACAGGACATTAACTTTGAATAGAAAACTAACTCCAGCTTGGCAGCTTTTACCGCTTGTCCAGGGTTGTCTTTTTTAGTACAACTTAAATGTATGGAGGATTTATGTAAAGACTTTCTAGTAATAAACGAAGTATATGGAGGGTTTTTAATAAAAAGCCCTTGACTCAATTACCAAAATATAATCCTTTTGAATATGATTTAATTTTGCAAATATGTCAATACAATAATATTACAATGTTTGACATTGAAAATGAACTTGCTGGCACTTATCTTCTTCTTGTCTGTTGTACTATTTCAAAATTCAAAGCCTTAACCTAGATAAAGTCACAAACCCCGTGCATCACACAGGGTTCACCCCTGAGCAGATAAACTCGAACCAAAGCCCCCCCCCCCCCCCCCCCCCCCAACCAACACCCCACACAAAAAACACAAAAAAAAAAACCCAAAGCTTCAAATGCCCACAGCAGTTATTTTCTGATTCTCCCAATACTCTTTTGCTTGCTTCACTATCTCATAGCGCTCATCACGCATTCTCTCCTTCCAATATTCTTTGCACCTGAGAGATCAAAGCAGAAGAGCATTATCATCAACTTTCTAGGTAATTATAATTAACGAACCAGCTAAATTTCGCTAAAACACCATGAACGTAGTTAGTTTTCAAAGATCTGTCAGCAATTTTCAATTTATTACCATATGAAGTTTCTAGCTGCAATTGTTCGCCTGGTATGATGTTGAAGGCAAAGCCAAAAAGGGCAAAGGATACTTAATTGCAACTAATTAATTTTATGAGAATAATGAAGAAAAGAAGTCGTAAGAGGCTTTTTTTCTTTAGGTGGTGTCAAATTTATATCCTCCGCCATTTTTCCCGACGATTGGCACACATCATCATCATATATATCTTTACCCTGTAAGATGTGGATATACCAAATTTCACGTGATTCCACCACTTTTTCACCATTGAATTAGCAATGTAAAAAGTTCTATTGTCGGTAAACCGTTAATTTTGCATCCATTAAATCAACAGTGAAAAAGGGATGAAACCACATGAAATTTGGTGTATCCACATCTTAGATAATAAAGATGGAGGTGATGGATGCCGATCGTCAAAAAAAAATCATGGTGTGTTTTTTGGACGCCAAAGGAGGACCTCCTATGGCACCTTTCCTCCATTATCCTCTAATTTTATAGTATTTCTTTGAAATTTATAATGCATGTTTTGGTATATATCTTCAAAACGCTGATAGCTCATGGTACTTTAGGTAAACCTATCCTTAGAATATATGATAACAGAAGGATCTCCAGTCTCCGTGCACCTGTTCTTCAATAGCAGGTCCAGTTCTGTCATATGTAGTGCATCAGGATAAACGCCAGCCTGCATATGCATAAAGATGACTAAGTGAGCAAGAATGAACGATAAATTTGCAATATTATTATTTTTCCTTTATCATCTTTCTTGTGCATGCATCAACCTAAAAAAATATTATTAATTGATATAATTTTGCAAAATGGATTGTGTTGAGGGTTGCCTAAATTAAATCGATTGTAAGTGGTAACTCCATAAAAAGAAGCATTAAATACAGAATATGTATTTGGTAACACTATCAAATTTATTTAGTTAAGCAACTGAATTGTAATAAAGGTAGTGTGATATGATCACTGTTGAAGACTTGGCATTCCCTCTTTTTAAGTTGTTGCCTTGCTGGTATGGTTTCTCTCACCCAATATGCATATATTTTCCCCCCTTTCAGTTCACAATGTAATCCCAATTACTACTTTTGTTCAGTATATAAAAATACTAAGAAACATATTTCAGGCAGCCAATGTAAGAGTCAAATGAGTCAAATGACTATAGACAGAGGTATCTAACTTTAGGTACTAAAAATTCTACTGTTAACCCCCCAAAAAAATTTAGCTGCTACCAAGTACTATTTTCTATGAGTTGCTATTTGGGTTAAAAGTTGAATCATTAGGGAAGACTTTATTTCTATTAATTGGTGTTTTGAGGAATTACACATAGCTGAAGGTTTAAATTGAAATAGATAAAAATTCATTTTGAGGGATATTAGACGTAGAGTGAAATTTCATTTTGAGGGATATTAGAAGTAGAGTAAAATTTCATTTTGAGGAATTTTTGAAATTTTATAAACCTAGTGATCTTTATCGCTGCTGGAGAAATATATTCGAAGAATTGATAGCAGGCTGAAATTTGCAATCAGAAAGCCTTCTAGATTCTTTTTATAGAAAAGGGGCATTTTTAATGTTTAATATATGTCAAAGAATGGAAAATAATAGGTTGAGATCAATATTAATTTTCTTTTTGATATAAGGTTCTGCCTTTGCACAGTCCAAAATATTAAAGCATGCAAAATATCTTCCATTATGAGGCAAGAATTGTGATAGAGTTTAAGAATAGGATAATTAAATTAATTATACCAATCTGCACACAGGACACTTCGCCGTTGAAGGTGCTGTCTTGAGGCCTTGGAAAAGTAAAACTGAAGCTGCAGAACAAGCGCACAGTTTACAGAAAAGATGACCGCAGCTCAAAGCATAGGGATTGAATACAGTTTCCTGTAAAACACATTGAATTTAATAGAAATAAGCATTTCAATTTCTGCCTAAATTTGCAGCAGGCATAAGTAGAGTAAGAGAACCATTTAAACAAATATAGAAAACAGATGGATTGAGAACAGGCATTAAAGCAAATAAGGATGGTGAAATAATCAAAAAAGGAGCAAGAACGTGAAAATTACATGATATAAAAGGTTCGAAGTTTCATCTGAATTTATTTATAAAAAAAAAGATAAGTTAAATGAATAGGCGAATGAAGAAAACCATGAGCATGAATTGCAAATTTGAATACGAAACTCAAACCCATGTCGATAGTAATATTTACAATTTACCAATCAGGCTAAGAATAAATATTTACCAAGTTTATGCAGGGGCAAGCGATATCATCATGAAAAGATATTTTCATACTTGTATGTGATACCGAAGTGCTAAAAGTCTACCAACTTATAAGTGAAATATACAGCACAGCCCTCTTATAGCAGATAGTTATATGCTGCCAGTACTAAGTTAAGGGAAAATAGGAATAGTGTATTTTACTATTTATAATAAATAAATCATAAAATGTGGTAACTTTGATTACATTATAAAGAGCGGAAAAAGGATGCAAACATCATACCAGGCAAACAGCACATGTAAGACTATATTCGTACTTGATGATGGAGTCAGAAAGAGTCATAGTCATGACAGCTTGATCACCACTTAAATCGCAAGAGAAGTTTCTGAAAAAATCACCGGGTTCACCCATCGTTGACCCGCTGAAATTTATATAAAATGCACCTAATTCTATTAGCCATGGTGACTGCAGAAGTTCTATGTGTTTAGCGTGCATTTTGGTCTTGAAATTTCTGCCATTAACAGACCCATGAACCTGCCACATATTAGATGATTAAATCAGAAATTTAATTGGGGGGGGGGGGGGGCAACTTTCAGCGTTCTGCAGATAAGTACCATAAACTGCAAGTCAAAGCCATGAACTTAATGATATTCAAATAGTTTATTTTTTAAAAAAGTATTTTCAAATAAATAGCATTCCTTTCAACGTTTGTTTTTGGTCAGATAACGTAAGAGATGATTAAAGGCACTAGTGGTCTCGTTGAAAACAATGTATGGTATCATATTGAAAGAAAGGATGTGTTATCTATTTGAAACTTGCTAAGATGATGGTATTAAATACTTTTCCTCAAAATTACAAGGGAAGGGGCTTTCTTACCATGTGCCAGGCTGAGAATCAAGTAGAAAATTCAACCTGAGACCCCTTCCATTTTGGTATTTTAATAGTAGAGATACTGTGTTTAAAGTCCGACAGGTCATGGTATTTTACTGAAATTTGATTCACAACAGATCTATATGGGTGAGATATGGTGGATGCAGAGTTGCTTACTTTGTCATACTTCTTAAGAATTTTGCGAATAGCAATAGCATTCATGGTAACATAATCAAGTAGCATTCTTCCCTCTTGAACCAAGAGTTGCTGGTCATCTCTGAAACAATTACGTAGTTTCCACATGGCTCGTTGCCATCCTGCTACAGCAAAATGTGGATGAACAAGGCGCCTGGCTCTTGAGCTAAAGCATCCTGCTATCTCTAAAGCCTCCCTTGTCAATTCAGAAAAGAACTTCTGATCGCACACTAAGTTTACAGATTATTCTCAGTGCCGTCATTGATATAATCTATTAGCTGCCAAATAGTATTTAAAGGGAGCATGCAACGATCACATAACTTAATTACATAATAACTAGCAAAACATGTATTATTAAATAGAAAAAGTGCATAGACCGGACAGCCCAAAAAAATTTGAAAAAATACCATCATTACCATTGATGAGTATAGTAGTTACTATTTATATGAATGCTAATCAGATTTGATACACAGCCAAGTATTTATCTCGAAATAATCCCTAACTAAAAAAGGAAAAATTAGAGCAAGACTTTATGGTAAAGGGAAGAAGTACATGCTTGAAGTGTATGTATGCATGCAACATTATACTAGCAAAATATGTCAAAAGCAAGTCGGCTATAAATTGTTACATCACAGTCTGACAACCTGGTTGGTTGCCATGGACTGTAATTCCGTGTTTTCCTCGAATTCATGGGAGTAAGAATTAAAGAATTGCGATTCTAAGTTATTTACTTAAAATTTTAAAACTTCATGGAATACCATTGAATGTATCCGGTGGTTCTAATTTGCAATTGTACGAGGCAGAGAATGCGCAAGTTACAGAAAGACAACCAACCATGAAAAATAAGAAAACCAATTCATCATAGTAGGACAAATAGGAGGTCACATAAGATTGCAGGGTCTATGCATCCATGCATCACTTTTTATAAACTGCAATTGATAAGGCTCATTAACGGGAATTCCCCAGATCACGACACGTGGTAGATGACGTGTCGTCCGCGAAGACCCACTGAGGGCTGCGGAGGTAGAATCAGTATGATGCATTGGCGACTTTCCTCGGGGTCTCATCTATGAGGAAAGTTCCCCCTCTTATTGCTCGTCTCCGAGCTGTTGCAAAGGTTGAGCTTCCTCGGCCTCTCGGCTCGTCTTCGAGCCATCCAACAAACTGAGCTTCCTCGGCTTTCCCGATCAACTGAGAGCGCGGAACCCAAGCGCCCCTACAACAGCTCCGTGTATCTCGCCAAAGCGAGATATCCGCCGCACCACGTTCCGCGTCCCATGCAGGCGTGTTCCCCCATTAAGGAGCGGATCCCGCCATCAACGCAGACGTAACGAGGGGGCGTAACTAATGGCGAGGATCTCGCGCCGGTTTGCTCTATGCGTCCACTATATAAACCCCTCTCAGACAACTCAGGTAACAAAAAAACTCATGCTGATACGCCGCTACCCTGCACTTATTCTACGGTACTAACTTGATCGTCGGAGGGTCTTACGGTGGTTTCCCATCTCGGGACATCCCTTGCAGGTAGCTCGGCGTCAACAACATCTAACAACCCTTTGAGGTATACATAATAATTCATGTACCCAATCTCAACCGCTAGTTACCGCCGCAGCCAGATCGACGAAGGACAACAACTGAGGGAGATTCCGACCTCCATCAGTTGGCGCCGTCCGTGGACCGAAAGTTCCTCCATCCATAAAGTTGATCTTCTGTCTTTGATCCGATGGCGAGCGACAACCGCGACGATCCCAATACGAGCCGCCCTACCCTTCATAACGGAGGCGGGAGTGGTTCTACTTCCTCTCCCAACGTCATCAACGTCTTATCCGCTCGGATCGACAGACTCACAGCAATGGTGGATGCGCTCGTCTACGTTCAAGCGGCGGGCCCTGCCCACCAGACCGCAGTTCGTCCTTCCCGGGATGTCTATGTCCGTAGGAGGGCAGATAAGCGCGCTCAAGCTCTCGATCTCACTCATGCTCACCTCAGCGTCACCGAACGCCGGCATGCCGACTCCGGCAACCATGACCCTCATGCGGTGAACGATTTCATGACTCTCTGGGCGTCGGACAGCTCCATACCCCGATCTCAGGAAAGACTAGGTCATCGCTCTGACGCCCGCCGTGCGCCCTCACCCCCTGAAAAGGTGTCAATCAGTTCGCCTACTTCCTTCCAAGCACGATTGGCGCCCCCACTCCCGTTGAGGCCGCGCAAACAACGAACGTCGGGACTACTCAAGATGGGTTTTGCCCGAAAGTTTAAGAAATGTGAGAGAGCGGAATCGAAGCCGCGCCATCTCGCAGCCCCGGATGGGGGATAGCCGCCGCTCCGATTGTGCTGATTCCTCGGGGTACCACCAACGGATCGAAGCCCTCGAAAAGAAAATTGAAGGTATACGACGAGATGGCCATATGTCCGGCGAAGGGGCAAAATACTCCGCCGATTAGTTCACAAGGCCCTTTACAGAACAACTACTGGTCGAGCGGTCTCGTCCAGGAACAAGCCGCCTAAAGTGGCCCTCTTCGACGGGAGGTCCGACCCGAAAGGCCACTTGGACGCGTTTACGGCAAGCATGAGCTTCCAAGACGGACGCGGCTCAATGCCGAGCTTTTCCCACCACCTTAATCCGAGCTGGCCGAGACTGGTTCCGAAGGCTTGCGCTGCGCTCCATCTCGACCTTTGACGAACTGGCTACCCAATTCCTCGGTCATTTTGTCGGTAACTGACGACAGAAGAAGACGGTCGACTACCTGTTCACCGTCAAGAGCGGAGACAAGGAATCCTTCAAAGGGTATGTCACTCGCTTCTACAATGCCCTCCTGGAGATTCCTAAGCACCGCGACGAAACAGTTATCACCGCGCCGAGGTCGGGTCATAGGCATAAAGAATGGCTCCGCTCTTTTGCATTGGCGCAACCTAAGACCATGGCCGAAGTGAAAGCATGGACCGAGCGAGAAATCCAACTCAAGAAGTGAACTCCAACCTGCCCAGAGGCGACCAAACAGACCGGAAGAAGAGGGACAAAGAAGAGAAAAAAAAGCCGGTCGTCCGAAACCATATTTCCTAAGGTTCCAGGAGTACACCCCTCTGAACATTTTCCAGACCGAACTGTTGGAGGAGGCTAAGGGCGAGAGGTTCTTTAAGCTCCCGCCAACCATCCAAAAGGCAGGCAAGCGTCTTCGTGGCCCGTATTGCGCCTATCACAGGTCACAGGGTCACCCGACTGAAAGCTGCAAACAACCCTGCGACTATATCGAGGAGCTGACCCGCTCCGGTCACCTGGTGAAATACCTACGGGACAAGCGGCGGATGGAACGAGAGCAAAAAGACCAAACCCTCCCGAGGAGCTAACGATTGGGCAAATCATGGTCGTTTCGGCGGATCCAGCTCTGCGAAGTAGGCGGAACCACCTCCTCCTGCCAGTCGAGGGCATAAGCAATCCACTCCACAAGAAATACAGGAAGGGTAACCCGATCATCATCACCGATGAAGACCTTCACGGCATATCACTTTCTCACAATGACCCTTTTGTGATAATGGCCCGAGTTCATTGTTACGGGGTCCAGAGAATATTGGTCGACGTAGGGAGCACGGAGGATATTCTGTTCTACGACTGTTTCCAGTGTATGGGGTTAGGTCCATCCGACCTTCAGCCAACCTCCCACATCCTCTCGGTGTTCACCAACCATTCCGTCCTAACTGAGAGATCGGTCACCCTCCTCCTCAACATTGGGGAAGCAGGCAAAACGCGAACCGTACCGGTGAACTTCCTCATTGCTAAGGTCCCGTTGTCTTATAACATTCTCTTGGGACGCCCTACCTTAAACGTCTTCCACGCTCAGATCTCGACTTATCACCTTACACTCAAATTTCTTTTGGATAATGGGGAATAGGCTGGGCCTATGAGTACCAGCAAACCGCCAGTTTTGCCTCGCCTCGGCGTTCCCTGCCGGAGAGCAGGACAACGATTTTGAAGAAGCGTATGATTTTCAGGGATCTTTAGATACATGCGACAACCAAAATGAAGTTTGTGGTGCCCCGATGGAAGCGTTGACAGAAGTCCCCCTCATAGAGCGAGTCGACAGCCGGACAGTCCAAATCGGCTCTCTCCTGACAAGGGGCACCCGCGAAGGCCTGATCCAGTTCCTCCGAGATAACTCGGATGTATTCGCTTGGACACCAGTGGGCATGCCCGAGATCAACCCTAAAGTGATCTTCCACAAGCTCGGGGTCGATCCGAAGGCCCGGCCTATTCGACAAAAGAAGAGAAGTTTTGCGCCGGTTAAACAAAAGGCAATAGAAGACGAGGTAGATCGATTGCTTGCCGCCAACTTCATCAGAAACTTGGACAGCTCGGATTGGCTGGCGAACGTGGTCATGGTCAAGAAGGCAAACGGGAAATGGCGTATGTGCGTCGACTTCACGGACTTGAACAAGACTTGCCCCAAATACAACTATCCACTTTCTCGGATAGACCAGCTAGTGGACAACTCGACCGGCCAAGAATTACTGAGCTTCATGAACGCTTTCTCCGGTTACAATCAGATCCGGATGAACCCGACCGACGAAGAACTTACCGTCTTCACCGTTGACCGAGGAGTCTACTGCTACAAAGTGATGCCTTTCGGACTCAAGAACGCCAGGGCCATGTATCAGGAGCTAGTCAACAAGCTGTTTAAGCCGCAGATTGAGAGAAATATGGAAGTCTACGTCAACGACATGCTCGTAAAATCCGCCGCGACAGCCGGGCACACTAAAGATCTCGGCGAGACATTCGACGTCCTGTGCAAGTACAAGATGGAGCTGAATCCAGCTAAATGCGCATTCGGAGTCACCAGCGGGAAGTTCCTTGGGTTCATGGTTACCCACTGAGGAATCGAAGCGCACCCAGAAAAAATCAGCGCAATCCTCAACATGACGACGCCCAAGAGCAATGTCGATATCATGCGACTTACGGGAAAGGTGGCTGCCCTGAGTCACTTTATGTCCAGATCTGGAAATAAGTGCCTCCCTTTCTTCAGGGCTCTGAAGAAAATTCCTAAGTTCGAATGGTCTAAGGAGTGCCGGACGAACAACTCAAAGCACACCTAGCGACCCCGCCGCTTCTCACTTGACCGGTCGAAGGCGACGGGCTATTACTATATCTAGCCGTCTCCGACCAAGCTGCAGGCTCAGTGCTAGTTAGAGAATTCGAAGGCATACAGAGACCGATCTACTACGTGAACCATGTTTTCAAAGACGCGGAAACTAGATACCCAGCTATAGAAAATATAGTCATAACACTCGTCGTTGCCTCAAGGAAACTTCGACACTATTTCCAGACGCACACGATCCTCGTCCTCACTGAGCGTCACTGAGCGACCTTTAGGGTCTATCTTTGCCTCCCCCGAATCATCAGGTCGTCTGGAGAAATGGAGATGAGAGTTGTCTCAATTCGAGATCAAATACCGCCCCCAGACAAGCCATCAAAGCACAGGTCTTTGCCGATTTTGTTGTCGAATGCACCATCTCCACTAAAGAAGGAACGACGGCACGAGCCCAGAACTACGACCCTCGGTCGAGGAGGTGCCCGACCCTATCCCGGACTGGGTACTCTACGTGGACGGATCCTCCACAGAGGAAGGGAGCGGCGCCGGCCTGATCATCCGTGGCCCGGATGAGACAGAAATGGAATACTCTCTAAAGCTCGGTTTTAGGGCGTCGAACGCCGCCGCAGAATACGAGGCCTTGTTGGCAGGGCTACGAATCGCCTTCGGGATAGGGCTGAAGACCATCAGGGTGCGCAGCGACTCCACACTAGTCATCGGCCAAGTAACGAGGCATTTTGAGTCCCGAGAGCCACTTATGATAAAATATCTGGCCGAGGTAAAAAAGCTTCAGAAAAATTTCGACGAAGTCCAAGTGGAGCAGATTCCCAGAAACTTGAACACCCAGGCCGACGCCTTGAGCAAGCTTGCTTCTTTCTATTCGGACAATCATAAAAGAAATATCTTCTTCGTAGTCTTACCATGACCCAGCGTGGAAGATGGAGAAGTAACGCTCCAAATCTACACAACTCAGGAAAAAGACCAAGATTGGTGAAAGCCCCTCGTGGAATTCCTGAAGGGCGGTGTACTTTCTGAAGACCGGGGAGAAACTCGTCGGCTTCGAGCAAAAGCACGCCATTTCGTCTGGAGCAACAGAAACATGTACAAGAAGTCATACACTCAGCCTCTGCTCCGGTGTGTCGACCCCCATGAGGCCGACTACATTTTACGAGAGATACATGAAGGGGTCGGGGAGCGCATCAAGGGGCCCGTACCCTGTTCCAGAAGACACTGCTACAGAGATACTATTGGCCGAGAATACATCAGGATGTCGAGAAGCTGGTCAGAAGATGCAAGAACTGCCAACTCTTCGGCAGCATACCTCGTCTCCCTGCCACCGAACTAACGCCACTCAGTTCCCCTTGGCCGTTTGCGCAATGGGGGGTGGATATAGTGGACCAACTCCCCACCGCCATAGGCGGACCCAGATACATCTTTGTTGTTGTGGACTACTTCACGAAGTGGATAGAAACCGTACCCATCAAGAAACCGGACGCTACCTCTACGATAAAATTCCTGCAGAACATAATCTCCCGATTTAGGATCCCGATGTGCATAATTACCGACCATGGGACCAACTTCGAAAACGATAAAGTCAAAAAGTTTTGCAGCGACTACCACATATTGATGAAGTTTGCCGCGGTCGCACATCCACAATGCAACGAGCATGCCGAAGTAGCGAACTGAGACGTCGTCCGCGGTCTCAAAGCCAGCTTGGAAGGTAGGTAAGGCAGCTGGGTCGAGGAATTGCCGCGGGTGCTATGGCATTGAGGACATCGAAAAAGACATCCACGGGAGAAACCCCATTCAGCCTCTGCTACGGTACCGAGGTAATGCTCCCCGCAGAAATTGGACAGCCCAGTTATCGGGTCGAACATTTTGACGATGAAGCTAATACCTTGGCACTCCGAAACAACTTGGACATCTTGTTAGAAAAACGAGATCGAGCGTAAGAGCAAACTGCCTACCAGCAGCAAACCGCTCGCTACTACAATGTCCGGGTTAAATATCGGACCTTCAAGACGGAAGATCTGGTCTTACGAAAAAACGAGTTTATAGACCAAGGAAGACTACTTAGGTTCTACCCGAAGTAGGACGGGGCATTTCTCGTAACAGAAGCGTTGTCCGGTGGGGCATACCGCCTACAGGACTCCGGGGGACGTAATTTTTCTCGGTCAAATAACGCAGAAAAGCTTAAGTTGTATAAATAAACATGAATAATGTAATTCCTTTCAGCATTAACTAAGTTTTCGAAACTGAGTCCTCTCACAGAGGAGACTTCTGCACCACCCCGGGACTCCAGCACTTTGTTACTTTCCTCAGCACCGAGACTCCGGGGTTTTAAAAAAATACAAATAAATAAATAATACGGAAAGGAGGAAAGAGACAGTACACCATAACCAAAGACAAATTTATTTATTCGAAGGTATTGTGGGTTCCCCAACCTTTACAACGATTACAACAGATGAGGGCGAAGATTAAAAAACATTGTCGGTGATATTCAGAAGAAAATTCCTTCAGCGGAGCCCAAGCGTCCTCTGCCCACTCCTGCTGATAGTATCTGTGGACCCTAGAAGCCACGGACTCGCCGGGGTCCCCATCCGCCCAGCAAAATGCACCGACCAACCTTTGCTAAAAATTCTCAAGAAAAAGGTCTACCGAGCGGTCCCACCTGCTCTTCAAGATCAGACCATGCCTGTGGACCGTATGCATTTTGTCAAACGCCTCATCCATCAACTGCGGAGAAATGGTGTTGTACAGACCCGGGGAAGTTCTCCACATCGCGTAGATTAGCACTTGAAGGAGAGATCGCCGGGAAAGTAACCGCCCACAGTGTCCCTCCAAGCGGCCTATCGCCGCCTCGTACGTCTCTTCTGAGCGATTGAGATTATAAAAATACACATCACCTCGAGAAATGATCTCCCTGATGGTATACGCGCGGCCGATCATCTTCGGGAAACACAAGACTAGGAAGAAAAGAATATGAGAATTCGAAGGTGAGACCATACCTTCGGCACTTATAGCCTCAACAAATATCTTCCAATGGCCAAGATCTACTTGCGCAACTCAAATCACGGAGTATCGTACTTTCCCGATATAGTACTGCCACGTGTCATCCGTGACGGTCACCATTCTCGCCTTTACGGGTTACGGAAGGTTGAACGACGTCCTAAGAAGAAACTATGGAATTCAGAAAGCCCTCATCGCGAGGCCACCGAGCAGATTCCTGCCCGGTCAATCCACGACGGGTAGCTTCCTGCCCTACGAAAAAGTGGATCCAAAACCCTCATCGCGAGGCCACCGAGCAGATTCCTGATCGGTCCATCCACGACGGGTAGCTTCCTGCCTTATAAAGAAGTGGATCCAAACCCTCATCGCGAGGCCGGCGAGCAGGTTCCTACTCAATCTATCCACGACGGGTAGCTTCCTGCCCTACGAAGAAGTGGATCCAAAGCCCTCATCGCGAAGCCACCGAGCAGATTCCTGCTCGGTCCATCCACGGCGGGTAGCTCCCTACCCTACGAAGGCATGGGTCCAAAACACGCGTGAAAAGGCGGCCGAGTTATGTCCTGATCGGCTCATCCAAGAAGAAATCGAGGGACGCCGACCTATTCGCACTTGGCTATCGCTCGATTCTTACTCGACGTACGATCGACACCTCGAAGGGGAGGACTTCGGTCTTCCTACACTTGGCTATCGCTCGATTCATACTCGATGCATGATCGTCACCTCGACTCTGGGGAAAGGATGGACACCGGTCTACCTGTGCCTAGCCTTTTGCTAGCTTTTACGCCACGCCCATCTAACACTTGCGAGTTAAAAAGGCTTGCGAACTAAAAATACTTGCAAGATAAAAGGGCTTGCGAGCTAAATGTATTTGCGGGGCAGAAACACTTGAGCCAAAAATATATATACTTCAGTTACGTTTAAAATTATATACAAGGTATTGTGGGCTTCTCAGCCTTATAAAAATGCCCGGAGGCTTACAAAATTCTATAAAAAAGAGAGGAAGGATAGCTTAGACTGCCTTCTCGGCCGTCAGCTCTCCTTGCTCTGTGCCTCCATCGGCGACGACAATGGCGACTTCTCCGCCAGCCGTATCACCTCCCCCGACCTGCTCGGCGCTCCCCCTGTGGCGCTTCCTCGGCGAGGGGATACCTTGCGCGGAGCTCGCGGTCGTCGAACTCGGGCATAGTTTCCTTGACGACGTCAAGGGCATTGTGCCACCCAACGGCCACGGAGTCAGCAAGGTCGACATAAAACTGATCGGATGCCTTGTACGCCTCCACGGCCCCCTTCGCCCTGCTCTCCGCGAGCTTCGCTGCCTCGCAACCCGTCCGAGCGTCCTTTTTGAAGGCGTCCCTTGACCTTTTCATGGCGTCGAAGAGCCCATTCTCCTCCTCCATCTGGGCCTGAATAGCCCGGTTAGATTCAGCTAGAAGCCGATGGGACTCCTTCAGCCTGGAAACTGTCATACTCTCGGTGACCAATCTTGAGTCAAGGAGGGCCGCCTTTTCTTCCGCTTGCTGCAACTGAAGGAGAAGATCTTCCTCTCGCGAGGAAGATTCGCTCGCCTTCTTTATTGCCGGGGCAACCTCCTCGAACTCCATAGCGGCGAGAAGAACGCAGTGCTGAAGGACCTGAGGAAAACAGGAAACGTGTTAAGAAGCTGAAATCAAGAAGATAAAACTTAAGAAATTTTTAGAGAAAGCTACCGATCTGAACCGCCTCCTGAGCTATCATGGCCACTTAGGCCTTCATGGTGCCCCAGGGAATCTTGGCCGGAGGGGATATAAAATCGAGCCCGGAAGTCGGAAAGCTTGTCCAGACGATTCAAGACTGAGGGCGCATCGTGGGTATTCCCGATAAGCACCTTGGGAGCCCTTGTTGTCCTTCGACGGCAAGTGACAAGGGCAGCCCTGGCCCTGGGGGCGAGCCCGACACAGAAGACGTAGAAGAAGAAGAAAAAGAACTCTCTTGGCTATCTGAAGCCGAGGAGGAAGACCCGCTTGACTCGGCCCCAGAAACTGAAGCCTCATCGCCCGACTCTATCCCTACTACATCCACAGATACCTCAGAGGAAGACATCTAATCCGATTCAAGAAAAGGGTTTTGCCGAGAAAAATTCAGCGGAAGAACCGACCTAAAGGGAGGTGCGCCGGACAATCTTCAAACGACGAGAGACAACTAAGATAAAGTGTCGGCCCTGGGATGGTCCCCTCCTATTTATACACTCCAAGGAGGACATCCTGCGGCCCAAGTCGATTCCCGCTAAAATGAAACGTTGCCCCTAGCAACCGTCGAGGCTCCACATGGCGATCAACCATTGGAAACGTCTTCTTATGACAGGAGTCAGAGACAGCCCCTCGTGCTCCGCCAATCAATGTCGGGCACGTGGCGCATAGCCCAACCGACGATCGAGCCAAATGGCACCCTCTCTTTAAAAGCACAATCATTTCACCGATCCGCTGACGTCACAAAAGATACACACAGAATTCGAGGCATCTCACAAGCCGCCATGTAGGCTTAGTAATTCGAGAGGAGTAGTCACCAAATATCCCACCGTCGTCAGACGGTCCGGGAATCCTAGACTGAACCGTTAAAAGACCCACAAATAGATCAGGACGAGAGTGGGGGCTAGTGATAAAGCTCATTAAGGGAAATCCCCAAGATCACGACACGTGGCAGATGACGTGTCGTCCGCGAAGGCCCACTAGACTCCTGGGGGCTGCCGAGGTAGAACCAGTATTATGCATTGACGACTTTCCTTGGGGTCCCATCTTCGAGAAAAGTTCCCCCTCTTATTGCTCGTCTTCGAGCTGTTGCAAAGGCTGAGCTTTCTCGGCCTCCCGGCTTATCTCCGAGCTATCCAACAAGATAAGCTTCCTCGGGTTCCTCGATCAACCGAGAGCGCGGAACCCAAGCGCCCTCACAACGGCTTCATGTATCTCGCCAAAATGAGATATCCGCCGCCCCACGTTCCACGTCCCACGCAGGCGCGTTCCCCCATTAAGGAGCGGATCCCGACATCAACGCGGACGTAACGAGGGGGCGTAACTGACGGTGAAGATCTCGCGCCGGCTCGCTTCATGCGTCCACTATATAATTCTCTCTTAGACAACTCAGGTAACAAAAAAAACTGATTCTAATATGCCGCTACCCTGCTCTTATTCCACGAAACTAACTTGATCGTCGGAGGGTTTTACGGTGGTTTCCCACCCCGGGACTTCCCTTGCAGGTAGCTCGGCGTCAACAACATCTAACAACCCATTGAGATCCACACAACAATTCCTGTACCCAATCTCAACCGCTAGTTACCGCTCACAGCCAGATCGACGGAGGACGACGATTGATGGAGATTCCGACCTCCATCAACAATTCACTCATTTTAATAGTGAGTTCCAATTCACCATGTTCTATTAAATATAGCAGATATACTGGTGCATGTGTATTATTCTTTATCTATGTGTATTTCTTTGCCATATATTCTTTATTCTTTTCCATATAGAGACTTAATATATAAAGCTCTCCACCTATGTATATAAAGACATGCAATGTACTCTTGTAAATCATTAAGAAATAATAACAAATTCTCTCAAATTCTTCCTCTTATAATATATTCTTCATAAAAAATATGGCGGATTATGATTCACATGGAATTGGTATTCAAATTCCCAACAAAACATAAATGATAACCAAATGAGCCCTAAATTCAAAAACAAAAAGATAAAAAATTGAACATGAATAGATAATTGCTACCAGGACCACAGATTATTGGCCAGGTGTATAAGCCACTTAACATGGTCCAACTAAGATTCTCTATAGAATCAGGTTTCTAGGATAGATTTCGCGAATAACGGCCTTCATGCAGACCAACCAAATGGGCAAAAAAACTCCAACAAAATTAAAACAAACGATTATCCATTTAATGTAGTAATTACCCATTTCTCACTGTTAGGTTATATGCAAGTGCCAGTAAAAACTTAGCAGTCAATGGATAAAAGCTTTAGATGGTGATGGTGGTTAAAAATGCAAGCTTTGAACAACTTACATCAGCTGAAAGCTTCTTTCCCAATAATAAAAAAAGGACATTCTACCAACAATCACATCAAAAGTTAGCTGCTTTCGAACTTTCGACACAGATCTCTTGCGTACAAGCAAATCAAAACTTTTTTTAAAAAATTAATCTTTTTGAGGAAAGAGCTTACATGGACACGAATCGCAATAGCAAATCTTCGACAGCTCGTGATTGTCCTCCTCCTCCGCCTCCGCCTCCGCCTCCTTCTGTCCATTGCCGCCGCTCAAGGAGTCTCCCTCTGCCGCCCGGACGCGGCAGCACTTGAGGACCTTCTTCAGCCTCTTGTACTCGACATGGGAGCAGTTGTGAAGGAACGATTCTTGATCGCCATGGAGATACCCAATGAACGTTTCCCCAAACTTCATCCTCGATCGAGATCGGGGAAACCCTAGCAAATCGAGATAAATTAGGGGTCAAGGGTGGATTTGATCTCGACGCGGAGAATAATTAGGGAAGATAATTAAATGGTAAATTTGAAGTGTGGGCCCACAGGCTGCCCAGGCACACTTTTTTTTACCCCATGTCAGGTACATCCGACATACCCAATGATTTCTCCTTATGATGGCGATTGCTGCGATGCCCAGCACAAAAGGAAAAACGCTCTTTCGTTGGGGGAATTTTTCTTCTTCTTTTTTTCAATTTTTAAAATAACCGACGACCACGGTGATGAAAAGACTGCTCAGGAAGAAGCTGGTAGCTGGGTCCCACCTCGACATATATATATATATATATATATATATATGCACGTGTCATTAACGGATCATGACCTTCACATACCCATGTCCTTCTCAATAGGTCGGAGCTAGGCCTGAACCCGAGGTCGGAGCTAGACCTGAACCCGACCCTGACCTACTAAAAAAATAGGGATTTTTAATATAGGCCTTCCAAAATATTGCTATTTTAAACAAGACCTCCTAAAACTTCATAATTTTAATTACACGCCTCTAAAACCCGTCATTAAACTAAATTGCGCCCTATGCTTAATTATCATTCCTAACATCTTTAAAAATATCAGTTAAGAGGCTAAAATGTTAGCTTGAAGATGAGAGTTTGGAAGAGTAACACTAATGAGTGCTGGACAAAAATGAAAAGAAACGAGTTTTTTGATGTTATATAAGACATCTCACAGTTCATCATGTTAGCTCTAATTCAATTAATAATCCTAATTAACTTAAGTAAATGAGATTTTTTAGTTAACGGAGAGATTTTATAGGATGTATTTAAAAATATAAAGTTTTATGATGTGTTTTTCAAAACACTAATGTTTTAGGGGCCCTATATAAAAAAATAAGCGTCGGAATTGATTCTAGACCCGTTAGACCTGACCCACTCCAGATCCATTAAAATCTTCAATTAATGGATCGGGTCTGAATAAACTTCATTTGGACCCGTTTGACCTGATTCGTTTACTTGATTAGATCTCATATAATATTTAATATTTAATAGACTAAATCATAATATGTATAATTGACTAAATCATATCAACAAAATATGTGGTTGATTATAAATAATTTTTAACACCAATTTTCCGCTGTCTTTCTCTATGTTGTCTTTATCGTGTTGACTCTCGCTTATGATTCAAGTTTAACTCTTTTATTTATGAAAAGTAATTAAATGGATTTGACTGACAGGTTGTATCCAGTTATTAATAAATCCGGACATGGATTCATTCAATCTCGACCTGATAAATGAAAAGATTTTGATCTATTAAATATAAATGGATCTTGACCTAGAATATGTCCATCTAGATCCGATCCGACCCGACCCGACCCAATCCATTGACATGCCTCCGTATAATACTTTTCTTCACTTGGATTTTAAGTACTTGTGTTCGCTTGAGATAGATGAGAGACATAACACAAAGACCATTTCAAATTCAAATAGGCATGAGTCTGCCAGTGCAAAAAAATATGTAATGCATCGTTTCTTAGGAGGGGGAGAGAGAGAGAGAGAGAGAGAGAGAGAGAGTAATGATGGTTGAGAGAGTAAGGGAGACCATGAGATAGATTTTTATGGCTCTTAGAAATATGACGAGGGCATAAGGAATATAATTCACTGGAATAGTGCTGGGATCGACCGCATCCTCGGGGCTAGAGGTACGTGACCCTAACCTTAACCCTAACTCTAGCTTAACCCAGGATCTCACCCGTACCCTGTTTACCCTTATTGGGGCTGCATGCCCTGGTCTCGTGGCTGCAGGCCGCCACCACCCATTAAACTCTATATTTTATATTTAACAATTAACCATGATCTAAAAAGATTTTGAGAACGCTGGTTGTTCTGTATATCATAATAATAATGTAATACGTTTATGGTTGTTTGAACAAAGCAGGGCAACTGGTACTCACTATTCAAACCTCGATAGGTTCGTATGAGCTATGTCGAATGTCCATGAACAAAATTCATAGAAGCATTTTAGATTTAAAAAAGCAGAGCTTCATTTTCTTTTTGCCTTAGACTCGGCCAAAATCTAGGAGGTTACGCTTCAATATGAGGATCAAGGGTGTATGGTTTGAAGAAATCGCATTTTCAATATACACAGATGACTGTGCTTCTTTAACCAAGTTTCGATGTTTTAAATTTCTTCGTTATTTGTTCCATCAAGAAGAAATTGAGTGCTTAGTGAACCGGCTTTAGAACAACCATTTATTTGGAGGCGACCCTATGCAACAAATTACTCAATGTCAAGTGACCAGTTTGACTGAAATTAAGCACTTTGACCCATTACATAGATTTTGAGGTCTGAATTAAGGAAATAGATGACCAAATTCGAGTTTTTGGTTTGGAGGATTACGATCCAGATTATCACCAAGTGAACGGGACCGTCTTAAAAGGTTAAAGGCCCGAATGCACAATATCCTTCGGGATAGAGATGATTTCTTCCGCAGACGAAGTCGCCAATCTTGGCTCATAGAAGGTGATGTAAATACAAAATTCTTTCATAATACTATCCGTATTCAGAATACGAGAAGGAAAATTGAAAATCTGCTTGATTCTAATGGGAAGTGGGTTTATGATCTTTCTAATATGATGAAGATCTTTCAAAAAAAATTTAGTAATATATAGAGATGGAAATCTAAGGTCATTTTGAGCACTAATACAGTGAAGGTTTTAGAATGCCATCAAGAAATTTTGAATGTTTCTTACTCGGTCAATTACCAATGAAGACAATGAGAACTTGCTATCCTTTGTGACTATGGAAGAGATCAGAAATGCGGTGTTTCAATTACCAAAAGATAAATGCCCGGGTCCGGATGGATTATCAGCGGAATTCTATCAGAGTTATTGGATGCGCCGGCACTCTACCAAGGTATTCATTTCCTCTTCCAAGATAATTCCTTGCCTCCTCAATGGAATGAAACAATAATTTCCCTGATACCTAAGATAACAACGCGGTGCCTAGTCATTTTCGTCTGATTAGCTTGTGTAATACGGTTTACAAGATTATTGCCCGTATCCTAGTTAACATACGGCGGCCGATAATTGGACATACTATAAGCAATGAGCAAATGGGGTTTCTTGCAGGCAAAGATATTATTGATGGGGTCATGACGGCTCAGGAAGTTTGGCATTCGATAAATGAAGAAAGCAAGAGGAAAAAGAAACGCTATCTTCTAAAAATGGACATGGAAAAGGCATATGATCGTGTTGATTGGGAATGGCTTGTTCTCGCCCAAAAAACTGGGCGCTCACACAAGAAGTGCAAGCTCCACAAAAGTGCACTTGGCGCAAGCGCACTTCTATATGCGCTAGCGCCACCCGTATAATACACGGACGCAAGCGCATGCGCAAAGGTGCATGTAACGCACGTGGCGCTAGTCTCAATCAAATGTGCGCAGCGCCATCCGTGCAATGCACGGGCGTAAGCGCATGCTTCAAGGAACGTGCAATGCATGTAGCGTAAGCGCACTCCATTGATGAGCGCCAGCGCAAGCGCAGGTGCAAAAGCACATGCAATACACGTGGCGCAAACAAACCTTATGATAAAGTGAACGCTTCAGAAAAGAGCCAAGGCTCTAGTTAGAAAGAAAATCCTTTTTGGATCTTTCTAAAACAGAAAGATCTTAGGATCAAAGATCCAACGATGCCTTGGTACTCTGATTGATAAAATATAAATTTAAATCTCTTAGTTAGAAATTTATCCTAACTAATCATCTCCTATAAATTGGAGCAAGGGGGCCAAGCACATGGGAGATTCAAAGAGGAGACTCTCATATAGAGACCGCAGCCTCCAAACCATCTCAAAGGAAAATTCTTTGAAACCCAAGTGACTAGGGGAGAGAAAATTTCTCAGCTTCTTCTCGAAGACAAGGCTTCACAAGAACTTATGTTTTTTGGATGAGATAAAAAGATCTCTACGGGACGTGATTTAGGGTACATCCCTCCACACCTTCGATGGACGGCACTGTAATCCATCACTATCTTCGGAGAGGTGGTTGGGTACCTACAATTAACGATCCTTCATCTTCTTTCTCCTTCCTCTTCTCTTCTCGAAGCAAACGCTTCATAAGAACATAAGTTTTATGCATGAGATCAAAATATCTCTGGAGTTGATCTTCTCTTTATGAAAGCCTAGGCTTTTATGAAGGAGATGCATCCCAAGATCCTAAAAAACAAAAGATTGCTCCACAAAAAGGAAAATCTTGAAAATTTCTAAAGAGAACAAAAATAGAAGCATATGCTCACAAAATTGAAAGCAGAAGCTTTTTGAAAGTTATAAACTTTCATCAATAGGGGCACATCCTATACAAGTGCGTCAACGTGTAACACACTAATGCATTTATACTATTTATTTGGGGTATTTCAAATCTTGCGGCAAAATTCTTGATTATTCTTGCTTTTGGGCCGATTGGTGCTATTAGCAGTTGCGGTTATTATCCGACCCGATCTGCATGTTTGAAACCCATCATATTTCAAGATTACATTAAATATTTGCTAGTAGAGAGTACCCGTGCAAATCTAGATTCTATACACATATATAATATATTTTAGTATCCGCATATATTTTATAATACAAAATAAATTTCAAATAACATATTTTGATATCTAGCCTTGCATGTCATGGTACTCCATATCATGTGGTTGCACCCATAAATCATGTTCATGTCCTAATTGTTTAACAGACTCGTTTTTATCGCTACGTATATTTACGTAGATCCGCACTTGTGGGTATACATTTTTATTTACTGGATATCACATCATGATTTAAATTCTTACATATATTCTCCATATTGAAAAACTAGATTTTTGAATGGTTACGGATAATATTCGGAATAATCTGGTATTATCTGTAAAATCCTATAATATATATATATATATATATATATATATATATATTCTAACTAATAAAATACTAAAATGTTATATATTATATATAATATATTAATTTAATTAAAAAAATCCCTCTCTGTCGTCTCTACTTCCCTCTCTCTTCTATTTTTCCCGTCCCCACCATATTCTCTCTCTCTCATTATATATATAATATATATTTTATAATAAAATTATAAACCTTACTCTCTCTTCCTCTCTTTTTCATCACCTCGAGAATCCTAACCCCCGTTCCCCCCCCGTCACCGCCGCTCTTCATCATCACCCTCTCTTCTCGTCCTCACCTCCATCATCTCCTCCTCACCTCTTTCTCTCCCCGACAACCTCAAGTTCCTGACCCTGCACCTTCCTCGACGCCAAGAAACCCATACCTCACCGGCAACACCTCATCGTCGGAACCCAACCACCAACGTCGACCACCTTTTCGCCCGCTCGTCTCCCCAGCACTAAGAACACTCATACACCTTCACCACCGACCTTTGCACCAAGTCCCCGATCACACCAGAACCCACAACCTTGCCACCTTACCGACGGCAGCCCCTCGTCGCCGTCACTTCGTCGCCACCATCTCCTCTGTCCTCGCTAAGTACAGAGAACCCCACTGTAACTTCTTCTTCTCTCTTCTCTCTTCTTTCTTTTCTTGTTCTTTTCTTTTCTTTTTTTCGGCCATCTCGCCGGATTTGCGCGTCGTCAACGATCCAGATGGCTCAGTCACCGTTGTCGTCTAACCCAGTCACCACGTCATGTTACTGCTCAGCCAGGTCCAGTCATGCGCACGCAAGTTTTGCATCATGACGTTATTTCGACGTCGGAACGTATCCGTATCTTTACGTGAGATCCGATCAGGCAAGTTATAAACTTGCAATATGCTATGTTATTATATCAATATCTATTTGATAAATAATAGTGCATGTGTTTTAATATTCAGCAAATATTACCGATTTACAGTATCCGTACTGATAATAGCTTTTATAGTTGCGTTCCGGAACATCACAATGTTATTATACTACTATATCGGTATAGTATGTTATCTGGTCTGCATCATATATAATAATGGATGTATAACGGTTATTACAGATAGATACATATGCATCCTGGCATTAGTCGTGTTTCGATATCGATTACAGTTTTACATTGGCATCTATTTTGGTTAATATATAGTACATGATGTAGGGTTCCTAGGCACACTAAGGAGGTCTCACAAGGCATCAACCATGCCAATTTTTGATTTTACGGGTGCCGAGAAACCCTAATACGGACCGTTAACTAGATTTTAGGCGATAAATGCAACTAGTTAGCAACTTAACTACAAGAACGAAAATACAACCTTTGTAGATCCGGTCCTCCACCTCCATAGCTCCGCAATGAAGTCTCCTCGCTGTCCAAATGGAAACCCCGGCTCTAGCGTCGGCTTCATCGGAGAAATGGGCGGGCAAGGTCATCGGCTTCGATGCCGAAGATGATCTACGTCGAGGCATCACAAGATCAAGCTCCCACTTCACCAAGTCATGAAACTTGTGAAGAAAACACCCTATACTACTTGGCAAGAGGTAGAGGATGAAGAAATAGGAAGTGGGTTCACTTTAGAATTGGATTTCTCATTCATTTTCTCAAGTTGCCATTGATGGAGGCAAGCTTGAAGAAGAAGAAGAAGAAGATGATATTATGATAAGTTATTTTTGCAAAATAGAAAATCAATGAATACTTATCATAATCCAACTCTAGTTAGGTGTAGAGAATTAACTAAGGTTAGGTTGTATGGTTAGGGTTAGAGAAAGAAACAAAATGGTCAACCATTTCAAAGCTACATGAAGCTTCAAGGATAATCCAAAATTGGCCACCATTTTATTTCTTTCACAAATCAATGAATAAATAAAAGAATAAGTAAATGAAGCATAAGAAACCCTAACCATTGACCAACCATGGTTTAAACCATATGTTGGAGATAGTGCCCTCAGAGTCAATTATTAGGTCACAGGTACGTGATTGTAATGATTGAGGGAGGACCTATCCCGGTAGGACAGTCTTACTCGAGATGATAGTACGCTATCTGGTTTACCTTTATCATCGTGTACTGCTTTAGGTGACCTGACAGGTCGCTATTGCACGTTGATAGAGCCCCTAGGATTCTTGCTTGACGACCAGCAGTATGAGGGCGATCATATACGTGAGAGCTGGGGTCTACAAGCATATCCTTAAAAGGTCCCTAGTCGTGGGTGTTTCGAGACTGGGCATCGATACTCCATTAGTAGACTAGTGTATACAGTCGAGACCCCGACGAGGGGCGGTGGCCGGTCTCACAAGCCACTGGTGTCAGTTGGATCACCTAAGATGTATACAGGTGCTCATTGGGTTATGAGTACACCGGACAGGACTCGCCGGGAACATGCTAGTTGGTCATATACCAGACGTCAGATGGCAGTTCCCTGGTGACATGTGTGCAGGTTAGTTCATCGACCTGGGGATCGTCATTTGTCTCATGTGAGTTCCCACTGTACTTTGATTACTACCCTACCACGGCTCAAAGGAGTCGTGCAAACAGGTTTTAGTTGGGTACAGTCCCGAGCCACATGGAGGCAGTGAGCGTATCTTCAGGGGTTCGTCTCTCCCGGTATTGGGGGTGAGGTCGTGCTGTGTCTAGGAGAGCCATTACACAAAGTCCTTGGCCAAGGCAAGGAGATTTACTGGTAGGTATTCCAGTAGTATCTCAGGGTGTTCTGGGCTACACTCCGACACGACTTGTACCGCTTTTGGGGGTCTGACTTTTACCAACCTCCTAGGCCCGCCATGCGATACTCATAGACGAACGGACCGGACTGCACGGATATTGTCACTGACAGGCTCAGTAGGGTTGTCAGGCTGAGTTCGCTCACAGACATCCTTTTTAGTCAGTACCTGGTGGCCCGTTACGTATTGGCTTATACCTCTGACGTGCTAGTGGTTAAATCCACAACCATGGTGTTGACGAGTCTTTAGAGTCCCCCCACATTCAGTTACTCAGCTTTCGGGCGAAACGCTGTAGAGGCCGTATGGAGATATGGCAGGGTTCGATCAGATACGTGCGGTATTGCACGGATCGTGATCGGACGGATTTTACTAGCCGGCTTTGGCTTAAGCCGGATTCTAGTTTTAGATAGTGTAGATTTTGTCTCTTTGCATTTGTATCCGGACGGAATACAGATGCGGGTGTGTATGCACAGTATCGGGGTTTTCCTGTAATTTATTACGGGACCAGTTTTCTGGAGTTGCCAGTTTGCATTCCGTTCCGGCCGGTTTTCTCTTTTTCCTTCCCGGTCGGACTTTTCGTTGGAGGGTGTTAGTTGCAAGTTTGCAATTAACATTTTGTGGAGGGGGTTTCTTGCAAAAGAATTGATTATGATATCTTCTTTGCTATTCATGCATTTATTATGGTAAGGTTGGGTATGGGTTTTGAATGTGAATTTTGTGTTGGAAATTGGAATTGGGGAGCCGGCCACTGTTTGGGGATTGGAATTAGTGTGCTGGTGATTCTTGATGTGTGCATTATTTAATGTAAAAGGTTACATTGGGCATATTGTGAGTATGCTGAGGCATTATGGTAATGGATTAATTTATTAGAAGGGAATGAGCATAATGTGAGGGTGCTGGAGTTAAAAAGGGAGCTAATGAATTTTGCTTAGGTGATATTTTTCTTCTGGCCGAACTCATGATATAGCCTGCCTCCTTTTTCCAGCAAGATCAATGAAAATTTCTTTTGCACCAATTCCTCCATCATGGCAACTATCCTAAACCCCAAAGAGATAACTATACTACACTGGTCTACAGCAAATCTTGGACGCGTCGGCCAGCCAACTTCGCGCCCGAGTTGCCTCGGTATTGAGGTGGGAGCCCGTAAAAGATACAGGCGATGTGGTGCCCTTCCGGCAAGGAGGCGACGACCGGAGGATCCGCGGGAGATCTGGACGACGACGAGAAGACCGGAGGACTCGGATCACTCGGTATATCTCTAACCCGTCTTGTAGTTAGCTAGACTAGTTTAATGGTTACGATCCGGATGTTTAGTGCGCGGTGGTGCCGGTTTGCAAAGTCCGCAAAAATTAAAGTTTATCACCGCTTCCGCATTCCGGCGTCGGATCGACGGCCGGGGTGCCGCCGTGCACTTACAGTGGTATCAGAGCCTCGCCATTAACTTCGTCTAGCTTTCGTTTGATGTGTTTTACGTTTCCGATTGAACAAAATCCCGAAAACGCATTTTTCATGCACATCAGTTTCTGTCGAATTTTTTTTGAGTCCAAAAATTTTTCAGGTTGTCTCAGAGTGATGTGCAGGGAATTTTAAGGTCACTGTAAAAAATTTGGTACAACGAGCTCACCATACCGCCGCGGAAGGGCGGCCAAACCCCTGCTTTGGCCGCTCTTCCGCCGCGGATTTAACTGTTCACCCCCTCAAATTTTTTCAGTGTGTTCCTGAGTGATAAATGTGGTTTTTGGAATATTAAAATTGGGCCCAGGTTTTCTGTGGTTGCTACAGTTTTGTTTGGGGGCCCACTTGTTAATTGTTTGATCAATCGGAAAATGTTAAACACATTTTTCACAGTATTTACATTATATCTGCGACCGTGAATGTCACTCGATCGGTAAATCCGGTCTAACTGCTATAGCCCGGTTAGACGGATTTGCGAACGTGACTTTCACGTTGATGTTCTGTTTTTGCTGTGATGTTGCGGATCGGTCGTGGGGATAGCCTGGATGCAATGCTAGTACAGTGTTGTTGTATTATGTACATTTGATATTGCGGGGCGAGCGTCCGACATGTGGACTGCCGTCACTGCCTGTTTGTATTATTATTTTGGGGCACGACCTGGTTGCGGTCGATGTACCCGTTGTATGTATATTTTACTTTCTGTACTAGGATTGCCCCGCGGAGGGGTGCACGGATAGCCGGGTTCTAGAGGGCAACAAGCCCGCATCTCATGGCATTGAGAGGGAGGGGGCTTCACTCTAGGATTGGCGGGCTATTCGCCGCACTCGTAGGGGGTACAGTTTTGACCCAGGAGGGGTGCCTAAGTTACCGGATTCCGTGAAGTGCTGGGTGGTCCATTCACGGTGCTGAAAGGGGCTGCCTCGCTTCAGGTTTTGGCGGGTGACTTGCAGCGCCCGTAGGGGTCTAGGATTCTCATTGCACAGGCTATCCACACGACCAGGGGAACGTCGGGTTTCAGTAGTGGCTCTGTGAAACCCGGGGTTCCCAGATATCTGTATTGTTTCTGTGATGCTGTTCATTCTCTGTGATGTTGCATTTCTATCACGCCTTGAGCGAATATAATATATTGGTATATATATTAGTAGATGTTGTATATGTTTTGCATCCGCGCTAGTCCAGTCCCCGCTCTGTCGTTAGTTAGCTAACCTAACGGGTAATGACGGGACCCAGTGGCGAATGCGGATGGCATATACGTACATCAGTATATTTTCATTCTTTTTGGTGTGATCTATTGATGGGACTGCATTGATTCGGATCAATGCAAGTTAAAACAAACCTAATCTGATGTTGTTGGAACATTTTTCAAAAAGCTGTTATTGCAAGGACGTTCACTTTTGTTTTGCATCGTGGTATTCATTTAGAATATCCTGCTCCTCAGTCGACGAGGCAAGGGCCGAGATCCCTTCACCGGGAGTGACCCCTTGGACAGATGTTTGCGTCAGGGCATTAACTTCACTATAGCCGATTACTTTTGCTTTGCACCGTGGTATTCAGTTGGAATATCCTGCACCTCATTCTACGGGGAAAGAGCCGAGATCCCTTCACCGGGAGTGACCTCTTTAGCAAAGGTTTTCGTCACTATATTTTTAAAAGCTATCCGTTCCTTCAACGATATCAAGTTCATTACGTTAAAGGTTTTCGCCAGAAACCATTCGTAGCCCTCCGTCATTTCAGTTAAATATTCGGTAGTATTCAAGCTATGTATTTTGACCTCACGCCAAGGCATAGTGATTGGTAGCTGCCGGGTATTTATCTGTTGCATAGATAGATGCGTTGGTTTGGGACAGTCGTACTACTATTTTGGCCTACGTCAAGGGTATGTACGGGTGGGTTCAGATTAACCTGGATAATGACGGGCAGAACTTGACATGTGACTTATGATATTTTGACCTCACGCCAAGGTCATAAGAGCATGGGGCAAAAATCACATCGGGAGTTTCAAAAGAACTGAAACTTGCCAGGTATGCGCATACCTTCTGGAGTGTGATAACGTGAGCGGATTCCGTCACATTATCATGCGATGAGAGTTGGATCCCGATTCCCACTGATGAGTTAGTTTACTCCTCGGGTGATCCCGACTAATTCTTCTTTCAGGTTTGGAGGAGAATTTGAGGTACAGTGGGAGGTTTCCAGATTAGATAAATTGGTAACCATTCTGATCTTGGTTAGAGTGCACGCTGAGTGTTTCTTTTCTCTCTCTCTCTCTGGTAGCGACCATTGACCCGACCCTAAGACTATGATTCAGAGACCAAGTTAACCGAACCTTCTTAACACTGTCTTTTGGATTGTCAGAGTTGCAAACCTCATTGCCACTCCTACTTTTACCCTTTTCTCCAGGACACCCCGTTTTACTACGAACGTCCACTTCCATTGGACAAAACCATCGTATGGTTAGATACGAACTCGAAAGAATTTATTCGAGGATGGTTTCCGGTTCTGGAGAAAACGGATAGGATTATTCAGTTGTCTTTTCCTTTTACCCTCTCTCAGGTTACGAGTACTCCTTGGTTTAGGGGTAGCACACCTATTACGCAAATTGGATTGTCTTCTTCCAAACCTTAGGCTGGTGCCGAACGGTAGGGAATGAAGAAAACCAATTAGCATAACGATGGTGTGCAGAAGGTATTAAGTTCAGACAAAATAAAGGGATTAGTAAGAGGGCAAAGTAAATTGCAACAGACATTCACGACCAAACCAAATATTTCGTTACCACTCCCACATCACCTTTGTATTTCTCCAGGACACTCCGTATCACTACGAAGATCCACAGTTTATTTGGATACTCCATCGTATGGTTATATACGAACTCGAATGGAACTGGTTCCAGTTCGGGGATGGATTCTGGTTCAGGAGAAATAGGAATAAGGTTTATTCGGGTGTCGTTTATCTTCACCTTCTCTCGCATTGCGAGTGTTCCTAGGATTGGGACAGTACACCCATTATGCTTATTGGATAGTCTTCTTCCAAACCATAGGCTGGTGCCGAACGGTAGGGAAGGAAGAAAACCATTTGGCCTAAAGGGGTGTACAGAAGGTAAAGACTAAAGACATATGAAGGGATTTGGAGAGGTGGCAAAGAATTATTCGGTTACAGTCGTGAATCTGGAAGAGGCATTACTAAGAATACCAGGATACCCCATCGAAACATTTCAATGTTTCAGTTTCACTGTGTACAGTTAAAGGAAAACTGATTTTCCGATTAGACACTTGCTCCAGGGTATGTATTTACCAAGTATGATTCTCACATCTGTATGGTTTTACAGATGATGAGTGGGAGTAAGCTATTGGGAATTAGGTGATTGTCCTCATTATATCGGGATTCGTTGTAATCGGTGATATTTGAGGAAGTCACCTGGGTTATTTGCCGGACGGCAAGTATTTGGTTTTGAATATCCGCCGTTATGCACCAATTTCAAATCGATGTATCTGTACGTCTGTTTTCATAGAGTGAGATATACCTTTTTGAAATTATGTCTATGACATTTACCTATATCAGCGGATGGTTAGGTAAGGAGCATTAAACAGCGGTGTAATTCTTCATAACCAAAGGTACAGTTTTCAACCTACAACACACAGGGAATGAGTTGTCAGACTCAAGGGACTTATACAGTGTATTGTATGTTGTCCAGTGTCCATTAGGACAGAGGGGTTGGTCCTCGCACTATATTCGGTTTACTTATGACTTCTCTAGTTTTTAGACAGGTGTTTCGTGGAAACACATGGTCTGAATGTTGAGAAGTTATAGGTATTTGAATAGAGTAGAGAACCAGGTGTAGCAAGTATCGGGATTCTTCAAAGTGATCGAAGATGTAGATACTTGTCAATGGTATTCAGTTGACAGTAATGATTAAGAGATCTTGCTTCTCTTTCAGGTTACTCATAATTGGAAATGCTTCCTAAGTTGAGTAACGCTGATCGGCCTCCTTCCATTTAGTTGACATGCGCTGGGGACAGCTGCATGATTTGAATCTGGTTCAATTATATCAGTGCCTCTGTTTCTATATTGGATATAGAACAGTTCATATCTTAACGATGTTAAGGTACGGGGAGTTGTCCGGTTCATGATTAAAACCAGACACTGGACAACTCAAGGCACGTTTCTGTAATGGCTGTTTGTGGGTTGACCCAGGCTATGACGAGGGTTGATTTTCTACCATCTGGATGAACAATAGCGATATTGTTCTAGACTCGCCACAGTTTTATTAAAAATGGATTTTTTCAGAAAACAGTAGTGGGAGTATGGTAGAACTGGAAGTGATTCCAGAACCACAAACGATTACTGAAGATTTGATAAGGAACCTAAAGATTCAATCTGGATTGACATTCCATTGGCCACTCCGCAGATAAGGTGGGTAACTTCAGGCACCCGAGAGGTACTCCGGTAGCCTCAAGGACGGTGACAGGGAAGTTCTTGTTTACCCACAATTACCATTGCTGTTGTTCCAGGCTGCGAGACCCGGCGGGAGGATGAGTATAGCGTCGTTCTAAACTTGCTTTAGAAGTGCACGTCTATATGACTCTGCCAGAGGGTTGTCGCAGTCAGTGGGAGCAGCGGAAGCATTGGTGGACATCAGGCTTATGTCTATTTGTAGACTAAAGCAGATGTAGCGGAGATAGATCATCTATTTCTGATGTGACAGTCATAGGTTTGACGTCATCAGAATATGGGATGGATCTGTTGAGAAGGTAGTAGGAAGTGATATTCCTATACTACGATCGGTTATATTTTGGTCGTCACACAGTGGTTTCTCCACATGGGACTTGGACATTATATCAGACATACTGGTTACTTGATCTATGGTTTTAGATTTAGATTTGGGTGGTTTCCCAATCAGGGTACTTTGACAGCATTCTAAGAGTATTTAGAATGGACGACTCCTGGCACGGTAGTGTACCTGCAGGTGATGGAGTCACCCTCTCTAAAGGTGTCTTATAGACTAAAGTAGAGAGGGATGCGCATGATTGGCAGATCACTTGCTTAGGCAATTGAGTCAATCATGAGATGTCAAGTACCACACCAGATGTTGTTCTTGCACTAGATGCAATAAGTTGATATTGATCCAATCCTGGAGAAACAGTCGGAAGCAGTTTTAGAACATAAGTGGATGTTCTAGGGATATGATAACGACAGCCTCATTCAGGAGACGGTTATCATTCCAGGCTTCCAAGGTGACATGGACGACAAGGAGGTTGTCAGAGTTATAGTTTTCCCTCTGACGAGGGGCAGTATTTTGGACAGGTGGTCCAAGGCAATACTGAGGGAGGCATGGCGCGCAGGATACTGATTAAGTTCAGTTGACGATACAGTCTAAGAAGTTTGGATTTGGAGTTCATTTATGAGCTATGTCCCATCAGACATCCAGACACATTCTAAGACAGGTATTGCTCATTTCGGGAGATGGTTTTCTCCGCGAACTTGAGATATAGAGAGACATAGAAAGAAACAACAAAGCGGATCCACTCACTGAGGCTATTCCTCGAACGCAATAGTTCCGCAAACGAGCTTTGTGAGACTGACTAGTAGAGGAGTTGGATGTTCGGTATCACACGGGCTGTGAGTATGCGACATCGCAATAATTAGCCTTGAGTGCAAGTGGGAGATTGTTGGAGATAGTGCCCTCAGAGTCAATTATTAGGTCACAGGTACGTGATTGTAATGATTGAGGGAGGACCTATCCCGGTAGGACAGTCTTACTCGAGATGATAGTACGCTATCTGGTTTACCTTTATCATCGTGTACTGCTTTAGGTGACCTGACAGGTCGCTATTGCACGTTGATAGAGCCCCTAGGATTCTTGCTTGACGACCAGCAGTATGAGGGCGATCATATACGTGAGAGCTGGGGTCTACAAGCATATCCTTAAAAGGTCCCTAGTCGTGGGTGTTTCGAGACTGGGCATCGATACTCCATTAGTAGACTAGTGTATACAGTCGAGACCCCGACGAGGGGCGGTGGCCGGTCTCACAAGCCACTGGTGTCAGTTGGATCACCTAAGATGTATACAGGTGCTCATTGGGTTATGAGTACACCGGACAGGACTCGCCGGGAACATGCTAGTTGGTCATATACCAGACGTCAGATGGCAGTTCCCTGGTGACATGTGTGCAGGTTAGTTCATCGACCTGGGGATCGTCATTTGTCTCGTGTGAGTTCCCACTGTACTTTGATTACTACCCTACCACGGCTCAAAGGAGTCGTGCAAACAGGTTTTAGTTGGGTACAGTCCCGAGCCACATGGAGGCAGTGAGCGTATCTTCAGGGGTTCGTCTCTCCCGGTATTGGGGGTGAGGTCGTGCTGTGTCTAGGAGAGCCATTACACAAAGTCCTTGGCCAAGGCAAGGAGATTTACTGGTAGGTATTCCAGTAGTATCTCAGGGTGTTCTGGGCTACACTCCGACACGACTTGTACCGCTTTTGGGGGTCTGACTTTTACCAACCTCCTAGGCCCGCCATGCGATACTCATAGACGAACGGACCGGACTGCACGGATATTGTCACTGACAGGCTCAGTAGGGTTGTCAGGCTGAGTTCGCTCACAGACATCCTTTTTAGTCAGTACCTGGTGGCCCGTTACGTATTGGCTTATACCTCTGACGTGCTAGTGGTTAAATCCACAACCATGGTGTTGACGAGTCTTTAGAGTCCCCCCACATTCAGTTACTCAGCTTTCGGGCGAAACGCTGTAGAGGCCGTATGGAGATATGGCAGGGTTCGATCAGATACGTGCGGTATTGCACGGATCGTGATCGGACGGATTTTACTAGCCGGCTTTGGCTTAAGCCGGATTCTAGTTTTAGATAGTGTAGATTTTGTCTCTTTGCATTTGTATCCGGACGGAATACAGATGCGGGTGTGTATGCACAGTATCGGGGTTTTCCTGTAATTTATTACGGGACCAGTTTTCTGGAGTTGCCAGTTTGCATTCCGTTCCGGCCGGTTTTCTCTTTTTCCTTCCCGGTCGGACTTTTCGTTGGAGGGTGTTAGTTGCAAGTTTGCAATTAACATTTTGTGGAGGGGGTTTCTTGCAAAAGAATTGATTATGATATCTTCTTTGCTATTCATGCATTTATTATGGTAAGGTTGGGTATGGGTTTTGAATGTGAATTTTGTGTTGGAAATTGGAATTGGGGAGCCGGCCACTGTTTGGGGATTGGAATTAGTGTGCTGGTGATTCTTGATGTGTGCATTATTTAATGTAAAAGGTTACATTGGGCATATTGTGAGTATGCTGAGGCATTATGGTAATGGATTAATTTATTAGAAGGGAATGAGCATAATGTGAGGGTGCTGGAGTTAAAAAGGGAGCTAATGAATTTTGCTTAGGTGATATTTTTCTTCTGGCCGAACTCATGATATAGCCTGCCTCCTTTTTCCAGCAAGATCAATGAAAATTTCTTTTGCACCAATTCCTCCATCATGGCAACTATCCTAAACCCCAAAGAGATAACTATACTACACTGGTCTACAGCAAATCTTGGACGCGTCGGCCAGCCAACTTCGCGCCCGAGTTGCCTCGGTATTGAGGTGGGAGCCCGTAAAAGATACAGGCGATGTGGTGCCCTTCCGGCAAGGAGGCGACGACCGGAGGATCCGCGGGAGATCTGGACGACGACGAGAAGACCGGAGGACTCGGATCACTCGGTATATCTCTAACCCGTCTTGTAGTTAGCTAGACTAGTTTAATGGTTACGATCCGGATGTTTAGTGCGCGGTGGTGCCGGTTTGCAAAGTCCGCAAAAATTAAAGTTTATCACCGCTTCCGCATTCCGGCGTCGGATCGACGGCCGGGGTGCCGCCGTGCACTTACACCATACACCAAACTATCATGTATCATCAAACATGATACATACAAGTGCACAAAACTATATCACATATACAATGTGCAAATGAAGTGAGAAAACCCATTTAAAGTGAACCAATACTAGTTAATGCAAAGTAATATATCAAATATATAATTATGCATTAAATCATTAAATCAACACTTGATTTAACGACCCGGTCATATCGCATACAACCGACTAATATTCAATGTATCGGCTTATCGAATCAATGCTTGAATCGATAACTAGGTTATATCGCATACAACCAATCGATACATTTATCGCGAGAATGGAATACGGTATCACATACACGCATTATTCTCGGTCCCGCACATATCTCATATGCGCTCCTATTTCGTTTCGCTTGAGCCAGGAAACCTCTGTGTAGGACTCTAAAGACTCGTCAATACGCCGGCAGCAGGTGATGATCATATCAATCACCCACAAGCCGCAAGCGGTCTGCTAAACGTAACGGCCACCCGGGTATTGAGCGATCAGAAGATCGACGAGCAAGCCCGCTCATACTCCTGTGAATCCAACCAGTAACACTTACCGTACAGTCCGGTCTGTTCGTCTGATATGTCGCATATCTCGCCTAGGGGTGGTAAACGTCAGACCCCAATAGCTCGATAAGTCGTGTCGATATGAGGTCTATAACAATTCGAGAAACTACAGGTAACACTTACCAGTAAATCTCAGCAACTCTGGCCAGAGATTTCCGGTTATAGCCAATCGAACACAGCGCAACATTAACTCTCTATACCGGGAGAGACGAATCCCCTCCTATCGCTCATTGCCTCCATGTGATTCGGGACTGTACCCAAAAACCACCATTTTGCACGCCCTCTTGGACATGGTAAGATGGAAATCAAAGTACAGTAGGAACCACACAAGACTCTATGACGATCTCGGGTCAACAGACTACTCTGTACCAGTGTCACCAGAGAACTTCCATCTGACGTAAGGTATAATACCATCTGGGAGTTCTCGGCGAGTCCGTCCAGTGTACCCAGTCTCCACTGAGCACCCGTATATTATCTCTGATGTCAAACAACAATGGATATGGGATCATCCATCGCCCATCTGTATGGGTCGAGAAGGTATACGCTAGTCTACTCTGGTATATCGATGCCCCGTCTCGATACACCCACGACTAGGGACTTTGAAGGATGTACTTATAGACTATCTGTCCCCACTAGTATGATCTGCATCATAGTCCAGGTAGTCAAGTACACATCCCAAGGGCTTTACCAACATGTAACAGAGAGACAATCAGTATACACGTTAAGGTAAAGAGCAACCAGATAGCATACTATCATGTCGAGCAAGAAAGTCCTCCCTATATATGTCCCAGCATCCACTACAATATACATCCTATGTACAGTAATGGCCTCTAGGGCATACATATAACTAACACATGACACCCTACACGACGTGTTACTTGGATCTTATTGCTAATGCCAATAATCCTGATTGTTGTCCTGATAGACGTGACTTGTTGTCTGCATAGACAAGACCGGTACCTGCTTGATCCTGTGTTGGCATTAAATTATATTGGCAATACCTGACTTGAACACAAAACTTTGGGGGAAAAGGAAATCAATAATGTAACCGAAACGTAACTCAAGAGGATATTATTATTGTTTGCCGTGATTCCGAGCGTTACGGAATAAATCATTGTTTGCCATGATTCTGGGCGTTACGGAATAAATCATTGTTTGTCGTGATTCCAGGCGTTACGGAACAATCATTGAACCGTGGTCCAGTGGGGAATGAACGGGATATATTGTACCGTGGTCCCGTGGAGCATGAACGGGATATATACTGTTGAGTTATGATGATGATTACATTAATTGATTTCAAAGACTTCTATAATAGATAACTTAGACGCACAGACTTTAGGATACACATCACATATATATAGCTCACTATTTATATCTGTGTTATTTATTTACATTCTGGTTAATTATATCATCATATCTTGGTCATTACTATTATTTTGATATTATGACGCACTGACGTCTGGATTTTGCATGGCTCAGTTCCTCTACCTTTATCGCAGGCAGATCAAAAGTACTTTAGCAATCAAGCCGAGCAATGAGGAGCTAGCTCTTTAGTTTAGAGATTCTTAGTTTATTTATTTCAGCAGTTTGTTTCTATTGATGTGAGACCATATTGGGACGTGATTCAGATACTATTGTTTATTGGATCTTGATTCGTTTCCGCTTTATGCATTTTCTTGATTCTATTTACTGCGGCAGATGAACATGTGTTAGCTAGATTATATTTTTACTGTTCTTGATATCCGATTAACAGCCATAATGTGACCGTGGAGGGATGATTCTTAGCCATAGGTAGCATGGTCGGCTCTATCTCGTGCCGTGTTTACGTATTTTGGGAAGTGGGGCGTGACAACGTTTGTTTGGTATCAGAGCTTTAGGATTTAGGGTTAGTCAGGTTTGGTTCTTTTGTAGTTGGGTATTGGACCCAATACACTGTAGGGTTCCTAGGCACGCTAGTGAGGTCTCCCAAGCCATCAACCATGGCAATTTCAAAAATTGTGGTGCCGAGAAACCCTAAACTACGGATCGATAACTAGATGTCTAGGCGAAAAAGAACTAGTTAACACTTAACTATTGGGAATACGGAAATACAACCTTTGTAGATCCGGTGCTCCACCTCCATAGCTCCGCAACGAAGTCGTCTCCGCTGTCCAAAACAAATCCGGGCTCTAGAGTCGGCTTCGTCAGAGAAAAAGTGAGCTAGGCCGTCGATGTCCATGCCGAAGATGATCTACGTCGAAGCATCGCTAGATCAAGCTCCACCTTCACAAATCCATGAAAACTTGTGAAGGAAACACACTCTACTACTTGGCAAGAGGTAGAGGATGAAGAAATAGGAAGTGGGTAGACTTTAGAATTGGATTTCTCACTCATATCATCAATCTACCATTGATGACTTCAAGCTTTTTCTTCATGTGTTTTTTGAAGAAGAAGAAGAATATGTTATGATAAGAATAATAGAATAGAAAATAAAATCCATTCTTATCATAATATTAACCTTAGTTTAGTGTAGAGAATGAACCATGGTTAGATATGATGGTTAGGGTTAAGGAAGAGATAAGAATGGTTGACTTGATCAAAGTTTCAAGAAACTTCAACATAAAACAAAATAAGCCACCATCCTTAAATAATTTCCAAAATGAATATATATATAAATAAATGAATAAGATAATCAAAACCCTAATCATTAAGTAAACCATGGTTTAATCTTTACACTTAACCAAGTTAATATGCATCATCAAACATGATACAAACATGTGCATAAAAGTATATCACATATACAACTTGCACAATCCAAGTGAGAAAATCCATTTAAAGTGAACCATTACTAGTTAATGCAAAGTAATATATCAAATATATAATTATACATTAAATCATTAAATCAACACTTGATTCAATGATCCGGTCATGTCGCACACAACCGACTAGTATACAATGTATCGGCTTATCGAATCAACGCTTGAATCGATAACTAGGTTATATCGCATATAACCACTCGATACATTCATCGCGAGAATGGAATACGGTATCACATACACGCATTATTCTCGGTCCCGCACATATCTCATATGCGCTCCTATTTCGTTTCGCTTGAGCCAGGAAACCTCTGTGTAGGACTCTAAAGACTCGTCAATACGCCGACAGCAGGTGATGATCATATCAAACACCCACAAGCCGCAAGCGGTCTGCTAAACGTAACGGCCACCCGGGTATTGAGCGATCTGAAGATCGACGAGCAAGCCCGCTCACACTCCAGTGAATCCGACCAGTAACACTACCGTACAGTCCGGTCTGATCGTCTGATATGTCGCATATCTTGCCTAGGGGTGGTAAACGTCAGACCCCAATAGCTCGATAAGTCATGTCGATATGAGGCTCATAATGGGTCGAGAAACTACTGGTAACACTTACCAGCAATTCTCTGAGCAGCCCTGGCCAGGGACTTCCTGTTATAGCCAATCGAACACAGCGCAACATCAACCCCCTATACCGGGAGAGACGAATCCCCTCCTATCGCTCATTGCCTCCATGTGACTCGGGACTGTACCCAAAAACCACCGTTTTGCACGCCCTCTTGGACGTGGTAAGATGGAAATCAAAGCACAGTGGGAACCACACAAGACTCTATGACGATCTCGGGTCAACAGACTACTCTGTACCAGTGTCACCAGAGAACTGCCATCTGACGTGAGGTATAATACCATCTGGGAGTTCTCGGCGAGTCCGTCCAGTGTACCCAGTTTTTACAGAGCACCCGTATATCATCTCCGATGTCAAACACCAATGGATATGGGATCATCCATCGCCCATCTGTATGGGTCGAGAAGGTATACGCTAGTCTACTCTGGTATATCGATGCCCCGTTTCGATACACCCATGACTAGGGACTTTGAAGGATGTACTTATAGACTACCATGTCCCCACTAGTATGATCCGCATCATAGTCCAGGTAGTCAAGCACACATCCTAAGGGCTTTACCAACATGTAACAGAGAGACAATCAGTATACACGTTAAGGTAAAGTGCAACCAGATAGCATACTATCATGTCGAGCAAGAAAGTCCTCCCTACATACGTCCCAGCATCCACTACAATATACATCCTATGTACAGTAATGGCCTCTAGGGCATACATATAACTAACAATCTCCCACTTGCACTAGGGCCATCTGATAGCAGTGGTTGTAGTATCTCATACTCAACCATCCCCTAAAAGTCTCTCTCTGGGAACAGGCCTTTGTGAGTGGATCCGCCGTGTTGTCCTCTGAGTCTACTCTCCAAACCTCGATCACCCTGGAGATCAACCATCTCCATGATCAAGTGATACTGCCTTAGAATATGTCTGGATCACTGATGGGACGGGCGTTCCTTGGCATAAGCCACAACTCCATTGTCACACAATGGTAGGAACGTAGTTCATCTCATGAACCAATAAACACCCAAACAGCCTCTTTGGTAGCATCTTAAGTAGCGATGTATCCTGCCTTTATCGTCTAGTAAGTCACGGTATTTAGCTCGGAACTTTTCCAACATACCGTCCCTCCACTGAGGGTAAAGACAATGCCTGTGACTGACATTCAGTCGTCTTTATCACCATGGAACCCTTCCAGTGATTCTCCCCAGGGTCAATTGATACTATCTCACTACAACTAGTGAGTATCCTAACATCCAATTAGATCTATCTCATAGATCCAAAATCCAGGGTTTAGGAGGTATCACTTTGATCCTACACGGAGAATCTTTGTGATAAACGGAGATCGATCGAGCGTAGCATAAGAAAACTCCTTTCTTATCAAGAGTATGTCATCCACGTACTCTACGAGGATCACCACCATACTCCCTACTACCTTTTTGTATATACAAGGTTCATCTACCATTTTGATGATATCAAACTCTTTGACTACTTCATCAAAACAGATGTTCCAACTCCGCGATGCCTGCTTTATCCTATAAAGCATCTTGCACACGTTTCCGCTGCTCCCACTGTCTACGAAGCCCTCTGGCTGTGTACTTATAGACGCTCTCTTCCAAATCATCATTTAGAAAAGCAGTCAAGACACCCAACCACCAGATATCGTAGTCATGGTATGTAGCCGTGGCAAGTAGGATCTGGATGGACTTAAGCTTGGTTACTTGAAAAAGGTTTCATCATAATCCACGCCTGGTAAATGATGCAAACTTTTAACAAGTCTAGCTTTGAAAGTCTCAACTTTTCGATGTACACCAAGTAATCTTCTCAAGATATACTTGCTCCTGATGGGGATTTAACCCTTCAGATATAGCAGCTAAAGTCCATACTTTGCTGGTGTATAAGGATTCCATCTCAGATCGCTAAGCATCCAGCCATTCTTACAGAGTCTCACTCCTGATGGCCAGCTCGAAACTAGTTGGGTCATCATCTCATGATGCAATCCTCGCTCCCACTGTCATAGAGAAACCGAAGTATCTCTCAGGTGGGTGAGGAACCCTACTAGATCGGCGGAGAGGCTGAGGTTCGTTGGTTTCTACTGAATCCTCTGGTTGTACCAAATCATCTGCTGTAGTTTGTATAGCTGGAACACTTCCAGTTCCACATAACAGACCTTGCCTCGAGCTTGTCCGGATTTTGCTTTTAGACATAGGCCGGACAACCCCAAATCTTAACTGGCTTAAGACATGGGCTCTTCCCATACCATATCTCATATGGAGCGGTAGGCAACTGATTTGATTTGAACCCTATTCAATAGGTATGCAGCTTCTCAAGCGCATAACTCCCAAAAGGAAATAGGTAACTCAGTAGTATTCATCATAGAGCACACCTTATCATATAGGGTGTGACTGCTCCGCCCCGATATACCATCGTGCTATGGTGTATTCGGAGGAGTAATGCTGAGAGAGAATCTCATTCTCCTTTAGAATAGTCCAGTATTTCCGTGCTCAAGTGTTCTCCTCCTTGATCTCATCAAAGGACATAATACTTATACCCGTATTTTAGTTCTCTACTTCTAACTTATATTCTGTGAATATCTCATAAGGTTCGGACTTGTGTTTCAACAGGAACATAGGTCTGAAACTCGAAAGAGATCATCAGAGAATGTAATGAAGTACAAAGAACCAATCTTGGTATGTGTAGACATGGGAGCTTACATACATCAACATGTATCATATCCCAAGAGTACACTAACTCTTTCTCTGTTTCCAATAAACAGAGCTGGTGTCATTATATCTTTGTGACATGACTCGCAAGTTTCATAAGATGTAAATTCAAACTGATTTAAATATGCATCTGTATGTAACTCTAGCTAGTCGGGTCACATTGATATGACCTAGTCTACAATACCTCAAGAAGGATTCGTTCATTTCTGAACTCTTCCTCTTGTGTGTGTTCCATATACTAAGAACTGTAGTTTGATTTAGAACATTAATGCTTTTAGATAACGTGCCTGAATCGATCAACTTTTGATATAGGAAATGTTCAAAACATTATCCATCTATACAAAATTTTATCGTTTCTTTACTAATAAAGAGACAGATATGATTTTGTATATCAGGTTCGGTATCTAATAACATTCGTTCAGAATCAATGTATCGGTAATACAGGGTGACAGTGACCGACAGACTTGGCTGCAACTCTTGCCCCGTTTTCTGCCTCATGAAACTTATCACCCGTTCTCAGTTCTCTACCTTTCTGTAGCCATATGTAACAGATTACATATCTGGGATCCTGATCTGGCATCACATACCCAGGACGTAGAGGATACAGAGAAACAGTTCTTTGTAATGAACACACCCGAAGATGATGCATCATCATGCACTCTCTTCGTTTGGGCGGCACGGGAAATCTGGTATTCCCCAATTTCCTGCTCTGTCTTATAACAGTTATAAGTTGGAGCGGGACCAACGTTCCCCAGCTCAGTATAACAAGCGGGTTCGGTCAATAATCCGTATTATTATCTTGATTAAGGCGTGATATGGTCGCTACCAGGAGAGAGAGAGAAGAAAACACTCAGCGTGCGCTCTTGCAAGATTAGATTGGTTATTATTTTATCTAATCAGGATGGCTCCCACTGCTTTTTATCAAATCTTCCTTCAAACCCTAAAAGGAAAGACTAGCCGGGATTAATTACACACTACAAGTTCGCCAATCTTTCAGCCAGGCCAGTGTCGGTACTTTGAGGGAGGTCCCCCGTGCTTTCGCACGAACCTAATTAATGTAAACCTCGTTTTTCCAGAGGCGTAACCTCGTTAACACCTTTCTAGACACCTACTTGATCGGCTAATTGTAATGTATAAAACTCTCCCAGGAGTAACACTTACTCGCAGCGGGTATCGGGATCCAACTATCTCATAGAAGGTATGCAATCTCATTGCAAATCTCAACACTTGAAATTCCCGATAATATTTTGCCCCTAGCGTCCTATGACCTTGACAGAGGTCAACAAACCATAGGCTGCTAGTCAAGTTCAACCCGTCATTTCCTGATTGAAGTAAACCCACCCGCACGACCCTTGACAGAGGTCAACAAGGTCGCACGACTACCCTAAATCAATCACATCATATGCTTATGCAGATAAGCACTAATCAGCTACCGCACACTACGCCTTGACAGAGGTCAACAAACGCAGCACGAATACTAACCAGTACATATCTGAAATGACGGAGGGCTACGACAGGTTTTTCTGAAAACCTATTGCGTAATGAACTTGATATCGTTGTAGAATCAAATAATTTTAAAATGGAGTGTTTTTGAGGCTTTTCTAGTTTTGCTAAAGGAGTCACTCCCGGTGAAGGGATCGTCGGTCCTTTCCTCGCCGAATGAGGTGCGGGATATATCACATATATCTCTGTGCAAAGCAAAAACACTTAAAAGCTATCAAAAGACAAACCGAGTGTGTAGCATCTGCCAGTTATTGCTAAAGGAGTCACTCCCGGTGAAGGGATCTCGGTCCTTTCCTTATCGAATAAGGTGCAGGATATATCACATATACCTCTGTGCAAAGCAAAAACTGTAGCTACCTGTTTTATTTTGAAATTCGATTCTACAACATCTTAGGTTTCTTTTATTTCATTAATCACATTAATGAAGTCCCATCATTTAAGTACCTAAACATCACAGATAAATACGGCGTACACTTATGCCATCCGCATTCGCCTTGATGTCCCCTCGTGCACCGTTAGGTGAGGTAACTAACGGCAGAGCAGGGCAGGGCTAGCGCGGGTGTAAAACATAAGTAACGCCTATATAATATATCATATATACTATATATTGTATCTATCAAAGAACATCACATGATCACATCACAGATATCGCAGCAGAAGAAACATATGAAATATTGGATATACTAGGACGTCCGTGTTTTCAATACGAGCCAGTATAAAACACGGATTCCACGGTCGTGATGAATAGCCAAACCCACACCCCTAGACCCCTACGAGAGCGGCAAGCAACCCTACCACTTCTGGAGTTAGGAGACCCGGACTCGACTCCTCAAGTTGGTCTCCCACTGGACTCCAGAACCCAGTTGCTTGTGCCCTCCTCCTTGGGTCTATCCTAGTGCGGAAAAGTAAATAATATACAAACGGTGACAACTTCCGCAACCTGGAAGCGCCCCAATAAAAGAATATTACATACAAGTTTTTACATGAATGAAAATGAAAAACACTCATCTCACATAAAAACCCCCGGCTATTCAAACACGACGATCCAATATAACATATCCAGCAACACATAACATCACATGTCATCAACGTAAGTAAATATGTCCATTCCAATTGTCGTTGACATATAGCAACGAAACCGGCGATATCACATATTACACTTACGGTCACAGAAAAGAAAGTGTAAAACTACAACAGTTGGAATCCGCAATCTGCATAGACATCGCATGCCTAATCAAATGAATACCTTAGACATCACATGCCTAACAATTATAAACCCCGCATTTTAGTCTCTTTATCGAAAACACTTTTCAATATCAAGTCGGGTATTTCAACAAGATTCCCGACATCCTGATCGAATACTCGTCGTAAACTTCAGTAGACAGTCGCACCCCCGATACCGTCGACGAAGTGCACCAAGGCGGAACACCGTTACCGGGAGCACCCGAACGGATGCTTTCGGCGACGGGGTTCTCCTACAGTCACTTGGTCGGGGCTATGGAGTGAAGCTGTCTATTAAGTTTATCCGGCGAGTATCCGCGTACGCTACGTGATTGCGATGGACTTTTGATCACATCAAAATTCCGTGGCAACCGATCAAGTGAGACTAAACTGCTACGTTTATAACATTCATTTAGTTATCACATAACTACTTGTGAATTCCAATTATTGTATCCCATTCCAGATAAACAGAAAATGTTAAACTTTTCGATCGAACATTCGAACACCCAAGTTTTCCCGATACAGATCAACACATGAAACTAGTCTAACAACATTCAGTTCGTACCTCAGTACCAACGGTCCAGCCGTAGAAGGGTCAAGCCAACGCCTCACATGTGGCACGCCGTACTGCCCCAAACCCGAAGGTTCAAAGGGCAGTTCAAGACGGTCACATAATCGAGTTAAGGTTTGTTGTCTTCTAGAGGGACCATCGCGTTACTTGCACTACTTAGAACGTCGTTAAACTACGGAAAAATCCAACACTTGGAAATTTCCCGACAGGGGAAAAGTTGGGTATTTATATCCGGTCGAACTTTTTAACATATTCTAAGATTTATCCGGAAAGCCACACAGACAAAATTTGATAATCCGATCGAACATTCGAATCCCCAAAACAACTCAGAAAAATCAACTCTGGAAAAAATATTTAAAAATTCCCAGAAACACCAGCATACAAAACTAAGAATTACTGTGCAGAATGATACACACAAAACGACAAATATGCCGCGGATCCGCCGCACGAGCCAAGTTCGTGCCGCGGAACCGCGGCTGAATGATGGATTTAGGAACTCGTGCTGCACAGTTATTCTTAGGATTCTCTGCTTATTTTTCTGAACATTTTTAATGTGGAAAAAGACCAGATTTTAAAAATTGGATAGAGAGCATGTTTGAATCGGGGTTTCAGGTTCGTTCGGACTTCAAATTCCGTCTAGACTTCGCCTAAGGCTCTAGCTAGGCTCTGATACCACTGTAGGGTTCCTAGGCACGCTAGTGAGGTCTCCCAAGCCATCAACCATGGCAATTTCAAAAATTGTGGTGCCGAGAAACCCTAAACTACGGATCGATAACTAGATGTCTAGGCGAAAAAGAACTAGTTAACACTTAACTATTGGGAATACGGAAATACAACCTTTGTAGATCCGGTGCTCCACCTCCATAGCTCCGCAACGAAGTCGTCTCCGCTGTCCAAAACAAATCCGGGCTCTAGAGTCGGCTTCGTCAGAGAAAACGTGAGCTAGGCCGTCGATGTCCATGCCGAAGATGATCTACGTCGAAGCATCGCTAGATCAAGCTCCACCTTCACAAATCCATGAAAACTTGTGAAGGAAACACACTCTACTACTTGGCAAGAGGTAGAGGATGAAGAAATAGGAAGTGGGTAGACTTTAGAATTGGATTTCTCACTCATATCATCAATCTACCATTGATGACTTCAAGCTTTTTCTTCATGTGTTTTTTGAAGAAGAAGAAGAATATGTTATGATAAGAATAATAGAATAGAAAATAAAATCCATTCTTATCATAATATTAACCTTAGTTTAGTGTAGAGAATGAACCATGGTTAGATATGATGGTTAGGGTTAAGGAAGAGATAAGAATGGTTGACTTGATCAAAGTTTCAAGAAACTTCAACATAAAACAAAATAAGCCACCATCCTTAAATAATTTCCAAAATGAATATATATATATAAATAAATGAATAAGATAATCAAAACCCTAATCATTAAGTAAACCATGGTTTAATCTTTACACTTAACCAAGTTAATATGCATCATCAAACATGATACAAACATGTGCATAAAAGTATATCACATATACAACTTGCACAATCCAAGTGAGAAAATCCATTTAAAGTGAACCATTACTAGTTAATGCAAAGTAATATATCAAATATATAATTATACATTAAATCATTAAATCAACACTTGATTCAATGATCCGGTCATGTCGCACACAACCGACTAGTATACAATGTATCGGCTTATCGAATCAACGCTTGAATCGATAACTAGGTTATATCGCATACAACCACTCGATACATTCATCGCGAGAATGGAATACGGTATCACATACACGCATTATTCTCGGTCCCGCACATATCTCATATGCGCTCCTATTTCGTTTCGCTTGAGCCAGGAAACCTCTGTGTAGGACTCTAAAGACTCGTCAATACGCCGGCAGCAGGTGATGATCATATCAAACACCCACAAGCCGCAAGCGGTCTGCTAAACGTAACGGCCACCCGGGTATTGAGCGATCTGAAGATCGACGAGCAAGCCCGCTCACACTCCAGTGAATCCGACCAGTAACACTACCGTACAGTCCGGTCTGATCGTCTGATATGTCGCATATCTTGCCTAGGGGTGGTAAACGTCAGACCCCAATAGCTCGATAAGTCGTGTCGATATGAGGCTCATAACGGGTCGAGAAACTACTGGTAACACTTACCAGCAATTCTCTGAGCAGCCCTGGCCAGGGACTTCCTGTTATAGCCAATCGAACACAGCGCAACATCAACCCCCTATACCGGGAGAGACGAATCCCCTCCTATCGCTCATTGCCTCCATGTGACTCGGGACTGTACCCAAAAACCACCGTTTTGCACGCCCTCTTGGACGTGGTAAGATGGAAATCAAAGCACAGTGGGAACCACACAAGACTCTATGACGATCTCGGGTCAACAGACTACTCTGTACCAGTGTCACCAGAGAACTGCCATCTGACGTGAGGTATAATACCATCTGGGAGTTCTCGGCGAGTCCGTCCAGTGTACCCAGTCTTTACAGAGCACCCGTATATCATCTCCGATGTCAAACACCAATGGATATGGGATCATCCATCGCCCATCTGTATGGGTCGAGAAGGTATACGCTAGTCTACTCTGGTATATCGATGCCCCGTTTCGATACACCCACGACTAGGGACTTTGAAGGATGTACTTATAGACTACCATGTCCCCACTAGTATGATCCGCATCATAGTCCAGGTAGTCAAGCACACATCCTAAGGGCTTTACCAACATGTAACAGAGAGACAATCAGTATACACGTTAAGGTAAAGTGCAACCAGATAGCATACTATCATGTCGAGCAAGAAAGTCCTCCCTACATACGTCCCAGCATCCACTACAATATACATCCTATGTACAGTAATGGCCTCTAGGGCATACATATAACTAACATACACTAACCAGGAAACCCGAAATTTAGGAACATATCCTGCCACATTAGTGTCTTGTCATTCAAATTCTTGAATCTTATTTTTCCCTTAACTCTTTTATCTTGACGTTATGGAAATGACTTTCCATCTCAACTCAGAATCCTCCCGATTCCTTATTGTTTCCCCCCTCTTATTCCTTCGATTCTGATAGTAGGATTTATGCGACTTGAATGGAGTTATGTGATTGTAACTATATACCGCGGCATGGTTACAATGCGGTACTCTATTTAGGTAATCTGAAGTCTTATTTTGATTCATTTTCTTGACTTATGGTCGTTGTTTTACCTTGTTTCCTCTCGGCGTCATTGGTTACGAGTTTATTCCTTATTGCGAGCTTGAATCCAGCAACCGCGTTATATCTTTCCCCTTGTCCCGTAGTGACCAGTCCATCTGTGTTTTGAAGAACAAGGAGAAACACAGGAGAATATATGATGATTGTAATAGTTTGAGTTAATCTCAGCGGAAGCTGGTACAGACCGCTTCAAGGCCAATCAGATGTAAGATATTTGATTGAAGAAATTCTGACGAACCCGTCTCAGTTTATCAGAGTAGCGCAGCGGAAGTGTGGTTGGCTGATAATCCATAAGTCATAGAACAGACTTGTAAATTCATGATGAAGAGAATTGTTTGTGTGTGTGCCGAAAGGTGAGGTTCGTGAACAGGTTGCAGATGAAGCACCGATAGTTGTTTGCGAATTCATGGAGGTATTCAAGGAAATCTCGGGTGTATCATCTAAACGAGATATGGAGTTCGCGATTGATCTTATTCCTGTAGTAGCGCTAATTTTGAAGGCTTATTATCCGATGGCACCGGTAGAACTGGAAGAGGTAAAAAAACAAGTCACCGAATTACTAAAGACGGGTTAGATTCACAACAGCGGATCACTATGGAGAGCTTCAGTTCTTCTAGTCAAGAAGAAGGATGGCATATGACGGATGTGCATCGATTATCGAGAATTAAATCGGGTGACTATTAAGAACAAGTACCCAATCCCTCGCATCGGCGAATTATTCGATCAACTCAGTGGCGCGAGGGTGTTCTCGAAGTTGGATTTGCGATCCAGATATCATCAAGTTCGGGTGAAATCAGAAGATATTTATAAGACAGCGTTCCGAACTCGATATGAGCATTACGAGTACTTAGTGATGTCATTCGGAGTTACGAACGCACAGGCAATATTTATGGACTTGATGAACTGAATCTTTTCACCGTACCTGGACCAGTTAGTAGTAGTGGTTATTAATGATATTCTGGTTTATTCGAGGAGCAAAGAAGAGCATGCAGAACACTTGAGGACCGCACTGCAAATGTTGAGACAAGAAAAGTTTTTTGCTAAGATGAGCAAGTGCGAGTTTTGGCTCGAGGAAGTGAAGTTCTTGGGTCATGTTGTATCCGGAGATGGAATTGTCGTTGATCCTGAAAAGATTGCAGCGGTTCATGATTGGCCAATTCCAAAGAATGTAGGGGAGATTAGAAGTTTTCTTGGGCTTGCCGGGTATTATAGAAGGTTTGTAGAGAACTTCGCTCGAATAGCAGAATCATTGACCAAGATAACACGAAAAGAGATACCGTTCGTATGGACGGAGAAATGTGTGTCGGCTTTTGAAGCGTTGAAGCAAAGATTGACCATCGCCCCTATTCTGACAGTGCCAGACGGTTCCGAAGGGTTAGTTATTCACAGCGACACATCTGGGAAAGGCTTAGGATGTGTTCTAATGCAGCATGGGAAGGTCATAGCTTATGCGTCAAGATAATTGAAGACTCATGAGAAGAACTACCCAACTCATGATCTGGAGTTAGCAGCAGTGATTTTCGCTCTGAATATTTGGAGACACTACTTATTGGGCGAAAGGGTAGAAGTATTTACTGATCACAAAAGCCTAAAATATGTGTTCACCCAGAAAGAGCTCAATATGAGGCAGTGCAGATGGCTAGAGCTGATGGATTATTATGATCTTGATCTCAAATACTATCAGGGGAAAGTTAATATAGTGCCGGATGCTCTAAGTCGGTTGCCAGCTGTTCCCCTCCGAATGGCGGCGCACAGGACTGCGATGTCATGACGCTGAGATTCGGGGCAGATGCTATTTGGTTTTATCCGTCCACCTCTCCGAAAATGCTAAGTTGATTTATGGCACCGAATATCGGAGGTTTAGACGGATGCGGCCGATGTAGCAGACTTCGTCAGATCCCCCCTCGCTTGAGGGGTTTTTGATTGTGGGGACGCTCTTCCCTGCAGGTGTAAGCCCCTGCAGTTAATTACGCTACCGCGTCGCGGTAACAACTTTCTCCTTCTCCAGAATTTCACTTCGTGTCGTGTGTGTTTGTTTTGTTTGTGGTTGCCCGTGGATTGTATACGGAGACCGAGTAATGCCGTCGCCCGTAGGACGTGGATTAGTCCAAATCCGTATTTACTTAGATTTGGGTTTGGTGTTTTTAGTTTAAGGATGCATTAGTCGCGTTGCGGCTAAGATCAACTTAAACGTTCGTTAAGGATATGATAGTCCTGTTTGAGACTAAGATCAGCTTAACGTGATAATCCATTTAATATCTGGTCATCGGGACTCGTCACCTCTCTAACGTCGTTGAAGGATTACAACGGCAGATGTCAGAGGAGTTCAGAGATGTACCCTTGAACCAAGATTGATTTGGAGTTTTATAGTCCGTTTGAATGTTTAAGGATACGTTAGCCGTGTTCGGGGCTAAGCTCAACTTAAACGGGATCGTTTAGATTCGGCAAAAGAGCATTTGGAGGCTCTATTGTTCCAGTTTAGGGACGTAGTGGTCCATAGGTAGTTTAGGGACGTTGCAGTCCATGCTCCAGTTTAGGGACGTTGCGGTCCATATTCCAGTTTAGGGACGTAGTGGTCCATCTTCCAGTTTAGGGATGTGGTGGTCCGACATTAGTTTAAGGACGTTCCGGTCCAACATTAGTTTAGGGACGTTGCGGTCCATATTCCAGTTTAGGGACGTAGTGGTCCATCTTCCAGTTTAGGGACGTGGTGGTCCGACATTAGTTTAAGGACGTTCCGGTCCAACATTAGTTTAAGGACGTTCCGGTCCACGAGTTTAAAGACCCCGCAGTCCATATCCATGTGTGGTCGTTGGGACCCGTCGCCTCTCTGACGTCGTTGAAGGATTACAACGGCAGATGTCAGAGGAGTTCGGAGATGTAGCATCGAACCGGAGGTAAATTGATTTGAGAGAGCATTTGTGCTCAGTTCAATTTAATTTAAGGACTTACGGTCAGAATTGGGCTAAGTCCATTTGAAAATGTTCAACATTTTATTTATTTTTGGTCTATTAGACCTTTACTGGGGCTCTGCTCCTGTTTAATAATGCAGGGCATTTTTGTTTGGTCTATTAGACCTTTATTTGGGCTCTGCCCTTTTATAAATAATGCACAGCATCTGTTTTTATTTGGGCTCTGCCTCCTTTTTTTTAAAAATAATGCATTGCATTTAATTTGGCCTGTTAGGCCCTTTTTAATTGGGCTTGGCCCTTCTGTAAATGCATTGCATTTTCAGGCGCTTTGCGCCAATCAGAGAGCGCAAGCGCTTGTGATGACGATACGTGTCATGCAAGCGCAGTGCGCTGCGCTTGCACTGCTGACACGTGGCGCTCTCCCAAGAGCGCAACAGCGCAGTTTGGAAGTGCAAAGCACTAAGAATCTTTTAGATTCAAGAACAGAAGTGCAAAGCACTATTTGATTTCTTGATCTAATTTAGATCAAAGAAAAGATAAGTTTTTTCTTGTTTTTTCTTATCTCAAAGAACCAAAGGTTCATAAAAAGTGCAAAGCACTATTTTATTATATATATATTTTAATTTTATTAAAGATCATTCATTTTGTTTTTAGATCTATGATCTGTTCATAAGAGAACTTTCTCTTCCTTCTAAAGGTTTTTACCTTTTTGTTCTTGAGGAGTTCTTCAGAGTTCTCTTTCTCTCTCTTTTTTTTAGAAAATGTTCATGCCTTTGAATTGAGGCTTGGGGTCCTTTTTATAGTGCCCATAAATTAGTTAAATTTGTTAAAGAGATCTTTCTCTGAGTGATTCGGGGAATTTTCCCCACCGTTGGATCTTTGATCCAAGAGCTTCTGTTTTTACAGAAGAAAATCTTCTTGTTTTAATAAGAACAGAAAAGATTTCTTTAGAATTTTAATTCTGTTTGGCGCAGATGTCCCAGCGCGTGACACGTGTCGTGCAGCGCACAGCGCAGCGCAACTGCGCAAGCGCATCTGCGCTGACACGTGTCGCGCAGCGCAACTGCGCTAGCGTATCTGCGCTGACACGTGTCGCGCAGCGCAGTGCTTGCGCAACTGAAGCGTTGCTTCCTTTAATTTTACTTAAAATAGAGTTTTGCTCTGATTGGGCGCACTGTCTTGGGCGCTGCGCTGATGCATCTGCGCCTGACACGTGGCGTGTTGCGCGCAGCGCAAAGAATCTGAAGCGTTGCTTCATTTATTAAAATTTAGATTTTCAAGATAGAGCTTTGCTCTGATTGGGGGGATCGGAAGCGTTGCTTCTCCTGAGATATCTTTTCATCTCCTCTTTTCAAGTCAAACTTGTATTTCCCCGAAATTTCGATTTCCCGGGTCTTGGAAATAATTCCACTGCGCACAGAATTTTCTGTGTTTGGGTCTATATATAACTCAAGGCCGAGCCTTTTCTTTTCTCACCTTCAGAGAACTTCTTCGATCATGGCTTGCAACCGTCCTCACGCCCGCCGACAACCGTGGGAAGTGCCGATCTGGGACATCGTTCCCCGTTTTGCTGCGCGCCTGGTGGACTCCTCTTTTTCGGACGAGCAGTGCGATGCTGCAATGCACGAGCTTTCGACTCGCGTGGGGTCTCCTCTTCCCCCGGGTTCCATTTGGCTTCGTATGATCCTTCCCTCGGTGCTCGCCGACATTCCCCCTCCTCCGGCGGAGATGTCCTCAGCAATGCTTGATCTGGCCGAGGATAAGATCGAGAGCTTTTTCGAAGCGCTCTTGATCACTAAAAACCTGAGGGACTGCTCTTTCCACTTGCTGAGCTAGATACGGGCTCACCGGGTTGTCATTGCCACCTTTTCCAAAGAATGTGGCGACGATCGTTGGATATCTTCTTCTCGGGAGGATCGCCGCTTTGACGTGGTGGAGAAGGCAGAAAGGGAGCTAGGGAATCTCTTTTTTATTTTTGCGAACCCTTGTCTTTCCAATCTCACATTTGGTGATCTCTTTTAAATGTAATAATAAATAAATGTTTTAATTAAGTATTTTATTATCTGTTAAGTGTTATTTTTATTTAGCTCTCTGTTGTGCTTGTGCATCTCATGATTTAATTTACTATTATTAAATGCATGTGATTCTTGCGAGGATAAATTGCCTTTGGTGTTCAGACTCTTTTATGAAGCAGTGTTTTACTTTTCAGTTTTAGAAATAGAGTTTCGTTCTAATTGGGGGAAACAAATGCCCCCCCACCGTTGCACTTGCATGGTTCCAAATACGAGCGCAACGGTGGCAGAATTCCAACCGTTATGGCAACCTTTGGAAGTTGAAAGGGCACTTGATGCCTATAAATAGGACCTTTGGTCCTGCACAGACGACTATCATCTTTAAAATTTTCATTTTCAGAAACTTCAGAGCTTTGCTCTCGCTTTCAAGAACTCTCTGAGTTATATTTTCCTAAACAACAACTATTCAAGTAAGAATTAGTCTTGAATTAGATCAACCTTAATTAATAGAGTTTTGTTCTCAAGAAGTTCAACTCTCTGTGTATATATATATATTTTTTATCGCTAATCTTCCTGTGATGTTTCCTCCAGGCATAATGGCGGTGCGTCTATACAGTTTGCACGAGTTCATCACCTACGAGGATATCCGCGCACAAGGCCATCATCAGAACCAGGAGTTTACGGATGCCCAGTGCGCGGAGGTCATGGGTCGCTTCAACGCAAGCGGTGGTTGGCTGCTTCCTCGTCGTTCAGCTCTCTTGAAGGTCGTGCTGGGAGCAATATGGAGAGCACTTCCGGGGTTTCACGAGGCCCTACCACTCAATGCGCTGGATGATGCCGAAGACAAGGTGCATTCAGTGTACTTGACGGGGCTGATCTCGAAGAAACGGCGGGACAGCCTCATTGACATCTTACATCAAATCTTCCAGCAGACGACGATAGTTGCTGCTTATCGAAGGCCGGGAGGGCTTGCCGAGGATCTTGACACACAGGAGCGCGAGAGGTTGCGCATAAGAATAATTAGAAAGGCCAGAAGAACTCTGGATAGCCTTACTTTTGAATTCCTCAATCCGTGCCCCGGATCTGAGGTTATACCGTTGTAATAATTTGAATAATGTTTCTTATTCATTGCTTTTATGATTGTAAGAATTTTAGCAACATGAATGGAAACCCCCTTTTTTATTTCAGCTTGTCTTACTTCTCGTCCTGAGTCTTCTGCCCATGTATAAATGAGTGTGTCTCGAACGCTTGGTCAAATGTAAATCGGATGTTCTTTCTGTCATTCTCTTCTTTCTTTTATTGTTAGCAGACTGTCTTAATAACCATGGTTGACGGATGATTAGAGCGAGTATCCCGACCCTCTCAAGAGACAGTGATGGCTTAGGTCGCAGGTTCAGATCTGCTGCCTAAGACTTTCAACTCTATGAGCCATGAGGGTCTCATAGAGACTTTTCTCCCTACGGATCGAGAGGATCTCGTAGGTGGTTTTTTCTCCTTCGGAATCGTGAGGATTCCTAAGTGTGGTTTTCTCTTATAAGTCGTAAGGATCCTATAAGAGAATTTTTCCCTCTTATGAGTCGAGAGGATCCGTAAGCGGTTGTTTCCCTCCTTGTCGAAACTCGACTTTGGAGAGTGAGACCCGTGAATAGTATGCAAGAGACCGTTTAGATCGACTTGTAGGGTCCCATTGTTCAGGAAGCAAGTTTTTCAATCCCTGCTGCCTGAGGCTTCATCTTGCAAGTTGAGACGAATCGGGAATTTTCCCGCGGAGACACTGGTTTCTCTGCGAGCCGTTGCGAATCAGGAGGCTCTCATCAATGATTGTTTGTTTCCTTGAGTTGAGGTGTTTGCTAAGGATTATTTGTTTCCCCAGCGCCAAGGATTATTTGTTTCCTTGGGGTTTGAAACGAGTCGACGATTTCCCACAGAGGCACTGGTGGCTCTGCGAGTCGACGCGGATCAGGAGGCTCTCGTCAAGGAGTGTTTGTATGCATGAGTCGAGGAATTTGCTAGGGATTATTTGTTTCCCAAGCGCCAAGGATTATTTGTTTCCTTGGGGTTTGAAACGAGTCGAGGATTTCCCACGGAGGCACTGGTGGCTCTGCGAGTCGACGCGGATCAGGAGGCTCTCGTCAAGGAGTGTTTGTATCCGTGATTCGAGGAGTTTGCTAGGGATTATTTGTTTCCCAAGCGCCAAGGATTATTTGTTTCCTTGGGGTTTGAAATGAGTCGAGGATTTCCCACGGAGGCACTAGTGGCTCTGCGAGTCGACGCGGATCAGGAGGCTCTCGTCAAGGAGTGTTTGTGTCCGTGAGTCGAGGAGTTTGCTAGGGATTATTTGTTTCCGAAGCGCCAAGGATTATTTGTTTCCTTGGGGTTTGAAACGAGTCAAGGATTTCCCACGGAGGCACTGGTGGCTCTGCGAGTCGACGCGGATCAGGAGGCTCTCGTCAAGGAGTGTTTGTATCCGTGAGTCGAGGAGTTTACTAGGGATTATTTGTTTCCCAAGCGCCAAGGATTATTTGTTTCCTTGGGGTTTGAAATGAGTCGAGGATTTCCCACAGAGGCACTGGTGGCTCTGCGAGTTGACGCGGATCAGGAGGCTCTCGTCAAGGAGTGTTTGTATCCGTGAGTCGAGGAGTTTGCTGGGGATTATTTGTTTCCCAAGCGCCAAGGATTATTTGTTTCCTTGGGGTTTGAAACTAGTCGAGGATTTCCCACGGAGGCACTGGTGGCTCTGCGAGTCGACGCGGATCAGGAGGCTCTCGTCATGGAGTGTTTGTATCCGTGAGTCGAGGAGTTTGCTAGGGATTATTTGTTTCCTAAGCGACAAGGATTATTTGTTTCCTTGGGGTTTGAAACGAGTCGAGAGTTTCCCACGGAGGCACTGGTGGCTCTGCGAGTCGACGCGGATCAGGAGGCTCTCGTCAAGGAGTGTTTGTATCCGTGAGTCGAGGTATCTGCTGAAGACACTGGTTTCTTCGGAGTTGGACTGAACCGTCGAGATTTGGCTTCGTCTTCTGGCGGAGCCTGTTGGGAAAGTATGGTTCCCTCTTTGTTTACGCCCTTGGATTGTATACAGGGATCGATGTGATCTTAACTGTAGGGCCAAAGTTTTATCATCATATTTTTTTTTGTTTTATCTCCGCGATGTTCTATCATTTCAGCTTTTATATCGCGAAGGTCGCGATTGCCCAATCATTTCGGCTATTTTTCACGGTGCCCAATCATTTCGTCTTTTTATTTTATTTTTACTCGCTGCTTTTTATTGCGAGTTGCCCAATCATTTCGGCTATTTTGCATGCATACATTTTTACTCGCTGCTTTTTATTGCAAGTTGCCCTATCATTTCGGCTATTTCGTATGCATGTGCGGCCTACCGGCTTTTCACCGTAAACCTGAAATTAGACACCGATTTCGGCATCAGCACCGCTACAACTGGGATATTATTAGGAGCGAATCATCATTTGCCTCCGTCGATGTCGAACAAAGGTGGCTTAGCGAACAGGGTTAAGGCGCTGTCGACTAAGGCTTTTAACTTCATGAGCCGTAAGGGTCTCACAAAGGTATTTCTCCCTACAAGTTGTGAGGATCTTGTAGGCGCATTTTCTTCTTAGGAATCGTGAGGATTCCTAAGTGCATGTTCCTCTGTAAGTCATAAGGATCCTACAGGAGGGTTTTCTCCTTGTAAATCGAGAGGATTTACAAGGGTCGTTCACCATACGAACATATCCCCAATCACGGATGAAACTTGGTTAGGCGAATGTTTATTCGCGCCCATGGATTGTATACAAGGGTCAGTATTGAACTACTTGTAGGGCAATATCGGAAGTCGTGGGAGTTGCTTAAGCACAGGTTTAGGTCTCTGTAACTTAAGACTTTCAACTCTTATGAGCCGTGAGGGTCCCATAAGAGAGTTCTTCTTACGAGCCGTGAGGATCTCGCAAGTGTATTTTCTCCTTAGGAATCGTGGGGATCCCTAAGTGTGTTGCACCTTTGTGAGTCGTAAGGATCTCACGCAGGTGGTTTCTCCTTACAAGGTTGAGAGGACCCTATAAGTGTCCTTTAACGAGGTTGCGCCCTTTCAGGTTTTCACAAACACTCGCCGGTAGTCCTGCTGTTTTTACTCACGGAGCCCTTTCGGGTTTTCATCCGTGCCCATTTTGCTTATGGACATACCGTTTTTTTTATTCTTTTTATTTTCTTTTTCTCTTTTTTTTTACGAGGTCGCGCCCTTTCGGGTTTTCACGAACACTCGCCGGTAGCCCTGCTGTTTTTACTCACGGAGCCCTTTCGGGTTTTCATCCGTGCCCTTTTTGCTTATGGACATACCGTTTTTATTTATTATATTTTTTCTTTACTTATTTTTTTTATTCATCTCGTCAGCCTAAGGATGCTGCGGTATTAGTTTAAAGACGTTTCGGTCTGCTATTAGTTTAAGGACATTTCGGTCCGACATTGAGAGGCTGGCTACTGCTTATAAAACTTGAGCTTAGGAAGATAGCGAGCGGGCATGGTCGTCGTCACCTATCATTGACCTAGGCTGTGGCTCATTAAGCGTAGTATTTTTTTAGGAAGCGACCGTTTATCGGCCTGAAAGGTCTTTCACCGTGCATGTCCATGAGTAGATAGGCCCCACCCTGGTAGACCTTATCTATGATGTACGGTCCTTCATAGTTTGGCTCGAATTTCCCCGCTTGGCGCGATTGGGGATCATAGGCCTTTTGACCACTAGCACGAGTTCGCCTTGGCGGAATGTCCTCGGTCGGGTCAATCTTTCGTATGAGCGCGCCATCTTTGCTTTATAAGCTTCCAGATTTTGTTGCGCTATGAGCCGTGTTTCTTCAAGGGCATCAAGCTCCTCAAGCCGAAGGTTAGCATTTTCTTCATTCGTCAGCTCGTAGTGGACTGCCATTCGTAGAGAGGGTAGCTCTATCTCGAGGGGAAGTACTGCTTCTGAACCGAACACCAACGCGTACGGCGTTGTGTTCGTGGCCGTCTTGAACGTAGTTCGATATGCCCAAAGAGCTTCTTGCAGTCTTTCGTGCCAGTCCTTCTTATTTCGGGATACCATTTTCTTTATGATCTTTGTCAAAGTCTTGTTGAAGGCCTCGGCTAGACCATTAGCTCGTGGATTATAAACTGAGGAATATCTCCAGTCTATATTGTACTGTTGCGCGAAGCGACTGATCTTGTGGCTTCTGTAGGCTGGCCCGTTATCGGAGATGATCCGTCTTGGCGTTCCAAACCGATATATGACGTGCGTCTTGAAGAAGTGGAGGATATTCTCCGTCTTTACTTCCCTCAGCGGTACTGCCTCTGCCCATTTGGAGAAGTAGTCAGTCGTTGCCAGGATGAAACGATGTCCCCTAGACGATGCTGGTTCTATGGGGCCGACTATATCAGTTCCCCACATTTCGAATGGCCAGCTAGCCACTGTCGGGTGTAGCGGATTTGGATGCTGATGGATGAAGTCCCCATGAATTTGGCATGAGTGGCATTGCTTTGCATATTCGAGGCAGTCCTGGATCATTGTGGGCCAGTAGTAGCCCATCCGTTTGATCTTCAACTTCATCTTTGGGCCCGCTTGGTGAGAACCGCAGAGTCCATCATGAACTTCCTGAACGACTTTTTCTGCTTCGTCAGGTCCTAGGCATCTCAGCCACAGGGAATCGAATGACCTCTTGTACAGAGTATCGTTGACGAAGGCGAAAGACAGAGCTCGTTTCATGAGCTGATGTCTTGTGGACGCATCTCCGGGCATTCGGTGGGACTTAAAGTAGTCTATAAAGACTTCCCTCCAATCCTCAGCCTTTCTTCGTTCTTTTATTTGTAGGGTCGTCTGTTCAGTCGCTCCCTTCTCTTCGGATGATTCCGGAGATATTTCTGCTGGGGCAAGCACTTGACGGCTTTGTACCATGATTCTAACGTCATCGAGATTCTCGTCAGCCAGTTCTTTAGCAAGTTTAGCCAATGCGTCTGCTTTGCTGTTTTCCGCGCGCGGTATGTTTTCCAAAGTGTAGGAAGAAATTTGGGTCAACAGTTGTTGCACCTTTTCGCCGTACTTCACTAACTCCGGCTTGCACGTTTGGTAGTCGCCGTTTACTTGACTAACTCCGTGACGAGTAGCCCGAAGCGTAGCGTCAGTATCACAGATCCAAGAGTCTTTGACGATTGGGAGTTGAACCCGGAGATGGTGATCTTGTCCCGAGCAAGGTGCTGGACGCTCATGCAGATTTCCTTCAACACCCGCACGTTGAGTAGGTTAACAGACGACCCGTTATCGATCAGGATTTTGCCTATCTTTATATCATGGCAGTATCCCGAGACATAGAGAGGGTGATTGTGTTCGCACGTCCCAAGTAGAAGGTCTTCATCGCCAAAAGTAACATCGGCCGTGTGCACTTCCTCCAATTCATCCTTCATCTTTTCCTCGGCCAGGCATGCTTGGAATTGTTCTGGGTCTTGGAGCGCCTTAATCAACGAATCTCTCGCCTCTTTTGATACCAAAAGGGCGTCAAGAATGCTGAGCTGTGAGGGCAGCTTCCTCAGATGTACTAAGACGTTGTAATCCACCTTATTCTTCTTTGGCGGGTCTTTGGCAGCTAGCTCTTTCACCACTTGGTCATCTAAGACGATATCTTCAGAGGCCTTTTCTTTCCCTTTATCTTTTTTGTTCGAGGGTCCGAGGTTCTTTTCGGGCAGCGTGCGATTACGTAGCCGGATATTTTCGCAAACCTTCGGTTCTTCTTCTTTTCTCGAAGCGGACTCTTTAAAGAGAGGGGCAAGTTCTAGCTCTTCATCAGAATCACTCCCGAATGTAGGCACTTGTGATGTACCGGTGTTAACCATGCAACAATTGCCAGCAGTTCTTTTAAGCCCTTCGGTCGTATTTCTTTGCTCTCGACGAGTTTTACGCTTTTCCCGCTTAAAGCGTTGTCGATGAGCAACATATCCTTGCCACCATCTATCGAAAGCTTTTCACTCTTGAGTGGGGTGCGAAATCTTTTGATGATATAAGCAATAGGAGGGGTGTGTTTCCATTTCACCAGCGATGTTTCCTTCAGAGGATGGTAGCTTCATGCCCATTGATATGGCCTTAGCAAACTTTTTCCTCATCTTGAATTGGCTTTTGTCGGTAGCGGAGGTGTTTAGCTCCAACGGGATCGTCTCAACTCCTTCATCAAGTCGCTGGCGCTTGGCCCTTTCAAATATAGCCGCCTCGCGCTCCCGATCAGCTTTACTTTTCAACCGAGCTTCATTAAAGAATGCGTCAATTACTTCATCTGATAGCCCCAGAACTTTTGGTTCAGGATCTGCCCCCAGCTTTTTGGTGCAAGGAGTCTCCTCATCATTCGTGATCGAATGGAAAATCATATGACAGCTCGCCACATATTCCTCGGATTCATCCGATGAACTTTCTCCCTCATCTTCTTCTTGAAAGACATGATTGAGGAACTCTTGGAGCGTAATGGGAGTCCGTGCCTTTTGGTTGTATTCATCCAGCGCGTCAATTTGCTTTTGTAAGTTCGTGCGCTTGTCGCCAGGCTTCACGGGCTTCTTAGATTTCTTCTTCTTCTTTTTCGAAGATTTTGACGGCTGGCTGCAAGTGCTTGAACCACCACCATCGGTCTTTAGAGTTGGACGTGGCTTCAACATCCCTTCAATGACCTGCGGTTCCAATGGGTTCTTCCACTTGATCGCTGGACATGTCTGAAGATCGTTTAGCATCCTCTTTGTCTTGGCTGATAATACAACCTCCCAAGGAGCTTCTTCAATGACGGAGCATGTTGCCCCCGGCATATTCGTCCCCTTAGAGGTGTGGGGCTGCGGGGGATTCACCTTCTATTTATCAGATAACGCGAACTTGCCCTGTCGGTACTGGTTTTCAAGACAATTCTTGAAAACGTAGCAATCTTCGATCGGATGGCCTAGTACTCGATGATAAGGACAGTAGTTGGGCTCGTTGACGTCACTTGGTTGCAACGGACGTTTTGGATCCGGCAGATTTATGAGTCTGTTGCGCAACGCCAGCTCGAATAACCTCCTCGTTTTATCGCGGGGAAAGGAATAAGGACGTCCCATCCTATCCTCAAGGGGTACGTACGGGCGCATATTATTTTGACGAGCAACCGGCTTCGAGTCGCTCGGTTGTTGTTGAGCATTAGCGACGACGATCGCTTTTCCCTTCCCTTTGTCATTTCGGGAGTCCGGCCTTGGAAGAGGGGGTTTATGGCCCATTTGATCCATTTGCGCTAGTTTGTCAATCAAGGCCTGGAAGGTAGTTGGCTTGAAAAACATCATAAATTGTGAGATGGTTGCTTGCGGATCAAGGGTTCCCACAAACATACCCACCGCGGGAGCTTCTTCAATGCGCTGCTCACACTTCGACCATAAGTTCCGCCATCGTATAGCGTACTGAACCCACGTCTCGCCGGGTTTTATCTTGGCGTTAATCAGTGCCGTCATCAGGGTACGTTCACTGGCGCTTGCAAAACGCTGAGTAAACAGCAGCTCCATCTCCGCGAAGGTTTTAATAGAGTCGTTCGGGAGCTCAGAGTACCATTCGAACGCCGTATCTGATAAGCTTCCAACAAACTGGCGAAGCAACAGCTTGTCATCACCGCCGGTGTTGCCGCAGAGTGCCCTGAACTGGGCAACATGCTGATGAGGATTGCCCGTCCCTTTGTAGACATGGAACTTGGGAATTGTGTAACCGGGTGGGTACTTGATTTGATCGTACCAACTTGGATATGGCCGCCCCATTTTTACGACCTGACCGGCCGCTTCGGTCGCATGATGAACCCGTATTTGCTGGGCGATGTACTCATCCAAATCAGCTTTGGAGATTGTATCCTCCTTAGCCATCGACAGAGCTGGTGGAGGATTTGATGTTTCTCCCCTATCGTCTCCAAGGACGATCGGGGGCTCTTCAGCCGGAGGATCTTGTTGTATCATCATCCCTATCATGTCTTGGAAGAGGAGGCCTATATGCTGTATGTTGGCTGCTTATTCAGCAGCCTCTTTGTCCTTCTTCTCCAATATCCGACGAAGGAATTCAGCGTCGGTTTCTTCCTCCCGACGTTCGCCCGAGGACGTTTCAGGGCTTTCTTTTGGTCCGGTAAGTGCAGCCATAGCATTCATCATTTCTTAGAGCTTTTGCTGTTGCTCCTGTGCCTTGGTCACTGATCGGGTGAGCGGCCGATGACCCGTAGATATGCGGCTATCTCCTTTACCAGATGCCATGTAGACGGTATGAACTATCATGCCCCCTGACTTAGGGCGTTTGGGTTCATCACCTCTGATATCTGTCGCCGACGCGGGGGTTTTCTCCAGCCTTCTTCTTTTGTGGGCCGTTGAAGTTGAAGAGGCCGTTGCAGTGGGCACCCTAGCGATTATTGTCCCTCAATAGAACGGTATTTTCCTTTTTGCACCTTCGTCTTCTTTCGTTGACAAGAGTGATCTGGGTTGATCACAGAGTCTTGAACCCTCCGCCAAACTTTATAAATTCTTGAGGATAGCCGTTGAGGGGGCTGTTCTTGTTTTGTTTCCGGAACTCTCTCTGCAGGCGGAGGAGATCTTTTCAGTGTAGCGGTTGGAGAGTTCTTATATACCCTCCTCAGCAGTTCAAAGCTATTCCCAGTTGGAACAGCAGCGTTGACTTCCACCACTGGAGCGGTGGAGTTAGCCCTGAGGGGGAGTTGCCCCCTGCCTTTCTCACTCGTCGCCAATGGCGACGTCGAGCATGACGAGCCGTTGGGACTGGCTCGGAGATAGAGACAGCTTCTTTTTGCCCCCTGTCTGAATGAGGCGTCGCTGGTGTTAACCTCTCAAAGACTGAGGTTGTCCTTTGAGGGATGATATTTAACCTGTCGAAGACAGATCCTCGGGCAGGGGCAGGAATCGTCAGTCTTGAAAAGACTGACTCTTTGACAGGGGAAGCCGCCTTGACGACTTCTGGAGCAGCAGTTATTGCCTTCCTTAGGACAGCCAATTTAGAGTTCTTATTTAGCCTGGTGAAAACAGAGGCTGTCGGTTTGGCAGTGGGCGACCCGTTGACAGGGGTCGTCGTAGCAGTGAGCCGGTCGAAGACCGACTTCTTGTTCACTTCCGGTGCAGGTATTGGCGCAGAGAAGCTTGTAGGTGGGATCATGGTCCCGAAGAACAGGCTAGTGGTGGCTTGGGTCACCTGATCTACTGGCAGAGTGAGGAAGGAATCCGCTTGGGGCCCATATGCTACACCTCCGGGGGAGGTGGAGCGTCTATTGCAGTAGCACTTCGAGCAGTTGGTACAGTTAGAGGCCATTGAATCTTGAGTTCTGCGCCAGGCAAGAGACCAAATCTTAGTAACTTGAAATCCGAAGGCAACCATTTAACAAACCGCGATTGGTTCGCGAAGACGATACACGAAGTGTGTCGTGGAAAGAGGAAGAGGTCCCACCGGGCGTGCCAGAATCTGTTCCCCTCCGAATGGCGGCGCACAGGACTGCGATGTCATGACGCTGAGATTCGGGGCAGATGCTATTTGGTTTTAACCGTCCACCTCTCCGAAGATGCCAAGTTGATTTATGGCACCGTATATCGGAGGTTTAGACGGATGCGGCCGATGTAGCAGACTTCGTCAGATTCCCCCTCGCTTGAGGGGTTTTTGATTGTGGGGACGCTCTTCCCTGCAGGCGCAAGCCCCTGCAGTTAATTACGCTACCGCGTCGCGGTAACAACTTTCTCCTTCTCTAGAATTTCACTTCGTGTCGTGTGTGTTTGTTTTGTTTGTGGTTGCCTGTGGATTGTATACGGAGACTGAGTAATGCCGTCGCCCGTAGGACGTGGATTAGTCCAAATCCGTATTTACTTAGATTTGGGTTTGGTGTTTTTAGTTTAAGGATGCATTAGTCGCGTTGCGGCTAAGATCAACTTAAACGTTCGTTAAGTATATGATAGTCCTGTTTGAGACTAAGATCAGCTTAACGTGATAATCCATTTAATATCTGGTCATCGGGACTCGTCACCTCTCTAACGTCGTTGAAGGATTACAACGGCAGATGTCAGAGGAGTTCAGAGATGTACCCTTGAACCAAGGTTGATTTGGAGTTTTATAGTCCGTTTGAATGTTTAAGGATACGTTAGCCGTGTTTGGGGCTAAGATCAAATTAAACAGGATCGTTTAGATCCGGCAAAAGAGTATTTGGAGGCTCTATTGTTCCAGTTTAGGGACGTAGTGGTCCATAGGTAGTTTAGGGACGTTGCGGTCCATGCTCCAGTTTAAGGACGTGGTGGTCCATGGTCCAGTTTAGGGACGTGGTGGTCTATGTTCCAGTTTAGGGACGTGGTGGTCCATATTCCAGTTTAGGGACGTGGTGGTCCGACATTAGTTTAAGGACGTTCCGGTCCAACATTAGTTTAAGGACGTTCCGGTCCACGAGTTTAAGGACCCCGCAGTACATATCCATGTGTGGTCGTTGGGACCCATCGCCTCTCTGACGTCGTTGAAGGATTACAACGGCAGATGTCAGAGGAGTTCAGAGATGTACCCTCGAACCGGAGGTAAATTGATTTGAGAGAGCATTTGTGCTCAGTTCAATTTAATTTAAGGACTTACGGCCAGAATTGGGCTAAGTCCAGTTGAAAATGTTCAACATTTTATTTATTTTTGGTCTATTAGACCTTTACTGGGGCTCTGCTCCTGTTTAATAATGCAGGGCATTTTTGTTTGGTCTATTCGACCTTTATTTGGGCTCTGCCCTTTTATGAATGATGCACAGCATCTGTTTTTATTTGGGCTCTGCCCCCCTTTTTTTAAAAAAATAATGCATTGCATTTAATTTGGTCTGTTAGGCCCTTTTTAATTGGGCTTGGCCCTTCTGTAAATGCATTGCATTTTCAGGCGCTTTGCGCCAATCAGAAAGCGCAAGCGCTTGTGATGACGACACGTGTCATGCAAGCGCAGTGCGCTGCGCTAGTGCGCTGCGCTTGCGCTGCTGACACGTGGCGCTTTCCCAAGAGCGCAACATCGCAGTTTGGAAGTGTAAAGCACTAAGAATCTTTTAGATTCAAGAACAGAAGTGCAAAGCACTATTTGATTTCTTGATCTAATTTAGATCAAAGAAAAGATAAGTTTTTTCTTGTTTTTTCTTATCTCAAAGAACCAAAGGTTCATAAAAAGTGCAAAGCACTATTTTATTATATATATTTTTTATTTTTATTAAAGATCATTCATTTTGTTTTTAGATCTATGATCTGTTCATAAGAGAACTTTCTCTTCCTTCTAAAGGTTTTTACCTTTTTGTTCTTGAGGAGTTCTTCAGAGTTCTCTTTCTCTCTCTTTTTTTTTAGAAAATGTTCATGCCTTTGAATTGAGGCTTGGGGTCCTTTTTATAGTGCTCATAAATTAGTTAAATTTGTTAAAGAGATCTTTCTCTGAGTGATTCGGGGAATTTTCCCTACCGTTGGATCTTTGATCCAAGGGCTTCTGTTTTTACAGAAGAAAATCTTCTTGTTTTAACAAGAACAGAAAAGATTTCTTTAGAATTGTAATTCTGTTTGGCGCAGATGCCCCAGCGCGTGACACGCACAGCGCAGCGCAACTGTGCAAGTGCATCTGCGCTGACACGTGTCGCGCAGCGCACAGCGCAGCGCAACTGCGCTGACACGTGTCGCGCAGCGTAGTGCTTGCGCAACTGAAGTGTTACTTCCTTTAATTTTACTTAAAATAGAGCTTTGCTCTGATTGGGCGTACTGCCTTGGGCGCTGCGCTGATGCATCTGCGCCTGACACGTGGCGTGTTGCGTGCAGCGCAAAGAATCTAAAGCGTTGCTTCATTTATTAAAATTTAGATTTTCAAGATAGAGCTTTGCTCTGATTGGGGGGATCGGAAGCGTTGCTTCTCCTGAGATATCTTTTCATCTCCTCTTTTCAAGTCAAACTTGTATTTCCCCGAAATTTCGATTTCTCGGGTCTTGGAAATAATTCCACTGCGCACAGAATTTTCTGTGTTTGGGTCTATATATAACTCAAGGCCGAGCCTTTTCTTTTCTCACCTTCAGAGAACTTCTTCAATCATGGCTTGCAACCGTCCTCACGCCCGCCGACAACCGTGGGAAGTGCCGATCCGGGACATCGTTCCCCGTTTTGCTGCGCGCCTGGTGGACTCCTCTTTTTCGGACGAACAGTGCGATACTGCAATGCACGAGCTTTCGACTCGCGTGGGGTCTCCTCTTCCCCCGGGTTCCATTTGGCTTCGGATGATCCTTGCCTCGGTGCTCGCCGACATTCCCCCTCCTCCGGCGGAGATGTCCTCGGCAATGCTTGATGTAGCCGAGGATAAGATCGAGAGCTTTTTCGAAGCGCTCTTGATCACTAAAGCCCTGAGCGACTGCTCTTTCCACTTGCTGAGCCAGATACGGGCTCACCGGGTTGTCATTGCCACCTTTTCCAAAGAATGTGGCGACGATCGTTGGATGTCTTCTTCTCGGGAGGATCGCCGCTTTGACGTGGTGGAGAAGGCAGAAAGAGAGCTGGGGAATCTCTTTTTTATTTTTGCGAACCCTTGTCTTTCCGATCCCACATTGGTGATCTCTTTTAAATATAATAATAAATAAATGTTTTAATTAAGTATTTTATTATCTGTTAAGTGTTCTTTTTATTTTAGCTCTCTGTTGTGCTTGTGCATCTCATGATTTAATTTGCTATTATTAAATGCATGTGATTCTTGCGAGGATAAATTGCCTTTGGTGTTCAGACTCTTTTATGAAGCAGTGTTTTACTTTTCAGTTTTAGAAATAGAGTTTCGTTCTAATTGGGGGAAACACCAGCAATACGGATGTTGACTGCACAAAAGGAGATTATAGCTGATTTTCAGAAATTCGAATTGGAGATTGTACTGCCAAATTCTTTGGACAGTTGATGCAGTTGCAAGTACAGTCATCCTTGATCGATAACATTAAAGCAGCACAGTCACACGATCTAAGGTTGCAAAAGTTTCGAGAACAAGTAGAAGCGGGACTTCGAACAGATTTGATAATTCATGAAGATGGTTTGTTACGTTATTGGCGTCGTTTATGTGTGCCCAAAGGAGATGTTCATGAAGAAGTCCTGAAGGAGGCTCATAGTTCCGCATATTCCATACATCTTAGAGGCACAAAGATGTATAGAGATCTGCGCCAACATTCTGGTGGGAAGGCATGAAAAGAGAGATTGCTCGTTACGTATCGAAGTGCTTGGTGTGTCAGCAAGTCAAGGCTGAATATCAAAGGGTAGCTGGTTTGTTGCAACCACTTCCGATTCCTCCATGGAAGTGAAACATATAACCATGGATTTCATGACAGCTTTATCATGGAGTCCAAAGGGCAATAATGCAGTTTGGGTGATTGTCGATCGATTGACCAAGGCAGCTCATTTTATACCGTTTCGAGTTGGTCAGTCGACGGAGGCTTTGGCAGAGCGGTACATGCAGGAGATTGTGAGATTGTATGGAGTACCCATGAGCATTGTTTCCAATCGTGATACTCGATTTCTATCACACTTTTGGAGGAGTCTACAAGAAAGTTTGGGAACTCGCTTGAAATTTAGCACAACCTATCATCCTCAGAAAAATGGCCAGTATAAAAGAACGATCCAAACTCTTGAAGATATATTGAAAGCATGCATGTTAGATTTCAAGGGTTCATGGGAGGATCATTTGCACTTAGTGGAGTTTTGATATAATAACAGTTTTCATGCGGCTATACAGATGGCTCCATTCGAAGTATTATACGATCGTAAGTGTCACTCGCCGGTCTGTTGGGACGATTTTGGAGAAAGAAGATTATTGGGACCGGATATTATTATGCAAACGGTAGAGAAAGTTAACGTGATCCGAAATCATATGAAGGCGGCACAAGATCAACAGAAAAGTTGGGCTGATACTGGACGAAGATCTCTGGAGTTCGCAGTTGGTGATCTTATATTCTTGAAGATATCACCGACCAAAGGAGTAATCCGATTTAGTAGTCAAGGCAAGCTTAGTTCTCGATTCGTGGGGCCTTTCGGCATTATCGAGCGTGTTGGAGAGAAAGCTTATCGATTGGCTTTACCACCATCCTTGGTGCGTGTTCATGACGTGTTTCATGTATCTCAACTCCGCAAGTATGTTCGAGATGGGACGCACGTCCTAGATCACTCGGAATTGGCAGTAAGGGAGGATTTAACATATGAAGAGCGACCAATGGAGATTGTGGATCAACGAGAAAAGGTCCTCAAGAATAAAGTTATCCCTCTAATACTCATTTCATGGGGAATCGTTCGCACAGAGAATCTACTTGGGAACGTGAAGACAAGATCCGACAGAAGTTTTCACACCTCTTTTCTTAGATCCGTATTTTCTTGTCTTTTCTTGTTCCGGAAATTTCGAGAACGAAATTCTTTTGTAGTTGGGTATAATGTAACATCCCAGTGCATTTATAATATTCATTTGGGGTGTTTCAAATCTTGCGGCAAAATTCTTAATTATTATTGCTTTTGGGTTCCGATTGGTGCTATTAGCAGTTGTGGTTATTATCCGACCCGACCCGCATGTTTAAAACCTATCATGGTTCACGCTTACATTAAATATTTGCTAGTACAGAGTATCTGTGCAAATCTAGATTGTGTACACATATATAATATATTTAGTATCCGCATTTCTTTTATAATACAAAATAAAAATCAAATAACATATTTTGATATCTAGCCTTATATGTCATGGTAGCTCATATCATGTGGTTGCACCCATAAATCATGTTCATGTTTTAATTGTTAAACATACTTGTTTTTTATCGCTACATATATTTAAGTAGATCCGCACTTGGGGGTATACATTTTTATTTATTGGATATCACATTATGGTTTAAATTCTTACGTATATTCTCCATATTGAAAAACTAGATTTTTGAATGGTTACGGGTAATATTCGGAGCAATCTGGTATTATCTGTAAGATCCTATATAAAAAAATCCCTCTCTCTCGTCTCTGCTTCTCTCTATCTCATTATATATATAATATATATTTTATAATAAAATTATAAACCTTACTCTTTCTCTCTCTCTCTTCCTCTCTTCTTCATCACCCCGAGAACCCTAACCCTCGTTTTTCCCCTCGTCGCCGCCTCCCCTCACCATCACCCTCTCTTCTCGTCCTCACCTCCATCATCTCCTCCTCCTCACATCCTTCTCCTCTCCCCGACAACCTCAAGCTCCTGATCCTGCACCTTCCCCGACGCCAAGAAACCCATACCTTGCCGGCAACACCTCGTCGTCGAAACCCAACCACCAACGCCGACCACCTCTTCGCCCGCTCGTCTCCCTAGCACCAAGAACACCCATACACCTTCACCACCGACCTCTGCACCAAGTCCCCGATCACACTAGAACCCAGACCCTCGCCACCTCGCCGCCGGCAACCCCTCGTCGTCACCATCCCCTCTGTCCTCGCCAAGTACAGAGAACCCTACAACAACTTCTTCCTTTCTCTTCTTTCTTCTTTCCTTTCTTGTTCTTGTTCTTTTCTTTTTTCTGACCATCTCGCCGGAGTTGCGCACTGCCGATGATTCAGACGACTTAGTCACTGTTGTCGTCTAACCCAGTCATCACGTCACGTCACTGCTCAGCCAGGTCCCGTCCTGCGCACGCAAGTTTTGTATCGTAACGTTATTTTGACGTCGGAACGTGGCATCCGTATCTCGACGTAAGGTCCGATCAGGCAAGTTATAAACTTGCAACATACTATATTATTATATCAATTTCTATTTGATAAATAATAGTGCATGTGTTTTAATATTCAGCAAATATTACCGATTTACAGTGTCCGTCTGTATCCGTACTAATAATAGCTTATATAGTTGAGTGCCGGAACAACACAATGTTATTATACTACTATATCGGTACAGTATGTTATCTGGTTTGCATCATATATAGTAATGGACGTATAACGGTTATTCCAGATAGATACATATGCATTCTGGTATTAGTCGTGTTTCGATATCGATTACAATTTTACATTGGCATCTATTTTGGTTAATATACAGTACATGACATGTTCATGACACGCTACCGACGTGTTACTTGGATTTTATTACTAATTCCAATAATCCTGATTGTTGTCTTGATGGACGTGACTTGTTGTCTGCATAGACAAGATCGGTGCCTGCTTGATCCTGTGTTGGCATTAAATTATATTGGCAATACCTGACTTGAACACAGAACCTTTAGCGAAAAGGGGAAATCAATAATGTAACCGAAACATAACTCAAAAGGATATTATTATTATTTGCCGTGATTCCGGGCGTTACGGAATAAATCATTGTTTGCCGTGATTCCGGGTGTTATGGAATAAATCATTGTTTGCTATGATTGCGGGCGTTACAGAAAAATCATTGTACCGTGGTCCCGTTGTCACGCCCCGCTTCCCAGTGTACGGAAACGGTGACGTGGCGGGCCGCAACGTATTTACTAAGAAATAAAAAAGTTAAGCATAATTAAGCAATATATGTAAAATGCATAAGAATGACAAGGGATATAAAATAAACAACAACTTTTATTAACATTCATCTTTACAATACAACTGCTTTAAAAAGAAAAGATACAATGATATAAAGCAATGCCTAAACAGTGACATACAAACTGAAAGTAAGTACAAGAGAGCTAGAAGTCCGGCTGGGCAGTGAACTGGTCCAAGTCCTTCTGGCTAGGCTCGATCTCCTGAGAGTCCGGTCCTCCTGACGAACATTCCAAAGAAAGAAAAGACAGGAATGTTGTCAGCGAACTAGCATTCGGTAAATCACAAAAGAAAGGAGGGAATAGAACAAGTAATGAGAATTGAAATGGTAAGTTGTAATATGATTGTTATTCTAACGTAGTTATTTGTAGCTTGGTACAGAAGGTATTTGTGTATACGAGATGAGTCTATCTTACCCCGTGGACTATAGTAACATGTAGTAGAAGGCCCCGTCAAAACCTATGGGACAACGGAACGAGAGTTCATGTAAGTGTCTTTTAAATGACCATCTCGTGCCACGTCAATACATTCCGTACCAATCTACCCCGTTATCCCCGCGTAATGTATTGTATAGATTATATTACAAGTCTTGCCGAAACTATGGATACAAGTTGTTCAAGTAGTCAGGTTTAGGATGTAATCTTGTAGTCATGTCAAGTTATAGCCATGGTTCGGTCAAGTCAAGTCAAGCATTCAGGTTTGATATTGAAGTTTGAATTCAAGTATTCAGATTCATGTTCAAGTATACATGTTAGACTTTTGGACTTATGTTTGAATTGGATTCTGATTTGAGTTTGGATTCAGATTTTGAGTTAGACTCAGACTGAGTCAGACACTTGTAACTGATTTAAATCCTGAATGGACGGCAAGATTTGTGTCTTTTTCCAAGACAATTACCATTGATAACCCCGTTAAGTTTTCTACCTTAAATAGGCAAGCACTCACTTTCTCCGGCTTCTTGGGGCTCAAGAGAATTGATCCCGCTTAAACCTATATTTATTAAAGTCCTTAAATATTGTTTTATATAACTCGAGGGGGTTTTATGAAAAATATATATTTTTAATATAATTAAAAATAAACCTCGAGAAGTTATTTATATTATTTAGGATTTTCATGGATGTGAATTTTAAGAATTTGAGGTATTTTAGTGATAATTACATAACTTGGAAAGTTCATGGTATTTTATTGTAAAACTTGTCTTTTGTTGGTACTTTGATGAAACTTGTAATTATTTCACTTTTAAAAAATGTAATTTTATTATATTTTGAATAGCGTGTCCCTTAAAGTGTGTCCCCTAAAGAGGGCTGTAGAGGCATAATCGCAAAGAAATTTAAAATACAATTTAAAAGAAATTTGGTTTTTATAGTAAATGGTATTTTCTTGTAATAATGTCTTCGCAACAAAAAAATACATTTAAAGAGTATCGTGCTATAAAACCAAGTGTGTATATGAGAGATAGGTCGTTATCTCGTGAAGTTTTCCTAAAGGTATGTTTAAGCAAAACAATAAAAGATGTTATATAAAGTTCATAGTATTTAAACGAAAAAATTAAATTAAAGTTATTTTCCATGATATTCTTGATTAAAATTTGATTCTAAACCTTATGATTTAAGGTTAAAAGTGATGGGTACAAGTTAGATTGAAAAAAATATTAAAGAGGAGGAGTTTTCTAGGGTTTTGAAAAAGATTTCGGTATTAACTCCACTTACCGATATACATTTTGAAATGGACTTTTAAAGATGAGGAAAGAAGATTGGAAGAGACTTACAACTAGATTATATTAAGCAAAGGTAGAAGAAGAGATTGTCGTCGTCGTGGCGTTGTGGGAGCGCCGGAATTTGCTTCGATTCTTGCCGGAAGTTGATTGCTTGCTAACTCCTCTTTTACTCCACTTGTACTTAAGAAATTTCGAGCCGGAATTTTGAAATGGACTTTTGAGAGTTTTGGCTAGAAATTTCGAGAGTTTTGGCTAGAAATTTCAGAATGATATTGAGCAAAGGGTGGGGTGGTATTTATAGTGCGGAATTAGGGTTTTGGAATTAAAATGCATTAAAAAGATAATAAATGATGAAATGAAGGGTCTTTGTTTAATTGCAGAGTGTAGGGAGGTTAGGGATAGGGGAAGAGTCGAGTGTGCAAAGCCCGGGGACATTTGGCCTCGGTTGACCCGTCGGTGCCGGCCCAAAATGCATTTCCGTCGGTCGATTAGGGGCTTTGGGGCTCTGGATTGATGCCACGTGTACTACTCAGTGTTTAAACCCTTTTCCACATGTTTGATTTTTCTGACTTTTCATTTTAATGTGTATTGCACGTGTAAACTTTTGGGCTTCCAAAAAGTTAAAAAGAAAAATCAGAAAAAAATAATGTGTCTGATAGGAATCGAACACAGGGGTTACGTCACAGTAGTGAAAGGGCTTTACCAGTGAGCTACAAGTGGCTTCTTGCCGTTTTTTAACAAAAATTACTTATAACTCAATATCAGGCTGTATAACTCATTTTCTATACATTAAACTGGAAAATTCCATACAGTCATTTCAGAGTCGTTACACCCGTGGGGAATGAACGGGATATATTGTACCATGGTCCCGTGATGCATGAACGGGATATATACTGTTGAGTTATGATGATGATTACATTAATTGATTTCAAAGACTTCTAGAATAGATAACCTAGACGCACAGACTTTAGGATACACATCACATACATATAGCTCACTATTTATATCTGTGTTATTTATTTATATTCTGGTTAATTATATCATCATATCCCGGTCATTACTATTATTTTGAAATTATGACGCACCGACGTCTGGGTTTTGCATGGCCCAGTTTCTCTACTTTTATCGCAGGCAGATCAAGAGTACTTTAGCAATCAAGCCGAGCAATGAGGAGCTAGATATTTAGTTTAGAGACTCTTAGTTTATTTATTTCAGCAGTTTATTTCTATTGATGTGAGTCCATATTGGGATGTGATTCAGATACTATTGTTTATTGGATCTTGATTCGTTTCCGCTTTATGCATTTTCTTGATTCTATTTACTGTGGTAGATGGACATGTGTTAGCTAGATTATATTTTTACTATTCTTGATATCCGATTGACAGCCGTAATGTGACTGTGGAGGGATGATTCCCAGCCACAGCTAGTATGGTGGGCTCTGTCTCGTGTTGTGTTTACGTATTTTGGGAAACAGGGCGTGACACAGCATCAAGAGTGCTGCCTTTTAAAAGCGCAAGTGCATCACACGCAATGCACGCGTGCCAGCACCAAGAGCGCTCCCCTTCAAAAGCGCAAGTACGCTACATGCAATGCACGTGCACCAGCGCAAAGAGCCCTTTTTTCAAAAGCACACACATGCGCTAGCGCCAAGCGCTAATGACCGAACCAAGTGCGCCACTTGCAAAGCACAGACGCCAGTGCCAAGCGCATACGAACGTCAATATAACACTTGAAACTTAGCAAAATTGGCTAAATGTTGAAGTCTAGGCTGTTGGATATGTATGCCCTAGAGGCCTTCATTGTATAGGATGCTAGGGATATGTATGTACAGGACAATCTTGCTCAATATGATAGTATGATATTTGGTTTGCTTTTATCTTAACATGCGATATGTTTTACTTGTTATTTCATATCGCTTATACATGTTGATAAAGCCCTTAGGATCTTTACTTCACTACCAGCGTTATGATGGCAATCATATTTGTGGGAGCTGGGTAGTCGATAAGCACATCCTTAAATGTCCCTAGTCGTGGGAGTATCAAGACCGGACATCGATACTCCAAAGTAGACTAGTGTATACATTTCTAGACCCTGACTAGGGGTGATGGTTGGTCCCGCAGCCATTGGTGTGATACACTTAAGATTATATACAGGTGCTCACTAGGGGTAAGTACACTGGACGGACTCGCCGAGAACTAGCTAGATGGTATTATACCTATCGTCAGATAGCAGTTCTTAGGTGACATGAGTACAGATAGTCTGTCGACACGAGATCGTCATTTGTCTCATGTAAGTTTCCACTGTGCTTTGATTACTACCCTACCACGACTCTACTAAGTCGTGCAAACAGGTTTTAGTTGGGTACAGTCCCGAGCCACATGGAGGCAGTAAGCGATTGTTGGGGATTCGTCTCTCCCGGTATAGGGAGTCGATGTCGCGTTGTATTCGGTTGGCCAACACCATAAGTCCCTGGCCAGGGCGGTTTGAGAATTATTGATAGTTAGATCGGTAGATTCTCGGATGGTCTTGAGCCAGATCGGCACGGCTTGTCAGGTTATTAGGGGTCTGACGTTTTCCACCTTTAGACCTGGCCTGAGATACTCTTAGACGAACAGACCGGACTGTACGGAGATTGTCATGGACATTCTCAGTAGGAGTTCGGACGAGTTTGCTCGTTGACCTTCTTTTCGACAGATACCTGGGTAGCCGTTACGTACAGCTAGTGCTACTGGCGTGCTTGTGGTTAAACCCACTGCCAGCGTACTGTCGAGTCTTTAGAGTCCCACACAGAGGGTTTCGCTGGTTCAGACGGAATGATGTAGAGACTGTATGGTTTTACTTGCAGGGTTTCGATCATATACGTGTACTAGCTATACGTATTTTTGATCGTACGGATAATACTAGCGGGCTTAGGATTAAGCCGCATTCTAGTATTATAATATTGGATTATTTTTATCTCTTGGTATTCGTAGTATGAATACGGGTATGTATATACGGTGAGAGGTATTCTTGTATTTTCACAAGAGTGCTTCTAGAAGAAAATACCTCATTTGTGATAAATCCATTTTGTTTAAATGGATAATGAGGTGGAGGTATGAGATGTTTTTTAAGCATGATTGAAGTATGGATACATTAGATGACTTACTCATTTGGATAACTATTGAAGTATGTCATATTATTTTTAATGTAAATGATATGCTTGATATTATCACTTAGCCATTCTTCATCTCATTCTACACACAACACTCTCTTTTCTCCTTTGCTCTCTTCTTCTTCCTCAAACCCTAAACACTCACATGAGTTGAGAAACCCAGGGTTATTGAGATAAATTAATCCAATAAATATTCTCTACATCGTCTAAGCTACTTAGATTAGCAAACTAGGTACTTTAGTTACCCCATTCTAGAGGTTAGAGCTTGAACCATAAACTCTCGGGTGGATCTTCTTCGACACGAGGAGTCCAATAACCAAGCTCGATCCGTAACAACAAGGAGCTTAAGAAGAGAATAAGAAGACCCGACGGACTTGGACACAAAGGTATAAATCACTTCATTGCAGATTAGAACCTTTGTTAGATTTGCTAGCTAGGGCTTATGGTCGATCTTGGAAGTTTAGTCGATATTGCTTGCAAAAAATTATTTTTTGTTAATTCCGCCTCTCTACAAACCCTGTAGAGTGTGCGACATTGACTTATATGGTATCAGAGACACTCTATAAGCCTTAGATAGCTCGTAGCGATGTTTGAAATTCGTCGTTTTTGTCGCGCATGAATTGCCGATAAAAAAGTCCCTAAAAATGAAATTTTGAGATGTTTGCACACTCCGCGGGCTCACGGTTTGAACCGAGAAGCCGCGGGATGAATCATGTGCACCCCGGGGATACCCTGGAGGGACCAAAGGCCGGGCCCACCCCCCAAGACCACCAAAAGGCGGCCTTGGGGGGTGGTGACCCGATAGCACCCAATAGGGTGCTCTCGGGTTTGCCTGCCCTTGGGGGCCACCTCGTGGTGCCCCCCGACGGTGGATACCCCCCCGAGGCCCCCGGATCAATAGTTAATTTTAGCCCCATTGCTTCCGCAAAGATTCGGACGGGGTTTGAGTTTGTTTCGACTCCCGGATTGGCTTAAAACGAATTTTTTGGTGACTTTAGTGGACAGTTTTTCAAGTCTTGAAAAATTAGTTTCGTTTGCTAATTGTGCACAGAATTCTAACGTCGGGGTTTTCTTTATTTGGTTTATTTATGTGTATATGTATTCTTAAATGTTTTCTAATCACTATATGTCAATTAAAAAGGGTTGCACATATCTTGTGATGTTTGGATGCGAATGGTTTCATGGATCGTCGTGTAAATGGCCCGGTGTGAATCTAGATGTGAGATGTGAGTGGATTCTTTGTAATTCATGTAATAATTCATGTATACTCTTTTATTGGGGCGCATTCGGATTGAGGATGTAGTCACTGGCTGTATATTATTTTTCATTTCAGCATCTAGGTTTGACTTACGGAGGAGTACACAAGCTACCGGTTTCTAGAATTCAGTGGGTAGCCATTTCGAGGAGTCGAGACTCGGGTCACCCAATTCTAGAATAGGCAGGTAGCTTGCCGCACTCGTAGGGGTCTAGGATGATTCACACTCAGCTATTCACACGACCATAGAGGACTGTGTTTCATAGGTGGCTCATTGAAATGCAAATGTTTCTAGTTGATCCATTTTTCCATTTTCTGTGATGCTTATATCTGCCTGTGTTGCTTATCATGCCTGTGATATATATATATATATATGTATATGTATATGTATATATGTATAAATAAATGTTGTATATGTTTTGCATCCATGTTAGTCCTGCCCCCGCTCTGCCGTTAGTAAGTAACCTAACGGTGTATGACGGGGCCCCGTGGAGAATGCAGGTGGTATATACGTACATCCTATTTTCGTTCTTTTTGTGGTGTGATAAGGTCAAAAGCTATCCGGTTCCTTCAACTATATCAAGTTCATTACGTTAAAGATTTTCGTCAAAATTAGCCGTAGCCCTCTATCATTTCAGATAGGTATCTACTAGTATTCATGTTATGTATTTTGATCTTCGCCAAAGCATGGTGTTTCGTAGTTAGTGGGTGCTTATCTGTAGCATAGATAGATGCATTAATTTAGGACATGCATATAGTTGTTTTGGCCTTCGTCAAGGGCTTGTACGAATGAGTCTTGATTAATCTGGATAATGACGGGTTGAACTTGACTTGCGATTTGTAACAACCCCAAACTTTCTGTATAAATTTTTCAAAATTACAGAAAAGGGTATTTTTGCTTTAGCACAACTTATAAGTTTGTTTTGCTTTTTAATAGCAAGAACGAGCTTGTAGCTCATTGGTAATACCTTGCACTGCTGAACGAACCCACCAGAGTTCAAATCCCATACCCCACATTATTTTTAATATTCTTTTATTTTGAATTTTTAGAATATCAAGAGTCTACACGTGCATAACTCGTAAACCCCCCACTACACATGTAAAAGTAAATGTCCCAGGGAGTAGACCAAGAGACGACGGACCCACGGCGACGACCCCGGCCTTGACTCGGCCCGAGTTGGCCGACGACTCGGCCGACGCCGCTGGCTGGACTCGGCCGGACCGCCGGGTTGTCAACATGAAATGTCTGCCTCTTCATCTTCCCAGTACCCCTGCACATTTTAATTCTGTAGATCGGTTCCAGAGCCCCTTTAAATCACATTAAACCCTATTTTAATACAATTTTTATTACAAATTTCAATTCAACCTTTCACCTACCCTAAACCCTAACCTTACCCTATAAATACAACCCCTAAACACACCCCCCTCACTCCAAAATTCTGATCAAAAATCTTAAGAAAATTCCTACGAGTTTAGTGTACTTTTGGAGTTAGCAAAAGGCGAAAGCTTCGGCGATTTTCCGACGACGACCTTAGGAGCTCCCGGCGACGAAACAACGCACCGGCGCCTCCTACCGTTCCCTCTTCCTCTTCTTTATACTACAAACCCGTAAGTCCCACCTCCCTCTTCTCTATTCTTTTCTAAAAACACTTATTTCTAAATACCGACGGAATCGGAGTTAATCCGATGTCCGATTCGGTTCTTCCTAAAAATCTCACTTTTTCTTAAATACAATCATACTAAACCATTACATGTTGACTATTAAATATTAACAAGTCATATTGAACAAGTTCCATATCAAAAGGATTACTATTTCAATTTTTATCGTACCTTTTCACTAAAATACCATGTAGTTTAATTTTGACATTAAAACATCACAATCTTGCTATACCTTTAAGTAGATCACGATGTAATGACCTACCTCCTCACAACACTCATATGCAACATAGCATAATACCTTTCGGGAACATAGAATACAGGAAAACGAATCTTTACATATTAATACCCTTAACTATTAAAACCGTTTTCTACAAGATACGTATTTAATACAAATCTTTGCAAAGCGCCGCTACAACACATTTGGGAAACCCGTTCGGGATGGTGTGGATTATCGCACGTCCTCGGGCTTAGTAGTTCGAGATGCAGGCCTCCGCAAGGAGCATTCGGTCTCAAGAGATTTAAAATACGAATATCTTAAGAAAATGAGATTTCTAGAAATATAATATATATATTAAAATTATTTTTATATAAATATATATATAGGTATCATTAAAATATCTATTTTGTGATAATATAAATATTCCAACTTTTTCTAAAATCACAAGGATCACTTTACATTAAATACCATGAATTCCATACAAGTTCAATATTACAATTAAATATCATGTATTATGAAAAATAGGTTTATTCACTAGAAATGTCACAAATATAAAATCCACAACTATGAAAACTCTAAAGACGATAAATAAACACTTGGGGTGTATTTTGAAAAGTATACAAATTATTTTTACATAAAACCCCCTCAAGTTCTATAATTTACCCTAAGGACCCTAGTAAATATAGGTTTAAGCGGGACCAGTCTCTTGAGCCTCAAGGAGCCGGAGATATGGGTGCTTACCTATCTAAGGTAGATAACTTAACAACAGTGTTATCAACACGGTAATCGTCTTTGAAAAAGACACAAATCCTGCCGCCCATGTGCAGCGGTTACCGATAACATCAAAACTTAATTCAGGATTTCAATTTCTTTTCTAATTGTCTGACTCAGACTGAGTCCCATTATAATCAATCTGACTTGAATACGATTCAAGTACAATCTATAATATAACAATTCAATATGATTCCATGAATCCATATATTCAATCTATTCAATATATATTGACCGAACCGAACCATGGATATAGTTCCATTTACATGATTCTCCAGTTACATCCATTTACTGATATCATGGTTTCGGCAAGTCATCCAATTATACAATTTATATTACAAGACAATACAAGTTGCAATACAATACAAACAGTACAATAAATACTTCGCGGGGTTTAAGGGGTAGATTAGTACGGAAGGTGTTAGAAGTGGCACGAGACTGCAAGATTAAGACACCTAACCTATATTCCGTTATTGTTGTACCGTGGCATAACGGTTCCTTGTACTTCCATTTGCCCTAGTCTCTAGCATATAGAGACTCCTCTCGTATACACTGGCATCCTTCTGTACCAAGCTACAAACAACAACGTTAACCATATAATACAACTTCAAAATCTACCTTCTCTTTCTGTCTATTCTAGTTTTCCCCTTATCTTTGGGACTTACCGAGCGATTGTCCGCTGACGACATTCCTTCTCTTTCTTCTTTGGAATGTTGTCAGGTGATGTGGACACTCAGGAGATCGAGCCTACTAGTGAGGACTTGGACCAGCTTTCCTACGACCCAGAGCTCTAGTTTCATTGTACACATTTTTATTTCAGTACTTTCATTTCTGTTATGCCACTGTTTAGGCATTGCTTTCATTCAGTTGTATTTACTTTTCCATGTATTGTAAAAAGAATGTGAATAAATAAAGTTGCTGTTTTATTATATCTTGTCTCTTGTGCATTTATATTTATATTTCTTAGATATGCTTAGCGTATTTACTTCACAGAAAATACGTAGCGGCCTCGTCGCGTCCCCTTCGCCGTACACCGGGAAGCGGGGCGTGACACGTTTTCTTGGCGGCCCATGCATGTCTGAGCTGTATGGAACCATACTATGCAGTTCTGTTCTGCGTGAACAACCTAAGCAATATATCATAAGAACCAGTAACTAGAACATTCTTTACAATTCATACTTCTCGAATCTCATCATTTCATATACTTTGAATCTGTCCTAACCTAAATCTTTCTTTCAAAGGTTATGGATTCCCCAAACAACACCAGCACCAACTTCAACAACACTCCACTACCAATAATACCTGCCGTCCATGCTCCGCTCAACGAGCAAACGGTTCTGCTTGAGGCAATCCGCAGCCTCCTCGAGGGACAACAGCAGCAGACTGCTCTTTTAATGAACCGTCCCGAGGCAGAAGCACCTGGGGTGAAGCAATTCAGGGCTTTGCACCCCAAACAGTTCTCAGGAAAGGAGAGCCCACTGGAAGCTGAGGAATGGGCTCAGAGTATCGAAGATAATCTGGCAGTGGCACAAGCGCCAGAAATAGCTTGGGTCCGTGTAGCGAAATTGCAGCTCACAGACAATGCACGGAATTGGTGGAAGGCGGAAGAAAGCCGTCTTGATCAACCCATCGAATGGAAGACTTTTTGCGACATGTTCGATGCTAAGTATTTCCCTGAGACTGCCAGGTTCAACATGGAACAGCAGTTCATACATCTGCAACAAGATTCAATGTGGACCAAGTCAGTAGATGAGTATGATGCTGAATTCACCATGCTCAGTCGGTATGATATGTCTCAATAAATTCGATTTTCAAAATATCACATACTACACAGCTAACACAAGACTGTAACAGGTTTGCGGCCCATCTCATACCGACCGCTGAGATCAGAGCAAGAAGATTTCAGCAAGGGTTGGACCCGGAAATCCAAGCTGTTTTAGCTATAGGGGATTTCCCAACCCATGAATTTGGTTTTGAAAGCTGCCGAAGATACGAGGCAGTGGTGAAGAAGAAGGGCAGACTTCAATCTGCCGGAGTGAAGCGCCCTGCCAATCAGATGGCAGGAGGAGCTTTTTCAAGGCCAACGGTTGAACCCCGAAGACCGGAAGAAATTAGTAACCAACCAAGTCCAGACTTTTGTTACTACTGCCATAGAAAGAGACACTTGTGGAAGGACTGTAGGAGCGCAAAAAGGCTTGTGTCTAATTTGTGGCGCATCCAAACACAGAATTGGAAACTGTCCTTATAATAGCAACCCAGCTCACACACCCACCAACTACCCGCAGCGGCCAGCTATCCAGGCTCCTGCACCTCGTCTAGCACTCCCAGCACCACCTCCACGTGGATTTCCTGCACAGCCAAATCGCCAATTCCACCAGGCACTAAGGAGCATGCCTCGAGGACAGAGGAATGTGCCTCCAGCTAGGAGGAACGTGCCACGGCAACATGCTTACACCTTAGCAGCCGTATAAACCGAGACAGTTGACCAAGGTAACACTGGTTAGTCTCTTTCACATTCTCAAATCCTTGTATTACTTTGTTATTTTTCATACACTATCAGTACTTCAGTCACCAAACTTTCCTTGAATTTGTTACACTTTCCTTTTTCAAATTTCAAGGACGAAATTTTTATAAGGAGGGTAGAATGTAACAACCCCAAACTTTCTGTACAACTTTCTGTACAAATTTTTCAAAATTACAGAAAGGGGTATTTTTGCCCGAGCACAACTTATAAGTTTGTTTTGCTTTTTAATAGCAAGAAAGAGCTTGTAGCTGATTGGTAATACCTTGCATTGTTGAACCAACCCACCAGAGTTTAAATCCCATACCCCACATTATTTTTAATATTGTTTTATTTTGAATTTTTAGAATACCAAGAGTCTACACGTGCATAACTCGTAAAACCCCACTACACATGTAAAAGTAAATGTCCTAGGGAGTAGACCAAGAGACGACGGACCCACGGCGACGATCCCGGTCTTGACTCGGCCCGAGTCGGCCGGCGACTCGACCGACTCGGCCGGCGCCGCCGGCCCGACTCGGCCGGACCGCCGGGTCGTCAACATGAAATGTCTGCCCTCTTCATCTTCCCAGTACCCCTGCACACTTTAATTCTGTAGATCGGTTCCAGAGCCCCTTTAAATCACATTAAACCCTATTTTAATACAATTTTTATTACAAATTTCAATTCAACCTTTCACCTACCCTAAACCCTAGCCTTACCCTATAAATACAATCCCTCACTCCAAAATTCTGATCAAAACTCTCAAGAAAATTCCTACAAGTTTAGTGTACTTTTGGAGTTAGCAAAAGCCGAAAGCTTCAGCGATTTTCCGACGACGACCTTAGGAGCTCCCAGCGACGAAACGACGCACCGGCGCCTCCTACCGTTCCCTCTTCCTCTTCTTTATACTACAAACTCGTAAGTCCCACCTCTCTCTTCTCTATTCTTTTCTAAAAACACTTATTTCTAAATACCGACGGAATCGGAGTTAATCCGATGTCCGATTCGGTTCTTCCTAAAAATCTCACTTTTTCTTAAATACAATCATACTAAACCATTACATGTTGACTATTAAACATTAACAAGTCATATTGAACAAGTTCTATATCAAAAGGATTACTATTTCAATTTTTATCGTACCTTTTCACTAAAATACCATGTAGTTTAATTTTGACATTAAAACATCACAATCTTGCTATACCTTTAAGTAGATCACGAGGTAATGACCTATCTCCTCACAACACTCATATGCAACATAGCACAATACCTTTCGGGAACATAGAATACGGGAAAACGAATCTTTACATATTAATACCCTTAACTATTAAAACCGTTTTCTACAGGATACGTATTTAATACAAATCTTTGCAAAGAGCCGCTACAACCCATTTGGAGAACCCGTTCAGGATGGTGCGGATTATCGCACATCCTCGGGCTTAGTAGTGCGAGATGCCGACCTCCGCAAGAAGCATTCGGTCTCGAGAGATTTAAAATACGAATATCTTAAGAAAATGAGATTTCTAGAAATATAATATATATATTAAAATTATTTTTATATAAATATATATATAGGTATCATTAAAATATCTATTTTGTGATAATATAAATATTCCAACTTTTTCTAAAATCACAAGGATCACTTTACATTAAATACCATGAATTCCATACAAGTTCAATATTACAATTAAATACCATGTATTATGAAAAATAGGTTTATTCACTAGAAATGTCACAAATATAAAATCTACAACTATGAAAACTCTAAAGACGATAGATAAAAACTTGGGGTGTATTTTGAAAAGTATACAAATTATTTTTACATAAAACCCCCTCAAGTTCTATAATTTACCCTAAGGACCCTAGTAAATATAGGTTTAAGCGGGACCAGTCTCTTGAGTCTTAGGGAGCCGGAGATATGGGTGCTTGCCTATCTAAGGTAGATAACTTAACAACGATGTTATCAATATGGTAATCTTCTTTGAAAAAGATACAAATGCTGCCGCCCATGTGCAGCGGTTACCGATAACATCAAAACATAATTCAGGATTTCAATTTCTTTTCTAATTGTTTGATTCAGACTGAGTCCCATTATAATCAATCTGACTTGAATATGATTCAAGTACAATCTACAATATAACAATTCAATATGATTCCATGAAACCATATATTCAATCTATATTGACCGAACCGAACCATGGATATACTTTCATTTACATGATTCTCCAGTTACATCCATGATTCTCCAGTTACATCAATTTACTGATATCATGGTTTCGGCAAGTCATCCAATTATACAATCTATATTACAAGACAATACAAGTTGTAATACAATACAAACAATACAACTGTAGCGTCTTGAAAAGTCGTTTGGTGTTTTCCTGAAAATTGGTGAAAATTCGGTATTTTTCCGAAAACCGTCTTTTTTTTTATTTTGCAGTTTAGGACTAGTTATACCTAAAATGGGTAGGTAATTGCTTATTTTTAGTAGCTAATGAGTTACTTATTAAATTTTTGTCATTTAAAATTTTTTCCCTATTTTTCAATTTTTAATATTATTTTAAGCCGGTAAGAAAATACATTAAATTAGCGATAAATATAAATTTAAATGGGCTAAAATTAAGCTTTAAAATCATGTTAATTAAAATCTAGTTGTAACATAAATTTTTAGTATTTTATTTTGATTTTTAACTAATTTTTATTATAGGAAACGAAATTTATTGAATTTAAGCTTAAACTTGCAATTTTGGACTTGTAGGGGGTCTTTTTGCATAAAATTTTTTTTGTGCACTCTCTCTCACTTTTCCCTCACCCTAGGCCGGCCATTTCCAGCAGCTCATGGGAAAAAAAATTCCATGCTCCTTTGACCTTGTGTATTGTGTGGAAATGAGGGTATTTTTAAAGGTTTTTGGATTTTTTTATTAGGTATGGTTTTTTGGTGGGTTGGTAGGAGTTGACCAAGACTTTCCCACACACCCCACACCCTCCCCTCTCCCTCTTCTGGCCGAGAATTTCTGCAGCAGCCCCCTTCATCTTTGTTCTTTTCTTTTTCTTCAAAAATTCATTAAGTTTGCTCCAAATTTCAAGCAAAAACTCACAAAATAAACCCATCCTTCATCTTTTTTTTCCTTCACCTCCCTTGCTTGGATCATGATGCTTTGAGGCCATCAATTGAAGCAAATTTCTTCTTGCTAGATCCATAGATTTGAGGTATAATTTCTACTCTTTTAAGTTAATATGGTTAGAATTCTTTAATCTAGTTGTTTAGTGTTAATTTTAGTGTTAATCCTAATCTAGTTTTTTTAAAAGTTAATGGTTGAATTAAACTAGGGTTTCTTGAAACCATGTTTTAATCAATTAAATCTTTTTAATTAACCTAGTTGTTTACTTAACCAATTTATATGGTTACTTTGCTTAAGTGGCTTCATATTAGGCTAATCTATGTTAAACTTGTGTGAAATTTTCATTAAGATTGCTAATTACCAAAATCAAGAAAAGGTTTGTGTATGGAATGTGGGTTTTGATGCATGGTAAAGGGGTTAATTTAATTGTAGTGGCTTTCTAATGGTTTAATTTGGATATTTGTGTGATAATGTGTGCACTTTGTCGCAAATTGTCGATATTTGCACCAAATTTGCAAACTTCTAGCTTACTAGGTTTTTATTATATTATTGTGGCGATTTAGTTGCGATATCTTAATGATATTGTTGGCATATCCTATGACTTTTAGGATGCGTGAGTGCGGATTTTTGAGTAATCGGGTTTTAGTTTTGCCGGGCGACCAAATCGGCGATTTTTGCAGTTTTTGCGATTTTCGCGTGTGTTCCGCGCACTTTGTGCACGTTGTACCTAGCTTGTGAACGTTAGTATCTTCTTTTGGGTTTTGCGTTGTTCCTGATATGTAACCTTATGTTTGGTATTGATGTAATTCCAGGTTCGGTCGCGGAGACGTCAGACGCGGCACGAAAGGGGAAAGCGGTGATTGGACGTGACTAGCTAGGGATTCCGGTGAGTATATGTAACATCTACGGGGGACTATCGTTGGATGGCGTAAGCCGCCCGATAGTTTTAGTAACTTAAAAGATTCTTAGTGATGTTAGTAATTAGGGGTGTAATACTTATATGATTATTTGCTGCATCCATGCCTTATATTGACATACATATGCGAACCCATTTTATAGGACACCTGCACCATTGCCAGGGTTTTTATATGCAGCACGAGCACTATTCATGCTTACACACACGCCCTGGTAATTGCCATGCCACCACACTAGATAACCTATAATTTGAAACCTTTTACTAATTGATGCTTAAACCTGTGCTATTGCCTTTAATTTCTTAAAAATGAAATCGTAGGATTGCTATTCATGTGCATGTACCTCATCATATTATTTGTTCATACCTAGTCTATTAATCATACATCGTAGCTTAATTATTGATACCATATGCATTCATCACCATTGATATATGCACTTATGAGGATTTCTTGAGATTTTATGATATTTCTGGATTTCGGGGGAAAGCCGCAAAATTTCTAAACTTATTATATTTTTAAAATATGTAAATTGCGGTTTTCTAGTGATGTAAGTGTTGTCCACCATGAGTTTGCTGTGGTTTTCGAGATCCGTGTCGAGGAGTGGAGGAACCGTCACGGGTACATGGTGGGCCCGGTATGGTACCCCGGGGCAAGATGAATGTGGTGTTGACGTTGAGCCTGGCAGGGGACGGATTACCTACCGGTGACTGTTTGGCACGGCGGATATCCAGAGGATACCGACCGTGGCCGCGAGATGATGAGATTTTGATATTGAGCTGGGTCAGCCGGATGGCTGAGGCCAGAGATACTATGACATAGATATATGAGATTTGTGATAGTTTTGAGGTGTCGTTGCTGGACACAGGTTCTTGTTGATTCTATTGGTATTGTGCTGGTATTTCAAAAGAGATTCCTAGAGGAAAAACATGATTCTTATACTTACACATTCAGATCATGAGTTGATTCGCATTGCATTCATACCTGCTAGTACATTCATATTGCATACATACCTGCCATTATGTCCTGCCATACCTGTATTATAGATGCTAGGATGCTTGTGTGCATGCATTCGATAGCCTGTGTAGATGTTATTTATTACTCACGAGTTGGCAACTCACCCCCGTTGTGCCACAGCCTTTTTCAGGTCCGCTCCGTCAGTACAGTAGCGGCGGGCGCACTTGCTTCTTTTGCCTGGACTCGAGGTTTTGCTCTTAGGTGGGTTATATCATCATTTTTGTACCACCTTGTATATTCTTTGTATCTAGTGTACTCCATCTACTGTTTCTATCAGTATTGTTGTATATTGACTTAGAGATGAGACTGTAAGATTTGTGGACTTTTTATGCTGTATTTTGGGGTCGAGCTCACTTGAGTCGACATGCTGTTTTTCTCATGCTTCCTTATGATTATTTCGCATGTTGTTGCTTTATATTGCGTGGGATTTGTGACCGCCTTGTGGCGAAGAGCTAGCTCTCGCTTGGGGATGCCTTATTTGTTGGATTCATATATATTCTTGTTGTACCCATTTTGGGGGCCAGTATTTACAAAGGAGACTCTGCCGAAATTTTCGGAAAAATTTGTATTGTTTTTAAAAAGGTTTTTATATGACTTATTTGATAAACTCGCTTTCAATTGATTGGGTTTTCTTCACTCTTTTGCTTATTTGGTTTTGGTTTCTGGGCTTTGGCTTACTTATTTTACGGACGTCTTGAGACGTTTCGTAAACTTAAGTGCCAGTCACGTTCTGTATCCTGCGGGTCGTGACAACAATAAATACTTCGCGGGGTTTAAGGGGTAGATTGGTACGGAAGGTGTTAGAAGTGGCATGAGACTACAAGATTAAGAAACTTAACCTATATTCCGTTGCTGTTGTACCGTGGCATAACGGTTCCTTGTACTTCCATTTACCCTAGTCTCTAGCATATAGAGACTCCTCTCGTATACACTGGCATCTTTCTGTACCAAGCTACAAACAACAGCGTTAACCATATAATACAATTTTAAAAGCTACCTTCTCTTTCTGTCTATTCTAGTTTTTCCCTTATCTTTGGGACTTACCGAGCGATTGTCCGCTGACGACATTCCTTCTCTTTCTTCTTTGGAATGTTGTCAGGTGATCTGGACACTCAGGAGATCGAGCCTACTAGTGAGGACTTAGACCAGCTTTCCTACGACCCAGAGCACTAGCTTCATTGTACACATTTTTATTTCAGTACTTTCATTTCTTTTATACCACTGTTTAGGCATTGCTTTCATTCAGTTGTATTTACTTTTCCATGTATTATAAAAAGAATGTGAATAAATAAAGTTGCTGTTTTATTATATCTTGTCTCTTGTGCATTTATATTTATATTGCTTAGATACGCTTAGCGTATTTACTTGACAGTAAATACGTAGCGGCCTCGTCGCGTCCTCTACGCCGTACACCGGGAAGCGGGGCGTGACACAATTTATGATATTTTGACCTTCGTCAAGGTTATAAGCGCTTGGGGCAAAAACCATATCTGGAGTTTCAAAGATACAGGAAACTTGCTAGTGTTGCATACCTTTTGGAGTGTAGTAGTTTCGGTAAGCTTCCTTCAAAATTATCACACAATGATAGTTAGGTCCTGATCTTACTGTGAGTATCCCCTACTCTTCGGGAGATTTTTTCACTTTGCAATTAGCTAATCAAGTAGGTGTCTAGAAAGGTGTTAATAGGGCTACGCCTTTGGGAAAACGAGATTATTTAATTGGGTTCGTATGAAAGTACGGGAGGCCTCCCTCCAAAATACCAACACTGGCCTGGCCGAAGATAAGCGAAGTTGCAGGGTGTAATTAATTCTGACTAATTCTTCTTTTAGGGTTTGAAGGAGAATTCGAGGAAATAGTGGGAGCCATCATGTTTAGATAAACTAATAACCAATCTAAACTTACAAGAGCATATGCTGAGTGTTTCTTTTCTCTCTCTCCTGATTGCAGCGACCATGACGGGACTTAAGTTTATACTAGATAAAAACAAACCGACTGGGCTAAATTATAAAGACTGGTTAAGGAACGTCCAAATTTCCCTTACTTATGATAAGGTTGCATACGTCCTCACGGCTAAAGCCTCCTGTTCCAGATTAGACATCCTCGGTCGCGGACATTAAGGTCCGTAAGACTTAGGATCTGGATTATGCGAAAGCCAAGTGTCTCGTGCTGGCCTCCAAGGATAACGAACATCAGAGGCGACACGAGAAGATGGACCTTGCTTCCATCTTCCTCCATACCAAAGATTTATATGGAGAGCAATCTCGTATCGTAAGATACAAGACCTCATAGAAATTGTTTCAAGCGAGGTTGGCTGTCGGATCATCTGTTAGGGACCACGTCCTGAAGATGATTACTCTCATTGAAGAGCTCGCAGACCTGGGAACTACGTTGGAGAATGAGCTGTATACCGAATTAATTCTACAGTCCCTACCCTCCACCTATACCCAATTCATATTGAATTTCAATATGCAAAAGCTGGAAGTTTCACTCCTGACTCCTCAACATGGCACTTTGAAGAAATCCAAGGAAACACCCGCTTTGTTTATTGGGGAATCTTCTTATGCTAAATCCAAGGGGAAGAAAAAAAGGCCCCCACCAAACCGAGAGGAGGTGTGCAGAAGGTGCAGGGCAAGGGAAAGAAAAAGATCGGGGGATCAACCACAAAGAAAGAGTGCTTCTACTGTCATAAGAAAGGACATTGGAAGAAGGATTAACGGGCTTTAAAAACCAAGAATCAAGACATGAAGCAAGTTGTGGTTTCGGCTTCAGGTGTGTTCGTGATTGAAAACTGTTTCTCTATTAACTTTACTTCCTGGGTATTGGATACCGGATCAAGATCTCATATCAGTAATTTTTTGCAGGCGTTGAAAAACCGTAGTGTTTTGAGAAAATATGATATGACCCTCAGGGTTGGAACGGAACCAGTGTGGATGCTGTTGCAGTAGGAGAATATCATCTAGGATTGACGAGTGGACATATTTTTTTATTATATAACTGCTTTTGTGTACCCAGTATGATGTGTAATATTATATCTGTATCTTTGTTATCTAATGAAGGATATAATTTTGCACTTGAAAGTAATGTCATAAACATTCACCTAAATCATGAAATGATGGGGTCGGGTACACTGAATAACGGAATATACGTTCTCAATCAATATCAAGTTTTCAACGTCCAAAACAAGCTAAAAAGAAAGGCTCCAGAATCAAATCAAGTTTTCTTATGGCATTGTAGACTTGGTCATATCAATGAAACACGATTAACTAAGTTACATAAAAATGGATATTTAGATCCGTTTAAATATCAATCATATGCAACTTGTCAATCATGTATCAGAGAAAAGATGAACAAAACTCCGTTCACTGGAAACGGAGAAAGAGCCACTGAGCTCCTGGGACTCATACACAACGACATGTGTAGGCCAATGTCTACACATGCAAGAAGTGGCTATTCCTACTTTATTACTTTTACCGATAATTTCTCAAAGTATGAACATGTATTCTTAATGAAGCATAAATCCGAGACCTTTGAGAAATTCCAAGAGTATAAGAATGAAGCGGAAAAGCAAGTATCAAGATGCTCCGATCTGATCGGGGTGGTGAATACTTAAATGCCGAGTTCCTGAAATATCTAAAAGAGAATGGAATTCTCTCTCAGCTTACTCCTCCATACACACCACAACACAACGGTGTATCAGAAAGACGGAATCACACCTTGCTTGATATGGTGCATTTCATGATGAGTAATGCTGAGTTTCCGCTATCCTTCTGGGCTTATGCACTAGAATTTGCTGCATACCTATTGAATAAGGTTCCAACCAAATTCGTGCCTACCACTCCATATGAATTGTGGAGTGGAAAGAAACCTTGTCTTAAGTATCTTAAGATATGGGATTATCCTAATTTTGTCAAAAAAGGTTCATCCGGACAAGCTCGAGACACGTTCAGGATTATGTAAGTTTGTGGGATACCCCAAGAACTCTAGGGGTATTATTTTTATTACGCCGAGGAACAAAATGTCTTTGTTTCTCATCATGCCCACTTTATGGAAACTCAATTTCTTGAAAAAGAGATTCGTGGGAGCGCAATAGAGCTGGAAGAAATTCCAGAACCATAAACTATTACTGAAGACTTAGTAGATCCTGAGATTTCAATGGAACCGGATGTACCTACGCCACTCCGTAAATCTAGTAGGCAGTCTCATCCTCCCGAGAGATACTACGGTTTTCTCGTAGACGGGGATCGAGAGAATTGCATTATTGATGATGATGAGCCGACTAGTTTTCAGTAAGACATCACGAGTAGAGACTTGGTGAAGTGGCTGGTTGCTATGCGATCCGAGATGGAATCCATGTACATCAATAAAGTATGGACTTTGGATGTTGCTCCTCCTCGGATAAAACCCGTAGGATGCAAATGGATCTTCAAAAAGAAGATTGGTGTAGATGGACAAATAGAAACCTACAAAGCTAGACTAGTTGCTAAAGGTTTTCGTCAAAGACCAGGATTGGACTATGACGAAACTTTTTCACCTGTGGCTATGCTTAAATCCATTCGGGCCCTACTTGCCATTGCTGCCTTCCATGACTATGACATTTGGCAGATGGATTTTAAAACCGCTTTTCTAAATGGAAGTTTAGAAGAGTGTATTTACATGGATCAACCAGAGGGTTTCATAGACAGTGGGAGCAGCGGAAAGGTGTGCAAGTTACTTAAATCCATTTATGGATTAAAGTAGGCATCGCGGAGTTGGAACATCTGTTTTGATGAGACGGTCAAGGAATTCGATTTTATCAAAAATGTAGAAGAACCTTGTATTTATAAGAAGATTGTAGGGAGAACTGTGGTATTTCTCGTTTTATACGTAGATGACATTCTCCTGATAGAAAATGATGTCCCTATACTACAATCGGCCAAGCTGTTCTTGTCACAGAAGTTGTTTATGAAAGACCTGGGTGATGGCTCGTACATTATGGGGATTAAGATGTATCGTGACAGATCTAAAAGAATGTTGGGACTTTCACAGTCAAGGTACATAGACACCGTACTAAAGAGGTTTAGTATGGAAGATTCCAAGCGCGGTAATTTACCTGCTTGTCACGGAATCACCCTCTCCAAAAAGATGTCTCCTAAGACTGATGAGGAGAGGGCTTGCATGAGCATTGTACCCTATGCTTTGACGGCAGAGTCGATAATGTATGCGATGTTGTGTACCAGACCAGATGTAACTTATGCACTCAGCGTCGTAAGCAGGTATCAGTCTAACCCAGGTAAGAAACATTGGATAGCAGTAAAGAACATTCTTAAGTACCTGAGAAGGACTAAGGAGATGTTATTGGTTTACGGTAATGGGGACCTCCAGATCGAGGCTTTTACCGACTCTGGCTTCCAAACTGACAATGATGACTCTAAATCCGTCTCGGGTTATGTGTTTACCCTTAATGGAGGGTCGGTATGTTGGAAGAGCTCCAAACAGAACACTGTAGCAGACTCGACGATGGAGGCTGAGTACATCGCTGCTAACGATGCCGCAAAAGAGACTTTCTGGATAAGGAAGTTCATTTCTGAACTTCAGCTGGTTCCATCCATTACTGATCCAATACCTTTGTATTGCGATAACAATGGAGCCATGGCATTGGCAAAGAAACCACGGCCCCATCAGAAATCCAGACATATCTTGAGGCGGTATTATCTGATCAGGGAGATCGTGGATCGCTGAGAGATCGAGGTGCGGAGAGTAGATACAAAAGACAACACGGCAGATCTATTAACCATGGCCATCCCTCAAGTCCAGTTCGAGAGACTGTTCGAGATGTTGGGTATGCGGTACGTTAGCAACTGGCTCTAGTGCAAACGTTGGGTACTCAATATGCCAATAACAGGCCTTAGTGCAAGTGGGAGATTGTTGGATATGTATGCCCTAGAGGTCTTCATTGTATAGGATGCTAGGGATATGTATGTACAGAACAATCTTACTTAATATGATAGTATGCTATTTGGTTTGCTTTTATCTTAACATGTGATATGTTTTACTTGTTATTTCATATCGCTTATACATGTTGATAAATCCTGTAGGATCCTTGCTTGACTACCTGCGTTATGATAGCAATCATACTTGTGGGAGCTGGGTAGTCGATAAACACATCCTTAAATATCCCTAGTCGTGAGAGTATCGAGACTGGGTATCGATACTCCAGAGTAAACTAGTGTATACATTTCTAGACCCTGACGAGGGGCGATGGTTAGTCCCACAGCCATTGGTGTGATGCATCTAAGATTGTATACAGGTGCTCACTGCGGGTGAGTACATTGGACGGACTTGCCAAGAAATAGCTAGATGGTATTATACCTATCGTCAAATAGCAGTTCTCAGGTGACATGAGTATATATAGTTTGTCGACCTGAGGTCGTTATTTGTCTCGTGTGAGTTCCCACCGTGCTTTGATTACTACCCTACCATGGCTCTACTGAGTCGTGCAAACAGATTTTAGTTGGGTATAGTCCAGAGCCACATGGAGGCAGTGAGCGATTGTTGGGGATTCGTCTTTTCCGGTATAGGGAGTCGATGTCACGCTGTGTTCGGTTGGCCAACACCATAAGTCCCTGACTAGGGCGGATTGAGAATTACTAATAGTTAGATCGGTAGATTCTCGGATGGTCTTGAGCCACATCGGCATGACTTGTCAGGTTATTAGGGGTCTGACGTTTCCCACCCCTAGACCCAGCGTGAGGTACTCTCAGATGAACAGACCGGACTGTACGGAGATTGTCATGGATAGGCTCAGTAGGAGTTCGGACGAGTTTGCTCGTCAGCTTTCTTTTCGACAGATACCTGGGTAGCCGTTACGTATATCTAGTGCCGCTGACGTGCTTATGGTTAAACCTACTGCCAGCGTACTGTCGAGTCTTTAGAGTCCCACACAGAGGGTTTCCCTGGTTCAGGCGAAACGATGTAGAGGCCATATGGTTTTATGTGCAGGGTTTCGATCATATACGTGTACTAGCTACACGTATTTTTGATCGGACGGATAATACTAGCGGGCTTAGGATTAAGCCGCATTCTAGTATTATAATATTGGATTATTTTAATCTCTTGGTATTCGTACTACGAATACGGGTATGTATATATGGTGATGGGTATTCTTGTATTTTCACAAGAGTGCTTCTAGAAGAAAACACCTCATTTGTGATAAATCCATTTTGTTTAAATGGATAATGAGGTGGAGGTATGGGATGTTTTTTAAGCATGGTTGAAGTATGGATACATTAGATGACTCATTCATTTGGATAACTATTGAAGCATGTCATATTATTTTTAATGTAAATGATATGCTTGATATTATCACTTAGCCATTCTTCATCTTATTCTACACACAACACTCTCTTTCCTCCTTTGCTCTCTTCTTCTTCCTCAAATCCTAAACACTCACATGAGTTGAGAAACCCAGGGTTATTGAGACAAATTAATCCAATAAACATTCTCTACATCTCCTAAGCTACCTAGACTATCAAACTAGGTACTTTAGTTACCTCATTCTAGAAGTTAGAGCTTGAACCATAGACTCTCGAGTGGATCTTCTTCGACACGAAGATGCCGATAACCAAGCTCGATTCGTACCAACAAGGAGCTTAAGAAGAGGATAAGAATACCCGAAGGAATTGGAAACAAAGGTATAAATCACTTCATAGTAGATTAGAACCTTTGTTAGATTTGCTAGCCAGGGCTTATGGTCGATCTTAGAAATTTAGTTGATGTTGATTGCAATAAAATTATTTTTTGTTAATTCCGCCTCTCTACAAACCCTGTAGAGTGTGCGACATCGACTTACATAAGCTTCCCCAATGATCTTATGATCAATAAGGAATAAAGTTATCAATATTTGACCAAATTATATAGGTAAACCAAGTTCTCAAATGAGACTAAATGTCCCTAAATGAAGTTTATACTTCCCCAATGATCATAGGATCAACAGAGAATAAAATTCTCAAGATATTTGGGTAGATCTAGTTCTCAAATGAGACCAAGTGTCCTTAGATGAAGCACATGTTCTTTCCAACGGGGAGTTAAGTCAAAAGATTTTATTGGAACTCAAATTTCCCATCACAAAGCTTATGCGTTTAAAATAAAAGGACTTATAGACCTTATAATATGAGAAATGTACATGAGTTCACCCCTGTTGGCAAACCAAGATACCAATTGGGAGGAGAAATTCACATACATCCAATAGAGCCTTTGGAACTCACTGTTCTCAAGATATTCTCTCCCCTTATAAACGGGGCGTGGTTTAGGGTACATCCTTTCATACCTTCGATATACAGCTCTGTAATCCCTCAGCATTTTTGGAGAGGTGGCTGGGTCTCTATGACCAACGATCCCTCCAAAGCCAGCACCAAATTCCACTAAGAGCTACGTACAACACACGTTTAAAAAAGAGCGCCACGTGCAATGCACGTGCGCAACGTTTGGACCAAGCGCGTCACATGCAAAGCACGGGTGCAAATGAATATCACTTCCGAGCATTACGTGCAATGCACAGGCGCAAACGCACATGAGCGTTGAGCCAGAGATTAAAACTTAGCAAAATTGTCTAAGTAGTGAAGCTTAAGCTTCCCCAATGATCTTAAGATCTACAGAGAACAAAGTTCTCAAGCCATCTGGGTAGACCTTAGTTCTTAAATGAGACTAAAGCGTTCTTAGACGAAGCTTATGCTTCCCAATGGAGATTTAAGTCAAAAGACTTGGCTAGAACTAAAGTTTCCAACAAAAAGCTTATGCTTTCAAGAAACTTATGGACCTCATTTATAATGTGATAATTGAACATAAGTTCAACCCTCATTGGCAAACCAAGATACCAATATGGGCATAATCAAGCAATGCTTGACCAAAACACAAGTTGGATAACCAAGATACCAACATACGGAGAACAAAGTCTCCGATATGAACCGGAATTCAATAAATGGACTACGTCCTATATAGCTTAAGTTCATCAGCAACAGTGCTCTGCTGGAAAGATAAACTTGTGTCCGATAAAACATACCTCTCTGTTGAATTTAGATTTGGATTAATGGTAGATAAGTGTCAGTGTCCTCTCGCTAGCTTCTCAGATCTAGATTCTGAAAGAAGATCAATGTTTTGTCAACATGACTGAGCATGAGCTTGTTCCCTCATAAAAAAAAGAAAAAGGGGAGAGAATTCCCTACAACTCAAACCTCACGTGTTAAACACATGAGCGCCTATATGCAAAACATATAGGCGCTGTAATCAAACAAACTGATAGGCTAATAAGCCTCACGTGTTAAACACGTGAGCGCCTATATGCAAAGCATATAGGCGCTGCAATTAAACAACTGATAGGCTAATAAGCCTCACGTGTTAAACATCTGAGCGCCTATATGCAAAGCATATAGACGCTGCAGTCAAACAACTATAGGCCAAATCAGCCTCACGTGTTAAACACGTGAGCGCCCATATGCAGGGCATATGGGCACCAAATCAGAGAAGCTAAATAAGCCTCACATGTTAAACACGTGAGGGCACCTCCTTACGTAGAATTAAATTCTATTCAAACAAGGAACCGTTGGATCAAAGATTCAATGGTTATTAAGCATAGAATTAAATTCTATTGGGAGGGATATTTTCTGTTAAACAGAAAGTTGTTGGATCAAAGATCCAATGAGATGGAAAATATTTCCCATATCTTTCTAAACAAAGGAAGATTGTGCTCTGTTAAACCGAGCACCCTTGGATTAAAAATCCAATGGTGATAAAATATTACCGTTCAATAGAATCTCATTCTATATATGATAGAATATTCCCTCCATCTTGTTAAAACAAGAAAAACATATTCTGTAAAAACAGAGACACTTGGATCAAAGATCCAACGGTGGGTAAAATTCCCCAAATCAATTTTGAGACCAATTAAATCAATTGAATCTCTCAATGAGAGATTTTCTCAAAACCAATTAACAATCTGCCTCCACTATATAAAGGACCCGAGACTTCAAGTCTCAAAAAAAGAAGGAAGAAAAGAAAAAAAGAAAAAAAAAGCAGAGAGGGAGATATAATGAACCCCCGATAAGTTTCTGCAAAGAAAAATATAGTGAGCTCTTGAGAGAATAGAGAATTTAATTCTCAAAGGAAGAAGACTCTCCTCCCCCAAAACACTCTAGGTAAATAAAAAAGGAGAGATGAAAAGTATCCTTCTTGCCTGGTATAACGGATATAAGGGTTTAACCCTTCATACAAGAACTTAGTTCTTCCTCTGGTGTGAGATTTGGAAAAGCAAATCTCCAGACAAGTTGAGAATTTAATTCTCATCGAGGAGATTCTGTTCTTCAGACTCAAAACTTAGGGAAAAGAACTAGGTTAAAAAGAAAAAGAAAGAAAAAGAAAAAGAAAGAAAAAGAAAAAGAACATATGTTCTGAGAATTCAATTCTCCCAAAATTAGGGTTTAACCCTACATAAAGAACTTAGTTCTTATAAAAATAAAAGAGAACTTAATTCTCCAATAATAACAACGATGACGATTCAAGATCTTCAAAATATAAATCTTGATGATTAAAAAGTCATTAACAGAGATTAAAATCTCTGAAAACAAGAAGAACTTGGCGTCTCACGTGAATATACGTGAGTAAAACTAGTGCTTAACACTATTATTTTTGCCTCATGTGTTTCCCACGTGAGTGCTTAAAACAAACAGAAAGAAAACACGTCACGTGCTTCCCACGTGAACATCCAGAGAGCAGAAGGAAACTCCTTTGTGTTGGATAGGCAGACACCAAATAAAGGAGCCCAACACCCCAAAACAACACTCCATGTTTAGTCAGAATGACTAAGTATTTAGCCCTGTTTGGGCAGTGCCTATATCTGAGCACCTAACGTGAAAAACATGTGAGCGCCAAAAAAATAGATTAGTACTTAGCACTATTCTAGCGCCTCACGTGAAACACATATAAGCGCTGTATATCTTAGTGTTTAGCACTGCTGGGTAGTATAGAAACACAATCTTAGCCCAAATTGGCTATGTTTCGTGAGGTTAAACCTTTTTGATAAATCAACCGAGTCCATATGCTCATGATTTCCAAACTGATCTTAGTCTCAAACATGACTAATGATCACTCATTGATGATATCCAAAATTATATTCATCCCATATCTCCTAAGGTAATCTTAGTCTCAAATATGACTAACGATTCTTAGGTCCACCACAACCCCTTTTTCTTTCAAATACGGGATTTGGTTCAAGGGTATATCTTTTCACATCTCTGATATATGTCTTTGTAATTCCTTAACGTCTTTAGGGAGGTGAGGTGGTGGGTCCCGACGACCAATAACCTCTTTTGTCCCACATTGATACACTTCCAAATTGACGTGCATGCCTCAAATCGGATCGTGCCTCAGATTGGGTACATTCCATATCACCATTGTTCACTTCGTCACGTAACAAATATACATGCGCGCAAGCTGAATAAGGGACCGAAATGTCCCTAAACTAACACTCGCCCCCAAATACGGCGATAATTGACCGAAATGTTCTTAAACTAACATTCATCCCCAAAGCGGGAATGTTGGACCGAAATGTCCTTAAACTAATATTCACCCTAAATACGGCGATGATGGACCGAAATGTCCTTAAACTAATATTCGCCCTAAAATACGGCGATTATAGACCGAAATGCCCATAAACTAATATTCGCCCCAAACACGGCGGTAATGGACCGTGAGGTCTTTAAACTAAAATAATTGAGCCCAAATGCTCATATGTTTTAAGCCGATCTTAATCTCAAACCAGATACGATTCTTAAATCAACCCAAGCCCAAATCTAAAATATACAGATTTGGACTAATCCGCGCCTTACGGGTGATGACAGAAACTAGTCTCCGTATACAATTCACGGGCAACCAAAACAAACAAAAAAAACACACACGATATGAAGTGAACTTTCGGAGCAGGAGAAAGTGGTTATCGCAATGCGGTAGCGTAATTAACTGCAGGGGCTTGCACCTGCAGGGAAGAGCGTCCCCACAATAAAAAATCCCTCATAAAAAGAGGGGGAATCTGATGAAGTCTGCTACAACGGTCGCGTCCGTCCAAACCTACGATATACGGTGCCATAAATCAACTTGGCATCTTCGGAGAGGTGGACGGATAAATCCAAATAGCATCTGCTCCCAGAATTCAGGCCAGACGTCCCAACGTCCCGATCCGTCTTCCGGCGGTGAACAGATTCTGGCACACCCAGTGGGACCTTTTCCTCTTTCCACTCCATATTTCGTGTGTCGTGTTACGTGAACAAAATCATGGTTCGCTATGGTTGCCCTTGGATTTGAGATACTAAGATTTGGTGTCTTTCTCTTGTGTAGGAAAAATCGATGTCTTCCAACTGCACAACATGCAACAGCAACACTCGCTCCACCCCAACTGGAGGAGTGACCAATAGGCCCAACACGGCCTCAATCTTTTCAATGTCGGTGGTGTAAGTTACATAAGCCACTACTGGGTTGTTCTTCGGGACCATGCTCCCACCAGTGAGTTTCGGCGCCTCAGCGCCATAAGAGGAAGCTCCCAAGAGGTCGGTCTTCGATCGACTAGTGACCACAACGGCCCCTCTCAACGGGCCATCCAAAGCTGGCATCTCAGTCTTCAACAGGCTGGGCAAGAACCCAAATAGGCCCGCAAAGAGGCTCGTGATACTAGAAGGGGCTGCCCCAAAACGGACAGCCCTCCAAATTCCTGCAGGTGAAGCCGTCAAAAGCGCTTCCCCATCAGAAGATTGGTCTTTATAAGATTGGCCGGCCCTCCCCAAACTCCAGTCAAGACGTCGGACTTCAACAGGTTGACGCCAACAGCAGCCCCTCAGCAATGCCGGAAACATGAAGAAGCCGCTTCCAAAACTGAGGCGGTCCCGTTTGCAAGACACGCTCGACGTCGCCACTGGTGCCGAGTGAGAAAAGCTGGGGGCAATTCTCCCTCTGGACTCACCCCACCAGCTCCAATGGTGGAAGTTGACGCTGCCATTCCAACCGGGAACAACTTTGATTTGCTCAGGAGGGTGCGCAAAAACTCTCCCACCACAGTGCTAAAGAAATCGTCCCCGCCTGCAGAAGCCACAGTGCAGGCAAAAATGGAGCAGCCCCATCAGCGTCTCTCCTCCCAAATTCACAGGGTCTGGCGGAAAGTCTAGGACTCTGTGATCAACAAAGACTACCCTCGTCGACCAAATAAATCGAAGGCTCGGTAAGAGAAAGACCATCCCTCTGTCATACAGCGAGGGACTTCTTCTACACAGGCGCCTATTACAATAGCTCCTTCAACTTTGACCTCCCACAAAAGGATGAGGCCGGAGAAAATCCCACCGCCGGCGGCAAATTCCAAAGGCGATGGACCCAAACGCCCTAAGTCTGGGGGCATGATCATACATACGGTCCATATGGCTTCCGGGAAAGAAGAAAGCCATGCTTTCGTAGGACATCGACCGCACACTCGGTCGCTGACAAAAGCTCAGGAGCAACAACAAAAGCTCCAGGAAATGCTGACCAAAATGGCAGCACTTACCGGGCAGAAAGAAAGCCCGGACACAACAATCGAACAAAGCCAGGAGCAGGAGACCGATACAGAGTTCTTGCGAAGGGTGCTTGAAAGAAAAGACAAGGAAGCTGCCGAGCAGGCTACTAACATAAAGCATATGACTCTCTTGTTCCAAGACATGGTTGGGATGATGATCCAGCCAGAACCCCCAGCTGAGGATCCACTGATAATTATTGAGGATGACAGAGGGGAAACATCAAACCCTCTTCCGGCTTTATCGGCAACCAAGGAGGAAACGATCTCCAAGGATGCTCTTGATGATTATATTGCTCAACAATTACGAACTCATCAAACTAATGAAGCCGTAGGCCAAATCTTCAGAATTGGACGACCGTATCCAGGCTGGTATGACCAAATCAAGTACCCGCCAGGATATACGATCCCCAAGTTCCATGTATACAAAGGGACAGGCAACCCACATCAGCACGTTGCGTAGTTTAGAGCTCTATGCGGAAACACTGGAGGCGACGACAAACTGTTGCTTCGCCAGTTCGTTGGCAGCTTGTCAGAGACGGCCTTTGAATGGTACTCGGAGCTCCTAAATGGCTCCGTGAAAATATTCACAGAGATGGAGCTGCTGTTCACACAGCGGTTCTCCAGCGCAAGTGAGCGCACCCCGATCACGGCATTAATCAATGCCAGGGTAAAGTCAGGAGAAATCTGGGTCCAATATGCGATCCGGTGGAGGAACCTATGGTCAAAGTGCGAACAACGCATTGAAGAGTCTCCTGCCGTGGGCATGTTCATCGGGATTCTTGATCCTCAAACGACTGTGTCCCAGTTCATGACGTTCTTCAAACCAACAACCTTCTAGGCTCTGATCGATAAACTAGCCCAAATAGATCAGATGGGCCACGGGCCTTCCTCCTCAAATAAGGACCCTCGAAACGTCAAGGGTAAAGGGAAAGCGGCCTTCATTGCCAACGCTCAACAACAACCGAGTGGCCCAAAACTGGCAGCTCGCCAAAACGACGCACGCCCACGCCTATCCTTGGAAGAATATCCTTGGAAGAAAGGCTAGGACGCGCTTACTCATTTCCTCGTGATAAGACGAGGAGACTATTTGAGTTGGCAATGTGTAACAAACTCATCACATTGCCAGACCCACGGCGTCCACCGCAACCCAGCGACGTCAACAACCCCAACTACTGCGCCTATCACAGAATGGTGAGCCACTCAATTGAGGATTGCTACGTCTTCAAGAACTGGGTCAAGGATCAGTATCAACAGGGAAAGTTCGCACTATCTGAGAACTGGAGGGTGAACCCACCACAGAATTACACTCCCAAAAAGGTGGATGCGCCCGGGGCATCATGCTCGCTCGTGGAAGAAACTCCATGTGAAGTCGTTCTTTCAGCTAAAACCAAAAGAATACTGAAAGATCTACAGGCATGTCCGGCAGTCAAGTGGAAAAGACTACTTGAACCTGAGATCATCGAAGGGATGCTGAAGCCGCGTCCCATACCGAAGATTGTTGATAAAGGGCAAAATCCTCAAGTCAAGCCTTCAAAGTCTTAGAAGAAAAAGAGGAAGACTAAGAAGCCTGTGCAACCTACCGAGTATGACGATAAGCGCACAGACCTATAAAAGTACATTGACGCGTTGGAGGAGTACAATCAGAAGGCGTGGAAACCGGTCAGGCTCGAAGAGTTCCTCGAGCATAGTCTTGAGAACGAAGATAATGATAACGATGAGGAAAATAACTCATCAGAAGAAACCGAAGACTATGTAGCAAGTTGCCACATGGTCTCCCATTCGTTGTTAAATGATGAAGAAACTCTCTCAGCGTCAGAAAATAACGCAGAGGAACTGGGGGCAGAGTCGGCGCTAAAATCCCCGGAACTGCCAGAAGACCCGATCGATAGGCTGTTACACGAAGCTGAATATGAAGTTTTGATAGCGGGCCTTGAGATCGCTGTCGACATGGGAATCAATGACCTCCTTATATATGGAGACTCCCAGCTGATCGTTAGCCAAGTAAATGGCGACTATCAGACATGCAAGCCGGAGCTGATAAAGTATGGAGAAAGAGTGCAACAACTGTTGACACAAATCCCCTCCTAAATCCTGGAGAGTATACCGCGTGCAGAAAATAGCAAGGCGGATGCGTTGGCTAAATTGGCTAAGGAATTAGCCGACGAAGACCTCGATGACGTAAGGATCATTGTGCAAAGCCGCTGAGTTCTCGCACCAACAGATATTTCTTCGGAAGACTTAATAGAGCCATCCGAAAGAAAAGAAATGACAGAACAAGCAGCCCTTCAAATAAAGGACGAAGAAAAGGTCAAGGATTGGAGGGAAGTCTTCATAGACTACTTCAAATCCCAATGAACGCCCAAAAATGCGTCGTCTTGATATTAGCTCATGAAAAAAGCTCTGTCCTTCGCCTTCGTCAATGATACTCTATATAAGAGATCGTTCGACCATCTATGGCTAAGATGCCTGGGGCTAAAGGGAGCAAAGAAAGTCGTTTAAGAAATTCACGACGGACTCTACGATTTTCACCAAGCTGGGCTAAAGATGAAGCTGAAGATCAAAAGAATGTATTATTATTGGCCCACAATGATTCAAGAGTGCCTCTAATATGCGAAGCAGTGTCACTCGTGCCAAATTCATGGGGACTTCAGCCATAAACACCCAAATTCGCTACACCCAACGGTGGCTAGCTGGCCGTTTGAAATGTGGGGAACCGATATAATTGGCCCCATTGAACCGGTATCGTCCAAAGGACATCGGTTTATATTGGCAACGATCGACTACTTTTTTAAGTGGGCAGAAGCAGTACCACTAAGGGAGGTGAAGACGGAGCAAATTGTCCATTTTTTCAGGACACATGTCATCTACCGATTTGGCACTCCGCGACGAATTATCTCGGACAATGGACCAGCCTACAGGAGCCTTAAAATCAGCCGTTTCGCTCAATAGCATAAAATAGACTGGAGATACTATTCAGTCTATAATGCTCGTGCCAATGGTCTAGCTGAAGCTTTCAATAAGACCTTGACAAAGATTATAAAGAAAACAGTGTCCAGAAATAAAAGAGACTGGCACGAAAGACTTCATGAAGCTCTCTGGGTGTACCGAACAACGTTCAAATCAAGCTACGAATACAACACCATACATGTTGGTATTCAGCACAGAAGCAGTGCTTCCCTTGGAAATAGAACTCTCTTCTCTACGAGTAGCGGTCCGATAAGAGCTGACAGATGAAGAAAATGCCCATCTTCGGCTTGAGGAGCTCTATGCCCTCGATGAAACTCGCCTTATAGCACAGCAAAATCTGGAGGCTTATAAGGCAAGGATGACACGGTCATACGAAATACTGACCAGGCCGAGAACATTCCGCCATGGCGAACTCGTACTAGTCGTCAAAAGACCAATGATCCCCAATCGCGCAAAACGGGAGAAATTCGAGCCGAACTATGAAGGCCCGTACATCATAGACAAAGTCTACCAAGGTGGAGCCTACGTGCTCATGGATATGCATGATGAAAGACCCTTCCGGCCAATAAACGACCGGTTCCTCAAAAAATACTACGCTTGACGAGTCACAAGTTAGGTCTACGATAGATGACGTCGCTCGTGTCCGCTTGCTATCTTCCTGAGTCAGAACTCAGAGAGTAGTATACAAAGAAATTCGTCTCAAATATGGCGACTATGGACCGAGATGTCCCTAAACTAGAACCTCGCCTCAAATATGGCGACATCGGACCGAGAAGTCCCTAAACTAACAATGGACTGAGATGCCCTTAAACTAGAATCCCGTCTCAAATATGGCGATATCGGACCGAAAAGTCCCTAAGCTAAAATTTCGCCTCAAATATGGCGATAATGGACCGGAACGTCCCTAAACTAGCGCATCGCCCCAAATACGACGATCTACTCCCTTGAGATCTATATTGCAATCAAAGTCCTAACGGCGGAGGTTGCAACTTTAAGTCCTGCCGGCTACACTGCTACTCCAGCGATGAAGCCACCCCCAAGTCCTACCGGCAAACAGATGGGTCACTTGCGGCGAAACTACTTTCGAGAGTTCCATCGTTTAATTTAAAAAAAAACCGTATGTCCACAAGCGAAATGGGCAGGGATGAAAACCCGAAAGGGTGCCGTGAGTAAAAACAGCAGGACTGCTGACGAGTTTGTGAAAACTCGAATAGGGCGCAAGCTCGTAAAATAAAAAAATTTATGGGGACTTGCAAGGTCCTCTCAACCTTGCGAAGAGAAAATACCTGCGTGAGATCCTTACGACTCACAAAGGAGCAACACACTTAAGAGTCCTTACGATTCCTAAGGAGAAATTACACTTACGAGATCCTCTCGACTCGTAAGAAGAATTCCCCTTATGAGACCCTCATGGCTCATAAGATTCAAAAGCCTTAAACTATAGGGATCTAAACCTGTTCTTAAGCCATCATATCCCCCAAGTTGCCCTACAGCGGTCCAATATCGACCCTTATATACAATCTATGGGCATAAATATATACTCTCCTACCAAGTTCCACCAATGGCGAGAAATATCCAATATGGTGAACGGCACTTGTAAGTTCTTTCGACTTATAAGGAGAAAACACTCTTGTAAGATCCTTACGACTTGCAAGGGAAAATACCACTTAGGAGTCCTCACGAATTCTAAGGAGAACCTACACCTACGAGATCCTTTCGACTCGTAGGGAGAAATACCTTTATGAGACCCTTACGGCTCATAAAGTCAAAAGCCTTAGTCGACAGGATCCTAACCCTGTTTGCTAAGCCATCTTTGTTCAAATCAACAAAGGCAAATGATGATTCGCTCATGACAACATTCCAGTAGTAGTGATGCTGATGCTTAAAAAGGTGTCAAACTTCAAGTCCTCTCACGGCATATGATGATTCGCTCCTGGAAATATTCCAGTTGCAGTGATGCTGATGCCAAGATTGGTATCGGATCTCAAGTTCCTGACTCGTAATAAAACTCAGCGAGTCACAAAAAAATATGCATATAAAAACAGCCGAAATGTTTGGGCAACTCGTAATAAAAAGCAGCGAGTAAAAAATAAAAAAAATATAGCCGAAATGATAGGGCACTGCGATAAAAAGCCGAAATGATTGGGCAATCGCAACTTTCGTGACATAAAAGCTGGAAAAATAGAGCATCGCGGAAAGAAACAAAAAAAACAAAAATAAAAACGAAGCTTTTTCTGCCTTGCAAGTAGGTCTATATTGGCTCTTGTATACAATCCATGGGTACAAATGAAAGAAAAAGAACCATATTTTCCCACCAGGCTCCGTTAAAGGAAGAGCTATACCTCGACGGTTCATATACAACCTAGAGAGCAATTCGACGTTCTTCTCATTCCAACAGAGTGCACACGTGACGTCAACAAAGTTCTAAGGAGCCAAATCAAAAAGGAATAACGGCAAAATCCCAGCTCCAGCTCGACGTTCCTTCTCGATGCAGACGCAACGTCAACAAAAGACCCAAGGGTCGAAATGAAAATGGAGTCACGGCAAAATCCTAACTCCAAGTCTCGACGGCGCATATACAACCTAGAGACCATCCCGACATTCCCTCTCATTTCAGCAGGTTGCGAATGTGGCTATCAAATGAAATTGGAGCAATGTCATATTCCTAGCTCCGGACTTCAATTGCAATACATACAGCATAGAAGTCTTACAGATGTCTACCTATTTCAGCAAAGAATCGGTGCGACATCGTAAAAATAGAAATGAAGTGACGACATATTCCTAGATTTGGATCTCGACAGCAACTCATATAAAGCCTAAAAGACTATCGGAGATCATTCCACTCCAGTGCGGAGTGGTTATGACTCATCGGGGCTCCAAAGTGAGCCTAACCTTAAGTAAGAAGCATCATGGCAAATTCCTAACGCTTGCCCTTCCGATGGTAATATGACCTAAGGAGATTACTTGAAGACGTCTTGTCCAGCCCCCGAAGGGATCAGAGACACAACGGTCACGGGGCTACTCGAACAACAGCTTGAAGACTGCATATCGAGGAATACATTAGCCAACGCGACGGTACTACGGACCAAAACCCTAGTACCACAAACCTAACGGACCTCTGTCGTAAAGAATGGAGGTTATCTGCATATAGCGTTAGGATAAGTTTGCCTGTAAAACCAAGGGAGGTAAACTAAATAAACTCCGAAATGAGTACATAAACTAGAGACTCCAGAATGAGTGAATAAACTACAAACTCCAAAATGAGTACATAAACTAGAGACTCCGAAATGAGTGAATAAACTACAAACTTCGAAATGAGTACATAAACTAGAAACTCTGAAACGAGTGAATAAACTACAAACTCCGAAATGAGTATATAAACTAGAAACTCTGAAATGAGTGAATAAACTACAAACTTCGAAATGAGTACTTAAACTACAAACTCCGAAATGAGTATATAAAATACTTTACGCCAAATCAAGACATCAAAGGATAGAGAGGCGCAAGCATGAAATAAAATATGTCTTTTATTCATAAATCCAAATGAATACAAGATACAAAAAAGGGGGAAGAAAAGAAGAAAGAAAGATATACAACGATAAAGTATTTAAGACGGCGGGTGGTTCAATAAGCCAACTAGATCGTCATTTTTCCGCCGCACTTCCGCCTCAAGCTCTAGCAACGCTGTAAGCTAAGTCCCTACCTGTGATTGTTGTTTTTGGTATGAGGAAAACCGATTCTCAAGCTCTTTCTTGGCAGACTTGTGGGTCTCAACCATCTCGCGTGTAAAAATGATGGCTTTATCAAGAGCCACCACCTCCGTAATAGCCTCCTGGAGGACCCGCCAAATTTCATCAGCCCGAGCAGTCTTGGTGGTGAGCTGGGCTTGAAGTTCCCCCAAAGCCTTCGAAGCCAACTCCCTTTCTGAAAACTTCCGGTTGAGCATTTTCTCGCAAGACTGGAGATTATCTGCACACCGATCGATTGATCCACGCAAGCTGGCCTTTACGGATACGATATCGAAAGGAAGGTGTACGCATTCGACTCCATATAGGGAAGCCTCCACAT